>OY756426.1:25481544-28258222 GCA_963576905.1 Mystacides longicornis | reverse complement strand
AACCTGTGTCTTTTTTATTTGTATGTATGAATTTTGGCGAAGCTCTTACAACCATCGTCAGAACAAACTTAATGCGAGTGTGTTTTTTTTCTTTAACTTTAAAATATTAGAAAACTGTTTTATAGTAGGCAAACCCTAAAAATATAAAAGGACTTTATGAGGTTAGAAGGAAAGGAAGAAGTTACCTGTGATCTTGACCACATTCAGCTTTGGTAATATTTTCTCCATCAGCAGATACAATCTTATGAATGATCATACTTTTTTTATAGTTTTCGTTATTGATTATTCTTCGTCCGCATTGACCGTAAGCATTATTTCCTAATGTGAAAACTCCTTCATTATCTGTGACAATGACAGAATGAGCTCTACCAGCAGCGATGGAGATGACTTTTGTGGTTTCCGGTTTTATAAGAGGCAAGTCAATTGGAGCAGGGGCTATCAACAGTTCTAGGGGGTTCATTCTGCGAGGTGCTTGGTATCCAATTTGTGAGTCGCTATTGATTCCTGTGCCATATACCTTCAGATTTGTTTTGCTCTTAGTTGTTAACAATGTGAAACCATAACCACACGCTACATCTGTGATCTGTAACAAAATATACCAGACTCAAAAAATATTTATTAATCAATAACATTAAAAAATAAACAGTGATCTGTAACAAAATATACCAGACTCAAAAAATATTTATTAATCAATTAATCAATAACATTAAAAAATAAACAATCAATCATCTACAAAACTGTTGTTTCTTTTTTAATATCACATAGAATGTATACAAATTTAAGAAATACAAAATAGGTATTCTTTCTTATATTGAGGTACATAATAATATTATATTATTAAGTATACATAATAATATTATTATATATAGACTAATCAAGTGAATACTGTTTCGAGATCAGACATATCAGCATAGCTGCCTGTCTGATAACATTGATAATAATAATAATAATAATAATATTTTGATGTAATGACAGATGATAGATTTATACTCATGGGTTGATTCCACTTTGCAAAGTAGCAAGTGTACTTATATTATGTGAGTGCAAGTGCAAAGAAATAAGTAGTAAACATGAGTAGATAGAACAGCAAATTGCGAGTGCAATGCAGGTGTCAACTCAAGTCAGTGCTGCCTCTGGTGGTGAACCAAGAAACTAATCAACACATTGAACTGAACGGGGTAACTTTGGATTCACAGTTAACAGTAGTGGACACTCACTTTTGACCTGCAATTTGTTACTTGCTACTTACAAAATAGAAATGACCCTCTAAATATCAATTTGTCTTACACAAAGTTTTGCAAAAATTGCAATAATTCATAAAATCTCACCTTATGTTTTTCTGCAAACCCTAGTCTGATTGGTATCCGACTTTCTGTTCTGATTTTTTCATTTTTTTCTTTTGCTCTTTTACTGACTTCTTCCAGCTGTATTCCTAGTGCACCTGTTTCCGACAAGCCACAAACATACACACGCCTGTCATCCGATTCAGAAGTAGGGTAGACAAATGCTGTTAAAATATGAGAGGAATATTAAATAACCTATAAATATTTTTTTTACAACAGAATTTTATGTTAACACTTACAATCCATGCCACGAGTTTGTAAAAGAACAAACAAACAGTAAATAATAATATTCTTGAAACTTACTGGGGAGTTCTTCAGCTGCTTCACGGTTTATTGGAAACTTTCGGCGAACAATGTATCGTTTTTGACATCGTATAATATTAAGAGTATGCCTAAGGAGATTCTTGTAATTATTCATAGCTATTTGCACTATTAATTGTAATGATTAATACAGCTATAAATAATATCACTGTATAAATATAAGAATTAAACAGTGTCTAAATTAAATACATAACCTTACTTTGTATTGTAATACTGTTTTGAAATTGCTTTATTATTGTAACTGTCAAGTGTCAAACTAAACGTCAGATTAAAATCCAAAGAGTACTACATAATAAGTAGTCTATGGACCTATGTAACTTCATTCATCCATATCCATGCTGTGGAGTAGTAGATTTATTCGTAGAAGAAAATAAATAATGGGGGATTTATTTACGCATTTACATATTTAGCACATGGTACATCACATCTTTTTATAGCACAGGTTCATATCTACTGAAAGAAAATTGGGGGGTGTTTGAGACTTTCAGGTGGGAAGTAGAATACCCAGAAGAAACAGAATAAGCAGTTCAAAAAATAAAATAATAATATAATCTAACACTTTTCTATACAAAGGTGTCAGTATAGCCGGCGGAACTTATTGCCTGAGGAAATTTTTTCCAGTCAACCGGTCCCGTCCAATCTGAGACAGGCCAACCCCGGGTAGAAATTTCAAGTGAAAAAAACACTTCGAAAAACTCCGACCCGACCGGGAATCGAACCCGGGACCTCGGATCTGAAGTCCACGCTAGTATAACTAGGTTACCGAGGTCGGTAAATAATCATCCTTTTCAACATAAAGTTTGCATTTAATTGATCGCATTGAAGCAGTTTTCTTTAAACTGAGGAATATAACTATTAGGTACGAAAATGCACTGAAGAGTAATCTAAGATTCGCTTAATGTTCTTGGAAAGCAAATGGTAGTAAAGAAATACATTGAAACAGTCAAAAATTTGATGTGAGGGATTTATTCATATCTTGTTATTCAAAATATTGTGAAGTCATTATTTGAAAGTTTGCGAATGCGATGGTACAGAGTTTGAAAATCAGTGGTTGTTTGTTTGTGGCATATTAGAAAGTTGGTTATTTTTACGCGTTCAATGGATGTACTGGGAAAAGATTAGAAAAATGGTGTTTATAAAGGGATTAGTATACATAGAAGGCAAATTCTCCTGTTTTGAGATGAATGCTTTGATTTTTTTTTGACATCAGTTCAATATCAGTTATCGTTCAGAAAACATCTCTCCACCTATAGTTTATCGCAATTTTGTCTCCTTGTTAATCAATTTATAATTTCCGTCGCGTTTTATAGTTTCTGTAGTAATTTGGAAGTGTTTGACGATTGAGTTATGGTGTGTCACATATTTAGAGTTTTTATTGTTTAGAGTCTCGCGTTTTTTTTTAAATTAAACCTTCCGTTTAATTATGGGGGGGGGGGGGGTGGCGAGGTTCGAGGTGGAGAGGGAACAAGTGATACACCATACCTCATATGTGTGAATGTGACGTGTTTATTTTCTTTTTGTGCTTTGATTTTGAAGGTATGCTGAATTTCGGGCGAGTTATCACATTTTTATTAGAGTGTATTTTGTTCCGTCGCTGGCAGCTACCCAGGACTGGATTATTGTATTGCAGCATGTAGGTACCTACCTGTATTGTTTTCACACGTCACCTGTCAAACACACGTCGCGAATTGTTATCTGTCATTCGCGGGTTACCCCATATTCCGATACCAGTGATGTGACCTATCTTTAATGTTTATTTTTTAATCCGGTTAGGAATTTCATATATAGAACCTTCTAGTAAACTTAGTGTAGAATTTTCATTTGTAAAAGTAGGCACATCGGTGTGTTCCTCGAGAGAGTAATTATTTTGTTATGAATATCCGGTCGCGATATTATGAGATTCTGAGCTTGTTATTGCCCGCGCCGGTGTAAATCTATTGAAGTTAAAGTTACGAAGCCCGTATAATAATATGTAGCATGTCAGGAGGGCTGTGGACTGAAGATATACCTCACATGACTCTCCGGAAGAATGGGTTGACTGAATTGGACGCTCTTCAGCTCAGCTCAGGAAGTTCCCTTAGAAAAAGCAGTGCAAGCCCAAGATGGTGAGCCACTCGGAAACCTAATGAGGAAAACTTGTGGTCTGATGAACAGCCCGCGGAAATTCGACTAGAAGGTTAATTAGTTCGCCGGTAAAGTGATTGAACGATTATTTTGATAGAGAGATCGATAATCTACTATATAAATGAAAGTCGGGTTAGTGCGAACACTTATAACTCGAGATCGGCTCAACAGATTCTTCCGACGATTGATTTATTGGATTCTTCTCCGCTCCGGATAACAGAATAACTAATAAAAAGTTGAATAAATGAATAAGAAAGATATAAAGTATACATTAAAAGTTTGTATTGAAAGTATTATCACACAGAACTGCCACCGCCATCTATTGTAATAGTAGTGATATTTTGGTAGAAAGATTCAATAGATGGCGGTAATGATTTATTTTTTAACCGACATTCTACTATATAAATGAAAGTCGGGTTAGTGCGAACACTTATAACTCGAGATCGGCTCAACAGATTCTTCCGACGATTGATTTATTGGATTCTTCTCCGCTCCGGATAACAGAATAACTAATAAAATGTTTAAAAACTGGACAAAAAAATATGTAAAATACAATATTTAAGTTTGTATGGAACGGTTACCTATGACGCGCCACAACGCCATCGCGGGTAGTTCCCTCTCATTCTCGCATACGCTCCTACAGTAGCCGATCCCACACTCCACCGAATCGATTCGAACGTTACAAAATTTTCATACAAAGTCAACAATATTATCGGGCACGCCACATTTGTGTTGGTAATAGGCGAGGTAGGATGTGTGCGCGAGCGCATTATTCTCAAGTTCTTCCCGCCAGAGCTTTGAATACGAATGAAATATGGATGTTTCAGAAATAGTTTAATGTTATTATTTTATAAGCTTAACTCAATCGAATTAATTTTGTATTGTTTTATGGGGGCGCAATGCACATTGTGTACATATTAACGGGCCACTTCTGCTGGACCGATTTTCATGGTTTTTGATTTGTTGTATTCGTCTCCGTCCCGAATAGGCTACTAGCTATTAAAAAAAAATGAAAAATTGATAAGGAATAAAAAATATTAAGAAAATAAAAAACCCATACATTTTGTATGGAACGGTTATTCCTTTCTGTGATAAATTTCTTGACAGCGCAATTTTATTTACGTAAGCAACCATTAAGTATCGAAACAAACATAGGTACCAATCAAGATAGGTACACAATCTTATATATAAAAATGGAGAGCTATTTCTCGTGGCCATCGGATGGCGCCTTAACGGCTGGACCGATTTCGCTAATTCTTTTTTTGTCGTGTAGGCTTTTATCAGGAGAGTGTCCTTTTAGAAGAAAAAAAATTAGAAAAATGCATGGAAAATTAGATAATTTTAGAAAACTATAAAAATGGAGAGCTTTTTCCCGATGTCATCGCATCACGCCTAAACGGCTGGATCGATTTCGCTAATTCTTTTTTGTCGTATAGGCTTTTATTCGGAGAAGGTTGAAATAGAAAAAAGCGCACGGAAAATTATAAATTTATTGAAAACACAGAAAGTAGGTAATCTTTTTAGTTCTTTTTGCAAAATATGAATGAATGTTAATTAATTAATATTTGAAAGAACTGTCAGTGGATTGATTGTTGTTGCGATTGATAGAAGGCGAATGTAAAATCTATAATAATAAAGGAAAGTGCCTGACTGACTCATCAACGCACAGCCCAAACGGCTAATCGTAGAGAAGTGAAATTTGGAAATCAGGTAGGTCTCAATACAAAACCTTCCACTAAGAAAGGATTTTTGGAAATTCCACCCCTAAGGGGGTGAAAAATAGGGTTGAATGTTTTTCAAAGTATGCGAATATCTCGGAAACTAGACATGGTACGAACTTGAGATTTGGCATATGAATTCTTCTATAGAAATGAGTGTTAGCATATTCGGCAATTTTTCCAAAATTTAACTAAAAGGGACGAAAAAGGGCACATATAAAAAGGGATGATTTTTAAGTGGCTCCTAAAAAGTTTAAAACTGGTTTTATCAAAATTTCAAAAAAATGATTTCTTTAGAAAGAGTCAAATTATATTATTCTGTTTTCAAAAGATAACATTAATTAGGTAGGAAGGGGTTGGGGGTGGTTTTTATTGAATAACCATATCTCTTAGATAACTGAAGTTAGAAAGCTCTAAATTAATATATAGATTCTAATTTTAATATAAAAATAAAATTCGTATTTCAACAAATAAATATTATTTTTTAAGGAAGATAAGCCATGATAAAGATTTGCATCAAACATTTATTGTAACAAGGTCACACCCCGTGAGCAGTGCCGTTTGAATAATATAGGTAGGTACCTACATAAACTATGTCGCGTCCGCCTCGCGAGAATGACTGAGGTTATAAACTAGGTAGGTAGTACCTACCCAACATTTTTTTAGTGTAGTGGAGTACCTACGCCTTTGATTGGATTATTAAATTCTATATGTAAATTCTATTTGTATATGAAACACATTTTCATCAACGCACAGCCCAAACGGCTAATCGTAGAGAAATGAAATTTGGAAATCAGGTAGGTTTTAATACAAAACCTTCCACTAAGAAAGGATTTTTGGAAATTCCACCCCTAAGGGGGTGAAAAATAGGGTTGAATGTTTTTCAAAGTATGCGAATATTTCGGAAACTAGACATGGTACGAACTTGAGATTTGGCATATGAATTCTCCTATAGAAATGAGTAGTAGTTTTCTTGGACAGTTTTACCAAATTTTTACTAAAAGGGACGAAAAAGGGCACATATAAAAAGGGATGATTTTTAAGTGGCTCCTAAAAAGTTTAAAACTGGTTTTATGGACATTTCCAAAAAAAGGTTTCTACAAAAAGAGTCAAATTATACTATTTTACTTTCAAAAGATATCATTAATTAGAGGGGAGGGGGTGAGGGGCACTTTTCCAACGTGTGTGTGTGTGTGTCCGTCCCCTCTTTATAACTTTTGATTCGTTTGATGCACACATCTTAAAACTTCAAAAAATATTGAATACTTTAAGCCTACAAAATTTGTGTACTCAGAATTTTGAATTTTTTTTTCAGTCAGGGGTAATCAACCTTTGAATTTTTATTTAATTTTTTCATGTATCTCGAAAACCATAAAATCTAGAACCCTAAAAATGAGTATGTATATAGAAAAATACAATATCTAAAATATAATTTAATGAAAAAGTTCCAGGATTTCTCTTTTTTTTATAAAGAAAAATATTTTTTTTATGACAAATTTACGAGTTTCAGTGCATATATTTCAGAATTTTATAAAAATATCGATAAACGCCGAACCCTCCAACTAGATAATTGATTTTTCTATAAAAAATATTTACATCATAGCAGTACATCTCAAACTTTTCTTAACAATTTTTGTAAAAATTTAATTTATTGACGACATCGTTTCATACAATAAACATACCGACTCAGGCCATCGACAGTTGGATCTCATTTTTACATGTAACTTTTTTTATAAAGTAAAACATTTTTTATGACAAATTTACGAGTTTCGGTGCCTATACCTATTTCAGAATTTTATAAAAATATCGAAAAAGCCGAAACGTTTAAAACTGGTTTTATCGAAATTTCAACTGCAGATAGAGTCAAATTTTATTATTCCGATTTTAAAGTAAAAAATATTTAGGGTGCTTGGTAGTTTTTTTCGAAAAACCATATCTCTTAGATAAATTAAGTGAGAAAGCTGTAATATATAGATTCTTACTTTAAAATAAAAATCGACCGGTTTCATTGTTTTGTCAAAGATTTATTTTAAGCAGTGATATGGTATGATAAAGATTTTTGCAACAAACAAAATAATACTATGGAGATCCTAACCTTGAAACGCGGCACGATGAAGTTAATACACGTGCGGCTAGGTATATACATACTGCATGTATCTTATCGTAATGCCCAGAACAGTGGTTTCCAAAATTAAAGATTTTCCAATTTCCTATCAGGTGACAACTCTTCTGGCAGCTAATCTACTCGGCAATTTTTTATTGATCACACAACCCTTAGTAGGGGAGAGTGGGGATGTATGGGACAAATTTATTAAAAATTGAATTTTGGAAAAATAAAAAGCAATTTATAAAAAAAAAATACTAGGTTGCTGAATGTATGCTATTAGCTATGACATATACTTAAAATTATACGGTTGAGCATATTTAATGAGTTATTCAAAATATTATAAAACCCTGATTTTGTCCCATTCCTCCACACAGTGCGGAGGAATGGGACACCTATATGGGAGGAATGGGACATGCAAATAAAATTGTAACTTATTTCGCTAAAACGATCAAATTTTATTTCGAATGCATAAACTTCTTGCATTCTTTTGCACTGCCATGTTTTTGAGGTGGTGGCAATACCAGTATGTACTTCATTATTTTGTAATTGAACAGCCTGGCGAATTTTTGTATAATCATTCCTTATTCAATTTATATTTTTTTATCCTTAATCTCGGCATCTACAAAAAATACATTACATTTGATAAAAAATAACTAATTGTGGAAAAATATTCACATACAGGAGGTATGGGGTATGTCCGATACCTCACTCAATGAACTGTCCCAAACCTCCACCATGAACAATAAAATGGTAAATGACATAATTTAAAACAATAAGTTTTAAGTTATGTTAAAACAATGCGTTAATATGACGAATAATTATCGCAGGTTTGGGAATAAAACATAGAAATAATCTTACCTTTGGTTTACTTTCCCCCAAAAGGATGGGTTGTAATAGGTATAATATTACTTTTTATGTCGAAAAATGATAATCAAGAATTATTTTTTCCACACGCACAAAACACCAACCGTCAATGATTTTTTACTAAACGTACCCCTATATACATCTTTTGACAAGTATATGAATATATAACTGCGCCAAATATGAATAATACGAGTACTGTCCCATACCTCCTGCATCCCATACCTCCACACTCTCCCCTACTAAATTATTCGTCACTCGATTAAAACACTCAACCAACGTAAACTACGCTACTGTGAACTAGGCTTAAGTACCTTACTGTATTAATTGATCACCAGTATTTCTTTATCCTCATGTACCTACATACGTACCTCGGTGTTATTTTTATAGCAATAGGAGCACGCCTCATGGCCTTGAAAGCCAACAAGGACACTGTTCTGTTGTGTAATCGGGAGTTGGCTGGGTAGGTAGGTACCTACCTACTTATGACGTCATTAAATTATTTTTATGAATAGGTACGACTTTTTCCCAAACTGTAGGTAATTTACAGAAGGCTGTTATTGGTGTGCTATAAGTTTGCCTATATTGATGGTACCTACATTGAATAAAAAAAGAATAAAATATGCACATGATTTTCCAAAAAGGCCCCACTCTTCCTTGGTGATGTTTCGTGATTGTTTTCTTTTAACGAACTCCACCGTTTTCGCCGTTTTAGAAATTTTCATACAAAATGAAGCGAATTCTCGGGCACGTTCAAATGTTAACTCGCAGTACTGTAGTAATATTTCATAGGCGAGGTATATTTTCTCGCCTATTTGTTCCCACCTGGGATACGAATAAAATAAAATATGGATGTTGTTTCCGAAATATTTTAATGATGGTTTTAATTTATTAGTTTAAATAAGACGAATTAATAATGTATTTTTAGCAGGGAGCACAGTGCACATTATGCATGTGAATGTAGGTGTCAGCGTTCCCCCAGTTTAGGAAGAGAAACAAAAAAGCACGTGAGCGAAGCCACGGGTAACTAGCTAGTATATCATATGAATAAGATTGATTGGATAAGCCATATTATATTCATTGCGGTTAAATTTTATAAGAAGTTTTGGTAAATTTTAATACAAGGAATACCTACATTATTGTAATGAAGCGTAAGGAGTTTCGAAAATTTTCTTTATTTACAGAGATTTTTAAAACCGTAAGCAAACAAAATCGTATACATAACATTGCTATTAAGGAGTTATACTTAATTGAAGTTCATTTTATAAGGAGTTTAGGTAAGTTTTAACACAACGAATACATGATTAGGTATAATGAAGAACAAGTAGAATATTTTTTTTTACAGATAAAAACCACCAGTAAACCGAGTTGTTATATGATTGACAACGAATACTGATTATAAACTTAATTGAAAAAACAAACTAAAACATGTTCAAAAAAAGGAAATTGGCTGGGAGAAGGGTTGGCGGTGCACTAAGACCACTAAGAAGGTCTCTCTTTAAACCACAGTTGATACACAATGCAATCCTGGGACATGGACGAACAATTTGGAAGTTGGAATAAATGCTGTGGAAATGAGATCACTGCGTAGGATATGCGGAAAGAGACTGATTGATAAGATGAAGAATGATAATATTAGAAAGGAATGTAGAGTGGATGTTAGTGTAGTGACTATAATGAAAGTGAATGAAGAAAGGAGGTTCGGGCACGTAAAGAAAATGAGCGAAGAGAGAATGACGAAAGGGATATATGAATCTGAAAGAATGGGTGTACGCAGACGAGGCCGACCTCGAATGACATAGACCGACCATATCGTTGCCGTCTTACAGGAGGGCCAAGTCAGAAGCAAAAGAAATATAAGAGCATGTATGCGGAATGTTACGCGTTTGGAGGAAGCGAATGAGTTTGGATTGGAAAGAATGGAAGTCCATACTCTCTGCCTACCTCCTTCGGGAATCAGCGTGATGGGTAAAAAAACCATTGACACCTCAATGCATATTTTGAATCGGTACGGAGATATTCCTTATCGTAATTTGATCAATCAATCAATATTATTTTAACTGAGCAAAATAACTATTAAAATATCGAATATAATGACAAACCAAAATTCTTTTTTTACATATTAACCTCAAATCAATCAAAATTAAAACTCCCTTTGAACTCCATTCAGGAGCAAGATGAAGCAATAAGAACTCTCCATTGCACTTGCGTTTATTTTTGCCTGAATTTTGGCAAGAAGGTTCTTTTGACTAATTCCTATTTCGGTGGCTAATTCCTCCCATAGACCTCGAGCATGCTTATCAAATTAAAAAAATATGAATATGAAAAGTTCATTAAGGGTTGCGCTATCCTTGGATGTTTCAGGAACGTAGGTTCTCATTTCTCATCTCATTTCAAAAAGTAGACAAAAATGCAAGGTTTCAGATTAAAGTCGGAAGGACTTCATCTGACGCGCCAAGAAGAATAACAAGATCCTTGCAACAAATTATTTAAGTGTAAGTTAAAGAAAATCTTCAGGAAATTTTGAGTTTAATTTGAATTATAACAACAGTTAATGATTCTTCCCAATAACTACACCACAACCAAACCCCGCTAAAAAACAAGCTTCAACACATACTTAACTAAAATCCATCATCATCTGTCACCAGATTGAGCTGACACCGTATAAAAAAGGTCAAAAGTAACAATATACACTCGTAATTAAATATCAAAACCCAAATGATGCATTGGGTTTTGATATTTAAGTCTTTACGTAAAGTAACAAAGGTACCCAATGAATTTTATTGTTCTCTCTAGCTTTCTGCGAAGGCGCAAAAACACATAAAGTTAATAATAATATAATAATAATATAACACTTTTCTATACAAAGGTGTCAGTATAGCCGGCGGAACTTATTGCCTGAGGCAATTTTTTCCAGTCAACCGGTCCCGTCAATCTGAGACAGGCCAACCCCGGGTAGAAAATTCAAGTGAAAAAACACGAACTCGGGACCTCGGATCTGAAGTCCACGCTAGTACAACTAGGCTACCGAGGTCGGTTCGTGGGATTCAGAAAAAACTCCCCAAGCCAAATCGATCTGGGCGCAATGACGGATTCAGGGGGGGGGGGGTAAAGGGGGTGATGACTCCCCCCTGGGCTGGATCCAGAGCCTATATTTGGCTATTTTTAAGTACAGTACTTACATTTTATTAATAAAATACCTACTTTTCTATTATGCTCATAATAAAATTATGGTCATGACCCCCCCTGAATTTGGAAATGACCTTTTTTTTTAGGAAATGTTTAGTTTCCAGATACAAAATTTTGGAAATGTGACCCCCCCTGGCGCCAAAGCTGGATCCGCCCTTGTCTGGGCGTGTCATGTCATGGGTGAAACCAGCCATCAGTTCGTCTCGCGATGATCATCATAGGGCATTCCCAAAGGATATGGCCCGATTATTGCCGTTCTACCCCACACGGATACCATGGATCAGGTGCCAGACCAAGATCATAGAGCTTCAGATTTCCATGACCCGTTTGCCCAGGCCTTGATTATTAGATGGATAAGTAGGACCCGAGTGTGTCGAGACCTACTGAATGAGGAGATAGAGCTGTCGATCTTTCGGATTTTTTAAGTACTTGACGAGACTAAAATCAATCTAAGATTGTGTAGAGACATTGATGTAAATTTAATGTAAGCGGATTAAGTAAGGTTTTCAATCAAAAAGTTATTTTATTGAATCGACGCGAGCTGGCAGCACCATGTAAAGTCGACATAGTTCTATGAAATGGCAACATGTGGTAGACGTCTCACTAATTTTATTCATGGTTATTACTGAATATGATTTTCACAAGTTACTGAAGTTTTATACATGTCATTTTGTCTTGGAATAAGTTTAAAATGTGTGGGCGCCTTAACGAACCGTTACAATCACGGCTATATATTTATTGTATTTTTTGATCAACAAAGAATCTATTTTTATAGGTCATCGGCAAGATTAAAAAAATGTCTCGGAAGCCAGATCCTTCGTCCTTTCAGAGGAAAACAAACAAAAATATAGGTAGGTGCATAGTTGGTTCAAGTTGCTCTCTATGGTATTTTCAGATGTAGGGCTCGAGTCAAGTGCAATAAATGGCCGCCAACTGCATCTTTTTGTACGTGTACCAAGGACAGCTTGTTAGTATGCGTTTACAACAAACGAATTGCCATAGAGCACTCCTTCCTGATCACTGCTATTAGTGTCAATGGGAGGGAACACCAAGAACTAATGGGAAGTTTTCTGGGGAGCTTCCGACAATACACACTAGGTGGCAGAACTTCTAATCAGGTCTATTGTCAAATTCAGTGCTGCCAACGTAGAGATTTTTTTTCAGTGATGCCAACGTTGGGAAGTTTGTTTTCCATTGCGTTGCTAAGAAGTTGTTGATTGAGTTGCTAAGAAGTTGTTGATTTTGTTACGCATAAATTTGAGAATAAATCTCAGGGGTGCTATTCTGTATTTTTTAATTTGTATTTAGGTAGGTATATAAAAAAAATGAACAATTTTATTTGTAATAGTATGTAAAAAATGTACAATGATTACTCTAAACCTATTGTAAGTTATCATGTATAATAATATATAAGTTGTTTAATTTGAAATAAACTAGAATGATATTTTGGAGGTTAGATTGTGAGCGACCATAAGAAGAAGAAGAAGTAAATCGCCCCCGTTGGCAACACTGAGGGTGTTAGCACACCTCCGCCGCGAATCGCGGCACACGGAACTGAAGAAAGCGAAATCGCAGGTAGTGTTAGTACACTAGCGGGTAAACGAGTAGCGAAAGAGAAAAATACACATAAGTAAGTATTCTATGGTTATGTTTTGTTGGGAAATATAAATAATTAAAACCACGATATTATTTCACATTTCATATATATTTTTAAATATTACAACATCAACAACGTTTTTACTTACAATTTAGAAAATATGCACATCCATCTTCTGCAAACCATCCCATAACAAAACGCAATTAACGTTTTCCATCTTTGATTTCTATGGAAAACAGACGTTCGCTTCAATTTCGCTCCAAAATTCTGTCGATTTTGACAACTTCAAAAGCGGGCGGAATGCGAAACACACGGATCCGCGAAATATCAGGCGGAGGTGTGAATACAATTTGAAGTAATCTATGGCGAAACACCGCAAGAGAGAGATGAATGTATAGAAAACAATACGAGTTTGAGCATGCTATCTCACTCTCAACATGGCGCGCAGAAACTGACAGATGAGACCGTCGTCGCTTCGGCTGATCCGCAGCGGAGGTGTGCTAACGGGGTGAATTTGACAATAGACCGGATTAGCAAGGGCGCCTCTAGCGGCACAGAAAGGAAGAAAAACATCCCATTAATGGGCGATGACGAATTAGGGTAGAACACGTAGAAAGCCGATTCCGATCCGCGCCGACCGGCCCAAAGAATGATACTATGCATTTGAATGGGGATACCCACAGAAAAAGCAAGAACCCGCTTTCCGGCATGCCCATTTAAATGCATTGAAACCATAGACAACAATCTTTGAGCCGGTCGGAATCGGCTTTCTACGTGTTCTTTCCTTTACGCGCGTCAAAGTTCTAGTTCTTGCTCGTTGTTGTTTACCCGGTGTCAATATTAACGACAAAGAAAGGACACTCCATTTCGTGCAAACGAACGTTATCAACGTGGAATATCCGACAGAACGATATCATTGGCGGCCATTTTCTTGAATTGAGTCCGTAGTCTGTGATTCTCAGAATGTGGTGGCAACAAAATGGGCGCCGTCAGCTAGATTAAAAAAGGCATGATTTCGGAGGCAACTGGTTGCTGTTTTTCTATTGAAATGTCCATTTTTCCACTCCAAAAAGAGTTACAGGAAAGCGTTACGATGCGTAAAACACCCTTAACGTTTTACCGATAGAAGTAAAAGTAGTGAGAAAAAGAAATAATAATAATAATGTCATCACATGCAACGCTCCATAGAGAAAATATAATATATTGCACTTTGAAACTAGAATCATTTTCTCCGTGGAAAACTTTTTATATATTGTGTGGAGATTGTAACGTTTGATGTCGTTCGTTGTACTCCAGAAGTGTCAAAAGCTGGCCGACTCCACAAACATGATAACAACTATTACTTTATTGGTAAATAAGAAACCCTGTGCCAACAACGCTGTCAACAAATCTTATTGAACTTGTTCAGTTATATTTCACTAAAGTTTTCATTGCTATTATTTTGTTTTAACATTGGATTGATCTAGGTTCTAGGTACCATAATATAGGATATTTGACTAATTTCCAGAAACCGTTTTAAATTATTCTACGATACATTATAAGCACATTCTCTTTATATTTTCTGAAGATATGCCATATTTTATATGAAAATCATGTTTAAAGTTTAAATATCCAAAAACGCGCGTAAAACGCTGTCTTGTATAATGGCGCTGGTCACGTGGTGCATTTTACGTCACACCATAGTATTGGTATGAGTTTGCTAACGTGTTGATGACTGTCATTTACTATAGTGTGACGTCACAGGGAACACAACTAATCACATGGCGTTTTCATCGGTGACTAGTTCCATAGAAATATTTGGATTTTTATTACGTGTTTTTATAAAAAACTAGCTGACCCGTCGAACTTCGTATCGAAATAAATAATATGGGTACTCTAGGTTTTATGCAACAGAGCTCGAATTCGTTTTTTTAGTTATTTAACACGAATGACTATTTACTGGCATTATCAAAACCTGCATACCACGCTGCATTCATTGCGTCTGAGTTTGTTTTTACATCAAAAACTTATAACCTATGTTAATATGATGTGGGAAGAGGTCATCAGTGGAGTGGAGTTCAAAGGGAGTTTTAATTTTGATTGATTTGATGTTAATATAAAAAAAAAGAATTTAGGTATGTCATTAAATTCGATATTTTAATAGTTATTTTGCTCAGTTAAAATAATATTGATTGATTAATCAAAGTACGATAAGGAACATCTCCGTACCGATTCAAAATACGCATTGAGGTGTCAATACTTTTTTTGCCCATCACACTGATTCCCGAAGGGGGTATGATGAGAGTATGGACTTCTTCTTTTATTCTTTCCAATCCAAATTCATTCGCTTCCTCCAAACGCATAACATTCCGCATACATGCTCTTATATTCGGTCAGATATGGTCGGTCTATGTCATTCCAGGTCGGCCTCGTCTGCGTGCACCTATTCTTTCAGATTTATATATCCTTTTAGTCATTCTCAGATTTCAGAGATATATCAGAGATATCTTCTTAGAGATCTAAGTGCACCGCAAACATTCTCCCAGCCAATTTCCTTCTTTCAATCTCTTTTTCAATCACTCGAGATCGGGTGCATTGCCGGAAAAAAAAGAAGAAGAAGAATCTCTTTTTCACACCCTGCATCTCTTCTAAATAAATTACCTAAATAGACATACTTCAAAGTTGTCGACATTTACTTTCATACAACATTGCGTTCTTCTATTTCAAAATAGTGGAAATAATTAAAAAGCTCATTTAATGCAGTATCTGTGATTTTTTCCTAACTTCTATTACAACATGGTGGAAGTATAGCAATTTTTATTTTCAATAAAGAAACAAATGCTAGGTCATTAGCAAATAATATCCAGCTTTTTTTACATATTAACGATGCGGATTATATTTACGTTATATTATGTATGTACTCATCCTCGCCCATAAACGAAGAATTGATTTTCAAACAAACAAAAAAATATTCTACTTGTTCTTCAATATAATCATGTATTCCTTGTGTTAAAATTTATCAAAACTCCTTATAAAATGAACTTCAATTAAGTATAACTCCTTAATAGCAATGTTATATATATACGATTCTATTTGCTGGCGGTTTTAAAATCTCTGTAAAAAAAGAAAGTTTTCAAAACTCCTTAAACTTCATTAAAATAATGTATTCCTTGTATTAAAACTTACCAAAACTCCTTATAAAAAATAACTGCAATGAATATTATATTGACTTATCCAATCAATCTATTTCATGCGATATATTTTTTACATTCGCATTCTATCAATTGCAACAACAATCAATCCACTGACAGTTCTTTCAAATCTCAATTAATAAAAAATCAAAACAAAGTTATATCGTAAAAAGTACTAAAAAGATTACCTACTTTCTGTTTTTTCTTAAATTTCCTAATTTTCCATAAATTTTTCTAAATTTTGTTTTTCCAATACAACCTTCTTCTGATAAGAGCCTACACGCCAAAAAAAGAATTAGGGAAATCGGTCCAGCCAATTAGGCGCGATGCGATAACACCGGGAAATAGCTCTCCATTTTTAAAGTGTTCTTAAATTTTCTAATTTTCCATGCATTTTTCTTAATTTTTTTCTTCTAAATCAACCTTCTCCCGATAAAAACCTACACGACAAAAAAGAATTAGCGAAATCGGTCCAGCCGTTTAGGCGTGATGCGATGATATCGGGAAATAAATCTCCATTTTTATAGTTTTCTTAAATTTTCTAATTTCACATGCATTTTTCTTAAATTTTTTGTTCCAAAAGTACACTCTACTGATAAAAGCCTATACGACAAAAAAAGAATTAGCGAAATCAGTCCAGCCGTTTATGCCTGATGCGATGATATCGGGAAATAAATCTCCATTTTTATAGTTTTCTTAAATTTTCTAATTTTTGTATGCATTTTTCTTAATTTTTTTGTTCTAAAAGGACACTCTCCTGATAAAAGCCTACACGATAAAAAAAGAATTAGCGAAATCGGTCCAGCCGTTTAGGCGCCATCCGATGACAACGCGAAATAGCTCTCCATTTTTATATATAAGATAAGATAAGCCTATTTAAGTTGTAAAATAAAAGAAATCAGCTTTCTTGGGCCATTTTCAAACAGGATGACCACAATCTGTAGCTTATTTTTCATAGTGTCAAATACCCTATTCAAAGTCACTGATGGTACCATAAACAATTAAGGTACCTACCTACCATAAGTTATTTTGAAACGAAATTGAAATTAAAGTTTTCGAACATGTATTTGAATTTTAAATCTGTACTAGCTGATATCCGTCTTGATTTACGTTGTTGTCAGGCTTGAGGCAAAGTTTATTGAACGTTCTATTCTAGTTTCCCCTTGATCTATAAACCAAGATGAAGATGAAAGGCTATATATATCATATATACACACAAAAAAAGAAAACGAAGAATGTCGCTTTCAATATTTATAAAAAAAGAGAGAAGAAAAGGAAATATTTAGAGTCACCGCAGCATACTCGAAAAAAGAAGTCGAAGATTGTCATTTTCATTTTTTTTCACTCACATACTTACTTAGGAATAAAATAAGCATATTCATAAATACCTAATATCTTAAAACCGAATCACTCAAAAACGAGCGCAGTGATAAAAATAAAGAATATGTAGGTACCTACCTATGTTAACATTTATTAAATAGACCATTAAAGGATGACGTCATCTGACATTGGCTGGAGGGACAACGGCTGCCATGGCGACACACACACCACACATCCATAAACCATAGTGATGGGTAACAAATTATTTTGCATAGCGACCCAAACTGCCCGAATCAATAGTGATCGGAATCGGTTGTCTGGTTCACTTTAGTCAGTTTTGTGATACTTTCCAGGAATAAAACACTATTATATATTATTTTTCTTGTAAGATACAGAAATTTTGTATTGTTCGCATTAATTATTAATATCTTATAATTAAGTACCTACACATTAAAATATTTTTTTCCATTATAATATTATCAATGATTCTTCTCGGTCATAATAATTTTTTTATAGGTAATTTTATTTATCAAACCCATATTTTTTTGTCATCCGAAAATTGATTTTTGTGTCTAACTGTTCCATTTTTGATCTATATCTATTTATATATACTAGGTATTTACTTAGGATACTTATATGTTTTGTAAAAACAACGTTGCTGTTGCGTAGAATTCATTAATTTATTAATCAGCTATAATAATAATAATATAACACTTTTCTATACAAAGGTGTCAGTATAGCCGGCGGAACTTATTGCCTGAGGCAGTTTTTTCCAGTCAACCGGTCCCGTCCAATCTGAGACAGGCCAACCCCGGGTAGAAATTTCAAGTGAAAAAACACTTAGAAAAACTCTGACCCGGCCGGGAATCGAACCCGGGACCTCGGATCTGAAGTCCATCTGTTTCTTATTATGTTAAGCAATTTATTTATTTATCGTATGGTCATATATGTATGTCACATCTCATGTAAGTTAATACAGAGTATTCTTGCAAAAAAATAGGTATACAAAAATAACAATTAAAAACATTAAAATAAAAATTAGTCACTAAAATATTGAAAATATCGCCCATGGGTTGTCAAATCAATAAAATGAAACCAACAAACATGTTAAGCAATGATATTTTGTTTCAATCTGATTTTCAATTTCTTTTTTATCATCAATTGTGCAACGATATGGCCTTTTACTGCAATATTTATCTACTAATAGATCAACGTGTGCTTCATAATCACTTACCATTCCAATGTCATATTTGTCCTTTGCAAATACAGATTTATTCTGAAATATCAACTCATCAATTACTTGTTGATTCTGATGTTCCAAATGGTTTATTTTGATTTCAAAATATTCACTTGTAACGTTTTCGTTGAAATTTACAAAATTGACAGGATTTATTTCCTTAGAAATATCGTTATCTGATTCAATTCTTTGAGTATAAACTTTTTTTTGTTCGATTTCTAATTTTTCATTTTGGAGTTTTTAATACAATCCAGCCCAATTAAGAAATCGTAATTGAAGTTTTCATTGTCTACTACAAAGACATTCATTTCTTTTTCAACATTAAAAATGGTAATATTTAATGTTATAATACCTTGTGCCTGTTTAACGCCATTAATTGTTTTTAAATTGGTATTTTTAGAATAGCTCAATTCTTTATTGTTTATTTTTAACAATTTTGAATTTATCAATGAAACATTAGACCCTGAGTCATAAATTCCATCAACTTCTACCTTTCTATTCAATACTAGTTTTATTTTAATCAATGGCGGCACTATCAGTTTTTTTGAACCTCGGATTGCAATTCACATTCCAACTCTGCACTGTTGATGATCTTTACTTGTTTCATATCTTTTTCATTAAATTTTTTCTTAAACCAACATGAATCTTCTGAATGATATCGTATACCTTTATTTAATTTTTCACAAATATTACATTTTCCTTTAATCGGTGTCGTATCGTCATTTTTCCTTATAAATTTCTTCCTTGTTACTATGTGTTCTAACTTTCCAAGTTCATTAAATAGATCCCTTGTTTGTATAATTTCTTCTTTATTGATTCTGTCTGTTATGAGATCTGGTAAACCAGCAGCTATAATGTCTATCAACGTCCCTTTATCTATTGTATCCCTTAATTCAAGTAATAGTTTTTCTTTTCTAATAGCGTAATCTAATAAAGAACCTGTTTGATATTTGTACGATAATGCATACTTAGTATTGCCCCATCCTTTATTATTGTATGTACGTAAAAAATTTGCTTTCCACTCCGACCACTTAGACTGTAGACCATGCTTTATATTCATTGAAGAGTACCACTCACTTGCTGACTTCTCTAAAAATAATCTGAATATTTCTATTTTTTCTTCATCATTTACTACCTCAAATCTTTCACATTCGTTTTCAAATATTTTCATCCACTGACATGGACTTGTATTTTTTCCATTAAATTTTTCAATCACAAACCTCTCAGCTAGCTTTTTAATATTTATTTTTTTATTATTTTGTTTACTTTCAACAAATTTTTCCAAAATATTTCAAAATATTTTCATCTGAATTTATTATATCGTAAAACTCAGATTTTTCCTCCGTATGTTCTTCAAGGAATTGGTCTTGAAAAATTGCGTTATCATCCTCATCAAAGTATGTATGTAGCATATCCTCGGTGGTTGGTACCCATATATTCCTATTTTCATGTCTTTTTTTCAATGTTTTTTTTACAGTCTCATAAGCTTTAGATTTTTCAACATGCTTGTGAAGCGATACTGCTTGATACTCTTCAGGAATAAGAAACACTTTGTTATCTTGCGTGGTTATTGTCGTTACTGCAATGAAGTTCGACTTTGCACATTCTAAAGATTCTTTAACTTGAAATCTAAATCTTAGTTTCTCCATTTTATGACAGATAATGTCGTTTTATAAGATATTTTGTTAATAAATTCAATACAGTTTATTGTTTCTTTCTCTGAAAAGAGAATAAATATTTATGGATATAATTAATTGTTCTACTAATATAATGTTTACAGATAATAAAATAACAAAACAAACCTGAAAAGAAACGACATTAAAAGTAATGAATTTAATAAATTGAAATAAAATAACTATTGATTGATTAATAAACAACAATTGTACGAATATGACAGCCGATGTCATATTTGTCATTTGTTTGTAAAATTTTGAATATGTTACAAATCAATGAAAATTATAATTTTCTTTACATGTTATATAGCCAAAATAAAAAGTAAATATGGTAATTAGTATATATGTATATAATTGCTTTTTTCTCAAATTTTGACATTTTTTTTATTTATAGTATACTCTAATTGACTCGTAACATCTGTAGATTCGCTCTATCCGTGACCCGATAAACACACTCATACCAACTCTTAAACTTTTTGTTTATGTTTATCCCTCCAGGCTAATGTCAAAATCCACGTGGCCGTTAATGATCTATTTTTTTAACGAAAATTTGATTATTTTAATTCAATACCTAACAAATAATATTTTACTGTAAGTACCTACCTAAGTACCAACCAATATAGTTACGTTGAAATAATATTTGCATAGCTTGCTGATACAATAATTTGGTAGGTATTATTTTTCTGTTATTTTAAAGATTAGGTACTGTTTAACCGACCATACCTTAATTAAACGAATATGTCGGAATTCAAAAAAGCAGTAGGTACTTCATTAACCGAAATTTTCCGTTAAAATTTTACAGTTTTAGGAATTTATGAATAGTTTTAAATACATACCCAAATATACCCGACGGGGATCACCGACGATTAAAAAGAGACAGCGATTTATGCGTGATGTGTCAACATAAGAAAATAAATAAATACATACTTAATTGAGTTATTAAATAGAATAATGCATAAATCCTCTCGACACAATGATCTGCGCATTGACATTTGGAGTCTTGCAGTGTCGTACGAGGGGGGGGGTCCATTTTTATAAAGTTAGGATCACGCAAATATGTGGGGGGGCGTTTCTCCATCACGTAGCTCATCGTGTTCAAACACCTGGCATTTTCGAAAATAATATTCTTGTAACAATTAAAATATTGAAAAATCGACGTGTAGCTGAGCCCTTGTGCCCAGCGATTTGATATTGTACTTATATAGAAAATTGTATAAAACCAGAACATTTCCGAAATTGAATCAGTTATTTCGAAAACGACCAAAGTACAGAATTGTTAATTTTACAGGAGAATGGAAAAACTATCTCTTGGAGAAAAAATGTATGTGACAATTGATATTTTGATTCAACATCGTCAAACATAGAAAAAGGAACTTATTTGACTTTTCCAAAATAAATATAAATCGATCAGAAATGACCTGAATAAAAACGTCCTTTTTAATATTCACTGCTACTTTCCCTCTAAACCTGTAGATATATAATATTTTGCTTTTTCATACGTCGTTTCTTACTTTTTGACTATTTTATTAAATATTTTTTTAACTTAAATATCTTATGGGGGGGGGGGGGGGATTTAGTTCCCTCCCCGGGCGCCGAAAGCCCACGGTACGCCGTTGTCTTCGATCTTCAGGGGTGGATGGATGGATATAATTTTTTATTTATTTTTTTTATTTTTTTAAAAAATGAATCTGTGCTCACTCGAAGTGAACACAAATACACTTTTGACATCTTTCACAGTAAGCAAATGCTTGTGTCGTGAATGCGGAAAATTGTCGACACGGCCGGGATTCGAACTCACGACCTCCGCACGAAACAGTGCGAAAGCCGGCGTCGTAACCACTGGTCTATCAACCACCTCATAATGAACATCACGACAATTAAAATAAAAGGGACAAGTACCTACTGATGACCAACACCACCTATATAAGAAGGCCTTTTTTTTTTTTTTTTTGAAAAAGGGTTAAGGGGCCAGGGTACCCTTTGTGTCACTGCGACCAGGATAGGAATATTGTGACTTCTCTCAATGTTACAGCTCGTTATCCAGGTCTATGTGAGTCATGTAGCTCACAATTTGCCTAGGTGCGAGCAGTCTTCTGAGCGTTCAGTAGTGGCCCACCGAGGGTATGACTTCTTTTGTGAGCGAGTGCTTCACAGCTGCAGAGGATGTGAATTGGTGTTTCGTGGTCCTCTGAGCAGAATCTGCAGATTGGAGTGTCTGAGAGTCCTATTATGGACATATGCTTGCGCAGTCTGCAGTGTCCTGTTAAGGTCCTCGTCAGGATCCTTATTTGTTTTTTGGAAAGCTCGAGTGCTTCAAAGGTGAACTTCTGCGAGTACCCTGTGATTAGTTCCTTCGCATGTTTCATCCCTGGGCTGTTTGCCCAGATTTCGTAACTTTTGTCTTTGACCCAGTTCTTTAGGCTGGTTCTGAGAGCGTTACGTGGTAGTCCGCAGATGGGCTCTGGGCTAAATGCGGGTTTTTCTGCGCCAGCTCTGGCAAGTTCATCGGCCTTTTCATTGCCCATGACTCCACAGTGCCCGGGCACCCAGACTAGTCTCACCGTGTTTTTTGCACCAAGGTGATTCAGGGCCTGTATACATTCCATCGTTAGTTTGGATCTCACCTCTACTGACTCAAGGGCCTTAAGAGCCGCTTGACTGTCTGAGAGGATGTAGATTTTTTTATTATAATATGATCGTTGCAGGTTTATGTGAGCGCAGTCAATGATAGCACTCATTTCTGCCTCGAAGACAGTGGCATATTCTCCCAGGCTGGTTATATTTCCATCCTAGGGCGCACGCCATATACTCCAGACCCTGCTCGGTCATCTTTTTTGGAGCCATCTGTGTACCATACAATGTCTCCATCTCGAAAGGAGTAGGGATCATTTTCTCGCCATGTATCTCTTTCAAGTATTTCTATTTTGTAATGTTTAACAAAGCTGTATACCACATTCATGGTGTCCGAAGGCATGCCCATGATGGGGGCTTTGTAGAGGTCCCCATTTAGTCCTCTGAATACATTTGTCCCCGCCCCCTGTGATCTGACATGGTAATGTCAGGTCACAGACATTCCAGTGACGTGCGCGGTCCATCAAAGACTCCGCACAGATAGTAATGTCTAGTACCTCTTCCCGCACCCTGGTGACAAATGTTGGAGTGGTGCCACGATTGAGTGTGTGTAATTTGTGCGTGAAGAGGTAATCATAAAGTATTTCTCCTCTATGATTTGTGTCTGTGCTGCCCCTTGTAGTGTGATGAGAGTTACTGTCGCAGCCCAGTACTAACTGGGTACCATGGCTGCGACAGTAGTCCACCACTGGAGCTAGCTGAAGTGTGGGGTCTTCTTTTTCTCCGGGCAGGTATGCTGAACATATTACTATTCTTTGGGTTGCCTGTCCCGGGAGAGATACATATGCTGCTACCAGGTCATCTGTGCAGATTTCTGGGATTGGCATAAACTTAACGTTTTTTGAAAATAGAATACAGGCTCTTGGTCTTATTCTATTAGTGGCATACAGAGTCTTACCTGCGCTGCCAAGTCCTTTTACCATGTTCTTGATGATCCATGGTTCTTGAATCAAAGCTATGTCCAGTTTCTCCTTAAGCATTTTTTCGGAGAGTAATGCGGAGGCGGCCTTCGCATGGTGGAGATTAAGAAGGCCTTAGTGCTGCGTCACATCGTGAGGCCCACCGTTCGCTTGCCTATATCTGTATGTCCTTACCTGTACACTATGCTATCTGACTACACGCCGGCGGCCTGGTGACGCGAGAGGCCAAAAATGGCCGCCAGCATTAACGCCTTCTTATACCTATAGGTGGTGTTGCTGATGACCCACACATTGCTGCCTTACCAAGACTTACAGCGTAGTCGTTCTCTACTTTATCAAGATACTACTTTACTCGCCCGTCGAACTTTGATAGAACATTTCTGTGGTGAATTCCGTTCCGGTATCTAAAGCAAGGAAATTACAAAAATAATAAATGCCTTTACAACACTATTTCTAATATTGAAATAATCTCTCATAATATGAATATGGCCTAAAATGCTGGTTCCGTCTCTCCCATTACACGATGATTTATAAAACATGGAATTCAATTCATGTAATATGTGAACACAACATTTTGATTCTGAAGCAGGACAAAGTTCAACGAGTAAGCTACGAATTTAAAATTTCAAGAGATGGCGGTGTTGTAGAAATAAAGTGACATATGAAGTATGTTAAGATATTTCATACTTAATATTTTAAGACAAAGTTGGATAACTCCGAAATTATTATGGAGATTTATTTGATTATTGATATCACTTATTATTTAAAATACGACCCATTCAATAATAATATTTTAGAATTAGATTAAAATTACCTACCTATATTTGGTTGGAATAATAAATTTAATAAATTACCTACTGACAATCGTTTTTGGTTACGCACAAAAACGGAAATAATTTTCTACGTGACTTTCGAAGTAATTTACATTACAATAATATTATTTCTTATCCCGACAACCTTCAAAGATTCGAATTTCCAGGAACCAGGGATCCGGAAGGGATGGAGGTATGCCGGGCCAATCTCAGAAAGAATTCTCTACGTGAGACATGGGAGAAACTTCTTAATTTGGGTTTGATTTTGATGAGTTCGTCTTAAAATGTCTTATTAGTAATTTGATCAATAATCCCGTAATTATTATTATGAAGATTGATGAAAGATTAGTTTTTTTTTATTTGAAAAACTTTTGTTTTAGAATTAATTTAAGAAATTGAAAAAAAAAGAAATTATCCGAACAATAAAAATTCTTCTTCTTCAGTCGGTCCCTGCCTCGGTGCCGAGGATCGTAATTAAAATAATGACTGACAAGATAAAAAAAAGTGGAGAAAACTAAAATTCTTTTATCTACATAATAATTCAGAAATGTTTTTTTATTTGCCTTTGACAATACTTTCCGTTATGTCGGAGCATCACGCTCAAAATACAAATGCTACGTCAGATATGAATCTGCGCAGAGCGGTGAAATTTGCTCGAGAACGTTCTAAGATACAATTGGCAACGTTAACTTTAATATATTAAGCGCTATTTAAAAAACTTTATTTTTTTAGGATCTTCATACAAATTTTTCAAAAAAGACAGTAAGCCATCGTTTGGAAACAAAATTACTCATGTAAACGTTGAATGGAATCTTGGTATTACGGTATGAAAATGTAATAAAATAATTGGAGATTGATTCGTTATACATATAAATGTTATTCAAATCTTATTATTCTCAATAAATAAAGATTTAATGCAAAATTTTGGAAATATAATTCCTCCATTTTGTAATTTGACACATTTAAAAAAATTTATGGCCGCAGTTTGTGTAAATCTGTCGTGGCCATTAGATGAGTAAGTACCTGATAAAATCATATTAAATGTTGGTAAATAATAAAGATACATGAAATTAAATTCATAATACATTTAAATATATTAATCGTAAAAATGATTTTTGAAAATTGAAATGAGTATAAAAATTCTTTAGTAGATTTGGTCGATAAAACAGAACTCTGAAAGAAAGCGAAGCTGACATGAACTAATGACGTTCCTGTTTATCAAAATCATAATGAATTTGTCAGGTATTTGTGCATGTTTATTATAGTAAAAAATAGAATCATCGAATATCACTTTATTCGAAGATCACTTTATTTGCTATTATAATTATAATAACAAAATTATCTAAATTCTTAATTAATAGGTATGAAGATAAATTAAAAACAATGTTAAATATATATTAATATTTTATTGCGTTAATATAACAATCTTCACGTATGTTTCATAATACGACAAGAAGCATTATATTAAAAAAGTATGGTCAATAACATATTCTCTTTACACATCTCAAACATGATCCTGTAGAATAAAGAATCCTTCAAAGACCAAAACTGCAATCGTTGGATGTAGTCTGTGAAGATTGACAGGTTTTGACGCAAAAAAAACCAAAAGGTATCTCAGTCACAGCACAAAGTGATGACAGATAAAAGCAACCAAGGTTTGTGACACTGAAAATGAATAAATTAATCATCAGTCAATAAATATTTACGTTTATTTTTCTTTACTAACCCCTTTGCACTAATGGTTGAATTTAAAATCAAATCTTATAGTTTAGCATAAATCATATTGCTTATATATTTTGAAAAAGAGTATGAAAGTTTTAGCTCATTTGTTTCCAATTTGGTTAACATTTCAAAGTGATTCATGCATTCTTAAACTAAAAAAATAAAATACTAAGCGATGGAAAGAATGTTACAGAAAATGACAATATTTTTTTATGTTTCTGAGCCAATACTTAAAAATTACAAAGAAGGGATTATAATCTTAATAAACAACATTTGGTACCTACCGAAAAATCTATTAGAGCAGCAAACTCATATTTATGTATTTATATTTTCAAAATTGGAAGCATTATATCACTCTCTTATGTTTTTTGACATATCAATATTTATCAACAATGAGTGACAAGTGACATTGACTATGAATTCTATTAATCTATGTATAAGTAAATCTATGATTTGGCAGCGCACTATTACCTAATCTAACCTAAATCATTCTTCCAGGATGGGTTTTCTAAGAATCTACATAATAATAAATAAAATAATAATATTGCTTAACCAATTTATGTATTATATTTTGTGTGTAAATGACATCTACTTCATATTATATTTTTATGAAGGTTTGTTTTAAAGACACTATCAAAAGAAAATATGTATAGCGGAATAAAATATCGTCTATAATTAATTAGTAATTTTGCTACGTCATAATTAATTATTAAATAAAAAAGGTTTTAATTATTTATATGAATAAAAAACATATTTTCAATATAATCAATTTTATAATGAATTATTTCTGAACTGTATGCACTATCTCCATCTATGGTACTTCCGCACGAGCTGTCAAATTTTTTACGCGTGAAATTGTGAGTGGTTTGTCGAAAATAGACATCAAA
Organism: Mystacides longicornis; assembly: GCA_963576905.1. NCBI lineage: Eukaryota > Metazoa > Arthropoda > Insecta > Trichoptera > Leptoceridae > Mystacides > Mystacides longicornis. The sequence continues at coordinate 28,230,590 of OY756426.1, read as the reverse complement.
ACTGATTCATTCCTTGGAAAAATATTTAAGTCAGTAGAGTTTGATGGATGGACTGAGATATAAATTGATTAATATTGGATTTCAGGTATGTAACCTATAGTTTCAAAAAACATATAATTTATAACCTAAAAATAATTATCATACAGATACAAACATCACCTCACTTACTTCTTAAGTTTCACATTTTCAACCTGTGGAACATTATTCCAAATTCCTTCCAATGTTTTATTGTAAATTATAAAAAGAAATAGGCATTAAATGCAGCAAATTTAAAACATTTGTCAACACACATTATTTTTTTGTTGCAGATAAGTATCTCCTGATAGAATGAAGGAGCCAGTCATTTCATTGCAACAAATCACAGAGACCGCAGAGCAATATCTGATAATATTTTGACTAAGGGATGAATTATGAATATAAATTTGCTTGAACACAAATCAATTCCAAGTAAGTATTGAATCTTCTCAATAATAACTTATCAATATCAACATTTGTTTATGTTCTTTTTATTAAACTCATGTTATATCCATTACTTTATTTAAAAAGTGTAAACTCTTATTTGTTTTAAAATTATACGTAAGATAATTTTGAGATACCTGTCTAACCTTAGAAAGTCCCATCCTAATATCGGTTTTATTATTATAGATAAGGACTACGCTGGGCCAGACATGAGCAGATAATGCCATCATTGCGAGCACCAAAGAGAATTATGGGTGGACATCCGGCCGAATTGGAAGACCTAGGCTGCAATGAAAGAATGAGGTCAGGAGGGATGCCGAGCAACTTTTTGACCCACGAAATCAGGACAGATGTAGAGACAAGGTTGACTCTGCGTCCAGTATTGGAAGCCAAGGCTGAATTAGGCTGTAGCGCCATCGGAAGAAGAAATATTTATAGATATTATGTTAAAATAACCAACACCAGGCCGATTAAAACGTCATTTACTTATAAACTTTTAACAATTTTTAATATTATTCTTATGAATATGAAGATTACCTATGTATATTTAATTTGCAGATTATGTGTATTAAGTAAATACTAAAAAGAGCATTCATAGATTTGTTAAAAGAACCTAGCAACATCATTAACTTACAAGTGATTGCATTGGAGGACAATTATTGTTAACTAAATTCCAAACTATTAATTTTTTTTTAATTTAGTTTAGATATATTATTATTTTAATTTCAGAATTATTATTATTGTAAACCTGTTTTTTTTTTGTTGAAATTTAGTTGAAGTTTCTATAATCAGACCTCTTTTCCTGTAACATCGAAAAAATTCATATTATTACAGACTGATATATTTAACATTACACCGTTATTTATGGTCAATTTTAAAATGCCATTTTTTTTTAACATTTGACCAGTACCAACTGGATTATGACTTTCTTCTCTTGCTATTTCGAATGGCTGTGTGTGATGACTTCACGTTAACAACGTTCCTTATTTAGGTGGTCAAATTGAAATCCTTGAGTAATCGACAAATTCAACAATCTGCCAAGATGCTAACCACCGGGCCAACGGCCCGTTGCATTTATGCCTTCCATAATTCGTCTATGGAGCTGAGATTCCTAGGATTATATCTTATAATGAATGCAATGCCAAAATGTCTACAGAATTTTAAAATGTGTCAAAATTTTCTAGATATTTTCTCACAACAATAACATTTACATGTTTTGTATATCTCTTATTAATTGTCAACTCTTGGTATGACTTATATTAAGCACCTATGAGAGATGAGAGTTCTAATTCTCTAGAAGTACCTAAATATTTATACTCAAAATTATCATTTATTAAAAAGTTTTACCCTGTTAAGAAGTTTATCAACTGCAAAATACCTTAGTTATTTATTATAAAAGTGTGTTTCTTTACCAATTATTGTATTGATTGTTTTATTAATGTAAGTAAAATTAATTTTTGAAATCCAAACTCCCTTTACGCCCCACTTAGGGGCATAGGGATTTAATAAATTGGTGGTATACTTGAAATTTTTATTATTACCCTATTCCTGTGTTATATTTTTAATAAGCAATCTACGCTGATTTTTCTATTCACACGAAGGCTGGATGTGAGGTGCAGGTTCGAATCCTTGGCCACAAAATTCTTTACTATGCTCAAAATAATTAACACCCACTTCTGGTAAGAAATTTCTGGTTCCAATTCCCAGATGGGTCAGAATATTTATAGGAATTTTTTATGCAATATTTTCTTGCTGGCTATTCTGACAATTTTTCATGCAAAAGATTTTCAGGTACAAAATCACTGGCTCGGGTAGAGGTCTTAACACTTAAAATAATTATGTACCTACCTGTTAAATTTGATATTAAGAATAAATAAAGCTTTGTAGGTACATAATTATATTTTTGCAGAAGAACAACTAAAGCATTTACAGAAATCAAGTGTTCTATCTAAATGTACTTGAAGGGGAAGGTATAGAAAATAGTTAACAATGCTATGTTTATGACTCACCTTTGCTGCCTCCACAGCAATTCTACAAATTTCTCATACTATCTAATTATATCTACCTATTTAACAATTCAAATCCTCGGACTTACAGGTAATACAAACTCAATCAGTCAATCAATTCTCCATTTTTTGACCCCTCTTAGGGACATACTTTATAGGTACCATATTTTATTAATCCATAAATCAGGTTCTGTAATTCACATTTTTCTCAACAAACTTTATCAACAATTTTATGGACGGGTAAAAAGGCTAGTAATTATAATATAATAAATCTCTAAACACCATTTAAGTGATCCTGTCAAATGACGGAAATAAAGTTGAAAAACTCGCTAACACTACATATGTATAAAAGAAAAGTAAAAAATACTGACAGATAGAATGGCCAACTAACGTCGCCAACTCAACGAATCCTTGTGGGACACAAATACGTACATACATGTAAGTTTGAAAATTATTGTCTAGACGGGAACTGAAGGAATCAACAGCCATAAATGCCTGTCCACCACCCTGGCAACGAGAGAATGTTGTAACAAAGCACGCCATAGAAAACTAACGCCCCTGTGGTAGAAAAGTTAACTTATACACGAAATTTGAATTTGGAATGCTTGACAATAAATTCTCAGCGTACTTTTCGGATAGACATTAAGATTTTAGGTAGACACATTGAACTACCGTCATTTATCCTTTGAATCGAACACTACGTAAAACGGTTGACGATGTCCCACCATCACCTATATAAGAAGGCCTTAGCGCTGGCGGCCATTTTTCCTCTAACGTCACACCCGACCTGTGCTATATGATAGATATCATAGAGTACAGGTAAGTACATACAGATAAGGCATGTGCATACTGGACCTTACAAGGTGACGTCACACTCTCAGCGCTAAGGCTTTCTTATATAGGCGGTGTTGATGATGTCCGTTGAAAAATGGTGACAGCGGGTGATTGCTAGTTTATAATAATTTAAAGTATGTAGGTATGTTCCACCAAGGATTTACGGTCGATAAACTACTTATAAAACGAGTATTTTTAAATTTTGTCGAATTGTACCTATACCCACCATCTAAACTTGATTAGTAGGTACCTACGTCCCTATGACATAAGCCAAGGACCTAGGCACAATTAATAGTGAATAATGGAACAAATATCATTCTATTCTTGGTAGTAGTCTATTTTCACTGATGTAAAAAATAAAAAAGGTCTACAATTTGTGCTACCTACTACATGTTGAAAAGTTGCTTCAGGCAATAATTTCAGCCGGCTTAATATAAATAAGTGCCCCTTTTTTTGGTTCTTTTGATTTTTTATTAAGTTGGTACTTTGTTCAACAAAATTGTGTTGAACAAAGTACCAACTCCAACCCCCATATTGCTTTACATAATACTTGAACAGAGTTGAAAATTCAAGTATTACCTAACACAATTTGGGGGAAGGGGAGGGGGGGTCTTGCAAAACGTTACTGTGCGTTACAAGGGCGGGGTGGGGGGGGGGGGGTTTTCTTAAATAAAAAAAATTGGGAAATAAATCTTCCAAGTTGGGCAACCCTTTTCGTTTATGTTTTACGGGAAGTCCCTTGATTGTACCGTACATCATTTGTTTTTGTTCTCCGAAGTTAGCAACCCTTTTCGATAATGTTTTAGCTCTACTTCGTATTTTTTTAATTTTAATATCCGATCAAATAAACAAGTTTTAGCACCCATTCTTTTCTTTTGAACACGGAAGATAAATCTGAATCACGAGCCTCTAAAAATATTTTTGGGTCTAAATTTTTCTCGGCACACCAACGGATGACCACGGCTCACCGTTTGCGGAACACTGCTCTCTCACTCACGAATGCAAGAATGACAAAGAACTTAAATTCCAAACATAGGCGATTTAACCTATAGAGACCTTGATTAATATTGGCCTTAACCGCATGGCATGACGTGAGGATACATAAAAAGTACGAGATTATTTAACTTACTTTCTTTTCATCTTTCACAATATTATTGTGAAAGACAGAGGGTTATATTTCAGAAATATCCCCTGTATTACATTATAGGACTACGTTGAAGCCATCTATTCAAAAAAATTATAGACAACGGTTTGTTTCAGAGGTTTTTTCAAAGATGGCAGTGTCTCACTGAAATTTTATGAAAAAATACGTTTTACATACAAGATCCGAATAAAAACAGAAAATTATACCTAGTTATTTGTACCAAAAAAAATTTAAATTTTGAATGTTCCGTTCTGTCTTCTATTTTGTTCTATTCTTCAAAAAGAAAATGTTATTGGATGAAATGTAAACCTGTACAGTGGCCACAGTGGGGCTAGTACGAGTTTTATCGAAAGCTTATTGCATGCTAATAAGAGTGCAAATAGTGTTCTAAAATCAAACGATCGAATCGTTAGATCATTTTTGTATGGAAAATTTTCGAAACTCTTTTGATGATGCCCCTTCTATTTTTAAACGGTAACTTAATCCCGTTTTCTGACTATGTAAAGAATTTGGGGTTGCACATTGGCAGTAAACTCTCTTGGGACAAGCAGGTGGATGAGCTGAGTAAGAAAATATTTTCCTCACTTCATGCACTTAGAAGACTTCAAACTTCCTCACTTTTGACATCAAAAAACGTCTCATACAATCCTTGATCCACCCACTTTTTGACTACGCCGACATATCCTACCTGGATATGTCGGTGGAGGCAGAGTCCAGAATCGAACGTCTTCAAAACATGTGCATAAGGTATATCTTCTCACTGCGAAAATGTGATCACATTTCAGAATACAGACATCAGCTTCAATGGGTAACCATGCGAGAGAGAAGAGACCTGCATACTTTCTGTTTGTTGTACAAAATACTTAATGACCCTGTATCCCCTAATTACCTCAAACAGAGATTCACCTTCCTCAGTTCGCACGAGCGATCGTTGCATTCTGTTCAAAATAATTTGTTGCTCATTTCGCCCCACCGATCCGGATTCTACACTGACTCATTTACCGTTGATGCTGCTAGGCTGTGGAACCAACTTCCGATTTCCATAAGAGGCTCTCAGACAATTCACTTGTTCAAAAAGTCGCTGATGACACGATAAAATATTATTCCAATTTCAGAGGATCCCCTCCCTCCCTCCCTCTACCTCTTCTCCCTCCTTCTCTTCGGTCTGCTCTGTTATTTATTTAGATATTTATTTATTATTATTATTTATATCTTATCTATATATTTATTATATTTTGGATTTTGGTATCAATATTTACTTTTTCAATAAGTCATTTTACTCACTCCATTATGTGTGATTTTTTCACGTATTTTTTTATGTATTTAATTTATTTTTTATGTATCTTATAGAATAATTATATTGTTAACTGGGTTGGCTGGCAGAGATCTTCTAAGATAAGTCCGCCCTTTGAAACGTACAAATATTTCTCCTTATATTGTTATCCTTAGGTATATTATTTTTTTTATTTATGATCGTTTCGATATTCGATCATCGAAAACTTTTACTAGGGGTACTGTACAGAATTCTCTTATCTGCGCATTGTGCAGCCAATCATCGTATTGCAGATCGACTCTCTCTTGTTCAATTATCTTGGTAAATTCTCATATCCTCATATTCTCTTTTTGGGTGCCGTTGCAGCTGCTGTTTATTGAATCAGAGTGGCTTATTTGATGGAACCTCAAACTTCGTGATGGTAATAAGCAGTGTAAGGGTTACTAAAGTCGGAAGTTTCTTAAATTTTTCATCAGATTTTTTTCAAGTAGGCACTAGACCTAAAAAAACCTCTCGGATTTCTAGTTAATTTATTCCTGAATACATATGTTTTGATGTAGGAAGCTCTCGCTATTTGTTAAACTCAATTCAAATTCCAAGAAAACTTAATAAAACCTTACACTCATCCACTACCTACATACATTTTAGAACATTAATATTATGAAATTACTGTTCTTGTTATTTTGAAAAGATTTATTTTCGATTCAAGCATTTCTCTCATTATTCACTTTCTCAGTTGACAAGACTAAACTTTCAAGGTTTCTATAAGGTACAAATATTACCACCGCATCTTAAACAACGCTATAAGCCGACGGCGATGCATTTCTTTGAGCTATAGAGGATATAGTTAATAATAATAATATTTGGATAACTTTTTTGGCGCCGTTTAGTGAAACATCTTCACCTTACATAAAAAAAGAAAAGAGTAATAATCACCATTAGGTTCGTCAAAACATTGTAAAATAACAAAAAAATGGTAATAATCCCACAAGGTTCGTCATGTTGTAAAATAGCGAAATATGTGAAATCATTTACAAATTTACCTACAGAATTCTATATAATAACCTAGAATACCGACTCGCATTCAAAAGTGAAGCCCAAATATTGCAATTTTAGAGGTTTCGTTTCCCAAAAGTACGCAGTACCTACCTACGGCATATATTTTTTTGGTTGTTTCTCGTGTTTTTTTTTTTTTACAATAAATCATAATTTTTACTTTGAAATAAGTGCAATTGGTCATTTTCAAGTTTCTTTGTAAATGTTTAACATCAAATTATCATTTTTACATTCCCTTTTGCCTACCAAACTATCAAATAAAAGCATCATTCTTTTGATTTGAAAAGATATAGGAGCGCCGAATCATTCGAAAATGAGTGCAGTGCTAGAAAAAATGGTACCTATACCGGTACCTACTCCATATAATGAATTTCCCGCTTTCACCATTCGCCATAGAAAATAGATCCGAAAACGTTTAGCTGTCAAATTTGACTCCTTTCAAATTTAGAATCTTTTTTGACAGCCTTGAGAAGTGTTCCCAGTGATGTTAAAATTGCACCGGCAAAAAGGGGAAAATTAGGTCGTTAGAGTACTACCTGGTTGCGTTGGAGCTTGGAGCGCGGGTCACTGGAGACGCGCGCCCTCATCACGGAAGCGGAAATGATTAATTTTGTGCTATATTTCACGCGTATATATGTGTGCGTGGCGTGAGGCTAAAGGGTAGAGGACTTTACAAATATCTTTAAATTATGACATGGGTATATTTTATCCTGCACTCATTACACTAATATGAACGTCTCATTTAAAGAAACAATTTCCTACAGCCTCTTTTCACGCTCGTACTATCTCAAAATCATTTTCGCCTTGAAAATTACATCAAATCTCCAAATTTTCTCATCGTTTTCGACATGTTGAAATATCCCTTAGCCCGGCAGAACTCCAACCTGCATCCTTAGCTGTCAAATGCTAACTTTTTGGGCAAAGGCTCGTTAAAAAACACAGATTATGCTTATATAGGACTTAATGGATTTCTAATAATAATAAAAATTTTGCATGTTGGTCGATATTATTATTTTTACTATAAGCTAACAAAACCTGTCGGAAGACTGGCTAAGAAAAGGGTAATAATTATTGTTTCATTATCCTATAAATAGGTTATATCGTCCCTTCTAGGCTCCCAATTTTATTGGATATTTCTTCCCGAAGCAATAGTTGTATGTAGAAATCTCTGATCAAGTGACACTTGATATATATATAGTCGATACCCTGTTATTATTAATTGTCAAACATACAGATTAATAATTCAAGTATAGGTACAAATTATATTTTCCGAAAAACCAAGTTACGGATGAACTAACCAACTATTATGAAGGATGTTTTGCGAATACGTGTGTTCGAAAATATTGTATTTAACTTCAAAAGATTTTAAGTAAACTGCACTTCCATATTAATTCATTCTGAAAATAAATATCGCAACCAATTTTTCAAGTACAACGAATATCAAGTCAATGATACAACAAATCGTATGCAATTATAACCGATAAAAAATGTATACAATTAACAAAATGTTAATTGACAGTTATGTTGGCAATACTTTACCTAGTTTCGTGTTATATCGATAAGTAACGGAGCCGAGGCAATAAATTGGCTGTACTTTATGGGATTGAAAAACATTATTTCACTAATTGGCATTGCAACGAAAGTAGTATTGATGCTCGCAATTAACCACGTAATGCGCTTGCTGTAAACGAAAGCTTTTGCGGTTGCCGAACTGAAAACTTCAACGTACAAAATTTGCTACGAAATATCCGACTTTTATCCGATAACACTTTGTGCCTTTTATCGCTTGGCAATGTTTCAAGACATAAAACATTCGAATTCTATGCTGAAGAATAGCACTATAAGTCAGTTAAGTGTTAGTGATATTTCAAGCAATGCTGAAGGTTTGTGTTTTCTAATACCCAACAAACTTATTGAACGATGAGTTGCCGATTCGAAAATAAGTCCCAACATATTTCACAGACTTACCTAATACTACGAAGTGGTATTTTAGTGAGTAAAATAATATGAAAGCAAACAGAGCTCTCTAATAAATTGGAACGAATTTATTCTTTTTTTGAAATTCTAAAATATTCTTTTATGAAAAATTTGATTTTTTGAAATACCTACTGTCATATTATTCTTATGATATTGTTATCTGACGCAAAAACCATAGTGTATCTAGAAAGCATTGGTCCTAGACACCTTAGCTGAGGGGACATCGGAATACAAGGGTAAGAATTCTTGCATCCATGAGCAGTCACTCCGTCTTTATCCTGAACTGATCGGACCATTTTTCAACGATTCTGAAGCTGATCACCTTATAATTATTCAGCAGGGATGTTATACACATCTGCATTGAATTTCAGTATCTTCTTTATGTGTCCTGTTGGGGGTACTTAACGTCGACTATCACTCGAGGTTATCTTTCCCTGTCTTCGGCAGCTCTATTTTGCCCATCAAAATCAGGCGCAGGAGCTTGTACTTCTCTCCCCTGAGCACATGTCCCAGAGCTGTCGACTCTTTTTCTTTGGAGCAAACTTGCATTGTCGACCATGTTTTGCCGTGGGATGCGAAGCATTGCAATGCCTCTAGGCGGTTCACAGTGCTCGCCTTAAGGGTCCATGATTCTATTCGATATAGAAGCACTTACTAGACATAGCACTAACCATTCTCTGACGTAGTTTAAGATTGAGGTCATCATTGCAGAAAATATTCCTCATCTTTCTGCATGACCCAACTTTATTCTGCATTTAACATCGATTTCTGGATGAATGTTTTCTGTGAGCTCTTTCTATGTTAGCGTCCTTCAGTGTAAGCCGCGCGTCTGCGCTGTCATGTTGGCTAAAAATTATGAACTTTATCTAAAAGACACTCATATTGAGACCCAAATTCTTTCCCGAATCGTTGATCCTATTGACAGTCAGAGTATAGGCAATATAGGAGATAAAATACAACCCTGCCAGATTTTAGAATTAGGTATGTAAAAACTTTAAAACTTCGCTTCCCATGTTTTTTTTTTGCTTTAATGACGAACATAATATATGAGTTCCACTGGCTATACTTACGTAATATTTTTGGGAGAAAAGTGTTTATTTTTCATAAAATGTTTCGGATGTGAAATCTTATAAACTTTTAACCCTATTCCGAAGATGGTAATATAAGTGAGAAACTCACGGCAATATTCTGCGAGCTTCATAACATATACGGGGATGCCATACATATTTCCATACAAAAATTTGATACTTTCACGGAAACTTAGAATAGGGGTACAGTACATTATTCTCCCATTATCAGCTAAACTAAGTGAGACTTTTGAATAATATATAATTAATAGGACTAAAGTATTCCTGTAATGCAATCGAATTATCTAAAAGAGTCCGAAGGACCATATTTCACATTATTTAAAGTCGTCATAAGAAATCGTAAAGTAAACATAAATTATTACAGTCATCAAAAAATGAAACCAATGATAAAGATTTGTTAGTGTGTTGATACAAATTTTATTATTAACAAAAGGATAAGTAACAAAAAGAGAAATGAAATAAATATACAACGCTTCTCTTTTGCATGTCGGGAAAAGCAATTTTTTCTCATTCCGGTTTTACACTGACATTTAATAAAAAATGTGTTTTTAACTGTCTTATGTTTTTATGAAAAATAAAATTAAACTCGTGGCGAAGGCTTTTGCGTAGGAATAATAAATCTCTCATCTAAAAAAAACATAAGGAGATATTTAAGTTGTGGAAATACTAAGTAAAAAATAATAATATATTATAACGATTTTCATTTCGAGAAAATATTATTTTAATACAATATTTTACATTAGTAGCAGACCCGCCCGGGGGTTTGAGAAGCTTAAGATGATATACAATAACATGTTGAGAAGCTTTGTTGTCAGAGCCACGAGAGATGGCGGCCATGTTGAATCAGTGATTGTCAGCCATATTGAATAAGGACGAGAATTCCGACCTCGCGTGCGAAATTTCCCTTCCACATTGCTACAAGGTTCGGAGGCTGTGTTTGTTCTCCGCTGAAGCGAACCTCTTCTTTAATTTGCCGACTCGGTTATTGGTGCGGTTCGCAAAAAAATTTGTTGCATTGATATTTTTATTATATGAAACTTTTTACATTATCAATGTTTAAAAAATGAAATTAATATGTTGCACGCGTATTTTTTTTTAGACTGCATATCTGATAATTTTTGGTCTTCATTTCTTACTTCTTTTTACATCTGAGAAATGATATCTCCTTTTTCTCACATCCTATCACATCGTAGACTCACATTTATATTAAATTCAAGGTCTTAAGGTGCATAGTCTATCAAGAGTTTGTTTGTGCTTCCAGCGTTAAAAAATGCAATGACAGATCGTGAGACAAATCCGATGCTCACGGCATGAAACTGTGTTTTTCTCAGGTGCACATGCCAAAGATAGCAACTATTGTTTTTACTTAATACTGTTTTTTTTTAACGTATTTGTTTTGATTTATCTACCTATTTTCTTTGATCTTCTCCGCTCTCTGCCTTTTTTCATAAATTGATTCACCTTCAATCAATTATCTTCTTGGTCCACCGATTTGAGTCTTGACACTTAACCTTGAGTTATTCTTCATTGTTGATCGGTTTGATTCTTGACACTAAATCATGATTACATCTCTTTTATCCATCGATTTGAGTCTTGACATTTAACTCTCTATCTTCTTGGTCCATCGGTTTGAGTCTTGACACTTAACCCTAAGTTCATTGTTTCAAATTTCATATTTAGCCCTGACTCTATTTTTTGATTATGAGTACCGACTGATTTTTTTTATTATTCTGTGAACCATCGCTTGTTGCGCTTCAAGCAAACTGTGTTTAAGGCTGCGGTTTCCCAGCAGTGAGATTATACCTATGTTCTTTTTTTTCCAGATAATATTGATGATGGTTTCGATGACTTCCGTCTTTGACCCGATTTGTTAGCCTGATTGAGGTTTCGTTAAGGTTCTCCGCTTCGGCCGGGCGTGTGTTACACCTGGGTGGGTCGGTGTACGCTTGCGCGGCCCGGGAGTGGCGCGCGCTCTCACCACTGATAAGTGGTGACTTGTCGTCCACCAGACACCGCCAGTACCAGTCGGTCGTCAGACGTGGTTTCAGTTGGTAGTTGCCCGCCGCACGTGACAGTTGGTGCGCGCGCGTGTGTGTATGTGTGTGTGCACGGTCGCCCGTGCCATCAACCAAAACTAACCATAAACAAACTGGTGTGTTCTGTGCGGGCGATGAGTGGAAGCGTCGACTGTTGAGCCGGCCTGTTATGACGGACCAGTCCGGGGGACTACCCCGCTAGCGGAGGATGGCTGCGAAGGCACCAATCCTTCTCGGCATCCTGCTGCTAATCTCTTTACAAGGTACGAACCACCTTTTATAGCATCCACCAAAACCAACACTACAACTAAAATCTTTAAACCCCATTAAAAAGCACAACAGATCATACTTTCTAAACGACACAAAAATAATTAAAATATTCATTGTTTAAACAAAGTAGGTAAATAAAAAGCAATTCTGATACTGACAATAAAAGAATTTGTACAAAAACTTTCTAAGTTCAAACGTTGGTAGTAAAATTAACTGTTGAATGTAAAGCGACAACTGTTGAGTCCCTCACGCTATAACCAAACTATAATACAAACATTGGCTTGAAACCGCCTCACTGTATAGCTCACACCACGTCGAATGACCAACATTTCGCTGAAAGAATTTTTCTTTATTTTCAACTAAAATTTTCCAACTTCAAAATAATATAATTTGATTAATAGGTACAGCGGCGTTTCTATAATTATTTGGTCTTTGTAAATGATATGGTGATGATTCTCGTTTGTAGTTTGTTGTGTAGCAAATATTTTCTAAGTGTTGTTTCATTGATATGAACAGGTAATGTAACGCGCATGTGTTGACATCCCACCAAAGGACCACCACGTACATTGGTATAATTCCTCGTTATGAAATGAAAGGAGTGATACCATCATTTAAAGTTATTTATGAGTGAGTGTCCCCACATAAAACGGTCCCTTTTCAGGCGTAAAGCGCGATGATGATAATATATAACGGGATCTCTTCAAACGTGTAGCAAAGCTAAATTCGTTATTATCTTCGTAATTCAAAGGCTTTTGGGGTATTTTAATATCGGCTCTCGCCACCCATTTGTAATTGAATTTATTTTCAAGCGAATTGTTTGACGCAGTTTCCAATGTGATATTTTAGAAATTATCGAAATTAATTGCAGTATGACTAAAATGCTTAATTTATTCAATAGATTAACGACATTAATTTTATTTTATTTTAGAGTCCCTTGCTTTTGTTTTTTATATTTCTTTTAAAAATCTAAGTTGAGAAAGCACCTCTAATTAAGCTTTAATATCCTTACGGGCTATTGAGATAAAGGCTGGGATATGTGTTAAATATGTGAATTGAATATTGGCTGTGGAAAACGGTATGTTATTCTTACCAGCAGGATTCTCAAGACGAGGAAGATCTGAGATTTGAAGGATTTGGGATGATGTGAGAGGTCATTTTGAGTGCAAAGTAGCGCTTTTTTTTCTCACTATTCCGGTATGTTGGGTCTCTAAGAGAGCATTGATTGATTGACTGATTTAGATAATAAAACGCATGTTTTATTATAATATGTCTCGGATGATAAAGGTAAAGGTGATAAAAATGGTAGAAAGAAACATTATTTCACACAATATTATTAAATTTATTTACTTACCTAAATATAATTAAACCAGTAAAATACTTTGTTTTAATTAATTTTGATTCCAAATGAGGTCTGAGTTAACAAGTATGAATTTATTTCTCGAGGTTTCGTTTAAAGGCATAAGAAAGCATACCTTCACTGCGCTAAGCGCTGCGCATTCCAACGGACATTTCCTTTCGCCCTTCATAGGTCTGTCACAGTTTTCCACTTCACTGTTGCGCCCTCAATTTAATATCTAGAATAGGCAGAAAACTAACTTCCCAATAAAGTAGTTACACAAGTATTAAAGTATTTGGTTATACATACGTATATTCTAACGAAGTGAACATTATTATTTTTCAAACAATACATATTCTCTTGTGAACATAATACGAATTGTGGAGTGCAAATTTATATATTTGAACAAATTTAAAAAAAGGTACGCTTTATGTCTTTTCAAATATAGAGTCCTTATTCAACTCCTATATCTATGTGACTCGGTAGCCTACTGGTATAGGCGTGGATTTTAGATCATGAGATCCCGGGTTCGTTTTTTCGATCGGGTCAGAGTTTTTCTAAATGTTTTTTTCACTTGAAATTTCTACCCGGGGTTGGCCTGTCTCAGATTGGACGGGACCTGTTGACTGGAGAAAGTTACCTCAGGCAATAAGTTCCGCCGGCTATACTGACACTTTTCCAACTGTCGATTTGTTGAAGAGAAATTATTTCTCGAGACAGATCGGCAGTATCAAGCCAAGATACGTGAGATTTGTATGGCCAGGTCTACATTTTAAACGGTTTTTCAAACTTTGACGACAAAAAACACCAACTTAGAGGCTTCGCAGCATATATGTTCCATATATGGATTTACTCAGAATTCGGAGGAGAACATTTAGTGTGTCTGTGTGTGTGTGTGTCTGTGTGTGTGTGTGTCTGTGTGTGTGTCTGTGTGTCCGTCCCCCCCTTATAACTTTTGATTCGCTTGATGCACAGAGCCTAAAATTTCAGAAGATATTTAATACTTTAAGCCTACAAAACTTGTATACTCAGAATTTTTAAATTTTCTTTCAGTCAGGGGTAATCAACCTTTGAATTTTTACTTAATTTTTGCATATATCTCGAAAACTATAAAAGGTAGAACCCTAAAAATGTGTATGTATATAGAAAAATACAATATCTCAAATCAAATTTAATGAAAAAGTTCCAGGGTTTCTCAATCTTTTTTTAAAAAGAAAAATATTTTTTTTATGACAAATTTACGAGTTTCAGTGCCTATATTTCAGAAATTTATAAAAATATCGAAAAACACCGAAACACCCCAACTAGATAATTAATTTTTCTATAAAAATTATGTACATTATATCAGTACATCTCAAACTTTTCTTAACAATTTTTGTAAAAATTTAATTTATTGACGACATCGTTTCATACAATGAACATACCGACTTAGTCCATCGACAGTTGGATCTCATGTTTACATGCAACTAGTGTCTAGTAAAATATGTATTTATTTATTTATTTATAGGTGCATATAAAAAAAATTGCTTTTTACAACTAGTTGGATTGCTTCAATTCCAACTACTTCTAGGATTTTCACCACAGAGCTCCAGATTCTCTTATCACAATCCTTGTAAACCACTAATACCTCTAAGTCGATTTTTTTTAGTTTTACCTTGTTTTATCAGGAGTTTCTTAATAAAACCGAGGTCTTCGATTTAGTAAATTTTTTCCATCAAACCTTTTTTAACATTAAAAGTGGTTGGTAGACTAGTGGTACCAGTCGACGGCTTTCGTACGTCGTACAGTGTACTAACTGAAGGTCGTGGGTTGTGGTTGTATAAAAATGTAGGTATAAATTTATTTATTTACGATTTGAGTAGTCAAATATTTTTTCAACTCATTTAAAATTAAAAAAAAAAGTTGCAAACGCGGCCATTATATTTGGCCGATGATTCAATCAATCGTGATAATTAAAAATAAAAATAAAAAAAATGTACAAGTCTCAATTGAATTAAGTTTTATGAAGCGAAAAGAATGAGATAAAAAGTAAGTAATGAAATGAGTGAAAAAATGAGGAGAAGAAAATTCGAAATCAATAAATCAACCTCATTTTTTTCAGTCGATTGGTTTCAGTTCCACCTTATTCAATTTCAAGCAGATATTTGATGGTTTTATATCAAAAAGTTCTATCGGCATATAATATTTCAAAATTTTCTATAAAGTATTAAAATCTAGAGAATATAATGAGAAAATAAACCTTAATAAACATTCATACTATCATTATTTCTTGATAAGTGATTTTTAACCAGAGGGAGTAGTAAAAGTTTTATCGAAAGCTAATTGATCGTTAATGAACGTTTATTATCGTGCGAATAGTATTCCAACATCTAATGATCGAAACATTCGATCATTTTGTGAAGTAAACGCCCAAATAATTTACGAAAATGAAATTTTGTGTCGTTTAATAAAAATGATTGTCAGTCAGATATCAGTGATGGGTATGCAATAAGCAGATAAAGAAGATATTGAATATTGTTACAAGATAGTCCAAGCCATTATATCTGGCGTTCATAATATATTTTAATGTCGATAATATAATTATCTGAATTGTTTCTACCTGTAAAGATGTGATGTACTTGTATGACCATACGATAAATAAATAAGCGGGTGTGACCCACCTTTATTTGTCCAAAAAGTTTCAAATTCATATACTTTCTTAGCATTCTCTTCAGAAATAGAATATGATATTTAAGACAGATACAGAATTTGTAAGAACTCAAATATTCTTCACAAAATTCAACAGATATCTTATTGACTTAATAGATAATTATAAATTACGCGTCGGAGTGTAACCTTATTCGAAAGCAACTGACGAAGGAAAAATAACGAAGATTTGAATGTTATGGAATTTTTTAATCTAACAAACTTTTGTGTTTCCAAATGTTGTAAATGCAATGTGAGTACTGATCTGCCTGAAAATAGAAAAATAATGTTGTCGAGGGCCTTTTTTTATGAAACTGTGTTCATTTAAAGTGTACACAAGTAAACACCTTTACATATTTCACAGAGAGCAAATAATAACCTTGTATTTTAAAAAAGATGGTCGGCATCTGGGATCGAACTCACGACGTTTGTAAGAAAGTCGGCAATGGAACGGTTAGGTTACCAACTAGATTTTGTCGTGACAAACTATGTAATGTAGGGACTACTCTAATTGATCTTTTAATATTTTGACATCAAAGCGAAGGTCTAGTTAGACTCTAGAATAATAGATCAAATACGAGGAATACCTACATACTATATTTGATTTTTTCTAGTAAAATGTTGAAACGCTTAACCGCATTATCATAAAACAAAATAAATTCAAAAGGCATACAATTATGGGAATATATTTGAAAACCACAATAATAATGCTTGTCCGTTTATTATTTTTGTCAAAAATATCAACGTATTATAATAATTCGTAATTAATTAATAAGTATTTATTTTAAACAAAGGTTTACGTCATTGCTGTTAACCCTTCTTCCTATCCAAAGAATAACTTACCAGAAGGTTAGTTAATTATACAATGTGGACAATGTGAACAAATGTTTTTTAGTGCGATAGGTAGGTCATATTTCATATTCTAAAACGCCCACACTAAGATTCACATAATAAAAGCCTCAACGACTATCGTCATGAGGTTGCCGTCGGCGCGTGGAGGCTTGAACGCCAGGGATGGGTGCCTGCCTTATTGTTGGGTAATGACACTATGTCGACACTTTATATGATGAAATATTTCACTTTTATATTTTATGTCATTCGAAGAAAGATTATTTCTTCGCTGGCTTTATTGAAAAACCGCGGGGTTGCCGGCTAAGAAAAGCACCTCTGCTCTTTTCGCTGGTTTTTCGAGCATCCTGTAAGAGGCAGGAAATCGAAAAATCTGATCACGTCCTTAAACCTCAATCGGTCAGCAAAGGCACAATGTGTCTCGGACGCCTTCGAACGCAATGGAGAGCTCTTGATGCCTCCCTATGCCCCTAAGTGGGGTTTAGGCCCCCCGTATTGCGGGTTGGTTTGGGGGATCTGCGGCGGGCTTGATTTGTGTGGAGCCGGCTTTTTGGTTTGATTGCTTCGATCGAACTAGAGGCTTGGTTTCGTGCGGATCGGGTTTGCTGCGGATTTGCCTCCTCCGGGCTGGCTTGCGGTGTGCGGGGAGCCTTAAAGGGAGAATGTATGTATGTATATTGAAAATAAAAAATATAGTTATCATCGAAATTAAATATAAGGGAAATGTTTAGTATGCCCTTTATTTCAACCGTTGGCGATCATTTCGGTGAAAGCTTTTGTTTTGCGCTATCCGAAAAACTCCTCCACGTTTCTTATTCCGGTCCAGTATATCACGTTTTTCAGCCAAGATCTGCCGTTGCTTAACTAGTACTATTATGAATAGGTTATGAACGTTTTATCATCCAGACCAATGCCCACAAAAGTAATTAATCTATCATTTAGCTAGTTTATATTTTTTTATAAACTCAAACACGATTTCTTTAAAGGGGGAGGGTAGTGTTAAGGTCCGCCCAACTAAAAATATAAGTATGTGACCTGACGAAAAAAGGTTGAGTGACATTGTTCTAAAAGGTGGGTCCCAAAATTGCTAACTTTTGTCAAATGGAGTGCCATTCGTGTTGAATTTTAGTTTAAGAAAGATGTCAATTTTTAGTTTAACAAGCTGCATGTAAATTCACTTATCTTTTTCTATTTTCAGATCTTATAACTTAAATCGTCACATACAGATAGAGGACAAACGTACCGCTTTCCCTTCATCTTATAACAAAATAATAGTTTAGAGTAGTACCTAAAACAGTTTTTGATTTTTTCACTTTGAGAGTGAACCCACGACTAGAAGGGAGACAAAGTTGCTCCAGACTGGACCAGTTTGGATGAATGGGAGAAAATACCTAAGTAGTAGATATATGTAATGTGAAACCCTACTAAGATTGGTTGTTTTTAAAGCAACGAATTTTTGATACTATAGAGGTTGCATAAAACAGGAGTAAAAAACGAGTGAAATTGAAGAAAATTTTGGTTTCTAAAGCTATTTTACTCCCAAAATTGTTTTTAATGCAGTTGCTAGTAGTATAAGATACGAGAGAACGGAAAGGATATTCAAGTGTCAGGTCGTATGGTGTAACAAAGAAAATATTAAATAAAATAATACGACGTATCTTCACAAAGACGGAGCTTTCAAGTTGTAAGTAAGGCTTGACTCGGAGAAGACGTATGTGGAACCTCTTCGCACTGAAAGTATTATGTTACATAAGTATACGGTTACAATATTTTATTATAATTATATTATAATATTATCTTTGTATTGTTATTATTTTCTCGGGAAAATGGTACAAGATAAATTATGTTTCCACTCATGATCACTAACTATTTTCTCACCACATATCAGCTATTTTATGTGTCAATAATAATAATATATTATAAAATAAACTTTTGACATTATCGTTCGAAGCTTTTACACAATTTTATCGGTTTTATATACTTCAAATGTCACATCATTGGATTATCATTTTCAATTCAAGGTGCCGATACACTGTATGTTATCCAGTTAGAACATATAAATACACCCCGATTTCAAATAATTTCTCTATGGTTCTAAAAATTAAAGTAAAAAATCTGAATTAAAAACCTAAAAAAAAATACAAAAGGTTTTTTTAATGATATTATCGATATTAATTGAGAAGACCCTTTCATAAACAGAGTAGAAATAGTGTGGAGAAGGTCGTTGAGTCTGCTCAAGACCTAACGTAGTGAAGAACTCTTGGTTCCTTCATATCCCTGTTGGATAACCGATTGATTGTATCAATAAAATTGAAGCTCGATTAACTTAATTTCAATGTATTCTTGACTACCTACTTTGAAATTTCAAAGTTAGATCTGGCTATAGAATTAGTTTTGATGTCTTTTTAAATCTCATGAATTTTTTGAATTGTGAGGAGGCAATCCTTGATTTTCAATCGAATAAGTAGCTATGGGAAATATTTGTGTTTTAAATTTAATTTATTCCGGCTTTCCAAATCCAAATCTTGTAATCAAAGACATTTTTTGAACTTGGAAATCGTTCGATTGATATCCAAATTAATAAATGTTCCAACTTGGGTACCCGAGCTCTTGGTTTTCCATATCTGCCCTGTAGCAATAAAACAAAAGAAAAATAAAATAAATAGACACAATATAGACAGATAAAAAAATAATTATGCACGGAGTAGGTAGGTATGCCTAATAAATTGATATAAGGGAAAAATATTCAACCAAAACAGGTATGTTACAAAAAAATATAGAATTAATTGAATTTAGAAGCAACCAATAGAATCAATTAAGAATGATTATATACTTCTTTTCTTTGTTTTCTTCTTTTCAACTCTCTGCATAATTTTCCTCTTGGGATTCAACTGAGAGCCTTCTCTTCATCGTTTTAGCAGTCAGTTAGGAGTACTTAATTCCATCGAAACTGTTCTAGGTTACTTTCACAACTTTTGTCTTAATTTGTTTTGTTTTTCAAAATGTCTAAGTGGACTCACATATATATCGATGCCCCAGTTCCATACTATTACAACTCCAAATGAGTACATTCCGAGTAATCGGCTGTCAAAGTTTTGACACTTTTTTAAAAGCGGATAAAAGTACTAAAATGAGCGGCTTCTTAAAATATTTTTGTGTAGTAGTGTAGCAAATACATCCTAAAATAATATTTTAATGAAGCAAACTCATTTTAAAATTGTTAAAGGTATCTTTTTGCCATATTTATGAGTTGTAATGTTATGAACCCAGAATCTTTACACAATGGGACCATCTGTTAGTATTACATTCAGAAATAGGATATTATGATTCCGGAACGATTCAACAAATGCACCCCGCGGCGCTATTACAACTCTGAATGACGCGCATACCCAACTAAACCTAACCTACAAATAATATTATTTTATGCATATTTATTTTTCAATTTTGGAATTTATGTCAATTAAGTGAATATTTTAATACCTATCAATGATATTTATTTTAAAAAAAATGTATTTTTAGCCATTCTAACATTGAACTATCTCGTACATAATTTGCACCTGTTGGCTAGATTCACACTACTGTAGGTATAAAATAAGCATGTATGTATACTTAAGTTTTTATAAAAATAATACCTAACCCTAAGAGAACAACTGTACCTACTACACTTCTGACATCATTCACAAATCAAAGCTTGTGGTACCAAGAAGGAGAAGGTTACCAGAGATCAAACTCAACACCTTCAGTATGTAACTCGACGAATGAACAACTAAGATAATAACTACTACTACCCTTATAGAAAGCAAATAAAAGCTTTGAGGTTAAGCAATTGTATTTAACAGAAGGCCATACTTCTTGTCAAAAATCTTTTTTCATAAATGCTGGTCGCACTTTTGAAAAGTATTAGTATCTTACCATCAACATTTTTTTTTCATTACTTTTCAAAGGAAGCATTTTTTTCCAGTCAACTGGTCCCGTCCAATGTGAGACAGGCCAACTCCGGTTATAAATTTCAAGGGAAAAAATTATTTCTTCAATGTCAATATTTTTCATTTTCATGAATCATGATAAGGGGACTTCAAAGTATGTTTATGTGTATATTCCCAAAAGATGAGGTAATATTATAGTAAAGAGAAAACAGATTCACAAGGTAAAATTTTATATGAGTTTGAATATACAACACCATATGAGTAATAGAAAACATCATACTATTATTATAATAAAACTAAATATCAGTGTACTAACTTACTTGTACAATAAAAAAATAACAAGAAAAAAAAACTAAATTTGACGAACACCTGAAATGTTTTCTTTTGTCAAAGACACTTCTTCTTCTTCTTCCTCAGCCATCTCTCCACTGCTGGATATAGGTCTCTTCCATTCCTTTCCACTCTCCTCTATCCTGGGCTTTTCTTATCCACCCTCTGCCCGCGACTGGGATAATATAATCGGCCCATCTTTTTTGGGGTCGGCCCACTCCTCTTCTTTTATCCCACGGTCTCCATTTTAGGATTCTGGGTGCCCATCGCTCCGTTCCCTGTCTGGCGACATGTCCCGCCCACTGCCATTTCTGTTTAGCAACAAGGTCCATGATGTCTATGACTAAAAGACACTAAATAGTGATAAAATTGAGCTAAAATAAATTGAAATTAAAATGCCTACTTATAAAGGGGGTAAATTATTAAAGTTGACAAAACTCAAATTTAAAGCTGTTTATGCTTCTTAGATTGAAGTGGTGGTTTGATAGCACAGAATCTCGGTCACTGATTTTCCTACCGATGTATTGAGGATTGTGGGCTCCTACCTCAAAGCCGATAAATAATTAAAAAAAAAACAATAATATGACTTGTTACTCCTAGATGTTTTTTTATATAAATTTGAGAGTAACAGATTAATACTGTGAAGAATGAAATCCCTCTGAATGGCACCAATATTCCACAAGTTTTGGAATATCGATGCACAATCATCTACTGAAGTATTTAAGTGAAGTGCACAGTAATCTGCATTTTTTAGAAACAAAGTCTTAACATTGTGGCAAGAGACTGCTTTCTTCGTTGATCTACTTCCATATCTCTTAAATTTCTAAATGTGGGTATTGCTCTACTAAACGGACATTGTTTTGTTTTTTTGTTGGTGTGGCCGTAATCAGAAGATTTAAAATTATGGTTTTGTTGTTATTTAACTGTTCAGCCATACTCCCACTTCCAGCAGATGAAAAAGCTTTTACTCTCTCTTATAATCTGCAAGTATGAACAGAAACATTAATAAAAAATTAATTAAATTTGTATAACGTTTCTTCCATCTCGAAGATCAAAGAACTCTATTGCCGAATATTAATCTCTTTAAACTGAAATTATTTTCTATATAATACAAACTCAAAATAGTGCTCATCAATAATTTTTACTTGAATCCTTTGTATCAACTTCCACTGATAAAAATATTGTTCATGCAGCCCTTATATTTTTCATCAATCAGAAAAGTTCATCAATATAATACTTCATGAATTGTTTTTTTGAACACAATTACAAGTGAATTCATAAAACTTGGTTAAATGAATGAAGGTATATATACTTACAACTTTTTTTCCTTTTATTGACCTTCATCCTGTTCATAGTGTTCTTGGCCAGTCTCAAGTTCAGGATTTACAACTTTGTTTATGTTCTTAAATGTTCGCCCTTACATCTTTTCATGATCTGGTGGACTCATCACATTGCTAAAATAAATTAAAGTATTTTTTTAGTCACAGAGCGTGATCAAATTGTCATTTGAATGTAGTTTCACACAAAATAATGTAATCATAATGAACTACGTAATGTCAAATTATACAAGAATTTTATTACTTACATTAACGTAAATAAATAACACTTCGGTAAAGTCCTACTGCAAAATAATAAACTTTATGTCTTTAGGGTACGCCAAAGCATTTTTTTTTATCATTTAAATGTTTTTAAAACATGGTATTTGCCTGCGTACGCATACCCAATTTGCCGCGCAACAGAGAGTTGTAATATGCGCCGTTGCAAAACTCGCTCACGTTCCAGTTTCATACTATCCTATTTCGGAATAGGATATTATAGAACTGAGAGCGGGGCATTTTTTTTTCAATTCCATACTATTATATTTCGTTTTTAAGGAAAATTATTGATTTTTTCAAATTTCTTTTTTATGAATATCAAAGATATGACTAATCTTCATCGATTTTTGCAAAAATCTCATTTATGAAAAATTTGGACTTGTAATAGTATGGAACTGGAAGATCGATATGTGGCTTGAACTAAACATAGACATTTGCATGTACTTAATTGTAGTTTATATTATGTTTTTAAATTTTCGCGGGTTTGTAGTATTATCGCAGGCCTTTGACATCCACCATTGTGTATATATGTATATGGCTAGGGCATATGTCAAGGATGCCGAATGAATGAATGACAGTTGAGAGCGCTATTATTCCTCCTATCAAGGTCTCGAAGACGAGGAAGATTCTCTAATAGCGTGTTTCGTTCTTTCGAGGAGGAACTGGGGGATAAGGATATGATGAGAGAGTAGATCATTTAAAATATGCAAGATCGCGAGCAGTGGAGAGCTTTGTTGCCTCCCCATGCTAAGTAGAGTAAAAAAAGGGAGAATCGTTTAGAGTAGGGAAGTTTTTGAGTCAATATTTGATTTACGATAAAGACCAGTGACACAAAGCTGAAACGCCGACCCAAAAAACACGCGGAGAAACGAAAGTACATAAAATAAAGTACATTTGCATATATTTTACTTAACACAATATAATGTTTTATTTCCCATGATTTAAATTGTATTTATTTTTGACAAATCGTGCAGATACTTGTATTTGTTTAGGCTTCAAGTCATGTTTAAAAGAAATATTTGTATTGTGTATGTTATACCTTAATTTTACGCCATGTTATGGTCGTCGTTTCATCAACTTTTAGGAACAAATGAATACGGTACAATTAATTTGTTTTGCATTTTGTCCGGTATAAATAAAACCGAACACAGAAAACCAACAATGATATTTGAATAAAGGGAAGACGCTTTCAAATCCCACAGGAAATCATGGAAAACAAAAAAGAAACAACTGAAGTGAACCGGGGAGAGATTTCTGCATTGGGAATGTATTTTCAAATTATGGACCTCCGGTATATAAATTGTTGGTTTGTTTCTCGGCTATTATTTTAAAATATACTTCATGTTCTACAAGTCGGTCGGAATTTATATAAAAAATTGAAAAATTTGTTACTTAGAATTTTACGAAAAACTAAACAGAAAAACATTGAATAGTTTAAAGCGTTACTTTATTTGAGTTTATTTTTTTAATGAATTATGTTGATTGGTAATGTAACAGGGTGAAAGTAGCAGGTTGTTTAAATTTTTACATAAAAGCGACGTGCGACAAATTAAATAATTCTTTTAGGAAAGTTTCCGTGCGTTCCAACATTTCCCTTCTTAACAAGCTATACTATTACCAAATAAGTTTTGCCTTCACTTCACTAGTTTTCATAAAAAGAACCAATAAACACCAAAATACATACCTACAAAAAATATTTTTACATAATCTTTTGATACGAACGGTAAATTTTATAAAATTTCATATCTTATAACATGTTAAAATTTGGGTTAGAATTATTTCGGGCTTACGACCATTCTCAACTGCTAGCTCAATTTCTGACTTATGGTCTGTTTTCCTAGGAATACGGTTCTTTTGTAAAACAACGGTGAATGTGTCAGTATAGAACACTGTTTATGTGGTTCCGTGGCAACAAAAAATAGTGTCGCTATCTTCAAAGACAGCCGTCTTGTCAGACGATGCATCGCTCCCTAGGAACCCATTGCATACCTTACCTTACCTTTAAGCCTCCTTCTTGTGTCCAGTATTGGACAAAGGCCTCCCTCTTGGACTTCCGTACATCTCTGTCGGGCGCCACGCTCTTCCAGTGCAGGCCCGCTACTCTTTAAACGTCATCGGACCATCCTGTCTGGGGCCTACCCACGCTTCTGCGTCCTGTTCTAGGCCTCCAGTCCAGCACTTTCTTCGTCCACCTGTCATCAGACATACGCGCCACATGACCTGCCCAGCTCCACTTCTGCTCTGCAATTCTTTGGGTCACATCTGTTTCCTTGGTCTTTTCCCTTATCCAAGCATTCGTTTTTCGATCCCTAAGTGAAATATTCAGCATCCTTCTCTCCATAAGTGCTTAAATACCCATTGCATAAGTGCTTTCAACCTACGTTGACAACGTCCGTTAATATAAGTGATCAAATTCTCTCTCCAATAAAGAATCCTCAACATGTTCAACGCACTAATACAACATAAGTGTCTTCTACTATTGTGTCGAAGATTAACTTGGCATGAAACTCTTGACACACAATTTTCAAATGATGTTGTGTAACACAAGTCCCGTTTTCATATCCAAAATAACAGTAAACATATTTCAATTTACTTCCAATAATTGAATCTCGGAACTTTCAATGTTTTGATGCAAATAACGGAATGGCATGTATTCATTATCGAATATTCCAATAAAAGTTGAAATTTTGTATAGAATTATTACAGTACGGTTTGTATACAAAGTTTTGAACCATATAAACTTTTCAGGCGACTTATTTCCAAAGGGAAATGTCAGAAAATTTCGTTATAAAATGTTTTATTGAAAAGGCAGATAGCAATCGAAATTTTCACGTTGGCTTGCAGAATATTATAATATTTAGAATATTATATTTTACTGCTCTTATTCAATATTGGAGTAAAATTAAATGTTTACTTATTTAAAATGTGATACAATATTGATCGATTAGTTTGGTTTTATTTTTTGTTTTCATTTCAGTAAGGGTGCATTTACATCAAATGAACATAGAGCCGAATCTAGAAACAGAACATACTTTCTTTTACGGTTATATTAGGAAACCGTGGAAACAATAAAAACCGAGTACTTATAAGTGGGCGATGACAGATTTTTCTCGTTGTTATTTCCTTAGTGACCATATCAACGAAAATTTTCCATTTTGATTTGATAAACGTCCAAACGTATTCTTGGTTATTAGCCAAGTACAAATGGTTTTTTTTAGTTAGTCTTCTCGATGGCCAGATATCTATACATAAGAGTATTAAATAAAAAACTTAAATTGAATTTATTTGCAGTAAACACTGTTTTTATGGAATGTTACGTAAAGTAACGCAAATCAGTTTAATGCGTATGATTTTATGTAACGTTATTTGATTGTCATTATTTGACATCAGTTTTGTAGGATTCGACCTAAAATTACATAACAGACGTATTTTATAAAAAGTTTCCTTTATCTTCTGTATAATCGTTAAGATTTTGATAAATTATTTATACATAGATTTCAAGATATCTATTTTAAAAACCCGACATTTGTCAAGATCTGTAAAAATACAAGTGAAATTCGATGAGAAGAAAATGAGAAACGCGAAGATATTTTTGGGGATGATCGTATGGTTGTACGGGGGTAACGTGTCTCACATTCCTCGGCTCCACTAAGCCGTACCCAGCCTCCCTCTCACTACCCTGTTATCATCCGAGGGATGAAGCGTACTTTACCTTTATCATTTCATCCCTGAAGCACGTCGTAAATTAAGAACTTTTAAATTTAACCTTACTTAATTAAATAATAAAGCAATAATTGTTTTAATATATTATTTTACGTCCAACCGATTTATCATTTTTATGAATGATAATTTGTTAACAGTTAAATTTAATTAAAAAAAAAACAGTAGGTTCGTACGAATTTATTTGAATTATTTAATGCAACTTATGTCCTGAAAAAATACACGTTGAAAACTTGACACAAATGTATTATACATTTATTAAGAATTTTATATAGTAATACCAAAATTATTTTATCTATACTTGGACGGTTGTTTACAACTATGTGTCACGATTTGACGCACCTCATCCCCTGTTTTTACGAGTTCGACACGTTGTGGCTGTAGGTATTTTGTCTGCATAAGATGATGCCGTACCGGAGGCCGAAGTCAAGTGTAATAAATGGTCGCAAATGTTGGCGGTTATTTTATTTCACTTAGCTCAGGCCACTGTATTGTGTATGTATGTATCCGCCCTTTTAAACAACTTAATTCATGCACCACTACATAGGCAGGTATGAGCAGTGATACTGCAGTATACTGTTTAAAAGGGCGGAATAGCGCAGTACATTGACTTGACATTGACTGCATACAGGTATCGATCAGTCAATTTTCTGAGCTATTGTTGTATAAACTATAGGGATGTGTTGTTTCAATTGAATTTGAAATATGCTTATGTTATAGCTAGTGCTTAGTGGAAGTCTATTCGATTT
The DNA here is from genome assembly GCA_963576905.1 of Mystacides longicornis. Classification (NCBI taxonomy): domain Eukaryota; kingdom Metazoa; phylum Arthropoda; class Insecta; order Trichoptera; family Leptoceridae; genus Mystacides; species Mystacides longicornis. The sequence continues at coordinate 28,203,257 of OY756426.1, read as the reverse complement.
CAACTCGAAATGATTGGTAGTCTAAGGGTTCATCCGCCAACATGCCTAATTGTCGTGGGCTCGAATTCGAGAATAATCAACAAATCGTACTGTTTGATATTGTGTGCGCTTCTTTGCCTTCCTCAGTAAAGCGCAAGGTCTCTCTTAGCACCATCCAATCCAACCGAGGGAGTCTGTCATTAATTAGGTTATCACAAGCTCACTGTTATATTATTTGTTACGCCGTCACTTTTGTATTAAAAAGTGTTAATATTAATCCCATCTTTGTATTGATTTTCTTAACTATCAAGTATATTCAATCTAATTTGTTATCTTTTTCTAGTGTATATCTGTATTTCTAAATCTCGGCATTTCTAAGATAATAAGATTTTTGTTAAATGTAGGAATTCATCAAGATGACGTCTTGCGTACAATCTCGTTTGGTTTCATCATTTACTTTATATTATACAAAACAAAATGACAGGTAGCTTGTTTGTGTATATTTGATATACATACAGAAGATAAGTTAGAAGGTTTATATTATCACAGTGCGGTTAGCTTCATCATTCCGGCGCACCTGGTCCCATGGCGGATCCGACTGTGTAAGAAATATCTGCATCGCTAAATCTTAATTCATTTCAACTACAAGTTGAGACAGAAGCGTTTTTGAAATGGAGGAGACAGATGTACATCTACGTATTAATCTGTTTTATAATATTGCTCCTTGTAACGTTATGCTCAATTCTGCAGAAGAATAATTCTTATATTAAACAAGTTTTCCCGACAGACGTTGTCCTTTAGTCCTTACTATGAATATTGATATCGACTTTTTAAGTAATTTATACAAAACGACGTTCAAAATAATATGTTTGAATGAAAAAAATTCCATCAAAATTGTGCATACCAATATTGAATGTACCAAGTGAATGGTTGTCAGGTAAACAATAATTTTTTTATTATACATTTTTTCATAGATGGCGTTGGCGTCGCAGTAAATACGTTCCATACTAACTTTAAATATTTTATTTTATATTATTTGCTATCCATTTTTCGAACTTTTAATAATTATTCTGTTATCCGAGAAGAATCCAACAAAGCAAGCATCATAAAAATCTCTTCAGCCGATCTCTCAACCCGACTTCCTTTTATATTATACAATCTGAGTTTCCGTTTCTATGAATTCAAAGCGTTTCTTAAGGTGCGGATTATTCGATGGAATTTTGGAAATGAACTACACAAATTGAAGTGGTCCAGTCGATGATTTTTGTAATACTTGCTGCTGGTTGTTGGCTTATTCATAGCTCGGTGATGAAAATCTATCTATTTTTTTTAAAGGTGTTGGTGTTCAATGAAAATAAATTTACAGCTTTATAAAAAATACAAAAGGGTCTTATTTTTTTTACAGTTAACCGGTCACATATTATGTGTGACAAGCACACCCCGGGTAGAAATTTCAAGCAAAAAACACTGACACGACCGGGAAACAACCCGGGATCAGTGGGCCTAGACAAAATCGCATTTGGCGATCGACTACAAACGAACTTTACGCCAATGGGTCAATTTGGTAGACAAAACCACATAATGACAGTTCATTAGAAACGATATTTCGATTTCGCTTCCATGACGTCACGATTTCTTTCGACGCTCGACGACGCCATACTTTTTGTACGTTCTTCGTAGACAAACACATTTATTTTGACACTTTGGCGAAATCTTCGACAAATCGCCGCCATCTTTGCGACGATAAGAATTATTTGTAGAAAAATAATTAGTTGTTTTTTCAGCATTCGAGACATATTTATTAAATTATTTTAAATTGAAAATATGTAATAATATATAATTTATATTTTATACTTCCATTTATCGACGCTTTATTAAAAAAAATAACGTCAGTTTGTATTTTTTTTGGCATTTACTATATACTTAGTAGTTTTAATCCACAACTAGCTGACCCATCGAACTTCATCCTGGCTTATAATCATGAAATGATTTTCAAAGAACTCGTCGTGAATCATCAATAACATATTGTTGGATAAAATCAGGGTTATCAGGTTTTTTTCCCAAAAAATAGCGAACCAGTGTTCCCACTTGGTATCTGAAAAGAATGAAAGTTCACCATAAAAAAGTGATTCTCAAGATTTGGTATCTCCAGAAAGATGAAAATTCAGTAAAAAAAGAAAAACGTTATTCCGAAAATTTCGGAAAGGACTGGTTGGAAAATTACTTGGAAAAATATACCGTAAAATTTTCTTCATAGCGAACGCCGAACATGGTTCTAAAATACCGAAAAAATTCGGTAAAATGCCGAACACCTGGCAACCCTGATTAAGAGATGAAAGGTGTCAACGGTGTACTTATTTATATTTACTTAATTTTAATTTTTATAAATATAACATTCCTGACATAATATGTACCATTGTCGAGAGTCACCATAGATTTTTATATATAAATACTTTCATTTCGCATGGAATTTGTTTATCAGCGAACGCTTTGTTTCCTTGGCAATATTAGAAAACGAGTAAATTATTATCGCCACGACGAAATCTTCGAAAACGAAGTACAGTTTCGTAGACAAACAGACTTCGTTATCTACTTTCGAATTTTTCTCTTTGGCGATGCATCGGCAGCGTCGATTCGACACATTACGTCAGACATCGTCGTTTTTCTGAATGTTTTTTTGATTCTTACGTTGGTACCACTCGCGTTGCCGAGCTACTATTTGTTTGTTTACAAAATTTTGTATGAAATGTCATCTTCATACAAAACAAACGCAGATTCAATATTTTTTTTATAATTGAAGTAAAAACTTATCAGTGATTTATACGTAATCTTACGATGAACCATTTTTTCAGAAGTAAGACGGTTAGTGTTTGGATTTTTATTTAAATTGATATTGTTGAAAATTCCGTTCAATATGAAAAATAATTTCGATATGACGAAAACAACCAGCAAAATTATGTATTTTTACAAAAACAATGTCACTTTTTACGTGGTGTATTAGAATGCTAAATGGAACAATCAATAAAATCGGGACATCCAAAGACAACGGATAAATTGGAATTTATTTAACATTTCCACTTCCAATGTCCGTCAGAATTGAGCCAGATCAAGGTTGTAAGCATTTTCTGTACAATAATATTTTCTTCTTATTTTGCAGATCAGTCAATACCACATCCATGTGCTCTTCTGTGATCATTTTATTTATTTCAAATTCAATATGTACAATATTAGTAAACACAACACAATAATAAAGCTATAGAACATTATCTAATTGTTTTATTTATTTTTTGATTCTTTACTGAACATTAATAAGCATAAGAAACAATATTTATCTGTGCATCCAAGAGGTTTTCGAAGAAGGTCTAGAAGCTTTTCAGATTTTGATAGGGCTAACAACAAGTTTGCGACAGTGGAAAAGCAAAGCGTAGCTTGCAATTATAATAAGATAGGAATAGAAGGGAATATGAATGGAAAATGGCGCACCTGGATATTTAGCGAAAACAACTATAGACATTTACGCAATTTAATACACACATAGGTATGCTATCAACATCTTTCAAGAAAATAACAGATGTTCTTGTGAAATAAAATAGAGAACAGCATCATAAATGGATTAGTTGTTGCTAGTTCATTTATTAATCATTTTACAACTGTTTTGATTTTCAAGAACATTAATTATTATCTCTTAAGTGTCGCTTTTAAAAGAATTAGTAAAGTGTTCATTGTTCCTCCTACATGTTCTGTTTGTGAACTTCTATCTTTAGCTCTTTGGAATAGAACAGGGTTCCACCTATAAAGAGTCGATGGACCGTGGCGAAAGCAATCAGACGGCTTCCGTTATTATGTATTACCCCATGACGCCTGGTCCATACTGGGGGTCGTCAGGACCGTCAGTGTTTCGCCTGTCATCTTGAAGGACGCACTCATCAGGCGGTCAGAAACAGGTTCCCAATCAAGAAGGCGAGTGAAGGCATTTTTACTTAAAAGTAGAGCGACGCCACGCATCCGTGCAGTTCGGTGACCAGAGTGCAGCATGACAAAGTTGCCAGCGTCTCTCTGCCCCGCCCTAGGTTGCATGCCTAGCTCAGCCCCAGGATACCCAGTCCATAGTCTCCCACCAACTTGGCAGCAACAAGCTCCCCGGCCGCCCTCGAGTGCGGAGTGCGGATATTCAGGGCTCCGACCATTACGCCCTTGTTCTTTAAACGATCCGGGGTCATTTCTGGGGGAAACGAGCTACCTGAACCCCCCCCTGGTGGGGTCCAGGCAATGGGGTGGGATTTCTGAACAATGGGGTGTATAATTTATTACCTTTATTTTATTGTAAAACATAATTAAAATGTTAGTAAATATTTTATTTTAGAAAATTTCCTTTCAAAGTGTCGAATTTTTAACAAACGAATTATTTTTCTTCGTTATCTACAAAGATTTCTTATCGTCAAAAAGATGGCGGCGAAGTCGAAGAATTCGACAAATATTGACGAAGAATTCGCCGAACTGTCAAAATTAAATGGGTTTGTCTACGCATTACATATATGATTTCATAATATATATGGCGTCGTCGCGCGTCGAAAAATATGGTGACGTCATGAGATATCGTTTCTAATGAATTAATTAGTCTATGATTCGTGATAAGTAGGGCCAGGATTAATATGTAAATACATATTAATAATGAATACAAGGTAATAGCAATCTATAGACCACCCTCATTCCGAAACAGCTCTGCTTTTGTTGAGTCTCTAAGTAGTTTGCTACTCTCAGTGGGACAGAGCAAAAATATTATTGTGACAGGTGATATTAATCTTGATATAAACAGCCCCAATGATGGAAGGGTGGATGAGTATTTGAATATGATGGCATATCATGGTCTTGCCTCAGCTATCAATGGACCCACGCGAGGTGACTCGTGTCTTGATCACATCATGGTAAGGTCAAAAGGTGATGTGAAAGCGATTATATGTCGCTCAGCCTTGACAGATCACTTCCCTGTACTAATTGGAATAGGGAACGGGCGGGTACAAGCGAATAATGATGACAGGAAACAGCAGAGGAGGATTGTAGACTACTCTCAGTTGGTGAGAGATATGAGCGAGGAAAGCTGGGGTGGTGTTTATGCTGCCGATGACGTGAACGAATCTTACAATAAACTTATAGATATCATAGCAAGACTCACGAGGGAAAATGAACGGATGAGGACGATATCGAGTGGGAAACATAAAATTAAGGAATGGATAACGGACGGAATTGTTAAATCAATAAGAAAAAGGGACAAATTACATCAGCAGTGTATCAGACGACCTTCAGACAACGCACTTTTGTCGTATTATAAGAGATACCGAAATATTTGTTCTAAGCTATTGAGAGAGGCCAAAATAATACACTATAGAGAGCTAATAGAACGAGACAAATACAACCCAGCAAAGTGTTGGAAAAGTATTAAAGAGTACATAAATTGGAGTAGTAAGAATTCCTCTGGAACTAGTAAACTGATAGAGAATAGAGATGACGCTCAGCTCCTAAAGAGTAGATTAAACGAAATAAATGAATATTTTGCAACCACGGGCAGGAACCTGGCTCATAGGAAACTTGAAGATATGACGACCGACACTCAAACCTTGATGGGGAAAGCTAGGTCAACTTTTGCGCTGGCATCCTCGATGTTTGTCTCTCCTACAAGTGAAAACGAAGTTCTACTCACCATATCAACGATTAAAGAGAAAAGCTCTGAGGGAATCGATGGCATTAGTCCAAGGTTACTTCATGCTTGCAAGCATCTTTTGGCAAAACCCTTGGCCTACATATTTAACCTAAGCATAGTAAAGGGTGTCTTTCCAGACTCAGCAAAATTTTCAAGATTATGCCCGATATATAAAAAAGGAGACCCACACGATGCAGCTAACTACCGTCCGATATCGGTGCTTCCCTGTTTTTCCAAGGTATTCGAAAAACTTATGAGATCCCGACTCATTGATTTTATTGACAGACATAAAATTTTGTCAACGAATCAATACGGGTTTAGAGCCAAATGTAACACGGAGGATGCTATGATGAGTGTGACTGAATTCATTTCGGATGGACTAAATACAAATAAGAAGTGCATTGGTATATTCATCGACTTGGCAAAGGCGTTCGATACAGTCTCACATGAAATATTGACTCAGAAACTTTATAAAATTGGTATAAGAGGAGTAGCAGCAGAATGGTTTCGGAGTTACCTCGCTAATCGATCTCAAGTACTGAGGTTGGACGGAGCCACTAGTGATCCTATCGAGGTGAGTTTCGGTGTTCCGCAGGGAAGCATACTGGGACCAACATTATTCCTGCTATATATCAACGACTTGTGTAATCTGAGCATATGCGGTGCAAAGGTTGTTTCTTATGCGGATGATACCGTTCTCCTGTTTAGTGGCAATACTTGGAATGATGTTCAACATAACGGTCAGGTGGGCCTCAACAGTGTGTCAGATTGGTTGGATGAGAATTTGTTGACACTGAACTCTGAAAAGACTAACTATCTGTGCTTTTCCATCAACAAAAAGGGAGCTCCTGGAACAGCTATGAGAATTGTTTATCACAACTTTGGATGTCGATCTGGGAGAGTTTGCTGTAAGTGCGAAGAAATCAGGAAGGCTCCTACCACAACATATTTAGGCGTGGACCTGGACGAAAACCTAAATTGGCACCATCATATATTAAAATTAGCAAAAAGACTTAGAAAGCTAGCGTACGTCTTTGTACAGCTACGAAACGTCCTAGAAATAAATCAGCTGAGGACCGTCTACTGTTCGCTGATCCAATCCTTGTTAAACTATGGAATACTGGTGTGGGGAGGGGCGGCCAAGTCTGTTCTTGTCCCACTACTTGGTGCGCAGAAACTCATTCTGAAGATTATGTTCAGGCTCAGCTTCTTGTTTCCATCAGTTGATCTTTTTAGAGCCTCTGGAATGTTGAGCGTTAGGCAGATATATATGGTCAAACTTTTGTTGCTTGCATTGAGTGCGTTTGGCACGCCAACAGATGTTGGAAACCATGTAAGAAGCACCAGACACGCGGGTGATGTGCCTGTGCCTCGACCATATTGTACTTTTTATCAGCGGTTCCATAAATACAGAGGGGCCAGACTGTTCAACGAGTTGTGTGGTCCTGGTGGACCTTTTTCCGGCGAGAGATTGAACAGGAGGAAAATTACTGGACATCTGATCCAGTTGGGTATTGATGAGTCGGAGGACCTGTTGAGTTACTGAAGACTTATTTATTTATTTAAGTATACATCTTATTATTTTATTTATTTATCTATTTTACTTCTCATTTTATTTAATTTTTTATTATTTATTGACTTTTTTTCTATATATATCTGTTTTAATTGTTTTATTTATATATTGATTTATCTATAAAAGTACCTACTCATATTACTTTTTTATTTATTTATTGACTCATTTATCTATATAAGTTTTCATCTTTTTTATTGTTTTATTTATTTTTTGAGTTGTTTATCTATATAAGTAGACATCTTATTTATAATTATTTTATTTTAATGATTATTTTTTTTGTTTCTTTATCTTTCTTTGCTTCTTGGTTTTTATCTTCCTTAGGTGTATTAACTTCTTTGTATGACAGCTTTTGAGTGAAAATGTCTCGACACGGGCGAAAGCCTAGTGAGACATTCAAACCATTTTATGTTGTGCATGAACTCATGTGGCTTTTAATCTTTCAATTACACATAAACATCATGCATCGTGTTTTAAGCTCTCTCTCTCTTCAAGGTTTGTTTGGTTCTCTTTAAGATTTGAAACTGTACAAATTTGCAGGGGCTATCTATTATTAAGCTATATTTTTTTGTTGTTTTCGCTCGTTTGCTTGGCTTTATGTTTCATTTTTAACTTGCCTGTCTTTTTTTGTCATGATTGCATGTGTTTGTTTTTCGTGTATTTTGTACTATTTTCCCAGAATAAAGATTATTATTATTATTATTATATATTATTATTTTCCATATTTCATGGTTGAGTCCATATTTCACAAAAATATCACAACCGTCCATATTTAATGATTTTTTTCACAATCTCACAAGATAAAAGCACTAGAAAATCCTTCAACATCGGTAAATGAAAACCTGAAGATTATATTGAATGAATATTGTATTGCTAGTGCGGTGGTACCGAAGACCTAAATCATTTATTTATTTGAATATCCAATAATAATTCCTGACAGGTTCCCATTATTGTTTTTTTTCGAATCCGATCTATACTTTGCCACAACAGTAAGCAGCGACAGTCATCGCCTTGTCGTTTGCCAGGACAAAGTATTGCAGGCAACAACTTCCCCCATCAATGGGTCCATTATTGAATGAACTAAGATGCCGCGTAGAATTCCGATCTAATATTTCTATTCTTTTATCAACCGACAATACAATCGTTCTTAAAATTTTATTATCTTGCATTAAGGCCAATATTAAATAGTTACGCATCTTATTCTGTACGTATTTTTCTAAATCTAACTTTAATAAAATATAAACACAGCAATTACTATAAACAAAGATTTTGATATTTGTCATAATTAATATACAAGAGATCATGGCATGAACACCCTATTTTTAGGAGTAATATGCTAAATTAAAGAAGAAGAAGAAGAATATAATGACATATCGACCATAGATCAACGACAATAAATGAAATGGCTGCCAACGTAACAATTAAAAATCATAGAAAAAAACGACGCTGTCTGACGTCATGTGTCGAATCGACGCTTTGCGTCTTATCGCCACGGCGATATAGAAACGAAGTGTGTTTGTCTACGAAACCGTACTTCGTTATCGAAGAATTCGCTTTGTCGATTCGAATTTACGATTCGCTTTCTAATGTGTTTTGTCTAGGCCAGCAGAAGTTGACGTCTAAAAGTTGAAGATCTCCAGAAAACAAATTGTTACCCTTTCGAGGATCAGATTCAACCAACATAGGCTGGATTCTCAAATGTTGGGTCTTGTGTCTTCCCCTTGGTGTGAATGTGGCCAGGACACGGAATCATTCATTTACTAAGTCTCAATTCTTTCGAAATTAATAGACAATTATTATATTATATTTTGTTGAAAATAATTTGACTTTATTCTTTCTCTTTCTTCATCATTATTATTTTTTGATCAGTACAGTTTTTTATGATTTTATATGGATTGTAAACTCAAGCACAAATCATTCCTTGTGGGATGCGATTGTCGGTAGTTTCGAAAAATAAAAAGTTGGCGTCTATAGTTACCTAGGCTACCGAGGTCGGATTCTGAAACCAGTAACAAATTGACACATTTAATACAGATTTTTCATTTTTTTTTCACCTTTTTTGTTAGTCTGTAAATTAAAAATGTTACGTTGGCTTATAAACATTTAAAGAAAATCCTGAAAAAATATTATGTGATTTGTTTAAATTAAGATGCTACAGATAGCCTGAGATAATTAAATTTGTCTGAAGGCTTCTGAGTCCTGACAGCTTGACCGACTACAAAAAACTGCGGGACAGCTGAGAATCCACATCACGGTGAAACGGAATAATTGACAGCCCACTGCTTTTAAAGAATGTACCTACCTAATTTAAAAAAGATAAACCTACTCAAGTGAAGGGCGTGCCCCTTCGAAACATGTCAGGTACAATAAATTTGTGGAATAGTTAAAAAGTTTTTTATTTAGATTTGATTATAAAATATAATTGTTCTACAAATAATGATTTATCAGATGCGAAATTTTAAAATTTAGAATTCTTAAAATTTTATATCTTATATGATGTGATGACTTTCGTTGCCCTTTTTCGGAGCTACACGATGAAATTCCCCTTTTTTTCTAGAAAATCTCTATATATGATATAAATGGAGCCCTATTTTCTGTGAATTTCGCTAATTCTTTTTTTGTTGCGTTGATTTTGTCAGGAGAAGGTTAATATGAAAGAAGAAATATGAAAATTCAGTGAATATTAGAAAATTTAAGAAAACTCAAAGTAAGTAACTTCTAAAAATATTATTTAATTCTAGTTTTGGAAGTTAATTGGCGTGTGTCAGTTGTTTGATAGTTGGTGCAACTGACAGAATGCGGATAGAAAATATATGGTTTAAAATATATGCTTAAGACGGTATTAAAATGCTTAAAAGGTATTTGATTTTACAAATTCGAATTCAATTGTCATTGTTAGGAACACTGGGGGTCTGTCAGGAAAGCTAGCTTATAATATAAATGCACAAGAATAAACCGCGATATTTATGAAACTTTTTAATTTTAAATACTCCGAAAAGTTAATTGCTCGTAGGCTGTACATACTATCTCCGAACTTTTATTTTTCACAGTTCAATCAATCGTTGTGAAAAGGGCGTGTGATGTCCATTTTTCCACGCCACCAAGGGTGAAAATATCACTGAATTCAGTATACTTTTTGGTACCTACGCTATGTTGATATAACTTGCGACCTGTTGACTGACTGTTGAACTTCTAATATATTACCGTAATATGTCACCTAAATGTCGAAGGCCTGTGTGACGGCCTCAGTTTATCACACGCATTGTTACCCAAGAAAAAAATAAACCAAATGAAATGCGTTTATGTGTTCAAACATTTTTAAAAGAATTTATTAAGAAAATTCTCATACCGTAAAGAAGTATTGTCTATGGAAAATTCCATTAAACAATGATAGATTTATCTTTGAAATTTCGAACCCTTCTAGTACCTACCTTAAAAAATGTTTAGTACTAAAATGTCTAGCTTCAACTGATTTTACAGACTAGTAGTGGCTAAGAGTGAAAACTTTCGATGAAAAGCTACGACATAAAACTGAGTAGGTTAAATGCGGTTTAAAAGTATTTAAAAATATGGAGAGTAATAATTTTAGTTAAAGTTTTTCATAAGGAATCCTCTTATAGAGACGCGTCAATACAAATAATCATAGTTTATTTTTCAAAAATAGGCAGTTTATAATTTTAAAATATTCTTAACAAATGAATGAAAAAAAAAAGATCGATAAATCGGGGTGTAACCATTAAAGTAACATCTCAATGGCTTTCAATAATAAAGTAAAAAAATAGAACAATTAAAAACAAAGTAAATGGGTAAATAATAATTAAACAAATCAAAAATATGAAAAGACAACAGCAATTTCTTGAGGATACCAGACATATAAAATAGTTTTTGGATAGCTTTGTCTTACTTATGTTGATTTTTTATTTGATATTCAATTGACGTTGTACATACATAATGTCTTGTATTGTAAATTTGTTAATGGCAAAATGTTGCCTTGTATTCACTAATAAATAAATTACAACAACAACAGTCCCTTTTACACCCCACTCACGGGCATAGGGAGGCAACAAGAGCTCTCCATTGTGCTCGATCTTGCGCAACGTGTATGACCTTCTCCCACACCATGTCCCTCAGCTCTGCTTCGAAGGAGCGGAATACAGTGTGAGAGGGTCTTCCTCGCCGAATAAATTAATAAACATTTAATTACAAAAACAAAACAAATTGTTAAACAATATGAAGTAAGTGGACCAACAACGGAACAAAGAATCCTGTTATATGGACGCTTCAAATCAAACGAAGTTTGTTGATTATAAACAAGTTGTTAAGTTGTCACCATTCTTCATTTCAACAAAACAATTTTGAATACTGTACTAAAAGCATTAGGGTGGGACTAGGAACAGGGAGATTGAGTTTTTATTATGAACTGCAAATCTTTTATTTATCTTATCTACAAGATAATTTTCATTAACTTTTAAACCAAGGCTTTCAGCTAGCTAACAAACAGAAATATAAATGGCTAATTACCCTATTTTAAACAGAGTTCTTATTATTTTAATGATAAGCTGTACGTCACTTATTGTCAAAATAATTTATCTAAACTTCATTAAGTATATAAATAACAAAATAGGTACATAATAACAAACAGCGCCATAAAATAAAAACCCGCCATCTTGAACTGTTGAAATTATAATAACAATGACAACATAGGCTAGTAATCGTAAAATGTGACAGCTCTTGTTTCATTAGCGTTTTGTTGGGAATAATATAACGAAATTTCATTAGTAAAATTGTTTTCGTTTCTAATAAAATTTTACAAGTGACATTTTGATTTTATGCTAAGCAATTATAATTATTGCCGACTAATAAATTAAATTGTTTGAGTTCAGGACGAAGGCCTTGGAGAAACTATAATACAATTAATTATATTTGTAGGGCGTATCAATTTCTTACACTTAATTTTTTTTCAAAGTCCTTTTGACAATATTTCGTCTTTAATGGGTGGATCGTATTTCGATTTAATTAAGAAATACCTATCTACCAATTCCAACTAGCTTTATTGGAAAATAATTAATTTGATATATTTTTTACAAAGAATAATTTCGATGGAACACAATCGCTTTCTCATACCGGAATATTTTAACAGTTATAATAATTGTTTATGGTTTAATTAATATTGAGGTTGACAACTGCTTTTAAGGTAATTATTTTAATAATTCTAGAAATTGATCGGAGGTGAAGACTGATGTCGTACTTAACATACCTTTATCAGGTGATTGTGTAGCGGAGAAGAATCCAATAAATCAAACATCAGAAGATTCTGTTGAGCCGATCTCGAGTTATAAGTGTTCGCACTAACCCGACTTTAATTTATATTAGAGATGAATATTGAATTGGTAAATTGATAAATGACATATTTTTCAAATTATATTCTGACTGATACATCTGTTTTAAACGATGTTTACAGGTCACATTCTGACAACCGCATCAACTATCAAACATCTTACACACGTTAATCGCCCATTAAAATGGAAAAGTTTATATTGTCCGCGGAACATCCGTAATTTTTTCTTTCGTAAGAACTTTCCCCTAACAAAAAATAATAATCGAAATTAGTTCACCAGTTCACGCATGATGCAACTTTCATTTTTATATATAGAGATATGAAGGTTTCTTATGACTTTAGTTAAGTTTTTTCGAGTAAGATTCATATAAATGTAAATATCGATATAAATTTTTGGACTAAAGATTGGTAAAAAAAGAGAGTATGGATCAATCTGCACAAGCCATTTTATTTCGTATAAAGCCAACATTCAATCATGGGTGTTTGCTATGTCCATGTTTTATCTGATTTTCTTTCTGAATAAAAAATTTGTTTCCCGTACATAATTAAAAATGTTGGATGAGTCTTCTGAGGGGTTGATTTCTCGAGGACCCTGGGGTCGGCCGTTGAATGCCATACATGGAAGTCTGAGTACCATCGTCATCTTACTTTTCCCTCATTCTCAATCTAGTGTAAAAACAAAATATGCGTACAGAAGCTATTGAAAGCGTACGATAATTTAGTATCATTTTCCTTGTTTAATGTCGAATTAATTATGGGCTTGATAACTTGATTATTTATCTTTAATATAAAAGAAAGTCGGGTTAGTGCGAAAACTTAAAACTCGAGATCGGCTGAACAGATTTTTATGATTCTTTGTTTATTGAATTCTTCTCTGCTTCGGATAACAGAATAACTAATAAAACGTCGAAAAAGGGAAAGAAAATAATTCAAGATTATTAATATAATCTTGAATTATTTTCTTTTAACAATTTAAAGTTATTATGGAACGGATCAACTGACAACAACGCCATCTGTGGAAAATTCCATAACAACGCAATTTTTATTTTATTGACAACCATTGAGTTTCAAAACATTGGTACGCAGATTTATGATAGAATTTCTTTCAAGCTTTCAGAAATAATTTTTTAACAGCCATAATATTTTAAATGTATTTTTGTATAAATAACAAATTCGAAATCAATATTCATAGTAAAGACTAGGTACAGGATAACGTCTGTCGGGAAAGCTAGTTGTTCATAAAAATACAATCTATAAAAACCATAATACGCACAAATCTTAAAAAAATATATTTTCAATAACAACTTTCTGTTAATAAAAAATACTAAAAAATAACGTTTCCGTCATTGTTTCGAGAGCTTATGTAACGAATAGACACCGATCTTTTGTGGTGTTGAAAATTTTTATAACCCATCATCCCAAATTACGATCTGTATTTTCTTCCAGGCTTTTGTTTCCTTTTTGTACTATATTTCGTACAAAAAAAGCCCACCGCACAAAAAAGCACTATTCTCGTATTTACCCAATAAAAGTAATTGCGTCATAAAAATTCGTAACAAAAAAAAATGATTTTGTCGTAAGTAGTAACAATGTATCACGAAAAAATTGTACCCGCTCATAATTCTATGTAGTCGCCTTCATACAAATCAGTTTTCTCATGAATGAATTTATTGTTCCATTTTAGTTTTATGGGGACACATAGAACGTGTAAGCATACTGAAGACTTGTCACCGTTTGAAATATGAAATAATATTATTTACAAGACGCGTCGTGTTAGTGCAGATGTGAAAGTTTGAACAATGTTGCATGCAGATTTAACACGGGTCGTACCTCCCCCCTTCCCAAATTATTCAAATTTGAGTTTTATTAAAATATAAACTAGGTTGAAGAAGGATAAAATATCTTTTGTGGCCATAATGATACAGCGTTCATATCCTAGTTAATCTGCCAACTTAAAAAAAAACACTTAAGGTAGGCATTGTAAGCAGCAAATAGCTGATTGTAAATAGGATAATTTAAGCAAGTGAGGTATACACGAGAATGTCTTTTTGCGTATCCACAAAGGATTTTCATTAGAAACGTCCTTACTTTGACGGTTCACAGCGGCTATTTTATTGAAGTGAAATACTTCAAATTTGCTGTTATTTTTATTCTATTTACTTTGCCATATTTGAACAATGTAAAAAATTGACAGTCTGTGCATATTTTATCCAAAAAGAAATCCTGATCGACTCACGCTAACTTATTTTACAGTCACTTAGTTCCAAAGAGACCATGGGTGCAAATAGACCCTATATTTTAATAGGTAAGGAGGTTCTTAATGACAATTCTCTTCAGGTTTCAAACAGTGTCCCTCAGGCAACCGTAGATAACCGCTGCTTTGTTAGTCTGGTCTTTGACTTCATTGTACAGTTCATTCTTCAATTGCTACTAAAAATGTTGGTAAAGGTTCCATTGTTCACTGAAATACAAAATGAAACCAAAAAATTGACAATTTGTTCTTACACGAGTTTTCAAAGAAACCTTCTATATATAGTACCTAGGTTGGGCTGATATGGATTAATGATTGAATGCAAAACAGAAAAGGAAATGGGTTGGACAATGTCCAATGGACATGCAGCGGCTAGAAAAATGAGAGATGGTCTTGCAGAATATTAAAATGTCGATCTCATGAAACCAAGAGGCCAATAAGGAGAACCCAAAAAGATCGTTTGACGATGTGATTCCAATTGCGAGAAGAAATCAGTCGAGAAAGGTGCAACATAGAAAATGTAGGAAAATTTAGAAGAGGTCTACATCCAGCAGTTAACAAAAAAGAAGAAGATAAATAAAGATCAAATAATCGTATTCATTATACAATTGATTAGAAAAGACACGATAGATGCAAAAAACAAAAGCAAAAATAAAGGAAAGCTAAAATCAAACAAAATGTGATAAAAAATAGGACACGATCTGATATCACAGCTAGCCTTGCACGTTCCCTTTCAAAAATCTCAATTTCAGTGTCGATTTTTCTACTCAGTATTAAGAATTTTGTCACGTAGATAAATATGATACTTGATGATAAAATAAAAAGCGTAGGTACTTTGCGATAATGTTTGAGGGTGTTTTGTGGTAATACAAAGAATATTAGTCACGACCGAGTGATGTCTATAAGGCTCCCGGGAGCAATGTACTCGCTATATGTAGCAATGTAAGAGTTATACTTAATAAAAGCTCCGAGCTTTCTCCACTGAATGAGTGCGAAGTCTCGAAAATGGATTTTTGAATGCGTATTCATTCTTTTTTTAATGTGGTATATTTTTCTTCGGCTGTCTCAGCAGCGTGATGTATGAATTATTTCACCAACAAAAAATGTTTCTGTATCGTTACTTATTTACGAAACGGAATAAAAAAAAAACTAGTAGAATAATAATATGATTTTTTTATATTTTGTTGTAAAAAAATATAATATGAAGGGAGCCATATTGCTAAAGTTATTATTATTGAAGAATATTTTTGCAAAGAATATTTTTTATTATTTACTTATACTTGATCTGTAAGAATTTCGAAATGCCAAAACTTTTGTTAAACTCATTTTTTTTACAATTATTTTACTCCTTTATTGTTCGGGGTCTATCAAGCTTATTACATACCATGAAGTTTTTAATTCGTAAATTTAGGGCTCAAAGCCCTCCGTAAGAAAGAACGTTTTATTCATGTCCTACGTCAAAATGATTGCCTTGTTAATAATTGACTAAAACGGTGATTTTCACTTTTTCACTTAACGTTGGTGAAAGTTACCATAAGAGGAAAAGAGTTTATCATATTATTATGTACGTTTGTTGTTAACGTAAAGCACTAATCATATACGGTTTGACAGATTTTCAGAAGTCCTAAAGACGGCCGTAAAAGATGATTAATAAAAATTCAAAAAATAAAAAACAATGCCTAGTATTATATTATTATTTTATCACATGAATAAAATTGAACTGTCTAGGACTCACATGGAAAGAAAAGAAAATAAAAAAAATTGTAAGAGTTGCAACAAAGATGGTAATAAACTATTTGCAATAGTTAGGGTATGTTTAAATAATTCGTGCCTTTAATAACAAATAAGGCTGAAACTACTGGTGAGTAAAGGTGTGGACGACCAAAAATGACTCGCATTGATCTCGTTGCTTCCATTCCAACAACCACTGTGATTTAATGCCTGTTCCTGGACACGTGTTGAAAGAAAGCAAATTATCAATACAAGAAGTATGGGAAGCTATAATATGAGGTGGATCGTTGAAGAAGCAAAAGAAGCATGTCTTCAAAGGAAACATTGAAGGTTTATACTCTCTGTAAACTCCTTTAGGAACACGGCGTACGGGTTAAAAAAGCTTTAAATGGCAAATGTAATACACATCTATTCGTTTGATACTATATGCATGCATCTAAAGATGTGGTAGTCTCACCTTGCCTATCGTTAAGTGAACAAATAGATAAAACAAGCTAATTGCTAGTTAAAATTGGCTGATTGTGCCAATTAACTCAAGCCAATTGGTTAAATTATAATAATTGTTACTTGCAGAAAGTAGCCGCAGAAGCACGGTAGCCATTTTCTGCAATAATTAATTACCAACATAATATTATCTTCGCGAGCGCTTCCAGAGGTGCTTTTAGGGAAATTAACATTTTTTTTGTTTATTTTTTCGTCTTCCGCTATTCAGGATTAATGTGTTCCTTTTTGCGTCGCTTCTGCTTGTCACTGCAAGCGAAGATATTCGCCATAATAATTTTTAACAAAAAATGTATGTTTGTATTGAATATCGTGCTATCTTTAAAACTTCAAAATTTTGAATCAAAATCCTCAAAAATAACGAATTATTAATGTGTTTGAAATGTGGTGCCTCTGTTACTTTGTTGCTCGACTCCATTGGCCTGAACTGAATATTAACGTGTTGGCGTCTTCCTGTATTTCTCCACTGACTGAATGTGAGCGCTTTTATGGGCATACTCAGGGGGGTCTAGGTCTAGGTTTTCAAATTCGACGACCTAGTGAACGTTGTCAAGGGAGTAATCACAATAAATCAGCATTTTATACGAGGTGGAGGGATGTAGTGGTCAAATCTAAAAAAACATTTTTAATTATTTTACGTATTTTGCTCTTAACCCAAAAAAAATCTTATTTCAATTGTTATATTCTCTTTCTACAATGTTGAAGATTGTGATCTATATTACTATTATTGAGTGAAAGAATCGTCTCCAATCCTGCAAATATTCCACAGCCCGAAATCTAGTTAATACTCTACTTTTAATCATTAACGCTTTTATTGCAAAAAACATTGAAATTTATTAAATTCATTAACAGAAAATAAGGTCCCCTTGCAAACTAAGCAGTGGGGCTAGTATACTCTAAATTAGGTTCTAAATGTGGTCTGGTGGTCCATTATTCCAGCCCATACCCCTATTCATATTTTGAAATATTTTATTTTTTTCATTCGCCCTCACTTCAAAATTAATGGACCGAATGAGAAAAGAAATATTTAGCATAGAACCTTTTTTATCGTACTTACGGTAGGTATGGAGAATGTATGAATCCGGTTCTTGAGTAGGTACACGGCTAATTTCATAATAATAGCGTTATTGGGTAAGAATTTATTTGTAAACCTGGATATATTTTTAAGGCCTATTTAGTTATTTAACAAAGTAGATTTTTATAATTGAAATAAAAAAAACGAGACTTATAAGATTTTTTAATCGTAAGTAGGTACATTTTGTGATTTTTTTTTTAAATATTTAGACTTTTTAAAACCTGATAAAGAATATTTTAATGTCCATGAATTTCTTTGCCAAAATACGATCTTCTACATACGTTTTATAATGTTTCTTCTTATCTATGACGATTGCGTAATAATAATAAGGTGTTTTAAAAATGTTGCGCAATAGTTTTTCTGTACAAAAAGAAAAGATTCAGCACGCAACATCTTTGATGTCTTTACTTTCCACTACCACTACTTTTAGGTATATTATTATGTAGTATGGAACTTTTCCAATTCAAAACTTGTAGCATGTATCGTCTTAGTTTGACGATAGAAGCTATAATAGAGGCCTCCAGATATCTGCAAATTATCTGAACTCGGCGAGATCGGGTTCTTCGTGAATCAAATTTGTATTGACATTTGGAGAATAGGTTACCAACTAATTGGCTAAGTTTGATGAAGTTATCAGGAACATTGGTTAGAACATATCGATGAGCTGTAGGTAATACTATTGTAGATTGTATATTACTATCGAATTTCCATTGTTTTGGTTTCAATATATGAAATATTTTGCTATAACAGTAAATTTATTAAAAATCATCCAACATCCAATTCGTATTTATTATTTCTTGTAGATGTTTTTGTTAAAATAATAAACATTAATCTTGCTTCTAAACAACATCTTTTTATTGAAATAAATTTGTCTGCCCAGGACGCGTCTTTCATGGGGTTTGCCGTGCAATGCCATTTGAGGGAGTCTGGATGAGTCCATTCTCTTCACACGTGTATTACCAGAATCTTTTTCATTGCCTTCCACAACTTAATGAATTTTCGACCTAGAATTCTAGTCTTCCCAGCTATGTCCCTGAATGTTTTCATTCCTGAAACTTTCAGCGCATTTTTGGTCACAGTGCGATTTTAATTTTTTCATTGTTTTTAATTTTAGAGATTTTCACATTTATAGTCACTTATTTCAGAGCAAGAAGCTATAAAATAAAAAATAAACAGATAAAATGTGGTTGGTAGTCCAGTGGTATCAATCGCCGGCTTTCATGCGCACAGCGTTATGGAGGTCGAAGGTTCGAATCCCGGCCGTGCCGACCATTTCTGCTTTCACGGCACAACCCTTTGGTTAATGTGAAAGATGTTAAAAAGTGTATTTGTGTTCGAGTGAGCACAGATTCATTTTTATATAAAAAAAAATACAGTATTATTCTTATAGGCTAGAAAGAGACAGAAAAAATGTGGAAGCTCAAGAAAGGTAAGTTTTAAGAATGACTTAGATCTTAAATACATAATCACAAATTGTTAAACAAAGGCAGTTAAAAGTAACAAAAAAGGGTCACACCGCACACCAATAATACATGCCTAATTTTATTCAACGGGGTATGTTTTTATGTTCCATGTTGTAATAAGTTCCAAAATATAAATAATACGTTTGATTTACTTTAAACTTAAATATTAAGGATTTGGATTTGAGTAAAAGCTCTCTTTGTTTAAGGTCATTGAGGTAAACAGCTTTTTCAGAATTAATTTTAGGGCAATTTTGAATACTGAAAATCTCCCTATAAGCAACCTTAAATAGAAGCGCGTATTTTTTTTACGAAAAGCTTGTTTATTTATGAGATTTTATGAAAATCTTTTTTTTTTGTAACACAAACACTTCTTAAACAGTTGCGTTTATATTTTTGAAGAATAAAAATAAAACAATATTCATAAAATCAAAATGTCCGCTGTCTTGGCAAAAACATGCAAATTATTCGTAACCTTACAAATGTTATTAATTATTCTTAATATTTTTCTCACTTTTTTTTCCTATCTGAGAAGCATGTGATGCCATCATGTTTTGGCATTCGGCCAGGAATTGAAAATTCCCCCCTGTGAAACATCGTGTAATCTACTTTCAGTGTTTGGGTGAAATTGATAAAAACTTGCAAGTAAACAAGTGTCGCAGTTATTTCTGTTGGGAATATTTATGTCGTTTTAATTGGAAGCGAAAACGTTCGTCAAGAGAAAATATTTCAATAAGTAGTTACATACTCTCGAACCAAATAACTTCACCTAGTTTTTCACTCTAAGTGTAACTCGTATCGAGTTTATTGAATATTCATTCAACTTTGATTCCAATTAATTGCACAAGCTACTATTAGATAATATGGTAAAAATGAATCTATAAATGTCACACTTATACTGAACAGTAAGTAGTTCTGCCTTTATTACCATTTACAGGGGCTGAAGTTAAGTGTAGTAAAATGGCCGCCAACGAAATCAGTCATTCGGTGTTCCCATAGTAACAACGTAAAAAGCTTTCGTTTCGTTCTTACACAATCATATAAATTCAACCCCTAATAAACAAAATTGTAATTGATTTTTATTTTATTTATTGTATCAAAACGCATAACAGATGACAACCTACTTCGGGATCCACTTTTTTAAAAAATAAATACCTAAGTCAATTTAAACTGCACATTGTTAATGATACCTTTTGTCTTTTTGTTTAAGCATATTACGGGGTTAGATGTTCGAGACCGCAACTTCGTTGTGGTGAGCTCGCTCTCTGTGATTTGAAATTTTATGTGTTTCTCATACTACCAATGTACAGTACCTAAAGTATTAATAAATAAAAAAATATGTAGAACTCAAGCAGTATTAATTACCTCATTTGATTTTCTTTCATTTTCAAAAATATTTTATTTCAGATCATCTTGCACAGATCTAATAAAGATAAAAGAAATTTGAAAAACGGTTATCAGACACGCTGAATTTATTTTTAAAGTATCTATATAATTAAAAATAGATGCACTACGAAAGACAGATTGTCTTGGTGGGATAATCTACCTGCCTGGCGAACAAGAATGTTTTGAAAACAGCCAGGTCTACAGTTCTCTTTTTAGGTATTATGGGAGAATCGTGATACGAGTTTTGAAACTGTCTCAAATACATACCCAACATCGTTCAACAGATCTTCAACTACCATGTCTATATCTTGAATTTTCATACGCCTGGAAAAATTGCTAGCTTCAATGCAGTATTTAATACGAATTAGAATGACATTATTATTAAAAAAAAAATAGTTATGTTAAAACAAACAACCGTTTTTACGGGTCTACGGGTAAACCTTGTTTTTAAATACACCTTCAAGTACGTAAAATTATTAAGAGGGTACCTACCCATAGCCTTGTAACAAAGTTATGAAAATCAAACTCTAAAGAAGTGTATACTTTATTCAGAGTGATTGATGAATTGCTTATTAAAGAGAGTTTTAAGTAACTTGGCTGAGAGTATGATGTTTTTTCG
Source organism: Mystacides longicornis (assembly GCA_963576905.1). Taxonomy (NCBI): domain Eukaryota; kingdom Metazoa; phylum Arthropoda; class Insecta; order Trichoptera; family Leptoceridae; genus Mystacides; species Mystacides longicornis. The sequence continues at coordinate 28,181,649 of OY756426.1, read as the reverse complement.
TTGATGAGTTTACTTCATAGAGGTAATTAGATAAGTTTGACATTGATATGATCAAGCCTCTCAATAAAATTACCTTATTGGGTTATCGCTTTTAAAAAGTTGAAACTTTCAAATTATATCTTAAAAAAAGTTTTTCATCTACTTGTATTATAGATACTCGTGTATGCTTGAAAAAGTTCAAAGGTCATGAAGCTCTTGAAAATGTTTAAAGGTCAGAATGTTACCTTGTTAGGCACCAGGTATTATGTGTTATTACATCTATGTTATACAAACGGAGAGCTATTTTTCGATGTCATGGAATCACGCCTAAACGGCTGGACCGCTTCGCTAATTCTTTTTTTTTTTGCGTGTTTGCTTTTTTCTGGAAAAGGTTCGTATGAAAGAAAAAATTAATAAAGTTGCGTGGATAATTAGAAAAACAAATTAAACTCTAAGTGTGTAACATTCTTAGTAGTTTAAACAATATATTTTTTATTCCAAATTTGGAAAATTGAAATTAAATTAAAGTTTGACAGGAACTGTAAGTTGTTTGATAGTTTGTGCGGTTGACAGAATGACGATGGAAAAACATATGGTTTGAAACAGATGCATCGGTCTAAATTACATTGGTTAAAAGGTCATAAGCTTATCATTATACAAATTCGAAATCAATATTCATACCTAGTTAGGAACACAGGACAAAGTCTGTCGGGAAAGCTAGTCTCATATTATTATATAAAAACGGAGGGCTATTTCCCGATGTCATCGCATCACGCCCAAACGGCTGGACCGATTTCGCAAATTTTTTTTTTCGCGTAGGTTTTTATCAGAAGAATGTCCTTTTAGAAGAAAAAAATAAGAAAAATGCATGGAAAAATAGAAAATTAGAGAAAACTCTACGTAGACGACCTTATTAGTAATTTTTACCTTATAATTTTTATTCAAATTTTGAAATTTTGACAGAAATTGTCAGTTGGTGTGATTGACAGAATGCGGATGGAATATACGTGGTTTAAAACAGACGCATCGTTCGGAATCACATGATAATTAATTCATCACCATACAAATTCCAATTCAATATTCACAGTTAGGAACACAGGACAACGTCTGTCGGGAAAGCTAGTATTCAATAAATACATGTCTTAATTGTGAACGTTCTAATAAAACTTCACTGTCTTCCTCTATCTCTCGGTGTTGGCCTCATTATGAGTAAGATTAATCTTATATGTGAACAACCTTTGATGATTGATCTTTTCTTCTAAATAATTTCAAAAAATGGAACAAAAACAAATGTCAGAAAATATCCAAAATAACTCGAAATGGCACGAAGGCTGTTTAAATTTTATTAGAGTAGTTAAACGAGTCATGAATGTTTTGGTTGTGATCCAATAAAACAACTTGAAACTAATCCTCTGTTCTTGAAAAGTTTCGAGACGCGTGGCTTAATAGTTTTAAACTAACATAACCTGTCGCTTTCAAAACTAGAACCATGACATCGAAATGTGGGTAGGTACCTACCTACTTTTTGGTTTTGAATATTGAAGTATGCTCAGGTGTGGAATTAAGTATTCTTATAATGTAAATTATTTGATTATATTCGTTATACATATTATTTTATCAAAAATTTACAATACATTGAGTCATTCATAAAATTTCGTTTATAACTACTACGGGATTAAGACCATCTCTTACAGTCGTGTCGACAACTTTCCACATTAATATTGACTCACTTGTTCTGTTTTCTTTCATATTTTCCACATTTTTCTTAACTCTCATCATTCGGTCACTTCCAAATTTCTCACCATCTTCTGTCTTCCGTTCCGCATTTTTATCATATGTTTCCTATAAGTTATTTTTTTTTATAAAAAAATGAATCTGTGTTCACCCGAAGTGAACACAAATACACTTTTGACATCTTTCACACCAACTTAAGGGTTGTGCCGTGAAAGCGGAAAATGGTCGACACGGCCGGGATTCGAACCCACGACCTCCGCACGAAACAGTGCGAAAGCCGGCGTCGTAACCGCTGGTTTGTAGATAATATTTAAACACGCTTGGGTTCTGCGCAGCCCACTGTAAGATAGCCTTAAATATTGAAAAAAAAAACAATGTAATAACTACTCAAACATCTTTCTCGCCCAAGGTGTGGCGGCTAACTGATTTCAAATTTCAATTGGTAGGTGGTGTTTTACGGTAAATGCTGTACATATGTACCGAATCCCGCATTTTCTACCCGCTTTTAACTATACCATTCAAAACTCGCTAAATCTCGTTATCAGTAGTGGACCTATAGACTCTAGCTCTAACTAGGGATGCGAGTTTGAGTAGGTACTCCCGCGAACATGAGACAATTCGACTTACTGAACACATCGAAGATTTTCATGCTGGGTTATTTCAGGGATTCGAAAAAAATTGACCGACTGTATGGAGAACGTTGTTTGTCGTTGGGTGATAATGATTCTTTTTCGAAAAATTAACCATTCAAGAGCTAATTTTAAATGATCTTCGATGTTTTGGGCAGAAGGTGCTTGGTGATAGTCCATTTCAAAATAAAAATGAAAGAGTCTTGTATATGTAGTTCTATCACAAAATTTATATAGTTGTATAGTTCTATCATAAATTTTGTGATAGAACTATACAAGACTCTTTCATTTTAATTTTTTTAATTTTAAATGACGTTGCTTGTAATCCATGAGTAAGTATAATATCTCGTAATACCATTCATTCAAGAATGTCCCCATATTTGTTTGACAGAGTAAAATAGGAGGCATATATTTCCATTAACGCCTCCAGTTCTTCAAGTTTTGTTTTTCATTGAGTCTAGAAGTAGGTATTCCCGTGTCCCTGAAAGAGGAATAAACTTTCAGCGGGGCAAAGTTTCAAACTAAATATTTGCGACAGTTTTTAATTAGTTTCCTTACATATTATATTATGTATTGGAAGTTAGCCAACGTGTCGATTAGGAAATGGATGAAATTTCTCGAAAAGCTTTTTATGTTTTTATTTATATGATCGGTCTTGCTAGACTGGCTGTCTGTTTTTATACAGGGTGACTGATAATTCGATACATTCCTTGAAAGGGGTTATACTAGACTAAATTTGCAACAATTTTGTTCCTATTATCCAGGGGTCAAATTCCAGTGGTTTTCGAGTTATTTAACTTTTTAGAGTTTTTTTCAATTTTCCTCCTTTTAACCTAAAACTGAAAATCGTGAACAATGTACTCCATTTTGGAAACTAAAAATGCATTTTTCCAAAAGCTGAAGTATAAAGGAATGGTTGAAGTAAAAAATCAAGAGGAAAATTTCAAAAACCTCAGAAATACAACGTTTTAAAATCACAAGTCAGTGTTTTCATTTTTAATTTCGATTTTCTTAAGGGAGTTACTCCAAAAAAGTATAATATACTTGGCGTACAAACCATGCACAGATAAAACTTCCCCAATTAATAAGCTTTCCGAAAACAACAAACACATTGGGAACAAAATTGTTTCAAATTTGCTCTAATATAACCCTTTTCTAGGAATGTATCGAATTACCAGTCATCCTGTATATTGATTATAGAAAATTCTTTGGCGGAAATGAAGTTTACGGGATTTTTTGGACTCTAACAAGAAACAGACACTAGTACCTAATTGGATTCTGCATAGTTCAGACCAGACTGTTATGTCTGCCTGACGATGTATCTGAAGTTTATTATTATTATTATATAATTTAAACAGAAAATTATTGGTACACTTTTCAAAGCATATGGACAAGATTTTTAAATAGAGAGACGAAATGAACGTGTTTTCTTGGTGAAGTTGTTTCAATAATAAGGATCATGCAAGGAAGTGGACAAATTGGCTAAACAAGCATGCCAGTGTGGTGTCTTCCCTGATTCGTGTTCTGTTCCACTAAGTGATTACATACCGACATTCAATGAAATATCAAGGAAGGAATGGTCCAGAATCTGGCAAGACTCCTCAACTGGATCATATTATAAGGCAGTCTAGACGTTGATATCGGTTTATACCTTGGTACAAGACTATCAAACTCTCCAAAACCAGCGTTTCGCTTATTGCTAGGGTGAGAATGGCGCATTGCTTGAATGCATCTCACCTGGCTAGAATCGGCATAGTATCTTCGCCTTTGTGTACATGTGGACAGGCGGATGAGACGCTTGAACACATGTTTTTCGAATGCGCACAGTTTTCAAGAACAGAATTGCTTAAATGCATAAAGACATAATGCTCCACATTCCCCATAAACTTAAAATGCCTCCTGGCAATGGAGTCGACAAAAGTTTAAAACAATTTAGTTGGGTTCCTTAAGACCCATAACAGATGGGTATAATAGATTAAAACCTTTAATTTTTTATACATTTTGATCACACCGCACCAAACCCATATCACTCGACGACGAGTGCAAAGGGGTAAAAAAAAGGATAATGTATTGCTGATTTTTATCATCCCTTAAAAGGTCTCGATTTCACTATACCACGTTGGGGACTGCGGACAATTTGACATTTATTCCCGTATCAACAGTTGTGTGGAGGAACCCCTGTACACGTATCATATATTATTATTGCGTAGATTAAAAATATTCATATAGCAACAAATTTCGACTTACAGACGAATAATTTGAGTATGATAAATCTTTCCCGTAGTTGGTTTGGTTTTGTCGTATGAATGAAATATTTTTCCGCGTGGAGAATACATCGAGTTAAGGATAAACTTTCGAATTATGATATAGAATGGATAAAGCACCCTTTTTAAAAACACATTTGAAAATGAAACCTTAATCCTAAAACATGTTCAGATCTCTAATTAAAGTCATATCTGAAATAAAGTTTAAAAAACATTTTTATATTTTTTGGTAGACAATGCTTTAATGCTCGTGAGCTTTATTATAGGTAGGGTACATTGGGGTTGATATTCACTGAAAGATCAGAAGGTTATGGATCTAATGTTCAATCAAAACAGTGGCTTATAGGGCTGCGAGAAGGGTTGAGAACCGAAAAAGGATGCGGGGGTTAAATTTAATTAATTAATTGTGCGCAAGTACCTCCAAAGCCTATAATATATCACGAACATAGCTACCTTTATATTGTGCCTATATATTTAGTTGCATGTATCTGGTATCACTTTTAAATACAGAAGGCTTCTGTACAACACGTGTAAAGGTATTGAAATACATGTGTATCGCTCGTTGTTTTCGCTCAAAAATAGGTATTGTTTTATAGAAGCAATCATAGCATCTAGTTATATTTGTTTTGATATAAAATGATTAATTTATGTTTACATTGTTGTTTTCCTTTTTTATTTTTATTAATATTAGTACAAGTATAAAATGAGATAAATAAAAAAAAATCCTGTCATAGGAATATAGATTCTTCTTCTTCTTGTGTCCTTGCAGGATTCCCCGACGTTGGCAATCACTTTTTTGAAGGCCTCTCTATCTCTTGCTAGCTATAATAGCTCCTGCACTCGCCCTATTCCTGTACAATCTCGCACATTACGCAAACAAGAGATCTGCCTTTTACCAAGTCCATGGTGTTCATCTATCTTGCCTATCAAAATAAGTTGTAGGATTTCATACTTCTTCCCACGCATAGTATGCTACAGATTTTTGGACTTTTGGAATATTTTTCAGCAACTCTCTGTTGCAGTCAGCTGTCCTCAGTACCTCTGAATTAATAACCTAATCTGTCAACGGTATACGAAGCAGTCTTCTGTGAAGCCACATCTTGAATCTAGTATTATCATAATAATAAAAACAAAACTATGTTTGACCGGATTTATCCATCTGTTGATTTAATTTCTCCTAGCCCTGTACTGGCTGTTTTTTATGTGAAGTATTAATTTTTGACATGCATCCAAAACCAAAAGGTTTATCAAATACCACATGACAAAGATTATTTGAGCGTATTTTTGATTTATAAAACAAATAAAATAATATGAATTTTTGGCAAATAATTTAGAAAGACTGACGTTATTGATGAAAAAATAGAGTATCGTGCGTCAGCGGAAACCCAAAAAAAACGTGATTTAGCGTTTCTTCATTGTCATCGGGATTGTTAGCATGGCCAAATCTGAACATTTGAATATCTAATCTGACTTTTTCAAAATAATGTATCTTGGATACCTTCATTATGAAATTCCTGGACATTATTTTAGAATTATTAAACCACGGGCGCGAAGATAAATAGGTACACATATGATAAGTCAGCACCAATTATTTTCTAAGAAACTTTAACATAATTATGACAAAGTAGTAATCTATCAATTGTAAAAAATTCTCATGGTTGCATAGAATGATCACACAATTTCTTCTTCTGAAGAGTGAACTAACTTTTTCGTTGATTTTACAAGCCCTTTTTTTCTATTACGATCAATATGTTATTCGAATCACGTTTTTGCGTATAGATATAACATAATAATATTTCGTCGATGTATCGCGACAAAATATTACCGAGAGATTTTTTTCGCAATATCCGACATTACTGATTACCGAAATGATTTGGAAATTTTTCGATTTATTGATCTGAAAAAAAAAGCGTAATAACCTATTGAAACAAAGGTCTGTATTAAGCTCAGTAACCGATATGGAAGACATCGAATGGCGGATTCACTCGGCTGAAAGTTGATGAGGGTCATAACCATCTTTCTCTTTTGGTTGACATTTTTGTAAATGAAGTTAAAGATGAATGCGCTATATCTCAATCACATCTAGTTATTTGTTCTTATATTAAATACACTCACCCACTTGATGCTTACATTTTTGTATACACTTTTGCGCGATTTTTAATTAATTGACGACTTTTTTTTTTTACTTTGAAATTGACTCCCATTGACCTCCCACTCACAGCACGTCCATGATTTGAATGTTGGGTATTTATTTTACGTTAACGACGTTCGCATTTTTTCATATTCTTTTTAATCTTATAGTGATTATTGTGATAATTACGTAATTACTTCTATTTTGGACTACAAATTTTGTTTATTTTTAGAAAGTTATTCTTTGTATGTTGTATACTTCTATTCTTTTGTTTACTGTTTTTAAATGTATATGTATTTTTATCTACCCGAGACAGGCTTCTCCTAGTGGGTTGATTCAATGTAATGTATAACTGATATTTGCAACTTAATAAACGTAAAAAAAAAACATCTTTTCACTACTGGATGAGAGGCTCTTTTAAACTTTTCCACTTATTTCTTACTTGTGTCCTCTGTCCACTTGCATTGCACGATCCATTTAACGTCGTATGCCCACTTTTTTAGGAATTTCTGCTAATTCTCTTATCCCACGTCCGCCATTTCAGGATTTTCGGGTACACGTTTTTCGGTATTTCCGTAATTCGAGTTCCCAACATACCCCGAGTCTATAAAATTATATAGAAATTTTTATTTTATTACCCTTTGTAGAAATTGATTATGGTTGAAATAATGAAAACATTTTAAAAGGTTATTTAGTTAACAAGCAGCTACATAATTGAAGTCACAAAATTATACATTATTTTAAAAAGCTTCTGGATCAAAATTATTATACCGAAATTTTTGTCATTTTGAAAATTGATTCTTTGATAAGTAAAAGATTTGTTATTATTATACAAGGGAGGAAAAATGACTAGATTTAAAATTAAATATAAAATTATCTTTCAGTCAGAAATGAAAAAAAAAAAAACGCTGAGGCATAAACTTTCGAGCGAGACTCCAAATTATTACAAAATACTTGGGCGGAATTAATAAAATATTCATAATGAAAATTTTCGAAAAAGTTACACGAGAGATTCAACGTTGGTCGAAATCTAATTAGAAGGGATTAAGTAAAAGCCTTATTGCTTATACCATCGGCGGTAAGTGAGCATTCCTCCGGACGACTATAGCTTTGGATTGCTTATCAGAATAATATCTTCATTAACAAATCTATTTCGTGGCAATTTTCTTATACGTTAATAATTATTTAACGAAATAAATATTTTTTTTACTTCTATCTTGATTGAAGTTCAACTCAACGCAAAACTTTTTAATATTGAATTTAATTCCTCCGAAATCTATATATTTTATTAGGTTATAGTTGCTTAATTATTACTTTGTGCGCCCCGTTTATACTTTGCTACACTTTTAAGAAGCGACGGTTATTGAAGCGACGGTTATTGCCTTGTCGATCGCCAGTAGGTACAAGGTCTTGTAGATTCCCCAATCAATGAGCTCGTTAAACGCACATTCACTCATATATATTTTTTACTCCTCTTGAAACCACCTGGACGCAATCCTTAAAAAAATTTGGGTATTAAGAATGACGGTTATTTAAAATTAATTGGTATAATTAACTTCACAGTTACTCTAGATTTTTAACGTATCTCATTGTTTCTTATTCTTACTGTGAAAGAGTCAAGGAGTGTATTTGTGTTCACTTTGAGTGAGCACAGATTCATTTAAAAAAAAATGTTTGTAAATTGTACGACACGTACTATATTATAATTTGATAAACTTTAACGACCGAGGTACAATTGCTTTTAAAGCGTTAAGAGGGAATTCGATTAAAATGAACATTAATATTGTTACGGGGACAGTAAGGGACCGTCTTTAAAATTTGTCGTAAAGAGATAATAATAACGTCATTACATATTGCTCAACACTCCCCTTTGCATACAAATGAATCTGAATTAGCGTATTTGTCGCATATAGCAGAAGCAAAGTAATTTGCTCGTACAGCTATCTACATTATTCTGTACAGACATTTAGTACCTAAGTAACCGCTGTTACATTGCGAAAAAGACAATTAGATAATACCTACCCAATAATTCTAGATTACTGCCGTACCCCTTAAGGAGTAGGCAAACATAACAAATTTTCACTCTTTTCTATCAAAGTACACTACTTTCGATTTCTCATACAATTTATATTTATTTTAGTTCTCACCTGGCCTTCCATTTCAACATGTTCAAATCAAATCAAATTAATAACTGTCATCTTTGTAACAACACTAACTCCCATACCACATTCCTTCCAACGTATTCTCACTACTTTCTATATCCCACAGAGTCTTTTCACTTATTCTTCGTAGAATTCTCATCGACAAAGGATTTTTGTTAGCTGACACCAAATGCAAATAGTTTTAAGGGAGCCGGGACATTATCAAAATGGCTTCAGCTATTTTGTAGCCCGATTATGGGCCCTATTACTTAAATTCTGACTGTAACTAATAGTTATTTGTTTATTTTAAACATGCTCTTTTTGAATGTAAGAATTGATTCTATATATTATCTCTTTACCCCACTTAGGGGTAAAGGGAAGGCAACAAGAGTTTTACTGTCGAATACGAGCTTTGCTCTATCGACAGAGTTATTGTATTTAAATATTATGTACCTATTGTGTCATGTGAATTTTATATACTTTGTAAATCTTTAATTTTAATAAAAAAAAAAAAAAAGAGCTCTTCAATGCGCTCGATTTTTTCGCAATGTTATGACCTCCTCCCACACCATGTCTCAATCCCTCAGCTCTGCCTCGAAAGAACGGAACACGGTAAGAGAGCGTTTTCCTCGTCTACGAGGCCCTGATGGGAGGAAGAACAGCGCTCTCCTCAGCCAACTGTCATTCGACACACTTAACACACTTTATAATTAATATTATTGGTGTTTACAGTGTAGTAATTCATGAGAACAAATTATAATTTGTGTAGTGAATATAAAACAAGTGTGTTTTTCATTGTCATCCTTAACACACGCCCGAGCTATGCCTATCTCCTCTATTGAAAGATAACGAAATAAATCATAGAGAAAGAAAAATACATTACGTAGATTTGTGTGTGCATTTGTAACAACTCATTTAAAAGGCAGAAATGTTGAATTTCAATTTGTTCGGCGGTATGTCACTCACTCCATGCTGGGCTAAATATTCATGGAAACCGCAAAACTTCCAAAGAGGAGGCATCTAATCATCTTAAACTCTCGAAACACTCTTGGTTGGAATCCTTCTCTTTCGAGGAGGGTTCCCATGTCTTCCCACTCGACTACTAACAAGATGCGAGAAACTTTAACAAATGCTACAAACTCCATGCCATGTAACTTCTTTATTTATTACGAGATATATCCAGTATTTTCCGCATCATTTTATACAATTTTCTTTTATTCTTCAAACACGGATGATTTTTTTCTGTTCAATTAATATCCACGATTTAGTTTAGCGATAACTTTTTATTTTTATGTATTTTGTACACAAACTGTCATTATAAAATTGTGTTATTGATAGACATGTATTGTGCAGTTCCATCGGAGGTTACTTACATGCGATTATACTGGAGTGAATATATCACCGGCAATGACTTGGATGCAGATGTATTGATGACCATGTGGTAATCACAAAGTCCCTTTAAGAAGTTTTTTAGCTCTAGCCCTTGTTGTCTTCCTATGCCCCTATGAGAGGTCAGAGAGTATAGATTGATTGAGTTCCAAAAAGTTATTTTAATTTATATTGACAGTCAGATTTGTCTTCCACGTCTTCTTGTATCTCGTGAAGGTGAATTCAGTAGGTACCTATTTTTGATAATTTTTATATGAACGAAATTTATCAATAGGTGATAAGGCGTTTATATTAAGCCAACATTCGAAATAGGTGTATTAAACGGATGTAAACCAAAATTTAAATCAACAATATTAAACTAAACAGAAATGCCATTTAAACAACAAAAAACCGAATCTTCAAATTACAATGTTTCGTAAGTTTATAAAACAAATATTTCTTTCAGCCATAGCAAAATGTAAAAAAAAACACTATATTGTCAAAGAAAAAGGGCGCCTTTCATGTTTTGTCTATGAGACATTTTGCATGCTTGTAAATCTGGATAACAGTTATAGTTGGGGAAGATTTAAAAAAAAAACTCCTACCTGTCAATGGAAATAAATAAAAAGTCTGTAATAGAATCCATAAGAAAGTTTATGCCAGACATTTTATCTATGAGTTCATAGATAAAAATATTACGCCTTTCGTAGCTCAATATATTTACGATCTTTTGAATATTTCGAGAGGAATAGTAAAAAAAGATACAAAATAAGTTAAAAGCAGTTCTTTTGGAGTGGTTTCATTGAGACTTCATTTTTTGCCATCTTAACATTTTTTTGTCAAACCGGATATACGTCGTCGCTCTGCGGGCATATGGCGACAAGATTCAAAGTAAGAAACCGAGAGATCACCTTTAGAATATTGATGACGCTCGCACCTGGGATCAGACGGGAGAATTGGGATGAAATATATTTTAATAAATAAATTCACGTATCGCTCAATAAGAAGGTGGTCTCTGATAGAATACAAAATTGATTACCTGGTAATATAGGAGGTTTATCTTTGTGACTCGGGAATTTCATCTAATTTATGGCTTTTACAAGACCGTCTGACATTAGGTAGGAACTGATATTTGAATTTTATTTTGTTCTTTTTTTAAACGAATGATTTAGGCCAGACTTTTTCTTTTTTTTACCATGCCAGGTAGGTAACACCGATGCCTGTTATTTCTTAGCCAGGACATCTGTGGTTTACCCACAACTCGCCTTCTATCAACTTTGAAGCAAATTTGTTTATATTTTGCGAAATATGTGCCCCAGGTAGGACATTTTTCTTTATTGATGCTGACCTAGGATTCTCAAACTTGGGCCAGTCATTTGTAGAAAAGTTCGTTATTAATTTAATTATTATTGTATAGTTACCTTTCACAAAAATATGATTATCTATGGAAAAACACAATCCCTCCGATACACTGAAAATATTTTTATAATATTATTGTTTATTTATGGCACAAAAATCATTTTGTTATGAATATGCAGACCAATTTTATTAAAAGAAATAAGCAAAAAAATATTAAATATGCTTTTAATCATAATACATACTTAGAATACAAGATAGCGTAAGTAGGGAAGTTACTATAATAAATACTTAGAATACAAGATAGCGTAAGTAGGGAAGTTACTATAATAAATACTTAGAATACAAGATAGCGTAACTAGGGAAGTTACTATAATAAATACTTAGAATACAAGACAGCGTAACTAGGGAAGTTACTATAATAAATACTTAGAATACAAGATAGCGTAAGTAGGGAAGTTACTATAATAAATACTTAGAATACAAGACAGCGTAACTAGGGAAGTTACTATAATAAATACTTAGAATACAAGATAGCGTAACTAGGGAAGTTACTATAATAAATACTTAGAATACAAGACAGCGTAACTAGGGAAGTTACTATAATAAATACTTAGAATACAAGACAGCGTAACTAGGGAAGTTACTATAATCCATACAGTAATTAATACGTGAAGCAAAAACTTTGTGACTATTTTAACGAACATTGCGCGGACGGAAAAGTATGAAATTTCGCACACTTATAGTATAGTTTATATAGAGACGGAACGGCGAATGCTAATATTTTTACAAGATTATGCATAAAAAATATTAAAAACACTACTGTAATGTTATGTATTTCGCACACACACACTCCGATGTATTTGGCATTGATACAGACGCATCTTTTGTTTATTTGTGGTCAAATTCAGAATATTTTATATAAATAATATTTGTCAAATGGAAAAAAAACTTTTTGTATGCTGTTAAATAAAGTGTGTCCTGAAAAAAATACTAAAATCTTACATTTTGACGTATCAATGTCATTGTTTTTAAAAGAATACTGTGAAATAGCGCTCGCTTATTACATATATCTTATATACTCGTAAATGCTCAATATAAAAAGAATCATGTTCATACTTATAATTTAAATTACTTACCACGATCACTAGTAAAAAATAAGCACATATTATTATGTTTTTTACAGTTTTAGATTGAACCAAGTTCTTTGCGTCTTTTTTAAAATTCAGGCAGGTTTGCTTATTGGAATAAGTTAAACTATTGCTTTTCAAAGAACACCTATAATCTTAGGTCCAATCATTGGCAAACTAACAATAATAATTAATTGTATTATTCTATATACCGAATCGAAATATCCCTCAATATAATTAAAAGTGTTTATGCAAATAGTTCTCAGGGGTTGGTTAGGGGTATAATACCTAATAATAATATGTTGGGTTATTAAAAGTGCTGGTGACCATTATGGCTGTTAAGGATTTGGACCTTGGGCCTTCATTAATATCGATCCCGTTAGCAAAGTTTCCATTTAAGGGGAATGGTTATAGTAGTTAGATTACATTTAGGATGAATACTATTTATTGTACCAACTTGAAATTTTCCATTGGTGTAGCATGGCGTAGAATAATAGCTGTATTCTAGTTTTTCTTTTAAACTTCATGATCCGAGACACACAGCATATTTCCTAGAACTTTGGTAACATCCTTCGTTCATCATGGTTTTATGTAATCATGCGAAATCTTCAAGCTACAGAGAGAGGAACTTTTTTTTCATATTTTATATTTATTTATTTAAATCACATACGGCCATTAGGCCAATTACAAAACAATAACATAAAAATCATACACATAAGAATTTTTCTTTTTAAAAAACAATAAACAATACAAAATAGACACGCAGATGAAAATTCCAAAATCATTAAAAAAAAAATAGTTGGCTATGAAATCATCTATTTTTATTCATCTATCGTGATCATATCACCATTGAAAAACAATAAAATAAAATAATGAAACAAAATACATATGTAGTTAAAAAAAATACATTGAAAATCATTTAAACAAAAAATAGAAATTTAATAGGTAATAATATAATAATAATAATATAACACTCTTCTATACATAGGTGTCAGTATAGCCGGCGGAACTTAATGCTTGAAGCATTGTCTACCAGTCAACCGGTCCCGTCCAATCTGAGACAGGATTCCAACCCCGAGTAGAAATTTCAAGTGAAAAAACACATTGAAAATTTCTGACCCGACCGGGAATCGAACCCGGGACCTCTTGATCTGAAGTCGGAGCCTTTGCGGAGCCCTAGGTAGTAATGTAATTGAAAAATAAAATAATAAAATCAAGAATAAATAATTTAGGACACATCAAAACCTCATTCACTTTACATAATATGGTAGAACAAAAATCTCTTTGACATTAATGTTTAAATATATATATATATATATATTTAATTAATGTATTATTATTATTCATAATGTATTATTTTTTATAAACACTCGTATCACTTATTGACGTGTTTAGCATTTTTCCGCGAAATCTTCTTACTGGTCTCAACCCTAAGGGTGTTTTTTGCACCAATCATGTTGACTCCGACCCTCCACTCTTCCCTATCAATCGATTTTCACAATCTGAAATAACCAGATAAAGATATGTACTTAAAATTAACATACCTACATATCCTTTTTCATATCTTTCGCAATACTCAAAACTATCTGTAGTTTAAGCTTTGTTACTTAGTTAATCTCAAAAGAGCCTTAAATTATAAAGTTTTGAAATTAAGCAAATAATCAGTTTTCCACGTGCCGCAGCTGTCCTCGTGGGAGGATCGGCCTTATTGTCCCTGTGCTGCTATTCTGTGAATTGACCGCTATTTGTCCGTCAGCACATACAGCTTACAAAGGAGCTGGATGTGCTCACAGCCGACACGTACACGCAGACACCAATTATTGCCACAATGCCTACCCTTTTAAGAATGATTCAATTATTACAAGCAATAAAGATTTGTTTTGTATTTTATTCTAACGGAGAAGTACAGTCCTGCCTTGATTAACGCACTCTGACGATGTTACATTGTGATTTTCTTTTATCAGCATTTAAGAATCGCGAGTTTCTAACTTTTCCAAATATAAATCAGCTAAACAAACCACTGAAGAGAACCTCTGTAACAGATTGTCAAAACTCTAGAAGCCGTACTCATAGAACGCTATTCGTCGAATAAGCGCGGAGTAAGCAAATCTTCCACAACAGCGTCTCAAATGAAATGTCAAACTATCATAATACTTTAACATCTTATGCCTAGGTTAGTTACTATTATAAATTGAATACATAAACCAGTAACCAAGAAGGAAACGGGAAACCTCTTTTAAGTTAATGTATTTTTTCGACCGTGGCTACTTGGTGGAACATACTTCGAACTTATTAAAGAAACAAAATATTTAGTTTTTTCCACAATTTTATTCAATTTCCACAATTCGAAAACCGGTTAGCTGAATAAAATTGTGGAAAAAACTAAATATTTTGTTTCTTTAATAAGTAAAAACCTCTTTTAGGTCAGATTTAGACGGGAAACTCAGTCATGCAGCTAGAGACAGGCAGGCTTTTGCCCCAGTAATGGCCAATGCCCGGAGTAGATAATACAATACTTCAAAAATATTCATTCAAAAGTAATAATTTAAATTTTTCATTTATAATCCTTAACAAACATCCTTTGAAACTCCATGAAGTAAAAGTGATCCGCAATCAATGACTGCCTTTAACACGTTATTAAGTCAATCTCACGCATCAACAAATAGTGTTACATTGAAAACATTATTTTTTTTCGAAGATAGCAATCTCATTGAGCTTTTGTAAAATATCTTCTTCTGCTGCTTGTACCGTAGCAGGTTTTCCCGTCATTGGCAACCACTACTGCGAGTCCTTCATGGTCACACACCAGCCTGAGCAACTCCTCCAACGATCCTATCTCGGTCTATTCTCTCACGTTGCGCATCCACAAGAAAATTCGTCATCGTCCAGGACCTTTTCGACCATCCACCTTTACCATCTATCCCCACGTATAATGTATCCCAGATATGATATTTTGGTTTGTAGTAACCCTCTCCTTGCTGTTGGCTCTTCTTTATGAAATATATTTATCTATAAATCATATAGACAGCCCGTTATTATATTTTTCCGTTTACCATAATTCGCTTGAGTTCTCTTCCGATTTTACTTTCCTCCCATTCTTTCTTTCCTTCCCAGCCTATTAAGTCAGAACGAATAGATAAATGGAAACAATCAGAATAATTTTTTTGATTAATAAGGTTTCGTTGGCTATTCCTTTGCAGTTTCCAATTGTTCTCCCGCTCGAAGTATATATGTGCGTTAGTAAGTCAGACCTTTTAATTTCGAATTTCTTGAAGACTTTAAAACATTCTTAACATTAAGTTCTCAAATGAAGTGGTCGGTGACCCAGCGGTTACAACGTCGGCTTTCGTACTGCGGACGTCGTGGTTCAATCCCAGGTGCCGACCATCTTCCTCTTTCACGACACAAGCTTTTGGTAGCTTACTGTGAAAGAGTCAAGGAGTGTATCTGTGTTCACTTTGAGTGAGCACAGATTCATTTATTAAAAAAAAATGAAAGTTAGGCCGTTTTCTGTAATAAAAATCATAAAAAGAGAGAAATTCCAATCAACTCCTTAGATTCACATTTATTTGATGTGAGATATTGTATCGTAACTATTTATAAAGACCATAATTATGGTTAAATTTCACATTTGTCACACATACCATAATTATTATGGTTAAATTTCACATTTGTCACACAGACCATAATTATGGTTAAATTTCACATTTGTCACACAGACCATAATTATTATGGTTAAATTTCACATTTGTCACACAGACCATAATTATGGTTAAATTCTGTGGTTAAATTTCACATTTGTCATACAGACCATAATTATGGTTAAATTCTGTGGTTAAATTTCACATTTGTCACACAGACCATAATTATGGATAAATTCTGTGGTTAAATTTCACATTTGCCACACAGACCATAATTATGGTTAAATTCTGTGGTTAAATTTCACATTTTTGTCTGTCTGGTTACCGTGATAATCCAGCCCTCTCTATTCTTAAGTAGACATCCTGGTGGTCAGCAGCCTCCTACCACCATGATTTACGTCACCGTTTTAAGACTTTCAATAATTTTATCTAGAAAGGCTCATTTTCGTGATTGTCTGATAATTTGCGATCAATTTGTAAGCTCAATCTTTTTTTTTCAGACATTGAAATAACTCTTCGGTATATATATCATGGAATGGTTGAAAACCCTTTAACAAAGGATCGACTGTATTTCCAACCTTTTAACATGCGTACGCACTTTGCGTAAATACATTAAAATAAAATTACGTATTCACTAATAGATTTGTATTGTTTGGGAAATGAGGACCAAAAAGCATTTTAAGAGTGGCCCTTGTTATGTATTTTGTATTCGTGGCCGCAGACAAGTTTTAAAATATAAATTAAGCTGAATTTTAGTCTAAAATAATGTTCCAGCCGTGTGGCTTCTTCTGCCGACCGCAAAGTATTATTCAGCTGAAAGAACAGTCAGTATTAAATTTAGAATTTGTCAGAAAAAAGGAAAAAAGGTAGAATTTACGTTTAAAAAAATACCCACGTTGGACTATCCTTATGTTTCATTTGCTTAATTTGAATCGATCCTAATCAAAGATGATTGTGAGAGTGTTATTTTTTGTTGCTCACCACGCTTTTTTGTTGCTCATTAAAAGGGAAGGCAGAGAGAACGGATGTCCACATGAAGATAATTTTTTATTTATTAATGAAAAAATATATACAAGTACAAACAATGTCCTTTGTTTCACCATTACTCACACAACCATTCCTATTTCTTTGCATTCTGATACTGAGAGTGCTGGTAGATACACCTGGCAAAGTAGTTTCTCAGATATTACTGGATCCTTACCCCTGGATCCTCCAATGCGCTGTATAGTACTGATTTTGCATAGGTATATTTTTCCGGGAATAGTCAATAATTGAATTATACCGTAATTTTGTCCTATTCTATTTTTAATCCTAGAAACTCCCATTATAGCTGGTCACCAAGAAAAAATCTTCTTCTAAAATTTACTAAAACACTCGCAAACGAGTGAAGGCTTAAAAAAAAAAAAAGAAAAAAAAAGTTTACCACATTTTTCTATTTTGTGCTGCTTTCGACCAGTTTTTCCCCGCGATCGAAATCACATCGTCCACCCATCTTTTTGGGTTCTTCCAGTTGGCCTCTTATTGACATAGGGTCGCCATTTTGCAAATCTGGATACTTATCTTACAATTCCTTACTTCTCTACATGTCCAACCCATTGCCATTTTAGTTTCGCGACCCGGTCCATTATACCTGCGACTCTTGTTCTTCGCCTTATCTCTTCATTTTAATATTAAGAAACAAATATTAGATATTAATCGGTATTTTCGAATTCTCTGTACTTCCCCTGTCATACACGCGTCTTATAGTTACTAGCAGTAATAATTAATTATACGAATAAAAATAATTATAATGACCATCGATTGAAATAAAATTAGTACGCATTAAAAAACATTTTTAGTTGGTAATTAATTATTATTAAAAAAAAAATTAAAGTCCTTGAAATCAATAGTGACGAACGATAATTAACAAACTTTTGGAATTTATTGTTTTTAAACTTTATTCGTGTAACTAATTTTATTGACATTCATAACGGAAATTTTTTATTTTTTTCCAATACAAAAATATTACCTTTCCGTCCTATAAAAATTTACATATTCGTCATTTCCTCTAATGAAACAACATAGTCCTTCATTAAGATATGTATATCTATAGAGAAGGATAGAGTTTTTATGCTTACCTTTCTGAGTGATATCACAAGAAGAATAAAATAATGCAATAATTTATAGAGGTTTTTTTTACACAATACGCCGTCTCGCGTAAGGGGTAGGCAGAGAGAACGGTCCTCCACACTTTTTATCCATGCACACTTATTTCGCTTCTTTCACCGACATACCATTTCTCATAAAACCTGTCCTATTTCTTTAACTTCAGACCTGGCTTTCATTGAGGATCCTATACTGTATTAATTTTGTATAATAATGTACTCAGATGTACTCCTGTTTTATATATATTATTTGACAGTAATGTATCAATGAAGCTTTGCAAGGAGCCTATGGAAGATAAGTAAAGATAAAGATAAATCAATGTTTACTATGTGATAAACATGCATTTCTTGGTGGAGTTTATTTGAAAAATAAAGTTCAAATAAAAGATTGTATAACTTTTCCACATTTTTTTTTGAGTTTCTTAGTCTCCTGTGACCATGTATGTAGGACGTGTGCCTACGAAACTAGTCAGGATAATACAAAATTGTGGAAAAATTATACAATCTTTTATTTGAACTTTATAAATCAATGTATTCGATCCACGTCATTTTCGATCGGAAACGCCTTATTACACCTTTCCTTTCAGCCTCATAAATTCGATTAGTGATTCTGTTTGCATCCATTTTTTCCACGAGTGCCCAAACCATCTCAACTTATTGACAACACTATCCTTTGTTACAACACTATAACTTCCATACCACATTACTTCCTAATATTTTCATTCCTTTCCATATCTCATAGAGTTTTTCCACATATTCTTTCGTATACCTCCCATCTCATTTGCATTTATAGTACAACTAGCTAGTTACCCGTGGCTTCGCTCACGTGTTACTGTATTTGCTTTCTCTTCCTAAACAATGCAGAATTAATTATATTCGCATCAAAATTAATAATAATAAGAAACATCATCAACATTTCTTTTTTTAAATATATATTCTAAAATTTCCATTAAATTACTATATTTTTATTTATATTTGTCGTTATTAATCTGTATTTAAAAAATATGTGCTTCTTATACAAATAGAATCAGCCCGCGAACTTATAAATTTCGCTAACTTGACTGACATTGTTCTATGAGAATCCCAAAAAATAACTCGAATAACTTTTATTCCATCAAATGACGTTATTTGAAATCAATTTTTATATTGCTGGATATGAATAAAAAAATATTCAGGTCTCGAAAAGCAATGAAATTAGTGATCTTTAAAACACTTATTTCTATCTGCTTTGGGCATTTTTCAAGCTACAGACGTTTTTTTAACATTTCAATTTATATCTTTCACGTTGATTTGTTGTTGTTTGTCTGGTCGTAGGTTCGAAATTTAGTTCATAAATATCTTATCCTGAGCAAACACGACATAAAAAGAATAAACGATATCGGTCCAGCCGTTCAGGTCGAAGTAAATAACGTTAAACGTGAAAACTGTTAACGTTCCGAACGTTAACGTTTACCAAATTGAAAATGGTTTCCAAACAAAAAAAAATGCGTTTCGTCTTCAATATATGTAATAGCAGCGTCGTAATACTTCCAAAGATTTTGAGGTAACGTTTAACGTTAATTTTGAATAACTGACAGAATTATTTTTTTGACTCGGAATTTGGAACAGCATTGTTTAACGCACGTTGAACAACAGTTTTTATGTTATCTCTATGGAAATAACAACAAATTGTTAACGTTGGAGCTGTCGTTAATATTTCGACTTGGCCTCCAGGCGTGATGCGATGACCACGTAAAGTAGGTCTCCATTTTTATAATAACGTAATATTCTCCCTTTTAAGCCCCCCCGCTCACCGCAAGCCAGCCCGGAGGAAACCGCAGCAAACCCGATCCGCACAAAGCCAAACCCTAGCCCGATTGCCAAAAAGCCAGCCGCACACAAATCAAGCCCGTGGCGGTTCCCCCCAAACCACCCCATAATACGGGAGGCCTTGGACCCACTCAGGAGAATAGGTTAGGCATAAAGAACTCTCCATTGCGCTCGAAGTCGTCCGAGGCTCATTGTGCCTTTTCTAACCGGTTGAGGTTTAAGGAAGTGAGGTGGTCAACCTCAGTATTCTAATGGTATAAGTAATTGGCGTTCGACTATAAACGAATTTTCGACAATGTAGAGTAGGAAGAAAATTAACTGTCCACTGTTTATATTTTTTATTAGATGAAACGGATATCGGCAACTATCCGATATCCGGTCTATCCGGCGGCGTAAATAATATCCTGCCGGATACCGGATAGTAAAAAGAGACATGTTTGGATAACTCATTGATTTGTTTATTAAAGTATCACTTAAGAAATACACCTTATAATCACAAAATAAATTCTACAACTTAGAAAATTGATTATCAAGCATAAGGTAAATTATGGAGAGTAATTCTATATAATATTTCGTTATATAGACTATTAGACTATATAGAGGAAAACAGCAGCTTTGCTGGTCTTCGTAAGTAAGGGAAGTTTAATAAAACAACGTTTCGTCATATATCATCCTGGCTGAAGATGCAGATAGTTTCCGCGATTTTTGGAACAATAACGTTCCGGCAACGGAGTCAGTCCAATTGGTATATACCGCCTACGTAAGCGTAATTCATGCGTTGTACCCATGGTAATTTACGCACTGGCCGGGCTCTAGTAAGGACTTCTTTAGCATTCTACGAATTTTATAAATTTTTGAAAATAAAAACACCGATATTTTAAGGGGAGCGCTTTTCTTCCTCCCGCAAGGGTTCCGAAGACAAAGAAGATCTTCTCATACCGAGAGGGTCTTCCTCGTGTTCTGCTCCTTCGAAGCAGAGTTGAGGGATCTGGAAATGGTGTGTGAGGAGGTCATAATATCCGGCTAACTGCTATCCCTTTCGTCTCTATTTTTTATACGTTCCAGTGGACAGTTAATTTTTTCGCACTATACAGTGACGAAATGATATGGTCATTGACTTGCCAGTGTTTTCAAAACAATTATTTACGATCTATCCTAAAATGATGTGAGGATTTTGTAGATAATTTTAAAATTTAATATTTTGCACTTTTACTACATTTGATATAAAATAATTTACCTATTGACTTCATAATACTATTTACCTTTTTTCAACATAATATTATATCAACTTGCTATTCATGGTTTACGCAATAAATTCAAAGCAAGATTACTCACATAGTTTTTTTTTTTTGCTAGTGTTTTTATGAAATGGCTTCAAATATTTTGACAGATCAAGACATAAAGAATTGCAATACAATCCAGATTCTTTTCGTGAACTTACCGTAAATTATTTTAGTAGAGATAATAAATTACTAAAATAGGTAGGTACCTACATAATGATTTTAATGTCGATCTTAAAAAAAAACAATTCAGAATCGCTGTACAGGATGCATGGTACGAAAAATATATTGAAGTAGGTAGGTACGTAAAGTGTTTGTCTGAATTCACGGAAAGTGTATTATCTCTTATATAAAAATGGAACGCTAATTTGCGCGGTCATCGTATGGGTAAGAACACGTTGAAAGCCGATTACGATCCGCGCCGACCAGCTCAAAGATTGTTGTCTATGATTTCCATGCATTTAAATGGGCATGTCGGAAAGCGGGTTCCTGCTTTTTCTGTGGGTTTCCCCATTTAAATGCATAGTAACATTCTTTGCGCCGGTTGGCGCTAGTCAGAATCGGCATTCTACGTGTTTCTTACCCTATGAGAACAGCTGAACTTATATCGCCCATTTTTTTGTCGTGTTTGCTTTTGTCTGAAGGGTCTTATGAAAGAAAAAAGTTGCACGGAATAAAAATAAAACTTCCATATTATTATTACATTTTTTTCTAATTTTGAAATTAAATCAGGCGTTTGACAGGAATCAGTTGTTTGATGAATGATACGATTCACGGAATGCTGATAGTAAATAATATAATGATATGTTTTATAACAGATGCAGCGGTTACAGCAGTTAAAAAGGTAATAATGAATGTATCATTATACTAATTCAAATTCAATAATATAAGGACCACGTCGTCGTCTGTGTTAAATAACTTTAAACTGAAATCAACTTAAAGTTATACATAAAATCTCGAACATATTATTTATATTCCAAGGCGGGACGAAGTTTGACGGGTCGGCTAGTTCAAAACTATATTATTATTATAGATTACGCAATAGTTTCGACACGTGTATTGGAGAAAGTAGGTTGGGTTGGTTAGGTACCTACCTACGTATATGAATAAACATACATACACCGCGAGCTGGTCCGGTGCAGCGTGTATGAATATACACGCTGCACCGGACCAGCTCGCGTTGTATGTATGTTTATTGTATGAAACGATGTCGTCAATAAATTAAATTTTTAAAAAAGTTGTTAGGAAAAGTTCGAGATGTACTGCTATGATGTATGTATTTTTTATAGAAAAATAAATTATCTAGTTGTAGCGTTTCGGCGTTTATCGATATTTTTATAAAATTCTGAAATATAGGCACTGAAACTCGTAAATTTGTCATAAAAAAAATATTTTTCTTTATAAAAAAAGTTTGAGAAATGCTGGAACTTTTTCATTAAACTATATTTTAGATATTGTATTTTTCTATATACATACACATTTTTAGGGTTCTAGATTTTATGGTTTTCGATATATATGAAAAAATTAAATAAAAATTCAAAGGTTGATTACCCCTGACTGAAAAAAAAATTCAACATTCTGAGTATACAAATTTTGTATGCTTAAAGTATTCAATATTTTCTGAAATTTTAGGATCTGTGTATTAAGCGAATCAAAAGTTATAAAGAGGGGACGGATACACACACATACACGTTGGAAAAGTGCCCCTCACCCCCTCCCCTCTAATTACTGATATCTTTTGAAAACGAAACAGTATAATTTGACTCTTTCTGAAGAAATCATTTTTTTGAAATTTCTATAAAACCAGTTTTTACTTTTTAGGAGGCACTTAAAAATCATCCCTTTTTATATGTGCCCTTTTTCGTCCCTTTTAGTTAAATTTTGGAAAAATTGCCGAATATGCTAACACTCATTTCTATAGAAGAATTCATATGCCAAATCTCAAGTTCGTACCATGTCTAGTTTCCGAGATATTCGCATACTTTGAAAAACATTCAACCCTATTTTTCACCCCCTTAGGGGTGGAATTCCCAAAAATCCTTTCTTAGTGGAAGGTTTTGTATTGAGACCTACCTGATTTCCAAATTTCACTTCTCTACGATTAGCCGTTTGGGCTGTGCGTTGATGAGTCAGTCAGTCAGTCAGTCAATCAGTCAGTCAATCAGTCAGTCAGTCAGGCACTTTCCTTTATTATTATAGATCTTCTTTTTAAGTTCATGTCCCCGTTTCACATCCATACATCATTGATGGAACCAGGATTGGCTTATGCACTAGTTTCTTAGCTTGCAGAGAAAAGTTGTTGTTTCTCATAATAGGTCTTAGTGTACCGCTCACACTGCTACCAGCCACTTTCTTTTTCACACTTTCCATCCCTACTAAACATACTTCCTAAATACACATAGGTACTCACTCACTTACTCTAGACATTCATTTTCCACCGTTATTTTTCAACTCGTTCTTGCTTCATCCCTTTCAAAAACCAAAACCTTTGTTTTGCTGACATTCATTTTACGACCGTTAACAATTTCCTTGTTTTTTATTTTCACAAAATGTCTATATGGCAATAAAATAAAATAATTATTTCTACAAAAATCAATGGAATATCGAATAGAAAAGTCCAACGAAACACAAGAAAAACATTCAATGTAAATTCTATAATCTGTCGAATATATAATACTAGCTTATATCCGTTTTGCTTTACGTTTTTGATTCCGATTGTCAGGCTTGATCGGTAGGTAATTAAACAGGTTCTAGTCTAGCTTCCAATTGCTTAACAGACCTCTATAACTGACATAAGCACAGAAAAAGAAGAATGACTTTTTTACCGATCTCATAATATTATACGAACCTACCGACATAATTTGCAAGTTTTCATAGAGAGCTCTGTGGTTTGAATCTTAGCTACATTCCCTACTTTGATAATTAATTGGGCATTCCACCCATAGAGGGTGATTTGTACCTGTCAAACTTCAAAATCAAACTGCAAATTTATTCATTAAATCTTTATTTATTGAGAATAATAAGATTTGAATAACATTTATATGTATAACAAATCAATCTACAATTATTTTATTACATTTTCATACCGTAATACCAAGATTCCATTCAACGTTTACATGAGTAATTTTGTTTCCAAAAGATGACTTACTGTCTTTTTGAGAAATTTGTATGAAGATCCTAAAAAAATAGATTTTTTTAAATAGCTCTAAATATATTAAAGTTAATGCAGCAAATTGTATTTAAGAACCTTCTCCAGCATTTTGTACGGCTCTGGGCATATTAATATCTAACGTAGCATTTGTATTTTGAGCGTGATGTTCACATATAAGGTAAAAGTATTGTCAAAGGCAAATAAAAAAACAAACATTTCTGAAATATTATGTAGATTACTAACTTCTAGACTAACTACCAACTGACATTTATCTATACAAGCATTTTATTTAACGAATTTATTGAGTATTTTAGCTTTGAGGCAAAGATTAATGATAGTCGGTGATATATTGAACATCTCAAAGGAAATAGAGATCAAATAAAATAATGTGTATTTTAGCTATTCATCATCGTAGAAAAAGTGTAGCCTTACAAGGCATGGGACTCACCAATATAAAGTATTTCCTGAAGTATTTTATGTGCACGTATAGAATACTATAAGGTTTGTCTCACATAATATAAGTATACGGCAGTGGCGAGCGGCTGGTACAAGCCAATAATCCTGGCTTACCCTAGAATTTTGGAGAAGAATATAAAAATAAAAACATTTCAAAGATTGCTATAACTCTGACGAAAAATTAAAAAAACTTTTGATGCACGTCAAAAAAATATTCTCACATGACCCCTGGTTGCCATGGTATAACAGTATTTTTATATTCTATGGACCAAAAATAACGAGAAAGTACTGCTTTCATCTCCTCTAACGTTCCTGAAGCACTCCTTAGTCAAGGCTCAGTGCGTCCCTTTCGCACTAGCATTTTGCAGGCCGATCCCTTCCCTTTAATTTTGTCGACACCGTCGTCAATATCAATTGGCCCACAACGGGTCATTTTTTCCAAAGGAAATTTAATCCGGGATTAATTAGAGTTGCCAACTCTCAAACAAAATCACGTAATGAAATTATTGGAATTACTTTATATAATTCAGAAATTAATGAGGATTGCATACAAAATATCCTGTTATTTGCTTTTTTAATAATAAACAATGAATGTATCACGGAGCAGATTAACCCATACATATTTTATCGGTTACTATAACAACAGTAAGTTCACATTATTTCGATTTATTTTATTTTTGTATTATGGCAATTTAATCGGTAATATAAACTGTCAAAATGTATTTTAACACGGTGTTTTTAAACTGAAGGTAAAGGGTATTATATCGGTTTTAAATTTATAATATAGTTTTTTTGTCATTTAATGTGGTAATTACTTACATACTTAGGTAATTTAGTGTCTCGACGATTCAAAACCTGTTGGCCTTTTAGGGCAGCCGGCCTTAGAAAGTTTATCAATGAAAGGTTTAAAAAAAAACATCAAACAAACTTTTTTAATAAAATAATACAGTTGTTGCTGTCTGATCATGATTTAATCATGTTTTCTGTGTCCAGTCATTATCAAGAATATTACTGACGTCAAGGTATGTTTAATTTCGCAATATGTTTTTAAATGAATAATCTTAGAATGTTTAACAGTAAACCTTTAATTAATCTCAGAATACTAGTTTTTTATGTGCTCCCATGGCCTTTTCTTGCAAATTTTGCTTTCTTATAGCTGAATTCATATGTGAGACTTTAAATCACTTGATTAATAATTGAACTCTTCATGAAAACTCAAAAAACATCTTTAACTTTTTATAACAAAGTGTGCATTCAAATGGCTTTTATCATGAGCTATTATTTGATTGATTAAACTTTTTTATTGCAGTTATTGCATTCGAATGGCTTTTCCCCGCTATGAGTTCGCATGTGATAATTTAAATTACTTGAGTCCGCAAACTTTTTATTCCACACATTGCATTAGTGAGGCTTTTCTTCGCTTTGAAGTCCGGCTGTGCGTAAAAGATTCCGGATTTGGTAAACTTTTTTATGCAAACTTTTGCTTTATTATGGCCGAATTCATATGTGAGACTTTAAAGCACTTGATAATAGAACTCTTTATGAAAATTTAAAAAAAATCTTTAACTTTTTATAACAAAGTGTGCATTCAAATGGCTTTTATCATGAGAGTGATTAATTACTTGATTGATTAAACTTTTTATTGCAATTATTGCATTCGTATGGTTTTTCTCAGCTATGAGTTCGCATGTGAGTCTTTAAATTACTCGAGTCCGCAAACTTTTTATTGCACACATTGCATTAGTAAGGCTTTACTTCGCTAGAAGTCGCGCTGTGCGTAAAAGTTTCCTGATTTGTTAAACTATGCTTTCTTATGGCTGACATCGCATGTGAGTCTTTAAATGACCCGAAAAATTATTTTTCTCCACATCAAGACCTTTAAAAAAGTGCTCAGCCACCAGTCATAATATAATAATATGTTACTGTCAGCCATATTACTAGAACAAAATTTGTCTTTAGTTGCGATCTTCTGGGAAACGCAGGAACTACAGCGTTAATGACATCAGTCAGTGAGGCAGTGTTCAAGACAAATATTAGACAAATAGATATAACAGTAATAAAAAAGAAGAAGAAGAATTTTTCCAAAAAAATTTTTCGTTTGTTCCGCATTTTTATCCATGAATTATCAATGTTTGTAGGTCTACTGTTAAATTTTATTTTTTATTTATTAAAAAAAAAAAAATTTTTTTTATAAAATAAATAAAATTTAACAGTAGATAGCTACCTACATAGTACATACATTGATGATTCATGGATAGAAATGCGGAACAAGCGACGAATTTTTTTTGGTGAAATTCTTCTTCTTCTTTTTTGTGTCGGCTTGCCCAATTTTTTGAGAAAATAAAACCACCGCACGCCACTGGTATACGGTGTTAAGTTTATTGCCATAAACAAAAAAATATATACCTAGTTGGAATCATCTTGATTTGTCGAAAATTCTCACATAACAAAATGCGTTGTCCTTTCTCCCATCGTCCTCGAAGACGAGGAAGACCATCTCATACCGTATCCCTTCCTTCGAGGCACAGTTGAGGGATGTTGTAAGAGGAGGTCATCGAAACTGTGGAACGTGGAGAGCTCTTGTTGTCTCTCTATGATCTAAGTCTGATGAAAAAATTCGAGAATTGAACTTAGTAAAAAAATATTTGTAACTATGTCTGGTTAAATAATCTTTCATAATTGATTCAGAATGTTAACTATTACATCGGTAAATATAGTTTTTATTTGATTAAAAAAAATATTTTTCGTTGATTTTTGCTAAAATGAAAGAAAATAATAATTTTTCGTGCCGAAAATACAAAGGGCGTGCAAAAACTGTAATTTTTATATGATTTATCTATGTATAAAACAAAAATTGTCAAAAAAATGTTTCGGCAAATTTTGTTTTGTGGTTAAAGTATTTACAATATTAAGGTTTTCATGGATTTTATTAAATTTATTTTTCATACAATATGCAAAATCATCATCCGCATATGTTTTTGAACTCATAAATACTAACTTTAGGTTAGTTCTCAATTGAAACTCACGGGTTCTTGGGCATTATCGATACATGAATTCGAAATAGGATTTTTTTAACCCCGAAATCTAGTTAAAGTAGGTTTTATTTATCATAAATTAAACGTACAAAATGATATATGGTGATCCAGGACATCCCCTGTCGGCGAGGGATGGGACCCCCGGTGTAGGTATCACATAGTGAACACATCTCTCCTGAATATTTTAAACCAAAGCCTGAACTATAAAATGAAGCCTGGTATTTCGCTCACACCCGCCAAAATGGACATCTCGTTTTCAGGAAATTTCGCATTTTGTTCTAGGTAGGTACTATTGTGTACACTGTCGACTTTGAAATACATTTTTATTTATTTAGTGTTTAAAGTAACAAAAAAATACCTAACTATGTTATAACTTATAAAAATAATATTATTCTACTCACACTACCCAATCCAAACTCCCTTTAGACCCCATTTAGGGGCATAGGGAGGCAACAAGAGCTCTCCATTGCGCTCGATCTTGCGCAACGTTGATGACCTCGTCCCACACCATGTCCAGATTCCTCAGCTCTGCTTCGAAGGAGCGGAACACAGTATGAGAGGGTCTTCCTCGTCTTCGGGACTCTGATGGGAGGAAGAACAGCGGTCTCCTCGGCCAACTGTCATTCGGCATCCTTAAAACACTCACACTATACATCACCTTTTTACAATATTCACATTATTATAGTAACTTTATAGATCGCCATATTCGTTAAATCAGGTAGTTCTGATTTTTTGCAGACATGTTTATGATGTTGGCCTGAAAAATAATCCAAGTTTGTGACCTCGAGCGCCGAACGCAATTTTGTCAAAAATCGAAAAAATCGTTATTTTTTCAAATTTTGACGATAAAAACCCTGAAGGAATATTTTTTGAAAAAACATTTTCAGGACGATATTAAAGTTGACTGAATTTGCTACAATATGATACAAGAATTGTCTCTGTAAACCTAATAGTTTCCGAGATTAAGCCTTTCAAAGTTTATCATTTTTTTGGAACTTGGAACTTCATCCCGCTAGAATTATTCGAGTGACATCTAAAATATTGCAAAAAATTGCGAAGATTTTTTTTTTTTTTGTTGAGTTTATTGTAATAAAAATGAATATATGCTCACTCAAATGAACACAAATACGGGTTCGATCCCAGCTGCCAATCATCTTTATCTTTCACGACACAATCTTTAGGTAGCTTACTTTGAAAGAATCAAACACTTTTTTTTTTTTAAATGAATCTGTGCTCACTCAAAGTGAATACAAATACACTCCTTGACTGACTTGTTGTTTTCACATTGTGAGTGAGACAAATTCAGAAGTCTGTTTATGGCTATATATTTTGTGATATTAACAGGTTAAAAAAATATGCAATAGAAACCTTCCCTAGTTGCAAAAACCCATTTCAACTCTAGGTAGGTTTGTCGATACAAATGTTGTGAACAGACAACTTCTTTGACGTTATTGTACTTTTCACAAAACTTCTCAAATGTCGTTTGATTTTATGTTACAGGGACAATCGAGTACGAGTTGAAAAGTATTATTATTGATCTACACACTACTCGACTTTGTTCATCTTTCTCGACAAATGATGTCAGTGTGTAGTTTGTCTGTAGAATAATATTGTTTTGTATATGGTCCATTAGTTGATTTGAAGTTTTTGAACTATCTGTACCTACTCTGTAGTATATGAGTATGCAACATAAGATTGTCTAGTAATGCATATTATGGATTAAGTTTGTTATATGCGATGATTTTGAAAATGGTGTATGTGTTTGCCATTTGAAACAGTTTAGATGTTCTTGATTTTCACTGATGTAAAAATAAAACGAGTCTTTGGGAGCGACTAGCCTCTTCTTCAGACAAAGACTTAGTCCACCTGAGGAAGGTAGCAAATAAATATATAGTAGCACAAACTGATGACTTGTTTTTACCAAGCAGCCTCGACCGAAACTATCAACAGTTGTTGATTTTGTTACACAATCTTACTTACCTACAAAATACCTAAAAACTGACATAGTAAAAGCGTTAGGTTGAAAAAATGACCGACTACTTCGGTAGCATACGTACTTCTTTAATGCACCAGGTTCATTATCAAAAAGTTCCGGGTTTGGTTCCGGTATACATAGGTCCGAACTTTAATTTTGTTTTACTTGAAAATCTTAAGCGATATTGGATTAGACCAGCCCCCGTAGACAAATTCAAAATGGCGTTCGACTACAAACGAAGATTACTTGCTAATGTATAGTACGAAAAAATTAACTGTCCACTGGAACATATAAACAATTATTTAAACCAAACCATGACACAGATAAAAATATAAAAAATGGACAGTTAATTTTCTTCCTACTCTACATTGTCGAAGAGTTCGTTTGTAGTCGATCACCAAATGCATTTTGTCTAGGCCTACAGTTGACCAGAAAATAATATTTCATCTGCGATAAGTGCCCCCAGCTATGGAAATATACATAATATATGAATTTTGAATTGAAAAGAGTTAATCTATAATAATAAAGGAAAGTGCCTGACTGACTGACTGATTGACTGACTGATTGATTGACTGACTGATTGACTGACTGACTCATCAACGCACAGCCCAAACGGCTAATCGTAGAGAAGTGAAATTTGGAAATCTGGTAGGTCTCAATACAAAACCTTCCACTAAGAAAGGATTTTTGGAAATTCCACCCCTAAGGGGGTGAAAAATAGGGTTGAATGTTTTTCAAAGTATGCGAATATCTCGGAAACTAGACATGGTACGAACTTGAGATTTGGCATATGAATTTTTCTATAGAAATGAGTGTTAGCGTATTTGGCAATTTTTCCAAAATTTGACTAAAAGGGACGAAAAAGGGCACATATAAAAAGGGATGATTTTTAAGTGCCTCCTAAAAAGTTTAAAACTGGTTTTATCGAAATTTCAAAAAAATGATTTCTTCAGAAAGAGTCAAATTATACTATTTCGTTTTCAAAAGATATCATTAATTAGAGGGTAGGGGGTGAGGGGCACTTTTCCAACGTGTATGTGTGTGTATCCGTCCCCTCTTTGTAACTTTTGATTCGCTTGATGCACAGATCCTAAAATTTCAGAAACTATTGAATATTTTAAGCATACAAAATTTGTATACTCAGAATTTTGAATTTTTTTTTCAGTCAGGGGTTATCAACCTTTGAATTTTATTTAATTTTTCCATATATCTCGAAAACCATAAAATCTAGAACCCTAAAATTGTGTATGTATATAGAAAAATACAATATCTAAAATATAATTTAATGAAAAAGTTCCAGGATTTCTCAAACTTTTTTTATAAAGAAAAATATTTTTTTTATGACAAATTTACGAGTTTCAGTGCCTATATTTCAGAATTTTATAAAAATATCGAAAAACGCCAAAACGCTACAACTAGATAATTTATTTTTCTATAAAAAATACATACATCATAGCAGTACATCTCAAACTTTTCTTAACAATTTTTGTAAAAATTTAATTTATTGACGACATCGTTTCATACAATAAACATACATACACCGCGAGGTGGTCCGGTGCAGCGTGTATGAATAATAATATATACGTAGGTAGGTATACCCAACCCAACCTACTTTCTCCAATACACGTGACGAAACTATTGCGTAATCTATAATAATAATATAGTTTTGAACTAGCCGACCCGTCAAACTTCGTCCCGCCTTGGAATATAAATAATATGTTCGAGATTTTATGCATAACTTTAAGTTGATTTCAGTTTAAAGTTATTTAACACAGACGACGACGTGGTCCTTATATTATTGAACTTGAATTAGTATAATGATACAATTCATTATTACCTTTTTAACTACTGTAACCGCTGCATCTGTTATAAAACATATCATTTTATTATTTACTATCAGCATTCCGTGAATCGTATCATTCATCAAACAACTGATTCCTGTCAAACGCCTGATTTAATTTCAAAATTAGAAAAAATCTAATAATAATATGGAATTTTATTTTTATTCGTGCAACTTTTTTCTTTCATAAGACCCTTCAGACAAAAGCAAACACGACAAAAAATGGGCGATATAAGTTCAGCTATTCTCATAGGGTAAGAAACACGTAGAATGCCGATTCTGACTAGCGCCAACCGGCGCAAAGAATGTTACTATGCATTTGAATGGGGAAACCCACAGAAAAAGCAGGAACCCGCTTTCCGACATGCCCATTTAAATGCATGGAAACCATAGACAACAATCTTTGAGCTGGTCGGCGCGGATCGTAATCGGCTTTCAACGTGTTCTTACCCATACGATGACCGCGCAAATTAGCGTTCCATTTTTATATATGTAAGAGATCCACGAAATTCACTTTCCGTGAATTCAGACAAACACTTTAGTACCTACTTCAATATATTTTTCGTACCATGCATCCTGTACAGCGATTCTGAATTGTTTTTTTTTACGATCGACATTAAAATCATTATGTAGGTACCTACCTATTTTAGTAATTTATTATCTCTACTAAAATAATTTACGGTAAGTTCACGAAAAGAATCTGGATTGTATTGCAATTCTTTATGTCTTGATCTGTCAAAATATTTGAAGCCATTTCATAAAAACACTAGCAAAAAAAAAAACTATGTGAGTAATCTTGCTTTGAATTTATTGCGTAAACCATGAATAGCAAGTTGATATAATATTATGTTGAAAAAAGGTAAATAGTATTATGAAGTCAATAGGTAAATTATTTTATATCAAATGTAGTAAAAGTGCAAAATATTAAATTTTAAAATTATCTACAAAATCCTCACATCATTTTAGGATAGATCGTAAATAATTGTTTTGAAAACACTGGAAAGTCAATGACCATATCATTTCGTCACTGTATAGTGCGAAAAAATTAACTGTCCACTGGAACATATAAAAAATAGAGACGAAAGGGATAGCAGTTAGCCGGATATTATGACCTCCTCACACACCATTTCCAGATCCCTCAGCTCTGCTTCGAAGGAGCAGAACACGAGGAAGACCCTCTCGGTATGAGAAGATCTTCTTTGTCTTCGGAACCCTTGCGGGAGGAAGAAAAGCGCTCCCCTTAAAATATCGGTGTTTTTATTTTCAAAAATTTATACAATTCGTAGAATGCTAAAGAAGTCCTTACTAGAGCCCGGCCAGTGCGTAAATTACCATGGGTACAACGCATGAATTACGCTTACGTAGGCGGTATAAACAAATCGGACTGACTCCGTTGCCGGAACGTTATTGTTCCAAAAATCGCGGAAACTATCTGCATCTTCAGCCAGGATGATATATGACGAAACGTCGTTTTATTAAACTTCCCTTACTTACGAAGACCAGCAAAGCTGCTGTTTTCCTCTATATAGTCTAATAGTCTATATAACGAAATATTATATAGAATTACTCTCCATAATTTACCTTATGCTTGATAATCAATTTTCTAAGTTGTAGAATTTATTTTGTGATTATAAGGTGTATTTCTTAAGTGATACTTTAATAAACAAATCAATGAGTTATCCAAACATGTCTCTTTTTACTATTCGGTATCCGGATATTATTTACGCCGCCGGATAGACCGGATATCGGATAGTTGCCGATATCCGTTTCATTTAATAAAAAATATAAACAGTGGACAGTTAATTTTCTTCCTACTCTACATTGTCGAAAATTCGTTTAAAGTCGAACGCCAATTACTTATACCATTAGAATACTGAGGTTGACCACCTCACTTCCTTTAAACTCAACCGGTTAGAAAAGGCACAATGAGCCTCGGACGACTTCGAGCGCAATGGAGAGTTCTTTATGCCTAACCTATTCTCCTGAGTGGGTCCAAGGCCTCTCGTATTATGGGGTGGTTTGGGGGGAACCGCCACGGGCTTGATTTGTGTGCGGCTGGCTTTTTGGCAATCGGGCTAGGGTTTGGCTTTGTGCGGATCGGGTTTGCTGCGCTTTAGTTTCCTCCGGGCTGGCTTGCGGTGAGCGGGGGGGCTTAAAAGGGAGAATATTACGTTATTATAAAAATGGAGACCTACTTTACGTGGTCATCGCATCACGCCTGGAGGCCAAGTCGAAATCTTAACGACAGCTCCAACGTTAACAATTTGTTGTTATTTCCATAGAGATAACGTAAAAACTGTTGTTCAACGTGCGTTAAACAATGCTGTTCCAAATTCCGAGTCAAAAAAATAATTCTGTCAGTTATTCAAAATTAACGTTAAACGTTACCTCAAAATTTTTGGAAGTATTATGACGCTGCTATTATATTGAAGACGAAACGCATTTTTTTTTGTTTGGAAACCATTTTCAATTTGGTAAACGTTAACGTTCGGAACGTTAACAGTTTTCACGTTTAACGTTATTTATTTCGACCTGAACGGCTGGACCGATATCGTTTATTCTTTTTATGTCGTGTTTGCTCAGGATAAGATATTTATGAACTAAATTTCGAACCTACGACCAGACAAACAACAACTAATCAAAGATATAAATTGATATGTTAAAAAAAACGTCTGTAGCTTGAAAAATGCCCAAAGCAGATAGAAATAAGTGTTTTAAAGATCACTAATTTCATTGCTTTTCGAGACCTGAATATTTTTTTATTCATATCCAGCAATATAAAA
The DNA here is from genome assembly GCA_963576905.1 of Mystacides longicornis. Classification (NCBI taxonomy): domain Eukaryota; kingdom Metazoa; phylum Arthropoda; class Insecta; order Trichoptera; family Leptoceridae; genus Mystacides; species Mystacides longicornis. The sequence goes on along the minus strand of OY756426.1, from coordinate 28,146,803 downwards.
ATTGATTTCAAATAACGTCATTTGATGGCATAAAAGTTATTCGAGTTATTTTTTGGGATTCTCATAGAACAATGTCAGTCAAGTTAGCGAAATTTTTAAGTTCGCGGGCTGATTCTATTTGTATAAGAAGCACATATTTTTTAAATACAGATTAATAACGACAAATATAAATAAAAATATAGTAATTTAATGGAAATTTTAGAATATATATATAAAAAAAATTTTTGAGGATGTTTCTTATTATTATTAATTTTGATGCGAATATAATTAATTCTGCATTGTTTAGGAAGAGAAAGCAAATAAATACAGTAACACGTGAGCGAAGCCACGGGTAACTAGCTAGTCTCTTATATAAATGAAAGTCGGGTAGTGCGAACACTTATAACTCGAGATCGGCTAAACAGATTCTTCCGATGTTTGATTTATTGGATTCTTCTCCGCTCCGGATAACAGAATAACTAATAAAAAATTGAATAAATGGAAAAGAAATGATATAAAATATAATATTCAAGTTTGTATGGAACGGACTTCCTAACAATGACGCCATCTTTGAAAATTCCACAATTACCCGACAACCATTGAGTTACACCAGTACGAAGATTATTGATAGAATTTCTTTCAAGCTTTCAAAAATATTTTTTTCAAATATATTTTAAGCATATTTTTGTATAAATTAAAACGCAGAAAGGGAATAAAAAGAGATGAATTATTTAATTTGAATTAGATTGGAACGCGAAAAGTGAATTAAAGGTTTGATAATATGTCGTGAGGTTATGCCGTTTGTCATTGGAAGTATTTGTTTGATGAACGAATTTTTTTTACCGTGATGTTTCAGAAAGCAGATATTTTGGAAAGAATAATGTTGAACGAAGTTTGACGGGACAGCTTGTTGTTTATTAAAATCTGATTTTTCTTCTTATTTTGATCAAGATTTCCGAGTATTGTCCAAGAATTATTTGACCTTAGGTGTTTTTGCATACGGTTTTGTAGATTCTCATTCATTGACTATGCGAAAGTATTCGAACGTGTTTATTTATAAACTTACTTATCTTTACATTTTTTTTCTTTGAATTTCAAATTTCAAAGGGGTTAATAAATGTATGTAGCGGTTTGGAGCTGAAATCTTTACCTAACCCTTAAAGATTATAAAAAAACTAATTAAAATGTGCATATGATGTATCTGTATGTATATACAAGTTACTTAAGGTGTGGTGATTAAAAATACTGCCGTTTAACTAAGCACTCAAGCAGTTGTGCTAAAGACTGTGATACACCTTCGTTTTCTGAGCCCCTTTGCTGCAGAAAATCGAGAGGGCGCGAGGGACCTTTCGTCATCCGGCTAGCTCACCGATGTTGGTATAGTCCGCTCGCTGCATCAACAAACAATATAATCTCTCCCTCTTTCTATGGCTCCTCGGCTTTGTGACTTGTATGGGAAGGAACATGCATGATTTTAAAAACGCAAATTAATAAAATAATAAAATTTATTCATTTATATAAAGAAACATAATTTAGGGCAAATTCAAATAATGGCAAGGACGACGTTAAAATCAGTAAAAATCATACAAAAAAATGAAATTAATTAATTGGCATGTCGTGTACGGATATGGTGAAATTTAATTATTCTACATTACAAAACAACACATCAAAAGGCTTAAATGTTAAAATAAAAATAAAAATACCTATAATTTTGGGATGGCGGGTGGCACTAAACACTGTATCTTTTATTAGGCACTCACAGTCCATAAAGTCCATACACTAATTATATTGTCATTGTCTGTTCACTTTGTCCTCACTTTGTTCTCGTTCGAGTCCTATCATCCGCATCCACTTCCTGAGTATCTCCACTTGCCGCGGCCGCGCAGGCAAGGAGTCCTCTCGTCCATTCTTCCCGGAGACCCTCTGTCCGGTTATGTGCGGTCCCATCTCTGCATTCGCTTTATCGGCGCCCTCCAGACCTCTGGCGAGACGCCCTCTCATTGATCCCCAGGCAGACTCCAACCTCACATCCATCGTCTGGCCTTCCGGCACTGTCAGATGTGTGGGCAGCACGCCGAGACGCTGCCCTTTAGACGAACGCGTCACTTGACCGTTACATATCGATGTTTCCGAAACACTTAGATTCTGACAATCTTCTCTTTTTTTTTTTCCTCTCGTGACACCTCTCTCTTCTTTGTTTTTTTTCTCTGCTCTGGCTGTCGAGTACCTGCTTTTATAGTTGGGTCTCTTGACCACTTCTCCGATCTGCCAGGGCGGACTGTTCACATCCCCTACTGGTTCGCATCCCTTCGTTGGGCCACGCCTCCTTCCTTAACTTATGTACCTACCATCCCACCATCGCCAAGTAATAATATTACAATAATTATTCTTAAAATTCTGTACCTACTAAACTAAACCATCATCCTTAACGAATCCACCATTGTTTAATCCGTACACGTTGCCTTTTACATAATTTACTAACAATTAATTTGTCCATATTTTTATAGACAATATGGTATGGTTCACCTTAAATCAATCCGTACACGCTTTGTAGGTAATTACATGCCTTTACAAAAATCCTTTTTGAGGATTACAGAAATTTATAGTTTGAAAATAATAATCAATTACATCAATGTTACATAGGTGCCTGTTATCATAATTTACAAATAATGTCATTTTAATTGTTCAATATTTATTTAAATCATAATTCTGAAAATCTCTACATTATTACATACATTTTAAATTGAACAGCAAGAACCATGATTATTTTTCTTTTGCAATTAGGTACATACATTTGTCAAAGAATATATGCCTACCTATCTTTACTGCTTGAAAAAAATCATGTTCGACGTCTCAAAGTGAGAGCCGCTTTCTAAACATCTATATTTTTATTTGACTTCTTTAGTTAACAATAGGTACAATATTTTTTTTTCACGAGGATACGCTACACAGCCAAATTTACACATGTTGATATTTGGACGCACGTGTCAAATATCTGCGCCAAGATTCCTTCCCGTTATTTTATTTTTTTATAACCCTGGACCTTTTGAAGAAAGGACTCTATTCAAAACAATATTCGTTTCATTTATTTATTTTTTTCTTTTACAGCAAACAAAGAGTCGTCCCTTGCCATTATTCGTATAACATAATTTTTCAAGGCCCACTATAAGTCAAAGCATCCAAATACTCTTAATTTAACAAAAAAATCGAACAATAAGCACTTTGGAGTTTTGCCGCCTACATATCGACTATATCAACTGTTTAAGTGTGCTCTTTGTTACATATTTATCTTGAGTTTCATCAATCTACTCTCTTCGAGTGTTCTCTTCAAATAACGAATAGTTCCTTGAACCGTTGCCCCTTCGCATGTGCTTTCCAAGTCCCGAGTGTCAAAAAGATTTCTCCTCCAAAGCGTTGGTAGGATGCTCTCCACTGCGGTGCATTTTTGATAATCCCCGAGAGTCTCATTTTCACGACATTTTTATCACAAGTCTGCATTTTTAGTGTCGCGCTCTCGTCTCTGCACGTTTGCTTTACGATTCGAGGGTTATATTTCAACAAACCAAAGCAAAAAATAAAACATGATACATTATTCAATACGGGTTTTATAAGATTTCCACATTCAAGCTAGGTACGTTTGTTATCCACAAACAGTTGACAATTAAACATGCTTAATTTTTTCCTTAAACTTAAAAAAAAATATTTGGTATGCTTTATTTCTTCTTTGCCGATAGTATGATAGGAAGAGCAGTGATAAACAGCTCTTTTTTTAGCTCACACACAATGTGACCTCCAGAGACCCAAGTCAGTCCCGTAGTTCAGCTTGAAATGCGTAAAATGGTACTATGTAGCTTATAATATGAGATTGCTGGTATTATCCAACATGCGCATGCTGGCGAGTCCATCAAGGGCGGATCCAGCAGCGCCAGAAGGGGGAAGGGGGAAAGGGTAACATAGCAAAAAAACGTAATTTTCAAAATTTAGTATCTGGAAACTACACTCTTCCTAAAAAAAGGTAATTTTTATGATCCAGGGGGGGGGTCACGAACCACAAATTATAATAGAAAAGTAGGTATTTTATTAATAAATGTAAGTACTGTACTGCAAATCAAAGGCCTGGACCCGGCTCAGGGGGGGGGGGGTGTGACCCCCCTGGATCCGCCCTTGAGTCCATTCCATCCCCATTTTTGAAGGTTTGAAGAGCTTATGACTTACTTCACATCTTATTGGTTGACTGTACGCCATATCTTTCTGGTTGTGTTAAGCCAGGTAGTTCTTTTTCCGGATCAACTATCAGGATCTGGTTTCTTACTGACAATAGCTTAATTAATCTATACTTGTTGAATCAGCTAACCAGGATGTTCGGAGGTCTGTAGTATATGTTTTAGACAAGATTAATACAAGGAGCAAAATCGGTGACATAATAAGCAAGGCTGGTTTGAAGTGTTTGACAAGGCGATCACAGACAGTGATGGACGTTGAGGAATAGAGGAAATTCAAAATAACTAATACTTTCTTAGATGCTTGAGTTTCGCTACTGATAAAATTATGAACAAGTGAACAGTCTTTAATGACTACCTTCATAAGGCCACATATGGAGTTATTAAGGGTGGATGTCGCATTCGAAGAGACTTAAGTTTATAAGAGTAAGTTGGCTGGATGTGAAATGTTCATTATTGTTTTCTGTCTTTTCAGACACAATATAATATAAACTTTTCAAGATGTTCTCGTGACAGAGCAGTATGGTGCAACGGGTGACTTTGCTCTCACACTGTTTGCAGTGAACGTGTTCTGAGTGCGCAAGAAGCAATACTTTCTACAACAAAATAATCTACATAAACAAGCTTTCTTCTTAAGATTAAAATTTATCCGTTCTACATCCTAAAACATAATACAAAAATTCTATAGTTATTCTTAAACATTTTAAACTTCCTCTTAAGAGAAATGAATTAATTTTATTCATGCTACCAAATAAATTGATTCTAAAAATATTTCTTGCTTTACTGTTTTGCGTTTTTTTCTCAATAAAGATTTTTTAATTTTACAACTTTAACTATCCATAGCTCGGTGTAAGGTGGTCCTTATATTAAAATATCACAAGTCCCTACTCAAATGTCTTTCTCATCCAAGCTGTGGCGGCATACTGATTTCAAAACAAATGGGTACCTACACGTTATTAGTTGTTTGTTTCAAAAACTCGCTAAATCCTAACTTCAACATAGCTATAACAATGCAGTGTGTTAAGATTATAACTACAAAAAAAATGAAATTTGAATCAAATTTTTTTGAGAAAAACTCATGAGATAGGTACGTAGATTATACCGCCTTTTTCCCTTAGAACGAATTATTTTTTGCATTTTCATTGTCAATAATGTAAGTAAGTGCCAAAGTATTTTTTTTTTCAAAAATAGCGTTCCTTTCAATGTTTAAATAACAAAAAAGCATATATTTAATTTAATGGAAGTTCATTTAATTTATTTAACCCGTACGCTTTTCTTTCATTTCAGACTAACAAACATTTCGACTCAAGTCGTAAAAACATAATAATATGTTAAGTTAACGAGAATGCTTTTTAAAAGAATATTATTCTTATTGTATCGCAATCCGCGGTTCCTCTTCTAATGGGTTAACTAATTAGGTTTCGTTTCGACAAACAAACCCGTCCGTTTACAACAATAAGCGAATTAACCCGCTCATTACGAGCCCAAATTTTTTTCATCCATATATTTTTCATTTTCACACGAAGATGCTTTTTTATGTGACAGAAAAAGCATTATTTTTTGGTTAAAAAATGACAGTAAGTATAAGAAAAACTGGTTCATTAAAAAATTTACAAGTAATATTATTTATAACATCGCTTTCGAAATTCAAAAAATTGAATAAAAAGATCGGTTCGCACGAACTCAAAACGAACCGATGGGACTCTATAAGTAACTCGCTTTGTTTTGATAATCCCGGTATAGTTACTCTTTAGTATGAAAATTCTTTATATGAATTTTAATGAGGTAAATTGCTTCAACCACTATCTTGTTCGGTTCATTCCGGTGGTTAGAGGCAGCAAAGCATTTCGCACGTTTAATCAACACGATACTATGTACATTGTACATACTAAAGTCGCGCTCCCACACCTGAACATAGTGAACGAGGTGCGGTGCAGATCCGGTCGTGTGGTGTGGGTAATGGCAATTAACGCGGAATCCGGTACACGTGGTTGGAAGTGAAGACAGCTTGGGGTGGGTTGTGCCTTTATTGAGGTGGGATGTGCCATCGTTGGGGCGGTATGTGCCTCTATTGGGGTGGTATGTGCCTTTATGTCGTACACGCGTTATGCAACCGCCAAAGTCATAATTAAATTTTAGTGCAGTGGAAGAATATTATGCACGTATGAATATTACCTACTTACTTGGAATAATTCGAAATGTGTGTATGCCGGAAATTTAATATTGGGTCGTGAAACATAAATCTTGCCTCGTACCTGAGTAATCGAATTATTTTTCTTCGTTGTTCGAATATGTGAATCTTTTGAACATGTCTTTCAATGACATTTTGTTTGAGTTGGTGTCTTCATAGGTGAGAGTACATACTGAAGATTATTTGTTCATTTGCCCATACCGTCTTTCCAAAGGGTCTAACCAAAGGGTTGTGTCGTGAAAGCGGAAATGGTCGCCAACGCCGGGATTGGAATCCACGACTTCCAATACGCTGTAAGTACGAAAGCCGTCGATTGATACCACTGTACTACCAACCAATACCGTTAATGAAATTTTAGAATCGTTAGTTGTTATTGAATAATGGAGAATATGTTTTATAAACCTAACCACAACTAAAAAATAAAATTCCCATAAGAGCGCTGATAAAAATGACGTTTCGTACTAGGTATATATGTATATGAATTCCTACTTTATTTGCAACAAGAAGCAAGGAGAGGATTTAGGCGGATCATAATTGGCCAATCATCTATCTTACATTTGAAATTATTTCAAAATCACCTAGCCTAATAACTTGGAGATTTCGACTTTCCCTGGATTTATTAAAACCTATAGGTACTAACTAACTGGGTATGCTATATCTATCAAGTTATTTCAAGACTGAGTAAATCCCTTTTCCAGAATGATCTTCATTCACAAAACTTTATTCGTCAATATTTATTCGTGCGGGTCGGGTTTGCTGCGGATTGGTCTCCACCGGGCTGGCTTGCGGTGTGCCTTAAAAGGAGATTTTTTTGTATGTATGTATGGGATAATTTGTGGAAAAAACGCGTGGGAGAAAACATTTCCGATTGTTTTCTCAAAAATTTACAAGTCTCGGTGTAAAACCTTCAGATGTTCTGTTGACTCATAGCATTACAAGGGCGTACAAGATATTTGAAAACTTATCCAGTGTTAAGTTTCAAACAAAATCTTAGTGACATTGTTTTTTTTTTCATTAAAACAATAAAAGTCCTGTTAAGGCTTTTGCAAGACTCGTTATCAGGTTCAATTTTGTTTCATCCAAATATAAACTTTTCTTTTACGACTTAACTGTCATTACTAGAAATTAAAAAAAAAATCAACACTACATAATATAAAAAGTAAATCAACACTAATATAAAAAAAACAAATCAATACTTTTATATACAAAGTTGTCGGTATAGCTGGCGGAACTCCAATCTGAGACAGGGCAACCCCAGGTAGAAATTTCATGTGACAAAACATTTTCTATGCGACTGATGTCGAAGGGGTATTAATTTGTATTCACTTCAAGTAAGTTAAAATTGGTAAAAAACCTAACGTAAAAAAATATACCCTTTGTGGCCCCGTTTTGGGGCATAGGGAGGTAACAAGAGCCCTCCACCACTCTCAACCTTTTGCGGCTTCAACGACCTACTCCTACATCATGTCTAAATCCCTCAGCTCTGCTTCGAAGGAGTGGAACATGGTAAAATATACCCATTATTTTTTTTTGTCTATACGCGTAAGCGAACAAAAGATGCTTGTTAAAAAAGAACTCAATGACTGGTATTTTCAAATTCACGTTCCAACTCAACGCAAGAAGCTCTTGCTTAGAACTTAATCGGTTGCCAGTAGTTACGCATCTAATGTATTGGATAAAATATTTTCAGAATACAGAAATGTCAAAAGTCTCAATAAAAATTGGATACGACGCAACTCAATCGTCTGTTTTTCATTTCAGAATAATAGTCAATATTAAGGTTTAAAAAGTAATGTAATTCTATCTGCGTGCTTATTGCTCAATCTGATTTATTGCAGTTAGAAGCTGAAGGGAGAAAAATAAAACAAAACTAAGCTTACGAAGCTCTGTTATTTTAAGTTTGAATAAACAATTCAATTACGCTGGATGTTTTGAAAAAGATGCTACGTTGGAAGCTTCCTTGAAATATTCTTTTGTTTTCTTTTCTTTTGACTTGATTTGATTTTAACTGTTTAATTATATAGTAAACTAGAGGTCCGCCCCACCTTGCACGGGTAGATAGATACTTAAAAATAATTTAGTTTACATACAGATCCCTAACTTTTTCAAAATATTTTATAGCATATTATGTTAATCTGGAATAATTGCATTGCAATGTATCGTGTCACGTCACTTTACCACCGTGACTACTTTGCGCGGTATTTCTACTAAACTTGACATGATCCCCTCAGTCCCCTCCCGGGCTCCCGTACGCACTCTGCATTGGATAAGTTGAGATGATAAGAGACTATGCTTTTTTTTCCAATACTCACATTTTTAAACTCGTGATAACTTTCGAATGGAATGTCCGAATTGAATAATTCAAAAAGTTATACAAACATATTGAAGCAGACTTGAATATGAACTAATTTATTTTAATAAGGAGTAATACCAAGATACCAATAAAGAGCCTTTTCTAGAGGTGACATTTTATTGATTTTCTTAAAATAAAAAAACACTTATTGTGGCATAACTATAATAGTTAGACATATGCTGTCGCGATACTTTTTGTAAATAATGATGTCTTCTACAAAATTGTGGTACATTGTTTTATTCTATCATCGTTAGTTTTCACAGCGTTCGCGATAAAAAGAATATTTTAGGTAATTTTTTTACACCTTGGGTTACATTATTGAAGTTTTCGTAGGTTACCCACTTTTTTTTGGAAATTAAATATAGCCTATGTTCACCGCCGATATTGTAGCTTCCCAAAAGTGAAAGAATTTTTCAAATCGGTTCAGTAGTTTTGGAGCCTATTCGATGCAAACAAACAAATAAACAAACAAACAAACAAAAAATCAAATCTTTCCTCTTTATATTAGTATAGATATGTTCACCGCCGATATTGTAGCTTCCCAAAAGTGAAAGAATTTTTCAAATCGGTTCAGTAGTTTTGGAGCCTATTCGATGCAAACAAACAAACAAACAAAAAATCAAATCTTTCCTCTTTATATATTAGTATAGATAAGAAAAGGTTTTTATGTTGAAGACTGAATTGTTTGAAGTATTTGTCTTGTTTAAATATTTTTATTCTTATTTTTAATGTAAGGTGTAAATAAGAATCTATCAAAATTACCTTTACACCCCACTCAGGGGCACAGGGAGACAATAAGAGCGCTAGTTCTTGCGCAACGTTTATGATCTCTTCACATACCATGAGAGGGTCTTCCTCTCCTTCAAGACCCTGATGGGAAGAAAAACAGCGCTCTCCTCGGCCAACTGACATTCGGCATCCTTAACACATGTCTCAGCTAAATCCATCTCCATAATGGTAAAAGTGATGGGCCTATGCTGGCTGCAACGGTTATAGCATAGATGCAGTGTATAGTGAATCCAAGTAAACAAGGAGATGTGTCAATACACTCTATATTATAGGCCAGGCTCTAAGCATTGTGAGCAAACGTTAGCTTTCTACGGCTTACATAATTTACTGGTGTTTCTGTTGTCCATACTATTCGCCTAATTGTTTTTTTTATAATATCACTTTTTGTATATTTGTTTAATAAAATAAAATAAAAATCAGACAAATACATTTTCATATAATTTGGCTTATCCTGATATGTTTCAGGCAGGTATGTATAAAATATAATTTTTGTTAAAATTTAATGGAACTTTCCAAGTCTTTGAGGTTAAGCGTTTCTGTTGTGAATTTATTTTTTGATTAAAATTTGTATAAAGTTTTCGCCTTTGACCTATATGTTTTTCGTGTCAAGAAATTTTCAAGTAACACTGGAAGGAAGTGCTATACATGAGATATAAAATGTATGCATTTTACCTATATCACATAAACTTCTTCGCTCAAGTTTGTAGTTATTTATTACAAGCTGAAATAATAGCGTGATAAACTTTTGATATAAGGTTAAGAAAACTGCATAATATGTGACATTTGCCCCCAAGAGTTTTTTTATTTTATATGAATCCTTATTTTCATAGAGTTTTAATATTTATGGAAATGATAATTTAAAGAAAAATCTCGCAGAAAAAATATATTTTTCCCTTTTTTATCCATTGGGAACGTGAAATACTTATTTAACTTTATGGTGAATGCTGTAGCTCAAATTAATATTCCAATAACTGTAATATTTGTATTGGAAACTTGGAAGTACTTATGATATATTTTTTCCTTAAGATTTCTTGGTAACTTGAGTTTGATTTCCCTCAAGGGTTATTTAGGAATCGGAATTAATCTTTTTTTAAGTCTTTTTAAAAGTATAATTTATTATTTACAATGTAAACGATGAAGAAAATTTCTTTTATGAAGTGTACCCGTTCAATGTTATCAATTATTGGTAAACGAATTGCACAAAACGCAAAGGTGCACTCATGTATTCGCTTTTTTTGTAGTTTTCTGGAAAGATTTCTAGATCATAAATAAATAAAAAAACTTTTATTGCAACAGAAAAAGTAGGTATAATTTTTCCCTTTACATATTTTAAATATACACCCATTGAAATTTGTAAGGAAAATACCCGTTACTACTTCGTTAAATTTAAATTTCACAATTCATTAAGCAGCTCTCTTCAATCTTTTTATATTCATTTTTTTTTATTTTAGCTTAAATTTTACATAATTCAACATTTTTTCTTTTTATTTTTTCGCAGGTAAGGTTTTTCCGCACCATCGACCCTCAAAACAAGGAACACAAATTCTGTACAGCGTAAGTCTATCAGACCTTTCATCATGGTACATCCATAAATAATTAATTATATTTATTCATTGGAGAATATTCGCTAGAACAACCAATGTTTTTTTTTTACAATTGGGGTGAGGAGGATGTTTTTCTCGCGTTATTAAGGGTCACATTGTTAAACTAAAAACTTCGAATCTTTATTGTATTTACGTAGTGAAAGTTCATTATTATGAATTAAGAAAAACACAGTTACACTCTCACGATTTTTATTGAATCTCGAGCGCTTTCGTCTAGAGACCAAATTGTCTTGATAATGTCTACTTGAGTCAGACGAAAGTAAGTACTCTTGATAATGTCTACTTGAGTCAGACGAAAGTAAGTACCTACTCTTGATAATGTCTACTCGAGTCAGACGAAAGTAAGTACTCTTGATAATGTCTACTCGAGTCAATTTCAATAGAAAAATAGTGAAAGTGTAACAGAACTGTGTTTTTCTAAATTCATTACCTCGAATCTTGATGGCTGAGGCAATTTATTTTTCAGTATATTCAGAAGTCGGCGTCAAGGCAACTGGGCTACCAAATTTAGCATCAAAAACATCTACAATCTTCGAGGCTGGCTCGCGGTGTGCGGGGGGCCTTAAAGGGAGAATGTGTATGTGTATGTTACGAATGAAGCAATACTAATGAACTGGTTTCCTAGGCTGCGGGCGGTGCGTCATAATATAATAAGACGGCTGTCTTTTTAAAATGTTTTTTTGTCACTGCGGTAACCGCATTTTCAATGTTCTACACTTATGCACTGGGCTCTTAGGGAGGGGTGCGTCATATGACAAGACGGCTATATTTCAAAATATATGACAATGTTTTTTGTTAGTACACGGTTACAATATTAACAATGTTCTAAACTGACATACTCACCGCTGTTTTTAGTAGCGCCGTATTCATAGGAAAACATACCATAAAACACATTCACCGCTGTTTGAAACAGTAACGCATTCCTGGGGAAACAGACCAAAAGGCATCATGGTATTACTTTATTAGCCGTTATTACTTCTTCCATTAAAGAGAGGTGGTGAAAATGGTTGGGAAGCGTTTTAATTAGTTATGTGTAAAGAATACCAATTGATACTGTTTTTAATACCATTCGGTTTTCGAAGAACGTGTTTTGACTGAATTGATCAGAAAAAATGTTCAAAAGCCTTTTAAGCTATCGATTTTTTTTCTCTCTCGCGTAACACAGACTATTTGAAAAGGTTTATGTTAGCAAAAAATATCTCAAACGTGTTCTAAAGTTTACATTGAACAAATCTAGTAAAAACTATAAATTTTACAATTAATAATATAATTAATAAAGGTTTTCAACTTTCTTTGACAATAATAATTAAAGGCGTTTTTTTTTCAGAAGTTAATTATGAAGTTTATGCAAGAAAACATTCTTAGAAATATAATTTGGCCTACGTGAAAATACGTTCATAGTATTAATAAAATTTTCACAAGATCGAAGGAAAGAGGCTATCTGTAAATTAAGGTTATTCGAGCAGAAATGAGTGATGAATTTGAATAAACGATGAGAAAATAAACAGAGAAGGGATAAAGTTATTAAATGATAATAAATAATCTTAATACTGTTTTATTAAACTAGAAATTCTTTTTATTGGTATACCAAAAGAATTTTAGGAAAAGGAAGTAATCACCAAGGACGTTACACGTCAACGCAACTACCGCATGCCAATCTTTTGATCAAGGACATGCATTGGGATATATGGTACGAATGTTCTTCCTATCAGATCCCGAAAATGAGATAGTCTCAAGAACTAAAGGAATTGAAATGGTTTGGGAGTAAATCATTGTCATTGCGCAGTAGGTACTGAACGTAAGGGAGAGCTTTTGTTGCCTCCCTACAACGGTCTCGTTGGAATCATTAAATCGTTAAACGTAAATCATAATCGTTAAACGGAGAATTGATAGACATGTTATTTTATTAAGGTTGAATTATTATGGTGTTACTTTTCATTTTATTATGGAATCTTGCGGTGGTAAGTCGGCTTGCTTCGTTGTGTTTCTTTCCGTCCGTATTGACATTTGACAGGACGTACTGACATAATATTGATGTTTTTAACTTTAAACATGTTTTAATGGCCAATGGCCGTGTGTGATTGTAAACAAATAAATCCTTTTTAGACAACTTCACAATACTCCATCCATGGCGCTTAAGCCCATTGTGAGTCTTGGCTTCGTCAAACAGTCGTCTCCATTCCGACTGGAATGTTTTTTCACTTGTTTTTTTTTTTAATGGTAAAGGCCCCTCGTTCATACGACTTTGAAAGCCGAAAGGCCTTTGCCTGTTAAAGATAGATTAATTTATAAATCTAAGAAAATAAACAAACAAAGATATTGGATTTTACAAAGCTGCTACCGGAAACATAAGTTAAATGAAACGACATACGGTAATTTTTCGCTTAGTTTTATGTTTATCATTTCTATAAAGCCTATTTAAAGAAAAAAGAAAGAAAAGAAAACATCTTAAAGTAGAGTAAAAACTCGTCAAAATGTTTGTAACGTTTTGATTTTATGTCAAATTGGAATAATATGATAATAATAAAAACAGTAGGCCTAGACAAAGTCAAATTGGCGATCGACTACAAACGAATTCTTCGACAATGTAGAGTAGGAAGAAAATTAACCGTCCACTTTTTATATTTTTATATAGTGTCTGAATTTGGTTTAAATAATTGTTTATATTATGTTCCAGTGGACAGTTTATTTTTTCGCACTATACATTGGCGAAATATTCTTTTGTAGTCGAACGCCAATTTGAATTTGTCTACGGGCAAAGATCAACAAAAATATGTATCACAATTGCATCTCATTTGTAGCAATGTTTTAAAAAACATTTTCAATTAATTCTGACTTTGTAACCCTATAAACCATGGGAATACAAATATTTATTTTTAAAGATTGTAACGTATTTAGTAAAGTGTAAGGTTGTGTAAAATACCGCGACGCTGAATGCTTTATGGGTTGAGCGTCGTAAAATAAAGGACGCTTTCTCTGAATGATTTAGGGGAACATTTTATTTGTCAAATACCCAGTGTCGCTATTATATGTATGTAAATTATTCAACTCTGCAACTTTTATTGGTGGAATACGGGAGATCTTCCCATTGCTAGAAAACTCTTCACCTTTTTTCGAGAATATTTTAACTTTAATTTTTTTTACGAACATATAAGCATGTATTACACTGAAATTATGCTGTTCGCAGCATCTATCAAATTTGGCAGAAAATTTTTTCTTAACTATTCCCAATGTATATGCTGCTGTTATCGTGAGCTACAACCCTAAGTGTACTTTCATCTACCATGGCAAATGGCTGCGTCTTTCAAAACAGTCAGGTTTTGTCCTTGATTTGAAAGTTCGAACAGTTTTTCCACCTTGCATATTATTCTTGTTCGAATTTTTCTAATATGATCAACCCTTCAATTCGAAAAAATATTTTGATTTATTAAAATTTGCAGTGAACGAAATTATATGCAAACTTTTCTTTATATAAAATTAATCTGTGCTCACTCAAAGTGAACACACATACACTCTTTGACTCTTTCACTGTAAGCTACTTAAAGCTTGTGTCGTGAAAGAGGAAGATGAAGAAGATCGGCACCTGGGATCGAACCCACGACCTCCGCACGAAACTATACGAAAGCCGGCGTTATAACCGTTTTTCTACCAACCACTTCATATCCGAAAGTGATAAGTAGGTACTTGAAATTTCAATAACATAAAAAATATATTTTAACAATCAGATTTTCTCTTTTCCCGTATAAATTTGTAAGCCTTTTGTTTTGTATAAAAGCGGTTTTAGATTATTTAAAAAAAATCTGTTCCAATAAAAAATCTGAATAGGTTTTTCTTTTGGACAAGTAGAATAACGGAAAAATTTCAGAACAGAATATTCTAAGAATTCTGCAAGGTAGAAAATAGACAATAAAAACGGTCAATTACCAGAAAAAGGAGTCGGTAGGAAAAAGGTATGTTAAAAATAAGGAAAGAGCAAGGGTGGTATTCATTGTTACGAAAATAGCAGGATCTATCCGTTTGTATGTAGTTCAAAGTTATGCATGAGTAAACTCCTTCAAAGTAATCCACATTCTGTTGCCACATGCTCTCCTCCTCTACCATCAAATTTAATCAGTAGTAAGTTTCTACAACAATGTGAGGGTTTTTTTTTTATCTTTTTTACCTAAAATCCAAAGTTTCGATTTCGTCAGCAAAAACTAAAAAGACTATCGCCGTGTAAAAAAAAAAAAGCTTTTTTTTAACCATTCCAAATTATTCGACCATCAAATCTTATTTTTAGCTATACTTAAGTATCTTGTTTTGTGTCGGTTTATTGAGTTGAAAATTGAATTGGAGCAGAGTAGTTTATCAATGCCAAACTTGAAAGTTTCACTTACCTAATGACCTTGTTTTGGACTGTTTTTCGAGGTGTCTGAAGAGGTTTAATGCTTTGATTTTGTCACTTACAATTTGACCTTCAGAGACCAAAGTTGTGACCGTGTTATTATGTTAAAACCTATTTTGATGCTTCTGAAATGCGTATGAACCATTTGATTGACAGGTGGTCGTTGTAGGTACATTCATTCAATTGGTGTCTTCATCAATATTTTTTCGTCTGATTGTACACGTTTTTAATTTTCGCTTTTTTCTCTCTGATGATAAATCTATAGATTGCATTTATTAGCTGACAATGGAATGCATAGATTTGTATATTTGTTTTCAAAAGAGAAAATGTGAATCAATAAAATATCAACAACATTTCAAGAAGTTAGTATTGGCTAGTAGAGTGTAAACAATTACATATACAGCACGAGCTATTTTTAATGCTTAGGCCCTACCCGATGTACAAAATGTCCCAGCATTTAAAGAAATGACTCTAATATAATCTAATATGGGGTAGGAAAATGTTTCAACAAAAATATCGAGCTACAGAAGAAACTTAACCAATCATACATAGGACAGATATTCTTGTGTTGTATAAGGATTTGTTGACAGTTTGTAAAAGAGGATCATAAACGTAATTCAGTGCCATTAAGTGGGTGTATGATTTACCTTCGTCACACCTGAATAACATAATATTTCGAAACTACGTGTCACTCGAAAGATAATAACAACATTATTCACAAACATTAAAGAAATAATTAAGGGTGGAACACCTGTACCAATGGAAGATCTTCAAAGATATTAATCTATAATTGATATTAGAGTAATCTGAGGGGAAGGGATTATAGATGAAGGCAGAGCTTTGGGAGGCTATTAGTCTCTGTCATACCGAAAATACCATTTTGACATTGTTTACTTGATATTGTGATACTTACCGACTCATATCTCTAATATAAATGAAAGTCGGGTTAGTGCGAAAACTTATAACTCGAGATCGGATGAACAGATTCTTTCAAGGTTTGATTAATTGGATTCTTCTCCGCTCCGGATAACAGAACGACTAGTAAAAAGTTGAAAAAAAGGGTAAGAAATGACATAAAATACAATATTTAAGTTAGTATGGAACGGATGACCTGCGACGCGCCAACGCCGTCGCGGGTAGTTCCCACTCTTTCTCGAATACGTGATTGCCGCTCTTACCCATTAGTAGCCCATCCCACTTACTCCACCGCAAAGTCAACGGGCACATTCGTGTCGGTACCTACTTTAGAAGTGAGATAGAATGTATGCGCGCATATTATATTCTCACGTTGTTCTCGCCTGAGCTTTGAATACGAATGAAATATGGATGTTTTAGAAATATTTTAGCATTATTATTTTATCAGTAGGTAACCTAATCGGATTGATTATGTATTTTTGTTACTGGGGGCGCAGTGCACATATGAACGGGCCGCCTTTGGTTAGGAGTACAGGACAACGTGTGTCGGGAAAGCTAGTTCTAGTATAAATATTCCAAAAATATGATTATACAATATAAAATATTTAATTAATCAGCTTGCAAAAATAACAGATTTAAGTCATAGTTTCTTTGTTTATCTCAGGAATTAAAAATTCCGTATTTCAGAGGTGAGCTAGAACTTCCTAGTTAAATTCCGAACTAGATTTTTTACGCTGAATTCAATAAAGTGAAATCTAGAGACATTGAGAGAACGAAAATGAATGGCGTTTATTGAAATCGAAACAATTATGACGATGAGATTTTTGGTAAGCTCAATAGAGAATTCGAATGAAAAAATGAATACTTTGTTTCCAACAAACCTTGTTGACAAAATCCATCAACTGAATCATCTCGTTACATTTATAAAAAACGACAACATAAGATACTCATTTTTCATACATTTTTGACCCCACCCAGGGGCAAAGGGAGGCAACAAGATCCTTTTAATGCGCTCGATCTCGCTCAGCTTCGATGACCTTATCCTACGTCATATTATTATCTAACAGACTTAAGACATACGTTTTTAAGATCTTTGATATAATGTTAGTAGGAGTTTTCAAGTTTGGGTCAGAAATGTTTATTTTAAGTTGGTACAAAAATATTCAACACAATGAAAAGGGTTTTGTTTGAAACGTCATAATGATTATTGTTATGTAATACTCGTATAGAACGCCTTGTTTAGAGTCAGACACTAGGTAAGTAACTGTCTTATTTTCGAGGTTTAAGCAGAAAGTCAATTATAATTATTTGGATTAGTCAACAATTCATTTACCAAGTTCAAAACATGACTAAAATCGCTACCCCAAAAGTGTGAAAACTAAGTAGGAAATCGCGGTCGAGTCACACGAAGAAGCTTTGTAAAGAAGTCAATCTAGTAAAAAATGTATTTGAGAAACAGAAAAAATGCTCTTTTACATAAATGTGCAAAGTTAGGTTATTTAAGGCGGTTTTGACTCAGTGTATTATCCCTTGAATAAGTGACTATATGTTACTTTTTGAATAAATAAATACGATTATATTAAAATTTTAACTATTTTCAAACATATGTCGTGTTAACCTTCATTTGGCTTTCTCACAAAATATTTTCTATAATCCAATAATAGGAGGAAGTTGTTATTTACCTGTATCCATGAAGCTTCTGAGTTATAAAACACTTTTATTATTTTCGGTAAAACTAGCACTGCAGTTCTGAAAATTTATTTATTTAATGGGTATAATATTTTCCCAATAGTGAAATATGAAAAATATATTGAGTTTTGAATTTATAACTTCGAAATGGGTTTGTTTTTCTGTGGCAAACAAAATGGTATCCATTTTTGTATCTTTTTTTAACAGGTCTTTTTTAAAGCTTTCTACATATTATTATGCGTTTTAGTGTATCTTTTTTTCATCAGGTCGTTTCTACGTATGAGTTTTAGGTTTACAAAAATAACATTCTATGTTTTAAAAGTCAAATATGCACACATTTATGAACAACAGATCACATAGCCAAAGCGTACTCTGGTCCAAATTTGTTTACCCTTTTTATTTTGATATTTGAATATCCGGTAAGTATTCGAAAAAAAAAACCTTTTGTCATGTTCTAATGTACTTGTAAATACGTATTTTGTTTAATTCAAATTGGACATTTGACAAATCAAAATGGACTTTTTACAAATCGAATGTATGGGGCTGAAATTTGAATGTGTATGGAGCTGACAGTATTGATTTTTCATTTAATATTTTTAGTTAGAAAAGCTTGTTTTAAATAGATTAATAGACTTCTGCTGAACAGCTGAAAATAACAAACAAGAAATTAGGTAGTTAAAATTAAAGTCGAAAACGTTTATTCTAAAGAAATAATAAATATATGTACAAAGGTTCCTTACAGTCACAGATAGCGGAACCTTTTGCCGGAAGCAATTTTTTTCTAGTTAACCATTTTTATCCGTTGACTAGAAAAATCCGAGAAGACTATCCACAGGCAGAAAGAAATTTTAAGCAAATTGTAAGATCTAGAAAGTATTTTGGAATGAGGGAGTTGATTTTTGTAGAGTTTACCACAAACCGTATTTTTATCGAGTAGGTACCTCATGGATACATTTTGTCTGTGATGTATAAATAACATTTGTAAATGAACCCTCGCGGGCGTCTTTTATCATTTCAAATGAAACGTTGCCGTTATTGATTCGAGAAAATTTCCGATATTTCAGCGACAAAGTTTTTGACAGCGAAATATTTTAAGATATATTTAAGGTAATTTATTTTAAAACCACGGTTAAGGTATTTTGAAGTAAATTGCAAACTGTAACAGTGCGGTTTGTATTCAATCTTTTATATAAAAATCGATGTTGTTCGTTTTTATTTTCTATCAAATCATTCATTCGATTGAGATTGAATTTTTCCATTTTTTATATGACCTTACGACGTAATGGCAAAGGGAAAAGTTCAAGAATCTTTATTCCCTAAATGAACTCTTGAAAATGTTTCATTTGAGTTTTCCTGGGACTAAAAAAAAAATAATTGTAAAATCAACATATAATTACTTACATCATATGTAGGTACCTACTTAATAATTGTAAATGTTTTTATAAATTAATTTTAAAAAAACATCACGATTATCTACGTTGAATTAAACGTACATAAGTACTAGAAACGGCATCTCCTTTTGAATATGGCTTTGAGTCACCCATATAACGGTCTCTGTATGGTTAGGGTCGTTGTATTTTTAAATGGTCTCTTTCTGGTATCTATGTAATTTCTTTTTAAACGATAAATTTTTCATAAGTCTTAAGAAACAAACATCATTTATTTTTAATCTCGCATACAACAATCCTTTTAGTAAAAAAATTGGAAAGAGACAGGAAAACATTTGAATTATCGGCTCTGTCGTATTGAATTAATTTCGCTCTGAAAGTGTAATTGCCTAGCCTTATCATATACTGTAATTACAGCGCAGTGTTTCAAGACTCTGCGACAAAACAGCACGCCTTGGCCTTCGAGTCAATGCCAGTAAAACGGAGCTCGTGGCGAGTAATGCCTGCTCCGATAAAAAGCTACCGATAAATTTAAATACCTGGGGGTAACCATTCACACATCTGGTGACCTCGGGGCTGAGCTCTCGATACGTATCGGTATGGCAAGTGATGCCTTTAACAACATGACCAAGATTTGGAAAGCGTCAGCGTTTAGTGTCGAGACGAAATGTAAGCTGTTTGATGCGTGTGTGTTGCCCATTCTCTTATATGGATGTGAGTCCTGGCACCTGACCAAAGCCCAGACACAAAAAGTCTCAGCTTTTGAAATGAAGTGCCTCAGGAGAATTCTGGGCGTAAGATGGTACCACCGCATCACGAATGACGCTATACGCCGGCGCACCCATCATCTCTACCATTGTGAGGAGGAGATGGACTTGGATGGGACATGTGTTAAGGATGCCGAGTGACAGTTGGCCGAGGAGAGCGCTGTTCTTCCACCCATCAGTGGGGTGTAAAAGGGAGAGTTGTTGTTATTGTTAACATAATTACATTTGTGACGTTCTCTCATGACTTTCTTGATACGGTTAGTATCTCTTCTTTTTCTAGACGTCCGTTCACCCCCATATTATCTCGTTAAAAGTGTGACAAAATTTTTGTTTGTTCGGTATACCGCTCCGGGTACTGTGTATCAATGATACTCTTACTTGTATTTCAATATTTAAAGAGTGGAAACATATTTTAGGCCAGTTCCAAATAGAATGTAATTCAATAAATAAACAGAGCATAAAGTTATCTCTTTATTCATTTTCCCTCTCACATCGGTGTAACAGGCTTTCTATGGAGGCTGCATTTACAATCCCATATACGTGGAACCTACTCGCTTAGGGGAAGCTTCCTGGCAGAACACACGGATGCCAAAACGGGTTATTCCGTCGTAAAGTGCCCTAGCAATATCAGATATTGAATTTACGGCGCCACTATAAATTACAAATTGCATTGCACACGCGACCATAATAATTTTAAATGTATATTCTATGAACGTGATAAAAATATGAAAGATAATCTCTAACGCTCTTACTTTGGACCTATACCTACTTCTATTTAAATAAGAACGCTTTTATTTGAACTAGAAGAGGTCGAACGTTTTTAGATTTTTTGGTATATACAAAAATTATCGCGCGGGCTATACACTTTTTGACAGCATTTGACAGGACTGTTGTGTTTTTCTATAGAAATTCCATAAACAACTCAATGCTTGTTCAGAATAACCATTATTTCCTTGCTGATTGAATTGTGATTGTCAAACACCAATGAAGCACCATTCCAATAAACATTTTATCAACTATTGGATTATGACTGCCATGGAATCAATTGCAATCGTTGATTTCGTTGAGTTGCAAGGTGAATTTCAGAATAATAGTCATTGAATACGAACTGGCATTACGATAAATTTATTACTGGCAATCGCATCTACCATCAAACAACTGACAGTTTCTGTCAAATGCCAATTTGATTTCAAATTAACGATTAAGTTACGTTGTAAAAAAACACTAAAAAGCCAAATTTTCTTTTTTAATGTAAACAGTAAGTTTCTTTTTCTCTCTCTCCCTAAAACCCCATCCAGAGGCATAAGGAGGCAACAAGAGCTCTCCTATTCAGAGCTGCTATTCTTAGCTGGCAACCCCACAGCCCACAGTTGTTTAATATTAATTACCTTCTTTTAAGAGTCGGGTCAACCTGTTGACAGTCACCAGAGCAAAAGACAGAATCACAGTCATTGTGATTAGCAGGGAATGGGTTAAAGAGATTTGTTTCCCGCTGCCATCCCTTAGCTGGTTGTTTCTGCTTTTGAGGAGCCAGAAATCCGCCTTTCATCTTCTCGTTGTCTGCTATGTTTCACATGAAGTGGAAGCTTCGCCCAGATGACACAACAGGGATGCGGAGTAGTGTTGCTGGCGTAAAGCAAAATACCACTGCACAGCATTTTTTAGACCCAATTGGTCCTTCAAACCCCATTATCAATCACCACTATGTCTAGATCACCCTGTCGTGTCTCTTTTTGGACCCGACGATTTTAGTATCAAATATGTAGCTATATTCTGCATGGTCCTTTCATAGTACATGCGCCCGAGTTTTTGTAACATTTTAAATGTATTCATATAGCCATTCTCCACCGTAATCCCTGATCTATCGGCAACATTCAGTAAACGAACCCGCTCCTCGAAAAGAAAGCCCCCGGTGTTATCATGTCCATTTGCCGGTCATTTTAATACTCGGCCTCTTTTTATGAATATGCCTATTTCCCACTACTCCCGTGTATAGTTGCTCCCGCCATAGACTTCGAGTTCATATTCATTTGATTCTATGAAATCACTTTCTGCTCGGACACGATAATAGCCGGGCGCTCTTAGCGTCCCGGCTATACTCTTAAACTGTTATACTCGAGTTTTATAATTAAAATCAATTGTTTGAAATAATCTAAAAGAACGGTGAAAGAACTAATTAGTGAACTGTGAAATGGTGTTTTAAAATTAAACAATCAATCTTTGTTCTCACTTTTGTGTGGTGACGTGATAGCTGAAATCTGTTATGACGCGCTGGTTCCCGCTCTTTCGAGTTGACCGTTAAAATGCCAATTTAAACTTCAAGCTTTCAACGACTTAAGCCATTTTTCTTCCGCGCTTGTGAAGTTCAGTAAACATTGTTCAGACGATTCTAAGGATAATATCTAGCAATATACTTAGACATTATAGTGTGCTAGTGACCAGTTCCATTTCGAATCCAGCTAAAAATCTTCAATAGCGATACAAGCAGCTTCGGCGCCGTTTACTTCCTTGGACAGCGAAGGGGTAGTTTTCCTATTCCACTGACCGTGATATCAAACCCTGTTAGAACCCGATGACCGTCTCATCTCCGCTCGTACCTGATGCCTATTTCACCAGAGTCCATCTGGCTCCACCTCATGATGACCGTGCGTAAGGACCTTTCATCTATCTAGAGGAACCCTTTTTCGTCCGGATCCAATCAGTGCGTACATGCGTATTATCATCCGTTAAGAAGGCTGACACATCCCTGAAATCTTCTCATCGTATCGCCCAATTCTTGTCATGTAAGCAATTATTTTCATATAAATTTTATTGACACTTTTCATTCTGTACAGTAATAATGTTCCATTTGAATGTAATGCCTGTCTCGTAAAATCCAGAATAAATTGATTGATAGTGTGTAATATAACTTTAGCTTTTGATTTGATATCACCCATATTTTTCAATCCTACCACTAAGTACCTACAGAATGCCCATATAAGTAGAGATTGCATCATCTTAACCACTACACCTATATAAAGGAGCGATCCGACTTGGATCCCCAAATCTATATATATAAATCTTAGAAGAGTCCTTGTGACTGTACATACCTTACTATCTGTGGCAATATTTTATCTATTGGACATAAGGACATATCACGACAACCTGTCTCGGTTGTTTAGTACCTCCTCCTCCTTCTGGACACCCTGAAGATCTGAAGGGAGATAATAATCCTTCCTTTATTAAGAAGTCTCTGCTCATAAGAACTCTATTCTTTCACATGGATCTATGCTAGCCGGCAGTTGTAAACCTCTACAGAGATAAGTATTTTTGTATAATTTTTCCTCCCAAGGACTATTTAGATTTTTTCCACACTTTTCTTATTATTATATCCCCAATGCTGTTGTCCCCAAAAGGACACGGCATTTATGGCGCCCAAGCTGTGGGACTCGATTTATGGCGAGCCAACGTGGAGCTCGATTTTTGTCGCAGCCAAGCTGTGGAGCTCGATATTGTTTCACGGATGCCACAGCATTCATGACACCTTTTTTCAATTAAAAGTTTCCGTTTGAAATTCCTTGCCCACTTTTGTCCAGTATTGTCCACATCCATTGCAATGGATAGGTAAATAAATTCTATTATTCTTCAAATGGTGACTTGGTATATGATGAGATCTAAGGTACAAGGTGGTTGGAGATTTGGTGATTTAAAATTGTAAATCATTGTAAGTAATATAGTGGAACATCGTAAATAAAATTGTATAATTGTTTAGAACCAATATTGAAAAAATAATTGTAACAAAAATTTTCTCTTTTGCATATAGCGAGAACGTTCACAGCGTTCCGCTAGTATTCTGTTGCACGTGTCGCCAAATTTCTAGAAGCTGCATGTTTGAACCTGACTGGGAGAGCGGATGTTTTGTATGTGTGTGTGTGTATTGTGAAATAACCGGCAACGGTCATTGTTCACCTTGAGACTTGCACAGGAAACCGAGATATGTACCTACCTATGCTTCGCGTCATGATTATTTCTCCGATACAAGTATATATTTGTGAGTGTGTGTGTGTGACGCGTCGGTTAGCTATATTTTACCCCTTGTACAGGAATAAACCTGCACAGAGAACGTTGGCCGAGATCTACCCACATAGATTTGCATGTACTGTGCGCGCGCGATGTTGAAATGTTATATATGCCTACCTAGTATCCGGTCTACTATAGAGTATAGATATGTTTGTATTGTTCGCGAGGCGAGGTCACTACATACCTACATACTTAGAAACTATACAGCTACAGGTAGTTCGTGTGCCGAATTTTTCGTTTATTCAATTCTTTCTCTTAGATTGATTTCATTTTCATTTCTCAGTTATACGATTGATAATTTGCTAATAATAATACTGTATAGAGCTCTCGTCACATAATGAAACGTCTATCGGTGTACATAATTTTGAAAAAACTGAGAGTGTCTATGTGATAGCATCACTGCCAACCTTATATTATAGTTAGATATAATAGTTTTTTTTATAAATTACGAATTAAATTGTTGTGTAAGGGACGAGAGAATCAGTGTTTCACCATCCGTCTTTATAGATTAGTTAGAGAATATATTGTTTTGTCTATCGTCGACTTATTATGATGATAGGAACCTTATGTTTGTAAAAATTTTGTGATAAAAGTTGATGTATGTAAGTTGAGCGCTCTATGTATGTTTTAAAATAAAGAATATGTATGTATGTAAGAATGAAGGTCGTACGATTTTCAATTTCGATTTAAATTGTTTGTTTTGATTTGTCAATCTTGTTTGTTTTGACAAACTGAGTGATGGTTACCCACGTTCTCTTATCCATTATATAAACCATATGACAGTAAATGTAGAATAATTTACTTTACTTAAGATTAAAGTTGTTAAATTGTACCAATAAGTTTTCTTGGTCGATGTTTTCTTCCCAAATTCTAGACATGACCAACGAGTATAGAAATATGAACCTTTTAAATATAATTAATGTAGAATTTGGGTGGCACCTAATTTTGTTCCCTTTGAGATGTATCTGATTTGGAAACTAACCAGACCATTTTGTTTAAAGAATTGTAAAGTCAAAAAGATAAAAGATTTGATAAAATAACTCACGTAAGTTTTTTTTTAAAAAGTATGCGTATTGCCTTTTCAGAAAATGTTGAGAATTTCTGTTTATGACTTACTGTTGTCTGCATATGTACTGGTGGTATATTTATATACACTTGCTTCATTGTTATGTATTGTCATATTTGTCGGAATTTTAGACATTCCATGTTATGTACTTGCGTGAGAATGACCCACATTTAAATTATTGGTCTGAGATAAAAATGAGCTAGTCTTTTATGTTTTAAATTGTAACTAAGTACTGGATATTGTTTGACTGCCAGTAATTCTATGAAAAAACAAAAAAAAAATATATATATAAAATTAAAAATAAAAAAATACTTATAAGTATATGTATAAATTATGATAACTAAGAAACATATGATTATGTAAATATGTTTGGTAATTATTGTAAAGACATAAGTAAGATATTATTGAGATAAGAATAATAATATAAATTGGCCATTTAGTTATATATGTGTTCTGTTATATGTTCCATATAACTATATAAGTATATAGGGACCGTAAGGAGTCCATGTGATACTTTGCCTTCTATGTATGTTGTATTCTGACATGGGACCACCTAAAGTCCATGTTATGTATTTTAATTTATGTTCTATGTATATTTGTAAAAGGGTACCGTTGTATATTTATTTATGTTTGTACAAGGCTTGGCTGATCACCAAGGTTGTACGGTGGAAAGCTTTTCCACGGACCAGCGTTGTGCTTGGTCGATGACAAGTTGTCATGTAGGCTAGTGAAGCCTGGGTACTGTTTGAATATTAACCTATTCAAACGGAACCATACACGTTATGCGTGATTACGATTCTGCTGGGACAGAATCGGGATTTAGATCTCTCATGTCTGCTGAAGCAACTCCGTTTAATGCTAGGATTGCTCCACTGGCAAATCTTGAGATGTTCCCATACTTAAAAATTTTGAGTAAAATTGTTCAGGAATTTTCGATTACATTATGTTATCCTTCGCTGAACTATTGTACTTTAGAGTCAATTTGTTATATGTATTAATTTTGGTACCCTGTCCTTTTATATTAAATAGTGCGCACTATAATATGTTGCACTATAAAATGTTGCGCTATGCGCTCTGCTGAGATTATACCTATGTATATAATCTGGATGTACCTCTATACGTCTCAACATGTATCATACTGGATGTTCATGTTAAATGTATCTATATGAGGCTTCCAAACCCGAATTTTCTCTATTGCTTATTTGTCTTGGCTGTAATATCGGAAATCACGTGAACCGTGCTTCCTTTGAGCCGAGCATATAAATTAATGTTATGTACCTTATAGTTTAATAATAATTATATATTGTAAAAATGTTCTAATATTTTTGTCGTGTCTTCTCTGTGATCTGACCCGAAATTGTCGTCTTCTGCAATAGCAGTTTGCACTAAACTCGAGTCAGGTCCCAGCGATCAAATGTACTTAATCTTCTGTACTCAATAATTAATTTTCTTTGGCATCTCTAAATTCACATGATTCTCAATGTATGTACTGCTAAATGACTGTATTGAATTGCGTCATTACTTCTTTTCTATTATCCGCCAAGTTCAATTCAGCTCTTATCCCCTTGTGTTTAAATATAAAAAAATTGTATATTGACGCATTGTATCTAATTGCGCCTTGCGCGAACAGTTGGTTGTAAATTAGGAATGCAACCGGAGACAAACCCTCTATACATTTCCTTGTCTACTGACTGTATGTATTCATTGAAGTGAATCTAAATAAGAGGACTCCAAACCAATTTTTATTGTATTAATTGTCTTGACCATATTTTCGGAAGCAAGGCGTGAGCCAAACCTTCCACGCGTCAAGCCCCTTAAATTACTAAATTATGCTTTTGTATATGATATGCTATTGACTATATTTTCTATATTATATTCATGTTTGTATGGCCTCTGTGGTGTGATTTGACCAGTGTCGTATTCCGCGATGAGCGAATACTTATCATTCAGATCGGGTCGCAGTGGCGTATGTATGTATATGTATGTCTTCAAACAAATTTCTTTCAGGCCTATGTATTATGTATTTCAAATATTTATCTTTTACATAAAAATCTGTGCCGAATAATATCGTTGTCTCCCTAAAGAGATCAACTAATTTCGAATCAGACCTTCTTCTCATTTCTTTTTGTTTAAATTGCAAAGTTCTTTACTGTTTCATAATATTAAAATCATTTATTCCCTTGTATTGTTAACTCTAATACTGTTCAATTCACGTTTAACGTAAAACAATTTTTGGTTATACTTTCATAACATGCAAATTTGAGTGTCCATTAATTATTATGTATCCCTTGACACTCGAGAGATAATAATGTGGTAATTCATATGTGGCCCTAACATCTGTAACTGGTATATAACCTTTGGTTTGTTTATATATCGCAGCAGGGGAAATGTACTAGTAATTGGCCCGTCAATATGACGACTTGAAAAAAAAAAAAATTTTTTTTTAACTTTTATATGAATTCCATACTTATGTTGTTATGCATTTATGTTTGTATTCTTTCAGATGCGATGGTTGATTTCTGGGATGTGTCTCTTCATGCCTTCGTGATTGTCTTTTCTTTCTTACTGAGATGTTTTTGTGTTAAACTTGCTCACGCTAAGTTTAATTTTAGGAGGGGGGAAATGTCGTGTCTCTTTTTGGACCCGACGATTTTAGTATCAAATATGTAGCTATATTCTGCATGGTCCTTTCATAGTACATGCGCCCGAGTTTTTGTAACATTTTAAATGTATTCATATAGCCATTCTCCACCGTAATCCCTGATCTATCGGCAACATTCAGTAAACGAACCCGCTCCTCGAAAAGAAAGCCCCCGGTGTTATCATGTCCATTTGCCGGTCATTTTAATACTCGGCCTCTTTTTATGAATATGCCTATTTCCCACTACTCCCGTGTATAGTTGCTCCCGCCATAGACTTCGAGTTCATATTCATTTGATTCTATGAAATCACTTTCTGCTCGGACACGATAATAGCCGGGCGCTCTTAGCGTCCCGGCTATACTCTTAAACTGTTATACTCGAGTTTTATAATTAAAATCAATTGTTTGAAATAATCTAAAAGAACGGTGAAAGAACTAATTAGTGAACTGTGAAATGGTGTTTTAAAATTAAACAATCAATCTTTGTTCTCACTTTTGTGTGGTGACGTGATAGCTGAAATCTGTTATGACGCGCTGGTTCCCGCTCTTTCGAGTTGACCGTTAAAATGCCAATTTAAACTTCAAGCTTTCAACGACTTAAGCCATTTTTCTTCCGCGCTTGTGAAGTTCAGTAAACATTGTTCAGACGATTCTAAGGATAATATCTAGCAATATACTTAGACATTATAGTGTGCTAGTGACCAGTTCCATTTCGAATCCAGCTAAAAATCTTCAATAGCGATACAAGCAGCTTCGGCGCCGTTTACTTCCTTGGACAGCGAAGGGGTAGTTTTCCTATTCCACTGACCGTGATATCAAACCCTGTTAGAACCCGATGACCGTCTCATCTCCGCTCGTACCTGATGCCTATTTCACCAGAGTCCATCTGGCTCCACCTCATGATGACCGTGCGTAAGGACCTTTCATCTATCTAGAGGAACCCTTTTTCGTCCGGATCCAATCAGTGCGTACATGCGTATTATCATCCGTTAAGAAGGCTGACACATCCCTGAAATCTTCTCATCGTATCGCCCAATTCTTGTCATGTAAGCAATTATTTTCATATAAATTTTATTGACACTTTTCATTCTGTACAGTAATAATGTTCCATTTGAATGTAATGCCTGTCTCGTAAAATCCAGAATAAATTGATTGATAGTGTGTAATATAACTTTAGCTTTTGATTTGATATCACCCATATTTTTCAATCCTACCACTAAGTACCTACAGAATGCCCATATAAGTAGAGATTGCATCATCTTAACCACTACACCTATATAAAGGAGCGATCCGACTTGGATCCCCAAATCTATATATATAAATCTTAGAAGAGTCCTTGTGACTGTACATACCTTACTATCTGTGGCAATATTTTATCTATTGGACATAAGGACATATCACGACAACCTGTCTCGGTTGTTTAGTACCTCCTCCTCCTTCTGGACACCCTGAAGATCTGAAGGGAGATAATAATCCTTCCTTTATTAAGAAGTCTCTGCTCATAAGAACTCTATTCTTTCACATGGATCTATGCTAGCCGGCAGTTGTAAACCTCTACAGAGATAAGTATTTTTGTATAATTTTTCCTCCCAAGGACTATTTAGATTTTTTCCACACTTTTCTTATTATTATATCCCCAATGCTGTTGTCCCCAAAAGGACACGGCAACCCAATCAGCATTGAGAAATCTATTCAAACGGCTCTAATAAAAAAAATTGTTTTGGCACTGTGTTGATAAACACATTTCATTTGTTTTTTTTTCTTTTTAATTAAAATAATCATAAAATAAACGTCATAAAAATTTTGAAGGTTATTTTACCAGCCAAAACAATATGTTGGTTCACATTGAATAATACGCGTTTTGGTAGTATGGCAGAAAGCTTCTTAACTTCCTATATATAATGTATAAATTACTGGATATACTCGTACCTTGCATGGTTTTCTTACTATTTATAGATTAAACCCCAAAGAGCGAAAAATAACATTCAATTCGGGTGTTTCTATAATATTCACTCATGTTACACTTTCTTAAAAAAAATTAATCGGTTTGATTGAACACATCATCAAACAATTAGGTAATTTTCTTTTTGTGACTTTACTTAGGAACATAGAAACACTTCAACAGATCTCACAATAACAATTTTTTTGTTTTAACAAAACATGTTTTTCTGAAAAGAGTTCTTGTTTTTCCACAAGGCAAGCGAATAAGTAGGATATTTACTTTTGTTCTAATTATTTGAAAAACAACACAAAGGCCTTGGGCTTACATTTCAAAGTTTTGCATTAATTAAATTATTGTTTAGCCTTTTATTATAATTTTAATGTTTTGTCAAACAAAAAAAAAACACTGTCTATTAAGTTAATGGATACGAAAAGTTTTTCTTTTTGAAAGCTTCTGGGGCCCATGCAATTTCTAAGCTTTTTAGTGTATTTATAATAATGGTATATAGACTTTGTTTAAAAATGTTGTTTAATAATGGTAAATATTTACTATAAAAAATTGAAATTTTACAAAGAGTAACATGTTATGTCTTTATTCAACAAGAACAAATAAATGGATGTTGTAAAGATTGTTAAGGAAATCTGACATTTATTTAAAATTTAAGCTGCAACTAATAGCCCCATGAACCTGCTCTTTGAGAATATCTGTTTTGTTTCCCAAATGAAATCTTTAAAAAAAAAATGAAAATAACCTACTTATATAGTAGGTTAAAAATTTTTTTTTGAATTATTATAATACTTCTTTTTTTATAAAATAGAGTTACAAAAAAATGTTAAAAAAAACTTTAAACAAACAAAATTTTGACGACTCAAGTATACGCAGCTATGAATTGATACGTAATAAACAGTAGAGGCATTCACTCCAACTACTTTACACTCAAATAAACATACCAGCGCAACCCCACATCAAAAAATGTAGGGAAAAGGCCAACAACAATGCTGCACAACTAACAGGCATCTTCACACGGACATAACAAAGCCCCAAACTTTATGGCGACAATGAGCGATCAACATCGATAACAAATCCATCACCACAATTCCCATGAATTATTGACACTAGTGGTACCTACACTCAAATATCTCAAAACTTGCACTAGAAATACATTTATAAGATACTAGTTATTTGTTAATTATGCTGACATGCTTTTTTAATATTAAAATCACGAAAATAATCATGATATACTTAGTTTGCCCTGGACATTTTCAACCTCTTTAAATCACAAGTTTTCATGTTTGAGATATCAGCTAAGCCAATACCATATCTCTGCTAAACTGTTGATTAGCTCAGTGATAGTTAAACCTACACTTTCATAGTCTGTTTAACTTCCTGATGTTTGCTCGTGGGGCTGCTGATGAGAGTTTCCCAAACATTGTAACGGGCGTAGACGTGGAAAAATAACGATCATTACTTCCAAAACTATTAAACAATATTACACATTAGATGCAAACATTAGGCGCTTTGGAAGTAAGTTTGTTTGGGGGAAAGCTACTTAACATGATTGTTTATTAAGTTCAGTCTAAACTTCAGAACATGTGAACTTAAGTAGTTTGTGCATAAAGTCTAATGGCAGCTTATTCACTTCCTTACTGTATAACCGTTCTTAAAGACTCCCTAATTATCTTCACGTCTCTGAGGATAAGTTGCACGAAAAATAATCCTTTACAATATTGGTACACAACGTTCTAAGTTTGTCTAGATTCTTTAAGGACAAGATCTAAACGAACTCCTAGCGTCGGGGTAGCTGGCCCACTGGTTGCCATCTCTGTATGGGAAGACGATGGACGCAGATTCGAATCCTGTCCGGGGCATGGGATTTTTCCACATGCTGAAAATTCTCATAATTATCGGGGATTTGAACTATACTACCTAATGGCGAACATTGTTAACGTAAAGTGATCGAAATAACAGTAGTAGAAGGTCGTAAGCCCGTATTGGTTGGTTCATACCATTTAAAAATCGAACAGTATTAGGGTCTATACACATCTGAACACGCGCGGTAATGTAACGTTGCATTGGTTACCTTACCGCGTAACCAATGCAACGTTACATTACCGTTACATACGTTAGATGTTTTTTTTTTATTATTTTATAAACCTCCGCCCGGACTTAATAAATGAGTCTTAATAAATATAGAAGTATTTAATGTTGGATTCGTATTATTGATAAGAGAACTTTAATCAAACTTGATATGATAGTATAACCCCTTTCAAGGAATGTATCGAATTACCAGTCACCCTGTATTTAATAGCTCAGTAGCATATACCAATAATAGAATTATATTTTTTTATTGTTTTGAAATTGTTTTTTCATCGAATTCAGAGAAAAACTATATAATGCTATCCAACAATTCATTTTAAAGGAATAAAATAGGTCTCCTACAAATTCAAATAAAACTTTTAATCTGAGCTAAAAAACTATAACACTTTTCCAAGCTATGGCGTGTGACGTAAAAAGAAAGATTTATACTTGAAAAATCTGTGTTAAATAAGTAGCAATAAAAAAATATGTATCTTCAATCGAAACTGGAAGGCAACAAAGATGGTATAAGGTACAAAATTACGTTTTCAAAACAATATACTCCTTTTATCTTCAACACAAAGATTTGTTAGGTAAGTGACAGCCTCTTTTTATCTCAACTTCAAATTTTAAAGGAGATATTCAACTGTCAATCAGCCCTTGTCGAGAACAGGGATCATACCACAGATACAATGTTTCCAGTTACTATGAGGGTAATCTATTATTTTCCCATCCATATCTAGGAATTGGTTTTCTTAGAATAAAATTTTAATCTGATTCTATCGAAAACATTCAAAGTGGATTGTATGTATTCTTTCATTGTAAACATTCAAATCAGTCAATCATATTTCTTTTTCACCCCGTGTAGGGTAGTAATAAAAGGTAGTAATAAATATATTAACAAATAACTAGTTTGGTTTTTTATTTTATTTCTCTTTTTACATCCCCAAAAATATATCATTGAGGCATTTATAAATTTTTTATATTATTATTATTATTATATGCTTATATTTGACATTAAAATCAAAATATTAATAAAATAGAAAATAAGAATTTTTTATTTTGAAAACAAAAAAATGTATTTAAGGCTCGCTGAAATTTTGATTTTTAATTAGATATAGATAAAAAAAAATTAAGGATCATTTTGTTGGGACAATCTAACTGTTAGTTTATGATCTCCTCCCACACCATCTCCAAAGTCCTCAGCTCTGCTTCGAAGGAGCGGAACACGGTATGAGAGGGTCTTCCACGTCTTTGAGACCCTGATGGGAGGAAAAACAGCGCTCTCCTCGGCCAACTGTCATTCGGCATCCTCAACACATGTAATGGGTGGAATTGATGAGCCTGCGCTGGGTGCGCCGACGTAAAGCGTCGTTCGTGATGCGGTGGTACCACCTTATACCCAAAATTCTCCTGAGGCACTTCGTTTCGAATGCAGATACTTTTTGTGCCTGGGCTTTAGTCAGGTGCCAGGACTCACACCTATAAAGGAGAATGGGCTACACACACGCATCAAACAGTTTTTTTTTCAATTTTCGTCTCGACAATAAACGTCGACGCCTTCCATATCTTGGTCATGTTGTTGAAGGCGCCACTTGCCATACCGATACGTATCGGGAGCTCAGCCCCGTGGTCAATGGAAATGGACTTGGTTTGGGAGAAGGTCATAAGCATTGCGCAAGATCGAGCGCAGTGGAGAGCTTTTGTTGCCTCCCTATGCTCCTAAGTGGGGTTCAAAGGGAGTTTTGATTTATTGATTGTATGATTCCTACTTTTTAATGGTTTTTATGTAGGTATTTTGTTAGTTAAATTTTTTTTGTAGGTAATAATAATAATAATAATAATAATAACACCTAGCAACAGTTTGACATTGTCTATACATAAAAATATCTCTGAAATAAAAAATCAATTTTAATAGTAATTCATATTCGTTTTATATAAAATTATATCAAAAATATATTTTTAATTATTTATTAACGTTTGTACTATAAATTTGGTGAATATCTTTTATTGGAAGAGCATAAAATGAATTTGTAAGTGTAGTATATTGAAAACATGACAACCGGCTGACAACAAGAAATTTTTCATAATAGCAACCAAAAAAACAACAAGAAATATAAATCAAGATTAATTTGGCATGTGCATAATGTTTACAGTATTTGAAGAAATCAATTTATGACAGCCGGCTGACAACAAGAAAACCAAAAAAACAACAAGAAATATAAATCAAGATTATTTTGGCATGTGCATAATGTTTACAGTATTTGAAGAAATCTCAGATATATCAGCTGTTGCAATAATAATTGTTTATGATGGAAGCTAACCCACCACCACCATCGACACCTGCATGCTTGGGCCGAGTGAACCTTCGTGGTTCAACAGGCCCCGCTGCAGGTGGTCAAGTACGCCGCAGGATGAGATGGACGACACTAATCAACCAAAATGTCATGCGGGCGTACTTCCGAGCTACAGAGGGGGGAAGTTTCTTGACTGGCTACAGACAAAGGCTGTCCCAGGAATGGCTTCTTCTGGAGCCCACGATAGACGTAAGTACCCAAAGATTGTCCGATCAGGTTCGGGTAATAATTAGAAACAAATTATTATCGGAATCTGAACTAGACGTTCTTAGATCGGAATATTTAAGTTCTCCGATGAATCATCATAACACAATTTTGGAAAGTTCAGATGATAACCATACAAATGTTACTGTGGCGACCCTGTTCATGACGACATCATCAACCAATAGCGTTCGACCCTGTTCATGACGACATCATCAACCAATAGCGTTCCTTCAAGATGTCGTCATCCAGTAGCAGCCTGCCACATCGTACAAGGCAGCACACCAACCATCAGTCACCATCAAGTCTTCACCAAATCCGCATACAGTCAACACGCACCTTCTACCTCGCGACGCGCATCGCGGCGCGCCACTCGGCGCCCGCTCAATAGTATTTTCTGTACTGTTTAACATGTTACTTCCACAATAAACTGATCATCCATCCAACCTTCTATCACTCTACCAACCACCGATACCCATAGTGGTGACCACCGACGTGATATGAACACGCATTGACACGCAACCAGCAACCTTCTGAAGGTCCTGCCGAAAGGATGGAAAATGGGTATTTCAGTAGAGTGCCACACAAAGTGAAAATTCAAACAGTGCTTACAACCGAGACATGGGAGAAACCGACGCAGCAGCCAACGCAATGTACTGGATCACCCAGGCCTCCACAAATCTCGGACACGTAGCAGCTAGCATCTGTACACCACGTCAAATGAAGACTCTACTTTCTACATTTCTTCGAGAACTAACAACAAGTACGAGCAAGAAAGGACATTCCAAAGTAAGAAACATTACTTAGTTGTCTCTTAGCTCAGCAACTTGCACACTTCACATGCTGTGAGTCATTCAACGAAGTCTTCAATGAACTTCTCATCATTCGCCACGACATTTTTCATCATATCAACATTTCTCAATGTTCAAATCGTCACACATATCTATCAGACTTGGACATTTTACTTGTCAATAGATAGTGACCAACATAGACAACAACAAAAAAGCATCCTCGCATCACCGCTGCAAAGGACTGCTTGCCTACGCCAGAAGAGACACTAGGTAGCAGCAAGGTTATTCTTCCTACGCTGGAACTTCAAATAACCATCGCTACTCACGATCCTCAGCAGCAAAAAAATGCCACTTTGAGCACGACGAACGACGTCACTCATTAAAATATGAATACTGCATCCCGAGTACACACGCTCTGGCATATTCATATGGCAGCACCCATAATTCGACATGAATTATTGACTAGCAATATATAGTCAGCAACAGCAACCAGGATCAGCACTTCTTCACTGGCACCAACTCAAAATCTATGTAACGAACAAGAAAAAAGTAATCGTGCAAAAACATGACCCAGCATCAAATCCAGCAACAACTAACGCTTACGCAAGCAACAAGCAAACAAAAAGTTAGCATAAAGCAAGCAAAAAGCAAGCAAGAAACATCAAGCAAAAGCAAGTAAGCAAAAAGCAAGCAAACAAAAAGCAATTAAGCAAAAAACAGCAAAAAGCAATATGTATCAGTTTCAACAACAGAAACAGCATACGAAAGTGCAATACTTCATATTAAAAAAAAAAATCTTAACTTTCACAGTGCAGTGCAACAATATTTTTACATTCCGTTCTCAAAAGCATCAATCTGTTACATCAGCATTTTTTATCAAGACTAAGACAATGCAATATGACTCATGAACTCGTCGCAGTGAATTGTTTACTTTACACAATCTTATATCTAATCAAAACACCGACCTACGGAGAAGCAAGCTGTGTAATATGATTCTCAGAACGCCAATAATTAAAATTATTCTTCGGCGAGTTGACACTTGCAGTGATATCAGAAATCCATCCGTGAATATTGTTTTGTCTACAGTAATCATGTTACAACACTTCGTGACAATCTTGCTATTGTATAATTAATTAATAGATACTTATTATTATTTTATCATTTTTGCATTATATAGATTACTCAAACAGTATTGTACAACTACGCCTGCTAACCAGGGGTGTAAAACCTTTTGGTCGCGACTGACATAGATGACCAACATTTTTTAAGAAGCATTATTCGTACCAATCTTTTTCTTCACGCATTGGACATCAGAGGACCTAATCATGCATATCTTCATGAACATGACAGCTTCCACGCTGAACCTCGTGACTCCGTCACTTGGGGGGGAGTACTGTGGCGACCCTGTTCATGACGACATCATCAACCAATAGCGTTCGACCCTGTTCATGACGACATCATCAACCAATAGCGTTCCTTCAAGATGTCGTCATCCAGTAGCAGCCTGCCACATCGTACAAGGCAGCACACCAACCATCAGTCACCATCAAGTCTTCACCAAATCCGCATACAGTCAACACGCACCTTCTACCTCGCGACGCGCATCGCGGTACGCCACTCGGCGTCCGCGCAGTACATCTCCTTCATACTTTATAATATGTTCTTTCTACAATAAACCGATCCACCATACAAAACCTGTGCATTCTCACTCTACCAACCACCAATACCCATATTACAAATAATTCTAATGATGCTTCAAACGAGAACTTTGAATATTTTAATATCCCTGATTATGACACTATTAAGAGCAAATATGAAGAGATGCTTCTGTTGTTTCGTAATCAAGAACCCTTTCTTCGACCTTTATTGCCAAAATTTAAAAGTTTTCCAATTATTGAAAAAATTATTTGTCGGGTTAATAATATTATTTTAGATGATTTAAACTCCTGTCAAAATTTACAAGATGTTCATTCTATTCTTTATTGTGCAGCGGCTACTTGCGTAACTATAGCAAAAATTAAATTTAATCGAAATCAAAACATCATTGAGCATTCAAGTACCCCCCGTTGGCAAAAAAGAATAGAAAATAGAATTACTAAATTTCGCTCAATAATTGGAAAACTTACATCATTTAATTCTGGAAACCATAGACCAAGATTAAAATTATTTGTTGAGAAAATTTTTGATATCGAAAATATATATTCAATTGATAACTTTAATTTAAAAATAATAGAAAAAATTGACTTTTTTAAACAACGAGTCTTGGCGTTAGCTAAACGGATTAGAAGATTTAAAGAAAGGGTTCAAAGGAAAAAACAGAACCATCTCTTCTCCTTTAATCAAAAAAAATGTTTTACAAATCTGGAAGATTCTAATTTCAAAACAGATAATTTACCTAATAAAGATGATATGGAAACTTTTTGGAAAAATCTTTGGTCGAATTCTATAACCCATAATACTAATAGTGATTGGTTAGAAGAAATTAATTCTGAATATTATCCAGAAATGCAAAATTTTAATATAAATTTGATTGACGTTAAAACTGCATTAAAAAAAATACAAAATTGGAAATCTCCGGGAAAAGATGGTCTACAAAACTTTTGGATTAAAAAATTTACAAATTCACATATAATTTTGGCCAGACAGTTTCAATCTGCAATTGAGAATTTGGACCTTCCAGAATTTTTAACAGAAGGTATAACCCACGTTATCCCAAAAATCAATAATGCTTCAACTCCAAATAACTTTAGACCAATTACATGCTTACCAACAATTTATAAACTTTTGACATCTATAATTTCAAACAAAATACATTCTTACTTAATCGAAAATGATATTTTATCCGTCAGACAAAATGGATGTAAAATGGGATCTCGTGGCACAAAAGAATTGCTCTTAATAGATAGTATTATTTGTGAGCAGGTGAAACACAAAAAGAAAAATATCTCTATGGCATGGATTGATTACAAAAAAGCATATGATTCAGTCCCACATTCTTGGCTAATAAAAGTATTGGAAATATATAAAATTAATAACGAACTCATAGAATTTCTAAAATTTTTGATGTCAAAATGGAGAACAAAAATATCTGTTTCTCAACCATCTGGAAAATATATTACTGAATCAATCCATATCAAAAGCGGTATTTTTCAAGGAGATAGTCTTAGTCCGCTTTGGTTCTGCTTAGCTCTAAATCCGCTGAGTAAATTATTGGAATCCTCAAATTGTGGCTATGAATTAAAAAGGTCTGGTATTAAATTTAGTCATTTACTTTATATGGACGATTTAAAATTATTTGGTAAAAATTTAGTTGAATTAGAAAAATTAATCAAAATTACAAAAAAATTTAGTGATGATATAAAAATGGAATTTGGCTTAGAAAAATGTGCAAAAATTAATGTTCAAAAAGGAATAATCCGAAACAATCTTCAAAATAGTTCTTCATCTGTTACAAACATTCCTCTTTTAGATAATCAAAATTACAAATATCTTGGCTTTCAACAAAATCTAGTTTTTGACCACAAAATTATTAAAAATAACATTAAAAATGAATTCATTAAACGATTAAAAAAAGTTTTGAAAAGTTTTCTCTCCGGGAGAAATAAAATTATGGCCGTTAATTCATGGGTTGTACCGAAAATTTTGTATTCTTTTGGAATCATTAAGTGGAACCAAACGGAACTAGACAAGATGGATTTAAGGGTACGTAGTTTGTTCACACAATATAGGATGCATCATCCAAGATGCTCCTTGATGAGATTATATTTACCAAGGAAGATTGGTGGTAGAGGCATGTTAAACATTAAAAACATGAATAACAAAGAGATAAACCTCCTCCAATCTTACTTTATCTCATCAAGGAATAAATTGGGTTATGAAGACCTCATTGCGTGTGATTTGAAGTACACGCCCTTAAATTTATCAAATCCTGTTTCACCACCGATAATTGGGGTACAAGATCGGGTTGATATATGGAAAGGCAAGTCTCTCCACGGTCGATTCTTCGAAACTTTAAATTCATCACATGTAAGTCTTGAAGATTCGACTGGATGGTTGAGGTTTGGTGAACTATTTAGCGAAACAGAAGGTTTTGTCTGTGCAATACAAGACCAGGTCATCGTCACTAATAATTATAAAAAATATATTATTAAAGCACCTGATATAATTGATAAATGTCGTGCATGTGGCCAAACAGGAGAAACACTCAGACATATTTTGTCTGGGTGTTCTCTCCTGTGTGGTTCTGAGTATCTGCACAGACATAACGATGTGGCTAAAATAGTTCATCAAAAACTTGCCTTGAAATATGGTTTGCTCGATCTTGAAGTACCCTATTATAGGTACACCCCAATTTCGGTAATGCAAAACAGTAATACAAAGTTGTATTGGGATATACCAATACAAACTGACCGAACGATTAACGCAAATCGTCCGGACATTGTATTGGTTGATCGTAGGAACGGGATAACGTATCTCGTGGATATCACTATACCATATGACGAAAATTTGAAAAAAGCCGAGCAAGATAAGATAATTAAATATCTTGATCTTGCTCACGAAATCAAGGATATGTGGCATACACCAACCACGCACATAATACCTATAGTGATATCGACGAATGGAGTTATTCCTAAGTCTCTTAAAGACAATCTAGGGAAACTTGGCATCTGTTGTGGTCTCAGATATGCCATCCAAAAGGCAGTTCTGTTGTCCTCATGTAGGATGTTAAGAAGGTTCCTTTCTCTGTAGTTCGAAGATCTCTCATGATTACATTACATCGTGATGTATCATGAGAGATAATACCGATATTTTTATATTTAGTATATAGCATTGTATTTAATTTTAATTTATTTTTATTAATTTTTTTTTACAATGATGTATACTTCATATGATATATTGTGATTTAATGAATAAATGATTTGAAATAATAATAATAATAAGATAATTTTTAGAGCGCCGTTTTGTGATCAAAAGACCACCTCAAGGGCGCTATGCTTGCTCTGTTTAAATTTTAGTTATATATACAAAATAATTTACGACAAAGGATAATCTGCATATGACTTCTTGAATAAAAATGTCTTTAACTCCTTCTTAAATTCGTCTAATGTATCTAAGCTTCTAATATTAACTGGAAGTGAGTTCCAGGCTTTCGGTCCAGAAACGCTGAAGGCTCTATTGAAGTATTTAGGTCTATTGGCGGTATTGGCTTCAGCTAATTTATCTGTTTATGTAATCATTACCTACTCATCGAAAGGGAGAAAACTGTAATGGCGAGTTGTATCTTGTAAATAAATAAAGATTTTATTATTAAGTTCGTTCACGTATTATAGGGCGGTTGAAACACAACGGACGTGAGAAGCTTAATCGTGTTAACAAACCTATTAATAATTATTGTAATAATTTGGTGCTTATAACTATCGGAAAGATGTATTCGATTTTGATTGGGAGATTACGAGGTGTTTCCAGAAATTTGTACCAAAACGTATTATTTTCCAATTAATTGGGTAGTGCCATTGGGCGATAACTGGTTAGTTGATATAGTAGCAAAATGTAATTTTCAAAATAACATCTTACCAAAATAATTCGGTTAAATTTGAGTTTTATGGAGTTTATTCATACAGCCCTAAATAAGTCAATATAGAGGAAGTGGAAGAATATGTGTACCTGGGTCAAATATTATTAATTGGAAGACTAGGCCAGCAGAAGGAGACCGAAAGACGCATACAGTTAGGCTGGGGGGCTTTCGGCCGGCTAAGCAATGTGTTCAAATCAGCGATGCCTCAAAACATGAAAACCAAAGTCTTTGAGCAATGCGTTCTCCCCCCATTGACGTATGGATGCGAAACATGGACTCTTACAAAGAATACCATGCAAAAGATGAGAGTCGCACAGCGCGCTATGGAAAGATCAATGTTGGGTGTCTCAATACGTGATCGCATCAGGAATACTGAAATTCGAAGGCGCACTCGAGTCACAGATGTGGGAGATAAAATTGCAAGGCTCAAATGGAGGTGGGCTGGTCATGTATCCCGCAGGGACGACGGAAGGTGGAGTAGAAGAGTGACGGACTGAAGACCAGAGACTGGCCGAAGGAGTGTGGGAAGACAGCCGATGAGGTGGAGCGACGACATCGTGCGTGCCGTTGGGACAGAGTGGATGGGGATGACCAGGGACAGAGAGGAGTGGCGTGAGCGTGAGGAGGCCTATGTCCTGCAGTGGATAATTACGGGCTAATATGATTCATCCAACAACACGTACACTAATGAAACAAGCTTCAGATGTGACTTATTTCCTACTACACCGCCATCTCTTGGATTTTTTTAAAAAAGCTATTCACCTATAATAGAGGAATTGTTTTTATTACAAATTTATGGCCCGTCGAACTTCATCCGGCATTCGAATCAACAATAATTATTACATAATGCATTTATGGGTTAAATTTAATTCAGTTTGTATGTCATAAACTGTATTTAATTCATGTAATAAGTCTATATATTTTTTTTTATTCTGGGCTAGGTCTAAGTTCGACGGGCGGGTCAGCTAGTTATTAATAATTGAGTAATTATTTTAAATATTTAAGTATTATAATACTAGTAGGAACCTACATAGCACTGAATGAATAGCATTATGTCATATTTATCTGCAAACTACACACACATATACATAGTAGCGATGCGTTATTTCTGTTGTTTGAAGCGGACGAATACCTATACACGTAATAATTACTCAGGTGGCAGAAATGTGAACCAATTCAGGTAATTTGAATAAAGAATTATTTATGTAGAGTAAATTCTCACCATATTATTTGTGTATTCAAGAACTTTAGGTACCTACCTGTCCTTCAGCCCTCACCATATCGAACTGAAAATCAAAAGACGCAGAATTAACGCGTAATTTTTCACAATAATTGTGTTAAAACGGTAAAGTGGGAGACGAAATCACACGCTGACAGGTAATGCTTAGTGAA
The DNA here is from genome assembly GCA_963576905.1 of Mystacides longicornis. Lineage (NCBI taxonomy): Eukaryota > Metazoa > Arthropoda > Insecta > Trichoptera > Leptoceridae > Mystacides > Mystacides longicornis. Next base: position 28,104,424 of record OY756426.1, on the reverse strand, counting down.
ATTATAAAGAACGAAGTAAAAACTCCCTTGAAATGTACACTTCAATTTAAGTATACTATTTAAAATACGATACAATTCAGCTACGTATCCAAACATTAGGTACCTACACAGTAATTCTTAAATACCACAGCTTATGCACAGCATACCTATAAATAAATCCATAAGGATAATATGAAATAGCCTGCTCAGTATGTAGAGGATTTTTCCTTTCCAGTTACCTTCTAATCGGAGTTATTGGGTAGATATTTTTATATGTATCCACGAACTTCTTTTTGTGTTGATGCTTCGTTCAACTCTGTGGAATAACAAGTGATAAACGACATGATTTGTTTACTTATGTGTAGTGTTTCTCTTTGCTGAAATATCAAAGCGTGTTTATCTGTAAAATAAGTATCTTCTAAACAAATAAGAGGTACAGTATCAAAAGCCTTCTGTTAGTCAGAGTATAATCGATCTATACACCTTATACCTAACCACAGTAACCAGTCTAACAGGGACTGTTTTATTAAAAGAAACATGTTAAATATTAGTTCGTTAGAGATGGGAAAACTATAATATAAATGCAAGCTGGCCCCATAATGTGGGGCAGATAGCTGGTGGCTCGGTTTAACTTCTTAATTACACAGCATTTCGCTCACTATTACTACTCGATACATATAAACTGAAGGATGTTTTGTATGTACTAAGTTACAATATCTGATCGAGATAATAATTTGTCCGTTCACAAGTCATGAAAAGGACAAGTAAGAGAAAAAATAACCTAATGATCAAATTAACAATACCAGAAACGAGAAAAAACAACACAAGTGAGAAATTAATTCAGGCAGGAACAGTCCATATACTACTTTTTAAAGATACAGAACCCATATTATAATGGGGGATCTGTTCATAATTGGAACTTCGTGCGGGATTTTCACCCCTTGTACCTTCGTACGCCGTAAAAGTTTAGTCCTATTTTTCTTAACTGAAATTTATAGCTCGACCTTTGTTGACGGGCCACGCGGAAATTAAGCGCCTCGAATTTATCAGGAATACATTACTTCTCATTTTGATAATAATCGATGGTGGCGTTTAAAGTCCTGGTCTACTTTTCATAGGAAAAGCTTACCAAGTCCTCAACAAGACGTGGTACGAATTTTAAATGTTGACAAACAAATCTTTTACTTTCATCGCATAATGTTGATATTGTTACCTATATTTTAATATTTCATCGCATAATATTGATAATTGTTACGTATATGAAGTGGTTGGTGACCCAGCGGTTACAACGCCGGCTTTCGTACTGCGGACGTCGTGGTTCGATCCCAGGTGCCGACCATCTTCCTCTTTCACGACACAAGCTTTAAGTAGCTTACTGTAAAAGAGTCAAGGAGTGTATTTGTGTTCACTTTGAGTGAGCACAGATTCATTTTATAAAAAAAAAATATATATATTTTAATGTTTTAAACAGGTTGATTTAAGTTTCCTTGATTTTAAGTTGGAAAATTATATAACGACCGTACCTATTTTATGTGCAGTTTAAAAAAAAAAACCTACATTCAAAATAAATTTTTTATATCTGATAGGTACCTATGTTAAAAAAAGAACATTGTTTTTAACAACCAATATAGGTAACTATTTAAACAAATATGTAACAACTAATGACTCTTACAATTATTCATTACTGATGTTTGATTTTTAAATAGAACAAATCACTACGGGCTTACGACCGTCTTCTACTATTATTTCGAAGGCTGGCTTAGTGTGATCCCTTTACGTTAACAACGTTCGCGATGAGGTGGTAATGTTTTAGTCTCTGAAACTCCTAATCATAGGAATTCTCGACATGTTCAACATGTCGAAAAATCCCATGTATATAACAAGTAGATATTTAACAATTAATGAGATATAGAGATAAAAGTAGGAAATTATCGAGAACAAGAGAGCAACCAAATATAAAGACTGCGACCGGTGTCATGTATTAGGCGCAAGGATATGAATATCCATTTTTGAATATAACTATATATTATGTGGTTGTTTTGGGGGAATTTAATTTCAGTTTAACAGGAATCGAAGAACGTATATTTTGTTTACTTTCTCTAATCTTTTAACCGTAATCTTTTTAAACATGAAATTTTGAATAAAAACTTTTGATACAAACATTTAACTTTGATTACTTTATGGGAGGTAGATGTAAAAAAAAACACAATTTTTCATGGGTATACTAAACTTAATTTAAATACATGAACCAGTTTTTGTAGATTACCTCAAAAAACTGTCTGAGGGGCTGTACTGTGGATGGTTGACAATGTAAGAAGAACATGATTTTTGTATTGTGACAATTAATAATTAGTAGGTACATAGCGGTTTCTTTGGTTAGGAACTCATGTTCTCTTTATAAAACACTAACCGCAAAATCTATCAAGACATCCGGTGTAGAAAAGGTCATGAATTATAATATATGCTTTAAAGGTCCTAAGTTTACTAACAGGCGGAGGTTGCGGAATATATTTTCTTCCCGTAGCAACAGTTGTTTTTAGGAAAAATAATCCTGTTATTTTTTTAATGGAAACCATCGACTATCAGAAGAGTATTTTTTTTAAATGAATCTGTGCTCACTCAAAGTGAACACAAATACACTCTTTGACTCTTTCAGAGTAAGCTACTCAAAGCTTGTGTCGTGAAAGAGGAAGATGGTCGGCACTTGGGATCGAAAATAATAAAATAAAAGATGTCTAGAAAAATATTTCGATTGAGGTTAGAGTGTAAACATAACAAGTATTTTATATGATTCTGTTTGTTTTGTCTGTATTTAAGCCACAAAAATACCAATTATTGCAAAAAAAAACCTCATGATTGGTTGCCATTTTATTTTAAGAAAGTACAATGAGATAGCTATTGTTATTCATATTATTTGTTGGATCTGTTTTTTGTATTTTTTTTGAGGTTTGTGGATCGTTATAAGATACAAATGCAACAAATTATATTATAAGCGGTCTGATATTTAAATGCTTTTTTCTTTTGCAAAAAATCTTTGTTATGAAGGATAAACGTCTAAGATTAAATTTTTAACCCTGACTCTCGCAGCGGTTTGTTTCGAGAAATTGAAAATGAAACAAGAATTTAATAATACTGCTCTATGTCACTGTTGCTTATCTTTATCCAAACACAATTTAATTTTGTAAAAATACAGATATACATGAAGAGCGTCTTCTCTGTTTTTCTCATCCCCTTTTTAACATTTTGTAGCACAAAAAAAAATGGATAGTTCCAGCTTTTTCTTAGCTTCTTGTGTGTAAGTAATTTTCTCACCACCTTATATTAAAATCTTCGCTTATACTTTGTTCGTAATAAAATGATACTAGTGGTCGACCAGTGCTCGAAATTCGACCATAACTTATCAAATTCTCGTACTCAATTTGGATCATACCTACAATTAATTAAAATATCCCGCCATTTCCCGCTCCAACTTCCATTTGAATATACCGCCTTCAAAAAACTTTCTGCACCCATTATGAGGGGCTTTTCATTTTAAGTTTATTTTGTTTCTATGAAGTTGATGATCTTTATAAGTAGTCTGTGAAAGTGTGTGTGAGTATCAAATAAATAAAATTATAGTAGTATTTGAAATGTTTTTTTATTGATTTTCATATATTTTTATGCATAATTTAAACAAATATTAGCATTCGCCACTCCTCTATATAAACTAAAAGCTAATTATCATAAAAAAAGAGTCAAAGTTTTTCGTTCACGTATTAATATATAGATACATAAATACTGTTTCTGTCGCTTCGTTACCTTTTTGTATCTAATTATATGAAAAAAATACAAAAAATATACGAACTTAACATTTCCTGAAGCCTTTCAGGAAGTTATTTATTTTGTACGAGCAACACTTTTAATAATATCATTTTTTGCTTGGAAAAAAATCAAATTATAATTATATTTCTTTTAGATCGTCTTGCAAAAAGTCAGATTGGTCTTTTTTATATAAAAACCTTAAAATATAAAGGTAAGATTCTTGATATTATTTACTTCGGTTAATACCACCGTACTTAAGTATAGGGCCATTGCTTTGTAAACAATTCCTGCTTTTTTCTAATTTTTAATAGGCAGATGATAGAAAATAAGATTAATTTTAGCAATCATTTCATTGGTTAATTATTGTCACTTTCTCTTTTTTGTTACTCTTTTGCTTTCTTGTGATGTTTCAGGGAGCTTCTTAATATTTAAACATTGCAAAAATTGCATATAAACTTGCAGAAACCGGTCGGGTAAAAAAGTTCGATAAATGTTTGATTTTTCTATAAATCAATATTTTTATTTTATTTATTTTGAGATCATTTACATAGTTAAAATAGTTACAATATATTTGAACAATAACAATATAAAATACAACGTTTCCTCTCTCATAAAGCTTGTACAAGCTTGTGCAAAGAGAGGGTATCTGCATGAGTTGCCATAAAATTAAAAAAAATAATATTGTCCCTCAAAGAGTTTCAATTTTAATTTACCACGTTGAGACAATCTGAAATTTCTTCTCATAGTAACAATTATTATAATATGTATGTACCTGGTTTATGATGTTTTATATAATTTCATTGTATTATTTGGTGTAAAAGATGTTAGTTTTCTCAAATAAAGTACAATCAGCGCCATATTTTTAAGCTCGATTTGTCCAATTTTAGATCTACAAATATCCCAAACATGATAACATTCTCTACAAAGATCGCCACGGTGGATCCTATAGGCGCGCAATGGCGCAGTCTATAGGAACAATATTTTCCGAGACATCTGTTGATTAATTGTCATAGAAATCATGGAATTACCGGCGAACACTTTAAGTTTGAAAAAATATTTACCAAGTTAGATTGGTTTCATCGTATGGAAAATATGGCTGAATTTTATTTGCTTGGGGTTAGGGTGCTTAATCAAAAATAGCTATAGGTTCCTTTAGAGTTATGGACGAGCTTCCAATTATATATAGGAAAGATTATGTCATAATCTCTTCAAGATCTGATGCAATCTCATAAAAAAACACCTTTTTGTTCTAGCAAAAACCAGAAAACTAAAACTTTTTGTAGTAAAAATTTGGTATTAAAATATAGAAATACAAATGTTTTCTAGAAAATTGTATGTAGATAATATAAATCCGAATTAATGTTCCGGATAAAAAGGGTGGGCTTACACAGAGTTACTTATCTTTGTTTTTATTGTGAATGTTGTTTCAAAACAAAAATAAATTTGGATAATTTTTTTATAAAAGAAAAAAAAACCGACGCTTCGTGGAGACAAAAGGTAAGAACGGTCAAGGAACAAAATGACAGAAGAAGTAAAGATTAGAAAAGGGCAGAAATGAAATCCCTAGAAAAATACCCTGTCAGGTGGGATGCTGATAAAAAGACGGGTTCAAAATGAGGGTGGGGGAATGTTTGACCCTTAACAACCCTACAGGGAAAAAAAACAACTTTTTTTTTATCCTTGTAGTACGAGCGATCTCACCTTTCGTAAGGCACCCCTTGGACGATTAATCATGTTGTACGATATTGCGGGTTTTGTTTAGAGATCATAATAAAAATCTGATGACTGAACAAGTAGCTGAGAAATAACATACATATATTTTTCAATGTGAAGTCGAACTTGTACGATATTGTCACAAAGTCAGCACAAGGTTTTTATTTTCTTGGTCGAATTTCAATGAATCCCGTTCTCTCAAAAAAAAAATAATATGTCAAAAAGAAATCAGTAATGCTCGTTTGTAATTATTGCTCACAATTTGTCATACATACTGAATCAGAATAAATTATTATTCACAGGAAGGGATTATTTTTGAAAACAGATATCTATTTTTTAGTTTTAAATTCACAAAACTTACAGGTTGAAAAATCTTGGATAGTATGAAAAAATAAGACGCGAAACCTACTTCCAAATTTTAATCTATCATTTTTTCGAAGCACGCGTTTCATTTCATTTTCGGAGGAATCTTTATCGTTAAAAAAGGGAAATTTAGAGTGGAGATCCCTCTCTGATAAAAATAGATTTGTATTCATGGTTTTTAAATAGAAATTGTGTAAGTTTGTGTTGGACATGTGGCGAGACAGCAAAACGACAGATGGGCTTCTGAATATTAAAATTTTTACCAGATTAAAACAAGAGGACAATAGAGAAATCCAAAAAAGATGAGTAGATGATGTATTTCCAATCATGAAGAGGAATTGGTTGACAATGGCACAAGTTAGAAAAAGATGAAAAGCTTTAGAAGAAGCCTACATCCAGCAGTGGAGAGACAGCTAATAAAGAAGAAGAAATATTATGAGGCCCGCTTTATTCTATATAAATACTAACTTTACCGACAGACGTTGTCCTGTGACCTAACTATGAATATTGAATTCGAATTTAAAATAATAATAAAAATGACTTTAACAATGTCATTCCGACCGATGCATCTATTTTAAGCCACATTTTCCATCCGAATTCTGTCAACCGCACCCACTATCAAATAACTGAAAATTAGTGTCAAACGACAATTTGATTTCAAAATTAGAGTTATGCACTTTTCGCGTTTAAGTTTATAAAACATGCGCTTCAATCTTTACGAATTATAAAAAAAACATGAAAAAAATTTATTAAAATCTGCGTGCCAATGTTTTTAATATCAATGGTTGTCAGGTTAATAAAAATTGTGTTTCTAGAGAATTTTTCACATATGGCGTTTATGTATCGAAACTCATTCCATACTAGCTTTAATATTATATTTTATATTATTTTACAGCCATTTTTCAATGTTTTATTAGTTATTCTGTCTTCTAGAGTGGAGAAGAATCCAATAAACCAAAAATTATAAAAATCTGTTCAGCAAATCTCGAGTTATAAGTGTTTGAACTAACCCGACTTTCTTTTATATCTTTAGATATTTCTATTTCCGAGTGTTTGGAAAATGAATAGGATTTATTGCATTAAGTAATACGTTTCATCAGACGACAGGATTATTTGTAAAGATACAATACAAGAAGGAGTAAAAACTTTTCACAAACACTAAAAGATATAATATTAATAAAAAAATACATCCTAGCTCCTGACCCAGATTTTAAAAATAAAACACAGGATGATAACAATATAAGATGATGTAACAATTTAAGATATTTTTTTGTCCTCATTGTTAGTTATCAGGGGGTTTATTATCATTGTTATTCTTATAAAGGCCGAGACTCACTTATCGCAAACTTTTTATTTCCACTCAAGAGCAATCTCATCGATCAAAGTTGCTCCTCAGCTTCACCCCTGTGTGTGCCTAGCGTGCCTCACACCATCACACAGCTTGATCGCATTGTCACGTTTAATGCGATTTTTTTTATTTCGAAGCGAATACCTAAATATTTAAAAACTACGATCAGTGGAAAAAGTAGCTCAGCGATGGAAAATATTACGATCAAGCTGTCATCACAAACTATCTAGTTTAACGCATATCGCTTGATTGTGAGCTGAGCTCTGTAGATTTTGACCCGCAATATTGGATTTATCGTCAACTGACAGTTGTTTCGAGTAAACAAGAACGCTTTTTGTAATAAATACACTGTATTTAAGTTTTTTGCCCGTCCAAATATGTATTCCCTTCATATTCTGGTCCATTATTGTATTTTGGTTTATTATTTTTATTATAGGAAATTTAAAGAAATAAAGCAAATATGCATTCTCGTAATCATTCGAGGGCTTACAACCACGATGTACCAAATAAATTTATGAGAAATTTAATGACGTTTTGAAGCAAATATTCAAATAATACTTTTTAAGTAAGTACAAGTATTAAAACAGAAATGATCAAACATAAATTAGTTCATTTTGGCTGAAACATCAAGGTTTCGTATGATTTAATAAGGGCTTAACTATATTTTGAATAAAATAAAAAATTGAAAGAACTGAAAGATCAGACGGATGGCGGATGCAAACTTTTGCAATACGCAGATGATATAATACTTTATGCCTCCCATAATAATTTGAGTACAGCAATACAATCTGTTTCACAATCAATTACGATGATGAATGAATGGTTGATGAATAATTCTTTACAAATATCTCCATCGAAATCAAAACTCGTTGTTTTTTCCAGAAAACACAAAAATCCGTCAGTTTCATTGACTATAGATGGTATACCTGTCCCTCAGGTTGACGAGGTGAAATTTTTGGGGATGACACTCGACAGAAAGTTGTCTTGGGCAACACATATCAAAAATGTGATTTTAAAATGTGAAAAGAATATAAATATTCTCAGGTCGGTGGCTGGTGTCTCTTGGGGATCGCACCCTATTACCATGCGTATCATGTATAATGCACTCATTAGATCACATTTAGACTATGGTAGCTTCTTACTAGACCCACTCCCAATACATTTAGCAACAAAATTAGAATCTGTCCAATCTAAGTGCCTCAGATTGATTGTTGGAGCGATGATGTCTACTCCACTCAACGCACTGCAAGTGGAATGTGCAGAAATGCCTCTTGCTCTTAGGAGAGAATATCTTGGATTAAGATATTTCCTGAAAAGGATAACGTATTCCAATCATCAACCTTGTCTTCTCCCTTGTCATCGGAGTCGAGAAATCATTTAGTTAGAAATATTAAATCGAAAATATATTACTTAGAGAGTCGGGGGGCAGACGTCGTATTGGTATGGATACCATCCCATCGTGGTATCATGGGAAATGAGAAGGCAGACGAGCTTGCGAAGAGGGCATTAACCATGGGTAATCCTCCTGATGAGTTTGTACCAACAGAGGATGACCTTCTAAATGCCATCGCACTATACACTTTTTCAAAGTGGCAGTCGCAGTGGGAATCACAATCGAAGGGAATATATTACAAAAATATCCAGAGATTCATTACTAAAAGACCTTGGTTTGCTGACGAGAACTTATCGCGTGAATGTATTAAAAACATTTTTTCTAGATTGAAGTTTGGACATAACAGACTTGACGCGCACCTTTACAAGATTGGCCTGTGCTCTTCTCCATTCTACGAATGTGGCATGGACGAGGAGTCGGCTGAACATGTTTTGTTTGCCTGCCCCATAAGAAATTCAAACCATCTGGACTATTTTTTGTTCGTAGATGACACATTGTATCCAATAAATGTTTCCTGCTTGTTATCATTAAAATCTATAGCGATACATCAAAAACTAAATGATATAATAAGAAGTAAATTTATTGTTCTATGATTTCTGATCGAATTTGAATACTCATAATGGAATAGCGTCATTGGCTTCATCATCTTTTTGGATGTAATGCCATTTAAATAAAAAAAAAATAATAATAAATAAAAAATTGAAAAAAAGGTACATATTCTACCGGGGATCTGTCGTCGACATACCATACTTTAGTATGGTACTTTAGTATGGTATGTCGTAAAAGATATTTACTATTTACAAATCATTTCCCGCTTTCACATTTTTGTTTATGATGAAATATTGGTAAATAAATGTGATTGGTTCGCAAAAATGTATTAAGAAAAAATCTTTGAAAATGACATTTATATTGTGATCACAAACTTCTTTGAATTATTTATAAAAAAAAAGATATTTACTATTTACAAATTTTTATAAAATACGAAATAGGTACAATAATTATAAATTCAAAGAAAAATTTCAACATATTCCTATGTATTTTACAAGATGCGGAGAAGAAATATTGTAATGAAATGACAAAAATGAGTAATGGAAATACTTGGGTAAGTTTGTCAAGAAATTTGAAAAAAAAACAGTATTTTTGAATAAAGAAGTATTATTGATTGAGCGTACAAGAGTTGTTGATATTTTATTATTCATTTCAAACTAAATCTATGGTAATAAAGAAAATGAAAAAACACGATAGACTAAGGAAAAATAATACAATATTATTTTGAAAAAGAAATCAAAGGTTTCATAAAATTTTGTGGTAGAACTAAATTAAGACTGCGTTTCATTTTAATTTAAATCAATATTCGTCCAAACAACAATTCAAATTCGGAATTTCTTAAGTTCATTACTGTCACTTGTCACCATTTTGGAATATTTAGTGCTTGTCGCATTATTTCCTCTCAACAATGTCTTTTGACGTTTTTGTAACTCGACTTATCCTATTAAATTGACAAACGCCATTATGTCGCGACACGAGAGGGGACAGTCAACCACTTTAAAAATTTCCTTCACATTTTTATTCTGAACTTTTTTTATTAGTATTTCATTTTTTTAGCGATGAGAATATCATAAGGACCGGTTCAGCTTTATTATTGTTTGCTTAGTTTGCCTGTAACTGTCCGTTCCACTCGTGTGTTGGGCCCGATCATTAATCGAGTGATTTGGTGGTAGAACATTTAGTAGAAATAAAAACGATTAATTTTTCGATTCGACCGTTACGGGCTTACAAACGTCTTCTACCGTTTTGAAGAAAGGCTTAGGCTGGTTTCATAACGAACTCCTATTTGCGCCTCGATCGTGGTAGCTGGTAGTAGGGATGGGCAAAAAATATCGATATATAAAAATATCGATTTTTTTTTTGAAAATAATCGATATTTTTCGTCGATTTTTTTAATCTGGAAATATCGATATTCGATTTTTATTTCTGAATATCGGAGTCGATATTTTTTTAAGCGCTTTAATAAATTTTATATAACAATTCAAATTTTTATATAAATTATGAACGCATCCAAAAACTTTTTTTCTACGGCCCTGTCTGGCATTTACAAAACATATGAAAATACGACAATAAAACAGGTATATATTCAGCTAACAAAATATTTTGTAACGATTTAGAAATTATTCGTAGCGATATATTCAAAATTTCTGCAATATTTCACTATTTCAGCACGATCTTCCAATAGTGGAAATAAAGCCAAAAAATCATAATCATTTCAACTTGAAATACACCTGTTCCACACGGATTTTTTTTCAATTAAGTAATCTTATTAGGTCATAATCACACGTTTGACAGAACAGATTTATGTATTTTTAGTTGTAATGAGTCCTAGCAAAATACCTATATATTGCCGCTTTTAAATATCACTTTTTAGCAATAAAGGTAGATGGAGCTGAAATTTGTAAAAAAAAACTGCACAAAATTTGAATATCGCCGACCTGTGGGTGCGTTTCGCCTTATAAGACAAACTTCTTGGCACAATAATTATTAAGCGAGACAAAAAAACGATTTTTAAGATAAATGTGTAGGTACATGCTTAATTTAATTTCTTGCTTTAGTCATATTTTGAAATTTTATTGTTTTTCTAAATTAACGGTTTGATTACAAGTTTTTTGCAATTTACGTTTGTCCCAAGAAGTTTGCCAGCATCTGTATTTATTTTATTTTTTTTTATATACGAATAATAAAACCAATAAAACTATGTATCTACCAAATATGTGTTGTTTTCTTTTAATTTTTAAATGTTTTGATGGTATAGGTACGATGGATAGAGGTAGTTACAATTTGGGCTAAAAATATCGATATTTTTTCCTCTTCATACATCGATACTTTTTAAAACTATCGAAACGATATATATCGATATATTTTTTTGATTTGCCCATCCCTAGCTGGTAGCCGGAAACTGCTGAACTAACCCGAAGTGTAACGAAGACGACCGTATCATATCTTATAACATAATAATTCACAAAAGTTGGTTTAAACTTTAAATGATTAAATGGGTTCAATTCTTTCGACGTATGTGTACAATACGTAAACATACATCACATGTGATGTACTTCCTACTACACCGCCATCTTTTGAATTTTTTAAAAAGTAAAGCAATTATAAAGGAATTATTGTTTTGATTTCAAACTTATGACCCTTCGAATTTCATCCTGCATCCAAATCAACGATAACTATTACACAATGCAATGAATTATTAGCTAAAATTAATTAAGTTTACATCGTAAATTGCATTTTATTCATGTAATAAGCCAAAATTATTTTGTTAATTGGGTTAGGTCGAAGGTCGACGGGCGGGACAGCTATTATTAACGTAATAATTCAGAAAAATTGGTTTAAATGGGTCAACTCTTTCGACGTATGTATACAATCGGTACACCGTAAAATAAATCGGTAAAATCGGTATACACTACACCGCCATCTTTTGTTTTTTTTTTTAAAGTAAAGCGAATATAGAGGAATTGTTTTGATTTCAAACTTATGACCCTTCGAACTTCATCCTGCATCCGAATCAACGATAACTATTACGTCATAATGCAATGAATTATTAGCTAATATTAATTAAGTTTTTACATCGTAAATTACATTTTATTCACGTAATAAGCCAAAATTATTCTTTTAATTGGGTTAGGTCGAAGGTCGACGGGCGGGACAGCTAGTGTATTATAATTTAAATAAGTTATGGTCGAATTTCGAGCACTGCTCGACCACTAGTATTTTTTATTAGACTTGCGTTGTTTGATAAAAAATTCCCAAATATTGAAATATCGAAATTGTTTCTCATCGTTCCGCGTGTAATTTCATCAGAATCTTTTATAAAATAAGGGAGAGATTTTCGTATGTCTAGAGTGATTTTTTATGTCTTATTAATATGAGAAGGCAAAGATTATCGTATGTTACATCCCCATTAATCCCCATTTATATTTATGAGAAAAGCCTCGGGTTCTTGAGAGTAGTGCCCGTAATAAAAGGAAACCTCCCTTCTCAGATTTCTTTCTGTTCCTCACCCCTAAGATTTATAAACCATGCATGTCATGGTATTATAATATTTTTCATAAAATGGATTGACGTTTTCTTTTTTCTTAAGCTCTTTAGCTTTTTTTCCGAATTTCACTTTGTGACGTCCAACTCCAAGCAACGCCCCATTTATTGAATTAAATTCATGAAAATGCTTAAATAATTCTACCCTTGATAAGTATGTAGAAATGTTCTTTGGCCAATCTGCTGAATCCAAATTTGATAACAAACTACTTTCACAATTGTATTTTCTTCAAGTGTTGTCGCTTCTGCAGAGGTTGATGGTTAATTGAGGTTTTCTCCATCTTGTTTAGAGAGCCCTTGATTCTTTACGAGTAATCTTGCGGTCTTCAAGAACTTTTTTTCTTTTGTGATACCTTAAATTTATAGCCTCCAAAAAGATCTGCATCTCAGATATGAATCTTATACTTTTCCTCTTTATCAAAGCCTTTTATGGTTTGCAATTTACGAGACGGAGCCAACATCTTTCGTAATCAACTGTAAGCTGTCTCTACAACTCTTTGGTAGTCTTCTCGGGGGCTTTCCAACATACATACTTCGATTGAGCTCTCCGTGCAATGCAATTCAAAGAAAGAAGTTAGTCGAATTCAAAATATCATATTCAATTAAGGTATCTTCAAAGTGTCGATGCTATGATAATGTAACATATTGAACAAAATCAGCAAGTATCCTATACAAATATTGAGGGACTAACGAGGTTTCAGTTCTACTGGAATTCGAGGTTTCAATTCTACTGGAAATTGATATTATCAAATTGACAACTGTTAAGAGGTCGAATCTTCCTTGACACATTTTTCATCTAAAATCTTTTGCCAGCCAGTTTTATAAGGAAACTATTCTTACAGATCAAAACACACAAGATATAAATTGTAAGCGTACGTCTTAATGAAATGTCACGTATGTTAGGAGGAAGAAACCTTAAAAAAAAGAATAAAAAAAAGGTTTGGCTTTTTTACACTGTTGTAAAAAATACATGTGAAGGTACCTACCTTAGTTTTTTATCAGTGTAACATTTTTCGTCTTATAAAGAGAAATGTTTTCATTATATACCGTCTCTACCACCTTTTGAAATACGTTTTCCAGAGCATTTTCATTCTCTCGCTTTTTCTTTATATTTCATTCATTCTCTAAAACCACTTCCTCTATTCTCTTCTCCTGATAACATTGTATCTAAGTTGTTCAATATCACCACGCTGCACAACTTTCCAGTGATTTCATCATCACTTTATTCTATTCAGTTCCACTTATTTCCCCCAGTCCTCTCATTCATACTAATCTAACACTCAATTTGTTGCCAAGTTTATGCCCTTTTTACGACAGCCATCATCACACAATGAAGATTTTGAATCTCCTAACAAACTCGGTAGATTTATACTTTCATTTCACCAGTTCAATTTTAAATCACAGATAATCCTAATGGAATCCAATATAGACGCTGGTGCCTTTAGGGAAAAAATATTGAACTAAATTTGACAGCTATCAGTTTAAATAAAGACTTTTGTGAATTTATTTTTTGACAGAAGTATTGTGATTGACAAATGAATATCTCTAAATTTGTGAAAATAAGGTTTTACGTACATGGAGTAGGTACATTGCATAATCAATATTCGAAAATAAACCCTCACCAAGTCTGCTGTAATGAATCAAAAGCTTTAAATCGACTTTGATAATTACAATTAAGCCTATAAGTTAATCTCTATTGATGAAATCTAATTTATTTATTCGATCCAGAGCTTAAAGCTACATCGTGAACCAAATGAAACCTTCAATTTGTCATCTCGACCCTATTCAAACATGGAAAATTTTAGTTTCACGTGTAAATCTATGTTGATAAAGCGCAATTTTCATACTTTTCATAAGTACCTATTTCAGTTATTTGGAAGACTGAAATGTCTTTTTTTGTCCATTCTTGATTTGTTTAGAAAAATTATACTTCATAATCCATCAACTTCATCACGCAAAATTTACAAGCCAGCAAAATTTAAGCCTCAATATTTATATAACAGATAAATAAAAAGGCTTTGCGAAAGTCGTCCATTTTTTTTCTAAAAATAGTAAATATGCCTTTGAAGTCCGGAAGGTTGTCGAATAATCCCCAAATTTTCATAAATTCCTTGTAAAAAGTTAATTTTTCTTACAACTACAAAAGCTGTTGTGTGTCACTGCGATGAATATCTTAAGTACGTGCCCTACTTAAAATAATTATAATGATTTAGAATTATTATACAATTCCCTAACAAATTAAAATTATCATCCAGCTTCGCCCTTAAATATTCCGTGAAGATTAAACGATTGTCTTTACGGAGTTATTTAAATGAAGATAAATTATTCTGAAAAGATAAAATAATAATGTAATTAGATTTCCAAAGTATATACGCTGTAGGTACCTACAGAGTTTCTCAAACATCTCTTGGTAAAAAATGTCATTTATCACGATATGCGCCGACCTTAATTGTTTGACTCAGGTCCAAAGAAGTAAGAAACGTCATTCGAGTTCGATTCCCTTGCGAATTTCACAAAAAAGGGCGCTTTTCTTTCTGGAGTGGAAATATTGTGACCACGTAAAGCGTATTTGTTCTTAGGGCTACTAAGCCAAAAATGTATTTTACATGTCGCACGCTGAGCAATAAATTGTCACATGTACTAAGATATGCTTTTGCCATTGACAAATGCTCGAAGGTGCAAATGGCGTTTGCGGCAAAACATCCCTTTTCCACGAAGCATGAGCGAAACGCGTGACATTAGGAAGATTGCGGGCCGCACATCGACGAGGGAGACTCCAGCCAGAAATGATTGGAAGGAGAGAGGGGAGCCCAATGTTCAGCAATGAACGGAGACAGGCTGATGAAGAAGAAGATAATGTAGAAAAAAGCTTAACTAATTACAACACTATTTTAATATAATGGATTTGCAAAATTTGTTTTAAGTTTGATGTAAAATAAATTTATGGGGTCATTTTTTGTTTTGATAGTAGGTTGTGTTGACTTTTTTATATGATATGCTACATTGAATTCGAAATTTTATTTTATTGGGAAGTAATAAGCGCTTTTTAATGAGTTTATTCAATCCCAATATTGACTTTATTTGTTTTCAAAACATTTAT
Source organism: Mystacides longicornis (assembly GCA_963576905.1). Classification (NCBI taxonomy): domain Eukaryota; kingdom Metazoa; phylum Arthropoda; class Insecta; order Trichoptera; family Leptoceridae; genus Mystacides; species Mystacides longicornis. The sequence goes on along the minus strand of OY756426.1, from coordinate 28,088,635 downwards.
TATTAGGTGTAATTTTTCACCCAAACTAGGTCATATTATGAAAGAATATGTACTGAAAAACAACCATTTTTATTACGATAAAAAATCCTTCGTTGTTATCTGATAAATTTGTTTCGATTTTATTAACATTTTTTTATATTCTTGCTTTCCATACAAGTTGGTCTACAGATAAAAGATCGGAGAGATTGCGAACTTTTCTATGCTTTATATAGGACCCATATTATAGACTATTCATTAATTTTTGTTTACATTAAAACATATTAAACTTTGTTCGATCGATTCGTCATCTTTAATTTGACTTCTTCCTTGATTCAATTTATCTAATGGCAAATTATCTTTAAAATCGCATTTAATTTATATGAGTAATCATTGATATGATTTAGTTATTTTGTCCCAAAATTCAAACTTATCTTCACATAATTTCAAGGGTTGGTTTTAAAAGGGTGTAATGAGTGCTCCTCTGGAGAAAGAGAGAGAGTATCATTGAGTCCTCCCAGACTCTCTAATAAGTTGGGAGACTCCTTTTCTGGCCATCAGAAAGACTCAAGATAAAATTCTAATTTATTTCTATAAGTGTGCCACAGCTTTTGAGACTCTCTTCAGGGGGGTTATAAATTAACTGAGCAAGGTTCCTTCTATATAAATGGGAATACGATTTAAAATTCAAAGATTAATTGACTTATCAAAAATTTAATAAAGATCTTTCATTAACATAAAAACTTCCCATACAATTTCTCCAAGCAAGTTACATTAATAATTAAAAGAAAGAAAACACAGGGATATAAATTCCCAAATTTATGCTATTACATATTATATACCTATCATTGTAACAAAATACAAAGATTGAAGATTTTTCATAATCTTCCCCTACCGAACTAATATTCTTTAGTTTCTCAAATTTTATATCTCAATATAAAATCGTTTCACATAAACAATTTTTCACACGAAAGTGTCTATACAACTTGGTAGAATAAATTCTTTACTTTAAATCTAAATTAATCTTTCATTATCACCCCAACTAATCAACATGAGCGCACCAAATGTTAAAAATTGGTAAAAATAAAGTTATAAAAATTTACTCAGCTTAAAAGACTCGATTTCTGCCATCTAGGAATCCTTTTCTGCAGAAGAAGTTGATAAGTGAGGATCATCTAGGCTTCAATATAACAATCGACACATAGAGTGAAGATAGAATTGTTCAGAGGACTGCATACCGTCTCCCCCCTCACTTATGGATAACAAGTACCTTATTTCGCCGCAACTATAAACGTCCTTGTATTCCCAATATTAATTGAAGTGGTATCTCTCGACATATTGAATTAAACATAGTCTCCTTGTCTAAGGGTCTAGCATCTCCCCGGTACTAGGACCGCATTTCTAAAATTTAAATTTCAGAAATACTTTCAATACATTTGAATAAAATTAATAACTCTTAACAATTTCTTGTGAACAAAAAATTGTCTCTAGTACAATATGTCACATTCTCTGTAACTCGTCGAAATAAAAATGAGAGTTCACATACCTTATTTAATTGCGGTTCGAAAGAATCCGGAATTTGGTTATTTTATAAATAACAGAACAATAAATGATTTACACGGTTAATCCATGATGGATTACTCGTTTTAATTCACCATTATAACATATAAAAAATAAAACTATGGAGGTAACACAATAGTGTGACCGTTCCCCCGTGCTGCAGAACAAATTCTCGTGTTCAAACGATACTTAACCCCACCGGTACCCCTCTCTTTCTCGCGTATAACGCTCTCCCTTTCTAACCCTACTACGTATGTCGAGTTAAACTCGCCACTGCTTGATTCAAGAAAGTGTCTCGTTACAAGGGTGCGATTATTTATAATGATGGCGTTTTCAGCTAATATGCGGAGGGTATGTTGATAATTAATATTTTGTGGTATTCCTTGACTGAAATCGGATTCACTCCTTCTTTATTATTATGAAATAGTATAAGTTAATGGGGTCATGGATCCCTTGATAGATTTGAATTTTGGTTGCCAACCGAACGGATTTATTTATTTAAATCTGTTAAATATCAGTGCAATAGACTTAACAGCTTTAAAAAGCCTTTGCGTCTATCACACTTACAAGAAAATACAAAAAAAAAAAAAAAAAAAACAAAGAAGAATAACTAAAAATACAATACAAGCTATTTTAATATTAAAGCAGATCATTAATATTTCTACACCAAATACTCGATTCGCCTGCAGAAAAGCTCATAATATGTAATATTGAAAATATCAATATCATCAGACAGCTGATTCATCAAGAGCATCGCTCGGTTAATTGGTGAATGTTTTATAACATTTGTACGTCCTCTATGCACATAACATAAAAAATGGGAGCGAGATCTCATGTAATCGTCAGGGACGTAGAGGCTCAGCCCAACTAGTACCTGCGGGTTATTAATTATGCCATTTATAAGTTTAAAGAAGTGCCTACAAAGGTATTCTTTTCGTCGTCTCTCTAACGTAGTAATGTTTAAGCACCCAAATATAAATAATGATGGGTACATATATGGAAAATAACCATACGTCATTCTATACAAATGTCTGGCATACCGTTTCTGGACCTTCTCAATACTAAACGAAACAACGCACATAAAAATATGTATGTTGTTACCTGGGGATCCCATAAAAATAGAACCAGTTTCTAGTATGGATCTAACCATAGTTTCAAACAACAATCTAAATGTTTCACTATTTTTAAAGAATCTGCAATTTCTAATGACAAAACCTAATGTTTTATTTGCCTTATTTGTCAAGTCCAGTCCCCGATATTCTTTAATCATACCCTTTTGACTATGTGCTTTTTTATCCCACTTATTCATTAGTAAATTCCTGTATTATTTTACTTAGGATTTGTCCTGTTTTTTTTCCGCGGATTCATTTCTGTGACCCTGATGTTCAGATCTTCACACACATGCACAATTTTTGCATATGTACAGGGGGTCCTTGATTAGTTCATGGCATGTCATTGGGCGAATCATTTTTTTAGCGTGATCTAAATCGTATGTATGCTTTTCTATATAGTTTCGTTCTCGGTCTTAGATCTGATTATGATATTTAAACGTTATTTTGATGAACTAACTTTGTCAGAAAATTTTATCCAAAATATCACTTCTCTTTAAATAGTGAACAATGAACATGCTGTTATTTTCTCATCAACTTTAAGAAATGCCTATCTTGTTTCAGTCCTTAGCCCCACCTCAAAAGGTTTTTGTTATCTATTATGTATCGCGTTTGTCTACCTGGAAAGTTTATCAAGTACAAAGTTTACATAAATATTAAGACAGAGAATGTCCCGTCTCTATGATCTTCCTACTCAACTTGTCTTATTTATTATTCAATCAGAATACGTGTCTTTTTTCTAATAGTTTTTTTGATGTTAGGTAATTATGAGAATACATATATTATCACAATATATATAAGAGGTCAATAACACGTACCAACTAACGCCTAGACGTAATATCTACGAGAACACACCTCTATGTTTTGGTACGTTATTAATGTTGTTTGAAGCGGGCGGATATAGTCACAATAGATACCATGTGGCTCATAAAAAGTGAAATAATGTAGGAAGTGAGAAATAAGAGTTCTTTACATACAATGATTTCTCATCATTTGTGATGAGAAATTTAGTTGAAAGAACTTTTGTTGCATAATACAGCCACTATTTACACCTTGGATTGGATTGAAGATCAAAATACGCACAACATGTATTTATCCAAACTAGTGGTCGACCGGTGTTCGAAATTCGACCATAATTTATTTATATTTTCATACTCAATTTGGGTCATAATGTACCTATAATGAGTTAGAATATCCCGCCATTTCACGCTCGACCTTCCATTTGAATATACCGCCTTCAAAAAGCTTTCTGCGCCCATTACGAGGCGCTTTGCATTTTATATTTGTTTCCATGAAATTGATGTTCTTTAAGTAGTCTGTGGAAGTGTATGTGAGAATCAAATACATAACATTACAATAGTGTTTGTAATGTTTTTTCTATTGATTTAATGTATTTTTAATATTTTTATGCATAAATTTAAAGAAATATTAGCATTCGCCACTCCTTTTCTATATAAACTGCTAAATTTCACACTCCTCCATCTGCGCAATTGTCGTAAAAAAGGTCGCAAAATTTTGTCTTCACTTATTGATTTACGCGAATGGTATACCTATTAACTCATTATTGTTAACAGCTATCATTGCGCAACCTTAAAGACGGTGGAGGAAGTCACAAAGTGACTTCCTAAACATGATAATAAAAAAAAAAATGTAATTCTGACAAAGAAACCGATATCATGGCTACGCGATACTCAATTTTGTGTTAATGTCAAAGTTAGGGCTAGGTATCTAAGAGGCCACCCTTAAGTATCAGATTTTATTAATATTGATAAAGTAAAAGTGTTGCTTAACAATATCTTTTAATCGGCGATTTTATATTCCAAGGTATACATTAACGTAAGCATTATTTCCTAATTTAAATACCACCTAACGTGAGTATATTTTTAGGTGATAATATGGATTATCCGAGACCTTGTTTATTTTTATTTTTTACAGCATGTTTCAGAATAAATAAAACACCGTTCTCAAGGGAATGTTCAGTTAAACACAAGAATGGATACGCGGGTGGACCTTTAATGGCTTACATTCCTCTCTTATAAAAATCTTAGAAAAAAAAAAATTGTTTTTCTTTCGCTCCTTCCTGGGCACGTTAAGATAATAATGTATAAATAACGAAAGAAGAGAATGTTTTTTTTTTATTAAAATTCAGGGACACGTGCTGAGGAATATACTTTGAACCACTTGTGCCCGAAATTAACTAGGATAGATCTTTTGAGAGCTTCCTAACAAGGTTGTAATCAGAATGATAATCAAAGATGAAGAGGAAGGCCCTTTTCTTACAGTTGTTTACATTTTGTACGGCCATTGAAATGAAATAATAAAAAGCCCTTAAAACAAATAAAAAAAAAAAAACAATCACTAATATAGTGTTCTCCAGAATTGCATTCTTAAAAAAGAGGAATAAAAAATCGTTTGTCATGTACCATATATAGAACCGCAGCGGAGGACAGGAGGAGTTGAAGGCATTGTCTATCTATAGGGACCCAAGCCTCGATTCGAGCTGTAGCGCTATATAAGAAGAAGAATGTGAATATGAAAGAAGAAGAATGTTAATTTATGCAAGCGACTGCATTTGTTTCTTTTTACGTTATAAAACAGGGTGTAGAAAATGTTTAAATTTTCCTAACCACCGATAAGAATTTTGTGATATGTGAACCCTTCCTTATAATATGTATTGGAATATTCATCCGTATCTCGATAGGTATTTTCGATGAAACACAATACAATAATTTTTCATACATACTTTTCATATGAAAATATGAAATTTTTATCATAATATGTTGACGAATATGTAAAAACTTATGAATCCAACAATTCATTACTGATGTTCGATTTTTAAATGGAACCAACCACTACAGGCTTACGAGCGTCTTCTACTGTTATTTCGAAGGCTGGCTTAGTGTTAGGTGGTAATGTTTAAGTCTCCAAAACTCCTAATCATGAGAATTCTCGACATGTTCAACATGTCACAAAATCCCATGTATACAGAAAGTAGATATTCAATAATAATTAATGAAATATAGAGATAAAAGTTGGAAAAATTTGGGAACAAGAGAGCAGGAAGCGGAAGCGCAGCGGAGAAGAATCCAATACAATAAGCATCATAAAAATCTGTTTCGCCGATCTCGAGTGTTCGCACTAACCCGACTTTCTTTTATATCTATAGGTACAGTGTTGATAAAATGCAACCATTTTAAACAATATTAAAATTTAATAAATGTAAGCGCTTCATATTTAATATGAAGCGCTTACATTTTTAATATGATTGAATGATCAAAATAAAAATATTTATTTGTTTGTTTCAATTTGTTACAGGTAAGAGACCAGACAATTCATATCTAGTCTACACGGGTGATTCTTCGAATGTATGGTAAAAGTTAAATTTTTTATTTTCTTAAAATAAATCTTTCAATTATTTCTTTATCACGGAGTATTAGGGAGTATCTCAGCAGTTTCTCCTGCAAAATGTCATATTTATTACCAATCTGTTGAAAATATAATCTGGTGGAACCTGAAATGAACAAAATATTCACTTACATACTTATTTTTTTATCTCTCACATAAAGCTGGAGTTTATCCAATAAACAAGAAACCCAGGGCGTGCGTCGTCCATAGGTGAATCCCACCAACATCAATTATGTCACGTATCGTTCAGCTTAAACACTGTTCAGAACCATTCACATCCTAATAATTATTAAAAAAAGTAATATTTACACTAATTTAATTCAAATTTGTCCGCTTAAAATATTTCCCAAAATTTTCAGCAGATGTCCACGAATAAATAATATCCCAAGACCTACATGATAAATTCATTATTGTTTTTACTATTGTTTTATATCATCTATACTAATATATAAAGAGGAAAGATTTGATTTTTTGTTTGTTTGTTTGTTTGCATCGAATAGGCTCCAAAACTACTGAACCGATTTGAAAAATTCTTTCACTTTTGGGAAGCTACAATATCGGCGGTGAACATAGGCTATATTTGATTTCCAAAAAAAAGTGGGTAACCTACGAAAACTTCAATAATGTAACCCAAGGTGTAAAAAATTTACCTAAAATATTCTTTTTATCGCGAACGCTGTGAAAACTAATGATGATAGAATAAAACAATGTACTACAATTTTGTAGAAGACATCATTATTTACAAAAAGTATCGCGACAGCATATGTCTAACTATTATAGTTATGCCACAATAAGTGTTTTTTTATTTAAAAATAATCAATAAAATGTCACCTCTAGAAAAGGCTCTTTATTGGTATCTTGGTATTACTCCTTATTAAAATAAATTAGTTCATATTCAAGTCTGCTTCAATATGTTTGTATAACTTTTTGAATTATTCAATTCGGACATTCCATTCGAAAGTTATCACGAGTTTAAAAATGTGAGTATTGGAAAAAAAAAGCATAGTCTCTTATCATCTCAACTTATCCGATGCAGAGTGCGTACGGGAGCCGGGGAGGGAACTGAGGGGAGCATGTCAAGTTTAGTAGAAATACCGCGCAAAGTAGTCACGGTGGTAAAGTGACGTGACACGATACATTGCAATGCAATTATTCCAGATTAACATATGCTATAAAATATTTTGAAAAAGTTAGGGATCTGTATGAAAACTAAATTATTTTTAAGTATCTATCTACCCGTGCGAAGCTGGGGCGGACCTCTAGTTAATCTATAAATAACTAGCTTTCCCGACAGACGTTGTCCTGTGGTTCTAGCCCGAAGTGGCCCGTTAATATGTACATGATGTTTACTGCGCCCCCGTTAAACAATACAAAATTAATTCGATGAGATAAGCTAATAAAATAATAACATTAAACTATTTCTGAAACATCCCTATTTAATTCGTATTCAAAGCTCTGGCGGGAACAACTTGAGAAAAATGCGCTCGCGCAACACACCCTACCTCGCCTATTACCAACACGAATATGCCCGATAATATTGTTGACTTTGTATGAAAAATTTCTAAAACTATCGAGACGGTGCGGTAGAGTTAGTGGGATGGGCTAGTGTAAGAGCGTATGCGAGAATGAGAGGGAACTACCCGCGATGTCGTGGGCGCGTCCCAAGTAACCTTTCCATACAAACTTAAATATTGTATTTTAGATAATTTCTTATCCATTTTTTTTTACTTTTTATTAGTTATTCTGTTATCCGGAGCGGAGAAGAATCCAATAAATCAAACATTAGAAGAATATGTTGAGTCAATCTCGAGTTATAAGTGTTCGCACTAACCCGACTTTAATTTATATAGTAGATTATTTTAACGATGTTCCTATTTTTTCTTCTCTTTTGCAATATTACAATGGCATTATTTTGCTTTGTTTTTGTGATTTAATTTTATTTATTTATTTTTTTATTCTATTTTATTCATCAGGTTGTATATTTCTATATTTGACTGTTTTTACCGTCTCTCATATTTTTGTAATTATTGTTATCCTTGAAATTTTTCTTTTTGCTTGTATGTGTTTTCTGTAAAGCTTGTTATTTGTATGTTGGTGTATGATTTTATCTTGTTTAAAGGCACATTTGTGCCGTGAACTTATTAAATAAATTAATAAATTGCCTCGTTTAATGAAAGAACACTCATCGCTGGCCGAGTGGCTATAATATAGGAATGCGAATTCAAGTTCTTATTCAAATCCTATTTCAGAAAAAAAAGGATTAATATATCAGGGACAAAATAGCAATTGAAAAGTTAAGTAGGTGCTGGTAAGAAAATGCGGTCTCCTGTTCATACTTAAAAGGCGTGATGATAGTAATGTAAGCGTAAATTTCCTATATTCAGGCCAATCTGAATAAATTTCCCATAAAGGAATAAGACGAAGCGCTTTCGACAGTACGAATATAAAAAAACGATGTAAGGAAGCGTGGAAATGTTCCACACGATACCATGCACAATCCTTGGTCTTATTCCATGAGCCTGAGTAAAAATTTTGACAACTTTTTTATAGATATCCTTCTGATTGTTTCCATGCAAAAGATGCGTTGGTTAACATCTGTCAATAAGTGGCTTACAAATGTTATTCCGCGATATAAATAAATATTTATTCATGTGGTGCGAATAATAATTTCGAGATGCGCATGTCTCGACACTCTATGGCCGTGAGCATCAGTGACAAATAAGGAGTTTGTCAGGTCTTCTAAAGAGTCGTAACGTGATTTTTAATATCTGCAGGCTTTTCAAAGATTGTGTCGTGAAAGAGGAAGATGGTCGGCACCTGGGATCGAACCAACGAACCCCAGTACGAAACAGTACGAAAGTTGGCGCCGGAACCGCTGGGCTACCGACCATTTGCAAACGTACCTATTGGTATTTGGGAAGGGATTTGGACATGGTGTGGGAGAATGCGTTACAACTCGAAGAATCGATCGCAATTGAGAGTTCTTATTGCTCCATATGCCCTTACATAAATGGTGTATTAATGGAAGTATTGATTGATTGATATAATTATATAATTTGGTGAATATATAGATCGTCTTCAAACGTCTTTTTAATACATATCTTTTTTGAGTCAGTATATAAAATTAATATTTTCTGTATTAAAAAAAATACAATTTTAAATTTTAGGGGCTAATATTATTCCCACGGACTGTACTTAATGTTAAAAGCCTTTATCGACATTGCAAGACTTGCATTTTTATTTTTTTCCTTATTTTGTACTTTTCTCATTCTTATGTATCAACCCAAGTTTTTAAATACATAATACTTATCTCTTCTTATTTAAATTTAAGCTTACAAAGCTGGAATGATTTTTTTCAAGTTTTTCAATACCTACTCGTATTTAATAAGAATGGTGTGAAAGTTGTTCTTCCGATGTAGTAAAATATTATTTTTAACAATAAACCTCGAAAAAAAGCTGCTAACCTAGGGTATTCCAGAACTCATAGTATATTATAACAGCCTTTTCGTGTAAAACATATCTTTGCATAAAAATTCATAATTTTACGATTAAAATGAATTTATCCTTGGAATTATTATAGAAACTTTAAAATGATATCGACTATTGGAGCTTTTTATTATCTGCTTTAGAACTACATATTCAATATTAATCGGTACTTTAAGGGGGACCCACTGAAGTTACGGACCTCAAATTTTATGTGCTTGTGTAGGAGCATAAGACCAACCCGTATAGGTACCAAATTTTATGAAAATCGAAGAATTTTTTTTTTCTTTTTTAGCCCTTTTTCTAGAACAAGTGAAATTTTCTTTGGATACTTTAAGAGGGTTCCCCTGAAGGTAAAGATCTCAACATTTTACTGACTCATCTACATCGAAAGGCTAACCGTTCTACCAAACTTCAATCAAATCGGATAAGAATTACTATGAGTTATGGGTGCGCACACATTTTTGGCGTAGGTACAGGTACGGGTACGGGGAAATTTAAAAAAAATATTTTTTTGCATTTTTGGAATCTACACCCTCGAAAACGTCGAGAAAATTAATTTCAGCGAAATTTTTTTTTTTTGAAATCCGATCACAAGACTCATGAATATTCCATATACTAAATAACAACATACCTACTCCTAAAATAAAATGGGTAAAAATCACCCACTTATAAACTACTAGTGGTAGTTATGGTCTGTTTTCATACGAAAACGCCGCCGCTACAAACAGCTGGGAATATTTCAGTTGAGAACATTGTCAATTTGGTTGTATAAAATTATATTGAATTTTACTTACTAATTGTCTGTTTTACTAGGACTACGGTACTGCTATAGCGGTAGCGGTGAATGTCAACTTTTTCTTTCAAAATTTTCAAAATCGTTAGCATATGTAGTAACAAAAAACATTGTCATATAATTTTGAAAGACGCCGTCTTGTCAGAAGACGGACCGTTCTTTAGGAACCCAGTGCATAACTCATCACTGACGGTGTCATTGACGAACAAAAAGTTGTCCACGGAAAAAAAAATTCAACAAAATATGTGATACGTGATCACAAATAATTTTCAAAATTTCTATTTGTTTTCTTTTTAATGCTTGTCGTCTGACAGTATTTTTGTTACTAGTTATATGTAACACTAGTATAAAGTATATTTTTTCACATCTGTGGGGCTAGTAAAAGTTTTATCGAAAGCTAATTGCACGCTAATAAGCGCTTATTAGCGTGCAAATAGGGTTCGAAAATCAAACGATCGAATCATTCGATCATTTTTGTATGGAAATTATTCGAATTTATACTAGAAGTGCTGGTTCCTATAATGCCATTTACCTATTATGTCTTGGGGTTTGTCTTGGGGAGCCATTAAAAATCAATGACTTTGCAACCTTCCCAATTCATTAACATCTATTAACTACCTTTTCAACGATTTTTTGTACCTATTTTATACCTTACTCTACACTCAATGTCCCATTTTTGTGTAACCTCTAAAAAAACAATGACTGAATTTTGATAGTGATAACAATGCAAAACTCTGAGTCACTTACAGTTAGAACCAGTGCAATGACCCAAAGTTTTATTCTAGAGTGCATCATGAGGTAAATAAAAAGATTCTCCTCCAAGATAGCCTTTCATTCTTCTCGCCAACTTGCCCTCCGCCATAAGCCCTGTGCCCGCGGGAAGTTTGCAGTCATATATTCAAAGAGCAGACAACCCCTTTTAAAACTTTTTAAACCATTGGTTTTATGCCTCTAGCGCTCCTTTGTGTCTTTCTATATTACATGTATAACTATGACCACATTCTGGAGACGATTCATATAAATAAAAGTTCAAATTTAGTATATTTTTTTTTGAGTACCTCAATCAAATCAATCAAAACTCCCTTTGAACTCCACTTAGGAGCATGGGGAGGCAACAAGAGCTCTCCATTGCGCTCGATCTTGCGCAATGCTTATGACCTCCTTCCAACCATATCCAACTGCCTCGAAGGAACAGAACACGGTATGAGAGTTTTGAGTACCTACTTAATGTTATTATTGTAGTTCGAACGAACTTACCACCTTAAGATAAATGTATCCGACATTACATGTATATTGTGCATCCTTCCGTTATGAACGTAATGAAGTGTTCGTAGCCTAGTGGTTACGACAGCGGCTTTTGTATTGTTCGTACCAAAGGTCTTGCGTTCGATACTAGATCACAAAGTCCTCTAAACCAACACATTTTTGAAGTGGTTGGTGGTCTAGCGGTTCAGTTCCCGATATTTATGCTGAAGATTGTGTGGGGCGATCCACAGTGCCTACTATTTTCCTTATTTTGCGGCACAAGCCTTTCCTTAGTTTGAAAGTGGTTGGTAAGTAGTACAGTGGGCGGTTTTCGTAGGTACTTGCAATGTATTGAAGGTTGTGGGTTCGATTCTCGTTGCCGACCATTTCCACTTTCACAACACAAGTTTTGATTTATGTTAAAGATGTCGAAAGTGTATTTGTGTTCTCTGTGTGGGCTCAGATTCATTTAAAAAAAAAAGAGGGAAAAGGCGTGTTTGTCTTGACTTAAATACGATCAGTACAAAAACTCCAAGAAACACAACTGAAGAAAAGGATGTTATGTGGGTATGAAACATATCTTAGTTTGATAGACAGAAAGCGAAATTAATTGATTAGGGAGAATATCAATGTTACTGATGTGCAATGTCCGTATTAAATAGCGTCACTAAAATGGAACTGGGCCAGCCATTGGGCAGAGAAAAACCTGACCAAAAAAAAAACACTGGAGTCGAAGGTTTCGAATAGATAAATTAGAAATCCAGGTCATCCACAGCTGAAATGGTTTGACGACATAAAGAGAGTGGACGGAAATCGGTTCCAAGATAGAAAATCATGAAGGCTTATGTTCAATACTGAAAGAGTGATAGCTGATAATGATTGTGCGTAAAAGGTTTACTAGTTTCTTCACTGACCAGGCATCAGCACTTTTATCGGTCTACATATTTGCAAGAGGAATAAAATAAAAATAGTTAGTTTGTATTAGTTGTAAAACAGAGTTTCCACAAATACTGATGGAGTCGATATAAAGTCACAGACTATTGAGCTTAAGAAAATATAAGAAATCAAAACATTTTTCATCCTTTGTCCGTGATATTCGCAGTAAACTCAAACGATATGTAAGTTATATAAATCTTTTCTATATCATTAGATACAGCAAGTCCTCCTATAATTTATTACATGTTTTTGATTAAAGAAATGAGATTTGTTTACCGTGAGGATTATGAATCATCCTTGACATGAGTGAGTAATATAAAGAGAATATTGTGGAACAATTTATATTATCTACTGTATTTGAAAATAACATTGGAAACAAAGACAAAATAATGAAAAATTTTAGATATCAAAAATACTTAGTGCTGATGTGGTCATATATTTTATTCATTCATTATTTATTTTATTTATATGTTTCGACTTATAATGGTAACTGACAAAAATGAAAAATATATGGCCATTGTGCACAGCCTAAATACAAGACAAGAGTTCACCTCATTTGCCAGACGGTTCCACATGTTTCTCGGACCACGTCTTTATAATGCCGTGCTACCGAGGATCCCAGATCGGGGCATATCAAGAAGAACAGTTCAATCCTTTTTGCTCGACCTGGGACTGGACGAGTCTGAAAATCTTTTATGTAAATTTATTATATAATGAAAAAAAAATACCTCGATACGGGTGCAAACCCAGTGAGGTATTTTTAGGCTTTTACAAGAACAAAATAGTGTAATAATTATTATATTATGTACCTACTTTAAACTGTTATGTTTCAATAAAATTTATTATTATTATTATTCAAGTGAAACCGAGTCACTTTTCTGCTCTTGATAATAAAGTTTTATAAACTACTAGCTTTCCCGACAGACGTTGTTCTGTAGTCCTTACTATGAATCAATCAATCAATACTCCCTTTTACACCCCACTCAAGAGTGTAGGGAGGCAACAAGAGCTCTCCATTGCGCTCGATCTTGCGCAATGTGTATGACCTCCTCCCACACCATGTCCAAATCCCTCAGCTCTGCTTCGAAGGAGCGGAACACATTTCGAGAGGGTCTTCCTCGTCTTCGGGACCCTGATGAGGACAGCGCTCTCCTCGGCCAACTGTCATTCGGCATCCTTTACACATGTCCCAGCCAAGTCCATCTCCTCCCCACAATGGTAGAGGTGATGGGATCAGCTCACGCTGGGTGCGCCGGCGTATAGGGTCGTTCGTAATGCGGTTGTACCGTATTACGCCCAGAATTCTCCTGAGGCACTTTATTTCAAAAGCTGAGACTTTGAATATTGCCATCAAATTTGTTATTTATACAGTATATAATGTTAAAAAAATATTTCTGAAAGCTTGAAAGAAAATCTATCAATAATCTGCGTGTCAGTGTTTTAAACTCTATGGTTGTCAGGTAAATAAAAATTGTTATGGAATATTCATAGATGGCGTTGGCGTCGCAGGAAATCCTTTGCACAATCTCTGAGAATATTTCATAAAAAATATTGACAGGACAGAAACTGGTAATCCAAGTTATATAATTTAAAACTGTAGTTCAGACATAAACTTATATAGACGTCGTTTCTCTTCGTGTAACTGCTTATTACCTACTGTTTGTATCCAGTTTTATACTGCCCGCGTATATTTATTTTATGTTCTTTTTGAACAACATTTAAAGCCGTAGCTGGTGGTTTTCTTGTATCGTTTTATGTTTATCGTGGCAATTTATTATTATAATATCCCTAGCTATCCTTGGCTCACATCGTGTTCCGTTCCTTCGAAGCAGAGCTGAGGGTAAGGAAACGGTGCGGGGTCTGTACTGCTTTAGGTACTGATGTGAGATTTGGACTCTGATGATCAACACAATGAAGAGGCTTGAGTCTTTTGAGATTCTGAATTTGCATTTTAAGAAATTAAGAATCAACAATTGCACGGACCTTTTTTTACACGAATCTGGGCTCATGAAGTAAAACAAAATATATATAAATTATGAGATTTTTTCATACAAAGTAAAGCTCGGCTACTAACCACTTCAAAGTGTCCTACTAAATTCGACCCCACAGTCTGCCTTACAAAGATAGAGACCGTACTATAGATGTTTCAAAATATACCTACACAAAAAAATATTTCATGTCTAAAAATGTTGCCTCTCTTGTTGCCTCCCTATGCCCCTAAGTGGGGTCTAAAGGGAGTTTGGATTGGAAAAATATTAGTTATTTGTATTCATATAGCAATATCGAATAAACCTCAAGCCTTCATTTATAATCCTCATGCCATTAAGAGAAATACATATAGATGATCAAATCGAGTGTGACTCTTACCCCAATTCGTTATCAGATCCGCTAAAATTTAGCATCAAATAAAATTTTGAATTTCGCGGGCAACTCCATGTGATTTCAACCAATCCAAGTGATATTCCTTTTAAGAAATCGATCGAAGTGAATATAGCTGCAAGTGATTTCAAACGAATAATTTCCACATGTCGAAATTATCATAAAAAATAATACCTAACTTATTTTGTTTTGATTGTTGTTTTTAAGAGAAGTGACTGAAAAAAGTCACGATTTTGACATAATATAAGCGGTTCCTCTAAAATTTTGGCGCGTCTTTCGAAGGTGCCGCTTAAATTGATTGAATAGCGGGTCATTATAGAGGAATCGTGATAATTTAAGTGGAACATTCAGTTACTTTTTTCATGCGCTTTTTTGGCGGATTCTTATTTTTAGCGGATCTGATAGCGAATAGGGGTGAATGAAACTATTATCACTGAGGATTTGATAGAGGATTTAAATTTGTGAAAAAATGTATATTATATTATCTAGACCACCTCTCCGTATTGTATTTATAGCAAACGTTCTTATTTTGTAAGCTTTCACAAACAGTCGAACTAATTCACATTGTTTATTCAGCGAAAATACGATTGCATACTATTTTTGTGACGGTAAGTACCTAACTATTTTCCCGCAAAAGAGCTTACACGGCAAAGTAGAGAAAAAGTGGGTATATCCAAAGCGTGAATAGAGATTACGAGTCATCGGCAAGATAAATGGGAGAATGTGTTTCGTGGATAACAACCAACAATGCCTCTAACAACCAGATTGAAATAACATACAGTGGTCACAGTATAGTGACCATAATATCTTCCAATATTTTTATTTTTTTTACGAAAAAAAAATTTTTGGTGTTCCGGGTATGCCTAGGGAAGCGTTGCAGTTTGCAATCTATTTTTAACCAACTTTCCGAGTACCTAAACACTTGAAACAGCTAATATGCTGTAAAGACGTAAATAAATTATTTTTAATACTTTATGCTGTTTTTAATACACTTTTAGTAAATTTTGTTTTGTATGGAATATTTTATTATTTTTATTTTTACAATTTTTGAGAGGTCAGACAGTCATGACAATAGGTACATATACCTACATCGATAAATATAGAAACAGATAATGGACCAGCGAAGACCCCAACATTTCGCACATTATATAGAACACCTCAAATAATAAATACATAATATCAAAATAGTAAAAAGTTAAAAAGTCAAATTAGATAAAAATATGGCTATGCATACTTTATATTATAAATTAGCAAAACTCTCTGGAAATACCTCTGAGTTTGTATTTTTTGCATTTTATATCCCAACTCTTGGAGAAAGCTTAAGTTTATTTCGCAGCACACCCCGACTCTCAATAATAATAATAAATCTCTAGTATAAAAATGAAAGTCGGGTTAGTGCGAACACTTATAACTCGAGATCGGCTGAGCAGATTCTTTCAATATTTGATTTATTGGATTCTTCTCCGCTCTGGATAACATAATAACTACTAAAAAGTTGAGAAAAAAAATGGATAAAAATGATATAAAATATAAAATTAAAGTTATTATGGAACGGCTTTTCTGTTGGGGACATTACCGCCATCTGTTGGGGAAATATGGAGATGTCTGGTAGATTGATAGAAAGGTAGAAAGTTCTATAGATCAATGTTTTCCCTATGTTTTCACAAATAACGGTAATGTGACCAGTGTGACCACCATTGAAATTAAAAATATTGATAGGTACGTAGTAACTTTTTGATCGTACTTTTTTCAAGCTTTTTTACAATTTATTAACATCTAGCTATAATATATAAGAAAATAGGGTTATTGCAAACACTTATAACCCGAGATCGGTTGAACAGATTTTATCGTGTTTGTAGTACCTACTCATGTATCTTACCTATCTTATGTTACCCAGCAATATTTTATTGACTTTAAGGCGGAACGAAGTTCGACGGGTCAGCTAGTATCTTATAAAAAGGCTTATAACTGCCCCCTAGATAATTTAAATTTTGCGAACGAATTTTTCGTCAATGTAAAGTGCGAAAAATATGAACTTTCCACTGGAACATATGTATACAAAAAATATTTAAAGCAAACAAAGACACTTATATGAAAATATAAAAAGTGGACAGTTAATTATTTTTCTTCCTACTCTACATTGACGAACAATTTGTTGGCAAAATTCAAATTGTCCAGGGCCCCTGTACCCAATCTATTTCGCTTTAAACGTTTGTTTTATTGGGAAATTTCAAAGAATGTGCCTTAAATTTGAGAATTTATGGGGAGAGTTAATTTTAAAAATTTTCTCTGTAACCTCGCTTTTTGCGGGTTTCTGTAGCAACGGGTGAAACCTGTTATTAGCCTGTTGAGTGCTCTTCAAGATATATATCCTCAGCTTGACGAAGATATGGAAATACTTCTAGTACTCTGACCAATACAAAAGTGATACTTAATGGTATCTAATCGTTTTATAAAGTTGTGCAATGCCTAAGTGGTTACAGCATTTCGCCCGTATATTGTACTTCGCCAACAGAACTAGCACCTACTTATGCAACTTTCTTCAGACTTCGCTTCAACTTTGCTTCAACACCTGCTCTTGACAATTCTATTATCTACGATATATACGATTTTTGCTGTTTTTGGTGATTTTCATACTTGAATATTATTAACGTACTCCGAAAGGAAAAAAAATAAGATCAATATTAAAATAATATTGGATTTGGAGAGTGGATGGTGGATAACTTAAACTTGAACGAAGGGAACTTTATTAAATATTACTTTCGCCTTTATTTTTATTCTTATGAAACTTCAGGGTTATTCTCGTAGCGCTTGAATTGCAATCTAGTTGAAAAGATATCTTCAAGGGCGGCTCGGATAAGGATCGGACCAATCAGAGAGAAAGAGGGAGTGTCATGATCGCTACATCGTATTCTAGACACTCCCTCTTTCTCTCTGAGAGAGAAAGAGGGAGTGTCATGATCGCTACATCGTATTCTAGACACTCCCTCTTTCTCTCTGATTGGTCCGATCCTTATCCGAGCCGCCCTTTAAGATATCTTTTCAACTAGATTGCAATTCACGCGCTACGAGAATAACCCTAAATTGAACTATCGTCTATTTCTTTGGTGAGGTCATTATATTAGGAACAATCCTATAAAAGCGCATGAAATACCCATTTTAAACTTAAGATTGTTATCACTACAGCGGCGAGGCTCGCCACCCACCATGTCGAGTTAATAGGAGAGCCGCAAAGAGGAGAGCGATCGAGTGTAGGTTTGGTGTAGAGTGAAGGTCTGTTCTCTCTGCCTACCCCTTACGGGACATGGCGTGAAGGGTGAAAAAATGAAAATATATAGAATCAACACTATTGTTCCTTTGTGTTATGTTGATCGAATTGGTTATACTCGTTTTTTTTTCAGTGATTCTAATAATAAAATAATATCGAAAACATTACAATAAGCACATTAAAAAAATTTATACCTACGTCTCTACAAAAACCATTAAACGGATTGAGTAACATTATTTACCATTTACTTTACCACTTTTTTAAGTCTTCACTTGTTACCTAAAGGACTTGCACTTAACTTACCAACGTTACAAAATGGAGGTGGATACTATGATTACAAAATGGCGAATATAATAATATTTGCAGGTACTTCAATAAACGTTTGAGCCTCTTTTAAACTAAAAATCTATGCACGGATGTCAGGTTACGTTTACCTCTCTAAAAATAAGTACTATTGTATATTTTTCCCAGTGTAATAATATAATACCTACCTATGCTGATTTCAAAAACCTTTTTGGGTAAATGTTATGTTCTTTTTTTATTATAGAGAAAATCCAATTAGAAAAAAACGTGGACATAATATGAACTAATGGTTACGTGTGTCGTTTCACGTAGGTATCTCTTATTTTCGATCGCGGTTATTTTTTTTTAATTTTTAAATATACCGGAAAAATTTTATCTCGTGAAATTTTGCGGAAAAGAATGACTTCCATTACCTTTAATAATACGCTTCCATAAAATTCGTTAAACGAAGTTGTCCCCATGGACCTAAAATGTAGACATTCTTTATTCTCTTTCCCACAGCTGAATTAAATAATACACAGGTTTTTCAATGGTTTGCTTAAACTACCGCTGTGGTATTATTTATGTAATATTTTTTTTTAGAATAGGCACTACCAACGTTGTCGTTTTTGAATTCTATCCGGAAATATCAAACAAAGCGTATTTGGGAAACATTATAATGGTTGTAAACATCTGTCCCGTGTTTTGCTTTGTTTCAAAGGAATCATTTTGGTTTATATTATCGGAAATAGGAACGATTGTTTTCACTTTTGTGCTTAAAAACGAGCTCAACTACTAAAAAAAAATTAATATCAACCAAGACAATATATTGCTCTATCAGCCCTCTACCATTTAAGCTAGTATTTTCCTTACAAATTCTACGAAATCGGTCCATAAAATGGATGCACCCTATACATTCTTCTCTTCACGCCACTTATTCTTGGCTGTACGAAACAGTACTGAATTTTACTACGACTACGGTACTGATATAGCACTAGCGGTATATGTCAACTTAGAACATTGTCAATAATTTTTTTTTTGTAAGGTTTGTATATTCACATAGTGAAAGTTCATTTTGATGATTAAAATGATTACACAGTTGCACTTTCACCAGTTTTTTTATGAATCTCGCGCGATTTCGTTCGACTCACGCAGAAATTGTCAAGAGACTAAACTAAAAATTATAAACTCAAAGAAAAGTATGTTACAATGATGGTGGGAGAGGATACTATAACTAACAGATGACAACATATTATTATTTCAAATCATTTATTCATTAAATCACAATATATCATATTATAAAGCATACATCATTGTAAAAAAAAATTATTAAAAAAAAATAAAATTAAATACAATGCTATACACTAAATATAAATATATCGGTATTATCTCGCATGATACATCACGATGTAATGTAATCATGAGAGATTTTCGAACTACAGAGAAAGGAACCTTCTTAACATCCTACACGAGGACAACAGAACTGCCTTTTGGATGGCATATCTCAGACCACAACAGATGCCAAGTTTCCCTATATTGTCTTTAAGAAACTTGGGAATAACTCCATTCGTCGATATCATTATAGGTATTATGTGTGTGGTTGGTGTAGGCCACATATCCCTGATTTCGTGAGCAAGATCAAGATATTTAATTATCTTGTCTGGCTCGGCTTTTTTTAAATTTTAACTAATAATAATATAATAATTATTATATTATCATTAGTTATAGTATCCTCTCCCACCATCATTGCAACATACTTTTCTTTGAGTTTATAATTTTTAGTTTAGTCTCTTGACAATGTCTGCGTGAGTCGGACGAAAGCGCTCGAGATTCATAAAATACTTGTGAAAGTGCAACTGTGTAATCATTTTAATCATTGTCAATAATGTTAACATAGTAACAAAAAAACATTGTCATATATTTTGAAAGACTGCCGTCCTGTCAGACGACCGACGGACCGCTCGCTCCCTAGGAACCCAGTGCATAACGTAAGTGAATTTTGTGGAGCATTACGAGCTATTCTGTAGGGGTACAAATTTTTGTTACTTCATGCCAGAGTTAATATCATGGAAACTTAGAATAGAGGTACAGGTCTCTACGGAGCTAAAAGTGGTCAAATTTTTTGTATGTATGTAAAATCTGTATAGTACAAGCCCTTTTCCTCTAAAAAACGGATGATTGGTTTCGGAATTGATATGAATGAAAACTCGTTATATTTTAACTGCGGTATATTTAATTGAAATGCCGGAGGCCGGAGCAAAATATTTTCAACGTTTTTCAATGTTAAGCGCCTTAGAAATTGATTTTTTGACAGCAACTTTATTTATGTTTATTGAGAATTTTCAAAGATATGAGGTAGGCACCTTATCTTTAAAGCAAATATATATTTTATGTGTTTTTTTTTTAATCATAAAATGCTTATTCCTTTGACGGCTTTGCTACATTTTACTCTTACAAAAAAAATCTAAAATTCAGCTTGAGGCTTACAACATATTCGAAGCATGACTTTTTTAAAATGGTTTTTGAGTAGATCTAAATACATAGCTACAAATTATCCTAAAACATTATCGTTTTGGAGTTAATAGTGTTTCAGTGGTAAGCACTGGAGCCTAGCAACATAAATTATCACTTAGTCCTACCCAGCTAGTACCATTGCGACAGCGTTAAATTTATTTTTAATCTTCCCAACTTCCATGCTAAAGAAGATAATACTTTTGTAAAGAATGTAGGCAATAAAGGGTGTGCAACCCTTCAACAGCTCCATGTACCCATGAGGCGCTCTATTCTATACAGAGTGTTCCCCACATAGCGAAACAGCCACACCCAAAATAACATAACGTCCAAAATGTGCCCAGTTGGTTTCTAGAAACTTTGTGTGGTGAGGGAATTTCATACTGAGGATTGTGCCTCGGTGCTGGATCATTTTCGCCCTTCACAGAACAAGTTTGCTTGGCGTAAAAATAATGCCAACAGTGTATTGGCGTTCACTTGAGGTGAGTCCATAATATTTTTTTATAGAAAAGAAAGATCGTTTGAAATCTTTCTGATGATATTGACAGATCAGTGTTTTTATGTTGATTTCAAATCATAGCGCTTTAAATAAAATTATGAGCAAATTGCACAAATTATGTTTATTTTTTATGTAAGTAACGCTCCTTTTTGATGAGGTTCTATGTATAGCCACAATGTGCCAAAAACGCTGAAGTTTTGTTAGTCTAAAAGCATCTTCGTATCATTGTCGGTAGCTCTAGTATAAGTTTTCGATGATCGAATATCGAAACGATCATCGAAAGAGTTTTGAAAATTTTTCATACTAAAATGATCGAACGATTCGATCGTTTGATTTAAGAACACTAATTGCACGCTAATAAGCGCTTATTTGCGTGCAATTAACTTTCGATTAAACTCGTACTAGCCCCAAGCTCTCTAATAAGCCGGTTTGGGGCTCATCGGTTGGATGGATGCAAAATTTATAACGGACATATGTAGGTACAAACATTTTTTGTCCTTAAGTAATGTGTAATTTAGTTTTTGCTGTAATTGAAAACTATCTTTAGGTCTTAGTTGAGTTGGTTCATTCTTTTCAAAACACTCTGTATGCGGCGTCCTTAGATTTACTCTCTGTGATTAGCACGTTGAAAATAATCACATTTTAGGCCTTGTTTAGACTTAAGAGATTTGCATATTCATTCCTTCAAGTATTTTATCTGAGACAGCGCTAGTACTAACTGTATTTATGTATGTTAAATACAGCGAAGTGTAAAGTACTCCTCATAATTTCAAGGTAAACACTACATTTCTTTGCATTAATAATAATTTTCAGAATAAATTTCACGTGTTTGTCTTGTATCTTACAAATAATGATGTACCTACAGCTAGAGCTTATTAATTGAAGTTTTCGTATAAGTAAAAGAAAAATGTCCAATCCAAACTCCCTTTAGACCCCACTTAGGGGCATAGGGAGGCAACAAGAGCTCTCCATTGCGCTCGATCTTGCGCAACGTTAATGACCTCCTCCCACACCATGTCCAGATTCCTCAGCTCTGCCTCGAAGGAGCGGAACACAGTATGAGAGGGTCTTCCTCGTCTCCGGGACCCTGATGGGAGGAAAAACAGCGCTCTCCTCGGCCAACTGTCATTCGGCATCCTTAACACATGTCTTAAGGTTCGAAGTTTCAATTTGTGTTTGGCAGGTTCTGTCCTCAGGTTTGGAGAAAAATCTTTAATGGTGTTTTGAATGTTTTTTTAATGTGATGTAACGCTGCGTTATCGGCAATGCAATATATAGCTATTATTGGAGCACTGAAAATAAATACAAATTAACACATCTCTATACTAAGGTGTCAATATAGCCGGCGGAACTTATTGCCTGTGGCAACCTATCCTGTCTAATCTGAGGCAGGCCAACCCCGGGTAGAAATTTCAATTGAAAAAAAAAACACCTCTGACCCGACTGGGAATCAAATCCGGGACCTCTTGATCTGAAGTCCAAGTTTATTCAACTAGGCTACCGAGGTCGGTACAGTTTATTTCATTTTAGAATGCCGACTCCACGTTGTCTGGGGAACCCTGCGTATAGGGTGTACAGGTAATATTAGATACGATGTAACATTATTTTTCGATTTGAAGACGATGTCATCAAACATCAATAAAATGTATTATTTATGTGCCCACAAGCGTGGCTATAATAATACTTGTGATTGTTATACTTTATTAATACTAACTGTTTATTTTTTCATTCACATGATTTTATGTAATGAATTTCATTAACTTTAAAATTCGTATGGTTATGAACACTATAAAAAGATGATATAGCCGCCGCGAGTTTTTGTCCTAGGTGATTGTTTTTCTATAGTCAACTGACCCTCTCTAATCTGAGACAGGTAAAAGACAAGGTAGAAATTCCCAATGAAAACCATAAAAGCGAACCCGGTTGAGAATCGAACTGGGGATCTGTATGATACGATGAAAAACACAGTACATTCAAATAAATCATAAATCAAAGATATATATATCTAAATAAAATAATAGGGAGTCCATGTATTTACCTCAGTAGATCTATCGTAGCTCTTTTTAAAATGTTCATAAACATTAATTAAAATTACTTCTTTCGTTTGCCCACAAAGCGCTCTTCTTTACCCAATTTGCTTGAACACGATGACATGTTTGTAAAACACAAGAAATTTCATTATCACCCGGTATTTTAAAGGACGAAACAAAAGGCCTTCCACCACAAACGCGAAACAATAACTATGCACCTTTGTTTTTTTCGTAATACGAAAGGATTAACCAATACAGTCAAGATCGCAGCGACAACGCACAGTGGTCCCACAAAGAAATTTAGGGCGCCAAAATTAAAAAAATGAAATGTACCAGAGAGAAAAACTAGCTATGATCTGATGTACTGTGACCTTGAAGGCTTCTAGTACCACATATGACAACTCGCTCGAGGTACGTCTCGTTGCTATGGAGACGCCATAAGATGGTGGTTATCTAGAGCAACTGGTATTGTCAATTTGTGTGTGTTTTTCATGCGCGTTTTACAGTGCCTTGTTCCAGTATTTTAAAATTAATAAACATGGTGTTTTATTGAATTTTTCTCGCTGAATACTAATCTGTGCTCGTTCATTACTGTAATTTAATCGGTATTCTGGAAATTTGCATTTGAAGTAAGTACTTTTTAGTCACTTTTAACTGGCTATATGTAGTGTTACAAAATTTTCCCATCCTTTCCCATAAAAACTTTTCAGATAAAAGTTTCTCCTTAAAGCCAGTACTATCACCTACATCACTTACATTTCCCCCGTTTTCCCCCCAAATCCTTAAAATTTGATTTATACTACTAAATTAGTGATTACTATTGTGTAAATTTTAGTTCTTCAAGCAATCATGTTTTTTATTATAGAAATTTAATTTGAATGCTCAGGAGACGTTGGTTGTACCTACCTAACTATGCACAATAGCCTTGCGGGAGATACCTGTTATTGGAGCACTGGAGATTATATGTTTTTGTTTCATGGTTTCTTTGTTTTTGTTGTTCAGTGCTCTGTTGGTGCCTCTTATATAAATCAATAAATTCAGTTAAATAAAACTTGCTAAAAGAATAATTTGATTCTTCTTTGTATTTTGATTTTACTTCTCAGGAAATGTAATTAATAGATAATGGAACTTTTTTCCCACACCCAGAGATATTTTAGACTTGCAACGCCATACAAATTTTATTAAAAAACTGTCCATCATAAATAGGGGTGGTATCCTTTCTAATTTGTCACCTGATAACAGAATACAATAGTTTACTCTCCATCTCTTTTACTTGCATGTTTCTTGTACTATCTGTATCTTCCACTTAGGAACAACATGCGAAAAATTGAAAAGTCTAACTGTATCTTTCACCCCAAAAACAATAATGAAGAAGTGGAGCCAGACACATTTTTTTCAAAAATATATCAAAAAATGGACTCAGCGCCTAAAAAAAACATATATTTTGATACCCCACACGAAAAATTTCAATATATTAAGATTTGCCCCCCTCCCCTGGCGCCCCATTTGGTTTTTTCAAAAAAATAAGCCCAAAAACGGATTCAGCGATACAAAAAACATATATTTTGATACCCCACACGAAAAATTTCAATATATTAATATTTGCCCCCCTCCCCCTGGCACACCATTTGGTTTTTTCGAAAAAATAAGTCCAAAAACGGATTCAGCGATACAAAAAACATATATTTTGATACCCCACACGAAAAATTTCAATATATTAAGATTTGCCCCCCTCCCCCTGGCACCCCATTTGGTTTTTTCGAAAAAATAAGTCCAAAATCGGATTCAGCGCCTCGAAAAACCCCCATACACCAAAAATTAGAATTTTGGCGCCCTAAATTTCTTCGTGGGACCACTGTGCAACGTGGCGTCGGCAAGGTTAAATGAAATTACCTGTAGAATATATTTTGTATCATGATTTGTTTAGATCTTGTTTCTTTGTTTTCTGTCGGAGTCTTAATAAACTTCTATCCATCAATTTATGCCATTAAATAATGTAATTTTTATTTGTAAAATACATATTTTTATAATTTGCTCATTCGTCATAGTCCTCGTTGTAGATTTGGTCGTGATCTTTATGGAAGCAATGGTATTTTTTCAGATTGAATCCTTTTTCAGTTCATCATTGATTGATATGGATAAATTTACCTTATATTTTGTAACGGAAAGGACTATTTGAAATTTTGATTAAGTTAAAAATTAAGTTGTATTTGTGGTCCGTTTGAGACATAGATCTAAAAAAAAGATATCGAATCGGTTAGAACACTTTAAAACATGGATCTAGAATAGAATAACAAACGTAGAAATCCTTAACAATTCAAGAGTGGACAGAAAATTTCTGAATTTTATTGATCTTCGATAGATCTCTAATGGATAATGTTCTGTGACTATAAAAGTTATGCCTCCTCCATTTAACTTTGAAGGGTAGAATAGAGAGTCGTTGAGAAGTTGGTAGACAGCAGCTCTTGGCACCACGACTGAAGAGAGTGAACTGGAAACCGTGGAGGAACAGTTACGGACGTTAGCAGAACAGAGTTTCTCCCCGTTACAGGCTTTTGCCTAGTGGGGATGCTAATTTGTTTTTAAATTCTTACTAAAATTATGACGAATGTACACTTCCATTATTGTCTGTTGTATCATGTTATACACGAATAAAGAAAAAAAAAAGAAAAAGAGTAGGTTTCGATAGAGAGTTTTCCAAGGTAAGGACAGTGCCTTCGTGTGACTATTGACTCAGCTGGTAAAAAAAATTACACTGGTCCAAAAAGTGTAGGTATATTTTTAAGTGATTCTCTCAAAAAATCCACACACAATTTTGACATGTCACACTTGCCAAACCATGAACACTGCATATAAAATAGAAATATTACTATACGGGTTATTAAACTGCTATATCATTTGACACAATAATTAATCGTGGTCCAATCTGCCAAGCGTTTGTGGAAATCAATTGCTTTTAAGATCTAAAGAAAGCTAAACTTAATTCAGAAACTAAGTATGGTTGAAATCTTGTGGTTAATATGAAAGAAAGTCGGGTTAGTACGAACACTGTAACTCGAGATAGGCTGAACAGATTTTTATGATGCTTGGTTTATTGGATTCTTCTCCGCACCGGATAACAGAATAACTAATACAAAGTTGAAAAAAAAATTGGATAAGAAATAATATAAAATATAATATTAAAGTTAGCATGAAACGAATTTCTTGCGATTCCAATGCCATCTATGAAAAATTCAATAGCAACAAAATTATTATTTAACTGACAACCATAGAAAAAATTCTGGTACGCATATTTTTGATGGATTTATTTTCGAGATTTCGGAAATAATTTTTTAACATTCAAACATATTTCGAACGTATTGTATAAATTACAAATCTGAAATCAATATTCATAGTAAGGACTACAGGACAACGTCTGTCGTGAAAGCTAGTATAAAATAGCCATTTTCAATAACAAGTAAAATAATATGGACGTTGTTATGGTTGTTTCATGGATCACGGGCTAGAGGTCTCTAAACATTAACATTACACCATGTCAGTGTCACGATATTTTTAATCAGCGATCTTTGAAATAACATATCATATTGTTATTTTGAAAGCACGATAAATAAAATTTAACAGTGAAAGCGTTTCCTTCTCAGAGTGATGCCAACTAAAGGAATGTCGAACAAAGGCGCATGCAACCGAGAGTTGAATAGCTCTAACCGTGAAAAATAGTTTCTGCCGTCGCGTCATCTCTTTATCGCGAAAACCTCATTATTGGCAGTTGACATTATCGCACTCGACTAACGACATTCACGAAGTATATTATGTCATTGTGCGCCAATAGGACGGATTCACTGATAAAATTAAATGACACTAAAGGTTCGTTTTTAAAGTATCGCATTTTTTCAATTTTCATCGACGCTATTCTTTGCAGTTTGTGATAAAGATAGAAAAAAAAAACAAAATATTTTATCGAAATAAAAATTTAATAATTAAAAAAAAAGATTACTTTTGAAAATATATTTTTTTGATGTAGGTAAATTTTATGCCGATTTGTAGTATTACGGTATGAAAAAAATCTGACTGATTTGAAATACAATTAAACAAGTGGTCGAACAGTGATCGAAATTCGACCATAACTAATTAAGATTATAAGTTTGAACATTATTAAGGTTCCATTGTCTAAGACTGAGCGAGCGATATTTCAAAATTTTCTTTAAAAAAAAAATGACATGGATACGTCAAATTTGAAATATTGATAAGATTTTTCTATTATTTTTAAAGACAAAAAATATTATAAAACTATTTTCAATTTGAGCACAGATAAACAAAATAAATGATCTGTGTCTAATACATCGAAGTGTGTGTGAGTATGAAATACATAACATTAAAGTAGTGTGCTTAGTGTTTTTTTACCAATTTAATCTATTTTTATGCATAATTTAAAAAAAAATAGTATTCGCCACTCCTCCACTATATAAATTAATATAAGTGTGCGAAATTTCATACTCTTCGGTCCTCGCGATTTTCGTATTAATAGTCACAAAGTATTTCATTCACATCTCTTATATAAAAGAAAGTCGGGTTAGTGTGAACACTCATAACTCGAGAGCGGCTTCACAGGTTTTTATGATGCTTGATTAATTGGATTCTTCTCCGATCCGGATTACAGAATAAAATGGATAGCAAATAATAAAAAATAAATAAAATACTAATGTTACTATGGAACGAATTTACTCACAACAACGCTATCTATGAAAACTCTACAGAAACACAATTTTTATTTACTTGACAACCATTGAGTTTCAAAACATTGGTACGCAGATTTTCTTTCAGGCTTTCAGAAATATTTTTTTTAAATAGGAAATTAATTTATCAATATACCAATTCGAATTCAGTATTCGTAGTATAAGACTGGACAACGTTTGTCGTTTGACAATATTATAAAGATGTATAATATAGTCTTTTACGTATTCAATCAATCAACAAATATCTTCAATTATCTCGATTTTTTACTTATCTATGACTAAATTTTATAGAACCGATCAATTATTTCACTAGCTTATTCATTGTCCAATAAATAGAGGGAAGATGAGCCGAAAATCTATTCGAAATGAACCACTTTTTCTAGGTATCTAAGCTATGGTTTAAGTTTATAAGCTTCGTTAACCTGATTCAGATTTTTTAAAGTCAACGTGTTTTTTTTTCAAATCCGCTCCATTCATGATTGCATAGAAAAAAAAAAGAAACGCTTACCATAGAAAAATAGATTGTCGTCATATTTTACATACTGACGGCAAAGCCGAAAAAGGACGTCACCCGATTTTTCATATTATTTTTATGAAGCGAACATAGCACTCGGTGATAACAGCGAAATATCGAAAGGTAGGAAATGGAGTAACGAAAACAAATGAGTTCCAATGACAGCACGAATGTTGCCAGTATGAAAAAAACGACCTTTCTTTTTTATGAAAAATAAAAAAAAACCCGCCACGTTTTTTTCCCCAACATCTGTCTTGTTTGTTTTTCAAAAAACAACCTGCATCTATTTTAAAAGAAGAAAAAACTACTCAAACTTTTTTATGAGATTAATTGTTTGGTTCTATTTTTTTTTCGTCTCGCAAATAAAAAAATATTTTATCAAAGGTCCTTTTTAAAATCAATATCTCTTGTAGGCTTCGATTCTTAAGTGGGTACCAGATAAGTTGGCGAAGGATATAAGGGAAGGCTTTGTCATTTTTTATATCCTCTAATACTTGGCTTTTTGGAAGTATTGAAGTAAGTGGATATAACTATTGAGAAATATTTTATTAGTGTCTATAAATTATTATTTCTGTTGCGGCTGAGAAAGTGGGAGAAATATCCGAGATATTTTTGTGTCAATGGAAACATTTAATATTGCAGAAAAGTTAGGTAGAAGTTTTACGAAAATAAATTCTTTCTTAAAGTAATGTTTTATTGAGTGAAACAAATCTGTTCCTAACAAAACAAATAACTTATCTTTATTTCGATGTCGGATCCTCTATGGTATTCCTTAAATAAAAAAAGACAAATAGATATCCTGGCTTTGCATTTTTCAGGTATGGATTGACATTCAGGTCTTTGGAGAGCAGCTCCCTGCTACCAGAAACATACCTACAGTTTTTTCAACAATTAGTGACAACCAAAAATAAGGTGTTTATTTTATAAACTTGAAATTTTTGAAATCATCTTACCAATTATGGTATATAACCCCTTATCATAAAGAACCAGTAAAAACTGCTATTGAGAAAAGGAAATGAATAAAAGAAAGATAATTTTTATTGTATTGAAATACTAATCTTCTGAAATAAATTAAACATTTTCTTTCCGAAATTTTCGAAGTAATCTAAAAAAGTTCCGGATAGAAAAATATTGCCCCAGGATGAGAATTAAACCAGAGACCTTTGGTTTAAAAGTCGGCCTAAAATCAATTTGACTAATACCGTGGTATAATGGTTTTAAGAGATTATATTAAGGTATAATGTCAGTATTAATAAAATAATGTATGTGTATCTATTTTTTTTATTTTGTTAATGATATGTTTGATTAGACAGACATTAGGCTAGTTTGAAAGAAAGAGATCTAGTTTGAAACGAAAAGTAGTTGAAAATTTAATTATCTTCTTACTCTATAGTTTCTTGAAAATAATAGAACTTTGCAATGAATATGAACATCCGCGCATGAGAAATAATTCAAAATTATTCATATAAAACGAATGGAAAATTTTGCTAGATTTATTTCTATATGAATATGAAAATTTCAATAACTCGTGCTTACAATGTTTAACGTGGGATAAAAGTGTATAGAACATAATAATATAATTAAAAAGAATAATGCACTTTATATGAGATTGTCTTGTACAAAGTGCACTCGCTCGAATAACATGCAACAGGCGAACACTGTTACATACGTCATGGTTTCTGTATATTTTTCTCTAGTGTCGGTTTTATTAAAGAAATAATATTATGACAGTCACAGTCAAATACAGTGTACTTATTCAAATGCTTCGTGTTTTATTTTACTACGTTTTGACATTACTACATACTAAGTATACCTACACTTTATTTGATAAATAATATAACTAAAAGTTAGATTCACAAAATTATTGCAATAACTCCATGTACCTTGTACATATAGCTGTTATTTAAAAAAAATACAAATATATTGGAATCTCTACATACAAAAATGGAGCCCTACTTTACAAGTACATAGCATCACGCGAGAGCGGCTGGGCCAATTTCTCGTTTACTATAATTGTCAGGAGAAGATTCTCATGAAAGAAAAAATAAGAAGTTTTCGCAGAAGATTAGAAAATATTCAAGAAAACTTAAAGAAGGTAACCTTTTTAATGCTTTTTTACAATAAAAACCAATTCTAATTTTGAAATTTAATTAGCGTTTGACAGAAACTGTCAGTTTTTGGATAGTTGATGCGATTGACAGAATGCGGCTTGAAAATAAATGATTTGAAACAGTGAAACAGATGCATCTGTCGGAATAACATTGGTTAAAAGCTGATTTATTTATCATTCTACAAATTCAAAATTGGGTTGGCTGGAAAAGATCCTTCGGGATGAGTCCGTCATTTGACTCATTTAAATGGTTGTATCAAAAATATATTTTAGTTTCGGAAAAAACCTTATTTATTATCTATTTTATTTAAATAGTAATAGTTAGGACTATAGGACAACTTCTGTCGGGAAAGCTAGTATGGGGTATTTGGTATAAATCTCTCTTAGAATCTTTTTCTCCTATGAATCTTTTTTTTAAACTTAGTTTCACTAAGGAGTAAAATTCCTTTTCTCAGGTTAATAAGAACAGATCTTCAACAACTTTTAACTCTTGAGGTTTTCCAATAAACTTTTAAGTAAACAATAATGTTGATGGGCTGTTCAAATCTTTCATATATCGTAGAAGACCAAAAGGAGAATATATTTTTAAATAGACTCCACTGAGGACCATACGAAGGTCTTTTAAGTTTTGCCCTATTTTACTCTTGAACTTAATCAATGTAAATGGAATCCTTACAAACTATGCTAATAAGCCTTACCTAGAGAGGAAGTATCCCATCTGGTTACTCTGATGGTAGGAGGAAAAGTTTTTTTTTCCTACCAACTGTCACTCCGCATTTTTCGTATTTCGTGTTTCGACCTTGAACAGATGCCAGAACTCACACAATATATTATTTAAAAAGTTAAAAGTTTAACTTCTCTTCGAACAATCCATATTTTGTATCGAAGCAATAATATATATACATATATATATACGCTCTAAAAATATCAGATTAAATAACGATAAAATATTTTTGCCAAAATGTACGGATGAGATATTATGTTTTTTTTTATTTCAGAGCGTGAAATGTATAAAGGTAGGTACGTTCGGGGTTATCTATTTTGTCCCTGGTCCAAATATGAGAAATGTGGCCATCAATTTTTTTCCATATCCTGTGAGTAATAGACCATATTTTGAATTTATGGTATTGAGGTATTTTTTGGTTTTGAATTATTTTCAGGGAAACATTATTTTATTTATCGAGCATTTTCTCCAAATTACTTTCACTTTTCGGCTAGTTTGTGATTCATAAATGTTAGTTTTTACCCAGATTTATTTATGACAAAACTCAATCATGTTTGTCACTCCAATCATCTTTGATTTGATCTTTCCGAACACATTTTTTAATTATATTATGGTCACTGGTTCTGTAACTCTGACGTAATTTAACTACTGGATATGGATTCAAGTAACGATTCTAACATAACTAATTTTCTACGGAAATCTAGAAGGAAAAAGTAAGGAGAAGATCTTGTCAGTGCTAAGGCAGAAGTTTCCGTACTAGACATAGAGTCGATTTGACGTAGCACTAGCACTGCATGAACGACAAAAGTCATGAAACACTTACTCACTCTCTGTTATTGTATTGCAATGTTCCATCATCATTTTTTGTTTATTTTATTATATTTCTAAAACCAAATATTTTTACAATAACTACCTACTTTTTTTTTCCTCCCATCAGGGTCTCGAAGACGTCGAAGACCCTCTCATACCGTGTTCCGTTCCTTCGAGGCAGAGCTGAGGGAAATGGACTTGGTGTGGGAGGAGGTCATAAGCATTGCGCAAGATCGAGCGCAATGGAGAGCTCTTATTGCCTCCCTATGCTCCTAAGTGGAGTTCAAAGGGAGATTTGATTTGATTTGATTGAGAAATATCTCAATATTTTTTATTATTTGATTAAAAAAGTAGCGAAATATTTGTTTTAAATAGTGTCTATCGAGAAAAAAAAATTGTTCCTCTAGAACACAAACAATGCTCTAATTTGGAAAATGCAAGATCGGCATAGGTAGGTATACATGTTACAGTGGCAAAGAATGAAAATTATGAAATTTAAACAGTTTTTTTTTTTTATATAAAAACCACATTTAAGTAAAATTATAACCTTTTCTGATTATTTGACGGTTTAACTTAAGAAGGTATTACCTACAACATAACCCATAGTATTAAAGATAATAATATACTTCCTTAGGTACTCCCAAAATGATAATCTTCCCTATATTGTTCCACATAACATGATATTAATTTCTATTAATAACCTCTTAATATGATCGTGGTAGATGATTAACTAGAACGATTGGGAGGATTATTTTAAACGATAGCTGGCTGTTTCCTACAACTAAATACCTTGTACTTTTGAAGACGGGTAGCATCCACGTTCTCCAATTAATTACTAACGATGTAGTGAATTATCTATTAAAACCTCGAGGTATTTGTGGTTAGAAATGTCTATATGAACCACAGTTATGTGGTTTATACTAGATATAATCAAAACTACACATTTAAAATGTGGTTCGATCCCAGGTGCCGACCATCTTCCTCTTTCACGACACAAGCTTTCAGTAGCTTACTGTGAAAGAGTCAAGGAGTGTATTTGTGTTCACTTTGAGTGAGTACAGATTCATTTAAAAAAATTTGGGGTTTGATTGAATAATTTTGTAGCACATTTATTTATTATACTACTAGCTTTCTCGACAGACGTTGTCCTGTAGTCCGTACTATGTCATTGTATATTGATTTCAAATTTATAGTTTATACAAAATTAAGTTTAAAATAGGTATGTTTGAATGTTAATTATTTTTTTCCTATAAACTCGATAGAAATTCTATCAAAAAACTACGTACCAATGTTTTGAAACTCAATGGTTGTCAAAACATTGTGTAGCTATATAATTTTTCAGAGATGGCGTTGAAGTCACTAAATCCATTCCATATTAACCGCAAAAAATATTCTGTTATCCGGATCGGAGAAGAATCCAATAAACCAAGCATTATAAAAATCTGTTCAGCCGATCTCGAGTTATAATTGTTCGCACTTACCCCTTTCTGTTATATAATAATATACTAAGTGAACTGTTGAAATCTTTAATCTTAATGGTATCTCAGTGAGTGCGTTTTTATTTTTTATAGGTAATAAAAACACGAACTTGTTGGAGAAAGTTTTAATATTTTCAATGACAATAAAGAAGATATGTTTCAATCAAGTATGGAATAAAATACCCGGAAAATGACCTCAATGGCTCTGACAATAGTCCATTACTTTTTGCATCAAGAAATTTGAATTGTGTAGAACGAGACCGAATTGATGATATCGGTAAGGAGCAGAATTTTCTTCAAGAAACCGAACGAAATGTTAACGCAAAAGTATCTTTATATCGATAATCTTTCTCACTGATGTGAACATAGTAATATTTACAATTTCTTTTGAGAATAAATGCTTGAAAAAACTAAATAATAATATGGTTGCTTTTGTGTGAATAAAATCAGCACTATTTGAAAGGTAATATAAATTTGAATTTCCACAACTTCCTTCAAAAGAAAAATTCACAGAGTTTATAGTAAAAGGGTTTTACTTTAAGAGATGACCATCCGCAGTGAACTACAAAACATTATTTTACCTTTAAAAAAACACGAATATTTATTTTAATAAAAAGCTTAAAAACAAAATAAACCTTTTTTCTAAAATATTTTCAAGTATTCAGAATTATGAAATAAATCCACAATTTTGATACAAAATTTGATTAGCCAAGCTTTTAACATAAATGCGCTGCAAAGCATTAAACTTAATGATGTACCATCAAAAAGTTATTCCAATGTTAATAAGTTTTTTAATGTTAAATAAAAAAAAAGTAAATACTTATATGTAGGTACCAAAAAGGAGAAATCATTATAACAATCATTAGGTTGATATAACAAAATGAGATTATAAAGATTAAAAACATTTTTCACAATTTCAATTTTCTTTTTTTTTCGTTCATAATAATGTTTGAAGGAGCACCGAAAATAACGATGCTTTTAAACTTTCTTATTCCATTGGGAATAATATTGTAAGTGCTGCGAGCTTTTGTGAAAAATGATCGTTCACTAAATAATGCAGCCTAAAAGCTTGCATTCTTACATATTTTGTATCTCGTACAAAAGTATTATTGTTTATTTATGTAAGTATAAAAACACACTAAAATAGCTTCATGCAATGTTTGCAATTTAAAACCTCGATGCTCAAATTGAAAGAGATGGTACCATGAATATTAAGGTCTTCATTCGCTTAGCATCGGCTAGCCTTTAATTAACTTGGGAAGGTTTGAAGATCGAACATTTTTATTTTTTATTTATTAAAAGGTAGGTACATTACATAGATTACATAGAATTAAAAAAAAACATACATATATATACACAACAACGTACAAAAAAACTAGCAATCGTAACCTCTCTCAAAAGAACAAGTCTTGTGTAGAGAGAGTGAGCTCTATAAATTTATAACAGAAAAAAAAATTAAGTACACGAAAAACAAAGAAAAAAAAGATAAACAAAAAGGAATCCTTTCAAAAAGATCATCTCCACATTTCAGCACAAAGACGATAGTTCGATTGTATAATTCCTGTCCCGACAGTAAGTGCCTCCTAAGAATGCTTGGTACTCGTTGGTACGACTTCGTGCCGAATATAACCATAAGAGACTAAACGGATCAACCACACGTCAACCTACCAACTCTACCAAGTTCCGGCCACTTACTGAGCAACCCACAGATGAAATTCCGCGAATAAGCCTTAAATACCACCTGGAAGGCAATAAAAGGCGCAGTAGGTCCCTCCATACAGAAGATTGTACTTGATTGACTCTGTATGCTGGTGTTGACTGGGATTTAAATTAAAACAATGACCTTTGACATTTTTATACTAATCAGTTATGTTGCTCGTTTAGAAATTTGTTATTTTTATCAAGCTTTTTCGTAGTTATTAAATTATTTCATTACTTACTTACTTTCAGTATCCAGAACACCATCAAATCTGTAATCCCCAATATTCGGCCACCCGAATACCACTATAATTTTCCACCAGTGCGTCTTCGTGTGTACATGTCACACCCATCAGGGGGCATGTGAATAGGTGTGCGTTGTCCTGAACAGAGCCACCCTCACAGAACGTATCTCTATAACCCCATTTCTTGAGGTTATTGTAACATCGGGAGACACCTGTTATTTCTTTAATTTTTTAGAAAGAATATCTTCATTGTTTTTTTTTACAATAAAATTTCTTCTGTCTTTTTATCAGTTAAACGCAAGCTATTACGATATTTCAATCATGTGATCAACGTCAGACTAATAAGTGCCTACTTACTCCGTTATATCATATTATCCACAACTCCATTAAATTATTGTTGAACACTCACATTATTATTATACATAATGGAATTCAAACGATTTGCAAACCAAAAATATTTATTTGCATTATTAAAAACCATACGTAATCGGTTTAATTAATTTGCTTATTATTTTTATAATATGCATAAATTGAAATCAGTTTAAAATTATTTGTTTAATATAACGGACGGTTGAGTTAAAAAAAAAATATATATTTTTTAATTTAAACAATAAGAAGCACTATCCATCAATAGGAATGCACTTTTCAAGTCTTTCTTCCTTCTTTATCAAGGTCCTTTGGAGCTTCTCAACTTTCTACCCTTTTACGAAGCTGTTTTCCCTACCACCATACCCTCCAACGTTTTTATATAAGTAATCTTTCTTTCTATAGCTTCGTGATCTCTTATACGGTTGATTTGATGACACCAAAAATTTCTGGGTTGTGTTGAGCCAGTCAGTTCTTTTGTCGTATCAATTACCAAATTATCTTGTACTGCTTAAAATTGTTAAATTCTATCGACAGTGATATGCATTTTATTTTGTTGAGGACTTTTCCTTGCCGGTGTACGTGCGATTGCAATCTTGGTCAATTGTTAACTTTATTATGTGCGGCATGTATGATTTTTTCTGTTAGAGTCTACTTTTGGCGTCTTTTTTTCCTATTGATATTTTTTTTTACCTTTGTAACTGTTTATACATTACCTATATATTTTATAGAATGTATTAACCAATAAACCTTTTTGTATGTACCAGGTATTTAATGAATTGATAAACTTTGACTCAAACTTTTTAACATTTGATTTTTTTCATTAATTTTTACAATCTTTTCGTACCTAATGTTAATATTTGAGTGTTTGTAAATTTTGTGATTTTTTGCACCTAATGTTTTGTTTTGTTAATTGACTTAGGCCGCATATAATTGAATAAATTAATATATTTTTTACTTATTTTGTTCTTATTTGAAAATCTTCGTCCACTATTTGATTAATCGGATTATTTGAAATATTTCTTCCGTTACGTCCTACAGGTTGGCTTATTGCGGTACGTTCTTGTGAATAAGAAAAAAAGAGTAAAAGCGAGTCTATTATTTGGCCTTTTGAATTTCAAATGAGACGTTATTGGCGAGGCTTAGTTTAGTTTAGAGGGTTGTTAAGAGTTACATCGATACCTTCACAAACTATCTGTTTTGTATTCGCCCGGATTATTTTTTATTCCGTTCAATAAACCTTTGATCCTTTACTACCTACAGAAAAAATAACTTCTCTCTTCGTGAAAATATTATAACACGCAGGCAAAAATATAGATATGTATTGGGAAATAAAATTGTCATTTTGATTCATGTGGAAAGCTTAGCGGTTATGATACAGGTTTTCATACCGTTTTGTGCGGAGTTCGTGGTTTCAAATATAGGTGCCGACCATCTTCCTCTTTCACGACACAAGCTTTGAGTAGCTTACTGTCAGAATAAAAGAGTGTATTTAGGTACAAATATTAACTTTGGGTTGGCACATAATATTCGTTTTTTTTTTAAAAGAAATGTTGTGAAACCTCCAAAATAGAGTGGAGGGTCTGTTGATTTGAAGACCCCTTGTTTATAGCCACCGAAAAATCATTTGTGTCCGTAATTTCGGATAACTACTTGCTCTTTTCAGAATCTTCTTTTCTTTCGTTTTCTAACAATGTCTTCGAATTCGCACACTCATCGCATTTATATATTTCATACTCTGTAAGCGATATTCCTGAGTAGGCAATTTTATTTAAATAATTTTCCATTTCTATTCTTAAATCGAATAAACGTAAATTTGAATGCCTAAATTGTAATTCTTTGAAAAAAAAAAGCAACCTTAGTTCTCTAGTAGTCTTTAAGCCGCTACGTGGGTAAGGAAGATATATCGTGGAGTTGACAACGGGGATCGGAATGAGTTATTATAGTTCGGTCCCCTCCTATCCAGCTCAACCACATCTTCATGATTCCCATCTTTATCTATGTGTGAAGGTATGTATATACTAGACACTAGTTTT
Source organism: Mystacides longicornis (assembly GCA_963576905.1). Classification (NCBI taxonomy): domain Eukaryota; kingdom Metazoa; phylum Arthropoda; class Insecta; order Trichoptera; family Leptoceridae; genus Mystacides; species Mystacides longicornis. The sequence continues at coordinate 28,050,442 of OY756426.1, read as the reverse complement.
ATATAATATACGTAAATACATAGGTGCTCTTATATGGTATAGACGAATATTCTCCTATAGGCGAATAAATAAAAAAAGATTTATCCTTTGAGGAAAATAACATAAATAAAGTTTTTTGTCAATACCGTATTTTTGTATGAGTTGCTTTGTGTTGGCTTTGTACCACATCACATTTTTTAACAATTTTAGGACTAATTTTATACCTATGTTTTTTGTCTACACAAATACGGTGAGAGTTCAATGCACATAAATATCTCTTAATTCAATTAATATTCTGCAAAACTTCACTTTTCTGCTTCCGGGATACCTATTGTGCGTGTCCAGTCCACCCGCTTTAAATAACCGAAATAACGTACTTCATATGTGTGCATGTTTAGTTCGAATACTTTATTGAGCATAGACTAACAAAACTGTCAAAGAGCTTCGTTTGTATGAGCGTGAGGCTTTATAATCGTCTCCCTCACGAACTCAAATTATCTGACTCTGCTTGTTTCCAGAGGGAGGTCAAAAGGTATCTTGTTAAAAATGCTTTTTATTCAACTAATGGGGATGCAATAAAGATTTGAAGAAGATTTAACAAAAGATAATTTTAATTTTCCAAGGAAATAGAATATCTTAACAGGTAGGTAATATTGTGTACCTACATTTATTGGCTTAATTCAAGTAGGTACAGTTAGATTCAATAGCTTTTCAGAGAATTGCATTCTCATGCATTTAATCTAAACTAACATAAAGTGCATCTAAAGTAGCGGAGTAGTTTGGTGGTCGCTGCATAGTAATACACTGGGATGTTTGAGAGCTAGCTGAATGTCAGTGCATGCAATTTGAAAATCGCGTTGTTTCTCTTTTAAATGTTCAAGGATTAAAAATATGACTTCACTGAAAAACTTTTACACAAATCATCATGGATCAATTCCATAAGCCTTCTTCCAAAATAAAGACACTTGAATCTGTTTCATTTAACGGGTAGTGATCAATGTGAACAAAGATGTAGCTTTATAGATACCAAAGTCTAGATATAAACTAACTAGCGATATACCGCCTCGTAATCGAGTGATGTACCTATATTCATTGGTGTATGTTTCGTAATGTTTATGTACTATCTTATTTTTGTATCAATTTGACTGTCTGTATATTAATGTTAAAAAATTTTTTTTTTACTTAAGATGATTCTAAAACAAAAATGTTAAATTAAAAAAAATACAAAATTAATAAGAATAATCGAATCTATATCACTCAAAGTTAATAGAATCAAATCAAAATAATCGCAAGAAAATAAAAAAAAATATAACTTAAAGATTATGTATATTATCAAAATTATGGTTTGTATCACATCTTTTCGTCTGTCTTTTTTCTAACTAACTTCCTCAAAAGTGAATTAATTTATGAATCGATGCAGGTATGTGCGATCCAGTTTACTGCATTGTTAACCCCACATGAAACATAAAAATCTCCACTTGAATCAGGACCTCACTTAAGCATTTTTATCATAAATCTTAATCACTTTGAACTCTGTATTCATTCTGTATCACAACCCAAAATAGCTCTTCAAGTTATTACTAATTGTGTTTGTAAAGATTTATAATAATTCAAAGTCTGCTTTAAGAAGACGATATATAAATCGCCATAATATGCTGTTTTGTTAATGAATTCCTTTCACTTATTCAAGATTGAGAGATTCTACCCCTTGTTTAAATTCAGCAATTTATGCAAATAAAAAGGCCCAGATTCTAACCCTTAATAACTGAAATAATTTCCTTCAAAGAATACCTTCGCTCTGTGACGGACATGTTCCGTTGACAAGGGTATCCGATGAGGTCTCATTTATGGGTAGCCGGCTATCACCGGATCCAAAATTGATGGGTATCACGCTGGAAGATTTAAGGATATTTTAATACCTACTGTCCCTGATCACGATATACACATCATGATTACGTGTAATGAAGTTTAAGTACTTCGCACCATTATAATCTGCATCTCCTTCTAATGCGCGTCGCATTATTTGGTCGGATGTCGGAAAGTCATCCATATGGTGAAAACACAAAGAACGCCGATTCCGATCGGCGCCGATCGCTAGAAAGAATGTTGTCTATGGTTTCAATGTATTTAAATGGCGAGATTTTAAAATGTAAAAAATACTCACAGTTCAAAAAGTGGCTACTCGCGGCGCTAGTAGTTCTTTCATATCACTAGCGGATCGGGAATGTATAGGTAGCTGATATTATCAATTTTTGGAGTGACGTCTCAAGACCACAGCGGACGAGTGGTTATAGCCGCCGCCTTTCATACTGATGGTTGTAAGTTCGATTCCCGGTGCAGGCCTTATTTTTTTCCCTTTTTTTACATTTTTGAAGTACATATTATTATTTTATCAACCAATTTTAAGTAAAAATCAATTTTAAAAGTTGCCTATTTTCTCATACAAAGTTTTCTTTCATGGAGTATGGAGTGACATTTTATTTTTTGATTCACAAATTGTTTTTTTTTTTTTTGAAAAATGAAGATATTGCTGGTCATTGTCGTTTAGTTAAGTCAATTTGAATAGATTAGGGATTTGACAACATCCTCGAATGATAACATTACGATTTGAATAGGTTAGGTTAAGGTTGGAACTTAGTTTTTAAGGGGGGTTTGGGGGGTGGAACCCCCCATACCTCTTCCGACACGTCCCCGAATGATAACACTACACTCTGTTAGGTTAGAAACATACTCATTTAGAAGGCTTTTGTCAAAAATCTTTTCCTTGCAAGGAGTGACATTTTATTTTTGAACTACTAGCGCCGCGAGTAGCCACTTTTTGAACTGTGAGTATTTTTTACATGTTAAAATCTCGCATTTAAATGGGCGTGTGCGTATGCTCATTCAAATGCATAGAAGCATTCTTTACTGGCGCCGGTCGGAAACGTCATTCTTTGTGTTTTCACACATAACAGACACCGACAATGAGTGTCAAACCGGTTTTGATGGACGCATCAGGAGTGTAAAATAAAACCATTTTTTTATTAAATAGGCAGCTATTGAAAAGAAACCCAAAAAACATAGCCTCATTAAATAATAATTTATGCATCAAGTCAAGAAGGTATCGCACAAGTTGTTTAAATTTTAATAAACTACAAACTTCCGCGAAAAGTCAAGTGCTTAACTGTCATTTTAAGATTTCAGCAGGTGTTGCAAGTAAAATAAATAAATTTTCCCTTACTTTGAATTTATAATTAGGTCACCAACAATATTCAAGTATTGGTACGACAGAAACTTGATAATTTATTCATTCGAGCAGAGATTAAAGATTCGCGTACAATAGGCCCTCTCACTGTACATTATAATAATCACGTCGATTTTGTACTAAGCAATTGAAGGACTTGGAGCAATAAGGTGACAAGTTACAATTTTTACAAATGTGTTTATAAGTAAAAACTAACTTTTTTTTAAAATTTATTCTTTATATATTATTTTACACAATTATTTGTTACACATAAATCTCTTACAGTTATTTTACAATATTGTGTAGTCCATCTCGTCTAAAGCAACTTAATGCTTGAGCGACGAGATGGACTTTCTAAAATTAAATATTCACACAATTAATTATATTGTCAGCATTAAGTAGGTACCTAATGATGGACAAACATTTTTTTTTTACTTTTTTTTTGCATTTATGTACACATATTACATACATGATACCAAAAGAAATGTCTCAAAAAAAAAGCTTCCACCAAACACCAGACACACACAAAATAACCATCAACACAGAAACAACCACCCACAAATAGACAAGAGGATAATATGATCATGGACTTTCCAAAAACAATGTCAAAAAATTAAATATTTATAGATGTATTGGTTTCAATGATTTTGAAAACATCGTATTGCTCAGAAAGAATTCTTATTTTTTTGTGAAGAAAGTGACAAGCAACTTACAGGTAATTTTAAAATTTCTTTTGTTTGAGTAAAAATGTTATAATATCTATCGTTTTTATTTTCAAAATTCCTGTGTTGCACTGTGTGTATGAAATTTGTTTATTAAGATATTTTTTTGTGTGTTTTGATTGCTTTTTCGTTTGTTTTTTTCTATTATTGCGTTGTATTCGCTATCCTCGATACAGGTTTACACCGTTGATCGTTGTAACTTATGTAAGCAGATATAATTATAATCTAAATTTCAAGTAAATAAAATTAAAATAAATAGATTAAATCTTCCCATCTGCCCCAGATGATGATTGGTGGAATCCAATCGAAACGTCGGGCGACCAACGGCTCTTTTCAGAGCCAACCTGAGTACACGGAGTACCCAAAACGTTTCGTTCACGCATCGTATATTTCTCTCCGTGACCACCTCTTCACAGAAAAAAAAAAAAAAAATTACAATATATATATATATATATATATATATGTATATATATACATTGTAAAATGCTAATGTTTCTTTGTATTCTTTGGGAAATAAATAAATAAATAAAATTTTGAATTTTCATTTCGCTCTTCTGTAAAAAATGAAATTTTTGGCTTGTCATTTTATTGCTGCGAGGCCTTCAATTCATTCTGACGGTTTCGTATATCGATATTTAACAACCGTCTCACAAAAGATGAATAAGTTATTAGTATTGTTGATATTCATATTTAACCCACAGAAATGCCCACTTTGACGAGGGTTTTCACTATATTGTTCGCACACATTATTATATGAACTCTGTGCGTCTATGGCGATGTTTTCTATAAACCTACGACTAAGTGCTTCGTTAATATGATAGGTTTGTGGAAATTTATGCAAAATTATAATATTTTGAATAATGTGGAATCTTATTTTATTCTTGAACTATTCCATGATATAATAATTGAAACGTCATGAATAAAAGCAATGATATGAGCGTAATAATTATTCTATTTGTTATGCGACTAAGTGACAAAACAATTCAATTTATTATTTTTTTTCATCCGGTTTAAAAAAAAAAATCACAGTTTAATTTATTCGTTAAAATTTTCATTCGTATTATTTTTGTTCATTTACTTATATAAATTTTTGTATATTATGTTTTTAGAAAAATATATCTTGGCTCGACCAAAAGCAGAACAAACTGTGCTAAGTTTGAAAATCGTCAAAGGCATTTAGATTAAAAATCCTGATTACAACATCATCAAAATCATAGTAAATTATTGCAACTTACTATGTAAAAGTTATATACGGAGTGACTGGTAATTCCATACATTCTTTGAAAGGGGTTATACTAGAGCGAATATGCAACAAATTTATTCCCATTAACCAGGGGACAAATGCATTCATACGTTTTCGGAAAGCTTATTAAAAGGGGAAGTTTTTCATTTGGTTTGTACGCCAAGTGTATTATACTTTTTTGGAGTAACTCCCTTCGAAAATACGAAATTAAAAATGAAAAAAAAAAAAAATTGATATGTGATTTTAAAACGTTGTATTTTTTTACTTCAATCATTCATTTTTTCTTTTGCTATTAGAGAAATCAATTTAGTTTCCAAAATTGAGTACTTTGTTCACAATTTTCAGGTAGGTCAAAAGGTGGAAAATTGAAAAAACTCTTTACTCGAAAACCACTGGCTTTCGTTAAAAAAAAGTTTAATTACTCGAAAACCACTGGCGTTTGGCCCTTGGTTAATGGGAACAAAATTGTTGCTAATTTGCTGTAGTATAACCCCTTTCAAAGAATGTATTGAATTAATAGTCACCCTGTATATAAGGAGGTACGTACTTAGATTTCAGTAATCACAAAAGCTCAAGTAGCAAAATTCTTTGACTTCGTATTATTTTTTATATTTTACTGGACCAACTTATATAATTCTTTTTTGTTGTATTTAATATTGTCAGGAGAAGGTTAATGAAAGAACAATAAGAATGTTGCGCGAAACATAAGAAAATTTAAAAAGATTCTAAAATAAGCATATACTTAAGTGCATATGGACAATGTGCACTTTGTATTTTTGAATTTTATTTAGCGGTCAGATGTTTCAAAATTTGCGCGATAATCAGAATGTGACTTGTATGATTCATCTATCGAACAAAAATTGGCTAAATAGGTAATTTATTTATCACTAGACAATTTCGAATTAAAAATATTCATATTATTACAGACCCCTTTTATTTATTCATTCTGTAATTTCTTTTCACCTACGATAAAGACAAGACAACTTTTGTAGGGAAAGTTAGTAAAACATAAAAAGCAGCTATCTAGCTAACAGCTAACGTTTGTATTCTTTCAAAAATATAATATTATGTAAAACACCACTCTTGTGCAATATCGTCAGTTAATTTTAGCTCTTGAGAATATGAGAAAGTATTTACAGAGAGGAGTGTAAATTCTTCATATTCAAAATAACCTTTCAAACACAGATATTGTAGAGCTTTCATTCATTCAAGAAAAAGGTAAAAAAAGATTGAACTTTATATGTAGGTGAAACATTTCTTTGTTTTATTCGGAATGAAAAAAAAAGTGTTTACTTTCTGTTTATCAAAATAATAAAAGTCACCTCACACCATCTTTTTTTTTATTTCAGAGACCCGAAATGTTTCCTATTTGTTCGATCCGCTCGCACTTACGAAATCAGTAAAAGGGTGTGAAAGTGACGACGATAGTACAGTTTGCGATTTATGAAGAGAATTGGGTGTTTTACCTCTTAAAAACCACGTGGATTCATGACCTTTCTTTCTCGTTCTCTCTGAACAATCATTCCTTTTAAATGTGTAAGCGCAAGTGGGACGTGAATGCTCTCGCAAGTTACGTTTAGTAAAAAAATCATAAAATTTCCAACTATGAATAAAACACTCCTGCGAGAACTCACGTAGGTGTTTCATAAAAAATGCGTAGGTGGAAAGAAATAAATTTTGATTATCGTATCATGTAATAATTGACCCTTGTGACATATGGTATTATGTTAATGGGACATTTCAAAAGGTTTTATTCGTTTGCATTCCAAATTTATGACAAACCTTTGAATAAATTTTGCTTTTTAACAATGTGTTTGTCGTGCTAAAAAATACCGCATAAATTTTATAAATCATTATTGATAATTATTGATTTAAAAAATAACCAAACATTGAAACTCCTGGTTTTATGCAAAGTTGTTTCAGATGAAGGTACTCCTTATTGCAGGCAACCTGTGTGTTGAAGCAATCCGCAATAAATGATTGTGTATTCGTTAGATGGTTTCTGTTTGAAGTTATTGTTTCTGTCGCGAGTGTAAACGATTCGCACTTAATGAAGAGAGAGTAAACAAAAGGAAGTTCCTCGTCATTGTACAGAATAATTATTACTACCCCCTACCTACTTACCTACTACACTCTATTTGCATAACTAGCGGTGAAGTTTTTTTAAAGAAACAAATCTTTCAAGAGTCACACAATTACAATAATAAAAGAATAACTTGTTTTTAATGAAGTTCATCTTTATTTTCTTCAAACGATGTAGAATATAGGTGAAGTGTCAACTTATAATAATTACATGCTTACGTTGTCTTTGAATAATATATACCTTTGAGTGAAGGAAATGTGAGAGGCGATAAACACCTTACTTAAAAACGCAACACCTAAACTTGCAGATTTGTTTGGTATTTACGTGTTAGCGCTTACAAATTTCGCGATAAAGTTGCCGCACTATTGCCGCATAATATGCACTTGCGCTTTTGTCCCACGAGCTAAAGTAGTCGCGCTTTGATCTCTGCGCTATCGCCGCATATTATACATTCTGCACTTTTATTGTCCCACGCGCTTAAATCTCCGCGCTATATTGTCCCACGCGCTTAAAACTCCGCGCTATATTGTCCCACGCGATGAATTCTGTGCGCATTTTCACGATAAATATAATGATTTCGATGGCTTTTATCAATTTCGGAACTTATTGAAAAACGTCTACCATAATAAATTTTTTTTTAACTAAGTATTGCAACAATGTACGTTATTTTAATTTATTATAATGTACTTTCAAAAAAACAAAAAAGATAATAAAAATATATAGATATAAAAACGTCTTCAAGTTTCAAGTTTATTTATTTATTCATTTAAACAATAAATTTGTGTGTGCAATAATTCTCTTTAAATAAATTACATTCACTTAAATATTTATATTTATATATGTCGTAATTTCCATGGTTTTTAACAAACGTTAAACGGCAGAGAAAAAAAACAGTTTTTCAGAATTTAAATTGTTAATTTTTAACACTTTAGTATGCGCCGTGAAATAATTCGAATTGTGTGATGCTTTCATACCAGCAATCTTGATGTTAATTTTCAATTCAGAAGTAACCGTATTTGAGTAGTATGTATGCATGTTGGTGTATAATAATAATGTATTTCTATCTTGTTTTACTTCATATTGAAATAAAATAACTCCATCTCTTTCTATAGATACAGTAGGTACGGCGATTGAGAGAGAGATATAGAATGGGGTTTGAGGGTAGAAACGGTGCAGGTTGTGTCACCCAGACGTAGCTCGTCGCCATGGCAACCAGTCCGGGCTGCTTTCCACGAGGCTGGGTATTATTATTTTGTTGATTTCTTCTCGCTAATCACTACCTCTCATTTCTATTTACTTCTTTTTCTTCTGCAAAAAACTCAAGGCGTCAAGTTTCTCTAAACATTTGCATTTTACAATATAACTAGCTGATTTGGCACACTTCGTTCCGTTTAATCTTATTGAAACATCGGATATGTACTGCTCATAACTTTTTTTATAAAGACTAAATTTCATATTTAAGTCTTACTACATAGACGATTTGGTAAAAAAATAATAATCAATCAATTACAAGAGAGCTGTATAAAATTAAATAGTATGAAAGTGCTTGGGTAGCCTAATGGTCAAATACCGACATCCGAATGCCTTTCGTTTCAATCCTCAGTGACTACTACCAGTTTCCTCTTTCTAGATTAAATATTCAATAATTTTAGTATTTGTGTTCCCATAAAATTTGTGAATTGGTCACGTTTGATTAAAATTTTGCAATTTTGAACTTAAATTATGCCTCGTACCTTTAGTTGAAGTAACTGCTTTTTTATAGAAGATAATATTTTTTTAAACCTAATGCGAAAACCTGAGAATCCATTTGTAGGTTTACTAGACCAGGGGAAGGCACCAAAGGCGACTCTGGAATGAACACGTTAAGAGAATGTCGGACGATGAAACTCCATGTGTCGCCTTTAAAGAAAACCCTGAAAGAAGAAGACCCCCTGGAAGACCATCAAATTGATGGAGACACAGTTGTTGGTTGTCGACACAAACAGATCTATAGAAAAAAAGAGGAAGAAGAAGATTAATAATTACATATTTAGCTTACATTCATGTTTTAAAATGCTGAACGCAAGGAAACAAAATCATGCGATTTTGCTGGATAACAGTGACGGACATTGTCGAACGAGTGGCAGCGTTATAACGGCGATGGGTCGATCATGTTGTTTGAGAATAATTGGATTAAAAACCACATGTGCTGGCGCCCTAGGACTACAGTTAGAAATCTAGTCCGTACCCAACTTCGATGGGCGGATGACATCGTAAAGCCCGTTGGCTCACAGTGCATGCAGGTTGCAGAAGATCAGGAGACGTGGAAGAGTCTGGAGGAGGCATATCTCCAGGAGTGGACTGATACAGGCTGAGAAGGAGAACATTGTTTCGTTAACAACATTTATTGTATTTTACATTTCGCAATTTACCTTTATTTTTTTTAATAATAAAAATAGTATAGGTAGGTATGTCTATATTAAATGGGTATAAAAATAGATTGATGGTGTTTTCTTTTGGTAAAGGGTACATAACAGTGATCGATTTTAATGGAAATTCAATATAAGGTTACTTTTCAAAGATAGCAAACATACATTTAAGGTTGTGTGTTATTAAGTAGGTTCCATAATCATAACCGATTTGATTTATCGGGTAAACAAGATTACCTCCTCTCGCACGCAGCCGTTTTAAGATATGTGTTTATTTTCTAATCCTGTTATGTACGAGTATTTTGTATATTGGCCACAAATCTGATTTGAATAATCATTCACATCCGGCGATGAATAAATTTTCGATGTTTCTTTCTTTGTCCGATGTTTTATGCCGAAGTAAGTAATTATTGGTATTTACCCACTCCTAAAATGCAAAATTGAAAATAAATTGGTTTTGCACATCCGTAGGTAGGTATATATGCGGAAAAACATTCTAGTAAACTTTTCAAAAAAAAAATCTCCTGTCAAAAATGTCGACATGCTTTTTGAAGTGACAAAATTCAATCTTTCGCCGAAATGTTGGGCATTTTACTTGACCAAAAATCTGAATAAATTACAATAAATATTATTGTTTTGATGTAGATGCATATATTTAACGCTTTGAGGTTGAATAAATACAAAGTTAATTAGGTAGTTTTAAGTAGAATTCGTCACTAACTAATGAACATATATATTGAAATACAAAATTAATTAGTTTTTTGTAGAATCCATCACTAACTAATGTAGGTATATATTGAAATACAAAATTAATTAGTTTTATGTAGAATCCATCACTAACTAATGTATATATTGAAATACAAAATTAATTAGTTTTATGTAGAATCCATCACTAACTTATGTATATACTGAAATAAAAAATTAATTAGTTTTATGTAGAATCCATCACTAACTAATGTATATATTGAAATAAAAAATTTATTAGTTTTATGTAGAATCCATCACTAACTAATCGAGGGGTGAAAGGCTATTTGGTTTAAGCGACATTTTATGAACTTTACAGGAGAGCCATTTAAAGTTTTTTTTTTTGGAAAAAAAATCATAAAACGACTGATCGTATCGAAAAATGGTCTAAGAAGGACAAACCATAAAAAAATCAATACATATAGTGGTAATACTATCAAAAACAACAATTTAAAAGTGTCAAAGATACATGTCGCTTAATACAATTCGCCCTTTTTTTGGATTCAGTATAAATGACTCAAGGTCCAATGGTATGACATATACATGCAAGGAAAAACGTTTTAAGCGACAAAGCTATTTTTATTCAGAGGTAGGCTAAATGATTTATGTCACATTGCTAAAATAAAATAGAAGCAGGCTATTTGTTTTAACTACAATTCGAAATTTAAACGGGGAGCGGCAAAATGACTTAAACAACAATCGGCATTATTAATGCATTGTTTGATATCCACATTCTAACAGGACATAATAAAACTTAAGGGTTAATACAAAATAATGTTTGTTGTTAAGCTAGGAATTATATTGGGATCATCATCATTGCCCTTATCAATTCCCGTTAAGGAATATAGGGAGACACCCCAACACTGATATTAGGCTATAACGAGGCATATGTAGAGAGTGGTAGTCCACCAAATATTTTGATGAAAGCATTTTTACATCTTGGGTATATAGGGTAAGCAGTACATCAACAGAAACTGGCCACCTCACTACTTTTTCTTTAAAAATAAGACCTGGGTAAAAATATATGTTCTCTAAAATCGATGCGCTGATAGCTTGTTTTTTTCTACACGCTCTCTCTAAATTTCATTGAAATCGGCCATTTATTTGTGTTAGTTTTGTGCGATTTTTTCATGAGGTAACTAATCATTTGTAAAATATCAGTAACCCGTTGTCCATTTGCTAAGGAGAGGTGTTATACATCAAATGTGTTTACTCTTAATTTTTTTATTAATTTTATTATTTAATTTCGTAAAGAAGGCTTGTTTCTACAATATTCATAAAAATTAGGAATGAAGATAATGTATTTTTAAAATGACGAGGGGTGGCCAGCAATCAATCACCTTAATATGTCCATGCGACGAAAGGGAAATATACTTAGGTCACGAAAAAATCCTACCGATGAATCAAAAGAGGAATATGCGATCTGGAATAACCGGAAATCGAAATTTGTTTAAAATAATGTGAAGAACGTTGGTCATGGTTTCGTGCCCGAGGGAGACATTTAAAGAAGAGTTTAGGGATTTTGGAATAAGTAGAAGTTATGAAGTTTGTTTCCTAAATTCGCAATAAGACGAGCTAAATATCGAGACCGAGTTGGTCCGAGAAACCACGGGAACATATCAGGGTGGACACAACCTTTAATTTGACCAAAAGTTTTCAAACAAAGTGGGAGGATGTCATTATCAATGTACAAGAACGCAATGGAACTATCTTGTAGCTTCTTTTTTCGCCTACGTAGGGACATCTAAATAATCACTATTACTTATTCCGCTTCCTTTATTTATACCAAAGTGTCATGTTATGCAAAGTTTTTCATGTTGCGATCCCGAGCATAACTATTCCGTCCATCTTTGATTCTATTCCATCGTTTTCTGCGAGGGCAAGTTCTTTGGGGGAAACGGGATCTGGTATTGATACAAGCCCTGCTCATTGCCATTTCAGTTTTGCCATGGCAACCATGATGTCCTCCGCCAACTTATTTCTTCTTGGCTTATATCAAGCATTGATCTTTCCATGGATCGCTGCATATATACACCTTAAATCAGATTATTTAGAAGCCTCAGTCATGGTATTAGAATGTGGATGGCCAGTTTTTCGACCTCTTCTTCAGAGTTTTACGTCCCCTGGTAGCTCACGCATCTCTATAAATTAGGAAACCTTTCAGAAATTATTTTTGTAACATTTTCCATCGTTCTACAACATTTGACAATGGCATGAACTTCAAATCTACATATCTGCACAAACTGATTGATTAAACTTTTTACAGCATATATTACACTCGTATGGTTTTTCACCACTATGAGTTCGCATATGTATCTTTAAGTTTCCTGATTCATTAAACATTTTGCGGCATATATTACATTCGTATGGTTTTTCACCACTATGCGTTCGCATATGTCTCTTTAAATGTCCTGAATGATTGAAATTTTTGCGTCTCCACTATGCGTTCGCATATATCTCTTTAAATGTCCTGAATGATTGAACTTTTTACGGCATATATTACACTGGTATGATTTTTCACCACTATGACTTCGCATATGTATCATTAAATGTCCTGATTGATTGAACTTTTTGCAGCATATATTAATTCGTATGGTTTTTCTCCACTATGCGTTCGCATATGTATCATTAAATGTCCTGATTAATTGAACTTTTTGCGGCATATATTACATTCGTGTGGGTTTTCTCCACTATGCGTTCGCATATGTCTCTTTAAATGTCCTGAATGATTGAAATTTTTGCGTCTCCACTATGTGTTCGCATATGTTTCTTTAAATAACCTGATTCATTAAACTTTTTACAGCATATATTACACTGGTGTGATTTTTCACCACTATGAGTTCGCATATGTATCATTAAATGTCCTGATTGATTTAACTTTTTGCGGCATATATTACATTCGTATGGTTTTTGTCCACTCTGCGTTCGCATATGTCTCTTTAAATCACCTGATCGAGTGAACTTTTTACGGCGTATATTACACTCGTATGGTTTTTCACCACTATGTGTTCGCATATGTTTCTTTAAATGACCTGATTGATTAAACTTTTTACAGCATATATTACACTCGTATGGTTTTTCACCACTATGAGTTCGCATATGTATCTTTAAGTTTCCTGATTCATTAAACATTTTGCGGCATATATTACATTCGTATGGTTTTTCTCCACTATGCGTTCGCATATGTCTCTTTAAATGTCCTGAATGATTGAACTTTTTGCGGCATATATTACACTCGTATGGTTTTTCTCCACAATGTGTTCGCATGTGTATCAATAAATATCCTGATTTATTGAACTTTTTGCGGCATGTATTACATTCGTATGGTTTTTCTCCACTATGCGTTCGCATATGTCTCTTTAAATGTCCTGAATGATTGAACTTTTTGCGGCATATATTACACTCGTATGGTTTTTCACCACTATGAGTTCGCATATGTATCTTTAAGTTTCCTGATTCATTAAACATTTTGCGGCATATATTACACTCGTATGGTTTTTCACCACTATGAGTTCGCATATGTATCTTTAAGTGTCCTGATTCATTAAACAATTTGCGGCATATATTACATTCGTGTGGTTTTTCTCCACTATGCGTTCGCATATGTCTCTTTAAATGTCCTGAATGATTGAACTTTTTGCGGCATATATTACACTCGTATGGTTTTTCACCACTATGAGTTCGCATATGTATCTTTAAGTTTCCTGATTCATTAAACATTTTGCGGCATATATTACACTCGTATGCTTTTTCACCACTATGAGTTCGCATATGTATCTTTAAGTGTCCTGATTCATTAAACATTTTGCGGCATATATTACATTTCTGTGGTTTTTCTCCACTATGCGTTCGCATATGTCTCTTTAAATCACCTGATCGTGTGAACTTTTTGCGGCATATATTACATTCGTATGGTTTTTCTCCACTATGCGTTCGCATATGTCTTTTTAAATGTCCTGAATGATTGAACTTTTTGCGGCATATATTACACTCGTATGGTTTTTCACCACTATGTGTTCGCATATGTTTCTTTAAATGACCCGATTCATTAAATTTTTTACAGCATATATTACACTCGTATGGTTTTTCACCACTCTGAATTCGCGTATTATGTTTTCTAAAATTACCAATAACATTTCCTTTGACATTATTATTATCTTGTGGCTTTAAAGAGACATTCATTAAAAAGTTTTCTATTTCATTATCGTCCAATTTGGAAATGAAGATTATATCACTCTCATATAAGTCATTATTATTTATGGATTTAGTTTCCATTGTTTTAAGTTTTTTAAAAAAGTTTCTTTTAAACAGATTTTAAAAGTATGCAGGTATACAGCTCAATTCTTATCTCAAATATTTTGTTCTTGGTGCAAGAATGACAGCATTGACATGAGCGGCTAATGGTACGAAGCCCTAAATGCACGAAACATTCCAATATTTTGACAACCAAAACGGTAGCCCCCCCACTACCGCGACATTGTTAGTGTTGCCATACTGTGTAAATTCATTTTATTTATTTTTTAAAATTATTGTTATGGCAAGGAAATATATGACGTCAGAAGGTACCTAGATATAAATAGCCTCTCCATTGGTTGCTTATTTGTAGAAATTTTGGCACCAATTTAAAAAGAATATCTTTAGAAATTTTCCATTTGACAGTGTGGTAGTCGATAAATTTGGCGGCTATTATATAGGTACTTGTGCGTTTCCACTTAAAAAGTTTGTTTTGATAGATTTAGGAGCTATAACTCGTATATTAATATTCACAAAAATAAAAATATTGATTCTAATCACTCTTTTTGAGATTTTTGACTCTTTAAATTATTTACTCTTTTTGAGATCACGAGATATGACTCTTTCTATTTTTTATATTTATTTTTGTGTTAACTCTTTTTGGTTACCTTTTGCGAGATATACTTAGACTCCATTAAATTGTTTACTCTTTCTGAGATGTTAATTGTGTTGTGAGATATTGACTCTTTAATTCTGTTTTTTATATTTATTTTTGGGTTAACTCTTTTTGGTGACCTTTTGCGAGATATACTTAGACTCCATTAAATTGTTTACTCTTTATGAGATGTTAATTGTGTTGTGAGATATTGACTCTTTTTGCTTTATATATTTATTTTTGTGAGACACTGACTCTTTTTATTATACATTTATAATCTGATAACCAAGCTACAATTGTTTTAATAAACAATAAGATTGTGGAATGTGTGATACAATGTTTGTAAACTATCCCTGTCGTGTGGTTTTAAGAGTTTCGCTTAGCATGTACTGTAAGAGTGTAGATTGTTTCTTCGCTTTATGAACATTGTTTTATTTACCTATCGTGAATTGTGCCTATAGTAAACACTCAAGGTATATAAGAATTATGATTTACTTAACTCCGTAAAGTTTCATCCTATGCATAATAATGAAATATATTTACTCATGTTTTCCTTAAATTTTTGCAGTTACAATGAAGTATCAGTGCAGTGTTTGTTTGAAGAAATATACTAATCAATCCAATTTGAACAAGTATTTGAGAATGAAACACCCTCAATTAAGCATTAGATATTATGAGAACTCCTATCTTCGATGTCTGCAAGATGGTTGCAAGAATACATTTAAGCAACAGATACAATTGCGAAACCATTTGAAGGAAGTACATGGAATACAATTCGAAGAGATAGAATTCACTGTTACTTTAAAAGTTTAGACAGTATTTATATTATCATCGTAAATTTATTTTAAATACTGGTAAATAAATTATTGAATTAATTAATTCTTTTTGTTTGCTTCTGTCGGAGGAAATTAGTGGTTACGTTATAAAGCATGGTTATATGATGCATTGTAGTGTTTCTGAGATCTGATAATTTATTGAAAGAAGGAAAGCTACATTTTTCTGGCTTTGATCATTGAGAATATTATAATGACATTACAATATTACAATGGCTTGATGCAGGTGTTAAGATATCCAATGAACCAATTTATATTACTCTGATATTGTAATATTTCATTGAATCATTGATACTCATAAATCTAGTCCTAGTGATTTAATTATTGTTTTCTTTCTATGATTTATAAAAAATGTTCTACATTTTTACTTTCCCCCCGTCCTTGTGGGCCCCGTTGCTGTAGCATCGGTAGCACCGGCCATGTGGGGGCCCTGCTCCTAAGCAAGGCTTTGAGAATAGCTCAGCTGGAATGTTATCTATTCCTGGAGCTTTTCCATTCTTAAGACTTTTTAAGTGGCTTTAATCTCTGAGATTGTTGGTGGGATAGTTGATTCGCCACTGTCATCAGATTCTTGGAGTATGTGTGTGGCCTCTTATTTTAATTAATTTTTATTTCTATTCCAAACCCAACCATGTTTTTTATTAATTTTTCTTACATCATAATTTAGGTACCTATGTACTACATGAATTTTATCTGAACTCAATGTTGAAAAAGAAAAAGAATGCAGTTTTTATGTTAAGAAGGCCTTCTCAACAAACGGAAGTCCACTGTGGGCATGAAAACTGCATTCTTTTTGTCATTTATCATTGAAAGATACCCATTTATTGATCAAAATATAACAAGAAAGCACTCCTTTAATACATTCCTTACTGCTCTCAGTGGCAACCCAAATCCTGATTTTTTTTTTTTTTTTTTACCCATCACGCCGTGTCCCGTAAGGGGTAGGCAGAGAGAACGGACCTCCACTCTTTTCTATCCAAGCATACTTCTTTCGCTTCTTCCACCGACATACCATTTCTCATACAGCTTCTCCTATTTCTCTTACTTCTTACCTGGCCTTCCTTGAGGACGGAATCGATGTGTTCGATCCACGTCATTCTCGGTCGCCCACGCTTTCTTACACCATTCCTTTCAGCCTTATGAATTTTCTTTGTCATTCTGTTTGCATCCATTCTTTCCACATGCCCAAACCATCTCAACTTATTAACTTTCATCTTTGTCACAACACTTACTTCCATACCACATTCTTTCCTAATATTTTCATTCCTTTCCATATCCCATAAAGTTTTTCCACATATTCTTCGTAGAGATTTCATCTCTACTGCATTTATACTACATTCTTCTTTTTTCGTCCATGTCCACGTTTCACAACCATACATCATCGATGGTAGCAGGATTGCGTTATGCACTAGTTTCTTTGCTTGTAGTGAGACGTTGTTGTTTCTCATTATAGGTCTTAATGCACCGCCCACCCTGCGACCAGCAACTTTCCTACGTTCGATTTCTTTTTCACACTTTCCATCCCGACTAAACATGCTTCCTAAATACACATACTCATTCACTTGCTCAAGACATTCATTTTCTACGGTTACTTTGCAATTCGTTCTTGCTTCATCCCTTTCAAATACCAACACCTTTGTTTTGCTTACATTCATTTTTAGACCATTTTTTGCACAATTTTCAAACACACTTGACACAAGTTCTTGCAAATCATTTTCACACTCAGCCATAAGTACTAAATCATCTGCATACATAAGCGCACATACCTTTATACCATTCAATTCAACCCCTATATTTATATCTTTTAACCCACTGACGCAAAAATCAAAGAACAAATTGAACAACCAGGGTGACATGACGCACCCTTGCTTCACACCTTTCGTAAGATAGAACTCCGGTGAAAGGTGACTGTTCACCTTCACACACGCAGTACTTTCCGAATATAGCGAAGCAATGGCACGAATCAACCGGTTATTCACTCCATACATTGATAGAACTTCCCATAATTTACCCCTGTCTACCCTATCATATGCCTTTTCCAAATCTACGAATGCACAGAAAAGCTTCTGATGTTTACTCAAAAGCTTCTCCGTAATCATCCGCAGAGCGTAGATCTGATCGGCACACCCCCTCCCATTCATAAAAGCCCCTTGTGCATCCCAAACTTTATTTTCAGTTATTGTTCTAACCCTTTCTACTAAAATTCTACTGTATAATTTACCCACGTTGCTCAACAAGCTGATTGCACGATAGTTGCCACAGTCCAACCGGGAGCCCTTCCCCTTGTACAGAGGGCAGATAATGGCTTTCCTCCAGTCACCTGGGGTACGGCCTTCCGTCCAGCACAAGTTGAAAAGCTCCAGGCACCACTGCAGCGTCACTCGGCCGCCATACCTGATAAGCTCCGTTGCTACCCTATCGCAACCTGACGCTTTCCCATTTTTTGCTTTTTTAAGCGCATTCATAAGTTCATTCATACTGATTTGCTGACTCTCATCACCCTGTCCATTTATACTTACTTGGCACAAACTGCCGCATCCATCCTTGGTTTCAAACAACTCTTCAAAATACTCTTTCCATCTCAGACCTATATCCTTTTCCTGTGTCAGCATACATCCATTTTTATCTTTCAAACAATTCACTTTCTCATCCTTCCCAGACCTTTTCCTTTTCACTTCCTTCCAAAAAAGCTTCAAATTGCCATTCACATTCGCACTTAATTTTTTACATTCATTATCCTCTAATTTTTTCTTTTTCAAGCACACAAGTTTCTTAACTGCATTCTTCTCTTTCTTATAAATATCATACATAACTGTTTTGTCGGAGTCATTCTTCGCACAAACTACATTCTTCCACGCATTCTGTTTTTTATCCACAGCCGCTTTCACTTCTTTGTCCCACCATGCATCACCTTTTTTCCTACCCGTTTTAGATTCCCAAAATTATAGCTGTTGCTCCAAAATTCTTTAGTAATAAATGGAACATGAACCAGCCAGGATCACCCACTCTTCCATATGATAGAGTGCTCAGCACCATTTGTATGATTGATTGACATTCAATATACTCCTAAGACTTATTTTTAAAGCTGAGTATCTTATGCTCCTGATCCTTGGTTAGATGTCAAGATTTGGGCTCTACGCTCATCTACCTATTTTTATTTTATTAAACAAATATACAAACAGTGATATTATAACAAACAATTACACAAATAGTATGGACAATAAAAACACCAGTAAAGTATATACATAGACATTAACAGCGAGCGGGTTGAAAGTAAGACAAACAACAGAAAAAGGAAAAAAAACAAAAAAAAACTTATGTAACAATTTGTGTAGGCTCAGCTGGGAATAATGGGAAGAAGGAAAAGAGTGAGGGATAGGAATAAGGGACATGGAAGAAGCAGCACTTATTTTGTCTTAATTATCTCTACCGAGATCCTGCACTCTGACGATAGGCACATAACTTCAAACAAGTTGTTTGAATCTATTTGTGTATCTATTGCAGTTTTTTTATTCAAATAAATTAAAATTAATTAAATTAACGAACTGAATGTGCATTCTTGGCGGATTTATTTAAATAAATATTTAAATGAAACAATTGATTTGTTAATCCACAATTTTAATACCCCGACTAGTTTCAAAGGCACAGGTTCTGCATGGTCACAGGTGACTAAGTTTCTTTGACACTTTTTGTGTCACACAACAAATCAGTTTTTTTTTATAAAAAATGAATCTGTGCTCACCCGAAGTGAACACAAACACTTTTGACATCTTTCACAGAAAGCAAAGGCTTGTGTTGTAAAAGAGGAAGATGGTCGGCACCGGGGTTCGAACCCACGACCTTTGGATTGAAAGTCACCGTCTGTAACTGCTGGGCTACCAACCACTGCATTATTTCATTTAATTTTTTTTTTAATTAATTATCCTGTGAGATGAAAAAGAATGCAAGGCTTTGCAGCACTGATGTGCTGGTATAAATGGGCTTTAGCTGGTTAAGTTCTAGAAGTGGTTGGTAGCCTAGCAGTTCAGTCGTAGACTTTCGATACAAAGGTCGTGGGTTCGAACCTCGGTGTCGACCATCTTCCTCTTTCACGACACAAGCCTTTGCTTTCTGTGAAAGGTGTCAAAAGTGTATATGTGTTCAATTTGGGTGAGCCCACATTCTATTAAAAAAAAACGGCAGTACCTGGCATCCCAGAGGTGTCCATGACTGATTTCCCCTCGAAGAAAAAAAGGTGTCAAGATATTGAAAGAGGTTGGATTAGGAGCAAGAAAACGAGATTGCCTTTTCAAGCACTTTTTATTCTCTTCATAAAAAACACCATGCAACAATAATCCTTTACAATGTTGCAACACAACAAAAACAATGTATATGGTTGAATTGTATATATAACAACACTCCCTTCCAATTCAGCAAACATTACATACAAAAATAATACTAGATTATAGGAGATTAAGATTTCCTCTTAAGCTAACAAATCTTACATGGGGTAATGACTTGGTCATTATGTCAGCAATGTTTTCAATTGTGTTGACATAAGATAATTTGACTTTTCCCTCTTCTACCAATTGCCTTAAGAAATGATGTTTTACATCTATATGCTTCGATCTTTTAGTTTCTAATGTGTTCGCTATTTTTATGCATGACTTGTCTTCAAATATTCTAATGGGAACAACAAATTCAGAAAAATCTGCAGTAGTCAACAACTGTTCCAAAAACAAACATTCTGAAATACACGAAGCTAAAGCAATGTATTCTGATTCACAACTACTCAGACACAGTTCTATGCTTCTGAGATTTCCAGCAAACTAAATTATTATTTATTTTAATTATATATCCAGTAACACTCTTTCTGTCATTGATATTACTGGCAAAATCAGAATCTACAAAAGCACTCATATTGATTTGTTTCTGATTGCTACTTTTTACAAATTTTAGTGATAAATTTTCAGTTTCTTTTAAATATCTAAGAGTATTTTTAAGATGTTTCCAATGTTCAACATTATAATTATTCTGAAATTGACTGAAATAAGATATAGCAAAACATAAATCAGGTCTTGTACCTAACATTAGATACATTAAACTTCCAATCAATTGTTTGTATGGTAAATTACTATCAAAATTTTCATTCTTTTTCAAATTCAATTTATGTTGAATAGGTAACTTACTGGTTTTACAATCTGACATTCCAAAATGATTAATAACCTTTCTAATTAATTCTCTTTGTGAAATGTAAATATTATTGCCATGTCTTTCAATTTCTTTCCCCAAAACGTTATTTTATCATTCTGAGTTAAATCTTTTATATCTAAATACTTTGACAGATTTTCTTTTATTTCATAAATAGTTTCTTTGGAATATGAAAACAAAATTATATCATCTACCCAAATTAGTACATATATATCATTTCTGGTATATAAACATGGATCAACTTGTGAACGTTTCAAGTTAATTTTCAACAAATGTTCATTAAGACACTCATTCCAATTCTTCGAACTTTGACGTAGACCATATAAAGCTTTCTTCAGTTTACAAACAGTATTATTTTTATAGCTGAGACCTTCAGGAATTTCCATATAGACTGGTTCTTTTAAATTACTCTTCAGAAATGCTGACTTTACATCAAGTTGATGAATGTGAAGATTTCTTTCTGATGCGAGAGCTATCAAAACTCTTAACGTTGTCATTCTAGCCACTGGTGCATAAACATTTTCATTATCCTTTTCTTGTTGAAATCCTCGTGCTACAAGCCTTGCTTTCTTTATTTCTTGACCATTAACTGTCTTCTTTCTGAATATCCACTTAGAATCAATAACTTTTATATTATCCGGTCTTTGTACTATATCCCAAGTGTTATTTTCTTCATGAGCTTTGAGTTCTTCTTGCACAGCTTTATTCCAACCATGTTTTATAGCTTCTTCATATGTCGTAGGAATTTCTGATGGTAAACATCCTCTGACAGTGCTGCTACATAACTACTCATTTCATAATCTCGAAACATTGCTGGTAGCTTCTTTGTTCTTTCACTTTTTCTTTGAACAACGGGGCTCTCTTCATCACATGATTCCGATGTGTCTACCGTTTCTAGCTGATGCTCAATAATTAATTCTTCTGTTTCTTCGTGATGCTCAATTATTTCTTCAGGTTTTTGTTTTTGATACTCGCGTGTAGGTACAATAATTGATACGTCTTCATATATGTTAGAATTGCTTTCTTCAACAAATTTTACACTACATGCTGTAATTATTTTCTTTCTTTCTATATCCCACAAACGATAACCATATGGACTGTATCCCACCATTAACATTGGTTTAGATCTTGGATCCAATTTTCCTTGTCTGTCTTCTTTTGATATATGTGCATAAGCTAGAGAACCGAATACTCTTATATTATTAGTTGGACATTTATAACCATACCAAATATCTGCTGGACATTTTCCATTATCAATAGAGTTTGAGGGTGTTCTATTAAGTACATACGTTGCTGCTCTAATGGCTTCTCCCCAGAATTCTTTACTCATATTTGTATCCAACAACATAAAACGGACATTGTTCATCAATGTTCTGTTTAATCTTTCACTTACGCCATTCTGCTCCGGATTTCTTGATATAGTATAATCAATTTGAATTCTATTTCTTAAACTCTTTTGAACTATATTCACCTCCATTATCACAGCGAAGTCTACATATACCTTTTCCAAATTTAGCTTTTACCATCGCTTCATATTCTTTAAATTTGTCAAATACTTCTGACTTCTGTTTAATCAAGCACACAACAGTAAAATGAGAAAAATGATCAGTGAATGATACATAATACCTGTTATTATCATGAGTTGAAGGGGTAACTGGTCCTGTTACATCAGATGATATAACTTCTAGTATTCTTTTAGGTTTCTTTTCTGTAGGTATAGTTTTAAAAGACTTTCTTGTGAGTTTTCCACGAATACAAACATCACAATCCTTTCCAGCTGGAAAGTATGAAGAATGACACATTCGCCTATGTAAGATATTACTGTCACATACTAGACTTGAATTCTTGTTCTCCATTTGAAATTTAATAAAATAAAAGTTTCCAATTAGATTTCCCGTTACGACTATGTTGGATTTACCATCTAGTATAAATACATTTTCTTTTTCAAATATTACTTTATAGCCATGTTTCTGAATTTTCACCACTGACAGTAAATTGTATTCAATGTCTTTGTATACGAGAACATTTTGTAAACATACATCTCTTCCTTCTTGCGTTTGCAATTCTAGATTTCCACTCAAGTTTGCCGCAAGTTCTACTCCTCTTTTTGCTACTGCTATTCTTGAATAGCAGTAGCAAAAAGAGGAGTAGGGAATTTCTTATCTTTTTCTGAAGATCTACTTGTCTTCCAATACCAGTTTTCACATAAGTCTTTTCCAATACTTCAAACATTTCTTTAGCAGTTTGTTTATCCATAATTGTTTCTAAAACATTATCAGCCAAAGATTGTGTGATAATACTTCTGGCTTTTACATCACACTTCTTGAAGTCAACTAAAGTGCTATCTGTTGGTGGATCCTTCTAACACTGAATACTGCTCCAGTACTATTTTAATTCTATATTTCCAGTATATGTAACCATTTCCATCGAATGGTTTGATGGTCTGCTGAAAGTTTCCTCCCTGTGCCTGCATACTTATAATTTACACAAAATGTAACTATTTTCACAACTGACACAACACGGAATATTTTCGCACTTTTAAGAGACCAAACCTCGCTCCTTTTAAGCCACTTTCTGGGCCCATAACCTATTGAAAGAGGTTGGATTAGGAGCAAGAAAACGAGATTGCCTTTTCAAGCACTTTTTATTCTCTTCATAAAAAAACACCATGCAACAATAATCCTTTACAATTTTGCAACACAACAAAAACAATGTATATTGCTGAATTGTATATATAACAACACAAGATTCAGTCATGTTAAGAGAATCAGAGCGACAAATGATACCCTTTCAGCTAAAACCCCGAATTTATTTCATTCATAAGTAATACAGAAAGAAACAATGTTGCCAATGTTATATGATAAAATGTGACATTTCAATTGCCGCCGACTTGTCATTTTAAACGGCAAAATATGGCGCATGCGCATGGCACATTGGAATGTTTCGTGCATTTAGGGCTTCGTGCTAATGGTCGGACAAACTTCATACCCCCCACTCCTTGAGCGAGCCTCTTGGGGGATACGGTAGTAATGTATGGCAGCATGTTGACCACGAAGTTAGTAGCGGATTGTGTTTCTGATAGATAGTAGATGGCGTTATACGGATATCAAGATAGATATTGCGCGAATCTCAAAAATAACAAACTGACAGATTATAATAATATTATCTTATTTATTAAATACAAATATAATATTTTACACAGTATATCTCTGAGTCTCTGAACGCCGGGGGAACGAATTTGAAGAGGCTAGTAAACCAATAGCTGATGCGGGTTGAAATTGACGAATCGGAGAGTGCGCTAATGCAAATTTTAAGATAGGGACTCCTGCTTGCCTTGCATGATTTTCTTCAGTAAATTAAATATTAAATACAAAAAATAATAACAAAGCACGCAATTTTGACAGCTCTAAACCACATATAAACAGCCTAACTACACTGGAACGCGACCCGACAGATGCTGTTATAATAACCACGTTGAAACGCACATCTAACTACATTATTGTAGTTAAGTCGGACGTTACGTACTCGCGCTAACTACACTAGGCAGTAGTTAGTTGTGCTATAGCCCTTACGTACTCACCCCCCTGGGGGGGTTAAACTTGTGAAAGTGGTTAATCTACTTTTTTAGGTAATAAAGTTTGGTTTGGCAACACTGCTCACTGTGTCTATGCTGAATGCTGTCATCAAAGAGAATATAATAACTTGGCTGTCATTTTTGCACCAGATTTGAGTTACATACTTGTAAAATCTGTGTAAATGAAACTTTTTTAAATATCTTAAAACAATGGATACTAAATCCAAAAATAATGATGACTTATATGAGAGTCATATAATCTTCATTTACAAATTGGACGAAAATGAAATAGAAAACTTTTTAATAAATGTCTCATTAAAGCCACAAGATAATAATAATGTCAATGGAAATGTTATTGGTAATTTAAGAAAACATAATCTGCGAATTCAGAGTAGAGAAAAACCATACGAATGTAATATATGTCGCAAAAAGTTCAATCAATCAGGTGATTTAAAGACACATATGCGAACACATAGTGGTGAAAAACCATACGAGTGTAATATATGCCGCAAAAAGTTCAATCATTCAGGAACTTTAAAGATACATTTGCGAACACATAGTGGTGAAAAACTATACGAGTGTAATATATGCCGCAAAAAGTTCATTCATTCAGGACATTTTAACAGACATGCGAACACATAGTGGAGAAAAACCATACGAGTGTAATATATGCCGCAAAAAGTACAATCATTCAGTCATTGACAATGGCATGAACTTCACCTATCTCTAGTACTTTCATTACTTCTGAATTGGAATACTTAATATTGTATTATATTAAGTTCAAATCTACATATCTGCACAAAGTGTCAAATTATAATGAACTTGAAAGTATTTCATTTATATTGTAGTTAAACTGTGTTTTCGTACTGAAACGATATTTTTACACAAATATAGTTTGAATAAACACTTTTGTATTGTCTGCGTACTAAATTTTACTTTAAAACAAACAATTTGATAGTTTTTCAGCTAATCCTGAAAACATGTATGGTGGCCAGTTACTGCAATATTACCTATGCTAGTTCTGGTGGCTAGTTACTGTACTTTTTGACCACTTTTAATGTTTTTTTTTAAAATTTTTCAGAAAAATATAATACTTTGAACTTTTTAGAAACAATTGATTTGTATAATATTTTTATGTAAATAATGAGCGAGATAGAAATGTTTGAGTCCTTAAGTGGCTTGCCCTATCTATATAATAATTTAGAAATGTTTTTTAATTTGCCTTTTATCGTTGCTCTATCGTATGTTAGAGCATCACGCCTAAACGGCTGAACCGATTTCACTAATTCTTTTTTTGTCGTGTTGGCTTTTATCAGTAGAAGGTTCTTATGAAAGAAAAAATTAAGAAAGTTGCGTGGTAAATTGGGAAATTAAATAAAACTCGCATTAGCCCCTCCTTCTCTATCTACATAATAATTCAGAAATGTTTTTTTATTTTGCTTTTTACCGTATGTCATAGCATCACGCTCAAAATACAAATGCTACGTCAGATATGAATCTGCACAGAGCCGTGCAAAATGCCGGAGAAGGTTCTTTAATACAATTTGCTGCATTAACTTTAATATATTTAGAGCTAATTAAAAAACCCTATTTTTTAGGATCTTCATACAAAATTTTAATAAACATTAAAAGTGTCATTCTTCTTTTTCTGTGCTTATGTCAGTTATAGAGGTCTGTTAAGCAATGGGAAGCTAGACTAGAACATGTTTAATTACCTACCGATCAAGCCTGACAATCGGAATCAAAAACGTAAAGCAAGACGGGCATAAGCTAGTGTTAAATAAAATAATAATAAGAAATAATAAATTTTATTGAAACATAATAGTAATGTACTTTAAATAATTATTAAGATGGTATTAAAAACGGGATATATAACATTTCGTCTTGTGTAATAAAACACATTTTCGTTCTAACAGTTATAAAACGACTATAGAGGTGAAAATATATGGATGCAAGCATCGCTGTGTATAAAAGTCGTTATAATAAAAACAAAACCCATGTATGTATAACCTTTTAAGCTTAAAAACTGCCAAAAACCTGAAAATACCGCGCCATCATCTAGCAACTTGGTACATTTAAGCTCCGGAATTTTAGAATCGCCCAGTATTTGTATTGTATTAAGCGACACGAATGAAAATAATCATGATAAATTTTGATAGTTTAAAGGACGGTTATTTTTTCGGTCGACAAAAAGGGTAAATGATTTAAGTCCAAGCTCTTTTCTTAGGTATGTCTCAAGTGACTTTTATTTAAAAATAAAAGAGCGACCAAAAAGTTGAAGCGACCACAACCATAAATTTTGAGAAATAAGAAATTGGTTGAAGAGTCGTACATGGTTGCAAACCGTTTAAGCCAAAATGTTTTAAGCGACATACATTACTGTTTATAAATATTGACTAAATGCATGAAGCGACATTCCGATGTAGTAGTAGCGGAAGGCAAAATGAATTAAAGTACATTTCAAAACAATTCGCATGCACGGCAAAATGCATTAACTACCTTTCATCATAAATTTTGGGAAAAGAAAAAAGCTTATGCTCCAATAGGGTATTTTAATCGTAAATTTTGTATGGTTCAAGTAACGCGGTTGAATAAATTGCCAAATCTTATGTCATATCATACATATCTTTTTTAGAAACGAGCCCTAAAATAAGATTGTTCAAGCGCCATAAAAGTGCTCTGATTGACACGAAACCCAGACCAATCGACGCAGAAAAATTCGCCGATTCCAACGATATAATATATAACTCAATATCGCCCACAATGTCGCTTAAACCAAATAGCCTTTCACCTCTCGTAATGTATATATTGAAATACAAAATTAATTAGTTTTATGTAGAATCTATCACTAACTAATGTATATATTGAAATACAAAATTAATTAGTTTTATGTAGAATCCATCACTAACTAATGTTTATGTTTTTTTTGTTGCAGGTAAGCAGTCAAAATGTTGAGTCAGAAAGTATTTTACAGTAAGTAACTCTTAGGAATACTGTCCACGGCCGGCGGCGTAGCGTACGCGGCGCGGCAAAGTACGCCTTGCAGCATTTGCAGCCCAGCGTACTGAAGTGTGTCCACGACGCGTATTTTCCATATAAAAAAACAATTTTAAATATGTCGTATATTTTTCATTTATTTAAAATGATAAATCATATTATAACATTATTTCTTGTACAAACAAAGATACTTTTCTACTATCTGACCAAAAATAAACATGTGAATTCACTCGCTGTACGCCCAGACGTATCGCATGCAGTACGACAGGCAGCGTGTAGGAAGCATGCAGTTATACGTAATCTTACGATTAACGAATTTTTTATAAGTAAGACGGTATGTTTTAACTGATCCCGCCCTTTCAAACTTATTTCATTTCATTCATCGAATTGTCCGCATATGTATATTTTCTGCATCGAAATGATCGGACCACGACATTCTAGGTCAGCCACTTCTTTTGAATTTCCAATATCATCATTCCTCGCCTGGTCAATTGGTTGGTATTCTGGCGGTTACGACGCCGGGTTTCGTTGGTTCTATCCCAGGTGCTGACCATCTTCCTCTTTCACGACACATACTTTAAATAGCTTACTGTGAAAGAGTCAACGAGTGTATTTGTGTTCACATTGAGTGACCACAGATTCATTAAAAAAAAAGATATCAATCCTACAGCATAAATCTTTTACATATAGAAAAAATTCGAACAGCAATTTCAAATTGTTCTAAAATAATTTCAAACAAATTTTGTTTCTTCAAATCATCTCATTCACACTTGCATCACAGTGTCTACTCAAATTATAGAACAAACAGTCAAGTTTTCCCTTTATGCACTGCCTACAAACATTTCATTAATCTTCACCCCACTAATGAATTCAAGTCAGATATGACAGCCCTTCAGCGTTAGGGTAGAATGACTGCTTGTAACTGGTACAAATTCCATTTTGATGCTAACATCCCTGTCGTTTACCGAATTACACCTCTACCTTGTTCTATGTGTATGGCATAAACACCTTCACTCATATAAACATTGTCTCAAAAGATTTATTAGGGGATGTCTTCATATTAACTCTCGTGAATTATTTGTATCACATTTTTTGTGTGTCTTAATCCGCTTGTAATATTGATTCGAGCTTTCATATATTTCTTTGTGCTGTAGAGACTTGGACTATGACATCCCATGATTGTTCGACGATTGATTGAAGACTGGACTTGGCAAAAATCGGGAGTTATTGAGTTATATTGAATAAATCAAATTTAACATTGGAGATGTCACCTGTTGAAGAGTTTTTTCCCCACTTTTCTTGGTTTCATGTTTCACCCATCTTCCTTAAGGTTTATTGGGAAGTATATTGTATATCAGAATAGATGATCGAAGCAGAGCTCTGGCGTGGTGTATAGGTACTCGTATATCGTATGGTTGTCAACAAAGCCATCGTCAAAGATATAGATCGTGAGAACTTATGTCGTATTGAATCGCTTCAGGTGACAAATTGTGAATGTCCATCATGGAGAAAACTACTTTGGGTGAATAAAAAAAAATCGCGTGTTTAATGCCGGTGGAGTATAATTTTATATCTGCTTTCGGTTGTTTTGTAAAGGCCGGTATAGTCAGAGCTGGAAAATAGAGTATATTTTCTTGAATGATATTGTCATCAAGGAAATAACAACGAAAAACAACTGTCATCACCCATTTATTAGTTGTTGTTTCCATGGTGTCCAATATAACGATAAAGGTAAATATACCTACTCTACTTCCAGCTCTGGCACTATGTTCGTTAGGTTTAAATGCACCCTAAGAACGCGTGTGCATTGTTCAGTATATTAGGTATGTCATTGTCTATGAAGCAATTTTATTTTTTTTTAATTTTCAAGGGCGCTTTATATTATTTCTAACCCAGCATAATCCTATATAATCAGCAACTTCCGAAAAGTTTTTTATAAGTAGGTACAAGAATCTTTTTTTTTTAATTAATAAAGTTACTTAATTGATTTTAATGTTTGTTCATTTCAACTTTGAATCCATTATAAAGTTACTAAAGATTGTCTCATTCACGATTTGGAAACTCTCTCAATTATTTGAAGACGTCCACTGTTTATTGCTCTAAAGTATAATTGATGACACCAAACCTTCTACCTTGATATCTCCAACATAATACATTTTTCCCTCAGGGAGTCTGCGGGTTATAGCCCCAACAAATTTCTACCGAACAGTTTTCACATACATAAAGGCAATAATACGTTTGTGTTATGGATACAATAACTTTGAGGCATCGTCGCTTTGGGCATTTGAGATCTTCAGACCGCAACAATAAACTTTAACTTAAAATCATTATATTGTTATACCTAATAGAGTTTGAATACTCATCAGTTTTCACGCTGTGAGAAGATATTTTGTAATGTTTGTATTTTCTTAGTCATATCTTACACTGCTTTATATAGATAACTAAGCCAAATGAACAAAAAATATCTATATTCGAGAGACATAACCGTGATCGGCAAAACAAACATAGACAAAGACAAAAATGCATTTAATGCTTATAATAATATGTTTATTTATAAGATAGACCAACAGAAAACCGAACACGAACAAAACAATGCATGAAATAAGAACAAAAAATCTCCAGAAATCATATGTATGATGGGTGTTTCCCCCACAACCATTCACATATTCGCTGTATTTATAAATAAAGAAATACATAAAAAACGGAATAAGAACAAAGTAATACAAACACAAAACATAATAAATGCAAAACAACACGTGGCAAATAATAGTACAAGCTTAAAATATGTATAAAAAATAATGCAAAATACATATTTACTTCAAAATAAATTCAAAGTGACTTATGTCGTAAAGTCCGTGAACAGTACCTTATAAAACATGTTTGGGGAAACAACCCTATAGAGTGTTAAGTAAGGATCTAAGTATGAGGCAAAATATGACATATGTAAATTGAATTAAATCCAGAGGACCGAAACTATAGAACCAAAGATTTGCTCAGAACGTCCGAAATGAAGACTGGGTGCTGTTCTGGAAACCGCAATACTACTGTCAGAAAGACCTGCAACAAGGAGACATTGACATGGAGCTGCTTCTGACACGACCACGTGGATAGGATGGATAACACTATAATCGTCAACGTGGTAGCGAACAAAATTCCATCGAGCAGTTGGCAACCCGGAGTACCTACCTCCAAAACGATGGAAAGAAAGGTGGAGCTTGGCATCATAAGAACACCAAATTTAGGACAGCAAAGAATAATTTCAATACATACAGAATACAAAAAAAATCAGAATAGAATATAACGTTTCACATCTCAGGACATTAGAATTGCTGACCATGTCGATCACAGTTATGAGTGAAAAACATCAATGAACCCCCTATTTTTGCTTCCATTAAACTAAAATGTTTCTTTCGATAAAGAAAAAAACCGGATATCTTCATATCGATATTATTAGAATAAGGTTTTTATATTCAGAAGTATAACCTTGGAGAAAGCCCTGAAGCATACAACATACAAATTAGTCCGTTACATATAAATTTCAATAAGTATTCAAATTTCGTAATATTATATTATACTAGCTTATACCCGTCTTGCTTTACGTTTTTGATTCCGATTGTCAGGCTTGATCGGTAGGTTATTAAACAGGTTCTAGTTTAGCTTCCCATTGCTTAACAGACTTCTATAACTGACATAAGCACAGAAAAAATGTTTATTAAAAAGAATGAAGAAAAATTATAGCTTGCCACTCACATGAAAAAAAACTGCATGCAGTTTGCTGCTGCTGCTGCATGCTGCAACATAATAATAATATGTTACATCTCACACTTGATTCAATTTCACTGTTCAATCGAACCTACCTACATAATATGCTAGTTTTACTCTCTCTATGGTTTGAATCTTAGCTACATCCCTCTATGTGTGGAATGGTACAAATTTTAGGTGAAAGATTAATGATGAAGAATGATGATGTTTTACCGACCCAAATAATATTATACGAACCTACCTACATAATTTGCAACTTTTACTCTCTCTATGGTTTGAATCTTAGATACATTCCCTACACCCTCTATTTGTGATAAAGGCAGCTGTTTTACCGACCCATATGTCACTAAAATATGTCAAACTTCAAAATGGAGGAATCATTTTGCAAATTTTTTCATTAAATCTTTATTTACTAGTTTTTTAAAGGCGCCCGTGGCGCCCACCTATGGCCTTTTTTATGCAAACTTTACTTTCTCATAGCTGTAAGCATTCACATGTGAGACTTCAAAACACTTTGTTGATTCATTCTTTATGAAAACTCAAAAACAACTTAAACTTTTAATTACAAACTTTACATTCAAATAGCTTTTAGCATGTGGGTCTTCAACTATTTGATTGATTAAACTTTCATGCAAATTCATGCAAACTCTGCATTCGCATGGCCGAATTCTTATGTGAGACTTTAAAGCACTTGATTGAATTCCTCGTGAAAACTCAAAGAACAACTTTTTTTTAACAAATTTTGAATTCAAATGGTTTTAGGATGTGGGTGTTTTAGTATATGATTGATCAAACTTTTTATTTCAAACATTGCATTCGTAAGGCTTTTTCCGCTATGAAGTCGCGTGTGTACGTTAGTTTTCTGATTTGGTAAACTTTTTCATGCAAACTTTGCATTTGTATGGCGTCTCTTCACTATTAATTCACATGAGAATAATTAAAAAAATACTTGTGTGTAAACTTTTTATTGAAAACATTGCATTCGTATGGCTTTTCGCTGCTATGATGTCGCGTGTGTGGAATCATAATTCGTGATTTGGTAAAAATTTTCATACAAACTTTGTTTTCTTATGGCCGAATTCATATGTAAGACTTTAAAGCACTTGATAATAGAACTCTATGAAAATTTAAAAAAAAACTTGAACATTTTATAACAAACTTTGCATATGTATGGATTTTCTATGCTATGAATTCACATGAAAATCTTTAAAAAAAATATTTTAGTGTGTAAACTTTTTATTGAAAACATTGCATTCGTATGGCTTTTCTCCGGTATGAAGTCGCGTGTCTACTTTTGAGTTTCCTGAGAGTTTTCTAAGTACAAAGGTAATTGAACTATTAATTTATGCAAACTTAAAAAACAATTTCAACTTTTTATTACAAAGTTAGCATTCAAATGGCATTTAAGCATGTGAGTGTAAAATTCTTTGATTGATATAACTTTTTATTGCAAATATTGCATTCGTATAGCTTTTCTCAGCTGTGATTTCGCATGTCAATCATTAAATTAGTTGAGTCTATAAACTTTTCATTGCAAACATTTCATTCGTAAGGCTTTTCTCCGGTATGAATTCACGTGTCTGCTTTTGAGTTTCCTGATTTGTTAAACTTTCTCATGCAAATTTTGCTTTGTTATGGCTGAATTCGCATGTGAGACTTTACGGCACACGGTTGATTGAACTATTTATGCAAACTTTAAAAACAAATTAAACTTATTGCAAACTTACCATTCAAATGGTTGTTTAAATTATTTGATTGATTAAACTTTTAATTGCAATTATTGCATTCGTATGGCTTTTCTCCGCTATGAGTCTTATTACTTGAGACTGCAAACTTTTTATTGCACACGTTGCATTAGTAAGGCTTTTCATCACTATGTAGTCCCGCTGTGCGTAAAAGTTTCCTAATTTGGTACATTTTACTTTCTTATGGCTGTAAATAAGCCGAAAAATTGTTTTTCTCTACGTCAAGAACTTCAAAAAAGTGCTCAGCCACCAGGCATAATAATATTATTATGTTACTGTCAGCTGTCAGCCGTATATTAGTATAGAACAAAATTTGTCTTTAGTTGCGAGTGGCGCGCCATCTAGCGGCGTTAATGACATCAGTCAGTCAGTCAGTCAGTCAGTGAGTCAGTGTTCAAGGCAAATATTATATAGATTGAGAATATGTGTAATAAGATTTGAATAACATTTATACGTATAACAAATCAATCTCCAATTATTTTATTACATTTTCATACCATAATACCAAGATTCCATTCAACGTTTATATGAGTAATTTTGTTTCCAAAAGATGGCTTACTGTCTTTTTTGAAAAATTTGTATGAAGATCCTAAAAAAATAAGAGTTATTTAAATAGCTAAATTGTATTTAAGGTCTCCGGCATTTTGCACGGCTCTGCGCAGATTCATATCTGACGTACCATTTGTATTTTGAGCGTGATGCTCCCATATACGATAAAAAGCAAATAAAAAAACATTTCTGAATTATTATGTAGATTATTCACTGCGAGTTAGCAACAAGAAATAGTAATATTATTTAATAACACAATCTAGAAGATTCGATCAGAATAGACAAAGGAGATATTTTTTATTGGAAATATTCTTGTACGGGGCTGTTGAAACTTTTCTTCAATTAAAACTTACTAAAAGTGTTTCATGGCAATTCTTTTTCTCCTTTTCCACTTAATATTTCCGCTACGAAGGCCAGCACGAGTAGTTTAGATACTTTTTAAAACTTTCCCGGGACAGGATTTCAGTACGTTCACTTCATTCACTCCTTAAAATTCTTTTAATCATGGATTGTCTTCTGTCTCCCACCGCTTCTTAGCCTTGAATCTTTTCTTTCCTAACTAGAAAAGTTCTTTCAATTATTGTTTACCTTTTGTGTCGAGAAGACCACAAGTTCATTTATATTATTTTTATCTCTAGAATATAAAATATTCAAAATTGCCATAGATGAAAGGGTATTTCTCCAGACAAATTTATTAAGTCTTTCGTATCTGATGTAAGAGGATTATAAAGGTTTGTGTGAATCGACAAATAATGTCATGGCTGTCGGAAATATGCATTGAAAAGGATACATAAAAAGAGTTCTAGAGATCCATATTTTAAACACGTTTTTGATAGTCAACATAAAGTTTGTTGACAACGAAATGTAGACCGAACAGTCAAATACTTTGCTTATTTGGATAGTAGTTTTCAACCAGAAGATGTAATAATAACTACCTATTAACATTTTTTTCTTACTGACATTTTAAGCAAAGATGAGTCCTATTTATATAATACCTTATTTTATATATTTATATCATCATGTCATTCAAAGTACTTTAGATTAGATGGCGGAAAATCTAGGGTAAAGCTCCAGTTTAATCACTCCTATAAATTTAAAATCGCGGTGATTTTGACATACGCTGGTGTATAATCGTGTTATCACTCGAGGAGGTGTCCATAGAGGTATGGGGGTTCCACCCCCCAAACTTCCCTTTATCCTATTCAAATCGTATATAAAATAACCTCGGAATCATTAGGAGTGATTAAACTGGAGTATTACCAAATCTGGTTTAACGGATGCAGCTACATTGAATTTGAATGCGCCATTTAAAAAAACTGTATTCACATCTTTCATAATATTATTATGTTATAAAATATTTCAAAATATTGTCTTTACCTTCGAACTGAATGAATATTCTTCCGCGTTATGAGCAACGCTTCTGACAGCTGTCATGTCAATACAATTTTTTGTTGCCATGAATAAAAATTTATGGATATTTTTTTCTTTACGTACGTTTGCAGGTAGGTAGGCAGTAATGTGAATATTATGTATATTATAACTCCAACACTCCGTTACACGTATGACATTTTCTACTCGTGTTTTGCACGTTAGTTGACGGCGCGGCGTCGCCATTTATACCGGCGTGTACTACACGCACTTTACATGGATCAGTGACGGCACGTAGATTGATGACTTCCCCAAGGATGGTTCGTGCTGACACACTTCTATACCACGAGAGAAACAAAACAAGACGTTTATATCACAAATTTTGTTTTGCATTTTTCAAAATGTGACATGATATCGTCAACATCGAGATATTATAACCGCGACACGTGTGTAGTTATTTGACAAGAAATAAATATCACAATATTTTAGGTATTATTGGAGCACTGTCATTCTTTCTTAGTTTTTATATCTTACTCTTGTTAAAATTTCTATTACTTGACTCCTTACTCCGTTTTGGCCGATTCTATTTTATTGAAAATTAATTCAAGGTTGACATTTTTGTTTCTGTTTGTAATTTTTGTTTTGGTCGCTTAGTAATTACTGTTATATATTTACTGTGTTGTTTGATTTATGATTGTTATCTTTGTTACATTCAAAAGGCTATTGCCGTTGATTGATTAAATAAATAAATCACTTGTGACTATGCAGGACCCGTGACTGCGAAACTAGTCAGGGTATTAAATAATTTTGTGGAATAACAAATTAACTGTTTAATTAAAATTATTTTACATGTTTATAAATAAAATAAACTTTGCAGTAAAACTATAATATATATTTTTTTCCGAAATGTTGTTGAAGATGGTCGCATAGTCGATCGAAAATATATTTCGAAAAAAAAAACATAGGTAATCTACTATAGTAATACTGCAAAGTTTGTTTTATTTATAAATAGGTATCATGAATAAACATACAAAGTTACAAATAATGTGTTTGAAGAATTAAATTACTTGATTTAAATAATTCCACCAAGAATGCAAGAATATTCAATCAAAGTGAACACAAATACAGTCTTTGAATTTTTCTTAGTAAGCTCCAGTACGAAAGCATGGGTCGTTACCTCTAGGCTACCTACCCCTTCAAAATACTATTACATCAATTTTCATATTTCAAACAACTTGGAGAACTCCACTTCTATGATAATAATTAATTGAGTAGGTCTTAAGATCAAACAAAATCTAATTTAAGACGGTTGATAGTACATAATCTACCTATCACGTGCTTGACGAAGTTTAGATACAATAGACCACAATATCACAATCTCTGTTAAGTTACAATAACTTATTAGAGGGTACGTACCTAGCTATGTAGCTAAAATACCAAAATTTCGGTAGGCACTCAACCTATTTCGGTTATTCTACAATGACTTAAACTAATAATTTATTATCGTTGACAAATTAAATGTGGTTTTACTTAATATCGCGGGCCAGATATTATATAATAATAATTATTGTTTATAATATAAACACGAGTTACGTAGGGCATAGGGCGGGTGGGCTTATGTCAGATTGCGAAATTTTCGCGGTGTTTGTCAAATGTCAGCGCTTACAGCTGCGTCACAAAACGATTCCCGGAAAAAAAGTTTCGCGTAATTTTTTATTATCATCATGTCGGATATACGTTTAATCGTGACACTTTTATTCATTCACGACTTTATTACATTTTATTCTAACAAAATATTTAACAATTATTAAATTATTATACTCCAATAAAATGAAATTTATTATGACGAATAACGCACGTTCTGTGAATAAACAAACAACCGATGATCGCTGGATTTTAACTTTGGCCAAAGTTACATATGTATCTAAAGATCATCTGATTCAATTAACTTTTTACTATCGCAAATATTAAGCAGGTACCTACACTATTTTTATTTTTTTATGTGGTCGTGAATCATATAGGAACATATAAGAGGCATATATAGCCACACACTATGGCCTATGGCCATAAACTGTAGTGAGATCTTATGGCGTTTCGCGTCGTGTGATTTTCTCTAAATTGAATTT
Source organism: Mystacides longicornis (assembly GCA_963576905.1). Taxonomy (NCBI): domain Eukaryota; kingdom Metazoa; phylum Arthropoda; class Insecta; order Trichoptera; family Leptoceridae; genus Mystacides; species Mystacides longicornis. The sequence continues at coordinate 28,013,008 of OY756426.1, read as the reverse complement.
CAATCAATCAATCAATCAATTCTCCCTTTTCCACCCCACTCAGGGGCATAGGGAGGCAACAAGAGCTCTCCATTGCGCTCGATCTTGCGCAATGTTTATGACCTCCTCCACACCACAAAGTAATAATTTCTTTAAGAGTTGTAACGTGATTTTAAATAACCTTCACCAAGAATAGAAAATCTAATTAAAATAGTTATTTTTCTAATCTGACGTATAGTTTCAGAGATTATGTTTAGTATACCCACACACAGGCTTAGTCTGGTGGGATCTTTGGTTTAATCATAAAATATGTTGTTTATATTATGCTATTTATTGTACCAAAGTTTGTTAAAAATAAACAAAAAAATAGCGTTGTAATAATAATAATAAGTGAAAACTTGTACTCACTATTTTTTCTGTATTTTTTGGGCTTACTATAAAACAGTTTCCTAACATTTTTATGTTTTGGAAAAATTAACTATTTTTTAACTGTTTTTTATCTATATATTTATTTCTTTGGTTACCGGTTTCGGCTACCAGCCATCATCAGACCAAACTTAAAACTAATGTTAAAACCAAAGAAATAAATATATAAATAAAAAACAGTTAAAAAAAAAATAGTTAATTTTTCCAAAACATAAAAAAGAAAACTTGTACATTTAAGGTACCTACACTTGAGCATTTTATTCTGTTGACGAAATGATAAATGAATAAACATAAAAATGTGTTAATGTACTTTAAAATTTGTCGTTTCTTTCGTTTTCTTTTAATATTGCTTTTATGAGCTTGAAACTTGTATAATTTTGATGAGTCTGTGTGCCTATTTGGGCTCAATGAACGATAGGAGAAAAATAAAATAAAATTAAGTTGAAGGTTTATTTTATTATATTATAGTTACATAGTACGCCCGATTCTATTTCAATTTTCGTGTGCACTAACTAAAATAAGAACGTTCTAATTTTAGTAAGTGCACATTGGTATAATATAAAAATTAAGAACGTTCCTAATTAGACTAATATTCATGTTGGCACAAGGGATATAGCGCCGTAGAGTTGCATGACTCTATGTCGCATCCATTATCTATGAATTGTCAATCTATGATTTTTTGTATTTCCGTTTCTCTTCTTCGGCCATATTGTAATGGAATAATACGTGTTCATAACCGCTCCACGCAGTTTTATTTAATTCAAAATAAATACCCCAATCCTCAACTCAACAATTCAAATTAGTTCATTTTAATTCTTAAATTTTGGAACGTTCTTATTTTAGTTCGAACCAAAATCAGAATAGGAGGTATTATGGATTAGTGTTAGGAATACCTACTTATATAATATTTTTTCTATAACACATTCTAAAGATGCTCTGAATTTTTAACTGTAGTTGAATGGTTAGGATTATAAGAAAATTCTATGCAAAATTGCAAATTCTATGAAATATTTTGTTGTGTTTCAATTATTTCTTGTGAATATTCTATTGTACTTGCTAGTTTCCGATTGTTCTCTATCGATTCTGAACTCATTGACGCCATAGCGAATTGATAAAGTAACTACACGTTTACAATGGCACTTCAAAAGAACTATTTATATTAATAAAATACAATAAACTTTCGAATACTTTTATTTTCTATCAATGTGTTCCCATGGCAACTTAGTTCCTCTGTACTTCCGGAGACTGACTCCCCTTTCTGCTATTTTCAGACAACAAAGAAATTCATCAAATTTTTCTTTTTGAATTAACTTTTTATTGTACGACGCTTTCTTTCAACAAACTTATTTTTTTATGAAAATATGCAGCGTCAAATCCAAAAGACTTTCATTTTCTGAAAAAAAAAAACCGTAATTAGGGTCACTTTTGAACGATACTCTTTTGAAAACTCATAATAAGATTCAACAGTTAAATGTACATCTATATTATTCACTGTAATTTCAATAATATGACAACATTTCTGAGTAACTAAATATCAGAATTTTGTCGTATTTTTACCATGGTGACAAGAGGGATAAGAAAAATATCCTCTCCGCAGATAAATATAAAAATTTGGCATAAAAAACATCAAAATTTTCACAAAACCTCAATTATTTGCTGAATTATTTACCTTAAGCAGAGTTTTACTGCCTTGTATGTGACCAAGTGTTAAGTTGAAATGTCATGGTGATAGCCAAAAAAAAACATCTCATTTACTAACACTTTTATAACAACACTCAAATTTAATATTAGACTAGTTATTTGTCAATGTGAGTAAAGGCATAGGTACCTACATATTATTATTATTATGTACCTATCTAAAAACATCAATCTACTGTACTACCAAGATTGGTAATGTATGTAATAGAATAGATACAAAACGACTTAATTGTTTTGCGATACGAACTATGTATAATAATAATACCAAGATTGGTAATGTATGTAATAGAATAGATACAAAACGACTTAACTGTTTTGCGATACGAACTATGTATAATAATAAAACCAAGATTGGTAATGTATGTAATAGAATAGATACAAAACGACTTAACTGTTTTGCGATACGAACTATGTATAATAATAATACCAAGATTGGTAATGTATGTAATAGAATAGATACAAAACGACTAACTATTTTGCGATACGAACTATGTATAATAATAATACCAAGATTGGTAATGTATGTAATAGAATAGATACAAAACGACTAACTGTTTTGCGATACGAACTATGTATAATAATAATACCAAGATTGGTAATGTATGTAATAGAATAGATACAAAACGACTAACTGTTTTGCGATACGAACCATAATTAATGGTATTGGCGCGTACTAAGTACTCCTTAACTCAATGTGGATCTGCCTTATTTCAACAGCCTTAGAGAATAAGTAAGTAATTTGGTATAGGAATGAAGCGCTTTATCCATGCCGAGCCTAATTCCCTTCATCTCCAACCACTAATAGACGCCTAAGTAACCAAAACCTCTCCTTGATGTTGTTTTTATGGGCTCGAGGATTTATGGCGTGTTGAAGGATTGCCTTTATATTAAAATTCCAACTAAGTGAGTGAAAAAAAAAAGATTAAAAACAATATTGAGATGAAGGCAATGTAATTTATATCCCACGAATGGTCTTTCTGAGCTATATTTTTCTATTCTCAAGGCTTTTACTATAAATTACTCTGATTCCGTTTAAAAAAATAAAACGAATTTATTTCAAGCTCGTTATAGCAGGTAAGCTCAGGTCAGTGTAGGTTTCGTATTACTAAGAGAACAACAAGCTATTGGTGAAGAAGAAGACAAAGTGTGGAGAACTATGGAATGTAATCAAATTGACAACATATTTTTTGACAAGTCTTTTAAAATTTAGATGTACCTAATATTAATATTAAGTGTTTTATCGCTATCTCCCTTCGAACAAGCATTTAAAATACCAAGATGGAAAGAGAGAGACGAGGATAAAGAAACCATTCAAATTAATTTGGCTTTTCCCCGAATAATGTACTCGTATTTGCAACGAAAGCGTATTCTTTATAATAAATACGACTATGTATCATCGATGATTTTTTGACGTTGTCACTACTTTTCCTTTCCTTCAAAGTTTCTTTACCTCCGTATTTTATAAACAAAGCAAGGTGTAGTTCTTTTTATATAATGTACACTCAATTATTGCAGGTCTATCGCTATCATTTAATCATATTAAAAGTGTTTATCTTAATGTAATCAATCAATTTACACCCCACTCAGGAGCATAGGGAGGCAACAAGAGCTCTCCATTGCGCTCGATCTTGCGCAATGTGTATGACCTCCTACCACACCATGTCCAAATCTCTCAGCTCTGCTTCGAAGGAGCGAAACACAGTGTGAGAGGGTCTTCGGGACTCTGATGGGAGGAAGAACAGCGCTCTCCTCGGCCAACTGTCATTCGTCATCACATGCCCCAGCCAAGTCTATCTATTCTCCACAATGGTAGAGGTGACGGGCCCTCGTCGGGTGCGCCAGCGTATAGCGTCGTTCGTAATGCGGTGGTACCATCTAATACCCAAAATTCTCCAGAGGACTTTTTTTCAAGATTTTTTGAAAAAAAATCTTAATGTAAAATCAGCCCCTGTAGACAAATCAAACTGGCGTTCGACTACTAATGAAGATTTTGCTAAAGTATAGTGAGAAAAAATTAACTGTCCACTGGAACATAATATAAAAAATTATTTGAACCAAATTAAAATTTAAAAAGTGAACAGTTAATTTTCTTCCTACTCTACATTCTCGAAGAATTCGTTTGTAGTCGATCGCCAAATGCAATTTGTCTAGGCCTACTGTTAAAAAATATTATGTGTTTATTTTTCTATCAATTGTAAGATAGCGAAATAGAATCTAACTTCTATATTGGCAAAGGAATAAAATAATATTTGGTAGGTCGATCTTTTCAGGCGATTTACTTTATCACAGAAAAAAAAAGATTCTAACAGTTTTCAAGATATTAAATTATCTTCTTTCCTTCGTAGGAAAGAATCAGATTTAAAATTGAAAATGATTTCCTGTCACACATTATCGGAGGTAAGCAGGTCTCCACCCCAAATCCAACCTCAAATTGATAACAACGAGAAAAGGTTATAGAAAAATGTATTTTTATTGTTCGCCGTCTCCAGAGATCGAGACATGGTTTTGATTCAAAATCTTTCGTGATTGTTTCATTTTGTTCCCCAGAGATATGGAAATGGATTCCGAAATTTCCATATCTCCTCCTTACCTAATAACATGTGAGTTATTTCGCCTGACTTTTCATTACCCGCATCAAGAATATAAGAGAATATCGCTCCAAATTACGCCGACAGATCGCGAATGTTTTACGATTGGTAATGGGTAAATACGTCGTTGACAATTTTATACGCTTACTGATATTATTAACGTAGTTTTCTATTAAAGAGTAAATAAATATAGAATTTGCTTTTCCTCCTACGTCTATGAGAAAATAAAAGAAATGCTGTAAAGAAGAAAGGTAAACATCCTCAATGATACTATATTTTTATTTTTCCTAATTCCTGCCGTGGGGTTGCCGGCTAAGAATAGCACCTCTGCTCTTTTTGCTGGTTTTTCGAGCATCCTATAGGAGGCAGGAAATCGAAAAATCAGATCGGGACCGTGAGGTTGACCATCTCACGTCCTTAAACCTCAATCGGTCAGAAAAGGCACAATGAGCCTCGGACGCCTTCGAGCGCAATGGAGAGCTCTTGATGCCTCCCTATGCCCCTAAGTGGGGTTAAGGCCCCTCGCATTGCAAATTGGTTTGGGGGGGGGGGGTCCGCGGCGGGCTTGATTTGTGTGGGGCCGGCTTTCTGGTTTGATTGCTTCGATCGAGCTGGGGGTTGGTTTCGTGCGGGTCGGGTTTGTTGCGGATTTGTCTCCTCCGGGCTGGCTTGCAGTGTGTGGGGGGGGGGGGGGGGGGGGGGCTTAAAGGGAGTATGTATGTTTCCTAATTAAAAAATCATTTTTCAGCATTACAGGTTTATACCTTTTGCGCTGAATAGCGAGAAACATCACCAATAACAGAAACGAGAAACATCACCAATAACAGAAAGCACGTGGTGCACCGCGAATAACGCAAAATGAGCTAGCACATAGGCTGCCAGATATAATTATTACTAACGATCCTGGCACAGCACATCTAATAACAACCGAGAAGAGATTACACGAAGCTTTCTAAGAAACAAAACTAAGAGAAAAGCAAAAAAACTGATAATACTAGCCTGTCACAGGGCCAGATGACAAAAGATCTCGGTGCATGCATCCGTATCTGCCAAATAAATAAAGAGGGAATAAGAAGTCATATAAGTCAATCAGGCAAAATACTAGGACGAATACTAACTGAACAAAACATAGACTATGTAATAGAAACTGTCTTAAATACCACCGTTATGACGTATCAAATCAACCTTATTCCGTGTCACAACAACTAATTCCGTAGAATATTTTGGTAACCACCCATTTTTCAATAATGTTGTTTGTGGCGCTTTCACACTACGGAGTTGGTTTCTAAGCATTTCGTAGGAACCCGAATGGGCCCTCGGGAGAGTACGTGCGCGGTTGCCAATAGCACGAGTACGTACGAATCGATACGAATAATCCCGAAGGTCGATTTGATTCATTGACAGCTCCGACTTGGTGCAACTTTCGTAAGTTGTTAGAATAGTTCCGATAACTATACATGTCTAATCATAATGCGAGTTTATTAGGATTATAAAGAAATGAACAATAGGTTTTCATTGATAACTTATTCCTTGTTTTTCAGCATTTTTTTGCTTATTCTATGTGTATTCGAAGAATAACGTTCTATTAGTACGGCTGCATTGCTGCAACCAATACTACGATTGTGACAGAAAGAAGTAGTGTTTGGGCACACATTGTGTTCGACCCACGATGTTGACCATTTGCTTCTACCTTCTATCTTTCGTGTTCTATGTACCTACCGTCAAACTATCGAAGCTTTCGATCATTTTGTATAGATTTTTTTTTGGAAATTTTTTGGATAATCGTTCGATCATCAAATACTTTAACTAGGGGTTCTCTGTTTGTATGCCTGCCTATAATAAAATCCTTTACACAAACGAAATCTAGAAACATTTTTGCATGCGAGTGGACAAAATATTGGGTAGCCGATTGTTTTGAATAATTTTCGATTCGATAAAAATACAAAAAAAAAAACAGATAGATTACAGTACGCAATGACATAAAATCCGCTGGGAAATATGTATAGGAATCGGTTCCTAGCGAATATTCTATGTAAAAAGTTAAAAAAATAAAACATTTGAACACACAATGGCCTTTGTTACTTCGGAATTTTGTTTTATATCGGACGGAATAAAACAGAAATGAATTTAATAAATCGTAAAGTATCGTGTGCCTCATGCATTTACAGTTTTATATCGCGTCTCGTCATTTTTTTTTACGTTTCTTTGAAAAGGTTGAAGATATTATGAATGTAGAAAAAACTTTGACATTTTGTGTTATGTAAATGAAAAAAAAAAACGCGTAATTTAAAATGAATTTCAATACTGGGGACCTAGACAATTTGAATTTTTGGACAATGTAGAGTAGGAAGAAAATAAACTGTCGACTTTCTATTACTTTTTTATATGAGTGTCTTTGTTTGGTTTAAAAATAATAATTGTTTGTACTATGTTCCAGTGGACAGTTCTTTTTATCGCATTCTACATTGACGAAAAATTCGTTCGAAAAATTCAAATTGTCTACGGGGGATGATTTTTGATACAAACTAAATGCTTTCTTCAAAGACTTGAAAAAAATGCGGAAGGATTTTCTATATCTTATAATATGAAGTCTGGGAAGGACACATCTTTTAATGTGTAGTTAGTTTAAAATCTGGTTTTAGAATTGTTTATATCTATCTGTAGGTATATTTCTATATTTATGTGAATAAAGTATTATTATTAATGGATGTCGGGTTAGTGCGAACACAACTGGAGATCGGCTGAAGAGATTCTTCAGATGTTTGCTTTATTGGATTCTTCTCCGCTCCGGATAACAAAATAACTAATTAAAAGTTGAAAATGCATAAGAAATAATATAAAAAATAATATTAAAGTTAGTATGGAACGGACTTCTTAACAACAACGCCATCTTTGAAAATTTCATAAAAACAAAAACGTTTTATTTACCTGACAACCATTGAGTTACACCGGTACGAATATTATTGATAGAATTTCTTTCAAGCTTTCAATAATAATTTTTTACATTCAAACATATTTTTAGAATATTTTTGTATAAATTTAAACGAAGAAAGTGAATAAAAAGTGGTGAGTTAAAAGTGTGATTAATATGTTGTGAGGTTATGCCGTTTGTCATTGGAAATTTTAATTTTTGTTTCTTTGATGAGCGAATTTTATTTACCATCATGTTTCAGAAAGAAATAAGATATTTTTGAAAAAATTATCGTACGAAGATGTTGAACGAAGTTTGACGGGTTCGCTTGTATACCTATGAATTTAATCCAATCTAAATCCAAACTCCCTTTAGACCCCACTTAGGGGCATAGGGAGGCAACAAGAGCTCTCCATTGCGCTCGATCTTGCGCAACGTTAATGACCTCCTCCCACACCATGTACAGATTCCTCAGCTCTGCTTTCAAGGAGCAGAACACAGTTTAATATTAAATTAATAAAAACGCCTTTTAGTCAGATATCAATGATGGGTGTGTGATAAGCGGGTTTGACTCACCTTTAATTTCTCAAAAAAGTTTCAATTTAGTTAATTTTTTGTTCATGCTTTCCAAAGAGCATACCTACTCTTCTAGACCTTTCAACAGCTCAAAAGTGAAATATAGGTGTTAGTATATTGAGTTTGAACAGTTTTCAAAGAGAAACTTACAGATTTTTCAAAACAAGATTTACCGTTAATTTTTTTTTACTTAAAAACATCGATCAGTTCACAGTCTTTCGGAATGTCAGAATAAAAAATATTTCCCTGAAATGTAATAAATATGTGGCGAAGTTTCTATCTACGAGTACTACTTGTCACCCGTCAATTTTAACATTTTCTCAATTTTATAATATAATACAAGTGCCTGCCTATTTTTTCTATGCCACTAAACGTCTCATCATAAACGTTATTCGTTGAAGGTTCGCTGAAAAGCATCCGATATTTTTTGACGCTACTCGATTTATTCCTAACAGAAAAAAATATTTTTCAGCTATTTCCAAGTACCTCAAATTATGTAAATTGATTTTTTTTCTCCCTTTAAAAAATACTTTAAATGCTAATGGAATTTCCAGACCAAACTCCTCAGCGACATAAATAAGATTGCGATTACCTTGGATTTTTACCTTCAACTACCTGGTGATAAAATTATCATGTGTCCTGCAAATTTCTGAAAATATTTAACACAATTAGGTACCTTTGATTCACAATGCATAGTTTGTAAATTTTATTATTCCGTACTATTTTTTGACAGTTAGTTTTGAATTTGGTAATAGGTATCACTACGGACTTACGACTTTCATGACCGAGAAATAGGTAAGGCTAACTTCAATGTAGGTGTTTCTTGATATTATGTTGTAAATTTTAAGAATAAGTAACAAAATTCATCAATTTTTCATTGGTTATAGGGTAACAAAGACTAACTAAAGGAAAAATCGAACATTGTGTAGGTATATGGTACGGGAAATTTGCAACGTCAAAGATAATAAATAAATAAATAATGCTTTATTGTTACAAAAAATGCAGTCCTGATACGATCCATCACGAGAGTCATAGGGCGGACTTATCCCGCAGGATCTCTTCCAGCCAACCCAAAAGATATAGAAAGATAGGGGTGGCTGAGATTCTGGTACGCACAATAATTATTATTGTAAGGGTACGCTTAAACCACATAGAGCCAGAGCTAAAAATGGAGCATAAGTACTACTTTTTTGATCGTTGTTATTAACACCCAACAACGAATACATAGGAAATAATAATTAGTTCTTGGAGTTAGCTTTTGCTCGTTCAATATAAAAAAAAATATCAACGATCAAGAAATAATAGGTACTCTTTTTCTAGCTATTTCTTTAAATATTTTTGTTTGGTGTTAACTCACCCTTAGGAGAAAAAACTCATCCAGACTGCATTGCACGGTTAACCCCCATGGAAGACGATTCCCAGGTAAATAAACCTATACTTAGTTGATAAAAAATGTCAGTTGTTGCTGTTTGTATATAACATTACCTAACGTTGTTGTTTCATTTACATACTAATATCAATAATAATATGTAAAATATTAAGTAATTTCTCTGAATGAATCCGTTAACAAGGTAGAACGTCTAACGGAGCGGATTGGAGAGGAGGATTGGGAATAAGCACAGGGGGGTGTCGTGGAATTGGTGTCTATCCAAGTGTGACCCCAGACAGGGTGACGCCACTGGGCTGATTTAGCCAAGGTATTTCCAATGTCCTCGAATCACTTTTGCCCGAGAAATAATATTGTTACAAGGTTTCCTCCTAATTAACAGAAAGTATCATTTAATTATTATTATATTGACTAAATCAATCAAAAAATTAACCGTACAGATTTTTTGTTCTGTATTAATCATAGTATATGGAATATATTACTCATATTATATGGAATATACATGATCTTGTGAACGGATTTAAAAAAAAAATAGATTTCGCTGAAATTAATTTTCTCGACGTTTTCGAGGGTGTAGATTCCAAAAATGTATTATTATCCGATTTGATTGAAATTTGGTAGAACGGTTAGCCCCTCGATGTAGATGAGTCATTATAATGCTGAGATCTGTACCTTCAGGGGAACCAACTTAAAGTATCCAAAGAAAAATTCACTTGTTCTGGAAAAAGGACTAAAAAAGAAAAAAAAAATTCTTCGATTTTCATAAAATTTGGTATAGGTACAGGTTGATCTTATGCTCCTACATTAGTTTAAAATTGGAGGTTCGTAATTTCAGTGGGTCCCCCTTAAAATACTGATTAATATTGTTGAATATGTAGTTCTAAAGCAGATATTAAAAAGCTCCAATAGTCGATATCATTTTAAAGTTTCTATAATAATTCCAAGGATAAATTCATTTAATCGCAAAATTATGAATTTTTATGCAAAGATATGTTTTTCACGAAAAGGCTGTTACCGTAGGTTAGCAGCTTTTTTTTATATTGTGAAAATTTATTCTGTTTATTTTGCAAGAAAACACAGTTGAATTATCAAAAGCCTCTTGACGATGTTAACATGAGTGTCAGTGTGTTTTGCTTATACTTAACTCATCTTTTTGTTACGAGTATAATATTATTCAAAACACTGTGTTTAAAATCCTGATACCATCCATGATGTATGCATGGGAATGAAACTTGGACATGGACGAAAAATCTGGAAAGAGCAAATAATATTCGGGTGTAGGTTGGAACAGTGATTCTTCAGAACTTGAGTCCAACCGTCTGTTGACGACCTAACCGATTGGCTTTAAACAATTCCTTAAATTAATAATACCCAATTTCATTATTGTATGAGGCAGTATTAGTAGTATACGTAATACTACGAGATTTTGAGTAGGTAATTAATGTTCTACATTTTCAATTTCTAGTTATATTGAAATTACATCGTAAAATTAGTATCGAGAGCAAAAAAATAATTTCATTGCACTCAAACCATGCCATTAACACACGTTTATGTAAGCGGAATATTCTATGGGAATTTTCCTCTGGAACAAAACCTTTTTGGTAGCAAAACACAAAGATACAATTATTAAAAAGTAAATTAGTAATCCGAGCTCTTCCAAGAGCCCCGAAATTCAGTTGTCAGCAAAGAAGAATATTAATGAAGTCATTATGTGTCGTTTTTAGTCCGCATTGCATAAAATCATCGTTGTTTGAAATTTATTAGACAATTAAACGCTTTGTAATTTTCAAAATGGGTTTAAAAAATATCTACTTTATCCTAAATAAAAAAAAAAAACGCAAATTTATGTAACTCCGTTTATAAAAAACCTATGTTTATTTTGAATAGTCAAATGGGGTAAACGGATCATATTTTTAAGTTTATAGAATTTTGGGAAATGAAATCCTCCACAATTTTGTTTTGAAATCCATTTTTTTTGTACAATATAATATGTTTTTTCAACGTGTGCCACCAATCGACCTGCAAAAAAATTTATCGACTACACAGTACTTTTTCCCTTCTTTAACTTACTTCGCTACTCGCTGTCGTTCATCTTAGTTTTTCTCCATGCACGCTGTAGATAGTATTAATAAAAGTCCATGGATAAAAATATTATGTTTGATAAACAACTATAAGTATCTGCTTGTAACTTGTTTGTTTTGTATATGATATTGTTCCAGCAGAGCTCTTATATTAGTGAACCTATAACTTATATAATTCTAACACATTGGTTTGTTTCTCAATAAACAAGTTCTTGCCTTTCTACCTACTTAATTATTATCTCAACGCTTTCAAATACATTTGGTTTGGTTAAAGAAGTAGTTTATTTGGCGCAGGGTAAATAAACAAACAAAGCAAACAAAACAACCACGTTCTCTTCTTCTTAGAAACATCTTATATTTATTCCGTACGCGTTAGTTGAGGGCTGGTCTGATTAGAAGTATGTGCGAATTGTTAAATGAGAAAGATAAGCGAGAGATTTGGAAGAAGTAAGTGATAAGAGAATTGGGAATATCCAAACTAATAACGCTAACCTACTTTTGTTTCTGAGGAGAGTTTCTGAGAGATTTTTTGTACTTTCTGCAGATGATTAAAGAACGTAGGTACTTACGAGTCATACATTTGATTCCAATATGCCACTCAAAATAGGTACTCATTATCGAATTCCAATATGAATCTTAGCGAAGTATAATAAACTAGAAGTCACCAGTCATCGTTTGTAACGAATTTCGTCACTCGTTTTTATGGTTGCACAGTGATAGAGGTTTTTTTCTTCTTCAAATTGGACATTTTTGAAATAAAAAAAAAGACATTAAATTTTACAAATCAAAAATAACGTTTCCAATTCAAAACGGGCATTGAAAGCGTTCCATTTGATTTTTAAAATGTAAGAAACATATATACCTACGGATAAGTAAATTTGTGTATAATTTGACAACAGAGCTGTCGTAGTACCTGTAAGGGATATGTGTATCCGCCCATTTCTACAATATCTACTCTTTCAATTGATTTTTTGGAAGGAATTATTACCCATGCAATAAGTTAAGGAAATAATTGGATCTTTTTCTACTTTATATTTCTCTTTGATAAGGCCCTCTGGCCAAATGTTTCTGCTGCATTGTTCTATTGGGAAGCTGACTGCCAGCTATCCCACCAGCGTTTAAGTGGCCGTTCAAGAGGTCTGTTTCCCTGTGGTATCTTGTCCCGGGCAATTTTTGCGATTCTTATTGTATCCCCCATTATTGAGACATGGTCGTTCTCAAAGTTAGTTGAGTCATTAATGTAATTAAAAAAAGTGTTTGTATATTTATTTTTTGCGGGGAAAAGTGATGAAAAGAATGATTAACGTTACGAATCCGAATTTTCTCCAACAAAGATAGTAATATCATTATTTAAAATGAGTCATGTTAAAAAGCAACGCCGGAATGTAATATTTTGTACAACAGGAAAAATAAAATGTCCGAATAGAGGCTGTGGGGTATTTAAAAGCGATTCTTAGTACTCGACACTGGGAAAAGATAAATCTAGTGTGTGGACTGTGTAGGTATAGTGAGCAAATGATAATTTTACACACAACTATAATATTACGCACGTTAAATAACCCCAAAAGTATGAATCTGACATCATAAAACAACGTCTAACGTCTATCTTATTTATTTTTTTATGTTGCGTACGTAAAATACTTTTATAAATGTTAAGTACCTACCTAGATCAACGACTATCAGAATGATCGCCAACGTTGGGATTCCGTGATTGGTACTTAAAGAAAAATGAAAAGGCACTACTTTTATTGTCTGGTTTTAAGGAATGTTGATTTCAATGGGTGATTGTAAGGGTCTGTACACTTCTCCGCAATTTTGGACAATTCTATTTAGGGATGTTGTAGCCAGAAGCCAAAACAAACCACCACGAAATCAATGTTGCTGAAAGACCTTAGAGTTGAGTCCGTTGACAGCTGTAATCAGAATCTTCCTTTGCATAGATATTTACATAGGATAGAATCGAAATAATCAATTTTCATCAAACATTCCACTGAAATTTCTTATAATCTGTACAAGGTGGCGCAAAATCGGAAGGTGGAATATTTTTTGCAAATGGCGGTAAATTTCACTACTGATATGGCATTTTTGTAGTAAACAGATACAAAATAATACCTACATAATACCTATGTCCTTAACAAATCAGTCTGCAAAAACTTTTTTGACAGTGAAATTGTAATAGGTAGGTATCTATAATTATTATGACTTTGAAGAAAATGAAATAGAATCAAATTAACGAATTAAACATGCATTATTGATGGAATTATTTAAACAAAGTAAATTAAATGAAACAATTAATTTGTTATTCCACAATTTATGTATTTCATACTCTGACAAGTTTCGCAGTTGTGGAATATAAATTAATTTTTAAAATAACACTTCAATAAACTTTGTATATCCACTTTATTAATATTTTAACAAACAATATATTAAAACGTTTTTGATCCTCTCAGAGTCTCAGATCATCTTCAGTATAGTTACATTACCGCGCGTGTTCAGATGTGTACAGGCCATTAGGTGTAAAAATTGAAAATATTGTAATGTTATAATTATTTTTCATGAATAAGATATAATTTTATTGATGACATTAAAAAGTAAAAGAAAGTAGGTACTTGTTTGGATCAAATATGTGATGCGGTAACAATGGAGCAACATGACTTCCTAAAAATTCGAACAATTGTAACTTCTGTCAAATTTGTGTGTTCATCGAACTGTTTTTTGAATAATTATTGTGAGTCAAATAATTGAGCATTCGAACAATGGCGTTTCAAATCATTTTCATGTACCATGTATCTAATCATTGTGTTGAATTGCAGAAAATAAAAAAAAAATCTGTACTTATATTGTATTACAAATGTATTTTATTACCTACTAGAACGACAAAAGTATTAAAATTGTAAAGAGGGTCCTCTGCATTAAGAAGATTCGCAAAACCATCAATAATTGCGGTTTTAAAGCTAAAGATAAACCACACCGATTTAAATATCACACTTCGCAAAGGCCATGCACCTACGAATAAGTAGAAAAACGTGTAAAGTCTAATGAAAAGTCTAATGTTGTAAAATAACGTTGATGTAGAAATTTTGAAACTTTGTAATAATTCAAGTGCTTCGTAAGAAAAGCTTGTCGCATAATCGTTTTCATAAATTTCATTATATATTTATTTTATCTCCGTAAAGTATTTTAAGAGAAAATTTGTCATTGCATATTTAAAAAATACTTCGTTTTTTTAGTTTAGATTAGGATCTTAAAAAATATAACTTAGTATCTTGTCGTAAAGATCCACATATGTGTCGATCGGTGTTTATTGCTAGTATTGTGTGCTCCTCGCATTGTTATTTTTCCATTTTTCCCTTTTTCCAGTGTTTGAGTAGTAAATATCATGTCACGGAGATATGATTTATTCCCGGAACCTTCTTTATGATATCGTTTGAGTTATCTCAATGATTTGTAGAGAATGTTTCGCTGAGATTTTCCACAGAACTGGACAAACAAACATAACACGTGTACAAATAATAATATTACTAACCCTGGTGTATTTTGTTACTACTAATGGTCAACCAGTGCTCGAAATCCGACCATAACTTATTTAAGTTATACGTTTGAACATTATTAAGATTCCATTCTCAAAGACTGATTGAGCGCCATTATAAAATTTTCTTTAATGGTATTTTATCAAGACATAGATATTGGATACGTCAAATTTGAAATGTTGATAAGTTTTTTCTATTACAAATTAAAGACAAACAATATTAAACTATTCTCAATTTGACCACAGATACCTCAAAGTGTGTGCATGTGAGTATATCAAATGCATAACATTACAGTAGTGTTTGTAATGCTTTTTTTTTTATTAATTTAATGTATTTATTATGTATAACTTTAAAAAAATATTAGAATTATTATGGTATGATAAAAAGTTTAAAAGTTCAAATACTTTGAAGATTCACGAACGAATTCACAGCGGAGAAAAACCATTCCTAAAGGTTCACAAATCCCAAATTCAAGTGATTGCAAGACACAATGTGAATACATAGCGGAGAAAAGCCATACGAGCGTATAGTATTATTGACTACGAAAGGCTGATTATGAAGTCTCAGAATGCTTGGAAATTACACCAAAATATGCGTGTTTCCAAAAACACTGTGAACATTTTCGAAAAAAAAAAACATTAAGGATAAAATAAAAGATAAAACCTTCCGTCCGTCCAACTTTATTTCTCGAAAAAAGTACTTTATTTACTCCAAGAATCAAAGAACAATGTTTCTTGATTTTATATTTAAACGTTGCAGGATTCCTCAAAATGATGAAAATAACAATATTACAAAGAATTTATTTATTGCATTCCGTACTGTGAGGACAACATGGGGAAGAAATGGAAACTATTCTTAAGAAGAAAGAAATAATAAAAAAAAAGAAACGGATAAATTTTAAGAAGAACCTATAAAGAACATTCAATAAGTTTCTTTGTTTTTTTTTTATTATCTGTTTCAAGTTCTTTTGTTTTTTCATCATCTATTTCAAGTGGTTAGGAACCTACGTATTATTATGTATACAGTAAGTAGGTAGGTACTTTACATTATAGTAACATCCCAAATGGAATGTCTAAACTAGGTAAAAGAAGTTGAATTTCTATAATAGATCATTGAATGAGATTCTCCATCACCCGAGTATTACAGGAATTTGCAGATTCCTTTTTACTCGAATTAAAAAAAAGCCATGACCGGACTCCGACATCGCCGTAAGGGTACCACAAGCTACGGCTGATGGACTTTACATCGGCATTTATGTAGATACCGAAAAACTTTGATTTTAGGAGGGTAGTTGGACAGTCACAGAAAGCGTCATACTGTCCATGTGGATTGTTATTGGTTTGCTACGGGTTATCTTTCCTGTTACTATTATGGCGATTTTGTCGCATAAAGGTGATTATGCAATTATTATTATTATTATTGCTCACCGCAAAGGATTACTCTGTAATGGTGAGCAATGCTTAATTTTGACAGAAAATAAATAAACAAATAAATAAATACCTCTGATGCTCAGTCACCAGAGTTTGTGGCGGGGAGGGAGCAAGTGCTGGTGAGGTTGTCATTTTTTCTACCATCTAACTATGAATGGCAAACCTTTATTACTAACTTCTTATAATATGTAATATTATTTTTTTAAGTATCTTCAACAAAAACCAAATATTGTTTCAAGCATAATATAAAATAAATAATGTCCGTCAATACTTAACATTTTAGTACGCAATTATACTATACAAATTCTACATCAACTGTACATTCGACTGAGGTTTATAAATAGTGGCTAGTCCCATAAAAATCTTATTGCTAATATTCGGCAGTGAACTCTCCCTGATATTTCAGATGACACTACTCACTAAGTTTTTATTATTTTCTACCACTTTTTAGTGTCTACAGATGGCGGGAGTACGTGTGGTGGTTAACATACGCTGACAATTCACTAGGACATACACTTATTACCCTTGGGATTTCTTATAAAATAAAAATCCCATTTTGTTGCTCAATTAGTTTGGACTCACATATTGTAATATTATCAAAATCTTCACAGGATGACAACTTCGTTTAGTGGCACAAATAATCCTACCCAGAAAACCACCAGACACCTCAGTTCTTCATATTTTGCAATCAATCATCACCATCTTTCCTCACCCTCCTGAGAGGTTTGGCTGGTATTCTAATCTTCAGGTGGTCCCAAATCCAATTCTCTTTATCGAATGTTACCTCCAGCTCTTCTTTTTATCTCAACATTCTAATTCGATCCGAGAATCTCACTTCACTTAAGTTTAAGTTTTTTTTGAAATATGTAAATTGGTTTAAACCCAAAAAGATCATGGAAAATTAGACAAAAAAGTCACCAAATTCTTCTTGTAATGCTCAAATATTTATGTCATGCAGCAAGTTTATGGGGAAATACTGCTGAAGTCGAGCCATATATTGTCGAGATAACTTAGAAATGTGACATGGAAATATGAGTATCCCAAATAAGGCCGAAACTTCAAAACACGCGTCACTCTAATAATGACTCATAAATCCAGAGCCGTCACTGACCGAACGAAGAACCTTCTTCTAAGCAGTGAGATGATGATTTCAAGAAACCTCTCGAACGGGAGGAGGGCATCGAAACTGCGCGAGATCGAGCACAACGAAAAGCTCTTGTTGCCTTGCTATTCTTCTAAGTGGGAAAAGGTATAATTGGAGTCTAAAGCTGTTCTGTTTTTATAGGAATGATTAGAACGTTTGTGCAGCTTTGTTACTCAATACAAAAGTCGGCATGCGTGATTAATGGTCCACGGTTATTATCATGTAGATGACAGGTCTACGCCTAGTAGGTACATTAATTAGTTTTGTATGAATAAACAGGGAATTAAGCACATTTCAGCTAGTTTAATGTTTATTGTATCTTATCATCCTTAGGTCCATTCGGACACTTGGAATCGTCATTTGAACATATTTTTCAATTAAAAAAAAAATAGAAAATAAGACAAAGAAGAAACAGCACAGGCATAGAAAAATATACATGAAAAAAAAAATTAATAGTTATACAGAGGCAGAGAACAGTCGAAAGAACATCATACAAGAGCAATGCTGGTTGCAGTGTAAAGAGCTACGACCAGCATTTTGTCAGGTAGTCTATATACAAAAAAAAAATATCACAATTATTTAGGAAATGCAACTCTCATGATAAATTATCAATGTTATCGAAGGCTGGGCAGGATGTATAAGTTTCTGACCAGCGTTCACGTCAATAGTGTGGTTCCCGTTGCCCGCTTTTCTAAACATTCAAGACAATAATAACAGGTGACTGAGCGAAGAAATGTCAAATCATCTCTAGTTACCAACGTGGTAAAGTAAATTTGGGATGCTATATGGGACGATTGGTCCAACTGATTAATAAATCAATCATACAATAATGATTAAATTACCCTTTTTCGTGCCAACAATAATTATTATTAATGGTCCTTGTTTCGAATACCCTGTATGGCCAGAATAACGAATGTGTCAATTTTGAGAGAGTTGAAGATAAAACACAGACTTGTACTTGAAGTGGATTCTTCATTTTTAAGACCGATTGCCAGGCGATATCAAGAAAGTCTGGGAAAATTGGTAGTCCTTGGTGGTGTTGAAAGATCTAGAGGCAGAAGAAGAGCATCCACTAAATGAACAGAGTAAAGCTGGACTGCTATGGACATACTATTTGTTGGAGTAGTTCGGACGACGATAGGTCGGGAGAGGGGAAGGTCAACCATACCTGGTGTTATTAATTGCGGTGAGGAGAGAGTCAGGTCACGACCCTCACTAATGAGGAAAAACGATGATGATGATTTCTGCCAGTCAAGATTATTTAGTCAATCCTTGTAGATCCTACATATTAACAATGAGACAACGGGTCGTTTTAATATTTTCAATTATCATAGTCTACATAACACTACGATAGAAATAAAAGCCACACTTTGTTTACAGTTTTCAGAATAAAACCCGCTTAAAAAAACTTTTTTGTGGTTTGAGAAACAGATACAGAAGTTAAATCGTGTTAGCTGGTTGTGGTTGTTGCCTTTTAAATGTTTTTGGTATTAAAAAGTTTAATTTAAATTCATATTATCTGTAAGAAGTTTTTGGATATATTTTTTTCTGAACGAAACTTACAATTTGCTTCATAAATATTTTGGATATTCTATGTGGAATGAGAATTTCTTGTTTTTTTTATGTTTTCGCATTCATGTTATTCATTACTAGCTTTCCCGACAGACGTTGTCCTGTAGTCCTAACCAGAGGCGGCCCGTTCATATGTGCACTGCGCACCAGAAACAAAAATACATAATTAATCGGATTAAGTTACAAATAAAATAATAATGTTAAAATATTTCTAAAACATCCATATTTCATTCGTATTCAAAGCTCAGGCGGCAACAACGTGAGAATATAATATGCGCGCGCACACATCTACCTCACCTATGAAGTAGGTATGTACCTACTGATACAAAGTGCCCGATAATTTTTAGTTGACTTTGCGGTGGAGTAAGTGGAATGGGTGTAAGAGCGGCAATCACGTATTTGCGCGTCGCAGGTCATCATTTCCATACTAACTCAAATATTGTATTTTATATCATTTTTTACCCTTTTTTCAACTTTTTCTTAGTTATTGTGTTATCCGGAGCGGAGAAGAATCCAATAAATCAAACATTAAAAGAATCTGTTCAGCCGATATCGATGATGATGATGATGATGCTGGATAATTTGTTTGGCACCGTTTAATGGATTTCCATCTCAAGGGCGCACGGGAAGCTCTGTGGGAAGAGCAGTGTCTTCAGTTTGTTCCTGAATGTGCTGATGGGCTGGTCCTTTCTAAGTTCTTCAGGAAGTCGGTTCCAGGTGACAGGTCCTGCTACGAGTTAAAAGTGTTCGCACCTACCCGACTTTAATTTATATTAGAGAATTTTTCTCTATGGGGTAAGTATCGCTGTTCGCAATATAATATCTTTTCGATATGAAGCCTAGGAGTGACGGATATAAATAGCAAACTTGAGGAAAGACAGTTGCGATGGTATGGACACGTAGAACGGAGACCGCAGGAACATATTGTTAATCAGGCCATCAACATGAGTGTTCCACGTGTGACAAACAGAGGACGACCAAAGAATTCCTGGGTAGTGCAGAGCGTGACCGGATGCGAAGATTGGGATTGGAAGAGGTGGTGCAGGAGAGACGGACTTATAACCTGACCCCAACAGTCTACTTAGACGCTAAGTTGGGAGCAAGCTAGGGAGAAGAAGAAGATATCTTATATCTGAACTGGACGTCAAGCTCAATTATTGGAGTTCATATACCTACCAAAACGAAGTGAAATGGGGTGACCCCTACTATTTATATAATAAAGTAAAAATTCTTTCCCCATGTCACGTGATCTTGCTTTCGTCATAAAAATGTAGGTACCTATCCCAAAGGATTGTTTACTTGCTCGCTATGATTGCACACAAAATGACCCTAAAATTAAACAATGTCAAATGAATAACGATAGGCTGCTACGTGGGTCTTTCGCAGGACACGGAATAATAAAAAGGGCCGTTCATGTCATAATAATAATAATAATGTTAAATCATCCCCGTCCCGCACGTTAGCTTGTGGGGGATGTGGCATAAATAACTTTGTCCCAGCAAGCACCACTCCATCAGTCAGTGGTAAGTGCTTTATTAAGAACTTTCTAACGAGGTTCTCACTTGAATTAAAAAAAAAACATCTATGAATAATTATTAGGTACCTATTCGTTTAAGGATAACCAATTAATGGTTGTTCGAATTTTTATGGAATCGAACCTAACTGATAGTTGAAGAATTTATCTTGATATATATTTTCTTTTAAGATGGTTCAATTTGTAGTGATCATGACTCATCCAAAACTTCCTCAAACGGCATTTCAAGCCCAACTCAATGGAAGACCACCAAAGAGGAGGAAACACAGCTGGTTCGTGAGCTGGGCACAGTTCAAATTCAAATATTTTTATTAAGAAATAAAAGAACATTAAAAACACATATACGCAATAATAAATTTGTACCTACATATTTTTTTATATATATTTTACCCCCAAAATTGAGCAGAGCTCGTGCTTTGGGGGATGTTGAACCTTTGAATAATTACATACTACGAGGCTCAAAGATAGAAGAAAATTTGGTAAACAAAACCGTCCGGAGTCACCAAAGCCGTCTCTCAAGGATAATAAACCAAGATGCTCTAACTAATGATTTGGTTACTTTCCACTTCGGAAACCTCGATCAGTAGGTATCTAATGTTCACAGAATACTGCTCTAGCAAATTACTTACTTCCGGTAGTTATACAATTCGAGCAGAGTTTTGGCCATTTCCAAACAGTACTGTCTCCCGCAAAGGACTGCAATAATTGGTCTCTAACACCCACAAATTAAATTTTATTGTCAGAATTAAATTTTACTATCCAGGGCAACGTTGCCCATCAGCAGCTTGTCTTTGTTTTCTAGGAGTTCTTCTGTCTATGATAACACAATGCAGTTTGTAAATGTACATTGTTGCAATCTTTTTCTCGATGTTACTCCGATTTTACTGTTCAATGATTCAGCATATTTGATATGGAAGCAGTGTTGCCCACTAGCCAACTTTTTATTCAGTCCAAATTTTCTAACACGGGTAATCAATTGGTCTGTTAAAGAGATACTTCTTCTCAAATCCATGAAAGTTTCCCGTCTTTGAACCTATTTATACCCATTCAATTATATTTGAAAAAGCCATCGATCAATCAATCCGCTATTCATATTTTTTCATTCTTAAAAAAAAAAAAAAAACAGAAGTTTTCTAAAGATTTGAAGTATTTCCTCTTGCGTATTGAGGACGGGACGGGAGCTATCAATATGTGTCACCAGACTCGTATGCGATGGGTCGCAAGGGAAAAACCTGTTGGGTAAAGATGAAAACTGTCCTTAATAAAAATAATAATAAACGCGACGTACCCGTATGAGGTATTTGCTTAGGTATTACGATGTATCTCAGGACTCCCTTCCATGAATTATTCATTTTTGTAAGGCTGTTACGGAAAAGTTGACTCTTTGAACGATTAGTTAATGTTAAATAATACGTGTTTTCTTTACGGGGCACAAACCTTTCAAATAAAGAGCCTTTTTTTCATTACTTGGAAGAGGAGTAAACGAGATTTTTAATTCACATGATTACGTTATTAAAATGAAAAGAAGAATTAATGTTTGTTTTAGAGAGGCCGGTATTTAGTATTTTAGAGGCTTTGATGATTTTGAACATATGTAATTTTTTCTGTCATGGAATATGTTTAGGTTGTCCAATAAAAATAGAATGGTCAATGCAATGTTATAAATTTGTGGCTTATAATTTTTATTATTCTTCTTTTACTAAGCGTATTGGCCGGTTATACATATTTCTGTTGTGTTATTTGCTTCTTGACGTGGACTAGAAATATTCCTTCCATCCTTTGAGGGTCATCCTGGAAGCCTTTCAGATTGGAAAATGCCATCTCTAGCTCCCCTCACAGTTCCTGTGTCCGCCAACCCTTTTCTCTTTCGTCCCCCTTGGACAATGTCTTCAACTTTAAAAATTCTTTGAATTTCTGTATTCCAAATAATATAATGACTTCTTATTACGTTTTAATATTGTAACAATATAGGTTGGTACAAAGTTTTGATTGTTATCAAACTTGTGACTATTTTACACATTATAAATGCATACACGAAACCAGCTATAAATAAATCCACTCTTGTCTAACCATTCCCTGATAAGTTTCTTTAGTCCATCGTTGATCGAGCACCTCTTAATAAAGGCGGGAATCGAATTAAACAGCTTCGGCACATGATACTCTAACCTTATTTTACTATATTAATGATTATTAAATCGAGGAACACTATACCCATCATTTAGTTTAAATCTAATCTTTAAAGGTATTTTGTGGATGTCGCGGTTTATTTTTCAAATCATCCTTTAGAAACTGATCAAGGACCAACCTCTGCCAGTACAGACACTTAGTTGATGGTACCTTTCTTTCTAAAATAATCTGCGTAATTCATTCTTTCTTCGCATTCTATTTATACACGTAAAGCCATATTTAATAATTATTTTCCGAATGAAAATATTACACTGTTAGAAAAATTTTGCTATTGATTGGAAGGATTCGAACACACGACGATTGTGTTTTCTGTTACATTCAAATGATTCGTTTACATTTTATGTCACATACTTCTATTTTTTGCTACATGAAAGTAGATACCACCTTCAGTCAATTATTAAACGTTGCATTCTAACAAAATAAAGATAGGTGGGTCGTTATTTTTCACGTATCGCTCAAATCAAGATTTATAGCCCAAACATAATAATTCATAAAATAACGATCGCATCTCGTTGGACCGTTATTTACGAGTCAAATCAAAACGAAGCCATTTTGTTGAAAAAAAAAGCAAAATTGTTGGCGTGTAGGCGTTGGGGTGAATGTAACGTCAATCAATAATGAAGGATGAAAGGTCTGAAAGAAGAAGATAATGAAATAAGCCTGAAATTATCCAGGGTGTAACAACTTGAAAGATATGTAATATTTTTGATTTTACTTTTGTGCGGGTGCTGTGTGAAATATCAAACCAATCAATCAAATTACTCATGGTACTTTCATCCTCTGAGATTAAGTTCCAAATATGAAACTTTTGGGGTTTTCACACTGATAAACAAGCTACCTGCCAATTCTGGTTCTTTAAGGAACTTTTGAGTTGCTGTTCAAAACATCTACTTTGCAATACAATCACATTAAGATTGTTTCCAGTGCGTTCAAACTGTATAGATTGAAAGTCCGGAATTCCGCCCATTATCAAGAGTGTTAATAATACCTAATACATTGCTGATATTTTAATTCAAAAGATTAAAATAAATATATTAAGCTATTGTACCTTTTTCGTTTGATAAATAGAGATTTTTTTTAAATTAATACATAGCTTAAAAAAAGGTTGTTGATGCGTGTCAAAAAACCCTGTATTTCGATATAAAAATAATTTTTAAAATTCGAACGTTTAGATAAAAAAAAAATACGCGTTCATTTCACCTTTTGGATAAACATAGAATTAATTTTGAAACACAGAAGTGGTTATGGCACAAATGTCAAATTTTCATTAAAAAATAAAGTACCTACCCACTTGTGTTTCTTAGAAATTCTTTTCAAACCTTCTTTGTGCGGTGCCTTTCTGAAAAATAAGAAACCTCTTAAAAATCATATTTTTTTTAAACTGTTTCCTTTTATAAAAACAATTTGAGAATTTCGACTCTGGTCTATGATTTTAGCAAATAGAATACATCGGTTATAATAAAAAAGACAAATTTATAATATTAATTTCATAGTTTATTACTTTGTTCGATTTTTAAAATGTTCTTTCTAGGTACTCATAATTTTAAATGATTCATTAAACTAGTAACATCTAGGTACGTATGTAACTTTCAACATACGATTTTAAATCAAATAAAAATCGTTATATCAATTTAAAAACTGGAAACATTTAAAAGTTACGGTGTTACTGTGTTATTTTTATTGTTCATCGTTTAAATCGCAGCTTAAGCATCCGACTGTTCGACTTTATAGCTAGCTAGTAAAAACAAACAAAATAACTTCCGGTTATATATTTTTCAAAATGTACCTACTGAAAATGTATTTATGAAATACATTCGAATTACAGATTCAACACAGTTTTATACTACCTAAGTCATCTATATCACACCTCAAAAGCACGTCTCGACAAGTGAGGAGGTGTTTTATATTTCTGAGACTCTCCATCCAAAAATATATCCTCTTCCAGCCTAAAATCCCAACAGTGATATCCGAGTGTCCTCCAGGTAGGGTTGGCTATGGTTATCTTGTCCTATATTATAAGAGTAAACACAATGCTGTTGCAGCAAACATTGTAGAGGAGTGCATGGTCTAGTGGATAATTCCTCTGACTCGTTAAGTTATAGGTATAATAATAGTACCTAGTAATGTTCACATGGTTTAGCAAAAGCTAATGTAAACTTTCAATATTCTGGGATAAAACGAGCCTTTTTACTTAGTGAATAAATGAATAGTTAACTTTTTGGCTTGTTACTCTAAAAATCTGCTTCTCTTGTGAGTTTGAATCTTTACATTATTTCCACCTTTTGCGAGGGTGTTAACGTAAGTTTATTCAGTGAAGGTAGTTAAAATTTCACAAAATATTATCCAGTTTTCAAAATTTTAGTCTGATAAAAATTTAAATCAAAATAACTAAAGTTCCTTTTATAATCTCTAAATCAGCCACAAGGAAATTGTCAGGGGCAATGAAAATAATCAATTCAATTTTCATTGAGTATTGAATGCAATTGTATATTGAAACGAATTTGAATTTAAAAGAGATTAAAGATTTAAGAGAAATTTTATTTAAATATCGTAGTATAGGTATTTCAATCTGATGAAGCCACATCTGTAGTTTCAGAATATATATTCTCATATCTTTGTGCATACCTAAGACAAGTTCATTTGAGATACCTACACTGTTTGCTGGCATAACTTTTTGAAAAAATGTGGTACGAGTTATATCAAAGGATATGAATTATTTTTATCATTATCTTATCCAATTACTTTATCCAATATAGGATGATTACTTCCGCGACCCGCGTATTATTTTCATACATTTAAACAGAAACTGACACTTGTGACTGTTGGTATAGGCATTTCAAAGCTACATTTCATTTCTAATGATGTGCTGCCACGTTCGTTGATGGGAAAACTTTTAATATCTGCTGAGGTTGGCTACTCTGCGTATAATATTCCATGATTTCCAGAGCAGACAGGAGGTAGCAATAGGAACTTGACACCAAATAATAGTATACAATGCCCATAATATATTTTGAAACACAAAGTTTAACAACTAAAAAAAGGAATCAAACATGGATTTCATTGATCGTAGTTGTGTATACGGTTCAAGCTCTTGAAATAATAGTATAAAGTTTTATTGTGCACCGTAAAACATCGACCCCAACGCTACGATAATGTTTAGCCAAGTATCAGAACACAATACAGACCCTTTGTGTTTTAAGAACGGTGCTATGGCTACATACAAACACGATATGCAATCTACAACAGAAACAACGTATCAACTAAACGATATTATTGTTCTCTATTGTAAAATCATAAATTTTAACTAAGCCGTATCGGTTCAAACATTGTACAAGTGAATTTGAACCGAACTAATGTCAAATATAAATACGGATATTGTTTACTCAAACTTTACCTGCTCACGCTGCAGCAGTAAGCATTTCATTATATTATGCTTAACCTAAAAGAGGATTTTTTAAATTTTGAATTAAGAATTATTTAATTTTTTTTGTAAATTTATAGCGGATCATGCTTTTTGAACAAGTTCTATCGAACCGTTTGGTTTGGGAGATTGTTTTGTGTTATTGTTTTGTGTGTGAACAGCAATTACTTTATATCGCCAGCAATTAATCATCCCACAATTCACAGTGTTGTATTATTATGTATTTTGAGGTTAATTTTGTTATTTCAGCAATGAGTTCTAACATTACGTTGCACACTGGTTCAAAAACATATATTTTGAATATAATAAAAAAATGAACCTACAAAAACATTTTTTTTAATATAATATTCCGAATCAATACAAAGTTTTTATAATTAAGTGTTTTTCTATAACGTCTGTTTATAATTAACACATTGGATTTGGTAGTTCGTGTATAGTAATTATTGTCCTTATAATTCCAATTTTATTTAAAACAAACTGAAAACATGACGATGTAATAACATGGCATAATATTAGACATTAACTATTATTAAATATATATTTGTTGCATATATGAGATTTTTCGACATGTTGAACATGTCGAGAATTCTCATGATTAGGAGTTTCGGAGACTCAAACATTACCACCTAATGGCGAACGTTGTTAACGTAAAGTGATCACACTAAGCCAGCCTACGAAACAACAGTAGAAGACGGTCGTAAGCCCGTAGTGGTTTATTCCATTCAAAAATCGAACATCCGTAATGAATTTTTAGAGTCATTAGTTGTTAGATAATTCTATAATATTATACATTTTGATATTTTTGTCATAATTGATTTATAGCTGTGTACTGTAAGCATGTCTTTGGGGCCATATCTGCCTTTCACAATATGAAGAGTTACAATGTTTTTCATAATGCTTTTTTACTAGCAATAAAGTTCAGTTGATTTACTTGTTGAAAATGCTGAAAAATCTAACGACTGGTCTAACAGATTGCTGAAAACGACTTGCCCTTAAGCTCTTTTTGAAATGTATTATAAAATAGCCAGTTTTTTTAGCATAATGATATTATCAACGTAGGCAAGATGAGAATGTAACGAAAGAAAATGCGGTAAGTAAAATCATAATTACCATATTGTCATCTTAGATAGTCACGTTTACATAAAAAAATGCAGAAATGTATGGTTTAACTAAAACGAAAATGGAAGTTAAGAATAGCCCAATATAATGTAATGTAAAAATAAAGTGCAAATGATGTTCGTTTATAAGTCTAAAAGAGTATTGCCGACATTTTAAAGAGAGAAAAAAAATCGTTTAAACAACTATATTAAAATTGGCGCCCAACGTGCGTTATTGTAGCTCAGTACCAGTCGTTGATTCAGTTTGATACCCGAAACAATGCGATGCTTTAACGTCTTTGTTACCTTATTGAATATTTTAATACGGGATATAAATCAAACCATTACTTGGTCTCTCGTGTGTGCGCTTTCATTTTGTTAATATAGCAAGATAAAAGTTACATATTATGGTGTAGCAGTCAATATAAATTTTCATTATTCCTTGCTTATTATATTATGGGTTAGCACTGAAGAGAAAAAACTTTTCGCCAATTGAAAGTGTAAACAAAGTTACGTATAAGAAAATGCCATTTCTGGTAAGAATTGAAATATTTCTAGTCAAGGTTGTCAAACTGCCTAATTATTTGGGATCTGTTGATCTTCGTGTTAAAGGAAGATTGAAGTAGAATGGGTTTTTGCAGAAGTTAGGCCTCATCGCTCAAGAAAATTAGAAACTGAGCGGACATTAAAACAATATAAGAACTTTTGACCTGACAAGAGATAGGCAGCCATGATTTGACTCAATGCCCACGTCGGGGAAAACAAGCATTAGAAAGAAATAAGAAAAAATGTGTTTTAAACAAACGTAAGTATTGTAAAAAAACAGATTCAACGTAGGCATCTTTAACGAGGTATTTATTCTGTTAAGAGAAAAAATATCTAAATCAGTGTTGAAAAAATTATCCGTTAAACATAAACCCTAGGAAGCTAATAAATGAAAACCACGATTATCTTCATGTCTTCGAAATACTGGCAACAACTTTATTATTTTTTTTTTATCAAAATGAATGAATGTAAAAACAAATACAAATTTAAGATAGTGTGGAATAAAGTTTAAGAGTTCTTCACCTTTGACACGAAGCGCATCCAAGTTAATGTAAACTTGACATATATTTTGTGTAAAAAATGTAAGAACAGAAGTCTACTTGTGAAAAATACACATAAAGTGACTTCACGGAACAACAAGCCTTAGAATGGAGAGAAGATGCAACGGTACTTCTCAGTTCTTATACTGTTCTTATACAGTTAGTTTCAAATTGCTTGTTACTTTAGTTATATTTTCGCTTCAGCGCCAGGGCTAAAATTAAAAAGCGAACATAACATACTTTAAACGAGTATATGTGTGTGTACATTGTTAAAACTCTACCTAATCTACATTCCAAAAGAAAAATTTTCCAAGGTTACATTTAATCTTATGGAAAAAATCGAATGACGAACAAAAATAAATTCTTTCAAGGAGAAAAGGTGAGCATCTACCATTCAAAACTTATTGTAAATTATTGATTAAAAAAAATGGAAATAATTTATTCATATTTTTCGTATTCTTTGTTTGCATTGCAGTTTTTTTGAATTGAGAAATAGCGAAATTATTATCAATTTTTTTGTAAAATATTCATAATAATTTCTTCTAAAGATATACTGAAATACCTCTCCTATATACCTTATAAATGGTAAGTTCGTCAGTAACTTGATATTTTCATTGAAACGCCCTAACGGAAGAAATTTCTAATTGCCCGCAGTTCTCCATATGGTAAAATGAAATTCATTTTAAGGACAATAAAAAATTGACCACCCTTTTGTGTGCCTGTCGTCCGACAGGTTTAACTGCTGATTTATTCAAGTATATAATTCAGAGAGAACATCTTCCACTTCGCGGAAAAGAATCCAATAAATCTGTTCAGCCGATCTCGAGTTATAAGTGTGCGCACTAACCCGACTTTCTTTTATATTATAGATATTTCGCGTCATTTATTTTAATCAATGCAACTAATGGAAATATTTTTTTTGTTTGTAAAACGATAGGATCTATGAAAATTAATAATTACCTACATTCGTCCGCGAGATATATTATTTCGACTAAATAATATAATGTGATACTTGATCAGATGTTCCTACTCAACTGTTGCTATGGGAAGAAATGTCAAATTTTCCACTTTCACCAACTTGTTAAGTACAATTGAGACTAGGAATATCAAACAAGGAATAACACTTTTCTATACCCGTCGTCCGACAAGTTTTGATTTTGGTATGGATTATTGTAAAAATAATATGGACCTATAGGTATATTTTTTCGGGACGTGTTTTCAAAAGAACGAAAAGCTATTAGATATGCTTATGTGTATTGTTATGGACTCACCCCATACAGGAGAGTGGGCAATTAATACACATGCATCAAACAGTTTGTATTTCGTCTCGACACTAAACGCCGACGCTTAGCGTAGCGTAGCCGTAGCTGTATAAAGCGCGAATAAATATTGAAACATTTCACAGTAAATATTATGAAATGCATTTCTGGTAATAATAAGTACTCCTTTGATTTAAATTCACAAAAATTTAATTATAAAAATAAAGTTGAATATTTCTCTTTATGGTGTTTTAACGGTCCGTTGGCGTTGGTTCTAAACGCGTTGTACATAAATAAAACTGGTGTTAAATGTAGCGTAGGAGCCATGTATATAGCGCACCGGTCTGAGGGTTTTGTTCAGTCTCTAAGTGGAAACGTTATAAATATTGATCAGCATCCCTTGACGATAAATTTTTATACAAATACGAATATGTGGAAATGCTCCTTGTAACTATGTATTTTATTAGATGTTTCTTATCACCACATTTCAACAAAAATAATAACCTATTAGTTCGCTTAGTATAAAAATAATACTAAGCGAACGTGATTTGCAAGAAATTGTGAAATGAATGATCTTAAGACGAATGTCGATTAGACAAAGGTGCTTGTTTTTGAAATGATTATATTGATGATTATGTTTATTTAGGTAGTCTATTTAGCAGAGATGGAAGGTGTGAAAAGGAGATTGAAAGAAGGAAACTGGCTGGTAGAAGGGTTGGCGGTGCACTAAGACCTCTAATGAGAAATAAGAACGTATGTCTTAAATCCAAACAGTTGTGATTTTTTAACATGTTGAACATGCTGAGACTTCTCATGATTAGGAGTTTCGGAGATTTAAACATTACCATCTAACGGCGAATGTTGTTAACGTAAAGTGATCACACTAAGTCAGCCTTCGAAATTACAGTAGAAGACGGTTGTAAGCCCCTAGTGGTTTGTTCCATTTGAAAATCGAACATCAGTAATGAATTGTTAGTCATTAGATGTTACATATTCGTTATATGTTTAATTTGTTACGTACCTACTAAATTTGTGATTGAAGTTTATTCAATTAAATTATAGAAATTCATAGAGCTGTTGTAATATTTTCGTGAATAATTCTTGATCTTTATTGTTGTTATATTATAAACACTGTTGTTTAGATTTGTGAGTGTCCGTAGAGCAAAACAAGATACATAATTCGAAGGTAAGTAAAGTAGTTTAAGAGGAGATCCTTATATCGTGATAAGGGTCTATACCCACGAGGGTTCTTTAATCCGTGTTTGTGGCTACAAAAGACTTAACGGCAATGATTTTTATCGTACCCAACAATAATTTTATGGTGGTCCAACAGCTCAGTACCATGGTCATTATTTGTATCAGGAATTACATGTTTCCAATAAGATGTTGAAACTCTTCAGGGTTTCGTTTTAAATGGAATGAACGACTTTTTAGTATCGAGAATCTATTTCTTATTATCTCTACCTATTAAGTCCTGACAATTTACTCATGGTATATGGAATATACACGAGTCTTGTGATCGGATTTAAAAAAAAAAAAATAGATTTCTCTGAAATTAATTTTCTCGACGTTTTCGAGGGTGTAGATTCCAAAAATGCATAAAAAATGCCCCTCGATGTAGATGAGTCAGTAAAATGTTGAGATCTGTACCTTCAGGGCAACCCTCTTAAAGTATCCAAAGAAAATTTCACTTGTTCTAGAAAAAGGGATGAAAAAGAAAAAAAAATATCTTCGATTTTCACAAAATTTGGTATACGGGTTGGTCTTATGCTCCTACATAAGCACGTAAAATTTGAGGTCCGTAACTTCAGTGGGTCCCCCTTAAAGTACCGATTAATGTTGAATATGTAGTTCTAAAGCAGATAATAAAAAGCTCCAGTAGTCGATATCATTTTAAAGTTTCTATAATAATTCCAAGGATAAATTCATTTTAATCGTAAAATTATGAATTTTTATCCAAAGATATGTTTTACACGAAAAGGCTGTTATAATATACTATGAGTTCTGGGCTACCTTAGGCTAGCAGCTTTTTTTTACTAGTTTAGCAACAGAAACTTGATGGGAACCGAAGCATGATAGCTTACATTTTTGAAACATTTCCAGTTCGAATTAATTAGTTGGAGCAAACATTTAGTTTGATTGCAATAAAACAAATATTTGAAATTTTTCCCACAACTAACCGGTTTTCGAAGACCAACCGTCTTCTTTACAGTAGTTGATGGTAACTTTCGGTCTCAGATATCCGGTTCTCATAATGAAAATTGTGAAGATTAAATACTCAAGTGAAAATAATCTACTTATATTAGTAAACAGTTATTCTAAGATGACAACTAGAAATCGCGATGTCCGCATAAAATACTAGCGTGGTCGACAAATATATAAACTGAGCGAACGAAATACTAAGTGAGTTGCGTTTTAAACCGATTTTAGTTTAATTGAGCCTGTGTACTTGTTTCCTTAAACATGAAATGAACCACATTGATTAAGATATAATACAGTGAACTTGGTCGCGCGATCATGCTATGGTTCTTAGTTTATTCAATTTTTTATCGTGTGATCACAAATTTGTTTATGTGTTCATGCGATCGTCGCAATCGCACAATCGTGCGGTCAAGCAACCAGTTAGGACATGCAGGGCGTAGGAGTTATTTTACTGATCGTTTTGAATATGTATCTTACTTTCCTCTTCCGGTTTTCATTCAATATTTGTGGTCACCCTCAGTCTTTCGCCCACTCATTACTTCAGTACCCCTCACTCAGTATTTTGACCCCCTTAATTTGAATTTATATTCGATCGTTTATATACTACTTACCCCTTTATTAAGATGTTATAGTATGTTACCTTCTTACCAACCCCTACGCCGTTAACATTTCCATGAGAAGTTAAGATTCAAGGCGTTTGCCAAAAACTTAATTAACACGAAATAAAAGAAACCTTTTACATAAATCTGATGGAAATAAACTATTGTTACGAGTTCTTATACTTAATCACTCGCTTTATTCCAAGTTTAAATGAAACAACAATATGTATTATTTATAAATACAAAAGTTCAATGCTCTTGCTACGCTTTTAAAATACATTGATATTGGCATTATATTTATTTTATTTATTGAAATAAAAAAACAAGATTTCATAAAAAGAACAATTGAACCAAATAAATAAAAGAAAATAAAAATAACAATGACAATGACATATAAAATCTCTAATATAAATTAAAGTCGGGTTAGTGCGAACACTTACATATAACTTGAGATCGGCTCAACAGATTCTTCCGATGTGTAATTTATTGGATTCTTCTCCACTCCGGATAACAGAATATCTAATAAAAGTTGAAAAAAAAATGCATAAAAAATGGTTTAAAATATAATATTAAAGTTAGTATGGAACGAATTTCATACGACGCCATCTTTGAAAAAATCTATCAACAAAATTATTGTTTTCTGCACCCGCACCCTCTCAATCTCGCATACGTAATTGCCACTCTTACAGTAGCCCATTTCACTTAGGTACTCCACCGTTTCGGGCGTTTCAGAAATTTCTCATACAAGGTCAACCAATTCGCGCGCATATAATTATATTCTCGCGTTGATCCCGTCTGAGCTTTGAATACGATTGAAATATGGACGTTTTAGATTCATATTTTAAAGTTATTATTTAATTAGTTTATTTTTGTTTCTGGAGGCGCAGTGCACAATGAACGGGCCGCCTCTGGTTAGGACCAAAGGGTCCACAGGACAACGTCCGCCGGGAAAGCTAGTGTAAATAAAAAGAAATTTAAAAAAAGAGAAATGGGAAGGGAGGTGGTCTTCTTCTTCTTATTGTCGCTCCATATCCAGAAACCGAAGCTATTGGATTGCATCATCCGCCAGTGAGTGCAAGTCCTCTAATTCCTCTCTGAATGCGTAGAAAGGACAGTTAAGATTACAAGCGACAGGGACAAAGACAAGAGAAAATGGCTTGATTGAATGACGCCAGACTGAGTCAGTTTAAGGTTCGATGGAACATTATTCCAGAAATGAGCACTCTCAACTGCAAAATAGAAATTTAGAGAATTTTTCCATTCAAATTTTTACTTCTTTCATACAAAGAAACGAGACTACGAAACTACTGATAATTGTTGAGCAAAAGAAATCTAAAGAGGTAACAAAAATAATGGGTAATTAAAATTACATTTAAAATTTGTTGGGTCTAACGCCAAATTCAAAATTCCACAATAGAAAAGTTGAAAATGTCAAAAGCACTAAGTTCTAGGAAGGTTGTCTGTCTTAGTTTCTAAGTTTTAGAAGGTTGTCTGTCTACGCTAAGTTTTATTATCTTCGAAGTAACATTCTCCGTTTTATCTTTCTTGTACCTTCTCATAACAATAGCAAACACAACAAACAATTAATGAACGTTGATTCAGCCGTTAACGTGTGACGCGATGGTCAAGGGAAAAAGGCCTCCATTTTTATATTTAGAGATAAATCACTCATGAATAAACACGGTAAAGCTAAACCACAATATTCAGATATTATACAAGTAAAGACCACAGCACTCACGATGAGTATAAAATTCTTTATGAAAAACCAGACTAGAGCGGCTCGGAGGAAATGCTACAACTTGTATTGTTTCATAAAAATTTCATTTGCATCAGGAGATGCACTCATTTGCATTCAAATTATTACCTTTTATTCACATGGAAAAAATTTAATATAATGTTCATGTTTTAAACAAGTTTAAAAGAAAAATAAATTGAAGTAATAAAATCTCATTTTATATTAACTTTTTTGTGAATATAATTGAACATAGAAGCACCGTTATGTATTGTTAGTATTTACGGGACCGGTTGACTGGAAAAAAATGCCTCAGGCAATAAGTTCCGCCGGCTATACTGACACCTCTGGATAGAAAAGTGTCACTTTGTTTATTTGTTTAATTTAGAAACTCGATTATTTGTTTTATATAATTTTTTTATCAGCACAACTTATGGATAACAGTGTACCTACTACTCTAAATGAAATAAATATATAATGAAACAAACCGACATGTACATTGTACAATAAATAATAATAACAACTTTTATATTGTATAATACGAAATTAAATAAATAAATAAATAATAAAAAATCTTTATGTCGCAGAAAAAAAAAGTTCACAAAAGAAGGCAATTTACAATTTATGTACAAAAATAAGGCAAAACAAATCATTAGGTAAATGATTGCTCTCCAATGTGAGTAAGAACTCGTGTTTTGGAGAGGTTACTTACATAAGTAAATAAATAAATAAAAAAATAAATAAATAAAAGTATGATAATGACTGGTATTCTCAAATTCACGTTCTAACTCAACGCAAGAACTTTTGCTTCGAACTTAATCGGTTGCCAGTAGTTACGCATCTAATGTATTGGATAAAACATTTTCAGAATAGAGAAATGTCAAAAGTCTTAATAAAAATTGTAAAAAAAATGGCAACCGAAGCAAGAGCTTCTTGCGTTGAGTTGGAACGTGAGTTTGAGAATACCAGTCAATATATCAATTATTGACAAAGTATTGTGCTTTGGCTGGATTACCGTTGGGAAACGATCTTTACCATCCATTTAACAAGCATAAGATAAGTAAAAAAGAGACAAGTAAAAATAGTAATAATAGTAAGAAATGAAACAAAAAAAAAATTGTTTACCAACCCCGCTTTGTGCGGTGATGGAAAATTTTTTTGTGATCAAAGATTAATTTCCTGGAACTATTGGGAATGAAAATAGCCCGAATAACAAAGATCATGATTGAAAGTAAACCAAGAATACTTTTGATTATCATACTTACAGCAGTTTACAATGCTAGATTGTATATGTTGCAGGCGCAATCACATCCCTATTAACGTACTTACACTGTACTGACACTGCATACTCACAAAAATAATGGAATCACGAATTATCAAAATGCAGTTTTTATTTTTCGTCATCTGATTACTATAGTCACTCTAATGCCATTAAACCATTTAAGCTGTGGTACCTGGGATACTATAATGATAATTCTAAGTTCTTGGTCTCCATTCAAGGTTTCTTTTGATTCATATTTTGTTTGTTTTTTTTTTTCTAACACAAGGTCAGGCTTTTTCCACTTAAGTGAAGTTGTTTTATATGACATAAATCAGTAGCCACGTTTTCTCTCTGACATTCTTCACAAGACTTTTACTTCTGACAAAGCAACTCAGGTCTCTAAGTGACGATTGTGAATAATTCTGTTAGTTTCTGTTTCTGGAGAATTAAATATATTTTTGTTGGGGGTTTGTTAAAACAATAGGAAACATTAATAACGTAGATTATTTCCGGGAAAATAGTGTATTTTTGGTCGGTATATTAACTACATTATAATCTCGTTCAGAAGTGGGCGCATAAGAGATGATTCCCACTGCGGGTCTGATACTAATGTTATGATAGAAAGGACTAAGGGGAATTGCCAATTTCTATTGACAGGCTATATCTAATAATATTACCTATTTCAGAAGGGGAGAGTCTCGCAACAACCAGAAATTTTGTTTTGAATAATTATTTGAATCGAACACTCGAATTTTTTTATCAGTGCCCCGTTAGTTATCATCGTGAAAAATTATATTATTTGAAGAACCACCCTTTGAATTTTATAGATATTGTTTAAAGTGTACGTTTCTTCAAATTCCCCTTTGCTTTTCTTTAATCCATATTAAAAAATCACTAAATGAATGATTGAATAATCGACTACCGTTTTTACGTCATCCAAAGCGAGGCGACATCGCGAACCACACAAATACACACATCTCAGCTATATTTCTGTCTGTTGTTTGACACGGGAAGATACACACAACAAATACTCCAGTGATAGAAAAATGAACTACTTAATGCAGCAAATTTGCATTGAGATTTATTAACAATAAATTTTCCACCATATTTGTGTAGGTAGGTACATAAGAATTTTAGGTTGGTACCTAGAGTCATCATTTTATACCTTGAATCGACAATCAAAAGACGCAAAGCGTTACATTATCCAAATTATGTAACTTATCAATAATCCGAATTTTCTCATTACTGTTTATTGATGTTGTGTAACCGAAAATCGGGTGGCGATCGGCAAAGTCCTTCCAAATAACATGCCGATCCAAATCAGCCCTTAAATTTGTCATAGGTATGAGGAACAGCACACGTGTTGCAGGTACACTTGGCGATTTCGTACACTCTCGACGACTGTTTTTTCAGAGCGTCTATATTTTTTCTTGCTAGAAAAGTGTTTTTTTCACCTGAAATTATTTCTACTCGGGGTTGCAATCCTGTCTCTGATTGGGCGGGACCGGAAGACTGATGGTAGAGAATGTTTCGAGCATTAAGTTCCGCCGGAAATACTGGCAAGAGTGTTATTTATTTATTTGTTGATTATCTTTGAATAATGTTTGACTGTTGACGCATCAAGCATCAACTATAGACAATAAGGCCATAGTTTTGGTGAAACCAACGTGATATTTCTTAGTTATGAGATTATATTATAGAGGCCTTATTTGCCATCTGATGCGTAAGCGTCTTTTTGAACCATAATTTTGCAATAAAAAAAAAACAGTATTGTACAACGTTGAGACAATTCTCCCTATCTGTTATTTAGTATATAAAGCCGCGCCCAGTACCTAACAATCTTCAATGTCATATATGTAAGATACACGTTTTGTTACCAGTACTTATGATAATGTTCTAGCTCTGATGCTCCCTAATTCTGAAATTTCTATTCCGAAAACAAACAAATTTTATACCCCATGAGTTACAGCGTATTATTATTTTACGTATGTATTATGTTAGTAGAACCTATTTATACATTACCTACTGGGAAGGTAATCAGATAGGTAGGAAAGGGTTTAAATACATTGGGGGTGTAGGTATAATGAAACGATTTTCATAAGTAAACAGCGCCGATTTCTGGTTAATAGCTGTTTAAGAAATTTCTTCGTTTTGAGATTAGTTAAGCATAGTTTGGCGCTTAACAATTGACATGTTCTGGTAAATAGGTATAAGGAGTAACGCTGTTAACCACCCAAGACTCTCCAGAGGCACTTCGTTTTAAAATTCTTCAACAAGTTTTACATAAAAAGATTATAATTTTACAGGCTTCCTGATATGATTCAACCAACTTTTTTCATTTATATCGTTGATCATGAAATTATATGCAAAACATATTTATTACAATTCAGCTGATTATAAAGCGTAGGTATACCTACTTCCTCGCTGTTTAATTGGTTATTTAGTAACTTTTGAATGGAACTGTAATTGAGTCACCTACCGAATCAATCCTCTCTATTTTATTCGTTGGAAAAGTCTCCCCTTTAACAGCTGTTACGAAAGGTAGGATTTTAATTTTCACCTTATTCTATCCGGAACCTTTTGTTTGAATTATTAATTGTTTTCAAAGAAGCCTTAATTTCTACGAGCGTCGAATCCAAAGTTAAATCAACAGCAGTGGATAAATATGATCTAAGACAATCGGACAATCATTTATTGGCTTTATTCGTTTCTTTTATATTGTATAAAATTGTGTTTTTTTTTACTACTTTACAATCGAAACACTTATTCTGGTGTCTATATTAATTAATAAAATAAACGAATTGAACGTGCTTTCTTGGTAGAATTATTTAAATACAGTAATTTAAATAAAACAATTTATTTGTTATTTCACAAATTTAATAACCTAACTAGTTTCGAAGGCACAGGTCCTTCATGGGCACATGTGACTTAGAAACCATTTGTGGAATAACAAATAAATTGTTTTATTTAAATTACCGTGACTTTAATTATATCTGTAATCAAAGATAATATTTCTCAATTTTGTTTTATTTTTGGTTTGCTTGCATTTTACTTTCATGGTAATCTTTTTAACCGATTTTATATAACACTACTTCTTTCTTTTTCTTTCCAAAGCCCATTCTCAGTGTTCATCTATGAGCATTCTCCACATCTTACTGTCTTCCGTCATCACACTGACCAGTTAAGCCTCCCTCAATTCTATCTAACTAGTTGTCCACCATTTAGTCTTTGGACGAACTTTCCCAACCAACCAATTTCACAATGTAATCGTTGCTATGAACGTTCATATCACACTAGCGCTTATAATTTCTTGGGCATCTTATGTTCCTAATGGTATATCACTTTTTTAACTTGTGTAATGTCATCTTGATGGGGACAATTGACCTATTCCTCAACAATGA
Organism: Mystacides longicornis; assembly: GCA_963576905.1. Classification (NCBI taxonomy): domain Eukaryota; kingdom Metazoa; phylum Arthropoda; class Insecta; order Trichoptera; family Leptoceridae; genus Mystacides; species Mystacides longicornis. The sequence continues at coordinate 27,973,908 of OY756426.1, read as the reverse complement.
ACGAAAGTCTCCACTATTATAATGTCTGTTTGGTAAAGGTTATATTGACGAAAATATACAAGAATGTATAATGTATGAATGTATAATGTAAGAATGTATATACAAGAATGTATAATGTAAGAATGTATATACAAGAATGTAGAATGTATGATACAATAATTAATTAAGAACAACCGATATTTTTTTTAAAGGACACTATTTTCCGTATGCCCATTTTTTGTAGAAAGTTTTGAAATCAAATACAAAACGAATTAGGCTTCTGATTTCGGTGTTTTTTTTTTTTTAAACGAAACGTAAATATTCAAATAAGAATATTTTCTCGAGAAGGGCCTAGGTGAAAGTAGGCAGGTACCAGGTAGGGAATTGAATGAAGAATTTAATTTGAAATTTTACCTGGGCCGTGATTTACTGCCTGGGGTAGGGACCACGTGATAATGTGATCCTCTGGGAGGGGCGGAGTGAAAGGTTCATTCTAAATGCCTCAAATAGTAACACGTTTCGTCTTATTCCCTCCAATCTACCGACACATCTCGCCGTCTCTCTCATTCGTTGCGAAATAACACGCAGGTCCGCAAATTTTACCTGGGAAAGTAAAATGTAATTAATTTGCAAATTTCAAAGACAAATGACTACAATTAAAAATGAAAATTGGTGTAATATTGTTATAAAGGTAGAATGTTCAGCGGGCATAAAACATTTCATACGGCTGACATCGTTTGACTTTTTTTCAACCGTAAGTATGGAGAGGCGAGTAATGTGTTTGTTGACTTTTATCTGCAGTGAGCTGTATATTTTAATGTCTGCTGTCTCTGTATTAATTTAAATAATAAATGGAATATTTCGTTATTCCAAAAATATAAAATATAAAAATTGAGCGCTTTCAAAAAAATCCAATTTACGCCCCACTTAATTATGTGTAAATGGGGTAAGTATACCTACACTTTATTCTTAATCAATCAAATCAAAACTCCCTTTGAACCCCACTCAGGGGCATAGGGAGGCAACAAGAGCTCTTCATTGCGCTCGATCTTGCGAAATGCTTATGTCCTCCTCCCACACCATGTCCAGATTCATCAGCTCTGTTTCGAAGGAGCGGAACACAGTATGAGAGGGTCTTCCTCGTCTTCGGGACCCTGATGGGTGGAAGAACAGCGCTCTCCTCGGCCAACTGTCATTCGGCATCCTAAACAGATGTCCCAGTCAATTCCATCTTCTTCCCATCATGGTAGAAGTTATGGGCTCTCGCTGGGTGCGCTGGCGTATAGCGTCGTTCGTGATGCGGTGGTTACATCTTACACCCAAAATTCTCCTGAGACACTTAATTTCGAAAGCTGAGACTTTTATGCCTGGGCTTGGATCAGGTGCCAGGATTCAACCCATACAGGAGAATTAAAAAAATACTTGTCTATAAGGATGGTCTCTTAAAATTGTATAAAGGGTTTACGTATGATCTGTATGTAATGGAAATAAATAAGAGAAAACAGCGAATGTACAAAGAACATTGGTAAATTGTTTTTAGTGTAATGTTCACTTGAGAGATTTTTCAGTCGTGGAAAAAGAAACATTTTTGACATTGTTTATTTTTTTTAATAATATTTATTTTGAGTGGTATCTTACTTTATCTGATGAGTCTCTTAAAAATATCTTGGTGAATAATATCAGTGATAAACGAGAAAAATAAAAAAAATATAAGCACAACTATAGCACAAAACTGTATAAAAAGCTATAATGAAACCGAGCACACTGTCACTGGATTTGCACCACCAAGTATCTACTAGATGGAACAGATCTTAAGATTTTGTCAAAAGAGCTGAAACATAAGAATACCAAGCCTAATATAGTTAAAAACAGGCAAAATCATTTGAAAATACAATCAAATCACATAATTACAACAAGACAATTTACGATAAAAATCGAAAAGATGTGGACTTGAAAGTTGGTGATGCTGTTTTTGTGGAAATAAATTGAAAAGGAAAAACCTGGATGAATTAAAAATAGCACGTTTCAAAATCGTGGAAAAAATATCAGACACTATTTACAAAATAAACACTGGTCATAGGAAATCAGAATCAAAAATTATTTTCATAGATCCAAATTAACTCCATCCCCTGAAATTGAAACTGTAACTGTGTAATGTATCTTTCCGAGAGGGAGAAGTAAAGAAAATTATAATTTTCATTCATTTAGAACAAATTCAAAATTTTATAGATAAACGCAAGATATGACATCTGGCTGTCATATCGGTACTTATAAGATATTATTTCAATGTAAAGAGCTATTTTTTCAAATTTTATTTATTTTATTTTATTTTAACATTGGTAAATTCATTACACTTAATGTCGTTTCTTTTTTCAGGTTTGTTTTGTTTATTATTTAATTATAAGTGCCCTTTGTTTTACCGGAACAAGTAGTTATATCAATAAATATTTTACTTTTATCAGAGAAACACACAATTGTTTTGAATTACTAAAAAAATATCTTATGATATACCAAACATGCATAATATTTCGTCTTATGTTTAACAACAAGACCAACCGTTACTGTTACCATGTGTATCATCTTTTTCAATACCAAACCCCTGCTTCAAAGGAATGTTTCACAATCTATTATTTTCTATTCTACCATTAAAACCAACATAAGGTCATAGGGAGACAATAAGAGCCCTATATGGCGCTCGATCTGGCATAATGTCTATGACCTAGTAGACCTAAGCGACACAGTAGCAGATAGGATATACGTCAGAAGAAAACTAATATTCGGCAAAATAATGGCTTTTCATATCCCATTCGGGGATATGAATTTTTTTTTTTTAATCATTGTTATACTGTTTCTGACACTCCTAAATGCCTGAATGGTGAAAGGGTAAATAAATAAATCTCTAAAGTTTGATAAATACAAAAAAGGGCGTATTGCGTTTGTGTGTGTACAGCAAATATTGTAAACCAAAAAAGGACCATAATACTTTATATGAAACTCAAAATTTTACTCGGCAAATAATATTATTAAAAGTAAATAATTTGCAAAAAAGGAAATTAAATAAATCCCAAAACTGATGATTCTTTATTTATTTGGGATGGTTCAAAACTTTGCCGCAATAATGCATTTACAAAATTACAAAATTCGTTTGCATATTAATACGATTTCATTTCGCGATATTATTAATATTATACACCAAAGAAAATATCATTCTGTTAGAAAAGTTCTGTACTTATTTGTTTTTCGTTAAACAAGATACATTTATAAATCATGTTTGGTTTGTATTTTATGATATATGTAACATTCAAATAAATGCATTCGGCTCATATGATATGATGCGGATAATATAAAAATACAAAGTAATATAACACAAGAATGTTTCATGTTTTCTGTTTTGAATAATACATCATTTGAGACTAACCGCTTCTACTGGAAAGCCACTAATATTTTCCAAAATGCACTTAAAGTTAAAAGCGCTTGCATGTGCCTGAAAAGATTTTCATCATTTTATTCGTGTTTAATACGATTTCGCCGTTTGTATCTTTTCATATTATGGTTGCTAATTTTTTTTTGATCAGATACCGAAACACCTCGAAATATTTTAAGTAACTTTTGCAATACATTCATAAGGTTTCAATAATTATTTGTCAATATGTTACATGGTTTGTCATTATCGTAAAAAATGTAAGAGAGAACTGTACTTACATTCGATGTATGTAAGTACAGTTCTCTCTTACATTTTGCTCTTAAGGGTTCAGAAATGAAACCATATGGTTTGAGATTATGTTTTACGGCCGGTTTCATAAAAAGCGACTAAAGAACATTTTAGATGTTCAATCAATCATCAATACTCCCTTTTCCACCCCACTCAGGAGCATAGGGAGGCAACAAGAGTTTATGACCTCCTCCCACACCATGTCCAAATCCCTCAGCTCAGCTTCGAAGGAGCGGAACACAGTGTGAGAGGGTCTTCCTCCTGAGCTAAACGAACTTTTATTTAAAGGCTCCTTTAGACGTGTTTCATATAAAATATTCCCGCTTACTTTAGCTCTATAAAGTTTGAAATGTCAATAAAAATATTTAGAAGTTGGTTGAGTTACCATGGAAATCTATGGAAAATATAGGTTGTTTACTAATATTTTCGCGGAATTATGTAAATCTGTCAATTTCATTTCTCAATAGAGCTTCGATGTGCCGTTTTTGTTGTTAATTTATTATTATGGTTTGTGAATTAGTAAACGAAATCTGGATTTTGGTCTGATTGGGTATCCAACCCATCCTACTATATGTATATCATTAATATGTTCGTGAATAGCTTTACAACACTGCTAAGCCTTTACGCAACCCTGCTTTGATTTGTCCATCTAAACTAGGGGTATCAAAACTGCCGCCTACCGTCATTGATAATTAGTCTACCTATCTACTGGTTATTAAAAAAAATTAGAATAATTAATTGAAATCATTTTAAGAAATTTCCTCAGCACAGACTCTCGTCTAATGAGGTAATAAACCCTTTATACAAATTATATATATATATATATATATATATATATATATATATGTTTTGTTTTAGGTTTTCGCGGGTAGTATTATATGACATTTTACCTATTTTCGGTTCTCCGCGTATAGTTTTGAGTCAAAACTACGCGGAGAACCGAAAATAGGTAAAATGTCATATATATATATATATATATACACACATTGTAAAATGCTTAGGTATGTTTTTTTGTATTTTTTGGGAATAAAATAAATAAAAATAAAAATGTGAAGAAATTGTAATGTTGTAAATGTTTTATCTCAGAGCGTCATCAAAAATGAACATGGCTCTTTTTGAAAAAAAGAACGGTACCTACTTGAAGTTCAAAGTCTTGAAGTTAAAATCTTTTTGGATTGTCGGCGTCGTAAAGATACTTTAAAGTTTTTCAATCTGTCTTCGTCTGTATACAGGATGGCTGGTAATTCGATACATCCCATGAAAGGGGTTAAATATAATATTTAATTTAATTCAAAGATGCGCTTCGTAAGTAATATAATAAGTATGACGTTGAAACAATCCCGCGCCTTCTGATAGTTCAAAAAGGTTTACTTTCCAAATCTCTGATAAAGTTGACAACATTTCCAAGTTTTCTGTGTAGTTTTTACGCCTAGAGTATCATACTTTTTTGGGCTTCGAAAAATCGTAATGATAAAAAGAAAAAAAAAACTAATTTGTAATTTTGGAACGCTTTAGCTCTAAGGCTTTTGATTTTTTTTCCCATTTTTTTATTAAAATCATTTTTTAATTCATAATCTATAAGGAAAATGCATATTTAGTTTCCAAAGTGAAGTACCTACTTTTTTCACAATTTACACTTCTAGTTCAATAGGTGGTAAGTTAAAAAAAAAACTAAACAGTTAAATAACTCGAAAACCACTGGCATTTGACCCCTGTAATGGGAACAAAATTGTTGCAAATTTGCTCTAGTATAACCCCTTTCAAGGAATGTATCGAAATACCAGTCACCCTGTATATAAAAAAAAAAGAAGAATCATCTAAAAAAAAATGGTCAGTTAATACTTGCTGCCATAATATCAAATTTTTAATAGGTAGGTATAGGTACTTACGTTAAACAGTTTTCATATAAAAAAAGCTTCCCTTTGTATGCTACTCACTTGTACGATTATGCGCGAATATTATAATGTTTCTGAAAAGTTAATTATATCACTATGAAAGACTTATTCAGCTGCGAATATTAAAATAACGAAAACAAAGCGTGGAAAATGAAAATGAGATTAGTTATTGTATTTCGTTTCTGAATTTGTTGTGGCACCTTTTGTTTTCCAGTTGCTTTCAAGAATTAATTAACTCAGTTATGTTTTTGTCGAACCGCAGAATACATACGATACGTGAAATTACAATAATTAGTTTTGATAAATGTTTAATGTGTTATAAATTAACTAAGGTAAAAGCACCAGTGGTAGACAGTGCACCAGATTTCGACATTTTGAATTAAAAATGTTAATATTAAGGAGTCTATGGTATTAACAACACCACCTATATAAGAAGGCCTTAGCGCTACGTCACATCGGGAGGCCCAGCATTCACTCTCCTATATCTGTATGTACTTCCCTGTACGCTATGGTATCTGTCTACACGCCGGCGGGCTGGTGACGCGAGAGGCCAAAATGGCTGCCAGCACTAAGGCCTTCTTATATAGGTGGTGTTGGGTATTAACCTAATAGCTTTATGTTGCAATAATTTCTCGAATCCCTCTAGCGTCATGATCAATAACTAAAATTTTAAAAGAGCAACGTTTTAGTTTTTAGACTTTTGTCGGTCATCGTCTATGCGCGTCTGTCATTTGTTGTTTTTGAGCAACATCTTAACAAAATTATTAAGGAGGTAATATTTATATATTTTTTTTATTTTTTTATAAAAACTTTACCTTCTGAATTAATTTTTTTAATTTTTTTTTCTCTCAAAAATTTTCTTAATGTGTCTATCACTGGTGCCACTACCTTAAGTAATTGTTGTAATTTATTTCAAAACGTGAAGCTGTTACATAAGTGTGAAGAATAAAATCGGTTGTCAAAATTATGCCAAAGGGAAAATGAAAATTTTTAAATTTTTTGTCAAAGGTAGGCTTATATGTTGAAATGAAAGATTGTACGTTTTTCACGCTATAAATCAAAACGGCCAGACTGATTTGGATTGTCTAGAATTCAAATTCAAATATTTTTATTAATAAATAAAAGAATATTAAAAATACATATATGCAATAATAAATATGTACATATTTTTTTATGTATATTTTTTTTTTCGCATACATCTATTAGTATAGTGAGAAAATGTGCATAAATTGCGAGGAATTAGAAAAAATTCGAAGCGTGTACTTATGTAAATTATACGACTAATCAAACTTGCATTAAGTAAAAAGTGTAATTTCGTTCAGCTAATACATGTTAACGCAATATTTTTGATTGCGAGACGGGACGAAGTTCGACCGGTCAGCTAGTCAACAATAAAGAGCTTTTTACTCAGCTGGCTATCTAATAATTTTCTATATATTATGGCAAAGGTATCTTGCTATTCCTCGGTACTCTAGTGTTTTGAGAAATGCTAACCTAAATGGCTTTCCATTGAGTGTTTTTGATAGCGAAGTTATTTAAGATTAAGATAACCATAAATATCTAAAAGAATCTCATGTTTATGTATTGTTTCAGGTATGGAAATTTTCTTTGCACGCCATTAAAACATACCCCTACAGTTTTGGTAAGTCATAATGTAATGTCTACTTCTCTGGAGAAAGAGGGAGAGAATCACTGAGTCCTCCCAGACTCTCTAATAAGTTAGGAGACTCCTTTTATGGCCATCAGAAAGACTCAAGTTAAAAAGATACTATTTACTAATAAGTGTGCCACAGCTTTTGAGACTCTCTTCAGGGGGGTTATAAACTAACTGAGCTTAGTTCTTTCTTTATAAATGGGAATATACAATTTAAACTCAAAGATTATTTGACTTATCGAAAATTTAATAAAAATCTTTTATTAACATAAAACTTTCCAGATAATTTCTCCAAGCAAGTTACATTATGAATTAAAGAAACAAAAGTATAGGAATCCAAATTCCTAATTTTATTCTATTACATACTATTTACCAGGTATTGTAACAAAAATACAAAGATTGAAGATTTTTCATAATCTTCCACAACCGAACTAATATTCTTTAGTTTCTAAAATTTTATATCTCAACTGAATATCGTTTCACATAAACAATTTTTCACACAAAGGTGACTAAACAACTTGGTAAAATAAATTCTTTCCTTTAAAAGAAAATTAATATTTCATTATCACCCCAACTAATCACCATGAGCGCACCAAATATTAAAATGGTAAAAAGAAAGTTATAAAAATTTAATCAGCTTAAAAGACTCAGACGCTGCTATCTAGGTATCCTTTTCTGCAGAAGAAATTATGAAATGAGGGTCATCCAGAGTTCAATATACCAATCGACACATAGAGTGATGATAGTATTCCTCAGAGGACTGCATGCCATCTTCCCTCTCACTTATGGATAACAAGTATATTTATTTCGCCACAACCATAAACGGCCTTGTATTCCCCAATATTAATTGGAGTTGCATCTCTCGACAAATTGAATTAAACATAATCTCCTTGTATAAGGGTCTGGCATCTCCCCGGTACTAGGGCCGCATTTCTAAAATGTAAATTTTAGAAATACTTTCAATACATTCGAATAAAATTAATAACTTTTAACAATCTCATGTGAAAAAATGTCTAAAGTACAATATGTCACATTCTCTAACTCGTCGAAATGAAAATTAAGAGTTCACATACCTTATATGTAAATTGCGGTACGAACGATTCAGGAATATGATTATTTTATAATTAACAGCACTTTAAATGATTTACATAATTAATCCATGATTGATTACTGTTTTAATTTATCGTTATAATATATAAAGATTTAAAACTACGGCAGTAACACAAAAGTGTTACCTTTTGTCTGCGCTGCAGAATATATTCTAGTCTCCCAGCGATACAAAACCCCACCAGTACCCCTCTCTTTCTCGCGTATCGCGCTCTCCCTTTCTAACCCTACTACGTATGTCGAGTTAAATTCGCCACTGCTTGAGTCAAGAAAAATCTCGTTACATTTATTTCAAATAGTTTTCAAATTTGAATTACCTAAAGCTGCAGGTAATCTTGATTAAGCTATTGTACTGACCAAGCCCTACTTGCGAGAGTTCGTTTTTGGAATACTGAAGATTCTTTGCATTTGAATCATAATTTGATTTGGTTTTCTTGCTTAGTATTCTGCTGGTGTCCTTAAAATTAATTAACAAGAAGTTGGTGGTAAAATATTAAAAACAATTTTCTGTTAAAAAACTCTTTAAATCATAATATATTAAGTGTTTTAAGTAATGAAACACTGAAACCGCACTAGAATGTTTTTTGTGCAATTATAGTAGTATATGTAAGTACGTGGATTCGTTTAAAATGTCGTGCATTTTTTCATTAATGATACTCCAAAACACTCCAGGGCTAAATATATCCACGTGATAAAATATGTGTAGTTGAATATTTCAATATTTTCACAGCACAAATTAACAAAATGATCAATTTATATTTTCTATGAAACAAGATTAATCGTGATATCGGAGTGAATTTTTACACTAAATAGCAAAATATTCCACTCCAAAAACTGCAGAACTATTACTTATTAATTTAAATATTCGAGATACGGGCGAATTTTAACAGTGAGTATTAAAATATTATTAGAGAGCTTTTGTGTATAATCAGAAGCGATAATTTGTTCCTTTATATAGTTGATTAAAAATTAACTAAATCGAATGTCACAAACCGCTACCGAAAAATGTCACAGTTTGTATGAGTTTAACAACAGTCACGTGGTACTTGTTAGGATCATGCGCAGTTGCACATTATCTCTATAGTATTATTTTCTTCTCCAAGGTTATATTTGATAATGCTATGTCCTTATTTTTTTTCAAAACAAAATGACGCATGGTAGGTACTACTACCAAGGTAAGAAAAGATCACGTTTTCTTGTCTATTCCAGAATTGCTAGACTATTACACGAGAATTGACGGCTGAATTCTGGGCATCGAATTGCACGCATTTTGGGTCTTGCTTTATTTTTTTAATCAATTGAGTAATTTAGTTTTCTTATATAAAATATAGCTGATTTGAATTGTGTTTATATAAAAGTGGCATGGGAATGTTCCATCCCCTTGATTTTATAATAAGGCATGCGTAAATAATTCATTGGATGAAATCTGTTTACATTTTGTTATCAAATCTAATTTTTAGCGTATCGAAATTTATTCGCGTGGAATATTTCAACCGTAAAATAAATCGAATCAAAATATTGACCTATTGATTTTTGTAATCGGTTCGGTTCTCAAAAGAAATGTAGGTACCTATTACAATATATTAAAATCGTATGAGTAGAATTTTTGGATTATTTCATATTTAAATCTGAATAACCCTTTTGCCCACTGTGTTTCTATAAATACATTCTATAAAGAAATTTTAAATAATCTCTTATCAATAATATACCTAGGTACATATGTAAATGAAAGTCGGGTTAGTGCAAACACTTATAACTCGAGATCGGCTGAACAGAATCTTCCGATGTATTATTTATTGGATTCTTCTCCACTCCGGATCACAGAATAACCATTAAAAAGTTAAAAAATGCATAAATTAGTATGCAACGCCAACGCCATCTATGAAAAATTCTATACCATAATTATCGCTTACCTGACAACCATTGACATGAAAAATATTGGTACGCAGATTTTTGATGGAATTTTTTTTTCGAGCTTTTAAATATAATTTTTAGACATTCAAATTAATTTCGTATAAATTACAAACTATAAATAATTTATTAGTAAAGACTACAGGACAACGTATGTCGGAAAAGCTAGTTTATTATATAAATATAACTTCGTCTTTTTTTGCTAAAAATTTAAATTTAGTCGCATTTAATTTTGAACACGTATCGAACGATTCCCAGGTAATATTTTATTTTAATAGAAATAAATTGAGATTCTTTGGAGAACAAAACCAAGTATTGTATTCGCTTTCAACCATGCATATTAAGGGGTGAAAAAAGAGGGGGTTTTCTATAAAGAAGTAACAGTACCTTCACAAAATTTTTTAGATTGATTGAATTTAAACTGAGTTTGGTAACCTAAAAGTATAGAATTCTGATGATTGATAAAAAACACTTTCAATACAATTAAGGGTAGGTCGTGCATTGTATGCAATGTGAATTCAGTTTCAAAACAATGGTCACACTGTTAAGATTTTATATTTTGTGCAATTTTTTGTTTTCCATCTTCACAAACTCTGTTTTGCTTATTATAAGTAGTTTTCCAATGTTTTTACATAAAGAAAATGATTATTTCTGCTGTTTTATGTGTTGAAAAATAATATGACTAATATTGGAAGTGGTTGGTTGTCCAGTGGTATCAATTGGCGGATTTCGTAGGTACGTACAGCGTATTGGAGGTCGTGGGTTCGAATCCCGGCGGTGCCTACCAATTCCACTTTCACGACACAACCCTTTGGTTAGTGTGAAATATGTCAAAAAGTGTATTTGTGTTCACTTCGAGTGCACAGTTTCATGTAAAAAAGTTATAATTCAGATTTATATGGTGATTTGATCGATGATTTTTAACATGGAAAAGCGAATTTTGTACTCTAACAAAACTATTTTTCACTCTTTGGTACTTGTAGAAATATGTAGATAATTAAATGAGGCTCATTTAAAATTCGTATCTCCAATATTAATATTGATTAATTATTTTATTCAAAACTGATAATTAACTATTGTGATTTATTATGATGATACTTTACTAGTTGTTAAACCAACGCTGGGTTCATTTAAATAGACTGTTCTATATTATGCTTTTAACCAGCCAAATCAGCCATTTTTACGAGTTTGTTTAAAGCGAGTAGGCTCATTAATTTATCGAATATGTTAAAATTGTTCTTGGATTCTGTGAAAGGATTCTAATCACCATTTGACTTTGATTCATAGCTTTCAGTATTTTTTATTATATTGTATTCATGAAAATGAAATGATCGCTTTAACATAGCAGTCGTACTAAAGCAGGGTCAAAATGTGAAGTGTATCGTTTATACGAGCCAGTAATTATTATATCTAAACTGTTTAAAGGACTTCAGAGACAATATCTAAACACGGTATGTTTTTATTCCAACGAACGCTTAAAGATGTCCTCTTTTTGTAAACGCACCCTTAAATTTGATGCCGAAACCAGGGACTTTTGTTAAGGTTCATCAGAATTTTTAGTTTACCTACCTATTTGTGTAAGTGTCTGAGTTAATTTGAGTGGTTGATAGGTATATTGCTCAAACCTTCTACTAGGTTGGTAGCGTACGTACCGTTTTCCCGATGTCGAAAACATAATCTATCGTATGGTTTTCAGGGAAGTTCTATACTGAAGAGATGTTGATAGATACATACATACATTCTCCCTTTAAGGCACCCCGCACACCGCAAGCCAGCCCGGTGGAGACCAATCCGCAGCAAACCCGACCCAGCACAAACCCGCCGCGAACTACCCCGATACATATATCAAATTAATCTAACAAAATAGATACTGTATTGTATTATTATTCTTTAAAAACATCGTCAAAGGAATCTGGGCTAAAACAAAGAGAACATCAATACACTTAGGACAAAGAAAGATTATTTATGTCCTCATGATAGAGGGAGATGGTGACTGACGGGGCTTGAACCCTCGATCTTTTAGTTCTCAACACATACATTTACCTAGTAAACGTTATTGAAAACAAAAAAAATATCAATTGAATGCAAAAATACTTTTTTCGAATTAACGATAGAACAAAAAAAAATGTTTTCAGACAAATTAATTTGTCATGGCAATAAAAGCGTGGCGCAAGCGGTTATCCGTATCGAGGTACAAGCGGAGTTCGACCCTTACTAATAGCAATGTAACATTATTATATTTTAGTCCTAGAATACAAGGGAAGGATTGTGTTATAACTACGTATACCACACTTTTTGTAGGGTGTAAAATAATACCTACAACGGGTTTTTTCGTAGGGGTAGTGTTTAACCCTTATTATGTACGAGTCAGTGATCCGGTGTCCCGAAAAAGCTCACCCACACGAGTGCTAATTTCCATATGTTGTTATACATATAAAAGTACACAGTATAATTTACCAAAGGATTAATTGAAAAGTTTCCAGTGTAGAACATAATATTCAGCAGGCCACCATCGATAAAAACGTAATGTATGTGAGAATAAATCTAAATCTAAAATAAATAAATAAATAAATAAATAAATAAATAAAGCTTTATTGTGTAATAAAAAACAATTTTTATAAAAACATTTAAAGATTCAAAGGGCGGACTTATCCCGAAGGATCTCTTCCAGCCAACCCAAAAAAAATAAAATAATCGTTCATCTAAATACTGTGTTGTAATTATTCATCTATTTAGAAGAAGAATTTTATTAATATTCAACATTGATTTTAGAAGGCAATACCGCGATTTGTCAGCTCGCTCAGTGAAGGTTCGAATTCTGGTTCGAGTCGAATGTGGAAGTAGTTTTTAAATATCCTCGTGGATAATGAATATTCTCTAAATCGTTTGGAAATCTGCGAGTAAGCATAGTAGGTAGGCCTAGAATTTCGGTTTTGTCAATCTCGCATGTCTATTAAAGTTTATCATTTGAAATGGGGATTTGACTAAGTGTTAAACAATTCCTTATCAGAGCCGCTAAAATTTAGCATCAACTAAAATTTTGAATTTCGCGGGTAACGTCAATTGACTACAACCAATCCAAGCGATATTACTTAAGAAATCGATCGTGGTGAATAAAGAATCGAAGTGAATAAAGCTGCAAGTGATTTCAAACGAAAGATTTTCCCATGTCCAAATTATCATCATGGCCGCCAAATTTCCTTTTTCTCAAACAAATTCATTTTGATCAAGAAATATAACCACTGCTAACGTATTTTTATGACGAAAACAAGAACTAAATAATATTTTTAATGAAACAAATACATTATTTTGTTTTGATTGTTGTTTTTAAGAGAGGTGTCTGAAAAAAAATTGATACAATTTTGACATATGTACCTAATATAAGCAGTTCCTCTAAAATTATGGCGCGTCTTCCTAAGGTGCCGCTTAAATTGATCGAATAGCGGTTGATTTAGAGGAATTATTATGATAATTAAGTGGAGAAGTCAGTTCAAATTTACTTTTTTCATACTATTAAGTTTTTCGGCGGATTCTAAGCTTTAGCGGATCTGATATGGGAGATCGGTGTGATATGCCTATTCCTTTCAATATACTTAGGTATCTGGTACATAATATTATCATCGGGATAATAGCATGTATTGTATGAAATTGGAGCATTTAAAAAGAGGCAAGTTTACTAGAAAATGAGCCGTTGGTATCACTGTTGAAGATAAGGCAGCACAATTTTCTGATTGTATGCTTTACTAAGCAAACAATTCCACAAAACTTAAATTTTATTCGCGAGATAATTTTATGAAATTAAAGGCGACGTAAAATATTAGCAGGCATAAAAAGCTCCCAGCCGGACAAAGAAGGTTCATTCTTTTTACACAAAACGTTACTTTATGACGAGGTTAAGTAAATTATTATTTCACGACTGAGAAGGGTCGTCAAAATAATGGAAATAACACACTATTCTTTTAGATGGGACCGCATTAAGATAATACTATTATAAAAGACTTGTTTACGCTTGTTTTCTGAAGTATTTTAAACATTTATTTAATTAACTGGTTGATTATAAGAATGAAAAAGCTTGTTTGTTATTTAAAATTACTTGTAACGAAGTATACAATGATTACTGCTGTTTGTGACTTGCAGCAATGTTTATGACTTACGGCGTATCTGATGTAAGCAATTTATGTTTACTAGCCTTCCATACAGACGTTTTTTGATCTATGAATATTGAATTCGAATTGAAAAGAATGATTAAAATGACTTTCAACCAATGTAATTCAGACTAATGCATCTGTTTTAAAACACATTTTTTCCATCCGAATTCTTTCAATCGCATCAACAGACTATCTATAAACAACTAACAGTTTGTGTCAAACGACAATTTGATTTCAAAATTAGAACTTATTCTTTATTGCCGAAAAAAATGGATATAGTCATACCCTGACGCCAAATACATGACAGCAGTCGCAGTCTTCAAATTTGGTTGCTCTCATGTTCTCAATAATTTCCAACTTTTATCTCTTTATTTCATTAATTATTATTTAATATCTACTTGTTGCATACATGAGATTTTTCGACATGTTGAACATGTTGAGAATTCTCATGATTAGGAGTTTCGGAGACTTAAACATTATCACCTAATGGCGAACGTTGTTAACGTAAAGTGATCACACTAAGCCAGCCTTCGAAATAACAGTAGAAGACGGTCGTAAGCCCGTAGTGGTTTGTTCCATTTAAAAATCGAACATCGGTCATGATTGTATTCTTAGAGTTTTTAGTTGTTACATATTCGTTGAAACTTATTCACTGTTCGCGTTTTAATTTATAAAAAACGCACTTCAATGTTAAAAAAATTAGAAAAAAAGCATGAATAAAATTTCCCTTTAAATTCTGCGTGCCTATATTTTTAATGTCAATGGTTGTTAGGTAAATAAAAATAGTGTTTCTATAGATTTTTTCACAAATGGCGTTGTTGTATCGAAATTTCCACACTAACTATAATATTATTTTCTTTCCATTTTTTTATGTTTTATTTATTATATTATTATTAAGAATGCCTCCCAAATTAGTGAAGCCCTCGACTTCCTCTAGTCAGAACTAATATCAATGCAGATAGGGAGGTGTTCTAAAATAATTTGATTTTAAGTAGCGAAAAAAGTTTTCGTTCTTAGTTTTTCACTTAATTTTATCTATAAGTCTGAGTTCTTTACTATAACCAACTGTACGCGTTGAATTTCCAAGAAAATAAAAAAATAGTTTTCTTTAAAACGTTACTTTTGTTTTGAAAATGTCTCCCTGTTGTGAACTTAAAAATAATCGAAGCATCTTTGAGTAAGCAGGTATAGGTATGTATGCAGTACACGTTTAAGATTTCATTTGCTGTATAACAAGATTCAGCTTTTAATTAGTCAGAAAACGTTCAGGGTCTAGAGAAAGAGAAACGAGAAGAGCGTTTAGGAATGTTCCGAATAACAACTTAACTGCTAAAGTTTTGCATGTTTAGCCACGCTCTTACTTGTTGGTCATACGTTAGCAAATTATAAGGATCCGTTCGAAAAACATAAATAAAAATTACTTCTTTATGAAAACGCCCCAAGTGTGAAGTAAACTTTGAACTGTAAAACAATAATTAATGAGCTTTTATGTATTGTATGAGTGGAGAGTGGAGTGGATTTTAGCGTAGTGACTAGAATGAAAGTGGACAAATTAAGGTGGTTTTGCCACGTAGAGAGAATGAACGAAGAGAATGTCATATAATATGGGTGCGGGTGCCTGCCCAGCCTTCTTACCGTGGGATGGAAGGATGAAAAGAAAGAATAAAGAATAAATACGTCGGCGTGCCTTGTTGTGTTTCTTACGTAGGTACTTAGACATTTGAAATTACATAGATATAATTTTAGATGTTTTGTTATTATTTTTTAATGGCCTATGGCCGTGTATGATTATAAATAAATACTTATATAAATCTGAAAGAATGGGTGCACGCAGACGAGACCGACCTCGAATGAAATGGTCCGACCATATTATCGGGGGCGTCTTACAGAAGGCCCAATAAGTAAGAATAGAAGAGCATGTATGCGGAATGTTATGCGTTTGGAGGAAGCGAAAGAGGTTTGTCTGGATAGGAAAGAATGGAACTCCTTACTCTCTGCCTATCGCTCTTTATCTGCGAAAAATGAATGAATATTATTTTAATATTAATTTTTCTTAAGCTATTTGAATTCGATATTTTTTATTGAAGGTGGTGCCTCCAATATTTCGACACGGCACTGTACTTGTTACTAACGTTTCCAAATATATTCCTTAGCAATGGTATTCCCAAACACAATTTTGCCCAAGAGTCGCCGTCCTTTTGTATAGTGTTCTGTAATAAAGAACAACTTCTGTTCTTTAACAAGGTCGTCAACCCAATTTCACTAGAAGGAATGTTTAATTTCCGTACTAATTATTAAAGTCTTTCCAACAATATTTGTAAAATTATTTTATGGCTTATTGTCTTGTCGGTTTTGTGGGGGTCAAGCTTATTAAAAATTATAAGATAATAGATTATAATTTTTTTCTTGAATGAGGATTAATATTCGATTCATGTAACCGAACTATAAATAAAGAAGGAACCACCCTTCATGAATGCATTTTTTCGGTTTCATCACTTTCATATTTAGTTAACGATTACCTAATGTTACGTGTATGAGTATGTGTGTTTCCGCACGTTTCAAACAACAGAACCCACCACATAGAAAGTGACCGAGTCTGTGTGTATCCACCCGTTACATCTTCTACTTCTTTACCGGTTGAGTTCGAGGATCCCATAACACTCACCACCTTTGGTGTATTAATAATTCTAGTATGTGCGTAGAAACCAAGCCTGGATGCGCAGACTCGACCGCACTCCGAACACGCGAAGATGTCCCCACGATTCCTCTCTCTCTGCTGTTTGGCATCCGCTCTGTGGGGGTTTTGCAGCTTCCTTACCTCTGAGAACAACATACCTAAATCACTAGTGTGTTTGAGTATGTGCGTGTGTTTAGTCCGTGGGAATTATTGCTTCGGGTAGGCGGTGTTAGTCGATCATTCAGATCAGTAGGCCTAGCGTTTTTTTGCATTCTATGACTATTTTATCAACAAAATTGCGGTTTCGTGGTCATTTCAACACAAATTAGAGCAATCAACAGAATTAATTAAATCAACTCTTTAAATTATATAAGTAAGGCTTAGAAATGGACCCAAGAAGGATCATGAAGAAGAAAAGACGCAAAGTAAACTGTTTCGGCCTTGCCATACTCTCGTCATTTTGCCGAGGAGAGGGACAATCCATTTACCAAAGGATACGCTGTCGAAACTTTTACCATTTTTTTTAATAATTCATTTGCATAATTTCGAATTAAAATACCCAAAGAGAAAAATAATTTGTAGTGAATGAAATAATGACCGCCCGGTCTGATTTGCTTCTTTTTTTCCAACACTTCACTCCCTTTGAGATTTTTGTCACATAAAAATAATAACGAATGCAGAGTTTTTAAAATATTTTTTTACACAAGAAATTTCCTTCTTTGCGCTCGACTTGGTCTTTTTCTCTCTCTCTTCTGTTCGTTTTATTTCTCATCTCTGCAAGTGTTTCATTAAGGGTAACATTTTCTTCTACGAGTAAACAACACAATCGTAGAAAAAATATTTGGTGTAAGCAAGTTTTAATATATTGCGATTTTCAACGAGATTATTTTCATGAAGTTTATGAAAAAAAAATTGTTGCAGGAAATTTGTGATAGAATTTAGTGAATTATTATCGTTTACCTTGTAGTCACAATTTATCCAAAACTTTACTTTAGTGAATACAAATACACATTTTGACATATTTTACACTTAAGGCGTGTGTCGTGAAAGTGAAAAATGGTAGGCACCGTGATTCAAGCGCAAATTACAATATTACGCTATACGCACGTCTTCGACTGATACCACTGGGCTACCATCCACCTCGAATGGGCTTTTGGCTACGACTATACTGTTGATTTGACGACTTAAAAATGGTTGTAGGTAGATACCTTAAAATCGTAACTAAACAAAATTGATAACAGAACTGATACGGAAGATGTACGACGTATGTATGTGTGTATCCGCCCGTTTCAAACAACAAAACAGCGCACCAATATATATGTACGAGTAGGTGTGTCCATGCGTGGCCCTCGGGGAACGCTCCGGTTAGGCGGCGTTAGCCGATAAGTCGGTGTTCAAAAGAAACATTTTATGTTATTTTTAATTTGTTCGAGACTTGTGCACTTTTGATACTTATGTAGGCAGGCATTACGTAAGTTTCACACCTGAATAAAGATTATATTATTGTAACTATGTGGAATAACCCAAGAAGATAGAATGCAAATAGCTCAGAAACCGCTTGTTCTCTAACCACATAGATTTATGACAGACATTAAGAAATGTGGCTACGTTAAACGATCCTTATTAAATTGGCGATTAATAATTACGCAACACATTTGTTATGTTCACCAAAATGTCTTCGTACTGTACAAAACGTTGTGTTAATGCAACAACGTCCCATATTTTATTTCAATTTTTTGAAAAAAAAAGGACGCGATCAGAAAAAGAAATGGTATGAATTTTTTAACATAAAGATTATATTAATTTTAAAAATGATAAAAAATACAATAATTGATGACGCCAAGAAATATTCCATCACGTTTGCTAAAGATTTGGTCATACCCTAGCGTCATCTTTGATCATTAGAAATTTATTTGAATCTTTGTTTATATGAAGGTTCTCAAAATTTTGAAAAGTAGGTATAATATTTATTTATATTTCAATAATAATTATTATAAAAGCATGATCTGTATTAAATAAAATAAATTTTACGTTTCAAATGGTGGACTTATCTGCCGAAGCCTCTGTCTGCCAACCCTAACAATCAACTTTTAAAAAAGATTATAAAAAACACTTTGGGCACATTGCATACAGCCATTGGTCTGCAGACTACCGTCAAAGAGAGAAAGATGCTATAAACACGGGTTTAATAATTAATTAATTATTACTATCACTGGTCGCATAAGATTTTTTTTTTTTAAATGAATCTGTGCTCACTCAAAATGAACACAAATACACTCCTTGACTCTTTCACAGTAAGCTACCGAAAGCTTGTGTCGTGAAAGAGGAAGATGGTCGGCACCTGGGATCGAACCACGGCGTCCGCAGTACGAAAGCCGACGTTGTAACCGCTGGGTCACCAACCACTTCAATTTATCGACGAACTAAAATTTGGATACCTTGGTTGGAATTCTTTAGAAATCGGACTGTTTTTAATGAAGAAATCTTATAATATAAATGAATATCGGGTAAGTGCGAACACTTTATAACTCGAGATCGGCTAAACATATTCTTCCGATGTGTGATTTATAGGATTCTTCTCCACCCCGGATAACAGAATAACTAATAAAAAGTTGAAAAAAAAAAAGATAAGAAATAATGATATAAAATATAATATTTAAGTTAGAATGGAACGGATTTTCTGCGACGCCACCGCCATCTATGGAAAATCATTTAACAACAAAATAATTGTTTACCTGACAACCAGTGAAATTAAAAATACGTACGAAGATTTTTGATGGTACTTTTTTCAAGCTTTCAGAAATATTTTTTTTTCATATTCAAACATTCTTTAAACGTATTTTTGTATGAATTACAAATTTGGAATCAATAGTCATAGTAAAGACTTCAGGACAAAGTCTTTCGTGAAAGCTAGTGTCATAAAAGTGAATTTAGTGCGATACAAACTGCTCAAATAATGTAAAATTCACCAAAATAGAGATGCACCATTTTGGCAGCAACACTACGCAAAGGTAACGTTCATTTCCATTACATTTGGTCTCCGCGTTAATACGCAGTAGAACACAATTTAACTATAATCCGTTCCAAGTAGTCGGATCTTATCTTTGGACTCTCCCCAAGAAAATATATTCTACTACCCTCTTTTAGATTGCTGATAGGGTTAATTATTGTTGTCGACAAGTTCTTTGTAGGCTTCTTTGTCTGGGACTTAATCGCTCGTAATTGGTCAAGGGTATATTTTTTTCGCACAATCTTTTTCTGTGATTCGTGTTTCTGTTTATTTACAAATCCATTTTAATGGTAAGTGTCCGAATGAAGTATACAAAAGTTCTTACTTACTAACATTCATATTTATATGTTTGCATTGTCAAGGAAAGTGGACGTACGATCATGCGATGGCAGTTAGGACACACAATTTTTCATCGTGCGATCACAAATGTGTTTATGCGATCATCGCAATCGCACGATCGTGCGATCATGCGACCAGCTAGAACAGGGCCTTAGTCTTTTGAATATTATTATGATGTTTAAAACGTCGATATAGTTTATTTGTATGTCGGTAGAGAGCGGCTACCAAAACTTTTTTAACATACCTACGGTGAACAAAACTTTTCAATCATTTTTTTAGGATTTTAATGAGAAAAAAAAATAAACATTACAAAGTATATTTTTGACATAGTTTCATAGCTAATTATACCTAAGGGTCAACTCTATAATATGCTGATCTTTAAATTGTACAACACTAATGGCTATGGGGGCTTTTTACCAATCCAAATCCAAACTCCCTTTAGACCCCACTTAGGGGCATAGGGAGGCAACAAGAGCTCTCCATTGCGCTCGATCTTGCGCAACGGTGATGACCTCCTCCCACACCATGTCCATGTCCCTCAGCTCTGCTTCGAAGGAGCGGAACACAGTGTGAGAGGGTCTTCCTCGTCTTCGGGACCCTGATGGGAGGAAGAACAGCGCTCTCCTCGGCCAACTGTCATTCGGCATCCTTAACACATGTCCCAGCCAAGTCCATCTCCTCCCCACAATGGTGGAGGTGATGGGCTCACGCTGGGTGCGCCGGCGTATAGCGTCGTTCGTGATGCGGTGGTACCATCTTACGCCCAGAATTCTCCTTAGGCACTTCATCTCAAAGGCTGAGACTTTTTGTGCCTGGGCCTTGGTCAGGTGCCAGGACTCACACCCATAAAGGAGAATGGGCAACACACACGCATCAAACAGTTTACATTTCGTCTCGACGCTAAACGCCGACGCTTTCCATATCTTGGTCATGTTGTTGAAGGCGCCACTTGCCATACCGATACGAATCGGGAGCTCAGCCCCGAGGTCACCAGCGGTGGTAATGGTTGCTCCCAGGTACTTAAATTTATCCACCCGGGAGACCTGGTGACCATCGATGGTTATCGGTTGCTGTTTATCGGGGCAGGCATTATTCGCCATGAGCTCCGTCTTACTGGCATTGACTCGAAGGCCGAGGCGTGCTGTTTCGTTGCAGAGTCTTGAAACACTGCGCTGTAATTCCTCCACTGTCGTACTGAACAACGCTAGGTCGTCCGCGTACTCCAGATCGCACAGTTCGCCCATTAGACCATCTCTCTGTGTTATCGGTATACCTCTTGCTCCTTGCATGGACTTTCTCAACAGGAAATCCATGACTATTATAAATATAAAGGGAGCTAGTACGCAGCCCTGTCTGACTCCCGTGGTGATCCTAAAAGCTTCAGTAGGACCACCTGGCGTTTTCACGCTACACTCAGAGTCTTCATACAGGGACTGCACCATTTTAACTATTTTCGGAGGTATACCATACAGAGCAAGTATTTTCCATATTGATGGTCTATGTGGGCTGTCGAAGGCCTTTTCAAAATCTATAAAGCAACAAACGACTGGAGAGTTAAACTCCTTGCACTGCTGAAAGATGCACCTGGCACAGAAAATTGGGTCCGTGCAGGACCTTCCAGGTACAAAGCCGCATTGTTGCTCTCTCAGGACAGCCATGACAGGCCCCCGAATGCGGTGTAGTAATATCTGAGATAATCTGAGGGCTTTTTACATACTTATGAAATTCAATGGTATTAAATTAAAATGTAATTGTTTTAATTACACGTGTACATAGCTCCGCTATATTTTATATTACCTATCTATGAGGTCACCAGGTCTCCCGGGTGGATAAATGTATGTACCTGAAAGCAACCTCTGGTGACCTCAGGGCTGGGCTTCCAATACGTAGGTATCGGTATGGAAAGTGGTGCCTTTAACAACATGACCAAGATATGGAAGGCGTCGGCATTTATTGTCGAGACGAAATAATGCAAGCTGTTTGATGCGTGTGATGCCATCCTGTATGAGTGAGTCCTGGTACCTGACCAAATCTCAGGCACAAAATTATCTGCATTTGAAACGAATTGCCTCAGGAGAATCTTGGCCATAAGACGGAACCACCGCATCACAAACGAAGCTATTCGCCAGCACACCCAGCGTAGGCCCATCACTTCTACCATTATGGAGAAGAGATGGACATGGCTGGGACATGTGTTAAAGATGCCGAATGACAGTTGGCTAAGGAGAGCGCTGTTCTTCCTCCCAGCAGGGTCCCAAAGACGAGGAAGACTCTTTCATACTGTGATGGGATCCCCCATCCGCAAAGGCTACTACTACTAGATTTCCTCTAATTAAACTACCTAACCTCGGAACTACACCTAATCTAGCTAAATAAACGTTTAACCAAACCGTGTAAACCGAGTCGACTGAAAGAATGCATCAATGTACCTATATAATAGGTAGATGATTCTAAGACGAATATCTACGAACCCAAGATGAAGGGGTTAACAACCTTCATGATACGCACCTGAAATCACGGTTAAGGAAATCGTATGTGCTTTCAAGAAGACTTTCTGATCGCTACGTGGAATCTAATGGCCATGATGATATTGTGATCGTCTAGTAACCTAAATTTAAGGACCCAATACGTTGTGTACGAAATTAATTATAACAATCATTCAACTATATAAACCTGTAAACATTTGGTCAACTCTGAAATAAAGGTGATAAAAGAACACATTTACGTAAACAAATCAAACGCAGATTACCCCACCATTTGTGATGTTAGTAATAATGAGATGAAAGAGCTACTTACCTTACATCCTCGGTTCTGTGGAATGACATGAGAAATATTCAAAACAAGATGAAACAAAATATTCGACAGTTTATAACATTATTGAAAGTTTTCACAAATGGTGGTCGTCGATAACTGAAATATTAGTAGATAAGCATGCAATCAACCCTAGCCTACCATGATATCATAAAACTTTACCAACCCCCTCCCCCCCCTGAAATCAAGATAGAACCATTACGGGCTTACGACCGTCTTCTACTTGGTTTCGAAGGCTGGCTTAATGCGCTTTATGTTAACCACGTTCGCCATTACACTTTGAAGTGAACGGTTCTACTCGATAATACACAAATCCCTCCCCAAACTAAGCAAACAAATTAAAATAGATAATAAAATAAAGTAAGACTTATCAATGATCCAGAGTTGCTATTTCTTTCTTGAATACACTGACTCTATGTTTTAAAAGATTCTAATTCAAATCGGTTCCCAGATAACACTTAATTATGTAAAATATTAATTAAAAATGCAACACTGAATTTAATTTTATGCTTGAATCTAAAAGGATTTTACTACAAATAGATTTCACCACCCAGGAGCACACAAAATTAATATGTTATAAAATGTTCAATAAAATAATCAATAAAAATCACTAAATGAAAGCAGGGCTATCCAAAGGATTTCGTACGAGAACGAGCCCCCTACATCCCCGTCGACGATGCAAACCGAACTGTACCGAGATGAACTCAGGCGCATAATTTATCCTTCGTACCCCATCTACAGTCAATGTTTTATGACTCTATCCAAAAGCGTTCCAAACAATCAAGATTATGTGTGAAGTGTTTGAATCATTTCTCCATATATAAATTGGAAGACTTCGATCCCTAATTAAGTAAAATAAGTCACTACTAATATTAGACTAACATAAAATAGTATTTAAGTTTATAAAATAAACTACAATATTTCAATAAAATGAATGGCCACGACAATCCTCCCCTTGAAAGAACAATCATGGGCTTGCCAAGAATGGCCAAAGATTCATGATTTTCTTTCACAAACTAAAAAAAATAAAATATTAATACAAAATGAATATTAATTTATAATTTCTATGTACAACCCTATCTTATTTGCACCTACCACGTGAGCCTATCTCAAAACGCTATGGATATAGGTTCTCAATCAAACAAGTACCTACCCTCTTACCAATCAACCATTCGGTAAAACCACCAGCCGAAGTCCCTTCTATGAATAGTCAATGTAAAATATGTTAGTGCCAGGGCCGTATCCATTACCTAATGTTATTTGTATCGTGAAGGAATTTAAAATTTTGTAGAAAGAATTATTTTCTGAATCATTTTGTTGACTTGATTTTAGAATTGTATAAAAATATATATATTTTTTTTTCATGCTATATAGCAGCCCCCACGTCCCGCTGCTTTTAGATCTCGACCGGCCTGTTCGGATGTCGAGTCCCTCATGCGATTAGACTAACCTTCAACGCGCACGCGAAATATATAAACTAAGATACGAGTACAAAGCATGCTTAAATACATAAACTAAGGTTTTACAATAGGCATTGAATCAATCACCCCCGAAACCGACCCAAATATGGTCACAACTTTAACCACACCTCGGTCGCCCTCTCATAATGACAGATTCAATTTATGGTGTTAAGCAATGACCCATATTAGGACCTTAGCGGCGATGACACAAGGGATTGTCCTTCGAGCCTTTCCTAGGATCATATACGAAGAATGGAACTTTCCCCCAGACAAAGTTTGAGGCAAGGAGTGGAGTTGTTAAAAATATGTATAATATTTTGTATATAATAAATTCATGCAATATTGTAAAATAAATCATAATAAATACAAGGTTGTGAGTCATTTTCGCCTTAAGTTACGAAAAGAAAGGAAGAGGAGTTTGTTAAGATACAATAAAATAATGATAAATACATAAATACGATAATTCATGCAAGGCGTCGTTAGTAAACTACCGGGTGTCGAGCCCCTCATGCGATTAGGCTAAACTTTAACGCGAAATATAATAAACTAAGATACGTGTACAAAGCATGCTTAAATACATAAACTAAGGTTTTACAATAGGCATTGAATCAATCACCCCCGAAACCGACCCAAATATGGTCACAACTTTAACCACACCTCGGTCGCCCTCTCATAATGACAGATTCAATTTATGGTGTTAAGCAATGACCCATATTAGGACCTTAGCGGCGATGACACAAGGGATTGTCCTTCGAGCCTTTCCTAGGATCATATACGAAGAATGGAACTTTCCCCCAGACAAAGTTTGAGGCAAGGACTGGAGTTGTTAAAAATATGTATAATATTTTGTATATAATAAATTCATGCAATATTGTAAAATAAATCATAATAAATACAAGGTTGTGAGTCATTTTCGCCTTAAGTTTCGAAAAGAAAGGAAGAGGAGTTTGTTAAGATACAATAAAATAATGATAAATACATAAATACGATAAATAATGCAATGGAGTCGTTAGTAAACAACAATAGTCAACACATTTTATAAATTATTGAAATATTAAAAGCTTGATAAAGTATTCAGTTCCTTCACAATACAGAATAATGAAAATTTATAAAGATAGATAAGTATCTAATTTTAAATTTAAGGCCTAGCTGAATTTGGTCCTGCTGCAATAGTCTGGTAACTAAAACTTTGAACTTATTTAATTTAATCGAATTGAGAATGATTATCTTAAAATAACTAAAACTTAAATTATGTAGTCCTGAATTCTTTAACCAGAGACACAGATCACAATTCATTCACCCAAACTCATACTAAATTATAATAAAATATAAAAAAAAATAATTTAATAAATATAAAGCTTCCTAAATACGGCTCTGTCGACTAAGATTATAGAAACAAACCAAGGACACAATTACGACTCAAATCCCGAAGTAGGTACCTCACCAATCCGAGGTAAAGCTCGACCGAACACTCAATAATAAAATACTGTAGTGACATATAGTGCTTGACAAAAAAAAACACCATAATAAACAAAAACAAAAATATACCTACATCAAATACAAACAGACAAAAAATATCTCTCTCAACCATAAGATACCCTAGGACCTAGAAGACACACTTAACATTTCATAAATTTAATAATAATATTTCACAGTTCAATAATAACTGCCCATAATAATAAATTAATGTGTCTGTTCGAAAAACACAGTGAGACCTAAATATTATTATTATTATTGAACTCTGAAATACATCTATCTACTTGATACAAATACGATGAGGACTACGGACAAAAAAGTACCTATCACAAAAAAAATTATCATATTCGAAAGACGAAAACATTTACCTACTTAATTTTTATTTCTCTATGATAGAAATTTTGAAAAATTAATATTAAGGCTTCCCCAAGGAATGGAGTGTTTGAAGAAGAATATACCTACTTAAATTAAACTCGAACATAACTAATTATTATAATTATCTTACACACAAAACAACCTTCCCTTTCGGAATTTTAAACTTCACCAAGCAGAAAAGAACCCAACCTTTAAACTTCAGTCCCAAATATTCATAAGCAATGATAAATCATAGAAAACACATACCTTGCAAAAGCACCAAGTATCTCTTTTACAAAAAATAATGAATCTGGGTTCACACTAAGTGAACAAAAAAAAAACATGACACCCCACTGACCTGAATTGGTGTAAAAGGAGAAGAGAAAAAAAAATGTCGGCATCGGGAATCGAACCCACGACCAGCATAATATGATAGGACCTCCTGAGCGGATACCAACCATATTTAATCTAAAATTCTAATAACTTACAATTATTCATATTCCATCATACCTTGCAAAACTCTTACGTATAAACAAAACTGACCAAAGTCCACTTTATAATATGCCCATCATTCACCCTTACAACTCCTTTTCTCAATATTACTACTAACCAACCCACTCGGTCAACAAGTACCTAACCATAATAATCGAGAACGTTAAAAGTTATTTTAACAAAACAAAATAGACTTATTAACCTGATCTATATTTAATCTCAACACTCTCCAATAAAATAGCCGGCGAGACTTAACGCTTGAAGCATTCTCTACCAGTCTGCCGGTCCCATCCAAACTAAGACAGGATTCAACCCCGAATTGAAATTTCAAAATATAGAAAAAGAGAAAAAAAAAACCCTTAGAGAGTTTCTGATCACGACCGGGAATCGAACCCGAGAGCTTCTGATCAGAAGTCGGAAGTCAGCGTCTTTGCCACTGAACTACCATGTTCGTTAACAAAATAATTATATTGCTATTATTACAAGAAATAAAAAACTACGTGACACCCAAGTAACAGCTGAATTAGGTAAATATTAACAGAGCTTTAGAAATGCATTAAAACAGTATAATATCAAACCTCAACATACAAAACTCTAGGTACCTACATTCAATTCAACAGAAAAAAAATGTGTCTTTATTTTATTATTATTTCTGACAAACTAATAATATTTAACATCTTGACTCTGGTGCACACACAAATAAATTAATATCCCTACTCTAAAGTAACCACTTCACAGTTCACGCATTCCTGAAATGTGACCATAAATCTCCATCTTTATTAGTCTCCATTCCTAACACAATACTTTCCAAAGACAACCTCTAGGACCAAACAAAAATAATACCAGAAAAAACATCGATCTAGGTACCACCTGAAGAACAGCGTAGAAAAATACTGGGTACCCACGAACACACAACCGTGTCTCGTCTTGCAGAAAATTAAAATAATATAAATATGTTAGTCGGATGATATTATCAATTAATTGATGTCTTCCAATCAACCGACTATGTCTCCAAATACAATAGAAAGAAAAGTACCTAAAGCTAAACTACCCTAAAATACCTAATGATTTTATAAATATATCCCTTTCATAACAAGTTATGAGTTAAACCGGTAGAACTTATCGCCTGAGGCAATTTTTTCTAGTCAACCGGTTTCGTCTAATCTGAAACAATGCAACCATGGTCAGGAATTTCGTGTGAAACGAAAGGATCTGACAGAGAGAAGAAAAAATAAAAATAGAAGTCGAAAATGTGAGCCGACCAGGAATCGAACCCGGGACCCCAAAATGAGAATAAATATACCTATTCGAATTAAAATATTACCCCTACCGAAACAGCACCTAACAAACCTACATATAAATCGATCCAATTACCCTACACACTACCAAACAATAATTATCACATAACAAAAGCAAAAGAATTTCTTAAACAGTAAAACTGCTTAGAAGATCAAATCCTCACGACAAGGAACTCCCTGTATAGAAACATGTGGTCCTATTCATACCTACCATACATAATATTTCCAGCGACTCGTAATATAATATCCACTATACATAAAAAAGACGATGCACCAAGCTAGTGTCAAGTGGCTATAATAGCCCTAACCAGATTACATTCGAATAAACCCTCTTCAGATCACACCTCGAGATAATTAATACATTTGGAGATCCAAACAAAATAAATATTATTTGTCTCTCACAAACAACCAAAGAATATTATTGAAAATTTAACCTGAACTATTTAAAACAAAACACCTAAACTTACCTCATCATTCACGCTTATTTTTCGACATCGCACATTCGAAATTCTTTCATTAACACATTTCCTTGCTGAACAAAATATCAAATAAAACCCTCGATTCTCTAGAAAATAATTTACTTCAATCCTACAAAATTACCAAAAGAGACCTCCCCTCGACGTTAACAAAATATTTAATATTATTATTAAATCCAAAATAACAGCAACAAAAATCCTAAAATACCTAAGTAAAACAAGACCTCCCCTCGACGTTAACAAAATATTTAATATTATTATTAAATCCAAAACAACAGCAACAAAATATTTACAAGGAAGAAAAAAAATCATAAAATCCCTAAATAAAAGAGACCTCCCCTACTCTTTATGATTAATGTTATACAGTTTAATAAGACAATCTTACAATCTAATTCTAACTCTTGAAACTAACAACTTCTTCTAATAACTGACTAGATCTTTCAACCATTTATTCAACCAACCATAGAATTTTTTCTACCTCCCCTGCTCTGCTAATCAAATTTCTGACCAAAATTTCCTGAACCTCCCCTAGATGACAACTCCATAATAACGATAAACAAGAGAAAGAAAAGAAAAAAAAACGTAGTAAATCAGGTTTGTCTTTACAGGGGTAAAGACAAGAATCCTACGGTCACGAGGCACCATTCTGTGATGGGATCCCCCATCCGCAAAGGCTACTACTACTAGATTTCCTCTAATTAAACTACCTAACCTCGGAACTACACCTAATCTAGCTAAATAAACGTTTAACCAAACCGTGTAAACCGAGTCGACTGAAAGAATGCATCAATGTACCTATATAATAGGTAGATGATTCTAAGACGAATATCTACGAACCCAAGATGAAGGGGTTAACAACCTTCATGATACGCACCTGAAATCACGGTTAAGGAAATCGTATGTGCTTTCAAGAAGACTTTCTGATCGCTACGTGGAATCTAATGGCCATGATGATATTGTGATCGTCTAGTAACCTAAATTTAAGGACCCAATACGTTGTGTACGAAATTAATTATAACAATCATTCAACTATATAAACCTGTAAACATTTGGTCAACTCTGAAATAAAGGTGATAAAAGAACACATTTACGTAAACAAATCAAACGCAGATTACCCCACCATTTGTGATGTTAGTAATAATGAGATGAAAGAGCTACTTACCTTACATCCTCGGTTCTGTGGAATGACATGAGAAATATTCAAAACAAGATGAAACAAAATATTCGACAGTTTATAACATTATTGAAAGTTTTCACAAATGGTGGTCGTCGATAACTGAAATATTAGTAGATAAGCATGCAATCAACCCTAGCCTACCATGATATCATAAAACTTTACCAACCCCCTCCCCCCCCTGAAATCAAGATAGAACCATTACGGGCTTACGACCGTCTTCTACTTGGTTTCGAAGGCTGGCTTAATGCGCTTTATGTTAACCACGTTCGCCATTACACTTTGAAGTGAACGGTTCTACTCGATAATACACAAATCCCTCCCCAAACTAAGCAAACAAATTAAAATAGATAATAAAATAAAGTAAGACTTATCAATGATCCAGAGTTGCTATTTCTTTCTTGAATACACTGACTCTATGTTTTAAAAGATTCTAATTCAAATCGGTTCCCAGATAACACTTAATTATGTAAAATATTAATTAAAAATGCAACACTGAATTTAATTTTATGCTTGAATCTAAAAGGATTTTACTACAAATAGATTTCACCACCCAGGAGCACACAAAATTAATATGTTATAAAATGTTCAATAAAATAATCAATAAAAATCACTAACTGAAAGCAGGGCTATCCAAAGGATTTCGTACGAGAACGAGCCCCCTACATCCCCGTCGACGATGCAAACCGAACTGTACCGAGATGAACTCAGGCGCATAATTTATCCTTCGTACCCCATCTACAGTCAATGTTTTATGACTCTATCCAAAAGCGTTCCAAACAATCAAGATTATGTGTGAAGTGTTTGAATCATTTCTCCATATATAAATTGGAAGACTTCGATCCCTAATTAAGTAAAATAAGTCACTACTAATATTAGACTAACATAAAATAGTATTTAAGTTTATAAAATAAACTACAATATTTCAATAAAATGAATGGCCACGACAATACCGTATTCCGATCCTTTGAAGCAGAACTGAGGGATTAAAAAATTTTGTCGGAGGTCATAAACATTTCGCAAGATCAAGCGCAATGGAGAGCTCTTGTTGCCTCCCTATGCAAGGAGTTTGGATTGGGTTGGATCTATGAGTGTAGAATTCTCTGACCCATGATTAGCTTAATGTGATTTTACCTTTTACTTCCTTATTTAGGGCCTAGTGGCCTGATGTTATTCAAAGGGTTCGGTTACTTCTTGCGAGGTCGACTCCTAGCAATAACACTGTCCTTCCACCTTTTTAGTGATCTGCTTGGAAGTCGTTGTACACAAGGTTGACCGTAGTTACAGTGCAATGTGGAGAAGTTTTAATATAATGAGTCCATTTTTCTCTTTCTGTGAGAGTCCCAGATATAGTTGGTAAATGAAACATTATAAAATTTACTTTCGTCCTTACCAATAATAGGGAAATATGCTTTTACACCCTTTCGAAATACCTAAGTAAAATATTTTTTTCATAATACTTTCTTCAACTGTTTTTCATTATTAGTTTTAACCTTACTTCTCTAATGAACTAAGGTTGTGCCATTTTCAAAGTATCAGATTTGTAGCACCATTATTTTGCTCAAATACATATTTCATAAATAAATGACATTAACAATGACAAGAAAATGCATTTTTAAGTTTTGAATCTAATGTTGCGAATATATTTTGTCGTGTCGTGTTTCCTCTTAATGCGATTCAGCTGTTGGATTTGTTTTTCCCGTCGATTTATTTCCATTTTGAAAATTCGAAAGCGTGCACCAGGGAGCTTTTTCGTTTCGCCTAAAAGGAAAGCGTTATAAATAACAGCGATTTGACATTTTCATAACTTTTGCGAGTTGATGTTCCATCTTAAATTCAAACACATATTACTATCGAACATCTACTCAAAAGTTAAAAATGTTCACATACCTACTTCAAAATACTTTTGTTATAAAGGGGCGTGCCTTTGTTGTTGATTGGTTATTGAAAAATATTCCATTTGAATTAAAAACGATTGAATACTTAAGATTGTTTGAATGAATGAATGACATGATTTTTTTTGTGCAACGTTTTTCTTCTTCTTCTTCTTTTTTTCCGGCAATGCACCCGATCTCGAGTGATTTATGCCCTAATTCGTAAAAAAAACCAACAAAAAAATACAAATTAAACAAATTAGTCATAGGGAAGGACCACATACATCAGTAAAAAAAACTAATCCCCCAAAAATTATATTATACCTAAATTTTTTTTTTTTTTTTTTAATTTTGTTTTTTTTTTTTTTTTTTTTTTATGTTTATTTTATCTTAAAAACACACACACGCACGCACACACCCTCTCACACACCCTCACACACACAACCCTCGCACCCTCTCTCACAATGCACACATACACACATTATACTTTTTTATCGTACTTTTTAAGGTGATTAACCCTTCGTAGCATGGTGTGACATTTCTGTAACAAACCGTCTGGTTGCTCATAGTTTTATAAACAAACGATATAGGCCGTTGTAAATCAATGTAACGGGGCTGGTACAAACCATTCTATGGAAATTTGGTGTATACCTTTTACAACTAGGTGGTATTGGTGGCGGATATTCGATTTTGTCAATAATTTCTGTGACGCTGGTTGGGACGCACGTTTGTGATTTTTCTGACAATAATAAAAATATTACAAATTTTTATTTAGTACTTATTTTTATAAAAACATACAAATAAGTTCGTTATTTTTAATATTCTGTACTTTTTTATTTAAAATGTATTGAAATATTTTTGTACGAAGGAAAATTAGGTTTGTAACATTTCTGTAACATTGAGTTATAAGGCTTAAATTTTTCCTTCTCTCTCATAGTATATCTCGAGAGCTAATTTTACTTATTAGTGACTAATATAATGTTATTTTTTTTGAATAATCGATTAACGGGGTATGACTGATGAACACTTCAATTATGAAGACAGTAAAGATGGCTTTGAGGATGATAATGATATTGGAGATCCTGATTTTTTTTTTATAAATTAATCTGTGCTCACTCGAAGTGAACACAAATACACTTTTGACATCTTTCACACTAAGCAAAGGCTTGTGTCGTGAAAGCAGAAACGGTCGGCACGGCCGGGATTCGAACCTACGACCTCCAATACGCTGTACGCATGAAAGCCGCCGATTGATACCACTGGACTGGACTACCCACCACCTCTGACCCTGATAATCAAAGTAAGCAAAGTAATTTAGACAAAAATGACATGAAATGAAGACAGACATGAATGTGGAGATTTCATGGTAGAACTGACTGACTGACAGTACACCAACTGCAACACAAACGCCAGTATCCCAAATTATCAATTATATTTCCATAAGTACTTCACGTCTTTACATCTCCTGAAATATTTGGCTCAAGATGGCATTCTTAGTCTCGGCACAATCAGAAGAAATAGATTATATGGGAGTTAATTGCCAACCGATAAAGATCTTGCAAAAATGAGAACGTGGGTTTTCTATAGAGTACATGACCAATGTTGAAGGTACAGATGTAATGACCGTTGCAAACGATGGCAAGTCTGAGTTTCTTACCATTTTATCGATCTTGCAATGGTCAACTCGTGGCTCCTCTATAGAAGAGTACACAAGAAAAAAATATGGAAGATAAACAACTGACATCGGCAGATTTTCGCCTTGAAATCGCCATGGTGTTGTGTAAGCTCGGCACAAAGAGCACTTTAAAGAGCCAAAGCATAGAAACCGATCTCCAGGCAAGAAACACGAAAAGGTCCAGCACAATATGGCCTCAAAAGGCAGCAAGGCAAGATCAAACTGGACATTGGGCAACCTGGGTGGAGAAAAGAATAAGATGTAAGCATCCAGGTTGCACTGGACTGTCCCAGATCATATGTGAAAAATGTGGGGTGGGCCTTTGCTTTAACAACAAAACAACCGCTTTAACAAGCAAAACAACCGCTTTAACAAGCAAAACAACCGCTTTAAAAACTTTCGGACCTCCTATATTTTCTTTTATACTCTTATACTGTTCCTATTTCACATATTATAATTACCAGTATTAGTACCAATATATTATATTTTTTTTGCCATATTAACATAATGTTACAGAACTGTAACACTCCCTATTTTTATGATTTTTATATGTTTATATTAAAAATTTCAAAAAACAAAAAAATACGTGTTTGATTATTTACAAAAAGCTAACGTTTCACAAAATTTTACATATTTTGAAGATGTTGAGTTACGAAGGGTTAACTATAATTTGATTGACTTTAAAATCGTTAAGTGCCAAAAGGGATTGAATCTTGATAGGGAAAGTGAGACAGATTTTTGAAATTTCTTTGATAAAATCATGGTTTGGTAAGAGCGGGCAATTAAAGAAAACGTGGTCTATTGTTTCTTCCTCCCTCCCACATTCGCAAGTAGCGTCACCAACTATACCGATTCTAGCCAAATGGAAAGATAGGACGACGTGTCCCAATCGTAGTCGTGTTATTAGAGAGACATTCAACTTGGGAATTTTGCAATTTTGGAACCATGGACTATACGGGATATCACTCTGCACTGCCCTGTAATGACCACCAGTCGCAGAAATCTTAAAAACTTCATTCCATTCCTCCCGAATAGAATGTTCCACAGTGTTCATGCAGTCTGTGACAGGCAGAATAAATGAGTGCGGCAACACTCCGCACGTACAAGCATCTTTGGCAAGAGTATCTGCCCTCTCATTACCACTTATTGTGCAACGTTTTTCTTGATTCGAAATTTAAAAACGGTTATTTATAAGGAGCTCCGAAGTCGATTATGTATTACTAGCTGACCCACCCGTCGAACTTCGACCTAAACCAGAATTCAAAAAATAATTTTGACTTATGACATGATTTAAATATCTACATTTTATGACATATTATTAAATTTAGCTCAGGCTCAAGCCCATGGACCAAAACAAAATTTTATCGAATAATTATGGTAAGATTACGCATTCACTTCAAAGCTTTGAATAAAGTGAAATATATCAAAGAGTTTTTGAGTTTAATTTGAATGAGCATAGTATGGATCATTACAATAAGAGCGAATTAAAGTCGTGCCAATAAATTTGAAACTTTCTAATGGAAATATGAAAAAAAAAACGCGAGAATTGCAGTGCATGGGAGGAGGTCATAAACGTTGCGCAAGATCGAGCGCAATGCAGAGCTCTTGTTGCCTCTCTATGCCCCTAAGTGGGGTCTTAAGGGAGCTTGGATTTGGATTGGATGGAGGTACAATACAGTTGAATCGAAGTTGGCGGATGAAGCAGAATCTCAACACATAAAAAATACTAATCTGTCGTTCTTATCAGAAAGTTTTACCATTTTTATGGTTATTGTGTTCATCATGTCAAATCGTCGCTTATCGAACAACACCGCTCAACTCATTTTTACCAACTTTTCAGGAGAGTGAAAAAACTGCCTATTTTGCTGAATTTAAGTGTTTATTTATTTTTTTTAGTTTTATTAATCATATTTTTGAATGAGTAATACTACTAATTGCCAATATTTATGTTTTTTCAGTTAATTGTTGTTTTAAACTGACTTGGGCGGTATTACATAAATATTTTATAGACTTAGGCGGTGTTGAATTACGATATTCTAATGAACGAACCACTGGGAAACAGTTATAATTTCAATATTATATTGTTATTTTTAAATATAAAACCACAAATAATTAGGCACTTAGCAATAACGATCCAATTTTAACTCAAAGTATCCAGGAAAATTTCCATTAAGAACATTATTGCAAAAAAAAAATCTCGGCTTTCTATGTCGGTCGAATTTGGTTCACACGAGAGTAATAAAAAATAATCGTCCATGTTAAGAATTCATGGTCTTCCAAAACAAGTGCTTTGATTGTTCATCACTTAGCTGTAGTTCGATTTCTTACTACACGAAGAGATGGACACCATGTTTTACCATACTTTCGGCTATCTTTCGCCTTTTCGTCACGTCCTTAACCGTCAACTTTCATTCCCTTTTCTATCTTATGTTGCGTTTACATATTGTACTTACTTGGTTCTTTTGTTACCTTATAAAATTAGCCCCGTGCTCGTCCACTGCAGGACATAGGCCTGCTCAGTGCTCATGTTCATGTCACTACTCCCTGTGTCTGGCCATCCATTCTGTTGATCTCGTAATTTACTGTTCGTCGTATCCAAGTAATAGGTAAATGACCAGTGGACTTTCATTTGAGCTTGGCAATTTTATCACCCACATCGCTGACTCGTGTGCAGCTTCGGATATCAATATTTCTGTTTGGGTATCTTATTGAAATACCCTTCTTCTGAACATAGATCTTTCCATGGCATGCTGTGTGACTCTCATCTAATGTACCTGTGATATGTTTTGTGAGAGACCATGCTTTACACCCATAATGTCCCATAAATCACCTTATTTCGTAATATATTTATTATTGACAAATTACAATATCATCGTCAAACTTTAAAATCATCTAACATTCTTAGTAATTCATTTATTTATTTAATGAAACCAAATTCAAAGGATGGAGACTCATCAACGTTGTTTAGCGCTACAGAAGCGGCAAAAGTGTATTCAAAAGTCTTCAGGTGCCACAGTTCGTTTCGAATGGTTTTATATAGAGTGGAAGCTAGTGGATTATTGCCTGTTCGTGGAACGTAAGGTGTCCGGGGATCAAGAGGTGATTTTTTGTTTTCATGAAAGTATTGGTTCTACCAATTGGTCATCAAGCTGTGGCTGTTGGAGTTGGGGATTCTTGAGAGGTGCCTGTAGATCAAGAAAGTGTCACTGAAGGTGCTATTTATGTATGTTGGAGTTTATGGCAATGTTGTTTTTTTAAACTTAAGAATGAATCTGTGTTCAACCAAAGTGAACACGAATACTTTTTTGTCTCTTTCACATTAAGCTATTTAAAACTTGTGTCGTGAAAGAGGAAGATGGTCAGCACCTGGGATCAAACCCACTAGCTCCAGTACAAAACAATACGAAACTTGTCGTCGGAACTGTTAGGCTACCAACAACTACAAATCAATTAGTCCGGCATCTTGCAATAATTGATAAATTTCTTCATCTTTATTCCTATACTTCAAAGACCTTACATCCATGGGACATTTTATTTCCAAGCACCTATAGAAAACTTGATGTACCTAACACCGCCTAAGTCATTTTACTGGGCCAAGAAAGTTAATGACAACACCGCGTAAGTATTTGGTAACAATTTTACTCGACTTTAAATTGGAATAACATGCAATAACAATGTTAAACTAAGAATTTTATAAGGAAATCAATATCTTACATGTGTTATATCTATATTATTCAGCTCATAGTACAAAGAAAACAGAAAAACCACGCGAAAAACAATGATCAACACTCGAATGGCACAAAACTTACGAACATTGTATGGCGGAGTGACTACTTGAGCGGTGTTACAGGGCTAAATTACTTGGGCGCTGTTACTATTTTTCAATTATGGCCTTTGATTGGTTGAATTTTAATAAATTGGACCTATGGGTACACGCGGGAGAAGTAGCTCCATCTTTCTGCATTCAAAAGTCAAAATCGTCATTTTTCGACTTGGGCGGTGTTGTTCGATAAGCGACGAAATGCTTAATCGTACATTAGTAAGACACGCTGCATATCTGCTAGTATATGGGACATTTTTTTACCAATGTTGCTAAAAACAGCCCACCATTTTTTATGTTTTAAGCAGCATAATATAGCATGCATATTTCAAAATAGTTTTTTTCTAATACCTAGTTTTTTCCATTATTTATATATTTTCTAACTTATTTTTCTATTGAAAATATTAACAAATATATAGGCCTCTCGCATTGTTGGTTTGGGGGATCCGCGTTGGGCTTGATTTGTGTGGAGCCGGCTTTTCGGTTTGGTTCCTTCGATCGAGCTGGGGAGTCGGTTTCGTGCGGGTCGGGTTCGCTGCGGATTGGTCTCCTCCGGGCTGGCTTGCTTGTGCGGGGGGCATAAAGGGAGTATGTATGTATGTATGTATATCGAAGATAATTTACTGGACAAATTTATCACAGTATATATTTTACACTGAACTAAACTTGCTACTGTATGCAGATTAAATTGTTAATTCTCATATTTATTAATAATCCTCACGTATTAATTAATATGACGTTATTAAAAGCGAAGTTCGCTTTAATCACCTAAATTAATTATTATTATTTAATAAAACTTCTATGAAACCTTCATACAAAATTAGTTCTCGACTCATTACGATACACCGATAATGTTTTAATAGGTGTAATGTGTTCGGATATAAATAATACAATTAGATGAGAATCTATATTAATACGTGAAGGAAAAATAATGTGACTATTTTTACGAAAATTGCGTGTACGGAGGAGAATGAAATTTGCAAACTTATAGTTTATAATATAGAGAAGAATGTTATTATTTTTTTTAAATTATCCATAAAAACGGCTTAAATCAATAAAAATAACTTTACAAACACTACTGTAATGTTATTTATTTGATACTCACACACACTTCCACAGACTATTTATAAAGATCGTCAACTTCATAGAAACAAATGTAAAATGAAAAGCGCCTCATAATGGGCGCAGAAAGCTTTTTGAAGGCGGTATATTCAAATGGAAAGAGGAGCTGGAAATGGCGGGATTTTAATTGGGAATAGATTAATATCGTTTGTATTTAATAATAATGGAAAAAAAAAACTTTGCACGTTTCAACATATTGTCATATTTTTTGTCGTATCAATGTCATTGTTTTTGCCGTGGGGTTGCCGGCGAAAAATAGCACCTCTGCTCTTTTTGCTGGTTTTTCGAGCATCCTGAAGAGGCAGGAAATCGAAAAATCAGATCGGGACCGTGAGGTTGACCACTTCACGTCCTTAAATCTCAACTGGTCAGAAAAGGCACAATGAGCCTCGGACAACACAATAAACATAGACAATAATCAAAATAAATAGGTAGGTCACACAAGGAAAGAGGTACGAACTGGGAACAAAGAAAGGGTTAAAAAAGAAAAGGAAAGGGATTGTATAGACGCAAAGTCTATACAATATCAATAATAATTATTTTTATTCACTGTGAGTGAATTTATAATAATTTAGATTATTACCTTGTTTTTTCGTTATATTTAAAATGGTTTTATTTTTTTACTTTTTGCTTTACCTTAAGAAAAATTGTAATTAATTTTCAAACTCTACCCTTCTTTGAACGTTTAATTTTGATTTTGTAAACTCTTTGATGAGCCCCCCTTTGATCAAAGATTCTAATTAATTCATTCAAATTGGTAGGTAATAATCGATCGTTACACAAAATATAATATTAGAAATCCAGAAAATTAAAGTAGAAATTTCAGATTTTTTCAACACTTCGCAATTTTTTTTTACCAATTGCTATATTTCATGATATTTTTCACAACAATCAATCGAAAAATATGTGATTTTCGGAAAATTTGGATAATAGATTTTTATGACAATTATTTCTTATGCCCACAGGGAGGCCCATAAATACCCAGAACCTTGCCAATAGATTCACAATACGGCTGAAGTCTGATGATTTGATATACCGACATGGGTTTTAATATATACCATTGAAATTACTGTTGGATCTTACTTTGAAATAGACTTTTAAGCTACAAATTGGATTTGGATTGGAGGCTGTAAAACAAAAATGTTGAACAAATGTAATTAAAAAAGTCGAGAATTCTCGTAACTGTGGAATTTTTAAAACGCGTGTGACCAAGAAGTGTTTATTAAATATTTAATAGAACAATGGAATACTGTATTTCATTTTCTTTCAAATCCGAACATAATATTTTCTTGCAATATTGAAAATGCTTCAGTGGTGTGAGATATTGAATATTATGATATCGGAGTGACCTCTTGAATAAAAAAGAACCTAATTCTACTCCTGTCTCACATATTTTGATGCTTTATTCGAAGAAAATCTTTAGTTCCTACTGATAAAGAAACAGAAATAATATTCTTACTTTGTCTGTCTTTCTGCTTTGTTGTATTCTGAGTAATTTGATCTTACATTATCCGTTTAGAGAGCTCTTCATTTTGTTTCTTCAATGGAAACTCTTGTTGTTACGTTTCTATGGTGTTTTATCTTTGGAGGGACTTTGTTAAAAAGGAATAAACACCACGAGTAGATTAAACAGAATTAAAAAGATAATGTTGTTAGTAAGAGAGTACATTCCACGAATATTTTTAGTAGCAACCACGCCATATTCTTTCGCTGTAGAATTTGAGAAGAAGTAGTTTACAGAATTTTAATTATAATAAAAGCAACGTAGATCAATAAAGGGTTTTAGGTATAGAAAATCGAGCGTGGAAGAGAGTCTTTAAAATAGATCGTTTTGCACTTTCACATTTTTTTTTATCATTTTGAGCGTGTTTCGTCTAACTCAAACAGACAATACATGTTCATGAGACTTAATAGCTACCATGCTTTTTTTAACATCATAATAACTTTTCACTTTGTACCTTTAGTTATAAAGTAATGTTATAATTTGGTACAATTTCCCATACCAAGTCACTAGTTCTTTATTAGTTAGTATAAGATTCCAGCTAACGCGAAGAAAAAAAAGAGAGTACGCTTTTATACAGCGCCAGCTCGTAGTTTTTTTTACATTTTTTTTTTGTCTAAATAATCCATCATGGGAGGCAGAAAAAATATTATACACATGACAATTTTCTGAACTGGTGAAAAAAAGTCTCGATTAAAACGGAAATTTCAGCATCTGAATTGAATACTCTCAAATTAAGACTCGACTTATCGAAGTAACGAAGCACGTTTCGAAACAAAATGCAGAGGAGTAGAATCCGACTCTCCCTGTCTTTGTGGCCTGATGTACAAAAGTAATGTAATCAAAGTTGGACCTTTGAGTGTTTCTAGGTAGGCCAAAGTTTGATGACAGTTAAATTAATGAAACTCTGCGAATGTTTTAACATTCAGATCGTGTGTATAGCATTACGTATAGGCAGTCGCTAGCCGATATGATAATATTTTAAAGGTCGTTCCTAGAATCGTTGGGAAATATTAAAGTTTAGATTTGTAGTTAGTTATTAAGGAAGAGACCCACTTTAAAGTACTACCTCGTTAAGATTTTATCCTCTACTTGAAGGATTCGCCTTCCAAGTTTTTCCGAACGCTTTTGGCAAAATAAACACCATAAACGTCCCAAGCAAGGTCATAATATTATAAGATCTGTGTCTGCCCAATCAACTCATACGGCATTGAGTACAGTGCCGTCACTGTCAGAACCAAAAGTCTCTTTCATACCAGCGATAATAAAGTACTCAGAAATATCGCTGATAAAACCCTTCGAGACATATTACAGCATTCTGAAATCCGAAGGGTATGCGAAGTTGAAGTCATTGTCAGATGGGGCGACAGAGAAGAAGGTTCTGGAACGAGCATGTATCCAGGATGTTGGACAAAGGTGCTGTAAGGGCGGCTAGAGAGGGCATCCCTTCTCCAATCTAGAAGGCTTCCAAGAAGACCTCCCAAAATACGGAAGAATAGTTGGCTAGCTGCTTTTACTCGTTCCAGAACCTTCTTCTCTGTCGTACTCATCTGACAACATCTTCAACTTTGCAAAGCTTCGGATTTCCGCTTTCGGTATTCTGACTTGAAGGGTTTTGCCAGCGATAATAAAAAAAAATATCGGAATAAAATCTACGTTAGACAAAAAACAACGAATGTGGGTGTTAAAAATATTTGATAAGTTTAATATATATGGATAATCAAAAATAAAAAAAAATATAGAAGGAGGATTCTGTGTATACTAAAAAACACAAGATTGTAAGGTTTAGACTTAAAAAAATATTTTTGTAAAATGATTTATTGGAACGGGATTGACTGATTGGACAAATTGAATTCACTAAACTAATAACAATATTTTGCTCTCCACTAAACTAATTCGCTTTGTACCAATTTTCAATTCAATCAATTTTGAAATTATTGTTAACACCAATACAAAAATCGATTTAATACAGAAATATGAATATAATTTGGTATTTTACCTGTATGTATTTATTTATGCTATGATATAGCGCGCATACACAGAATCATTCCCTTTTTAGTAGGGGGCTTGGTATGTTTTTTTTTCATTATGATGACTTAGTATGTCGTATGTATATGATGTGGCGACGGATATCAACCAAATTCTCGCAAAATTATTTTACAGCATTTTTGAAATGGGAATACTTGCCTGCTTTTAAAATTAATTATATGAGGATAATACATCAAATACAGAGCTGTATAAATAACATACAGGGTGTCCCAAAAAGCATGACTTAGCTGAAGTCCAGATATAGTGTAACCCAGAAGTGCTTTATTTCTAGACTTCCGCTTAGTCCTACTTTCTGGGACATTTCCGTATATGAGGCATCAAACATCTCGACGCATATAAAGCTGCTCAGACGGCGAATCCCCGATTTTTGTGCCCCTAAAAAACTTTAGTTGACCATACTGGACACCCAGGAGGAAGGAGACGAGTCGGTAGTCCTTTACCAAGGTGGGAAGAAAAAGTCAGAAGAGATGCAGTGCAGATTATCCAGGTGGCGAGTTGGAGGCTGGCAGCGGAGGAGAGGCCTTGTTGAAGGTGAATGTTAAGGGAGGCAAAGGTTCGATATGGGCTGTAGCGCAACGCAATACTATGGGATATTAATGCTGTCAATTTTTTTTTCTTTCTTTCTCGGCATGAGGAATACCAATTGAACATTTTTGTCCCATCCCATCTTTAAAGGCATTATACTACCTTAATATTGAAATTCTTGACTTTCCGGATTTCCTGTAATTGTAAAAATTGGTGTCGAATTCGATGATGTAAAACATTCTTTAGTTTCCGATAAATCCTAATGCAAGAACAGAAGTCGTAATTTTGTTTAAGAAAATATTATAGTAGGTATAAAGTGTATTATTTATTTTACCAAGTACCTGCAACAACTTAAAGTTGGGGATGGGAAATTAAATTAACATTCTCGTTTATTTTATTTTCTGTTTTTATCAGAACTAGGCGGTGTATTTCACTCAAACTCTTTTAACAAAAAAAGGGTTGAAGTTTTAAGCAAGAGACAAATCGAACAACTTTAAGCATAAATGTTAAACAAGTTTACACTTTTCCAACTGTCAGGGTAGTTTTCAAGGACTGTTTTTTAAGAGTTAGTTGGTACTTTATATTTTAATTACACTAGGTAAAAAACGAGTTTTTTTTTGTCTAAAATAATATATCAATCATAGCAATAAAATTTCACAAAGAATAATCTCACTTTTGCCGAAATAATTTTAGTTATATCGTGCTAAAAAAAGATAACATTAAAGTAGATTCAGTTTTGAAAAATAGACGCAGATTTATCTTGAATTATTAAAGAACACCAACTGTATCGCCCTCTAGAGAAAATCATATTTGCAGACGACGCCGACGCGACGTTTTCCTCGAAATTTCGAGACACACCTTCCTCATCTCCGTATCACCAATCTCGGCAGAAGGTTTCTCGCTTAAATCTTCCAAGATTAAGATGCTCCACTTGATTTGCATAACTTTATAAATACACCGCATGATCTCTTTAGTTCTTGATCTCTACACCGAGATTTTAATAAATTTCATAAAGTATTATGTTTCTTGAGATAATATGTTATATGAATTAAGTCCTTTGAAAGAAAGGATTATTAGAGTAATCCTGCATTCTTTATAAAACAGACTTGTTTAAAAAAATGAAGGTCAAGGGGCCATAATTTATACACTGCTATCAAAATAGTTATATTGTGACCAATATTGTGACATCCTTCAATTTATTCATGGAGCGATGCCTCTTACTGCGTATTGTCTCCATAAGCTTCTTGCAGAGTGACAGTGTATCTAATCGGCAAGAAGTCTCCTTAATCGTCACTTTGATCCTCCCGAAAGATTCCTATAATATCCCAGTTGTAGCAATTGCTTTTGGGCATCTGACCTTTATGTCCATGGATCACTGATGCGGAAGTACCAAGAATAAAAAATGTTCACCAAATCAGCTGGGCTACTCTTGAGACTAAAACCCGAACTCAAAGTCGCGCGTCAATACTTTTAATCTTATAAATACTTGTATAAATCCTTATTTATACCATTTTGTTTTTCGTAAGGCAATGCCTTATTTGAAAAAGACCTACGTGTAACTTTTTTTATGCATAGAAACCAAAATCTAAGTTTGAAAATGACATCGTTATTAAGATTGAAATTGGATCGGTATTGAAATGAAGATTGCGGAGAAACCGCCCTGGTCATCTTTACAGAGGTGCCGGGTGCATCCTACAAAGCCACTTGATGTTTTCGTTATCTGACGAGAATTTGTTTCCAACACGCGGCGGTTATGAAAGCAACTATATTTTTATCAATCTCTCAAATAATCTTTCGATCAAATATTTTGAAGGTAGATAGCGCCGGGATTTAAAATCCATTTTAACTAACCACTGATTATCACCAGTCTATAAACATATCTTGTTTATATCCTCGCAGTACATTCAACAACATCTATTGAAGAAAAATAGAAACATAAATTGGATTTTCACTTGATAAATTGTTTCCACTACATTACAACAGAGGGCGCACACATAGAACTCTAGATAAAAAAAGTCAAGCCAAAAAGAATCAGTCCAAGTATTGTATCAATCCA
Organism: Mystacides longicornis; assembly: GCA_963576905.1. Taxonomy (NCBI): domain Eukaryota; kingdom Metazoa; phylum Arthropoda; class Insecta; order Trichoptera; family Leptoceridae; genus Mystacides; species Mystacides longicornis. The sequence continues at coordinate 27,929,313 of OY756426.1, read as the reverse complement.
CCGATAGATGTCATTAGCCTCGAAAATCGTTAAAATTTGAAATATTTCCCCACTCACTGTATATAATATTTATACAAGTTTTAACGAAATGACAATTATTGGCAAAAGAGAACAGTGAATGTTTCCTAGGAGTAGAAAGCGCTTTTAACCTGGCCTAGGAGGTTGGAAGCCCTCAGCTCTGTTGTCCAAGATCTGATAGACTCATTGTCTGTTGAGATTGTTTCCCAATACATTGGTTTGATTACCTAAGTTTCTAGGAAAAATCCAGTCTTCAATCCGCAAGGATATAAACAAGATAAGATTGAATTTCATTTAAAATTTTGGACAATTTGTAAACGCACGTATTTTACACTGTCTAGATACTATTCTTTGGCTTACTTTAGCTCGGAAGTCTCCCGTCACTCACACGCAAACCTAATTATTCAACAACACCTCCTTTGTAGATATTCTTATACATCGTCATACATAAATAAATCCAAGTGTTTCATTCAATTCGGAGCTTAATTATATTAGCACGTGCCTCGTTACTGTCAGTTACGTTTTACACTTTTGATTAATATTTATTCTTACAATTATTATTTTGAACCTTCGCCCTTTTCGTTAAGGGCACGGTTGTTATTATTATTCCTGTCTGTTCTCAGCAGCCGAGTGTACCTATGATTGGTTTAGGAGATTCTGGAATTTAATCAAACAAACTGATAAGATATAATAAATCGTGCGCTTATCCATTCTTTCTTGGTTTTAAAGGGTTAAAAAAACCGTCCAAGACCTGCAACATTTAGCCATGGGTAAAATATTAATCAATCTCTCTTCTCGCTTATAGATATGGTATTAGCTTGGTTTCTTGAAGAAAATACAAAAGCTGTGGGAAAACTGACGAATACAAACATGCTCAAATTAGGCTTAGCATTTCATGAAAATATTAAATTGAGTGATAGACCTTAGAATAAATGAAGATTGTGAGGTATGAACAGTATATTATTCTTAAGCATTTGCAAAAAAACGTGGATCAAACACGTCGATTCCGTCCTCAAGGAAGACTGTCAGAAGCAAGAGAAAAAATAAGAGCGGTGGTATGTCGATGGGAGAAGCAAAATAGGGGGCTTGGTGCTAGAGAGGACGCCTGTTTTCTCTGCATACACGGCATGATGGGCAATAAAATACATCCAAACATACAAAAGTTGAAATCAAAAAGTTAAGTTATAAATACGTTTTTTTTTTTTAAATATGTATCATTTGATGTTTAAAATCGTTGCTGAAATGAGAAATATTTTACAAAATGAACTTACTTTATTATAGAAACTAAACTGAAAATATTCAAGTTTTAATCATTTCAGTATCCTAAAATAAAATAGTCTTCGTTTTAACAAATATGTAACAAGTAATGACTAATAACTTTGTACTGATGTTCGATTTTTAAATGGAACAAACCACTACGAGCTTACGTCCGTCTTCTACTGTTATTTCGAAGGCTGGCTTAGTGTGATCACTTTACGTTAAAAACGTTAGCCATTAGGTGGTAATGTTTAAGTCTCCGAAACTCCTTATCATGAGAATTCTCGACATGTTCAACCTCATGTATAAAACAAGTAGATATTTAATAATTAATGAAATATAGAGATAAAAGTTGGAAATTATTGAGAACAAGAGAGCAACCAAATTTAAAGACTGCGACTGCTGTCATGTATTTGGCGCCAGGATATGAAATTATCCATTTTTGTTAATGTCTCATCTTTATTGCCTATTGCCTTCGTTTTAATTTGGTGTACGTAGCTATGAAGAAAATGGGTACCTAATTTTTGTATTTTTGATTTTACATAAGTAAATAATATTGGAATATATTTCTACAGAATACATACCTCTGAGAAAACATATTAATATTCCTCTCTATATTATTATGATAACCTTTCAAAAATGTAATATTGTATTCGACTACATAATATAATACAATACTAATATTTGGTTTAGCTATCAATTAATTTTCTTTTCAAGCTTAGTTTCCCCTACGGGATTTTCAGATCAGACAACACATGCGTAAACTTAATTAATCCACTTGTTTACATAGAATATACTTAATATTTTGTTTTGTTTTTCTTCTACATATTATCTTTAGGAAGCAAACAATAAAAGCAGTAGCTACTTATTTGTTCTTAGAACAAAGAGTTATACCTCAGATAAAAAGTTTTCATCTATTTCGGTTTTTACGTCATGCCTATTATGTCCGAAAGATCAAATATTATGACCACCATAATGTTTTTCATTTCCAAAGAAAGGCTTTAGTTTGTTTGTCTAATAAAGAGATAAGTTAATTGAATAATTTTCCTGGTACGCCGGAATATACTTTCTTTTTATTTACCATAATATATTATATTCAAACTATTTCATTAGGTTTGAAGGAAGCAAAAAGGACCTTAGTATACTCTATTATTTGACCAATAAACACCCTCAACAGTTCTGATATGTACTAATTATTGGAATCATACATCTTCTCGGTCGTTATCCTCTTGTCTGAGTCATGACAGCGTCCCTGACGATGTCTTTTCAATCCTCTCAGCACTGTGCCAATAATTATTGTGTAAGACCCCAATTTAGCTCTGATCTGGTCCAGGCATCGAATTGGAGTTCGTTCTCGACCTATTCTCCCCTCGACTTCGACATCCATTTTAATTTTTTCAAGACTGCTGATGCCCCTCCTAGCGATGTGTTCCAAAAACGGCGAACCCATTTGAAAGTCTTTAAACAACCTCATTTTTTTGCAGTACCGACTAGGTGGTCCTCATCGCAGTCCAAGACATTCACACGACTTAAGCACCACATCTCGAACGCGTCTATGTGCCGCTTGTTTCTGGCCCTCATTGTCCATTTCTCCACACCCTATTGGCATTGTGAAGACAAGAGCATGAGAAGATTATTCTATGATATTCTATGTATGGTACATTTATCATATTTTTTTTATTAAAATAAATCTTGTTTTTAACAAAAAATCTGTTTTTTTTATTTCACTCAAAGTGAACACAAATACACTTGCGACATCTTTCAAATAAAGCAAAGCTCGGGTTGTGAAATGGTAAATGGTCGACATCGCGATTCAAACCTACGACTTTCAATACGCTCTACGTACGAAAGACTTCGACTGACACCACTGGCTACCAACCATCGCATATTATCCAAAGAGTTTGTAATATATTTTCGAATTGGAATTAATTTGAAATTGAAAATAGATAGGTATCATTTTCATTTCGTTGTTATATACATGCACAAAAGATATTCGTCATTGAAGAATCTCTAAATAATATTTTAGACTTTCCGCATGGCCTTGTTTCGAGATGCAAGAACTTTTGAGTTAGCGACTAGTTACATACCCAAACAAAAGTGTATTCCATTCTTCAAGTTGACGAGAAAATTCTTTAAATCGAATTGTACGATTTTTTTAAATTAAGTGATATTCTTTTAAATCCAATTTTAAACTAAGGATCTTACGTGTCTAAACAGCTCTTGAACGTTATAATTTATTATAACGATATCGATTCCTATCTATTTTCATAAGGACATAAGGTATAAAAATTCCCATCATTCACATCCTTGGTCCCCGTAATATGGAGTCTTGGTATGATATAAACGTCTACGTAAAACTTAATGGGCTCTTCAGCTTGATGGCGAATTTATGTTCATTAAAAATTTGTCGTGAAATGAACTAATAAAGGGAGACATTTGTTAAAATAATATTTCATAGACATTCCACGGGGAAGGTTTGTGGTCTAGTATAAAATATTTATTATTTCATATAAAACCACGGGGCGGAACATATTGCTCTCAGTATGGAAGGTTTTGTTCTTAGCTCGACGTAGGTGCGTAATAATATAATATGTTATTCTGGAGAGGTACATTTTCTATCGTGGTAGAGTCAGCAATATTGTCTATATTGTTGTGTGGCAGTGTGTTAATAGCCCAGTTATAATAATGAGTAAAACACTAAGGTCAGCAGTGTTAGGTGAAGGAACTAGCATGTAAACGTTGTAGTACATACATAGTATTTAAAGTCTTGATAAAGTATATATTTGATAATAGTTTATTTGTAAAGAAAAAGTGATAGTGTAACTATGGTAAGATAATTTATTAATGCAGTAATTGAATTATTATTGTAATAATTATGTAAAGAACCTGTTGACAAGGCTTGCAAATGCCTTTACACGACTTGTAGGTATTGTTTTTCTATTATTTTAATGAATAAATAGAAATAAAAAATCCAAGTTGATGGATTTTGTCTCTCGTTTTCACGGTTGCTAATTGGGCAATTGTAGCTTAAAATTTTCTGTTAATGGGGTAAGTTTACACTTGATAAGTTAATTAAAAAAAATAATGAAAAAATATGAGGTGTAAAATCGTGAAATGAAGTGGTTGGTGACCCAGCGGTTACAACGCCGGCTTTCGTACTGCGGACGTCGTGGTTCGATCCCAGGTGCCGACCATCTTCCTCTTTCACGACACAAGCTTTAAGTAGCTTACTGTGAAAGAGTCAAGGAGTGTATTTGTGTTCACTTTGAGTGAGCACAGATTCATTTTTATAAAAAAAAAAATTCTTGTCAACACAAATATGGTGACAATTTGTTTATTTATTAGAGACACCAACAGAACACTAAACAACACAAACAAAACAAATCATATTATGTATCCGCCCGTATCAAACAACATAACCCATGCGCCACTAAAGGAACCTAGATAAAAGGAGGAAGGCTCATATACCACGTGATCTTCGACATTTTTAAGTATGATGTGACTGCGTTGTGTTGTTGTTTGTACTGAAAATCTTCTAGTGCTGCATTTGAATTGTGTTTTCTCAATTAAATAATAATAATATGCTAAGCGAGAATGACTCCTCGATAGCATCGTAACAACATTGTAAACATGTATTGTATTTGACGTAATACCAGGGGAACCCTTTACATTCTCCTGGTATTGAAAAATATCTTTCATTGTGATTTTCTTGGATTCTTTGTAACTGTTGCCTGTTATTTTTTTTTTTTTTTTGTTACCTGATTTCATGTTTATTGTAAAGAAATTAATGAACCCAAGTGTCTCGCAAGAGACCTAAGGGGGATGAAGTAAATAAATAAATAAATAAATAATTGTGGATATACTTACTGTTTACAACTAGGTACGACTATTAAAAATGGCGTTTGACAGCTCCGTATGAGATGCCCACTTTTAGCGTTAGTCGAACATTCAATAAGTGTTTTGGGCTAATATAATAAAATATTAGGTCATTTTTTTTACCTTTTGGCAATTCATCCATTAGGATGCTTTGTGCCAAAAACACTATTGATTTAATTTTTAATACAGCATTTAAAGACCTTAAAATTCAATATTATAATCCTTACAAAATTCTTATATATTAAACCAATTATAGTCTTACTAGCTTTTTTTACCCGTCCACCAAAAATTTGTAGAATAATGGGAGTTATAGAACCTGATCTATGGATGTTTACATACAGAGCTTTATAAAAGTATGGTGTACCTACATAATGTTAAATGTTCACTAAATTGTGTATTATTTTTAATGTATTATTTTTCATTGAATAAATTATTATTATTATTTAATTAGTTGTACTTATTTTTTTGTAACACCTCATCAGCAAGAAGAAAGCGCTGCAAGACATAATCATAGCCTGGCGACTTACTCTCTATGCTTACCCCATAGTTAATAAGACAGTGCTCGAATGTGGTGAGCAATGGGCTCTCACCACAATGTTGATTCTATTATTCTGCAATTAAGTACCAAAAAAGCTTTTTATGTTCCTTACTTAAAGTAAAGCTTCTCACTATGGAATATATCTACAAATATAAGTAAACTTAGAAGTCGGCACCTAATCTTCAAAACTTAACGCAACAGTTGAAGAATTTAAGGCCCACACCAAGTTTCAAACCTGCGTTTAGCTTTTTCATCAACAGGTCTATTGCGTTTAAGTGCAGTAACTACACATTGAGGTGTGACTACTTTTACATTAAAAAAGTTCTCGGTAGGTGGTTCTTCTTATAAATCTGATATCCTTTACCCATCACAGCAAGCTTAACTGTGATGTAATCATGTTGAAAAGTGTATGATTCGAACCTACGTGTAGCTATCTCACAAACTGATATGCTCCTTTTGACGTCATAAGTCATTATTAGGTAAGTTATAGGAGGTAACTACAATGCTTTTATAATTGGCAAACTTCAAAAGTTAGAAATATGTACCATTTTATGAGAGTATTTGCTGCTATGTTTATGGGATACATTATTATAAGAAATGTAAATGAAATGACTTGCTGGTACGACCACCACTAATAATATAGTAAGTTGTTTTAAAATATCACATTATTTGATATTTTAACACAGAAACATCATTTGAAAATAATTACTTACCAAAATCCATGAATTCTCATCGTTTACATTAATATGTCGTGGAGGCATTATTTAACTAAGACTAAGAATCGCTATAAAACATCTATTGTTTGGAAATGGTTCAGGAGAATATATTATTAGATGTTTTATAGAAAATTACTTACCAAAATCCATGAATTCTCATCGTTTACATTAATATGTCGTGGAGGCATTATTTGACTAAGACTAAGAATCGCTATAAAACATCTATTGTTTGGAAATGGTTCAGGAGAATATATTATTAGATGTTTTATAGAAAATTAAAACAATATGTAATATTTTTCAGTTTATTTCTGGTTATAAATAAATGAAAACATTCTGTTTATTTAATTTCAATGAATATAACACACAACTACCATTTTGTAAAATGATAATTATACTAATCATACTAAATGTATGAAACCGAGGTTGCTTCTAGCGTATCACAGCTCAACAAAACACTTTTTTTATACAAATGAATCTGAACTCACCCAAAGTTAACACATAATAATATACACTTTTGACATCTTTCACACAAAACAATGCTTGTGTTGGAAAAGTTGAAATGGTCGCAACAGAATTCAAAGCCACAATTGAGTACACAGTACGTAGCCGTCAACTGATACCAGTGGGCTACCAACCTCCTGTTTCTGGTACTGTTACCGATGGTTATTAATTTATCAAAATAATGTCGTCTAGTATTGTAACAGCGTATCCATATGGCACAATTTTTAAGAGCATTGGCTGCCAGTTCATTTTTACCGATTGTGATTGTGTTTTTTACATTCCAAACTACGAAAACATTAAATACTTTCCAGTATACATAATTTGACTATCCTCATTCAATAGAAATTTTGGGGGAACTATTTAACATTAATCTGTAAAAAAACATTATGTAATTTAAATATAGACAAAAATAAGAAAAGAGGTACCTACAATTATTATCAAATAATAATACGGGACTTACCGATTTTGCATATTCCAACAATAAAATGCATACTTGTACATTTTAGAAATTCACTTCTGTTATTTTATCACTCTCTCGAGAGTGGATTGCCACAGTGGAAGTAAGAAGAAGATTGTTGAAAATATCTTGTAATATCTATCCTGTAAAAATATAGTTACATAAAATAAATTAATATAATAGGCTAGCTGCATTGTAATTATGCGATTATTTTGAAACAATATTTACTCAATTAACTTTGCTTACCTATTTTATTATTCCCAAAAAAAATGATTTTATAAGCCGTAAAAAAATTCAATGTTTACATTTTTATAGTTTGACAACAAAATAGACATATCCATAGATTGACAACATGACAATACATTAACCATAGAAAACGCTAAAAAATATCTGGATAAATTATTTTCTGATTTACTTATTTATATAAAAAACATTTTTCATACAAAAACCACTTTAAATGTGTAGAAGAATTATTAAAGTGGAAAAAAATCCTGAAAAAATCAATCTTGTTTTGTTTTCATATTATGAAGCTCAGACAAAGAATTACATTTTAAAAAGTTCGTCTATGGTACTTACTCACTCTCCTACTGTCATGTTATTATCCTGACCACTGACAGCCGACGAAAACAAAAGGGATTCTATATTTGAAAATTTTGTAAGTTTTTTAATATTGAAATATTTTCTACGTAGGTACCTAAGCTATTTTAATTATTAAGATTAGGCTATTCATTTACCTACCTTTCATGATTTTTTTAGTTGTGAATTGTAAATATATAAGTATAAAATATGATCATTTGAATTTGCTGTTTATTTTGTATTTTATGTTCTAGTCATGGAGTTGCAGCTTTCTTCAAGTCTATCTGAAACAATAATACCTGGTGCATTATGCAGTCTAAATGGATTTTAAGATCTTAAAAAGGTATAAAAGCTACACTTTGAAACAAATAATATTACTAAAAATTCTAAATTAATGTTTTAAGCAGCACATACATCAAAGATTGTTTTATTCTTATATGAAGTTCTTAAGTAGTTTGATATATTTCTAAATCCTTAATATCGATTCTAATCAAATTCTCATAATGTGTATTTTTAAAACAAATCCCTGTCAAAATGCGAAATTTTCTAATGTCGCCTTATATATTTACAACCATGGCCATGTTATCACTGTATTTTGCTTTCACATATTAATAGAATTATGTTTTTTCTAGATGAGAGCATTGCAAGGATTTTGGATATGTCAAGAAACGCTGCCGAACCGAATGCTTCCATCCACTCTGTGTTGTGTGTTGTGTTTATTAAAAATATTACCCACCTTGTTTTATGATGAATATAACATTAAATAAAATAAATAATAAGGAAGAAAACATAAGTTTGCATTTATCTACATAAGAATTTTGAATAGTGTCGTTAATACCTACATATTATCTAATATCTGTTATTAATTTTTATGTGGATAAATCAAGTGAATTTTATTACCAAAATAATTACATATCTGATTCTTTTCCAAAATAAACAGGAAGTTTTGTTTACTATTGTTTGCTGCAACATAATATTTGAGCTGTCAAATTCACTTTGGTAATGTTTTGAGATTCAGATGTGGGTAAGTACCTGTTTTACCGTTCAATTCTTGCTATTTTATGGATGTTCATACAAATTTCAAATTAAATTTTCATTCATAAATTTTATTACCTAAACTCTATTATCTTGAATCATTTTACATCAGTTCTATATAAAAATAATTATGTACATTACAATATGCAGGGAGGCATCTAATTTAACTTTGATTCCGATGGCTACAACTGTTCTAACAACGGTGGCCATATTCTTATAATATGTCAAAATTTCCTTCAAAATGGAGTAGCGTTTGATAAATTTTATGAAAATCATTATTTTATAAGGTTTATAACATTTGAATTACATTTGTATGTATTTCAAATCAATCTTCAATCTTTTAAATACATTTTCATACCGCATTACTCCGATTCCGTGTAATTTTTACATGAGTAATTTTGTTTTCAAAAGATGGCTTTCCGTGTTTGGTGAAATTTTACTATGAAGATTTCATAATTTTAGAAATTTATTAATAACTTAAAATATATTTAATGAAATGTAAATATTTGTATCTCAGATTACCACAATTGTATTTGCGAAAAACTGCGAAGAAAAAATTCAACGCAGAACCTACGCTTTTAGCGTGATGCTCCGACATACAGTTGGAGTGAAACAAATAAATAAATAAATATACATACATTACTGAATTATTATGTAGATTATATTTCTAAATCATTTTGTGGATAAAACAAACGTTTTATTAAACTGATTAAAATCCTGAAACCATTTAAAGATTCTCAATTATTGTCAATTTTATTTCTTTCTCTCAACAATTCTGTCAAGTTCACTGTACCTAATGATCTAATTTTAGGCAACTGTTTTACCGGCCAGTTTGTCTATGGAATGTTCATACAAATTTAAATGTTTATTATTTTACTTGCAAATCTTTTTCGACGACGACGATTTTAAGATTTAAACTTTATTTATATTTCAGAAATATAAAATGATTCAACAATTATTGCTAAATTATTTTATACTTATCTACATTTGAATATGATTTTATCAGGTCGCTACATAATTATTACTCATCTAATGGCTACGACGGTTTAACACAAAATGTGGCCATAAATTTTTTTAAATGTGTCAATTTTCAAAATGGAGGATTATTTTTTCCAAAATTTTTCATTAAATCTTTATTTATTGAGAATAATAAGATTTGAATAACTTTTATATGTATAACAAATCAATCTCCAATTATTTTATAACATTTTCATACCGTAATACCAAGATTCTATTCAACGTTTACATGAGTAATTTTGTTTCCAAAAGATGGCTTTCTGTCTTTTTTGAAAAATTTGTATGAAGATCCTAAAAAAATAAAGTTTTTTAAATAGCTCTTAATATATTAAAGTTAACGTTGCCAATTGTATCTTAGAACGTTCTCGAGCGAATTTCACCGCTCTGCGCAGATTCATATCTGACGTAGCATTTGTATTTTGAGCGTGATGCTCCGACATAACGGAAAGTATTGTCAAAGGCAAATAAAAAAACAAACATTTCTGAATTATTATGTAGATTAAATGACGTTTATTTTAAAGACAACAGACATTGAACATTAATTGGGTACTCAACGTCCTCGAACAAGAAATACTCCTGGCAATCGGCTTACCTTATCGGACATGCAAAAAGAGCGAATATTAGGTCATTGTATAATATTATATTGTATTAACAAGAACTGTTTCATTTCGTTATATTGTCATTTGGCATGACCTACTTACATACTGATGTTTTTAATTTTTAACATGTTTTATTTAAAAATATTTGAATGGCCAATGATGGTCGTGTGTGATTTAAAAAAATAAATAAATAAACTCTTAGGTATTTTTTATACGAGTTAAAAGTAGATTGTGTTTTTTGTTTGGCATTTATAACTTAGTTTCTATACATAATTTTAATGAAGAAAAAAATACAACTATAAAAATAATTTTACACCGGTTTCGCAACACTCGTTCCCTTGAGGAGTTTTATATTGCTCATCAATAGAACGGCGCTTCCGAAACCGGTCCAAAGTATTAAAATCTACCTAGTAGTCAAAACGATATGGTTTTTATTCACAAATTGTAGTTGAAAGTAATAAAAAACATTAACAATTTATAATAATTACCATCGGTTGAATAATAATTAATTTAAACTATCAACGATAATGAATTGGGACACGCCATTTTATGGCGACAATCGTTTATCGAAATGAAAATTGAAATTTCAATAACACTCTGTCTCAACTATAATCGGAGGGTTAAATACGCTTCGCCAACTGTTGCAGGATAAAGGAGAGATTATTGTCGTAACAGCTGTGTGTGCAGACTACGAGGGTCTTAAGGGTTTTTGTACCAACAGACATTATATTAGAAGTTAGGAGTCTAGATAACTTCGTCTTGAGATAAGCCAATCCGATTTTATTGCTGTTTTTTTCTTCGATTAAGATTAATACTACAATAACTTTCTCAAATAGACCATACTCGAGCCAAAGTTCGCCGATTAAGTCATCAGTTTGGTCCTGTAAGGATATTCTAATATTCTAGATTGGCGTGTATCAGCTCTTGATCAAGGCCTTCTACCAAATTTCTCCATCTCGTCATAGAAACCACTCTTAATCGTCTAGTCCATATTGCTTCTATTTTACGTCACAGAATTCTGCTGTTGTGATGTTATTGCTCATTCAGTATGCTTGATGTTGGTGAGAAAATTTTTTCAGGATTCAACGAAATATTTCCTCATTTTTATTCTACAATTCTGGATCATGGAGGTTTAAGCTGTTCCTTCTTTTTGGATAAGATTTGGATAGAGAAGAATGGAGAAGAAATTTCGGGCCAATTACTGCAAAAGAGTTCTATAGGGATATATCCCTAACCAGAAGGAGATAGCAAACGGAAAATTATACAAAGTGAAAAATGTTTATTTTTACAAATCAAAATCTTTGGATCCCCATAACCTTTGGATATTTAAGTTAATCTATCCATTAGTAAACGCTCATAGAATTGTTTCACTCTGTTAGGTAGATGGTTGAGATGGAGAGAAAGCACTGATGGCACTCTTCCGAATATTGATAATCAATACGTGTGGGAATTTCGCCCAAGTATTGTCGAACCATCTGGTAGAGTATTCGAGGACGTGATTGGTAATTTCCTCGTTGGGAATTGTAAATACAACGAGAAACCCTCGATGTTTGTCAACTTTAAAGCTGAGAAATGATAAATAATGTCACGTTTGCATTGTACTTGGCTATGAGATATTAGCTTTGTTTAATCTAGGAAATTTTGTTGAACACGTGCTTATAAATTAATGAAGTAGAAAAGATGTTTAAATGACAAACTTTAGGGTCGGTGTATGTAGACTTGAAATGATCAAAAGTAAGGCTGGCTTTAAACGTCACATTGAGTTTTCCTAAAATAGAAGCTAACCTTGATTGTCTCTAGAATGTAAGGAATAATTTTAGAACCGCTTCTTAAACGGGACATAAAAATCTTTTTTCATAATAATTTTATAACTCTTATGATGAAAATGACTACGTAAACTAAACTTAAAAATTAACAAATTCTTCTTATTACGGATTAAGAAAAAAATTCTTAAACGAATCTGTGCTCACTCAAAGTGAACGTAAGTACACTATTTGGCTCTTTTAAAGTAAGCTACCTACTTAAAGTTTGTGTCGTGAAAGAGGAAGATGGTCGGCACTTGGGATCGAATCTCCGTAGGTAATCCAGTACCAGACGAAAGCCGGCGTTGTAATCGCTAGGCAACCAACCACTTGATTAAAAAATGCAGGATGGATGTGATACGATCAATATAAGCGATATAAAAGCAATAACAATATTTTTTACTGATTTAAAATTGCGAGAAAAATATATAAAAACACAAAGCATAAAAGTACTAAAAAATAATATAATAACAAACAAACAATCAAAATTCATTCGGCTGTTTTCTCATTCATAAAACATAGGTAGGTCTACCTTGTGTTTATTTCACACTAATTGAAAGCTTAATTAAAAAATCTACGGGTATGTAAGTAAATTGTGCTCTTTATATAAACTAGCTGACCCATCGAACTTCGTCCCAGCTTAAAGTCAATAAAATATTGATGGGTAAAAAACATAGCTAACATACCTACATGACTATTTATTGTGAAAACATCAAAAGTTATGTGGTTGTAATATACAATTACAATGTCGGTAACATTACCGCAATCTATGGAAACATAGGAAAAACATTTATATATAGAATATATGTACCAAAAAATCCAAAAAATCTAGCAGACATCTCCCTATTTTCCCAACAGATAGCGGTGGCAGTACCGGTTAGAAAATCCAAGCCATACTAACTTTAATATAATATTTTATATTCTTTATTCTTTATTCTTTATTATCTCCCCTAGGTCTCATGCGAGACACTTGGGTTCGTCTTTTTCATAACAAAAACAATAAGTACAATCTCAATAGTTTCAACAGATTAACAAAAATATTCACAGAAAAAAAAAAAAGAAAATTTAGAGATGACAAACTTTAAAATAAACCATAATTATATAATCAGAAGTCAATAGGAAGCTGATAAGAGGTAATAAGTATTAAATACCAGAAGAATGTAAAGGGTTCTTCTGGCATTACGTCAAATACATAGTCAAGAACGGAAGCAGCACATAGAATATATGAGGGAAACAGTGAACCAGTAAGTGCAGAAAGTGAGACAAGAACAAAGTCCAACACGGTCATCTACACATATGTACGTACAGGTTAAGTTTGTTAGTATAAAGATATCTATGGTAAGTAAAATTGATGCTAGACAGTATTACCGCTAAGCATCTCGTCAGTAGAGTAAAATGTATTATCCACAAGATACTTTTTCACCTCTCTCCGGAAGGCAATCGTTGTGAGGGATTTCATATTTTCTGGGAGTCTATTAAATAGACGTACACTCATACACACAAAGCTTTTGGACATCTTGGCCAGACGATGTCCTATAGGTCTGACAAGATTCTTATTGCGTGTGTCATGGCTGTGGTGGTCGGAATTTAAAGGCGTATTCTCTATGTTTTTATGGGCATAAACAACGCATTCAAAAATAAACATACTGGGCTGGGTAAGAATACCTTGCTCTTTAAAAAATGAGCTGCAAGATTGTCTTGGGCTCAAGCCAAGAAGGGTTCTGAGCGCCCTCTTTTGAAGCACAAACACCCTGGATGACTCTGACCCCATTCCCCAAAACATAACTCCATATGATAACAAAGAATGAAAATAAGCATAATAAATTGATTTGGCTGTGTTAATCCCACATATTTCTTTTACTTTTTTTATCGCGTAGATGGCTGAATTCAATTTCTTACATAGTTGGTCAATATGTGCACCCCATTGTAATCCCCTGTCTACAGTAATCCCCAAAAATTTACATTGGTTGACAACTTTCATGCCTCTATCAGATAGAGCGCTTGTAATTGTGTCAGAACAGCTTTGTCCCCCCAGAGAGAAGCTCATAGTATTTGTTTTCGTTATGTTTAGTGCTAGCGCATTATCGAGAAACCACCTCTCCAATTGGACTATCTCATGCAATCTATCCTCCGCCGTACTTGCTTCATTTCTTTTTGCCCTCAAAATCAGTGAAGTATCATCGGCAAACATGACGACTTCAGCAGTTTTATTTAAAGAGTGAGGCAAATCATTTACATAGATAAGAAATAGCAGAGGCCCGAGTATGGATCCCTGCGGTACTCCACATCTCATTGCAACAGTTTTGGATCTAGTATCATTTACTTCGACTATTTGACGTCGATTTTGTAAATAGGACTGAAAAAACCTGTTTTCTACGCCCTTAACACCATAGCAATCCAATTTACGTATGAGGATATCATGGTTAACGCAATCGAATGCTTTTGAGAGATCACAGAATATTCCACAAGCATCATTTCTTTTATCCAGGGATTCCAATACAATTCGTAGAAGAGAAGCGATTGCATCAGACGTATTTTTCCCCTTTTGAAACCCAAACTGATTACAGTGAATAATTATTTGGTTAGTTGTTAGGAATTTGGTCAATTGATTAGTAACAATTTTTTCTATTATTTTGCTTATGGATGGGAGAATTGAAATGGGTCTATAATTATTTGCATCCAGTTTACTACCTTTTTTGAAGATTGGCAAGACCCGTGAAATTTTTTGGGCATCTGGGTACACACCCTTGTCAAAACAATTATTTATAATGTCAGTAAGCAGTGGCGCTAGTCCGTTTATTACCGTTTTTAGCAGTTTTGTAGATATATACCAAAGGTCCACTGACGCTTTTGATTTTAATTCATTACATGCAGATATTATGTCTAGGCTAGTGACCTTTCTAAATTTGAAGACATGTGATAAATTCTGAGGCCTTTTGACAAATTTAATAGCATCTGTCACACAGGGGGATGGGTTATTGGTTAATAAATAAGCTACATTAGCGAAGTAATTATTAAAAAAATTTGCTGTGTCTGTATTAGTCAGGTTTTTAGTTTCTTTAAGAGTTATTTGTTCATTATTAGAAATGCTATCACTCATAGAACGTCCCGTTTCATTTTTTATTATTTCCCAGGTAGTCCTAATAGGATTCTTTGAGCTTATAATTTGCTCACCCAAAAACATTCTTTTCGCTTCCTGACACACTTTTTTGAATATTGTACTATATTTACTTATATACATTTTCAGTGTAACCGAGTTGTCCGATTTTTTTAGGGCATATAATTGAAATAGTTTTTCTCTAGATATTTGAATCCCTTTTGTACTCCAGGTTTTGTATATCATTTTCATTTTCCATATCATTTCTTATTCATTTATTCAACTTTTTATTAGTTATTCTGTTATCCGTAGCGGAGAAGAATCCAATAAATTAAACATCGGATGAATCTGTTCAGCCGATCTCGAGTTATAAGTGTTCGCACTAACCCGACTTTCATTTATATTAGAGATGTAAAAATTCTGCTTAAATAAACAGATGTTTCAAGTTTCAACGTTGATTTGACACAGCCAGTCTGTTCTTATAACACTGAGAGTGTTTGAAGGAAATGCGAAGTGGAGGCACTTTCTCCCCCTATACCCCGAGGGCGTGAAACAGGAACGCGTTGGGTTAATTTCAACTAGCGGCTTAATTACAAAGTCATTAAAAATAATTCAAGTTTCTTAATGTTTTACTTGAATTTCAAAAACAAACAACATTTTCATTTAAATCTTTATTTAAAAAGATTTAATGTAATGCAAAACAGACAAATATAGCTTTATAGCCCTTTGTTATCATGGTTTTTCTAGTTCTGGATTGCTTTTGTCAAAATGACTAAATCTCTCAGCTCTATCAAATGGTGACGTTCCTACTGATTGTTTAAATGTTTCATTATTTATTATTTTAAATCATGCATTAAATTTATGCAATACTTTTCTTTAATTAACCTTAAACTATTAATTATTCAATATTTTTTTAAATAAATTAATGTAGGTACTTAAATACTATTTTTTTTACTAGCATGCAATAATACAATATTATGTCCGTTATAAATTATAAAACTTACTAAGGTAAAACGGCTTTACTTTCATTGTAAAATGGTAAAAATTTTATTTACATATGGAATTTGTGCATTTTGAAGTTTACGACCCACTAATGGAGTGCATCCCTAAAAACTCAGATAAAGAATTAAGGTGTACTCAATAATCCTGCAACAATGAACATTGCCCTAGATTGAAAGGAGTGAATTTTTACCCAATGCTTCTTTCTTCTGTCCAGAGTGTTAAATTACTGCTTACTTACAAGAGACTTCTGCTTTGGAATTAATGAAACCTTTGGATTAAGCCAACCATGCTGCCACCGCCACCGCATCAGCTTGCTCTGGTCGAATATTTAAGTTGGTCAAATGCACTAAGCACCTCTATTTGTATCTACACTATAATGTTCAAAATGCACTGCACGGTGTAAATTTTGAGTGTTGTTGTTAAAAAAATACAATATATTATTTTACATATTATGTTCTTCTGATGGTCGCTCACAATGTACATTGTGAGCGACGAGGTATTCCTCATGCAAGTCCAGTAGTAACAAAAGTGAAATTCGTTGTCTAAAATAATGCAAAAACTGTCATAGTATTCTTTGAATAGCTTTTCATTTATTGGCACTTTCTTGATTAGTTGCAATGATCATTACGCCTTATCCAAAACATTTTTAAGTTCATCATAGTAAACACGTCTTCTAGGTATTCAACAATTACAACAACAACACTCCCTTTTACACCCCACTCAGGGGTATAGGGAGGCAACAAGAGCTCTCCATTGCGCTCGATCTTGCGCAATATTTATGACCTCCTCCCACATCATGTTCATATCCCTCAGCTCTGCTTCGAAGGAGCGGAACACAGTGTGAGAGGGTCTTCCTCGGCGTCTTCGGGACCCTGATGGGAGGAAGAACAGCGCTCTCCTCGGCCAACTGTCATTCGGCATCCTTAACACATGTCCCAGCCAAGTCCATCTCCTCCACATAATTGGCTCACGCTGAGTGCGCCGACGTATAGCGATTCAACAATTATTAACGAAATGATTTTTTTTCGGACACGCTTTCTTACACCTTTCAGCCTGATACATTTTATTTGTTATTCGGTTAGCATCCATTCTTTCCACATGCTCAAACCATCTCAACTTATTAACTTTTCTCATTAAAGGTAGTGCACCGCTCACCCTGCAACCAGCGTCATTCCCACGTTCGATTTCTTTATCACACTTTCCTTCTCTACTAAACATACATCCTTAATACACATACCTACTTATTCACTTGTTCAAGACATTCATTCTCCATGGTTATTTTACATCTACAATCCGTTCTTGTTTCATCCATTTCAAAATCCAAAACCTTATTGGTTTTCTTGATATATTTTTTAAGACCGTTTATCGCATATTTTTTAACACACTTTATCCAAGTTCTCGCAAATCATTTTCACATTTAACAAAAAAAAATATACCTTGATGTAAAATTACATACTTGGAGGAAATTGGAGACCTGAGGAAACGAAGAGAAAACGAAAAAACTTGCTATAGAGAGAAAAATCTTGACGTGGTAAAAAAATGGATATGAAACATCTTTAGGGTTATTCTCGTAGCGGTCTTAATACGCTCCTATCTTGATTGACAATATTAAAATGGCGGATTGGTATTCACAAAACAAGATATCTAGCAGATATCTTAAAAATTCGTTATGTTTGAAATATTACTATGAAATTCTATGTAATCGGCATTCCCGTAACTATCTTACAAACGTCAAATTCAAGGCCGACCTGATTGCGATCATGTCTTAATCTTATCGTTAAGTGATTTTTAAATGCGATTGATTACGGGAATAAGGCTCCTTGTCATATTAATTCGTCTTGTTTTTACACCTAGCTCAGATTTTAAGTTCGAGAGGTCCAAAATCTTGGGCTAGCATTGTATTTTGCTAATGGTTTGCACTCGGCAATACCCGTTGTTTTGTGGCTAAGTCTGCATCCCAGTCCGTATTTCGTAGCATTAATTAACCCATATCTTCCCAGACATAGAAATAGCCGTTAGATTTTCATGAAAATCATACCAGGGACTATTTACGGTCTATGTATTGATAAATAAGTGTCAAAAAAAATTTTGGATTTTTGGATTTTTAGTTATAGAACCGTTCCAATAATGGAACACTGGGAAGATACATACATGTAACATTTGGGCTTTTGTATGGGAAATCAAAAACGATATAGAGCGCAGTAAAGTACTTTATGATAGATTTTAAAATTTTAATCCACAATTTATAATTTATAAGCCTTTTATAAAATAATACAAAAAAAATCTTCTTCTTCTTCTCTTTTATAGACACGGGAGTCTGATTTATCAGGGTTATCATCTTGACTTGCCTTGTTCCAGGTTTCTTACCATCGCTTGAAGAGTATTTTTGATCGGCGCAGCCCTTTTAGTACCCTCATGCAGGGCAAGTTGTATTCTTACTTTTATTTAACTTCTCAATACATGTTAGTGCCAACAAAACATATAATAACAAATTATAAGGTACCCACCTGACCACGTTGTTCGACTTATTAGATCTTTCAAATTACTGTGTTTCTAATTCGATCACGCAGAGATTAACCATGGAGTGTTTTCATTTTAGATGTTCTAAGCATGCTTTTTGTTTCGACAGTGTCTGCCCTGGATAAAATTCCATGTGTCTTATAGATACGAACCTTTCTGTCTGTCCTCATAGCATTGTTTCTCCATATTATGACATTTTTCAAGCAGACTGCTTCTGCGGCAGCTTTATCAACCTGTGACCTTACTTATCAGGCAAGAAGGTTACTTCGCTATTGACTGTAAAGCAAAGCACTTCAATAGCGTGCTGATGCAGGATTTTCTCCTGTTTTAGAGATATAACATCTGCTTCAATGTTATTCATAGCGTTCTTGACCATAAAAAAATATCACCGCATCCTGGTAGTATTGTCACTCATCAAGTCCAATGAATTATTTTTTTTCTGTTTTTGAGCGTAGCAGACCTTAGTTGGAATCCGATGGTTAAGATGATTTTGCAGATCCTTTTTGAAAATCGACGTCATTCACCTTCAAAGTAACCATACAAACAACGTTTTCTTACTGTGTAAGGTTCAGTTGTACCAGCTGTGTCCGCATATTTTCTTTACATAAAATACTTTTTTCGTTTCTAGATGTTCAAATATTTAGTACACTATTAAACTACGACCAAAAAAATAAATTTCCAACAATAAATAATTTTTTTGCATGAAAATAGTACAAAAAATTTACATTGGCATATTATCCCAGTGTTCCAAAAATGGAACGGTTAGGAAAATGGACATGAAAATACCTACTTATAGTCATCTTTATTTTTATTATTTTTTATAATGATAAAAGAGACAACAATAGAACTGGTAACGTATTATTTGAATGTGAATTATAACAAACAAAAAATATACGGACATTTTACAATGAGCAATGTTTTTCCACAAAATCTGCTATAAAGAATGCTTCATAACAGAAAAAAGCAGATGCGAATATCGTGCAACAATATCTCTAACTATAGCCTATTAATCGAAGATTTTAAGTACATAAAAATAAACGAGTTGCGCATTTCCAAAAAAATAATAAAAATTGTTAACTAAACCGTTCCAATAATGGAACACTGGGAAGATATGGGTTAATGTCCGTAAGGTTCTTTGTTAAATTGAATTTGCTCAGTCTTACACTTTCCAAATGCAGGATGCACGCTGAGCTCAGGGAAAAGCTCCTGTATTAACCAAACACATGTGATAGGAATCTGATTTCGAAGGAATTTCGGAATTCGAATTGGGAACGGTGGATTACTATTGTTAACAATTATTGCTGAAACACTTGTATTCTTACTAAATAAAAAGTAAAGGTTTTAGAGTTACTTAACACACGTTCGATTCGAGATTTTTTCTCATTTTTAAACTATACATTATACAAGGACCACGCGTTGATAGTTTCGGTCAACGGGGCTTGGTGTTAAAATATCTTCACAGATGTTAAAGTAGAAGAGCTCTCAGTTTGTGCTTCTTCATGTTTGCTACATCTGCTCCTTTCCTCAGATGGACAAAGACGTCGTCTTTGGCCTTTCGTTTAGTATGGTTCCCAATCTTATAAATCATTGCTTATAACTATGAAATTCTAGAAATATTCCCCAATTTATAATTGATCAAAATATTTATATGTACCTATTTCACAAAATTTATGAATTATTTTTGTTCTTTTCAGGTAAAATCTGTTGTATTGGAACGTCGTAAGGAAGAAAATATTCCTTTATTTTGTAAGTATCTAGAGCCTAAGCTTGTTTTAAGTTTCAAGTTACTCGCATATAAACTGTTCGAATCCCGTTCATGCTTTATTTTTCACTAAAATCTTACCAGAACTAGCATTCCGTCTTAGACTGCGCCCAAGTAACACACGTTTATTTTTTATCAACCAATGCCGTATTCAGGGGAGTGATGGAGGCGATTGGGCCCCCCCGCCCCTAACCTCGCAATAAGTCATTTATACATTATGCAACAACGTTGCCTGTTAATAAGCAAAATTCAAATCCTCGTAATACTCACCATTGAAATCTTCGTCATGCTACTTTATCAGCTTATTATCGATGGAATGTTTAATCAGTGTGGGCCAACCACGCAATGATTATAATAGCTTTAAGCTATCTATCTATTATGTTGCCTTTAACATCCTATTTAGGGACATGGGAGGAAACAAGACTTCCACTGCGCCAGATCTTGCGCGGTTGCAACGACCTCCCTAAGCCTTGAGGTCGTCAGTAAAGAATAGAACCTCGGCTTTTTCTGCTGGTTTTTCACGTAATCTATAAGAGAGATCACACGATTGAGGTGTCAGTCGTCTTTCGTACGTACTGGAGGTCGTGGATTCGAATCCCGAGTCCGATTATATTCCACTTTCCCAAAAAGCTTTGATTAAGGTGAAAGATGTCGAAAGTATATTAAATATAAACAAATTCAATATAAATAATTATTAAATATAAATAATTCAGCTTAGATTCATTTTATCAAAAAAAAAATCCGTTTACTCTAACGGTCAGAAAAGCAAACCGTTTAAAAGGTCAATATAACCTCAAGTATAAAGCTTTTGTTTCTCTTATATTTAAAGAACCAATTGTAATAGACAATTTATTGCCACTGTCAATAACAGTGGCAATCTGTAAGTCTCATTGTAACCCTTTCCTAAAATAATTCCCTTGTTTTATCCATTTTGTTATATTTTTAATGTTTTTTGTTAAATAAAAACAAAATAATTGGTTAGTCCATAAAACTCTCCGCTGGAGATGGTCGCGTAGTCGGCCGAAAAGATATTTCGGTAATATAACCTATAGTAATACTACAAAGTTTGATTTCTTATAAATTGGTATATATTTAAAGAGTTACTTTTTGAAATGATTTTTTTTAATGCTTAAAATACTATGTACATAATTAAAACTTCGAACAATTATTATTAATTGATAAAGTAGTATTGAAAAATCCTTTTGATTGAACGCTCTGTCTCTGCCCATAATCTGATTAATGGGCATTTTGTAATCTCATCGTTTTTTTTTAAAAGCAACTGTTTTTTACGCCAGCAAACTTTCATAATAATAAAAATATTCATACTTTGTTTGAGACGTGTGTATACAAAATAATATCACGTTGGCTCTCACAAAAGCTTGATTGATTTTTCAAAGCCGCGGCATTATAAAAGGCTGTAAATCAACCTTCCCCCCGACGCATTCCTTCCATCATTTTAGTCTGTCATTGTGACTTCACACAATGGAAATTATTTATATTATTATTACTTGAAAATGTCAATTGTTATAAAATTATGTATGTAGAATGTTTCAAAAAAAAAAAAAAAAACACATTTTTTCAGATGTTTGAATAATTATTTTTCTTTTGTTTCGAATTTCGTATCATTTTTTTTTTCATATTATTCTCATTTTTATATCCGAGTATTCTGTAAAGCGTTTATACGTAGGTATTAAAGATTTTGATACAAGTGTTTTAGATCGCTAAGTTAATAATTTGAAACTATGCCAGACTACATTGGTTAAAGCATACTACATATAATTGTTATAAGATATATAAAAAGATTTTATATAACTTTATAAAATTAATAAAATAAATAAATAAATAAAGCAAGTTACTTCTTATAATCGGTTTATTTGTATCAAGTAAAAAGTTTTCTACTTCGATTGTTTGGGCCGAAATTGCTTGGTGGTATTTATTCATTGTATTAGAAATGAAAAAAAACGAGTCTAAATTTTGTAATACCACGTTTTATTTGTTAAAAAAATATTGTATAAATCACGCACTCTATAACAAAAAAAAAATAGTAAATATATGAAACATATTTTTTTTATTTAACCCATAATAAAATAAATATATATTATATTATACACATTCATCTGAAACTTTCAAAATGCCCACATATACATACACATAAACCTTAAAGAATAAGATGGTCTAGTTGTCTTAGGCGCCAAAATCATTATCATTCAATGGTCCCGAATTCTATTCCCAGTCAGTGTTTTTCTATTGGAATAGCATTTTACAAAAACGGAAAATCAATTGAAAGCTTACAGCGGCAATCAAACCAATTGTTGCCCGAATACAATTATTTATTTTTATTTATTTATGATACAATGATATTATGTCGCTCAGCATAACAGTAAATACCTTTTCGCTGAGCGCCATGAAACAATTTTGTACAAATTACACAATGATTAACAACACATTATCAGAACAATAAGAAAAAACAACACAACAAAAAAAAAACAAAAATACTTGACTAAAATGACTAATAGGTACATACTCCAATTCTCACAGATAGTACATACGCTTTTAAAATATGATTTCTAATATAATAATTAATTTGTTAGATGTTATATTAAATACTCGTATATCTACATACTGCGGTAATTTGTTGAAAATTTCTATTACTTTATTAATGGCCGAGTGGTGAAATTATGATTGATGCATCATGGAGAAGCTTTGAAAATGCATACCATTACTATGCGATGCGACAATAATAATTATTGATGGTGTTTTCCCTTAAACTCGTATCGATATTCTTCGCTGTGAATATTTTGTTTATTCATCGAAGCCCATCGAATCCAGATAATTCAATTATTGGATTGCCGACAAAATTTTACCTGCCTATATACACAAGCTCATCTGTGTATCTTGGTACACATAGTCCACATTGAAATATAGCAGGAATTTTCGGATAGACCCGAGCACTGAATCAAAGTGAGTTATGTCCGGATGTACCTACTCGTAGCTAACGTAATAATAATAACACGATGACTGCTGCGTGTTGTAGATGTGACAACTCACTGAATGCATTACAGAGACGAACACTTCAGTGATGAGCTGGTGCAAACACTACATCCGATTGTGGATGGCTTGTTATATAACAATAACATAACATCCAAATAATACCTACTAACAATGTATGTATAGCTTGTATTGATATTTGTGTACCTAAACCTATGTACTATACCCACGTAGGTACTTAGCCTTTAAGTATGGACGTCAATTTTATTTTACACTATCTTGGACACGGAGTCACACAGGCTCCTATATTCACAAGCAACTTTTCTTCGGAAAATTATTATGAATTGCATTAAAATTGTATCTATGTCAAAATATGACTTTTTTTTTTTTTTTTTTTTTTTTTTAATTTTTGGCATTGCGTCCATCTAGGGACGATTTGTGCCTATCAAATCAAAAAGAAAATAAATCTAAATTAATTGTCTTTTTCTAAAAATAATGAAAAGATTAAATAAAAGAAAAAAAAAACAGGGGGTATTTCTACATAAAAATATAAGACTACAATACAATAATCTTTTTATTAATGAATTTAAGAAGCGCCGAGCGTACCGCTACATCATTAATTGATAGCAGATATTCTATACACATTGGGAGCGGAAGGTTAGGGAGAGCCGAGCAAAGGTCATAGGCATCCCGCAGAGGACAACCAAGGAAGACATGGTCCAGTGTCTCCAGGTCTAGGCCACACTCACAATACGGTGAATCCACCATATTTCTTTCCACCATAAATATGACTTTCTAACAATAAAAAATGTATATATAAAATAAACTTTTATCAAAAAATATAAAAAAGTTTACAACTATCGCACTTTTTAGGCAATTTGGTCATAGGTTATGTTTTTAACAATCTAATGTGTTGTAACAGAATTTTTTTAAGTGGGCAACACAGCCGCTTCAGGTTTTGTGTCGACTCACGGTGCGAGGTGAGGGGTAACAATACTGAAGACAGGCGGCCATTGCCATAATTTTTCAGTTGACGAGACACGCACTAATTTGCGGTGTAAGATCTATTTGAGGGTTAAAAAGGGTTTTTGAATCGAAAGAAGTTAATCGAGAATGATCTCTCTAAGTGAGTTACATAAGTTCAGTCTTACAAGTCAAAGAATTTAAAAATATAATAACAGTTTGATAGTGTTGAGTGGCGTCATATCAAACGACGAGCCGCAGTTAAAAAGGTATGTATGTCCCTTGATACTTATCGAAATAACTTTTAAAAGATAAATTAAACATCAAAACGTGCTTCACACGTAAGCCAATATATTAAGCGTTCCGAAAATTAAATTTTCAGAACGCGGCTCCTAGCTGACGCCACTTTCTGGGGCGTGCAAGGGTCCCATCTGACGCCACTTTCTGGGACGTGCAAAGGCTCCTAGCTGACGCCACTTTCTGGGGCGTGCAAGGGTCCCATCTACGCCACTTTCTGGGCCGTGCAAAGGGTCCCATCTGACGCCACTTTCTGGGCCGTATAGTCCTCGTACGAGAGTGATTACTTGACGTCACCTTTTGGGCTCTGGATGAGCGACCAGACTAGTCAACACTTCTGGCCACCGGCTAAGAGCCAACCGTTGCTGGGCGCATCTACCGGGGCGGTTTCCTCGCCACCCTGCAGTCGGCGTGACTGGTGGACCCAAGACCTCAAAGACAAGAGACCGGTGAATCTTTAAGCTGAGTTTTATACAATTTTGCATCTAATTTTTGCATAAGAAAATTTGGTTTGATATTTCCGCTTTACCTGTGAACCTATAAATGAAAGTACCTACCATATTATATAATTTAATCGTAATACAAGTTTTTTATTGTACAATCACCCACTTAGAGAGGACAGCCCGTCACAGTGTATAAAACTGCTTGTAATTTTATTGGCAGTCTTGCATAGCGGATGAGAACATTGCAGGCAGATCTTGAACATCACCTATGTCTTCTTCATCACTGTCTTGACGCTGTATAAATTCAGTGTGATATAAAAAACTCATATTATACTCAATAGCCTCCTCATTGTCCGATTGATCTGCAGCTAACAGCAACTTGGTCAATTCTTCCTCAAAAGATAGATCGTATTTTTTTTTGCAGGTTGCTCACGTGACTTAGGGCGGATAGTTTTTGTATGAGAACAATAATTTTCCTTAGCATATTCTGCCATTTTGCACAAAAATCAAATTCAAAAATAAAAACTCACTAGAAATATTTTGTATGACAGCTGTGGACATGGAGTCACACAGGCTCCGGTCAAATTTTCGATCTATATAACTTACCTACTATGCAACCCACGATATGTCTTTTATGCTTGCGGGTCATCTCATTACTAAAACTGAAGCTACTGAGCCGCTGGGTCCCAAGGAGAGGGGGGAAGTGTACGAAAAGAAGAAACCCGAACTATCGCGGAGCCTGTGAGACTACACGTCCATTCTTAAACGTTAATGTGGAATTTGGAATACAAAATCAACATATTTTGATTGAAGGACGGAGTTGAATAATTGAAGTCGAGGAAGAATAGGTAGTGGCTGTCAAAAAATCCCCACATATATTATTCATTACAAATTCGTTATGAATATTGAATTCGAATTTGTATAATGATGAAATAATTACCATTTAAGTCCCCCCCGATGCATTTCTTTTATACCAAATATTTTCTATGCGCATTGTTTCAATCGCATGAACTTACAAACAACTGACAGTTTTGTCAAATGCAAATTTAATTTAAAAAAATAGAATAATTAAAGATAATGTAAAAAGCTCTATTAAGGTTACTCACTTTAAATGTTCATAATTTTTTTTCAACTCTTAAATCTTTCTTTTATAAGAACCTTTTCATGACAAAAAATAAGTATCTACCTAAGTATTAGCGAAATTGTCCCAGCCGTTTGCGTTATGAGATGATTTTTATATAGGTAAAGATAGAGATTACTGTGCTAGGCAAGCGACCTTTTCCCGAAAATAAAAGAGTCAAGCCATTGACTTTTTACTGCAGAAGTAAAGTTTCTAAATAAGTAAAAGTTTTTGACGCTTTCTATTTTGTTGTTTTTAATCAGTTTCAGAATTCGAATGTCTTAATCTTAATGGTAATCATTGGTACCAATTATTGTTATAACTCTTTTGTTTATCGACCTGTAGTCATTCCCAAACCTCTCCATTTTCAACAAAGCTTGTAGCTTGCTGTCACCCTTCTGCCCCTATCTTCATATCAACTGAAGAGTCCATTATTCTCAATCTTTGAGAGTTTAAATGTGATTGACACCTTTGAAGTACGAAGATTTGCCTAAATTATCATCAAACCTTTATCGAGTTACGCTCAGCATTAAGGACTCTAGATCTTCAATATTGCAGCTTTGTTTATTTTTTCTTCAAAATTTTTAACAACATCATCAATTTGCATCTGTTAATTAATATGGCATATACCCGAAACAACATCTCGCAAATTCGGATATGCAGACGACCGAACCCTGGAATTCCAACATTACCAATTTGAACAAGAGTCCGTACTTACAACTGACCTGGAAACACTGAGCCGATACCTACAAAAGTGGAGGCTGCTCCCAAATGCAAGTAAAACAGAGGTCACATGCTTTCACCTCAATAACAAAGAAACTTCGAGAGAAGTCAGTGTTTACTTTGAAGGCAAATTACTGAATCACAATGAATGTCCAAAATATCTTGGGGTAACCCTGGACAGAACTCTTTATGACAACAACTTCAACATCACAGAGAGGTGGAGATTGAAATGGAATGAAGTGGTAGCTGCTCCTTCCTTTCCCAATACCACTGATAAACCTCTAGGCTCTGACCTTCCAAGAAGAATGTGAACCGCGCTGAACCACGGGTCATGGAATATGTGCGGACTACTTTTTTAAATGTGGTTGGCAGAATTCTCCTAAATGCGACTGCGGAGCATACAGACAGACGGTGAGCTACGTCGTATTTGAGTGCAGCCTTAGATCATGCGAAGAGACAGCGACTGACTTTTTGAAAACAACTGACTCTAAATTTTAAATACTGACGATTTTACTGACACGGATATACAATATATTTCAACTTTTTGTTTGTCTGTTTGTTATTATATGATGTGATGTAACGAGTGACCATACGATAAATAAACCTAAAGGATTATAGATTGAAACACTAGGTACCCACCTAAAGTTTTTTTTTATGAATTTATCTTGTAAATAAACCTCCAATCCTTCGTAACCTCCTTAAAAGTAACATCCTTACCTGCATCCTGTAATTTCTTTTAATTTTAAAATTTCATATTTGCCTATTTTTGATTTTGAATGTTTCAGACGAGAATGATTACAAAAGGTGAAAGAAAATTTTTTAAGAAAGGGTTAACACTAGTTTCATTAACCTAGCGTAAGATAAATTAATTATTGTTCTCTAACTCGTTATTAGTAAAAATACATGTCATTGTATTAAATTCATCTCTTGATAACATTCGTTTTTAATGAGATAAAAGGAATGCGTTATTTTGCTGACTACTTCAGAAAATCTCTAGGATTAATGACTTTATAAAATTTAATAACATAGTAAGAATAACTTTATATAAATTAATAATAATACAGCGTATCTCGCAAACAGTTGAAAATGATGGTAAAAACAGTTTCTCGCGTCGCCTTACCTTGCATTTTGCCGTGATTTACTCGAAAACAGTTACCGTTAAATTACCGTTGTGAAATGCAGAATTAATTAAGATCTATCTTGAAAATAAATTATTTAATGTTCCTTGAGAAGATGTATTTAGGAAACTTAATGTATGCACGCTCCGTCACTCTTTAAAGTCTTTGGGGAAATTACTTCAAAAATTATTACGTTAATTTGTATTCTGTAGTTTTCAGGCGAATAACATACTCAAAATAGGTTTCTATATTTTATTATAATATAATATAGATATATAAAACGCGCCTCTATATTATAGATATATAAAACGCGCCTCTATATTATAGATATTACATAAAGCGCGCCATTCACGATCTCTCCATCCGTCCAAATGGAGCGATGTCACTCCAAAATATTACCGCGAGTGGGGAAAAAACAAATGGATGGTGTGCAGTGATGGTGTGATCTTAATGTGCCTTGTATATTTTTTTAAGCCTTAAGCATTTTAGAAGCTGCAATCATTTGTGTGTATAATAACTAATTCAAAACAGAAAAATTATGTATTTCAACAAAATAACACTAAGAAGGTTACTAAAATGAAGTTTTTTTTTTAATGAATTTGTGCTCACTCAGTGAACACAAATACACTCCTTGACTCTTTCACAGTAAGCTACTTAAAGCTTGTGTCGTGAAAGAGGAAGATGGTCGGCACCTGGGATCGAACCACGACGTCCGCACCAAACAGTACGAAAGCCGGCGCTGTAGCCGCCAGACTACCAACCACTTCAAAACTTAGAAAGTTGCGCAAGAATCAGATAAGTTTTCTTAATTTATCTGATTCTTGCGCAACTTTCTAAGTTTTTTCTTTCAAAATAGACTTTTTCCTGACTTACGGTAAGAACACGTAGAAAGCCGATTCCGACCAGCGCTGACCGGCGCAAAGAATGTTACTATGCATTTGAATGGGGATACCCACAGAAAAAGCAGGAACCCGCTTTCCGGCATCGGAATCGGCTTTCTACGTGTTCTTACCCAATAGCAGCAGTTCACGCGTGATGCAATGACCAAGAGAAATTGGGCTGCATTTTTACAATAATATATATTTTTACAATAATATGTATTTTTACAATAATATATATTTTTACAATAATATATATTTTCCAATAGGAGTATTTTGTTTTACAAAACTCAATGTAACAACCTGTACTGTGGCTTTTTATTGTCACACGGACACTCACAAACACCTGTATAATATTATTTTTTCTGGACTGCTAAATATTGTTGGTTCCTTCCTATGTATTTGTTCACTATTTTTTTTTTCTGTATTAGTAAAATGCACCAGCGCTATGGAATGTATTGGAGATGATTATAATTGTAATGATTTTGAAGTTAAATGGCAGTAGATATCTGTATACAATTTGTTAGTGTTTTTTTTTTTCTTGCTCTTATGTTAGTCTTTTGGAGTTGGGTAATTGTTATATTATATAGTTTTTAAGTGTTGTACCACCGCTGTAATTGTTTTTTATTTTGTATTTTTTTTTATTAATCTTTATTGATTAAATAAATAAATAAATAAGCATCAACAAACACTGAAAATGATTTGTCATCAGGCATAACTAACGAAGAATTTTTTTAAGGAAGGATCATTTAAACTATTTTATACCTACATTTTAGCCATGGGTTCACCAAATAAAAATAAATGATCTACCAAATGTTCTCAAACTTGTAATATTACTTAGTAACCGAAATAACTTATTTAGAAATTGACAATTTCATTGTTGGGAAATTTAAGAGGATAATAACAACATTATTCTTCACACATTTCCCAAACATACGGTCTCATAAACCGTATCAACGATTGTCTTCATTATACAGAAAGTTGAAATAAATTTTGAAACCTTGATTTCCCTTATTTTCACCGTCAGACATATTATGTTGATATGTTACAGGAAAATATGTTATTTTGATATATCAAGTAGCAGGCAGTTTATAAATTGAAAGCGCTCTATCATGTCTTCGTGTAATTTGCAAAATACGCTGTTTTACACACACCGACCGCTACCCTATTAAATTTAAATAATATTTGCTACATTCATAAATTTACACGAACGTTCCTAAAATGACTATAATAATTTGTAGTAAAAAAATAAAGAAAACATTATGTAGAAAAACATAAAATGCACAGCTGTGAGATACCTAATTAAACATCTTAAAATTTATTTTTAACTAGCTTTTCCGACAGACATTGTCCTGTCTTCCTATGTAACTATGAATATTGAATTCGAATTTGTATAGGGATGCGTCTGTTTTAAACCATGTATATTCCATCCACATTCATTCAATCACACCAACTATAAAACAATTTACAGTTCCTGTCAAAATTTCAAAATTGGATAAAAATTATACTTATGATAAAAAGTAGGTAGGTACTGATAAGGTGGCCTGCGTAGAGTTTTCTTTAATTTTCTAATTTTCCACACAACTTTCTTAATTTTTTCTTTCATTTCCTCATCCATCTCCTGACAAAAGCAAATACGACAATAAAAGAATTAGCCAAATTGGTCCAGCCGATCAGCCCCCGTAGACAAATTCAAACTGGCGTTCGACTACAAACGAAGATTTCGCCAATGTATAGTGCGAAAAAATTATCTGTCCACTGGAACATGTAAACAATTATTTAAACCAAGCAATGACACGTATATAAAAATATAAAAAGTGGACAGCTAATTTTCTTCCTACTCTACATTGTCGAAGAATTCGTTTGTAGTCGATCGCCAACTGTATTTTGTCTAGGCCCACTGGCGTGATGCGATGGAAACACAAAATAGCTCTTAATTTTTACAATTTTTAATGTAGAAAATTTAAATATCTACATATCCCTTTTTACCTAGGCTATCGCATGAAGCGTGAACGGCTGATGGGACTTGTAATTAGGAAAAAAAAAATTATATAAAAAAAATACCTTTGCAGTATTACGATGCACTATGCAGTATTATAATGTTGCAGAGGTAGTTTTCTTTATAAATTGGTATAATGACGAAGTATTAAAATGATACAGATAATGTGTTTAAAGAAAAAATAAGAATGTTACGTGGATAAATAGAAAACTTTATGTATGTCTTCTAAGTACTTTTGGCAATATGTAATTTCGCACACTAGTGCGATGGTCAGAATGTGTAAACATCGATTGAAACAGATGCATGGGTCGGATTGGTTAAGTAGGTACTCGTAATTGATTTAGCATTTATGGGTGCAACCTTTACATATTCGATTCCAATATATTAATTAATGGGCGGGACAAGATAATAATATGTTGTTGAAAACAAGTTGATTAGGTTTATTTTTTTTGTGAATAAGTTCAAGACACCATAATATAACCCTTGTGTCATCGCGACCAAATAAGATCTATTGCGACATCCTTCAATGCATATATGGGAGCTGCCTCTTATTGTGCCTCGTCTCCAGGTGCCTCTTGCGGAGTGACAGTGCCGTTCCCGGCTCCTGCCCTCCTTATAAAGTCTCCTTATTTATTTTTATTTATTTATTCGTTTGTTCCATTTAAAAATCGAACATCAGTAATGAATTGTCAGAGTCATAAGTTGTTAAATATTCGCAAACAAAACCTCATAAAAACAATAATCAAAAGAAATATACAATTTCATACAACAGAAAATAAAAGATTGGGCTACCCAGTAACGCTATATGGAGTAAAGCGATAGGTATACATAGTTACACTCATTAAAAGCAGGAGAGAAAAGGAAATATGTGTAGTTTGATCGACCACAATTAGAAATACATGTAAATTGCAAAAAAAGAAGAAATCCTATGCAACAACAAAAAAAAAAAAACAAATAAAAAATAGAGACATCATATTAATTTCACATTGAGTAGTTCTCTGAACCGCTGATAGTTAACATTACTTAATCGTCTCTTTGATGCCCCCGAAAGATCGGTCCCAACAGGATTACCATCTCCCGGTTGCAACATTTGCTTGCTATGCAAGATCATAATAATATGACCTTATGTCCCCTTTGAACACTGTCCACTGACCACGTTTTCATAGCATTCTCGCATAAACAACAATATTTTCAACCTGAAGACGTAATCGTTCAACTTCCATCAAACGTAATACGAAAAAAAAAACAGGAAAAACAAAAAATAAAAATCTTATTCGCGTATAAATGTTAATAAGTGCGTTTGATACAATCTAAACTGTAGTCAAAAATAAATGACTTTGGAAAAAAACTCAATTTTCGATAAAATTATAATCGCGAACGTAGCGAGCGACGATACGCGATTTTGATCCATAAAAGATCTCTGCAGAGTGCTGGGGGTTGTTTGCGAAAACAAAACACATAAAAACAATATTAATAATAATAAAGGTTTGTGGGGTGGAGGGGGGGGGTGTAATAGTCAGATGTAGCTCTCCACTCGTCAATATAATGAGCCACATACAATTCTTGGAATGGCAATAAACATTTTTCCCCGAAGGTTCCGTTATAAAATGTTAATAACCGTTAGTGAATATTCCTCCCATGGTGAAGCCTCTGACCCGCATATCTTACAGCTTATAATATTGTGCGTATCAAGAATTCGAGAGGGCGAAATTTTTGCCAAAAGGCCAAAGCTTAATTGTTTGGACTGAAGTTTGAGGTGAAGAATAATAGGGGTGAACAGAAAGACATAAATTTACCAGAACATTGATGGCACCGGTGTTTTTGTAATAATTAATAACTTTTGGATTGTTCGATGTCCGGAAATTATAGGCGTTCAATCAACACTCATTTTTAAATCTGTTTGTACTGTAATAAATATTAATTAAGGTACTTTTATTAAGTTTTTTATTATTTTATTAAAAAAATGATCATAAAAGTCTCATTCTTACCAGCAATGTATGTTCTTCAACAAAATTTAATATTGACCAAATTCTTTTCTTCAACTTTTTTGTTTATGAAAATTACATCACTTTGATTTCAGTCGTAATTATTTTGCTCTTAGTTGTTGAACGCTTCATGTACACACGTCGAATAATGAATAATCATTAGAAAAAATAAATAATCAATTTATGAAATTAATTTTGACGTTATGAAATTTTATTTTTTAAATATATTGTATAGATTTACCTATTAATTCAAATTTATTTGTTTGAATAAGAGAAAAATGTAAATTTTTCCAGTTGGTAAAATATTTTTCTAAGCGCCGAATATGGCTGTTAGCCATATCCGGCAAATAGCAATATCACTTTATCGTGTGATGTATTAAATGACCAAAATAATATCGCACCTCAAATTGAAGTAATGGGTGTACCTACACAAATACAAAATTATGCCATACTAGCAGACCTGCCCGCCGAACTTCGACCCACCTCAGAATTAAAAATTGTTTTTTTTTTTAACATTTTCCGTTCCGTTTCCTGCTTCTTAAGTGGGGAAATCACAAAAATAATAAATCCGTCTATAACAATATTTCCGATTAATGACATAAACCCATCTCTGACAATATAAATACGGCATTGTATGCTGATTCCTGTTATTCGAGTAGACGATGAATTTAACCTATTTGTAACTCAACCTCTTCAAAACAGGTAATATTTTGTAAAACGGTAGCTTTTTATAAAAATGATCAAACACTTATTTTTTTTATTTTTTGATATTTTTTATAAAAATATATGGAAATCATAAAAACAGGGAGTGTTGCATTTCTGTCATATTTTGTTAATATAGCATACTAAAAATATATATTGATAGTAATACTGGATATTATAACATGTGAAATAAGAACATTGGAAACAGTAGAATATAAACACTCGGATGTGTGAAAAAAAAACTAATTACATAGTTAACAATTTTTTATTCTGAGGCGGGACGAAGTTTAATGGGTTAGTAACTTTCGATTATATCACTTTGAAAATTCTTCAAGAGATGGCGGGGTAGTAGAAATTAACTTAAATGTGAATAATGCTTTGTATTTGTTCGAAATTATAATGGAGATTTGGCGGGATCCCCGTGCAACATATACAGCTCCATTATCTGATTTTATCGCATTATTCCGAACATAAAGTTTTCTTTTACTTATTTTTGCGTGATGGCATAATAAACAGATTGTAAATTTTCTTATGGGTAACCCCCGGCTTACTGGAGATTTTTATCTGTTTCTCGTGTATTGAACTCCATTTTTAAATTTCTTTTCTGTCACACCAATACAATTTACTGCAAATTATTTCGGAGAACGAAGAGTTTTCAATAATAATAATAGCGTGTTAGTAAGAGAAAATTCACTCGCAAATGACTTTGGTTAGTATTAAGTGTGATGGTTTGTAATTTCAAATTTCGAACCACCTTTTATTTTTGAATAAAGAGCAAAATTAATATAGCAATATGTGCGGAATTTCTTTTAAAATCTCAGATTAAACTGTGACTAGAAATATAGTTTCAAAGCTCTACCTATTTAGTTGGCATATGCGGTTA
This sequence comes from Mystacides longicornis, assembly GCA_963576905.1. Lineage (NCBI taxonomy): Eukaryota > Metazoa > Arthropoda > Insecta > Trichoptera > Leptoceridae > Mystacides > Mystacides longicornis. The sequence continues at coordinate 27,894,441 of OY756426.1, read as the reverse complement.
ATTTTTTTTTTGCCGAAATAACACAAATGTAATTACAGCTGGTGAAACTAATTATTGCCTGAGGCGATTTTTCTTGTCAACCGGTCTTCCATTCAATCTCACAAGTAATCTTATGTTATTGCATCGTTTTTTCAAAGGCAATTGTCGTGTATTAACAATAACAAAACAACGTGTCATTGAATTCTGTCTAACTAATAGACGGCGGTTTCTGTGAAATGTTTTACCATAACACATTCATTCTTTCTGCTCATTAACTAAATTCCACTCGTCATCAAAAGCTTGAAATACTATTCTTTTTGTTGTAGGTACATACCTAATAAAAACCTTTTCTCTTTGATGATTTGGTCTTCTCCGGGCTGGCTTGCGTTGTGCGGGGGCCATAAACGGAGTATGTGTGTGTGTGTGTGTGTATGATTTGAAAAGAGTAAAAAACAGCCTTCGCAAGATTTTTTTTGTCAAATCTGTTAATGTCTTTGAAGAGGAAAAAAAACACTTTCCTCCTATATAATATGAATATTATAGGTAGGTTCGTAGTAACGTAGAATATCGAAAATGGTCAAGATGAATTATTTCGTCACGTTCTTGAAAATAAAATGAAAGTGCGTTGATTGAATGGCGCCTGTATGTATTTTTGAATGGCATTTAATATATGTAAGTATTTATGCAAAAAAAGACTGACAAATGTCGAATAATTTCATGATAAAGATTTTTTATGACATCATTTTTTAAAGATTGGTCCAGAAATCTTTCTTGTAGTTTAAAATAATATAACTGTTAATATACGGAGTTTTTTTTTTTGACAATTTTTCAACATCACGAGACAATAATGTACCTATGTCTAAAGACTTAAATATTTTTTAGAACTCAAGTTAGGAAGCTCTACCAACATCGCTTTCTCAGATTTACAGACTTTCTATCAAAAATTTTTACATAGGAACAGCATGGTAGCTCACGAAAATGTTTAGGTTTAGGACAAGTCAAATATTTGAATTTTATCCTATTTTCTCAAAATTGCCGTTTTTAGCACTTTTTCTAAATCGATTATACTTAATGATTCTACGATTGCTTAACATACGAAACGAAATTTACGTTTTATTGTAGAATGAACTTTAATTAAATAGGTAAGCTAGATCAATTTGCGAAAAAAATGTGAAAATAAATCTTAATAATGATTTGTTTCATTCATCTAAAAAGACTTTATTTACAGCAGACAACACCTAAAATAAATGTTACTTTTTGTGAATTAGGGGGCAGCACATTCTATGTACCTACATAATATCTTATAGAGTAGGTACATAAGTATTAAAAATAATATTATTTTTTTTATACATCACGCCGTTTCCCGAAGGGGGTAGGCAGAGAGTACGGACTTCCATTCTTTCCTATCCAAACAAACCTCTTTCGCTCCCTCCAAACGCATAACAATCCTCATACATGCTCTTCTATTCCTCTTGCTCCTGACTTAGCCCGCCTCTAAGACTGAACCGATATGGTCGGACCATGTCATTTGAGGTTGGCCTCGTCTGCGTGCACCCATTCTTTCAGATTTATATATCCTTTTAGTCATTCTCTCCTCGTTCATTCTCTCTACATGCCCAAACCACCTTAATTTATTAACTTTCATTCTAGTCACTACGCTAACATCCACTCCATATTCCTTTCTAATATTATCATTCCTCACCTTATCAATCAGCCGCTTTCCACATATCCTACGCAGGGATCTCATTTCCACAGCATTTATTCCAACTTCCAGATTTTTCGTCCATGTCCAAGTTTCACTACCATACTGGAATCAGGATTGCATTGTGCATCAACTGTTTGAATTTAAGAGATACGTTCTTATTTCTCATTAGAGGTCTAAGTGCACCGCCAACCCTTCTATCAGCCAGTTTTCTTCATAATATTTGATATTTTTAAAATTTGTTTTAATTTTTTGAATTGAATATTTTAAATTTTGGTCCTTAAACAATTGAATTAATTCCTAATTTAATCCTGGATAAGTCTCGCTTTTTATCGGACAGACCAACCTACATATTATGAATGTTACTGCCTATCTTTGATATGTTTCTATGTGAAGTCCCATGATATACCTAACATATTATGTTTGTCCACATGTAATGTTCCACACGATTAGCGACACTCTCATCACGTCGTTTTTTTCCCATCCAGAATGAAATGTTTCTTCCTCCATCTTCATCCACGTCTCTCATCCAGGACGGAGCTCGCAAGGAGTGAGGGAATTGATAGTGGAGGGGAAGTTTACCGAGTCTCGGGACAGTTCATATTTTATAGCAATATGATTATCTTCACAAACAGTGTTTTTTCACGTTATGTTATGTGTCGGACTTTAACTTTTATTCGAATTCCGTCTTTTCTTTCACCGCTAGGCTATGAGCCGTTTGGGGACAATTAGATACTAATGTCGGGACGATAAAAAATGGTTGTCGGATAGATGTGAAAGTACTGCGGAACAGAAATAGAATTGAGCAGGTCATGTGGTGGTCTGATGGCAGGTGGACAAAGAAGGTGTTGGACTGAAGGCCTAGAACAGAACGCAGAAGCGTGGGTAGACCAGATGGTCCAACGACATCAAAAGAGTAAACTGGCCTGCACTGGAAGGGAGTCGCTTCCGACAAAGATGTATGGAAATCCCTGAGGGAGGCCTTTGTTCAATACTGGACATAAGAAGAACGTAGAAATAAATAAGATGTTCACAGATTCATATAAAATGTTCAGCCACCAATTAACACGAAATTTTCTCGTATCAGGCAATTATATTGTCAAAAAATCCAGTGATATCTGTGGGGCTAGTACGAGTTTTATCGAAAGCTAATTGCACGCAAATAAGCGCAAATTAGCGTGCAAATAGTATTCTTAATTCAAACGATCGAATCATTCGATCATTTTAGTATGACATTTTTTCGAAACTCTTTCGATGATCGTTTCGATATTCGATCATCGAAAACTTATACTAGGGCTACTGTGCATGTTTTAGGTCCGAAATTAGAGTATATAACTGTATATGTACTGCGGAAGCAAATTAAACTATTGACAAGACCAAAACACCTCCTTTGTTTAGGGCAGGTTAGATGGGCTTGACAAACAACGTATGATTTTAACAACCCATTTGAACTTGCAAAGCAAGGCGACAATATATTGGACATAAACGCACGGAAATAAGTCATCAACAGAACTAATAGAAGTCTCCTTCAAATCAGCGAGATACTCAGAAATATTAGGTACCTGCTATTTAAGACAGAGTACGAAATATAGAAATCCGAAGGGTATTTAAAGTTGAATACCTAGTCAGATTGAGACGAGAGAAAATAATGTTCCGAAACGTACATGCATCCAGATGGCGGACTAAGGGCTACTTCACACAGCATTTATCAAAAATGAAAGAGTAATCATGTATCCAAGAAATATCTTGCGTTCGAAATCAGGGCTACATTTGAAAGGCTTCATTTTTTTCATTATCGGGAGCTCTCATTTCCTTTAATTCTCACTGTCTTCTTCTTTACCTGATTTTTCGTCGTGGTTTATGGTCCATCCATGGTATATAACGAAACATTTATAATTTTCTATACCCTTAATGGCTTTTGAGTTTTAACCTCTACCAATCAATTGGTGATTCCTTACTTGATGATCGCATACTTTTAATTTTTTTGTCGAGTTAAGAAAATATCTAAACTCTAAAAAGAAATGTTACAAACTTGTCATTTCAACCTTAATGTATGTAAACTTTAATTGAAAAGAAGGGACATTATAATAAATTGTAGATATTTTGAAATGGTAAACAAATTGTCCACAAAAACACAAGATCCGTTGTCTGGTTTAAGTGGAGTTTCTCCAAACAATATAAAATATGTGGCTTGTTGGAAAGTTTGTGCTTTTCATTCATTTATCTCTCAGACAATCTGAGAGCTATGATACGTAATATGGCGCTGGACTACTAAGTGGGGTAGGCAGATGATGAAGGGGACGGAAGGCAAAATGAGTACCGCAATTTCCTACCAGAATAGGGCCGTTGTTTTATCGTGAAAAAACCTTTGTACTTTGCAAGAACACTGGGTTTTTATACGGATATTGTTATCTTAACGTAGAAATTTATTGGAGGTCTACATTCTACCTCTATGTTTTATTAATTATGTATAGTTGCCACTCTTAATGTGCGGATTTAAACGTTAAATTTTTTTGATGCTTATAACAATATTAAGTACCTATATTTTTTTTCCTAAAAACGTAAAAGCATGTTATTTTTTTTAACATACCAAGAAATTATTTATGTAGCAAAATAATATATTTGTGAACGATGGTTGACCAGACAACTCTACAATTGCATCTACAAAATGGAATTCGCCGTACACGCACGACTTTTTTCTTTATCGTCATTTTTATTTTCAAAAGTTTTTTGTCTACTGGATGATGGCCTCTCTTGTATAATACATGTATACACAGGCATTCCTAATAGGTATGCTAGACGTAACTATTGGTTTTAAAATGACACACATGACAATCGAGAATGCTCTTCCATATTTACCCATGAACATCATGGATCAAAATATTTTGAGCTATTTCCAAAGGTTGGTTATGCTATGTCTAATATCAGTATAGCACCTTTATCAGACATGGAATACAGATCAATGTCAAGATGACAATGGAACGTACCTGTTTGGATAGAACAAGAACCATTTTATTTCATAATTTGCATTCATCACATACTAAAATATTATAATTTATTTATTTTTATTTATTTATTTATTTATTTATTTTAACAAAACACATTACAGAGGACAACTATACATTAAAAGTAGAAACAGAATTAATTTATGACCTTAAACTAAGTTGACCTCCATCGAGATGTGTCACATGTTACATTATTTATTGATGAGTGAAACAGGTACAACATGTTCCAGAGAGAAAAAAAAAATATCAATAGGAATACTACTAGTGTAAGTGAAATATGAAAATAGCTAGAGGTAAACGCAAACACAAATGGAGAGTGCAAGAAGAAGGGAAGGAAAAAAGGGAGGAAGGGGTGTGGGAAAAGAATAATCAACAAGCTATCGCGAAGTAGTAGAATTGCTTAAAATTGCTCTGGAGATCTGTTTCTTGAAGACATGATGTGGAGTGCCAAGTATATCTAGAGAGCACCGCAGGGAATCATAACCTCCGGCCATTCGATACAGAGGCCTCCTCAAGCCCACGTTTGTCCTTGGTGTGGACAACCGAAAAATATTAGTTGATCTGGTTAAGGTCGGAACACGGAAGCTGAGAATAGATAGTAGTTCTGGAGTATCGAATTCCGACCTGCATATTTTACCCAGAGTACAAATCTCCTGCAGCTCACGTCTGAGCTCAAGAGCGGGCAGAGAACCACACCATGGCGCACCACCAAAACGTTTGCGTGTCCTACGTATAAAGGTGTTCTGGATCTTTTCAAGTTGCGTCTTGTATTTCTCGTAATAAGGATTCCATATGGGCGCACAATATTCCAGTCTTGATCTCACAAGCGACTTATATAGTGTCATTATAGATTTAATGCTTTTAAATTTTTTAGTTGCTCGCGTTATGAAGCCCAAGGTTCGGTAGCACTGCGTCGCTATTTGTTCCACGTGGTTGTTAAAATTTAATTTTGAGTCAAAAATCACCCCCAAATCCTGAGCAGTATCAACTTCTTTGAGAGTTTGGTCAAAAAGTCTATAATCATATCTGACCTTATTCCGATTTTTGGTAAAAGAAATTTTAAAGCATTTATTGACATTCAACTCTATCCTGTTGCATTTACAATAGTCACACAATCTTGAGAGATCCTCCTCCAATTTGATACAGTCAGCTGGAGATTCTATGCGGCGGTAGATTTTGAGATCATCAGCAAACAGTAGGAATTTGGAATTTAAGAAGCATTTGGAGATGTCGTTTATAAAGGTAGTGAAGAGTAAAGGGCCCAAGACAGAACCCTGCGGCACTCCTGATGCAACTCTTTGCACATTCGATTTATGCCCATTGAGTGTCAATTTCATGAGTCTGTTTGTTAAGTAGGACTCCAGCCACCGGAGGAGATCACCATGAATTACAAGACATTCGAGTTTCGACAGGAGAATCGAGTGGTCGACTTTATCGAAGGCCTTCTGGAAATCGGTATAGACTGCATCAACCTGGATCCCCTGATCCATGGCTTGGAATAAATATTCGGAATATGTTAGGAGGTTGGTAGTCGTTGAACGGCCTATTGCGAAACCATGTTGTTCGTCCAACAGTCGAGGTTTTAAAAAGAATGTCAATCTGTCTTTAACTATCGACTCGAAAATCTTGGAGAGGGGCGATAATAGAGAGATTGGTCGGTAGTTAGTTACCTCACATTCAGCACCGGACTTGTGGATTGGTACGACATGACTCATCTTCCATTTTTGTGGAAATTTTCCCTCACGTAAACTCTTGTTGAATATGTCTCTCAGGGGCTTGGCAAGATGGGAAGCACATTTTTTGAGAACCATCGGAGCGACCGAGTCTGGACCTACGCCCTTTGAGGTATCCAAGTTATTCAGTTTAGAGTAAATTTCAGAGGTAAAAACTGTAATACTAGCGAGACTATCGTTGGGTGGTATGGGAGCAGCAATGGTGCCTACTTACTGCCCAATGATGCCCATATGCATCATACCTAAAAATAATTTTTGTATTCAAAACTGAAATATTTTTAATACAATAATTAGCTAAAACTCACCTCAAAACAACTAAATATATTTATTTCACTTGAAAAATTTGAGTTTTGTTTAAAAAAAATACCAGACAAAGAGGACACGACAAGAACCACTATTTTGACAGCTATAGGCGCCAATAATTTGTTCTGCAATTATTGGTAAAATAGTTCATCTTTTTACCACCGTTTTGCCTAAACCCGTCAACAATAAGTTCAATACTATGTGAATAAAGCAAATAATATTAATCAACAGATGGCAGTATGTACTATGCCCGTTTGTTGTTAAACTTAATGATGCAGATATGCATCATCAGGTTCTGTAGGGTTAAATCGAAAGGATAGATACCTACCTCAAAAAGATCAAAAGTCAAAACACGACGTTCACAAAATAATTATTGTGTTTTATGTTGCTAAAGAACACCTTAGTGACATTTTCTCCAACACAGGGACCGAGAATACCAATAAAGTTTCTTTGGCTCCAAATTTTCCCAACATCACGAGAAGTACATAGGTGTTAATAGTGTAATTGAAATTATAACATTGCAGTGTTAAGTGCAACTACTGTTTAACTAAATAATTAATGTTTATTATTTTCCAACAATTGTTAACGATAATTTATGTCTACGAGTACCATATTCCGTTATTGTTAATATACATTTCTATACTAGTTGCAGAGTTTGCTATGTGGGAGTTTGCTATATTTGTATGCAGAAAACAAGGTATAAACATATTTTGAAATACTTGTTGGAGGTGGAGATAATCTTCAGAGAGTAACTTCTACCGTAAATTCAAGTTATTTTCGATTAGTAATGGGTCTTCCTGGCGAGCAATGAGAGGTTTTTTCCACTGCTTTCTCTTTTTTCGGGAGGAAGGGGAAAATACTTATGGACCTTATTGAATTGACTTCTTTCTGATCTTGTCTTCTTCTTCTTCTTGATATTTTCACTACGACGACGAGACAGCTTGTGAACATTCCTTCGTAATTTATTTGTCATGTCTGAGTGTTGTTGTCTTTTTCATCTGTATCTTTGATCTGTTCATGGCCTTCTATGTTTTCTTCCATTATTTCCTTTTGTAGCTTTCTAGTTCTTTCATTTCATCTCTATTTAAGTTCATCGATTCTTCCTTTTATTTCTTCAATTTTTTTTGTGTCTTCTATCATCCCTCTTCTTTCATTTCCGGTATTGGAGTTTCGTATTTCATGACTGTAACACTAACCTTGAAAAATTATTCGATACTAGATATTCATATTGTATGAATTATTTTGAGTGGAAGTATTAATAAAACAATGGTTTTGACCTCAACTTATGATTTTCTTTAAGATGCATGTTTCCTATTAAAATTTTACTTTCTCTTCATTATCAATTATTTAAGTTGCGTTTGAATTCATCAAGAAACATTCCGAATATATTATTATTACAAATGCATTTCGAAAAGCGTAAGGCCCTGTCCCAGCTAGTGCGATTGCGATGATCGCATGGACGCGGACGCCCAGTTCAAACAAATTAACATTGTATGAACGTGTCCTAACTGGGCAGACGGACAGACGTAAGTTAGATGGTCCGATCGGTGCCTTGTTTGAAATGATCGCGCATCGCGTGTATTGCTCTGTTGTATCGATAATTATTAATACGACACCTACTTGCCAAAAGTTCTTACTAACATTCATTTGTTTGCGCTGTCAAGGAAAGTGGACGCGTGATCATGCGATGGCAGCTAGGACACACAATTTTTCATTGTACGATCAAAAATTTGTTTATGCGTTCATCCGATCATGCGACCAGCTAGGACAGGACCTTATATAATTTCATATAGATATTTATAATATTCAAATACATAGAGGTGTTTAACACAAATAGTAATTAACATTCCATACAAAGCGGGGAGATAGAAGTAAGTTGTATGTAAGTTAGATTTGCACTGCTCTGGTCAGAATAATAGTTCTATTAACAAACTTGTTAATTTGCACGACTGTCTTGTTGGCTTGAACTAAAGCACTTGTATCTTACTCATGTTCCACTTCATATAATAATACCTTGAACTACTCGACTAGAATACTAACTACAATATGAGCATATTGTCAACGGTATCATAGAACTTTTCAACCAACCCTTTCCGTTATATTAAATTCGAGATCATCTAAGAGACTTTTGCAGTTACCTTCAATCTTAAATGTGACCGTTCTCATGTCTTTTGAGTTATCTGTCAACTGGTACCTGATCGGCATTTTTCAATTCAATTTGCTTTTAAACGGTTTCCAAAGAAGTTATAGTTTCAACCGACAGAAACATTTCCGTTCACTTCAAAAACCTCCCTCGTGTTTGTGACAATCGAATACATGGAAATTATTTATTTGATCAATGTTTATGTTTCTGAGTCTGATTGTCTATAATCGTATAGACAACATCTCGGAACAAGGAAACTTCGAGGTGTAGAAATTTTTTCTTATTTTATTTTGATGTATCGTCTTGATTCTATATTACTAATGCCATCAATATTACTCGGGCGCAATGTTAAACATTTTTTGCTTTAATTTTCAAACACACTTCTTTTCAACAATTGGAGTTAAATTACTAATTTGGTAGTTTATTTGCTGGAAATTTACCCTCATCTTTTTAAGGCTTATTTTATTAAAGATTTTTTAAAAAAAATTTTTTTAGATAGGTAAAAAAAAGAAAAATGAATAATGCCTCACGGAACTTTTTGTAAAATGATATAAAAATTTATAATTGCGATTATGCACGATTTCCGAAACACTCAAATCAATCGACGATGAGTGCAAAGGGGTGAAAGGTGATTTTTTTTTCTCAAACATACATAATACGATGAACGAAGTCAAGGACTGATTAAGTTTTCTATCAAGTATGTGAGTCGGTTAAAAGCAATCATAAAAACGTTTTTATTATTATGTATAAACACTGGTCCCTTCTCGATATTACTTTTTATCAATTTCCCGAAGGCAAATTCAATATTCCTCCCTCTATTCTTTTTCTTCTTCTCAGCGGTCTATTATGTTGTTATTATTACTTATTGATTGAAAGTTGATAGAGTATTCTGTGGAGAAATTTAATAATGCGGACAAAAGATTCGCTCTTATATACAGAGTATAATGGGACAGTGTGTAACCTCGTATATAGACTGGCCGTTAAAATTATTAAACATCTCTTCGTATCTAGGATGCTTAAGTTCGTTTTTTCTGTTAATTCAGTCCGTTTTTTTTTTCAGAAAATACAGTGTGTTTTGTCGACAATCTCGCTTTATCTACATAATAATTCAGAAATGTTTTTTTATTTGATTTTTACCGTATGTCATAGCATCAAGCTCAAAATACAAATGCTACGTCAGATATGAATCTGCACAGAGCCGTGGAAAATGCCGGAGAAGGTTCTTAAATACAATTTTCTGCATTAATTTTAATATATTTAGAGCTATTTGAAAAACTCTATTTTTTAGGATCTTCATACAAAATTTTAATAAACATTAAAAGTGTCAATCTTCTCTCTTTTTATGAATTGTGAAAGTTTCATTCTTCTTTTTCTATGCTTATTTCAGTTATAGAGGTCTGCAAAGCAATGGGAAGCTAGACTATATAGAACCTGTTTAATTACCTACCGATCAAGCCTGACAATCGGAATCAAAAACGTAAAGCAAGACGGGTATAAGCTAGTTTCAAATAACTTTATTATTATCAAATATTTTATTTATTTAAACGATGGAAAACGTTCTTCATGAAATATTATGTTATGCTAGGTTTAGATATAACGAGCGAATGTTCTTATCGTTTATACAAAACCCTGGTTCGGCCCGTCTTTGACATATGGTTCAGAGTGTTGGACTATAAGTAAGTTGGACGAGGGAGCATTGGAAAGGTTTGAAAGAAAGGTGATCCGCAGAATCTGTGGTCCCACCTGTGATAGTGGAGAATGGCGTGACGATGAGGTGTATAGCCTTTATAAAGACCCAACTATCACTGCAGATATTATAAGACTTGGCAGACTGCGATGGGCTGGACACATTCAAAGAATAACTGGCGAGGATTATGCCGAAGAAGATGTTGGACGGCAGGCCGAGCGGAAGACGAAGACCAGGAAGACCGAATCTTCGGTGGTTAGATGGTGTAGTGCGAGACGCCCGACAAATTGAAATCTCCAACTGGCGGAGTGCCGCGCTGGATCGTCAGTCGCGGAGGCAAGCTCTTGAGGACGCCAATGTTTGTAGAGCCACTGATCAAATTAGACTGTTCTTATCTTTAAGATTCCACCGAATTCTTTAATTATTTATTTATTACAATTATAAACGGCAATAGCCTTTAAAACAAATACAACAATGTAAAAATACAGAAATGGCATGCAACGTGTGTCAAAAATCGTTAAAACAACAAATCAGTTGATGCAACAACAACAATATATAAAATCAAAAAAGACAAAAATGGTCAATGTGCCAAATATAGAATCTAGCAAAATTTTACAGAATACAAGTAGTAAAATAAACAAGTGCAAATAAAAGTATGCAGCTTTTAAATTTGAAAAAGGTAGGACACAATCATAGGAACAACTATTGATTAAATTTTATTAAGACGGTCAAACAGGAACAGATAAAAGCAATAAAAGGTCAATGTGTTAAACATCTATAAAATAAGGTAGTTGAAGCATATAAACGGTGCAAAACTATTAATTTAACTTTCAGTCTCAGAATCGGCACTACAAGAAGAATATTCAGTAACATACATAATTGGCACTTGTAATCAGAATATATCATATGTAATCTATGTTTTTATATTCTAGTTCTAGAGAATTGTTGGCAACCTCGGCTACGATAAGTAATCGCTTCTGCAGCTGATCATCGTAGAAAGGTGCGGTGTGGGTAGAGGACAGGTGTCATAGCTCCGTAACATAAGAGTGTGGACTAGAATCCAAACCATTGGAGGTCTGATCCATGCAGCTAGAGACAGGGAGGCCTTGTCCACGTTCTCTTATTAATAAACGGTGGTTCAGGACAGGCATGTAATACTCGTATTCAAAAACATATACTTACTTAAATTATTCCTAAGAGAGCAAACACTCGATTACTTAAACTTATTTTAGATATTGTTCTGCAAAATAAAGTGTTTCGAATAATTAAAATATAACTTTCTTCATTGAGAGAACTTTACGAGAAGAGCCATCGATCCCTACAATTTATCATTTCGATGCGAAGTATTTCGAATTATTCGAAAACTTTTCCAAGACATCTAAACTGACAGATGTAACTTGCTTTCTTCTATCTCGCTAAACTTTAGTTTACTTAAGTAATAATACGGAATATTATTATTGTTATTATTTTTTGCATAGAGCGACGGGACGTGACGCCACTTAGTAAAGTTGTGTTGGGAGTTTAGTGACAGCTGACGAACCGCCTATGTTGTTGAAATATAACTAGATGATTTAGTGTTATGTGTATAAATTTTCCCAAAAAAGTTTTCGTTGAATTTGCGATAACGCTGATTTAAGTCAGTAACATCAGAATTTTTCTCTTAATGTAAAACGGTTTTAGGGTTTTTACTGGTAAGCTTTGCCCATTAAGGATTTCTTCAGCAGAGCTTAGGTGATTTTCTTGTTTGTACCAATATTGCCGTCTTAGACGTACCTACCTATAACAACACATATTCAACTTAAGAATAACCTATTGCTTCCGAAACTCTGTTGGCGCTATAAATAATTATCAATTTATTCAACGAAATTTATTTATTTATTTTATTTATTAAATCATTCACGGCGTTAACGCCTTTTACATGTCATTAATTTATTAAGAAAGTGAACAAACAAAAATACCAACAATATCACACAAATCGAATACAATCATACAATATAGTTAAAACAATAATAAAAAAAAATAAAATTTATGATAAAAAAGCACGATTCAATTTAATTTTATTTAATTTAAAACAAAAGCAAAAGGAAAACATTATCTACGCGTATAAAAATATTAAGGATAAAACAAAAAAATAAAAATCGGAAAAATAAACCAAAATACAATAATCTCCATAAGACCGATACAATAACGAACGTCAACAAACCCTGGATTAATAACAACAAAGAAGGCAATGACAGTGTACAAACAAAAAATCAACGGATACAGACGACAAGACATGATTAGCACCACAATAGACTGATCAATTATTGGGAATTCGTTAATACGAAAAATGTAACAAGAGTTCTCTTTTAAAACTGTCTATACCCGCCTGGAAAATATCCACAACATGACCGAGCTCATTACCCACCCTGTGAAGACGCCGCACCGTAGAATTGTGCAGATAGTTAGTCCTTGAATAAACCTCAGAAAACACCGAATTAGTTCTTGTGAGTCTTTGAGGAACACGGAGCTGCACGAGATGAACGAGCTCCGGACAATCCATCAAAGAATGAACCATTTTGTAAAGCAACATGAGATCGTTAACCAAACGGCGATGTTCCAAGGTCTGAAGACCCAGCTCACCCATGAGCCTATCGTAGTCAATATCAGCCAGCGAAATACCCATTTTAAAGTTGACGAACCTCAAGAATTTACGTTGAATACCTTCAAGCCTTTTAATATGCACGGCATAGTGAGGTGACCAAATAGGCGTATTGTACTCTAGCAGAGGGCGCACAAGTGATACATATAGGGTTCTAAAAGACCATAGACTAGACAAATCACGAGAGAGGCGCAACACAAAACCAAGCGTTCTAACAGCAACATCAGCTACACCGACCGTATGATCAACGAAAGACAGATCTTCGCTGAATGTAATCCCAAGATCACGAATACTCGTGACGGATTCAAGGGATGAATCATTCAACCGGTAATCAAAAACAGTTTTTGTTCTAGATCTACCGAACCGCACAACCTGACACTTGGATGCATTGAGATCAAGACCATTCCTCACACACCATCGAGATAGGCAATCAAGAGAAGACTGAATAAGCTCGCAATCATGCTGGCAAACAATCTCTCTAAACAACTTCATGTCGTCAGCGAACATCAATACATTTACTGCCCCATTGATCGACAATACTATATCATTTACGAACAGGTTGAAAAGCACGGGTCCCAGGTGAGAACCCTGAGGGACACCACTCGAAGCAAGAATTTCATTAGACATATGACAACCAATTCGCACTCTCAGGGATCTATCCGTTAGGTACTCCTCAAACCATCTCAATAAAGAGCCGCGTATGCCGTATCCAAACAATTTTAATAACAAAATATCATGAGGGACCCGGTCAAATGCTTTGGAGAAGTCGGTATAAACCGAGTCCACCTGAATTCCCCGTGAAACTGCTTCGACCAAATAGTTGCTGTAAATCGTCAAATTGGTCTGGGTTGATCGAGAGGGCATAAAACCATGCTGGAGGGGGCTAATGACTCTACAGAAAAAACCACCGATTTTCGAAACCAAAATAGATTCGAACATCTTAGGGATTGAAGACAATATACAAATTGGTCTGTAGTTTGTGACTAAAGATTTATCACCCTTTTTGAACACAGGAGTCAAGAAACACTCCTTCCATAAAGACGGAAAACATCCGGAGGACAGCGATTCCTCAAACAGGCAAGCCAGAACAGGCGAAAGCACATCCATGCAACCCTTCAAGAAGACATTGGGGACACCATCCGGCCCAAAAGAAGATGATCCCTTCAAATCACGAATAGCACGCCGCACGTCCTCGTCCAGAATATGAATGCTTGGCAGATCGACTTCAGCAATCGCCTGAAAATCAAAACCGTTAGCCAGGCCCACTGTGTCGACATATACGCTACCGAAAAATCGAGCAAAAAGATCAGAAATCTCGCGCAAGGAATCAGCCGACTCATTACCGTAAAACATCTCATGTGGAAATGCACACTTTTCGTCGCCAATGGCTTTTCTGTATTTCCACAAACTATTAGCGTTACTCGGCATATCTGCCTCGATAGAATCTATGTAGGTACGATAGCATTTTTTAGACATTATGGAGCATTTCTGTCTTAAATCCGAGAAATGCAGGTAGTCGTTATGAGCCATCGTTTCCTTGTAGCGTCTGTGGGCTAACTTCTTACTGAAAATAAGCTGCCTCAACTCCGAAGTAAACCACTGTGGAAAATGTGAAGACCTCGTGTATCTGACCGGGACAAACAGGTTTATAGTATTGCGTATGTAGAAATAGAACCTCTCCAACATTTCATTCAGCCCCACCGACCCAGAGAACAGACAACCCCAATCCAGTCCGGTCAAGTAACTAGAGACCCTGCCGTAATCAACCCCGCAAAAATTATACATAACAGTGTAATCATCAGACCTCCGCGAAAGAGCTCGGCATCCCTCCATGGATATCTCAATTGGGGGATGATGATGATCAACACCCAGCAATTCCAACGAGGCAGGGCCAACCGAAATCGAACCAGTGTCGCCCGATAGGACCAGATCAAGAACTTTACCATTTCCGTTTCTTACTGAGTTAAACTGATTCAAATTCAAGTAACTAGATGACTCAAAAAATGCCAGCGAACAATCATCATCCGAACCATCCGCAGCCACACAGTAAGCGCCATCAGGTTCCACGACCCATTCAATGCGAGGCAGGTTATAGTCGCCCACAACAAGCATTCTACTTTTAGGAAATTTGTCCATCAGGACCTCCAAGGTGTTAAAATGTTCGGCGTATCTATCAGAATTAGAGCCTGGAGGAATATACACGCAGCCCAATAGAATTTTCTCCAAAGGAAGCCTAATCTGAACAAAGATTTGTTCGATATCCTCGCACCTTATCGAGACTTTAGAACTGGGCAAATTTTCAGCAACTGCAATCAACACCCCTCCCCCGCGCACTTTAGCACTGCTTTTTGAACTTCTGTCACATCTATATACTTTGTAACCACAGAAGCCAAGTTCAGCGGTACGAACAGATGAACTTAACCAAGTCTCTGTCAGAAAAAAAGACGTCGCAGTCAAACAATGGTACAGACTGGCGCAGCAGAGTAAGCTTAGTGTTAAGCCCCCTTACATTCTGGTAATAGCAGGTGAGTTTTTTGACTGCTTATCCTTCACAATCTGTGGTCGCCCCCTAATATACTTGATGCGAATGTCCCTTTCACCCGCCTCCTGCCTTGCACACAGATCACTTTTCAACTTGAGATATATGTTTCTTTGAATAACCGTCTGATCCCTAAAAATTTTGATATGTTTAGGAATCAAGTGAAACTTAGAGAAAATATTGCCTACAATATTCCTGTCATCGAAAATAACCTTCACTGGACGGGGCTTGCTGCCCTTAGACCTACCCAATCTCATACATCTCATCCTGACATCACCCAGGCCACGGTCAACACTCCGGAGTACATCACGCACATTTTCCTCATCAATCCTGCATGCATCAGATACATTTTGGGAATCATTCTCCTTCAAATTACATAATATGATATTATTCCTACGTCTCTCACGCTCCTCAATTTCATCCGCAAACCTGTCAACGTTAGATGCATCAGCATCCCCAGAGACAGAATCAAGTCGCTGCTCCAACAATGTCACCCTGTTCTTTAACAAGGTGTTTTCACTGAGCAAACGTTCCTCAAGGGAGGACAATTTCAAAGACAACTCATCCATCCTAGTGGATACGTTATGATTCAGAAGTTTCATATCAGATCGTATTTCGGCTAGGCTGCTATTGAGAGAAGACAAACACTCTCTCAAAGAAGCGGCCCCATCAACAGAAGACAAACCGCCAGCGAAAATAGTTGGAGTAACAGCTCCAGCCGCGGAAGAGACAGCAGAAGAGATAAGCGGACTAAGATGGGCGTCAACCCCTCTGGGTCTAGTGGCAGCACGCGAAGAGCCTTTACCACCAGTCCGAGAAGACGAGCCAGGACTAGCCACCGGCCTGACTTTGCGTTTTGTTTTCACAGAAGAGGATTCCATAGTGTGATGAAAACTACAATTAAGAACTGAAATAATTTAGGTTAAGAAGTATAAAATACGACAAAAATTTGTGAATGAGGCAGAACAACAACAAACAACTAGCAAACAAATTTAGAAATTATAAAATAAATCCATCAGTTGGTTCATTGAACGTTTCTACAGCTAACAACTAATATTTTTATACTTACTTACTAGTAATAAAGATCAATAAAGAAGACGATAGGTTCAATGGAGCAATATTAATTAATTTTAAATATTGGAAAAGTAATAATTATTATACAAAATAAGTATATAATAGAATATAAACACTGCCTTTAAAATGATTAAAATTGACAATTAAAATACCTACTTAATATAAAGATAAAATAATTTAAATGTTTGAATGGTAAAAATAAAGTATATTAAAAAAGTATATGACAAAAATATAAATACTCAGAATTAAAATTACTTTGTACATAAAACAAAAATCAATAAAAGCAAATGTATGATTCTTAATGGACAAATAAAATACCTGCAAGAAAGAATGATGAAGAAGAAGCAAATTGACTAAGAAAATTTGATTTCGTTGAGCGGTAAAAATAAGATTAATAATTAAATAGCAGGATCACTATCAATGTGAATCCATAAAAAAAAAACAAATAAAATAAAAAAATAATAATAATAATAAAAATTCATATGAGCAATATAAGATATAATAAGGAATAAATTTAATAAAATAACTAGTGAGATTATTAATGTGAGCGTTAGTTAATTAAAAGTTTACGTTATATTATTATAAAGAGAAGAAATCAATAGTTAAAGTCAATTGATAAAAATAAAAGTCAAAAATAATAAAAAAATTAAAGAAAAATAATAATAAATATGAAGAAACAAGAAAAAAAAAAATACACTATAAAAATTTCACATGAGATGTCCCGACGATGACTCGAACCACGATCGCACGATCTGAGATCCAACGTCCTTACCGCAACGCTACAATGGCCAGTGACGTCGCGGGCACAAAACGATATTATGTACTGTCTCTGCTAATTTGGGTTCCCGTGTCGATCACAACAGTCAACTATGATTTCATTCCCAGGAACAAACCAACTTCACGATTATATGTGATTGGTCACTTATGATGTTGCACAGCATATGATTGGAAATGGAACAACAATGGCGCACAACAATACCGCAATTCCATTGGTCGCATTACTGATAGAGAAATGTAGACCTTAGGTGATTTTGACAACCATTGATTTTTGCCAATTGTAGTTTTCAAATAATGGATTTATAGCTCAATCACGAAAGTTCAGCTGCTGCCAATTCAATCACAGTACAACACAAAACTCGGGAATTCGCAGTGCGTACACAACACAAGAACAAAAAACTATTTACACCAAATATGTATTTTTAAAAACAATCGATTCGCGGAACAATGTTCACTTTCAGACGACTATATGATTGATGAAATTATATCGAAGATTTTCAGTGAAACGATAATACAATTATAAGGTTGTATTTGTAGTTGGATAGTTCACGATTTTGTAAACAATCAATAGTATTTTATCGGTACAAACTTTCAACTAGTGGGGTGAAAAAAACCCTTACATAGAATATATAAATTACGTTAAATAATATAGGTTGTTGTTGTTTTGTAACATAATATTATTATAATATAATAATCTCTAAACACCATTTAAGTGATCCTGTCAAATGACGCAAATAAAGTTGAAAAACTCGCTAACACTAGATATGTATAAAAGAAAAGTAAAAAATACCGACAGATAGAATGGCCAACTAACGTCTCCAACTCAACGAATCCTTGTGGGACACAAATACGTACATACATGTAAGTTTGAAAATTGTCTAGACGGGAACTGAAGGAATCAACAGCCATAAATGCCTGTCCACCACCCTGGCAACGAGAGAATGTTGTAACAAAGCACGCCATAGAAAACCAACGCCCCGGTGGTAGAAAAGTTAACTTATACACGAAATTTGAATTTGGAATTCTTTACAATAAATTCTCAGCATACTTTTCGGATAGACATTAAGATTTTAGGTAGACACATTGAACAACCGTCATTTATCCTTTGAATCCTCTATTTGTGGTAGAATTGTGTTGACAACCGGTCAGAATATCAATTTCATAGCGATCTATAGACCTCCCAATATTAGTAAACCTGCATTTGTGACGGAGTTGGAGGATTATATATCTAGGAGTTTCTCGGTTGATGATAATGTTGTACTGATTGGGGACATCAACTTGAATCTTTTGTCAGATGAAAGTATTGTACAGAAATATCAAGGTGTTTTATTGGATAACTATTTTGTAAACTGTATAAATGGAGCTACGCGAGAAGTGATAGTATGTAATAAGATGGTAAAAAGTTGTATTGATCATATCTTCGCAAGAGTTGCAAGCCTAGGCAAGATGGGCGCTCTATCTCTAGACAGTTGTATATGGCATGTAGAAATAACTGACCACTATGCAGTGGCTCTTCGAGTGTTATTCGGTAATAATAATAATCACGGTCAGGGCACGGCGCGCTCCACAGTAAACGAGGGCGGCTCTAAAGCCGATACTGCCATATCTCAAAAAATGTTCAGAAAATTATGTAAAGAGGCGAATTGGGAGCACTTGCTACGAATCAATGATAGTAATATTTTGTACAATGAAATAAAACGAATGTTCTATGATATTTATAGTAAAAGCTCTGTTAGTAAGGTGAGTGCGAGTGCTGTTAGACCGTCTCCAGTGGCTGCTTGGATGTCCTCAGATTTGCTTGCGAAAATAAAAAAGAGAGATGTACTGTATAGAAGATGGAAGAGTAATCCGAAGAATGTTGTTCTTGAGAGTAATTATAAATGTTTTAGAAATGTAGTAAATATGAGTATCAAAAGGGCAAAATTTTCATTTTATAATAACAAATTTATGCAAAATTTTGGAGACGTCAAAAAAACATGGGATTGTTTGAACAGTATCTTGGGACGAAAACCGAAAAATGATTGTGATCAAATTATTAAAAAGTATTTTTCCAGTGAATGTAAAATTGATGATGTCGCTAAAAATTTTTTGAACTATTTTACGGATAGCATTTCTCAGATGTTGCATGTGTGTAACCACACGGCGATCAATATTGTACAACCCAGTGTGCGACTTAGTATGTTTTTACCCGCGGCTACTGTCTCTGATGTAAAAGGAATTGTCACAAAACTAAAAAACACTGCACCAGGGATAGACAATATTAGGGTCTGTGATATTAAAAATAATATTGATATTTTGGCTCCGACATTGACTCATTTGGTAAACTCAATTATTAGGCAGGGTGTGGTGCCGGATGAACTTAAATGTAGTATTGTAAGGCCAATTTATAAAAATGAAAAACATAATGAGATAAAAAATTATAGGCCAATAAGTATTCTCCCAATTATCGAAAAAATTATGGAGAAATATCTGTTGTTAAAATTAAGTGCATATTTGAAGGAGCATAATTTAATGGACCCCTCTCAACATGGGTTCCAGGAGAACAGAAGCACAGAAACATTACTTAGCCAGTTTTCGAGTCACATAAATTCGGAATTAAATAATAAAAAACATGTTCTGGTGCTGTTCGTCGACAATTCTAAGGCGTTTGATACCATCAATCATGGCAAATTGTCTGATATGCTGGAGCGCATTGGAGTGAGGGGTCCTGTATTGAAGCTCTTTCAGGACTATCTAAAACAGAG
This sequence comes from Mystacides longicornis, assembly GCA_963576905.1. Taxonomy (NCBI): domain Eukaryota; kingdom Metazoa; phylum Arthropoda; class Insecta; order Trichoptera; family Leptoceridae; genus Mystacides; species Mystacides longicornis. The sequence goes on along the minus strand of OY756426.1, from coordinate 27,874,114 downwards.
AAAAATTACTATAAAAATTTGTAATCATTTGAGTGAGAAAAAAGATATTCTGACGGGGGTACCGCAGGGTTCAATTTTGGGCCCTACTCTGTATGTAATTTTTGTCTCATGTATGAGGGTATTGTTTCGCCACTGTAAGTATTTTGTTTATGCCGATGACACGGCCCTTGTGGTATCGCATCGGGATGAGATGGAGGCTCGCAAATTGTTGCAGTACGACTATGATAGATTGGTTCGGTGGTCACATGATTACGGCTTGATTATCAATGCAAAGAAAACCAAGCTGATGCATGTCAGATCTCCAAGTATTGCGGCGGTTGGTGGGACTCCGAAGCTGGTGTCACACAATTATGAGTGCATACATAAAAATGTTGAGCTGCCCTTATTATGTGATTGTCCATGTATAGATATTGTAAATAAGTTTTTGTATCTGGGATTAAATATTTTTTTTTTTTTTTTTTTTTTTTTTTTTAATTTTTAATTAAAAAATATATACAAGTACAAAACATATAGGTACATTGACAAATATATCAAATGAAAAAGTCAATTTTATATGCCCCATTTGAAGTTAGAAACTTGTGTATGGGGCAATTAAAAAATAAACTTAGATGATTAGAGCAATTATTTACAAACAAATCTACAGCAAATTAGAATGAAATAGGTGAAATCAAATATAAGCAGTTTACAATTATTCCTTACACACATACCGATAATAAGTAAAAGATTTTTTTTTTTTTTTTTTTTTTTTTTTAATTTTTTTTTTAAGTAAATATATTTTTTAATTTTTTTTTTTTTTTTATTATTTTTTTTTTTTTTTTTATTTTTTTTTTTCTCAATATTTTAAATTTTTATATTTTCTTTTACCACTCGGAAATATATATTATTTTGATAGGTATATCATGTTTGTCTTGCATAAAATATTCAAAACAGTTTAAAAACTCTTGAACAAGGTTCATGTGCACTAAGGTAGATTTAGAGTCTTCTTTTCTTTCAATTTGTTTTTAAATTTCTTGAAACATTTTTCCTTCTTTATATCCCTCGATAGACTATTAAAATACTTGGTACCAAGATAAACATAATGGTGTTGTGCAATTGTTTTTTTGCACAGTGGTACCATCAAGTTCCCACTCATGCAGGATCGTTGGCTCCGTACCACTTCACCAGTCTGATATTTGAAGGTCTCTTTGTGTACCTGTAGCGTAGCAATATTTTTGTATATTTCATCTATACTAGGCACCCTAAAAGTATCAAACAGTTCATCAGTAGGGAATGATCTTTTTTTCTTAAGTATAATTTTAATCAGTAGTTTCTGTACCACATGGAGAGGCCGCACATTGGTTGGGTATGTTCCCCCCCATGCTACAATGCCATAAGCCAATATTGCATGCACAAATGCATAGTAAACCACTCTCAATGACTGTATAGACATGATATTTCTGAGTCTTAGAAAAATGTAAATCATTTTGCGCAATCTATTTACGGTTGACTCTATATGGTTTTTCCATTTCATGTCTTGATCTATTGTGATGCCCAGATATCTGACTGACTTCTTACATAAGAGGGTTGTGCATCCCCGCATGTTGCACGATGAACCACAACATGCCCCATCGTGAACCTTCACCGACAGATCCTGAGGTATCTGAGATGGCATCAAAGAGAACGGTATCACCACTGTCTTATCCGCATTCATTGAGAGTATGTTATCGTCAAACCATTTCTTAATTATATTAATATGACGATTTGCTTTCTCAACTGTCTCGGTCCAACTATCGCCAGTCGTCAACATTACGGTATCATCAGCATAGGCAATTAACTTACTACCAATGTTCAGTTTGAAGATGGTATTAATATAAAGTATAAACAACAGAGGTCCCAGTACTGTCCCCTGGGGAACTCCGTAAGTTGGGGTTCCAGGGTCACTCAGAACATTAGATAGTCTTACCATTTGTGTCCTATTCAAAATATACGATTTGAACCATAAAAATGCTTTATTTTGTATACCGATGTTTTTCAATTTATTTATTAGTTTTGAGTGTGATACACTATCAAACGCCTTACGTAGGTCAATAAATGTGCCAATGCATTTCTTATCATTATCTAAATTATTTATTATGCCTGACGTGAGTGACGCTATAGCATCGTGTGTACCACAGCCCGTCCTAAAACCGAACTGTCTATCGTCTAAGATAAAGTTTTCTTCAAGATAGGTCATGATTTGTTTTTTTACTATTTTTTCAATTACTTTAGCGATATTAGAAATAACAGATATGGGTCTATAATTTGTTGTTAATTCAGGATTTCCGGCTTTAAAAATAGGAGTTATAATAGCTTGTTTATAATTAGTTGGGAATTTTCCTACTTGTAAGCTTAAGTTTGTTATAAAAGTTATTGGAAGGCTTAAATAATTCCTAAATCTCTTTAGTAGAGGGGCACTAAACCCATCATATCCTGGTGCTGAACCATCCCTTAGTGTCATTATCATGCTCTCAACTTCGCCTTTTTCAACTCGAGAAAAAACTGTGAAAGCAATGTCAGTATTTTCATTTAGATTGTGGTGTATATTCTGATCATTAGAGTCGCTGTTGATCCGTTCTGCTTCAACAATTCTTCTTGCAAGATTCCTGCCTACATCAAGGAAAAACTGGTTAAATATGTTAGAGCATCGTTTTGTCTCCTTTACTACATCAATTTTAACATTTTCATGGTTTATTACATTTATTGTATTTTGTCTGCCTCTATCTCCATCCAATATTTCATTAATAATCTTCCACTTAGCTTTAGTATTATTGTAATTTTCATTCATTTTATTTTTATAGTACACTTCCTTGGCATGCTTAATTAACAAGTTTAATTTGCTTTGGTATTTCTTAAATAAGGATAAATAGTGTAAGTTGTTTGGTGATCTTTTTATATTGCGATATAGTTTTTCTTTTTTTCTAATTGAATTTACTAAACCAACAGTGATCCATGGTTTAATCGGTCTATTTTTTGAGTTTATTTTTATATTTTTATTTGTGCAATTTTCTGAAATGATTCTAGTCAATGTAGACTCAAAGGCATTAACAGCAAGGTCAACATCGACTTCGGATATAACATTCGTCCAAGTTTCCCTTTTTAGCGCATTTTCAATAGCTTGATAGTCCATACTCTTTTTTTCCACATATTTGTATTTGATGTCCATCTTCGATGACTGCATGTCATAATTGAAAATAGTTGCGTAGTGATCTGTTATACCACATCTCCATAAAACAGACTTTATATTATGAATATTGTTTGTGTTGGTCCATACGTGGTCCAAGCATGATGGGCGCTGCCCGTAACATTCACGTGTGTAAGTGTTAATGCACGATTTAAAATTAAGTTCGGTCATCATGTTAAGATATTCTGTTTTAATGAAACTATTTTTATCGTCCAATATATTAATGTTCATGTCTCCCACAACAATCGTAAACATATTATTGTTTCCTTTCAACATACAATATAGTTCCCTTAAAAACGATTCCATGTCAGAAGCATGTGTTCTGTATATTACAATTATTCTAAAAAGTCTTTTACAATAAATTAATTCCAATTTTATACAGTTTATATGTTGTATTATTATTTCCTCATATAACTTGACAGTACAGTCATCAGATATAAACACAGCTATACCCGAGTTTTTATTTATTTTATGTTTTGAGCAGTAATATTTGTAGCCTTTTAAACTATATGGTATCTCATTATAATTATGTGTCTCTGTCAAAGCAATGCATTGTATTCTATTTGTCAAATTGTTTATTGATGTTGCAAATTCATCGAAATTTTTATTTATGCTTCTTATGTTCATTTGAAGTACGGAGAGACAGTCTCTGGAACCAATAATTTTATTATACTCGTCTATATTATCACAGATCATTTCGTCTATAGTATTATAGTCATCTATGTTACTTCCAACGTCGTCATGCATGGCGAAAAATATTAAATGAATAAGAAGCATTTGTTATTAAAATAAGGCTACAATACCTGTCAATATATGTATATACGCACATTAGGGTACAACATATGTAGCCCACATTATATGTATAGACAAGAACATCCAGTGACATTCCATTTTCGACATAGTAACAGCAATACAATATCAATACACTCATAACCATTATGACAATGGGGGGGTTAGACATTCCGTGAATCAAGCATAACATATCACAATAATTACACTCGTTGAGCATGCTTAAGGCAAACACTATTCTGTTATTCACTACAACAAAAAAAACTGGGATGAAATCTGATAAGTAGGGACGAAACAATGTTATGTCATTCCCTTCCGGACAAAAAAAGCAAGAGTGAAGATAATAATTATTGATTTCACATGTAAATATCAATGTGTTTACATTAATTTCAATATTGTAAAATGCAGTTTCAACGCTAAATATCATTTCTTTTGGGCAATGTGAGGATGTGTAATATTTAAATTTCATAGAGACCACAAAATACTTACAAGGGGAGCATTCAGCGCATGACAATAAATATTTCGCTGTGCAATACATAATAGGGCAATAACATTGTTCCGTGGTGCAGCAACTAAGTGCCGAACTGTCTTCACGCGCTGACTGTAGTAAAACATAAACAAACATAGGTACGTCAACAGAGTATACATGCAATGACAGAACGCTACACTCACACAGAAACAATATAATAATTATTCCAATCATACAGCGCGTTCGGCACTCTACTACACGCTCTTCAGCTACACAATTTATATTAATAATTTCTAGTCAATATTCCACTTTCGACATTGCTTGCTTGTAAGAATTTTCATAGTAGCTGCACAATTTATTATCCATGGCATTGTGTCCTACACTTATGTCTTTGTCAGTTTTGATTTTCTCTCGAACACAGTTAGCACATTCTGGTGGTTTGTCTTTTTTGTCGCACGCATCAAATCGGTGTCCAGATCCACAGTGGGAACAAGTCGGTGGGTTCATCTTTCTCAAACAGCTCATTGAGGCGTGTCCCAACTGTAAGCAGTGGAAACATCTGATAGTCGGATCAGCGTCTTTTACAGGTATTCGTTGGAATCCTACATATATATACTCCTTCTCCAGTAAGCATCTTCTAGCTGTGGGGGTCATCTCTACTATAACGTTTTTAATATCCGGTTTCCTTTTAGATTGTATAGTTCTAATAAGGCGTATGTCACTCTGCTTTACACCAACACATTTCAGCTGTTTATTTTGCAAATATATGTCATTCGCTATTTCCGACTCTTCATAGTCCGCTACCAGGCCTTGAAGTATTAAGCGAGGTTTCTTTTTATTTACCACCTCGGCTTGACAAAACATATCAAGTTTTTCATTGACGATCTTCGCCAACAGTGTTGCATCTTCCTTTGTCGGACACCGTATAAGAAGTTTTTTTTTATTGTGTATTCCCTTCATATGTATCACCGATATTCCAATTTCAGAAGGTTTAATTTTTTTACGGATCTGTTTTTCGATATCTTCTATTGTGAAGAAATTTTCTCTATCCATCTTTTCCGAAAGAGTATCATTAGCTGTCTTCTCCTGTGATTTTGGAGGATCTTTCTTCTTAGGATGAACAAATACTGAGTAACCTCCACCACTTTCCCTCGATTTATGGTTATTTTTGTCTGTTCTGCCCTCCCTTAGATTCACCATAGCCTTTTCCACAATGACCTCCACATCATTTTTGGTCATTACATTTACATTTTTAACTGCATTGGCGACTGAAAGTGCGTGGGCTGTATTATGAATTGTTTTTAGGTACTCGATAATTCTATCACGCGCTGTAACGGCTATTCTCAATTTTTTATCCAATATCATATTTTTAATTTCTTCAATGGAGTCAGAGATTTTATGAAAGTGGTCTTGCTCATTTGATGGATTAGTTGGGTGTTTGTTTTTTAGAATCTCCGCCCATGTAATTTCTTCATTTGGAGTAGATATAGGTGTTTGTTCTTTTTCATCCTCCTTTTTTGGTGTTTCTGGAGGTGATCTAAGGGTTAAGTCTGATTTAGTGAATGGAGAGGTCATGTCACAGACGCAGTGTTACACCCGTTATAATGAAACAGTTCCGCGGGAATATTTCAGTGCGCTATGATTGGTTGAAATTCGGCTGTCAACTGACCGGCCGGTGTTCACTTATAAAAATTATAGTTTGTGACAATTCTCTGATATTATTATATTTGTGTATTTTTTATAAGTTTTAGCTGTTATTTCAGGTTAAAGATTTAATTAACTTACTCGCAGGTTTCGGAGGAATATTTCCCGAAAGTTACGTGTGTGTACACTCAGTATTCACAGACTAATTTGTTATTAATTGCGGAGCACAGTTAGATGATGTATCAACAACTTTATGACAACTATTTTATTATATATATTATATAAGAGTTTAAGCGAAACAAAGAAGAAAGGTTGTGGTAGGTACCTACAAAGTCACATAATATCAGTGGAAGAAGCAAATTACGCGAGCTTGGACATAAAACAGTGAAGTTTGATGGGAAAAAGCCAATATCGATAATTTGTGAAAACGCGAGAAAAATCTTATTCAAAGTACATGTAAACATGATTATATGGCTTATATAGACAATAGATTTAAGTGGGACATACATGTAAATATAATTTGTAAAAGGTTAAGATCAATTGCTGCTATGCTTTATAGAATAAGATATTTTGTGCCTAGGTCCACACTTATTACTGTATACAAGTCTTTGGCTGAATCTTTGATTAGATATGGTATTGGTAGCTGGGGTAATTGCACTAATACTAATTTGAAAAGGGTAATGTTCGCACAGAAATCGATTTTAAGACTAGTAGTGGGGGAGCAGGTTTGCAACGCGGCGCGGAATGATATTTCATTATATTTTAAAAAATTGAATGTACTATCAGCTAAAGGCTTGTTCTGGCAGAGAATGGTCCTTGACCAATTTTCAAAAACCGAATTTAAAGATAATCCGCGACATAAGCATCACACTAGATTTAAGTTTAATGATGGGTATGTGGTCCCCAAATTTAATAATAAGTACGGTAAAAGAACATTAGAATACAACGTGCCAAAGATATTTAATATGATGCCGGCATCTATTAAGGAATGCAAAAGTAAAAATATTGCAAAAAAATTAGTCAAGGAATGGTTAATAAAGTGTGGATTTGTATATAATTAACTATTTAAATTAATGTTTAAATTTAATTATGGTTTAAGTATGTTTTTAATGTAGTAGTAGATTAAGTAAACTTTCTTTGTATCATGTACTTACAATTAAAGAGAACACGCCGACAAATCTTTAGATTTGGCGTGACTCAATCATAGTATTATACTTGTTTTTGTAAATAATTATGTTCTATATTTATATCAATAAAAAAAAAAAAAAAAAAAAAAATCGAACACTACGTAAAACGGTTGACGATGTCCCACCATCACCTATATAAGAAGGCCTTAGCGCTGGCAGCCATTTTTCCTCTAACGTCACACCCGACCTGTGCTATATGATAGATATCATAGAGTACAGGTAAGTACATACAGATAAGGCATGTGCATACTGGGCCTTACAAGGTGACGTCACACTCTCAGCGCTAAGGCTTTCTTATATAGGCGGTGTTGATGATGTCCGTTGAAAAATGGTGACAGCGGGTGATTGCTAGTAATTTTAATTATATTTGTTTATTTTTATATTTGAATGACTTGTAAACAACGTTGTTTTATTTATTCTTTCAATAATTCAAAACATCACAAACGCATTTTGTTATTTTTTCCTTTGAAATGTAACACTGTATACATATTATTATAATATTTCCCTTGTGATCGTTTGATAAGAAGAATATTCAATGCCAAGTCACTCGTAAACAAATAATGCGAGACAGTGTAGGTATTTCGGATGAAAGAGAAAAGATGAAAGTTGAAAGTAGGTACCTCGTGTCCTATTGTGTACACACGAAAAGTTTTCTTATGACATATTGTTTACCTCCTGAACTTCCATTTCTGATTTTTCTTTCAAGGTGATTCGCATTATGATGTCACAAAGTATTAGGTAGGAATTCTATTGAGAGTAACTGAACATTTTTTTTTACTCAACCTTAAGTCGTCTCGATTTTTTTTCATCAAGCTTGAAATTCTCGAACTGAACAATTACTCGTTTACACTACAGAAAGCAGTTTCGAATCCTGCCGGGGGTACTGGATCTTGATCTCAATTGTTGAACATGTTGGAAATTCTCACGATTATTAGGGGTTTCGGGTATTTGAATATTACCACCTAATGGCGAACGTTGTTTGGACAAAGTGATCAGAATAAGCCAGCCTTCGAAGTAACAGTAGAAGATGGTCGTTAACCTGTAGTGGTTTGTTCGTACCATTTAAGATATAATATCAAGTGAATAATTGTCATAAGATGTTTGTGAATAAGTACCTACTGTTTATTTTTTCAATTTTTTTTTGTTTATTTCTTACAAGTCAAATGGAGTACCTGCAACTTAAAGATTGTGGTTTGTGGGTCAGTATTATTTTTTTTAGATTTCACCGGTTTTCAAAATTTTATCTGTTTTAAGAAGTTGTGCATACTTGATATCAACTTTATGGGCGGTTTTTATACAACTTTATATGTAGTTACTTATTACTTATTAATAATTACCAGAAGGTTACACCACATCCTAAAAAAGTTGCAAGAAAATAGGTAGATTACGCTATCGTGATGAAATAAAATAGTTTTTTCAACCAACCAGTGAACGAATAATTTGTAAAAGGGAAATTCTAATCTAAAATGAGAGTAGATATCTAGTGGTAGGTAGGTAGAAACGAATTTAAATATTTCCGGTGGAAATGCAAATAGGTAATATTCTGACACGAACACTGGCGGAGGAAGTTATAAAAATATCAAGAGAATTACAATTCAATTCGACGCCGACGCCGGGTTACAACTGTATAGATACTACCGATATACCCAATATATCCACAGGTAGTTGTGTTAAAAATAACTAGGTACTCTATGAATGTAGGTATGTACCTATTCAAAATTTGAGAGCCAATAATGTGCGTTTTTTCGTAGCTCAAGGCAATGTTAGATTTTTTTCAGTGATGCTTTCGAAATGCATATTTTTTGGCGGATGTTTCCAAGCAATTATTTGTGGACGGAATGAAGAAAAAAAAATATATAGGTTGGTTTGCTGCAAACACTTGTATTTCGGAGATATTTTGAGACAACCATGAAAAATTTGATGTAATTATGGGAAGTGTAAAAACAAAAATATGAAAGAAAGAGAAAGATGATTCTTTTTACAATAAAAAACAGCAGAAAGCCAACTTCCTAAAGTATGGACAGATGCATGCGTTGACATTGCATCCAAATTCTTCATTGATATTATGCTTTTTGGGTTTGCTGCGATACCAATGACTTCGTCTTCACATTCGAATTCCTTTACTTCGAGCCTTTATCGGAGGTTGATCTGTCGTGAATTGAACGAGGCTTAATGGTAGAAAGTCTTTTTAGAATCGTTGGGCTGCACAATCACAAATAACATTAAAAAACCTGCTCTTGAACGGTCCTTCAGGGATCAGAAATTAATCATCATGCGTAAAATGACTAGATTTATTTCGCTTAACTTTTTGTTGCTCTTGGTATGACTACCAGGAGCAGTCTCTTATGACAGAAAAAATAAGAAAGTTGCGTGGAACATAAACTTTTCTATTGTTTGAATTTTAATTCACGTTTGACAAACTATCAGTTTCTTGATGCGATCGCAGAACGTGCCCTGTAAACATCGTCTAAAATAGATGCATCGGTCGGAATTTTATTGTTCAAATAAGTAACTAGCTGACCCATCGAACTTCGTCCCGCCTTAAAGTCAATAAAATATTGCTGGGTAACATAACATAGCTAACATACATGACTGTTATCTGTTTAACCGATCTCGAGTTAAAGTGTTCCCACTAACCCTATTTTCTTTTATATTATAGCTAGATGTTAACAAATAGTAAAAAAGTTTGGAAAACGTACCATCAAAAATTTTCGTAGCTACGTATCAATATTTTTAATTTCAATGGTGGTCACATTAACGCGATCTGTGGAAATATAAGGAAAACATTGATCTATAGAATATTTCTATTAAAATATCAATCTACCAGACATCTCCCTATTTCCCCAACAGATGGCGGTAATGTCCCCAACAGAGAAGCCGATCCATACTAACTTTAATATTATATTTTCTATCATTTTTAGCCATTTATTCAACTTAAACAATAAATCAAACATCGGAAGAATCTGTTCAGAGTTATAAGTGTTCGCACTATCACGTCTTTCATTTATATTAGAGATTATACCTACAAATTCGAATTTAATTTTATAGAAAAAAGGGGTCAACGCCTGTCGGGAAAGCTAGTTTTTAAATACAAACTTGTAACTATGGCAGGATATAAATTCTACATATTATTTAAAGATGGGTCAGTGTGATACCGAAAGGCTTCATCGTGAAGTGAGCATCTATCATCTGTATTATCTGGGAGGTAGGTCCTGGGGGTGTCGCTGGACGGCGTCCTAGCGTTTTATTCCATTAGTGAGATGCCACTTGGTGATATACTAATAAGGGTCACACTGAACGTGCTCTACTCCAAAATATACCTTCATTAAGTTAAAGCTCAAATAAGTTCCTAAAATATGGTTTATTTTTTTTTAACATTTAAAATGATTACTTCTGTAAAATAATTATTTGGTTTTTTTGTTAAAACACTCCTTTAACTATTTCTAATCCTTTCGGAGGAGGCCAAGACCCACACAGGGACGTAACGCCACGGATGTATGTATGTATAATAATCAAAAAAAATAATTTTTTTTTGATACACTTCTCTAATCTAAACCCCGCGCAAAATATTATTCACTGAACTGAAAAAGTCAACTCCCGCACACACCCTACCTCGCCTATTACCAATACGAATGTTCCCGATAATATTGTTGACTTTGTATGAAAATTTTCTAAAACGCACAAAACGGTGCGGTGGAGTAAGTGGGATGGGCTACTGTAAGAGCGTATGCGGGAATGAGAGGGAACTACCCGCGATGGCGTGGACGCGTCCCAGGTAACCGTTCCATAAAACTTAAATATTGTATTTTACATAATTTCTTATCCATTTTGTAAACTTTTTATCATATATATATAGAAGAATCCAATAAATCAAACATCAGAAGAATCTGTTGAGCCGATCTCGAGTTATAAGTGTTTGCACTAACCCGACAATAATTATTTATGTTAGAGATTCCTCATGTTTTGCACGTTTCTACGCAGAATAAAAATATAACATAAACTGAAATGAATAAAAATGTATTTTGGTTAAAACGTTTTCGGACAACACAGTAATACAACAATAATACTGTATTGTTTAGGTTACCGAAGATGGACTAAATAATTTGTATTACCAACTTGATAATGGAAGGGAGATGGACGGTTGTCCGATAACTTTTTAACCAAAAAATATACATACAAGTAGAATGACAGTTTTTGTTTATTTTAATTTATGTTTTTTTATTAAGTTACTCAGGACAAAAAAAATTGAAGATTTAATACTATAACGTCTATATTTTCGGCTTGATGTTACAATAAAATAACAAGACAAAATTTATATTATGGTGTAGATAAGCACCGTAATACAAATTTAGTCCATTTTCTTCATTAATCGAATGTACCGACCGGCATACTAATGTTATAAAGGCTTGCATCTCTTCCCGAAGATAATTTCCCAGCGGACACGTAATTTGTTAGCAATGCAGTACTACCGTCCCTCAGGAAATACTTGGTTTGAATTCTTGGTTTGAATCAGAAGGAAGTAACTCAACCCCTACCACTACAATGTGTGTTTGAAATTTTAATACAGAAAAGGAATAATAATTATTGTCCTTAGGGATAATGTATGCATTGCTTAATTGAAACCTTTTCTTTAGACGTACACTCTGAAAGCACACAATAGGAATAACTTATATGGAAACTCCATACTCCGAAATACTATATGAATGATGAGGGTCAAAGAAACGGGTCAACTTGTGATTATTATTGTTTTTGCAGAAGCCTTGTAAAAATATCCAATCCAAATTCCCTTTACTCCCCACTTAGGGGCATAGGGAGGCAACAAGAGCTCTCCATTGCGTTCGATCTTGCGTAATGTTTATGACTCCCTCCCACACCATGCCCAGATTCCTCGGCTCTGCTTCGAAGGAGCGGAAAACAGTATGAGAGGGTCTTCCTCGTCTAAAAATATACGTTACTTTTTTATTTTTTGAACCGACCTTGAGAGGGTGATTATCAAAAATCGAAAATTTTAGTTAAGAGGTTTTTCGTTTCGTAGATTTCCGGTCGGTTTGAGAATATTGATTTGTTTTTTATTTCACCGTACTTGGCATTTTGGTTACACGAAACGCTACCATATAAAACTAACCTATTTGCATAGAAAAGTGCATGAATTGTTCCAATATTTTTGTGTTTCTTTTTCAAAGCTTTTTTGGAATATTGGGTACTTAAAAGATGTATAATATGCATATCATTTTTTCACCTCCAATTGAAGGGCCGTTAAACAAAGCAAAAACACATTTTTCATATTACATACTTATCACTATTGCAAACGTTTTGGAATTAAACATTTTTACTGTTTCTAGTTTACAATGGTATCAATCTACGCTTAATAACGCTAAACGTCAACATAACACTTTCTCTTTCACTTTTTCATTATTTTACTGCAAGCAGTGAAAGAGAGCTTAGTAGGTACTTTTCTCAAAGAATACTAAATACGCTTTTGTTTTCTAGGGAAACAAAGCATTACCTGTTTTTTGTCAATATTAATCGGTACTTTAAGGAGGACCCACTGCAGTTACGGACCTCAAATTTTACGTGCTTGTGTAGGAGTATAAGACCAACCCGGAGGTATACCAAATTTTATGAAAATCGAAGAATTTTTATTTTCTTTTTTAGCCCTTTTTCTAGAACAAGTGAAATTTTCTTTGGATACTTTAAGAGGGTTCCCCTGAAGGTACAGGTCTCAACATTTTACTGACTCATCTACATCGAGGGGCTAACCGTTCTACCAAATTTCAATCAAATCGGATAAGAACTACTATGAGTTATGGGTGCGCACACATTTTTGGCGTACGCATACGGGTACGGGGACGCGGATATTTAAAAAAAAATTGTTTTGCATTTTTGGAATCTACACCCTCGAAAACGCCGAGAAAATTAATTTCAGCGAAATCTATTTTTTTTTTGAAATCCGAACACAAGACTTATGTATTTTCCATCTACTATGAGTTATTTATATTCCATATACTATGAGTAATATATTCCATAAATGTACTATGAGTAAAAAAAATATTAACGGTCAAAAATGAATTTATTGTTTCTCTAAATACTCTCCCTTCGGATAAATACACCTTTTGAAAACATTTGTGCCACTCCTCCGTGGTGACCTCAGAAAAATGTTTTTCATACACTTCGACAGCCTCTTCTGGTAATGAAAATCGTTGACCGCGTAATTATTGGTTCTTAATTTTTTTGGAAAAGAAAAAAGTTACAAGGTGCCAGGTCGGGACTGTATGCAGGATAGCTCATTAGTTCTACGTTTTTCCACTTCGAAAATTCGTTTGTCTGACTTGCCGTGTGGGAACTGGCATTTTCGTGTTGCCAGATGATACGGCGTTAACGGTTATTTTTACGGAGTTCCACAATATTTTCCGGCAAGCAAAATGGTCGTGTACCAGTCACTATTCCCAATACGATGATTCTCTAAAGCAACAGTAGCCAAGTGTCTAGTTTCATTAAAAAAAGAAGCAATCATCCGCTTACAGGCACTTATCACGCGCGCCACTTTGGTTGGTTTCGGCTCACTTTCAAAGACCCATACGCTCGATTGCTGCTTTGTTTTGGGATTATAGCAATAAATTCACGTTTCGTCACCTCTTACTATGTCCCACACCAAATTTGAAGCACCTTCGTTGAATCTGGTAAGCATGGAATAACCCCAAGTGACGCGGTCTGCTTTTTGAGCCTCAGTCAAATTATTAGGGATTCACGGCGAGCACAGCCTTTTCACAACCAAATGTTTGTGTAGGATTTATTGTATTTAACTTCTGCCAATATCTAAGGATGTCCGAATCTCAATATCTAAGAATTTTTGGAATTTTGTGTAACCAAGTCGAAATTTGATAATGTAATATTTTTTTAATGCATGTTGAAGTACCTGTGTGTTTTATTAATTTAACATTTAAATTTTTTTTTGTTACAGGTAAGATGTCAAAAATCCACATAATACACTGGATAATTTGGATACTTTTGAGTGGTTTTTTGGGTATGTATATTTTGTACTTATATAATAAGATCAAAGTTTTATTTTGTTAAATGATACAATTTACAATTACCTAATGATAAACTTAATGCATCGTGAACTCCATTCGAGTCATCAAAACAAAGTAAAAGACATGCCAGTCGCGTTGTATAAACAATAAAATTCCGACTAATGCTTCTGCTTTAAACGATGTTTACAAGTCACACTCTTATAATCACACCATCTTTCAAACAACTGACAAATGCCAAACGCCAATCAAAATACAAAAATAGGAAATCTTAAATTTTATAGAGGACAAAGTTTGTTCCCTTGATGAGTTTTATAAAATTTTCTAATATTCCACCCAACTTTTTTCTTTTTTTTTGTTTCATAAAAACCTTCTTATAACAATAGCAAACACAACAAAAAAGAATTAGCGGAATTAATCCAACGATTTGCGAAGATCAAGGGAAAAATGCACATATTTTTTATATATATATAGGTTTTATGTTTCTTAGAAAAAAATTTTACTTAGCTACAAACAAACGTTTAAGAAATTGTATTTACCTTGAATTCCTTTGCTTTACAATAATTATTTTATCTTCAAGAAAATAATACAAACTTAAATATTGTTAATACCTACAAACCTAAATGAAAATTGCGAATTTCTCTCGAATATTTTTGCAAATTATCAACTAAATTATTTTCCTGCGAAAGATAGAGAAATACTTGAGAAGCGGAAAGCAATATGTACGCAGATAACAGTCAGCAGACTTAAAGGAGAGAATAGCTACTGTTTTCCCTTTGATACTTAGACAAGGAATTTTCCAAAAAAATATTTCTTTGATTGTTGAAATGAAGACTTGTCTGTTGTCTAAGTTGATGCTTTTATCACATACTTTTATTGAAATTCTCGGATGAGAAGGAAAAAGAAACTAAAAAATTACAAACAAATTAATGGCATTACAAAATGATGTTGTACTTACACGATAAAAAATACGACATCGAGCACTTTCGCCGACATTTTTATATTAGAATCTGGAAGACTGCACTCTAGAAAATTTCACCATATTGGCTTAATTTCACCAGATTGACGAAACTGTCCGAGCTCATATAGCAACTTTATTTTGAACGTGCATGTAAAATTATTTGTTTTTATCTATTAGCATACAATTTCCTACGTGAATACGTTCATATAAACTTCAGCAATTACAAAATAAACCATTTACTGTATGTAAAAGGCTTTTGCCGTTGATATAATAAATAAAAATAAAACTTAAATTAAGAACAATTATTGTGAATGAAACTTTTGACATAGAAACGGTCGCACCTGAAAAACACACTGATTGACGAAATTGAATAAAGATATATTTTTTTTCTTTTACGATGAATATTGTGAAGACGTATTGCAGAAAAAAAATGAAATAAGCATATTATTGTTAGCTAAAGGGCTAAAAATCTACACCCATTCACAGACAAACTCAGAATAAGCACCTATGTGGTTCCACAAGTTGGTCGTTTCGAAAAAAAAAATGGTAGGTAAATACCGTACGTACGTTTTAGTGATTCAAAATATGTTTTTTTTTTTGAGAAAATAATAATATAACCTACGCTCACATCACTGTTTACGGGTTCAGTTCACTATAATCATTACGTTTGTACTTGAAATATCGTAAAATATTTCAAGTTATTAACCCAAACAAAATAATCAAACTCGAGCTAACAAAAATTAAGCAGGTTTTGGTACAAGGAGTTTATTCAACGTTAAAATAAGAATGTTGATTATCTAAATATTTGTGCACGCAAAAACCCCTTTCGCCTGTTATTACAAGCAAGACGGTAGATGTCCATAAAATGATAAGATCTGAAATATTATTCCCAATTTTCTGTTAAAACGTAAATTATTTAATTTCGTTGCTTCCGTCTTCATCCTTATTACACAAGCAAGATAATATTACGATCAGTTGTATATATCAGAAGGTTTTGAAAAGGGTGTTAGGTAATAGGTGGTAAAAAGACACAGAACCTCTTGATAACCTTTTGAAGTCTTTTTTGCCAATTGGGATAAGTAAGAATTGAAAATTGTGAAGGAAAATAAGCAAGCTTGAACGTTCTTTCATTTTATTGATGAAACTGACTTATTAGATAAAATCATTCAAATATTTTTTGTATTCATTCCTAACAATGAGTTCATCAAGGTTTTGAGCTCAATCATAATAATTTTTTATACCAAATTAAAAAAAAAAACAAAATATTTATTTTCTGATGTGGTTGGTAGACTAGTGGTACCTATCAGTCGACGACTTTTGTACGCACAGCATGGTTCTGGGTTCGAATTCCGGTGCTGACCATTTCCACTTTCACGACACAACCCTTTAATAAGTGTGAATGATGTCAAAAGTGTAAATGTGATAGCTTGAGTGAACCCATATTCATTAAATAATTTTTTTTTTGATAATTTTGGGCTTTTTATATCAAGGGAAACAAAATTTGCAGTATTACTATAGATTATATTTACGAAATATATTTTCGGCCGACTATGCGACCATCTTGGACCCGGAGAGTTTTTTGGACTCCAAAACTTAGATAATCGGCCGAAAATATATTTCGGAAATATAATCTATAGTAATACTCCAAAGTTTCTTTTCAGTATCAATTGGTATAATGAATAAGTATTATTACAAAGTTACAAGTTTGAAGAATTTTATCAAGGGTTTCGTTGCTTTTATCGTCTCGGAGAAGTAGTTCATTAGTCCTTAAGAGTTATGATGAACTTCTGAAGCTTTCATCACCCTGTTTTTGCAGCTTTTCTAGGATCTGCTGTGTAGTTTGGGTGCTCATCGGATTTTTTGAATTCATTATGAACTTCTGAAGCTTTCATCACCCTGTTTTTGCAGCTTTTCTAGGATCTGCTGTGTAGTTTGGGTGCTCATCGGATTTTTTGAATACATTATGATCCTCATTGTTTTCGACAATCAATCCAGTTTGAGGGAAGATACCAACCATAGGTATAGTTATTTTTCAACAGTTTTTTCTCATGCCTTTGTTCCAACTGAATTTTTTGCTCATTTTCATATTGATTGTCCAGCAAATTGCAGAAGTAGAAAAAGTCGATCGATTCTAGCTTGTTGCTAGAATTTTGTATGAGAAATGGGTTAAATATTATTTGACATGGAGATCATGTTATGCAAAAATATGAAGGAGGACGCCTAGAGTTGTTAAAAGGAGTGACAAGGTTGAGCGGCATACTGGAGAGACCTAAAGCAGAAAGCACAAAATATGCGTGATAGCAGATGGAGGCTGCCATTGTCCAGCAGTGAACGAAGACTAGATAAGAAGACGATAACAATAAATTATGAAATCTGTAAAAGAAATCCTTGAAAAAAAGAATAATCAATCTATGAATTATATTTAATAACCCTCGTTTGAAATATTCATAACAACCTTACTTCTACCCTTAACATCTGTTGCTGAGTTATTTCAATAAAATCAAATATTTATTATGTATTTTCATAATGTTTCAATCATGCGAAATGTGTTTTTTTTTTATAATATCATGTTTAATATTAAGTTTATAAAGTTGTATAAATTCATAAATTTAATTGGAAAGCCTAAAAACACAAAATATTATTAAGATATTCAAGCCTTGACTTTTTTTTGTACATAATCACGTGTATCTTCTATTTCTTTAAGTGCCCAGTCAGGTCCCCCGACATTGGCTATCGCTTGGGGAAATGCCTCTCTGTCTCTAGCTGCATGAATCAGATCCCCAACGGTTTGGTTTCCAGTCCTTGCCCTTATATACATATATTACACCAGGTACTGTCTTCTACTCACACCACGTCTTCTCTTGATTTTGCCCTCGATAATTAGCTGCAGAAACGAATACTTATCGCCTCTTAGAACGTGTCCAAGGTATGAGCATCAGCTCACCCGCATCAGCGGATCTTAATGTTTGTCAACAATTCTCTATCATATTTGCCCTATCCAGGGCCTAAGAACTGCTGACCACATCCGTCCAAAGGATACGCAACATTCTAAGTGAATCCACAACTCAAATGCTTTAATTTTTTACCTTGAGGGTCCACGTTTCAGCTTCCTAAAGAAGAACCGACCACAGTAGCACTTAAGTATTCTTTGCATTAGCTTAAGATCAAAATTATCGTTGCAATACATGAGTACCTAAATAAAATATCCTTACAGCAATCTTTTTTCCATTCTGCTTTTGTAAATGCCTTTTCTAGTCCTCTATGTACCTATGTTCTATGTTACAAATCAAAATAAGAAATTTACGAATAATTTCTTGATATTTCTTAAATTCTAAATGGTGAACATTGAAGTTTTTATTTAAATTTTTAACTATGTCAAAATATTTGCGTTGCATTTATTGTGTTTAATTTGAAAACGCTGAATCCAGCAGAAAAGTGATAAATTACAATTTTATTTCAAGAGTCATAAAACTATACGACACGATATTGTGGGAGTATTTTTACATTTCAAGAGCGCACAACTTGGAACTATGGAAAAATATCAAAAATACCCCCTCGGTTCACCCTTCATTGCACGACTTTCCACTTAAACTTTGTAATATTTCAACGCTCTTAAAACTATTGCATAGAATGTTAATATTATTTTTTTATGTTCTATGGAAAAGTTGTTCGCTCCAACGCTATTGCAATATTATAACGTTCGTTTATTTCTCGTCGAATGAACCTAACACGGTACGGAACTGAGTTATAATAAATTAACAAAGATATTATAATCTACGTTATTGTTTTCATATTATATTCAGAGACTTTGCGTTTTTTTTTTTAATTTCACTTAAAGTTTAGATTGAATGAACGAGTTAACTTACAATGAAGTAAAAAGCTTTGCATTAAATTTTCATGTGATTTAAACTGAATGTAATAAAATAATCTTTCAATTCAACGCAATTTTTTATCTCATTTTGTTTTTATTATACCTATTCATGTAAGTCTGTATAGGAATATTTAGCAGCTGAAAGAAATATCTCCTCATCACTTGGAATTTTCTATTATATGTATATTGTATAACTTCACTCCAAAAGATGGAAGCTCATGACCTCACTGACTATCAACCAACTTTCAAAAGGATATTTTTGCACTGCAATCGAAGTTTTTCGTACTCTCACGGGAGAAATTCCTGGGCTACATTTTGCAAATCAAAATTCGAGTTGCATTTGTGAATTCACTGGATAAAATTTTTCTTTTATCTCGGTCTGGGAGAGTTCAAAACAATCAAATACAATTACATAGACAAGCAAGCATACGTTTACGGATTTAACAGTATGTGAGGAGGTCACTGAAGCTGTTGAAGAGCTCTTGTTGCCTATTTGTGGGCTTACAAAAATAAATATATTCTAGATAGATATAGATTCTGAAGGCAAAAGATCTGTTCTGAAAAAAACATCAGTGTTTCTGTGTTCAATAATGGACATGTCGCCATGTCCATGTGTGCATGATTATAATACTTATTCGATTGAGCGGCCGAAAGATTACGTAATCTTTATTTCTCTTTGAACGCATTTGTTCTTTTGGGAGTGATACGTATCATTGCTCTTATTACTCAATCAATCTTAAAATAATATTAAATTATTCTTCATAAATTTATAACAAAATAATATAATATTATGTACTACAATTAAATATGATGTTCGTTTCTCTGTATTTCTGTGATTTTTTAAATCCATTTACTGAAAAAAGTTTTTTTTTAAATGAATCTCTGCTCACTCGAAGTGAACACAAATACACTTTTGACATCTTTCACACTAACCAAAGGGTTGTGCCGTGAAAGCGGAAAATGGTCGACACGGCTGGGATTCGAACCCACGAACTCCGCACGAAATAGTGCGAAAGCCGGCGTCGTAACCGCTGGTCTATCAAGCACCAAGTTACAAAAGGATATAAAAAAAATATGAAATAAATATATTTGGACACCTACCTAGTTCGAAGTTGTTGGGAGTACAAATTTAAGGAAGTTGGTGTTGTATGGGAGCCCTCATTGCGAAAGTTTGAATGGCTGTCGAAATGTTTAACACAAAGCAAACAGCGTGATTAGCCACACGCGGTCACTTCTCTTTAAATCGTTTGAGTTAAATAACTAAAAAGTTTCCGCTCATTAGCCTCCAGTCGTGGCAATACCTACCGTTCTGTTTGCTGGTATACTTACTTACGCATCAAAGCCGAAACAGCTTTAACGTAAAGCTAAACCCTTTTATACATTAAAGAACCTCACTTTCAATACATTGGAGTTCGTTCATTAACCGAACTAACGAGATTTTTTCCAAATATTGGCCGTACATATAGGAAAATCCCTGCATACAAGTGAACCTTCACGAAAATGATGATGTAACTTAATAATTGGCGTCATATTTTCCACCCGTTTGCTTTGAATATATTTAGTGTTAACTCAGTATTTAGTGTTAACTATCATTATTATATACCGTCATATTCTTCACACTTTTTCGGGACATCTTAATAACATTTTTAACCTTTAGACCACTCACGGAGGCTGCATGGCTTATACGACTGCCCTTATTTTACAGAGGGGGGCTTTAGCCCTCTACCAATAGGGGAAAGAATATAGAGCTAGGATTTGGCACAGGGAGTGGGATTGTAAAATACCTTGTTTTGATCTTAACAGACGTTTATTAAGAGGGAGGTTAAATCGGGTCCGCACGGTATTCAAATGCGGAATGCAGAAATCTTTTGCCTGATACTATGAAGCAGCAATACTTTTATTTTCAGCACATTGTGGAAACGCGCCTTCTCAGATCTTTTACGATCTGTAATGTACGAGTAAGCCGACGTATTGTATGGCCACTCCAAATGCTTTGCAAGATCGCAAGATAAATAATTAGTAACACTCTTCCATAAATATGTGTCTGAAAGTAAATAGTTAAAGCATTTCCTACTAGACGAGTGGTTCCGTCAAATAAATTTGAGAGTACCTACCGGAAATCGAGTCTGAATACTAGCTGCCTATGTTAACGATATCAGTACTTACAATGGCTTTAATTTTTTTTAACACTTGGTAACACGCGTTCAGAAAAGACCGCGATAACACGCAATGTCTGTGAATCCTCGACCTTTTTATTTATGCTTCTATTTGTCATTTGCAGAGTACATAATGCAATTATTTTATACCAATTTATAGCTTGAAGTGTCTACTTTAAAATAAGATGCAACAGTTTTGTGTACATATCTATAATTTGTCGAAATTTCAATAAATATTACACCCCATCTGAGTGTCAAACAGTTTGCTACCTGCGTAACACGCCTTGTATGTGAGTCCCCGTCATTTATTGCACTAGTCTCCGGGGCCGGTGTCAGGTAGACGAGACGTGTATTGTTTCGGCGCGACATGATTTTATGATGTTTGGCACCAGCGATTATCTTTTATTGATCTTTCTCTTTTTGACATTGTATGTTTAGAAATATTAATGCATCCACAAATTGCTTCTTCAGTATTTACCCAAATTTAGTCCATCGAAAATGATTTACCTACTAAGGGAAAAGCGACCTCGTTAGACTAGTGGCAAAGGGTCCGACTTCAGATCAAGAAGTCCCGGATTCGGTTCCCGGACGAGTCAGAAATTTCAATGTGTTTTTTCACTTGAAATTTCTACTCGGGGTTGGCCTGTCTCAGATTGGACGGGACCGGTTGACTGGAAAAAATTGCCTCAGTCAACAAGTTCCACCGACTATACTAACCCCTATGTATATAACGAGTGCCCGATTACATTTTAGAAATCACTTTTCACAGTTTTTTCCCAATGAATATAATGTTGCCTATAAAATGTCAGTATTATTTGAATATTTCCACATTCACATAAATTTGATAATAAAAAACACAACTTTGCAAAGTATCACTTTTATTTTTTATAAAAACCAAAATATTTTCAACCACAATGTGGCCATCTTCAGTGGTGATTTAAATTAAACTGATGTATTGTGTCGCGTCACTAGTGTGTTGTTGTGGGTGTGTCTGTATGTTGGGGGTGGGGAGGTGAAGTGTTGGTTGTGTGTGTGAGGGGGTGAGAAGGTATGATTGTGTGCGTGTCCTGTACGAATAATTTGAGTATAGGTGACAGATTTGGAATTTGATTGTTAATTACGTGTTCTTTGTGTCTATGTATTTCTAATGTTTCTAGTAGGTTCATTTTATGGTTTTTGTGATTGTATATGTGTAAGTACTGTGTGTTTTCTCTGTCAATGTTGTGTCCTGTCTCTCTACAGTGATCCGCCATTTCTGAATTGATTGTGAAATTTTTTATAGCTTTGTGATGTTCATTAATTCTTGTTTCGAATTGTCGTCCTGTTTGTCCAATGTAACATATGTCGCAGTTCTTACAGTTTATCTTGTATATGCCTGATTTTTTGTTTATGTCTGTTTTTCGTTTATAGTTGCATAGTCGTTTTTTTAAAGAGTTATTCGTGTAGAATGCTGGTCTAAAGTGTTGGTTTTTGTGTTTTGATGTAATTTCGTCACTTATGTTGTCTATGTATAGTATTCTTCTCCATTTGTCGTCGTTGTTGTGAAAGTGTATCTTGGGGTAAATGTAATCGTGTATTAGTTTGTTCTTATGTTTTTTGTTTAGTAGTCGTATAATTATGTTTGGGTGGTATCCGTTGTTATTAGCTATATTTATGATAGTGTTGATTTCCGTCTGGTAGTTTTCTTTTGTGAGTGGCATTGTCAATAATCTGTGTATCATGGAATTAAAACCTGCCATTTTTTGTGAGTATGGGTGATGTGAATTTGAATGAATTATTGTATCTGTATATGTTGGTTTTCGGTAGATTTTGAATGTAAATTGGTTCTCGATTATTGATATGTTAATGTCCATGTAGTTGAGTGAGCTGTTATCTTCTTTTTCCATTGTGAATTGTATGTGTTTGTCTATGGAATTGAGGTATGTCAAAAACTGATCTAATTGTCTGTGTGTCCCTTCCCATGTACAGAAAATATCATCCACGTACCTATTGTAATTGGTCATATGTTTCAACAGTACATGTTTAGATGCAAAAAGTTTGGTCTCAAAATCGTCCATATAAATGTCTGCTAATAATGGGGATAAACTGCTTCCCATTGGAAGGCCGTTCGTCTGTGTGTATAGTTTATTGTCAAATTCGAAATAATTCTGTCTTATACATGTTGTGATGATTTCTACTTCTGACACTAGTGACGCGACACAATACATCAGTTTAATTTAAATCACCACTGAAGATGGCCACATTGTGGTTGAAAATATTTTGGTTTTTATAAAAAATAAAAGTGATACTTTGCAAAGTTGTGTTTTTTATTATCATTATGGAAAAGTACCACAAAGTTCATAAAAATACCTTAAATAAATCACATAAATTTATTTTTATTTAAAAAAAAATTAGCAATTTCTTCAAGTTAGTAATAAATAATAATATTATTTACAATATTTATAAAATCGTCCTAGAACCGCTCACCACAATGTCAACTTTACGACTGTTACCGCCATTGTGTACAACTGTGTACCACGGTAACACGTCTCTATAAGGGCTTCACCGCCGATCTAGAAAATTGTCATTAAACCCATCTAAATTTTCCCAAAAATCTAATTTTTTTGCATGAAATTTTGTAATTGAATGGTGTGAAGGATATCGTAAAAGATGGAGTAGATACTTGAGATATTTATGAAGATATTTAAAATAATACACCTCGGTCGAGGTCTCACCGCCTTGCGTGTTACCGAGTGTTAATTCTGAGTTGAACTCTTTCAGATAAGCACTATTTCTTAATACGTTATGTTGATTTTGACTTCCACTATTGTGTAAGTTTTGTTTTGGGAGATCATTGAAGTTGCGCAAGATCGAGCGTGGTAGAGGGCTCTTGTTGCCTCCCTATGCCCCTAAGTGGGGTCACAAAGGGAGTTTTACAGTAATAATAAAGGTTTAAACGAAATAATACACACGAATTCACGAGTTTGTTCGTAAGTTTAACAAAGCGGCTTGTCACACGAATTTTTTGTAGTAACACTAAAAAGCGCTTGATCTGTTAAACTATCCAGTAAAAGTTTACTATTAAAATTGCATTGTACAAAAACACATGCCTAGATATTCTCCAAATATATCTGCTCGAATCCAATTAATCAGGTTATGAGAAAATGCTTACAAAATCTATTTCAAGTTATTGTTTCACACAGTTAAACTCTTTGAGCGCAGATTCAAGATAAAATTATTACCAATACTGCTTATTTTGAGATTAACCTCGTTTTAAATGGAAAGTTGTTGTTTGGCTCATGTTGCCTCCTCGTTCTTCCCGTGGGTTCATCCAAAAATTAACCAAAACAATAAAAGTAACGTTTTCCAAAAAAAAAAACTTTTTTTTTTTTAGTTTTTTTTACAACTAGGTATCTAGTTTGAAAATTTATTTCACGATTCGACAAAATATTTCAAAGGCATCGAAAAATAAAAAATAGTTAAATTTATTTTACAAAGAATTCGCTGTAAGTTTATCGATGTTGACAATAAACTTTTAAATTGAATCCAAACATCCAAGGACTTTTAATAGAAACTTATCTTTTGAACTAAACGTGTTCACCCCCATGCACGTCTCTTTGAATAAATAATTCCCATCCTGCATAGCTAACACACAGATAACGTCTGTAAGGCGCTTTTCTTTAAACATTAACATCGTAAATCCATCTGCTGCTCTTAAGGGAAATAAGACACAAATTTTCACGTAGACGCTTACTTATTAACAAACCAATTTTACAGCCATTCACCTGTCAAGTGTTTATGTTTAACTTGTTTCAATTTCAACTTAAAAGTCAAGATGCAAGCTGGGTTTTAAAACATCTTTGAATAAATTTTAAATTGTACTGGAACACAATCTCCTGAGAATGTTCTTTTTTTAAATTTGAATATATATTTTTGTATTGTACCTACTTGTAAGCGTGAAGTTTTTGCTCCGGAATGCGAGAGAGTTGATAAAAATGTTTTATTTTTAAGTGTCGTGTTTTTTAACTGTTGGATAAAATTGTGAAGAATAATGGGAATAATTTGATACCAACATATTACAGACAACGCTATATTCATCACTTCCACCATCACAAAAGAAGATAGATATAGATGGGACGTATGTTAAGGATGTCGATTTGTAATAACTTTACTTTATTCGTACATTCAAAGCAGTACCTATTGAGAGATTTGCTTTTGTTGATTTCAATATTTGTAGCTGTAGATCTCTTGTTGCATCCCTATGCACTAAAGTGGGATCGTAAAGAGGATTTGGATAGAAATTTGTCAAGAAAACTTCCTATATTCATTAACAGACAGGGACTTGTTGCCCATTATTAAAGAATCAGCAGTAAAACCTCTAGGAGAATCGGTATAGAAAAGTGTCATACATTGTTTGACTGTCTTGTAAATCAGAGCCCCAATTCCGAATCTCCGTGACATTTACACTGGCGTAAATTAACAAAATTTTGTATGGAAATGTGTATAGTGCCACTACAGAATGCTTCGGAAAGCTCCGCAGCCCATACAAAATTTTGTTAAAATCACGCCAGCATAAATATCACGGAGATTCGGAATAGTGGTACAGTTATATTTTCTCTTAAAGGGTCCCGATTTTATTTAACACAACCATTCGGAAAATTTGACATTTCTTTCATAATATGATATATTTTTCTCGTAGTGGATTGGATTTTTGCATACCTAGATGGTTCAAGATAAATACACAGTTATGGAAGAATTAACCAATTATTATTGTATAGGATTAAACAGTAGTTTACTATGAAAGAGTCAAATGGTGTATTTGTGTTCACTATGAGTGAGTGCAGATTCGTTAGATAAACAAAAAAAAATCTGACTCATTGTAGAGAAAAGAATGAAGAAAAAACCTTTGTTCGCGAATTAACATGTTTTATATTATAACTTGTTATATTTTATTAGTAGAGGAGTTTCTTTGGACACCGAACTCCGACTGTCTCGCCATCTCTTGGAGGTTCTTCCCGGTTGGCGATTTCCCATTGGAATGTTTTAGGCTGCTACTTGAGGAAACCTATCACCGTCCATTCTGTCAACGTGGTCGCGCAAAAAGCGCCTTCTTGTCCTGCCCCACGTGACGATGTCTTCAGTATTGCAGGACGCACGTATGACGGTGATCCGTATTCTGTATAGGTAAATCAACGTAGGTAAAATAAAGTAGAAATAAATAAATGACTTGGAAAACAATTTACATGATGAACGTCCAGAAAAAATATTTTTGTTGAATTTTTTAAAACCTAATAGAAACCAGACATTTTCAAAATAAAGGATCACTTTACCACATTGCTCGTTATCGTATTTCACTTTGTTTTTGAATACCTACGAACCTACGTGTCGTGTCTCGTTTTACAACGCCGTGTTGAACATTCACCATTGTTTTGTCTGTGAGACAATGTATTTTTATGATTTACTCAACGATAAAACAATGAAAACCGTATGAAGCTTTGTATCATACGGCTCCTAGTTGACTTATGAATAATACAATATGCTGTGATTGTGAAGTTATTATATTCCATGACTATAACATTGCCTTTTTTGCTTTCTCCTCTATCTGATTATATTATTTTAACTCAAACACATCTGTCATTTTTCTTAAAATTTGCCGGCTAGCTTTCGATATTATCTCTATCTCGGATGTTCTGTGTAAATCTGTTTAATTTTGGCGAAGTCTACTCTACCTTCCACACCATTGGAAAGACAAAAGTAGTATCGAAAGTAATTATTAATAGAAACATTAAGTACTTATTCAAGTTTTCTATATTAGTTCACTTTTCCTTCACTGGGGCGTAAGTTTTAGAGAGTTTTTATTGTTATAACATTCTCTTGTTGCCAGGATGGTAGAATCCTTTAATTTTTGTCATCGCAAAATTTACCACTCAACTGGATCCGATACCTTTATGTACATATGAACTACACAGGTGTGTGGTGTGATGGAAATCGTGCAGGCACCGTTGTTCAGTTAGCTAGTGTTCCATACCAGCGGCTGCCAATCTTTTTCAGAACAAGGCTCTCTTAAACTATCACATTTTTCAGTGGTTCTTTTAACATATTAGATTTTTACCAAAACCTATGACCTTTTCGAGGAATCCAAAAAATAGCCCCTATCGCAGCTCCGTTCCGACACTGCCCCTGTTATCCTGTTTGCGGCCCACAGTTTGGGAAGTACCGATCTAGGCCATTCTATAAGGGACCGTTTACACCAAACGAGCATAGAGTTGCGAGCTGGAGCTGGAGACAGGCAAACAACGGCGAGCAACAACCAGAATTCATCGCCCATTAATTTGTTCTTAGTGTTAATTTTAACCCGTTGTTGTTCACGAAATGTAAACTGTTTGATGCATGTGTGTTGCCCATTCTCCTGTATGGATGTGAGTCCTGGCAACTGACTTTGGCCCAGGCACAAAAAGTATCTGCATTCGAAACGAAGTGCCTCAGGAGAATTTTGGGTATAAGATGGTACCACCGCATCACGAACGACGCTATACGCCGGTGCACCCAGCATGAGCCCATCACCTCTACTATTATGTGGAGGAGATGGACTTGGCTGGGACATGTGTTAAGGATGCCGAATGACAGTTGGCCGAGGAGAGAGCTGTTCTTCCTCCCATCAGGGTCCCGAGGACGACGAAGACCCTCTCATACTGTATTCCGCTCCTTCGAAGCAGAGCTGAGGAATCCGGACATGGTGTGGGAGGAGGTCATTAACGTTGCGCAAGATCGAGCGCAATGGAGAACTCTTGCTGTCTCCCTATGCCCCTAAGTGGGG
Source organism: Mystacides longicornis (assembly GCA_963576905.1). Lineage (NCBI taxonomy): Eukaryota > Metazoa > Arthropoda > Insecta > Trichoptera > Leptoceridae > Mystacides > Mystacides longicornis. Next base: position 27,846,014 of record OY756426.1, on the reverse strand, counting down.
TCTTAAGGGAGTTTGGATTGGATTGGTTGTTTGTAAACTCCCACTAAAAAGTAGTATAAAATTAATCGAATGCACTTAGGATAAATGACTTAAACATCTCGGAGAATTCCAAATGCTTTCCGAGTTCCTGAAAACGTCTTTTTCCAATTAATAGCATTTATTCACCCTGAAAATAAGTCTATTATTTCAGTAAATAAGACTCGTATTAAAATTTCTTGAACGAAAATAATAATTACTTAGACGGGGAGAAAATGTTCATCCCTCGTAGGTAAATATTATTTGTATCAACCCTTCCAACCCGTTTTATTATTACTATTATTCTTATTATTTCCAGGCTCGTACATGTCGTCCATTTGTAAGTTTTGTATTTGACCCCTAGGAAAGTTTCTTGGGGGATTCAGCTTGTACATACAATCTCTATTAGTATTCAAAGGGATCTAAATGATTATTCCTTCAATTATAAGAACTTGTTTGAATTTACTCAACGGACTGATAGCATTGGTTATTCATTATAAAAGATATTCCTTAAATTAACGTTATCTTCACAATATATTTTGTGTTGTTACATTGTTATAAGCCTAGTTGTTTGCAAAAAAGTTGTTATACCATTCGTGATTCAACTCTGTCGAATAAACTTTCGAATAGACATGTATCTATACCACTGAGTACAAATATTATTAGAGAACTTTTTAGGATGCGCAGAACGGAAAATCGGTTCCTTTATTCAACAGTCACGTGACGGAAGATAAATAATTATCAATAATAATTCAATTTACTTTCATCCACAAGCACAAAACACAAAAAACCCCATCGGTACTTCCTTTAACTAATTGTATGATTAAAACATAAAATTTCTCTGAGTGAACGCTAAAATATTAAAAATAAAAAATCGAATGTTACACATCGCTACCGATAAACGTCACAGTTTGTATGAGTTTAACAGCAGTCACGTGTTACATGTTGGGACCATGCGCAGTAACACATTATTTCTCAAATATTATTAATTTCTTCTCAAAGATCTGTATACTAATACCCAACGACTGGTTCCTTCTGACAGTTTACTTAGTTTGTTTTCTTCTTGTTTGTATCATTTGTATGTTGTCAAACACTTCTTCAGAGCAAATTTGAGGCGTTCTTTCACTCATTTTCATAATATTCAAAATGCACAATTTGTAACATAAATTACTCAGAATATAGCATTTTAATTATTTTTTTGCATACATTGTGTTTTCCAGACTGGCTTAGCGCAAGGGCTTAATTGCCAATATGGGGAAGGTATCACGGCTCATTCAAATTGTGCTATAGCGTTTTTGAATCTTATGTCTAATCATGCAATAATACATAATTGTTGTTGAATGGAATGTACGATTTTGGAAATTCAGCAAAACACCAATATGTTCCTTTGGCGGATTTATAGAGTAACCGAATATTGACTGGTATTCTCAAATTCACGTTCTCACTCAACGCAAGAACACTCTTCTCACTCTTGCTTAGAACTTAATCGGTTGCCAGTAGTTACGTAAATAATGTATTGAATAAAACATTTTCAGAATACAGAAATGTCAAAAGTCTCAATAAAAATAGGATACAACGCAACTCAATCGTCTGTTTTTCATTTCAGAATAATATTCATTGTTTGGGTAACTAAAGCATTGGATAATAATAAAAAAAATCTATGAGGTCGGTTTCGTGCGGGTCGAGTTTGCTGCGGATTGGTCTCCTCCGGGCTGGCTTGCGGTGTGCGGGGGGCCTTAAAGGGAGAATGTATGTAATGTATGTATGTATGTGATGTGTCTCGATCTTGGCAAAACTTTTGATTCTGTCTATCTTGAAATTTTCATCAAGAGAGTGTTTCATGATGGTGTCATTTTTTTGTGTTATCTTGTAATAACTCTTATAGTTTGCATTTCTCTTTTTATTTCTTGTACCTCTGATAATGTTGGCGTGTGATGCTTCTTGCACAGTTCGCCTGCCGGAAGTGTGTGTACTTCAGTCGTCTGGAATGACGTTACCCGGGATGCACTACTTTGAAGCGTACACAAATACACCATCAGCCATGCGATAATAATAACTCTCATAGATTTTTAAAATAAATTATTGCGAAGAGGTAATTTTTATTGAATTCAATTTGCATTAGGCAAAACAGTTTGCACTTTGTGATTGGACTGTTTTGTATAGAACATAAAGCTGAAATACTCAAGAGTTTCTAAAGCGAACAAAAAAAAAAATGAAAATACCTTTGCGAAACAAATCGCCACTCAACATTATTGGGTCGCAGGTCTTATATTTTCGTGAATATCGATCCCGATCTTTATTTCCGCAATAAAATTGTATATTTACGTTATTGTTATTGTCTTTTCTTTGTTTTAGGTTACAAGGTAACAAAATATTATAATTCATACCTTCACTTTGTATACTGTTTGTTTGTTTGTTTATCTCAGAATTAGGGTAAAGGAACAATAATAATTTTGTCAATGAACTAATTTATAGACTTTGTTAACTTTCTGAATTTATTGTACGGACCTCGGTAAATTTATACGAATCGTAATCATAGAGCATAGAGTCAATCGTATATTATATTATTCGTGTGTATCTTATAATATAAATTAATGTCGGGTTAGTGCGAACACTCGAGATCGGCTGAACAAATTCTTCCGATGTTTGATTTACTGGATTCTCCTCCGCTCCGGATAACAGAATAACTAAAAAAAAAGTTGAATCTAAAAAAATGGATCACACATGATATAAAATTAAAGTTACTAAGGAACGGATTTTCTGCGACGCTACCGCCATCTATGAAAATTCTATATTATAAACAAAATTATTGTTTACCTGACAACCATTGAAATTAAAAATATTGATACGTACGAAGATTTTTGATGGTAGATACTTTTTTCAAACTTTCAGAAATATTTTTTTATTTAACATTCAAAAATATTTAAATCGTATTTTTGTGAAAATTATAAATTTGGAATCAATATTCATAGAAAGAACTACAGGAAAACGTCTCTGTTGGGAAAGTTTGTTTAAAATAAGGTATTTCCTTGTTTATAGAAACATCTAATGTTTTTCTAAATTACGCTAATTTGAAAGCATCATACCACCACTCTATCATCACCTTTTAGTACTTAAATTAGTTTTTATCACTCTCACACCTCTGTAAACGTTAAAAAAATGAATCGACCCGAGTTCAAGAAATTAATCGTATAACTACCAACCACCTTCAATGGTCACCATGTCTCGCGAGTGGATAAATTTAAGTTCCTAGAATCAACCATTACCATCACTGGCAACCTCGGAACTGAGCTTATGACGCGTACGCCAAAAGGCGCCTTTGACAAAATGACAAATATATAGTAAGCGTCGGCTTATAGTGTCGAAACAATTAGCGTAAACTACTTGTTGCATACCTACATGAGATTTTTCGACATGTTGAACATGTTGAGAATTCTCATGATTAGGAGTTTCGGAGACAAACATTACCCCCTAATGGCGAACGTTGTTAACGTAAAGTGATCACACTAAGCCAGCCTTCGAAATAACAGTAGAAGACGGTCGTAAGCCCATAGTGGTTTGTTCCATTTAAAAATCGAACATTAGTAATGAATTGTTGGAGTCATTAGTTGTTATTTTTTCTTTAGCGTAAACTGTTTGATGCATGTCTGTTGCCCCATCTTTATGGGTGCGAATCCTGACAGCTGACCCAAGCACAAAAAGTCGCTGCGTTTGAAATGAAGTGCCATAAGAGAATTTCGGGTATAAGATGATAGAACCGCATCACGAACGACGCTAAACGTACGCTATAGTCTCTCTCTTCATCTCCGTGCTTCCTTGTCGGCGGCCTGCCTCTTCATATCTGCGTATCTCTTCAATCAACAATTCCATGAAACTGTTTCTGGGGCGATCTCCATCAGTTCCCTTCATTAGTCTTCATCTTCATATTCTTTAGCCGAAAAATTATTTATTTTTAACTAGCTTTCCCGACAGACGTTGTCTTGTGGTTCTAGCCCGATGTGGCCCGTTAATATGTACATAATGTGCACTGCGCTCCCGTAAAACAATACAAAATTAATTCGATTGAGTTAAGCTAATAAAATAATAACATTAAACTATTTCTGAAACATCCATATTTCATTCGTATTCAAAGCTCTGGCGGGAAGAACTTGAGAATAGCGCACACACCCTGTTACATTATTCCCCGGCTCGGGTAATCTTTGTCTAGGGGTAGATGGGGCATAATCCTTGTGTCGGAAAAATGACTAAGAATGCAGTTTATGGTAAAATAATTAAAATTTATTTAAAACTTACATAATATAATTAAGACTAATGCCCAAAACTTACAATTAAAAACCATTAAAACTAATATTAGAATTATCCGAATCATTTTATTTTCACAATCCGCGCGGTAACAGTCCATATTATTAATGTCCATTAAAATCACATAAAAGTCTTTGCGCAACACTAATTTAATAAATAACAATAGTTCTAAAGTGGAAATCCACGCACACGCACGTGGAGGAGGATAAATCCTCCTCTCTCCACCAAAATGGTTTGGTCGTCACCCCATTATATAGTCGTTTTACACTTCGTTCTAAAACTCCACTTCCTCGCAACGCACGCCAAAACGATCTGCCCGACCTGCGCGTCACCGCTGCCCTCGGCCAAGCTTGCTACCCCCGCGCATCCCTGTGACCTCCACCCCTATTGATCTTGAGGGTGGCAGGTAGATACGATGTAGGGGCTGCAGATGTTTCAGCAGGCGAAAAATATCCTTACAACCCTACCTCGCGTATTGCCAACATGTGCCTGACTTGGTCTGAAAATTTTCTAACGCTCGAATCGGTGCGTTGGTGGAGTAAGTGGGATGGGCTATTTTAATTTATATAGTAGATGAGCAAAGATGTACCATAGGTTAAATAATTGATAAAAATCTGGCTGGGTCTGTTTATGGATGGTCAACGAATCCCACGTGCAGCGTCTAGGGAGAATATGTTTTCAGCAGGATTTTTTGATTCTCAATTTTGATATGGTTATCTTTAGTGCTTCCCAGAATCACATTACCCTAAGGTTATTATGACCTGCTTTCATTTTATGCGCACATTGTCTTTGCAGCATTTTTTTAGTGCGATATCAAGGCAAAGATAGCTAACATGCAATCACTTTGAATATTATAGATTACTTTTAAAAGTATAATATATATTTTTATTAACCTATGCAAATTTTAATACCGGGTGTGTTATTTTTTTTTTCAATATTCACTTCAATAAACCTGTTTCGGTACAAATGCATTTCACCAACTCGTAGTATTTATAGGTACTTCAAAAAACTTCCGTTAGGGTTTCGGGTTAATCGCTTTGAACAGGTAAAATACATACATAACTTTAAAAAGTGTATTTTTTTACATTAAATTGAACATTTTTCTAATCAAAGTGGACTTTTTAAAATCAAATATAACTGTTTCATCAGTACTGTGTTTGAATTTAAAACGTTCTACCTACTAGAGTTATTGTTAAAATTCATTTTAATTTGAAAAATGCCCAATTTTAAGTAAAAAAAACCTCTAACATAAATTCTAAAATAAACTAGCTTTCCCGACAAACGTTGGACTGTCTTCACAACGAATACTAAATTCGAATTGGTATACCTTATGATAAATTACCTACCTACCTATTAAAAAAAATATTTTCTTAAAGCTTGAAAGAAGTCTATCAAAAATTTGCGTACCAATGTTTTGAAACTCAATGGTTGTAAGGTTAGGTAATAAAAATTGTGTTGCTATATATTTTTCACAGATGGCGTTGTTGTAAGGAAATTCGTTTCATACTTACTTTAATGTTATGTTTTATGTTATTTGTTATACATTTTTAGATATTTTATTAGTTATTTTGTTATCTAGAGCGGAGAAGGATCCAATAAACTAAGCAGTATGAAAATCTTTTCAGCCGATCTCGAGTTATAACCCGACTTTCTTTTATGACTTGAGATTACAATTTTCATAGTTGTTTTTATATGCCTTCAATCTGTATTTTAAAACTTTTTAATCACAAGATTAGCTTATCCAACTAAAAAAAATTAAAATACCTTCTTCTTCTTCTTCGAACATGTCCGCTCCCTCTCTTCTTCTTTGAGTCACAATCCTAGGATTGGTCTGCACCAAGTATGCTGACTCTTCTTCTCCACTCCTCCCTGTCACTGGCCAACCTTTTCATTTCTTGGTAGGTGCTGCAGCGCATGTCTCCGATCACCTGATGGTCTATGTAGTTATCACTGGGGCGGCCTCTGTGGTTTCTGCCTTCAATCATTCCTTCGACGATAGTAAAGAGCAGACCCGGGTGCCCTAGTTGGAGCATAAGGACTCCGCAAGTCCTCGCCACGCCACCCTGTCACCGTCTCTTATCAGCCTCGTGCAGCCTCCTGATCGTTTACATACCTACTTCAGTTAATTTCAACGATGCAACCTTTTCGAATTCGTCATTTAGTAATTTAGGTTACATCAAATCTTGGGTTGCAGTGTTTTTAATTCAATGGTGACTTAAGATTAAAACATTTCAATAACAATGATGACGAATATCTATTATAGATCATTCAATCTTTAATGTTAGGTATATAATATTTTGAAATTTTTTTGATAAAACAATACACTAAAATTTCTATGCCAATTAAAATGAAATCGTTCATTTTAAATGCGCATTTTGAATAACCTGGTGAGACGTTGCATGTAAATGTAACAAAAAAAAAGAAAAGTTACTAGACTAGAACGCAGAAAGTAAATGAAAAAGCCATTTATATGGATAAGAAAATAATTAATAAAAAAACATGTGTACAGATAGCATCGAAGTTAAAAAGACAACATCTTCAAGCTAGCGTCTATTTTACATAAATTCTACGTAAAATAAAACCTTTTAAAAAGGTCTTTATCTTTAATATTGAAATCAGAAACTTTTTAAAATTCTGTGCATCTGTTTGACCCCAGATATTTTTCGTTACTAAGCTTATTAGCTATTAAGCTTTATACCTTTACCAATTGTAGATAATAATATGTTGGTATTGTTGGTAATTATTCTTTTAAACCCTTTTCAGTTTCCGGGTTTCTTTTAAGTCCTAGTATTTACACCACCATCTTGCTCTGATTTTTGTAATGGGTAGGTTTATTGCATAATAAGATTTTTTTTTACTTTTACGAAGGACTAAATATTATACACTTTCACTCTTACTTCTTCCGTTAACACTTGGTCATACGCAGGCCTGTGAAACTCTACTTGAGGTACCAATTTTTTTTTTTTAAATATCTTAGGAAATATTTGAAGTATCTTCCCTAAATCTCATATCTTTCACGACAGTTAATCGAAACTTATTAAAGAAAAAAAATGAATAGTTTTTATGTCAATTTTTTATGCCCACTGGGAGGCCCATATGCCTAGAACCGTGTCACCATGGAACACAGCACGGCACAAAAATGTTAATAAAACAAAAATGTTGTATAGAAGCGATAATAAATAAGTCGCTTTTATAAAATGCGTGTTCCCAAGTGTTAAAAATTTGTTCAAAGAACCATCGATATCTCTATGAATATGAATACTTGATAAAACATACAAACCGCATTTTGGAGCGAAGAAAAACACCAACAACTCAAACATAAAAACAAATGACTAGTATTATAATGTACCTACCTATCTATATTAACCTACTTTATTTGTTTGACCCATCAAACAATAAAATCATCTTTTTTTATCCGATTCGAACTTATTACACCAATAATATTACTAAAACCATAAAAAAAGTCGAGGGCAAAGTGCGTGAAATATTCCTGATATTAAATTTTATCATCCACCAATAATGATGCTCTCGGATATTGTTATACGAATTTGAATAGGGTGACATTTGATACGAGTGCCCCACAGGAGTAGGTAGGTAAGGGATGAAAATCGAAAACAAAAAAATATTATAATCGTTGATAAGTTACAAAAAAAATTTGATGATACTACTTGTTCTTTGTAGCTGTTTCTGGGACAACCTCTGGATGCTTAATGTTTTCACCTATCCAAGTTGCCTTCTGTTATGTGATTGTTTTGAGGAATTGTCTTGTTTCTCCAATTCTGCTCAGTATCTCCATTAGTGATGTGCTCTGCCTAGTGAATTCGAGCCATGCTTGTAAAGCACCACATCTCAAACGCAGACAGACTTCTCGCTTCGTTTCGGTAATAATACACGTTTAGCAGACAAGGCTTTTAATCTAATTTTTCCTCTTTTTTGATTTTTTTTGAACCTTTGAACACGACACTTGACTAATAGGTTCTACTTTTGATGTTTGGTGTTGAATTATTTTTAAACATTTTCAAACATGCGTTTCGAAATTAATAACGATCAATGATTTCGGACGATCAAGCGGAATGTCTCGGGAGGCCATTTTATTGTAAGCTGCCAATTTTTTATTCCGGTGTTATAAATCATATTAGGTATATGTTGTTTCTGTTGTGTCGTATCAAAAGAGAGACGAAATGTCGATAGGTAATGAAACAAAGATTTTTTTTTCAAACGAAATCAAGTTACTAGACTAAAAAAAACGAATACATTATTCAACAGAATGTCGAATTTGATGAATAAATTATGCTTTTCGGTTCAATAAATGGGGGTTTTTATTGACTTTTAAGTAACATTTTTTGAATCGTTATAGTGAAAGAAAATGTTTTATTTTCGGCAAATCTACGACGATCCTTTAAAGACTCTGTTCTTATTCGTGCTTAGCACAATTTCAATGTGGATGTTTGATTATTTATATATTTTTTTTAATAAACTCGTCAAAACAAACAATGAACTGATTTTAATTGATGCATTTACACATTGAAAAATACACAGGAGATGCGACTAAAATATACTTCATAATGCATTCCACGGGTTACGACGGATGCTCTAACAAGTACCTATCGCTTTCTTAACTCCTTGTTAGACCCCACCTAGTAAAATTGGAAAAAAATAAGATTTCATTACTGCGGTTAATCTTTCTTATTATCCGCGATCTTGTCATAGTGCTCTTTCATCTGAAATTTGATCATAATGAATATTGCTGACGTTAAAGTCACATGCCAGCCTTCGAAACCGCAGTAAAAAAAACTATTGTAAGCAGTAAGTGGTCCGAATTATTGAAAAACATAAAAGTTTGAAATCGTAATAAAAAAAAGTTTGGAATGTAACGGTCTATTTATATTATATCTTACCTTTTCACCGAAAAAGTGAAACACAGTTTGACAAGGTCATACCTTCTTGTTTATCAAATCCTTTTAGCCACTCGAATTGGAAAATGTTTGATCTTTTTCAGTTTGGCATCTCATTCAAATCCAGTAAGATCGATCGATGAATCCTGCGAATAAAAACCCAAAAGTATTTAAAAAAAACTTCGAATACGTAAAGATCTTAAAATACTTTATTTTTAATATACGGTATGTGAATTCTTACAATATTGATGTTCTTAAGAATATAATTTTCCCAGAAAATGCTGTAAGGCGATAAAATATAAAATACAATTGCAGACAGTTCGCTATAATATAAAACGTATTTGTGCGAAAATAAAATTACGGTAATAAAAATTCACTTTGTAATGCTGCTCGGTATTAACCGATACACGTCATTATATTGGTTTCCTCGATATCTGAGGGTTTCGCCTCTGTGTGTGTATAGGTATATTGAAAACGTTATTATTTTTTTTCTCTCATTCTTGTTTACTTGGGCTTAGAATTTTTTTCTGAAAGTATTAAAACGTTTGGGTTCTCATTTTTATATTGTTATTTCCAAAGTTACCAACCACATTATTATATTATATTTGCTTAAAAACTACCCTATAGTGAAAACGTGTATTTTTGTTACATATTGGTTTTATTTGTATTATTTTTTCTTCATACCTTAGTTGCACGAACCCTTGAACAATATACTACATGTTGAATTCTTTTCTAAGCAAACAAAAATGTATAAAAAGGCTTTCAGTATGTATTTTGATATTCTGTTCATTATACCAGGTACAAAAGTCTAAACAAAGCGCTTAAGAAGAATATTGGGCATTAGATGGTAACACTGTATCATGAAAGACGCTATAGGTACGCTGGCGCTGGATCATGATCATCACCTCAACATGATTGTGTTTAGGATTCCGGATGACAGTTGGATGAAGAGACCGCTGTTCTTACTAACATCAGGATCCAAAAAACGAGAAAAACTCGTCATACCGTTCCTTCAAAGCAGAGCTGAAGGATATGGCCATGGTGTGGGAGGAGTTCATTGAAGCCTTGCAACATCGAGCAGATTAAAAAAGAGATCTTTATTCGCGCAGGTGTCTAAACAAAAAAAAAACACAGAATATTAAGTTTTATTCTCGAATGTTGTATTGGACTACGTGCCTTCCAACATGACTTATCAAAGAGATAATTATAAATGGCTAAACCACCCTCCCTTGTGGATGAAATACCAAAAAGAAGAAAAAATAATATGTTCCCTGTTTTCCTTGAATTAAATAATGTAATGTAAACGGTTTTGAAAAAAAAAATTACAAGGACGTATGCGCAGAATCATATTTGTTTTGGCATATGATTACAGGAAAAAAAAAGACTTCACAATCCCGCCTGGTCTCAGTTCAGTTCTGATTTTCCTCTCTTTAATTTAGGTTGGAACAATGTATTATATAAATCAAAAAGACAATTTCAATTTTCTAAATGAGTTATACATATTATTGACGCCACTGAAGGGCCATATACGTGACCAACCACTGAAGGTTCTTCTGTGTCATAGTAAAGAAGGAAATGAAAAGAACACGTGTCTGCGTCAAAAACTCCCCCAAGTTTATATTTTATAGAAACATTTCAGATTTTGAAAAAGGTATCTTACTCTATAAAAATCTAACCGTTTTCTTTGTTACCTAACTCCTCCTTTATTACTGGACGGATTTCGATGAAAAAAATTAGAGATGTCGAGGGTCACCCAAGGATGGTTTAGATGAAAACAGGGGCTTTCTAGATACTATATTTCTGTTTTAATTAATGCTTTTAGTTTTTGCGTTTTTTGCTCCCATTTCAACTTTTATAATATGTCAAAAAAAGATCGAGTGTTTTACTCAACAACAACGTTCGTAAAAAGGGTGATTTTATTTCTAAAGAGCGTACATAAGACCTAAGAATCGTTTGTGTTTTTTTTAAACGTCATAAAATTGTCGTTCGTTTTCTAAGCAGGTATTATGTGAAGGATTTTTCTTTATATTGAGCGATAGATATTGGTAGGTATGTACAAGAAACGGGCATCGCGTAAAGAACGGTTGGTTATTTAGATAAGTAATACATCGATGCGCGTTGCATTGGAACTATACATCAATGTTATCCGATGCATCTGATAGAAACATCGATGTTTTCTCAAAATCGATTGTTTACAGGAGAGGGTTTTTTTTTTAAATATGAATTCTATTTTCGATTCGAGAAAATTTTGGAAATGTAGGTATTTATTTTAACTTGAAATATATATTTATTAGGTATGTTCTACAAATATTTTGTAAACTTCAGAGATTTTGTTAGGCTATAATTTTTTATTTTTTTTATTTATTGATTCCACGCAACAAGGTTGCTTTTACAAAAATAATTAGGTACCTACATAAAAATTTTAACATTGACAATATTTCTGAGAATAACAAATAATCACTATGTCTAGTTAAAAACCATTTCTTTTGATAAGTTCACCTCAGCGACAAACAACTAATTTGCAACTAAATCCACAGAGGGGTCTATAAAACTTAAACTAATTTGAGGTAACTGGTGTCATTTGCAACTGAAATAACACAGACCCCCTTTAGAATGAATGAACCAATCAATTCAATGTAGTTACCAAGTGGACCAATGTACCGTGTGACCCCGTTTCTCCTTAGGGAATATTTTATCCTTCACGACTGCAAGCGTGGGAGTGTATGCAGGTATGTTGTTTAGTTAGCGAGTATGTTCTCTTGACAGTATGGGAGCACAAGTTAAAGTTTAATCTTGTTTTTGTACAGAACCATTCGGAGAGTGCAGCCTTTTAAACCGGAAAGTTAGTAGTTAACTCCTGAAATGCCGTCGAAAGAACTACCAACAAACTAGCGGAATTATTTAACGGAAGTGAATTGATTAATTTAAATGATTTGTGGCTTTTATGGTTAAGAAGATAGAACGAAATGTTCCTTGAGAGATATATAAGAAAGATGATTTTTCACAGGTTTTCCCATGAAGGCTCGAATGAATTTCACAAGTAAAAGAAAATTCGAAAACGCTTTTCGTCAAATTTTTTACTCAATTTAAAAATAAGTACCTATACCTACTCTTTTTAAGTCTACACTCCCACTCTAGTCAAGTAATGTAAGAATTCTAGTTAAGAGATTGATAAAATATTTATTCGCAAATCAGTTAGGCCCTGCTTCAAAATAATTGACATGTGTAAAAAAAACTAACTGTTTTATTTTTGAGTATAACTATTATTAACTAAGAGAGTTGTTTCATAAACTGAAAATACGATAGTTTTTTTTCGATACTGAACCGCGATGAAATAAAAAACTGTGCAGAATTACCCAGAAACAAAAGGAATGCAAGTAAAATATTTACCATGTTCTCCTATAAGATTGGAGCAAAGAACAAAACAATTGGTGGAGTGGATTGAGAGGGCAATACAGAGTTGTTTTGAGGAGTGTAAATAAAATCAGTCCTATCTCCAGACGAAGGTAACAGCTACATAGTGTATCTATTAAATGTTTTTCAGTAAATATTTGGTTTTGTTGCTCGTGTTTCCCCTTCGGAAACAAATAGATAGACTGAATGTCCAGCGGATGGACAGCACAATACAATGGTATATAAAATTTACGTAGTTCGCAAAAGACAAACACAAGAGACTTGGTTTGCTGGTAACAACATACATAGTACGGAGGTGCAAAGCTTCTAAAATACTGCCATGTGCAATACACAATGAATTTATAATGTTTTGAAACTTCCGAAAATTTATTCTCTTTGAACAATTGGGTTTGCATTGGACACGGCTTAAAATTTAAAATCAGCGTTCTTTAGAGAATTAGAACATTAAAGTTTCGCAAATGATAATATTTTTACTAAACTACGCGCTGCCATTTTGTAGTTTTCGTATTTTCCATCTATATGTGTGCTTGTTTCATTAAGCAATTTATATACTCAAATGTGGGTATAGTTAACAAAAATTTAAAAATATAAGTATGTGATATTATGCAAAATGTAATAAAAAATTACATAATTGTAACTTACAAAAAACTGAAGGTAAGTTGGTCCATATAAAATTTTGTATTGGTTTGAATCCCAGCAGTTTAGTCGTCAGCTTTCGATCTGAAGTTCGTTGGTTAGATCTTTAGTACCGACAATCTACCTTTTTCACAACAGATGTTTTGCTCTCTGTGAATGATATCAAGTTGTTCACTTTGGGTGAGCCTTGATTGATATATGCAAACATTTATTATGAATTTTAATGTTATGTTGTAAACATCGATTCTTTAAAGTTTGAAAATAGATAGTGAAAGCTCAACAACTTACTGTTAATGAATTAAATGAAATGTTTCGCTCAAAAGGTGAAGTTGATTTCCTAACGGAATGATTCCGAAACTGTGAGCCGCGAAATTTTTGCAAGGGAGCTGCGGAAATGTTAAGTAGTTTTCACATTACTCAAGAAGATCACAAATTTATAAATAAATTTAGAGAACAGCTTGAGTTCAAAAAGTGTTGTTATGTAATAATTATTAGGAGTTATTGGTTTTTCATGTATTCTAACATCTTCTGGGTTACTTACAGAAAGAAGCTCCACAATAAAAGGTTTTTTTCTGAAATCTCTATAGCTGCACCATCCTCCAACTTAATTAATTCGAAACTATTAAAATCTCATTAATTCCAACACAGAATTTTAACTTACACATTAATTAGAATTGCTATACCAAATTGAAGTATTTTGTCTTATATAAATCAAAACAAAAGAAGGATACTTAATGCGCTATAACGTATTATTATGAAAATATACTGCATTAAATAATATTGAAAATTACAGTATGTGGAGTGTTGAGTATGTAGAGCGTCTTTGTACGGGGATAAAGTGTGTTCCCGATGGCTTCATTCAGCTCACAGTGGCTCGAAGCTAAGCGATCTTTATTCCACCTGAGAGAGTTTTATAATCAAGTCCTTGCGAATTGCACACGCGACGTCCCGCCACTGCATTACCTTAAAACCGAGAAAGTTTTTAGCTGAAAAAAAAACATACGACGCTATGAATATACACGAACGATTTTCCGTCATTTTAATCATACTTTCATTATAAAAGCTTTTTGTCTTGGGGTCTAGTAATAATGATTTTCATTAATTGAAATGTTGAGTTTGACACATTTATCGGTTAAAATATGTCATTAAAAACACTAAGGTTTTTTTTATTTATCTATTACTAGCTTTCCCGACAAACGTTGTATTGTGATTCTAGCCCGAAGTGGCTCGTTAATATGTACATAATGTGCACTGCGTCCCCGTAAAACAATACAAAATTAATTCGATTGATTTAAGCTAATAAAATAATAACATTAAACTATTTCTGAAATATCCGTATTTCATTCATATTTAAAGCTCTGGCGGGAAGAACTTGAGAATAATGCGCTCGCGCACACACCCTACCTCGCCTATTGCCAACACGAATGTGCCCGACTGGTGTGAAAATTTTCTAACGCTCGAATCGGTGCGTTGGTGGATTAAGTGGGATGGGCTACTGTAGGAGCGTATGCGAGAATGAGAGGGCTACCCGCGATGGCGTGGGCGTGTCATAGGTAACCGTTCCATACAAACTTAAATATTGTATTTTACATCATTTCTTATCCAGTTTTTAAACATTTTATTAGACATTCTGTTATCCGGAGCGGAGAAGAAGCCAATCAATCAAACATCAGAAGATTCTGTTGAGCCGATCTCGAGTTATAAGTGTTCGCACTAACCCGACTTTAATTTATGTAGTAGAAGGTAATAGGTTGTGCACTTATATTTTTATTCCTCTTTCTCATAATATATTCGATATAATATTAATAAAAGTGTGACTTTTATTAAATAGAATTGAGGTACTATTTCTATCGCGCATAAATTTCATTACTATCTTCTTCGTTGTGAATAAACCAAATATAATAGAAAAGATTAATAAACGTATATTATTAGGTATTTTGTTAGCCCATTGGATTGTTCTTGTTGCGGTCCATTGATCAAAGGGTAATTCTAAATAATGAACGAGTGCCAATACCAGTACGTAAGGTTTTTTGTTCAAATAATAAGAAGGGAGTTTCTCCTGATGGAACAAAACGACCTTTTTTTCTTTTATACGCCATCATTAATATCAGCCATGTGATTCATCATATTCGCACTTAGGTGCTTAGGAGAAAAATCTATCACACCAGAGTAATAAAATATTTTCTATATTAATTAATGAAATAGATTAATAACAAATTTGATCCTTCTCAATTCTGTCGATTGGTTTCCGGCAAAGTCTTGCATCTCTACTTAACTGAAAACGATGTGAAAGAGATTTCCTAGTCTTCAGGAGCCTGAACTGAAAACGATGTGAAAGAGATTTCCTAGTCTTCAGGAGCCTGAACTGAAAACGAAGTGAAAGAGATTTCCTCGTCTTCGGGAGCCTGGTGAGAGGAAGAACAATGATCTCCTCGGCCTAGCATGATAAGGAGTTATCCTTAAAGTTATTTAAGCTGCTTATTTGGGATGGAATCTTTGAGTTAACGTTAAGCTTTATCATAAATGTACCTAGAATTCTTCTCATGGTCAAGTGATACAAAATCCATCAACTGGGGTGCGGAGAACCTCTCGTTCCTATGGTTTTTGTCACCTTTTGACCTCCACCCAAGTAGTCTTCTTAACTATCTCTTGTCGTGAATTCATGCAATGTGCCCTTCCTATCTCCGTTTCTGCATAGCTATTCTCTCAACAAAATCAGTTAGTTTACCCCGGATGCGTATAGTCATTTGTCTTTCTTGCTTTGCAGTTTTATGCCCACATGCCCACATCTCTATGAGCAGTTTACGTGCCATGTGTGAAGACTGGCAAGACACAATAGAGCAACGAATATTATTTGTGCAAAGCTTCCCGTGAGTTGCCCATGCAATGTAAGGTTATAAACACTTATATCAAAGTCTCTCATTAATTAATTCATTTTCAATCCTCAATCAATATATAAAATGGGTGCCGTGTCCCGTAAGGGGTAGGCGGAGAGAACGGACCTCCACTCTTTTCTATCCAAGCATACTTCTTTCGCTTCTTCCACCGACATAACATTTCTCATACACCCTCTCCTATTTCTCTTACTTCTGACCTGGCCTTCCTTGAGGACGGAATCGATGTGTTCGATCCACGTCATTCTCGGTCGGCCACGCTTTTTTACACCTTTACTTTCAGCCTTATGAATTCTCTTTGTCATTCTGTTTGCATCCATTCTTTCCACATGCCCAAACCATCTCAACTTATTAACTTTCATCTTCGTCACAACCCTTACTTCCATACCACATTCCTTCCTAATATTTTCATTCCTTTCCATATCCCATAAAGTTTTTCCACATATTCTTCGTAGTGATTTCATCTCTATTGCATTTATACTACATTCTTCTTTTTTCGTCCATGTCCACGTTTCACAACCATACATCATCGATGGTAGCAGGATTGCGTTATGCACTAGTTTCTTTGCTTGTAGTGAGACGTTGTTGTTTCTCATTTTAGGTCTTTGTGCACCGCCTACCCTGCAACCAGCAATTTATTCAATTGCTCCTCTATAAGTTGTGCAGTATTGAATAAAATTTCCAATATGTATCAGGCATCAGTTACTGATATCGTATAAAAAAATTTAATGATATATTAGGTGAGTGAGAGCTCTATTACACCAACCACAATTAAAGAGAAAATTGAGTTGTTTGGACCTAACCTTAGAAATAAATAATATTACAAGGAGCGGTCTGTATTCGTACCACGTACAAATCACATTACGCTCGAACTTAATAGTTTTGTAACTAAATCATCAAACGTACACAGCGTCGAACTTCGTATTTTCTTCCGCTTTTTTTCTTATTACTCGCACTTTTGATTATTTTTTGTTAAAATGCTTACTTTTTCGTTTAGAAAGTAATAAGTAAAGAAACAAATGATAGGTATCACAATAAAATTGATGTTTAAATATGGAAATATTTATAAAAATCTTTAGAACTAAATATTTTGATGCATAAAACCTACATACATTAATTAAATAGTGTTTGATTTTAAGAGAATTATATAAATTTGAACCACTAAGTGCTTACGCCCGTTTTCTACTGCTGTTTCAAAGTCGATGAAATCCCGCCATGTTGAAATCATGGGAATCTTCGACTTGTTCAACGTGTTGTTGAATCTCATGTCTTCTGCAGGAATCGAATCCGCATCCTTAGCCGTCTCAAACAGAGACGCTAGCCACTGTGGGCCAAGGGGCCGTCCGTTAATCACTTGATTTTTTTACAACTCTTTAGACCCCCACTCCCCCTTCGTGATATTTGGTGATGTTTCAGAATACCCTCCCTCTGAAGTTACAATAGAACTCGTGATTTTCTTTCTCAATTAAATTTGACTCAAAAAAACTTTAATAAAAACATAGGTACCTACAAAATAACGCCTCTCCCTAAAAAAAATGATAAGGTGTAAAATTCAACCTAATATGATAATTCGATGGGTTAAAGAACAGAAGACACGTGTCCACATTTGACAGTTCAGAGAAAATAGATCTACAAAGTTTGAGATTCTCAATTAATTCAAATATAGTCAATTAATCTAGAAGATCCTTATAATTGTGTTGCCTCTTTATTTATAATGCTTTTATATATTATTTATTTTATGTAATATTATGAGCCAAAATGTCAAAAAATGGCATTTTTAAATGATGGTCATGGACATGTGTCTTATTAGAACTAATGTCAGACTGTGATAGGATATGTGTTTTTTTGGCACTTTACTTTTACCTATAAGTTTCTTATGCAATGCTATATTTTGAAAAAAAAAGAAATGATAATTTGTATAAAAATATTATTATAGAATTAATACTTTAAAGAATAAAAATACATTTTAGGATTTAATTTTGAAGGTATACAAAAGATGAATAGCTAAAGTTTATGAGGACAGCGATGGCAGTCCCTCTATGTAGGTACTCCCTATATTCAGAGGGTATAATCCCCCGATCCAATAAATATTTCAAGTCTAACATTTTCTGACGACTTATAGGTAATGGATCTAAATATTTGTAGGGAAGTGAAAGATTCCAAGACCGGTTTCTTCCACTTCTACTTTTTTTCATATATATATAATATATATATATTCGTATGGTATTTGGCGCAAAAAATAAATAAAATAAAATCTATAAAACCATAAAAAATATCAAAGATTATAATATATCACGTCAAAAAATAAAACTTTTATCCCTTAGCCAGTTTTTGGCTTCGGTCGTCACGGGATTAAAAAGCTCCTCCATTGTACCATCGAACTTGTGGAGTGGGCACTCATTAATGACATGATGAATGGTTTGAGTGGGCGCTCCGCAGTCGCATCGGGGGTCGGCGACGTAACCCCATCTGTGGCGTTCAGCCGCACTCCTTAATATATCGTCTATATAAGGACAGTGTTCATCCTTATATAGACGATACATAGTAGCCAAATTCAGATCGGCTGAAAGATATAATTTTTTTGAGTCTTTTCTGCAATAGTGCGATTCGACACGAGGAAAACTATCAATGTGGCTCTTAACAGCCACTATTTCATCAACCGGTGTAGCGTTAGGGGCTGGTCTCCCTTTTCTGCCATCACTTCCAACATAAATTAAATTTATCTTATTTTTCATTGCTAGCCTAACAACGGAATAACTAATTGAAAATGTATTAATAAAAAAGTTAACACAAACTCTAACTTTTTCATTGTGTTGTGGTAAATAGTAATACCTGGAACATGATTTCGGTTTAAGAGGAACTTCTCCTCTATACCTGTTCCTCTCAACATTTTTTTCTTCTTTTAAGTTGCACAGCATACTTTTTTGCAACTGTGCATTACCTAACTTATAGTATTGCTCATGAAGCTGGTCTATTTCTTCTTTTGTAAAATTAGTGTGACAGAGCAAATTGCAATCACATTTAAAAGTAGGCTTTTTAGCTGGCACGACGACACCTTTTACACTAGTGTAAGCCCTACCCGTGCACCTATTTTCCTTGCGGATATTTTTTTTCCACATTGTAGGATCAGCGTGCCTTCTTCTTTTCTGGGGCATAGATATATCACTGGTTTCTGCGGCTATTTCTTCTTCAGCACTGGTTCCAGCTACTACCTGCTCTTCAGTACTGGTCCCAGCTGTCACTTCTTGTTGATTGGCTCCAATACTGATTTCAGCCGGCATCTGCTCCTCAGGGACGTCTGTAGCTGTTATCTCTTGGAGGTTGCTTTCATCCATACAAATTACTTCAAGTAATTCTTCCTCGCAGGCTTGGTCTAAAAAAATACAATATAATTAGTTTATGTCACACTTACTGAATACAATAAGCATATTTTTATCACCAATGTACCGGATACATACCAATTTCAATATATTCTAAGCCAGTTGTTTGCTGCTCAGTTTTTTGATCATCAGCATACTCCACTTGAATTATTTCGATTTCTATATTTGAATTAGTCTCTGCAAACAGAAAAATAAATATTAAACAATGTTAAATTGTTCCGATTCACATAGAAAGTTAATATTTGATTGTTAGGTTCATGCTTACCAATTCCCATTTATGCATTCGTATTCTGATGAGATGACATTATATTACGAGTATTTGAAGACGCCGTTTCAACTTCTGTAAATAAGAAACAATGGTCTATTATTTACATTTCAGGTTTGCTTTTTATATTTTCTTTGTGAACCAAATCATTCCTGTAGGAAAGGTTTATCCCTTTTAAATAATAAACCAATATAATGCTTACCAATTCCTATTTCTGCATTTGTATTCTGATGAGGTGACAACATATTATTTGAAGACTCCATTACAGTTTCTGTAAATATAAAACAAGGGGTTATTATTTAAATTACTAGTTTTTTAAAGGCGCCCGTGGCGCCCCTGGCCGGAGAGGTGAAAGTTCACCAAAAAAAGGGCATTTTGTAGTCGCCAATTCTCGTTCCGAGTAGCCCAAATGACGATAAATCGCCCACGTTGGCAACACTTAATAATATTAGTTAGTATACCTGTATGTTCCACACATTCCATTACAGTATATTATATTATCTATGGTATGTTCAACGCGCGTGCGCATAACGGCAAAACGCTATTGGTTGCTCAGAAGCATCCCCGATCCGCTGGATCAAAACTTGTTTGAGGGTTCGAGTGGCGCGCCATCTAGCGGCGTTAATGACATCAGTCAGTCAGTCAGGCAGGCAGTCAGTCAGTCAGTCAGTCAGTCAGTCAGTCAGTCAGTGAGTCAGTGTTCAAGACAAATATTATATAGATAGTTTTGTTTTAATTTTCCTGTAGGAATGGTTTATCCCTTTTAAATAACAAATAGTAATACAGAAAAAGATAAAAACCCAAGCATAAATATTAAATAAATATCTGAAGATGTGCCGCAACAAATAGGGATTTTTTTTTCATCTTGGGGGAAAAAACAGTTGTGCCTTTAATGAAATTTGGCAATAAACATATTGTTCATATTCAATTATCCAGCATAAGATAAATAAATACTTGTATTTACCTGTTGATATTCCACGATGCTTCAGCAACTCAAATATTTTTTTACTTCTTGCACTGTATGGAAATGCCATTTTGATTGTTTTATTTTACACTTAAAACTATAAACTTATGTATAAAATATCTCTAACGAAGTTAAACTAAATGTCTTTTTGAAATATCAACTTAAATTAACTACACTATTTAAAAATAAAAACTATAAAACAAGGAACACGTGGAATGTTTTTGCCTTCACGATTTATTCACAAATATAAATAAAAAGTTCACAAGTTCGGTAAAAAAAATATATTAACAAATAGGTAGGTATTGTCTTTTTATTTAAAAACTGCACTGAAATAATAAAATGTTATTTGTAAAACTGTTAAAAACCACAAAATTATAACGCAGACGTCACAGAACAAGCGACGCAGCAAAACATCAACTGAACTGACAGTCAAAATAATGAGTGCTGCCAGTGTTCTATCTAAAATGGAATTTATAAAACATGCCATGGATCTTTTTTTCCATATAATTGATATGGAAATATTACCTTTGAATACCTTATTCTGCATTTTTAATATTATTTTTGTTTGTTTTCTTAAATTTTGTTCATTTATTTCAAGTATAGTAAAGTATTTGAATTATATAAATCTTTAAATTTGCCTATTCCTTTGACGCACTGACAACACTCAGCGTGAAATGATTTCGCGCGGCAATTCGGCTTGTCGGTAGATGACAGTAACGCCACTCACGGCGACTTTTGGGATTGTTTTAATGAATGCTTAGAAAACACATGTCCGACCTTGATGGACATGTGTTTTTTAAGAATTAAGAAAGTCGACATGAGTACATGCTCAGATGTTTTATGTGACATGTGATATGTGTGCATTAATTTATGTTCATTTATGGACTAGTGTCATTTGGTTTTTATTAAATGGTTTGAAAATGATTCAAGTAATATTAGTAATATTCTTTCAAGCCATAGATGGCGTTGCAACTCATCGTTTGCATACATTAACTCATTTTACATAAAAAGTGGACATGTGTCTTCTGTGCTTTAATCCATATGATGTGGGCAATACCGCTTAAAACCTTTGTTCTGATGGACAGCATGCGAATGGAGGATCACACTTTCAATCGATATTCTTATAAACGACTGCCCTGTGTCCGAAAGAAATTCCAAAAGAAACTCAACTATGAAAAGGGAATGATATTTATAAATGAACGGATATAGTAAAATACAACAGTCCAGTAAAAGGAATTCGTAATTATCACTGCAGGACGCCTCCCAGTGAACTGTTCAGTAGGAACACAAAGAGAGCTTTAATTAAAAGTTGATATTATGTCGACAAAGTGTGAACCCACACGGCAAACACAAGTATGCCTTTTTCAATAATTTTATACATCTCATACAAAATTTTCTTGTCTTGATGAACTCTTTCACACAAATATCATATTGATTTTTCAATGCATCCATCCACACGTTACCTAGGTACATTCGGTCATGGAGTGCTCCTCTATAAGTTGTGCAGTATTGAATAAAATTTCCAATATGTATCAGGCATCAGTTACTGATATCGTATAAAAAAATTTAATGATATATTAGGTGAGTGAGAGCTCTATTACACCAACCACAATTAAAGAGAAAATTGAGTTGTTTGGACCTAACCTTAGAAATAAATAATATTACAAGGAGCGGTCTGTATTCGTACCACGTACAAATCACATTACGCTCGAACTTAATAGTTTTGTAACTAAATCATCAAACGTACACAGCGTCGAACTTCGTATTTTCTTCCGCTTTTTTTCTTATTACTCGCACTTTTGATTATTTTTTGTTAAAATGCTTACTTTTTCGTTTAGAAAGTAATAAGTAAAGAAACAAATGATAGGTATCACAATAAAATTGATGTTTAAATATGGAAATATTTATAAAAATCTTTAGAACTAAATATTTTGATGCATAAAACCTACATACATTAATTAAATAGTGTTTGATTTTAAGAGAATTATATAAATTTGAACCACTAAGTGCTTACGCCCGTTTTCTACTGCTGTTTCAAAGTCGATGAAATCCCGCCATGTTGAAATCATGGGAATCTTCGACTTGTTCAACGTGTTGTTGAATCTCATGTCTTCTGCAGGAATCGAATCCGCATCCTTAGCCGTCTCAAACAGAGACGCTAGCCACTGTGGGCCAAGGGGCCGTCCGTTAATCACTTGATTTTTTTACAACTCTTTAGACCCCCACTCCCCCTTCGTGATATTTGGTGATGTTTCAGAATACCCTCCCTCTGAAGTTACAATAGAACTCGTGATTTTCTTTCTCAATTAAATTTGACTCAAAAAAACTTTAATAAAAACATAGGTACCTACAAAATAACGCCTCTCCCTAAAAAAAATGATAAGGTGTAAAATTCAACCTAATATGATAATTCGATGGGTTAAAGAACAGAAGACACGTGTCCACATTTGACAGTTCAGAGAAAATAGATCTACAAAGTTTGAGATTCTCAATTAATTCAAATATAGTCAATTAATCTAGAAGATCCTTATAATTGTGTTGCCTCTTTATTTATAATGCTTTTATATATTATTTATTTTATGTAATATTATGAGCCAAAATGTCAAAAAATGGCATTTTTAAATGATGGTCATGGACATGTGTCTTATTAGAACTAATGTCAGACTGTGATAGGATATGTGTTTTTTTGGCACTTTACTTTTACCTATAAGTTTCTTATGCAATGCTATATTTTGAAAAAAAAAGAAATGATAATTTGTATAAAAATATTATTATAGAATTAATACTTTAAAGAATAAAAATACATTTTAGGATTTAATTTTGAAGGTATACAAAAGATGAATAGCTAAAGTTTATGAGGACAGCGATGGCAGTCCCTCTATGTAGGTACTCCCTATATTCAGAGGGTATAATCCCCCGATCCAATAAATATTTCAAGTCTAACATTTTCTGACGACTTATAGGTAATGGATCTAAATATTTGTAGGGAAGTGAAAGATTCCAAGACCGGTTTCTTCCACTTCTACTTTTTTTCATATATATATAATATATATATATTCGTATGGTATTTGGCGCAAAAAATAAATAAAATAAAATCTATAAAACCATAAAAAATATCAAAGATTATAATATATCACGTCAAAAAATAAAACTTTTATCCCTTAGCCAGTTTTTGGCTTCGGTCGTCACGGGATTAAAAAGCTCCTCCATTGTACCATCGAACTTGTGGAGTGGGCACTCATTAATGACATGATGAATGGTTTGAGTGGGCGCTCCGCAGTCGCATCGGGGGTCGGCGACGTAACCCCATCTGTGGTGTTCAGCCGCACTCCTTAATATATCGTCTATATAAGGACAGTGTTCATCCTTATATAGACGATACATAGTAGCCAAATTCAGATCGGCTGAAAGATATAATTTTTTTGAGTCTTTTCTGCAATAGTGCGATTCGACACGAGGAAAACTATCAATGTGGCTCTTAACAGCCACTATTTCATCAACCGGTGTAGCGTTAGGGGCTGGTCTCCCTTTTCTGCCATCACTTCCAACATAAATTAAATTTATCTTATTTTTCATTGCTAGCCTAACAACGGAATAACTAATTGAAAATGTATTAATAAAAAAGTTAACACAAACTCTAACTTTTTCATTGTGTTGTGGTAAATAGTAATACCTGGAACATGATTTCGGTTTAAGAGGAACTTCTCCTCTATACCTGTTCCTCTCAACATTTTTTTCTTCTTTTAAGTTGCACAGCATACTTTTTTGCAACTGTGCATTACCTAACTTATAGTATTGCTCATGAAGCTGGTCTATTTCTTCTTTTGTAAAATTAGTGTGACAGAGCAAATTGCAATCACATTTAAAAGTAGGCTTTTTAGCTGGCACGACGACACCTTTTACACTAGTGTAAGCCCTACCCGTGCACCTATTTTCCTTGCGGATATTTTTTTTCCACATTGTAGGATCAGCGTGCCTTCTTCTTTTCTGGGGCATAGATATATCACTGGTTTCTGCGGCTATTTCTTCTTCAGCACTGGTTCCAGCTACTACCTGCTCTTCAGTACTGGTCCCAGCTGTCACTTCTTGTTGATTGGCTCCAATACTGATTTCAGCCGGCATCTGCTCCTCAGGGACGTCTGTAGCTGTTATCTCTTGGAGGTTGCTTTCATCCATACAAATTACTTCAAGTAATTCTTCCTCGCAGGCTTGGTCTAAAAAAATACAATATAATTAGTTTATGTCACACTTACTGAATACAATAAGCATATTTTTATCACCAATGTACCGGATACATACCAATTTCAATATATTCTAAGCCAGTTGTTTGCTGCTCAGTTTTTTGATCATCAGCATACTCCACTTGAATTATTTCGATTTCTATATTTGAATTAGTCTCTGCAAACAGAAAAATAAATATTAAACAATGTTAAATTGTTCCGATTCACATAGAAAGTTAATATTTGATTGTTAGGTTCATGCTTACCAATTCCCATTTATGCATTCGTATTCTGATGAGATGACATTATATTACGAGTATTTGAAGACGCCGTTTCAACTTCTGTAAATAAGAAACAATGGTCTATTATTTACATTTCAGGTTTGCTTTTTATATTTTCTTTGTGAACCAAATCATTCCTGTAGGAAAGGTTTATCCCTTTTAAATAATAAACCAATATAATGCTTACCAATTCCTATTTCTGCATTTGTATTCTGATGAGGTGACAACATATTATTTGAAGACTCCATTACAGTTTCTGTAAATATAAAACAAGGGGTTATTATTTAAATTACTAGTTTTTTAAAGGCGCCCGTGGCGCCCCTGGCCGGAGAGGTGAAAGTTCACCAAAAAAAGGGCATTTTGTAGTCGCCAATTCTCGTTCCGAGTAGCCCAAATGACGATAAATCGCCCACGTTGGCAACACTTAATAATATTAGTTAGTATACCTGTATGTTCCACACATTCCATTACAGTATATTATATTATCTATGGTATGTTCAACGCGCGTGCGCATAACGGCAAAACGCTATTGGTTGCTCAGAAGCATCCCCGATCCGCTGGATCAAAACTTGTTTGAGGGTTCGAGTGGCGCGCCATCTAGCGGCGTTAATGACATCAGTCAGTCAGTCAGGCAGGCAGTCAGTCAGTCAGTCAGTCAGTCAGTCAGTCAGTCAGTGAGTCAGTGTTCAAGACAAATATTATATAGATAGTTTTGTTTTAATTTTCCTGTAGGAATGGTTTATCCCTTTTAAATAACAAATAGTAATACAGAAAAAGATAAAAACCCAAGCATAAATATTAAATAAATATCTGAAGATGTGCCGCAACAAATAGGGATTTTTTTTTCATCTTGGGGGAAAAAACAGTTGTGCCTTTAATGAAATTTGGCAATAAACATATTGTTCATATTCAATTATCCAGCATAAGATAAATAAATACTTGTATTTACCTGTTGATATTCCACGATGCTTCAGCAACTCAAATATTTTTTTACTTCTTGCACTGTATGGAAATGCCATTTTGATTGTTTTATTTTACACTTAAAACTATAAACTTATGTATAAAATATCTCTAACGAAGTTAAACTAAATGTCTTTTTGAAATATCAACTTAAATTAACTACACTATTTAAAAATAAAAACTATAAAACAAGGAACACGTGGAATGTTTTTGCCTTCACGATTTATTCACAAATATAAATAAAAAGTTCACAAGTTCGGTAAAAAAAATATATTAACAAATAGGTAGGTATTGTCTTTTTATTTAAAAACTGCACTGAAATAATAAAATGTTATTTGTAAAACTGTTAAAAACCACAAAATTATAACGCAGACGTCACAGAACAAGCGACGCAGCAAAACATCAACTGAACTGACAGTCAAAATAATGAGTGCTGCCAGTGTTCTATCTAAAATGGAATTTATAAAACATGCCATGGATCTTTTTTTCCATATAATTGATATGGAAATATTACCTTTGAATACCTTATTCTGCATTTTTAATATTATTTTTGTTTGTTTTCTTAAATTTTGTTCATTTATTTCAAGTATAGTAAAGTATTTGAATTATATAAATCTTTAAATTTGCCTATTCCTTTGACGCACTGACAACACTCAGCGTGAAATGATTTCGCGCGGCAATTCGGCTTGTCGGTAGATGACAGTAACGCCACTCACGGCGACTTTTGGGATTGTTTTAATGAATGCTTAGAAAACACATGTCCGACCTTGATGGACATGTGTTTTTTAAGAATTAAGAAAGTCGACATGAGTACATGCTCAGATGTTTTATGTGACATGTGATATGTGTGCATTAATTTATGTTCATTTATGGACTAGTGTCATTTGGTTTTTATTAAATGGTTTGAAAATGATTCAAGTAATATTAGTAATATTCTTTCAAGCCATAGATGGCGTTGCAACTCATCGTTTGCATACATTAACTCATTTTACATAAAAAGTGGACATGTGTCTTCTGTGCTTTAATCCATATGATGTGGGCAATACCGCTTAAAACCTTTGTTCTGATGGACAGCATGCGAATGGAGGATCACACTTTCAATCGATATTCTTATAAACGACTGCCCTGTGTCCGAAAGAAATTCCAAAAGAAACTCAACTATGAAAAGGGAATGATATTTATAAATGAACGGATATAGTAAAATACAACAGTCCAGTAAAAGGAATTCGTAATTATCACTGCAGGACGCCTCCCAGTGAACTGTTCAGTAGGAACACAAAGAGAGCTTTAATTAAAAGTTGATATTATGTCGACAAAGTGTGAACCCACACGGCAAACACAAGTATGCCTTTTTCAATAATTTTATACATCTCATACAAAATTTTCTTGTCTTGATGAACTCTTTCACACAAATATCATATTGATTTTTCAATGCATCCATCCACACGTTACCTAGGTACATTCGGTCATGGAGTGTTATTATATGTAGCCCTAGTATAGGTAAGTTTTCGACGATCGAATATCGAAACGATCATCGAAAGAGTTTCGAAAAATTTTCATACTAAAATGATCGAACGATTCGATCGTTTGATTTTAAAACACTAATTGCACGCTAATAAGCGCTTATTTGAGTGCAATTAGCTTTCGATAAAACTCGTACTAGCCCCACTGTACCCCTAGAATACATTTTCGATGATCGAATATCGAATTGAATCGATACACCAGTGAAGTATATACATTTAAATCAAACATATAAAACTGTGAGGTAAACTTTTTTTTTTTTTTTTTTTTTTTTAAACGTATATGTGTATTATGAAAATTACCAACAATACATACAAGTACTCGCCTCAGATACAGGGAAAGGGAACAAGAGGAGAGGGTAAAGGTTTAGAGGGAGAGGAAGAAGGATAGTAGGTACATATTTTACAAAGAACCAAATTGTTTGTAAGATTTGTTGCAGTTTAAGCTTGTTGCATATGCCGCATGTTTGAATTTCAACAAAATATTTCTGAAAGCTCGTAAGAAATTCTATCAAAAATCTGTATACCAATGTTTTGATACTCAATGGTTGTCAAATCGGTAAATAAAAATTGTGTTGTTATGGAATTTTTCACAGAAGGTTTTGTTGTCAGTAGATCCGTCCCATACTAACTTTAACATTATATTTTAAATTATTTGCTATCCATTTTTTTTCGAATTTTTAATAAATATTCAGTGATCCGGAGCGGAGAAGAAACCAATAAACTAAGCATCATAAAAACTTTCCACAACACAATCTTTTTCAAGTGTAGGTATCAGTTGCGTTTAATTTAAGAAAGGACAAATTCATAAATATCAGAAGAATAATTATTATAGAATAAAGTGTTACTATCGTATCACGAAATACGGTTTAGTTACGTCTTCTCACCACATCAATTCTACCATAATGGATAGGAGATGGACTTACTGAAATAAACGGACTAAAATATTATGTAGATTTTCCATTACGCCATGTCCATTTAAAGGTTGGCAGAAAGAATGGCCCTCCACTCTTTTCTATCCAATTAATTTTCACTTTATAACAACACTAACTTCCATACCGCGTTTTTTCCATGTCCCATAAGATCTTTCCACAATTTGTTCATTGAGTGGCTGAAATTTGAGATAATGTTCCGAATTAAAGTTTGCCGAAGAGGACGGTGTTTCTTTCTATCAGGGTTTCAAAGACGAGTAAGATAATCTCGCACTGCATTTTATTCCCTCAAAGCAGTACCCGGATTCTTAGTTTTATCGGAAGCTAGTCCAGGTAGTAATGTGAGTATTTCACGATACATTTTGTATGGAAAACGTGTATAATGCCGTCACAGGGATATTTCTAGAAACAAAAGCTATTCCCGCATTCGATACGTATAAAACTTAGAATACGGGTACATATCTGGAGTTTTTGGAGGTTATATTAACGCTTCACAAGATCGAGCGCATAAGTGAGATCTTGCTGCCTTCCTATGCACTTAAGTTAGTAGGTTTAATCTCTCAGAACACACTTTAATTTATATTAATGAGATATGTAACACACAAAATGTCTGTAATAAGCTGTGCATAATTTGAGTATATTATTTGTTTGCACAAATCATGCACAAAGGGACGGTTTCAATAAACGTTTGCTAGTGTTTGTTGAAGTTAGATCCACAAATGAAACATGCATGAGTGGTCTGGATCATCGGGATATGTAATGATATTTGGTAGTGCACCGACAATAATAGGTAATATTTACTCATGTATGTGATGTTATGAATTTTGAATTTGTAATTCCAAACGAATAAAGACCCAGTAGGCCTAGACAAATTGCATTTGGCGATCGACTACAGACGAATTGTTCGACAATGTAGAGTAGGAAGAAAATTAACTGTCCACTTTTAATATTTCTATACCTATGAGTTTAGTGTCATTGTTTGGTTTAAATAAATTTTTATATATATTTTGTAAGGTTTGTGTATTTACGTAGTGAAAGTTCATTATAATGAATTAAAACAAACACAGTTGCACTTTCACGATATTTTATTGAGCCTCAATAAAATATCGTGAAAGTGCAACTGTGTTTGTTTTAATTCAAATTTTTATATGTTCCAGTGGACAGTTAATTTTTTTCGCACTATACATCAAATCTTCGTTTGTAGTCGAACGCCAATTTGAATTTGTCTGGACCGGCTGAGCTTGAAAATAGAGTATACTAGCTGTCCCGCCCGTCGACCTTCGACCTAGCCCAATTAAAAAAATAATTTTGACTTTTACATGAATAAAATACATTTTACGACATAAAAACTTAATTATTGCCACATTTCAAAGAAGAAGAAGAAGGACCTGCAGCCCGATTCACGGAAAAGTTTAAGTCTAAGTTTAGTTCGAAGTTCGAACGAAGTTCGATTCAAACCCTCCGTGAATAGGTACATAGACTGTAGATAGTCGCCGCCTACAATTATTATTACCAGCAGCCCTATTCACGGAAAAGTTTGAATCGAACTTCGAACTAAACTTAGACTTAAACTTTTCCGTGAATCGGGCTGCTGATTAAATTTAGCTAATAATTTATTGCATTATGAAATAGTTATCGTTGATTCGGATGCGGGATGAAGTGCGATGGGTCATATGTTTGAAATCAAAACAATTCCTCTATAATTGCTTTACTTTTAAAAAAATCCAAGAGATGGCGGTGTAGTAGGAAATACATCACATGTGATGTATGTTAACTTATTGTATATATTGTTGAAAGAATATACCCCAATTAAACCAAATTTTACTGAATTATTATGGTAAGATTTTCCTTATCATTGATATGCGGTGACCAAGAAAATAATAACCAGAAAGAACTGACATCGCCTACTATGTTGTTGATTCCATGGTGTTCAGAATCAACGATCATGAAAATATACTCTATTTTCAAGCTCCATGTCTTTGTTCGTTGGGTATAAATACACCTTAATAATGTGATGCTTTTACAAAAGATTGTTGCATCGAGTCTCTGTATGTTAGAATAGCTCTGAACACTGACTGAGTGATTGATAATGATGACACTTCTTTATAGTGATGCGTGAGCTATGTTGTTTGAAAATAAAAACACATATTCTATACAGGAATTGCGTCAGTTGGATACCAAAATTACAAAGAAAGACGCTCTTCTCTCTCTTATCTTCTCAGCCTGTTTCTGTCAACACTTGGACAAAGGCGTCCTCTCCTTTCACGTGGCTCTACCTTGGGCTCTCTGGACCAGTTGACCAATGAATGTTCTTCTCGAGGTCTACAACACTACGTTTCTGGTAGTCGTTATGACTCTCCTGCTAGTTTCTCTCAAACGGCTGTGGGAAGGTCATAATATAGCAAAAGATCAAGAAGAAATGTAAGTCTTCTTTTTCTTTTTTTAAAGGAGTTTTGAGTAATTTACAATTACTTCAAATGAATACATTTGCATTTCAGCTCTACAAAGAATATGTGAAAAGTTTTTGAGAGATATGAAAAGGAAGAAAATAATATGTTGAGTTAGTATTGTTACAAAGGTGAAAGTTAATAAAAAGATCAGATGGTTTGGGCAAAGTGGTCAGAATGGATGCAATCAGGAGTACAAAAATAATTAGAAATAAGAAAGATTGAATGAGAAAAAGATGTCGGTGCAAGAAGCGAAAGAAGAACGCCGGCTTTCGCACTGTTTCGTGCGGAGGTCGTGGGTCGTGGCCGGCCGTGTCGACCATTTTCCGCTTTCACGGCACAAGCATTTGCTTATTGTGAAAGATGTCGAAAGTGTATTTGTGTTCACTTCGAGTGAGCACAGATTCATGTTATATAAAAAAAAAAAGTGTGCACACATGGGAGAGAGCTGAGTTCCGTTATCTCTGCCTACCTCTTTCGGGTGAACAAAATTTTCAGCTGCAAATAATCCCGCGAAAACGAAATATCTCGCATGCGTCTCTAAAGCTTGCCAACGTTTTAATTAATTAATCAGTCGCACCACTGCGCCGCAATCCTACTTGTCATTAATTACTACGCCACTGACTGCCCGACATATTTTAGGACCCTCCCTAATTGTATCTTTTATCTGGCAAGACAAATTATATTCTCTCTTCTTGCTTACCAATTTTTTTTCTTTTTTCAACAGCACGGGCATATTTCACCAGGGACACAATTATAATTAAGCCTCCGTTAATTATTACTGCAGTCGGCCATTTATTTGGACATTTTTCCGAAAAAGCTAAGGAAAGTTTTGTAAAGCGGTTTTTGAGATAACTTAATCGCCAACAATTTATTACCTGCTGAGGCATTTGCATAAGATTTTAATTAACTCGTTAAACCAATTTTGCTTATTTATTATTTTTCTAATCGTTTCCTTTCAACATTCATTCAAATTCAGTCATCAACAAGTCTTTTGGATTTGAAAGATACAAGGCAAGAAGAAGCCCATTTAAAATTGTCCTTTTACATGAGAAACCCTCCTTACTGACTTATGAGATGCTTCTCAAACATTCAGTTTTATATATAGTTGGCCTTTTTACATAATACAGTTGGCCTTTTAGATTTTTTTTATAAATGAGCGCTCTTGTTGATGTTATAAATGAGTGTTCATCATAGTCAAGTAAAAAATATCTTGTATTAAAACGATAATCTCAATAAGAAAAAATGTCTTCGATATGAATTATAGGCCACCCCTCTTCATTCGTTCGTGAAAATTCTGTTTTTTTTTTCATATAAAATCATCAAATCAATCGTTAGTATAAAAAGAAATCAACCAATTTTATGGCTCATATATGCAGTATAGAAATACGTAATTGATTTTAAAGATAAGAAAACCTTTTCGCAAACGGTCACATTTTATCGTGAGGCTTTCAATTCATTGATAAAAAGGGGTTTTGTAAACGCTTAACTAAGTTTACCATAGGCGTTCCGATTTATATTTTACCAAATAAGTTGGATTCAATAAACTATTCTACATAGAAAAAGGATTTAAATTTCAATCTCTTTCCTCATAAAATAGTATAGACTTTGAACACAGGATAATATATTATTCTAGTGAAATATCTTTAAGATAAATAAAAAAATCGGATTGGTTTTATAATTTGTATGAAAAAATACTTCGCACGTGTTTAGTGGTTTTGAAAAAACCAACGAACGTATCGAATAACGGACGTAGTCTCCGTTTCAAAGCTGTTAGCCAATCACTTTTGTATTGGTGGGGTTTGATCCTATATGTACACACCATTGTATATATGTAGTGGTAACTACCTGCCGCGTCGGGATTTGTGATTTTTTAAGTTGTATGCGTGCCAGTTTGGTTCAGAACGTCGAAGGGAGAGCACGTCCATTTTTTATAGGTGACCATCCTTTATAAAAATGAGCGACTCCGTGAGTAGTACGCCACGTAATGAAGTAAAGATATAATTATGATTTTTTTATCTGGAATGGAACTTCCGAATAAATAGTACCTAAATATTTTATAACATTATATATCGGCGATTTCCGCCGATTTTTTAATAAAAATTTAGGAAAAATTCCTGATACATATTAAGGTAAAAGCACCAGTGATAGACACATTAAGAAAAATTTTGAGAGAAAAAAAATATAAAAAAATAAATTCAGAAGGTAGAGTTTTTATAAAGGCTGTTATGGAAACTTTTATCCTTTATTTATTTATTACCATCATTATATTGAGCAACTTTGCTAAAAATAGTGTATTTACATCAATTTGAAAAAACCTCTAAAGTGGAACCAGTAATAGACATGGGCGAAAATGCTCAACCCCAGTATTGGACACTTATTTTACCCAATATTCGACACTATAAGAAAATACAATAAAACGCTTCATTACAATGTATACAGTGTACTAAAACCCTTAATAATACGGTAATGAAATTTAAGAAAAAATACGAAAAGGTAATTTAGTCAAAATGTTTCAAAAATGAACATTTTAACTAGGTAGGTATATAAAACTGTTATATTTTTTTTATTGTGAATATAGATATATTTTATGAATTACCTTACTATATAAAACTAATACATTACTTTAACAATTTTATTTAAGTAATATTTTAGTTTTACTAACAAAAAAATCAAGTGATTTTTGTACGCTTTGTAAAAATTGATCAATATCAAAATCATCCTCGCTGCTATCGAAATCTTTTTCAGAATTAACAAAGATGGCAAGTAAGTAATTCTCCATTCTGAAGAAAATGAATTTGATGTGTAGATGGAATGCATCTCAAATGAAACAATTTTTTGCATTCATCTCATTTGATGCTATTGCTGCTCTTTGTATTTTTGTATTTTTTTATACGTTTTCTACAACAGTTTTTTTTTCATTGTTCATCTTCAATAATTCGTCAGCTCTTTTGTACTTTGCGGCAATTTTAATTTGTTTATCTTTTTATGATGTAACTGCCACAATTCCGAAGATACTACTGCTGGCACTTTTACTGTCCTCCTTTTATATGTTAAATATCCTTCTTTTGAGGCCAAAATAATACCATTTTGAAGGGAGTAGGAATATTTGAGCCACTTTTTTCTGAAACGTTAGCCGGCAGTTATCTTCCAATAAATAATTTACAATTGTTTCAGCATCCGCAACATTTTCCCTGACAGAAGCAGTTGGCATATACCTAATTTGTTTCAGAATTTTTATTTTGTGCTAGACTTACAATAATCAATGTTGCATTTTGTCGGCGGTTTATTATTTTCAGTTGTTGAGAAACCTCTTTTAACACGTGCTCGATTGCATTCTTCATGTCGTCTTCCGAATATTGGAATATCTTTCCTTTAATTTAAGGCTTCTTTCAGTCTGTTAAATAAATGTATCACACCTGTTTAAACTTACCTATACTATGAACCCAATGTTCGACACCTGTTGAGAACCAGTATTCGACACATTTCAAACCCCTGTCGAATACTGGACCAGGTTGGAATACGAATCTCAAAATTGAACCACATAATATTCATTCCATTTAAAATTGTATGAATATATGATATTTTTTTAACCATGAAAAAAAAAATTACCCGGTATTCGACACCCCTGTCCAATACTGGGTGTTTGTAAAAAAAATTGAGCCAGTATTCGACACCCCCCGTAACACTTAGTATTTGTTAAATTTAACAGAATTATTTAGTGTGACATCAAAATATGGAGTGTGTGTAGTGTTTCGAAACATAGAAATGTACTATTATTATTTACTTTAATGAAAAATAAAAAAAAATATAAATATTACCTCCTTAATAATTTTGTTAAGATTTTGCTCAAAAACAACAAATGACAGACGCGCACACATGATGACCGACATAAAGTCAACTAAAACGTTGCACTTTTAAAATTTATTTATTGATTATGAAGCTAGAAGGATTCGAGAAATTATTGCAACATAAAGCTATTAAGTTAATACCATAGACTCCTTAATATTAACATTTTTAATTCAAAATGTCGAAAACTGGTGCACTGTCTACCACTGGTGCTTTTACCTTACTTAAATTATAAATTTTGTTAATCTTGATTTTTCTTTACCCTTTGAGTTTCTCGGAAATTACAGGTATTTTGACAAAATCCACCCCATGACACCAAGATCTCATTATTTCTTCTTCACGCTGCCTTAATAAAGAAACCTTTATCTTTCCTTACGTAATAATTATGATTTACTAGAATTGAGTTCAAATTATTCATTATTCTAATTTCTTAACTGGTCATTTTGTTAACACTGAGGCAAAACCCAAGTACCAAAGCATCACTTTTTTCTCCTCTCAATGACTATTGACAGTTCGCATACCTACCTACGTAACTATTTCTTTAATTATATAGGATATTATCGCATTGATGCCGTTCTCGGAAATTCTTTATTTATATTACCTATTATAAATAATAAACAAATTTACCGGTAATAAATAATAAACAATTTTGTAACTGTGTATTTAAATTCTATAAAAAAAGGAAAGATTTGACTCAAAGATTTTGTATCGTGGTCACCCTGTACTCAATACAAATGCAGTTCTTGTTACGGTTTGAAATTGTCATACCTACTTACCAATTATTATATTTCATGAATTTAATACCCTGATAAAATGACGAATATGAGGTGAAAAAATATGTACCTCCCCTCAAAAGGTATGGAGTAAAATAATAAAAAAAGAAATACTATATTTCTGTCTCAGTCTATCAATAAAGAGTTCTCTTTTATTAACACCTTGTCTCTTTCTCTTCCTCATTATTCTGTAATACTCCCTTTTATATGCTGAGAACTTCATCCAAAAGTAATTTTGTCTTCATTCGAAATGTATTGATCTCACACCTTTTTTTATCCCATATTATTTACTTTCAATTTAAAGAGATGCCATTTTGTGTGTCAGTCAATATTGACGAACTATGTATACCGAAGGATGTATTTCTTTTAAATGCTTTTTGGAGTGGTACCATAACGAAAGTTTCCAAAAAAAGATGACGTGATTCATAGGTCAGCCATAGCACAAAACTAGCTCAGGAGAAATGGATATGAAATAGATATATACACTATACAGGGCCAGTAGCCAGCTGTTATATTGCGAATATGATTGCGATCGCGAAATTTTTTTTATATATGGAGTTTTGTTCACGTTACTTGTTTTTATATATGGAGTTTTGTTCACGTTACTTGTTCGCAAAAAAACTAAAAAAAAAAACGATTGCAATCGCATTCGTAATCGCAATGTTTTACTTGTCTATGGGCCTAGGTCGATGTTTCCAAGAACATACCTAGTATATTATGGTGTATTAGAAAACATACCTACAAAGGTAAACCTTTCCCTTCTAAAACATAATAATTGTCCTCTCAGGTCCCGCGGACGTTGGCGTTCTCTCTAGTAAAATCCCTGCGGCCCTGCGCCGTTCGAAACATTTCCTCTACTCCTTCAAGTGTGAACAGCGACCCTATTCTTGAATGTCGATCGATGAGTTTTTTAATAGACTTTTTATGACTTTCGTATGTTTTCTTAAAGAACTCATACGAAAGTCATAAAAAGTCTATTAAGAATCCATCGATCGGCATTCAAGAATAGAGTCCCAGGCCCATAAAAAAATATTTTTCCATTAGAACATCCGATTCTTAATCAGACCCGACACAGAACAAGTGGGAACGGGAAGGACAGACATAACAATGATCTCTGCTAAAGAAGCTTATTTTTTTAGTTCACTCTGCATTTAATCTCAATATCCGGGTCAAGTGTAGGTGCACCTCATAATAAGGCCCAAAATTTTAGTGTAGGTACATATGATTTTCCGTAATTTGAATTATTTTTCAACCCATCTGTGTAAGTAGTCATCAGACTTCTGCTGTGTTGTGTACCATGGAGACACGGATCTTAGTATTAATAAACTAAAGCAGACCATCCATATTTCTACACCAAGTACTCAATTCGCTTGCAGAAAAGTTCGTATGTGACATTGAAAATATCAATCTCATCAGACTGCCGATACACTATGAGCATCGCTCGGCTAATGGGATTTTTTTTCCATTTTGTGCCACTAGAGGCGCCCTAGCTAATCCGGTCTATTGTCAAATTCAGTGTTGCCAAAGGGGGCGATTTACTGCCATTTGGGCTATTTGGAACGAGAATATGCGACGAAAAATCTAAAAGGCGAGGTAGCCACTTGGATTACTTCCCTTTTAGCGAATTTTCACCTTTCGGTTACTAAATGACCTTTTTTTAGTGAACTCCCACCTCTTTTCGGATACTAACATTTTCGGAATGACCGCATAGGTACCAAATTTTCAGTTGGGCTACTTTGCGTTTGAAAAACGGCGTTGGCAACACTGGTCAAATTAACTTGTATAACCTCAACCATATGTTTAGAATGATCATTGTACATTTCTTATCCCTTATTCTCAATAGTATTTCATTTTATGCAATGTTAATGATTGATTTTAATGTTTTATCTTGTTTCACAAACAGTGCTATAGTATATTATTATCTTATCTTTTTTATCATGTTTGGAGTATGTACTTATTTTTATTTTGATTATGGTTGTGTTGAGTATAATTGATTTTAATGTTTTATTTTGTTTCACAAACAGTGCAATAATATATTATTATCTTATCTTTTTTATCATGTTTTAAAGTATTTGTTTTATGGTTTTATTGAGTCATTTTAATTATTTGCTGTTTTTTTTTATGTGATTTGTTTGTATTGCTTGTGACACATTTAATCTTGTATTTTGTTATTCTTAGTAATGTCAATGGATAAATTTGTATAGACCTAATATGTTTTGTAAAAGCAACATTGTTGTTGCGTGGAATTTATTAAATAAAAATAAAAAAATAAAAAAATTTCTTTTTATATACTATTACAAATATATCTTATTTTATTTTTTATATACCTACCTAAATACAAATGAAAAAATACCGTAATAGAAAATAATAAAGAAAGAAGATACAGAACAGCACCACTGAGACTTATTCTCAAAGACTGAAGACAAATACATACCTAGTGCTTTTGTTTGTGTGTAGTGTAAAAGGACACACTATGGTTTACCTCCTAGAAAAAGCCACTTTTGCAAACATCAATAATTAAAACGTTAAATTGAGAAAACAAAAAAGAGAGGAGATATATTAGCATAATATTCATCAGTCAATGCTAGATTATATGTTTGACAGCTGTCATAATTTGACAAAAGACCTGATTAGAAGCGCTGCCACCTGGTGTGTATTGTCGGAAGCTCCCCAGAAAACCTCCCATTGGTGAATGATTTATAACGTAAGTACCTACGTCATCTAAAACATAAAACAAAACATGGGAGCGAGATCCCATCTAATCGTCAAGGCATTATATGGGCCTATTCGCGGTTGTCATGAAAATAATCCAAATTTTCCCAAAAAAAATTCTCTATCAAAAATTCTAACATTTGTTGCTATTTTTTATTGATTTTTATGAACGAGATGTACGGTAGATCCTTTACATAAATTATTTTTTTCAAGCAGAGATTCGTTTCTCTGCGTTATATTATAAGGCAACATAATTTTCACATGACATTGTATTAAACACAACATTGACAACAATATTGTGATTAAAGAACATGACATTAATTTAGTTGGCTCCAAGGGCTTAATTCATTTGGTGCGACAACCGTTTGTCTGCGGCACAGCAACGAGCCTTTCAACATTTATCGTTCCCAAAATGGCTGTTAATTCGGATATTATTTTATGACGTTTGTACATAAGTTTGTCATGTTGTGTTATTAAGATTACCCTAACTGCCGGAAATTTATTGCCATTTTACAGCCATGTAACGTCCTCTCTTATCGGCCAACTAAGTCAAGATTCATTACCAAACTTTTAAATAACTTATTTATTTAACTTTTTAATTGCACATCGATCATTTTTGAAGTTTGGAAGAATTTATTGAACAATAATTATCACATAATTTAAGATTGGTTCAATATCTGTGGGTGTTTTCTCAATAGACTAAAAATCAATATGATCCAATTAACATTAAAGTCAGAAATTGTCATAAATTAGAGGCACAAATAATTTGAGCTATAATTATTATAATAGCTTTTTTTTGGACGGTT
The DNA here is from genome assembly GCA_963576905.1 of Mystacides longicornis. Classification (NCBI taxonomy): domain Eukaryota; kingdom Metazoa; phylum Arthropoda; class Insecta; order Trichoptera; family Leptoceridae; genus Mystacides; species Mystacides longicornis. The sequence goes on along the minus strand of OY756426.1, from coordinate 27,806,749 downwards.
ATATCAAAGATACTTTAGGTAAGTAATCTCCGAGGATTCATAATAATTTTCATGATTTCAATTACATTGCAAAAATATTTGACCTTACGTCTCTTTTTAAACCTCAATATCAACAGTTCTCAGGGCAACTATCTGTTGCGGTCCATTTCGAATTGATATTCAACTCATTCTTTTCGAAAACCCACGCTTTTTTTTAGAATTTCATTAAGCAGGAAGAAAAATAATTGAAGAAAATGAGCTATTTATTTATTTATTTGAAATCTACGCAACCAATGGTTGCTTTTACATACAATTTACAAAACAGAAGAAGAAAAAAATACAATAGTTATGCATCACAGTAAAAAAAAAAAATAAGTATCTCTAAGAATTCAATGAGCCAAGCGGTACCTATCCCTTAGCATTTTTTTGAAACCATACAAAGGTGCAGAAAATATATCAATTTCGCCAAGATCATTGCCCTCCCTAAGTAACCTTTGCATGGGCGCATTGAAAGAATAGTTTGTGACACTGTTTGCCAATCTAAAGGTCTGTGTACTTCGCATGCTCCTGGAAGGGACATGAAGCTCCACCATAGACAACAACCGAGAGGAATCAATCTGGCCACCGATCAATCTATGCAAGATAGTCATATCCGCTATTGTGCGCCTTTCGGATAGCAGTGTGAGACCATATTCATTGCGAAGATGATCATAGTTAATATCCGCAGCTGGTATACCCAGTTTGAAGTTAATAAACTTCAGGAGTCTATTTTGAACCCTTTCAATTCTTTTAATGTGAACCTGGTAATATGGTGACCACAGAACCGAATTATATTAGCTATGCAGACTAGATACTGTATGTAGATTTCAGGCAAACAGATTTTTGACGTCGCCGCCTTGCCGATATACCTACACTTTCAAAATCACACCTGTAGGTACCTACCTAATTACATACATGCATGTATATTTTTGGCTTAATTTTAACAGATAAATTTTTGGTGGTCCCACTTCGAACTTTTGTTAACTTCGTTAAATAAACCTGGTGTTTGGTTAAATAAACAAACCCATTCCTACTACATACATAGATGAGATTTTTCAAAACGGTTAATGATGTTTATTGTTTTGGATTGTTTTGATTCGTTTCGACCGTCAACAAAATGAAACTTTCCACAAATAAACACGAAGGTAGGTATTTACCTGGTTATATTAACGTTAATAGTTTGTTAGAAAATAATAAAACACCGCATCATTCAGTTGTTTCAAACTTTCACCACAATCCTACACAATTGTCGGATAAAATAATACAACCTTCATCATAAAGTAGTTATCTATACAATATTCAAAGCTCTGTGTTTCATTGTTTGGTTTTTCGTAACATACAAATAATTGAGAAATCAAAATGAAGAGTCTTCTATAGTTCCATCACAAAATTTTTAATTCAAATATCAACCGGTTTTCGGAGACTACCGTCTCCATTATCAAAATTGTTTAAGACTCGTTTAAGACGATACTTAAACATTGATAATATAGAAGACTCTTGTACTATCACCAAGCACCTTCCGCCCAAAGCATCGAAGATACAAATTGAGCCCTATTATCTTTGATCATCGCATCACGAGTGAATGGCTGAAACGATTTCGGAAATCATTTTATTGTTGTGTTTGCTATTGTCAGGAAAAAGTTCTTATGAAAGAATAAAAGTCACCAAATTATTTGAGGTCAAATTTCGTTCCTCTGGCATCTCACGGCCTGCCTCTACGCTCGGTAGCCCAACGCACCCTAAAGATCCCAGCGCACCGTACAACTTTTTTTAAGACTTCGTTTTCCGCACAGGCAGCTTGTTTGTGGAATGGCCTCCCATTAACTATCAGACTCTCATCTTCAAATAAATGTAGATTGAAGCAACACTACCTTAACAATCCCTGATCTAAAATCTACGCAACCAATGGTTGCTTTTACATACAATTTACAAATCAAAAGAAAAAAAAATACAATAGTTATGTATCACAGTAAAAAAAAATAAGTATCTCAAAGAATTTAATGAACCAAGCGGTTCCTATCCTTTAGCATTTTTTATGCTAAATATATTGAGTTAATTTTGACTATAGTTAAATATGAAAAAAGTTATGTCGAGTGAAAGATGCTAGTAAGAATGTAATATCTGCCCTTTAGATTGCTTTGTCTGTTATTGTCAGTTAATTAGAATCATGCTTCATTTATAATGGCTCTGTACAAAGGAATGATATTATAATATTGTCATGTTACTTCAGCGAGAACGTAAATAGTTCTCTCTAACGATCGTTATTAAACCTTGCTGACTACAGTGGCGTATTCACTGTTCCCTGCGCTGCGAGGACTTTGTGATCTTCATGCGTTGAAATCTAAGTCCATATATTATGTATATCATATCAGAGCAATCACAAAGAGTAGGTATTATTCAACGGAATTGAGACGATTTTTCAAAAACATGCGAGTTTGGAATCATTTTAATTTCAATCAATCAATACTCCCTTTAACACCCTACTCAGGAGCATAGGGAGGCAATTTTAATTAATTAACCAAAAATATGTTCCCTACGTCTCCCAGCTTTAAGCAGGGAGTACGTAGACGAACGAAGAAGAAGTGGACTGTAAAAGGGAATCACCTTTACTCCTGGTTCCAGTTATATTATTGACGTGCACAACACTTCATATATGGGACCGCCGATGATTATGATGAAAGAAATAGAAAATTAAAAATAAATAGAGCTCTCCATTGAGCTCGATCTTGCGCAATACTTATGACCTCCTCCCACACCATGTCCAACTCTCTCAGCTCTGCTTCGAAGGAGCGGAACACAGTGTGAGAAGGTCTTCGGAACCTGGGCTTTGGTCAGGTGCCAGGATTTACATTTTAATTTCACGTTGAAAAAAACCCATGTTTTCATAAGATGATTATGGATTATTTCTGTGCAATATTTACAGAAAGTGTACGTTAAGCTTGTTATATACTCGTATTTTAATCATTTGCTGTAGTAGGATTGAGTGCAAATATTGGGTTTTCACAGTTTAATATGCAATCTAAGATCTTAGAATCGAGCAGTTTAAATAGACCTTAAACTTCGTAAGCTTTGTGTAAGACCTATGTATGTGTGGAGTATTTTACTGTATGGATTTGGAAATGTGGACGTTTAGGCATATGTTAAAAATATATTTGAGGGAAGATACCACGAACGAAGAGGTTCGATGTTGCGAGAGTTCGGGAGGAAAGGCACGCATTTAAAACCATATCAGAAAGAGACGCGCGAGATGGCTGGGGCATGTAATTACACACGGAAGTTTACAGGGTGCAAAGTTGGAGGGAATGGTCGGGGGTTCGATCGGTAGAGGAATCCCGCGTCAGGAGTATTTTTGTCAGTTCATACTCCGAACTGAAGAGAACTGCGAAGAACTGAGAGGAGTGATTGAAACTGCAGAAGAATATATGCAATCTGCAGAAAATCTAAACTTTTATCCCCGTCAGATAAAAAGGCAAGACAAATTACTTATGCTATATTGACAAAATAGTAAATTAAAATGAAAGGGGAAACATTTTTTAAGATGCACAATTGAACAATAGGTTTATAATGAGCTCAACAAATCTCCGCAGTTATTTATACCTACGTACCTGTTCTCACTCAAACACAAAAATACGCTCTTTGATATTATCTTTCAAAGCAAGCAAATAAGCGGGAGTCGTAAAAGACATGGTTGGCATTTGCAACCATCGGGGACGGATTTGCTAGACCACCAACCACTACCTTTATGACGATTGGAAACAATTGGAACACAATTTTGCTAAATATCTCATTTGGTAGTAATATTTTATTTTCGTGATTTGCCACTGCCTTCCTACTATTTATTTACGTAATCACTCCTATTTTATCTTACCGGATAATAACGAATAATATAATCTACGGTACGGAGTCGGTATGGGTTTTATGTTTTGTTTGACACAAAGCCAGAAACAATGAAACGACGATTCGACATTTTGTGAAACAAAATGTTCATAACAGCACAGCGCTTCCACTGTTTTACTTTGGTTGTTCTCTAAGAGTGAGTTAATTGAAAAGTCGAGTGCATGGTTTGCGTTCAAATGTTTTAACAATAATGCTCTACTAGAATTTCTCATATATCTATCTAGATATAATCGTATTAGAAAGGAACGGACTTTTTAGGATTATTGTTGGCGACCTGCTGAATAGATTGATTTGTTTTCTTTGATTTTAATTCTATAGGCTCCCTGCACACTTTAAATTAATTTGGAAGAGTTAAGTCCACAGCAAACTTGATTTTCATTAAGATAATCATCAAAATTTTTAGTCCGAAGAAAAGCAGATTGCACAAACGCGCACTTAAAGCCCTTTTGAATCAGGTTGTGGTAAGGAAAGAGAGGAACATTAGACAGAATCTACCTGGTGGGGAAGAGCTTTAGTCCTGATGACCTGATTTTGGCTAACGACAGGGCAATCTCCGTCGCCGAGAGTGGCAGATTTAGCCTCGGACTCTAAAAGCACAGTAAATGGTTTTTGCTTTTCTATGCTATGATCAAGTTTCTAAGGAAGAATGAAATTTGACCAGAGAAATAACGGATTATCGCCTTGGTAAAATCATTTCCAGTAAAGGATTCCAGGCAATCATTTCCAAGACGACAATTCTGTCCATTGCCATGGTGATCACCAACGTCGGGGTGACCCGATTAGGTACTTTTGTAGATATGTGACGAGAAGCACTCCCTAGAGCCGAATTTAAATTCAGCCTCAAGGCTGCTGTTTTTGCAACAGGTTTGTTATTGAAGAAGTGTGGAAGACTAAGGCGTGAAGGGCAAAGGTACAATAATCATAACCGAAGAAAATGTACCTCTTGATATTACATCATACGATGACTGTTAACAAAATAAGAATTCCAATTCGAGGAATTTCGCGGGCGTCTCTGTTAAAAATGATGTTTGATTGATTTGCTTCAAGTTATGAAGTTTCTATTTTTGTTCATAATCGTTGTCTCGACATTACTTTAATCTCCTGAAACAACTCAAAATAATCTGATAATACTATTATGTATCTACATATGTACCTATATTAAACCTATATACAGTAAAGTAAAGAAATTTCCATACGTAAATTAATCTGAATATTCAATAAAGTTTGTAAAGTTGGAGGCATACAAGCAACATAAAACAATAAAATATTGAATTTAGTTAACACTTACTTCGCTAATTGTGTCAGAACTTAGAGTCGAACACCCTTCAGCTGTGTATAAATATTTTACCTAGTTTACTCGGCAATATCTTGGGGGACTGAGAGTGTGTACACACACGACATGTTGTAATATTTCGTTTGAAAATGATTCCTAACTTCCTCAAACTGGGGCAATATAATTTTAAACAAATTACCTGTTTAATTATGTACGTATACAATTACTGAACACGATATTTTCACTTATAAATAACAAATGTTTCAACATAAGAACATCCTTGTGTTTTCCCAGAACCTTTGATCTTTATTTATTACGTAAGACTTAGGAAATTGATAAAATTTCTTTAACTGGATGGATCTCTATACGTTATTTATCAAGGTGTGTGAATGAAACTACATATATTGTAGCCGATATCGCTGATCATTTGCAAGAGTTGGTCAATATAGTGTTCAAGACAACTTATGTAAGGATTTTGGGCTTAAAATGAATGAAATCAAAAAAATATTGCCCAGTAAACGGAAGGACATAAGAGTTTATTTCAACATAATATATGAGTTCAGAATGAAGCAATAAATGCGATCCAGATTCGGAGATCAAAACATAGATTGAGATGGACATTGGATAGGTCAACCTTTTTATAATGTAGAAACTCTTACCAGGGCTTTTAAATCCAACCCTCTACTCATGTGAGTAGGGGTTGGATACTCAAAGTCAGTTAATGAATAGGATTCAGGCGTTTGGACATTGGCTTTGCCGAAGGATGCTCCGCATCTTGTGGAGGGACCGGGTCAGGGAGTAATGAATAAGGAGATAGAGAGTTTTTGACTACTGTCAAAAGACGGAAAGTTGCATACTTCGGCAAAACCTTCCGCTGTGAAAAATGCAGGAGAGGAATGGGGGCGTAAAAGAGCCTCGTGGATAAAAATTGTAAGAATTTTTTGGTGTTACGGAGGCTACAGAGTTGGTGAGACTTGCCTGAAATTGCAGAAGATCGCCATGCTTCGATAGGAGTGGCATTATAGAAAAGAAGAAGCAATCAATAGTTTTCCAATTTTGGTTATCCATAATTTCTGTGAATCCTCGACATATTATGATAAATTTAGATCCCTGACCAAAAAATGACAAGAATCAGATTTTAATAGTTTGAATATTTTGTTGCTATCAGCTTTTTTTTATTGAGATCAACAGTCTATTGGAAAGTATCTAAAAGTGAAATAAAGAAAAGAAATATGCTGCCAAATTGCAGCATTAATATTAATATACAACGCTTAATATGACATATAATATGATGTGCTTTACGTCTTTTGGGTGGTGAAGTGTTACTTTATGAGCAACGATTCGGGATGAAAAGAGAGAAAGAAAGGGAGAAGTGAAGACGGAGGGAAGAAAGTGTCGAGGAAAATAATGAGAGGTGTAAGAAAAAAGGCAATCAAATAGTAATATTTTACGTGGGGATCATAATGCCTGTTTCATATGTACAACACGTCACTGACTGAAAGTAATAAATGTTACATCACAGGAATATTATACGGCCGGATAGTTTTTTTTATTATTATGTAATGTTTAATGTGTTCCTATACGACATATTGATTTTTCTTAAGGAATTAACTGAGGTTAACATTAAATTTGCAAGCGTTAAAATTTTATACTGAGGATACAATTTCTGTGAAGTTCTACCCTTCATTTGTCGACGAATCTTGCCGAGCACTTGTTGAAGACGTAAAAATCTGGCTTAGGGTCAACAAAAATGTAGCAGATGACACGGTTTTCCCCATTTAAAAACTGAAATATTGGTCGCTTCTCTATGATCAATATATGGACTTCAAAAGAATGTACATATTTTATAAAGTTGAATTACATAATTTGACAGAGAACACGTTTTGTGGAGGTCGAATGATAACATGCTTCAGATTTTAGTATAAATACTTCCCTGAAGGATCAAGGTAACATTTTGTACACTTGTTCAGACTACAGGATATCCCACAGGGATGTCCCCTCCCTGAAGCGTATGATACAAAGACCTTCCTGGAACACTTAACATATCAACGTTAAGTAACCTTCCGGAAAGAAAAATATAAGTCATCGTTGATCCAATTACACTTTATGTCGAATGTAATCATACAATTTTAACACGTGATTTATACCATACCATATATGGCATCAAACCCATATTTATCTTCATCATCAGTTTTAACTCGTCCAGTATTGAGCATACGCCTTCCTTCCTGACTTCCACGATTTCTGGCCACTTTCTGATCTCGTCAGAGCACCTCAGCTCTGCCATTCCTGGATTTCGACGACCTGTTTTTGGCCTCCACTCCAGAGTCTGCATTGGTTGCCCGTTGTTCTCACTTCATAGTCGGCACAGTTCCACTGTTGATAGTTTCGGCCGAGGGTGCTTGGTAGTAGTTCATTTTCACTTATTTTTGTCTATCTGAGGAAGGGAGTAGTCGCTCCCGAAAACATGTTTATGGAAATAAAGTAATTCGTAGTAGCACAAACTGAAGACTCCTTATTTATTTTTAGATAGGCACAGTTCCATTTTAGTGACGTTGTTTTATTTTTTAGATCGATTACTTTGATCCTTTTTTCTAATCCAATTATTTCGCTTTCTATCTCTCAGATTAATGTTGCCTGTTTTAATTGTATGGTTTTATGTGACATCATTGCGTACAATGTACGGTATTTACCACATTTTGCAGCTTTTTGAAATCACCCGAGAATACATATTATACAGATATTTATTTTTAAATTTATTCGAGACACCAAAAGATCACTGAACGACCCATACAAAACAAATTATGACAGAAAAACATTGAATCTTCAGTAGTCCAATAACAGGTATTTCCAAACACCTATTAATATATTAAAGGATATAAATAAAATTAATATACCTACATCCCTGTTTCACACAAGCGTATTTTCGCTATAGGCACGGGGTCTATATTGATTACATTTAAAAAAATGCATTCTTGAAACATCTGAATACCGACTATTTTATTCGGTGAAATCTCCATGAATCAAGATAATTTGAGGCACAGGCTCGAGACACCAGTTCAATCGGGCAAAAGACCGAATTTGCTGATTAAAAGATATTTTATGATTTTCTTTTTAATCTTCGTGGTTTTCTATACTTTCCTTACATAATTTTGTGAATAGCCTGGGTGGCTTAACGAGAGTTATTTTAATGTTTTTTTCTTTACAAAAAGAAAAAACCTTTAAAATCTTTTGAAAGGCGTCATTGTGCGATAATACAACAACACGTGTTGGAGACAGAAATATGATTGATGGGTCCAAATTTCCCATAATATTAAATAGTGTAACCTTTAGAATTTAATAAAATAAAGCTGTACACAACAGTTTGCCCTTGCTTTTTTATGGTTAAATCAACTTGTAGCAAGATTATTTGTTCATAATGTTCAAATTGGTTTGATAAATTCTACTCACATAGAGAGAAGTAACTTATTTAAATCCTGCATAAAACTTTTCGAAAGTATCAAAATCCATCCCATTCTATTGTAAATTCCTTAGAACGTATTACAAGTCGATCAAAACTCATTCTGTTTTATACGAGAAGCAAAAGCCCGTCAATTTGAAATTTAACAACAAAAACGCTTGGTTGATCATTTTATTAAGTATGGCCGTATTAGTTTTTTTGTGTGAAAGGCATAAAAGGTTTAAATTGGGTAATTATTTGGTGAATTGAATTTCTTTCTGGATCCTCCAGGAAGCGCCCAAAATAGACAGAGATTGCAGAGCTTGAATCTGAAAGTATTGTGAAATCAGGGAAGATAATGATCTGCATGTTCTATAAAATTATGCGTGGGTACCTCTTTACCTGTAGGAATATTTATAAAAACGTGCAAAATATTTATTTATTTATTCATAACTAGCTTATACCCGTCTTGCTTTACGTTTTTGATTCCGATTGTCAGGCTTGATCGGTAGGTAATTAAACAGGTTCTAGTCTAGCTTCCCATTGCTTAACAGACCTCTATAACTGACATAAGCACAGAAAAAGAAGAATGACACTTTTACAATTTTTGTTGTATGGTTTGAATCTTAGCTATTCCCTACACCCTCTAATGTGTGATAATTAATAAGGCATTCCACCCATAGAGGGTGATTTGTGCTATGCGTGATAAATGCAGCTGTCAAACTTCAAAATGGAGGAACTATTTTGCAATTTATTTCATTAAATCTTTATTTATTGGGAATAATAAGATTTGAATAACATTTATATGTATAACAAATCAATCTACAATTATTTTATTACATTTTCATACCGTAGTACCAAGATTCCATTCAACTTTTACATGAGTAATTTTGTTTCCAAAAGATGGCTTACTGTCTTTTTGAGAAATTTGTATGAAGATCCTAAAAAATAGAGTTTTTTAAATAGCTCTAAATAATATATTAAAGTTAATGCAGCAAATTGTATTTAAGAACCTTCTCCAGAATTGTGTAGGGCTCTGGGCATATTAATATCTGACCTTAACGTCTGTTTTCTACGATTGATGCGCCTTCAAAAATATAAACGGACTAAAATATTATGTAGATATGTTTTCGGAACCGCTGCGCCTTTATCAGGTTATAAAACATCAAAGAAACAATTTAAAATTTACAATAGCGATAAAGTTCTCAATAAATAGACATGAAAAATCAATAATAGGTACTTATGCCATTTTTTAACATAATTGAAAATATACCTATTGTTGAATTCTTCAAGTAATAAATTAACCTCCGATTTTAACTGTTAAACTTTGACAAGCAAGAATATGATTAACTGTGAAATCTATTATATTATTTTAAAAATAGCAAATAGATTTGTTATAAATTTACTAACTTATTTTATCCACATTCACTCCCTAGGTGGAGCATGTGGTCCCCACAAAACCTCGCTAAGCATCTCTATCCTGGGCTAGATCCAGGGCGTCATTCAAGGTCTTCATCCTAAGCTCTCTCGATGGTGAATCTTGGTCTGCCACGTCTTCTTTTACCTCCCGATATGCAAAATAAGCTTCCATAATCTATGGACTCGGGGGACATACGTAGGACATGGCCGAGCCAGTTCAGTCTACGATTCAGGATAGGTAACTGTTGTCACTGGAGGTTGCATCGTTCGTGATTGGACGGTTTCGTTTGTTACAAAATCAAATGTGATATAAATGACCATATTATATAATGGTCAACATTCTATGATTCGAGAAGTAAAAGTCTTTCTTTTTTTGTTTGTAGGGTCAGAAGGTGGTCAACACGAGAAGGCACTGTTGAACAAGCTACTGGCCACCTACAACACGCTAGAGCGGCCCGTCGCCAACGAGTCCGAAGCCCTCGAGGTCAAGTTCGGACTCACTCTTCAGCAGATAATAGATGTGGTAAGTTACATTCTTAAAACAATATAATAATATACTTCTGACCATATAATAAACTTGTTCTATGTTATGTACTCTAATGCACAACACAAAATTAACGCATTTTAATATTGTATTCTGCGGGTCACGTAGGGCTACCCATAAAATCAGTATCAAGTGTGCTCTATGTACGTACTATATCCTTATTAATTATCATTGAAGGACTTGAACAATAAATTTATGAGACTTTAAAAATAAACAAAAAAACATTATCTTGAATTAACTTTGTTATAAGCAATAATAATTATTGTAATTTTAAAATTATCTATATAATTCAAGTTGAAGAACTCTTAATTTGTAAAAAATTGATTTTGGTTAAAACAAACTTTTAAATATTTATTTTTTTCTAAACTGTAGTTGGTAGTAGACATAGTTTTATTGTCATAAATATGTACCTTATACCAATTTTTAATTAAGTGGTTAAATTTTATTCAGTTGAAATGATGGGCTTGCAAAATACAAAGGTATAGTTAGGTAGTTTAACGGTAAATATTATATTGATCGTTGAAGAATAAAAATATTTATACTTTGTTGAAGCTTGATTATTTAAAAATTTATTGAAATATATGAAGTAAATTCTGGTGTTTTTCATATCTTAAAAAAATGCTTTAAAACGACAGTAAAACAAATAGATAATTTTCAAATATTATGTGTTCCAAGTTATTTATTTTTATACCAATTTAAATAAACAAAGCAGACTTTTTATATCCAAAATATACATTTTCGGCCGATTAAGCGACCATCTTAGAGTTTTTGTCTCAACTGTTTACAAAATCTCTCCACTGAAGATTGTCGCTTAATTCGCCGAAAATAATATACCTATTCCGAATAAAAAAAAATCGTAATACCTACTGCAATGTTTGTTTTATTTATTAAAATTGATATACCTAATTGATTATTGAGCATAACAATGTGTTTGAATAAGTATTTTTTTATGAGTTTAGTACAAATCAAAGAAAATTATTTTTATAACCTTATGGCTTCTTTTGAAGGTTCAAATGACTAGAATACCGTAATATGAAATATTATAATATTTTTATTTCAAAAGAATGCGTTAGTTTTCTGTTGTATCGTGTAGGTATGTGTTTGATAAAAAAAAATCTTTTGAATATAATATGAAGGCTTGAGACCAATTCTTTATTAAAATATTTAAATGTGAGAGAAATCACTCGAATAAAATAAATACGAATGAAGGAGTACCTACTAGAGCGAGAAGCTGAAATGATAACGTAAAAAAATACCTGCTCACTGCTATTCAACAATATCCCAAATTTTTCTCCATGTCGGAATATTTTGTATAGAAATGGTTTCATAATAATATTATAACCAACCATATTATATTTTTATTATATTATGGATGTATTTTTTTTTTTACAATATTATTTGTTGGTATCTAACTGAAAATTATATATTTTATTTCGTACAAAAAGGTCGTTTACGGTTCAGAATTTCAGCTAAATTTAGAAAAATCTTTTGACCGAAAACCTAATAATTCGTTGAAAGTTTTTAAGGTCACTTACATCACAAAATTTGGAATTTGACTTTATCAATTAAACCGTCCAATTGGATTGTTATTAATCATAAATAGAAAATATTTTTACATACTCAACAGTGCATACATTTAAAAATGTACTGTTTCAATTATTACTACCTAATTAAGTAATCAATAATATGGCTTTATTCAGTAGTAATGCGTTGTTGAATTGTGATTTGTGCGAAAAAAATACATGATATATTTACAAATTAAACGAAGTGGTTGGTGGCCCAGCGGTTACAACGCCGGCTTTCATACTGCGGACGTCGTGGTTCGATCCCAGGTGCCGACCATCTTCCTCTTTCACGACACAAGTTTTCAGTAGCTTACTGTGAAAGAGTCTAGGAGTGTATTTGTGTTCACTTTGAGTGAGCACAGATTCATTAAAAAAAAAATTAACCCGGATTGTCCCGGTGATCTTTTTCTCCTTTTCAGCTGACGTGATTATTGAATCATCTTTAAATTAACTTGAATTTCTTTTTTTTCTTCAAGTGCCTTGTTGGGTTTCCCCAATGATGGCGATCACTTTGGAAAATCGGTTTCTATCCTGAGCCACCCAGAATACCTCTTCCACACCTCCGATTACCGGTCCAGTCTCTTATGTTGCGCAGCCATCTCCGACCAGGTTATCGGCGTGACTAAATTTTATCCTTTTTATAAGCTAATTATATAAATTTTCGAAACCATGGCGAGTTGGGCTATGCGTTAGAAAAGCGTTGTTATTCCTCTCACAGAGTTTGTCATTGTCAGAATGACCATCTCACACAGTTTTCCGTTACCACTAAGCACAGCTGAGGAATCTGGACATGGGGTGGGAGGTATCACAATAACGCAGAATAGACCACATTAGAGAGCTCTTTTTGCCTTTCTATAATCCCTTAGTTTATTTTTAAATGGAGTATATTATGTAGATAAATCAATAGTGAGAAAACTGTACAAATACCGGCCTGCCAAGTTTATAAATATCCCTATTCATAGGTCATTTTTTGACGCTTTCCCTTTCGTATTTTGATTATCGGAGCTATAATAATAATAATTATGTATGTATGTATGCTAACCTTTAGATCTTCACAGGGTATCAATTCTCAAACATTAATCATTGTCCGAATCTTTCCAAAGGGCCACTCAGGTAGGTACCTACCTAAGAATAATGTTGATAGATTACATTCACCCCGACGTATAAGCCTATCTCCCAAGACGTATTGTGCTGGATAACCTCACCACCCTTGTTGACCTTGTTGTGATGACATTTATATTTTTTAAAATAGATAATATTTCAATTTCGAAAATCACTAAGAAAACAGTATGCGACTTAAATGGCATATAAGCAAAAAATTGAGGGTTATTTGAACATCAAAAATGTATACCTACCTAATATTAATACGTGAAAGAAAAACTTTGTGACCATTTCTACGAAAATTGCGCGGACGGAGGAGTATGATATTTTGCACAGTTTATATAGAGAAAGAGTGAAGAATTTTTTTTTTTTTAAATTATGCACAACAAATACATTGAATTAATAAAAAAACATTACTGTAACGTTATGTATTTGATACTCACATACACTTTGATGTATTTGACATTGACACAGACGCATATATTTCTTGTTTATCTGTAGTCAAATTGAGGATGGATTAATTAATATTGTTTGACAAATTAGACGTGTCCAATATTATTCATGTCATTGTTTTTGAAAAAAAAAATTGAAATAGCGCTCGCTCAGTCTTTGACAATGGAACCTTAATAATGTTCAAACTTATGATTTAAATAAGTTATGGTGGAATTTCGATCACTAGTCGATCACTAATTCTTTTAAACTGGCAAAGAATAATGAAAATAGAGTGTCCAGAAAGTGTCCCGTTCTTTATGAATAGCAGCAAAAAGAGGTTGTGCGGATGCATCATCAAGCATCACACTACAGGGTTTGAAAAGGTTTGCAGGAGATTACGTAGCTTCTAGTTTCTAGATATAATGTAATTTTTATGGGGTTTAGATGACCTCTGTAATCCTCATGAACTAAAAAAATACATTTACATAGAAAAAACCTCTAAGGACTGATGTTACCATCCAATTAAAAATTTCCGCATTATAATCTTATTGAAAGGTGTTCTTCGGGAACGTTTAAAAAATAAAATTATAATTTTCCTTACACACGGGTGTTTAGGGAAAATATTATACCTACAGACACATAGGTATTATAAATTTCAGGTCTCAAACGTATTCCTATGGTTTCCAAAGAGTCGCGTTATTAAAATATAGGTAGGTAGGTAGGTACCTGCCGTTTATTCTCAAAGTGTGTGGGTACATTCAAAGAAAAGAAAATGGTATGAAACATTTTTTGAATACTTCGATAACGGAAAAGAAGTTCGTGATATGAGACGGGCAGGTACATAATAATAATATATGTATAGGTAGGTATCTATTCTATATTATATTGTGTGAGTTGTGTGAGTTGTGTGAGTTTAGTACAAAATACTCTCAGTGTATGAATAAAAAACAAATAATATATTCGAGAAAATAATATTAAAAAAATCTGTCTTAGAAAATATGTCGTATAAAGAATGTTATATTATTTATTTATTTTATTTCGTACTAAAATATTTTTTTATCAAATTATAACGTAGGTACTCAATTGTATGAAAGATTTTGAAATAATATACAAAACGTGGAAGTCAATGAAACGTTAATACATTAGACAATTGAATAATTTGGAAAAAAAAAATTTATGTATTTAATTCATCGGGCATCTTGTTGACTACGGTATCAAGCTGTGCTTATTGACACTACACAAACAGTATCATAACTGTCTCTTTCACACTTTCATTATTTATTCTTAGAATATACATATCTAGGCAATTAGTTGCTGTTTGTCAGATTTATAATCAGTGTAGCTACATCAATGGGCCAACAATAATTATTAACAGACAGATACATAGAAATGTTATTGCCGGCAGTGAAAGAAAAAAAAAACAAAGTAAGTATGTTTTGAACTAATTATCTCAAAGCATACTGCGTCCGTAATATTTCGTTCGCTTATCTTTTCTAAGAAATCATAACATAAGTAATAGAGATACAAATTTGTGAAGAAATTTCAAATAAATTGTACCTACAGGAAAAATCCTTCCCAAGAGGTTAATGAAGCTGAAAATTTTTATTAAATTTTGGACAACAATAATTACAATGCTGCTGATTTTACTTTTCTCCCCATCTTCATACAAATGCTTTGGCATTTTTAAAGAGAGGAATATTCAAAGTTTCAATAAAATAAAAAAAAAATTAATAAAAAACTTGAATAGCCTAGATACTTTTTCAGTAATAGGTACCTACGTATACCTACCTAAGTAAATTCAAAATGTAAAAATGTTTTTTATGAACATTCTTGATTAAAAAAACAGTGTAATAGATATAAATACTTTGAAGTCAAGAGGAAAACATAATAAAATATATTATTATACATAGAGTCATAAAGTCCGAAAAAAAAGACTTAACGGGTGAGAACCTTCTCGTGTGTTTAGAGCAGATAGAGTAGACACAATAAAGAACAAAAACTTGTCTTATCTATTTCCAGCTCTTTACACAACCTTAGAGGAAGGAAAACCTGAAAGTATATCACAGCCTTGTGTACCGTAATTCTCGGAATCAAGAGGAGAAAAATTTGGTATTTGGATAAAAGACATTGCCGAGTTATTCAACAAAAATCGTAATAAAGTATTACATTATAACAAAAAATACTCATTTCGTTCATGTAATTCGCAGACAAGAATCACACATTATTTTTACGTAATATTTTTGCCTTATGTAAATATAAAAATACGTAAGGTAACTTGTAAAATATGAGCACACGTTTGTAAATACGTTTGTATTGTACACTTACTGGTCTCTCCATTCTCATGATTCTTTGCCAGTTTATCTCTAATATAATTAATGAATATCGGGTTAGTGTTAGAATAACTAATAAAAAATCGAAAATTGGATGTAAAATAGAATGAATATATTATATTAAAGTTAGTATGGAACGGACTACGGACTTCCAAACAACAACGCCATTTTTAAAAAATCCCATAACAACACAATTTTTATTTACCTGACAACTATTGAGTTTCAAAACATCTATACCACTTCAGAGCCCGCGCTCGAAAATTCTTAAGAGGGCCCGCACCAACGGGGAAACCTTCGGACTTTTTTAATGGCTTATTTTTCATACAAATGAGGTATTTGGAGTTACAAAAATATTCCAGTGTGAATCTTGAAATCTTCTTTTCTGAATACCATTAAATTATTTTCTCAAAATTTAAAAATAACTTATTAAAATGGGATTATATTATAATGATCCATCCTTTTGACAAACTTTCAAACACCTTCCTAGCCCGCATCCATAGAGAACACCCGACTTTTATTGCCTTGCATCCAAGGGCCGGTGTCCAGGTAGGGATATCTTTTTTATTGCTTCTGGGCTGCATTTATTTTATTATTAGGATTGCGGGCGCATGTCCGATGTTTAACGAAATAACATTAAAAACTCATTAAATTTGACACATACATAATAATAATAATAATAATAATAATAATAAATTTGTGAGCAGGTGAAACACAAAAAGAAAAATATCTCTATGGCATGGATTGATTACAAAAAAGCATATGATTCAGTCCCACATTCTTGGCTAATAAAAGTTTTGGAAATATATAAAATTAACAACGAACTCGTAGAATTTCTAAAATTTTTGATGTCAAAATGGAGAACAAAAATATCTGTTTCTCAACCTTCTGGAAAATATATTACCGATTCAATCCATATCAATAGAGGTATTTTTCAAGGAGATAGTCTAAGTCCGCTTTGGTTCTGCTTAGCTCTAAATCCACTGAGTAAATTATTGGAATCCTCAAATTGTGGCTATGAATTAAAAAGGTCTGGTATTAAATTTAGTCATTTACTTTATATGGACGATTTAAAATTATTTGGTAAAAATTTAGTTGAACTAGAAAAATTAATCAAAATTACAAAAAAATTTAGTGATGATATAAAAATGGAATTTGGCTTAGAAAAATGTGCAAAAATTAATGTTCAAAAAGGAATAATCCGAAACAATCATCAAAATAGTTCTTCATCTGTTACAGACATTCCTCTTTTAGATAATCAAAATTACAAATATCTTGGCTTTCAACAAAATCTAGTTTTTGACCACAAAATTATTAAAAATAGCATTAAAAATGAATTTATTAAACGATTAAAAAAAGTTTTGAAAAGTTTTCTCTCCGGGAGAAATAAAATTATGGCCATTAATTCATGGGTTGTACCGAAAATTTTGTATTCTTTTGGAATCATTAAGTGGAACCAAACGGAACTAGACAAGATGGATTTAAAGGTACGTAGTTTGCTCACACAATATAGGATGCATCATCCAAGATGTTCCTTGATGAGATTATATTTACCAAGGAAGATTGGTGGTAGAGGCATGTTAAACATCAAAAACATGAATAACAAAGAGATAAACCTCCTCCAATCTTACTTTATCTCATCAAGGAATAAATTGGGTTATGAAGACCTCATTGCGTGTGATTTGAAGTACACGCCCTTAAATTTATCAAATCCTGTTTCACCACCGATAATTGGGGTACAAGATCGGGTTGATATATGGAAAGGCAAGTCTCTCCACGGTCGATTCTTCGAAACTTTAAATTCATCACATGTAAGTCTTGAAGATTCGACTGGATGGTTGAGGTTTGGTGAACTATTTAGCGAAACAGAAGGTTTTGTCTGTGCAATACAAGACCAGATCATCGTCACTAATAATTATAAAAAATATATTATTAAAACACCTGATATAATTGATAAATGTCGTGCATGTGGCCAAACAGGAGAAACACTCAGACATATTTTGTCTGGGTGTTCTCTCCTGTGTGGTTCTGAGTATTTGCACAGACATAACGATGTGGCTAAAATAGTTCATCAAAAACTTGCCTTGAAATATGGTTTGCTCGATCTTGAAGTACCTTATTATAGGTACACCCCAATTTCGGTAATGCAAAACAGTAATACAAAGTTGTATTGGGATATACCAATACAAACTGACCGAACGATTAACGCAAATCGTCCGGACATTGTATTGGTTGATCGTAGGAACGGGATAACGTATCTCGTGGATATCACTATACCGTATGACGAAAATTTGAAAAAAGCCGAGCAGGATAAGATAATTAAATATCTTGATCTTGCTCACGAAATCAAGGATATGTGGCATACACCAACCACCCACATAATACCTATAGTGATATCGACGAATGGAGTTATTCCTAAGTCTCTTAAAGACAATCTAGGGAAACTTGGCATCTGTTGTGGTCTCAGATATGCCATCCAAAAGGCAGTTCTGTTGTCCTCATGTAGGATGTTAAGAAGGTTCCTTTCTCTGTAGTTCGAAGATCTCTCATGATTACATTACATCGTGATGTATCATGAGAGATAATACCGATATTTTTATATTTAGTATATAGCATTGTATTTAATTTTAATTTATTTTTATTAATTTTTTTTACAATGATGTATACTTCATATGATATATTGTGATTTAATGAATAAATGATTTGGAATAATAATAATAATATAATATAATTCCTTTATTGATAATTACCTGAGTATAATATAATACAAAATAAAAAAATTGAGACAAAATCGCTATTAAGTATTGAAATTCTCCCCGAAAATGAGTAAAACTCGTGCTTTGGGGAGGAGTTCATATGACAAAATTATATAATCTTAGGTGATGAACAAAGTAAAAATAAAAAACAAAACACAAATACTTGTATACAAAGGCAAAACATACCTTGCGGTAGTATCTGCAAACAATGAACATACAAGCTAAAATAAAGCAGAAATGGAAAAAGGAGGAAAATCCTCCTCATGCATATTGACAAAAGTAAAAAATAAAATAAAAGAAATAAAAACAAAAAACACAAAAAATAAAAACATTAAGCCAAAAAAAAAGGTTCTTACACATTTATAAAATAAAAATAAAAAACACAAAACCGGTATGTAAAAAAAGAGAAAAAGAAAAAAAATATATATTTTTTTCAATGTAAATTAAAAACGCAACTTTCAGTTATTGGCAAACATTATCATTACATATACCAACCGTTTCAAATTAAAGTTATAAAATATGTAATTTTTGTAACTTCATAATCTAAATAAATAAAAAAAAAACTAGCTTTCCCGACAGACGTTGTCCTGTAGTCTCTTCTATTAATATTGATTACAAATTTGTAACTTATTCAAAAATACGTTTAAAATATGTTTGAATGGATAAACAATTATTTCCGAAAGCTCGAAAAAAAAAACCATAAAACAATGGTTGTCAGGTAAACAATAATTTTTGTTGTTATAGAATTTTTTATAGATGGCGTTGGCGTCGCATGAAATCCGGTTTATACTAACTTTAATATTATATTTTTTATTAATTCCTATACATTTTCAAAATTTTAATAGTTATTATGTTATTCGGAGCGGAGAAGAATCCAATAAATCAAACATCGGAAGAATCTGTTCAGCAGATCTCGAGTATTAAGTGTTCGCACTAACCCGACCTTCTTTTCTATTACAGATAAAATTTATATTATCATTGCATCGAATTTGTTTGTTGTATAACTTTATTTACATGTTTTGTTGTACCTACCATTTAAATCAACATAATGCTTGCTGTGAACATTTACACACTCTTTGACTCTTTCGCAGTTTGCGTGAAATATAGTTCAAAAGCAAAGAATACTTAAATAAAAGTCTTAAAATATTATTCAGTTTGTCATATAAGTCTGTAAAATTGACAGTCCAATGACAAAAAAACTTAGAAAGAGAGGTGAAATAAAGCCAAATTAAATATAACCAAATATATTGTGCTAATAGCTTTCGATGTATCTAAATATACATACATTATCTGTTTTAAAGGCTTAGTTAAATAATTATATCGCTTGCATAGGTGCTCACTGCTAGGTGCTAGTGTTAAGTATAAAGTGAGGTGGCTATAGCTGGATTTTCATTATCAATTTAAGACAAAAATCTTTGGAAAACTTACACAAATGAATGATTTTATTTCACAATGTTAAATATTTCTTCCATCAGCCTTCTGCAAGATAGTCGTTGTAAACAAGAATAAATGGTTCGTGAATGTATCGCTTCGGGTAAATATCTAAGACAGGTGGAAGCGACAGGAAGTTTGGTCATTTTCTCGAATATGTTGACATTGCCAGAATATATTTTTTATTTCGTTCGAAAGCCTTGTCGTGGGAGGCTATGCGAAAATGGCAATAAGTTCTAACCTTGTCACCCTCATCCCCTGGCCCATTCCGTGTCTTGATTTAACGGGAGTCACTTAAGTGAGGAGTGAGCAAATATTGTCTCTGGCCACCATAGGGCCTTGTTTACTTAATTTCTCTTCTCATTAGACGTTTTATTTGAACTGAAAAGTATCACGGACATTATTATCAGACACGTGAAATGATCTTATGTACAAACAAAATTTCAACCATTTTGGTTGAAATTTTGTTTAGATTGTCGAGGAATTTTTTTTTACTACATACTGTGAAGGTCTGTTCCAGTATTCCCCCACGTTTTTACACTACTATCTCTGCTCAGTTTGTATTATTCCTTATATGTACTTTCTATGAGGACTATGAAATAATATGTTCCCTCATAAATTTGACAAAAAATCTTCATGGTAATTAATTACACTCAACATTGTATTATATGTAGAAATCTTAACATCAACTAAGTTGTCTCAAAATAACATTTACATATATTTTATGCCCATCAATTTTCAATGTGGGTTGAGAAAAAAGGTTTACTTAAAAACATCCTTTCTGTATTTTATTATAAATTCTCGAAATTCTATAAAAAAAATATTGATAATAATATCATCATTAGATTTTATTATGTTTATACTTAAATTACAAATTTACATACAGGAAAAAATGTATGAAGGGTAACTCAATATTTTTAGTATTACTTTGAATATTTTCATCGGAAAAGGGAAAAAAAACCGTTTAAATTAGATCGTTTAAATTCAAAATATAACCCACATGAGGAAGTATGTTAGCTATTCAAAAAAGATATATTCAAATTTGGGTGATATTTTGTTTGGCTTTTTAATATTTTTGCCGTTTTTAGACTGTTTTATGTAGCTTTGTGTATCTGCGTTTTATATTAATGTTTCAGGAATATGATGTAATATATTTCAGTGAAATATACCAATAAATAAAAAAAAATTAATAGTATTTCAACTTCCAGAACCTCGTCGGAAATATAAACATTTTGAAGATTCCTCTTTCGAAATATTATCAAGTAATTGCCAAAATATTAAAATTAAAATATGTAATTGATTTATTACCTACGCACTTTGTCCGCAGAATGCGACTGTGGGGCGGAGAGACAGACTGTGAAGCACATTGTGTCCGAGTGCAGGTTGAGAGCGTACGGAGGGGACTACACCGATTTCTTTTTGTTAAATGAATTGGCAACAGAATACATTTTAAACTTGGTCTTAAACATCTGACAATCGATCTTGCTCGTGCTAATTTTATCAAAGTATGTTAAATAGATAGTGATTGTAATTTTTAACTCTAAGATGTGATGATCATACAATAAATAAATTGTAGCTAAGGACGTTGTAGGTAATAATTTTTCATTAGCTTATATTGATTTAATAAATAAGAAAGAGAAAGATGGTCGGCACCTGGGATCGATCCGACGAAAGTCGGCGTCGCAACCGATAGGCTACCAATCACTTACCGCTACGCTACCAAACATTACATAAAGAGCATATTAATTAAAACGATTCTTAGAACATTGAAAAAAGAAAACAACTTGTAAGTATTACTGAGTAGGTATCTATGTCAATTTTCGAAAAAAGGCCTTTTAATATTGTCAAAAAAACGCTCTCTTCATTTCCATCGAGTCATTCACTTCATTGTAAACTTATTAAGAAAATCTACTTTAGCAGTCGTGATTGATAGCACATTTCGGGCTTGTCATTTATAAAATTATCCTGATATTTCAGCTGAGATACATACTACCTACGAGGTGTATACTAACTTATTTTTTACAGAGTTAAACACTATTGTGATTAATGCGAAATTTACTTAGTTCCAAACAAGATTTATTGAGGCAATTTTTTTTACTCTACAATAATATGGCGAAATTAATTGAACCAATTAGATATGTTTTGTAAACATACAGGGAATCTAAAATAACTTGTTGTAATAAGTTTTAGAAACTCACTTTTATTAAGTCGTACATAATGTATCCAAATACCTATTGGTAATTTATGCTCTTTTCGTGCTGTGGCTTATACTAATAATGCACGGATTGGTGATAAAGAAGATATTGCGTCAAGTTATGAATTTGTGAAAAGAAAATGCAACGAATTTCGTCTTTTTAATCCGTTGAAAAATCGCCAACATAAATTCCAGGTGGTTGGTAGTCTAGTGGTATCAGTCGGCGGCTTTCGTCCATACAGCGAGGATGCCGACCATTTCCACTTTCAAAACACAAAGGCTTGCTTAATGTGAAAGATGTCAAAAGTGTATTTGCGTTCACAGATTCATTTATTAAAAGAAAACTTTTATTCGTGGCTTTTCTTGTTAGTGCATAGTAATTTTTTTTAATGCATTTTTTTTTTAAATTTGATTTCTAAATCTTAAATTTCATGCTTCATACTAGTGACTTAAATACAAATTTAACAATTAAAGTAGAAAAAAGATACATAGGTACTTAATGATTTTATAAATAGATTGTGGGTTCGATTCTTGGTACTGGTTATCTTTCTCTTTGACAACACAAGCTTGGCTTTTGTAAAAGATGATGTATTTTTTTTGTGTTTACTTTGGGAAGATTAATTTTGAGTTAAGAAAGACAGTTTTAGGTGCATAGTCTATTCTCGACGTTTAGCTTGCAATATTTTGTAAGTTTTTAGTTTAAAAATAATAAACGAGTTTTTATTTTATATATTTATGATGAAACTCCTCATAAAGACCTTGTCCTCGATTGCCCACCCTTTCATCCCTGAAGAGCTCTCCTCACCTCGCTGCCAAGCACTGCGAACAAATGCGATGTTCATTATACTGTTAGTTCTTACTTATCTCACACGTGGGTAGCTCCAGTTTACATTGCAGTCTTTCTACTAAATAGGTCACTCTGAAAACTTTCCATGCTTGGGGTAACTTTTCATACTTCACAAACGGTTCTAGTTTTTGTCAGTTCCCGTAGCAGCCTTGTATGTAGGAACCTCTGATCAAGTATGCCAATTTTCTTTTATATATTATTTCTAGCGGATATTTTTTATTAGTGATTGTTGACTTACACACAAAAAATTATAAGAGAAAAAAAATCCCATACAAAGTCCGATTAGTTTTGTCATTTGTATGTCAAAATGAATAGAACTAATTATTATAATTGTCAATGTTGGAATGGGTTTAAAATCAAGATAAAAAAAATAAAAAAGTATGCTAGCGTAAAATAAAATAAACTAACTGATTGCGTCTATATTTATTTAGATCTTAGATTTTAAACGATAATTCGATCGACTACTTACAGTAGGGTTATTCTCGTATCGGTCTTAATACGCTCCTATCTTGATTGACAATATTAAAATGGCGGATTGGTATTCACAAAACAAGATATCTAGCAGATATCTTAAAAATTCGTTATGTTTGAAATATTAGTATGAAATTCTATGTAATCGGCATTCCCGTAACTATCTTACAAACGTCAAATTCAAGGGCGACCTGATTGCGATCATGTCTTAATCTTATCGTTAAGTGATTTTTAAATGCGATTGATTACGGGAATAAGGCCCCAGATTACTGATTTAAGAAAGTCCTACTTCGAGAGAGAAATGCAAGCATTTTGTGGTTCAAATTCACATTAAAAATTGATTATTAAATTACTTAATGTCATATTCTTAATTGTTCCTCATTTTTCTAGGTCTTAAAATTTGATTTTGCATGAGCTCATCAATGGTCCTGGGATAACAAAGGCCAACACTTTTTCCAAAAGGTCTTCCCGGTGGCGTGTGATCAGGAAAATGTGATCCCTCGGCCCTCCACAAACGCTTCTTCTTTATTTTGTTTTATCCCCTTTTTTAGTATTTCATTGATTTTCAACTCTTCACATAAAAAAGCAGGTATTGAAAAGAGAAACCCAACATATCTTTTGAAACTTTGTTGTTGGATTCAATTCCTGGCTGAAAAAGTCTTCGACTTGGCGGGAAGCTTAATGATTTAATTTCTATACTGTAGTAAAAAAATGTTGCGGGGTTGTCGGCTAAGAATAGAATCTCTGCTCTTTTTGCTGGATTTTTGAGGAAGCATAAAATTGAAAAATCAGATCGGACCGTGAGATTGACCACCTTACATCGTCAACCCCCAACAGGTCAGAAAAAGCACACAGAACGAGTCTCTTCTTGTGGAGCTATGTCGGGTTGTCCCAACGTCGGCGATCTTTTACTATGGCAATATTTTCTTTCTTTCTCAATTCCTCTTTCACGACACAAGCTTTCAGTAGCTTACTGTGAAAGAGTCAAGGAGTGTATTTGTGTTCACTTTGAGTGAGCACAGATTCATTAAAAAAAAAAATATTGTCCTGTTGTCCAATGTCCAGAGTTCTATACTATGGACAATCTTCGATTCCGCAGCCAGGACATCTGTCTTCTTCCAACCACTCTGCGATCTTCAAATTTTCCCTTCAGTATCAGGAGGATCAGCCGATCCCTCTTTTCATGGCTGACGTGTCCAAGATTGGAAATTTTACGAACCTTTTACCTGATTATTTCCACCGATAAAAAACGGAATAGTCTTTAATTTTTTTTAAATTAAAACAATAAATAAAATAGATAAGGAGTTGGTTGCATGTTTGTCCAGAAATATAGTCGTAAAAATCTTCTTTGGAAAACTTGTTTCCAAACAAGACAATATGTGTGTACCTATAGTTCCAAAATAATATGTTCAGAAGATTCTTGCTCCTGATAAAATCATAAAAGCCCTTCATAATGTATTCCTACCAAAACACATCCTCGCCAGAGAGCCTCTTTATAAGCGGCTATACGGAATGATAATGAGATCAAAAAGAGAGATAGTCCTTACAGAAGGGCCCACTTCAGATATTCCAGACAGATAATCCTTGCCCCTATTCAACTTAGACAATAGAAATAAATAGATATTTTTCTATTAATTTTGAGTGTGGACTATGTATTTTTTCTTATTTGAATAAAATATGGTAAACGTATTCATGAGTCCATACATATATGTACTTACAAAATTCAAGGGCATTAAAAATCTAAGCAAAGCACAACCTTACATCTTATAATTATGAAAGAAAGTTGGGTTAGTGCGAACACTTATAACTCAAAATCGGCTGAACAGACTCTTTCGATGTTTGATTTACTGGATTTATCTCCGATCCGGATAAAAGAATAACTAATAAAAAGATGAACAAAAATGGAAAAAAAATCATATAAAATTTAATATTAAAGTTAGTATGGAACGAATTTCTTTCGACGCCAACGCCATCTGTGAAATTTCCATACCTGACAACCATAGTTTCAAAACACTAGCACGCAGATTATTGATAGAATTTCTTTCAAGCTTTCAGAAATATTTGTTTAACATTCAAACGTAATATTTTAAACGTATTTTTATTATAAATTTCAAATTTGAAATCAATATTCATAGAAAGGACTAGAGGACAACGTCTGTCGAGAAAGCTAGTTAAATAAATAAATAAAACTTTATTATATCAAAATGAAGTTATTAAGTATTTATCAGTACTAGTTATCAGTTATTAATTTAACCCGTTTTTTACCGTGGGCCCCATTTGGGGATCGTTTCTTTAAATCCTCCCAGCAACACCATCTAGGAGTTTTTAATTTATTTTAAAGTTAGATGTCATCGAGAAAGAGTGCTTCTTTACATAGGAATACATTTTATAACTTTTTGTTAGTATTTTTAGTAAAACAATAATCATCGAAGCTTAATTTTACCGATATTTTCTTCAAAATATTATTGAACCAATTCACATCTGATTTTGAAAGGTTAAATAAATTAAATTTTTACTTTTTTCGTTTAAAAGTGATAGTAGCCTCTATTTTAAGTAGAATATTCATATTTTTAATTTAAAATAATTTGTGATACTTTTTATGTACAAAAAATAGAACGATCCCCAAATGGGGCTCACGGTAAATATAGCGTGTACTTATATTAGTATGGGTACATATTGGTAACAAAATTTTCATTTTGATTTTATTGCTATTTTGGGCAACATTGCACTTTTTATTGAAGAATCTTGAGAATTATATGGATAAAAGCTATTTTTATGATATTGAAGAGTAAGGAGAAGGTGTGCACTTGGTTTTGTTGCCGCCTGGTGATGTGGATGGTTTGTCCATTGAAAAAGTTTTGACGAAACAGTAATGGAAAATATTTTCCCAATCGTGCAAGGGCTTTTGAAAAACATACCTAGGTACCTAAATGAGTGTACATATGGAGAGGGGAATCTGGGGTCCACCCCCTCCCCCCCTCTAAGTATCCGATGCAATTCAAACTCGCAAATATTTTTTCAAGTGAGTATGGCAAAATCATTTGGAGCAATTATTGTTATGTTGAGGGGGGGGGGGGGTGACGGACCCCTGTGATAGCTTTTGCTACGGCCGTGTGTAGGTTCATGCCACTCCATCGAACGAAGTTCCAAAAAATAAACAGTATCAATCATTTATTATCTTCAAGAAGTCCTGAAAAAGATTTTGTATTGTTTTGCAGATAGGATACCATTCTCTGCCACTTTCAAATGTACCTACCGGTCAGAAAAGAAAGATCTGTGTGTAGAATTGTCAAGAACTGTATACCAATGATAAACATATGGAAACAAAACGGAATTTACACTTCCCAGATAATGCCAATAGGAATACCTACATTACCTACCCATTAGATAAGAAATCAAAGAGATAAACTTTTCAAAGTTCGGCTTGCAAAATTGATGCACTAAATACCGATTTTATGCAGTTTGGTGTCTTCTTTATAGCACCAGTGCAGAAAAGCATATTGTTTCTGATGCTCTGAGAAAATATCAAACAGGGAAATACGTATTTAGAAAGGACAAAAGCAATAAAAATGTGTGATCGTTAAAAAAAATCTCAGATATTTTTTTATAAAATGTGATGAAGGGTTACATGTTGAATGTGCAAAACGATGACATACCTAGCATGTAAATTGCATTTATTTAACAAATAATTGTTAAATTTGGTTTGAATATGAACATAAGAAATATTGCAATAATAATTGTATGGAGTAAATTATAACACGCCATTAGCCGTCGGCCCCAAATGGGGATCATGAAAATTTTCAATAAAATGCTGGTTTTTCTTTTTGGATTCGAAAAATTTTTGATTAACTTTTTATTTTTGTCCTAAAACCTAACAGAATATAGCAGAAAAAATGAAAATTAAAATTTGGTAAAAAACGGGTTAACTACATAAACATATCGCATTTATGTACGTACATCTCCCAAAAAGGCACAAAAGGAGGCTAAAAGCGATCATCAGTGCGCGCGATCGGTTGGTCTTTCACTACCTCAGCTCTGCTTTCGAAACAACTTCCTTGTTTCGGGGACCATAATGGGAAGAAGAACAGAGCTTAATCCGGCATTATTAACACATGTCCCAGCCATTCCCATCGCCTTCCTATAATGGTAGAAATGATGGGCTACGCGCCAAGTGATCAGGCATATAGCTTTGTTGGTGATTCGATGCCACCATCTTTTCTTATTTTTAAAATTCTTCCGGCTCACTTTATTTGAGAGACAGATATATTTCGGCGTGGACTAAAGTCAGGTGCCTTGACTAACACTCGTTTCGACACTAATAAAACCTGAGAACTTCCATTCTTTGGAAACAAAGACTTTCAATTATTTAAAAAAAAAATGCCTTTTTAAAATCTGAGTAGGTAGCTTTTATAGTTTTATATTTCACTTTGTTTATCTCAGTTGAACCTGCTTATAGATCTGTTTTCTATGCTGGAGTTAAGATGCAAAAACACCTTCAGGTAGGTAGGTACGTTTAAAGTCGATCCAACGAACGGAAAACGAAATGAGGTAGCAAAGCAAAAATCTCAGATTGCTTTGAACATGTAAGAATAAGAAAATAAATTCACTATGTTAATAAACTTGCTATAAATTTACTTTTTTATGATTAGGTACCCATATAAATAGGTTTGGAAAATGATGTTTATAATGTTAAAAAAAATACGTCTTTTTTTTCATTACGAACGTGTGTCGTGTAGATACCTAGCGTTAAAATTTCATTATACTTGCTTATAATCACAATGATGTTTAGCTTATTTTATATGGGGTGGCTCCTACGCACCAGAGTTCGTAATTAATTCTTGTCCTTTTAAAACACTTTTCTCTTTGCGAAATTTTTTTTTCATCACACTCGTTATTTGGAACTTTTTAATTGGACAAAGTCATAGTTGCTTGTGTTTTTAATTTGTTCGAGGTATTTTTACATTTTTTTTATGAAATTGACGCTTTGCCTTGTTTAGTTGATTAGTGTAGTTAGGTAAACGGTATTCAATTTAAATGCTCTGTAAAAGTTTACTAGTTTGTTTTTATCTTGGCCAGGATGGGCAGATTATTTGAGATGATATTGAAACACAACTTGACTTGTTACACGCCATCTTCTTTATTAAACATAGATAACAATATAATAGACAAACATAGACAATACACATAGACATTATCCTAACAGTTTTAACAGCAGTTTTACGTGAGTATTTAAGCCGTTTTGTTACATTTTAACCCACTTGTTACTACCGTTTGATATACGGATCACCATAGAAATAAAAATATTCCAATTAATGTGGGTAATTTCGAATTACATTATTTATGTTACACGTTAGCTGAGATGTCCCTTTGTTGGTCAGTTATGTTTTGAGCTCGATCGAGCTCGAAATTTTAACTGTGCTCGCATTGTTATTTACTTCAAATTTATGAAGAGTGTTTCAAGGTGAGTGCTGTAATAGGTATTTTTAATTAACAGTATTTCATTTCAAAATATGCAAGAATGTAGTATACTGTTCATAAACTGATAGCCATCTAATCTTCTTTCTAATATTATCTATTCATAATTCAACTATTAATTTGGTGTTCCGTAAAAAGAACGCTAGTAATATGGGTGTCGCATTTTTTTCACGTCGCAACTTTCGACACTCAATGAAATTATCGAGGAGCTGGAGGCAAATGAAGACGAGTCTTTTCCTGACTCGATTACAATTATTTTCCTGCTGGAAAATTTTAATGCTGACAGCTGATGAGGACTCTGGTGATGAAAATGAAATGACCCTACACAACTTTTCTGGGTCATAACTGCGGGCCCACGCAGAAGCTGTCGATGAAAATTCTTCGTCAAGTGATGATGAAGAATGAAGCGTTCCATTTGCTTATTTGGATAAGCGGCCAAGACTGGAATCAGCTAGTTAAGCGATACATTCAAATTGATCAACCAGCTGCTACCAAAGCTTACAACAATATGGGAGGCGTTGACAGATTAGACAAGAACATTAGTTTATATCGCAAAAGTATTCAAGTTACTTCTGCCTTATTTTGCATTGTCCAGCTAGAAAATATATTATGACTGCACAATGTCTGGCAACTTTATAAATCAATGAGGGAGAATATGACCATCTAAAATTCCGAAGGAGTGTTCCAACGAGTTTTTTTGGAAACCTATGGTATGGTACCTATGGACGGGTCCGGTTGACTGGAAAAAATTGCCTCAGGCAATAGGTTCCGCCGGCTATACTGACACCTATGTAAAGAAAAGTTTTATTATTATGAAGTGAACAACTACGATGTGCGGTATATCATAAAACCGCTATGTTTTATTTCAAAAATTGTAAAATGTCTCTTTATCCTAAAAGCTACTTTTACCTATACAATACTGCTTCAGACTGATTAAAAGTGTGGTTGTTCATAGCATTAACATCGATTTACTATGTTACAAATAC
Organism: Mystacides longicornis; assembly: GCA_963576905.1. NCBI lineage: Eukaryota > Metazoa > Arthropoda > Insecta > Trichoptera > Leptoceridae > Mystacides > Mystacides longicornis. The sequence goes on along the minus strand of OY756426.1, from coordinate 27,776,574 downwards.
ATACTTTCAGAAACTAGTGAATTATTTTTGAAGTGTCTAAGTTCTATGAACATCCAATAAACAGTAGTACATATTACTAGCGTTCCGTATATCAAACACCATTTTCCCGCTTTTCCGTAACATATAGATTTTTTTAACAATTTTTCCTGATTGAATAATGCCTTGATTAGTCTATGTATAAAAAATCACAGTGATACTACAAAAAAAGTTATATCCGTAACAAGTGGGTTAAAGAATATTTTAACGCCACTCAGATATCAAAAAGAGTTTTCGATTTTTCATTTAAGAAATAAATTAATCAATTAATTGATATATTAGACTACAAATCGAATAAATGCTTAGAATGCAAGAAGTTTAATTTATTCCATAGTTGGTCCACATTCAACATGACGAAAAATAATATGGATTGATAAAGTTTCACCATTGTAAAATGGGCGCAATAGTAATCGCTAAGGGCGGAAAGGAACATTTTCTGATCACACATACCTACTCAATATCCTGTAAAGCAAATGAATAAAAAATATTTTGAATAAATGGTAGAAGTAAAACGTTATGGTAAACTAATCCAAAAAGCACATAAATGGTCCATGTCATCTAAAGTACTAGTAAAACTAAACTTTTTCTTCAGTCTTAATTATTCTCATGATTGGTTTGCAACTCCATTAACCTTAACTGAATTCCCTTTCCTTTATTTTCTGCAGTTCTCTCGAGATAAGCAATAAGCATAAAAGCCGTGGATATTTCTTGCTTAACTCAAAAAAATCTCATAAGCTTGTTGTTTTAATGTTACATTGAATGAAAGTACAATAGGAAATCATACACACGGGATTTTATTTCAAGGTCTCAATATCTGTGATGGTAGGCTATCAAAAAATATGATAACCATGATTCGGCACCTCATTCCCAAAATCTAAGACAACAGCCATAAAAATAATTATGATTTAGGGAAGTTGCTCTAACGACCAATCTCGTGTCAACCTGTTGTAGCGGATATTTTGTAACGAGCCTTGATTTACGGCCGAAATATGTGTTTTTATGAGCTCGTAAAATATTAACATTCCACTTTCTATTGCATAACTTTGGGCTCGTATCTCCCGAATACAAATTGCTTCAGAATTAAGTTACATACTTAATCACACTATTCATTTAATAAAGTTCGTTACAACTTAAACGGAACTTTTTATATCTCTTTTTGCGCCCACACAACCACAAGGTACATAACACTTTTTTTATGTAAAAATTGTTAACTTTCTTTTCACGTCCGGATCTTCAGAGCAAGAAGAGTGATGTATGGCCTTGTCACTTGCATCAACACTCAAGAAGGTGTTGAGTGTTGATGTTCCTGTGTTTTCGTACATCTACCGGTGTTGTCCAACAAAAAATGTGCTCATTTTGAATAATACCCATTTCGGGCTAACCACCGTTTCTGCAAGTGGTTACAAAATTGATTAAACTCTATTCCCGATTCATACCAAACTCGGCAGCCTAGTGGCGTGCCTCAGTTTGGACGGGACTGATGGTTAATCTTTCAAACATGCGCCGCCTTCACTAACACCTAAACTATAAAATATGGTTATTTTTATTTATTATTATTTATTTATTCATCAAGAGAAACTCAAACATAAATCTCGTGGCATGGGAAGGATTCGAATTATCTGCTTCCAAACCGTGGGTTTTATTCTCTTTTTTGCCTCATATTCTTCACATTTTTAATAGGTGGGATATATCTTGAGTACATTCATATGCTCAAGAAGTCCAACCTTCCTCCGTAAAGTTCGGCTACATCTTGGCTACCGACTTCCTTCTGGGATTCGGTCACCTCTTTTAAGATTAATACACGGATTTGGAAAAAAAAACATTTGAAATTTAAACTTAATAAAGAATGAAAAAATCAAATCTCCCATATTTTTATCATATCTTAGCTCTCCTACTAATTATTTTACTTTTATCCAAGTGGTTAAAGTAAATAACAATCCACCAATCTACCTACCTAGTATGTAATTTATTTTCTTCCGAGGTAAAAAATTATTTATTAGGTTACTCTACACCTACGCAAAATTCCTTCTCATTTCAACGAATCCGGGTTTTATAATATAATTTTCATGCGAAATTAATATTTAAATATTCTAAGAATAACCATCCTTTTCTTTTTACAAAAGAAGAGAAAAAAAACGTCAAGATTGGATTTGTTTGTTGATATTTATGTAATACGGTACGAAATATTAATGGCTTATGTCGTTGCATGGCGAGGAACAGAGTGGGGGGGGGGGAGGTTTGTAAATATTTTAGAGATCTGTCACATTATTTTTATCATTGTATGCACTGCCTTTTTTACTTAGAGTACCTACTCATTTTAAGCAGGTCCGTACTGAAAAGGTCCAAAAAAAATTGTAAAAAATATTTAAAAAAACATAGTCGATCTCGAAGGTGTATTATAAGATCGGATCGGCTGGTTAGTAATTTTTTTCTAGATTACCTGTAGGGTTAGGAAAAATAATTGCCGTGCATTCATAAATTCAACTGAACCACCTGATTCGTCTAAGAAAATGTAAAATAAAATAAAAATAAATAATTCAAATGAGAAAGTGGTGTTTTCCTAGTTGGTATAATAAAAAAATGCTCATTACAGAATCGAATATACCTAAATTGTATACAGGACCCCTATTCTGTAGCAAGTGTAGGGTAGTCGCTTGAAAAAAAGTGACTATTAGGCGACACATTATGTATGAAAAACGTCTATATGCGATTCTCGCATTCGATACGTATAGACGTTTTTCATACAAAATGTATCGCCTAATAGTCACTTTTTTCAAGCGACTACCCTGCACTTGCTACAGAATAGGGGTACAGTTAAGTTATTCAATAAAGTTATCAATAAGCGATTTTTCAGTTCATGGAAGCATGCCTGATTAACATTATAGACACATAACAAGAGAAAAAATGACAGAACCAGCGTCTGCCTGCCCAAAAAAGAATGTCCAATTCATTCCGGTAAATTTGCCCGCGTCGCCTGCTAGTGCCTGAAAGCGGGCCCCTGTTTTTATTGTGCGCACGTCCATTCAAATGCATAGAAACATTCTTTGCGCCGGTCGGCAGGTGTCGGACGTGTTCGCGCCCATACACTCGTATGCAGTATGATGTAGAGTGTTGTCATATCGCGATGACATCACACGTAGTGTGGACTACAATAATTTGTATGAATTGAATCAACACTTGAGTGAAACGTGACGTCATCTTGACGTAATAACAAGATGTCCCCTAGTTATCAAAGTGTTAGAAAGTAATCTGCATACAGGTGTAACACGTACTTAATCAAAAGAAGAAATGACGGTCTTATAGTAAAAAAAATATGAGCATCTGTTGAAAAAAGTACGTACGTAAATAATTATTTTTGTCACAGCAGCAAATTAATAAGTAAAGTAATTTATTTAAGCCCCTTTCGTGTGGCCTTCTTGAATACTAAATACCTAGGTACAATTTTTTGTTTGAAGGTTACATCGTAAGGCAAGGATAGGTCTTAATCCGTCACTGTTGACGTCTTATCCCTTTTCCTACTCACCCTTAAGTCTATTGTTTTGACAGGTATATAGGTCTCTATTGTACTTGTATTTTGACCTATTTTTTCCCTTGCATCCGGGGATAAGGGTGTGTAACAATGTTGGGGGGTGAACTACATGGTGGGGGGGGGATGAACTACATGGTACGGGGGGTTGAACCGGCCCGGAGTTTATCACACTCCCGTTATGACATGCTGTGTTCCTTCTAACATCTTTTTCTTTTAGTTTCTTCTGATTTGAACATTATTATTACAGATTCCTCCCAACACAAAACGATAAAATTTATGATCCAAATATATTAGTGCGCCCACATATTTTATTCCACGTTAACAGATTGTTGGTTATAAATTATACGGGGGATTTTGCGCCATTTACCGACCATCCTTTTATTAACTTAGACTTGTATGAGGGGTGATAATAGAAACCCCTCAATAGCCTCTACGGTTTCTTCAATCTCCACTCATCTCTGCAGGGGGACTCAAATCAATAACATTGAATAATTTCATGATTTTATCTTCATACTTTATTCCTGGCATCGTCCTTACTATTAATTCACTTCTTGGAAGAATGTTTGTCTACATAAAAGTTTATAATATAATACATTTCTTGTTCAAATATTAGAAATGACAGCAAGCCACCAAACTCCTGTTTAATTTTTAAGATTGCCGAAACAAAGAATACATTTTTAATCTATTTAAATTCAGTCGTTCAAAAAAAATTGATTATGACCTGTTTGTAATATAAAAATATAATAATAAAAGCTAATCGAAATAGTAAAAACTAGTAAGGTAGATATGCTGGAGTCAGCTAGTCAGTATAAACAGGAAGAGCTAAACCCTGTTCTTATAAAATATTACTGTATTTGGTTTACAACCCGATTGGAAAATTAATGTAAATTGAATTGAGTTTCAATTTGCCTATGTTGAATCAAAAGTACCTACCTCAAAAACGAAATGTATTAGAACACTGATGTAAAATAAACAACGAGTCTTCACTTTGTGCTACTACAAATTATTTTATTACCATAAACAAGACAAGTCCATCTGAGGAGAAAGTAGGAATATTATGTCTTTTAAGGAATTAGTCGCATATCGGGTCTCTCTGATGTCAGCGATCATCGCAGAAAAGGTCAGATTTCGTGCAAAAGTGATGAATTCTTGGGAAATAGTGGTTTTCTGTTGCCTTCTCTGGAAGATTTACTATAGGGGAGTTCTTCCCTTATTTGGTTAATCTTGGTTTGAAGGCTTCAGGAACTCAACTATCATCCTGTTGTAAGGGCGCCCGTAATCATTTTATCTCTTTCACCGCCGTCAGTAAAATGAGAAAGCGCAAAAGAGACAGTGTAGGCCGTATCTGTAGTGTCATATATTGCACCTGGCTTGGATACCGCAGATACATGACACTCACCGAAATAAATAACATTTTTCCATGTATTACTTTTCTTAAAAACCAATCAACACCGCCTATCAGCCAACCTGAAGCCAGCGGCATACACGGGTCATACTCACATTATTTGACATCTAGCGCTATTTATGTAGGAAGTGGTGCGTGGGTTCTCATCCAAATACCACAGACAAGTACTACGTCAATACTGTTGTCAATTTTGTGTAGCATCTATCACGTCTATATACACGTCGCATCGAAATTATAATTGCGTCACAGGATAACATTCGTTTTTAAAGTTGTTGATGGTTGTAGATTCACGTTTTTCCTGTTGAAAAAAGAAACAAAACATTTTTTTTCAAAATGCAATAGTTTGTACTGTCAAACTATGATTATCGCTTGAAGTTGAAAAATAAATAAAAATATATGTCAGTTTAGTCTTTTCGAGCTTTGACAATAGTTATACATTTTTGTTTAAGCGAGGATTGAAAAAAAATCTATGAATTTCCGGTTTAAAAAATATATTATTTTGACTTGGGTTTTTTACTACGACGAGAGATTATGAGGTCTTGATAAGCAAACATGGTTCGAAAGTTTAGTCTGTACTTTTTTTCGAGTGTTTCAATTTATATGCAAATATGAAATGCATCGTCTCAACAACTAGTGCAACGAAGTGAACAATTTTAATTCCTATTTTTTTTTGTCTGAATACCAAAAGAATACTGATGAGTACTTACCCTATTTTATTTTCTAAATTTTATAGACACATGACAATAATAATAATAAACAATTTGACATTTAAATCATGTCAAATTTTTATCACAAATTAAACAAAATAACTAATTGTTTACCGTACAACAAACTATTGACAATACAAAAATATTTAGTACGCAGATTTTTGATAGAATTTTTTGAGCTTTTTTAGTTTACATAACAACTTTTATCTTGATTTTTTTACCTTTATATCATAATTGAAACAAATCTTCATCTATCGTTGTTAATATTAATGGTGCCCATTGCTTGCCTGATAACGCTGGAAGCTTTAATTTAACAAGCTCGCATCATATTACACAGTGTCTTGTCATGCAGATATTTTGCAACCACACAGAAAAAAAAAATATCTCAGGTCAAGAGGATTTCTCTTAAGTTGAGAAACTACAATTTCATATATAACGAAAAAATTATTTTCTCAACCTTAGAAAATTTTCATCTTCGTTGAAAAAATTATAATTTTCAGAACAAGATTTTATTTCTCAATTCAAGAGAGATATCATTATAGAAGAAAAAAAAATCTCAAGGAGAAGAAAAAAAATTTTAGTTCAAGAAATTAAAACTCTCAAAACAAGTATTTAAACGTAAAATTCTCAATTCAATAATACATATTTCTTCATTGAAGATATGAAATTTCTCAAAATAAGCTACTATTTTTTTAACGTAAGAATACATGCTCTTCATGAAAGAGTATTAATTCTCGGAACAAGTAAAATATTTTCTCAATCGAAGAATGAAGTTTCTCTGAATGAAATTTAAATATGCTTAAAGTGAGAGAGTCATATCTTAATCCAATATGTTAAACCTCTTTATCAAAAACTTTATGTTTCTTCCTAATAATAAATAATTTTTTGATGTACATAAGAGTATTATTTTTTATTTCAATTTTAAAGGTGGCTACATACCATGCAAAGTTGTCAAAAAATTTTATTTACAATATTGTGAATATTTAAAGATGGTAAATAAAAAAATCAACAACTATACATAATGTTACCATGTAGCTACCTTTAAAAGTGAAATAAAAAATAATATTCTTATGAACATCAAAAAATTATTTATTATTACGAAGAAACATAAAATTTTTAATAAAGAGAATTAACATACTAATTGGATTAACGTAATATGTGTATCGAGCCTGTAAGGAGTCTGTTAAAAAAAAACAATAAATTTTATTTTATTTATTTATTTTTTCAATTTAAGGCGCTAGCCGTGTATGTATTTATACATATTTTTATACAATTCGTCAAACAACAAAGCTTTGACAGACAGATGGAAGTGTAAAATAGTTATCAGGAATGTAAAATCGCATCGCCAGGTAAAATAGTTATCAGGAATGTAAAATCGCATCGCCAGATGAGTATTCCAGTCGAAAGCGATTCTACTACATCCATCGTCATTTGTATAAAATTTTAAAATAAATAACAATATTAAAGACAATTATATGACAGTAATAAGCCCTCCAATTCTAAACATTCACACAAAAATAAATTATTTAATTCATTATGGATATATAATATGAAAATAGTGAAATAATTTTTGTCAGATCAAGTGAGAAATTCGATTAACATGTAGATATAATGATATTTAAAAAAAAATTAAGAATGTCTAAATATAAGCAGGTCAAGTAAACATAAATTATAATGCAGTAATGACAATGATAGTGAGTCAGTTAGTAATTAAAGTTAAGTTAAATAATTTACTTTATCAAATTATTTCAGTCAATAAAGGTAGAAAGTTAATTATAATTAATTAAAATCAACATTTGCAGTTTCAATAAAATGTAAGTTTTTGTAGATTCTACAGTGTACCTACCATCAGTTCTTAAATGATAATCATGCTAAAAAAATACATTTGAATTACATCTACAAATTAATAATTTTACTGAAATATAGGTGTGCTTCACTGAGTTAATACAAGAGTATGTAATTTATGATATTTATATTTTACACCATTAACTGAATACCATTCAACATAACTTTTTCTTGACAATTAATTTTTTTTTTTAAATTATGGAGCTTCCAAAGAAGATATTCCTTCTTCTTCGATGGCGCTACAGCTCAAATCGAGCCTGGGCCTCCTGAAGATAATTCCTCCTGTCCTCTACTGCAGACCGCCAATCCGTCACCTGCATAAGCTGTGCCGCACCGCCCGCACCCTTCCTAATATTGTCTTCGCATCTGAGCCTAGTTCTTGCAACTAATTTACACTTGGATGACACTCGAGGAACCTCCTGGTGATGTCATTCTCTGCAGATGCCCGGCTCACTTCTTCTCGTTATCTGAAAAACAATATTCCATTACTATGTATCTCAATAAGATCACGGCCTGCTCACGAAGATAAATGATGAAGATAATATTTTTTACTAGAGTGGCAAGTTGTACAATTGTAATTTTTTTACATTCTTTATAAATTACAATACCATTTATTGTTATTATATAATATAGGTAATATTGTAACTGTCAGTAACAAAGAAAGAGGAAATTGTGAAGTAGAAAATGTCAAGTGTAATGACTTACCAACACATTACTTCTGGGATCCTCCAGAATGGGCCATTGACTCAAAAACGTTGCCTCTGTTTTATCAGTTTATGTTCTTCGAAGTTGAAATGTTGATTTCCACTTTCTAAATACTTCATCCCATGGTTCTCTCTTAAATTTAAACCATATTAAATCTTCATCGTGGTACGAATCTAAAAAATAATAAAATATATACATAATTTGTAGAAAATAGAAGCATAGCCGTTTATTGGCAAATAAATAAATAATAATTACTAACCATTGATTTCTTCGAGAGGTGATAATTATTGTTTCTGGATTCGGCAGTCTGATTCAGCGATCTTCATCACACAAGATGTTTCCTACATTGTCTATAAGCTTGCTCTAGACTGCGATGTACTTTCTTCTTATTGCCTCTTTAATTGGTCTTGCGAAGTATGACCTCTCTGCTTTTTTTGGAAATTAATGGGTAGTCCTATGACTTTTATATTCTATTCATCATTTATTATACGGCTGAAACGACAAAATGATTATTTAACTTAACATGTCTTATAACATAGAAACCACTATGTCAATGATTCATACTCAAACGGGCTCATACAAATTTTAGGTTAGATTGTCCAAAACCGGTGGTATACGCTAATACATACTTGAATGAACATTTTTGACAGTATAATATACAGATATACACTAAAATAAGTCGCAAAAGGTAAAGCTTTAGTTGAGTCATTCCTAACGATTTCAAAGTTATTTTATATACGATCTGAATAGGTTAGGTTGAAGGTTACGTAGTTAAAAAGTCGGGTTAGATTAGGTTAGTAAAATAACTAAACTAAAGTTTTACCTAGCAAAAGTACTAAATTATACCATAAATACATTCATATACATTCTATAAATGAAAAAAAATCGATTACTTAACATATTTTTTATGATTGACCATTGAAAAGTTTTAAACATACTTACATAAACAATGTATTCAACCGACAAAAATGTTAGTGCTTTCTCTTCCGACACTGAAGACTTTAAATCATAAAACACTTCGTCATTCGGATTAAACAAATTATCACTCTTCCTTTTACAAAACTTCACACCGAATCGCACAAAAAAAAAAACTAGATTTATAACAAAAAATAATCGTACACCATCATAATACTTTCTTGACAGTTGAGGTTGACGACAACACAATGACAATACATAATATCAAACCCGAGTAACGACACGAAGATTGCCGAATGGTCGGAGTATCGTTAAAAGCCGAACTATGACATTCCTGCATACTATCCGAAGACGCGTCGATGCCGTCGCAAAACATACCTAATGGAAATCCCCGTTTATATGGATAGCGGACACAAAATAAATTTACGCTCGGGGCTCGGCTCTTCATTTGAGACTATAATTTCTTGAATCAACAAAACGTTTTCTTCAATGAAAGTTTTGTGTTTTTACTTAATCCAAGATATTCAAATTACTTAGAATGAGATAAAATCTCTTAGATCAAGAAAACAATGTTTATTAAAATGAGAAAAAAAATTCTTTGATTGGAGATATGTGGTTTACTTAATTCAAGGAAATATTCTTAACTTAAGACAATAAACTCTTGAATTGCCTGAGACAGTTTAAATTCTTAGATTGAGAGAATAAAATCCAGTTGTTTTTTCTGTGCACCAACTGTAGGTACAGGTACGAATCGTTCGGTTTTTTGTTCAACCGTTATTACATACTACAGGAAGTTTTGAAACAAGTAAAAGTGGTGTTTAAATATTCCGGTTAAATATCCCAACTAAAGTATAGATAAACTGTTTGTTGTGTGAAAATTGTTTGTTACGGTCGATGGCTGTTTTCCACAAAACACCGAATCGCGATCCCATCAAAGTGTCTATTATTCGTGTGAAACGGCGGCGGTATTGTCTCCAAACTACAGATAAAAACTGATGTGAACACATTCAAAATAATGACAATGTCGCTGTTTACTTTCGCTCTCGCTGATGGGATTCCCTAATTTATATTCAGCCTTTTTTGTTGAAACGATCATTTCGTATTGATTAAAGCACCCACATACACCTGATCAACTAAATACAAATCATTACGTCGATTCTCGTTTAGATTACCAACCATTTCGCTGAATCGTTTTCATTATTTTAATATACTTTAAGTACTTAATAGAATTTCCTCAATTTAGGTTAAGCAAAATGAGATAACATTAATAATATTCTAGACTCCATCACTGTTATTTTTGAAAATGAGACACGGTCTCATACTATTGGAAAAATATTGCCACATTGAATTACCTATATTATCTTGACGATTATGTGTGTACAAGACCACCTATTTAAGGAACAGATTTTACCCTCAAGCCCTTTCCTAGCTGGTCGCATGATTTCATAAACAAATGTGTGATCGCACGATAAAAAATTGTGTGTCCTAACTGCCATTGTATGATCGCGCGTCCACTTTTCTTGACAACGCAAACAAAATAATATGAATGTTAGTAAGTAAGAACTTTTGGCAAGTAGGTGTCGTATTAATTATCGATACAACAGAGCAATACAAGCAAGGCGCGATCATTTCAAACAAGGCACCGATCGGACGATCGAATTTACGTCTGTCCGTCTGCCCAGTTAGGACACGTTCATACAATGTTACAGGGCCTGAAGGTCTTTCGTGCTCCACTCGACTTGTTAGTGATTTGTGTGCCCAAAATTTATTACAATTACGTTTGAGCTGTAAACCTTACTACCGTATTTTGCTTCATGGTGAAATTAAAAGCGGGTAATAATTGTTTTAAAATCCTCCCCAGAGTTTCATTACCTTACCACAGACTAACAGTGTAGCAACATAACGCCCAGCGAACATTAAAAGAAATATGATGGATCACAACGTTTTATATTAAAACAAATTTTACTGTTTTTAGTCATAAACTTCACATATAAAAATATAAAGATGAGTTAAATATGACAGTTCATTTTTAAGATGGCTCGGTTAATTTATCACTTAATATTTTATAACACTAGCTAGGTAATACCTATCAGAATTCATAAAGAACTCACGCATATTATTATGAATAATTCAATAGTCATTTCGATCCCAATAAAACGAGTTATTCAGCCAAACATATTTATACCTCCCAGCATTACATCTTGAATGCGTGTCTCCACAATAATGAACATTGAACAGCCCTAGGTATAATAGATGTCAACCATCAATATTCTCCGAGCCATTAGCATAATATCTCGTTTCCGTATAAAACTACGCAGGATGCGATGGCTCTACGTATAATGTTGTGAAGTCTATTTTATTTTCTGATTGATCAGCCTATCACTGTCAGATGAATGATATTGTCGTGTATGAATATTAATATTATGAAAATTTACCGTATGTTTACTAAGCATTGAATCGTCTGAAAATAGGTCAATGTGAGTTTGATAAAAGTTCCTGTTTGAATGCTGATAAACGTTTCGTAAATGCATATTAGTAAAACAGTGCATTGTGGAATGCCAGACAAATAAACGCATCACAAATGATTTTAATATGAGTCGATTTTTGTGGAACAAATCACAATTGTAGTCGATTTAAAAACCATGAAATTTAAAAACATTATTATTATTAATTTTAACATTACAATAACTAACGCTTATTATATACCCACTGTTAAAATTAACAAGGACAGCTCCATACAAAATGTTCTGCCACCAATTGAAAATCGGACCACGACACACGAAAAGTGGGAACGGGCAGTAACAATTCGTTTTTTTTCAATCGAATGTTCTTATTTAGCATTCATTTGGTTGATAGGCGATATTTGTGTTTTCTGCCTGTATCAAATTAAGCATATTTCATCTTTCGGCTGGTTGTAACATAACTGCCAGTTTATCCGGCAAAAATGAAATGGTATTAAATGAAAAAAGATTTGTTCCGATGCATTTTTGAGACCTGACGTCCAAACAGCAACCAGTTTCAGCTGAATATTAGCAGAATGCGCTGCAAAAGAGTACTTATACAGAATTCTCATATTTTATACGCCAAAATATTTGAGAATGTAAAGCAATCTCTATATTGAATATAATACTGAATAACACAGGGCGCGAAGAAGCAAATCGTTCCACAAAGACAGACCGCCATTTTATAATAATATAACAATAGTCGGCTTAAAGTGCTCTCAAAAATCCTACAAGGGAATCGTTTCCTTTCATCTCTTGTTTACGACGTTCGCTTTCGCCCCAAACCCTTAATCACATTTTACCACAAGAATGTCAATGTCAGGGCTCTAATTAACTAGGAAACATTCGTAAATTTCCACAGTGGGATGTAAATTGCTTGAATGTCATTATATATCCATTGACGGTAAACCAAATTCAATTTAATAATAATAAATTATATTCCATGTTGCGATAAATTTAAATCGCTTAACATAAGAACAACGTCATTTAGATGGTGTGATTTAATAGTTATTTAACATTCCGTTAAATAACTATTAAATCTAGGTATAAGAAATTTAAGTAGGTTCTATGATAGTTTGACATTCCATTTAGGACGCTGGCTGTCGTGGAAAATTTGCGTATCCTACGCTTTCTTCGATGAATAACTTTCTACTAGTACGGTTATTATTTAAATGATTTATGACACGATTCTTCAAGAAGAAATAAAAGAAAATAGTTATGTAAAAAAACATCATGAATAAATAGGTACAATTCACTTTCGTCTAATTTTAGAATCTTTTATTATAGATCATAATTGCATACAAAAATATATTATGATTGTAATGTTTTGATTTCCTTATCCTGTATCATTGTAAGATTTTTATTTGTTCTTGACTTATATTGTATTGTGCTTGGAGCTCAATTCTGATTCTTGTTCATTTTTCATGAATTTTAATTATTTAAATTTATCAGGTATCTTCATTTAATACTATTTAATTTATCTCTGAGCAGTTTTTTATGTGTTCATTTTCGTTATTGTGATTCTTTAGATTCTATTTACATTTGTTTTATGTATCTGGATTGTGTCTGTCATATTTAATATTATATACCTGCATTTTTTAAAACATGTAAATGGCATGCCGTTTATAAAATAAATAAAATACTTGTGTGTTAATTTAGAGTCTTTTGCACTCGTTCTTGAGCAATATGTCAGTGACTCCTATTTTTTTAACACTAAGGACAACGTTATAATTTAAAAATAAAACTTTAATCTTTTTTTAATGAATCTTGGCTCACTCAAAGTGAGTACATATACACTGTAGACATTTCACTCGCGTGTCTTGAAAGTGGTAATGGTTGCCACAAGGATTCGAACCCATGATGTTCAGTAGCAACGCTGTACGTACCACAGCTTGGCTACCAACTATTCGACGAATCATAAGTAATCTAAGTATACACTACAACATTAAGTTCTACATCGTGATACACCGTTATCTATTGAGCTTTTCTTAACTTGATGGACACAGCCAATCAGTAGGAATTAAAATTTATAAACTTGAAAAAAAAAGTACAACGGTTTTATTGCATTAAACAAAAGAAACATATTTTATTCATACATGAATAAACCATTAAGCGAACATTAATATCTCACCATGCAGAACGGAGGAAATAAAACGCGTCAGAAACAATTTAAATAAATACATTTTGTATCAAGTTATTATATTGTAGAAGATTTGAAAGCTTTCCGATTCAATTTGTTTTGCAATTTTTTTTTCTACGAGCTCAGCGCGTCTTGCTTGACGGCCATCCCGAAAGATTTCGCGATTTGCCGCTTCAAAGGGATTCCCTTTAATTTATTCATAATAACGAGACAATATGAAAATGTTATTTTTTATTAAAAAAGGAATCGTCTGTTAATGTTTTTTATCGTTATTATTATTATAAAAAAACGTAGCAACCTCTTATATTCAATAATATTATGCATCCACGTACATAATTAATTGAATTCCATTGCATTTTGCATATTTTAAGACTAACGAAAAAAACTAATTTGAAACAACTATTTCGAAAATCCGAGTTATTTGTTTCATATTTTTAAAGTTGGCAACTATGCAATATGGTCTATTTCTTATTACGGTTATTTTATCCATTTCATCATCAATTGAAGGGGTTAAACAACACGGTCACAGAAGCGAAAAAAAACACACTATTGTTTTTATTTAACTATGTGTAATTAGTTCCACATCAAATACGGAATTATTGAAAAAATTTTTACTCCTTTCCACTCGTCGTAGATTGATTTGGGAATCATTGTAATTTATTTGAGAGAAACTGAACGATGACTATCGTCGGTGAATCTGACTGATGGGCATTTCAAAATAATGGAAAATCGTACAGATTTGGAGATAGGCAATATATGTAGGCAAATATTTATGTAAAAATCTAGAATCTCAAAATATATAGAGATATTCACTTATATTTTTGTTATAAAGCAAACCAAAAATATAACGTAGGTAGATAACAGAACAATAAAAGCCATCATTTCGAGAGGAAAAATTCTATGTTAGAATGCAATATGTTCGGCTGGAGTGTTCCCTTGAATTCTATTATGAATATTACGTCGGAATATCATACATTGGGGCTCATATAAATACATACATAAGCGAATCCCCACATACACCTCATACAACGAATATTACAGAATATTAAGCAAGCAATAATAATAAAAATAGTGTGTATCTCTGTACGGCTCGCATGATTGCGCACAGCCCGACAAAAGCCAGGTTTTTTTATAATATCTACAGCTGTTTTATTCGTACTTTGAATTTTCAGATATTGAAATTTTAAAAGAAATATAATTTTGAATCAAATTTGGAAGAAGAATGTTGTTTTATTTGTATAGGTACCCAATTATACGTATAATATTCTTAGAACACTTGACTGCTCGACTAACGCCGCCCACCCGAAGAAAATTTCAAAATCGAGATATGGCCAATAGAATAGTGCAAGCGTGTGCATAAATAATTGGACATTTAATTTTAAACATGCGTAGAATAAATATTCGATAAACAAAATTAAGTTTAAATATGGATCGTTCGAAAAAGGTTATCATCACATAGATTAAAATGCATGGCAGGTCATGGCCTTAAGCAATATGGTTACGCGTTGCTCAAAGGACCAATTTATTATGAAGACGTCCCTTAGTTAGTAAAACCCTTGTCACTTAACTAACTAACTCTTTACAAACTACTAAAGATATCAGTATGCACAAACTTGAAAATGGTAACTAACTATCTAGCACGGTTTCATTTATGTACCTATACAGTAGAGGATAGGTACTTTACTTAGAAATACCTTAAATAGTAAATATTTTATATCCGATATTTTTTTATGAAAATGAATTTGTGTTCAATCAAAGTGAACACAAATACACTCTTTGACTATTTCACAGTAAGCTTCTTAAAGCTTGTCATGAAAGAGGAAGATGGCCGGCACCTGGGATCGAACCCACGACTTCCGCACGCAACAGTGCGAAAGCCGGCGTGGTAGCCGCTAGTCTACCAACCACTTTACTGAAATATCGATCGGGAAATCTTCTACACAAGAACTTTCTGCTAAAATTTAGGTGCATACTCTAGATATATATGTAAAATGGGATATGATTTATTATTACATACTGAATCTACTTTTGTTCAATGTGAGGAGTACGTGGACGCCATGAAGTTTATCCAAACCACTCTACTTTGCGCCGATTGCAAAGCTTCATCCCAGTTTGATCCAGCTTTTCAGACCGCAGTAAAAGCTTAGTTGTTGTTAATTTTGGTCTACCTACCTCATCTTTTTGTCCCATTCATATTGTAGAAAATGTTGGAATATTCAAGACTCTCTGAAGGCATATGTGGATAACATGGCCAATCCAGCTCAATCTACGGTTCTGCCCAACTAGCAAAATCTGTACTTGTAGCACTCCCAAGAGTAAAATTTTGTAGACTTATAAGATACCTATAGCATACTTTAACCCTGGATTTGGGCGCAGTTATAGGAGCATTTATTTCTATAACGATCCTATAATCTGTTCTTATAAGAGACTTATAGCATTCTTCAATCACAAGATTTGGACGCACTTACAGGAGCATTAATTTCTATATCGATCTTATAACGAGCTTACAGAATGTAAATAATCAAATAATACACTTGACGAAGCGCAATTGGTTCTATAATGATCTTCAGCTATGCATTCACAAGCATAAATACTCCTATAAGTATCTGCCATAAGTATCTTACCAGACCAATCTTGTTTAATGTTTACTGGTAAAGTACTGTATAAAGTAAGTTTTGTTATGCTTTTTGTGCGTCGTGGAAGTTTTTTGTTCTTGTATTAAATACTAAAAATGTAAGTACATTTTCTATTATTAATATAATACATTTATTAATAAACAGCAAAATATAATTGATAAAGGACACTCATCTATCCACTGTTGGGAACGTGGGAAGTCATTTTTACTGTAAATATGTACCTCAATTTTATTATTTTATTCACGCGCTTCGGAAAAAAGCTCAATTTACAGTTGTTGTAGAATTTTTATTTCATCAGTTTTATATGAAAATTCGCCATTTTTAAAAATACTCTGCATTGAGTACTTTACAGAACCATTATAGGTACATTGTTACTTATAACAGTTTCAATCAAGATAACACATTGCCTCCATTTTAACAAATTAGGGTAGATCAATTTGAACCTCATTATTGTTAGAAGTTTTTTTTACTTATTTCTTGATGTCTTCAGTTAAATATTTCGACTTATTTTCGATAAATTTAGATAACTGACAAATTGTACGGAATATACAAGTCAGTTGATGACAGTGGAGGCTGTTTTTATATTAAAAACAATAAAATCTCTGGAAATGCGAACCAGGTTTGATTTTTTTTAAGGCATTTGGGCTTTTTAATATTGCTCGTCTCTAAATAAATAAATAATAATTGGGTAGACATAAAGGTGCACATAATAGGCAATGTATGCAAAAAAAATATAGGTACCTAAAAGTTATATTACTAGGAACAATTATTTTGAATAGAATTTATTAGAATTACAATAAGAAAATGTGTATGTACTACATATATAAGTAAATTCAAATTGATATTCTCGAATTCTTGATATTACAGTCTACACAAATGTAGTATTTGCAATCAAAATTTCCTTGAGAAAGTAACGCGCAAGGAATTCACAAATTATTAAATGTGAAAACCACGTGAGTGTTATATTTTCTATAAAAACTTTTCTCAATAAAACAAAAAAAAAATAGTTTGCGATGTCATAATCGAGAACAATTTTGATTAGATTGATAAGAATTATAATAGGAAAATGTGTATGATGTAATAATACTATAGGTACTATATTCAAATTGATATTTTCGAATTTTTGGCTTTACAACCTATACAAAATATAGTATTTGCAATCAAAATCCCCTCTAGGAATAAACGCGGGAGTAATTCGCTAATTATTTAATGTGAAAACAACATGAGCGTTATATTTGCTATGAAAACTTTTCTCCATAAAACAATAAAATAGTGGTCTGCGAATTCATAATCGAGAAAACCCATAGGTATGAATGTAATATTTGTAAATAAAAGTTCACTGTTATCAACCAGTTCAGAAAGGCATTTGGGCTTTTTAATATTGCCTCGTCTCTAAATACATTAATAATTATTGGGCAGACATAAAGGTGCACATAAATAGGCAATGTATGCAAAAAAAATATAGGTACCTAAAAGTTATATTACTAGGAACAATTATTTTGAATAGAATTTATTAGAATTACAATAAGAAAATGTGTATGTACTACATATATAAGTAAATTCAAATTGATATTCTCGAATTCTTGATATTACAGTCTACACAAATGTAGTATTTGCAATCAAAATTTCCTTAAGAAAGTAACGCGGGAGGAATTCACGAATTATTTAATGTGAAAACCACATGAGTGTTATATTTTCTATAAAAACTTTTCTCAATAAAACAAAAAAAAATAGTTTGCGATGTCATAATCGAGAACAATTTTGATTAGATTGATAAGAATTATAATAGGAAAATGTGTATGATGTAATAATACTATAGGTACTATATTCAAATTGATATTTTCGAATTTTTGGCTTTACAACCTATACAAAATGTAGTATTTGCAATCAAAATCCCCTCTAGGAATAAACGCGGGAGTAATTCGCTAATTATTTAATGTGAAAACAACATGAGCGTTATATTTGCTATGAAAACTTTTCTCGTTTCCAGTCACTTAATTCCATATTTAACGCGCCCTTTTCACGAAGAATAAAAACATTTGAACCACCTCGACAAAATGACTGGCGTTTACCTATAAAGTGACTGAGTTAGTAGTTTTGTGTACATTTGCTCTTATAACGTATTAATTAAGTACTGTTGGTTTTGTAAGAGTCTTACACTAGGCTATAGCAGCGAGAACTTATAATGATCTCAGCCAAGTATGTTAAAGAAACTAGTTTAAAGACTATTTGCACTTATAGTGTTCTTTTGAAGTACTATTTGTTTCATATGAGTCTTGAACAAGACTTTATGACGATTACTTATAATGATCTCGGCGAAGTATTTTATAGGATTCTTTTATCTTACAAAATGCTACTTTAGGATCAGCATTTTTCTCAGGACTATTAAGTCTTAGTGCATGCTCTTATAGGATTAGTCCTCCTATAACTTACCTATAAAATAGTCTTGTAGCTATCTGTAAGTCTGAAATACAAAATCAAATGCTCTTGAGATTACCAACGCTTGTAGAATGCCATTATAAGTAAGAGTATCCTATAACTGTCCTGTGCGATAGTTTTGTAGCAAACTATAAGACTGAGATATAAAAACGAATGCTCTTGAGAATATTAAGGCTTGTAAAATGCTATTATAAGTAATACAGTCTACAACAATGCCATTATAAGAGGTTTATAAGTATTGATAGACTTATAATCTTTCGTTATAGGATTACTTTGCTAGTTGGGTGGATTACTGAAATAACTGGCTTTTGTTTTGTTCTGGTGCGTACGGTCTTATTTGAGACATACTTAGTTGCACAACCTAATCCCCAATATCTGTTGCAATAATCTATTCTCAAAACTGGGGAGCTTCTTTTGTTCAGCTTTCGTCAGTAGCCAGGATTTGTAACCATATAATAAAACGACGAAGTGGTTGGTAGCCTGGCGGTTACAGCGCCGGCTTTCGTACTATTTCGTGCGGACGACGTCGTGGTTCGATCCCAGGTGCCGACCGTCTTCCTCTTTCACGACACATGCTTTAAGTAGCTTACTCTGTGAAAGAGTCCAAGAGTGTATTTGTGTTCACTTTGAGTGAGCAAAGATTTGTTCAAAAAAAAAAGGTGATAAAATGCACGCATTAAAGAGGCGACACAACCGTATGCAGTACAATTTCTACACGAATACTTGAATGTTGGCCTTACAAGATGACATCACACGAAGTGTTGACTACAAGTAATAATTATTTGTATGGAAAATGTAATGAAACGTGACGTCATCTTGACGTAATAAAAAGATGCCCCATAGTTACTTAAAAGTATTAGAAAGTAATCTGAATACGGGTGTTAATTTTTTTAGCCTAAAGGAACACATATGTAACTTAGTGGGAATTTATTTGAATCTGCCAATGTATGACAGTATCTATATATACCTTACAAAGTCCCCTTCAGATGCTTTGGGGACTTCTCAAAGTGTGTCGGGTGATACGACATAATAATATTTGCTTGACCTCCCAATGTTCAGCCCCTCTCTATATCACTACTTGTCAATGTTCTACTTAATGAATACGTTTCACACATATACCTACTTACCTACTTGCCGAACCTTTACAGCCACCACATGATCAAAGGGTTACATACTTCATACATATTCGTTGTTTGTGAGAACATGGTCAAAGTTTATAGGCCCGAGTGTCCACAATCGATACATTATTCTGCATTCACCTTGCATATTTAAGATCTCAATCTTTAACCAAGTACCTAATTTGATCCAACTATCTGTCTATACTCCCTTTTTGATACTACGGGACATGCAAAGGGGCAACAGGAGCCCTCCACCGCGCTCGATCTTGTAAAGTATCAATTTCCTCCTCCAAATCTCTCATATTTGCTTTGAAGGTATGGAACAAGGTGGAATAGGGTCTTCCTCGCAACGGATACAGCGTTGTTCATAATGCCGTGGTACCATAATATTATTATTATACTTACAATTATTATCCTGAGACAGATGCTTTGCGGAGACTTTTTATAATATGTGGGTTTTGGTCAGGTGCAATGACGCACACCCATGTAGAGAAGAATTAACAACACACACCCATCAAACATTTGATATTTCATAATAATATGGTATATACCAGGTATCTTGGTAATATCGCCACTTGCTAAATCGATTCGTATGAAAAGGTCAGCATACTGATTGCGTTAAAAGTCATCCGAAAAATATTATTTTAGTAGATAGGTACTTTAAATGGGTGGGAAATTCTTAAATGATAATACACTGTCTGTTCTGTCCGAATAAAGATTGCATCTTCATACTATATTGCTGTTTCTTAAAATTATGGTGCATTAATTGTAAAACCATGTCGCAAATTTGAAACTATAAGTTTAGTATACTATCATTATATACTGTATTTTACTGAAATAACGTTAAATCTTCTATAAACGAATTTATTTACCTCTCTACCTATTTTGTCTTTCTCTATATTCTGATTTAGTTCACTTACCTTTTTACTTTTCTCGAAAGTTCAGGGCCTCTATTCAGGTGAAGGTTTGAGTGAGAACCGAATAAGTTTTCCGTGTTAAAGATAATAGTGCTCGAAGTATTGACAAATTATCAGAAATCGACATAGGAGTACAAAAGTTAGAACAAACTGTTAGTAAGTATAAAGAATTTTAATAATACCAGGCAGGCAAGGAATATCTTTTATCTCAGATAAAGAGAGAGAAAAAAGATTCCAGACATTCCTTTTGTTCTGTTAGTCTGGGTATAAGCACTAAATTGAAGATAATCCTAAGGATAAATCTTCAAATTCCTTTTTTTTTCGTTTTCGACTAATTCATCAATTTGTTTCGTGAATGATGGAATTTTATGAAGATATTAAGCGTCGGATTAAAAAACATTTAAAATTTAATCCGAAAACAATCGTTTTATCAGTAAAGTAAAAAAAAAAACAGATTGTTACTTTTAAGCATAATTTATTACTTGCTTCTTTTGTACCATTGTTGTAATTAAAAAGGTTGTGCTTTATCAACATAAGTATTTACATTTTAATCATTTTAAGAAGCTCGTGTATGACTATGAAAATACAACGAAATTGCTTATCCAAGTTGTAGACTAGGTTAGAAAAGATGACAAGAACTCCTAAGCTTTCTTTAATCTAAAAAGAACTAGGAGAAAATAAATTTAAAAAATTCCCATCTTCTTCAATTTTTTCTATTTTCTATATGTGAGTAGGGTCTTTCACGGATTCGCATCTCTAGGTTTACCGCAATCAAGTAGTGAATGTAAGTATCGTACCTACCTTGGTGCTTCTTGTTTAAATAATAAGTAAGTGCTCAAGAATCGATAGATATTAAAAAGATATACCTACTTGGATTCTAAGACACGAAACGCACTTTAAAGTATTCATTAATAAAAAGTAAATATGTACTAAGGGTTCCCATCACGGGTGGAAAAAGACCGGATTGAAGTAAAATAAAGTGTAATTAAAAGAAATGAACCGTATAATTATGTTCCCCTCTACTAGGTTATCCGGTGGTGTTGCGAAGTTTTAATATTTAATTAAACGTGAACGAAATTTATTTTGAAATCTTATATATAAAAATAAAGTTTCATGTGTTCGTTTTTTTATACCTACAATATCGATCATCGATTAATGGAAAAAAATAATTTGCAATAATATGTGTATGGTATTGGTAAGATTAACTTGCAGTGAATAGAATCCTGGTGGTTGTTCGTGATTTTTTTAATACTTGTTCCAATAAGTGTGCGTTTATATCAAACGAAAATGGACCTAGAGCTGGAAATAGAGCAGGAATACTTATTTTATCGCTGATATTTGACACCATGAAAATAACAACGCGCAGTTGTTTTTGATTGGCATTCCGAAATATGTTACCCATCATAGAGAACTGCGTCCCATCCTCGTCTAGAATCTTGGCTCCAGCGCCACCAGCTAGTACACTTCCCGGAGGCTTCCCGTAAACTTTTTGAGCTGGCAGTCTTGCAAAACGCGTCTTACTGTCTGCACAGCCCCGCATTCACAATCAGCAAGAACTAACTAATGGGCGATGACAGATTACACGCGCCGGAGTTCCGGTTCCTTCTCGTTGTTGTCCATATCAATGATCAAGAAAATATACTTTATTTTTCCAGCTCTGGCTCTATGTTTGTTTGATGTAAACGCACCCTTATTTTCCTTACACACACTGCGAATTGTTTGTTTTATTATGCAACTACTTGCATATTATTGTCAATTTTCGCGTGTGTAGGACTGTGAATTAGGTATATACTTATTCTAAGCGAATTTAAGTTTCAAATGATTTTTAACCTTCGCAAAGGTTTGTCGTTGAAATCTGACTCGATAAGTTCTAAAATTTTTCATAATATAAGCATATACCTTCAAATTTCAAACGATACGTAAAGAAAGTTTTTTTTCTGCTGTAGCAACACGCGGGGTAGCAGCTAGTTATATAATTAATAGTAATGGAGATGTCATAATATCATGGACGAGTGCTGATGATCATTATTCCTTATCCTGGATGAAATCAGGACACTTAGCGCTAATGATGGACTATTTATAACCATTAATTATTAGACGGCTGCGGTGTTTTACCGTTCGAGAGGATTATTTTCTTTGAAATTGAATCCTTAACACTAATAAATTCAACGCAAAGAGAGAAAAAACATTATTATGAATACTAGGTGATCGAAAAATTCAATATGGCTTTCTGTTGGTCATGCAAGTGATAGTTCAGTAAGTTGCACGTACGAAAGCCGTCGACTAATATCCTTGGAATACCAACCATTTCCATTTTCATTGATTTTAACTTTGCTTGTTAAAGTTGAAAATACTTGTACTTGGAACGTTAAGTCAGTTGCAAGTATGTGTAATCCGAGACATGAAGTAGATATTTAATAATTAATGAGATGTAGAGATAAAAGTTGGAAATTATTTAGAACAAGAGAGCAACCAAATTGAAAGACTGCGACTGCTGTCATGTATTTGGCGCCAGGATATGAATAATATATCTATTTTTGTTAATGACTCATCTTTATTGCCTATTGGCTTTGTTGGTGCACAATGTTCTATAGAAATCTATAGAAAAATAATCTCTTTCATTCTAAACTGTTTATTTATGGAGGAGTTTATTCACCTTTGGTAAACAAATTGAACCTTCTGTTAAAAATTCAAAATTATGATTGAATGACTTCAAACGAATAATGTAATATAACAATATTAATGATTTAGTGTCGTTTCCAGCAACTACGTTTAATGTAAACTAACAAAATCAACTCACTACAAAACTTCAGTTGCGAAGGTTCATGCATATTATAGGTTCATATTGTACATACATGCATAATACAATTAAAAACTATATGCATGTTGGTTCAGAGGCCAACGTTGAATCAGTTTTAATATTAAAAGGTGTGAAATGAATTTGGTTCCCAGTGCTGCAATGTTCAGGAAACTGGCGGTAAAATTAATGGATTATTATGGTGTGCAATATTTTGGTTTACATTCGTATTATTATTATTGTTTCTGTTTGACAGGCACAACAGCGAAATAATTTAATTAAAAATCACTTTTTTTGCGAAGGTTTTTAAATTTTTTTAATATGAGCTTGATTATATTAACACATTCGAAGTAGACTGCTTTTTTATACCTAGTAAATTCTTCCTGTTTGAGAACATAAATGCTTTCCATTGAATTATGTGAAACGTCTGAACTCTTTCCATCATAAACATCATCACGAGAGTCCTGGATGGACCCTGGATGACAAGGCCAAGATATTTCACTCCTTACTTGCGAAGACTGCCGTCATCTAGTTCCTTAGTCCAATGACCAATGATACTAAATTTTTCTACGCATTTACCAGGAAACGTTTTTTGAATCGTTATAATATCCGTTTAATTCACGTTCAAAATTAACTTTTTCCCATTCAAAGACAGGATAGCATGGATCTTCGGCCGATAAATTTGAAAAAATTGAGGAGTACTTTGGAAGATGAAATAAGAAAAATGCGTTGAAGATTATACCAGAAAAGAAATGTTCCAATATGAATATTCATTAATAGTTGGATCTTCGATTTTATGGGCAGATTTAACATCAACTGGTCAGAAAAGGCACAATAAGCCTCGGACGCCTTCGAGCGCAATGGAGAGCTGTTGGTGCCTCCCTATGCTCCTGAGTGGGGCTTAGGGCCCCCGCATTGCGGTTTGGTTTGGGGGAGATCCGCGGCGGACTTGATTTGTGCGGGGCCGGCTTTTTGGTTTGGCTGGTTTCGTGCTGGTCGGGTTTGCTGCGGATTGGTCTCCTCCGGACTGGCTTGCGTTGTGCGGGGGGCTTTAAAGGGAGAATGTGATGTGTGTGTTATGAATTGGCTACCCCTGTGTTAAATAATCCACATTATGCTACAACACTATGTTACGCCTATAGGGCTCGGGAGACAAAAACATGAAAATATTATGCAATACCTATAAGCGAAACAAACAGAAAAATTTCAAACTACTTCGGTTAGTATACTAAAACCCGTGGGAGGTATTGTGTGAGGACTGCCCTCCCTGACCCCTCTGAGTAATCCTTTCAGAGGCTCTTCTAATGAATTGAATTTAATGGTTACACGACTGTGTAACTTGCAACACAAAACAAGTAAAATTTAAATCCTCATATAATACGAACTTGGGTATGAACAAATACTATGGTTAGTAAACTAAGATACTCAAACCTCTACTGCAACCAGCCAATTAATCCCAGTAGGTACCACTACACAACAATTATTATTTATTTAAACACTAATATCAAACACATTCAATCACTATGTATCACTAATTGTCTCTACTTGTTTACTTTAATACGTCACTACGCGATTACAGTATACCCGACACCACTCTACGCTGATTTCCCAATATAAACCGAAATTACACTTTCACCAATCACTAATTATTTTACAAGTACAGATACGCTCGAAATAACACTAAATACGTCAAAACTCTACTCAGGCAACAGATTAGTAGCGTAAGTATATATGCGTGCAGCTACGTGTATTAGCGTGTTATGAGGGCTCGCCTGGCAATACAGCTATTTTTAAGAAAGCTTCCGAGAGGCGGAGTCAGGACAAGGAAGGGGGAAAAATGGATGATCTTATTGGTGGAGGCGCCTGTGATGTAGTGTGCGAGGGAGACAGGGTAATTGTTTTTATAACTGCTACAAATTGTCTACGCGCGAACAACTTATAATGAAATAATTATACATAGTTTTTTTTTTATGAACCTTTCATATACCTAGTAATTAATAAATCTTTTCTTTATACATCATTTTTTCTTAACCGATATGTTAGTCTTATCTACATTGAACATAAACCTAACTTTAATACATCTCTTAGTAATAATCTTTTGAAAGCTTAATTCAATCTTCTAATCATGTTATGCTAATTTATCTCTTAAAATTAATTACAACCTTGTGAATCTTATATACTAGAAATCTTATATACTAGACATGTTCAATAATTGTCTTAATATTAATTATTATTAATCTTATTACTAATGTTGGCCATTAATCAATTCTATCTTAGGTAATTCTTAACCTACACATAGGTATATTCCTTCTTAATTAAGATGCTTATCAGTAATTAAACTAACGTGCCTTAATCAATAATTAATCTAATAGTCTTCTAATATCTTATATTACTCCTTAAGCATATGTGTTATAATTTATCATTTCAAAACAACATTATAATCTCTACACATTATTTATTCAGTATTTAAGTCTTGTTTAAACCATAGTCTATTATAGAACAACAACATACCTACTTATGTTCGTTTACAGTTACAACTACATACCTAGTTTGATAATAATCATAATACCCTCTAAACAATTCTATGTATCATAACAAACATATTTTATTACAAGGTTTTTTTTTTCATTATTCTAATCCGCCAAAACAATACCATGCACTAAAGAGCTACCCTTATCTACGGTGTTTCGAAGCATCCAAAAAAACCCGTTTCACTAGAATATTGTGATTTAAAATTAAACAAAAGACTATGTTAGGGACAAACTGTCGCCGCGTTAACTATGTAAAAACCATATCCATTGTTTCTTATCTTTCGGACCTTTAAGCCTACTCTTTCAACAACAACCTGTGAGACTTCTCAGAACAGATTTTTGAACGCCTCAACCGATCATAACATCCGCCCCCTCTTAAACGTTCAAAATCTGTTATTTAAATAACTGTAAACTAACTTAATGTAACCTTCTAGGGCGCCAATACATTCAATGGTAATAAGTATATAGGATAGCTGTGAATGTATAAGCCAGTTATCCTAGTTTAAATAAAAAAACATCCCACACCACCATTAAATACAATTCTATATATGTTTTAAACGTATTTACCACTACCAACTAAATACTTCTAAGTTCTACCCACAACCTTTTTTGTTTTTGTATTTTTTTGTTTTTTTTTTTTTTTTTGTTTTTTTCTTTTTTATAATATATAATTTCTAACTATGTCCTATATTTCTAATATAACTTATTTTACTTCACTACTTAGCCTATATTCCGATCGATAAGAAACTCAAACTTTAATTTAAGGTTCAGTTTCCTGGACCTCTTCCTGTTGAACAGGGGCTAAATTTAATTCGTCTGAATGTACTTTAATAGGTTTTCCTTTACGATCTATCCAGTAAACGTTTCCCCGTCCTACTGGTAATAGAACCGTATAAGGACCGGAGTATTTTGGTGCAAACCCAGCATGAAAACCCGCTACGCGTTTTGAGAGTGGATGTTCTCTCAACATAACCTTCTGTCCAGTGACATAACCAGGGACCTTTCCGTTGGTCTGGGCGTATTTACTTCTATACCGGTCCTGGTTTTGACGAATATTTTTATTTATATCTAATCTATTTGATCTTTCCGGATTAGTATTTGGGGCTACCGACGACCATTCGCCAGGTCGTTTAATTTCGTAGCCAAATAGAGCTTGGCTTGGAGTCATTCCCGACGCGTCGTTACGTCTTCCCCTAATTGACTCTAAAATTGAGCTTAAGTGCTCATCCCAACGCTTGTGTTCACGCCCTAATAGGTGAACACGGAGCAATTTTTTTAATTCTTGATTTCGGCGTTCTGTTATGTTAGCACGGGGTAGGTAAATCGCTGTGGTCCAATGCTGGCATTGCCACCTATCTATTGCCGAGTTCCAAGACTCGTGACTAAACTGTGGTCCGTTGTCTGAGAGAATAGCCCTAGGATACCCATACCGTGAAAAAATCTCTTTCTCTAACAAGCCTACAATCTGTGGTGCTCTCCCCGATCGCATAGGAAATGCTTCTACCCATTTTGTAAACATATCTGTAACTACTAATAAAACCGTATTCCCCTTAGCTGATCTAGGGTATGGGCCCATCAAGTCAATAGCTAAAATCTCAAAAGGATTTTGTGCTACCGATGATCCTAAAGGCGCGCGTGGACGACTTGGTAACGCTCTTGCTTGAGCACAAGTCATACATCTCTTGACAAACCTTTTCGCGTCTCTATTTATGCCTGGCCAGATAAAATATCTCCGAGTCGCTCTAAGCGTTTCCCTTTCACCAGGGTGGCCAGCATGCCTACTGTTATGATAAAAATTTAAAACGTGAGGGATCATAAATTTCGGTACGATCAGTTTCGGAACTGATTGTCCGCTAACCTGTCTATATAAGTAACCATCAATTAATTTGTATATCTCCAACCAATGCCTATCACGGGCATTTGTTGGTGGACTGTTGGCAGAAAGTAAGCTTTCCAAATGGTTTATCATTCGAGACAACCGTAGATCGGTGCGTTGTGCACCACGCACACGATCTGCCAGTTTTCCAGACTGCTGATCTTCAGCGTCCCGAAGATCCAGACCGTTCTCAATGAGCGTCACCTGAGGTAGACCTCTATCCGCTTTCCAGCCCTCCTGGCTAACATTGGGGTACATTCCCCTATCTAACGAATCAATATCTTCAGTGATATTAGATTCGGCCGGATTTCTTGACAAGAAATCAGGTAACTCATTTTTCCTACCTGGGCAGTGTTCTAATGTAAAATTAAACTCCTGTAATAACAATGCCCACCTAGTTAACTTAGCTCTTTCATCTTTGACCCGTTCTAACCATGTCAACGCTTTGTTATCTGTACGTAGGATGAAATGTGTACCTTCCAAATACTGACGATATTTCTTTATCGCCCAAACCGCCGCGAATGCTTCCTGTTCATTCGAATGCCAGCGTTTTTCTGCATCAGAAAAACGAGCACTAGCGTAAGAGACAATATCACGACCGCCATCAGGTCGCTCGTGATATAGAACGGCGGCAACGCCGAACTTGCTGGCATCTGTTTGCAATACGAATTGCCTCTCGAAATCTGGCCTGCATAGGGAGAGTGGCCTACTTATAGCAATTTTAATGCTATCCATTGCATTTTGTGCTGAGGCATTCCATTTGAATGGCCTCTTCGTGCTCAACAAATCAGTTAATGGAGCTGCTATCTCTGCAAAACGATAAAGATACTCGCGCAACCAATTCGATAAGCCGAGGAAGGACCTCAACTTCTTTCTTGAAGTAGGCACTGGGAAGTTTGCAATGGAGATTGCATGTAACTTCTGGGGATGGTTACCACTAGCCGAAACTACGTGACCTAAAAATTCTAATTCTGTGGTACCGATCCTGCACTTATCTGAAGCGCACCGCAAATTATATTGCTGTAACCGTTCTAAAACTAATCTCAAATGATACATATGTGAAGCCCAATCTTTAGAATAAACGATCACATCATCGAGATAAACAAGGCAAAAATCGCGTAGGTATCCAGCCAAGACCTCTTGACTCATTATCCGTTGAAATGTTCCTGGGGAACCTTTCAAACCAAAGGGCATAACTCGAAATTGATAGCAAGCTCCGTCAGGGGTTGAAAAAGCGGTTAAGTGTTTACACTCCTCAGACATTGGGATCTGCCAATAGCCTTTTTGTAAATCAAATGACGAGAAATATTTCGCGTTACCTAAATCTTTTAACGTTTCATGAATAATGGGTAAATGTGATGGTTCGTCCTCAGTGACATCGTTGAGTTTACGATAATCTACACAAAAGCGATATTCATCCTTCCCTCGCTTGGGGACCATAACTACCGGAAAACTATAACATGATCTACTGCTTTCGATCACGCCATCAGCCAGCATGCCTTCCAGCTGGGCCAAGAGATGCTTCTTTTTCTCATCAGAGAGCCTATACGGAGGTAAACGAATCGGGCGTGCATCTTTCAGCTTAATCTCGTGAGGTTGTAGCGGAGCAGGGCCAGAATATGGAAGAAATACCTCTTTAAAATCATTTAAAATACCTATAAGACTCTCTCGGTGTCCGCGAGGTATATCGGATTGCAACTCTGGCAATTCGACATCACACTTCATTTCCCCACGTACCGGTATCAAATGCGTCGTCACTCTTTCTACTCTACCGAAATGAAGGCAACCCCTATGAAAATCTATAACGCACTTTTGTGACGTCATCCACGGCACTCCGAGAATAACATCATCCCTAAGCTTATCTACGACTAAAAACTCACAAATAACCTCTATACCCTGAACTAAAATATTTGTCTCAAGTCTAGCCGTTACCTTCATGTAAGCACCTTGTTCTGCTAAATATAATCTGTCAATATGGGTCTGTTGCTTACGCAAATTTCTAACTAATCGGCTACATACAATATTATACGAAGACGCAGAGTCCACCAAAGCCGTACATTCTATATTATTAAACGACACTCTAATACGCGGGAGTAATGGCGTTCCCGAATCTACAATAGCTACACACTGCGGTTCTTCAAAAAATTCTATCGCATCTAAATCTACATCTGATAACCTTTGTCTATCTCTATCGCGTTGTGGACTCTCTACCTCTTCGGAACTTGAACCCAAAAGTCTAAAATTATCGCGCTCAACATCTTTACCCTTACCCTCACGATGTAACCACGCTTGAACCTCGACTGGCCCATCACTACTTTCGCCCGTATCTTCCCATATTAGCACCTCATCTAACGTTTCATTATTATTTATAGAAATTGGTTTAGAAACTATGTTTCTAGACCTAAGCTTCACATCATTATCAAGGACCTTTGCTACAGGTTGAATAGTCGGTCGTAACTCTGATTCAACCTCCCTATGTTCTAATCCGTTTTCTAGTGATTGCCCTGAGACGGCTTTGATCCGGCGTTCCGTCCAGGGCCTTGAGCGTTTAAATTAGCGTTCTGGTTTCCGTTTTGCCTACCCCTGTTTTGATTCCAATTGTTTCTATTCTGTCCTTGCCCATTTCTATTCCAGTTATTATTATTCCTTGCCTGATTATTATTAAAATTATTATTATCCTGTCTGTTATCAAAGTTATTACTTTCCTGCCTATTATTATTCCTTGTATTTCTGTTCCTATCCTGATTATTAGATCCATTGTTATTTCTACTGTCCATTCTAAAGCTATTTCTATTTTGATTACCCCTATTTTCAAAATTATTCGACCGATTGAAATTATTATTATTAGCGTTTCTAAAGCTACCTGACTGATAATTATTATGCCCTTGCCTACCTGACTGGAAATTACCCCTGTTATTATTTCCCTGCCTATGGAACTGTCCGTCGCTATTCCTGTTATTAAAACTCCTATCGTTCCTATTCCTAGTCAATGGACAATTCCTTTGTACGTGCTGCCCGTTGCAGTTATAACACGAAATGCTAGAAGTTCGCCTTTGAGGCTGATGTGAAGTTTGTGCCGGTTCAATATTTACTACTGGGTATACCAGTTCCGTCGGAAAATCAATCTCGGAGACTCTATTCTCCAAACTGTCGAACGTGACGTCCTCCTTAGTGAATTCCCTGCGTAAAGTATTTGTATACCGCGGTAACATAAGATTAAGTAGGTGAAAAGCAAACTCAGCCGAATACGTAACACCATTTCCATACACACGGTCGTAGACTTTCGTTTTCCTACTTAAGAATGAGGAACCCGACTCATTCTCTTGTTGTTTGTGGGAGAGTAAATGACCAGTCAATGCCAGTCTGTTATTGTCAATACCATAGCGTTGCAACAACAGAGAGCTGAAAGCCGACCATCTAATCAACCCATTTCCGCGACTAGACCACCAAATTTTAACGTCCCCGCGCAGCTTCAGAGAAGCCAATCTGACTTTCTCTGAGTCCCTTATATTGCGCAAAGCGAAATATTCTTCGCAATCGTCAATGAATGCTTTAGGGCATTCCTGAGGTAAGCCGCTAAAGAAGAAGTTTTCGTTGAGAACTTCATCTCGTACATACACAATTTGTGGCCTTGTATCGAAAATCCTGTCCCTCGTTTCTAATGTGTCAGCTGGTGGCACATTATGGTCATCATCGTCATATGACGAAATGGGTGGCGTTTCGTCCACGCCTAACGAACCTGCCGATGCAGCCCCATTTCTCGTGACCACCGCGAAAATAAAAAGTTTGCAAACGCGTAGCAACAACTCGAACCAATTGAAGATAATCATTTTACTTGTCGATGTAAAATAGGATTTAAACTAATGAAATTGACGGATAGTAAGAAAAATCTTATTGGATTCTAGTATAAACCGCGTGGTCTCCACGTGTTCAAATATTCGAAATTTCTACAAAATTCACTATAAAAATAATAAAAATTGAAGACTCGTCTCAGGGTGAATTCGTCAATGCTTAATATATAACTAAACACACGTTGGCGCCAAGTTGTTACGCCTATAGGGCTCGGGAGACAAAAACATGAAAATATTATGCAATACCTATAAGCGAAACAAACAGAAAAATTTCAAACTACTTCGGTTAGTATACTAAAACCCGTGGGAGGTATTGTGTGAGGACTGCCCTCCCTGACCCCTCTGAGTAATCCTTTCAGAGGCTCTTCTAATGAATTGAATTTAATGGTTACACGACTGTGTAACTTGCAACACAAAACAAGTAAAATTTAAATCCTCATATAATACGAACTTGGGTATGAACAAATACTATGGTTAGTAAACTAAGATACTCAAACCTCTACTGCAACCAGCCAATTAATCCCAGTAGGTACCACTACACAACAATTATTATTTATTTAAACACTAATATCAAACACATTCAATCACTATGTATCACTAATTGTCTCTACTTGTTTACTTTAATACGTCACTACGCGATTACAGTATACCCGACACCACTCTACGCTGATTTCCCAATATAAACCGAAATTACACTTTCACCAATCACTAATTATTTTACAAGTACAGATACGCTCGAAATAACACTAAATACGTCAAAACTCTACTCAGGCAACAGATTAGTAGCGTAAGTATATATGCGTGCAGCTACGTGTATTAGCGTGTTATGAGGGCTCGCCTGGCAATACAGCTATTTTTAAGAAAGCTTCCGAGAGGCGGAGTCAGGACAAGGAAGGGGGAAAAATGGATGATCTTATTGGTGGAGGCGCCTGTGATGTAGTGTGCGAGGGAGACAGGGTAATTGTTTTTATAACTGCTACAAATTGTCTACGCGCGAACAACTTATAATGAAATAATTATACATAGTTTTTTTTTTTATGAACCTTTCATATACCTAGTAATTAATAAATCTTTTCTTTATACATCATTTTTTCTTAACCGATATGTTAGTCTTATCTACATTGAACATAAACCTAACTTTAATACATCTCTTAGTAATAATCTTTTGAAAGCTTAATTCAATCTTCTAATCATGTTATGCTAATTTATCTCTTAAAATTAATTACAACCTTGTGAATCTTATATACTAGAAATCTTATATACTAGACATGTTCAATAATTGTCTTAATATTAATTATTATTAATCTTATTACTAATGTTGGCCATTAATCAATTCTATCTTAGGTAATTCTTAACCTACACATAGGTATATTCCTTCTTAATTAAGATGCTTATCAGTAATTAAACTAACGTGCCTTAATCAATAATTAATCTAATAGTCTTCTAATATCTTATATTACTCCTTAAGCATATGTGTTATAATTTATCATTTCAAAACAACATTATAATCTCTACACATTATTTATTCAGTATTTAAGTCTTGTTTAAACCATAGTCTATTATAGAACAACAACATACCTACTTATGTTCGTTTACAGTTACAACTACATACCTAGTTTGATAATAATCATAATACCCTCTAAACAATTCTATGTATCATAACAAACATATTTTATTACAAGGGTTTTTTTTTCATTATTCTAATCCGCCAAAACAATACCATGCACTAAAGAGCTACCCTTATCTACGGTGTTTCGAAGCATCCAAAAAAACCCGTTTCACTAGAATATTGTGATTTAAAATTAAACAAAAGACTATGTTAGGGACAAACTGTCGCCGCGTTAACTATGTAAAAACCATATCCATTGTTTCTTATCTTTCGGACCTTTAAGCCTACTCTTTCAACAACAACCTGTGAGACTTCTCAGAACAGATTTTTGAACGCCTCAACCGATCATAACAACTCATAGGATTTTAATGTTTTTTTTTATCTGTCTCTAACAATTTAAAAATAAGACAATAAAAAATACCACAAAAATATTAAAATCAGAGTCAAAAAAGCTAGCAGAAATATTTGAAAACAAAAGCTCTCTTTCAGTTAGACTTCATTTCAAAACATTTCACGTTGACGGCTTTATTAAGTTTTTATTTCGTACAATGTAAAGCTCGAGTGAAAGGAAAACCCTTTCATAAACGGATTCAAGAGTACATCGTCAAAGCGTTATGGCATCACGTTGAAAAACACAACATTTTCTTATGGTGTTTCATGTATTGTATTACATTCGTAGATGTGGAATGGAGGTTAAATGGCCATTAGTGAATACTACGCCGAGGGTATACGTACATACATATTTCTCATCTATAAATGTACCTATGTAGCAAAATTGAAGCCTTTGTCATGCACAGACTTGTAAATCATTTAGATGGAGCATAGGATTGAAAATTATTGCAAAACACTTTTGTCATTGACAATACGTATGTTTGTTTAAAAAATAAACATTTTTTTTTCATGCGAAATTTGATTGTGTGATGCTCTGTAATGTACAACTATCAACAAAAGAGGCAGCTGACAGTTGGGGAAAAATGAAAACATTATTGTAATATAAACACCTCCGAGCCAATAAAGGTTTTCAGACCTCAGCACGCTTGTAAGAGATCTGTTAGACATTTTTGTGCAGGTATTTGAGGCAGGCAGAAAACTTGAATAATACTCTTGTATACCCTGGTTGGGGGAAAGCGGGCCAAATTCAAATGTGTGCTTTTCAAAACATTCTTGATCGCCTGGCAGGTAGATTGACCCACTACATCATTGACCCGACTATACTGTCCGAGAACTGACAGATTCGCTGTCTAAGAGATTATTTCCAAATGTATGAAGTTCCTTGACATTAATTTCTGGTGTCATTTGAAAATAATGTCCATAGCTTAATGAATACTTTTCTTATCCATAATAAAGTTAGCAAAAGCTGTTAGCTGGTGATTATCGAAGAAGTAAAAAGAAGTTCATAATTTTAGGCATAGGAGCATACCCATCTAGCTTTCCTATTCAATAATAAATTATATGTTGAAACATTTATGTTTATGGTGTAATTTATTGCATAAATTTTATGATTTCTTGACATTATAACATTGGGAAATTGTGGATGGAAACCAAATAAGGATTCAGCGGATAATTTTATTTTCGTGAATTCGGGTTTGTCAATCAGTTATAAAGATTTTTGAAAGCAGTTTGATTAATTTGTCAAATTCATTTGTATTCTTTGTCTGAAAGTTTAAGGTTTATTTTTAGTTTTCTGTCCATTCTTTAGTTGGATAATTAGTTATCCCAGCACTGGTTTTAAAAATCAGCCTCATAATAATATTTATATTGTTTGGCAGTTTTTAGCAGCCTTTTGCATGGTAGTTAACATTTTATATTCTTTATCTTCTGCGAGCTTCTATGATTGTCCATCAATATGAGATGGTTAGGTATGTTTGACTTTATGTTCAAGTAGCACGACAGATGGATGCTATCATGTTTTATTTCGCAACAAACCTTCATTAACTTATCCATCTATATATTTAATATTTTATCCTTGCCTTGGTAGTCTCACCAACATTGTTACGTAAATTTTACTTATAGCTACTCTCAGTTCTGTAGCCACACTCGCACACACTCCTTAATAATATCTCATAACATAACTAATCTCTTACGCATGTGTGTATTTTCCCCTACATTACCCTACGTGCCTGCAATTCTAACAGGAAGGAATGGGTTTGGTGTTACTTTCAGATCTGCCATTATAATAAAATTACTCTTTACATATTGTACCTACTGTCTATATTACCTCTCCGTACAGCTAGTTGCTTAATAAACTTGACTTGACGTGTTTCGACATACGTATTTTGTTTCCCGCTTACCTAATTGTTTTGAACGAGAGAAAATCTTTCATATTTTCCTCTGGTGTAATATTTTTCGTTAATGCTTCTGTGTCAAGTGAATGTATGTAGCTTATGTGCATATATATTTTTTCTACAAAAAGTGTTTTTTTTTTAATTATATACCTACTTAAATGAATCTGGGCCCACCCAAAGAGAGCATAAATACACTTTCGACATCTAAGAAGGCAAAGCTTGTTTTGTGAAACTGGAAAAAGTCGATACCAGGACTCGAACGAATGACCTTTATTTCGCGGTATGTTTGAAATCCGCTGACTGAACCGCCAGGCTTCAGACAACTTTTTATGATACAAAAAAGGTCATAACAGGCTTTTTTGGTAAACTTTTTGTTAATTCCCATTTTTATCTTACCTAATCTATTTTACGTGCAACGACGATGGACCAAGAAAGGGAAATGATAGTCTTTAATTAAATCAAAAGTTACTTCAACGTCATTTTATGTCAAATTTTCACATAAGATTTTTGGTCGTTTTGTCTGATTTATGTAAATTTTCTGCAATATTATTCCATTAGGTAATATTCGATGTGGAACAGTTGAATTGGTAATTGTCAACACAACGACGTTTGGGGACGGTTTTGCAAGAACTTTCGCATTAATTTCAAACTTTTAAATATTTTAAAATCACGATTCCGCAGTAAGAAACGTCCTTTCATACGGTTATAAATCTCTTAAATCCGACAGTATGAGATTGCCTAATCTCCAAGCATAACATTATATTTTTAATATCCCTATTATTGATTAGTTTTTCAGTTTTTTCCGCTTTATAACCCTTCCTATCATGCTCAATAGTTCATTTTTAAAATGCGTAATAAGTATCCAAACTATTTAAGAATATAGAACAATCGCGTTTGTTTCGAATTCCTTTATTTTTGTAAACGATATCATAATATTTTTCGAATTTCTAATGACGCTTTTTCTTCTTCAACTTTTTTTTATTTTTACAGTAACTTGTTATTTGCGCTCGCCAATATATCATTACATTCCCGTCGCAACCCCGTAATTACTCGGTCGTATACACTGATTGAAAAAACCTAAGGTACCCACTCCGTTTTCACATTTATTTGTGTAAAATTAGAGATGAGTGCAACGTTGTGTTATTTGCATCCAAAATCACTGATATATTTAACAATTTATTCCCAAGCCCTTTTTTTTATTCAAAATTTTGAAATTCGAATTCAAATTCGTCGTCGAATAATTTCAAAGGTTTTTTAAATAAGATGTCACCATCTTTTTCATTTACCCGGGAAAAGGGAAAAAGTAACTTATTTTTTACAGACTTACAGACGGTCAAACGTAAATCTTGCATTGTAATGATATATTTACAAAAAAATCGACCAAAGCATAGTACCTATTGGAATTGCAAAATCGCACCTATTCACCAATTTACGAGATCTCTACATAAGCAATATTTTGTTTGTAAAAAGGTATGCTTAAATGATTTTAAATGAGACGGATCGATTAGCATTAAAGCCAAAAACATATTACTGCAAAATAGTCACAGTGATTTTTTTATGCCTTAAAAAAGTATCTGCTGTTATTTTTATTCCCGCAAAATCACAGCCGATGCATTTACAATGTACCGACGCCATCATACGCCAACAAACGTAACACATCCAATCGATTTCACAGTTTTATCGAGCAATTATATGAAAAGCAATCGATGTTCAATGATTACAGTTGCAGCGCCCTGGTAGGTAGCCTACCTGGCAGGCGCAATTTACCAATTAGCCTCTCCCAGCGACCCTGCTTTACCTGACTGCAGAGAAACTTTTTTTTTTAATGGAATGGAAATAATTTTGATTACATATTTTGTAACCTCGATTGGAATACAAAACTAAATTATTATTTGCGTTTGTTTGGCGTTCAATAAATTTTTAATTATTGAGGTTTATTATGAAACAACGTATAATGGTGGATAAGGTACATTTTATTTTAACTTAGCGATATTTTTTTGCTATTTACATCAATTGTTTTCGATTACCGAAATGTACCGAATATTTCTAATATTGTTTCCAGTTCTGCGTACTTTGGCTCATCGTAAAATTATAAATGTTTCTTATCTGCATTTATCTCGCGATTTCTGCAATCATGTTAATCAAGCTACAAATTAGTGTGGAACTGGAGGCGTTCGGGGTTTTCCTCCTATATTTTTAAGGGCGAAAGCCCACGAATCAAGAATCAAACAAGTATAGTTTGTCCTTTAAGCTGGGGAAATTTTAATCAGCCTGACGTCATTTTACTAGAAGATAGTTTGTTCAATAAGAAATCTGAACAGAAATATCAATTCTATAAAATGTACAAGCACTAAGCAGTCGTAATCAATTATTCAAATTTCATTGTAGGAATAATTCACTGAACTTCAAACAACAGTTTCTTAGAAAACCTCCTAGGCATGGTTCTATCGATCCGATTAGAATATTAGGATGAAAATTGCGATCAATTTTAACGACAGTTGAAGGTCGGGAGCTTACAGTACCGATGGCTCCCGCATTTCTGGGGCTATGTAGGGATATTTATAAACTGGAACATAGATTTATTCAGAATGACACATTGACTGTTTTTATTTCAATCAAATAACGCGTGAATAATGTGGGAATATTACAAAAATGTGTATTTTTCTGATCCTCACTTAATGATTGTTTAAATTCTTAATTCGTTGTGAGCTTGAGGGCGTTTTAAACACATTGTAAACAGTTAATGTTTTGATAATCAAATTTGTAACTTAATATCGATCAATGCATAAAATTGTTGGGTCTAGGAAAATTCATCGCCAACAATTCATCGCGAACAATTCATCGTCAGTACAATTCATCGTGGGTACAAATCATCACAATAACAATTATCAAATTGTTTATTACCTAAAAAATAAATAAGGAAAAGCTTGAGTTTAGTCACTCCTATAAATTAAATATGGCGGTGATTTTGACATACGCTGGAGTATTACAGTGTTATCACTCGGGGAGGTGTCCAAATTGGTACGAGGGGGTTCCACCCCCCAAACCCCCCTTTTTAACTACGTTCCAACCTTAACCTAACCTATTCAAATCGTATATAAAATAATTTTGAAATCATTAGGAGTGACTAAACTAAAGTTTTACCAAAAATAATTATATCTACAAAAACCTAGAACCTGGAATCGAATTGGATTCTAAAAGTACTCGCGATGAATTGTACCCACGATGAATAATTATTCCTGCGATGACGATGAATTGTTCGCGATGTATTATTCGCGTTGAATTGTTGGTGATGAATTTACCGGCTACCAAAATTGTTTTCGAGAGCTGGGAACCTTCAGGGCGATTGTGCAAAGAGATATCTGCTGTTAGGTATAGTCTATTGGCTCCCAATATGTACTAGAGATAGTTCCCATTATATGTATATCTGTATATAGAATTGCCATTAACAATAGTGATAAAACGTACCTATTATAAGGTAACAATAATAATTGGTATTCAGTCGAATATTCTGGAACAAATAATGGTTTCTGGAAGCTATTGAAGTCTGAACAAAGATCCTGTTATAACAAGCACGAAGGAACCTTCCATTACAATATCCGTCCATTCAGCGAAACTATACGCTGAATAATACTAATAATATGTGAGTTCATAGTAAGTGGCGTATTAACAATAATAATATTATTATAAGTATGTTGTGTTATTACCTAGTTCCTTTTGATAAAGAGTTCAATCACTAAAGTGCGTGGTGGGACGATAACGATGATAAAGAGACGAGAGTAGGTGCGAAAATAATAAATAATTATGCGGGTAGGTACTTAATACAATACAATACATACAAAGAATTCAATAAAAATACAATAAAATTGCATGAAAAATCATAATATCTGTTGAATTCAAATAATATATATTCTAGTACCTTCTAAATTATAAAAACTCAGGAATAAAATGTAAAGAGATTAAAGCATTTTTCCAACGCACATTATAATGCGCAGTCTTTGTAGTCCTGAAAACTAGGTATTTTTCAATATCAATAAATCTAACAAAAAATGAATGTGAAAGCTTCTGCCTTTGTTTTATATTGTAATACCTATATCCAAAAATATCAAAACACAGTATTCCAAGGAAGTCTTAAATCATATTATGATGATAAAAAGCAATATTTAAATTTTAATATCATTGCCTCATGGGAATTCTGTATGTAACATATGGTCGGGATAAAATAACAAAATGATATGCATATTACATATTATAATATGCGACTACAATATCATATTATTAATATATATCCGGTAGGTATACTTACCGAACACCGGCACCGCTCCAGTTTCCCTACTATCGTATCTTTAACAAAAAATTCTTTCTTAGTGTTGTTGTTCTCTAAGTATTTTAAAATAGCCTTTTCTTATCCGAATTCGTTGAGAGCGCAGAGCTTCTGGACGTTTGCTGTCTTGTCCTTTCCTTTCTTTTTCTTCTTTCTATATACCTATCTTGGGGATCTGTTAATGCCATCGCCTTTTCCTCTAGTGATGTCGACTGTCAGCTATCTCTCCACCTCTTTGAGAGTGCCTAGGAGTCTGCGACCTTTGGGGGTGCCTTAAAGGGCGATACGTCTGTCCTCTGACATTCTTTGTACATGTTCATTCCAGATTCCATTCACTGCCGTACCCACGTCATGTAACGTGTTTCCGGTTATAGGTCGGAGAGTTTTCATTTACCTTCGCAGCCGAGATTTCGTTCTGAATGTATCTGCCCTTGTCTCAATTCCATAAGTGGTTATTGGTCGAACACATGTTTTGTAGATTTTCATCTACAACCCATCTCTTCCGTAATGTTAAATTGTGTTTGTTTAAATCAATAGCGTATCCTGAGCACGTGGTTGAGGACAGATCAATTTGCGCTTTTCAATTACTGAAAATGATTGAGTAATATTGTACTGTTCTAGAGCCGATACTTTTATTTGGTGAAAAATCAGACTTGTGAGAAACGTTGAGGCATTTCATTGATTTAAAAAATAATTGTCGGTTTTTGTTGAGATGAGGTAAAAATGTTAAAGCACTATAAGTAAGTATGTTTTAATATCAGTTTTGTTGGATTTGGGCCTTTACCTTTTATTTACTTTAATAGTAATTGTTTGATAATATGCATATGTTTGAATCTAAAGGGCTTTAAAACAACATCATTATTGAATACTAGCTCTCCCGTCAGACGTTGTCCTGTAGTCCTTACTATGAGTATTGATTTAGAATTTGTAATTAATACAAAAATACGTTTAAAATATGTATAAATGTTATAAAATTATTTCTGTTATTTCTTAAAGAAATCCTATCAAAAGTCGGCTTACCAATATTTTGAAACTCAATTGTTGTCAAGTAAATAAAAATTGTTTTGTTATGGAATTTTCACAGATGGAGTTGTTGTATCGCAATTCGTTCCATACTAACTTTAATGTTATATTGTATATTAATTGCTATCCATTTTTTCGAATTTTTAATAATTATTCTGTTATCCGGAGCGGAGAAGAATACAATAAACCAAGCATCATAAAAATCCATTCAGTCGTTTTCGAGTTATGAGTGTTCGCACTAACCCGACATTCTGTTACATTATAGATAGGTAATATGAGATATGTAGGTACTGTTTTGGTAACGGCATTTAGAAAATATTTTAATATAAAAACAAAAAACTACACAAACATGTAAGGAACCTCTACATAATCCATACTTTTCCAGCAGTAGGTAGTAGGTGGTATACGTACTTACATGGTGCCTTTTTCAAAGGGTCGGTTTTTTCCATATTATTATTTATCTTTTTGTTCTTTTACTTTGTATCGACGTGTACTTAATTTCCAATTTATTATTTCCCCTTTGGAAACTTTTAATAAACGAGAGAGAAACAAAAAGAAAATCAAC
Organism: Mystacides longicornis; assembly: GCA_963576905.1. Lineage (NCBI taxonomy): Eukaryota > Metazoa > Arthropoda > Insecta > Trichoptera > Leptoceridae > Mystacides > Mystacides longicornis. The sequence goes on along the minus strand of OY756426.1, from coordinate 27,734,820 downwards.
AACGTCTCTATACATAACATTACCTACATAGATACTACGTACGTATTTTAATATCTACATACTTTTTGTTAGTAGCACTTGGCCCTAGGGTATTTTTTACATAAGAGTAATAATATACCTTTTTAGCTCTGTGCGTAACGCAAAAGTTACAAAACATTCTTAATTTCGAAAAGCTAACGTGCCGTTTAAGTAAGTAAAAGTTATAAGTTAACGCAGTCCAGTCAATAAGCGTGTTGGCCCAAGAATAACCTGGTTTTTAGTTTAAACTTACGGCTTAGCGTGAATTCATACGGTACACTGAAGGTATAAGTACCTACCTATTTTTCCACATTTTAACATCTCTAGCTAAAATTGTTTTATTTTATCACTAGCTTATACCCGTCTTGCTTTACGTTTTTGATTCCGATTGTCAGGCTTGATCGGTAGGTAATTAGAAAGGTTCTAGTCTAGCTTCCCATTGCTTTGTAGACCTCTATAACTGACATAAGCACAGAAAAAGAAGAATGACACTTTTAATGTTTATTACAATTTTGTATGAAGATCCTAAAAAATAGGGTTTTTAAATAGCTCTAAATATATCTATTAAAGTCAATGCAGCAAATTGTTTTAAAGAACCTTCTCCGGCATTTTGCACGGCTCTGTGCAGATTCATATCTGACGTAGCATTTGTATTTTGAGCGTGATGCTATGACATACGGTAAAAAGCAAAAAACATTTCTTAATTATTATGTAGATGTAGATAGAGAAGGAGGGGCTAATGCGAGTTTTATTTAATTTCCCAATTTACCACGCAACTTTCTTAATTTTTTCTTTCATAAGAACCTTCTACTGATAAAAGCCAACACGACAAAAAAAGAATTAGTGAAATCGGTTCAGCCGTTTAGGCGTGATGCTCGGACATACCGTAAAGTAACGACAAAAGGCAAATAAAAAAACATTTCTAAAATATTATGTAGATAAAATGCAATTTACGATGTAAAACTTAATTAATTTTAGCTAATAAGCTATTGAATTATGTTAAGTTATCGTTGATTCGGGTGAAGGATGACGTTCGATGGGACATAAGCTTGAAATCAAAACATTTCCTCTTTAATTGCTTTACTTTTAAAAAAATTCAATAGATGGCGGTGTAGTAGGAAGTACATAACATGTGATGTATGTTTGCGTATTGTATAGATATGTCGAAAGAATTGACCCATTTAAACCAATTTTTCAGAATTATTATGTTAAGATAATAAGTTTCTAACCTGTATTTTTTTTACTTATAATTACTTCAATAAAGCGTTATTTGATTGGATTTAACATTCTCCACGTATTCTTTTATGTATAGGTATATTTATTTCTTAAATTTCCAAAGCGTTAAGTTTGGAGTCGCGTTACATTCGGGCTAATCCATAATAAGGCAACAAAAGTCGTCCGTAGAGCCGGCGGAACTTACATGAATAAGTATGTAGCGCACTAAGTATATTTTTATTTAGTATAATAACCTGAAAAACCTTAGACCAGATTAAAATCCTGGGTAGATTTTTTATATAGGTAATCGAACCCGGCACTTCTTGATCAGAATGAATGTTTTGGGCTACTTTTTTTCATAAAAATCTTCTTCTGACAATAACAAATACAACAACAAAGTATTAACGAAAATAACTGTTTCAGCCGTTCAAATATTGTCATTATTGTGCTGCCGCCACAAAGAGCTACGGGGATTCATTTTTATACGTATATTGTATAGATTGATGTTAAGTTTCAACCATCATTCGTGGTGTTCGTATAGAAGGGTGTATACGACGTAAAATTACTTTTTAATAGAGATTTATATTGTTGTCCTAGCGTCTCTATATAAAAATTATTTCTCTTATACGGTAATTTGCTCGTTTGCTTACAAATTTGAAATTTAAGTAGAAATTTACGAGGCAACCTTCGGTAAATCTCCGTAAGTCTTTAATTAATTAGACGTACAGTGTTATTCCTTCAGGAGTTAGAGGAAGAGGAAGAAAAATAATAACAACAACGAGTACCTACTTTATAAAGTCTCTCCTCTTCCCAGGGCGCCGCGTTGCAATCGATTAATTATTATTTTACAATATGTTTTTTAATTATAAATTACTAGCCTACTTGTTCGCTTCTTCGAAAATGAAGACCCCTGTTATAATAGTAGGTAAACAAGAATCAATATTAAGTGAGATAGTTTTATTAAGTGAACTTTCTATCATTATTATATTATTATACGTACTACTGGACTGTAAGAAAAGAAGAGAAGGCATTTTGGTTAAAAATTTTACTTATACGATTTAATTGATATACTGTACCCTCTTTGTATTATCCCATGTTATATTATTAGTTATATCACACATCGAATTACCTTTATCAGTGGATAGTGTGTCATGGCCCGACACAAGAGCCAAGTTACTTACATTGGACCTAACCTGAACAAATATTATGGTCCTTGTCAGGATTTGCAATCAAGACATTGGTACGAAAGAGAACCTTCGACAAATTCTCTGTTGACTGCATTTCGAAGTAACCTACCCAAAATGTTTTTGAGTAAAATGTTGTAAATTTTTGAAAATAAAAAAAAACTGTATTTTTGGATATTTTTGTCATAAAGAAAGTATAGTTTTTGCAAAAGAAATGATAACGGATTTAGTCCGTATTGTATTTAGGCTATTAATAAAATCACATAGGTAGGCATGAATGCTTTAAACGTGTTTTCATTGAGAGATCACTGTTCTTTAATCCATCAGCATTCCCAAGAAGAAGAAAATACGCTCATGCAGTATTTCGTTCTTTCGAAGCAAAGCTGAGGGATTAAGACATGATGTCGGAGGAAGTATCTGATTCCACACAAACACCGAGCGTGAGTCGCGTGTCTTTAAGTGGTGTCACAAATGGATTATTGATTGATTGATGATGCAACGGTAATTCATTATTATCAAACTTCCAATTTTTGGAAACCTGATAAAATAAATTCATTAGCCAATAGCAGTTTCATCCCCATTTTTACTGTATCTTCAATATTGTGATACGTATTCTTCATAAAAAAGTTGGTATAAATCAACTTTGCGAGTTTTATTAGTTGAGCAAAATTATTTGTTAATTGTAAAGTAAAAGAATACATTTCGTCCTTATTATTCCTTTGAGTAATTAAAACTCTTGTTATTTCAGCTTTCTGAAAAGATGGGATCTCGCGCAACGCTTTATAGAATATATCATTATTATGTGATAAAAAGGTGTCATTAAAATAATTGCAAATAGAAGATTCTTTAACGGCCATATCGTAAAACTTTATGAACTCAGACTGTGGAATTTAATGCCGCCTCCGCGATTTGAAATGCTGCGACGATACCCAGTTGTTGAAAGGTGTTAGGTGAAATAAAGGAAAAGAAATAAAAATTTAAAACGGATAGGTTTATATGAGTGCAATTTCTTTATACAAGTATTTATTGATATCGGTGGCAGGTGGTGTATAATGAATATTATTGATTGCATATTTGTGCAATTTCTTCCTCTTATTCCCCTTAATTTGCTCTCCATGTTGAAAGGCTTTCTCGAATAGTCTCTGCACAGTGTACACTGTTAGCAAGAATTAATAATTATTGAATAATTGCAATTCTAACATTCAGGCCATTCTTGGTGGGATCTCTTATTCTTTTTGTTTGTTGATTGTTATGAAGTTTTTCTTCATTTACTTGTTTAATGTGTAGAATATTATAAAAAATCCCTTTAATGAATGCATGCGAGAGGTAGATGACATGGCCAAAGTCACATTTGCATTCAAAATATTTGATTATGTACGTGATCTCTAATAAAGGTTACTTTTATAGAATATAATAATATTGTCATAGAGGTTTGATTATGTACGTGATCTCTAATAAAGGTTACTTTTATAGAATATAATATTTTTTATCATAGAGGTTTGGAAAGGTATCTTACTGGCCCCTTACTGGCACAGTTCTACGCTATTTGTTGAAAGTTTTTGCATCATCACAGTTTTACCCGGCTAAAAAATTAGAAAAAAATGGTTTTATATACATATATCAATTTAGATTATAATATATCAATTTCCTCCATAGCTTCAATTGATATTTATGTAAACTAATTATAAAATTTCGGACCAAACTCAAACTTCTCTTCCATATACTTACCATACTAGCTATTATGTAATTTTGGTGGCCTTTAGTTGATATAAATTGTATAGTGGAAATAAAATACGCACTAAACGCCAAAAATGAAAAAAATTTGTAGAGTATGAGGAAATGTTCTATAAACCATTGTCAATAGCCTAAATATTGCACTAAGTCCATATCGATGATCTAAAGGCGTAAAAAAAACAGATCCAAAAATCATCATAGTACTATGTCTGTATGGGGGAAAAATCAGTTTTATTAGATTATCTCGAAATGAAGTTTTTGGCGTTTAGTGCGTATTTTATTTCCACTATACAATTGTTTCTGTAGGCAATTCTTTGGTCAGATGTTAATTTTGTGCGCGGTTTGTCATCTTGCTCATATTGGAAGGAACAGATTTACTCACAAAAGCTGCCTTAAGCTTTGCTTTTGGCTTAACTGTAATGTTCATTTGTGAAAAATGTTTTTTTGTGGTTTGAAAGAATTGGGGTGTACAAAATATATCCAAATATTCTATATTCTTTTAATTATTAAAAACTGGTAGGTATAAACATGTAGGTATCCGAGGCTAAACATTTTTTTTTTTTAATTTAAAATTGTTTTCACATAAAATAGTTTCGTTCTCAAAATTAATTACGCAAGTCCGTAAAACTCTATCACCTCGTATTTTTTTTCAAAAAACAAAAGTTTAATTATTAACGGGGTTATAAAATTTTTATCGTGTATCCGCTTCAAGAGGGACCAAATTAATATTTACCTTGTCAACTCGAGAATGTTTTTGTTTTTTTTTTTGGCGTTTTTAATAAAAGCCTTCTCGTTATAGCGTCGAAGTGAGAAACTTGAACGGGAAACGTAGGTATTAAATTGGTGATTATTTTATTTTGTTAGTTCTGTTATACGGTTATTTCTGTTACCTACTAATAAAATTATAATGTTAAACTATTTCTAAAACATCCATATTTCATTCGTAATCAAAGCTCAGGCGGGAACAACGTGAGAATATATGCGCGCGCACACATTCTACCTCATCTACATAATATTATGAAGTGCCTACCGAAACGAATGTGCCCGATAATTTTGTTGACTTTGCATGAAAATTTTCTAAACCGCTCGAAACGGTGGAGTAAGTGGGATGGGCTACTGTAAGAGCGGCAATCACGTATACGAGAATAAGAGGGAACTACCCGCGATGGCGTTAACGCGTCGCAGGTGATCCGTTCCATACTTTAATATCATATTTTAAATTATTTCTTATCCATTTTTCAACTTTTTATTAGTTATTCTGTTATCCGGAGCGGAGATGAATCCAATAGATCAAACATTGAAAGAATCTGTTCAGCCGATCTCGAGTTATAAGTGTTAGCTCTAACCCGACTTTCATTTATATTAGAGATATTTTCATAAATAGTTATTTTAAACTTTTTTTATTGAAATATCTTATGAAATGTATGATGTAATATTTCACTAGAGGTATTATGAAGGTATGCATAAATTTTGGACGTAAGGTTTAGCGATCGTCGAATGCTTCTCCTACGCAACTTTTGTAGTTAAAATGTCGTACTGATTTGTTGTGCCTTTCCTTACGGAGAACAGGTTATAATGTTGTGAACAGTTTACAAGATAAAGGATAACCTTTACTTATAGTTGACCAAGTTCAAAACAGTCAATAATTATATTATTGGCTGTGTTTTGTATTCAGCTCGCCGAATCACTCGAAAACGAGTGCAGAGCGAAAAAAAAGCATTATTCAGCTCATTACATCAATCAATATGAAGCGCTCTTGTAGAAAAAATGAGTAGGTATATTGCAAAGCAAATGGTTAACTTTGAAGTTAGAAAAATCAAATCGTAGTCCTGTTAGACTCAAACTTGAGTAATCTAAGTATCTATAGTTAATTGATAGTCATCCCACTAAGGTAGGTATCTTGCTTTGTGAAATTCGAAGGTTTCGGTGCATGAATGATTGATTTCAAACTGTTCTTGTAACTAATTGACTGGATATCATTAATCATGAGAATATGCAGTAGTTGCCTGAACTGACCGCCATTTAAACACAAAGTTCGGATGAATATCATAAATTAACCACTCTTCAGATTTGACTGTGAATTTTATTCATAATAGACATAAAAGTTATCTGATGAGAACATAATCATTGTTATTAAGATTCTTTTTCTTTATCAATTTTTTAAGGAAGTCGTGCTAAGATAGATTTTCTGTTTTCTTCTATTTTAAGGTTCAAAATAAGTTATCATTCCGATGGTATTGGGGTGCAATCGATGTAAAAAATTATGAGGCTGGTAACAACGTATATTATGAGGCTGATAACAACGTATATTATGAAGCATGATCGTAAAAATAGTTCTACCTTCTTCTTCTTGTTATGGAACTTCTGTCGGAGGTTGTCGACCATCTGTGAATAATCTTCAAGCTTCACGATATCAGACCAGTTTCAAAGATTCTACAGCCTCCGCCACATAAAACCGCAATCTCAGATTATTCAGTCTTTGTTACCCCTTATGAGGCATACATTTCTTATGCTTGCGCTCTATTACTCCACAATTTATGTAGGTGGGCATATTTTCATTGCGGACGATGGGGCCAAAGTAGGTTTTACGGCTTCTCTTCTTCTGGCAGTGGTCAGCATGTATCTCTCCTTATTCATTCCTCGCAGGACTTTCTCATTGGACACGCGATCTCTCCACGAGATACTGAGATTTTGCGATACGGGTTGTATGTTGAAACGCATCAACTTCGTTCATGGTTGAGACTTAGGGAGTCCAACCCTCAACTCCATACATCAACACTGACAGAACGTAAGCTTTTACTTTTCTTCGCACATCTTGTGAACAAATAATATCGCTTATTAAATACTATATTTTTATCTTAAGGTACCTTATATACTTTGATTAAAACATTTCATTACTAGTTCTGTCAGTATTGTCGCCCAATACTAACCTACATTCATCTTCTTTACCATAATACAGCACTATTATTTTACTACCGAATTCCACTGAGACAAATCTGTCTGTTGGAGAGAGTCTGTGGGTATACCAATCTTCGATAGAATGCATACAATAATAATAATAATCTATCTGTATGCACAAAATAGCAGAAGGTGCATAGTATACCGATCCGATGCAAGGAATAATTTCAAGAACGTCCATAATAATATTGTAGTGGCAACAGCACTTGGATGATATTGTTAAATTATACGGATTACTGAACTTTGTCGCGAAGATCTGTCAACTACATAATAATATATTAAATTGTTCCAAGGATACTTAGTGCATTGTTACTCGTTTGCGAAACTATTGGTAGGATAAATTTTGTTTTGAAACTAGGTACTGAGAATCAATACCTAATAGCTTTTTGAAATGGTAGAGTTTCATAATATAACAGTGGAGAAAATGTGATGATGACTCCTTTTAAGAGGCCAAATTAATACAGAAATCTTTTTTTTTTTTAATAAAAATACATTATTTGACAGTAAGCTACGTAAAGGTTGTGTCGTGAAAGAGGAAGATAGTCCAACAACTTTTTGCTAGGCATTGCTGAAAAGATACTATATTATTGTATGTGTGATGTCCATGAAGTGTGGCTCGCCAAGTCAAAGTTTATGCTTTATTAGGAAGGTACATAAAAATATTATATGAGTTAATTATTTTATTATTGGATGTAAAATAATTGCATAGATTCAATCTCTTTTGGTCCTAGACATTGGTGTGGATTCATAAAGCATTACATTTCTGTTGTTTACTTGATCAGACCGGTTCATTTCGTGGACAATCATTGCCCTTCTCTTTTATTCCCGAACATCACACCATGATCTTCCCATACTTTTTAGCTACTTAAAAAAATTGCGCTGATCGCAGCTTATAGACTTTTTGGGGTTTATTTTACTTTTTTATACACAGTTTGACCCCAGAAACTGATGAGAATGCAATCCAATTAATTCATGACAGAACGACAAAAATAATCTATGTACAAACAGAATGCTGCAATATTATTTTAACAATAAATATGTGGTTATTAATTTTTATTTTTAATTAAATTCAAAGACGTGATAGAAAAATCACACCTATTAATACCAACAAATAATATTTCGTTTTGATGACATTTTTATTATGTTTCATATACCTACCTTTTACTTAACTATCATAAGTTTATTACTGTCTATTTTTATTGTAATGTTTATGAATTTAAGTGATACTTATCGATTTTTAAATGTGTATATTTTTCTTGAATAGATTAATAAATTATAAATTACAAGAATCCAATAAGAAAAAAATATTTACCTAGGTATTTATTTCTTTATTTTTTCAACAAAAGTATACACAACAATAATTCCAAATGACTTATTTTGAAAATGGTCACATAATTAAGTATTTAAGTCACTAATTATATATTTATTTCAGATATTGATATGTTTGTTTAAATATATCCCTTATTTTCAAGCCTTTGTTTTCATGAACTCAACCTGTAAAATTAAATTTCAAAATTGGATTTGAATTTACTGATTTTTTAATGTATTCACAAAATTTTAATTATTTTATTTCGTTAAAAATGTTTTAAGTTAATTTTAAAAAAATGTAGAATTAATGAAATACTTAGCTTCTAAGATACTTAGTGATTACAAAATTTAAAAAATGATCTAGTTCAAAAAAAAAAACACAATTGTCCTAAAACTAAATGAATTTTCGTTTTTCTCTTTTTTCCATTAAATGCTACTTTAGGACGAAAAAAATCAAATACTGACTACCAATGCTTGGTTGAATTTGGTAAGTGACACGAATAGAGGTTTGTCCGATAGTAACAACGTTCGACACCAAAATTTTTGTTGAAACAACTAACGAAACCAAAATTTTTGTTGAAACAACTAACGAAACCAAAATTTTTGTTGAAACAACTAACGAAACCAAAATTTTTGTTGAAACAATGTACGAAACCATAAATTTTGTTCAAACAATGTACGAAATCAAAAATTTTTGCGAATCAAAATAAATTCGTATGAAAAAATCGGAATCGTTTGTTTTCTTGTCAATAATATAAATATTTGAACTTTTAATCAATCAGCGTTAAAAACATCAATACATTTGAAATATTTTTTTATTAGAAAATCGAGTATTTTTCATCCTTGATATTATTTCAAACAAATTTGGCTACACTAAACGAGTTTTACTTTTATTTATTTTTTTATTTTATGTTTATATTAAACTTCAACCCAAATTCTTATACTTAAAATTTATAAACTGTAGGAAAAAGACTCATTAATGTGCTATTTTAAGTGCAAAAAAATTAGTACACTTATGTGCAAATTTGAACAAAATTGTGTACCATACATAATAATTATATTCTGAACATATTGTTGTGTAGTTATGATATTTATTTCGCTCAAATTTGCACATAGCTCTAATTATTGTGCGTTTATAAAAAAATAGCACATGGGTATGATTTTGTGTGCAACTGAATATTCTAAACATTTTTTTAAGATTTAGAATGTTCGTTTCTTCATTAAAAATACATGCTTAAAATAACGGCACCTCACAAAAAATCGTTACACCGTTTAAAAAAAAAATGTTAAAAATAAAAACAAAATACCAATGAAGGCTATCACGTTTCGGGGAATGTGGCAGTATCCATTATCAAGGCTTTATGAATTTTTAACTTCATACAGTCTTGTATATAGATAGTACCGCGTTCTCCACCCTCATCACAAGACCGGCGTACAAAGGATGAAAAATAACTAAAAATAAATATTCTTAAAAAAAAAAATTAAACAACATAAAGAATAAACAAAAATGATTAAATTTAAAAGTAAAGATTGTTTTAAGTCGTCAGCTTTTATTGAAAAAAAAAAACAATACAAAATTAAATCTAATTTATCAAAAGTATCAAATTACAAAGCTTAAAAAACACTCTTAATAGTTTTGTAAAAACAGTAGGTAGGTACATATTACTAAGCCATTGATTTTTAAATAAATAGGTAAACAAAATGAACAACTTATAAGTGTATATTTACATACATACTTTCTTTAATAATTTTGAAATATATTTTCATCCATGTATCAGTTTTTACTTTTCCAAAGCTTTACGATATATTTTTGTTGTTTTCTTACATTTCAGCCTTATTCATCGTTTTAATTTAGGCTTTTGCCGGTTGAAGATACGGCTTGTTAAGAGGTCCACCCTGAGTTGTCTATCAACCTCTTTAATTTGCCACTGTCTTCCAGGGGCTTGAACGTGCTATGCAATGTCAAAGACTTATTATGAGTATGGATGAATCCTGTATTCTGACATTCTTCTTCTTCTTCTTGTAGTCTGTAATTCAAGAGATATGGTTGTCTTCTTATGAGATCCATTTCCACCTGTCATTCTACCCTATTGGTTAAAAAATATATTTCTCAATTCGAAAGAATACCTATATATTATTAAAATAATACCTACTGCTAAGTTGTTCATTTTAGTTAAAATGACAGTGGTTTGATTTGTGAACTAATCTGTGAGCTGTAAGTGATTGATACAAAGAAAACCAAAGTATTTTTTATAGCATTATGGATACAAGTGTTTTGGACTTAGTAGCTACTTGTGCGAGTGCCATTACTGTTAGAGGACCCATTCAACAAGTTGTCCCAGCTGCTGTACGGCGAGAGTTGCAGACCCACCATGGCTCATCTGTGTATAGCAGGACTACTACACATAGTGTGTGCGATTGTAGCAACAGCTATTCTTGGATCAGTGCCAATAATAATAGTGGTAATACTATGTACATAACAAAAACATTTTGCGGTATAATGTATGAGGTTGCTCGTAAAATTTCATTTAAACATCTTTAATGGATATCACGAACAATGGTACATACACTAATAATATAACTCAATCCAGTCCATTAAGCCGTCCTGTTAAAATTATTGACAATTCGTTTCTTGTTTTATTTTTTATGGACTGATTTCTTTACTTTGAGTTGGATTTTTTACATATTATTGTTTCATTTTATATTAGGTATAATATATTTTGCTGAACCCAAAGCTAAATGCGTTATTAATTTGAGAAACTGTTAAATATATACATATGATAACAATTTATTATATGTTATTATAGATTTGCCAAAATTTCTGCAAGGATGTGTATTATTGCCTTTAGTATCGGTTTTTCTTCTTCGGGTGCCTTGTCAGCCCCCCCGACGTTGGCAATCACCTCTGCAAAAGCTACTCCATCCTGCGCTGCTCTAAAGAGTTCATCAAACCTAGATTATCCATTCCATTCCCGTGTCAGATTACTTAATCGTAATAAGGCGTATAAAGCATCTTGAAAAAGGTAGTAGCATAAAGTCGTTTTACCTTCAAGTTTATGCAGTGTTTAAAAATATGTAAAGTGCTACAAGTTGATTTTGAAGTGTTAAACCCAGTGTTTTAAATTTGATCGGTACATTTTGAACTTTTCTAGACTCTTCCATGTTACGAGAACAATCATCATAATCCCTTTTTGACCCTACTTAGGGGCATAGGGAGGTAACAAGAACACAATTGATGTACCTAGTACCTACCTACATCTAAGTGGTCTACGTTCTTTCTAGTTAATCTATTTTGTCTATTTAGTAATTTAATTGGTGTGTTCCGTCTAACTAGTATTTTCTTACAAGATATATTACAAGAACTTTAAATTCTAACTAGGTAAAAGTAGGTACTTATCTTCCTATTTCTTCTATTTGTTGAAACATAGAGTTGAGAAACGAGCAATCTTGTTACGTTTCAAGAGTTCGCTGAAATTACTCAAGATTAAACGTAAGTGAATTTCTGATTAGGTCCTGGACTGCTTGCCCGAATAAAGTTGAACGTTGGACTCAACTGAGTAATAATTTGGATTATTCGCTAAATTTCGAAAAAAATCCCCTTAATTTCAAAAGTTCTTCAATATTCGGCATAGAAACTATAACTGCTGAATTCCTTTATACTAAAAAAAATATGAAGAACACTTTGAAATATTATGAGACTAGCTGACCCGTCGAACTTCGTCCCGCCAGAGAATTATTAATAAATAATATTAACTTTTGTTGACATAAATGGCCATCACTGACATTATCAAAAATATAAGGTCTGAAATCTGAAGCAAAATGAATGGACATAAGTAAATAAGAACAAAAATGTTTCATGGAATTTAATAGTGATTGATTACTTGCTTACTACATCACTCAACAAACGAAATGCATTGAGAAAAGAAAAAAATGACCATCATATATTTTTTTTCAATTTTGCTACAGTTAATTATTTTGATATTACGGTTCCTTCAAAGTATATGAAAAAAAACATGAAGCTTACAATATTGCATGAGAAAAAAATACGTAAGCTTATATACTACAAAAAACGCAACAATTAGAGGTTAACATTGTGCACAACCAATATAATATAGACATATTATCTTACCGACCTCGGTAGCCTAGTGGCAAAGGCGCCGACTTCAGATCAAGAGGTCCCAGGTTCGATTCCCGGTCGGGTCAGAATTATTCTGTGTTTTTTTTTCTAACCCAATTTCTCGAGATACTAACCCAAATTTATTTTTATATATTTCTTTATTAAGTTAATGGCAAAAAATTTATATATAAACAAAATAACAATCATAATATTTTTTCACAACCTATGAGATTTACAACATACTTAAATATAGAATAAATATCAATTTGGCAAGACAGAACAAAAATTATATAAAATAAAAATAAGAATGTCAATCTTAAAAATGATTAAAAAAGAATCAGAAATAATGGAGCATGCAGTAATATAATAGAGATGTCAACTATTATCAACAAAAGCAAATTAAAAATTAAAATATGTCATGTTAATAACATACCTATATTATGTGTATCAAATGATATGAATATAATGTCATTATGTCACCTATTGATATTTGATTGAAGCTTTTACACTAAAACACTTCAAAGCATATTCGATAGATGGCAGCGACTAATTAAAATTTTGTTCATTAAAAAATATTAATTTTATTGTCTATGAAAAAATAATATGAGAATGTGTAATGACACTATGTAAAACAATATGGAGGGATAAACTGACATTTCATAAGTAAAATAAGCTAAATAATAATTGTTTTACTTTTTGCAATGTTTTTAAGTACTTCTATGGAGTAAAATATTTTAAAATTTTTATCAGGTCTGGTAGCTACATAATTACTCATCTATCTGGCTACGACAGTTTGACACAAAATGTGGCCATAAATTTTTTAAAATGTGTCAAATAACAAAATGGAGGAAATATTTTTCCAAAATCTTTCTTTAAATCTTTATTTATTGAGAATAATAAGATTTGAATAACATTTATATGTATAACAAATCAATCTCCAATTATTTTATTACATTTTCATACAGTAATACCAAGATTCCATTGTACGTTTACATGAGTAATTTTGTTTCCAAAAGATGGCTTACTGTCTTTTGTGAAAAATTTGTATGAAGATCTTAAAAAAATAAAGTTTTTTAAATAGCTCTAAATATATTAAAGTTAATTTATCAAAGAGTATTTAAGAACACTCTCTGGAATTTTGCACGGCTTTTCGCATAAAAATATCTGACCTTTACGTTTGTTTTCTATGATTGATGCTGTTTCAAAAATATAAATAAATAAATAAACGGACTAAAATATTATGTAGATGTCTCAGTTAAACTTAAGGAATAACATCTATTTTGGTGATTTGGTGAACTTTATTTTAAAAGATAAGCTTGTTAAGCTTAATACATTTTCATCACCCCAATAAATATAAAGTCGATATTTAACCATTTACTTAAAGTTTTAAGCAAGAATGAGATTGTTACTTTTCTTGTGCCTAAACCCGTATACTTATTGTCCTAGATATTAATGATTTTAAATACTTAAGTATAATGTTGATGCGGATGGCAAAATGATGAAGTTTTAATGAAGTTGATAACTTACAAGCTTCTATTATTTTTATTTTTATTTTTTTTTTATTTTTTCCTAATTAAAAGATCACTATTCAGCATTACAGGTTTATACCTTTTGCGCTGAATAGCGGATCCATATTATAAAATGCACAACGCAAGAAGCGAAACACAGATATCAAAAAATGTAACGAGAATCTTACAGGGCTGCATGTTGGTTTCTTAATTTTATTCAATTATCTCACTTCTTCTTTCACATCCTTGGCTGTTGAAAAATATGTCGAAAATTTTTGTTTTTATCTACTTAATTTTGATCTAAAAATAAAAAATCATCATCGATTTCTCTCGAAAATGTCCTAGTTTATAGTTGTTAGCGTGAGGGATTTAACAAAAACAGGCTTTTTGATTTGGACAGTAATAATCCTCCGAGTGTTTACTGGATTTGCAGATTGTAGGGCGTTTGCCCATTTAGAAGGCAAACGTATTGTTTTGCTGATAAAAAAAACACGTACAATTGTTAATCGAATCGGTATTGTTTGGATAATAAATATTTCGCGATCATGAAGCGGAATTAAATGCGGTAAGAATATTAGTGATAAACACGGATCTCGACTCCCATTATATAATCGTTCAGTAAAGTCCTTTGTTCGGGTTTAATGTGCCTTTAAATTTGTGCAAACCAATGTCGATTTATCAAATATTCACCTCCCGAACCGAAACAATAAATCAGCGCGGGTGGTTTGTTCATTATCCGAAGGTGGAACCATTTTGACAAAACATTTCGATTCAATTCAAACAAATTTAGTTTCTCTATTTATTCAACACTGGGGCGGAATCCTCTCAAACCAACAATGTTTTACTCAACAAAAACACGCTTAAAAAAACAAACATTTTAGTAACTTTTTTTGTGAAATTCTTATCCAATTTACGTTTTGTCTTTGCTTTATGTCTAAGGTGGGTTTTTCGACGCCGCGAGTAAAAGAAAAGTATTAGCACAATACTTTACTATCAGGTGTTACTCGATCGTAAGGAATATCATTGTAAATAATAATCGATGCATACCAACATCACAATTCTTAAAAACATTTTTTCATCTAGCAAAATTATGATAAAATTAAATTATTTTAATGACTAAAATATTGCTATTACTTTGCTATCGCTAACGCTTTGCTATTGCTGACGATCGAGAAACCCACCCTTAAGTATAACAAAACTAATATAATATCATATTTAAGAAGCAGCGTGGGAGTATTCATTAATTATTACAAAAAAATAGTCTGCAATGTATTTCTTCACTAAGTAGGCATAATATACTCATCTCATATTATTTAAAAAAATATTAGCTGTGCACGTATCTCGCTACAACTCGAAAACTATTGGAACGATTTGGCTATTTTGGTTTCGAAATATTCAGGGTACCTACTTCTAAACAACGGTGAAATTATATGGAAATTTCGATTACCTTCAAAGTCTTCCTTTTTTGAATTCTGTATGAATGGAAATGAAGGTTGTCTACGAAGTTCTTTATATCATCTAGTTTAAAATGAAATTTCATAGAGAATATGTATCTCGAAAATCAAGCTGAATAAAGTACAATATTTAAGAACTAAACAAAAAAGAAGCAAAACATAGGTACATTACTGACTCAAATACGGATGAAGTAAAGACAATAATATTGTGATGTAACGTTCTACAAAGCGATGTGTTATGAAAAAAAACAAATGCTATAAATTTTAAACAGAGAATTGTGTTAAACCGCAATGAGCATAGTTCCTACTACTTTGCAAAGCATTTTATCTGATTGTTTTCAACAGAATTTTTCGACTTGCAGAAACGGCGAGAAATTAATTTAGTCAATTCTATCTCTTGAAAGTACGATTGTTTTGCTCTTTTCGCAAAAATCTAGTTATTATTACTTATAGTTTATAAAATAGGCAATCTGTTTTTAAACAATCATTCATTAATTTTATTTTGTTGACAAGGATATTTTTCCAACACTGAAATAATTACGCAAATGGAATTCCGAATAATGAAATATTTATTTTTGGTAATAAAATTCTGAACGGTCCATAGTTTGACTTGCAATCCTTCCGCTAATACAATTACTCAAACGACAATGATAAAAATTCCCACCCTCTGTGTAGGGGATGAAGTCTGAAATAAATCACAATTATTTCAGAAGAATGTGTCTTAATTTCAAGGCGGTGTAATAAATTAGAAGGCTTTCAGATCGGGAGGAAAAAAGTTTGCCTAATGAAACGTTCTTGTCTATCAGAGGGGCTGCGAGGCTTGTGTGAGATATAATCGAATGATTTTATTCCTTATCTTTAAGAACACTACTCTAATGAATTCTCTCCAATCACGTTTCTTCGAGTAATTTGAAATTTCAGGAGCCAATTTGTAGAGTGTAATTTATTTTTTTCCTGAAAAATCTATTTCGGAATTCACATTATATATTTGCAAGGTTGAAAAATATGATGTACGAATTTTAATTTAACGTCGTAATGCTATTTATTATGGGGAATTGAAAATTAAATAGCGCGTAATATATTAATTCATTCTCCCTTAAAGGCTCCCCGCACACCGCAAGTCGGAGGAGACCAATCCGCAGCAAACCCGACCCGCACGAAACCAACCCCCTTGCTCGATCGAAGGAATCAAACCAAAAAGCCGGCCACACACAAATCAAGCCCGCCGCGGATCCCCCCAAACCAACCCGCAATGCGGATGGTCTAAGCCCCACTCAGGAGCATAGGGAGGCATCAAGAGCTCTTCATTGTGCTCAAAGGGGTCCGAAGCTCATTGTGCCTTTTCTGACCGGTTGAGGTTTAAGGACGTGAGGTGGTCAACTTCACGCTCCCGATCTGATTTTTCGATTTCCTGCCTCTTACAGGATGCTCGACAAACCAGCAAAAAGAGCAGAGGTGCTATTCTTAGCCGGCAACCCCACAGCGTAATATATACCTACCTACTAAATGTTTTATTTCACTAAAGCATGATAGTTTTTTTTTTCAATTAATCTGGGCTCACTCAAAGTGAATACAAATACACTTCCGACATAAAGCAATATGCTTGTTAAGAACGTGTAAATGGTCGGCACCGGGAATCAAACTCAAGACCTTCAGTACGTATCTAGTACGAAGGCCGTCGACTGATACCGCCTGATCTACCAACAACTTCATTATTATAAAGTGATGATCGTGAGAAGTTTATTAAACGATTTTGTCATCAAGTAAACATAAATACCTGCTTTTAGAAAAGAAAAACTGAGCAGGTCCAACCTGTTTTACCTGTTTTTTAGCCGGTAGACCGGCACTACCAGAAGCGTGACCATAAAGATATCTTCCTAAGTTAAAAAAAGATCCTTGCTACAATAATAAATTGATCTAGAAAAGACAAAATTGTCATGAAATTATCAAATGTACCTACGCAGTTCCTTACTAAAAAAGTGCACAATTTGGTATAATTTTTATACTACACTTTTGAACAATCTTTTCATTTTAAATAGATATTCTTATAGTATAAAGGTATTTATTGAAGAAATGTATTACATAATAAAGATACCTGAAAGGTATTTTGTGAATGTGTTATTAATACTCCTTAATTAATTAATTAATGCGTTCTTCCACATTGCATTTAAGAAATTGTTGAAGGCTTTAACTTTATCATACCTAAAAGTTTATAAATTAATTTGTCTTCCATGATTTAAAATAAATTATTAATGATGTCTTGTACATTCTCTAAATAAATTGGATTGTTTACATTTTTCAAAGTTTATCGCTTAATGAAAGTAGCGAAGAGAAAAGTTTTCAAATAAATTAAAAAACAATTAAAATATCTATTGATTAATTGTATAGATTACAACTTGAATTTATCAAATAGCTTGTACCTAAACTAAACAAACCTTTTTAAGTAACTTTTCGTTTTTAATTACGCAATTATGTTAACAAATTACTAAGTTTTTTTTTAAATGCATGCAAAGTGTTTGAGTAAATGGATCTCAACTTATCTGAAATGTAACGGCATTCATCCATTTGATTTATCAGCGCACTTTATATAATATGCTTAGGTTTATTTGTAATGCTCCAACCGTCTTTATATTTTCGAAGAACGTTGAAAATACTAGACGCCTGATATGCAGGGAAGTGACGTTAAAAATGGAAAACCTGAGGTGCTTAAATTCACATTAGACCAGAGTTTTCCGTCTTACACGAAGTAGGTCAGGTTTATTTGTTGCACTCTTATGGTTACAAAGCAGTCCAGAGTAAGTTCATTTAAAAATGCAGGAAATATCACTGACTGCAATTGCATAGAATGTAATAGTTGCAGCTTACCTTTATCATTAAGTTGAAACAATTTCCTCTTCTTCTTCTCTTCATAGATCCTGCAGATCTGTTTGTGGGCCTCCCGGGGGTCTTCTTCCTTCAGAGTTGCCTTGAAGGGCGACACGAGGAGTTCTGTCGTCTGACGTTCTATTTACATGGTCGTTCTAGTGTCGCCTTCGTTGCCTTCTCCATTTGACGATATTCTCCGTGTTGCACAATTGCACATGCTGCGGATGGTATTATTCCTTATGCGATCGCGCAGTGTTTCCGGTAATACATCTTAGTGTTTTCATTTCATTTTTTCCATTCAATGAAAATGCTTTGTGCAATTTTTGTCTCTCACGACTAGGCTCAAGCTTGTTCTACAGAGAAAATCAATAAGTTAACATACATATACATATCTTCACACATTTATACATACATTTATGTTTTTGTCTCTCACGACTAGGCTCAAGCTTGTTCTACAGAGAAAGTCAATAAGTTAACATATACATATCTTCACACATTTATACATACAATATTTATGTTTTTGTCTCTCACGACTAGGCTCAAGCTTGTTCTACAGAGAAAGTCAATAAGTTAACATATACATATCTTCACACATTTATACAATATTTATGTTTTTTTCTCTCACGACTAGGCTCAAGCTTGTTCTACAGAGAAAGTCAATAAGTTAACATATACATATCTTCACACATTTATACATACAATATTTATGTTTTTGAAGTTACATAAGAAAAATCATTTGAAAAATGGACATTATAATATAATCGAACATCCTAACGTACCTACCTACTAATTTTAGAAAATTGTTCCGGAGCAGCATAAACGATAGTTTGTTATTGTCAAGAGCAGTATAGTCATTGTTTTGGAGCATCAGTATTAACGATAGTTGTTGTTTTGGAGGAGTCGATAGTTATTGTTAAGAGCAGTATAAACATAGTCATTGTTTTGGAGCATCAGTATTAACTATAGTTCTGTTGTTGTTTTGGAGGAGTCGATAGTTATTGTTAAGAGCAGTATAAACATAGTCATTGTTTTGGAGCATCAGTATTAACGATAGTTCTGTTGTTGTTTTGGAGGAGTCGATAGTTATTGTTAAGAGCAGTATAAACATAGTCATTGTTTTGGAGCATCAGTATTAACTATAGTTCTGTTGTTGTTTTGGAGGAGTCGATAGTTATTGTTAAGAGCAGTATAAACATAGTCATTGTTTTGGAGCATCAGTATTAACGATAGTTCTGTTGTTGTTTTGGAGGAGTCGATAGTTATTGTTAAGAGCAGTATAAACATAGTCATTGTTTTGGAGCATCAGTATTAACGATAGTTATTGTTTTGAAGCAGTTTTAACGATAGATCTATGTACATGAACCACCAGCATATAGGGCAAACAACACATCCGCCCATACAGACCACTAAGCAAGACGCTGCTGATACATATTGTATCTAAACAAATAATCTTATCTAGAAAAAATATGTACCAACTGACTTGTTGACTTACTTTGTCTGAAAATCTGTTCTTCATAAAAAAAATCCTTAAAACGGAAGTTAAGCTGATATTACATATTTATTTTTAGTCACATAAAGAACCCTTGCTCTTGGAGTCAACCAAATACACGACCATTAGTAATATCATGAATCTTTTACAAACAATTAAGTTCTTAAAATATTAATATTATTTGCCCCAAAAACACACTTTTTAGAATGAGTCAAAAACTAGACAAAAATAAATGAATAATGATACTTATATATTTGTACACGCGTTGCTCGAAGCCAAAACAGCAATATCGCCTTTGTACAGTTGTAGCATACACATTGTTTACGAAAATACTTTTTCCTTTCTGAAATAAACCAAGCTCAAAAGAGAAATACGCAAAGGGAGAGACCTATTCGGCTTGATATTCATACTCCCTTTCAGCCATTGAAACATAATACACAAAAATATGTACGTGTTGAAATCTGTTTGTTATAAAGGAACAAGCTCGAAATACTCATTAAGTGTCTTTTGAGAGACGAACTGGAAAAGAAAAACATTGCTAATCAGGCTTTCATCAACACAGCGCTTTACGAAGTGTTTTGCATTAGATAACATTGTTCTTCGTACGCATTGTGATTTTCCCATACACAAAAGTCGAAGATAAATATTTGATTTTCCAATAATCTATGCTGAACCTTCTACATGGACATTGGAGTGTGTACAAACGTTTGAGATGGAAACATTTTTTACTAAATGGAATTAATATTTTTTTTGTCCGCTGTTAAAACTGTATGATTCTTCTTCTCTGGTCAAAATTCTAAGATTGCTTGTCAGCAATTTTCCGTACTCTTTCTCTCCACTCCCCCCTTTGAGAAGCAGTTTTTTTGAGTTCCTCATAGGAGGAATAGCACATGTTTGACTACACGTCTTGTAGATACTCTTGACGTGTTCTTCCCCGAGAGTTTGTCCCCTCGGTCATACCCTCACTAGTCCTTCGTAGGAGGTTCCTAGGTAGGAGGTTCCTAGGTAGGAGGTTCCTAGGTAGGAGCACTTCATTCCGTACAACACGACCTATTATTTATCTGACATACCTTTCGGATAGGGTTTAGTGCACGTGCCTTTCTCCTTCGATTATCTGGTTCTTCATTTGTCATCTAGTATGGTCCCAGGATATAGCTGGAAGTCTTCAATAACACCACAGCTCAAAAGGATCCAGTCTCCTTTTATCACTTTCGGATAGGCATCAAAAATCTCACTGCCGCACATCAAGATACTCCATACGTGGGTCTTTATCGGGAGAAGTCTGAGTTTTATAAGTATGGATTTTGTTGGACTGTATCATTAAATGCAACTATTTCCTGATGGATGCGGCTGTCGACTTCGACATGTTATTTTACTTCTGAGCTAGACAAACTCTTGGCGTTTTTAAGTGGAATCTCAGACACCACCACTTGCATTGGATTTTGATATCTGCGAACTGTAAGTTGTATGATTACGGTTGCTTAAAGAGTGGGTGAAATTAATTGATGATTTATTGAATTATTTATACATTTGTTGACGTCATACACTGACTCATAGGGCCATGTCTAAAAGGTGTAAAAATGTAGGTACCAGCTGGCTCTTCCATAAGATTCAACGACGATATTGAAATTAACACTTTGAGTGTGCACAGATTCATTTCATTAAAAAAATATATAAATTAATTTTAAAATACACGGGCAACGTTGTGTGACTTTGATTTGATGGAGTTTCGTCACTCTATTTAAAATCTTCAGTTCCACTAAAAATTCGAAGGTTTCATCCATCGCGCACTGACGCTAATAACAAGTGTTTTTGGGTTCAGTAAAATATATATTTAAGTTCAACATATAACATATAAACTAAGTTTATATTATTTTAGTCTAATAAAAAAACATTTTTTTTTGTTTTGATTTAAATTGAATAGAATGCCATTGTCTGAAGAATATATTGTATTATCTACTAACACCAAAGATAATTAAGTATAAAAATGTGTTTTCAAATGTATTGGATGTACTGGTAAGTATAATATTAAAAAAAATGTAACAACGATTGATTAAAAATTTATTTGGAAAGAAAAAATAATTTGTTGGCGTCGAACGTGGTGACTTGGACAGACCATTCGTGTTGCATAAAAAAACTTTTTTTTTTATAAATAATTACACGGTTTCATAATTTATTATTATGTATAAGCGTTACTCTATATATATTGTATATGTTGCATGTGATGTTTGGTGGGTGTCTTAACAAACAAAAAACAACATAATTAACGACGTTCTTTTTTATTTCCCTTTTCTTTGTTGAATCTCACCTCTAGGACGAGAAGAACCAACTTCTTATAACAAATATATGGCTGTCTTTGGTAAGTGTACAACAAAAAATGCCTTAATAAAATACGTTTATATATAATTTACGCATACGGCAGTGTAAATGATTTAAAATACAGACAGCAGTCGCAGTCTTTAAATTTTGTTGCTCTCTTGTTCTCAATAATTTCTAACTTTTATCTCTATTAATTTTATTAATTATTATTAAATATCTACTTGTTTTAAACCTACATGAGATTTTTCGACATGTTGAACATGTCGAGAATTCTCATTGTTGGGAGTTTCGGAGACTAATGGCGAACGTTGATAACGTAAAGTGATCACACTAAGCCAGCCTTCGAAATAACAGTAGAAGACGGTCGTAAGCCCGTAGTGTTTTGTTTCATTTAAAAATCGAACATCAGTAATGAATTGTTTGAGTCATTAGTTGTTACATATTCATAAATTTATTGTTACATTAAATAATTTATTTATTTATCAATTCAAAAGGTCATAAACATTGCGCAAGATCGAGCGCAATGGAGAGCTCTTGCCTCCCTTTGCCCCTGAGTGGGGTGTAAAAGGGAGTGTTGTTGTTGTTGTATTTATCAATTAAGTCCTCCGGACAGTTTCAAGCTGGTATGAGGAGAAATATAAGTAGGTACCTACCTATAATGATATCATTTGAAATAAATGATAGCTACAAAGAAATAATTAAAAATACATATTACAAAACATTTTTGTTTGTCTAAATTGTAGTAAAATTGTTCTATTCGAGCCCATCTCAATTATCTAGTATGTTTTTTAAAATATTTTTCAAATAAACTTGTTTAATTTATTAAAACCTGTAGATACCTAGCTAAACTCTTTAAAAATAATCTGTAGGTACTCTTTTTAGTGAATTTTATGTTTGATTTAATTCATAAGAATATCTACCTACTGATGAATCGTTTTTTCATCGTTTTAATGTGAACGCAAAAAGCAATAAATTCGTTTACGCGTATATTAAAAAAAAAAAAACAAATACATCGTTGAAACAATTTGTTAAAATTGATTAATTTTATTAAATGCATCGTAAAACGCATTTTAATAAAATTTATTGACACACGAGAAATATTGCTGGATTTGATTTACAGTTGCGAATGAAAATGTTCTGTATAATTTTAAACGATTTTTTTAAATCCTTCATTGCAATTACTAGAAGTTTTATTTTTTGAAAATATTCAACTGTAATAAATTGCGATAGGTACTTACCTTTTTTTAAAACATGTTGAAAAAACAATGCTCAAAAAAAGTAAAAAAGTAAAAAAGTTTCACATTCTGCCGTATGCGTAAGTCAATATATTGATAAATAATTCCATTATTAAAATAACATGAATAAATTGGTTAACAACTTTTTTTTTATAAGTATTTTAAAAATAATAAAAAAACCGCCAATCATACTATTTTTCATTTGTTTTTTACAAGATATAGTAAATTTTGAATATCATCACAGATTCTTTTAAGTTTTTATTTATTTGATGTTAAAATTATATTTTAGTTTTAAAAATAATAATCATTTTTTTTATTTCTTGATCTAGTAGTCATATGAGGCGGTTTTGTAGAAAAATAACATTTTTTTCATAAAAAAATACCACTAAACACATTTGAATATAAAAAATATAAACTATAACAAAATGCAACTAAAACCACAACCAAAGACACACTTACTGATTAACTTATTTTATTGACGACATGTGTACCATATTGTGGACATTCCGTCAATAAAAAATGTACAGCCATTCCTTATGACATTTTTACAGAGTCTCAAAGAAGTGATTTTAAGCCCCCCACCCCTTCTTTTGATCGTGCTCTCTCTATCTCTCTCGCTCTACGCATAAAATCCACCCCCCCCCCCACTCTTAATTACTGTATTATTAAAATGCTTGCTGGATATTATTTCTACCTGCTTTGTGTTCAAAACCAAGAATGCTCGTTGATTTCTATTTATTGTTGTTCTTATCAAAATTTGACTGATTTGAAAATAATACTTCGCGCAAAATGGGACGGTTAAAAAATAATACTTCGCGCAAAATGGGATTGAATAAAAATAAATAAAACAAACTTAAACTAAATTTTACATAGGTACCAACATTGAGTAGGTACTGACTAGTTTCATAGGTATCCGGTCTATAGATCACAGGAGACATTAAAAAAGTCCCTTCTGTGACCATATTTAACATTTGCCTACGAAACTGGTTAATCAGTAGAAAAACGATACAAACCCATCCCAATTGGATCAAAAATGCACTATCGATTCAAAAATTTGTAAAGAAACAAAACCAGTTTTCTATTTGTACTTTTAAGTGCCTATACGTTAATTATTATCAATAAGGTGCCTTTCATAAATTAGTTTTCTGGAAAGAACAAAGACTACTAAAAACTAGTTTATGGGAGATATTAGATAAATAAATAATATGAAGAAGGTACTAGGTACAAATTCGATATTTTTTTGTTTTTTTCTGTCTTATTATGCGTGGTCTAAATTTTAATATTTTGTCAAATATTTGATCACAACAACGATATGTTTATTTTTATTTGCGTTTGTGTGTTATAATAATATGTCGAGCTTATTTTTTTGTTGTTAAATTTTATTTTCGGTGTTTTGTCTGTATGTTAGTAGTTAATGGTAGTACTTTTTAATGTTAATTTATTTCAAAATACTTTATATTAACGGTAATTTAGGTGTTCAGAGAAAGTAACTTCAATCTTTCCGCTTAAGAAAAAAAGTAGGTATCAATTTATTTATACATCATAATATTATACAATTATTATTTTGTTTAAGAAACTTTTATTACGCTTTTACAGTTCAATTGGTATAAAAGCAATGTTAATATATTAGTTTTCTAAAAAAAAAAACTTTATGGAAATCATACGCTTTTATTGTTTGCATTCTATGGATTTAACCATTTCTATCGCCAACTAATTCGATTTGCCATCTCTGTAGCTTTTCTGCTGTCAGCTTTGCACTAAAAACTCTGAACACTTTTAGTTAACCTTTTATTAAAATTATTATTTTATTTTCACAATATTCAAAAAAAAAATATAACGAACGATACAATATCGTCTATCTCACTCTGTGAATACACTTCTCACACCTCAATATTTAAAGCATCCCAGAACACAATATAATTTTGAGTAAATCATATTTATTACGTCACACATGCATAAAACATTCTCACACGCACATACAAATTTTTATTATAGAAACTCACCAAAAAAATGTTATACTTACTAATAATTTTTTCACCTTTTTATAATATTATTATATTTTTTTTAGTACATAAGCATACAAATTCATTATTGTTAGTTTTCACCATTAGATGCGTTAATGACATTTATAATACTAATTCGTTGCACACAGAAAATCACTCATGAAAAGTCCGAAATAGAAGAATACGCTATGCGTGATAGTATGTAAGAACATCATTCTTCACATTTTTATTAAAATCTCACCAAAACCGATAGAAATAACTGATAATTCCTTTTGCAAGTTTTTCAAAAATATGGAATTCATTTTTAACTAGTATTTTACTATAGACTAAGAAGGAACGTTGAAATTGTTATTAGGGTCAAAAAATATCAACACAAAACCTTTTAATTTCCCAAAAAACGTACCTTTTTCAATGTCTTCACTTAAAGTTTTTGATAGGTATCAAAGATATTGTAGAAAAAAATCAAATATATATATTCTTGTTCGTAGCCTAACATTACATACATACTAACTCAATTTATATGTCAAGAAATAACATTATATTATGCTACAGACGATTTTTTTCCGAGTTACCTTTGGCTTAAAAAAAATCATCATCCCTCAATTTTTAAACATAAAAACCCTCAAAATGAGTAGGTTTTCGCAGCTACAGCTATCACTTTGACACAAGGTCCGCTTGCTTCTTTAAATTTGGTTTAATCCAGGACTCATCACATACATACAAGTTTTCCGAAAAAAAAAGAGAACTTAAAAAATCAACAACAAAATCTCAGAACCATTGAAAAATAAAAACATAAATAATTGTAATTATCTGTCAAATATTTAAAATATGCGTCATATTTTTGAGTACCTAAATGAATTATTGCTTGTTGTTTCTAGAAATGTGTGTCATTAGCGCTTCTTATGTGTGAGTAGAATTCTGTGTCAAAAAAAAAAAACTTAAAAATTTAAGATATTTGTGACAAAATTTATAATAAATGTTCTTTATGCAATGATCTAGGAATGGAATGATTACAACTTAAGGTGGAACAGCTCAGAGTACGGTGGTGTAAAGGATCTAAGAATAACACCCAACAAGCTTTGGAAGCCAGACGTTCTCATGTACAACAGGTAAGATGTTTCTTTACCTTTCTTATAGTTTTATAGAATGTATTGCTAAAACTATATCATAATATAAGGGTCTGTACACATCTGTGTCCACAGTGAACCGCGTACTATAGAATTTTGATAAGTTGCATGCGATGTTACATTGGTTACGTTATCGCGCGTGTTCAGATGTGTACAGGCCATTAGACATTAATTCTTTTAGAAATGTTACAGCTGATTTGATCATTTCACATTTATACCGACATTTGCCATAGGTATAATAATTTAAACTTGATAGAAAAAAAAAACAATAAATTAAAAAAAATTAAACCCATTTGAACCCATTGAGAAATCAAGTTGAAATAAAAATTAAACCAAAAATTTTCAATGTTTTTTTTTTATTATCTTTTTTGGCTTTTTCTTTTAACTACCTAATACCTTTACCGGATTAAATTCCAAAAAACTATGGTAGTTTCTTGCCTAAGCCGGTACATCCAACAAATAAAACTTAAATTAAAAAAAAAAAAAACATTAAAACTTTTTAGAGTGAACTAATTAATCTCCAAAAGAAGAAGTTAAATTTCTGGATATTTAATGAAGGATACATAATATTTATAATTTGCTACAGCTTTTAAAAATATCAAGTCAATATTAAAAGAATAATATATATTTGCATGATTTATCGCATCAGCTGATAAAATATTCATTAATAAATCTTTTAATACCTATATAAAACTTTGCTATATTTTTACAGGTGGCGATATAAATATGTATAATAATAATTCATACTATTTGAATGCTACAATTTTGTTGATTTGTCTTCTAATTTAGGTTACCTTATTTATAAGAAAATAAATTAAAAAAAAAAATCTATAAAAAATGACGACAAATCAGCAAAGTTTAAATTGAATATAATTTAAAAATATTACATTTAGGAATTTTAGTAAACTTCTTTAAAAATGTAGTTAAATCCTGGAATGAATTTTTCTATATCTAAATTAATTTTGAGTTCATACTTTCATTATTTTTCACATTGAGTGGGATTTATTAACAAATACAAAACTCAAAAAGAGTCAAAATAATTTTCAAACATAATCAGCTGTATTTCTAAAAAATTTGATTTTTTTTTAGTTTTGTATTTTTCTAAATCTTTTCAATATTTTGTTTCATAATTTTCAGTTTATTGTTTATGGCATAAATTATTTATTTAAATCTATCATAGACTAACTTAGTACAACTAGTAGCTAATACAACTTCTTCTTAACCACTATAATAAACATAGTTTATAAATCAACATAAAAAAAAAAAACATATTTTCATTTTATATAGGTATTATATTTACTCCAATAATTACGACTTTGCAATAAGAAACATGGCTAATCCACAAGTGCACGAAATAGGATATTTTATTTTGTCATCTTGATTCTATAGTCATTCAACATAACACAAAATATCGTTTTTTATCTGAAATTTGAAACAGTTATACATGTCTCAGTCTAAACCGAACAGCAAACGGGTTTAAGTTGTTAGAATAATTGTAACAATTTAAACGTTCTGCCTTATATGTCCTGTAACGTCAATCTTGTGGTGCGGCAATTGAATATCTTGGTTTTGCCAATGGAAGTTTCTTACTGGTAAAGCCGTGACATATCTAATATTCTGTGTTCACTAACCCCGGATAAAATGGAATCTTTGGCCAGCACACTGCTTGGTTCGATATCCATTTTGGTGGTCGTATGTATGACATCGAGCCGTTGTTGTGGTCCACTCGACCCCAAAGGGGACCTCCTGATTGCGAGGCCTTATCCGACATTGTAATAATTAAACATTCGACATTGTAATTAAATAATTGACATAACCTCAAGTGTAACTCTCTCAAAACGAAATAGATAAACTGCTGTGTTTCACGATAATATACCTAATGGAACAAAATATTGACAATATATATGGTATAATGGACAATAAGCTTATTACTTCTTCCATCAGACTTTACAATAATTATGTAATACGTATCAAAAGATTTATAAATCTGATGGGATAGGTGCTCGAAGACATGGTCGACCTAGTATGTCGTAGATCAATATTATAATGCCGGTCTTAATGGATGGCAGTGTGGAGTTTGAAGGGAGTTTTGAGTTACTAATTGAAACCGTAATATAGAGCAGTCAAGTAGTTGCTTCGAGAAAGAACCTATATTATAATATCATTTCAAGTTCGAAATATCATCACTCATCGCAAAGGACAAATCTGTTATGGTGAGTGATTAATTTTACTTGAAATAAATAAATAAATATATTTCAAAAACATCAAATAAGCCAAGGTCAAAAGATGAGGGATCCCTTAAACTTAATGATAAAGTTTATCTGAATTAAATTTTTATATCTTTATTTTTTTTTTGAAAATGAGGTAAATCGGGCTATCAATTTTGCAACTCTCGACTAAAACTGTCATTTTGTTACTCTGCATTTCAATCGCAATAGCGATCCGATTTCAATTTTAATTACGATGTCATTATGACATTTAGATTTTGGTTGCTATGCATGAAAATAGTTCCACGTAGATATAGGTACTTTTAATCCGGCATCGTATTACCATAAAAATGGTATAGGTAAATATGGACTTATACACGTGCTCGCAGTATTAAAAGTACTGAATCGACCTTGAGTTTCAATAGTACCTAGCCCCCCCAGGTGGTGTTTGATAATAGAAGATATTAACGTGTAAGTAAATATTATCAAACTAAATTGAAAGCCTCTCGATTTAAATAATATACCCCATTTAGTAGAAATCGTCAAAAGTCTCTCGCTCAACTAGTGTGGGCGGGTACTCGAAAGGTGGTTTGTAGATTCAAGTAGAGCTTTCCAGTGCATCATGAAAGGCTCTTGTGGGTACCTACCCTCAATGACTTGTCCGTTTCTAGAGAGTTTGAAGCATCCTCAAAGAGGGTTGTTCACGCAAACCGCATTCATCACCAAAACCTACACAGTACCAACTTCAGCATAAAACGCTACCGAATATTGCAATAATGATTAAGGTTTTACCAAATAATGTATATTGATATTATATCAAATCTGTAAATATCCAGAATTCCGACATTACATTATGTTACAGATCTGTAGAAAAATATACATACCTATCCCTTTATTTCGACGAAGAATCATATTGGTTGAAACATAATACCTATACCTTCTTCTGCGGTTTCTGGTTTGCATCAAGCACGAACTTCTCCTCCTCCACTCCTCTCAATTCTCCGCTGTTCTCTTCAGTTCTATCTAAGAACTGCACTCCATATCCTGGCACATCTGTTGCAAATATTTCTGACGCGGAGATACTCTACCAATCGAACCTGTAAGCTAGCATGTGTCAGCTGGGCAGGGTCCAACCAGTAGCTCATGTAGCTACGAAGGCCCTCAGTATCACCGACACGCTTACGCACCAGATGTCGATAGATCGGGAGACAGCAGCGGTTCCATCATTGTTGAAGCTCCGATCACCAGGGGTTGTGAGAGGTTGTAGAAATGAAACAAGCTTTCAATCTTGAAGGCAGACGTCCGGCGAGTTGGTCTTCTAGAAGTAGTCCCAGTGAACAGTGGAGTATCTCAAGTAGATTCCAGTAGTCGACTCAACTCGCCGTACATTTTGCGATTTTATTTATACTAAAATCGAGAACAAAGAAAACCAATCACAGGACTGGTTTAAATTAACCAATCAACGGTCTCTATTTTAGGAAAAATGGTCAACATTTTTCACTATCAATTTGTGTCATTTTTTATCATATCTTTTGAAATACATAATTTATATTGATCAAATAATAATTAAATCATACATATTTATCAGTCAATAAAAACTAACGAACAGAGAGGTGCGGGACATGTCTGGCTGGCATAATATTTCAAATAAAGTACCAAAAGTACATAAGTTCTCTTTTACGTGAAACTCACCAGCTCCCATCGAATTGATGTTTGAAGCCGAGGCTCTCGGACGCAGCCACAGCTTTTGGTCATAATTCGCCAGGCTTTGTCAATTCAAAAACCCTGGCCATTCCAAAGGTTTTAGTACTTTTACAAAAGTTACATTTATCAATTGACATTTAGGCATCCCTCTGCACGTAGTGTATGATACTCTTAGTAGTAAATACTATCCTATACCTTATTAGAATCAAAAAATATAAATCAATAATTAACCCATTAAAAGTGTTTGTAACTAGTTCAAAAGATTATAAAAGCAATGACTCTAATATGTATTAGGAAAAGCAACCTAAAAACAATATAAAAATCTAATATTTCTATACTTAGTAATTTGATAACTTTTAATACAAAAATTAATTCCAATAAACTCTGGACTAATTAACCAAGTTGATTATTCCTGTTCGATTTGATATAAAATGCTTCTCATATGTACAGCAGACCATTCGTCTCCAGAGCGATGTATACTTACATCAGATGTGTCCTATGCTTATGGATATGTAGGTTTTCACGTTTTCCTAGATATAAAAACTTGAATATCTCCAGTTACAGTCTTTGTATCAACTTGTGGTTTTCACCAACTTATGTAGAATTTAATTACCCACAAACTAGTATAAAAATAATCCCCATACGAATATATTTATGTACCTAAAAATGATTAGCAATGGTAATAAATCCCTTTAAAATGTACTCTTATCTAGTGCCTTAATTAATCTTGACCTTATTTTCCAAGATTTAACACATATTCTTGTTGATACATTTAGAGAACATTAATAACTACATACTAGTAAAAGAAAAAAGGGAAAAACATTCAAAACAGCAAGGAAAACTCAATATCAATAGAACAGTGCTGATAATAAATCAAGTACCACAACACATCGATATTATGAAGTGTACACTCAGCGCTTGTCAAAAATTGGTATGACA
Organism: Mystacides longicornis; assembly: GCA_963576905.1. NCBI lineage: Eukaryota > Metazoa > Arthropoda > Insecta > Trichoptera > Leptoceridae > Mystacides > Mystacides longicornis. The sequence goes on along the minus strand of OY756426.1, from coordinate 27,703,436 downwards.
GTGTTTTTGTGTATGTGTGAGTGAATACATATTTATTAAAAATGTGAGTGTATGTGTGCCTTGTCCTCCTAAAATAGTATAGTACATGTCGTGAGTAACTACTCAGCCATCAAACAAAGATTTCTTCGGCGTAGGACAAAGGTATAAATATGGGTCACACTTCATACAGATGCTCATTAATAAATATGATTCGATGCTGGAGTGATGTGTCCAATACAGAACCCTCGACCATTTCCTCTTTACACATACCAACCTACCTTATTGAAATTGAATTTATAATTATACCTAGTTCCTTCCAACTAAAAAAGTTTTTGGACTATAAATAATTATGGGTACTCTAATTCGTATTTCTATTTTAGATTTTGTTAACGATAAGGGATCATACTAAACTAGCAGTCCTTGATTAAAAATGATAGCATTATAATGACTGACTCTATACGGTGTTTTTTTATAGATGTATACTACTTCGAAATGAAAAAAAAAACTAAAAATAAAATTGACATATTATTTGGTTTACATATTTAAAATATATTTTTTATGTAATGAATAGACATGGTTTTGTACGACGCTTGGAAAGTCTACAAACTAATTATTGAAAATCGACAAACCTTCCGCAATCTTTGTTCTATGCGTAGACTCCTTATTTGACTGTTTGTCCAAAAACTTTTGAATTTTGCGGATTTATCCGGAATAGTCTCCAAATATGAAGAAATAACATTTATGTCAACATCACGTAGTAATAACTCCTCTCAAAGAACCTACCTATTTAATAAATTCAAATTACATGTGTAAAGTACCTGACATAAATCTGTTTTGCTTAAATAATAAAATCGTCACAGGTAGGTCTGCAATTATTCTATTTTTTTTCAAGATCTATGTAAATTACTATGAAGAGAATAGAATTGAATGACGTAAGGTATACCTACACTACACCTTTTTACCGCAGTGCATGGCTACTTTTGCCTTTTTTATACGATAAAAAAGTATACCTGGCCAAACCATCCCCCTTGTGGTTGAAATGCCAAAAAGGAAAAAAAAGTATACTTACTTACAGTAAACATTCTACAAAATTTAACTTATATTATGAAGTCTCTGGGCGTGACGTTATTGGTTAAAAACGTTACCTTTTCTGTGTTTTGACGCTAGAAGCTGTGATATCATAATCTTCTCGGAAGAGCAAAATAGGTCATGTCGTGTTTAGGAAATCCTCTTAGAAAGGGATGAGGTGGGTTTTATATTTCTATATGCGATCAACACAATTTGTCATGTTCAACCGGACAGTTTTTGTGATATGTTCAATACGAATGTCGTCCAAAATGCATAATTTTCAAACAATAAAACTAAAATCATTCAACTTTAGAAACGATTAACGAGAGTGAAAATGAGATAGTTTGAAGTTATTAAGGAACATAAAACTGAAATTTAAAAGAAATACATACCTACAAATTTTGTTGAGATAATAATTAGTATACTGGAAATACAATACGCACTAAGTGCCAAAAAATTCATTTTGAGATTAATCTAATAAAACGGATTTTTCCCCCATATAGACATAGTACCTACTATGATGATTTTTGGATCTGTTTTTTTACACCTTTAGATCATCGATATGGACTAACTCATTTTTTTCTTTTTTGGCACATAGTGCGTATTTTATTTCCAGTATACAATTCATGAAAGTAATTCGAAATTAGTATTTTAAAAAATTAATTAGGTAAGTACGTACTGTTTTTAGACGTACCTTTTAACCGATATGCAGTGATCTGGCAAATTTGCTAGTTTTAAAAGGTAGGTAGGTACCTAACATTCGTCCTCTTCATTTTGTTCATTTCCATAAAATATTCACAATATTTGTTTAATCAACACACGTGAGTTACAAATACACTTTTGACTCTTTCATAGTAAGCTACTAAAAGATTGTGTGGATTTGGTGGACACTTTGGATCGAACAGTACGAAACCGGCGGCTTAGTCGAAAGATTACTAACCACTTCAATATTTTAATTCATTTTTAAAAAACCATCATAGTATTCTTTTCGTGAGAAATAGTATATTTCGATTGCATTGTATCAAATGACCACACAAAATGTTTTAAAATTATTACAAAAAATTGTTCGGTAAACAAATTCATAAATTAAACCGGGCTTTTACCCGGTTTTTACTATTTTTATGCAATCTTGCAGTTTAATCAAGACTCGTACATTTTGACACCGTAGATTTTTCTGATCATTCACTCTGAACAGTCGGGTTGAACGTGAAATATGGGTTATAGCTGAAACGTGTAATCAGTTTGCGGTAGATAAACTGCCTCCGGGCGTTGTGTTTTTCTATAGCGCTCAAAATTCGCTCATCTGATAACAATAACGCTGGGCGCCCTCCGACGATAAAACGTGCAGCGCCATCTTCATGGAAATTTTTTTCTTATCCTCGAAAAAAAAAAGTTAAGTCGTAAAATCTATTAAAATTTATTATGGTGCGTTAAAAAGAGATGTTTGAAATCCCTTTTATTATCCGCTTATAAATTTTTTCATGTGAAAAAACGAGCGGAAAGTTGAACGAATCCTTACAAGGATTGTCTCTCGGCTTTTAAACCCCAAACTGAAGGTTTTTTATTTACTTGAATTTGATGGTTTTATACTTTGGACTGGATATAAAATCAACAATTTCAATAACTTTATGTCTCTATTAAAATTTTGAGTACCCGCTTAGGTATATTTTATACATCGAAATAGTTTTTTTGTCTACTAGATTAGAATAAACCTACTAGATTTCCCGACCGACATTGTCCTGTCTTAAATATGAATATTAAATTCGAATTTGTATAAAAATATATTATTTTTATACAATTGGCATATTAGAATACAATTTTTAGAATTAGCTTCTTATAGCTGAATTTAGAAATGAAGTGGTTGGTAGCCTGGCAGTTGACGTCGAGTTTGGTAATCTGTCGTAGGTACTGGAGGTCGTGGGTTCGAACGCAAGTGCCCACCAACTTTACACAAGCTTTAAGTACCTAGGTTACAATGAAAGAGTCAAAGAGTGTTTTAATAACTAACTTCAACATACATTCGTACATTATTTTTTGAGGGATGCTAAAATAGTTTTAATAATATTAATTTTTCGCTGAAAATGTATTACAATAATAGGATGTCCTAGTGAAATAGATATTTTTTACTAATACCAAACCTTTCTTGAGGAGTTGTCGAAACTTTCTCCCAAAACGGTTCTTAAAATTGAATATCCGAACAGTCCATCTCATAACAGTCGGGAGAAGTTTGTTCGCCCGAGGTGTTGTTAGGTAATATGACCTCGTTAAACTGTGGAACTTGAGATGTTGTCTATTAATGTTAGTTACTAGATTATTTAGATACAGACAAGACAACGCAATAACTCTAAAATCTTAATACCTACATCTGATCTACAGCAAATGTATTTGAATAAAAGTTTAAAACTACTAACGTCTGTTCTATTATATTTAATTTTTTATTCTAAAATTGTGATTAAAATGAATGTTTGACATACCTATACGAATCAATATTATTTTTATAATGAATCTGTGCTCACTCAAGTTGAAAATAATACAGTCTTTGACTCTTTCATAGTACGCTTCTTAAAGATTGTGTCGTGAAAGAGGAAGATGGTCGGCACCTGGGATGAAACCCAAGATATAGACTAACATTTGGCTGTTAATCTGTCTGAAATTCCATTGAAAATCGGAATCATTAAAGAGGCTTCTGAACCATATATTCCGGATATCACAATATCCTATGTAAATCGGATTATAAAAAAAGTTTTTCAACTCTCTATATTGCTTTTGTCACGAAAGTAAGCATTATTTTTGGTCTCCATATAATAATATTTACCTTAAGTAAGGGACAATTTGACTAATTTATTTTTATTCCTGTCCTGTTTTGGGCCTTTTAGTGTTTGTAGTACTCATGAGAACCGGTTTTCCGCCCATATCAAACATATTTCGCGTTGAAGCCGATTTTTCCACTCTTCATTTCCATTTCTATGATAATTCACAATAATTCAATTTTTCAGTTATTTAGTACCAAAGATCTTGGCAATTTCCATCACTTTGACTTGACGATTAGTTAACACATTTTAGGTGTATGTGGAATCTGAGTGTCACCACTGTCCTTTTTAAATTTACGTTTAGTAAAAAAAACACACACTTTTAGGTACATTAATCATAAGTAAAATAAGTTTTAACTAATTTAATACAAGTGGAAAGTCTTTGCAAACTAACGAGCAAAAGAACAATATTGCTCATCTGTTTAGGTTCGCCGTATTGCACATTATGTAAATATGTAAGCAGTAATCTAGTCTCTCGGCTACTTGTGTACATTTATGTTTGTTTATCTCTAAGTCCCCAAATAACAATACCCCAGGCTCATGCGATATTGAAACCACATTATCATATTTACAGCACGTTATGACAGAACCAAAAACTCATCCCTTGCTCCAGTCTTCACAATCACTGATATTTTTTTTACCAAAATTACAAAATAAGAAACACTTTTCACTTGTCTCTTATCAATTTATTTAAAAGGGCTATGAAGTTTTGAATGTGTTGCCTGCGGGTATGTTTCGGGTAGGTGGCGTAAGTCGATGTCCCATTAAGTCAGTCAGTATTCTATGCTATTCTTTTATAGATTATCTTCGATTTTATGACGTTAATTTCAAATTATATCCAACACGGGCTACTAAGTTTATTTTTTTGCTATTCCTAAGCTTGTCTTTGTGTGATTATAATTTTAATGTAATATTTACAGAGTATTCATAATGGTTGGTCTTTCCTTCAGTGGCTTCAGTACTCATGATTAAAGAATGAAACATCATATACTATACGCATTTCTAGATCCAAATAAATGTCATCGTTGTTCAACATATCCTGCAATTCATGGTCATTCGATATGCTTATTCAATATGGAATTTGATTTCTTATTAAATGACACTTGTTAAAAAGACATATAAAACTAGACAGTTTTTCATACATATTACTCTGGCGTATTGCTACTGTTATCTAAAGAATTATACCTTTAACCTTCGGCGACTAATAACAGCTTATAATATCCTAGATACTGATGGTGTGTGCTTATACTCCATCCACAGCAGTGAAGCGTTCATTATTAGGTTTTCAAGGAAGTATGTGTGCTGTTTTATTATTAATTCACCTTTGTTGTATAGCGGGTCGGTAAATGTGCGGTTAAATAATGATAATAACCTGGGAAAATATTAATAAGGAGTTTGGAAGCTGACTCCTATCTGGAGGGAATACCTACATCAATTATTTATAGTCGATATCTGACCGGGGCTATCTTTCATCAATTTAGATTAATAAACTTGATATTAGTCTAGTCTATTTGCATTTTAAACATGGTTTTTGGTTGGTTTTTCATAGTTATATTAAGTTTATAAAATCTATTTTGTGTTTGTTTTCTTAGCTGTGTATAATGGTGTTTGTACATTATTGTGTCTTGTCCGTGAGTGACCTGCAAACTTGATGAAAATCGTCATCTTCGTCGGTCTAAGGTTTGCCGACATTTCTCTAGTCTTGTAACTGTTTTGCCACTCCGCTACTTTTTTTGGTATTTTTAATGTCTAAATATATCTGCCAAGACTGCCTGCTTATCCCCATTTAAATTACCAAAATTATTTCGGTGCAAATCATTAAAAGTTACAAATCTTTTCTCTTCTTAGTCTTCACCTTCAAAACTTTACTAGTCCATCCTGTGTTTCTTATTCTCTCCCTCAATATCTTGCTTAGGTAGGCTCTTCACCTGCTGGGTTCTAAAAAGTGAATTTCTACGTTTTGTTCGCTTTTTATTTATTTTTATGCCATTATCTGCATGCAAGCATTGAGGAATTTGTATATATTATCACCACGTTTTTTTTTTAATGAATCTGTGCTCACTCAAAGTGAACACAAATACAACTCCTTGACTCTTTCACAGTAAGCTACAAAGCTTTGTGTCGTGAAAGAGGAAGATGGTCGGCACCTGGGATCGAACCACGACGTCCGCAGTACGAAAGCCGGCGTTGTAACGGCTGGGTCACCAACCACTTCAACCAGTTACTTTTTCAAGATCGTCTTCAGATTATTTAAATAATTGCATATAAAGTCTGTATAAATTTTGGCTCATTTCTCGAGTGGGTGTTTTGGCTGTCAGGGTTTTTCGATGCCCACTCTCCACCCTCAATCTTGGTTGTTAGTTTTTTAAGAATTTCATTAGATTTTTATATATTTCGAACAAAATCTCATCAGAATTGAATACATCGTCCTGTGAAAGAAAGGGTTCTTAAGTTTCATATCCCCCTAACACACACACACGCAAGAGAAGAAAGGGAAATATTATCATATTTTCTTTCCTTTTTGTACCTTCTACCAGTTCTACCCTTATTGTATTCTACACAATATTGGGAAATAATAATTTGTATACCTACTTATTGTTATTATTTTTGTTTCTGTATCCCTTTTACCCTCATATAAAATTAATTAAATTGTCTTTTGTGTAGTTACACGGTCAAAAGATGTGTTTTATATTTTATTATTAAAATGGATTTTTATGATAATTGAGTTAACTTTTGAGGGCGAGGTAAATTAGTTATTTATGTTTTATTTTTAGTTTTCCACAACAAAACAATTTTCAAATACCTACGAGTATTGTTTCCTTTTGAAAATGGAACTATAAAATAAATTTCTTTGTTCTAGTCCCGTTCGATTTGAGACATGTCAGCCCTGTTAAGAAATTTTCAACAAAGCGCAAATTAGTTATTCTGACATGACCGGGAATCGAACCCGAGACCTCTTTCTCACGAGTCTGGCGCCTTACACAACAAGAATTATGAAGTTGGGGCATTCATGATCGGTCAATTTATATAAGAATAGCCCAGAGCACTAAGTGACTAATTAATTAGATGACTTACTAACTCCGCCTATCCAAAGAACCCATGCGGGCCTGACGTGGGCCCAGAGTTCTTTCTTTGAAAATACACACACAAATACCTCATAAGATGTCCATTTGGTGGCTGGGAACCACCCTGGAAACGAGATAATGTTAAAACAAAATAATGATACATATCTGCATTAAACTATCGCCCCGGTGGTAGAAAAATGAATTTAGAAATGAAACTAAAAAATTTGAAATAAGAGATCTTAAAAATGAATTGTTATCACTTTTCTGCAGGAAACAACTTTAGGCTACTACAACCATCATTCTTCTTCTTCTGATGAGCCTTGAACCGTCTACTCCTGAACGTAGGCTTCCTCCAAATTCTTCCACTTCTGTCTATTCTGCGCCTTCTGCATCCATGTCCCACCACCAAACCTCACCAGGTCATCTCTCTATCGAAGTTGGAGTTGTCCGGGGTTTCTTTGGGATGTTCTATCAATATCCAGCCAAAATCAAAGTACATAATAACGGGCGACGGATTGTGTCACATGATGAGGGGAAACTCTAGTTATTCATATTCATAAAAACTGAATTTCTGATTTAAGGTTGAAAATTTGTTTTCTAACAAACTCAAAGTTATATAACGAATTTCAGTCAACTGTCGTTATAATTAATAAGAGCTAATGCGTATCAGAATATCGCATTATTCCAAGGGGAATAGGTACCAGATAATATATCATCCGCACATTACAACATCTCCAAGCGCACGTTGATGATGTATGACGTTGATACACATCAGCCTTTAACACATCAATTATGTATCGGGCTGTTAACACATCTACCTAGGTACTATCAAACATAAATAGTTTTCTAGGCCTCGCTGTTGGTTTCTATATTAATTCGTCGCGATGCCAATCAGCAAAGCCTGCAACTTAATTACATGTACATAATTAATTTTGTGTCTTGTAATGAGTGCTCCTCTGGAGAAAGAGAGAGAGTATCATTGAGTCCTCCCAGACTCTCTAATAAGTTGGGAGACTCCTTTTCTGGCCATCAGAAAGACTCAAGATAAAATTCTAATTTATTTCTATAAGTGTGCCACAGCTTTTGAGACTCTCTTCAGGGGGGTTATAAATTAACTGAGCAAGGTTCCTTCTATATAAATGGGAAAACAATTTAAAATTCAAAGATTAATTGACTTATCAAAAATTTAATAAAGATCTTTCATTAACATAAAAACTTCCCATACAATTTCTCCAAGCAAGTTACATTAATAATTAAAAGAAAGAAAACACAGGGATATAAATTCCCAAATTTATGCTATTACATATTATATACCTATCATTGTAACAAAATACAAAGATTGAAGATTTTTCATAATCTTCCCCTACCGAACTAATATTCTTTAGTTTCTCAAATTTTATATCTCAATATAAAATCGTTTCACATAAACAATTTTTCACACGAAAGTGACTATACAACTTGGTAGAATAAATTCTTTCCTTTAAATCTAAATTAATCTTTCATTATCACCCCAACTAATCAACATGAGCGCACCAAATGTTAAAACTGGTAAAAATAAAGTTATAAAAATTTACTCAGCTTAAAAGACTCGATTGCTGCCATCTAGGAATCCTTTTCTGCAGAAGAAGTTGATAAGTGAGGATCATCTAGGCTTCAATATAACAATCGACACATAGAGTGAAGATAGAATTGTTCAGAGGACTGCATACCGTCTCCCCCCTCACTTATGGATAACAAGTACCTTATATTTCGCCGCAACTATAAACGTCCTTGTATTCCCCAATATTAATTGAAGTGGTATCTCTCGACATATTGAATTAAACATAGTCTCCTTGTCTAAGGGTCTAGCATCTCCCCGGTACTAGGACCGCATTTCTAAAATTTAAATTTCAGAAATACTTTCAATACATTTGAATAAAATTAATAACTCTTAACAATTTCTTGTGAACAAAAAATTGTCTCTAGTACAATATGTCACATTCTCTGTAACTCGTCGAAATAAAAATGAGAGTTCACATACCTTATTTAATTGCGGTTCGAAAGAATCCGGAATTTGGTTATTTTATAAATAACAGAACAATAAATGATTTACACGGTTAATCCATGATGGATTACTCGTTTTAATTCACCATTATAACATATAAAAAATAAAACTATGGAGGTAACACAATAGTGTGACCGTTCCCCCGTGCTGCAGAACAAATTCTCCTGTTCAAACGATACTTAACCCCACCGGTACCCCTCTCTTTCTCGCGTATAACGCTCTCCCTTTCTAACCTTACTACGTATGTCGAGTTAAACTCGCCACTGCTTGATTCAAGAAAGTGTCTCGTTACAAATACCCCCTTTCCCCTCTAAATTTTTGTGCAATCTTTTACACAAAAATTTCTTTTACTCTCTAGCACGCTTAATCTACCTAATTGATACGCTCATATCTAACCTTTACCCTGTTTTACACCTAGGTCCTAAATACATTTCAATAAACAAAGCATCTCACAGCTTTTAACTGATGATAAAATGACAAACTTAGCTTAGGAAAAAGAATCATATACATTTAACTTCGTAATAGACAGATTGCGTTTTAATCTTGGGTACCTCTTCGACTAACTCAATGGCATATCATAATTTGCCATATCCCGGGCGCCACCATGGAGCTTTTGATTAATTCAGTGTGATGACTAAGTGAAATACGAAAAGAAACAAACTCATTTCCATGGACCAAAACAAACTTATCGTACTCTCGAGGTAGTATCATTTTTACCTCTACTTGCCTGAGATACCCAACATTCAACACCATCAAATTCAGTTATACATCGCAAATAATAAATCAATCTTAAAATTATTTCTTATGTAAATAATACATGATACTCATATCACAACTTAGGTTTTGGAAGTACCGTCAGTGTTTCAGGAGTCCAAATTAAATCTTTTCGCGATTTTATTAACATTATTTAAAGTAACTCAAGTTTCACAAACCGAGTTACAAACTTTAGTTTAACAATATCAGATGTAATAATCTGTAAGTGAGTGTCAGACAACTCTACTAATGACTCAGATGGAGTAACACTGACGTCACTCTACTATACTAGATATATACTACATTATTATTTATACTTTAATTTATATTTACAAAATCAAAAACTTTTGTTCTTCTATTAAAGAAAAATTATATGTGCTGCTCACTACAGAACAGCTGAGCGAATAGGACTTGCGAGACGACACTGCCCTTCAGTCAACACTGTTCTATCAGCCAAATTACATTGACTCAAATTATTCTTTTCCCAATACATCTTCAAACGGGACCAACAAGTTTGCACCACTTTCTGTTCTTTCATCACATCAATCTATCAATAACTGCACTGTTTTACTATAACACTCGCCTATTGCGTTATGTTTTCTACATACTTATATCATTCGGACTTTCACCATTACCGCATTCTAGGTTACAGGACGAATACAGACAAAGCAGCTTCAGACAATATATTTTAACACAATTTTATATCCTCTTTCATACATCAAATCTATTCTGTCCGGTATGGACTATCTTACAAACTCTCTTTCATACATCAACCTCAGTAGTAACCCGGACATCATGCCTTACATAAATCACTCCTACATTACCTCGTTCTTACGTTACCGATCGTACTTCTCTTTCGACTTAGCTACTGGATGGCTATGACTACTGGTAGTGGAATAATTTCTATTTCTTACGATGAATCTACTTTCAAAATATCTCTGACGTGATACCTATTTCTATTTTTACTTTCTACGTCTTCTAATTCATAAATTACGTCCGATATTTTTCTAACTATTCGACTATTCACGAATCTAGGGGCTAATTTCTTTGTAAAATACTCTCCCGCCTTGGACTGAACGAAGTTCTTGCGCCACACGGAGTCACCCTCTTTGAACACCCTTTTTACCCTCCTCAAGTTATAGTTCTTAGCGTATTTCTCATATGCTTGCCATGTATTTTTGGCCACTATTTTAAACGTGGTAGACAGACTTTCCATTCTCTGATTATAGATATACCTATCCTGTTTCAACGTATCTGTTCGAGAAATTTCTTGTACGTCCACTTCGCCGTAAATAGATCCGTTCAAGATGACTTCCCTTCCTTTTGCCAATAAATTCGGGCTGTACCCTGTCGTCATATTTACAGAGCAATTCATGGCTGATTGTACGTGGTCCAAATGATCAGCCCAGCTTCTGTGTTCGTCTTTAACCAGCATTCCTAAAGTATACTGCAAGCCCTGGTGATACCTTTCGACGCAATTATTTTGTGGGAAATATAGAGCATTGTAGAAAATGTTCTGGACACCATAATTTTCCAACAGATTTTTGAATTCATGAGACAAGAACTGTCGGCCGTTGTCTGAAATTATCGTTTGGGGAACGCCTTCATGCAAAAAAATCCCTTTTTCCAAGCAGTCCACGACGGCTTTAGCCGTGGCCTTACGTAATGGGAAGAACCAAGTATATTTACTGAACACGTCCACGACACTCAAAATATTCATGTACCCCCCTCTGGCCTTAGGGAGGGGGCCAAAGAGATCACAACTTAACATCTTCATTGGACGATCTACCCTTTTTCTATTTGTCATAAGACCCCCGGGTGCTACGTTAGATGGCTTGTATTGTTTACAAGTTTTGCACGCCGAAACAAACTTCTTCACCTCGCGATACATATTTGGCCAATAGTAATCTCTTTCTACGGCTTTAAATGTTTTAAAAGTTCCGGTATGTCCAACGTTATGAGCTCGCTCTACGATCCCAAAACGCTGACCTTTCTTTGGCACTTCCTTCCAAGCGAATTCCTTCAGCAGTGGATTATCGTCCTTAGTCAATCTATAAAGGCGGTTATTTTCCACTTGGTAATTCATAAAACTCGTCGGATTCGCGGTACAGCCGTCGAATATCTTTTTATACCATAGATCCTCTTCTTCATCCTCGACATGTACATTTATTTCATTGATAGAACTTGGCAATCTAGACAAGGCATCAGGTACCCTATGCGCACTGCCCTTACGATGCTCTACGTCAAACTTAAACTGAGACAAGCGAGTACTCCATCTGGCCAATCGTCCCGAAGGGTTAGACAATTTAGTAAGGAACCGGAGTGCCGCATGATCCGTTATCACTTTAAATTGCATTCCTTCTATGTACGGTCTGAAAAACTCTATTCCGTTTAGTATGGCTAATAATTCCTTTTCGGTGACCGAGTAATTAACTTCTGATTTGGACAAGGACCTGGAAAAAAACGCTATTGGTTTTTCCTCCTCTCCAAACATTTGATGTAGGGCTGCACCGATTTGGTGTTGACTAGCATCCGCGTGGAGAATAAAAGGTCTTGAAAAGTCCGGGCAGGTCAACACGGGCGCGGTGATCAAGGCCTCCTTTAAACTTTTGAACGCTTGCGCCGCTTCTGCGTTCCAACTAAATGTAGAGTCACCCCTTTTTACCCTTAAAAGTTTGTTGAGTGGCTCTGAAAGTTTACTACAATCTTTGATCGATCTGCGGTAAAATCCTACCATTCCCAGGAACATCCTCAAATGTTTTAACGATCTTGGTTCCGGGTATTCCGCTATGCATTTTACTTTGTCTGGGTCCGGCCTTAACCCATTCCCGTCAATCAGGAAACCTAAGTATTTCAATTTGCTCTTACAAAATTCACACTTTGACAATTTTACTGTCAAACCGGCTTCTTTCAATCTATTCCTCACCTTTTTTAATAATTCGACGTGTGCATCGAAGTCTTCGCTGATTAAAATGAGATCGTCTATATAGCAAAAGACATTTTCATCAAATTTCGGACCGAACAATCGGTCTGCTAATCTTTGCAGTTCGCTAGCGGCGTTGACTAATCCGAAAGGCATCTTCGTAAATTCGAACAACCCTCTTCGCGGTACCACGAATGCCGTTTTCTCGCGCGATGATTTTTCTAACGGTATTTGCCAGAAGGCCTTAGATAAGTCTATGGAAGAGATATATTTAGCGTTCCTTAAATTTGACAGAGTTCTGTTCAAGTTAGGTAAAGGGTAGTTGTCTCGCTTGGTTACGGCATTTAATTTTCTAGAGTCCAAGCAGAATCTACCGGTCCCGTCTTTTTTTTCGACGATTAGCGTCGGGCTAGTCCACGCAGAATTCGATGGAGTTACGACGCCTAAACCTAACATTTCATCCAACTCCTTCTCCACTTGCTCCTGTTTCGCAGGAGACAATGGGTAGTATCTTTGTCTGATAGGTTCGCCCGTAGTTTCAATTTTGTGTTCGATCAGGTTAGTGCATCCCAACCCATTCTCTTCGAAAGATATTTCGCGGAATTCTTTCTCGATCTCTTCTAACTGCCTCCTTTGGTGCAAGTCAAGACTGTTCCTATCTTCTATTTTCCCTAATTCGTCGATACATTTGAAGTCTCCATATTTTATATCTGCGAATAGGTTCGGTGCAATTTCGAACTTTCTCCAAAAGTCTACCCCCAAAATTACCCCCTGATTTAACTTATCTAATATATGAAAACGCTGAATTTTTACCGTTTCGTTATATTTTACTTGTAGGTCTAAATATCCCCACGTCTTAACTTTGTTGCCATCAGCTAAGGTAACGCACTCTCTCGATGAGCCTACAATCGCCCCTTTATTTACGAAAAACTCCCCAATATTTTGACTCAACGCACTTATGGAAGCGCCCGAGTCAAGTAATCCGGTAAAATTTTCGTTTTCTATTTTTAACTGAAGGTATGGCCTATTATCTCCTCGCTTAGCGCATATTAACGGTGCCAGTTTATGCGTATCGAAGAAAATTTTAACATATTTTAGCCAGTCACTCCATTCTTTCTCCCTTTCTTCGGGAGCTGGCCGACTGACTATCCTAATCTTTTTGTTTTTAATAATATTATTAAATCGCTTTTCCCTTATATTCCTAAATTCACGCTTGTTAACGTTGTTATAACCTCGATGTGTTGGACTAGACTCACCTACTCGATTCAACCTACTGCAACATACAGACTGACGATGTCCCGGCTTATTACAAAAATAACATACTATATTTTTATTCTGTTCGTAGCGACCCTGCGTTCTCCTTACTACGTGTGAATTAATATTATGAGTACTGTTACTTTTCGTTGGATATGATTCACGGCGTACGTAATTTGCGTCGTCTTTTTCGGCCCTTGTATAACCCTTATGTACGAGATCGTTGCTCGCTCTATTGATTTGCTCCGACTGTGTTGCCATTTCGTTTACTTATGATAACTCCGCGATTTTACCTCCCGAACGATTTCGTTTGGACGATCTTTTGCTAACCAGTGCATCGAATTTCGCGCATAAAAACATAAGTTCTTGAGTATTTGTCACCTTCGTAGTAGCCAAAAGACCCGCGTAATCTTCAGATAACCCGTTTATTACAACATCTAAAAATTCTGTATCTTCAACTGGACTATCGAGTAACTTATTCTTAGCTTTCAACCCCAGAATAAATTCGCTTGCGGACATGTTATTGTCTTGACTCGCCGAAAGAATTTCCAACTTGAGTTCTTTTTGTTTGTTAGCATTTTCAAATTGGATTAGGAATTTTGCTTTGAAGTCTTCCCATTCAAAATTAAAATCGGTTGCCCTAAACCATATAAGTGCGAAACCAGACAGTAATATAGGCATAAACCTAACGAGAGAATCTAGTTCTACGTCATAAACCCCTGCTAGTTCTTCCAAACGTATTAAGAAATCTCGTGGATCTGATTTGCCAGCGAAGTTCAAGTTCCACTTTCTTACATCTATTTCTTTAGCGCGAGCCGTATGTGTATTGGTAACCCCCGTCTTATTGTAATTGCTAATCGGTTGTTTATCTTTTCTCTTTTGCGTAGGTAATTTCCTAGTGTGTTGTTTGACAGTTATGCTTTCTGGAACCTCAAACCCTAAATCTTGATATTTAGTGCCGTCGTCTGATAATGTCGAAGTATGTTCTACATCATCTTTCGGTACTCCCAGTTTAAGCAACGTTTCTTGTTCCATTTTGACTAAATAACTCAACCTTCAATCTACCCGAAAAATTAAATTGAATATTGATTTACTATAACTTTAAAACAAGTCTAAAAATTCGCTTCTCGTAAATATAATTAATTTCTAATCTAAATTATAACAAAATTTTACGAAAATGTTACCTCAATATATTTGAACACGTTTTACTTAAGTTCTCTTACAATGACCTACTATTATAAAATCAACCAAAATCTGTATCAGCCGATAGCCCGCCTAACTAGATAATATATAAGTACAATAGGTATTGGTTAAAGTTGCTAACTCACCCAGAAATACCAAAGATTTTTTTTTTTAAATTTAATAATAATAATAACGTAATAATACACCAACCTTCAATATCTCGTCTTAACATTTACTACCTTTAAAATCCAATCTAGGTATATTTTCTTTCATTCAAATACATACTTCAAATTAGTCTTCCAAACACAACTATGTTTTTGCCAATCTTACAAACATAAACTCATTAATCCGAGAAGTGCTACTCGTAATACTCAAAAATAAAGTTGATAAAAGGAACCAAATAAAAAAATAAAATAAAAAATTAAATTAACAAACAAAGTTGACCTGCGTTTGAGTTGTATACTATGAATTCTTCTGAATGAAAAATATCTTCGTGTTTTAAAATTATTGCTGTGTGTTGACTAAAATGCGTGCCTCGCCGCTCCACCCGGTCAGAGTTCAGTAGTAATTCAGCAGAAAAATTCATAAACATCAGATGATAACTCTTTATCCGAAAACTAGAACATATAAAAATACAAAACTAGCATTAGTTTAGGTTCCAACATGCAATTTCATACCTAATCAAAAAATTAAATAAAAATACAAGTCTGGGCATCATAAAAATTTTCTCAAGTAATAAATTCTTCAATACAACAATTAGTTTCATAAAAATTTTGTTGCCTCCCAGGCTTCAGTAAAGTTAATTCATACCCACATGCATATACGAATTCAACAGAAAAAATTCTACCCACAAAAATTATTGTCAAAATTCTTGATTACTCTGCAGAAAAAATTAAAAGTTACCAAATAAAGTATACCTAATTTTGATTTATGCCCATAGCATAGTACTATGTAAAAATATACACCATATAAAATTGCCCAATAAAATTATAATTTAAAAGTAACTTAATAACTAATGGAGAATCTGTTCCGCAGAACAATGGCACAATCGACACTAAAACTTTGTTAACTTCAAAAATTCCCTCACAAAAATTCAAATAAAAATTAACAAACTTGCTCCAGTTAATTACCCCAAAAGATTTATTTATAACAAGTGAGATTTGTGCCTTTCTGACAGCCCCTTAAGTTGGACGCCATTTTGTAATGAGTGCTCCTCTGGAGAAAGAGAGAGAGTATCATTGAGTCCTCCCAGACTCTCTAATAAGTTGGGAGACTCCTTTTCTGGCCATCAGAAAGACTCAAGATAAAATTCTAATTTATTTCTATAAGTGTGCCACAGCTTTTGAGACTCTCTTCAGGGGGGTTATAAATTAACTGAGCAAGGTTCCTTCTATATAAATGGGAAAACAATTTAAAATTCAAAGATTAATTGACTTATCAAAAATTTAATAAAGATCTTTCATTAACATAAAAACTTCCCATACAATTTCTCCAAGCAAGTTACATTAATAATTAAAAGAAAGAAAACACAGGGATATAAATTCCCAAATTTATGCTATTACATATTATATACCTATCATTGTAACAAAATACAAAGATTGAAGATTTTTCATAATCTTCCCCTACCGAACTAATATTCTTTAGTTTCTCAAATTTTATATCTCAATATAAAATCGTTTCACATAAACAATTTTTCACACGAAAGTGACTATACAACTTGGTAGAATAAATTCTTTCCTTTAAATCTAAATTAATCTTTCATTATCACCCCAACTAATCAACATGAGCGCACCAAATGTTAAAACTGGTAAAAATAAAGTTATAAAAATTTACTCAGCTTAAAAGACTCGATTGCTGCCATCTAGGAATCCTTTTCTGCAGAAGAAGTTGATAAGTGAGGATCATCTAGGCTTCAATATAACAATCGACACATAGAGTGAAGATAGAATTGTTCAGAGGACTGCATACCGTCTCCCCCCTCACTTATGGATAACAAGTACCTTATATTTCGCCGCAACTATAAACGTCCTTGTATTCCCCAATATTAATTGAAGTGGTATCTCTCGACATATTGAATTAAACATAGTCTCCTTGTCTAAGGGTCTAGCATCTCCCCGGTACTAGGACCGCATTTCTAAAATTTAAATTTCAGAAATACTTTCAATACATTTGAATAAAATTAATAACTCTTAACAATTTCTTGTGAACAAAAAATTGTCTCTAGTACAATATGTCACATTCTCTGTAACTCGTCGAAATAAAAATGAGAGTTCACATACCTTATTTAATTGCGGTTCGAAAGAATCCGGAATTTGGTTATTTTATAAATAACAGAACAATAAATGATTTACACGGTTAATCCATGATGGATTACTCGTTTTAATTCACCATTATAACATATAAAAAATAAAACTATGGAGGTAACACAATAGTGTGACCGTTCCCCCGTGCTGCAGAACAAATTCTCCTGTTCAAACGATACTTAACCCCACCGGTACCCCTCTCTTTCTCGCGTATAACGCTCTCCCTTTCTAACCTTACTACGTATGTCGAGTTAAACTCGCCACTGCTTGATTCAAGAAAGTGTCTCGTTACAGTCTATTCAGATTTGTAACTAAATAGGTATTCGTGTAACTTGTACCTACAAATGAGCCTTCATTTGAATAACTTATGTTTTATTGTAGCGAATAATATCATAAAATATTCCTCGTGAATTTTCAGATCAAAGGCTTTGCTAAAATCATTGCTAACGAAAGTGTTGACTGATTTTTTAAATTTAAGTTTAATCAATTTAGTCCGTACTTTTATAATCGTTGCTTGTAAGTTACCGATGCTATGAATTTTTTATGAGACAAGTCAATGTAAAAAGAAATTTACTAAGATATTGAAGTTACCATAAAGAACGGAAAAGTCCAAACTTTAAAGCAAAGCTATCTTTAAAATAAAATGTTAGTTAGAAGTTATGACTTATATAGCTTTCTTTTTTTTAATGTTTTACGATACAAACATTGAATTTTAAAAAGGTTTCATAATGATTCGAGGACTGGAAATTTCAAATGTGCTAAGTGGGTTAAACTTAAAATAAAGAAAAAGGGAAAATCTTTGAACGCATCATAGTAGCTAGTAGCTAGTAGGGTGAAATCTTCGAGACTAATTTTGATTTACCTACTCAATGCACTTCAATCACTACCGACTTCTCTATGGTCAAATATCACAACAATGCACATTTATTTCCCTTTGTATACTTTTTAGGGGTTTTTAAGACAATTTTTATTTTGTTCAAGTAATCAACATTGCCCTATTCCGAAATCCGAACATTGCTTTGATATATTATCTCTTCGTCAAAGCAACAAAATCAATTCTCATTTTAAAATGCATAGAAATTAGAATTTTACGAAAACATAAATCAAAATTTTGGTATTGTTAAATCGCATACCTACATAATATAAATTTAATAATAAAGCAAATTGCTTCAAAAAGTAGAGTAGTCGAATTGTTCAATACAATATTATTGGATTTGCGCAAAATATATTGACAAGAATTGAGAAGAAGTTTGGCGACAGTTGTGTAATACGGATGTATCGAGTTGTATCGGAGCAGATAATAAATTTCCGAACAAACGTATGGACTTGCTGTATATTTTCGATTGGTACAAGTGGGAGACTTAGTCGTGGAAATATTTATAAGGTTCAGCTGCGGGGAGAAGGTTTCCTTGCTCCGTAAATATCCGACCAAACTCGCTGTAAACTTTCCCGCACCTCGCTGGAATTGTTTTAGGTTTTGTCCACCATAAACCAATCGATGTTTCCTCCATAATATCTCTCCTTTACCCATTCATGTGACATGTATTATGTACAAACGAATGTTAGAAACATGTCGATGTTATTCATTCAAAAGAATTTCAACATACTCAAATTGTTATTCATATCCTTTTTTTATTTCCTGGAGTTTTTTTTTACTTTTTCGTTCCTTTTTATAGTTTGAGATTGATTTAACATTTTGCCTGCATTTTTTACTCTCATCAGTTATTATGGGAAATTTTTGTCGGCCAGTTGAAGATTCAAGTGTTGTATGTAAAAAAAAGACATAATTTGACTATCTGAATGGTAAATACAGTTAACGTAGTATGATCACAAATACAGACTTCGAAATAGCAAAAAAAGACGGTCATAAACCCGTAATAGCTCAAATTTGAAAAACCTAACAATTTGAATTTAACATTAATAATAAGGATCTTCGATATTTTGGGCAAAAGGTGTTTGATGATAGTCCATTTCAAAATGAAAAAGTCTTGAATTCAGTTCTATCACTAAATTTTCTGATAGACTTATTCCAAAATTTATCAATTACTGTTCACAACCTATGAACCTTAAGTGCCTATATCCAGAAAAAGGTAATAGAACCCTTCAAAAACTAGGGTATAGATCAATTATTTTCTATCAATCGCATCTTTCTGTAAAATATTCTAGCAAGATAAGTATTCATCCGAGTCTGATTGTAGCTGATTTTAAAGTAGGTACTATTTAATGCTCTCAAGTACTTTTTCATTTTAAATCATTTCCCAATAAATTCATATTTACCGATTTGAAGAAAACAACATTATCATAGACTTTCTTTGAAATAGAATCTTCGAGACGTACCTACCCATAGTTTCTGATCTCACCAAGTACATATTTGTAGATAGCTACCACATGAAAACCGAGATGAATTCTCTAGAGTATTTAGTATTGATTTCACACGCCCTTTACAGGTAGGTACTTACATCATGGTGTCTTATAAAGGTGCTGTGTACAATTTATGGGTTCACCACACAACATTATTCAAATAATATATTTCAAAAGAATTAAATTTTGGTAAGAATATGAAATTTAACTGAATCTTTATATGTATAAAATTTTGATACCTTATATCTGTATAAATTAAAATAATTCTGTCAAAATGAGTAGGTTTATGAAAAGTAGCGATACGCTGTTCTGCCTAGATAAGTATAGAACTGGGTAGCTTAACAACAACTCTAAGATATTTTTCTCTATCTAGATCACGTCGAGATCTACTTAGTGTTTTGAATGAACTGACCAATAACAACTTGTAGCAATACACTATGCGTACAATGATGTCCAATAGATAAACACTATCAGTGTTATTAAAAATCTTGGTATAAAGTTATACAATGATTTATACCATGGTCTAAGAAAAATGTTATTAATAATCCAGGTATACTACAGATCATCCACGTTATATCACGGTTTTAGAGATTATACCAGGTTTAGTAATTATATCGTTTATACCAGTAATTAAAAATAACACTATAGGTATATTGTACAGTATTCTAGAGCTAGATCTCTCTACCTAGCTAGTGAATGGACGGTTTCTGCTAGTCTCAAAGTAAGTCGCTCTAGCTAAAAAATCTACGGTGTGTCGATGCCTTTTTAATAGACTAAACAAATCGTGTTGTTACGAATAATCAATAAATAATTATTATAATCAAAGAGTTGTTAAAAAATTCCAAATTTGGCATTTGTTCGTTTTGAATAATATACAGAAGGTTCTAAAGAAGTAATAATAATCCCGGTCCCTTGCAGTCTGTCGCCCTTAAATCACCTTCTAGCTAGGGGATTGTTGGGTACTATTGTTTGCCAGAGCTGATGACCTGTGTATAAATTATTGACGACTGACAAGATCCGACGTGTAAATATTTATGACGCTACAAGGTGTTTCGCGTCATATTATTATCTCGACTGTTTATAATTCTAAAACAACTTTGAGGACAAAAGTACCTATGTAGTAGGAAAAAGCACAAACTATTCTAATTTATTATTGTTTTGCACATTGCGGTATTAACACACATTCCCGGAAATTTATGTTCAAAACTTTCACGCTCCCGATTCGTTTAAAAATATTGGCGAATTTTAAACATAAATATTGCAGGCGGGTTTTTGAAACTTTTGTACACTTGACTAATTACTTATTCTTTTGGGCAACTTTCAAATACGAAACAGCGTAGGTAGGTAGTTAAGGACAACATTTTCTGGGTAAACGTTTTAGAAACATGATCATAATATGCGAATAACAAATAAACGAAATACATTCTCAAATACTTCATTCACTATACGTATAATTTTTAAATACGCTTTTATCCATTTGGGAATATGTACTTAGAACAGGCTGAACTATTTCCAAAATGTTCTTATGTCTGAATGTAAAGTTTGAGTTCATCAAATTTTGATTTTGAACGAAACAGAAAAATAAAAATCGAATAAACCTTTACAGATTGATTTGAAAAAGATCCTCCGTGTGGCTCGAAAAGAAAAACATTATTGATTGAGTATATGATTTAGTTGCTTATCAACTTTCTAAAAATCTAAGAAACTTTATTTTAATCAATTCAGACACGGGATTTTCTGATGAATACCTATATGATTTCCATGAAGCTTTTATTTTCTTGCATTTTTATCTACAGTATTACTTAGTTCTATGTCGAATGGAAAGACGGGTAAAAACAATTAACTAGGTACATCGTTCATACTAACCATCTTTGATAATTGTTCAGGACAATTTGTTAAGTTTAATTTAATTTTGTTAAAATTTGCAATAAAAAATGTCTTATTTTGTTTGAATGATTTTGTGACTCTAATTATTTTGTGTGTTATCGGCGATACTGAGATCTAAAGCCATATAGAGATATTTTCAAATACGTCAAAACAAAACACCCTGTAGAAGGTTTAGTGTGACATCTTACGTTGGAGGCTTTACGTGATATCTCTATCAAGATTCTTGACACCCCTATACGTACTCTTGTTTGAATGAATACTCAATGAGAGGATATCATTCATTCTTTTCACCCCTATTTCATTTACGAAATCCTTTTTTAATACCAACTCTAATAAAAATCACCTTTATACTTATGTATTGTGCTTCTGTAATTTTTTTTATGATAAAAAAATGAATTTGGGTACACTCAAAGCAAGTTCATAAGTAGGTACACATATAGAAAAATGCAAAGGCTTTTGTCGTGAAAGTAGAAAATATAATCGGCAAGGGGATTGGAAACCATAGCTTTCAGTACTCTGTACGTACGAAATCGTCAACTGATCCAATAGGTTACAACCACCTCTAATACATACATTTTACTTATTTCTTTCATTAACTTATGCTCTGATTATGTAGACATTATTTATACAACCATGTTTAATATCTAAACAGACTCATTAAGATCTATAAGTTTAGTATTTTTGGCGTTTGTTTATAATGATGTGTCATAATCTAAATTTTGCTGTGATGATGTGTTACTTGCTAGGTGCTTACATAGGACTAAATCTAAATATAATTTCGTATTGATAGATTAGTTATGAAAATGAATCGATGAATATTCATATCAACGTATGATAAAAGGTCATAAGCGAGCTCAGAATATCAGCTAAGACAGAGCAGTAATTAATTCGCAAATCTTCTCGTCTGTTAGAAGCTTAAAGCATTATATCTCGATTAATTGAAACGTACTAACTCCAATTTATTTGTAATGTAAAATTTTGTCCAATTTGTTTGAGCTGTTATAATGATTGAAACTATTGTAATGAGAGCTTCATATTTTGAAAAAAGAATAGAATAATATTTGAAATATAAAATTTAGTGTTGGCCTATCTCAGTTTGAATGGAAACGCGTGACTGAAAAAATTGCCTCGGGCAATAATTTCAGCCGCTTTCACTGATATCTATTTAAAACAGGGTTAATGTATTTAATTATTAAATACAATTTTATGTACCAGGTACTGTATATGTAAAAATACACAAATGTATAGTGGAAATAAAATACGCACTAAACGCCAAAAACTTCATTTTGAGATAATCTAATAAAACTGATTTTTCCCCCATACAGACATAGTACCTACTATGATTTTTGGATCTGTTTTTTTTACGCTTTTAGATCATCGATATGGACTAAGTGCAATATTTAGGCTATTGGCAATGGTTTATAGAACATTTCTTCATACTCAACTCATTTTTTTTAGTTTTTGGCGCTTAGTGCGTATTTTATTTCCAGTATACCTACAAATAGTTCACAAGTTAGCGAAGAATGGGAAAAACCATCACAGTTGATAAAAATGGTTCGAAAACGTTACTTTAGAATTTTCATGTAATCGTCTATCCCAGTCACATAATATTGCAATCAAAAAGAATAAAATTCGACGCAGTACCTTGGTTCATACAAATATATAGAATTGATTTTCTTTTGTCCCTTTGACTTGAAATTCAATAGTACCTAGTAGGTAGGTAGGAGTCGATGGATAAAAAAAATCACAAAGTTTCAAACTTGTTTGAAAATTTAAAATTGGAATGAAATCCTTTTGAAGGAATCTTCGAACGTCAATATTATTATTATAATTAATGTCAAAATCGCTAATTAAGGGAATGGTATTATTGATCACAGACAACTTTCAACAGAGCAGGACGGATATATATATGACACGACATGACCTACATATCCTTTCATGATATACTTTAAGCTGATCAAATATCCATCTATCCTTTTCTATCACGCTTCCATTAAATCAACCTACTCACTTTATACCCTTCTCTTCTCAATTCCCAGAATTCTCCATGGAAATTCTCTTACTTATTACCAATTATACTGGATGCGCGTTAATTTGGTTCCTGGTTTAGAATGTTTTCCCCTTTTGAAGTAATCAAACGAAAAAGTTCAAGAGAAATAGTATAAATATAATTTAGTATCGTTTTCAAGCTGAATTTCCTCTCTTCAGCTTATTTTTCTATCAAATTATCTAAGTGTGCCATCTAGACACATATTTCTTAAGATTTACTGATAGGAAAAGATCGAATAATTTCCATCAGACGGAATGAGATTTTCCAACTCTCTCCTTGTACTTTTTGGAATAGAATGACCTTTGAATATATTTTATGATGCTTCCCATAATTTCTGCATGATGAAAATTTAGGTAGGTATGTATTTTTCTTCAAAATTTTCTTTCGTTTTTTACGATCATTCTATCAATTGAACTGCGTTTTCAAAAACACATGACTGAAGAAAAAAACGTATTATTTGACGCAAACACTTAAAAACATGATAAATTGAATAACAAGAACAAAATCAAGAACATAAACAAAAGCTTATATTATATACATCAAGAATTCAAATCAATATAGGTAAAGACAAAAATAGATCAGAAGAATGGAAAAAAAAACAATTAAATATAGGTACACCGAATATGAGTAAAAAACATAGTGTGAAGTGTTTAAATGAGTACCTAGTACAATTACCTACTTGTAGAAATATATATAAGAAGCAGGCCTTAAGGACTTTGTACATTTATTGTACATATCATTTGGTCTTGTTAAATCGGAGATTGAATGCCAAAACTATGAAAAAAATACATGTAAAAAAAAAAAAATTTTAGCCGGTTAACTTAGTCGGTAACTAG
This sequence comes from Mystacides longicornis, assembly GCA_963576905.1. Taxonomy (NCBI): domain Eukaryota; kingdom Metazoa; phylum Arthropoda; class Insecta; order Trichoptera; family Leptoceridae; genus Mystacides; species Mystacides longicornis. The sequence continues at coordinate 27,678,921 of OY756426.1, read as the reverse complement.
GTAAGTTATGGTGACTTTCACCAACGGTTCCTAACTTTTAAGTTGCATTTAGGGTAGCATTTCATATTATGGTATGGAGAACGCTAAGAGCTACCTTAAAGTTAGGAACCGTTGGTGAAAGTGACCATAAGTAGACTACCGAGGACTTTTATTTTCTAATTTATGCGATGAGCTCACTCGTCATTCTATGCTAATAGTCGGATGTTGTAGGTTCGATGCCGGATGTCGACCATCTTCTTTCACAACACAAGCTTTGCTTTAGGTGACAAAAGATTTTTTTTTGTGTTCACTTTGAGTGAGAAAAAGGAGAAGATTTGCTATTATATTGGGATAGACAAATATTACCTTTTATTTTTTTCTTAAGTAAATCTTGTTTATATTAAATTGCGACTTTACGAAGAAAAAGTGTTTGTTCCTTAAATAATATGTCCTTGTAGGACTTTTTATCATTATTCTGATGAATAATGTATGAGAATTTGTCCTATTTTGGACACAATTCGTATTGATTGATGGAGGTCACTCATAGCCTGTGAGATTTGCATTAATTTGATTGTAAGGTTTTGTAAAGTTTTTTCTGGATAAAAAATGGAAAGTTACTTTAAATCCCATGCTACGATTTAACAAGCCGAAATGATTTTGTGTACCTACATAATAAATAATTAATTTACACTTTTCTATACAAAGGTGTCAGTATAGCCGGCGGAACTTATTGCCTGAGGCAATTTTTTCCAGTCAACCGGTCCCATCCAATCTGAGACAGGCCAACCCAGGTTTTTTTTGTGAAGTGAAAAAGTAATAACTCTGACCCGACTGGGAATCTAACCCGTTATCTCGTGATCTGATATCCTCACCTATACTACTAGGCTATTGAGGTAGCTACCTACATAATCAATTTTGAAAAAAAAAATCTCAATCGATGAAATTCGTTTCATTTAGGGAACGTATTTATTCTTCGATGTTTTGGGCAGAAGGTGCTTGGTGATGGTCCATTTCAAAATAAAAATGAAAGAGTCTTGTATAGTTCTATCACAAAATTTATTGTTCAAACATGAACCGGTTTTCGGAGACTACCGTCTCCAATATCAAATGTTTAAGACTTGACTAAGAGTCTTAAACATTTGATAATGGAGACCGTAGTCTCCGAAAACCGGTTCATGTTTGAACAATAAATTTTGTGATAGAACTATACAAGACTCTTTCATTTTTATTTTGTATTTATTCTTGCTAAGGCTGTGGGCTTAGATCCAGATGCGGACCAACTTGTGGTAACAAAGCGTAAAAAAAGAAACGAAAAATAAATATTTTTGTTCGATAATAATTATCGTAGGTAACGAAAAAGGTAATGCTAGTTTTTTCAATGATGAACGTATAAGCATTAAAAAAAAAACTTACGAAATCTGTTTCTTCATGACAAAATTTCACCCGAACTGGAATAGAACTCGGGACTTCTAGTAAGCAAACCAAGATTATGAACATTAAAATAAAACTTACTGAAAAGATAATTTATCATTTATGGACTTAGAAACTTCTTCTGCCAAGTCGTCGAAAAACTCGAAAATCGGTTATACCTCTATAGGGCATAGAAGTAAAGTGCCCAAAAAACAAGTTTAGTGTAGCAATATCTTGTATTTTTGAGAGAAATTATGCAACATATATGTATAGATTTAAAGACTATATACCTATTATGCAAAACTATATTATATTCAGATGGGCTTTCACGGGCCGGCTTCAATATCTTCAGTTATCCGGGCTGTAGGGCTGTAGTCGGTTGGCTTCTACAGGAGCGGTTCCTGAAGAAGCCCGCCTCAGCGATGGGCTAAATATTAAGAAGACACCACAGCCGACCATGGCCCTAATATAGCCCGGATAACTTTGAAGATATATTATATTTCTACTTCTTTGACCATTTTCGTCCCTAGTTGGAGCATACGGACTCCACAATTCCTCGCCATTTTCATCAATACTTTGTCTTTTCGTTTTCGAGAGAGTTTCACCCCCGTCGGATGACCCCTCAATCAGTAGGATTAAAAAAAAATGGTTAAATCTGTCCCAGAAGAACCGCACTGATAAACCAACAATTTTAAATAAAAAATAAAAAAAGAAATTAAAAAGAGAATTTATAACAAGGGGTTAAAAATTTTAAGCTGTTTTAATCTTTGACTCAATGAACAAACTCACATAAGCATGATTGATTTTAATTTATCAATATGCGAATGTAAATTCCACAAATAAGATTCCGAAAAATCGTTTTTTTATAATATAAAAACAGCGTAAAATTTACATCACTCTTTATAAAAGAAATATTAAAAATTTTAAATATAAAAATTAATTCATTTGGAAAAAAAACGCACGTTTTTTTAACTACATTTTTTTATATAATGAGAGTGTTTTTGTCGTATAAGAATGAATTTAATTATTCAAATCTTAGAATTCATATTTTTGAGTAAAACTCAGTTAATTAAGCCTATTAAGTAATACTAACTTGACACGTGTAGCAATTTTATATACTAAATTTTTGTGTCAATACAGAAATGACAAGGCTTTGGTTATAATGGTTTACCAATAATTATCTTTTTGTTATACCTATAATATGAATTTGAGATTACGTATAGTTAAATCCTTGTACTTCGTAAACTCTCTTTTTGTTTAAAATCATTGCAGTAAAGAAAACGTTGTTTTTTTCATAAGTTTTTAATCAAAGACATAATAAATGATTTGATTTTCGTAACAATTAAAAAAAAACAACAACAACAAGTAAATGGTTTAAGGTTTTGAAAATGGTTAGATTTTTAACAAATGGTTTATGTTGGTGGTACGAACAGTGCAGACGAAGGTTTCGACGGGACGTACCACACGAATGTTGTGGTCAAACACAACGGCAGTTGCTTGTACGTGCCCCCCGGTATCTTCAAGAGCACATGCAAGATAGACATCACTTGGTTCCCCTTTGACGATCAACACTGTGACATGAAGTTCGGTAGCTGGACTTACGATGGCAATCAGGTATATAATATCTACAAGCCGGCATATAACACTATTGAAACTATCCACATCAGAACCATAATGTTGCATATTACCTAAATTAACAATTGTCTTTTATGAACACTTATTTTTATAGTGTTGTTTTTTATGAATATTTATTTTTACAGTGTTGTCTTTTATGAACACTTATTTTTACAGTGTTGTCTTTCACGAACACTTATTTTTACTGTGTTGTCTTTTACGAACACTTATTTTTACAGTATTTTATTTTTATAAACCCTTATTTTTAAAGTGTTGTATTCAATAAACACTTATTTTTACAGTGTTGTTTTTTTTATGAACACTAATATTATATACGACACGTGGTACTGATGTAGAAAAAATATGTTGTATAACCGGCAAAGATCTTGTAGAAATTGTATCATAAACAAACTACTTTAAATGTTCATTAGAAGATTCGAAAGATATTAATATTTTGAAAATATAATAAATATATTTTTTTTTAACTTTTCATTTTTTTAAGTAAAAATAATATGATATCTCCTCTTAAGAATTAATTTTTTTTTACACTTCCACGCCTATTTTTTTAAAATTCATACACATAACCCATATTATCCATAACTCTAATCATTCCACTCACTAAAAAAATATATTTAAGCACTTTTATATATTTTTTTTATAAAAGAAACAAACTCTTATAATGATATAAATTTATGCAACATTCAATTGCATCGATATCTGATAACAAATATAAGAATTTGTTTGTTTGGCTAAATTATCAAAAAAAAAATAATTACTTAATTGTTTAAAGCTGTTAATTATTGTACTTTTTCAAATCCATCCCTTTTGAAATACATACAAGAAGCACTTCATAATAATATTTAAATTTATTTATTCTTAAAGCCTAGACGCTACCTTCTTTATTTCTTCAAAGAAAACCTTCTTTGTCGCTTCAAAAAGATTATACCTACATATTATATATTCTACATTATTATAGACATTTTGCTTATACTGCTGCTATGTGCTCAAGCTTTATAAACACTTCTTAATGAATATACATCTACCTATAGGTATAAATCAAACTCGCGAATACCCTTAGGGTAGAACAAACTGATATAGGTACAAATTATTACAATAAAAAAACATATATTTTTTTAAATATTAATTTTTACGTTACTAACTAAGAAAAAATGGAGATAATCAATTTTGTATTAGAGTTTTCTGCAAGTTTTGTGTTTCTAGACGTGTCGTTGTTATTACAAAATATTGGTTATAATTTTTTTGATTTCGTGTTAAAATGAGTTAAAATATATTTACGCCACAAAAAAAATAATATTCATATTTTTTTAAGTTTTTTTTATTATTTTATTTCGAAAATAAAAGTGTGTTTGATTTGATGATAATTTTATTAAAAGGTGATAGTCTTCAATGCTAGGGAACCATGTGATATTAATTCTATCGAATTAAACTGTACTATTTTGCATGGGGCGAATAAAGTGTAACATTCTGTCCCATAACAATATTAAGATTGAAACATGTATTTACTTTTTTTATGCATTTTCTTTCATATCTTTTAGCACGTTGCAAGTTATCTTTTTAAATGATAAAATTTTTCATGTTTTTATTAGTTTCAAAAGACCTGATACAATAATTACGTATTATTATACCAGTAAATTTTCTGTAATATAATTTTTATATCTAAGCAAGTACCCTATACTTTAGCATGTTGCCTCTGTTGCTCTATCAAATTTATTTAGATGCTCTTGTACAACGCATGTCTGTTTAAAATAATTAGAATAATATGATGAAAAAAAAAATGAGATGACCAGCAGGTAAGCCATAAAATAATTTCAATGTCTGTAGGTATTTTTAAAATTACCTATATATATATTCACAGTCTATTTTGAAATGTTCAGCGCGTACCTACAATACTTAAGAAAGTTAATACCTACCCAAGAATTTTTAGTTAAAATGTTAATTATTAATTCCTTCATTGAAATTTTTTAAGGTAAGTAACAGCTTGGAAATCATTATTGTTGTTTTGTGACGAACAATGATTTTGACTGAAATGAAAAATAATGTTAATTATTCATAATATTTTATGTAGGTACTACACAAGACCAATAGTAGGCAACGGTCTGGGTGTGAAATGGTGTTTGTTTTTCAAAAGGACTCTTATGTGAAATTTTTTATTTTGCAAGTCTTTAATAACAATCATCTCGAATTTGATATCTCGTTTATAAAAACATTTATATGAAAATAGACAAGAAATTGTCCAACTGTCGATTTGTTGAAGAGAAATTATTTCTCAAGACAGATCGGCAATATCAAGCCAAGATACGTGAGATGTGTATGGCCAGGTCTAGATTTTAAACGGTTTTTCAAACTTTGATGACAAAAAACACCAACTTAGCTAACGGCTTCGCAGCATAATGTTCCGTATGTGGATTCACTCAGAATTCGGACGACAACATTTAGTGTGTCTGTGTGTGTGTCGGTGTCTATGTGTGTGAGGGTGTCTGTGTGTGTGTGTCCCTTATAACTTTTGATTCGCTTGATGCACAGATCCTAAAATTTCAGAAAATATTGAATACTTTAAGCCTACAAAACTTATTAACTCAGAATTTTGAAAAAAAATTTCAGTCAGGGGTAATCAACCTTTGAATTTTTACTTAATTTTTTCATATATCTCGAAAACTATAAAAGCTAAAACCTGATTGATATAGCAACTGCCTCAATACAATATATATATATATATATAGAGGCAGTTGCTACTTCTTTTACCATCCAAATCCCCTTACCTCCGTACCTCTTTAAAATTTTGGAATTCACGGAATTCATCAGTTTGTTCATCCTTAGCGTCACAACCCTCGGTGGGTCTTAGCTGCCTCCAAAAAAAAACGTCTCCAATCCTCCCTGTCGCCGGCTGCCACCTTCCTTTGCACCAGAGCCCTGCTGCCTGCAGTCTGCAACGACATTATCCAACGCCTCTTTTTGGAACGTCGCATTTAAATTAAGTACCTACATAAGCTTAATTCACAAATAATAATATGAACCAACAGCGTCAACTCTTTATGATGTCCGATCTTCTTTTTTGAGCTGTTGATAGTTTCGGCCTTGGTGCTTGGTAGTAGTCAATTTCTCAACTAGTCTCTTGTGGACTCTACCATAAATCATTGCTCTTCAGGCTTATTTATCCGCAACAATAGATGGTACGATGTTCTACTTTATTTGGCACTTCCTGCTGGTTTAAATCGAAACTTTATTACTCTAAAAATGTTTTGAATAAATTTAATTCTTCTTCTTTCTTCTTTGTCAGCCGTTCCTCCACTGCTGGATGTAGGCCTCTTCCAAAATTTTCCACCTCTTTCTGTCCTGTCCAGTTTTTAGCCAGTTTTTCCCCGCAACAGGAACCACATCATCCACCCATCTCTTTTGCGGTCTTCCAATTGGTCTTTTATTTTCATATGGGCGCCGTTTTGTAATTCTGGGTGCCCATCTTTCATTCCCCTGTCTCGCTACATGTCCTACCCATTGCCATTTCTGTCCACCACTACGTCTACGACTTTTGTTCGTCGTCTTATATCTTCGTTTCTTCTTTTCTATTCTATTCTATTCTAAATTTAACTCTAGTAGGTATTTATAAATTTTTTGAGAAAACAAAACCAATTTGATTATATTCAAATTTTCATTGAGTTCGATTTCGACATAATAATAATAATTGTTGTCAAGTACGTGGTCCTTCACAAGCGGGCGTCGTTATTGAACATTCTTGTTTGACGCCGTGGACTGTGCAAACACTCTGCCAAGAGAATATTATAACGATTCTATTTTAATGGCTATAAAGTGTGTATTTCCTCTGGAAGGGAGCCGCTATCTCCGGCCCTTGGTAGGGGGTTAATGGATTCGGGCATTAGGAAGAAATTTATGAAATTTTTAGAATTACCTTTTTTCTACGCTTTTATAATATTAAATTTTAGAAAGTAAATATTAATAATAATATGTAGTATTATTTAGGCCAAAAAAGGATGTAGCTATTATTACTTTTCATCAAATGCTACCACCGCCTCTTTGAACACTTTCGCGTTTTACAGATGTTAACTTTTTGGGAGTTTCGTTTTATATTAAAACTTCAATTTTTATACGAAATGGAATTCTATTTATATAATATCTCCTTTATTCAAAATACATTTCCAATTAATTTTTCAAAGTTAAAGAAGTGACAACATATAAAATTATATACATAAAAACTAGCATTCCGTAAAGACGTTCTCCTGCGGTCCTAACTATGAATATCGAATTCGAATTTGTATAATGACAAAAATATTTAGGTAGGTACCTATTAAACCAATAAAATCAGACCGATGCATCTATTATTTTTATTATTTTAAACGATTTTTACATGGAACATTCTGTCAGTCGCACCATCTGTAAAAAAACTGACATGTCAATTGCCAATTCAAATTCAAAAAAGGAAAAGTTTATAGTGTTAAAAATACTAAGAAGATTAGGTACGTCAAGGTTTCTTAAAATTTCTTATGTTCCACGTCCCTTTCTTATTTTTCACTCATTGGAACCTTTTCCTGATAATAGCAAACACAACAAATCATCAATTAGAGACATAATATGTCTAAGTTGTTTGTTTCTTATCTTTAAAATCATTCTGCTAGCCTGCCATTTCTTCTTAGTATCTCGCTAATTTACAAAATGTTTGCCAAACACCCTTTAGAAATTGTCATAGCACGTAATAATTATTTATAAATTCACATATCTGTGCACAATCCACATATTTGTGCGAAAGAATTTTGTACGGGACGAAAGAGTTCCTATATTTTATATTTCTTCACCTATCCGCGTTGATTAACAATTCCGAAAAATATAAGTCTAAAAAATATCATAAACCTACATAAAATAAATCAGAATCCTTTTCTAATTAATTGTTAAATCATCCATAATATTTGACGTCATAGTTAATAAACTATTTATCAACTACATAGATCAACCTACGCATTTCATTTCAATCATTAAATCAGATTTTTTTTACATAATAATAAAACACCAAGATTTTTATTTTGTTTTGCGTTGGCGTATTTCAAACATGCCCGCTAAACACTTCCTTGTATAAAACTCACTTCAAGAGTTTCATCCGGGAATATATTTTATTTTCATATTCCGATATTAAAATATTAATGGAAATTCATGGCTGAAGAATTACGGAATATATTATCACAAAATGAAATGAATTTGTTTCGAGTTTTTTCATTGAACTCTATTTAAATTTAATTTAGGTAAGTATATCAATTTTTATTACATTATACCCATCTTACTTTCCATTTTTTTTATATAGACTTCCTTAACTCTTTGTATGGGCTTCTCCAGAAATTCCCATCATTTACAAGGTTTCTAAATGCAAATATCCCTTTCCCAATATGGAAACATGTCATATAATTTTAGATTCAAACCTCATCACCTAGTCGTGTAAATAAGCTAAAAACCTAACTGAAAGACATTGAATAGACAATCTAAGAAACTTTAAAGTGAGTTGGTACCAGAAGAAAAAAGTAACAAATTTAGTTATACCAATGTATTTATGTGGCAAACATTTCATCTCCTATTAATCGAGAGATAAGAAACTTCCATGCAATTCGTTGTTCAACCATTTGACATACTCTTGACGTAATCTCTCTTTCTTCTACTTCTTAATTTAGACCTTCTGGCTTGTTACTCAAGGGGTGGGGATGTGGTGGTTTCCATTGGAGGCGACTTCCATGGGGTTGGGCATGCAGTTCCATGTGATGATGATGAGTCTGGATGACTTCATTCTTCGTTCAACCTTAGTAAATCTCCATTATACATATTTGCAATAAAAAGATCACAATAAATTTTATATGCTAATAAATAAACTTTTTTATCATTTGATGCTCCTATTTTAGATTACTTCATATTATTATGATCCTAGGATACCTAAAAAAAAATTCCGGCTACTAAAACATTGCTTTAGATTTTCAGCCTAAAAAATGAGTTTAACCAAAACCTTAATGGTTATACTATGAGTATGACCTCAGAGTTTGCAATTGTGAATGTTTAATGTTAAAACTCATCTCATTGTCTTACTTGGTATTTTCTTTGAAATTAAAAATTAATTTAGAGTCACGTTTTCCTTGTTGTTGGCTATTTTTTCAAACTCGAGTCTAACTATATTTTTACTTTCAATAAAGGTGTTTTGAACGTAAAAAGGATACATTTATTTTATACGATACGTTTTTACCCCTCGTTCGTGTAATATAGGACAAAAGAAGGATTGAATAAAAGGTAAAACTTAATTATTATTTTATATTGAAGGAGCTTTGCTACACTTTAAAGAACTGAAGGAATCGTCAGCGGCATAACAAACAGACGTCCCCGTACCTGAGCAAACTGTTAAGTGTGCGACGTGAGGAATCACAATCAATTTGAACCACCATCTAGCTGGCGGATACGGCGACAAGGAATATTTTTATTTTATTGTGTTGTCGTATGTACACCGAGAAAATGTAATTTGTTCCGGAGAGAATATTATCAATGATATTTCCCTCAATTGAATTTCCACTAGGACTCAATTGAATCATAAAACTGATAATAATAAAAAGTGATACCTACCCTTTTTCAACCGTAATATTATAAGGTACCTACAGGAGAAATGGTTTTTTTTCGTTGGAAAATCCAAACCTTATTTCATCGCAATGCAATCTATTTGCCCATTCACCGTTGATCTTCGTTCCGTGCAACGGAATTAATAATTTTCATTTAGCTGTTTGTATGCAAATCAAACATTTGTACAGGTTATGAACCCAATAAAATGGTTTTCAAACAATAATTTCTATTTTGTCAATCAGAAATAAAAAAAAAAACTCAATCCAAATATTTCACAGATTGTTGCTTAGCCGAGTGCCCCTAGATACGAACTTCAGGTGCTCAAAGATAAAGTGTTGCGGTGGTCGAATTCTGTGACACTCGTGTGGTCGTAGAGTCCAATTTTAGACAAAATAGACCTTGTCTTATTTCGGACAGGGGTACTCCGATCCCACCGTCGAATCGTACCTCCTCACCATGTCAGTCCCCCGAAACTCGGCAACGACACCGCGACAATTGGTAGAGATTCATGAGCATGAGCAGGATTTACATGAGCTCCATAAGTTCAAAAGTTTGAACGACAAAGCTGATTATTCTTGCAATCTCTCAATTTTTCATCCCAAGGTCCCCCTTTTCTAAAATCTGTCTTTTTGGTCCATCTTTTCTAAAATCTGACTTTTGGTCCATCTTTACTAAAATCTGACTTTTTGTCCTACTTTCTTTACCCGGTTCTTCTCACTTTGAGAACTTTTTACCTATGGTAAAATCTGGGTATTTGAACTAAAATAATCATTCCTGCATTGTAAAAGTTTTGATGCTTTTATACAGTTTCGAACCCTACGCTCCAGTATAATATTTTCTTTTCTTGCAAAATTCAAGTAAATGATGCCATATAGGAGAAGAATCTTAAAGTGAAACAGACTTTAAAGAAAGATACTCGCAGAATCGATAATTAAACTGAAGACATGAAAAGTCGTCCATAAAATCAGCTATGGCGTAAAATTGGGGCAAAAGAAAGAACTATAAAAGAAAGAATGAAACCCAATAAGTCTGACGAGGCTGTAAAATGTTGTTTCAAATTCCCAGCATTTTAGCAAAAATATTTGAAAACCTTTCGAAGTGAACAAAGTATGTATAAAATTACCCTTTAGTAGACATTGTTTGAACCCTTTCGTTTGAACGAAACAATAAAATTGGCATCTTTGTATCCTACCGCGTGGTGGTAATGACTTGTCTGATTCCTCTACAAAAGCATTTCACCTACCGTTGAATTTCGTAATTCAATTTTCATACGGCGCAAAAGGATGTTAAGTCTTTAGTAGAAATTAATAATACGTTAAGAGCAGTTTGTAGGGAAATCGTGAATCGTGTTTATTCTGAATATATGATATTGATATTAATAATAATTTAAATTCACACCACCCACTCGATTATTTTCCTACCTGTTCAATTGAACAAACAAAGTGAAGAGAGAATAATAGGATTATTATAATTATTATAATTCAAATACACAATCCAATTGTTCAAACGATCGAATTTTAACCGGAAAGAAACGAGAGATATATTTTTTTAAATTAAGCTTTTTATCAAACCAACATAGTTTTTTGGAAAACATTTTATAATAGAATTGATTGGTGGTTTTCATAATATTATTGAAATAAATTAAGGGAGAAATCAACTTTTTATGATGAAATATTTTACATGTTCTTTTATATTTTAATAGTGTATCTGACTCAAAGCGTGTGGATGTTTTTAAAAGGAAAATTGATACGTTGCATGCAAAGTGACATTGGTTATGTTAGGTACCGCGCGTGTTTAGATGTGTACTACAGACCGTAATATAATCACCATTTCTGAATAAAACTCACTTTAAAAAAAAAACTGTAAAAGTACATTATATCAATTACAACTTACCCTTCTGTTGTTGGCCGAAAAAAAATAACGATATCGAAATAAAAGACAAAAAAGCTGTCATGGGAAAAATCTGCAGAAGAAAAAAATCGAAGATGCGTTATTCATGACTGTGACAAAAAAAAAATTAAATCAAATATTAAGTACCTAACCAAATCCATTGTACTCATTAAAGGCTTTTCTTATTTTTTTTTCTTCTACTACTTGAAGATGTTCTGTTATTTTTGTCATCTACATCTCTATAAGAAAGAATATACGAGTTTGAAAGTGGACTCGAAAATTCTTTCTTAATACGCTCAAATAATTTCTACATATTATGTACTCTAAATAACAATTCGTTGACTTTTCTACATCACGATTCCAAGATTTTCACTGTAAAATGGACACTGAAATATTTCAACGTCCAACATTGCAACGTTCAACATACTGTCCAACTCTCTCTTTCCAGTTGAATGCACGGATGGTGCAGGACGATTAATGTTGACAGTCTGTTCCCTTATACTTCTTCAACATGCTGAACACAATAATACTAGAAATAAACTATGTGGCATACTTTGATATAATATCCGGCTCGAAGGACCAATAATTAAAAGACTTTAAAAAAGGCTTTAAATCGCCACCTGATCATTGTTACACGTCAAAATGTCGTCAATTGAAAATAATTTGAACTAAAATTTCAATAATTTTTCAAAATGGGTTCGGGTTTTTTATTACGTCCATTTTGTACCGACTACCCGTTCGTACGGTTTCGGAAGTTCAAAGTAAAATAAATATGAGTTTGTTTGACAAAAAAATGACAGTATGAGTACATTGTGGGTATTAATAATTTTTATTTTAGCCCTTAGTCAAGGGTACCTTCCCAAAAACATAAACAGAGTATGCTTTCAACTTTTGAGCACAGCCTTATTATATAATAGGGAGTGTATGTCGACTAATGGTGTATTGGGGAAACGAGGATATGATTAATTTATGACACGATGTAGAGGGCAACAGTACATCCTGTCTGTTAGGACATGGTTAAAAGGACAAAAATATTAAACTTTTCTTGTTAGTCCACAGCTGTTCATGTTTCAAAAGGTAGCAAATGCAAATATAATTTGATTTTTGAGTAAGGATTTTTTTTTTTTTACTTTTGATTACATTTTAAATTTTTAGATTGTTATAATGTAGAGGTGTTGGTTAATGAAAAGAATGAGTATATTTTTCTGCTAAGATGGATTCTGACTGAAACATAATAATAAAATGATACTGAAATTTTGAGTACCTACCTATTCACTTGTATAAATAAATAAATGCAGTGCACACGGTTCGCGCGCCTATTATATTATTTGGATGTGTCCGGCCCATCGCGGTCTGTTAATTCTCAATTCTGCAGTGATTGTGGGGTCTTTATTAAGGCTATTTATAGTTCATCGTTATGCCTTATACCTACTTCACTCTCCACTATCACTGATAGGACCAAAGATTTTGCGGAGCACCTTGCTTTCGAATCTTTCCAATGCTCCCTCGTCCGACTTAAATACTTATCGCCTCACATTCTGAAAGTGTCAAAACTGGTCAAACCAGGGTTTTGTATAAGATCAAAAAGGTGTCGCGATTTCCTCTGCCTCTGGAGCCCAAAGAAGCATCGGTTCGCAGCTAAATTTCTACGTTTAATTTCAGTAGAAACATCGTTTTAACTTGTTACCATGGTGCCCAGGCTTGTACCTTCGTAACTTTTAGTGAGTTTGTACTCACTTAAAGTTTCGAAGCAGAATTCATCGATGATTTGGTTTGAAGGTTTCTCGATGTTCACGTTAGTTCGTACAACACTGTCCTTTCACATATCCTAGATAACGCTTCGACTAACCGTACGCAAACATAGGAATAATGAATGTGTATTATAAAGGGACATCGAGACAGTAAACTTATCACAAATTCCATTACAAGACTTAACACATCAGGTGAACAAAGCGCTAGTCCTGTGTGTGACATGGTCTCAACAAATTAATGTCATATGTAGTATGATGGTTGTATTGTGTGCTGCTTGTTATGTCATATTACTGGAGTGAGCTTAAGACAGTTCAGTGAAAATGTTCAATTTTCAAGAAGTTTGGAGCTCTTAATCTCAAAACTTGTTGACGCTATGAATATTTTGATTGGAAAAACATGAAAACAAAATAAATATAAATTAAAATTATTAGTTTTTAACTAATAAAAACAGTAAAATGATTTCATAACATTCATTGGTTTATAAAAAAGCATAGGTAGGTATTTAATAAAACCGAAAATAGGAATCGAAACCTATTACGATGCTTCTCAAGCAATTAAACGATTTTTTATTTCAGTCAAATATCAAATGAATTCATTTCAAAACAATATTCGCTCTATTAGGGTGCATTTAAACCAAACGAACATAATAATATGTAGTTCTAGAGCTGGAAGAAGAGTACCTATATTATTTTCTTGATCGTTGATATGAACCCATATTAATTAGTTATAGCTTGTTATTGTTACCATGGTGTCCAGTATCAACCATCAAAGAAATTATGCTCTGTACCACTAGTATAAGTTTTCGAAGATCGATTATCGAAAGAGTTTCGAAAAATCTCCATATAAAAATGATCAAATGATTCAATCGTTAGCTTTCGATGAAACTGGTACTAGCCCCACTGTTTCTAGATTCGGCTCTACGTTCGTTTGGTGTAAACGATCACTAACGAGAGGTTTTTTTAATAGTTTACTTACTTACTTTATAAAACAAGTATAGCACACTACATTATAAAAGGTTCTTGAGTTATTCTATAGCCTTCTAGATTATAACCTATTTAAATTCTTGTTAGGACCTAATGTGCTGCTTGGGAAACTATTGACAGGTTGTCAATTGTTTTTCGTAATTGAAATTATTGTTTTCTCTTAAAATTATAATTTTAATAAAAAATATTGAGTTTGAGAAAACGGGTAAGTAGTAACCAATGTTATTGTAGACTTTTTTCTCAATTTTACATGCATGTTTCTGTTTTATTTAATCAGTTTTTAATTTATCTTAACTTACTGAATTTTCTATTGAAAATAGTTTGGCATGCCCCTGTATACGTAGTTGAACCTTCTTTATAAGCTGACAGAATTAGGTTTTAGTCAAACGTGATGAATGTCCGAGAAAATTGAAAGAAGCAGAACAAGAAATGTGTCCATTACAATCAATAAAAATAATTATAATACAATGTCTGCTTTTTTCTACTCAGAAGGTGAAATATTTATGTGTACAAAATACTCAAATGATTTTTCTGTTTAGCTGGATTTGGTGCTAAACTCAGAAGAAGGAGGAGATTTGTCGGATTTCATCACGAACGGAGAATGGTATTTAATAGGTGAGTTACCTACCTTTTTTAATTAAAACTTTTCCATTATTTTATGCAAATTATTTTGGACGTATTTAACAGACGACTCTTGATTCATAATGTACTTACTATGTACATAATAAAACATATTATACGTACGTACGACGCTTTAAGCCCATATAGGGAATACTGTTAATTAATTCAATTTGAAGCGATTGCTTTGACTCTGTAAATTTATGTATATACGATATAATAAAAAAGATTGACTTCTGAAAGATGGGATCGTAGTTTTGAATTCTTTTTGATGATAATAATATACCAATTCATAAATTAAATTAGCAACACCTTAGAGGTTGTTTCTTTTGGCTAAATTTAAATTTTTAAACCTACTACAGTCCGTAAAAATGAAATTTGTGTGCTATCCGTGTGACAACTTTACGCTACAATATGATTTAAACATATCCAAATCTTCTTCTTCGTGTGCCGTATCAGGTCACCCCGATGTTGATGATCACTTCTGCGAAAGCTTCTCTGTGTTGCGCTATCCGGAACAACTCCTCCACGCTTCTTATTCCGGTCCAGTCCCGAACATTTCGCAGTCAAGACATCTGCCTTCTCCCAACCCTTCTTCTCCCCTCTATTTTACCCTTCATAATAAGTCGGAGTGAGGTGTATTTATCACCCCTCCGCACATGACCCATATTATAGGAGATCTTACGCGTCTTAATAGTCATTAGTAGCTCACAGCCAACTCCGGCTCTGCTCAGCACCTCCGAGTTTGTAACTCTCTCAGTCCACGATGTGTCTAGCATCCGCATGTGAATCCACATTTCGAAGGCTTATATTCTATTCATCGACCTTTAGTGTCCACGGACATGTCAATTAATAAAAATGATTAACAAAAACTGAACCTACTACTAACAGCTTTAAAAAGACAGCTCGACAACGGATAGGATTAAAGAATTTTAAAGTGTTTTTAACTTTGAAGCGCTTTTAATTAAAAATGTAGGAAACTTGTTCTGCAAATAATTTTAAAAACTTCTACGTCTCCTTAACTGTTTAAAAAGGTATAACACTTGCTATTAAATAGGCAAAACATTGACCAAATAACAGTTAAGGTAGTAGAGGGTTGTGTAAGAAATAGCGGCGGTCATGTCGAACATGAATTATAAAAATATTTCTCTGTTTTTGTTTTTTATTTTATTTACATATTTTAGCTACTTTCACCTCAAACTAAAAATGAACCCTCTACAAAATTAACTGTTATTGTCTCATCAGGGCTTAACGCTATAGGCTACAAATATTTTTAATACGTTAATTAACGACAAAGATATTAAATTTTTTCAGAAAAATCTCGTAAGTACAAATCGATTTGATCATGTCGTTTTGTTAGAATTCAGGTAGGTATCTTGAAACTGTATTTAAATCTCATTTAGTTAGACCGTCCGTCGCGTCGGTAATTATATACGGTTTTGTTTTTTTTGTACAAATAGGGATATTCGAGAATAGGGTCCTGGGCTTCTCTAATATATATATTAGATAACTGTATCATAATAACATTGTTATGCTGTTCAAATGTAGCTCTTACACGATTTTATCCATAAACATTCTTATAGCTGAACACCCAATGTATATTATAATACCTAAAAATATTTATGAATATAAAGCCCTTTCTATTTATTTTTTTACAAAAATATGTAAACAACCCACTCGTATTGTAGAAGCAAAAAATACACGTAGGTACATCCCACTAGTACGAGTAATAAACATACATTTTTAAAAATTGTGTAGGTAATATAAAGTATGGTTTCATACAGGAAATATAATTAATAACAGAAAAAAAAATCAAAGCGGGCTGTTTGTACGGCAGGCGCTGTATTACGTTATGTGAGCTCATATTGTGGGAGGGAGAAATAATATTAATAGTAATCAGTGGGTGCTAGAGAGGGACACAGCTGTTGGTTATACAGTTCCTTTCATAATATTAATCCCACCGACTATAGGTACTAATAAAACCGTCCAACACTTGTGCTTTGGTTTAGAATGAAAAAAATATACTTGGTTTTTTATTTTGTGTACAAAGAAGAATGTTAGTTTATTCTACTTGGTATTTTCACTATATGTTGTTTTTGTGGTAATTTATACTCACAATAGTTACAAATGCAGTGAGAAACTGCCATGCATAAGTTTCCAAACAGTTGTTTATTCAATAATTTTTTTTACCTTACATGACGAGCCGAACAACATAGGAAAAAATGTTGTTGTACTTGAGTTTGCAATAGTACCTTATTATTTATTTGCAATAGTACTTGAGTTATTATTTGCAATAGTACTTGAGTTTGCAATAGTACCTGGCGAATATAGTGTAATAAGTTGTGTGTTTTTTTTTTCTCCACTCTACAATATAGTGTCTTTAGACAATGACAAACGACATTTCGCCTGCGTGTAAGCGTTGAACTTTCGCTTGACATAAAAAGAATAGTGATACGACTTAATCCCTTGTTTCGTCTCTTTTCGCTCAATATTCGTAGACGAAGCGGGGACTTTTCATTACACCCGTGTCTTGCCTCGCCCGTCCTTTCATTAATTCAAGCCATATCTTACTCAAACATACGAGACTCCTGTAGATGTAAGGAAACAAAGAACACTGCGACTGTATTTGAGATCATTATGCTTTGTATACTTACTTACATATTTGTGCCATCACAACTCGGTAGATATCGGTAAAGATTTGACAGTCACTCAGCACTTTGACTTTATGCCTTATATTTACTCACTATATATTTCACTATAACTAAACTTAATTATCTTTTAATGAATATGATTTCACTCGAAATGAACTAAATTATACTATTAAAACTTCATAAAACATCAATGCTGAATCATAATGTAGTATTTTTTTAATGCGTTTCTTTGATATTTCGATTTTTTGGATACTTCATTATGATTCTCACTGAAAACAACAGCCGTTCCATCGCAAATCTACTTATGTTTTAGGATTGAAATCTTATTCACAAATCAAATCAAAATAATATATCATTAAGCAATCAATTAGGGGTAAAATTTATCGTAACTCTATACCCCTCAGGGCCCTTATTCTCGTAGCGGTCTTAATACGCTCTTATCTTGATTGACAATCATAAAATGGCGGATTGGTATTCACAAAACAAGATATCCAGTAGATAGCTTAAAAATTTGTTATGTTTGAAATATCTGTATGAAAATTGTTCAGTTCAAGATAGGATTATGACTAGATTCCGATAGTTTTGTGAATATGACTGCTTGCGATCGTGTCTTAATCTTATCGTTAAGTGATTTTTAAAAGCGATTGATTACGAGAATAGCCCTACTGTTCTTCTTTTAAAGAACGGGGTGCACTTATAGGCAGTGGCGTACCGTGGGTTTTCGCCGCCCGGGGCGGGCGGCGAAATTTGGCGCCCCCTCTAATAAAATTTGGCGCCCCCCTCCTATAAAATTTGCCCCCCCCCTCCCCCCGAAGGTAAAAAAAAATCTAAATAATTAAAGTACCTAAAGATATTTATTAAATAAATGATTTTCATTTACCTACATACTTACATCTCAAGAATATAGTACAAAAAAATCAATTTTAGGACAGAGCTAACTTGTGACAGATTTTTTTACCTGCGGATTTACCGCAATTTTTTTTAAGATCTTAACCCGAAATTAAATGTTATTTGTAATCAAAATAATAATTCTGATTTTATCAATCTGGTCGTGAATAGTATAGCGCAAGCAGATTTTGCCGCCCTCTGAATAGAGGCGCCCGGGGCGGTCCGCCCCCCGCCCCCCCCCCCCTCGGTACGCCACTGCTTATAGGTGGTCTTTTTCGTCACCAAATACTCGATGAGAATAACAGTAAGTAGGTACATACTTCTCGGCTAACTTTCATTGGGCTATATCAAAAGGTGCATAATATAAGTGAGAAGTTGAAAAAAAAAGTTGCAAAGTAGGTAGGTAAAAGGTTCGATGTAATGTTGTGAACAAGAGAGCAACCAAATTTAAAGACTGCAACTGCTGTCATGTAATATTTGGCGCCAGGGTATGAATAGGTATATTATCCAATTTAATCATAGTATATGGAATATACATGAGTCTTGTGATCGGATTTCAAAAAAAAGAAATAGATTTCGCTGAAATTAATTTTCTCGACGTTTTCGAGGGTGTAGATTCCAAAAATGCAAATAAAAAATTAAAAAATACAAGAAATTTGGTAGAATGGTTAGCCCCTCGATGTGTCGATGAGTCAGTAAAATGTTGAGATCTGTACCTTCAGGGGAACCCTCTTAAAGTATCCAAAGAAAATTTCACTTGGTCTAGAAAAGGGCTAAAAAAGAAAAAAAAAATTTCTTCGATTAAATTTGGTATACTGGTTGGTCTTATGCTCCTACACAAGCAAGCACGTAAAATTTGAGGTCCGTAATTTCAGTGGGTCCCCCTTAAAGTGCCGATTAATATTGAATATGTAGTTCTAAAGCAGATAGTAAAAAGCTCCAATAGTCGATATCATTTTAAAGTTTCTATGATAATTCCAAGGATAAATTCATTTTAATCGTTAAATTATGAATTTTTATGCAAAGATATGTTTTACACGAAAAGGCTGTTATAATATACTACGAGTTCTGGGCTACCCTAGGTTAGCAGCTTTTTTATTAATGTGTCATCTTTATTGCCTATTGGCTTTGTTGGTGCACAACAACTTTCTAATTATGTTTAGATTCTTGTGACCATTTTTCAGGACTAGATCTTAACGAATATTTTTTAAATTATTTAATTGTTACGTTTATATATTTTTTTTGAAAAATAAACTATGACACTGCTAATCTAATCCGTAATCACTAGATTAGGTTTTACAACTAGGCTACCGATTAATAGATAATTATCTTAATCTAGCTACCATATCGGTACGCTACATGCTTATAATTTCATTCCAGAAAAAAGCATGTTAGATTATTAGCTAATTAATTATTATAACCGACACTATCCCGCAATGTTTGAAAATTCCACAAAGCTTAAAAAAGGATGGCGTAAATATTATGTACCATTCCATGCACCTTTATAATCCCATTGCAAATATAAGATTATAGCAATAATTAGTTGCAGTAACGAGTTGATATTTTCCTGCAGTATGGTTAAAAACAAAACATTATTAATATTTTTGCTCGTAACTGGATTAAAATGTACGGATATAAGTAGTAATATTATTATGAAGCGAGTCGTTTAGTAGTAATGAAAACACTTAGCTGAGTTTTTCCATGGCTCTATCATTACTCTCTTTCATGTGTCGCCTTCGTGATAATCAAAGAATGCACTCTCAAGGATGCATTTAGTTTTAAACGAGACATTATTTTCAATTTTATTGAAACTCGAACGTAAATTCTGTATTAAGCTAAATTACTTTATCATCCTGTTAAGTGCACATTCTAAAAAAATTCTACTGACAGTCATCATGTTTCAAAATTAAAATTCAGCCTAAGATAATTTTTCAAATCCATGGGCCAATTTACGGTTGAGGTTTTCACCCCCTGTGTCTCTTCGGTGGAGCTATATCTTAAATGAAGCCATGGCCTCCAACTTCTTATATCTTCCGATGCGGATCGCCAATCAGTCACATCCAGAAGTTGTGCCGCAGAGATTCTGGCAAATTTCATCATTGTATATTCTGATACACCAGATTTCTTCATCATTCATTGAGCTCAAGAGTTTACGCAACATTCCGTTCACCTGATTCCAGCATCTTGAGGATTTTTTTCCCTTATTGTCCACGATTTACCCCTTATGTTCCAATCCAATCCAAACTCCCTTAAGACCCCACTGAGGGGCATAGGGAGGCAACAAGAGCTCTCCATTGCGCTCGATCTTGCGCAACGTTAATGAACTCCTCCCACACGGTCTTCCTCATCCTCGGGACCCTGATGGGAGGAAAAACAGTGCTCTCCTCGGCCAACTGTCATTCGGCATCCTTAACACATGTCCCAGCCAAGTCCATCTCCTCCACATAATAGTAGAGGTGATGGGCTCACGCTGGGTGCGCCGGCGTATAGCGTCGTTCGTGATGCGGTGGTACAATCTTATACCCAAAATTCTCCTGAGGCACTTCGTTTCGAATGCAGATACTTTGTGTGCCTGGGCTTTGGTCAGGTGCCAACCCCTAATGTTACCACTCTCTATTTTAGAATTGTTTTTTTTTTTGACGTTTTTGAATTTCAGGATTGATACGCACTGGGTAAAGAATGTTCTTTTTTTCTTCTGCGACCCTCCGTTTAATTTCCGCGTGGCCTTCGTTTTTATTTGAATGCCAGGTAGGCAAATGCATCAAAATCTCTATTTCTGTAGAGAAATGACCATAAGGTAAACCTATTTGAAACTTTTTGAGCAAAAAAAGGTGGATCACACTCGCTTATCACACACCCATCATTGACATTTGACTGACAAGCGTTTTTTCATTGGACGAAACTGCAACGACAAGCCTTTATTTATTTTTGATAAAAAATACAAAAATGAAGCAAAATAGACACAAAACAAAGCAATGAATTAAAAGCAAAACAGAATCAAAATCAATCGGCGATGCTGAAAAGGTGTAAAGGGCCCTTTCAGCCTTCTGTCAGCAAATAGGTCATATATGCGATATTTGCTCTGTAAATAGAGAACAGGCACCTGTTAATTTATTATACGTACATTTATTAGTTAGTAGTTAGTAGCAGACAATAATATTTGGACATATGCGGAACAAGGTCATTCTTTAGAATCTTGTCTCATTCATATATTGATCAGTGATTGTATTCCTAAGTTCATAAGAAAGAGAACCTTCCTACGAATAATTCAAATAAGATTATAAAGCGATATCTATCCCGAATAAAGCTACTACTAAAAGGTCTAAATTTTTATATGGCTTTCTATCACTAGTATATAATAATAAAAAAATGTTTATTTTTCTGATGAAAAAATATTAAGTTAAGAGCTAGTTAAGTACAACTGAACCAAATGGACTTTTGTACTCGTAGCGTATTATTATTTTCCTTTACTCTTTTGTGTATTTTTGAATTCTTTTGTGTGGTTGTTCTTGCAGTCGCTAGAAAAAAATATTGTACCATTCCGGAGAAACCTTTTTGTGTCAAATGTTCCGCAACAGATAGCCGGCAAGTTGAGGGGAAGGTTTCTGAAAACAATACAAGGTAGTCAGTCCTCGTTGAAATAAAAACAACCTCATCAGGGTTTTAAATTTTTACTGAAACAAAACTTTTATTTTCTTTCTTATTCACAATACAACTTTACAAACGATACGGATAATGAATATTACAATTGACTATAGGTGTTGTGTTATGAAAACTAGATGGCCATCAATTACCTGCTACTTGGTCTTTGAGTCAATTCCTGAAATCACATCACTCGAGGAATAACTCTTCTCTGACTAAATAAATTTCTTAAAATTAAAGTTTTAAGTCAAAATTATAAAGACTAATTTCACAACTTTGCTGCTTTCAACTTCATCAAATACGGTGGAAGTACGTATCAAAGTTCTGTTAAATTAAAAGGCGACATTTATGAAAGTTCTTTCTGTTTCGATTTAACTTCTAACTCCTGACATAGCTTTTGGACATTTTTCTTTTTTTTCCTGGAGATGAAGAAAGGCCTTTCAAAGTCTGCGTACCTGCAGAGTTATTAATGAAGAAGTTAAGAACTATGTACTCGAATATTGGGTGTTCACCCGTTTTTTGCATTTTTACTTTATGATTCACGCATCCTTACCTACATCCAAATCCAAACTCCCTTAAGGCCCCACTTAGGGGCATAGGCTCTCCATGGGTCAAGTTGTCCAGAGTCTTCTTTTACTGTAAGCATTGTTTTTTTTTTCATTTTCTTCCAAAAATCCTTCCATCCTGTTGGATGAGCGGCTTTCTGATTTCGAACCAGTTGTATACAGACCCTTCTTAGTCTTTCTTGAAGCAGTTATTGATAGTTTATCACTCAATAAACTCGACATCAAACCAATTAATGTAAATCGGTGATAATTAATTATTGACCTGAAGCTTTAACTCATTATTTTTCTTCCACTAAAGGAAGCAAAGTTTTATAAACGTTCTTAGGCTGTATTATAGATCCAAGATCATAAAAAACCGAATCGATTTACCTTATGTTGTGAGCAGAAGAACATACTCTGAAATGCATGGATTAGAAATTACATTTGCCTACTCGTTTTTTGAAAACCTCTGTGTTAGAATTTTTATATTTTCCTATCATAAAAATACTGTGAAAATTACACGGACAGTTTGATTTAAATGGCCATAAGAGAATATTATATTTCTTTGTAACAAAATGGCCTCTATTTTAATAACATACGCCAGAGAGAATATAATGCCTCACTATATTTTTAAGCACACCATAGGAATAATTATTGTATTATTCTGAATTATCATATTTTGAAGGAAGGTACGCGGCGCAGACCCTAGCATCAATCTAGCTGAAAATTTTGTTAATTTTGAAATTAAATAATAAAGTTAGTTCATTTTAATTCTCGGAAAATAAAACCCATGTGTTAATTCAAGTGAAATAAATTAGAATCAAGTGAATGCCCTTATATTGTGAAGATATGACACATGTTTTCTACCAACACAACATCTTCGATGATCAGTTGTAGAAATGAGAACCTACTTATTGCCTCAAACGGATCTGTTTGTTAGAAATTTTCCATCAATAGTATTGCCCTGTTCAGGACCTCCCAATCGCTGATCTCCAAGTTTACGCCAAAATCTTTAATGAATCCACCTTCTTTAATTTTCATGATATTCGCTCTGATCTCTACGTTTCGCTTCGTAAAGAATTATGGAGCAATAATATGCAACACGCCGGCGCACCCAGCGCATCAGGCCTATCACTTTTATCATTTTGGATAGGAGATGGGCATGGCTAGGACAGGTCATAAGGATGCCGAATGACAGCTGTCCGAGGAGTGCACTATTCTTCCCCCCATCGGCTTCCAGGGACGAGTACGACACTCTTATTCAGTAGGTAACTATCATTAACCGCAGGATTAAAACATCGATGCTTTTGAAGCATGAACATCCGAATCCGAAATGCTATCTGACCGACCAATCATGTGGTTTGTGTAAAAGGAATTTCGGGGAATCACATCCAATTTGTCAAAAATTGCTCGTAGGTCAATTTTCTCGGTATAAACTGAAACAAACACATGAGTCTTATTTTTTGTGTAGATGCGATAGCGGAGTCCTTTTAATTACGCGTACACGCTGTCATGTGGAAATTACAATGGCCAGTATGTAGAGGCATAATTCGGCCCATATGTCAAACAGTGAGCCTCTTAACCCAGGGTGCTCCTGAATAGCAATAACGTCCAGCATCAAGTGTGGCAACACTGAGGGTTGTACATTATAATGTAATGTTATTTACAGGGACGCCACTGGGGTGACCATATTTCTTTTTTTCTTCTTCATATTGATTTTAAAGCAATTGGTAAAGAAAGCATAATGCCATCATGTTACAAGATAGGTACATATACCTTCTTGAAGATTATTCAGATTCATGTTCATTATCAGCTGCGATTGAAAATAATTGGACATCAAATTCACTTTTTCTGTTGTATTTAAATGAATACATATTTATTCAATTTTTTTATTGCAGTTAAATCTATGAATATATAAATTTATGAAGCAAGTAAATGATACATAAAGGGAAACTGACGTTTTTGAAGAGAAAATAAATATCCAAGGAGTCCCTCAGTGGACACCCAAAAAACACGCTATTTAATTTTCTTTACATAAGTGTTTATTCGACTGACTGAGGCCATTTTTTTAGTCAAAGTACCCAACTTCTTCCTTCCAAGGCTCTAGAAAAATAGGTTGTGGAGGGTCTCGGGAGCTTTCGGCAATCTTTTCTAGTGCTACTTGTGTATAATACTTGATAAAAAGTAAAAATGTTTATACCTTTTCTTACCTATCCAAGTTCGGTCCCAAGGTGGAACATGTGGTCGGCACAAGGTCCCTCCATGTACGAGTAGGTACTTTTGTCTTATGCAGGCCGTTCCACTTCTACACTACAAGTACCAGGTATAGACTCGTACAATGCTAAGGCACGGCCTTCCTCATCTTCTTTTCCCGCCCGGATTTGAGAATGAGGATGACTCAAGTAATGGAGGGCTATAAAAAAATGTGTTCTTCCGGGGGTGGTAACTTTCTTTACAAAAACATACCACATCATTCCCAAAATGCACCGTGATTATTGGTCTTTTTAAAAATTAAATAGGCAAAAAAATTGTTTGGACCATCAAAAGAGTTTCATTCGGACAATACGAAAATTCTTCTTTAATCAAATGGACTAAATATTAAATGTAAGCCATTCTATAATCCTTGTTTATTTATTTATCGTTTGGCAAGTCGTCGAAATTTTGTCACAGCGTTAAAGTCTGACATCCAGCGCCACCATCCATTCAAGAAATTCTGGGGATAAGCTGACGGCACTCTCGATGGTACCAGGGAAAGCACGAATGGGGCAGTCGTGCAAGATGTGGTGTATAGTCCTTGTAATAATGTCTTTTAAATTCAAGATCTATGATGTAAATAAAAATTAATATGATTGTGTTCACCCTTTGAGGAAGCATCCTGTACTAATATAGTATGTACGTACACGTGACAACATAACCTGCAAATGTTCGCTAGTTAACGAAAAGGTAAATTGGATTTCGTGGGTTAATTACAAGTAACCAAAATCACCCTCTCTGTTACTTATTTTTTTCTTTCTCTCTTTTTTTTTTACTTCACTCCTTTACTTGCGAACCATAATATGTACTGTCACATAAAAGTAAACCTTCCCCTAGCGTTGCCAACTTTCTCGGGATTTTCTTGTAATTACAGTCTTTCTTCGTCGTCTAGTTTGCCTAATTTATAGTGCTCAGTTTCTTTTACAAAAAAGGCATCTCCGAGTATACTTTATTACTGCACATGAAATATTTTGAAAAGTTTTTACTATCAATAGTTTCAACTTTAGGTCCTTAGTATATCAAAAGTATAAAGCTTCACTAAAAGAGAGCATATTTTTTGTGGGAACATTATATAGAATTATGATGAAATTAATTGTTATTGTAAGTAAATTTTAAGACATTGTGGGTTTGTTTTTTTGGTTGATGAATCTGTGCTGACCCAAATGAACACAATAATAAGACTCTTTGACTCGTTCACGGTAAAGGTCTAAAAGTTTTTGCCGTGAAAGAGGAAGACATAGGCACCAAGGATTAGTCCCACGAACTCCAGAACGAAACTCAGCTACGAAATCACTAGGATACCAAATATTCAAAATATCATTTTCGCAACACTTTTGGCTATATTTTGTTATGGCAGTAATTTTATACCCACTTAGGGGTAGGTACAGGAAGGAAACAAGAACCCTCCACTGGTTCGCTGACCTTTTTCCACACCATATCCAGATCCCTCGGCCCTATCTCGAAGAAATACGTCTGTGAGTGTGTGTGTGTGTGTGTGTGTGTGACTGTCGGCGAAGTAGACTATCCATGTTATTATTATTGTCTATGGATTGTCCATTTTTATTTCTTTATTTTCTCTCTTTGTAATGATTTTGTATGGATTTTGTTATATTATTGTTGTTTTGTATTGTACACATGTGCATTGTTCACCGCAAAGGATTACTCTGTAATGGTTATTAAATGCTTAATTTTGACAGTAAATAAATAAATGAAAGACGGTATGTGAGGGTCTTTCTCGTCTTCAAAACTGGATGGATGGAAGGAAGAACAGCGCTATTTTTATATTCTGGCATAGTTAGTTATTTCCTTTGCCATATTATGTACTTCGAGGTGAATATTATGTACTATGGGATTCAAACCAGATTCGTGACCTATGCAAAGTTCTGATTCACCATAGAAACACGATATAAACACGGAGGGGCCGTGGTTCCGTGGTAGAGTCGCTGGCACCGCGCGGCTTTAAGCGGTGTGCATACAATTACTTTACACGTCCATGTGTGGAGGGATTATTTGTAATTTGATATGATATCGCTCTCAACATTTTGAGTACAGTTATTACAACGAAGTATTCCTATATTTTACATAAACTATTTAAAAAAAAAACCTGAATAAACGTGGGTAAACAAGTATACTTGACCGTTCCGACACTCAAGGGTATAAAATCCACTGATGGTCGAGCGAAGAGGCAAATGCATAGCGATGTTTTTATTTCGCTTAAAAATAATTGCCCAAAAAGTTTCTACCGTAAAAGACAGTGGTGAAATATTAACTTGAATCCAAATTTATCCAACGCTGAGACGAGAATTATCAAAATCGCGTAGCAAAACTTTTTCATCATTATCTTTTATTTTATGTCAGTTTTTTTTTTCCTTTATAAAACTTTCTTTTGTTTTCGGTATCTTTTGTTAATTTGTTGTTCTTATGATTCATGACAAATGCAAACAACGTCAAGAATGAATGGCGGAGTATTTCTAACGACTTTGTGTTTCTCTTTTTTCTTTGCATTTTTTTTTGCGGAGCAATTCTTACGAATGATATTTTTTTTTAACCTTAATGGTTAAAGTTTCCGGATTTTGTTTATTATTTCAAGCATGGATATATTTTCTTTTGTTCTAACAGAAATAGACCGGGCAACCAAGCTTTTGAATGAATATTGCACAACAGTTTGGAAAAATTATTTCTTAAAATCTCTTCAGTTTTTATTTTAAAACCCTGTAAAAAATGCCAATTCTATAACTATCTCTACGAACTTATTAAGTAGGTAAGTACTCAATTTTTTTGTTAAATATAGGTTATGATGTTTAAGGTCACTAAAAAAAGAATTAACGTTATTTAAAGCTTTTAATTACAAATGGCATGTATCTATTATGCCCTCGAGTTCCTGTAATATATTTTAGAGACAGGAAAATTCTAAATGGATTTAGGATTTAAGATTTTCAGCAACGGTGGATAATTTGACATACCTATATTTTTCATAGGCTAACGCGAAAAAAAAGGTAACAGCATATTGCTTCTGTCTGTATCATTATATAATTTGGTATCATGAAGTGATTCTACTTAATACACGTCCAAATTTTTCAAAATTGGTTTTCTCCTGAAAGTTAAATGGCTATCAGTTTTAGATATATGTAGAGGAGACAATCGCGTTTGGTAAATGTTGATCTCCAAACCCAAAAGACACTAAAAAAATATAAATTACACGGCGTTAAGCCTTTTATGTTATAATAAAATACTTAAAACGAAAGATTCAAGAAATATTTCGGAAAGTAATAATGTATAATAGTACGGCAAAGATGTTTTCATCATACCAAACATCACTGGTCACAATGTATTTAAATAAGCTTTTAACCCTAGCGAATGGAAACTTTCTGAGATCTGATTGACTTACGAGAAAGTTTCTTAATACAATCAATGATTGTTAAACATAGAACACTTTTGAGTAGGTACATTAATATCACTTGATTTTATTAGATAAAATAAACATCTAATAAAATAATAATTCATAGCATAAAAAATTACCGAGATAATGTCGGAGCAAAGTGTGAAAGAAAAATAGTAGAAGTGAGTCAAAGGTGAGTGGGAAATATACGGGCGCATTAAACTAACCGGATAAATGGTGCAGAAAATTTTTATATTTCTATTTCACGACCAAGTACGAGATTAATAATAATATTTCATCCACTTTACGTTCAAAAGTTTCCGCCGCACATCTGACACTGAGAGCTATGACCAAAGCTAGCTTTAATTTGTTACTCTATTGATAGAGAGCAAATGTTCCTCACGGTATAAAATTCTATGAAATCCGTTTCAATTTTGTTCACTTATTGAAAGTAATGATGTTTTCGGACCGTTTTTCCACGGGTTTCCCATAAAATAATTGACAAAATGTTTCATTTTCCAATAAATAAATAAATATCCACGTACTTTATCAACAACGTGTAGCAAAAACTTTGTGACCATTCTTACGAAAATCGCTTGGACGGAGAAGTATGAAATTTCGCACACTTATAATAAATTTATATAGAGAAGGAGTGGCGAATGTTAATATATTTTTAAATTATGCATGAAAAAACATATTATAATTAATAAAAAAGCATCACGCACACTACTGTAATGTTATTTACCTACTTATTTGATACACACACTCTAATGTATTTGACATTGACACAGACATGTAGGATCATTTTGTTTATCGTGGTCAAATTGAGAATAGATTAATATTGTTGGTCTTTAATAATACTTTTTTTTTTTTTTTTTTTTTTTATTTATTTATTTTCGCTACCTCCAAGAAACAAAGTTTCGCTGTCGGAGGCAGCACATAATAAAATTTTACATAGTTTGGTACATGGTAAAACTTAAGCCTAGTACATAGGTACCTATGAACTATTTAAACTATAAAATAACAAAGATAGATAGATAACTTAATAGAAAAAAACGTTGTAAGTACTTAGTACATATAACGCGTCGTAAGTAGGTACTTAGTACATATCAACATTTTAAATTTGACCAATCTATATCATTGTTTGGAAAGAAAATTGAGAAAAAGCGCTCGCTGTCAAAGACTTACTTTGACAATGGAACCTGAATAATGTTCAAACATAATTCAAATTAGTTATGGTCGAATTTCGAGCACTGGTCGACTACTAGTAATTATAATTTCATAATTTTTCTGTTATATTCAGGCTATTTGACTGGTTGTACTAAAGGCACCAGCAAAGCGCAAATTGTGACTGACTTCAAAATAGACGATTTTCTTTTTGTATTACGCTACCGAAAACTGATTTTTAATCGGAGCCATATTTTAAAATTGAAATTTGCATAGTTATTTATAAGAAAAAAACTGAATGTTCTTTGCGAGAATTTATATTTCAAGTAATAACCTAATAATTGTCTCTTCAATTCTAGAGAGAATAACATATAAAATAACGTAACAGAATCCCTTTTTGAGTCCATTTAGGGCTAAAGGGAGGCAACAAGATTTCCATTCTCGCGCAGCTTAGAGGACCTCTTCTCAAACCATATCCAGATCCCTCAGCTCTGCTTCTAAGAAACGGAACACGCCCTATTTTCAAAGATACTCAATTAGCATAAAGTGTTAATTGATAGATGAAATTTCTTCCGATAAATGGGCTTAGTCCAATGTGTAACAGACTTGCGTGAATAAGTGGGAAGTAAATAATATGTAACCGGAATCACCAATAGTAATTAAGAAAGTTGAAATTGAAATTTTTAGAAAATCATTCTTAAAAATTCTAGTTCTTGCTTGTTGTTTGCTTGGCGTCAATATAAACCATCAAGAATGAATGCTCTATTTTTTAGTTCTGGGTCTATGTTTGATTTGCCATCAATGCGTCTTCGTGTGTGCATGTCACACCTATCAGGGGACATGTAAATAGTGTGACTTGTCCTGAACAGAGTGTCACTCACAGGTGTCGTCAACTCTATAACCCCATTTCTCGAGATTACTGTCACATCGGGAGACAGCTGTTCTTAAAGTGCCCTCCAAGTAGGATATGGCAGGTCATGTCCTGCTGACATTTTCTCTGCCGGAGGTAGAGATGCCTTAATCTACATAATAATTCAGAAATATTTGTATATTTGCTTTTTATCGTATGTCGGAGCATCACGCTCAAAATACAAATGCTACGTCAGATATGAATCTGCGCAGAGCCGTGCAAAATGCCGGAGAAGGTTCTTAAATACAATTTGCTGGATTAACTTTAATATATTTAGATCTATTTAAAAAACTTTATTTTTTTAGGATCTTCATACAAAATATCAAAAAAGACAGTAAGCCATCTTTTGGAAACAAAATTACTCATGTAAACGTTGAATGGAATCTTGGTATTACGGTATGAAAATGTACTAAAATAATTGTAGATTGATTTGTTATACATATAAATGTTATTCAAATCATATTATTCTCAATAAATAAAGATTTAATGAAAAAAATTGCAAAATAATTCCTCCATTTTGAAGTTTGACATATTTTAGTGACAGTTGGGGTCGGTAAAACAGCTGCCTTTATCACACATAGAGGGTGTAGGGAATGTAGCTAAGATTCAAACCATTGAGAAAGTAAAACTTGCAAATTATGTAGGTAGGTTCGTATAATATTATTTGAGGTCGGTAAAACAGCTGCCTTCATCATTAGTCAATCACCTAAAATTTGTACCATTCCACACATAGAGGGATGTAGCTAAGATTCAAACCATAGAGAGAGTTACTAGCATAATAATATTATTCAATCGAACCTACCTACATAATATTATTATTATGTAGGTAGGTTCCATTGAACAGTGAAATTGAATCAAGTGTGAGATGTACTTAACATATTATGATACATGCAGTTTTTTTTCATGTGAGTGGCAAACTATAATATTTCTTCTTTCTATTTAATAATCTGTAAAGGGTCATTCTTCTCTCTTTTTATGAATTATTGTGAAAGTGTCATTCTTCTTTTTCTGTGCTTATGTCAGTTACAGAGGTCTGTTAAGCAATGTGAAGCTAGACTAGAACCTGTTTAATTACCTACCGATCAAGCCTAACAATCAAAAACGTAAAACAAGACGGGTATAAGCTAGTAAAGTAATAAAACAAAAAGAAATGAAACTTTCTTGCTAATTACTACCCAACTGTGCAATCTGTAAATAATGTCAATGCATACAGTACCAAACTACCGCCCACTATAAAAAGACATTAAAGACTATAAACATCGACCACCTGTTAGTTATAATAGCTAATACAGCGTGCAACAGCATATCGCATGGGGACGGGGCGATTCATCGTACTGGTGAGCCAGAATGTTGTTATCGTGTGGAAGCAGACGTCGGTGGCAAGCAATGGCGCGATGTACACACGTATTCACTTAACGATAATGTTCATTTAGCCAAGCGGAGGCGTCCTCTGGGACGCCTGCCAAAAACATTTCTACTTGCCAAATGATCAAACTCAACCAAATAGCTTACCAACAAACATTGCAAACTGTTTCTTTGAATGAAAAAAATCAAGTTCAAACCTATATCAATATCTATAAATGACAAAAAAAAAATGTTTCCGCGACTCGGAACCATCCGACCAATATACTCCAAACCGGAAGAAGATTTAAGACCACTGTCCATAAATATATATTTTTATTATTGAAATGAATTTGGGCTCACTCAAAGAAAATACAAATATGTGAACATGGTTTTAAACCACTAAAACTGATTTTGACCTCATTTGTTAAAGACTTTAACATAAAAACATTAATTTGTCCAATATCGACTGACTTGCTTATACTGTTATACATATTTTCCTAAAATTTCAATATTTGGATGTTCTTTCTTCTTCTTATTCTAGGCCTGAAAATCTTTTATAAAGAGGTGGGGTTAGCCCCTTGCGAGGTCGACTCCCAGCTGTCTATCCACCTATTTTTGGTGGTCTGCCTAGGAGTCGTCTTCCATGGGGTTGGCCGTGCAATGCAAAGTGAGGGAGTCTGGATGAGTCCATTCTCCTCACATGTTCATACCAGTATCGTCTGTTTTGCCTCCCCCATCTTACTACATCTTCAACTTCGCATATTTCCCGTGCCCTCGTGGTCCTTATCCTATCTCTGAGGATCTTCCCAGCAATGGTTGTTAGAGTCTTCGTTTCTGAGACTCCCAGTACATTTTTTGTTATGGTGTTATCCGCTCTAGACTCTATGCCGTACGTCATAATGGGTCGCACACAAGTTTTATACATTAGTTAGTTGAGACTGGCCAGGAACACCAACAAGGTGAAGGTCATTAAAAAAAAGTTTTATACTCTTTCGATTTTCATGTCGTATTATTTTACCCATCACGCCGTTTCCCGAATAGGGTAGGCAGAGAGTATGGACTTCCATTCTTTCCTATCCAAACAAACCTCT
The DNA here is from genome assembly GCA_963576905.1 of Mystacides longicornis. Classification (NCBI taxonomy): domain Eukaryota; kingdom Metazoa; phylum Arthropoda; class Insecta; order Trichoptera; family Leptoceridae; genus Mystacides; species Mystacides longicornis. The sequence continues at coordinate 27,646,193 of OY756426.1, read as the reverse complement.
TTCGCTTCTTCCAAACGCATAACATTCCGCATACATGCTCTTCTATTCCTTTTGCTCCTGACTTGGCCCTCCTGTAAGACGGCACTGATATGGTAGGACCATGTCGGCCTCGTCTACGTACACCCATTCTTTCAGATTTATATATCCTTTAAGTCATTCCCTCTACATGCTCAAATCACCGTAATTTATTCACTTTCATTCTAATCACTACGCTAACATCCACTCCACATTCCTTTATAATATTATCATTCCTCACCTTATCAATCAGTCTCTTTCCACATATCCTACGCAGTGATCTCATTTCTGCAGCATTTATTCCAACATCCAGATTTTTCGTCCATGTCCAAGTTTCACTCCCATACATCATGGATGGTATCAGGATTGCATTGTGCATCAACTGATTGGATTTAAGAGATACGTTCTTATTTCTCATTAGAGGTCTAAGTGTACCGCCAACCCCTCTTCCAGCCGCCAATCCTTTTCCATATTAAGTTTCTTAAATAACCCGAAATGGTGGCGGCCTTGTTTAATTACTGACCCACCATTATTTTGATATAATGTATAATTTTTTGCAGGCAACCATTACGCATTATTCCAAATTCTAATACGTTTGTACATTTCCATTTTGTTACAGGAATGCCAGGAAAGAAAAACACGATAACCTACGCGTGCTGTCCGGAGCCTTACGTGGATGTGACCTTCACGATACAAATTAGGAGAAGGACCTTGTATTATTTCTTCAACCTCATAGTTCCGTGTGTTCTCATTTCCTCCATGGCGTTATTAGGTTTTACACTTCCGCCGGATTCGGGAGAAAAGTTGACACTAGGTGAGTGGTTGTCGCCTCCGGTATTTTATACTACCGGCACAATAATTTTACTGTAGTATTTTAAGATGTTTTCTTTTTACACTAGAACACGCGTTTTTTTTACTTTTTTTTTTCAAAAATGATTTTTTTTGCTTAAATTTGAAATTTAAAAATCTATTTTACACAGTTTTTTTTTGTTTTATTTCTCTTGAATCTAAGTATAAAAAAAATACAGAAAATGTACTTTTTATATCCTACTTATACTTACAATTTGTTTAACTTAAAAAAATAAAAATCTCATACTATTTTTTTTATTTTTACTGTCTCTAAATTTAATATGGCAAAGTCAACATTCGTTTATCAAGTTTATCAAATTATTAATCAACTTTTCCGACCAAACAACTAATTATGTGTAAGATTTTCAAAGAAAAAAAAAACACTACTTGATTGTTTGATTGTAAGGCATTTTTTTAAATGCCCTTTGATGTACATATTTACGAACAATATTGAATTTTAAAAGGATTTTGGAAACAACAAAAAACCAATTACAATTTATTAATTCTCTTGATTCAGCTTTGATCTTGAATCGGTAATAATAATTGGTACTTTTGTAACATCACAACTACATGTACTCGTACCGCACAATAAAATCAAGTAGGCGCTACAGTGAGTAACATTTTGCTAGAAGATTTGGGTCTATGAAATGACAAGTTTCATAACGCCAGCAAGACTAGTAAGTGGGTAGTCTTACTCGTTAGCATCTCGGTTACGTACCCGGGGTAAAGTGTTCGCATGTGAAACATTAGTCAATACCGCTTTTAGATAAAATGAATTAGGTCAAATTATGATTTAGAAAAAAAATCTTTATTGCAAAAAAACAAATAAACTTTTTATTACAAAGTTGACATTCGAATGGCTTTTATCCGCGATGATTTAGCATATGGGTGTTAAGTAAACTTTTTATTGATAATATTGCATTCATATGGCTTTTCTTCGCTCGTTCCGTGGATTGGCGACGTCTCTTAGCCAAAATTACATATTGCTCGCTCGGTTGCAATGAAAAACAAGGATGAAATTGAAATAAAATTAAATTGAGAGTTTTTTTTTAAATTGACTAATTTTTTATTGCAAATATTATATTCCTTTGGCTTTTCTTAGCAATGAGTTCGCAAGTGAATCCCTGGACCGTACCTACTACAAACAAAATAGAAATGGTTTTACCGACGGCGGCGCCCTTCTTATCGCGGCGCCCAAGGCGACCGTCTCGGTCGCCCCACCCACGCGACGGCCCTGCAGTGCCAACTAACTAATTAAGGGAAGGCAAATCCTACAGAAAATCCACAAACGAAAGCAAAGGAAAACCATTGTTTAACTCGTTCCCAGGGAATCTCCATGACCTTTGTTGTGGTGATTACCTAATTTGGGTCGACCCGATTTGAAACTGCAGTAAAATTATGTAAGTAAAAACTAGGAAATAATAGCGAGAAAGAACTGTCATCGGCTACTAATTAGTTATTGCTTGTTATTGTTTTCGTGATGTCCAGTCTCAACCATAAAAGAAAGTATGCTCTGTTTCTAGATTCAGCTCTATGTTCGTTTGGTGTAGATGCACACTAAAAAACATGCTCTGAAACACGTAGAGATTGCTTCAATTTACTGATGCCGTTTAAAAAAAATCTGATTTCCAGGCCATAGATGCACAAAAGTTCGTAGACATCTTAAAAAAAATCATTCATACAGTTGACTTCTATGTGCTTTAATCCTTAACAGAAATCACATTCTTATAGGAAAGTCCTCCTTCTTCTTCCTCAGCCATCTCGTCACTGCTAGATATAGGCCTCTTACATTTTTTTACTTCCACCCGCATTATCTTGGACTTTTCTTTGCCACCTTCTACCCGCGACAGGGATAATGTCATCGGCCAATCTTTTTCACAAGTGTTCCTATAAAATTTTTACTATTAAGATCTAGAAGATTTTGAGAAATTTCATTTCGATTTTGATAAACAGTTAGCTCTTAATAATTTAAACAAAGGCTAGAATGGGCGATCAATGGGCTATTTTTTTTAAACTAAAAAGGTCAGAAATTAAGTTATTTAAATGAGGTATATAGGGTATTATACCTAGTATTACGGTTTTATCAAAGATGAATCAAACATATTATTATTGGATATACGTACACTGTATGATGTTCAGCTAACCACGATTTAGTTTTACGACATTATGCTGACGTTTTAGATTATGCTTTCCATAAACTTTTACAGCATTATTCTAGTTCGCAATTTTATTATTTTTATGTAAACCGACGAGAATGAAAGATAAATCTTATGCGCGTGCAAGCCTTTATTAAAGATGCTGTAAAAATTTCATTCGTTTTTCACATGACGCGAATGCATTAAAGTTAAAATGTTCACTTTAATAATATTTTTGTTTATAAAAAAATGATATGAAACTGCGCTTTGAAAAATATAGTAGGTGTCAAACTCGGTATGATATGAATGAAATGTGTGAAAATTGAATAATGGTTGAAAGCTAAGTAAAAAGCAACAACATAATTTCACTACTCGCACGTAGGTACAAGTTTTAAAAGCCAATGCATAACGTAACCTTGTTACCATCAATGTTGCACGGAAGTGAAATATATAGAAAGGAAGATAGTAGGTATTTAGTATAAAAGTAACGCAGTAGAGATGAAAGCTTTGCGAAGACTACTATGTGGAGCGACACTTGATGCATGGAAATTAAAGAAATTGTTTGAAAAGAATGTGGTATTATGTAAAGAAAGTGTTAGAAAATAAGTTAACACGCTGAGAAGAAATAATACAAACACTTTTAGCATAGCCTCAAAATAATACATTGATGTGTTCATAAAGCCGACATCTTCTGTACAGATTGGTAGTTGCCATCATACTCCCCAGTTAAAGGTCTGTTTTCCCAAGACAACGGTACTGCTATAATAGCGGTAGCGGTGAATGTCAACTTGGAACATTGTGGATATTGTTACCGCTGTAACAAAAAACACTGTCTTTGTTTTAAAAGACTGCCGTCTTGTCAGACGACGGACCGCTCTCTGGGAACCCAGTGCATAAGGATAGACGAATTTCAATGAAAAAACAGTGTGTGTTAAGGGTTATCCAAGGATGGTTTAGAACTAAAGTTTCTTCTAATTACAATTTATTTAATTCTCAAACACGGGAGCTAGTTAATAATAATTATATAATCATACTTACACATAATAGGTATAAAATAAATTTATTTAGGTACCAATTAGTTCCCACTCTAATAATATTACTTAACTACATAATGAAAAAATAAACCTAACTATCGTATTTCTAACAATCAAGTAAGTAATTGGCAAACATTCTGAAGTAAACTTATTACTTCTTTTTACTTTAAATTAGTTCATCTGATTTCTTCATGAATAATCATTTTAACTTTAATAGGCTGTTACCCATAAAATAATATTTTAACAAACGTAATTCAGACTCTGGGGAGGTATTTCACGTTGGATTCGAACTGTTCGGTAAATTCAATAATTGTGGTTGTTTAAACTTTGTTTTCGGCTTTAAGCGGATCTCATTTATATCCGACGTTGAATTTATGTTGCTATTCACTTTGTAGAGATGGACATTATGGACAACCATCATCGAATACGTAACAATCTAGAATTTCATATGAAAGAACCATCATCGAATACGTAACAATCCAGAATTTCATATGAAAGAACCATAATCGAATACGTAACAATCCAGAATTTCATATGAAAGTACTATTATAAAAAGCTGAAATTTTTTAATGTTTGAACGCTATTATCTCAGAAAGTATCCACCAATGAATTAAAAAAAAAATTTGCAGACGCATTTAGACTATTTAAAATCATATTAAGACTTTTAGAGACATCATTTGTAAGTTCACTACGAAGAAAAACCACACGAAGCACAACGCTATATTATTGTCACTGAGGCCATAGTTTAGAGACATCCGGATCTTGCTATATGATTCAAGTTAACGTGAGTAAACTACAAAATTTATATCCAGCTAACGTCAGAATAACTTTTGCCAGATCAGCAAGTACATATTAAAAATTAGAATAAATGTTTCAAAACACATCTTGGTTGGGCAATGTTAGAGACTGAATCGGAATAAAAAACGTTGAGAAGGTATTTCGTAAAGCGTTAGGCAAAGAACCCTTCGCTGGAGTGACCTCCAAAGTTGGCGTAACCTGATACGGCCTATTTATGCAACCTTTTCTATATTTACAAGTGACATACTTAAACCTCTTACCAGCCTTCCTCCCATTTGCAATAATTCGTCTTTGGTTGTCTGTCTTGAAATCATCGTCCATGAGGTCGACCTCGCAATGGCACGGCTAGATGAGTTCACTTTCTTCACATCTATATGTAAGTACCAGAAGCCTTTGCCATTTGTGTTGCATATTATTAATATAGTAGTCAATAATTTACGCTTGTCGTACAAACAATCTTAAAAATTGAAGTATGATTTCATTGAAGGTAAAAAATAATAAATGAAGATATTTTTTTAAGGCTGTGTACTGTTCTTTCCGCTAAAAAATCATAATATACCCAATCAATAAATAAATACACAGGTTACTCTCATGATACCGAGCTCATGACCGCTTACTTTCATTACCTACCCTAATGTTTCTGACTGTATTTGAGAGTCGCCTTTTCGTATCTGGCATTTCATTGATTTAATTTCATGTTGGTATTCGATGGATCTATGTTGCGATGTGTCATTCCTAGATTGTATTATTATAATAGGGGTTCTTGGTGTACAGAGCGAGGAGCCATCAAAATGTTACTGTTTTTCATTAATATATATCCGGCAGTTAGCATGAACTTTCCATACTTTCACAAATCTGTGTAAGCATCACCGACGTTCTTAATTGGAAAGCTTATATAATAACGCTGAATTGCATCTAATTTTATACAATGCATTTATTTTTTATAGATTTTTATAAAATTTCATTAAAAAATCATTTTTTTATATATAAATCAAATAATTAGAAAAAAATACCACGTTGTACTAAAAAGTTGAAAATTGTTTTAAAACTAGTTTTTTTTTATCGAAAAAAAAAACACTAGAAATCTAACGTTCGTCAAAATGACGAACATCGAATAAATATGACCCCTTATCTTCCATAAAAGTTTGTTTACATGTTACATGCTTAATATTTTGTCTCAACTAAGTGCGGGTAGCCTGTGTCATCTAGCGGTTTTGTTTCTTCAGTAATTTGGATGGATTTTGTTGGGACTGTTTACTCATTCTTTTTCACTGGCATACTTTACTAATAAATAACCCGTCATGGTTGATCTATAGAATCCTTATAGTTTACTCCAAATACCTCACTTCTTTTGTATCATTTAAACTGAGGTTTCTAACCATCTTTCTGGCAACTGTCATCAGTCACCCAATAGCCTTTTAAATGTACATATTCTCATATTGCTGTATTATCCTACTAAACAAATGTCAGACATGTACTTTTTACCACTGTAGTGCTTATGGAAAGAAATTGTGTGTATTGTATTTTTTTTTGTGTTTTTTGTTGCTCTCTTTGTAATTTTTATTTTCATTAAAAGGCAATATGCCGTTAATTTATAAATAAATAAATAAAAAAAATTAACTTATCTCATTTTTCGAATACCTACACAATAGTCGTCATTTTGACCAATGGTTAGCTTTTCATTGACTTTCGCAGGTACCTATACCTTGTATTTGATGTTAAGTTTTATTTAGTGTCCAGTATCAACCGCATAACGAAAATATTCTCTATAGTTTCAAGCTCTGGGTCTTTGTTCGTTTGGTATAGATGCACCTTAAGAAATTTATTTTCAATGCTTAGAAGTTTGTTTTTGTTAAGTGCTAAGACTCACACCAATATAACAGCACTGGTATTACACAAGAATAATTGAAAAGACGACATTTGGTTTTAACTGAGAAGTAGGTCGATCTCCATATTATATTCCTCATATTGTTGAAAGTGGATCCCGCCAAAGCGATTCTCACTGATCCTTCTCTATCTTGCCTTAGCTGCCTCTAAAAAGTTTCTCCATTCTGATCTGTCACTGGCTGCCACTTTTCAGTTCTATTATGCTGCCTCAGAGCCCGTCACCCACCTATTGTTGCTTTGGTCTTCTGACACTTTTTCTACCGATAGCCATATTATTATGCACATCCAAAATAGTGAATATCATATTCAACGTGCCTACATGTTGTGAAACACTGGTATAACAGAGAATACCATTATAATCCATTGTACAACAACATCTAAGTGCTACGGATAATATTGTATGTAAGACGGGAGAGACAAAAAGCAAAGTTTTGGCTGCCATATTGTAACAATTGATTGTTCGAGAACAATAATGTTGTAACAGAGAAATTGTTTCAATAGTTTCGCTGCGCATTGTGTCGTATTGAGTGTGACACTACTTTAAATTAAACTCTATACAATGTTATGATAATCGGTTCTGACAAGCCCTACAAGCTTTAACTGTATTCTAGTAACAATAGGGAAACGTGTTAGTCTTGTAACTTCGTAATTAGATATTCGAAACGTTTCAAATTGCTTAATTGTTTCCAATATTATTAATTTGTAAGTGTGTAAAAAATATAACTAACATGTTTTGGTGTAAAAATATAACAATATGTTCTTTAAAAGCACACTCAATATGTTAGAGCAAGTGAACTGTATGAAGAGGGTGAAAAACTAGGAAACTTTGGATATAAAATTATGAAGGGATGCACAAATAATTGTATGATAATTAATTGCGTACTCGCCGCCTTTTATTAGTAAAGTCATAGGGTGGGTTTCTCGATCGTTAGTAATAGCAAAGTAATAGCAACTTTTTAGTCATTAAAAAATGACATTTTATTATAATTTTCCATGATGAAAAAATGTTTTTTCAAAAATCCCGCGAATGACAGATAACAATTCGCGACGTGTGTTTGACAGGTAACGTGTGAAAACAATACAGGTAGGTACCTACATGCTGCAATACAATAATCCAGTCCTGGGTAGCTCCCAACGACGGAACAAAATACACTCTAATAAAAATATGATAACTCACCCGAAATTCAGCATAACTTCAAAATCAAAGCACAAAAAGAAAATAAACACGTCACATTCACACATAATATGAGCTATGGTGTATCACTTGTTCCCTCTCCACCTCTAACCTCGCCACCCCCGGATTGGGAAATCTTCAATGCATAATAAAACATAATTAAACGGAAGGTTTAATTTAAAAAAAACGCGGGACTCTAAACAATAAAAACTCTTAATATGTGACACACCATAATTCAATCGTCAAACACTTCCAAATTACTACAGAAACTATAAAACGCGAGGGAAATTATAAATTGATTAAGAAGGAGACAAAATTGCGATAAACTATAGGTGGAGAGATGTTTTCTGAACGAGAACTGATATTGAACTGATGTCAAAAAAAATCAAAGCATTCATCTCAAAACAGGAGAATTTGCCTTCTATACTAATCCCTTTATAATCACCATTTTTTTTCTAATCTTTTCCCGGAACATCCATTGAACGCGTAAAAATAACCAACTTTCTAATTTGCCACAAACAAACAACCACTGTTTTTCAAACTCTTTACCATCGCATTCGCAAACTTTCAAATAATGACTTAACAATATTTTGAATAACAAGATATGAATAAATCCCTCACATCAAATTGTTGCAAATTTGCTCTAGTATAACCCCTTTCAAGGAATGTATCGAATTACCAGTCACCATGTATATAGGAAACCATTGATTATTTGTCAAGACTGATCTATAGAGGATTATGGTTTCCCTAACCCTATAAAAACCGTCGTGTATTTGCCTTATCCCTCGCTATATTTAAAATTAAAAATGTCAAAATGTCTCCAGAAAAGTTATCTAGCGGTTTTTGTATATTTTGAAACATTAATTAATAATACCCGTTGTCACGAAATTGGATTACGCGATCAATCCAAAAAGCTCTGTCGGTATCGTTTCGAAGTTTTGAAGGATTATTGAAAGTTATGAAGAGAGTCACAATAATAACCAAACAAACATCTCTAAAACCACAATAATATTGTTATGTTATGAAAACGAATTAAAACGAAATTCAAAACAGAAAATCATTTGTGACAAACTGTCTTGGGGGGTGTTTGGGGGGATGAAAACATGCGTAGATGGCAAAATAATAATACAATTTGTTAAATCTGTTAACAATAATTCTAAGAAGGAATTTTGTAAGATTTATTTATAATTAATGCCACGAGAATGAAGAAATCCTTTCCCAAACCGAGTGTACATGGGTACTTTGGAGATTTCCTGCTAATCTTGTTGGCCGAAATTTCACAAGTAATTTTAATTCGTAGAAAGCCACTATAGAGATAAAACAGTTTTATTAATTTGATAAAGGAATTGAAGGCAACTTTTATTGGATTAAATATTAAAACATTAATAATTATTATTGACATACAATAATTATTAATATCGTTGAGATTTGATTCCATTTGGTTTTAAACACTTTTTTAAAGACTATTGGTATCAAAAATAAATTAAAACATCTTCTCTGCTTTTTGTGACATTCTTTCTGCTTTGAAACGTATTTCGCCTACATTCATTAATTAATCTCCCTTGTCATTCAAGTTTGTGGCTATTTTTACCTTGACCTTTTCACTGCTTTTAGAATGCATACAAGTTGGTACTTCTATTTACTAAATATACATAGATTCTTTATTATTACTTTCTCTCTTAACTCTTGTACGTGCCATGTGAGATTGTTTGTTAAGATAGGTGTTCTTGTAGAATGCACGACAGATTTTGGAGCAAACGCTCCCGGCTTCGATTCCCGGTTGCGTCAAAATTTTCTGTGTTTCACTTCTCGTGTGTACCAACTCCAAGCTATCCAGGTCGGTAAAATCTAGGCTATCCAAATAATTTGAATATCTTGTCAAATTGAAAACACATGTCATTAGTTGTTAGATAATTCTTTAACAACTCGATTGGATTGAACGTTCGGGATAACCGCCATGACAGTTGCCGCACGGAAGTAAGAAGGTAGACTAATAAAAGAAGTAGAAAATTAGAATTATCAATAATTGGAAAATAAAATTGTTCCTCCAGTAAGAAACTAATTAGTATAACATTTCATTTTCAACTTCTGACTACGGCCTTGTGCCCACTTCAAACAAATAAAATGAAACAAGATTAAATCCATCAAATTACATTACACACCTAGGAAGCCTAATTTAAATTTGTCGATTTCATATTATAAAATACTAGCTGATACCCGTCATGCTTTACGTTGTTGATTTGGCTAGTCAGACTTGAGCCGTAGGTTATTTAGAACAGGTTTTGTATGCAGCTTTCCTCTTCTCAGGACCAGTAGGCCTAGACAAAATGCATTTGGCAATCGACTACAAACGACTTCGACAATGTAGAGTAGGAAGAAAATTAACTGTCCACTTTTTATATTTTATATTATAAGGATCATTGTTTGGTTTGAATAAATGTTTATATGTTTCAGTGGACAGTTAATTTTTTCGCACTATACATTAGCGAAATCTTTGTTTGTAGTCGAACGCCAATTTGAATTTGTCTACGGCGGCAGGAGTATATATTATCTTAATAACTGGGTACACACGTAACGATTTATCTTTAAGATTTGACCGATAATCGCTCATTTTCCAAAAAAAATTTCGCTAAGATTTTAAAAATGAGCGATTATCGGTCAAATGTAATCAATAATCTATCATTTTCAAAAATTTTCACGCTAAGATTTAGAATGTGTACCCTGCTAATGTTTCAAAAAAGGAAAAAATAAGAGTCACTACTAAATATGCGAAAAATTTGAAAAACTAATGTCACTTTCAATATTTATAAAAAAATAGAAGAGGAAAAATTAATACTCACTGTTGAATACGCGAAAAAATTAAAAGAAGAATATAGTTATACATAGGTACCTACCTACCTAGTATTATAATACGTGTAGTTGTTCCTAATGAAAACCTCTATAGTCTATACTGTGTGTAGATATAGGTACCTACCTACCTAGTATTATATTATGTATAGTTAGTTTGACCTACTTATGACTGTAGTGATAAATTTAATGAGGTACCTTAGGAGAGAGAGGGTGCAAGCGAACTCTGCTTTACCGGCTTTAGTCATCTGTCATGGCGTACATATTTTATAAGAAGTTTCGGTGAAAATCTTTATAAAATAAGAATTAAAAGACTTCTACTTATATTTTTTGTATTTCAAATCAAACTTCGATCGATTTTGTACATTTTCATACCGTAATGCTACAGTTCTACACAAAATTTAAACGTATAATTTTACTTTTAAAACATGACTTTCTCATTTTTGTATGAAGATTTTAAATTTTTAGAAATTTGTAAATAATTTAAAATATATTTAATGTTATGTAAATATTTGTATCTCAGATTACCACAATTGTATTTGCGAAAAACTGCGAAGAAAAATATTCAACGCAGAACCTATGGTTTTAGCGTGATGCTCTGACATACAGTTGGAGTGAAACAAATAAATAAATAAATATACATACATTACTGAATTATTATGTAGATAATAAACGAGTAGGTGCCTACCTAAATTTGATCCGATTTAAAATAAAAGGGACTGCGTGGTAATAGGCAATTATTATCATTTTCTCTGAAACTCTGCCATATCACTATTAAAACGACACATGCGAGTGCGTCCTTCCAGAACACATTGGCACGTTTTTAAACATGTGAGTTGATGAATTGATGATTCAAACAAAAATATTAATAAAAACACGTGTTAATTATATTGTATGGCAAAAGGTATTTGAAAAATATAAGCGAGCACGATCATTGGATTGTACAAGAACCTAGTAAAGTCGATAGATTTCATTGCCGCTACAGGCCACGAAGATTAGTTGACTTACAAGTAAAACGAGATACCCTTGATTTTATTGGATTTACTGTTTTTTTTACGGCATCAAACAATTTAGGGGCATATGAAGGCATCATGCTTCTATGCTTGATCTCGCACAGTTTCTACGACCTCATCCCACAACATATCCAGATCCCTCAACTCTGCTTTGAAGTAACGGAACATGGTATGAGAGGGTCTACCTAATCTTCGAGGGCCTGATGTGAGAAAGAACAACACTCTCCTTGGTCAACTATCATTCTTCTTCTTCTTTCTATGTCATGTCAGGTCACTCCAACGTTGACTTTCACTCTGAAGAATGCATTCCGTTCCTGTGCGACTGTCATTCGGCTCCCTTAACTCATGACCATCTCCTCTCCACAATGGATGAAGTGATGGACCTGCTCTGGGTGCACGAGCATATAGGATCGTGATGCATCTACCACCAGTCATTTCCTTCTTTGGCTCATTGTTATAAAGGTGGATACCTTTTGCGCCTGGGCTTTTGGTCTTGTGTCAGGACTCACACCCATAAAAATAAATAAGAAGGATAGTACACACGCATCACATAGTTTTCATTATTCGTTTCGACACTAAACGCCGACGCTTTACATATTTCGTTGTCATGTTGTTAAAGACGCCATTCGACATACCTATACGTATCGTGAGCTCAAGTCACTAGAGGTAGTAGGTATATAAAAAATTTGCCTTACACTGCTCACACACTATAGAACGAATGTTGACCCTACCATAATTCTTATTAGTATGTAAATTACGTTTCATCACTATAACCATTATTTATCGTAATTGAATTTTTGTATTTTTGGTTGTTTTAGGGAAATTTTTGGTTCGTTTTATGAAATTCGTGTAATGATGTATGTTCTGTTAACCATTTGTCTTTCAGGTGTGACAATTTTGCTGTCTCTCACAGTGTTTCTTAATCTTGTAGCGGAAAAGATGCCGACGACTTCAGACGCTGTTCCACTCATAGGTACAACTGGGGGATAATAATCTGTTGCCAAATCATATAAAAAAAAATGTTTGCTCCCACAACAGAGTAGCGAAAAGAACAAAACTAGAGTAATCAATTTAAGTAACACATACAACTACTTTAAATATAAATAACACATTTTACTATTAATTTTTTAATTTTTTTTTTAAGGCAATCCACCCGATATCGAGTGATTTGTGAGTACTATAAATATAAATAACACAACTACTATACAAACTACTATAAGCATAGGTAACACAATAATGAAACACACAAATATACGTAACAATTGATCGATTGAATTTTATGTTTTACTCTCTCTATCTGGCCATACGACTAAATTGAAATGTTAAAAGGTATCCATTATTATAAACGTCTTACTTAAATATTTGTATTTGAAAACTTCAAATAGGTATAATAATGAGTTTTTCTTCTACCTCTTTCTCTTTTTATTCCTCTGGATCTAGCTGTGGACAATTTGAAACATAAAAAAATACGATTGATGAATTCCTAAGCCTATATAAAGGAGATGTTCCAGGTTGAATTCTTGTTATGAAATCTTATAATATAAAGTAAAGTGCCTGATTGACTGACTGACATACTCAATCATCAACGCACACTGCACAGCCCAAACGGCAGAAAAGTTTAATTTGGAAATCAGGTAGGTTTTAATACAAAACCTTCCACTAAGAAAGGATTTTTTGAAATTCCTAGGGAAAAATAAGGTTGAATGTTTTTAAAAGTATACGAATATCTTGGAAACTAGACATGGTACGAACTTGAGAACTGGCGTATGAATTCTCCTATAGAAATGAGTAGTAGGGTGTCTGGGCATTTTTCAAAAACTTTACTAAAAGAGATGAAAAAGGGAACATAGAAAAATGGATGATTTTTAAGTGGCTCCTATTAAGTTTAAAACTGGTTTTATCTTAAAACGATTTCTTCAGAAATAATTAAATAATATTATTCCGTTTTTAAAAGTCAATAATATTCAGGCATAAAAGACTCTCTCATTCTGTGTTTCGTTCTTTCGAGATTTAGAGCATTGCTGTGAAGAGCTCTTGAAGCCTTCATTTATCCCTATAAGTGAAATCACAATAGGGAGTATTGATTGATTGTTTTAAATACATAAATCAGCAGATGTTTTTCAGTTATTGACTGCGGTTGAAACCTGGCGAAAAGCCAACCCCCAGTTAGAAATTCCAAGTTAAACAAACATTAAAATATTCAAACCTTCAACTTAGAATTGAACCCGATCCTTTTAGAAAATGACCCTGGCACCTTAGACAACTGGCAAAGTAAGTCAATTAAATCGTTTTCATAATATTAATGTCCACACTTCCACAGACTACTTATAAAGATCGTCAACTTCATAGAAACAAATGTAAAATGAAAAGCGCCTTATAATGGGCGTAGAAAGCTTTTTAAAGGCAGTATATTTAAATGGAAGGTGGAGCGGCAAATGGTGGAATATTCTAACACATTTTAGGTATGACCCAAAATGAGTATGAGAATTTAAATGAGCTATTTTCGAATTTCGAGCACTGGTCGACCACTAGTATTATTATAATGTAACTTCTCTAGCACGGTACTAAAAAAAACATAGGTGAATAAATAGATATATATTAAATAGATGAATTCAGCCAGTGATAAATAAACGAGTAGGTACTTAATAAATATACAAATTTTATTTTTAACAATGAATATTCTGCATAAATTTCAACATGAAAGAACATCAGTAAATTGTAAATTCGATATCCTTGAAAAAAAAACACTCCATTTTACCCTTCTTGATAACTTGGACTATTTTAATTTGATTTATGGCCCAAGAAACTTATAAAAATAACGCATCATAATAATTCACTTTAAATTTCATGGGATCATAATGTGAAAGTCCTTTAGCCTTTTTTGGAATGACTATCTACACAATCTACAGCCCCAATACATGGGACACTTAAAAATTAAATAAAAGGTATAAAAAGAAACAAAAACATCTTATAATGTTAATGTCTTTGTCACTGCCTCACTGACTGACTGTGTGACGTTATTAACGCTTTTAGTTTCTTAGTTTATCTTAAGATGGCGCCACTCGCAACTAAAGAGAAATAATTTTGTTCTACAAAATGTGGTTGGTCTCTAGGTACCTACAGCCTAGGCCTACCAACGAGAGAATAATATTATACCTTTATCAATCAAAACTCTCTTTACCCCACTTAGGAGCATAGGGGGCAACAAGAGCTCTCCTTTGCGCGATTGTTATGATCTCCCCCAACTTCTCCTTCTTCTTCTCAGGCTCCCCCAACACCATGCCCAAATCCCACAGCTCTGCTTCGATGGAGTGGAACACGGTATGAGAGAGTATTCCTCGTCTTCGGGATCCTGATTGGAGAAAGAGCAGCGCTCTCTTCGGCCAACTGTCATTCGTTTCGAACGCGGAGCCTTTTTGTGGCTGGGCTTTTAGTCAGGTGCCAGAAGTCCCACCCATACAGGAGAATGGGCAACACACACGCATCAAACAGTTTACATTTACATTAAAATATCAACCATGATTTTCGTGACGAATCAAAAAGCAACGTAAAAATGGGCGACGAAGTGCGTCACATGGTGACAGGTGACGTCTTGTTTCTATAATTATAAAAGAGCACATTTTTCTTCATGCCAACCAGGGATTTAATTCACATATGCTAAAAAAGTGTAGATCCCAACATAGTGCTCTTGCGCTGTACTTTGAAGTTTATCTCATAACCCTTAAGTAATATCGAACATTATAATATAGGACTATACTTTGGTAATAAAGCTTGAGCTGAGATATGGGGTTACATAGTATGTACGGAGGATAGGTACAGACTTACTTTCAAAATTCTTGTTTAAAACTTCGATGAAAGTTTGTTTTCTTAGACGAGGGTAAAGTTAACAAAATCAATATTTTAATTTAAAATATTGCCAGCAAAGTAGATTTATAGAAAGTTATCATTCGTCACCTTTAATAAATATTTAAGTTTTTAGTCTAAACTGGTTTTTTAGTTTACTTTTTGATTATTTGGTTATCCGTAACTCATGCTCGCGAAAAAAAATCTGTTTAAATAACGCATTATAAAATTATATCAGTGGTACTATTAGAAACTACGTTATTACACTGTTTTGACGGGAATAATTCTGATTACGCCATAAATCTCTGATAGGTACCACGCTCTACTAATAATCAACCCTATACATACATACACATTCTCCCTTTAAGGCTCCCCGCACACCGCAACCCGACCCGGAGGAGACAAATCCGCAGCAAACCCGACCCGCATGAAACCAACCCTCTAGCCTGATCGTAGCAATCAAATCCAAAAGCCGGCTCCACATAAATCAAGCCCGCCGTAGATCCCCCCCCAAACCAACCCGCAATGCGGGGGGCCTGAACCCCACTTAGGGGCATAGGGAGGCATCAAGAGCTCTCCATTGCGCTCGAAGGCGATTGAGGCCTATGGTGCCTTTTCTGACCGGTTGAGGTTTGAGGACGTGAGGTGGTCAACCTCACGGTCCCGATCTGATTTTTCGATTTCCTGTCTCTTACAGGATGCCAAAAAAACCAGCAAAAAGAGTAGAGGTGCTATTCTTAGCCGACAGCCCCACTGCCAATCAATCAACCCTATACCGTGTCATAAGTATACCTACCACAAACATTTTGTTTTATTAGTAGCACTTTTGCGTATTCTGCGTGAATTCGAAGATATTTGTATATCAACATGCACACCGAATGTTCAATTAATTACCAAAAGACAACTCTGCAACTCATCATAATACGAATTTTGTAAAATGACATTCTACGCCGTAGGAGTAAGGCCCCATTCACGATCACTCCACCCATCTAAATGGAGTGACGTATCTCCATAAAAATAACCATTAGTGGGAAAATGGATGATGTGGAGTATTAGGGTGAGTCGGATATCCATCAGTCCAAAATTCAAATACGTCAAGCCATTCGTCCATCACTCCCAAATGGATCATCAATGGGCATCCACCTGATGAAGAGACATAAGAATAAGCTGGTAGACTCGGTTTTGTTACCGAATTTTGTATTGACATACTATAAATGGGTGGGGCCGACTGCTTATTTGAAAAATATCAAAATTAGTACTTTTTTTCATATAAAAGAAATATCGTCACGAAAAAGTGAAATATTGGAGGCTCCGCCAAGAAATAAACGCTTTCTTCGTGCCAAGAATATTTTAAAATTGAAAAAAAAAACCTGTTCCATAAAATTGCGTCGAGACGTCGACATCGATTTAGCCAACAAACTTATTTCTAAGCAGCCGGGTGAAGATAGTCAGTCAGGAAATTGATGGATGTGGGTGTGGTGCCTTTAAGAGTGATGAACTTGATGTGGCGCTGTCATAAGATTTATGAAGCTCAAAGCTCTCGAGTGCCTCTGTAGTGGGTGGGCGTCAGCCTGAACATTCTCTTCACACTGTAATCAACACTTAGATTTCGAGGACGTGCTCTTAGTTACGGATTAGTTTAAACATTTACAAGTACTATTTGAACTGTTCTCACGTAGGGACTGATGTAACATTCGGATTAATTCTTCAAAGAGAATTGGTCGAAGACGTTTTGTAGTAGAAGTTTGATGGGTTTACATTTGCTTAAAGCGTTTTTCAAATCATTTTTTCATAATATAAAGATCGTTTGTAAAGTTTTGATCTTTATCTTTTTTTTTCAGAACGTGTGTACATACATATTTGGTTGAAATCCTATGGTGATATGGTAAATAAAGTAGGTAATCGAAAATGATTTTAATGAAGATTTATGCGTTGATTTTTAAAATGGTTAGGATATAAATGTAAGTCGGGTTAGTGCGAACACTTATAACTCGAGATCGGCTGAACAGATTCTTTCGATGTTTGATTTATTGAATTCTTTTCCGCTCCGGATAACATAATAACTAATAAAATGTTGAAATATGCATAAAACATTAAATAAAATATGACATTAAAATGAGTATGGAATGGATGTTCTACGATGCCATCTATGAAAAAAAAACTAACAACAAAATTATTGTCTACTGCACCTGCACCGTTTCGGGCGTTTTAGATAATTTTCATACAAAGTCAACAAAATTGTGCGTATTATTATATTTTTGCCATTAGCTAGTCTGATTAAGAAAACGTACTGAAAAATTATATACAATAATTATTATTCATATCGGATTTTCTACACAATATAATATTTTGCTATGCATATTTCAGCTGCACATTATGTCTTTTTCAAGAATCGATTCTCAATTTGTGTCTCAACTTATAAGTTGTCTTGCTAAATCTCCAATGATAAAACTATCAGAATTTATAATTCTTATTAGACTATCGAAACTTACGTAATCTGTTACTTAGATACATTGTTCACTTTTAACACCTATATGTGCTTTTTTACATACCTTTTTTACATCTGATTTGGTAAACCTACATGTATTTACTTAATATCTGAAGACACAAGCTTTCCATTCTGTGGAAGATATCAAAAATGTATGTGTTACTTAGGTGGCCATAGGTTCATTTTAAAAGTTATAATATTCGATTAATGTTTATTTTTGTCTCTATACACTGATAAACAACTATTTTGGTTTTGCGAGCAAACATTTTAAAAGAGCATTACATTATTATTTTGTTTTTCGTGATTGTGAAAATGTATTTTTTTTTATTTTATTTTATTTATCGTAAAGTGTTACCCTAACGAATTATTATAAATGTTAAATGGATGGTGTCGCCCGTCTAGAGAATTATTTATAACAAAAAAAAAACCTGTTTTATAATTTGTTTATTTGTGTTAGGAGGAACAAATGGGGGGGGGAGGGAGGCTCAAGATTGAATTAACAACAATAAGGTCGGAGGGGGGGGGGATTGATACTTGGAGGAAACTTTTTATATGAGAAAAAAATTACAGCGAAACGGTTCAATCTTTTAATATAATTAAACTTTGATCGGTCTTATTGATATATATTTTGTTTTAGTTATACATTTTTATAATAATTCATTTCTACGATATGATTGAGCTTAGTTTTAAACAAAACTAGGTATAATAAAATATTAATTATATTAAAACCGATTTATTTGTTTCCAAACTTATTTCGTAAGCTCGATCATTTCAAACAAATTATTACACAAAATATATATCAGCGATGTTCAAAGTTTTCAACGGCAGATTAATAAATATTTTTTCGTACTGAAAAGATCAACACAACAAAACACATAAAAAATATTCACATCAATTTTTTGGGCCAACAATAAAAAAAGAGTTTTCAAATCAATATTGCGGGATCAAGAGCTTTTTATGTCAGGCTTTGATATTTTTTTTGTTTTATTTTGTATTTATTTTATGCTACATATGGATATGTAAGTATAATATAATTGTCATTATATTATTATATCTTTTTATTAAATTTTCCTATTGTGTAACGTTATGCTTATATACATTTTGTTTAAAATTTCATACATTTTAATATTAATAATTGATGTTTTTTTTTTTCAGGCATACCTATATATTTCTTGCTGCTTTATGTTATTTAATATTGTGTGTAATTGTGTAACTGTAAGTCAACCATTTATGTATATTAGCGTATTATGCAAAATATTCCCATTTACTGAAACGAAATACATGATCTCAGTTCATCATGTTATTGGTCTGAATTATTTTCTAAGTTTTCCATCTATTCATGGTATAGCTAGAATTCTTTATAATTCATGAACTTAGTTAAGAACTCCTCGTTTCTGCGAAGAGGCGAAGTTTACGCCGTGAGTTAAAAAACTCATGACTGTTAAAACACGACAGATCTAACTTTTGGGCAATGTGCTCAAATAAGGTTCGCCTTACTCCAACTTATTGAGCAGGGGAATATATAGGGGATATTATAGGGGAACCCTTAAGGACGGTTCGACGTCTTGGCTATGCAACGGAAGACTGAGTTAAAGTTAAAGTAACCGTGAATGAGCTAATAAATTCGGGTAGTGCAAGACAGAAAAATCTTCGACGAAGTGGTCGCCAATTTGGTGGAACAGTACTCTTATTCCGAATATTACTCACCAAGTGAGAAACTCACGGCAAATTTGTACGGGGTGAGGAGCTTTCCGAAGGATTCTGCAGGGGCGCTATACACGTTTCTTTACAAAATTTTGTTACTTCACACTAGCGTAAATGTCACGAAAACTTAGAATAAGGGTACCGAGGGGCCGAATTCGAGTGCGATAAAATAGCCGCCAACGGTATCGGCAGTCACTGTCTTATGGAAACAGCGTACAAATGACTGACCGAAACCGTTAGCGGCCACTTGACATCGGCCTCAGGATATGCCACACCAAACATATAAGTTGAAGCTAGAAAAAATCATGGCCTTTCGGGGCTTCGCAATTTGATTTTTTTTTCATAGATTATCGAAACAAATTCTTTAGAAAAGAGTGTAGGTATATATATGTTGCATACTCTCCCATACGTAATTCCAAGTATTAATACATTTATTTATAGGCATCATGATTCCAAAGGATTCGAAAACCCCAATATAGTCGATGTTTGCAAATTACATAACAGCAAGACGATGTGTGAAATTACACCTAACATACGCCTGGAGTATCGTACGTTGGTATAATATTACCCAGCCAGGATGTTCCGTCTCGCCTGAAAGATTAAATTGATACGTCTTAATACGGGCTTATAGATTTCCTAACGTCTTTATATCCTGTTTCCGATGTACAGGCATCTGTCTGCTCTTAACATTCGCTCGCAGCACGTGAACTACTGATCTATAGCAGACATTAAACCTTCTCGTTATTACATTCTTACCGCAGACGCTGTACATCTTTTTATTTTACAAATTTTCCAGTACATGTTCTTCTGTAAATGATACCGGATACACAATTTGTAGAAAGATATCAACTATAGCTACGAGATAGATAATTTTTCATCTATTTTTCTCAAAAAATTGAAAGTCTAGCTTCTAACCTTCTAACTTTTAACCACGATGGAAATCTAATGATATTATTTAGAAGTTTAGTAACAATAAACAATTTTGGATAGTTTCTAGTATTTCACTCCAAGTGTGACTTCTTTTGTGACAGACAATGTGCGTTTTTTGCTACCAAAGTCTGCAAAGTCCAGTTAGGGTAAAAATAAATATCTCAACGATTTACGGTATAAACAGCGCCCTATAGGTACGAAGTTGAAATGGGTACATAAAAAATCGAAATAAAAAGAAACCTTCTTCCATTTTCAAACCATTTAAAATAATCCTAGCATTGCTTAAAGACAATGAAATACTTGCATATATGCGGTGTTCATACGAGGCAATATAAGGCCAGACGATTTCGCTTGCATAAAAAAAAATATCGCTCGGTTGCCCATTGATCGTGTGATGTGTTCGCACTAGTCCACCGACATACAATCAACCTGTCAGGTGCGCTGTGGTTTTAAAAATGGCGGACGTCGAGGTAGAAGTCGTGTATTGTTTGGAGTTAGTTGAAAATGTTGTTTTAGACGATATAAGGAGACTCCTAATTAAGGAAAAATAAAAAAAAACGCAGATATTGGGTACGGAATTGAACTCTAAGGAGAAAAAAATTTGCAGTAGGTACTTACTGCTGTCATCTGTCAAGAAACAGAACATAATTTTACTGTAGATACGGACGCCGCGCATATCTGCGCATACGTGCATCGTTCCACCAGATACAAAAGTTGAAAGGTAGTCAACTTGAGGCGATATCGCTTTCAATCACTTTTATCGCTTCAGATTTATCGACAATCTGTTCACACGGTTCAATTGGCTGGCGATATTTTGGTGTCCTGGCGATATTCGCCTCGTGTGAACACCGCATTACAGAGTTCATCTGACAATGTCTCGTTTTTCTGCAAGACCCGCTCATCAATTCAATTATTGATGTCAGATTTGATCAAATGTATAGTGGAAATAAAATACGCACTAAACGCCAAAAATGAAAAAAATTAGTTAAGTATGAGGAAATGTTCTATAAACCATTATCAATAGCCTAAATATTGCACTAAGTCCATATCGATGATCTAAAGGCGTAAAAAAACAGATCCAAAAATCATCATAGTACTACGTCTGTATGGGAGAAAAATCAGTTTTATTAGATTATCTCAAAATGAAGTTTTTGACGTTTAGTGCGTATTTTATTTCCACTATACAAATTATTGGTTGTAAATTACTTCTCGGTGTATTGTATATCTATGTTCAAATCTTTAAATATTCACAGTACAGTACCTACCTATTATTCTGCTAAGAAATACGAGTTACTTACATCACATTGCAAAGAATCAAACAAAGGCACGTAACGTGTAGTGTTTGAAGAAATGTAATAATAATGTTTGTTCTCCAACAGCAACTGCATTACATTCCTGTTCGTCTATTTCTTCGTACATGAGTGTTACAGTGTAGAATTTTATATGTGATGCTCACACAATATGACTGGTAGAATTGAAGATTTTTCGTAAAATGGGTTTCCATTCCAGGAATGAAATTTGATTTGCAAATTTTACAAAGGAAAACATTTTTACATAATAATAGTTGACGCTTCTTAAAATTTTCATTTCTGAGACTCTTGGCGCATTTTTGATAGCATCCCACTGCTACTCTTATGGGAATCAGCTCAAAGGTTGACCCAGAAGTTGATCTAACGGAAGGCTTATTCCATCCCTATGATGTCCATAATGTACGAAGAAGAGGGATTCAAATGGAGTAAGCTATTTTACAAATTAGGAAATAGGCGAAGAAATCTGATGACATCCATGAACTTACGTATTTCATCGAAGACTCGGTAAGATTCGCAAAGTTTTTTTGTAGGAATGTTTCATATTTTTAAACGTTCTATTTTTTTAGTTTTGTTGATACATACCTACAAAATATCGATTTCTTTTCATGTACATACTAAAATGTGAGGTAGATATATACCTAAACTGCAATAAAAAATCCTACCTACCAACCTCCTACTTCCAATCCAATAATAAATTTTAAAAATGTTTATTGATAAAAAATGTACCTACAAAACTTCAGGTAAATATCGTTATATAAAAAGATATAATGGGACGCTTACAAAAAGTTGGGTAAAAAATATTCCAGTTACAAAAAAAATCTAATGCGTGTTCATTTTTATTCATGTTTTCTCCACCGCGGATTTGTAGACAAGATATATTGATCGACGCACATTTCCGAGATCAAGTGAATTCCCTGAAATAAACAGGCTATGTATACGCTTAAAATGCCTCACTTTATTCTCTGAGCTCGTGTGAAAAGTGGATTCCTTAATACCTGGCACTATATTATTTCCTACGTCAGATGTGGCCTATAATATGTTATTTTCTAAAGTGAAAGAATTTAAGAGATTTTTCTTGGCACAAAATGGTTTCTTAGAGAGTATTTTAACAGATTCGTCACCTTATAAATTACTTAGAATAAGGTTTTAGTAAATTATATACTTATCCGTTATGAAATAATTGTAAATTTTGATTATACGTATCGATACATTTTGCTACTTTTAAATAAGATATTAATATGTAGGACAATGATAAAGTAATACTCATTTGTTAAAGACATTGAGGTGTTTATTGATCTTTGTTAAAAACTTGTATTGACAATAGAAAAAGTATGATAAATAACGACTTTGTTCTCTCCAAAAAATACCTTTATTATGAATTTTCGCAAGCTGGCATAAGTAACAGATTTTTTTTACCAAAATCTTTAGCTCTGTTCTGAAATAAATAAAAAGATAATATTTTGAGATGGGAGCGAAATATATGACTTACCTAAGCTATAAAAACTGCAACTTTTACTTACTTTACGTTTCCGGTTTACACTTTGCCACACCAGTAAGTAGCGACAGTCATCGCCTTGTCGTTCTCAAGGATTAGGTCTTGCAGGTTACAAATTTCGCCAATTAGCGAGCATGTCAAAAGGTGTTGATCATCTTCCAATATGACAGTAGCTATTATTAGTGATTTAAACCTGCCATAGAATTCTGCTGATGTTTTATCGTTGATTTTTACTTATCTATATCTGATGTAAAATAAAGGCTCAAATCGAAATAGGTACTTATATAGTTTTAGATAATAATATTTTTTTGATATTTACTAAAATTAAAAATTATTAGGAAAAAGTCAAAACTATGTTCATCATGTCATGATTAAAATCATGAAAATCTTTTAGATTAGAAGCCAGGCTAATCAAAAAACGTGGTAAAAAGTGGCGGATGATAACGTTATTCAGAAAATCGAACATATTAGAAATAAAAGCTATTGAAAGGAGAATGTCGAATTCATTAATTAAACATGGATCTTTGGATGGATTCTATTAGGGGATATAACCGTTCGCCATGGTGTTGGCAGCTACGTGATGAGAATATCTTTAAGGGGAAACCACCCTGTCCTCGTAGGGCGTTAACTATTAGTTCGGTCGTAAATGAAATTGTTTGACGATTGTAAAAAAGCGTTATGCTAAAACGATTCTAAACTAAAAACTGGAATCTAACAACCTAAGATTTTTCAATAAAAAATACATAAAAAATACATAGGTTTAGTTATTTTTGCTTGATTTTGAAGAAAGAAGTGCATTTTCAATCAAACTATTAGGCTGATTGAATGAACAAGAAGAATAAAATATGTTTAAGCTTTCTCGCTGCAAGCGATAATAATAATTATTAAACATTTAAATGTTAAAAAGAAAATTATTATTTTACCGTTTTTTTTAATTGCAACACACATTAAAATATGATAAAATGCAGTTAAATTTCTCCAGTAAACATGATTTCCACCTCTATCTAGGTATGACTATTAGTTTGACAAGAAGATTTTTTATGATACGCTGACTATTAATTTTAAGAATCCAAAATATTAATACAATAGGATTCTTTCATCGTGCCATCAATATATTATTATACTAACGCTAAGTAGTTCCTCTTTTTTACACCATGCTCATATGAGCTCATATAAGGCTGATATATATATTTCAGCCTTATTTATTTAGTTAAGCCGCGATATTCTATCCTTAATGTGATGCAAAACACTTCTTTTCTTACGTAAACTACTTGTGTTCTAGCTCAACTCCACAAGGTAAGTCTTTCGAGGTTCGTAGTGAGATGATAACATCTTATTATCTAAAATATTTAGCAAACGATTTTGTTCTTTTGGTGGGTTTAAGGTTCTTCCACAATTCGCTGTTTCTTTTAAATAGATTTTTCAGTTATTCTGTAAAAAGACGATGTCATATTCTTTGCCTTAACGCAAATTAAACATTCTAAGTAGGTGCATTTATTTACGCATCATGCCGTGTCTCGTAAGGGTTAGGCGGAGAGAACGGACCTCAAATCTCTTATATCCAAACGAACATCTTTCTCTTCTCATATCGACATATAATTTCTCAAACCTCGTTTGGACAATCCTACCAGCGGTGATGTTCGCCATGCACCATGCCGTGTCAAAAAGGGGAGGCGCAAAGACGAGAGCGGACGGTTTGAGGAATATTAGGGAATGCTTGGACATTTATTGCTGAGATCATTTTTAAAAGTATAAAATCTACATTGCCTCAACCCTTTAAAATTAAATAAAGGCAGATTTTACGATATTATGTATGTTGCAATACCGACTTACTTCTATTGAATATAAAAGGGAATGAATCACTGATTGAAATAAAACCACCCTTCCTGAAGCTTCAACGTGGTTCTTTTTCACAGGGAGAACCCATTCCTTCTCAAGTAAAAACCCCATATTAACCTCGGGAAAAATCATTAAAATACTTCTTTTCTATACTCGATGAAAGAACATACCTATTTATTATACCTTTGACTTTTTTTATCGATGTGAGAAAAGTAATTCATTGAAGTAAATCGATTTGATTTTAGTATATATGGGAATATTTTGTATTAATTTATAATCGTATTTTTCCAGGACGTACCTTGCTTACAGCGAAAAATTGTTCGGATGGAGCTAAAATATTTTAATAATAATATGCAGAATTTACCAAATTCACTATTTATTTCGATTATTTAAAAAAAGTAATAATAATAATAAGAAAAAATACTTATTGTGTTCTATATTATTATTATATTATGTTTTGTTTTTGTTCTGACACGATTTTATTATTTTATTATTTAAATATATTTATTATTATATTTATAAATCTGTTATTCTTCGTGTTTGATAATAATAATGATTGTTGATATTGCCGACGATGAAGATTGATAATATTATGTGGGGTGTGAAAAGAAATGGAGTTGTTATATTTGTGGTTGCTGAGAATTTGAATTGTCCAATGTTTCAGGGGTCACAATCTTACTATCCCTCACCGTCTTCCTGAACCTGGTCGCCGAGACGCTGCCTCAAGTTTCCGATGCTATTCCTTTGTTAGGTACACCACGAACCTCACAGTCTCACCCATAAACCACTTTATATATTATATATAAAATCTGTTTCCCATTACTTTATTATTATTATTATTATATTCATATTTGTTATTATCTATTATTATTACTCTTCTCTTTTTTTAAATCGCTGTTGTGTGTCGGTCACAATCATTTTCAATTTAAATCGTCCACACCAATATTATAACTATTGACATAATGCGCTGTGTATTTAAATTTATTTATTTATTTACTGTTTGTTATTTCAAATAACATCAATTAATCACACTTAAAATTTTAGATGAATAAATAAAAAATAAATAAAATAAATTTTTTGTAAAATAAGTGAATGGTGTTATTTGAAAAAACAAACGAGTGTCGTATTAAATTTTGTTTTTGTAATTTACATAAGTACTTACTTATTGGGATGGTGTTTCGATGACGTTGTTTTGATTCGTTGTTTTTTTTTATATATTTATTTATTAATATTGTTTTGTTTTTTTTTTTCATTTTCTAAAAATAAATTTGCTTTTACGTTCTATTATAAAGAAGTCATATTTTTGGAAGAAATTATCACGTTACTGCATTAAGAATTTTTCATTCTGCGTTTGTTCTTAAGCCAATAAAACGTTTTCGTTGTTAATAAAACAAACGAGTTAATTTGGTTAGCGAAACTCTCTCTTGTTAACTGACCGTACAAAGCAGATAATTTTAATATCTATTTTGAGTTTTGTTTCTTTAGTTAGAACGCAGCGCTGAGTTATCGGTTAAGAACAAAACAAACAAGATGCCAAGTCCACAGCGGATGAACGCTTATAATCGCCGCCGTTCATACAAACAGATGTCCGCCTAAACAAACGAAAGTTTTCCAGGTCTCGCGTTTGTCAATTCAAAATTTATACCTACCACCTACCAAATCAAAGGACAAGTTCAACATAAAACACAATGATGAGAAATAATAATATGCTATGCAAATTTTGTGGCGAAATTATATAATATTGAAGCAAATATATAAGATATTTGAATTTAGATATTATATTTCGATTTGAAAAATACTTATTGCAGTGTTTTGTTAGTTTTTTTTTTTTAATATAAATCAGTCGGAAAAGAATAAATTTTCAGCATTCGCGTGTCCATAATATTATGTCTTTTTCTCGTGGAATCGATTTGGCTTATAAAGTAGATTTTAGATATAAAAAAAACAAACATAAACAGTAGCCAATTTATGGATGAACGAATACCACATTCTGTATGAAATACTTTTGGATACATATAAAAAAAATATTTATATATTATCATGTACCTACCTATTGCTTAAAATAACATTAGAAAATTTTTAATATTTTTATTTTATTATATCGTGTTGAAAAAAAAACAGTTTCGTCAACTACGCCGATATAGATAAATATAAAGTAATGTGTAGATCCTAATTTTTAATTAATTTAATATAATAGACAAAATCTTATGATCAATCATGAGACTATAAAATAAATACTTTTTATAACAAGTACTTTTTTATCTTAGAGATATTTGACTAACAGACTGTAAGATGGACTAAGTTTATTTTTAATGTAAATTTTATTTAAAATATTAGGTATATCTATTATTATTATTATTTTATATAACTTATATATTATTTTATTTAATTTTGTTCAAACGACAGTAAAATATTATAATAATAAATAGGAATTCTTTTTATCTCGATATTTTGTTTTTGTCGATTAAATATTTTTAATCAATCACGCATATATTTTTTTTTTATTTTTTTTATATACTTAAATAAGTATTTTAACGTGCATGTTTTGGCATGTTTTGAAAAGCATAATACTTTATTATAATGATGAGATAATATTGAAATATATCATAACATACAATATGGATTAAATAGTGCAATAAGTACCAATAAATAAATAAAATATCGTTTATCTTCTTAAATATATTTTATTTAAGTGTATTTATGTTACATTTTGCAATATATTACTTTTTTCTACTATATTACCTATGCCGTTTTTCCTAATTTGTATAACTACTTGATTATCAATAATATATTTTAAAAAATAAATAAAGTTTCACTGAATCAACAACATGTATTGTTAAATAAGTATTTTTGTATCAAAATATGTACTTAAACTTATAAACTATAGATAAAACCTACATTCTCTCCAAAAGTTTGTTTATTTATTATTTATTTATTTTATTGTAATGTGGTTTCATGGTTATTTGTTGATTCATCCTAGCTTATGGGCACCTTATTTATAACTGAGTTAAGATGTACCTAAGGTATTTCTACATAAATTTAAAGGTGTTTAGAAACTCAACGAAATTTCAGGATGCGTTACTTGAAAAAAAAAACAAGCGTAATATTATATTGATGTATATTCTATACATTAATTTGAAATATTCCGGAGCAACATTTCAATTACTTATTTTTATTTTTAATTTTATAAAAATAATCTATTTATATGTAACATTAAGCTGAAGTGTTGAGTATCACAGATCTTCGCCTGCTTCTCTGCATAATGAAACAAGTACGTAGCCACATTTCAATATTATTATCTTTTTATATCTTTTTTTTATCTCTCACTGCTATCATACTAATATTTATTTTGTTTTTTTTTTTTAATATTAACAATTATTTCAATTATTTATGCCATTGGGTGTTTGAAATCTTACACACTGTTACAAATTATCTTTGTCATTAAAGTGAAAAAAAAAAAAATAGTTACATTTTATTATGCTGAATCGATTACCAAGAATAAGACATTGCCTGCTAGTATGATTTTGTGACGAGTCGATTTGTTCATTCTCATTATTATGTAGATTATTTTTGAGTGTTTATTATTGTAAGTATTCATGACCAGCTAATTTATTTATTTTGGTGTATAATAATAATAATATAATAATGATAATCCACAAAAAAAAATACAAATAGACCAAAGACGTTCTATGAAAGATGAAAAATATATGGTACTTGGAGGGCTATTTTTAGTAAATATTTATTTTTTACCATAAATTCGGCTGGCTTTTGAATTAATAATATGCATTTCATCGATCATTTTGAATAATATGTTTTTAATAATGATTGTTCAGTATTATTTAGAATAGTGAGTACTTTATTAAATAACCTACGTATTGAAACAAGATTTCGCGTGAATGTTTTACGAATTAATAATAATTATTATACACAGCGATTTTGGAAAAATGACAGTTTAAAAAAATATATAGCAAAATTTTATTTGAAATCGCGTTAAATACCTACCTATACTATTATTTGTCCCAAAACTCCTTACTTTTTTTATATTTTATTTTTTTTATTTGACAACAAATAAAGTGACGACACGTTGTTTTATGTTAACCGTATTAATATTTATCATTATACTTAATTTTTTATTTTTTTTTATTTTTCAACTGTCAGAACAAAATGTTAGGATGAACACAATTAAGTTTAACCACACTTCGAAACAATAAAAAGGAAGGGAGCTGGTTTTGTATTTATTTTGTTGGTGTTGCAAGAGCATAAAAAAAATCTAGTAGTGACAGTGTGCTAGTATTTTTGTTTCAGGTGTTACAATTCTGCTGTCACAGACAGTTTTCTCTCTCTTGGTGGGTCGCATTATCACCAAGACATCAGAAGCCGTTCCTTTGTTAGGTGAGGGCTCAATTAGCTCCGCACCAAGCACCTGACATGACTAACTTTTTACTACCTACATCTGTCTATATTTTTTCTCCTCAATGTATTAAAATCAAGTATTTTTTTTTATCTCACACAATCTCGACCCTCCAAAATAACTTATTTTTTTATCACTTAATTTTCTTCTTATTCAACACCACTAACTTACAACCCAAAATTTCATTTTACAAATTGAAAACAATATTTATTATTATTTCTTTATAATATATTGATCAACGAACAATTATTATTATTCAAAATTTAAAATTCTTCTCTGTCACTTTGTCGCACAAAACTTGATTGACATTCTTAAAAAAATTATTCTCACTCTTAAAAATGAATAATTAAAAAAACTAAAATATTTACCTGCCTAACTTGAATCCTTGACGGAGTTTATAAATATTTTATTTATTTGTTGAATTTTATTGTAAATTTATAACGAAATACTTTAAATCATCTCAGGAGTTTCTCAGACGATAACATATCAAACCAAATAATCAAAATGTTATCAAAAAGTATTGATATTTTCACACAGTTCGCGTTCAAATAAGACACATACTAAATATAAATTTCTGGCAATGTCTTTCCTTGAGTAATCCTATATTCCTATAGCTTTATTTAGCATACTTTTTTAACTACGATCAAAATAATCAAATATACCATACTGTTAAAAATGGTATCGTCTTTGTGAACTCCACAAATTGGCTTTAAAATATTATTATAAGTTAAAAAAATAAATAAAAATACAACCAATATTATTATATTTTGAGTAAAATTTATTTAAATCATAATATTATTATAGATCATAATGACAAATATTTTATTATTTTTAATTTTCTTTCAACTAGCTGGAGTGAAAATTATGATATTATTTTTATTTTGAAACGCTTTCTTATATTCTGTATCATTACCTACTTGAAATGATCAACTCTCTTTCTTTCGAAAAAAAAAACTGAAATGGATTTGTTAGCATTTTTTTAACTCGTAACATTCATATTATTATTTATTATATGCATCATGGCTTTCTGATTTTTAAAAGCATTAAAAAGTTTTATTTTAGAATGATTTTCCTTACGGCTATATTAATACCTAATTCTCATATTGTTATGATTAATTGACTATGAAAATATAGAATATATACCTATACCCGCTTCAGTTGTAGGTAAAACACTTATTTCTTTTCTTCAAGCTCTATCTTTAAATATTCATTTTATTTTTTAAATTTAACTGGAGAGATTAAAACGTCATAATTTAAATTTTATTAAAATATGTTTTAGCATCTATGAATGCTGCAGAAATTCTTTGATTTCAAGTAAACAAAAACCAAGCAATCTGTTTGATAAGTATCTTAAATAAACGAAAGTTTAAGAACTTTTACCTATATTTTTATAAACAATATACAGATTGGTTGATTTTTCTGCTATCCTTTAATAATTATTAACATAAAATAATAATCTTAAATTAAAATTTTCCTGTGATATCTCATTAAGATTCACAACTAATTAAAGATATATTAAGATCTCTGTTAACATTTCCAATAATGGTTTTATATTATTTTGATTACATCTTACCGAATTGTTTTCTTCTCTTGTTTGTCTTATGAAATTAATAATTCTAAAGAAACTTTTCATATTATCATGTTCGCTAAATTTCATAACGAGAATATGACGTTTAAACCTTTGAAAGATAAACAAAATAAGAAAGCATATTATAATATTATCTTTATTTATTAAAAAAAAAATTAAACAAACTAATTTTAAATTAATAATGTACATATTATAAAATATATTAAATATAAAATGTTTACAGGATTGTGGTGACTGTCCAGTGTGTCCAGACTGATGTATTTTTTTTTATTTTTTTATATATTTATTTATACCTTACATACTTTTTTTTAAAATTTTATTTGTATAATTTATTAAAATATGATTTTTGTAAACAACACTGTTTATCACAAATTATTAAAAACGATATAAAATTTTATAAAATGTGAAATAAAATGCACATTTCTAAAGAAAACAATTATAATCTTTTTGTCAACATACTTTATATTAATCATAATATGGTAATGCTATTACAATTAAAAAAAAAACAAACAAAATAATAAATATATTTTTATAAGTTCGTGAGTGAAATTTCACCGCGATCTGTCTACCTCCAAGTATCAAAAATATACATTAAATATTATCAAGTAACCTTCCGCTTAACCTTGGGCTTAATGTTTCTGCTTGTATGTTGCATGATACGTCTTGTTCGAATTGCATTTTCTATCGCTTATGCATGTCAATTTCTACTATGTTTTTTGTTTCATTTTGCATCAAACGCTTTACGTCTTTGTGTAATGTTGTTACTGGTAGAATAGTCTACGTAAAGTACATTTCTATTTTGTTAGAAACATCTGGCGAAAGCACAAACGAGTATGAAACTTTCTAAGCTTTTTTATATTATGAACGTGTATTTGAAATTGTTTCTGTTTAAATTGGAAACATTTAAAATTCGAAAATTCTTAATTTAAATTTTATTAAAATTAAACGATTTATATATTTTTTAAATATTGTGTATATTATACAAGTAAGTAATCAAATAAAACATAAAAAAACTATAGGTATTATTTTAATTCAGAAAACCACTTTTGATAAAAATAAAATATTTTTTTTAGACAATTAAAACTCTGAATAAATTAGGATGGTGTTAAAAAAAAAAAAAACTCAAAAATGCCTGATATTTTTTCAACACTTAAATTGTAGGTAGATACCAAGTCATTTCAGAGAGCCATTTTAAAGTTGTTCGCTTTAAGTGGTAAGTTTTCACCCAGCATCAGTGGAGAATACTTAGCAGACCTACTCTGATAAGTGGAGAATACTTAGCAGTCCCGAGTAGTAGATTTTATGTAAACGATGCGAATCAAGCTCACGAAATTTCTAGCTCAGCCAGTAGTAATAATCTGGCTAGCACCTATGAAAGTTTTACATGGTTTTGTCTTTAAAAAATCTCTAGGTTGAAAATCTTCTTTTATCCAAACAAATTGCTTGAAAAGGGATAAATAAATAAGGTTTTTAACATAAGATATAGACTTTGATTTGGGTTCAGGTATTTTATTAACCAAATGTATTTTCCGTGTTGTGACAAAATATTTATAAGCAAGACCTTTGTCTTAGTTATAATTTTATTATTTGATAAATTCATCTTCGTCGTTTTGCTAGTTGGATTGAGAAGAGTCATTTCTCCCAACGCTGTGCTTCACAAAATGGCCATTGGCCAATCCCTTAAATATAAACATATCGATATTTTCATTCTGTCTAAAATATTTATAACCTACAACATCATATCTCTAGTTTCGAGAATACCTACATACAGCAACCAACTTTTTATAGATAGCTACTGCTGTGAAATAGTTAGCTCTAGGATATGACTTTATCCATTTTTGTTGATGTCCCATCTTAATTGACTTGATTGGTACACAACGTTCTAAGTTTGTCTACACTCTTTTGTCCATCTTTAAGGACTAGATCTTAATCAACAACTGATGACTGACTATTATACTACTGTTCGACTTTTAAATGGTATGAACAAACCATAACCGGCTTACGACCGTCTTCTACTGTTATTTCGAAGGCTAGCTTAGTGTGATCACTTTACGTTAACAAAGATGTTTGTTGTTTGTAACCTTGTCCCGTTTTAAAGCGGTAACATCGCCCAGTGTGGACAGTTAGTTCATGTTGACAACGTTTCACGTGAGTCTCAATAGTTTTGGTTTCATTCGATTTCACCGACATACCTAGTTTGTTACAAATTGATTATTTTGGCATATTCTTTATTCTTTATTCTCGTTTTTAGGCCCAAATTAGGGCACTTAAACTTGTCAAAACAATACATAAAGCATCACATTTTTATGCAAAAAAAAATACAAATATAAAAAGCATTTAAAATACAATAGGTACATAATAACATCAATAATAGCCATGTGATACCAGATGTAAAGGGTCCAATATCACATTTTGTCATAGATAATAGATAGCATATCTTCAAATTTTAATTAATTGTTTTCAATTAACTTAATTCAGTTTTAATTTTACCTATATGCAACTAGCTTATACCCGTCATGCTTTACGTTTTTGATTCCGATTGTCAGGCTTGATCGGTAGGTAATTAAACAGGTTCTAGTCTAGCTTCCCATTGCTTAACAGACCTCTATAACTGACATAAGCACAGAAAAAGAAGAATGACTTTTTTACCGACCTCATAACCTACGAACCTACCGACATAATTTGCAAGTTTTCATAGAGAGAGCTCTATGGTTTGAATCTTAGCTACATTCCGTACACCTTCTAATGTGTGATAATTAATTAGGCATTCCACCCATAGAGGGTGATTTGTGCTATGTTTTTGAGAAATTTGTATGAAGATCCTAAAAAAATAGAGTTTTTTAAATAGCTGTAAATATATTAAAGTTAATGCAGCAAATTGTATTTAAGAACCTTCTCCACCATTTTGTACGGCTTTGGGCATATTAATATCTGACCTTAACGTCTGTTTTCTACGATTGATGCGCCTTCAAAAATATAAACGGACTAAAATATTATGTAGATAAGGCCGAAATTGTCATCAAGTAGGTAGTTTAGTTCAAACATCGCAGTGGTCTATTTTATCAAAAATTCTCTTTGCCAATCGTTTTCGCTTTCGCAAACCTGCAGTATTTTTAAAACCGAAATGGTGTAGATATTGGTTTCATAGTAAGCCTTTGATAAGTAATAGAGGTTGCGTACGTTCAGGAGTCTGGTAGATACGTCGTACGTACGTTATAACTTTCTGTCTATGAGAGGCATGCGGTTATATTTTGAAAAAAAAAAGAAAACTAATTTTGAAAATTCTCATTTCTTACCTCTTCAAAAACACGTACATTTACATTTTTATTTTCACATAATAACTCTAGAAAAATATTTTTTTCCTATTTGCGAACTTTTATTAATAAAAATTGCCGTGAAAAGTCAATTAAAAAGTTTTCTCTTCCATAAAAAAAAGTTTCAATAACTTCATAAACAAAGTTTGAAAAAAAAATTATAAAACATTTATATTGCAGTTAATTAGGTATAATTTCATAAGTTGGATAAGGTAGAGTTCTAACAAGACGGAATATGCTGATAAGTAAAATTGTTTGCCTGGTATTTTATTCCCATTGGAATTTCTTTTGTTTTTTTTTCGTTGGTTGGTTTGTTTTAAAAAAAATGGAAGTACCTACATAGAATAATTTTTTTTTAAACCATTCAAGTCGTTAATTGTTTTCTAACGGTCTAATTCCCTATGATTACGGTACTGTAATAAACAGCGGTGATTGTGTCAGTGTAGAACATTGTTCATGTGTGTTACTTAACTTAATTTTGAAAGACTGCCGTCTTGTCAGAGGACGCACCGCTCTCTGGGAACCCAGTTCATTAGACGAGGCCGTTACACTACTAACGCTGTAGGTATTCTTTGAGACAAGTAAAAAGCATTCTATGATGTTTATCTCTTTCAATGCCGGCAGTAAGTTCATGAAAGCGCGAAAGAGACAATGCATGCCATATCTGTATTGACATTGCGCGTAGCTTGGATACCGCAGTAAACAGAACGCCCACTGAAATAAAATATAATTTTTCTATGTATTACGGCCGTCCGCGGTTTGCTTTTATAAAACGCCATTGCATAAAAGAAGCCTTTTTTTATTTTTTTTTTCCAAAATATAAGTACAATCATAATACAATATTATTTAAATATATGTATGTATGTGAGGAACCGCCGACATACAGTGAGATGGTGCTGGCCGTGATGAGACTCAAGAACAACAAAGTGCCAGGAGACGATGGAATTCACGCAGAGCTCCTCAAACAAGGCATAGACACCCTTGGCCAACCACTATTAGATATATTTAAAATGGCGTGGGAAGAGGAGAGGTGCCCAAAAGATTGGCGGAATGGATCCATCGTCGCAATATTTAAAAAGGGGGACCCCCTTGAATGCGGAAACTACCGTGGAATTACTCTACTGAGTGTTCCCGGTAAGGTATTATCTCAGATATTACTACACCGCATTCGGGGGCCTGTCATGGCTGTCCTGAGAGAGCAACAATGCGGCTTTGTACCTGGAAGGTCCTGCACGGACCCAATTTTCTGTGCCAGGTGCATCTTTCAGTAGTGCAAGGAGTTTAACTCTCCAGTCGCTTGTTGCTTTATAGATTTTGAAAAGGCCTTCGACAGCCCACATAGACCATCAATATGGAAAATACTTGCTCTGTATGGTATACCTCCGAAAATAGTTAAAATGGTGCAGTCCCTGTATGAAGACTCTGAGTGTAGCGTGAACACGCCAGGTGGTCCTACTGAAGCTTTTAGGATCACCACGGGAGTCAGACAGGGCTGCGTACTAGCTCCCTTTATATTTATAATAGTCATGGATTTCCTGTTGAGAAAGTCCATGCAAGGAGCAAGAGGTATACCGATAACACAGAGAGATGGTCTAATGGGCGAACTGTGCGATCTGGAGTACGCGGACGACCTAGCGTTGTTCAGTACGACAGTGGAGGAATTACAGCGCAGTGTTTCAAGACTCTGCAACGAAACAGCGCGCCTCGGCCTTCGAGTCAATGCCAGTAAGACGGAGCTCATGGCGAATAATGCCTGCCCCGATAAACAGCAACCGATAACCATCGATGGTCACCAGGTCTCCCGGGTGGATAAATTTAAGTACCTGGGAGCAACCATTACCACCGCTGGTGACCTCGGGGCTGAGCTCCCGATTCGTATCGGTATGGCAAGTGGCGCCTTCAACAACATGACCAAGATATGGAAAGCGTCGGCGTTTAGCGTCGAGACGAAATGTAAACTGTTTGATGCGTGTGTGTTGCCCATTCTCCTTTATGGGTGTGAGTCCTGGCACCTGACTCTGGCCCAGGCACAAAAAGTCTCAGCCTTTGAGATGAAGTGCCTAAGGAGAATTCTGGGCGTAAGATGGTACCACCGCATCACGAACGACGCTATACGCCGGCGCACCCAGCGTGAGCCCATCACCTCCACCATTGTGGGGAGGAGATGGACTTGGCTGGGACATGTGTTAAGGATGCCGAATGACAGTTGGCCGAGGAGAGCGCTGTTCTTCCTCCCATCAGGGTCCCGAAGACGAGGAAGACCCTCTCACACTGTGTTCCGCTCCTTCGAAGCAGATCTGAGGGACATGGACATGGTGTGGGAGGAGGTCATCACCGTTGCGCAAGATCGAGCGCAATGGAGAGCTCTTGTTGCCTCCCTATGCCCCTAAGTGGGGTCTAAAGGGAGTTTGGATTGGATTGGATATGTAATTAAATATATTGCCTCACAGACCTAAGCCTGTTCCGAGACAATACTAACAAAAATTGTAAATAGTGTTCAAACTCTCGCTGAGGAGTACATCTCCATCAATTTTTTTTTTTTTTAAAAAGTAGAAAAAACAAAAGATAAAGTTAAAAAAAAAGAATAAAGTATAAGGATTAAGAAACATAAAAAGCAAAAGATAAAACAAAAAAAGCAAAAGAGAGAAAACGGAAAATAATAGTTGTCAGTTTCGTAAAGTCAAGTCGTTGTATAGTTGTCAAGTGTAATAATAGTTGTCAGTTTCGTACAGTCAAGTCGTAATTTAAATTTAACTGGACACTTTGTAAAAAGATTCAATACTCGTTCACTATATTAATTTAAGTACCTACCTGTATTCCCTTCACTAATTAACTTTTTTGAACAATATTCCAGAAACTCATTTATACTTACATCATTAGGAATTTAAATTATTTATTTATTATTTCAACAAACCCCTAAAAAAGTGTCTTACACAATATAAGTATTATTATTTTTCGAGGGTTTTACTCATTTCGTTACGGGTAAACACGACGGAGGAAGGTTGTTATTTGCTTTGAGCAGAAAAAAGGTTCCTTTTAATAAGTCAGATAGGTAGATGATACCGGCTGAATTAACATAATATACCGTTGTTTATTTTAGTTGGAGGTTAGATTTTAAAAATACGACGCAACAATTTTTTTATTATTTTAGGGTTTTTTTTTATTTAATTAGATTATTTCCTTACCTCTGAGATAATAAAATAAATTTAATACACGAAATGTGTAACTACATACAAATCCACAATGGAACTCAATCTAAAGTCTGTTTTGAACTAACACTTCTAGAATTAACAATTTTCAAATATTCGATCATCGTCTCTATACTCAATCTAGTCGAAGAAAATCATTCATGTCGATAGAAACCTGTTGGCTCGATTTGAACGTTATTTCGATACCAACACTTTTTTACTGTCTAAAAATTCTCTACAGATTTCTGACTAAGGCTACCAGCTCGATTATTATTGCAATCAACTTAATTACAATCAATTTCTTCTGCATATTTTTTAAAATCAAAAATGTTGATTCATACCTTATGCAATCCTGATACCATCCATATAGTGTCTGGGAGTGAAACTTGGATAATATAGACGAAAAATCTGGAAGTTGGTTTTACCTAAAGGTGTAGAAATGTTGTTGGTTTTACCTAAAGGTGAGATGTTCTGACACAATATGGGGGTAAAGACTGATTGATAAGGCGAGGAATGATGATAATATTAGAAAGAATTTGAAGTAAATGTCAGTTTAGTGACTAGAATAAAAGTGAATGAATTGAGGTGGTTCGGGCGTGTTGAGGTAATGAATGAAGAAAGTAGGACAAAAAGGATCTATAAAGGAGACGGAGATGAGGGCGACCTAGATTGAAGCAAACCGATCAAATAGGTGCCATCTTAAAGGAAGGCCAAGTCAGGAGTAAAAGGAATAGAAGACAATGCATACGGAACGTTATGCTCTTGAATGAATGAAAAGAGATCTGGACAGGAATGAATGGCAAAATGTACCCTCTGCCTATTTTTTTTTAATAAATCGGACCAAATTTCAAAAAGGGGGTAGGTAGGTTTAATTTATAAAACCCAAAAAATAATAATTGCAATATGGAAAACTCAACCAAAGGTTTTCAACGTTAAAAAAGAATTAATTCGACCTTGTCTTTATGCACAAAGAACAAAAAATTAAAAATAAGACAGAAAAATATGCAACCATTTTGATTCCGTGTAAAATATATTTTTCGGTTTAAAGAGGAAACATTTCCCAAAGCCACGTTTGGTTTTTTTTATCCGGAGATAAATTTCAATAAGCCATACAAACCGCTCGCTTGTTTATCTTTGTATGGGAAATGACAAAAAATATTCCAAGCCAGTACAAATATAGTGCCTTATAGACTTAAGGGAAAAATTTTTGTCACTCTCCAGAACAGTACCTGTTTCAGAATGCTTAAAGGTATTTATTCTCTCTCTCTCTTATTTTATTCATTGGATACATTTCGTATCGCTCGCTCCTTTATGACGACTGACTCAATCTATATTTTTCTTTTTTTTTTGTATTTTGAAAATCATCGTAATTCAATTTACAATCTATCAGATATATCTAAAAATAATATTGTAGAAACACAACACTATCTTCTTATTTTTGATGTTTAGATATCCTTTATTATTTTTGGGTGTCTTTACAGGCATTCCATGAGCCTTCAGGGTTCATACTCCGAGCTAGGTAGCAATATTCTTCAAAATCCATGTTTGTGTTGTCCAATTAAATACAACCATCCATCCATCCATGGCGCTAAAACCCATTGTGGGTCATGGCCTCTTCAAGCAGTCGCCGTCCTGTCAGCCGGCCTGTGACGCCAGTTTTTTATTCCCAGAGATTCCAAATCTCTGCTCACGAAATAGAACCATCTCAACCTTGGTCTGCCGATATTCGTTCTTCCAGTCGGGCTGTCAGTACGGATTTTCTTCAATGTAGAGTGTTCGTCCATTCTCTCCATTTGCCCCAGCCAATGGAGACGGCATATTTTGATGAATTTGAGGATGTTAATGTCATCATATAATCGGTACAATAGTTCATCATTATACCGGATTCGGCATCTTCCGCCTTCATTAATGGGCCCATAGATTCGTCGCAAGATTTTCCTCTCAACACATCTAGATGCTCCTCA
The DNA here is from genome assembly GCA_963576905.1 of Mystacides longicornis. Taxonomy (NCBI): domain Eukaryota; kingdom Metazoa; phylum Arthropoda; class Insecta; order Trichoptera; family Leptoceridae; genus Mystacides; species Mystacides longicornis. The sequence goes on along the minus strand of OY756426.1, from coordinate 27,606,367 downwards.
TCACGCCTTGTTAGCGTCCATGTTTCACAGGAGTATGAAAGGACTGGTCTTATTAAGGTCTTATAAAGCTGAGTCTTGGATTTTCTTGACATAATCCTTAATTTAATAAGTTTCTTTCCAATTAAATACACATCTTTATGACTTTCTCTTACTCTCTTCATCTTTTAACCAATTTACTTTCACGCCTGAACATTCACTTTCTTCAAGATCATTCTTGTTTCTTTCACTTGTAAAATCCAATATTTTTATTAACATATTATAAAATATAGCATGTTTTAGTAACCTTTGACTGGCGATCTAATTCCTTGAGTAGCTTATTTCTGTTTCGGTTATTGAAACTCTCCTATTTTTTTTTTCAAATATAAGAATGAAAAGTTTTTTCAATTGCATTAGAAAAAAAAAAGGAAACGATAATCATTATTGTATTATGTTACGTCAGTTAAAAACTATGTTTCTTTCAGCATTTTCCACCTTTTGTAACAGAATTTTTAACAAGAAGTTACACATTCGAGTCTAGGACTTAGATTTTGGTTTTTAAAGCCCTTATCCGAATTTTGTAGCTATTTCAAATTATATGGGACAATTAGTCTAGATAATATACCTCAAGCTTTGTTTGTGAGTTCTGTGGCTGAAAAATACACACACATGCATATATTATCATACAAGTATTGTATCAGTTATTTAGTTGTCAATTTAGTCGTTGGCAACCACCCTGCCAACGAGATAACGTTATAACAATTCGTGCCATACAAAACCAACGCCCCGCCCCGGTGGTAAAAAGTGCACTAATGCAAGAAATTTGAACTAAGGTTTTTTTACAATAAATTCTTTTGCGTGGATAGTATTATAAACTTAAAATTCAACGTAAAAACAGACTGCGAACCCTAAATTATATTTTTGTATATAAATTCATAATATTTTGTTAGCGGATTTTCAAGCATACGGATGTAGATATTTTGATTTAATACAGCGTAATGAAGTTATCAGAGAACAGATGGAAGTGTGTAATATCATCCAGTGTCGCTGGACCATGGGAGTAGATATTATTTTTTTGGGGTACGGAAACATTCCCTCTGAGAAGGGTTGCTTGTCTTTACATTTCGGCTGAAAAACTGTATTTCAGTTCCTCCCATATTCCACGATAATGCTACTGTCAAAAAGTATTCAATATTCATACAAGGGGTTTATTGTTCGTGATACATAACGCGCAACAGGAGTTTTGTACCTAGTTTTGGGTTAAAGAATTTATTTACAAGGTAAAAATAATGCCCTTTTACAAAGTTTTTATAAGTAAAATTTATTAGTGGATTTTCCTTCTTCCTTCTGAGGCCCTATTAGTCCAGTCCTGGACATGTCCTCTGTGTCCACTTATGTACTATCCACTTATCCACTTATCCTACTATGTCGTCCATCCAACGTAACTGGGAACGGTCAGGATTTCTAATTCTAGTTTTATGCACTGGGTCCGTCGTTTGACAAGACGGCAGTCTTGCCAATGTTGTTTGCTACTACGGTAACAATATTACCAATGTTCTAAGTTGACATTCACCGCTACCGCTATTATAGAGGTACCGTAATCCTAGGAAAACAGGCGTTTTGTCATGTCCAAAATGTCTATTGCTAGTATAACCCTGCCTCTCGTTTGGTAATGTCCGACACTTCTGTTCTAGCATTTAAGCTTTGGTTTACTAGAAAAGCATTATCGTCGCAACGTGGCCGTATATTGTATTGTGGTGGATGTAATGTCCCTAAGACCCAGCATCGCTCGTTCCATTGCTCTTGAAATGAGCAATGATATCCACCATTAGTTTATGGATTTTGAAAAATTCTTTATAATTCGTAATAAATAAATATTATTTATTATAATAATATAATAATAAATAATAGAAATCATAACACAGGATTTTAATCAAAGCATTCTCGATACATTATTTATTTAAAAAAGGCAACTTTTTTTCTAAAGAAATCAATATTTTAAAAATCAAAACGAAAATGTTTTTTTTTTCCCATTTTGGTTATTGGTTATTTAGCTTGGACGATATCATGCCACCGACGAATCATTGATTTATAAATAAAACGGGTTATTTATTTAATTCATTCATATAATAAAAATGAAACAAAATAGGTAAGTTAAAATAATTAGAAGTCAATTTGGTATACTAGACAATCACTAGGTTTTTCTCAACAAACCTATACAATAATCGATATATAATATCCACAGATCCTAGACTCAATAAAATACTCCACACTCAGTGGGTACAAATTTAAATCTCCGTAGCATAAAATATGTATAATATAACAGAATTTTGTCGTTATTTCAAAAATACCACTCATCGGATTTTAAAAACTGCGTTAAGCTCGCGTATCTATATCCTAACAGCATTTTTATATGAAAGGCGCATAAATCATTAATATGGGGATCACGGCGGATGGCATCTGATTCTTTATGACTGGGTAATGGTGTCGGGCGTCGGCGTCTGTATAAAAAAAGTACCTACCTACCTGTAATTTACCTTCTACCTTGCTGTCCATGACGGCATGTTCGTTAAAAGCAATAAATAAACAGAAATGCATGTAGGAATTTTTGGATGATGTTAACGTAAAAAAGTGATCACACTAAGCCAGCCTAACAAAGAATATTAGAAGACGGTCGTAAGCCCGTAGTACCTAGTCTTTTCTAATATTAAAAATATAAACATCAAAAAGTTGTTTACTAAACAACTTGATCATATTGTTTGACAGTTAAGTCACTCATTTGGATATGAATAAATCGATTTTCGGTTGGACCAAAAAAGTGGATACTGAGCTGTCGATGTGTCAACCATCTTCCATTGTTTGATTTGTATCAAGTCATTAGAATTTTTTTATAATACTCCATCTAAGAGTATTTTTTTAGGAATAATGAGTAAGTCGTATTAAGAATTTCAGATCAATCGAATGGAATCAATATAACTGTAATTCAACCTTAGGAAATATTTATAAATGTCGGTTTTTTCGAAGTATATCATCACAAGAAGACAATGTTGGTTGCTAATAATAATATTACTTAGAGCGATGTCAAGGGTGTTTCCGGTAACAATATGAGGATGGGTCTTCATTGATTGTCAGATCACGTAATACCATAACCATCATGTTCACGGGGCATCAATACCTGTCCCTTATCAGCATTCCAATGGAGACAGCATCTCAACCAAAGCTATTGCCATATTTCAACTCGTGTATAACCGTCTACCTTCGTAATTATGATATGAAATAGCCGACAGTCTGTCGAATGAAATGTTCTTTCAAAGTTGGTAGCTACTAAGGCAGATTCTTCTATTTGTTTTGCTTCTGATCTGGCCTACAACGTGTCGCAAATGGTACAGTTACGTCACTGCATCAATTGATAGTAATTAACCAAAGGTTTCCTTTATTTTCTTGTTCTTCTTAATATTGTGTTATGTCATCTTCTTCATTATGACCATCACCTGAGAAAATACCTCTCTATATTTCCAAAAAGTAGTTGTCAACTTCATTTCATATCATATCAGTGGACATTAAAAATGGTCATTTTTAAGAAGGTAATTGAAGGTACCCGATTCACATAGGTACATAGCATGGTTGGTTCATTATAAATAGGGAAAAAATCATAATTATTATGGAGATGTTTTATCTTTCGTGCGGTAGAGTTCGCTTTTATCACGGTTCTTTTATTATGTTTTAATTAATAAACTTTTGAATAATAATTTACTAAAAACCGCAATCATACAATAAAACATATTTCTCTGACTTTTCCAAACGATTATTTTTATGTAATTGATAAACTGTACCAACAAGCTAAATAAAATTACAAATTTGAATAAGTGTATTGCTTTGATAGCAACGTGTGTAATTAATTTAAACATTATAATATTGATTCAAATAATAACACGAATTTTCGAGGTTTCCAAAAAACACAAACATTTCGAAACGATTCAGCTTCGGATCATGAGGGTTTATCGATTTTAGTGAATGGCTTTCCATGAATGTTCATAATAAATGTATGTAGATTAATAATTGATGTTATTAAATAAATGTTATGAATTATTAAATTGTTCGATATCGATAAATATTATAATTAATAAATGTTAATTATTTATGTTATCTTTATGATATAAATACATTTCAATAATACTTAGGTTAAAATGTACGAATCTATCAATAACTATAATTAATTATTATTATGAATGTTTATTATTATTTGTAACAAATATTCATAATTTGTTAATTCGTAGAACTGAATATTTTCAAAAGAAAAATTTCACGATAAAAAAAATTTCAATTTCAGCTAAAACAAATGTATTAATATTTTTCAAAATTATAATATAAATAAACGTCTAAGAGCCAAATACAGATTAAATTAAATAAAATTCTTTCTCAAACCCTGAATAAAAAATTCTATACCTACACGAATATTTTCAAAGTCCAATCAAAATAATTTGCATGCCTGTTACTTACAAACTTTGATGAAGCTTCTAAAAACATTTTATTTTCTTAAAGTTTGAGAAACATTTTTGTTATAATTTGTTACATTTTGATATTATAAACTTATACAAATCTATTCAATAATTATTCTAGAACCAAAAATGATATGTTTTGTTTTGTGTGTGTTGCATATAGGTACTTACTTCAACTGCATAATGTTTATGGTTGCATCTTCGGTTGTCCTCACCGTTGTAGTTTTAAATTATCATCATAGGACGGCTGACATACACGAGATGCCTCCATGGGTAAGTTGTATAACATTATTTATACCTTTTTCAAATTTTATAATGGTATTAACCTTCTACGTACTAGACGTGGCATATTTCTATCTCGCTTTGAAAAATCATAAAAAAACAAGCTAGAGAGAGAGAGCCGAAAGATAAAGAAACCGTTCAAACAAATTTGGCTCCACCCAGAACAAAATAGTAGGTATTGTTTATAATAATTAAGACTATCACTACTTTTTCCTCCCCTCTTCTTCACCGTCATACCTCTTAAAAATGTAACATAATTTTTGAAAATTTTGTTTCGATTGCCTCGCCTTGTACGTAGTAGGTACAAATCAATTGTTATAATAAAGTTGTCAATCCATCATTTTCAACTAAGTATATGAATCTTGTTTTTTTATGGAATGCATTTGAGGTTTTTACATTCCTTTGAAATTTACTACCTACTTAACTTTTGATGACGTTTGGAAATTATTTCAGAAACACGAAACAGAAAAATTGAAGCTTTTTTGTCATTTTTTTTTAAACCTAACTTAAAATAGCGGTAAATTTTATGATATATTTATATTTTTTGTTTAACAATATTTTGTACAAACCTATAAATGAACAATTCAAAAGGTATCTAAAATTCGCAAACTGAACAAAATTTATGGTGAAAACCAATTTTGAACTGTTATCTATGCCTAACCATATGTTTTCTAACTTTTAATTTGTCTCCTATTTATATTGAAAAAAATTTTTTTTTTCGATATGTACAAATTATAGGTTTAATCATTGGAATAATGGTGTGTATTATTATTAAGATAAAGGTTAAACACCAAAATTAAGACAAAATGTTCACGATAAAATGCTATTTTCTTATTCTGTACCCATTTGGGTACAAGAGAGTTTTGTATTATATTTTTGCTTGCATTCTTTTACCAAAAATTTCATTATTTTTCAACGTTTTTAATGTCCTCAAAATGATCTTAGTACTGTCTCGCAAAACAATAGGTGATGTTATAAAAATTCTATCCAATTTCCTTAAAATTTATCGGTGGGGCAGGTGTGATGGGTAAACAAAATCAAAAATTTCTATTGTGTGAAATTGTCTTGTTTGAATTCGAATTTATTTGAAAAACCCGAATTATTTATTGGGAAATTTGCGTCGTTGGCCCACGGCGTAGGCCAATCATAACCGTGCAAATATTTAACTAACCGATGGTGTTTGTATGCTCTTCGTGATTCTATCACTCTCCCAAGAATAAAAAAAAAAACAAAAAAAAAATCAATTTAAAATTTAAATTGTCGATTAAGACGACATTACACATTCTACGTCTTTGACAGATTAAAAAAAATCAATTACTTTTTTTTTTAATTTACAGACAAAACAAGAATTTAAATAAAAACTCCTGTTAACACTTGATTTAGTTTTGAAACCACTTGTTGCATAGGTAGTTAAACATTTTTCACAAAACATTCGAGAAGTAGGTATCACAAATTTCTAGAAAAAAACAAACATTAATTAATTTTTCATCTGCTTTGTCACGTAGTCTAAAATTTCGAGTTATTATTGTACACGCTAATAAAAATGTGGCAATATATTATGTTTATTTATTTAACCATCCACGGCGTAAACGCCTCTTACATGTTATTTATTTATTTACAAAGGGAAAAACAAAAAAAGCAACAATATCACACAAATCGACCACAATAATACAATACAGTTAAAACAATAAAAAGATGATACAGACATTAAAATTTATGATAAAAAAGCATGATTCAACTTTAAATTTATTTAAAACAAAAGGAAAACATTTGCTAGGTACGTGTATAAAAATATTCAGAACAAAATAATTAAAAAAGTAGAAAATTTACTAGAATCTAAAAATTTCTATCAGACCAAAACAATTCGAAACCAACTTCAACAAACCCTTGATCAAAATAACAAAGAGGGCAATGTCACTGTTCAAAAATAATATTAAATCAAAAGATACAAGACGACTACACAAGAATAGCAACTAATAGACTGATCAATAATAATTGATCAACAATTGATTCGTATTAACGAATTCCCAATAATAATTATTATATTGGGAATTTGTTAATACGAAAAATATAACAAGAGTTTTCTTTTAAAACTATCTACCTATGTATACTAAAACTATAAAAAACTATCTATATCGCCACATTTTAGAAAAATGACACTCTTGCAGTCTTGCATGCTAGATATGGCTGTGCAGTGTGCATAATATGATGAAGTGTGATTAGAAGCATCATTTTTCCTCTTACTTAATTGAATAAGGGGGCAAAACAAAAGATGTCCACTTTGCTCGATCATACACAATGTCGAGATGCAGCACATGTAAGGGACCCTATTCGCGAATGTCGATCGATGGGTTTTCTAAACCCTATCATTCAAGAATAGGAACCCAGGGGGTTTTCGTCTTCTTCGGGATCCTGATAGATAAAAGAACACCGCTCTTCTCGGCCAACTGTCATTCAGAATCACCGGTCCCTCCCGTGTCTATCTTGCCTTCACTATGGACACGAGAAGAACAATCCATCCCAGTTTTTGTTTGAGTTTAGTAAGAAGTCATCACCCGGAACTTATCTCTATTAAAAACCTCATTTTAGTGTGAAGTTACATAAATTGCGTTTGTTGACAAAACACAATACCGTTAATAAACAGTACCGTATGTGGGGTAGCTGAGCGCCGTGAAACCCCCGCTTTATATTCATTACGTTGTTCAACATTAAACAATAGAGTGCAAATTATAACGAATGCAGTGAATGTGCAAACAAAATAGTTTCCGTGTAAACACTAGGTAAAGTTGTTGTGTGGATACACGCCACAGATTATGCAGTGTGATGAACAAAATATTATTATCTATTGCATTAATGTTTTGTTCATTTCAAGTGCATCCAGCTATTTATTTTTGTCTGCTGTATTATTATTAAGTAGTGTTTATAACTCTATTATATTATTTAGTATTGAAACTTGCATAGGTATAATCATGAATATGTTTGTTTTGTTTAGATAGTATTCGAAGGGGTTGGTAGCCTAGTGGTACCGACCGACACCGGTTTCGTACTGTTTAGTACGAGGGTCGCGGGTTCGATTTCAGGTGCGACTTTCTTCCTCTCTTACGACACAAGCTTTAAGCTGCTTATTGTGAAAGAGTCAAAGAGTGTATTTGTGTTCACTTTGTGAATGATGCCAAAACGTTATTAGGGTCAATGTAATTAAAACTGTCAAAATTTGAATACAAAATAACTTAGATTTTCCCAAAAGTTTATAACACAAGTCCTTAGTTATCTAAACTCCACAATATATTCTTTTATTCAATACAATTTTCATTTGTACCTAATTATTATGTAATTATTATTATGCTCAATTTTAATGAGCACATAAATTCATTTTAGTTTAAAAATATCATCTGGCGAAATCAACATAATATATATTATTAAAGAGCCTAGAACAACACTGATTAATTCTCGATCATCTAACGCCGCCTACACGAAACGATCCCCCCGGTTATAAATACCTACACACATATTATACTTATTTAGTGGTGTGTAATATGTGTTATTTGAAACGGGCGGATACACACGTACCACGTACAATTGCCGCGTCAGTTTTCTTTAGACAAGAACATTAGGTACCTACTTACAGTCATCATCAGGTAATGAGATTCATTCAGTTTGCCTCAAACGACGAACTGAAATACGCCATCCAGGCAGACCACCAAAAAGTGGAAGGACAGCTAGGAGCTGTACTCGCAGGAGGCTTACCTATTAGCCACAATGAATAAATTATTGAAAAGAAAAATATTTCGGGTTGTCCTTGTCAAAAATACAATAAATAAGTACTTTCTTATTTCTGTTCACAAATCCGTCATCATAAAAAAAGGAAAGGTTTTAAATAATATACATAGGTACATACCTAGCTTCAGTTTGAATTATGTAAAGTACTCGACGAGTGAGAAATTCCAACACATTTACATACCTCATTCCTTTAGTAATCACGCTTTAAGCGAATTCCTTTTCTCCCTAAGCGTAGAGGTGCCTTACTTGTTCCTTACTTACACGTTCGAGGCATTATCCGTCTTATATATTATTCTAAATTATTATATTAGGTATAAGAGGAACTTTAAAAGGTTAGGTATAATTTGTGCTTAAATTGCTTGATTTGTTATAATATGTTTCATTCAAACAATAATAAGACTGCAACACTCATTTCATTGTGGTTTCAATCCAGAAGATTGTTTCACAAAAGACTGCATTAATTAATTATTCATTGTGGCTCAATCCAGATGTTTGTTTCGCAGAAAGCTTCGGTATTTTTTTCATCCGCGTTATATTCTTAGGATGCCAGTTCTTAGCCCAGATTCGTTTTTAAAATATACCGTTAATTTTCGCAAATATTTACTGAAATAATTTATTACCATTTATTGCCTACTAGTTTTCCAGACAGACGTTGCCCTGTGATCCAAACTATGAATATTGAATTCGAATTTAAAAGATTGATCAAAATGATTTTTAACAAATGTCATTCCGACTGATGAATCTGTTATAAACCACATATTTTCCTACCGAATTCTGTCAATCGCACAAACTATAAAAAAAATAAATGACAGTTTGTGTCAAACGACAATTTGATTTCAAAATTCTTTTTGCGTTTAAATTTATAAAAAATGCGCTTCAATGTTAACAAATTAGAAAAAAAGTTGTAAAAAATCCATAAAAAATAAGCGTGCCAATATTTTTAAATGTTGGCACAAGTTTTTTAAGATTGTCATGTAAGTAAAAATTGTGTTTCGTTGTACTAGGCCTGGATCATATTCGATCATACTGTGTTTAGGTACCTCACACCTATCTCGAAATTTTGAAGTCCAATTCTCTTAACCACTCGTTAGATTTTTAGTAATTTGAGTAGTTGGCTACTTAGTTTTTGAAGTATACAGGTAATTAATATGCTCAGATTTATTGGTGAAAATAATCTACAAAAAAAAATAGTAACATCGAAAAATTTCGCGTAACATAATATTATGAGAGTTATGATTTTCAATTATTTTGACAAACAACATAAAACCTTTTGTTTTCATTTTTTTTTCAATTTTCGAAAATAACAGCGAAGATTTTTTATCTCTTTAATCTTTCAAAGCAGCTTCCGATGAGGGTAATTTTCTTTGAAATTTTCCATATTTTCAACTCTGTGTTTTACGCATACATCTAGTAGGTATGTAAGTAGGTACCTTTAAGCATATAAGCATGTGTGAGTGTACTTACCTACACGACTGAAAATAATTATAATCATCATCCGTATACACAACATCAAAGAAATCTGAATACCTATTATTATGAACGAACAAGTTTCACGTACAATCAGAAAGATCTTTCTAAAAAATTCTCTCTTCAGTTTTAAGACGTTTTGAGTTTCAATAGTCAATATAGCTTTATTTAGCATTATTACAATTTGTGACAAAATAGCTGTCAAAGTATGTAAAATTAGGTAATAAATAAACTACAATTATTCTTTTTTTAACAAATCTTGGGTCATAATAAGTAAAAATACAAACTTTTGACAACTTTCACAATAAGCAAAGTTTATAGCGTGTAATGTTTCGAGGTTCGATCGCACCATCTTCAGTAGCTCAACACGACGAAGCACAATAGACCACTACAGGTTGGAGCTCAAGCACCCCCAGATTAAAAACCCAAAACGGTGACTTAGCCACTGGCCTGCGAACTATTTCAAACAACTGAAAAATAATCATAGTTGATTATTTTTTTCCGATGTTCGTTCATTGTACTCCTGCAGAGTTCTGGGCTCCTGAGCAATGTTTTTTCAAGTCAGTGTCCATCAGACGCTGCCTTCGTATTCCAGGCGGTTTTCTGCTTACTGTTAAGATTTTTTTTTGAAATTCTAAATAATCACGTTTAATTATTAAAATGTCAAATGTTTAGTTGTACTCATCTTGTAAATCGGTAAAAAAGCAAAAATCAAACGAAGTTAATAGTAGATATTATTTTCCTCTATAAAGAGGTAAGTATCAATGTATTAATAATTTCTTATGTATAGGTACCTACACTTCAGATATTTATTTAACCCACAGTCGAAAATCTATAACAACCCTGTTTCTTTGGTAAAAACCAACTCATAGTCATAATATTTTAACTTTTTTTTAATACGTAGGAGTAAAACTGTGTTCATAAAACTAATCCTCACAGACACTTCCATATATTACAAACCAGCTGATGTACTTTCATATTAACATGCAGAACTAAAACTAATAAATAATTTTGCTTTAGAGACATTTTTTAAAATTTATTACGAAAATATTCCACGAACATGCCGAGTTTGTATTCTCAGTATTAAAACTCCTTTGCTTATAATAATTTTTCTACTTTACAACAATAACAATATTTTAAAAACTAGGTGGCACATGGGCACAAAAGAATAATGTAAATTTTACAAGAAAGTGCGCAGGCACTATTCTTATTATCTAAACTGTTTAATTGTGCAGGTTTATAAGTTATTTACAACCAACTCTGTTTGATTCTATGTAAATGGTTTAATTATTGGAATGCGAATATATTGTTTTCAAAAACCTTCGCTCCTTTGCGAGTGCTGCTCTTTCTTACACCCCTTTCATCAGCCTTATGAATTCTCTTTGTTGTTCTGTTTGCATCCATTCTTTCCACATGTAGACCTGTTCTAAAGTTTTCCACCTTTTTCTGTTTTGTGCAGTTTTTTCACCAGTTTTCCCCGCGACAGGAACCACATCATCCACCCATCTCTTTTGATGTCTCCCAATTATTGGTCTCTTATTTTCATAAGGGCCATTTTGCAATTCTGGGTGCCCAATCTTTCGTTCCCCTGTCTTGCATATAATATATACCTACTATGATAAAATGCTTACCAATCCGCTGCCTTGACATAGAATTTTGTTGATAGTTTTAAGATAATTGCATACACATAAACTATCCAAAGGATGTAAAAGATTAAAAAAAAAATCGGGAATAGAATAGGCCAGGACTCTGCCTGGCTGATCGACTAACGCCGCCACATATATGTATACGTATACACATATAAGTAGGTACCTACGTAGTGGTGCGTGAGTTCTGTTATTTGAAAATACACAAACACCCATAGGTACAGGTAAATACAATGTCAGTAAATTGAGTAGGCAATTTTGAGTAGGTAAACGAGAACTTTAGGTACCTACAGCCACAATTGCCTGGCAACCACCCTGTGGTAGACGAGTGAACTAAAATACCGTAAATTTGAATAATAAGTCCTTTACATACAATAAATTCATTATTACCGTATTTGTGTAGACTAGTATATTATGTAATTGTCAAAAGAACACAACTCAAATATTATGATTTGATAGGTATTGTATGAAAATGTAGTTCGAGGGTTTTATCAATCAAAATAATAAATCAACGCGTGGGTCGCTACTTCTAGAACCTTGAGCACGTCCCTAACGGCACGTTCCCGTGATGTTAGAATGGCTTCCCATGCACGTATGAGCCCCATATTATTTTATATTTCAGAAGGTGGCGTTTAATATTCCTTTGTCGGTGCATCGTAAAGGTTCTCCTAATAGATCCTCGCTGCAGCTCTAATGTGATTGGAAACTCAGAAATAAGCATTCTTTGGGTATCTGCATAATATTAATTTGTACTTTGATACTTTTGATCACATTTTATTTAAGAAATAATGCATGTACGTTTGTCACAAATTGAAAATGGAAACTTATTGCAGCAGGTGTAGGAAAGCGTGGCCGTCTGAGAATGAAATGGATCGAACACATTGATTCCGTCTTCAAGGAAGGCCAGGTAAGAAGTAAGAGAAATAGGAGAGGGTGTATGAGAAATGTGATGTCGGTGAAAGAAGCCAAAAGAAGTGTGCTTGGATAGAAAATAGTGGAGGTCCGTTCTCTCTGCCTACCCTTTACGGGACACGGCGTGATGGGTAAAAAAAAAACTTGCAGCACTCGACATAGGCAGTTTTATCAAGGTGATCCCTATAGTAACGCTAATCCTAAAAGGAATATGAAAAAGAACAGCATAAGCACTTAATTTAAATAAAAAAAAAGTGAATAAGAACAGCATAACCCCACTTTTTTTTGTACCTATAACCCTTTCTCCGTATTAGTGTTTTTTTAACTATATTATACCTTAATTTTAACTGTTCTCTTCATATATATGCTCACTTTTGTGTATTATATGTATACATACATACATACATACTCCCTTTATGGCCCCCGCACAACACAAGCCAGCCCGGAGGAGACCAATCCGCAGCAAACCCGACCCGTACGAAACCGACCCCCTAGCTCGATCGAAGAAATCATCCGAAAAGCCGGGCCCACACAAATCAAGCCCAATGCGGATCCTCCCCAAACCAACAATGCGAGGGAGGCCGAAGCCCCACTCAGGAGGCATCAAGAGCTCTCCATTGCGCTCAAAGGCGTCCGAGGCTCATTGTGCCTTTTCTGACCGGTTGAAGATTAAGGACGTGAGGTGGTCAACCCCACGGTCCCGATCTGATTTTTCGATTTCCTGCCTCCTATAGGATGCTCGGAAAACCAGCAAAAAGAGCAGAGGTGCTATTCTTAGCCGGCAACCCCACGGCATTTTAAAACAAGTATACATTATATGACAATACTTGTTTTAAAATCTAACTTTGTATTTAGTCTAACTCCATCTGAGGAAGAAAGCAGTCGCTTTCGAAAACCAGTTAATGATTATTAAAATAAAACGTGGTATTAGAAGATTTAGACTCGTTTTTTCATTTCTAATACTACTACCGTAGTTTAGTACTTATATTAATTATTATACCTACCTATTTTTAGCCTCTTTGCAGGATACCAACTTCCAGTTTAATAAAAAATTCTCTGGATAAGTAATGTGGTATCGTTAAATAATATTTTTGTCTGTTTGCCTGTAGGTGTAATATCCTCTAGCATTTAGCGATATTTCATAATATTTATTATGATAATAATAAAAGTTAACAATGAAATCTGTAAAAAAGCGCCATCTAACGAAAACCGAAGAATGTGTTACAGATCTAGGATGGTAGGTAACATTAACGATTTTTATCAGTCTAATAAACAATTAATTACTCCCAAATATCCCTTTATATAGACACATAAATTCAATACAGCCTTCTGTTTACCTACGTATCTGCTAAGGGTACCTATAATGTCGACGTTTTTATAAATAACACTAAAGTAATTTCTAATGGCTAAATACTAAGGGAGTTTTCTGAAACGTTAAATTGAGTTGCCCATCCACCTGTGTCATCTTTAAAGGGTCGAATCTAAAGAAAAATCATAAAATAGGTCTTAGCAACATAGCTGGTATAGGCATGATTATCAGTATATTATTATATTGTTGCTTTCTTCTTCTTCTTCGTGTGTGTTTTATCAGGTCACCCCGACGTTGGCGATCACTTCGACGAAGATCTGTTTGTTTCATTTAAAAATCGAACATCAGTAGGAATGAATTATTGTTAGAGTCATTAGTTGTTACATATTATGCATTTACCCATGAAAAATGGTCACAAGAATCTAGACACAATAATTATAACGTAGTGCACCAACAAAACCAATAGGCAATAAAGATGAGAAATTAACAAAAATGAATAAATTCATATTCTGGCGCCAAATGCATGACAGCAGTCGCAGTCTTTATATTTGGTTGCTCTCTTGTATACCTACATGAGATTTTTTGACATGTTGAGGATAGGAGTTTCGGAGACTTAAACATTACCTACCACCTAATGGTGAACGTTGTTAACGTAAAGTGATCACACTAAGCCAGTCTTAGAAATAACAGTTAAAGAAGGTCGGAAGCCCGTAGTGTTTGTTCCATTTAAAAATCGAACATCAGTAATGAGAGTTATTAAGAGTCTTTAGTTGTTACATAATATGCGTTCTCTGTCTTGCGCTATCCGGAACGACTCCTTTACGCTTATTCCGGTCCAGTCACGAATGTTACGACATCTGCCTTCTCCTAATCCGTCTGCTCCCCTCTATTTTCTCCTTCATAACGATTTGGAGTAAGGTGTATTTTTATCATCCCTCAGCACGTGACCCAGATATGAGATCTTACGCGTCTTTATAGTCACGAGTGACTCTGCGCAGGTCTTCCAAGTGTATAACTCTCTCAGTCCACGCTATGTCTAGCATCCGCCTGTGAATCCACATTTCTATCCATCTTGTTGACCTTTGACAGTAGAATATTCTAATTCCCGTAAAAAAGCTATCAAGCTTACGCAAAGTTTTTTTTATTTGACCCATCACATCGTGTGCCGTACGGGGTAGGCAGAGAGAACGGACCTCACTCTTTTAGGTATATCTTTCGCTTCTTCCACCGACATACCATTTCTCATACAACCTCTCCTATTTCTCTTACTTCTGACTTGACCTTCCTTGAGGACGGAATCGATGTGTTCGATCCACGTCTTCTGGGTCGGCGACGCTTTCTTACACCTTTCCTTTCATAAATTAACTTTGCCATTCTATTAATTTGCTTCAATTCTCTCAACATGGCCAAACCATCTCAACTTATTAACTTTCATTTTGTTACAACCCTTACTTCCATACCACATTCCTTACAATACAATATTTTCATTCCTTACCATATCCCATAAAGTTTTCCCACATATTCTCCGTAGAGATTTCATCTCTACTGCATTTATACTACATTCTTCTTTTTTTCATCCATGTCCACGTTTCACACCCATACATTATTGATGGTAACAGGATTGCGTTATGCACTAGTTTCTTTGCTTGTAGGGAGACTTTGTTTTTTCTCATAAAGGGTCTTATAGTGCACCGCCCCCCCTCTATCAGCCACTTTCCTACGTTCAATAATTTCTTTTTCACACTTTCTATCCTTACTGAACATACTTCCTAAATACACATACTCATTCACTTGCTCAAGATATTCATTTTCTACAGTTATTTTACAATCCGTTCTTTCTTCATCCCCTTCAAATACCAAAACCTTTGTTTTGCTAACATTCATTTTAAGATCGTTTTTTGCACAATTTTCAAACACACATGACACAAGTTCTCGCAAAGATATTCAAATTTGAATAAGTAGTAATGTACCTATGTATTTCCTAGGTAGTATGATATAAAGGGTCACGTGAAACTAATTATGTGATGAGTTGAGCCAGAGAGGGCTTTCATTAGCTGCTGTGGATAATCCTCATATCCTCAAAACTCTATTAAACCTGTCGTCTCATCTCCAAACACCTCAAGTAGATGCTTATTAGATATATTATGGTAGCATACGTGCTCCATGGACCCACGCTTAAATATGAAGGATTTTAAAGTTTTGTCCTTTCAAATAATATTACCATACGTCTTGTGTAGTAGGTACACATGAAAATTGTATTGAATATGCGAATATATTGTGGAGTTAAGTTAACTAAGGACTTGTGTTACATACTTTTGGGAAAATCTAAGCTATTTTGTATTCAAATTTGGACAGTTTTAATTACATTGACCCTAAAAACGTGTTGACATTTTTTTTTTTAAACGAATCTGTACTCACTCAAAGTGAACACAAATACACTCTTTGACTCTTTCACAGTAACCTACTTAAAGCTTGTGTCGTGAAAGAGGAAGATGGTCGGCACCTGGGATCGAACCCACGACCTCCGCACGAAACAGTACGAAAGTCGGCGTTGTAACCGCTAGTCTTCCAACCACCAACCACATTTTCGTTTCATCTTTTTAAAATCTGTATTTTTTTCTTATGAATCTGGGCTAACCTAATGTACACTTTTTTCACCAACATAAACTTTTGACAACTTTCACACTAAAAAGGGCTTGTGTCGTGAAAAAGGAAATAGGAATACTGATGTAGGTACCTACCTATGCACTTTTTTAATAGTTGTTCAGTTTGCGAATATTAAATTTTAGTACTAAGTTACTTGCCTTAATGTAAGTATTTAGAACATTGAAATGTTTTAAGTTTTGAGTAATACACATACAGTGTACGTTTTAATCTTGCATATTATTATGTTGAATGAAAGTTCTCAATAATGGTCCATTTGCAGATCAAATGCGTATTTCTTCAATGGTTGCCGTGGATTCTGGGCATGTCGCGGCCCGGCAAGAAGATCACGCGGAAGACCATAATGATGAGTAACAGAATGAAGGAGTTGGAACTGAAGGAGAGAAGTTCCAAGTCGCTGCTCGCCAACGTGCTGGATATTGACGATGACTTCCGGCACGGGGGTGCGGGGGTGGCAGGCGGGGGATCAAATAGTGCTGCTTCAACGGGAAACCTTGGACCAGGGTGAGTACCTTTAACAATTTTTTTAAACATGTCTTGCTAAACCATACATTTTATCAGTCTGTCCCAAGCCGAGACGCCAGCTCGCCAGGTTAAAGTCGTTTTCAGGTTTTCACAAGGCGAATAGATAAGTCCTACTTAGTATTTCAATGAAGTGTGTTGTGAAAACTATTTAGCTACCAAACACTTAATTTTTTATCGGTGACTTTTATCAACAATATCGGTAGGTTAACTGTCGCCATCAAGCAAAATGCGTACCTTCTTGATAAGCGACAGATCTGCCAACATGAAAAAAAATTCGAATTTTGAATTTCAAAAGGCCATCATTTTAGCCATAGAGTATAATAATATCTAGGTATTACTTAAAAGTAAGCTTTTAGTTCAAATTTCGTAGATATGATTTGGTCATACACAGGACACGCGCTTATTTGAAGGAAAAGCTATTGGATCATCTAAAGGGATTTTTCCATCAACCGATAGGGTTTTACAGATCATACCTAATACCTACATTTCCGCTTTCGAGCGCACTTATTATGTTTTCGTTTCAAGTCTTGAAACATCGAATTACATTGATTATGTACCTACATTTCCACCACGCGCTCAATATGTTCAACAAATCTTTCCCTAGATTAAAAAAAAAGGCTGAGATGAAAAAATGTAGCAATTTCAAAGCAACAGCCAACAAATCACCGAATAACGAGTGAAGTAAGCTGTAAACACAAAATAAACAAACCTCGCAATTCGACTCTATGTTTTTATTTCTTTACGATTTCAACTCCAAATAGATTTAACGTCAGGTGAATAATATACTGGAGCGCATAAACTTTCGTTGGTTCATGCTTAGCTTTGTTGTTTATGGTTCAATGCATAGATTTTCATAGATGGATCTTTTCATATCAAAAAAGTGTTGCCACATTAACGGGATTTGTGAGCAGTTTGGTTGGCATAATAATTTAAACATTCACAATGAAATTTAAAAATATCAAATTGCTTATTTGAAAGTAAAAATTATGAGTCATTGTAAAAAAAAACACGAGAAACAACAAAAGAACATATATTATATTATTATGCCACACGACATACCAAGCGCATAAATCACTCGAGATCGGGTGCATTTCCGGAAAAAAAGAAGAAGACATAACCAAACTGTCAAACGTCAAAATATTTGGGCTTCACATTTGAATTCGAGTCAGGGTTCTACGTAGTTGTTTTCAATCCTGTAGTTCAATGTTCATAAATGTGCGATTTTAGACATACCTACCCATAAATTAAAAATTAATTTTACCATTAAGTGTGCGTTTACACCAAACGAACACAGAGCCGGAGCTAGAAGTAGAGTATATTTCTTTTATGGAGCTCTCGCTCCTTCGTTTGGTGTAAACGTACCCTTAGAAAAAATGTTTTTAGAAAATCATATCTACGGACGGTCAAGAAAATAGTTTATTTTTCATTGTGTGCCGACTCATTCATGTGTATTAAATATTCTGATTCTCTGTCCGATACAGGACTCTTGTTGTTCATCCATTCAACCCTTCTCAAATCTCCTTACGTTTCTACATACTTAGTATGGTATCTCACTTTCTTACAAATTCCACTTCTCTCTCCGTCAAAATATAATTTTATCTAAAGTGACGTGAAAGCAACTTATTTAATATTTATTTTTCTTCCCTTCTTTTGTCAGAGAAATTTAACATGTTTTTTTTTCACAGCGTCTATTCCTAATGATATTATTATTATAATTTTGTAATACGAAATAAAATACCTACTAGCTGATTACCCGAAGACTTTGAATCTCTACTCTCTTATATCTGTTATGAATTTGCTTAGAGAGTTTAAAGTATATAGTCTGAGCAGATATTTTTCAAAAATAGTTTGTTCAATATACGTAGGTAATATAACTTTTAGCATCAGGGGGGTTATTCTTGAGTCTCAATCCCGATTTCAATGTTGACCGTCAACACAAAAAATGGTTTAAATAAGAATTTATACCTTCGAATATAAATTCTTATTTATACCATTTTCGTCGTAAAGCAATACCGGATTTCAAATAAACCTACGTGGAACTTGCAATTTTTGTGCATAAAACCAAAATCTAAGTATGATAATGACATTTATTAAGATTGAATTTGGATCGGAATTGTGATTAAGAGTTACATAGTAATCCCAGTTGAGATTTAAGGACGTGAGGTGGTCAAACTCACGGTCCCGATCTGATTTTTCGATTTCCTGTCTCTTACAGGAAGCTCAAAAAACCAGCAAAAAGAGCCTACTTAGCCGGCAACCCCACGGCAATTACAATTGGGGGTACCTAATTATTACAACATATTTAAGCAAAGGACTTTATTCCTTTTAATCAAGAGTATTGCCTACCTAATATTGCCCTTCCTATCAAACATTATAGACCATTAGTGATCCGCAGCGTCTGACACTTAACTACGGGGGAAATATTTCAGAGATGAATCCTTTTTTCCTTGTTTGATACTAAAGTCAGGAAATTACAACACACGTATACGAATTTCCAATGATTATTCGGCAGGAGTAAAGTCTGTCATCATTAATGTATTGCATTACCCGCTCACATGTCATTAGTTAGCAATAGCTGACGTTGTGCCATTAGTATTTCTGTAGCATAAAGCGTGGCTCATTTTCCTCCCCAGGCCTAATCTATGTATGTATATTATCGTATGCAAAACACGGTACTAATAATAGACGAAAATTCTGTGGAACTTCGTATTTACATGACTTATTTTCGTTTAAAAATCAATGAAAAAAGATAAAAATATTATTATGATAGAGATAGTTTGTGCAGTTATGCAATTATTCATAAATTTATTCTATTTTATTTTATTGAAATAATATCAAAGTGAAGTTTCAACATCCGGAATAATGTAACATAATAACTCAATTTCTCTCCCTAAACATATCCCTATAATAATATACACGGTGTTAAGTTGGTAGTGGATAATCCGAAGCAGAGAGGTAGAAGACCTTAATACCTATCGATTTGACCCCCATATATGTTCAGCGATATTGGGTGGTTCAAAAGTTATTAACGTTTTTGTGAAATTTGAATAAAAACCGGATTTCTGACTAAACTACGTAACTGTGGCTAAACTATTTAGATTACGATCATGATTTTTTTTCTGGAAATAGTCCGAAAGTGACCCTTACGCAAGGTATTATTACTATGAGTCAGCACCCGATAGCTTTTGTTCAAAAAAAATTTTTCAAGAATTTTTTTCCAAGCACAAATTTTATAAAATCTTTCAAAGGCTCTAGACAAAAAAAATCACGGAACATTTTTTTTAAAAAACTATCTTAAAAACTTCTACTATTCATGAAAAATTATTCCTGCAAATTTCATTTGGCTGGTATAATGGGATCATGCTAAAACGCTCTCATAACTTGTGCAAGTATCAATATTCATCATTTATTCATTAACACACAGCTTTGTTATATGGGTGGTAACAGCCAGTTTGAAAATTATTTGAGGTACCTAAATGCATAATTTGATGTGATATTTAAATAAAATAAATTATTAATTGAAACAAAGATAAAATATTGTTTTACACTCTTAAACCTATAATTAAAATTGTAGTACTTTAGAATAAACTGATGGTTCCTTTGTTTAGCCTGAAACCAATATTTCCCGTTATTGTTCAATAATATAAGGTATTTATTTTAATAAAAGCTCTTAATAGGAACTTCCAAAGACGAAAGTCCATCGGATTTAAGCTGGGGACCTTAGGGGCTAGCTGTTGGACCCCCATGGCCGCTCCTTCGGCATGGATAAATTATGTCGAAAAATGTTCTCACTTAATGGTTCTCAATGTGGTCCCTTTGAATCATTGGGGGACTCTAAAATCATTCAAGGGGTCATTCAATGAAAATCCACAATCCAAACAGAGGGCAAACAAATTATCATGCGCATGATTATTCTACCACTAGGAATGAACCTCTGCTTGGACCCCTGACGTTTTTCAGGAACCCTAAAATGCCAACTTGCCAACCTTAATATTTGTATGTTCCTATGTTACACTTTCCTGATGAAAGATATTTTTTTTTAATTTCCCCCTTTGCACTCGTCGTCGATTTGGGTTTGGTGCCCGTTATCAAAATCTATTAAAAAATACAGGTTTTAAACTATTATACCCATCTGTTATGGGTCTTAATGAACTCAATTGTTTAAACTTTTGTCGACTCCATTGCCAGAAGGCATTTTAAGTTTATGGGGAATGTGGAGCATTCCCTCTTTATGCATTCAAGCAATTCCGGTCTTGAAAACTGTGCGCATTCAAAAAGCATGTGTTCAAGCGTCTCATCCGCCTGTCCACATGTACACAAAGGCGAAGATACTATGCCTATTCCAGCCAGGTGAGGTACATTCAAGCAATTCCCCATCCTCATCCTAACAATAAGCGAAACGCTGGTTTTGGAGAGTTTGATTGTCTTGTACCAAGGAAAACCCGGTATCAACGTCTGGACTGCCTTATATGATCCAGTTGAGGAGTCTCGTCAGACTCTGGACCATTGCTTCCTTGATATTTCATTGAAAATCAAGTGAAGACACCACACTGGCATGCCTGTTTAGCCAATTTGTCCACTTCCTCGTTGCCGGAGATACCATGAAAGAGATTGCTTTAAACAATTTTGGAGATTGCTATACCTACAGATTTTATAAAAATTATTAAACACCTGAAATTATACATGTCGCTGTGCTTTTGTTATGTTGATAATAAAATAATCTTTACAATACTTTGTGTGTACGATATTTTTACAAAAAAAAAAAAAAAACGAAAATGATTTCTGTTTCGCGCTTCATTTAATAAATTTCCCGAGTCCTTTGTTCTTCGCGTAGATTATTATTTTTGTTCGAGCAGGTACACGCCAGATTTTTTTTCTTCTTACGAAATATTATAATAATAAATTTGTTTAAAAGCAAACACACACATATTATTTGTTTTATCCGATATTAATTTCAAAGCCCAAGTACCAACATTTGTAATGTTTTTTTTTTGTTTTTATGTAGGTAACTAATTTTTTTATATTGGAGAGATTATTGAAAAGAGGATACGGTTTATCATGAAAATGTTTTTTTTTCCCAAACCCATATAAAACATTTCATATTTTTCACGTTTTTTTCCTCTATAATGATTGTCGGTATATGTAATCGGTAGTAATATGGACACTTAGAATTTCGAAATATTTACGTACATACAACCTCAGAGGAAATAAACGGATGTTTTCAAAAATTGCATACACGCGTTATATTATGTGTAAAACTATTGTATGGGTTTTATGCAGAGAAAAGTTAGCCCGGCCTACTATTTTAGTAGGTACTGTGATACACTGACTTCAAAAAAAACTTGGTGTACAAATTGATAAGAAATGAGAGTAGCTGAATTCTCTGGTTCTTTCTAGCCCACTTTGTCTATTTGTGAAGCCCACCCTTATCTGATTTGATGGGCGTAGCTGGACAGTCATTGTAAGTGACTTCATACCACTCTTTCCAGGCGTGTTGGTATGGGCTCGTACAAGTTTTTCTTCTTATTAATATTATATTATGAGGTTTTAGTCCCGAAAGGCTATACCCCTAATGCTCAGTCGCCAGGGCCTCGTTAGTGTTCTAGCAGAGGAACCACGTGCTGAGGAGAGAGTTACATAGATGTTTATTTTCGCCAGTACCCTTACTCCTCCTCACCCTTTACTCCCCCTAACAGGTATAACCGAGACCTTCATGATTTTTTTTTCTTTTTTTTATAAAAAATGAATCTGTTCTCACTCGAAGTGAACACAAATACACTTTCGACATCTTTCACACTAAGCAAATTTAATGTTTGTGTCGTGAAAGCGGAAATGGTCGACACGGCCGGGATTCGGACCCACGACCTCCGCACGAAACAGTGCGAAAGCCGGCGTCGTAACCGCTGGTCTACCAACCACCTCGCTTTGATTGATGTCTCTCTTTCGAATATAGATTGATATATGAAAAGAATATCCCAACACAGATGATAAAGAATGACAGGTAACACTAGCTGTCATGGGGCTGGAGTCAAATGTAATAAAATGGCCGCCAACGGCATCGTTCAGTTGGTGTTCACATGGTAACAACGTAACCATGTGAACATTTTATAACACTCGAAATGAGCCACTTATATCTCTATTGGTTTCCAGAGAGGATTTCCTAATATCAATACGAATAGTTTAAAAAAAGTTAATGTGTTAAAAATAGTAAAGCTATGTTCGAGATTGTTTCGGCAATAATCCCGCCATTGCTCACTATTTTATACACCATTATTTTAATACACTAATTTTGTAATTATATGTGCATATATGTAGTATTACATAAATAAATAAACAATAAATAAAGGTTAATAATGTATATTACTATGTACGGCATCGCATTTTTAATAGCCTATTTTTCGTAACATAATCCCTGGAATGGTAGATTATTAATAACAGCATAAGCAACATTTTATCCGAAAATAATATCACATTTACTTGAATTTATAAAGACTCTTATCAGACACACAGATCTTAATAGCCTACTTGTTTACTACCAAGCATACGCGAGAGACATATATGTAAGTATATTATGTACCGTAGTGTAAAACGATTCTGGGTAAAAACACGCATAAAATACTTCACATAAATAAACAACGTAGGTATAGGTTCCTCCCGAATGTTCCATACAGTTTTTAGGAGTTTAAAAATAGACGAACTTTTGCGCATTTTTTACCATTTTTTGAACGGTTTTACCGAAACACAATCCTATTTATTTATATGTTTACGTCATAATAATCTGACGTCTATCTTTTACATTGTGTTAGGTATAAATATCGCAATTTACCTTTCTTTAAGGTGACATTGGATTGATTCATCCGAAACATTATTTACTGATTTTTCCGTTTATTCTTATAATATAACACTTTTCTATACAAAGGTGTAAGTATAGCCGGCGGAACTTATTGCCTGAGGCAATTTTTTCCAGTCAACCGGTCCCGTCCAATCTGAGACAGGCCAACCCCGGGTAGAAATTTCTAGTGAAAAAACACTTAGAAAAACTCTGACCCGACCGGGAATCGAACCCGGGACCCCGGATCTGAAGTCCACGCTAGTACAACTAGGCTACCGAGGTCGGCTTAAACATTTCAAGTAGGTAGATTTTGTATATACGTATGTATTTTGTTATACCTTCTAGATATTAACATATAGCTAAGCCCAGTGTCGTTTGCGCACGTTAATATTGAATTTCAAACTGTCTTTCAGATGTGTACGTTTCATGTGTACGTACGTATATTTGATGTTCTTCCAGATGTGTACGTATTATTATAATAATTACAAGCTGAAGTCTGGCCTATAATGTAGATACGTAGCAAACTACCTAATAATTACAAATACCTATCTTCTAAATGTTGGAGATTGCAATATTATAACCTATGGTGAAAATAACAAACCAGACCGTCTACATGATGGAATCAAGATAATATACCGAATATATAATGTAACAACTAATGACTCTAACAATTCATTACTAATGTTCGATTTTTAAATGGAACAAACCACTACGGGCTTACGACCGTCTTCTACTGTTATTTCGAAGGCTGATGGCTTAGTGTGATCACTTTACGTTAACAAAGATCGCCATTAGGTGGTAATGTTTAAGTCTTCGAAACTCCTAATTATGAGAATTCTCAACATGTTCAACATGTCGAAAAAGCTCATGTATACAACAAGTAGATATTTAATAATTATTAATGAAAATAGGGATAAAAGTTGGAAATTATTGAGAACAAGAGAGCAACCAAATTTAAAGGCTGCGACTGCTGTCGTGTATTTGGCGCCGAAAATAAAAAATGAAAAAAAATAGCTAAGTAAGTGCTTTCGGTATGTCCTTCAATTAAAAATGTAGTAAGAGAAAAAATAGGAACCATGAATAATCATTATTATTGAATCTCATCAAGATGTAATATCATATTGCACTTACATGGTTTTACTTACACTTGGAATGGATAGTGAAAATTGTTGCAATAAGGTGTAAGTAATAATATTACCTACTTATTATCATATAGGTAATATTATGTCTTTGATATTTCAAATAAATCTAGCCATTATATTATAATATTAGGTACAAACCAGAAGTGGTTGGCAGCCTATAGCCGCTAGCGGATACGACGCCGGCTTTCGTAGGTAGGTAGGTACCTACTGTATCGTGCGAAAATCGTGGGTTCGATCCCAGGTGCCAACCATCTTCCTCTTTCGTGATACAAGCCTTAAGGAGCATACGGTGAAAGAGTTTATACTTTGTATATAAGCACATATGTATTCATTAAAAGAATATCATTCAAAATAATCGCAATAATTGGTTTTTTGATCCAGGTTGCAAACAAAATAAAAATAATAAATCGTGTAAACACAGGACATAAAAAATAATACACTTTTTTCCACAGAATTTTCATATAATATACACGGTGTTAAGTTGGTAGTGGATAATCCGAAGCAGGGAGGTAGAAGACCTCAATACCTATCGATTTGACCCCCATATATGTTCAGCGATATTGGGTGGTTCAAAAGTTATTAACGTTTTTGTGAAATTTGAATAAAAACCGGATTTCTGACTAAACTACGTAACTGTGGCTAAACTATTTAGATTACGATCATGATTTTTTTTCTGGAAATAGTCCGAAAGTTACCCTTACGCAAGGTATTATTGCTATGAGTCAGCACCCGATAGCTTTTGTTCAAAAAAATTTTTTTCAAGAATTTTTTTCCAAGCACAAATTTTATAAAATCTTTCAAAAAAAATCACGGAACATTTTTTTTTAAAAACTATCTTAAAAACTTCTACTATTCATGAAAAATTATTTCTGCAAATTTCATTTGGCTGGTATAATGGGATCATGCTAAAACGCTCTCATAACTTGTGCAAGTATCAATATTCATCATTTTTTCATTAACACACAGCTTTGTTATATGGGTGGTAAAAGCCAGTTTGAAAATTATTTGAGGTACCTAAATGCATAATTTGATGTGATATTTAAATAAAATAAATTATTAATTGAAACAAAGATAAAAAATATTGTTTTACACTCTTAAACCTATAATTAAAATTGTAGTACTTTAGAATAAACTGATGGTTCCTTTGTTTAGCCTGAAACCAATATTTCCCGTTATTGTTCAATAATATAAGGTACTAGCTGACCCGTCGAACTTCGTATCGAAATAAATAATATGGGTAATCTAGGTTTTATGCAACAGAGCTCGAATTCGTTTTTTTTAGTTATTTAATTTAGTTATTTAATAGAAAATTAAAATCCATTTTAGGGTTCCTGAAAAACGTCAGGGGTCCAAGCAGAGGTTCATTCCTAGTGGTAGAATAATCATGCGCATGATAATTTGTTTGCCCTCTGTTTGGATTGTGGATTTTCATTGAATGACCCCTTGAATGATTTTAGAGTCCCCCAATGATTCAAAGGGACCACATTGAGAACCATTAAGTGAGAACATTTTTCGACATAATTTATCCATGCCGAAGGAGCGGCCATGGGGGTCCAACAGCTAGCCCCTAAGGTCCCCAGCTTAAATCCGATGGACTTTCGTCTTTGGAAGTTCCTATTAAGAGCTTTTATTAAAATAAATCTTATATATAAAAATGGAGAGCTATTTCGCGTTGTCATCGGATGGCGCCTAAACGGCTGGACCGATTTCGCTAATTCTTTTTTTGTCGTGTAGGCTTTTATCAGGAGAGTGTCCTTTTAGAACAAAAAAATTAAGAAAAATGCATAGGAAATTAGAAAATTTAAGAAAACTATAAAAATGGAGATTTATTTCCCGATATGATCCCATCACGCCTAAACGGCTGGACTGATTTCGCTAATTCTTTTTTGTCGTGTAGGCATTTATCAGGAGAGTGTACTTTTAGAACAAAAAATTCAA
The DNA here is from genome assembly GCA_963576905.1 of Mystacides longicornis. Lineage (NCBI taxonomy): Eukaryota > Metazoa > Arthropoda > Insecta > Trichoptera > Leptoceridae > Mystacides > Mystacides longicornis. The sequence continues at coordinate 27,579,395 of OY756426.1, read as the reverse complement.
GAAAAATGCATATGAAATTGGAAAATTTAAGAAAACTATAAAAATGGAGATTTATTTCCCGATATCATCGCATCACGCCTAAACCGCTGGACCGATTTCGCTAATTCTTTTTTGTCGTGTAGGCTTTTATCGGGAGAAGGTTGATTTAGAAGAAAAAAATTAAGAAAAATGCATGGAAAATTAGAAAATTTAAGAACACTATAAAAATGGAGAGCTATTTCCCGGTGTTATCGCATCGCGCCTAAATGGCTGGACCGATTTCACTAATTCTTTTTTTGACGTGTAGGCTCTTATCAGAAGAAGGTTGTATTAGAAGAAAAAAATTAAGAAAAATCATGGAAAATTAGGAAATTTAAGAAAAAACAGAAAGTATGTAATCTTTTTAGTACTTTTAACAATATAATTTTGTTCTACTTTTGATTTTTTTAATAATTGAGATTTGAAAGAACTGTCAGTGGATTGATTGTTGTTGCAATTGATAGAATGCGAATGTAAAAAATATATCGTATGAAATAGATTGATTGGATAAGTCATATAATATTCATTGCAGTTAATTTTTATAAGGAGTTTTGGTAAGTTTTAATACAAGGAATACGTTATTGTAATGAAGTGTAAGGAGTTTTGAAAACTTTCTTTTTTTACAGAGATTTAAAACCGCCAGCAAATATAATCGTATATATAACATTGCTATTAAGGAGTTATAACTTAATTGAAGTTCATTTTATAAGGAGTTTTGATAAGTTTTAACACAAGGAATACATGATTATATTGAAGAACAAGTAGAATATTTTTTTTGTTTGTTTGAAAATCAATTCTTTGTTTATGGGCTGATTTTTAGAGGATGAGTACATACATATAACGTAAATATAATCCGCATCGTTAATATGTAAAAAAGCTGTATATTATTTACTAATGACCTAGCAATTGTTTCTTTATTGAAAATAAAAATTGCTACACTTCCACCATGTTGTAATACAAGTTAGAAAAAAATCACAGATACTGCATTAAATGAGCTTTTTAATTATTTCCACTATTTTGAAATATAAGATTTAAGAACGCAATGTTGTGTGAAAGTGAATGTCGAGAACTTGGAAGTATGTCTATTTAGGTAATTTATTTAGAAGAGATGCAGGGTGTGAAAAAGAGATTGAAAGAAGGAAATTGGCTGGGAGAAGGGTTGGCGGTGCACTTAGACCTCTAAGAAGATATCTCTGAAATCGACAGTTGATGCACAATGCAATCCTGATGATTTATGGGAGTGAAACTTGGACATGGACGAAAAATTTGGGATTTGGAATAAATGCTGTGGAAATGAGATCACTGCGTAGGATATGCGAAAAGAGACTTATTGATAAGGTGAGGAATGATAATATAAGAAAGGAATGTGGAGTGGATGTTAGTGTAGTTAGTAGAATGAAAGTGAATAAAGAAAGAAGGTTTGGGCATGTAAAGAAAATGAACGAAGAGAGAATGACTAAAAGGATATATAAATCTGAAAGAATAGGTGCACGCAGACGAGGCCGACCTGGAATGACATAGACGGACCATATCGGTGCCGTCTTACGGGAGGGCCAAGTCAGGAGCAAAAGGAATATTAGAGCATGTATGCGGAATGTTATGCGTTTGGAGGAAGCGAATGAGTTTGGATTGGAAAGAATGGAAGGCCATACTCTCATCCAACTCCTTCGGGAATCAGTGTGATGGGCAAAAAAAGTATTGACACCTTAATGCGTATTTTGAATCGGTACGGAGATGTTCCTTATCGTACTTTGATTAATCAATCAATATTATTTTAACTGAGCAAAATAACTATTAAAATATCGAATTTAATGACATACCTAAATTCTTTTTTTTACATTTACATCAAATAAATCAAAATTAAAACTCCCTTTGAACTCCACTCAGGAGCAAAGTGAGGCAATAAGAGCTCTCTATTGCACTCGATCTTGCGCAATGATGACCTCTTCCCACATAAGTTTTTGATATAAAAACAAACTCAGACCCAATGAATGCAGCGTGGTATGCAGGTTTTGGTAATGCCAGTAAATAGTCATTCGTGTTAAATAACTAAAAAAAACGAATTCGAGCTCTGTTGCATAAAACCTAGATTACCCATATTATTTATTTCGATACGAAGTTCGACGGGTCAGCTAGTACCTTATATTATTGAACAATAACGGGAAATATTGGTTTCAGGCTAAACAAAGGAACCATCAGTTTATTCTAAAGTACTACAATTTTAATTATAGGTTTAAGAGTGTAAAACAATATTTTTTATCTTTGTTTCAATTAATAATTTATTTTATTTAAATATCACATCAAATTATGCATTTAGGTACCTCAAATAATTTTCAAACTGGCTTTTACCACCCATATAACAAAGCTGTGTGTTAATGAAAAAATGATGAATATTGATACTTGCACAAGTTATGAGAGCGTTTTAGCATGATCCCATTATACCAGCCAAATGAAATTTGCAGGAATAATTTTTCATGAATAGTAGAAGTTTTTAAGATAGTTTTTTAAAAAAAATGTTCCGTGATTTTTTTTGTCTAGAGCCTTTGAAAGATTTTATAAAATTTGTGCTTGGAAAAAAATTCTTGAAAAATTTTTTTTGAACAAAAGCTATCGGGTACTGACTCATAGTAATAATACCTTGCGTAAGGGTCACTTTCGGACTATTTCCAGAAAAAAAATCATGATCGTAATCTAAATAGTTTAGCCACAGTTACGTAGTTTAGTCAGAAATCCGGTTTTTATTCAAATTTCACAAAAACGTTAATAACTTTTGAACCACCCAATATCGCTGAACATATATGGGGGTCAAATCGATAGGTATTAAGGTCTTCTACCTCTCTGCTTCGGATTATCCACTACCAACTTAACACCGTGTATATTATTATAGGGATATGTTTAGGGAGAGAAATTGAGTTATTATGTTACATTATTCCGGATGTTGAAACTTCACTTTGATATTATTTCAATAAAATAAAATAGAATAAATTTATGAATAATTGCATAACTGCACAAACTATCTCTATCATAATAATATTTTTATCCTTTTTCATTGATTTTTTAAACGAAAATAAGTCATGTAAATACGAAGTTCCACAGAATTTTCGTATATTATTAGTACCGTGTTTTGCATACGATAATATACATACACACAAATCACTCTTTGAGGGTGGAATGCCTAATTAATAATAAATATACATACATAGATTAGGCCTGGGGAGGAAAATGAGCCACGCTTTATGCTACAGAATGATTGGCGAATGCTAATATTTTTTCTAATCATGAGTAAAAAATACATTACAAACTCTACTGTAATGTTATAAATTTGATACACAAACCTATGTATATTCTTTTGTTTATCTGTGGTGAACGTGAGAAATGTTTATATTATCTGCTTTAATAATAATAGAAAAAAACTTAGCTACATATCAACATTTCAAATTTGACGTATCCATGACATCGTTTTTGAAAGAAAATCGTGAAATAGCGCTCACTCAATAGGTATACTCTTCTAATAGAAATCCGGCGTCGTAACTGACAAGCTACCAACCACTTCTTGTATCTTAATCTTGTACTAATTGTGTTCACTTCGTAATTCTTCTCTTGTGTAATTGTGTCAAAGGAATCTCTAAAGGTCAAGTCCGCACTGAGTGGTGACTTGCTTTGCGCCCAAACAGATGTTCTAAAATGTTCCCAACCGGCCGTCTACCTTAGAATGTCCAAGGAAACAAACATGAGGTAACTAGGAGATGTGTCAATAGAATAGACTGTAGGCGCCATGAGGAAAAAGGTATTCTTTGAGAAGAATAATTATGTACCTAACTGCTTATGTTGAAGAAACCTCAGTTCAATGAAGTAGCTAGACCAGCAGATCTTTAGAAGGAAGTTGTCAATATCACGATCATAAAATTATTCTCAAAAAGAAAGAAGTTTCTGCCTATTTTTGGCCCCCTCCCCTCCCCTAATAACTTTATGTATTATGTTATTATTATTTTGTCGTTCCAAAGCAGCTGAGAACCTTGAAGTTTGTTCAAGTTAAATCAGTGATTGACAAACAGTGAGACCTTCAAACTTTGTTAATACCCTACAAGTGTTGAATAACAGAATATTCAAATTAACGTGAATGTTCTGACATACAATTAAGAACGATTTTTATTGGCTGTTTTCGTGGAACGTTCTTAACATAAAAATAAGCATTTTATATTTTAAAGAGGAGTCGGTTAGTCGAACGGTCCCTCTCTACGGTTTTCATTATTCGTTTGAGTAGACTTTTTTTTTATAAAATCCAATATTTTAAAATACCTTTTCATAATATTATAAAAGCGTATTAATGTTAATAAAAAAAAAATAACAGATTTTCAAAACACATGCATAAAAATTTTTTTGTCACTAAGTTCCGCCTCTAGATCTCATTGTGCTATTTATTATTTATTTATTTATATGCTACTTAATATTATATAACATCCTCCTTTTGTTTGATTACATGCATAATAATAGCCTTAAGCCAATTCTTTAGTATTGCAGGCTACCGGGGTAGGTACGAAAATAAATATTCTTTTTTTTATAATATAATCAACTATCCTTGTCCTGTAGTCCTTTCTATGAATATTGATTTCAAATTTTTAATTTATACAAAAATACGTTGAAAAAAATTTGTCTGAATGTTAAAAAAAAAATTCTGAATGCTTGAAAGCAATGCGTAGGCAGATAATTTATTTATTTATTTACTAGAAATCACATTACAATCATCCGTGCTTACATAAGTTATACTAATTAACATTACAAAAAATAAATAACAGGAAAACGCTACCTCACTAGGTGTAAACCTGTATCGAGGATAGCTAATGCAATACAATATACAATAGAAAAAAATAATCAATAACAATAATACAATAAGTAAATTAGAAATATAACAAGTTAAGTCATAAAAAAATAGAAATAGCCAAGAATATTAAATAGATTGAAACCATAAGAAAAGATGTATTCAAGATGTAAACGACAACAATAAAACAAGTAAATTAGAAATATAGCAAGACAAATAATAACAAAACAATAAAAATAGAAATATTCAAGAATATCAAATAGATTGAAACCATAAGAAAAGATGTATTCAAGATGTAAACGACAACAATAAAACAAGTAAATTAGAAATACAGCAAGACAAATAACAAAACAATAAAAATAGAAATATTCAAGAATATCAAATAGATTGAAACCATAAGAAAAGAAATATTCAAGATGAAAAATTATAATGAAACAAATAATAATATACAATAAACTGAATAATGGTCACAACATAATAAATCGAAAAATCGATACCACAAAGCATCAGCCAAACAGTCAGCCAGCACAGCAATGAATTTAAGCAGTCAAGGTGTAACATCAATCATTCATAGAAAACACAGAGAAGAGAGAAAAATACATCAAATATAGAAAACAAAACAATACAAATCCATGGATCATCTCACACAACTCTTTCAAAAATAATATTGAATATAGCCTCCCTGCTCACACTAAGTAACCATTCCCTGACACAACTTTTAACCTTTAAGTAGTGACGTGGGTGTCCCACAGACGGCGCTGTCACAAATTTGGACATGATTTCGTCATATTAAATCATTTATCACCGCGCCTTCCGCTAGCTTCATGATTTGTGATCCTGATTTATCACTTACGCTTAGGCTCGCGTCGAGTGAGTAGTTTTACGTGTACGGTACTCCGGTGTCTCTGAGACGTGAGGTCAGTATTAGTGTTTGTATTATTTTGGACGTCACGTGAAATCTTATAAGTGTATTGTTTTAGATGGACGAACCAAGTACTTCTGGAAGTAGTGCTAAAAGGAGAAGGATGGTATCTAACAGGGTTCCTGACTTTGACAACACGATACAGACATGGTGAGAGCAAAAAATAGAGGGTAACTTCAGTGATGCCGATGACGATCAAGTTGATCCGGATTTTCAATTGTACAGTGAACATGAAACAGAATCTGAGCAATCTGAGGTTGAAGATGAAAACAGATTGCCTCTAGTATTACAGCTGCCGGATGCTATTGAAGAAACACCAATACATTCAGCAAGTTTTTCTAATCAATGTTCTGGTAACCAAAAATATAATTATGGCAAAAATGGTTTCAAGTGGTCAACTCAAGAACCTGTCAGCAGATCTTGTCGTTCTTTGAGCCACATCTAGGCCCTAGAGGAAGGTTCCTTCAAGATCTTACTCGATTATTTGTTCGACCTCATCTGAATAGCAGAGTGTACAATGATCGTCTGCTAAGAGAACTAAGATTGACAATAAAGCGTGTTTTTGGAAATGATTTGCCCCACAATCTGAAAGACCTCCACATGCTGACACAGAAATGGTAAAAAAAAATCATGCAAAATATGACCATCGCTACCCAAGAGGCATATAAAGTTCACGTGTGTAACATGTTACAAGCCAATCTATCTCGGATGTTCTAAAACTATTTGCATTGTTTGCGCTGATACTATTAACATTTCAGGCTAATAAACAAATACTTATTTCTTCCTAATATTAATTCATTAATATAAGAGTCATTTTATAGCATTTCCAAGCTTGAAAATTCCTATTTAATGTTAAAAAATTAGAATAAAGATAAGTCAAAATGTTACCACTGTTATTTGGCAAGGTTTTAAAAGAAGCCAAATAAATACTAATTTTGAATATATTTCTTTCGTTTTTTTTATTCATCATGTTCCTAAATATTGTTAAAACATATTTAATAATTCACTGAATATTATCCATATGAAAATATATTAAATAATACCTACTACTAAAGGCCGTCTGTGAGTCGTCACATCACCATTAATAACCTAGCCTAACCACGTCAGTACTTAAAGGTTAAATTGCTTTGCCCCCTTTACACCTCTCACAGTACAATCCAATCTGTTGAAAATCCTGGGGCCCAAATAATAACTGGACCTGAATCCTAGCGCACTGTGTATCAGGGGTACCATAAGGAAACCCTGTGATGCAAATCGGGTTCTTTCCCCCATAACTCTCGCGATCTGTCCAAGGCCCCTCTGCAGTCTACACAATATTTTTAACACGAAAATCTTTCTAACCTCAAGTATACCACTCTCAACGAAGACTGTCTCGGTCTGGCTGAGGTAGCCCAAACGATGCATGACCCTTATGAGTGCTTTTTGAGCCACGTTTACTGGACGGAAATGTGAGTCGACCGCTCCACCCCAACACTCAATACCGTATGATATTATGGATTCACAGAGGGCATAATACACCGTCTTCAAGGCCGGCCCGTCAAGTACATCCCTGATTCGTCTTATTACATGTACTAGACGGCCAAGTCTAGTTGTCAGACCATCCAGGTGTCCCTTCCATCTCAAATGTCTATCAATTGTTAACCCCAAGTATTTGATACCATCACATTTGGTTATAACAGGACAAGTACAGACCAGATCCGTACAGCCGTAGGAGTGCAGTATTATCCTTCGATCAATGATAGGCTGGCCAGCCAAGGTAAGAGAAAAGGTTATATATTTTGTCTTAGAGTCATTCAGGGTTAACAAATGACGCCTCAACCAAGCACCAACCCTATTAAAATCCATCTCTGCAATCCCATACACTTCAGACCAAGAATCTGCACGAAACAGCAAGACCGTATCGTCAGCAAAAGTTATTATTCGTCCCCCTATAGATAGATTGCAAAGATCGTTGATATAGATAAGAAACAATAGCGGACCTAGCGTGGAGCCCTGAGGGACACCACACCCAACTTCTACAGAATCGCTCATTTGATCCCCAATTCTAGTTCTCTGGAACCTGCCCCTCAAGTAACTATCAAAAAACCGCAATGGCACGCCCCTGACACCGGCATATTCCAATTTTTTTAGTAATATTGGGTGCGACACTGTGTCAAATGCCTTGGACAAATCCAAGAAGATGGCCAGACACTTATCTCCATCGTCCAAGCTCCGAGTCACACCTCCCACGAAAGCATCAAGCGCATCCTGAGTTCCCATTCCCTCTCTAAATCCATAATGTTTTGAAACTCAACGGTTGTCAAGTAAATAAAAATAGTGTTGTTATGTTTTTTTTTTCACAGATGGCGTCAGTAAATCCGTTCCAAACTAACTCTTATATTATATTTTATATTATTTGCTATCCATTTTTCAAATTTTTAATAATTATTCTGTTATCCGGAGTGGAGAAGATTCCAATAAATCAAACATCGGAAGAGTCTGTTCAGCCGATCTCGAGTTATAAGTGTTCGCACTAACCCGACTTTCCTTTATATTATGGACTAGCTAGTTACCCGTGGCTTCGCTCACGTGCTTATTGGTTTCTCTTCCTAAACTGGGGGAACGCTGACACCTACATTCACTGTGTATCAGCATTTTCTAATTCGTCAAAGTAGATAACTCTTGTATGTATCGTGAGTAAACTAACTAAGAGGCGGTTCGTTGATATATCTGCATAATTTGCACTGTGCTCCCTGCTAAAAATACATTATTAATTCGTCTTATTTAAACTAATAAATTAAAATCATCATTAAAATATTTCGGAAACAACATCCATATTTTATTTTATTCGTATCCCAGGTGGGAACAAATAGGCGAGAAAATATACCTCGCCTATGAAATATTACTACAGTACTGCGAGTTAACATTTGAACGTGCCCGAGAATTCGGTTGATTTTGTATGAAAATTTCTAAAACGGCGTAAACGGTGGAGTTTGTTAAAAGAAAACAATCACGAAACATAACCAGGGAAGAGGGGCGCCTTTTGGGAAAATCAAGTGCATTTATTCTTTTTTTTTTCAATGTAGGTACCATCAATATAGGCAAACTTATAGCACACAATAACAGCCGTATGTAAATTACCTACAGTTTGGGAAAAAGTCGTACCTATTCATAAAAATAATTTAATGACGTCATTGGTAGGTAGGTACCTACCTACCCAGCTAACTCCCGATTACACAACAGAACAGTGTCCTTGTTGGCTTTCACGGCCATGAGGCGTGCTCGTGTTGCTATAAAAATAACACCGGGTACGTATGTAGGTACCTACATAAGGATAAAGAAATACTGGTGATCAATTAATACAGTTAGGTACGTTAGCCTAGTTCACAGTAGGGTAGTTTACGTTGGTTGAGTGTTTTAGTCGAGTGACGAATAATTTAGTAGGGGAGAGTGTGGAGGTATGGGACAGTACTCGTATTATTAATATTTGGCGCAGTTATATATTCATATACTTGTCAAACGATGTATATAGGGGTACGTTTAGTAAAAAATCATTGACGACATAAAAAGTAATAGTATACCTTTTACAACCCATCCTTTTGGGGGAAAGTAAACCAAAGGTAAGATTATTTTTATGTTTTATTCCTAAACCTGCGATAATTATTCGTCATATTAACGCATTGTTTTAACATAACTTAAAACTTATTGTTTTAAATTATGTATGTCATTTACCATTTTATTGTTCATGGTGGAGGTTTCGGACAGTTCATTGAGTGAGGTATCGGACATACCCCATACCTCCTGTATGTGAATATTTTTGCACAATTAGTTATTTTTTATCAAATCAATGAAATATTGAAGCTGTAATGTATTTTTTGTAGATGCCGAGATTAAGGATAAAATTTATAAATTGAATAAGGAATTATTATACAAAAATTCGCCAGGCTGTTCAATTACAAAATAATGAAGTACTGGTATTGCCATCACCTCAAAAACATGGCAGTGCAAAAAGAATGCAAGAAGTTTTTGCATTCGAAATAAAATTTGATCGTTTTAGCGAAATTAATTAAATAAGTTACAATTTTATTTGGATACAGGATATTTTCAACGTATTTTTAATTTCACAAAAATAATCTTTAATTTTGGAAACCACTGTTCTGGGCATTACAATAAGGTACATGAAGTATGTATATACCTAGCCGCACGTGTAACTTCATCGTGCCGCGTTTCAAGCTTAGGATCTCAATAGTATTATTTTGTTTGTTGCAAAAATCTTTATCATACCATAACACTGCTTAAAATAAATCTTTGACAAAACAATGAAACCGGTCGATTTTTATTTTAAAGTAAGAATCTGTATATTAATTTACAGCTTTCTCACTTAATTTATCTAAGAGATATGGTTTTTCGAAAAAAACTACCACGCACCCTAATCAGAATTATAAAATTTGACTCTATCTGCACTTGAAATTTCGATAAAACCAGTTTTAAACGTTTCGGCTTTTTTCGATATTTTTATAAAATTCTGAAATAGGTATAGGCACCGAAACTCGTAAATTTGTCATAAAAAATGTTTTACTTTATAAAAAAAGTTACATGTAAAAATGAGATCCAACTGTCGATGGCCTGAGTCGGTATGTTTATTGTATGAAACGATGTCGTCAATAAATTAAATTTTTACAAAAATTGTTAAGAAAAGTTTGAGATGTACTGCTATGATGTATGTATTTTTTATAGAAAAATCAATTATCTAGTTGGAGGGTTTCGGCGTTTATCGATATTTTTATAAAATTCTGAAATATATGCACTGAAACTCGTAAATTTGTCATAAAAAAAATATTTTCTTTATAAAAAAAGTTTGTAAACCCTGGAACTTTTTCATTAAATTTTGTTTGAGATATTGTATTTTTCTATACACATACACATTTTTAGTGTTCTAGCTTTTATAGTTTTCGAGATATTCGAAAAAATTAAGTAAAAAATCAAAGGTTTATTACCCCTGACTGAAAGAAAATTTCAAAATTCTGAGTATACAAGTTTTGTAGGCTTAAAGTATTAAATATTTTCTGAAATTTTAGGATCTCTGCATCAAGCGGATCAAAAGTTATAAGGGGACACACACACACACACACATTGGAAAAGTGTCCCTCACCCCCTCCCCTCTAATTAATGATATCTTTTGAAAACAAAATAGTATAATTTGACTCTTTTTGTAGAAATCATTTTTTTGAAATTTCGATAAAACCAGTTTTAAACTTTTTAGGAGCCACTTAAAAATCATCCCTTTTTATATGTGCCCTTTTTCGTCCCTTTTAGTGAAAATTTGGAAAAACTGTCCAAGAAAACTACTATTTATTTCTATAGGAGAATTCATATGCCAAATCTCAAGTTCGTACCATGTCTAGTTTCCGAGATATTCGCATACTTTGAAAAACATTCAACCCTATTTTTCACCCCATTAGGGGTGGAATTTCCAAAAATCCTTTCTTAGTGGAAGGTTTTGTATTGAGACCTACCTGATTTCCAAATTTCACTTCTCTACGATTAGCCGTTTGGGCTGTGCGTTGATGAGTGAGTATGTCAGTCAGTCAGGCACTTTCCTTTATTATTATAGATATACAACTATACTATGAATATAAATATAATTCTGCGCGGTAAAAGCGTTAAAAAAGAGTTTTTAAAGCGCTGACTTGAGAACATAAACTTGTGAATGTATTTTTGTTCTATTTCAACGCATTTTAAACGCGCGTTGAATAGGCGCTTGTGTGAACCAGGCCTTAATTTTGCGTCGTTCAAGCAATTGCATGTAGGTAGGCCCTCTGCAGTTCCAAAATTATTATTTACGATCTATCCTAAATTTATGATTATTTTGTAGATACTTTTAAAATGTAATATTTTCAAATTAGCTACAATTTTTCATATTAAATAATCTATTGACTTATTCGATTTACATTTTTTCAATATTACCTATACTCATGGATTACGCAAAAAATTCAAAGCAAGGTTTTTAATAGTTTTTTTTATAACCATTTAGTTAGTTTTTCCATTAAATGGGTATATTTTTTTTTACTAAAATGACTTCAAATAATTTGACAGATCAAGAAATAACGAATTATTATATAACCCAGGTTCTTCCCATGTACTTGCCGTAAAAAAAATTGAAAAAAAAATTTTTTACCTAAAAACCGCAAAATAAAAAAAAATATTTGCGTTGTTTTTAGACCTTTCACGTTCCTGTATTATTTAAGTTTTTTTTTAAATTTATTTATTTTACTTTGTGGTGAAAATGGAAACTTTTAAATATCTCATACCTACTAAAAATACCTATCTCTTTTTATTATTTTTTTTTTTACAATGGATATTTTCAACTTATTTTAAATTTCACAAAAAAACTCTTTAATTTTGAAAGCCACTGGCGGTGGGACTGTACAAATATTAGCTGGCAGCACGTGCACCGTTAGGTAGGTCTCAAGGTCAAAGTTACGACACTCAATGTCTGCTGGTATGTTTATTGTAAGAAACGATGTCGTCAATAAATTAAATTTTTACAAAAATTGTTAAGAAAAGTTTGAGATGTACTGCTATGATGTATGTATTTTTTATAGAAAAAAAATTATCTAGTTGTAGCGTTTCAGCGTTTTCCGATATTTTTATAAAATTCTGAAATATAGGCACTGAAACTCGTAAATTTGTCATAAAAAAAATATTTTTCTTTATAAAAAAAGTTTGAGAAATCCTGGAACTTCTTCATTAAATTAAATTTTAGATATTGTATTTTTCTATATACATACACAATTTTAGGGTTCTAGATTTTATGGTTTTCGAGATATATGGAAAAATTAAATAAAAATTCAAAGGTTGATAACCCCTGACTGAAAAAAAAATTCAAAATTCTGAGTATACAAATTTTGTATGCTTAAAGTATTCAATATTTTCTGAAATTTTAGGATCTGTGCATCAAGCGAATCAAAAGTTATAAAGAGGGGACGGATACACACACATACACGTTGGAAAAGTGCCCCTCACCCCCTCCCCTCTAATTAATGATATCTTTTGAAAACGAAATAGTATAATTTGACTCTTTCTGAAGAAATCATTTTTTTGAAATTTCGATAAAACCAGTTTTAAACTTTTTAGGAGGCACTTAAAAATCATCCCTTTTTATATGTGCCCTTTTTCGTCCCTTTTACTTAAATTTTGGAAAAATTGCCGAATACGCTAACACTCATTTCTATAGAAGAATTTATATGCCAAATCTCAAGTTCGTACCATGTCTAGTTTCCGAGATATTCGCATACTTTGAAAAACATTCAACCCTATTTTTCACCCCCTTAGGGGTGGAATTTCCAAAAATCCTTTCTTAGTGGAAGGTTTTGTATTGAGACCTACCTGATTTCCAAATTTCACTTCTCTACGATTAGCCGTTTGGGCTGTGCGTTGATGAGTCAGTCAGTCAATCAGTCAGTCAATCAGTCAGTCAGTCAGTCAGGCACTTTCCTTTATTATTATAGATAAACGGCATAAAAAGCTTTTAATACAAAAAAAATACCGCAAAATTTTAACACCTTAAATGGGAAAAATACATTTATGTACAGACATTATAAAACATATCTATAAAAATTGTTCATTAATTGTTACTGTACCTAATATTTTTTGGTTTCCTCTATGTAAATTAGTGTGTAAAAAACGCATAGGTAGGGACCTACAATACCTACTTCACAATGCAGAAATAAATGCAGAATTGTTGGAAAAATTTTATTTACTACAACAATGGATGGTGGAAAAAAAATATATTGAAGCTTGATGGACAGGAACTGAAAGAAATTCCTTTTCTCGTAGTAGGTACCTTTACAACGGACGTTCTCCACGAAGGTAGCTGCTTAAATTATAATATTCCCTTACATCCCGGCTCGTTTGAAAAGTTTCACCTTTGTGAAATTGGATTAAATCATTACTTTATGAAACTTCTTTATGAAAGCCTTCCCTCACCTCTCCAGGGGCGGGCTGGCGGGTCTTGTTCATGAATAGAACACAGCCTTAAAATACGATTTTAAAATAGTACCTACCTATCCATTTCGGACACGTGTATACACTTCTATCGCGGGGGATTTGTTTTAAAGAAACATTGGATAAGATTTTAAAGAGAGATTTTATACTAAAGGTACCTAAACTTGTTATCAAAGTCACTAGCTACAAGATAATAATAATATGTATTTAAGTATATACCTATATTGAAAGTGAGATAATAATTATTTTTCATACTTTTGACTCTAATTGCTGTGTGGAAAAATATTAGAAGAAAACAAAATAATCAGGTAGCCTGATTTCAAACATTCCTTAAAACTGTGAAAAATAACATTTTGCTTTATAACAATATACTTAGTTATATTGAACGTCTTTTATAATATGGAGGTATGTACCCATTTAAATAAGTACCTACTTTGGCCACTCAGGACGACCCAACTATTCCCTCGAATCGTCTTCCATCAGAATTTTTTTGAAGAGCATAATATGCTGAGTTCTGTCGCCTGACATTCAGTTTATGTGACCATTCGAGTTTTGACATAGTCGCTTTCTACATTTGACAAAGTTTTCTGTATATTCTATTGCATGATTGTTTAAAGGTGCGTTTACACCTAACGAACTTAGATAGATCTAGACTCGAACGAACTTAGATAGATCTAGATTATTGACAAAATTTATTATCGTTTTGAAAGTTGAATTATATGATAAAACCTTAATCATTTACATTTATTTGAGTAAGACATAGCGTACGCATGGAACTTCACAAAAAATTGAATAAAAAACAAAATTTCACTGGAAATTGTCGCATTATGAGCCTCATGGTACATAACTATTTCATCCAAGACGTTTTCTATATTTTTTTAACCTTATTGTTGATGCGTTTTTGTGTTCTCATTTTTTAAAGGCTGAGAAAAATTTAAGAGAGGAATAAAATTGTTCATAACTCTATACATATGTAGCCTGAAGAACCATTTAACCACTTTGATATCATGTTTCTCTCAATAAACTAACTCCCCAATCTGGCTTTGTAAACCTTGTTTTTTGATATGGTTCAACATGTCTTAAAACTTCATTCTTCCGGTGTGAATCATATCCATGTATTATATAGGTACTTATAATAAAAAACTATTATTATTTTAAATAAAACACTGTTTATTTCACGTTTATTCTTTATCCATGTACTTTGTCGTCGAAAACAGAGAGCCTAGCCGCTATAGGCCATCTGAATCGACACTTTTTCATTCTTTTCACAGTTTTTTTTTACCAAAAAACTTGACATTTTGTGATCATTTAGAAACAATAGGTGAAAAAGAAACAGAATACATTTAAAAAATTTGCAAAATGTGACTTCTCTCCCATAGTAAAAACAGTGGTGCCTTCAGTGCCCAACGCCCCATTGGGGCGTTAGACAAAAGCATTTCTCATGACCAGGGATTTACAGATTTGTTAGTTTTTATTATATAAATCATAAAAACAATAGTAACAGAATATAATAAATGTATAACTTCAAATATATAGTGGGAAAATATATAAAAAACTAATGTATTACTTTCAGACATCGTATTTGGCGCTTGACCTTGATAATTACCAATAAAAGCCACAAAAATGGCCAAAATTTGGTATAAACATCAGAACGTTGTTGCCGTATGTTTCGACTAATGATTTAATGCAATTGTGCTTGCTTAATCTTGTGGCTTCTTATTTTTATTTTAACTTTAGTGACCGCTTGAAAATTGGGGCGATGGGCGTATATGGGTTAAAGCGCGTAAGCTCTATCTTTTTACCTACATGCATCGTAGCGTTTTCATTTAGGAGTTTCTTGGCAAAAACATAATAATCAAATTTAAATAAAAAACTTTTTAACTATTCCACAAATTTATTGTACCTGACATGTTTCGAAGGGGCACGCCCTTCATGGTCACAGGTTATTTGAAACATAACCTGTGTTTCAAATAACACAGGTTATGTTTCAAATAACCTGTGACCATGAAGGGCGTGCCCCTTCGAAACATGTCAGGTACAATAAATTTGTGGAATAGTTAAAAAGTTTTTTATTTAAATTTGATTATTTAAATTACTTCCACCAAGAAAAATGCATGTTCAACAACTTATAAATTTTATAAAAACATAATAAGTTAATATTATATTGTAATATCTATATAAGTACCTTCTGTTTTTATTCAACGCTCAATTTAAAATCAGTTTTCCAAGCAACTATCCTCATTTTGAGGTCTGATCTTAATAGAATACTACGCCGAAGGATCAACAGTAGGTACCTATATCCCCATCTATTTTATGTTTTAGTTAACTAGTAATTACTACAAAATATGTACCAGTCGCTTTAACCTAATTACTAAAATTTCATATAATTCCCATAATTAGATGAGGGTTGGTAATTCCCTATTCTGCAGCACATTATAATCAGACATTAATCAAGCTAAGAGGGAAGTTTTGGTAAACGATATTACTACAGCAAAATTAATATATTTTATCTGTATTATTATTATTTGCTTGTATTTTGAGCTTGTTTTACTCTACTGTAACCCGCTAGTGAATTCCATTACTTTCTCATAAACTATTTAGAATATCGAATGTGCTTGGTTCAAGCGTGTTTTGCTTTTAGAGAAAACTTTACAATTCTAACTTAATAATATAAGACAAGTGAATAAACATATTGGGGTGATTGGTAGCTGAGGTGCTCCGCGGTTATCAATTATTTACCGTCATGTAGGTATTCAAATCCTGCCGGAGACGAGACGGAGTGTCCAATTACAATTTGCAATCTCAAAAACGATGTCATTATTTTATTTAGATTTTGGTTGCGAAGCATGAAATTAGTTTCACGATTGGTCTATTTTTTTTTATCTTGGTTTTTAGCTTGGTGTTAACCTTTAGCCAAGATTGGTGTATTTTGAATCTGGTATTGCTTTGCCAAAAAAAGGTATAAATAAGGATTTTTACAAGTAGGTAGGTACTTTTCCTATATCATTTTTTTTAATGGGAAGTTTTCTGGGGAGCTTCCGACAAGACACACTAGGTGGCAGAACTTCTAATCAGGTCTATTGTCAAATTCAGTGCTGCCAACGTAGAGATGTTTTTTTTCAGTGATGCCAACGTTGGGAAGTTTGTTTTCCATTGTGTTGCTAAGAAGTTGTTGATTGAGTTGCTAAGAAGTTGTTGATTTTGTTGCGCATAAATTTGAGAATAAATCTCAGGGGTGCTGTTCTGTATTTTTTAATTTGTATTTAGGTAGGTATATAAAAAAAGATAAACAATTTTATTTGTAATAGTATGTAAAAAATGTACAATGATTACTCTAAACCTATTGTAAGTTATCATGTATAATAAATAATATAATATAAGTTGTTTAATTTGAAATAAACTAGAATGATATTTTGGAGGTTAGATTGTGAGCGACCATAAGAAGAAGAAGTAAATCGCCCCCGTTGGCAACACTGAATTTGACAATAGACCGGATTAGAAGGGCGCCTCTAGTGGCACAAAAAGGAAAAAAAACATCCCATTCTTTCATGAAAAGAATAAAAATATCTACACTCAAAACGGAAAGAAAAAAAAAACTTATATATAAAAATGGAGAGCTATTTTCCGTGGTCATCGCATCACGCCTAAACGGCTGGACTGATTTCGCTAATTCTTTTTTTGTCGTGTTGGCTTTTATCAGGAGAAGGTTCTAATGAAAGAAAAAAATAAGAAGGTTTCATGGAAAATTACAAAATTAAAGAAAACTCTAAGTAGGTAATCTTTTTAGTACTTTTTACAATAATTATTATTCCAAATTTGAAAAATTGAAATTAAATTAAAGTTTGACTGGAACTGTCAGTTTTGTTTGATAGTTGGTGCGATTGACAAAATGTCGATGGAAAATAATATATAGTTTGAAACAATGCATCGAACTAAATTACATTGGTTAGGCATAGGGTATTATTGTTCTGTGGGAAGGCTGTTAGCACACCTCCGCCGCGAATCGCGGCACACGGAACTGCAGAAAGCGAAATCGCAGTTAGTGTTAGTACCTACACTAGCGGGTAAACGAGTAGCGAAAGAGAAAAATGCACATAAGTAAGTATTCTATGGTTATGTTTTGTTGGGAAATATAAATAATTAAAACCACAATATTATTTAACATTTCATAATATATATTTTTAAATATTACAACATTAACAACGTTTTTACTTACAATTTAGAAAATATGCACATCCAACTTCTGCAAACCATCCCACAACAAAACGCAATTAACATTTTCCATCTGTGATTTCTATGGAAAACATGATGTTCGCTTCAATTTCGCTCCAAAATTCTGTCGATTTTGACAACTTCAAAAGCGGGCGGAATGCGAAACACACGGATCCGCGAAATATCAGGCGGAGGTGTGAATACAATTTGAAGTAATCTATGGCGAAACACCGCAAGAGAGAGATGAATGTATAGAAAACAGTAAGGGTTTGAGCATGCTATCTCACTCTCAACATGGCGCGCAGAAACTGACAGATGTGACCGTCGTCGCTTCGGCTAATCCGCAGCGGAGTAAAGGGTAATAAGCTTATCATTATACAAATTCGAATTCAATATTCATACACAGGACAACGTCTTTCGGGAAAGCTAATTTAAATTAATAATACCCTTTGTAATGTTACGGAAAGCAATATTCGATAATATTCAGATATCTTTTTCTATAAACATTACAATACTGTCTTGTGATTAAGAAGTATTGTGACAGCACGACAATTTCAAAAACGATCGGTTGACTTGAATTTATAAATAAAAAGCTTGCTTAGAGTTATGTAACTCTAACACTACACGAACGAGTTTATTGAATCATTATAATAAAAGTGTTCTTCATTAGGTCAGTACACTAACTCAAAAGTAAGTGAGTAGGTACCAACTAGGTATAGAAAAATGTAAATTTGCGGAGTGTCACCATACATAAATATTAAATAACAAAGGTAGAAATAATTATTATGTATACTGCCCGTCCAACTTCTGGGAAAGGCTCGGACGCTTTATTAGAAAGGTGTCCACTGCTGAAACTACCTACTACAAAACTGTTAGTTGTTGTGGTTTGTAGATAATCTAATAAACATGGGATAGCCTTTTGGGATAACTTTATCAACCCGTAGCTATACCTATCTTCTATAATATAAAATAAAGTGGGGTTAGTGCGAACACTTATAACTCGAGATCGGCTAAACATATCCTTCCGATGTTTGATTTATTGGATATTTCTCCGCTCCGGATAACATAATAACTAATAAAAAATTAAAAAATGCATAAGAAATAACATGAAAAAATGATAATTAAGTTAGTATAGAACGAATTTCCTGCGACGCCAACGCCATCTATGGAAAATCATATAACAAAAAAAGTATTGTTTACCTGACAACCGTTGACATTACAAATATTATTGGTACGCTGATTTTTTATAGATTTTTTTCGAGCTTTCAGAAATAATTTTTTAACATTTTTAACATTCAAACATAAGTAGGTACCTACCTACTCTATTTTGCTGTAAAAAATGACTAAACTGTACACCTGACTTTTATTTTGCGGGTAGTTGTTGACAAAAACTTCAAGACCCCGGTTCGTTGACAAAATAGATTCGAAATAGCTCATAACATTCGACTTTTGTATCGGATGTTTTGAGTTCGAAACTCGATATAAAATTTTATGTAAGTAGCCACATCGCAAGCTTTATAATATATAAAAAAAAACTATTGGGTAAACATGTTGGGATAGGTTAGGTACATGACAAATAAAAATAATAATTTTTTCAAGTGATATAATGTATATAACAATCCCATCAATATTCTTTATTCTTCATTTTCATTTCTAGGCCCAAATTTGGACACTTAAACATGTCAAAAACAAATACAGTAAGAGCAGTAGGTACCTACTCACAAAAAATACTCGTAATATGAAACATTACAAACGGTGAAACTATTATAATAACAGCCGTGTGATACAGCCGTGTGATGCCAGATGTAAAGGGTCTAATATCCCATTTTGTCATAGGTACATCAAATTTTGAGAAAAAAAAAACCAAGAAACAAATAAACAATAGCAAAGTAGGTACATGTATATGAGCTATCCATTCAGCATTTCGTCGATTGTGTAATAAGATTTACTAATTAGGTACGATTTCACCCGTCCCCTAAAGATCTTTAAATTGTCGGATTTCAAATTTTCAGGTAATCTATTGTAGATTCTAATGGACATACCTACATACGAAGCTTTTGTCTACTTTAGTTAAGTATGAAATAACTTGGCACACTTTGGCACGGAAATTCACGATTGCATCCAAGAAAAACCCTCTCGATTTCAGTGTGTAATTTGCGGAAATTTAAATAAGTATGATAAAATATTTGTTTAATGCACTTAGCTGGTTCGAAAACAAGCTGTAAAATCTAAGCGACTTGAGCGTATTCCAAAAATACGTGTATTATAGGTTTAATACGTAGGTACTTACTGGTTATCTATGTACTTTCGTATACATTGTGTAAGGTAGGTATTTTTTTTTTTTTTTTTTTTTTAAAAATGAATCTGTGCTCACTCAAAGTGAACACAAATACACTCCTTGACTCTTTCACAGTAAGCTACTTAAAGCTTGTGTCGTGAAAGAGGAAGATGGTCGGCACCTGGGATCGAACCACGACGTCCGCAGTACGAAAGCCGGCGTTGTAACCGCTGGGTCACCAACCACTTCGTATTAAGGATTTTCGTCGAAGCTACATACATAGATTCTTGTATTGATGACACAGTTTAGATACAAGTCAACTAGGGGAATTGTGTCTAAAAATCTTTACAAAGTTCCAACGAATATTATTATAGACTGCTATTTAGGTATTTATAGTTTTTTGTGGTATTTATAGTTAATTTAAATATCACCAACATTTTCAATACACGGCATTCTAATAATAGGTATTATTCGTAGGAACGTTATTTTACTGGAAATAAAATACGCACTAAGCGCCAAAAAATTCATTTTGAGATAATCTAATAAAACTGATTTTTTTCCCATATAGGTACCTATAGTACTATGATGATTTTTTGGATCTGTTTTTTTTACACCTTTAGATCATCGATCTGGACTAAGTGCAATATTTAGGCTATTGGCAATGGCTTATAGGTACAACATTTCCTTATACTCAACTCATTTTTTTTCATTTTTGGCACTTAGTGCGTATTTTATTTCCAGTAGGTACCTACCTATACATTTAGTTTCACTAAAAATAACGTTTCATCTCCAGTGGAGGTCTAAAAGAAATTAAAAATCAGGTAGAGGAATCTGTATCATAAGTTAGCTCTGTCCCACTCTGCCCGAAAATTGAATTTACCAAGTTGATTGATATCTATAGATATACTAAGTATACTTATTGTCGTGCTGTAAGTATGAAAAATAAAATAAATATGCTTACCTATTATTTTTTGGTTCCCGCCCCGAGCGGACAAAACCCACGGTACGCCACTGCCGGGAAGTTCTCTGTTAACTCAATTCTCAAATCAAACAAAACTTTATGATAAGACGGAGCTATGCTCATTCTAATGGCTCTTGGGTGACTAAAAGAGTAAAAAAAATTAAATTTACGAAACATTTTGTTTGTTTTTGCAGGGCCGAATTCCGTCGTTCGTTCATCAGGCCGTCAACAGTAGAGGAGCAGAGTAGCGCTCTGCCGTTATCAACGACGCATAGGGAATTACACTGCATCCTGAGGGAGCTGCAGTTCATAACGGGGAGAATGAGGAAGGCGGACGAAGAGGCCGATATCATCAGCGATTGGAAGTTTGCAGCGATGGTCGTAGACAGGTTAGTAGATTCATAATTTTGTACCGAACCAATGTAAGTAAACTCATCTATTTTCCTCAATGCAACTGTCCATTTTGACACGACATGATGGGTGGTGAGCCTCACTGCTCACATCATATATATAACTATACGCCGGCGCACCCAACGTAGGCCCATAATTTTTACCATTTTATACTTTCAATAGGTATTTCATACATCCATGCGAATAGTTGATTGAAAATCGTCAACACTGTTGATATCAACATTTTGTTGCCATATTGTGTGGACAACGGGTATACACGGATACAAACATCAAGCATCATTCCTCTTTGATTATTGCCGCCAAAAGTTGGCGGTCATCATTCAAATATCCATCAACATTTTGCGTTTTTACAACAAAAAGTTGATAGATACCCGTCAACTGTTGATAAAGCAACAAGCATCATTCCTCTTTGATTATTGCCGCCAAAAGTTGGCGGTCAACATTAAAATATCCATCAACATTTTGCGTTTTTACAACAAAAAGTTAACGATACCCGTCAACTGTTGATAAAGCAACAAGCATCATTCCTCTTTGATTATTGCCGCCAAAAGTTGGCGGTCAACATTAAAATATCCATCAACATTTTGCGTTTTTACAACAAAAAGTTAACGATACCCGTCAACTGTTGATATCAACATTTTGTTGCTATGTGTGGACATAGCTTTACTGATACACCTAATGTGATTCCCAACATTTTTTTTAAATGAATCTGTGCTCACTCAAAGTGAACACATATACACTCTTTGACTCTTTCACAGTAAGCTACTTAAAGCTTCTGTCGTGAAAGAGGAAGATGGTCGGCACCTGGGATCGTACCCACGACCTCCGCACGAAATAGTACAAAAGCCCCGGCGTTGTAACCGCTAGTCTATCAACCGCTTCAAGTTTCTTCATATTCTGTTTTGCCTAAAATTTTGTTAATAAATCTGATTGTTTCTTTTTATTTTACAGGTTTTGTTTGATAATATTTACATTATTCACTGTAATTGCTACAGTCGCCGTGCTTTTATCCGCACCACACATAATCGTCCAATAATACGGAATCAATGAAAAGGACCCTTTATAAAAGAATATCATATTCCTTGTGTAGTGTTTTGAAATTGTTGAAAATCATACGGCGAGAGAAATACAAGAAGAATATATATTATAAACAATACTTATAAAGGAAAAAACCAATATAATATTATATTACAGATCATAATGAATTAATGAAAAAAAAATAAAAACTTTTAACTAAATGAAATTTAAATTGTAAGATAACGTAAAATTTTATTTATTTTTTGTCAAAGACAAGTGTGAAATCTTCTACGATACTAATTTAACTCATAATAAAATAAAAAATAAATTAATAAGTAAAATAGAAAGTGATATAAAATTAATATTTCATCGGTATAGGGTGATAGTGGAATTTATTTTGTAAGATTCAACGGATTTTAACAAAAATAATATGTAGGTAATTTTTATTTTATTTATAGGTTATTATTGTAATTATATTATTGATGTTGTTAAAATAAGGCGAACACAGAGTCAAGGTTCCTTTGTTTATGAGAACAAAAGATAATTTTATGAATGAAATAAAATACTCAACACTTAGAATTTTATTACGATTACTAGAATCGAAGAGATCACAGAATTATACCTATGCATTAACACTCCCAAAGTTTTAAAATTAATTAGCAAAATTACTTATAAAAATATTGTTTAATTTGTATTTTGTCAAAACCAATAGAATCAATGGTATTTTTTTTACACTAAGCCAAAGCATAATATTTAAATATTTTTCAAATGGTCTACACATCAATTTTTTTATGTTAGGTCATAATGCACAAAATGGAATATCAATTTTCAACTATATTGGAATTGAAATTATTTATGGCTTACTTACATACCAATTATGATGAAATATCTTGCTAAAATAACAGGAATAATTTCATTTGAAAAAAAAAAACTTTCATTTGTGATCATTTCAGAGTATTAAAATCATAATTACATTACTGGAAAAATTAATGAAATATTTATTGTAATATTAGTAATATATTGTCCTTATATTATAATAAAGTTATCGCTGATTAGTTTAATTTAAATAAAATATTATATCTTGAGCAATTGTTAATATTATAAAAAAATGCGATATTGTAAAACGAGAATATAAAAAAAAATGTATGCGTCCAAATGCAGCCACGTCTACAAGAATCGACGATCATTTTTATTTCTTATGATTAGGCAGCAATGAAGACCATACAAAAATGTAAGGCGATTTCGTCTATTTGAATTACGAATACCTATTTAAAAATAAATTAATAACATATTGTAAATTAAAGAAATAAATATTAACATGTCTTGAATATTGCGTTCCTTTGTACTATTGATAATTATTATTAACGTATAGAATAAACTATAAGTAAGTAGGTAATTAGATATTATACAATTTTAATGTAAGATACTATGATTAATCTTCATTGAAATATAGTTAGATGCGTAGCTTCATTTTTTCGAATCTTCAAATAAATAATAATACTTGCGTATCTATTGTATTGTCTGTAATAACATTTAAATCTTACTCTAAATAAAAAAAAAACATCTTTATCAGTCTACAATAAATAGATGTTCAAAGAATTATTAAAAATATTATGTAAACTATCTATTTAGAATTTCCCCATCTTTTAAAATATTATAATATATATATCATATTCGAGTATGCATTTCTAACAAATTAATTAAAATATTTCTATTTGTTTGTTTTTTTTTTCAATTTATTTCAATAATAATTATGTATTAAAAGATATTTTAATTAATGTGGTAGAAATTCCCCATATCGTATTTTAAGTGGTAATGATATGAAAAAAAAAACATCTTGATAATATATGTACCAATATCTAACATCTCGCTCAAAATATAATTCATCATTAAAAAATCACATTTTCACATTTAGTATTAGTATCTATATTGTATTGTAGGAAATAATTTTATTTTTATGTGTCATAATCGATTAGAAAATAACAATTATCCTTATTTTTTCAAAATTAGATCTTGTACCTTTATTTTTGCTCATTCTTCCGGGGGTAATGAAAGCATAGCCAATGATACGATCAATTGCTGCCTTCGGAAAAAGGGCTATTTTGTGTGTTGCTTAGATGTTTTAGAATTGAAGACATAAAAAAATTATTAGTAAGCGTAACATTATTTAGATTGTCGCTCACTTAGAAAAAAGAATCTGTCCTGTAACGTCCCATCGAAATCTAAATGATTAGTTTTAACTTTAAATTTAAAATTAAATAATTAGAGACACACCGAATCCAGAATAATGAGAAAAAAAGTTGTAAAAAACATTAATTATTATTATTTGAAATTAAAAAAAAAAAATTAGACAAAGTGACAATAAAAATTTTAAACGGCTCACGTCTATAGAATTTTATTAATAATAATTATCGGATGATTGATTGAAGAAACTTAATTGAAATATTCAAAAACATTTTACATACAGGTACCCTAAAAGTATAATACACTCATTCTTCCTTGCCCTTTTAAAAGAAAATATTTTCAGTTGATATAAACAGTGGGACAGCTATTTAAAAATTGTAATAAATTCCATTCTCTAAATAATAGAATGATAATAATCAAATTTAAATAAAAAACTTTTTAACTATTCCACAAATTTATTGTACCTGACATGTTTCGAAGGGGCACGCCCTTCATGGTCACAGGTTATTTGAAACTAAAGCTAAGATTTGGTACCGTGATGAGTTAGCGTTGTACCTACTATAGATGCTTACATATTATGTTAGTATATGAATAGTCTACAGCTGATTTTGAATACAGAGTATATAAACGAATAAGATAAAAATGTGTTAGCAAATAGAGAAATATGAATATGGAAGATATAATACCTACATTTATTTATTTTTTTATTTTAATTTAGATAAAAAGAATAGGTAAACTATATACTTGTGACAATAATATTATCATTTTGGAATATTAAATGTATTTCTGGAGAGAGACAGTTAAATAATAACAGATAAATAATAATAATAATTGAGAACATTAATTATCTAATGTTTTGTTTTGTAAAATGAATATATTTTTTTATTTTATCTAGACAGCGGTAGAGTATAGTTAAAAGTAATAATAATAATGGTGAATTTTTTCCCATAATACATAGAGTAGAGTATAAACGTCAAATAAGTAAAAAATAATATATATAAATTACAAATTTCTGGCTATAGTACAGTTAACAATAATGATAATAATAATAATGGAGAACATTATCTAAAGTTTTGATTTGAAAAATAATTATAAATGTCTTGAGAGAGGTAGGGTACCTCCAGTTAAAATTTTATAATAATTTATAATAATTATTTTAAAAAAGACTCCGAGAAACATAATAATAAAAAAATTTAAAAATTTTGGAGGAGCAGATAACATTTAAAAAATTTTTTATATAAAAAATAATCCATATTAACAAAGAGAAGAGGCACATTCTAACAACAAAATTATTTGAATATCAAAAAAAATATAAATAAATAAATAAACAGTGTTTGGTAAGTGGGTACGTACGACTTCAACCACATTCCTAGAATGTTTATTATTATTATTATTTTTTTTTATTTAAAATAGGAAACAAGTGGAAACCATTTATTAAAGTAATAGTCTTTCAACACCGGCGATAGAGCTGTCATTGTTTTAAGGGTGATCAAGTTTGCAATCCATTTCATGGAGTACCTATTTGTGTAGGAACCAATACAGTTATATAAACATTAGTCTGTGTATTATTTATATTATGTTTTTTTTTCCTATTTTGATCCTTGTTTTAAAATATAAAGCTTGCATATAGTTCTAAGAATTTAAAAGTTTGAGATTAAGGGACATTAATTTTATTAATTTATGATTAGGTATAATTTCAAAATGAGATGTATATTATTATTGATTAGAACTCTTTAAGGAGTAGGTAGTAATAATTCACAAAAATGTTAAACGTACCATTTATTTTTTATTTTTTTATTATTATTGTTACCAAGTTTACCAACTTGTAAATATGTTAAAAAAAAAAAAATTCAATAGATTGCTGACGTTGATTTAATAAAATTGTTTACACGGGTGTATGGTGGTGTGGATAGTATAAATAAAGTTCGTTATTTTTTTGCTATGTGATTTTTTTTTTCCTCCTTCCTCTCCGACTTTCAAGTGGTAACACGTGGTTCTTAAAATATTTATGTTGTGTGGTCGTGATTTTTATAAGGATTCAATAAAGGTGAATATGTGAAGTCTTTTTGTTCATTAATAATTATCATGTCTTCATTATTTTTTAATCTATTAATTTCTAAAATTTCTAATTTATCGAGTTTTTTACCTACTGCATTTGGGTGTATTAATGAAATGTTGCTATTATTGAAAATATGCTTATTTTCGATGATATGTTTGGCAAAATTCGACTTATCTGGGTGTCTATTGTTTATGGCTGATATATGTTCTTTTAATCTAATGTTCAAAGACCGTTTCGTTTTACCAACGTAAGAAGCTTTACATGAATCGCAATCTAACCTATATACTCCATTTTTTTCCATCATGTCTACTTTGTCTTTTGTATTTACTAAAATTTTTCCCAATGACTTATTATTGTAAAAAGCTGGATTGATTTCTACCTTTTTTAGAGTCTGTTTTATTTTGTTGCTTATTTTTTCATTAACGTACCCCATTTTATTCCATATCCAATTATTTTTATTATTTTGGCAGAGACCAGGAGCTAACAGTCTACTGCTTCGTTTTTTTATTTTATTTTTTAGTAGTTTTTCAATTACTTCCTTATTATAACCGTTATTTTTAGCTAATGTTTTTATTGTGTTCAGTTCTTTTTTATAATTGTCGATGGAGAGTGGGACATTTAGGAGTCTGTGGAGAAGAGAATGGAAAACAGAGAGTTTTTGTGATGGATGATGTTTTGATGTATTGTGGATCAGGTTATCTGTATATGTTTGTTTTCTAAAAATGTCAAAGTCTAGAGTATTGTCTCGTATAGTTATATTAATGTCTAGAAAATTTATGCTTTTGTCTCCGAATTCCATCGTAAATTTAATTGATTTGTTAATGTTGTTCAATTCTCTTAAAAATTGGTCGAGCTGTCTCTCTGTTCCTACCCACAGTCCTATAATATCATCTACATAACGGTAATAGAAGATTAGATTTTTAAATAGAGGTAAGTTTTGAATAATTTTTTCTAGATGATTCATAAAAAAATCTGCCATCAGCGGTGACAGAGGACTACCCATAGCTAACCCCTGTTTTTGTCTATAAATTATATTTTGAAATTTGAAATAGTTTTGATCCAAACACGTGAATATCAGGTGTTTTAGTTCGTGTTTTTGAACTGGATTCAATACTAAGGAATCAAGATGATCGTCAAAAGCAAGCTTTAATTCGTCTATTGGAACGCTAGTGAATAAGCTTACCACGTCAAAGGATATAAGTTTAGCGTTATTCGGTACTGATGTATTTTTAATTTTTTCTATTAATTCTAATGTATTTTTAATAGTAAATAAAGGTTTGAAATTACCCATTTTATTGAATAATTGAATCGCTGATCGGGCTAGTTTGTAACAAGGAGCCGATATGTAACTAACGACTGGTCGTATTGGGGTGTTCTGCTTATGGACTTTTGGGAGTCCATATAGACGAGGCGGTTGGGGATTATTCTGTTTAAACAAATAGTATGCGTTTTTTCCAAACAATGTTTTAGAATTTTTTAAAATGTCTCTGACTTCATCTACAAACTTAGGAGTAGGGTCTTTACTTATAATTTCAAAATCACTAGTATTAAGAATGTCATTCACTTTGTCTACATAGTCTTTCTCGTGCATTAGAATAGTACAGTTTCCTTTGTCTGCTTTTGTGATGACCAATTTGTTTTCTTTTATTTTTTGTTGAATAGATTTCATTATCTTGTTCTCTGTATTTTTAGGATGATTTGGGAAACTTTGTTTATTTAGAAATGTAGACATCACATATTTTTCCCGAGTGCTGTTTTCTAATGATATGTCTAGATCTATAGACAGGTTTTCGATCTCTTGACGGTTGGTTTTTAAGTTAGGGCAATATTTCAACCCCTTTTCCAGTAGATTCACTTCCGTATTTGTGAAATTTATATTGGTGTTATTCACTAATTTCTTAAAAAAACACTTGTAATCACTATCACTATTTGGGTTTACATTTTGTCTATTGGCAGATTCACATAACTTTTCTAATTTACTACACTGTATCAAATATTTTTTATGTACTGTATTATTAACACTAGTTTTGATTTTTTCATAAATGTAATCGAATTTAATAGGATTAATTCTGTGCAAAAGTTCTGCTCTAATGTAATATATTTTTTCACCTAGCTCATCACGTGTTTTGTACCATCGCTTTGCTTCCATCTCCATCCATTTCTTTTTTGCGACTTCAAGACTGGATATCGCCGATTTTGTGCGAAGAGAAGTTGTTATGTTGATAAAATTTGGAGTCACTTTCTTTCGTCGGCACTCACGTATGAACGTCACGTATGACTCCAAATTTTATCAACATAACAACTTCTCTTCGCACAAAATCGGCGATATCCAGTCTTGAAGTCGCAAAAAAGAAATGGATGGAGATGGAAGCAAAGCGATGGTACAAAACACGTGATGAGCTAGGTGAAAAAATATATTACATTAGAGCAGAACTTTTGCACAGAATTAATCCTATTAAATTCGATTACATTTATGAAAAAATCAAAACTAGTGTTAATAATACAGTACATAAAAAATATTTGATACAGTGTAGTAAATTAGAAAAGTTATGTGAATCTGCCAATAGACAAAATGTAAACCCAAATAGTGATAGTGATTACAAGTGTTTTTTTAAGAAATTAGTGAATAACACCAATATAAATTTCACAAATACGGAAGTGAATCTACTGGAAAAGGGGTTGAAATATTGCCCTAACTTAAAAACCAACCGTCAAGAGATCGAAAACCTGTCTATAGATCTAGACATATCATTAGAAAACAGCACTCGGGAAAAATATGTGATGTCTACATTTCTAAATAAACAAAGTTTCCCAAATCATCCTAAAAATACAGAGAACAAGATAATGAAATCTATTCAACAAAAAATAAAAGAAAACAAATTGGTCATCACAAAAGCAGACAAAGGAAACTGTACTATTCTAATGCACGAGAAAGACTATGTAGACAAAGTGAATGACATTCTTAATACTAGTGATTTTGAAATTATAAGTAAAGACCCTACTCCTAAGTTTGTAGATGAAGTCAGAGACATTTTAAAAAATTCTAAAACATTGTTTGGAAAAAACGCATACTATTTGTTTAAACAGAATAATCCCCAACCGCCTCGTCTATATGGACTCCCAAAAGTCCATAAGCAGAACACCCCAATACGACCAGTCGTTAGTTACATATCGGCTCCTTGTTACAAACTAGCCCGATCAGCGATTCAATTATTCAATAAAATGGGTAATTTCAAACCTTTATTTACTATTAAAAATACATTAGAATTAATAGAAAAAATTAAAAATACATCAGTACCGAATAACGCTAAACTTATATCCTTTGACGTGGTAAGCTTATTCACTAGCGTTCCAATAGACGAATTAAAGCTTGCTTTTGACGATCATCTTGATTCCTTAGTATTGAATCCAGTTCAAAAACACGAACTAAAACACCTGATATTCACGTGTTTGGATCAAAACTATTTCAAATTTCAAAATATAATTTATAGACAAAAACAGGGGTTAGCTATGGGTAGTCCTCTGTCACCGCTGATGGCAGATTTTTTTATGAATCATCTAGAAAAAATTATTCAAAACTTACCTCTATTTAAAAATCTAATCTTCTATTACCGTTATGTAGATGATATTATAGGACTGTGGGTAGGAACAGAGAGACAGCTCGACCAATTTTTAAGAGAATTGAACAACATTAACAAATCAATTAAATTTACGATGGAATTCGGAGACAAAAGCATAAATTTTCTAGACATTAATATAACTATACGAGACAATACTCTAGACTTTGACATTTTTAGAAAACAAACATATACAGATAACCTGATCCACAATACATCAAAACATCATCCATCACAAAAACTCTCTGTTTTCCATTCTCTTCTCCACAGACTCCTAAATGTCCCACTCTCCATCGACAATTATAAAAAAGAACTGAACACAATAAAAACATTAGCTAAAAATAACGGTTATAATAAGGAAGTAATTGAAAAACTACTAAAAAATAAAATAAAAAAACGAAGCAGTAGACTGTTAGCTCCTGGTCTCTGCCAAAATAATAAAAATAATTGGATATGGAATAAAATGGGGTACGTTAATGAAAAAATAAGCAACAAAATAAAACAGACTCTAAAAAAGGTAGAAATCAATCCAGCTTTTTACAATAATAAGTCATTGGGAAAAATTTTAGTAAATACAAAAGACAAAGTAGACATGATGGAAAAAAATGGAGTATATAGGTTAGATTGCGATTCATGTAAAGCTTCTTACGTTGGTAAAACGAAACGGTCTTTGAACATTAGATTAAAAGAACATATATCAGCCATAAACAATAGACACCCAGATAAGTCGAATTTTGCCAAACATATCATCGAAAATAAGCATATTTTCAATAATAGCAACATTTCATTAATACACCCAAATGCAGTAGGTAAAAAACTCGATAAATTAGAAATTTTAGAAATTAATAGATTAAAAAATAATGAAGACATGATAATTATTAATGAACAAAAAGACTTCACATATTCACCTTTATTGAATCCTTATAAAAATCACGACCACACAACATAAATATTTTAAGAACCACGTGTTACCACTTGAAAGTCGGAGAGGAAGGAGGAAAAAAAAAATCACATAGCAAAAAAATAACGAACTTTATTTATACTATCCACACCACCATACACCCGTGTAAACAATTTTATTAAATCAACGTCAGCAATCTATTGAATTTTTTTTTTTTTAACATATTTACAAGTTGGTAAACTTGGTAACAATAATAATAAAAAAATAAAAAATAAATGGTACGTTTAACATTTTTGTGAATTATTACTACCTACTCCTTAAAGAGTTCTAATCAATAATAATATACATCTCATTTTGAAATTATACCTAATCATAAATTAATAAAATTAATGTCCCTTAATCTCAAACTTTTAAATTCTTAGAACTATATGCAAGCTTTATATTTTAAAACAAGGATCAAAATAGGAAAAAAAAACATAATATAAATAATACACAGACTAATGTTTATATAACTGTATTGGTTCCTACACAAATAGGTACTCCATGAAATGGATTGCAAACTTGATCACCCTTAAAACAATGACAGCTCTATCGCCGGTGTTGAAAGACTATTACTTTAATAAATGGTTTCCACTTGTTTCCTATTTTAAATAAAAAAAAATAATAATAATAATAAACATTCTAGGAATGTGGTTGAAGTCGTACGTACCCACTTACCAAACACTGTTTATTTATTTATTTATATTTTTTTTGATATTCAAATAATTTTGTTGTTAGAATGTGCCTCTTCTCTTTGTTAATATGGATTATTTTTTATATAAAAAATTTTTTAAATGTTATCTGCTCCTCCAAAATTTTTAAATTTTTTTATTATTATGTTTCTCGGAGTCTTTTTTAAAATAATTATTATAAATTATTATAAAATTTTAACTGGAGGTACCCTACCTCTCTCAAGACATTTATAATTATTTTTCAAATCAAAACTTTAGATAATGTTCTCCATTATTATTATTATCATTATTGTTAACTGTACTATAGCCAGAAATTTGTAATTTATATATATTATTTTTTACTTATTTGACGTTTATACTCTACTCTATGTATTATGGGAAAAAATTCACCATTATTATTATTACTTTTAACTATACTCTACCGCTGTCTAGATAAAATAAAAAAATATATTCATTTTACAAAACAAAACATTAGATAATTAATGTTCTCAATTATTATTATTATTTATCTGTTATTATTTAACTGTCTCTCTCCAGAAATACATTTAATATTCCAAAATGATAATATTATTGTCACAAGTATATAGTTTACCTATTCTTTTTATCTAAATTAAAATAAAAAAATAAATAAATGTAGGTATTATATCTTCCATATTCATATTTCTCTATTTGCTAACACATTTTTATCTTATTCGTTTATATACTCTGTATTCAAAATCAGCTGTAGACTATTCATATACTAACATAATATGTAAGCATCTATAGTAGGTACAACGCTAACTCATCACGGTACCAAATCTTAGCTTTAGTTTCAAATAACCTGTGACCATGAAGGGCGTGCCCCTTCGAAACATGTCAGGTACAATAAATTTGTGGAATAGTTAAAAAGTTTTTTATTTAAATTTGATTATTTAAATTACTTCCACCAAGAAAAATGCATGTTCAACAACTTATAAATTTTAGAATGATAATAGTTTTGTGACAAAGTGTGTAATTTTTACTAATCATGTCATTGTATATTTTTACTCAATCATAATAATATGCACAAACAATATTGCTATTTTATCGACTAAATATTCAGAACTATGTACGGAAGATGTAATTTAGACTACCTATTCAAGAAGTAATGTTTGATAATATCAATTATTATTATTTACATTTACAAATTGATGAATTCACGAACAATAAAAAAATCTAACCCAAACTATTTTGTTTCAATACATTATATTTATACCAGGTATAAATAAATATAAAAATTGAATAGTTTTTATTATGCATACCTACTTTCAAAAGAATTAATAGAGATATTATGTTTCTCTCTAATCTATACATACTAAAAAAAAGCAAATAAGTATTCATAAAGATTATGTATTTTAAAATAATGTGTAGATTATATTTTCCTCCTATATTTTTATGCCAAACACAAAATACATAAAAGTTTTTATGTTTAAATAAAATATTAAATTATTTATGGTTTCATGAAATTATTTGATAGGAAAGATGGAATATACTTATTATATTATGATATCACATATA
Source organism: Mystacides longicornis (assembly GCA_963576905.1). Taxonomy (NCBI): domain Eukaryota; kingdom Metazoa; phylum Arthropoda; class Insecta; order Trichoptera; family Leptoceridae; genus Mystacides; species Mystacides longicornis. The sequence goes on along the minus strand of OY756426.1, from coordinate 27,545,743 downwards.
ATTATAAAATTGAACAAAATATTTTATTTTGTGTTATCTATTTAAAATTATTATAAATGTAAAATTTTTATACCATATTTCCTTATGTTTATTATTAATAAAGAAGAAAATAAAGTCAATATTTAAATGAATGAATAATATAATAATAAAAAAAAACATATATTAATTTTCACATATAAATAATTCATTTATTAATTAATTTAAAATTAATACAACTAATCATTATATATTCTTCATTAAATAATATATATATCCTCTTATGTGATTCATTTTTTCGACATTTAAAAAAAAGGAAATTATAAAAATGTGATTTTAAATAATTAAAAGAGAAATCGATTCATATTAAGTATTAATACCTACTAATATAACTTATTTATTATTAATTAAAATATTAATATTATATTTATAGTATGTGAATGATAAAGATTATTATAGGTAATTGTTTAAGAAAATAATGAACAAAATTAAATTACTTAAAAAATAAAATAAATAAAGTTTTGTACTTGGAAGCAGACGAGTAGTAAAAAATATAATGTTGCACAAAATAAGCTCATTTAATAAATAAATAAATAATTAATTAAATAAAGGACTCTACATGTAAAAGTCATTAAAATTTCATTTTATTTTCTGAATGTTGTTTGAATCATTTTTGTACATTATTGTCAAATATAAGTATTAAATTTACGTACTTGAAATATTTTTTGTTGAATTTACTTCTGACAGAATCTAATTTTTACAGTTAACTCTTTAGATCAGGCAATATGGGTACCAAAATACATTAAATTTAAGTATCAATTCATAATCATACCTTAATTCAATCATTGCACACATCGGAGTCCATAAAATAAACGTATAAAAATAAAACACATTTAAAAAACTCAATAAAATCAAAAGTAAATAAATAAAAAAAATTATTTGATTGTTTATATTTGTTATTTTTGAAAATTTAATTATGTTATATAAATTATATTCTACGTAAATTAGTTGAAATTTTATTCATAGCTATGTATTTTTTGTTGATTTTATATAATTAGTCTTTAAAAGAATATTGTACTAAATCCTATGTATTAAAAAAATGATATCTGTAAATGAAATAGTGAATGGTTTTATCAATTGTTAAAAAAAAAAATACCCAAATGAACTGCTATATTTTGAACCTATAACAAATTTAAAAAATGTTTAAGAATTATTTTGTTTGAATTGTTAAAAATGCTTCATTATCAAGAATTTTTCAATTAATAAGTACATACCTAATAATAATATGATTTTATAAATGTCAAAATCATTCAATAGAAAAAAATTTTTTTGAAAATTATTTGGAAACTTTTGGATAAAATATAATATATTTTTCAAGCGGCCCGTGGTCCGATTCGTAGAGCGCTTGGCTATTATCCATTAATATATTTTTCATAATTTGTTTTGCTAGCAAATTTTCAAATATCAATAAATTCAACTGACAATTTCAATTGCTTTAAATTTTACTAGCCATTTTTTCAAGCGTAGGTATTTTGGTTGCTGACCAACTTAAAATAGGTAGCATTCTAAGGTGTTGTTTTTCGGTAAAATTTATAAATTTAATTTTTATGTTTTTTATTAAGATTTTTTGCTCATTAATAATAATTGTTTGAAAAAGGATTATTGATAATAATTAATCAGAGAGGTAGACTTAGTGGATTGTCAACGTCAAAAAATTCTCCATAAGTTCATAAACAGGTCAGATAATAATAAGTAGCAAAAGTGTTTTGGAGTAGTTGGCAGTCTACCGAATTTAGACGAACATGGTAATTTTGAATTTTTCAAGACGTGGTTAGTGAAATCTGAAAGTAACATAATCGACGAGCAACTTTTTATAACATTTACGCATAACTCATTTTATAATTATTCACAATTTCGTATCACATATTAATAATAATTTTTTTATAATGATTTGGAATTTTCAATGACTGTGAAGTAATTAATGTGTATTTTCTAATATGATATCATATTTGCACGTAAAATTTGAATCATGCGTAAATTTCAAAATGAGTTTTTTTTTTCAAAACCAAAAAGATAAAATAAATTGAAATAAATTTACACATGGCTCGAATTTCATTTGCAAAGACGATGTGCTCCTGTGGAGATTTTTTATAATTAAATAATAATTATTAACGACGATTTAAAAATGGAAAATTAAAACAATGTAAAATAAAAACAACGGGTAAAAAAAAAACATAAAAAAGTCTAGATGGTAGTATTTGGTATGTATATTTAAAGCGATGAAATAAACCATTCATAATAATTATTAAAAATGTTTTTTATTTTATTTGTTTTTAAGATTCTTTTGGTGAGACAATTCCAAATTAGATAAAAAATAAATAACTTAAAAATATAAAAAAGAAGTTTTTTTTCACATCTTCCACCTTTTTACTATGCAGGTTTTCTCCTAATAAATCTAAGTGCTTATATTTATTTATTGTGGAGTGGAGATGGGCTTGGTTGGGACATGTGTTGAGGATGCCGAATGACAGTTGGCCGAGGAGAACGCTGTTTTTCCTCCCATCAGGGTCCCGAAGACGAGAAAGATCCTCTCATACCGTGTTCCGCTCTTTCGAAGCAGAGCTGAGGGATTTGGATAAGGTGTGGGAGGAGGTCACAAACATTGCACAAGATCGAGCACAATGGAGAGCTCTTGTTGCCTCCCTATAACTCTGAGTGGGGTGTGAAAGGGAGAGTTAGTTAGTTAGCTTATGTTATATAGCTTAGTTACACAGTGGTTATTATATTAGTTAAAATATATTAATACGTTTTGTTTTCGTCACCTGTTATGACAAGAAATATTTCTCATTCTCACTTTAATCTTTAAGAGGTCTTCAGGATACAGATCTTCTTCTTAACACGTCCAATCCAGTTGTGATCCTTTTCTCTTGTATAAGGATTTATACAAGTACTTTCCCTATATTAGTATTTATATTCTTTTACGAATAGAATAAAAAATATACCTACTCAAAATGGAAAAACATACTTTATTAAGGGAGCGTTCAAGTATTACGTAACGCAATATGGGGGGGGGGGTTAGCCTTGTAAAACGTTACTATCGTGTTACCAGCGCTGCAATTAAGGTATTTAGTGACTTTCCAGTAATAATTGTGATTTGAGGCATACATAGCTGTAATATGTGCGTTAGGCAATGTTTAGAGAATGGAAAGAGCGTTACGATGCATCTCGGGGGGGGGTCAATAATGTTAAAAAAAATGCGTTACGTAATACTTGAATGGTCCCTAAGTTAAAAATATATGATAATATTCTAGTGTTGTAACATTACCAACAGCAATATTTGAGAATATTCAGATTTCTTTGGATTTTTCTTTCTATAAATCATAACATTTACAATACAAAATAGTTTACTAGTTCCAGATGGAGTATTCTGACAGCTAGAAAATTTCAAACACAATCGTTTGATAATAAAATCAGAATTTAATATGAAGAATAGCCCCTCCCCCTCAGATCTTCATATTTTTTCTTCGAGGATATTCAACGGGATGTTTTTAGAAAGATCAAAAAGTGTTCAACTATTATTAAAAAAGTTAATACATGTAATCTTTTTCAGAATGGGTAGAATGTTAAATATATTTGGACAAATGCCCAATTACCTGCAAAATAGTATGGATTCAATTTTTTTTCTTGGGAATGAAATACACCCCTAGATTCTGCATCAACTGACTGGTCTAGGTATCATATCCGGCTGGCTGGAAGACATCTTAAAGTCCATGTCAACATTGTGGACAGTTTTTTACTGTCTTCAAGTCTACACAAATACTGCATCCTGCTGATGTTGACACAATAAATTAGAAGAATACATATTTGTATAACAGGGGAAGAAAAGAACTATAAAATAAATGGTTTATTACACAGTTATTTTATTAGTTTTAACAATTAATACAATACATTATTAGGAGACAGAAATGTGTATATCATCATTTTTATGAATGTTATTATCTATTATAGTTTATTTATCATTGGCAAGTTATGTGGTGGAATTCAGTTTTTTTTAATGGAATTTATAAAATCTACTCGGAAATTCAACTAGAATGAATGCAAGAAGATCAACTGAAAGTTTAACTTTACATACTCAAAATCGATGAAATTTTGTACGCAGATAATCAAGTTTTTGGTCGCAAATAACTTTGTTTAAATATTTTTTATTATTGAAAAATTGAAAATGGGCGCATACAACTTTCTTGATTATGTATAACAAAAATTGAATCTATCCCTTCTGTTATGTCATATCAAAGTAGATAAACAGTTTGATAGCAAAACCTTTTAAACAAAATTTTCTTTTTATAAAAGTGTATAGTGGAAATAAAATACGCACTAAACGCCAAAAACTTCCTTTTTGAGATAATCTAATAAAACTGATTTTTCCCCCATACAGACATAGTACTATGATGATTTTTGGATCTGTTCTTTACGCCTTTAGATCATCGATATGGACTTAATGCAATATTTAGGCTATTGACAATGGTATATAAAACATTTCCTCATACTCAACTCATTTTTTTCATTTTTGGGGTTTAGTGCGTATTTTATTTCCACTATACAAGTAGAGAAAATATGGAATGTCCAATTCTCGCCAGCAAACTTTGTAAATATACCATATTCATAGTCTAATTATCGATAAACACCAGTATAACTTGAAAAGTAAAGTCAATAAAAATCAAAGTGATGATTAAAGAAGTATGTAGAGTTAATACCACGCATACAATGTTCAGATGGTGCCAAGAAGATTTCTGGCGAATGGTTGCAAAGGATACAAGAGTAAGATGTATGAAGAATAACAGGTAGAAAGAGATGAACGAAACAGCGGTGAATGTGTCAATGTAGAAAATTTTCAAAAGACATTGTAGCAATTTTCAAAGACAGCTGTCTTGTCAAATGACAGACCGCTCCCTAGAAATGTATTGCATATGCTAAATTAATTAAGCAATTTTGATCACATAATTATTCACACAACACATTTTTGTCAAGATGTTAACATGTGGTAATGAATACCTACAAAATTACCTACAAAAAAAAACAGCAATTAAATCTGTTAGGAAAAAAATAATTTACAATTTTGGATCATTCTTAAGTGGTTGATAGCAATGAAGAATAATTGAGTTTTAGTAGCCATTGAAAGAAGCAGTTTTACTTATTTAAAAAAAAAAAAAAAATAGCATTTTTGGTTAGATTATTCGAAAATTTCAATAAAAAAAAATGGACTGCTACTTATTTTTTTTTTCCAGATTAGTTTCTTAAGACACAAATCTGTATAAAACAGTCACAGAAAATTGAGAAAATTGAAATAAAAAAAACAATTCAAGTCAGGAAAATAAAAATATGAGAAACACAAAATCATATTTTCAAAAATTAAAGATGGAGTATGACCGTGAGAGACAGACATCACAAGGAATCACTGTACCACCTTCATTTGATAATATTTATTATACATAGTTTAAAAATTGTTTCTTACAATATACAGTTTATTTAATAAATAACACAATTTTTAGTACGTAATAATATAGAATAATGTATATCACCAGTCTATTCTGATATGTTTCATTTTCATTTAATTGTACAGTCGTCTTTACACTTTAAATAAATAATATTACATTTAATTTTATCTTCTAAGTCTTTGAGAATAGAATTGGTACTTAAAAAATTATCTTTGATGTTTTGAGATTCATTGAATTTTTTTATAAGTATAGGTAGTGTCAATGTGATCTTTTTCCTTATCCATTTGACCCTAGAAAAATAACCATGAATTCGACAGGTATTTCTTATTTCTGGAGCGAATGACCAAACAAATACCAATTTGCAGCTTTTTGCATAATCAAATGCTGGTTGTAGCACTTTCTTATAATGAAAACACTCGTCAGTCAGATTTCAATGTGTGATGAGTGGGTGTGACTCACCTTTTTTTGCTCATTCTCTCTAGAAATCTATATATAAATACGCGAAGGAAAAACTTTGTGACTATTGTTACGGAAAATACCGAGGAGTATGAAATTTCGCACACTTCTTGTAGTTTATATAGAGGAGGGGTGACAAATGCTAATATTTCTTAAAATTATGCATAAAATATATTAAATCCATAAAAAATAAAACATTACAAACACTACAGTAATGTTATGTATTTGATACTCACACACACTTCCACAGACTACTACTGATAAAGAAGATCAACTTCATAGAAAAAAAATGTAAAGTGCCTCATGATGGGCGCAGAAAGCTTTTTGAAGGCGGTATATTTAAATGAAAGGTGGAGCTGAAAATAGCGGGATATTCAAACTCATTGCGTCAAATGAGAATAGTAAGAATAGATTGAGAATAGATTGTTATTTTTTTTTTATACTAATAATAGAAAAAACTTTACTTATACATAATATCTACATTTAAAATTTGACATATCCATGTCATTGTTGTGGAAAGAAAATTGTAAAATAGCACTCGTTTAGTCTAATGTTCAAACTTATAATCTAAATTAGTTATGGTCGAATTTCGAGCACTAGTAGAGTTTAAATATGTGTTCCATTGAACAAAATATTTTTTGTAAGTATTATTACGTTTGCAGGGTAAAAAATGTTTAGTAATTCTGTACCGATTTTTTTACATTTTACCAACAAAAAACTTAACATTACAAAACAATAAGCAGTTTTATTCATTCGATTTGAACCAGCTATAATGGTTATTTTTCTAGGGATAAAATCTAAATAGTAACAAATAAAATTTTCATTATTGTTTAGTTGACTCATAGTTATATTGTAACAAATTGACTCATTATTATAGTTAGAAATTGACTCTTTAACTCAATAGAACTGCAATAGGCCATTACTTTAAATGTAAATTTAAAGTTTACAAACATTTACAGTTTTTTCAATAATACCAACACGTAAAAACTTTGTTATTTTAATTCAGCAAGTAGGTAGGTATAATAAAGTTTTTAAATTTTTCAAAGACTTGGAACAATGAAGCTGAACGCTTCAAACAATATCTTTTAACAGTAACATTACAATAAAATATGACTATAAGATAAATTTTATACAATAATTAAATTTATTAAAAATTTAATCATTAAATACATTAAAAATTTCAATAACAATAAATTTTAGCTTTATACATGAATAGTGCATTCTCTTCTTTCTTGCTCTTTTCTTTGATGGTATCTGCAAATAAAAAAATGGTCACAGTGAGGTCATAAAGATGTCCATAAGGTCGCCATATCAACAATTTTCCATCTTATTATGAAAATCTTAACACAAAGATAATTTATGATGAATATTCCATATTTTGAACCAAATCAACTGTTCCAGTTTAATAGACAGGTATGTTATATAAACCTACCTATAATTATGCAAAAGGTTGGCATGTGTACTATATTTCTGGAGAAAATTACCAAAAACGTATACAATTTTTTTTTAATTTTATCTATTAAAATAAGACCCCGTTTTAACCTTCAACTGGTGATGTACCGTCAAATTGACACTCGCAACGCAAAAACACTGTTTTTCACAGAAATGGCTTGCTCCCTGCGACCGCGCCCCTTAGCAGCTGCTTCAAGTACGTACTGAATTTTATGTTGATTGATCTTATACCTACCAAAACACTTGCTTATCATACACTCATCATTGACATCTAACTAACAAGCCTTTTTATTGGACCAAACAAGCCTTTAATTGCGCAAAAAAGTATAAATTTTTTATATATTTTTGGTCATTCTCTCCAAATATATAGTGTAGGTAACGGTAAAATGATTAATTATTTTGACATCTGTTGTAATTTTTTAAATACATTTTCTTCTAATGGGGGAAGTTTTGCTAAATTGTCAAGAATATCTACAAATTCTTTAGATGGGTATACAAGAGATTTATTAACCACACAATTTATAAAAAATAAGAACATACTTATCAATCAATTGTGTAATGTCCGTGGGCACAGCTATCTTGGCAATATTACTTCCGTTAGGTTGTTGCGGAGAAGAGGAAGTCGACCTAATGTCGCTCCGCTCACCACCATTCATATAAATGCCACTGAAATAATGGAAAAAATTATTTAATCTTAATTTCTTAACACGTGTTGATTGAGAACTAGATATAAAACAAATCAGAAGAGATTGGTAAAATCTTTTAGTTATTATCTATGTGACATGGTTGGGCAAATGTGCTCCTAAATCACATGCAAACTTATCAAAAGAATTATTAATAATTAAAAATTACCTAGGATTCATATATAAAATCAAATGTTAATTGGATACACTAAATGCTATTTAAAACCGATCATAAAATATTCAATATTGTAGGTACGATTGGTCGATTATTCACATTGTTCTAGAAACGTTTTCATACCTTTGTTTATTGAAAATGAATATATTGTGTTCAATCAAAGTGAAGAGGAAGATGACAGCACGACTTTCAACACTTCAGTATGTCAATACGAAAGTTGCCGATGAAGCCACTAGGCCATCAACCACTTCAACTGATAAACACTCAAAAAGTCAGCCTCCAAAAAATCATTAGAAGATTTATGATTATTATTTAGAAGACCCTATTGGTCAAACTATTAAAAATCAGTATGATAAAATATAATGACAACCTTTTTAGGTTTATGGTTCAGTTACAATAATTAATATCACTGTTAATTCCACAGAACGAGAAAAGTCAATAGCAAATTTACTACTAAAAGAAAGGTAGGTAAGTAATTGGAAAAAGAATCAAGAAAGTAATCAGAAAGAAATTTCATCAGATAAAAAAAAAACAATAAAAATATTATTCACAGAGGAGATAGAAATAGAGTAAAATAAGTAGATAATATATTGAGCGTTTCAGAGAATAAATAAAACCCTAAACAAGGATAATTAAAGCGTGGCGAGTGCACGAGCGTGGGTGTGTGTAAGGGAGATCTACCTGTCTAGTCTACCTGCTGCATCTCGTCAAGCGACCCGGCGTATAGCTGCGCTCACCACTAGCTGGAGATACACATCTTGAACCTGGAAAAGGACACACTTATTGTACTTTCATGTTTATTTGGGGAAATCAATCAATCAATCAATTCTCCCTTTTACACCCCACTCAGGAGCATAGGGAGGCAACAAGAGCTCTCCATTGCGCTCGATCTTGCACAATGTTTATGACCTCTTCCCACACCATGTCCAAATCCCTCAGCTTTGCTTCGAAGAAGTGGAACATAGTGTGAGAGGGTCTTCCTCATCTTCGGGACCCTGATGGGAGGAAAACAGCGCGTTCCTCAGCCAACTGTCATTCGGAATCCATAACATATGCCCCAGCCAAGTCCATCTCCTCTCCACAATGGTAGAGGTGACGGGTCCTCGCTGGGTGCGCCAGCGTATAGTATCGTTCGTGATGCGGTGGGTATTTGGGCAAAAGACTGTATTAATACTTGTTATTATAGTATGTTTCTAAAGAAAATGACTATTTACGTAGAGGTGATACACCCCTTTTGACTTGTCAACTATTACCAACAACCAATAATCAATGGTATTTTGTAACCCTCCATTAGCGGAGAGAGCAAATTGATACACAATAAATTGCAATCATTAATACAATACTTGTCATAGTAACAAAACAGTTCCTCACTCAGAGTGAACACAAAATTCACTTTTTAACATCTTTCATAGTAAGCAGATAAGCTTGTGTAATGAAAGAAGAAGAAAATTGGCACCTGGGATTGAACTATGCCTCAGTATAAAAGAAGGCAATGGAACCACTACGCTACCAACCGCTTTATATATTTTAATTATGAATAAATTGTGAATGTATTACATAATATATTGTCTCATACCTCACCTTATCAATCAGTCTCTTTCCGCATATCCTAGGCAGGAATGAGAATATTAGAAAAGAATGTGGAGTGGATTTTAGCGTAGTGACTAGAATGAAAGTGAATAAAATAAGGTGGTTTGGGCATGTAGAGAGAATGACAAAAAGGATATATAAATCTGAAAGAATGGGTGCACGCAGACGAGGCCGACCTCGAGTGACATGGTCCGATCATAGCGGTTCAGTCTTAGAGGAGGGCCAAGTCAGGAGCAAAAGGAATAGAAGAGCATGTATGCGGAATGTTATGCGCGTTTGGAAGAAGCGAAAGAGGTGTGCTTTTATTGGACGAAAGTGTAACAACCCACCTGTAATTGGTTCAAACAACAAAAAAACAGTTTAACAATATGCATTTTTTGGCCATTCTCTCGGAGAAATAGACTATAGGTAATCAAACCACGGTGTCGGGAAATAATCTATCACATATGGAAGTTTAGACCTGTCATGGGATTCTAATACTCCCCAACCAGCAAATTGCATTACCTTTAGTTGTGGTATTTCCTGGACTATCACTATTGTCATCAGAGTCCGTGGTGGGAGTTTCCCTGTGTTTACTCCTGCGATCCCACCCACCCCCAGCCACTCCCATGACAGGACCCCTAGAGGTCCTACCACCCCCGCTGCTTGCTGTTCTCCCGTACTGGGTCCCCCTTAACTCTACTGTCATAGCTTTAGAAAGGGAAGATTCATCTGCAAATAAAAAGAATGTGTCATAATCAAAGAGTTCTTATATAGAGTGGCTTATAGGAAGAAAATTCACTTTAAATTTGTGTCCAGTTTGGTGGGAGGGACGGGAGGTGTGCGGGTGATGTTCCAATTGTTTTTAAATAATGCGCCGAAAACATTCATAACGATGACTTAGAAAATTTTAATTGTCCATATAAATAACTTATATTGCAAATGTAATGGAATTCAACCTTTTTACTTAGTGCATTGTTTATATTTCAGTAGATATTTGTTTACTATAGTAACAAACTGTTCACTAAGCAACAGTGATATTATTATGTTGCTATAGTGTCGATACATTGATATGCAACATGGGTAACTGCATTTTTGACAAAATGACTTACCTAATGATGATATAAAAATTCTATATTCTAATACACATTCTTGGTGATTTCGGCAAATCCAACATAATATTAAAATGACTTAATAACACCTTAAGAAAAATAGGGAAAAGTTTGTTAGTATTACAACGTTTTGTTGCAAATTGTTGCAGTACGACTATGATTTTAAGACTAGTAGTGGGGGAGCAGGTTTGCAACGCGGCGCGGAATAATATTTCATTATATTTTAAAAAATTGAATGTTTTATTAGCTAAAGGCTTGTTCTGGCAGAGAATGGTCCTTGACCAGTTTTCAAAAACCGAATTTAAAAATAATCCGCGACATAAGCATCACACTCGATTTAAGTATAATGATGGGTCCCCAAATTTAATAATAAGTACGGTAAAAGAACATTAGAATACAACGTGCCAAAGATATTTAATATGATGCCGGCATCTATTAAGGAATGCAAAAGTAAAAATATTGCAAAAAAGTTAGTCAAGGAATGGTTAATAAAGTGTGGATTTGTATATAATTAGTTATTTGGATTAAGGTCTGAATTTAATTAATTTTGATTTTTAGTCTAAGGGTTTAAGTTTAAAGTTTGGTTTTTAAGTTTAAAATTAATTTAAGTTTAATGTAGTAGTAGATTAAGTAAATTTTCTTTATATCATGTACAATTAAAGAGAACACGCCGACAAATCTATTAGATTTGGCGTGACTCAATATGATACTTGTTTTTGTAAATAATTATAATATGTTCTATATTATTTCAATAAAAAAAAAATGGTTTAAAATGCGCAACTCTATTCTCTATGCAGACTGAGATTGATTGATTGATCTTGATTGAGATTGAGAATTGTCTTGGATATATTCAAGATGAAACTGTATACTCATGACATTGATTAAGACAAATCGTTTGATTGAATATCATTACAAGCACAGAATAAGGATTTTTTTTTTATTTTAATGTTGTAAGAGATTGCAAGAACATTACGGTCAACAGAATACTCAGATTCTGGTGAAAACTGAGAGATATCAATCTTGCAAAATTAAAATAAGGAAAATATGTAGCACATAAATTTTCATGGGCCTCAAATTAAAAACCAGAAAAAAGAGAAATATGAAATACTTGGGCAGAAAATTATACTTAAAACAGAAAAAAGCAAACTTTGGATCACGAAGTAAAATGATAAAAAAACAAAAGGGCATGAGTGTACATGAACAACGATTTCATTAAATTATGACTTGAAGAGTTTTTCCATATCTGATAAGTTTGAAGGTCATAGATCACTCTTTCGAGAGTGAATTGCCACATTGTAAAGAAGAAGAAGAAGTTTGAAGGAAGATGTATATGAAGATGAGTTAAGGAATGAAATTTTTTCTGTTACTTTCACTTGTGATTGCTAACCTAAAGGTTACGAGACCTGGGCCCCGTTCCACCATCATACTTCTCAACTTTGCGGTTTTTTTTTTTCAAATTATAGCATAGTTATGTACAAAAAATTATGTAGTTTTTTTTCATCCCGAAAAGTTACTTTTTTGTAGTTACCCAATTTGCATATTGAGGTATCGATGTGTCAAATAATATTGAAATATATTGTAGAAAATATTATTAATTATTAAATGAAAAAACATATAATAAATTGTTTTTAAGGATTAAAAGATACAATATTGTCACTTTTATTATCTTATTGTATAATTGGAGCAGTTTCTTATCAAACATTAGGGCGTTTGAAGAAAACATTATGTAGTCAACACGATGCGACACCTAGCAACGTCTGTGACAGACTGAATTCATAAAAAATACGCAGCGGTTAACTGCCTCAATTTGAGGACAGATAAAATACAAGGCAAGTAAGCCGCTCTATATATAGAACTCTTTGGTCATAATAATTTCAAAGTTTGTGAAAATTATTTCAATACATATTCAAATTTAAATAAAGAACTTTTTGACACTTTTCCATAGCTATATTATCTTTCTTGACATTTTTTATAATTTGTACCTACCTAATTACTTATTTATTTTTTATTTTCCATTACGCCATGTCCATTTAAAGGTTGGCAGAAAGAATGGCCCTCCACTTTTTTCTATCTAATTAATTTTCAACTTTACAACAACACTAACATCCATACCGCATTTCTTTCCATGTCCCATAAGATCTTTCTACAATTTGTTCATTGAGTTCTCATCTTTACTTATATGATGAGACACATAAATGATACAACATTACACTTTTTTGTCCATGTCCATGTTTCACAGCCATACATAACAGGATTATGTTATGCACTAATTTATTCACCTTCTACTTTTACCACCTACTAAACATACTCGTTCACTTCTTGGCTTATTTTTTTTTACGGTTATTTTGAAATTCATTCTCAATTCATTACTTTCAAAATCGAAAATCTATGTTTTGATGACTTTTTTGCACAATTCCCTAGAATGAAGCTTTTCTTAAATATTAAACATGCAGATTAAACTCTAATATACTTAAACCAATATGGTTATAAAGACCAGCTAGTTTCAACCAAAGACTAACGAGTATATGAAAAAATTAATATATGTTAACTCAAAGTGAACACAAATACACTTTCAAGTCTTTCACACTAAGCAAAATGTGTGTAAGTTATACTTCTTAAAGATCAAGAAATTCTAGTAGTTCTTGTAAGCGAAAAGATTGCTTGGATTTTTAAAGAAAAAACATACCATATTCAAAAGTATCACATCGATGAAGTCTTCTATGTTTTCTATGGGTACTAGGTAGGCGCACACCCTCATTGTTGTCATGCGCCCCAAAGGTCCTGAAGTGCAGGGCGTGCTCCCCACCAGAACCTCTCGAAGCACCCCTGGCTGCGGTCACCTCGCCAAACGTGGCGTAGGGACTAATCTCATACAATTCTGGAATCAGAAACACAAATTCCATCAATCAAAAACAAATCACAATATAAAAAATAGGGAAAAAATTCTACATTTTTAATATTTTGGTGCTTGTGACCCGTGATTTAAGGGTAAATTAATTTCGAGGCTACTAAATACTTAAAGGGCGACTAACTATTTTTTTAATAAAAAACTAACTTATCAGCTATCAAATATTTTAGCAATAATTATACCTGAGAATTTAAATGAGCTTCAAAAAATGCAAGGATTTATAAAATGTAAATGATGGCTACTTATTTAATGTAGGAAATATATTAAACAGAACAATGAAATGATATTAACATTGGGATACCAAACATTGTATTAGGGGCAAATATAGGCTTCTATAATAAATTGAGTTCCTAAAATGTGAATAAGTTCAAATACTACTTCACAAAGTGGAGTCTTTAAGCCATCCACATGGACTGCAATTACCAGAATTGTGGAAATCCAAAATTATAAATGTTTTTTTCTCCTTTTTAAAGAATTTTAAAATTGAATTACCAGATGAGTCGTCGTTAGATTTTTCGTTCCCATTGATGGAAGATGACGAATACAACTTCTGACCTTCCCTCAATTTCTCCCTTTCCAATTCATTACTTTCACTAAGTTTCCTATCTTTATGAGAATAGCGTGTCAACATTGAACACCTAGACCTGAAATTGAAATACAAAATTGTGAATATTATTTTTCAAAATGTTTCAAATAATAATTGAAAAGCCAAGTAGTAAGTAAAAAATGGTAACCTTTGAGTTTTTAAAACAATACAAGCTAATAAAGTTAGAGCGGCAATCAACAGGGCCGCACTAGTGGCAGGCAACAAGAATGAAGAGCCCATGCCAGAGTTACCCCCGGCCCCGGCTAGTGCTACCCCTGGATCTAACGGTGGGATTCGCTCTGCAACAAGAAAGATAAAGTATTATCAGCTAGTTTATCTATTGCCAAGATAATATTATTGAAACTGTTTTTTGTCAAACCAAGTCTACACTATTCCCCAGTTAGTGCTTAAAAAGTTTGAATGTTTAAGAACTTGACCACCAAAAATTGTTCATTAAGAAATTTTCATTACGTTATTTTTTGAAACGGAATAGTGTTTTTTTATTATACTTTCCTATACAAAGAAGTCAACATAAATGCCATGCAAATCTTTGCAGTATTTACCTATATAAATCTTTGCAGTATGTATCCTTAGAAAAATAGAATTTGTATAAATAATATGTCTTTTTCAAAAATATCAATATGATTTGTCTAGAAACTGAAATAAAAGTATGGAGATAAAAGTTGGAAATTATTGAGAAGAAAAGAGGAACCAAATTTAAAGGCAGCGACTGCTGTCATGTATTTGGTGCCAGAATATGAATATATCCATTTTTGATAAGTATAATTCAGTTTAGTTATTGATGGTCAAAAACTTAAAATTAGGTATGTCTAACAACTTTGATAAAAATGGTGTGTATTAGTCTAAATTTCATATAAAAATGTTTCTCTGAGAACAAATTCAACTGATTTACTACACTCAACATAATAGTTTACATACCTCCATTTTCTCTTGGGGTATCGATATTCAGCTCCATTATAGTGTTACCAGCGTCGCTGGCTACTGACAGTTTCAGCTGATACCACTGACCGGGCTGCAAGTTGCTGATGACAATATTTTCCACAAAAGGTCCATCAGCTGCTATGGCCCACATAGTTTCGCCAATATTTCTATATTCTACATGTAATTTTGTAATGGGACAACCACCATCACGCCACGTATAAAGGTTTAGCTTTATGGCGGTTGAATTTGATGAAACCATCTCTGGAGATTTTGGTGCAATGGGAGCTGAAAAATTACAACAATTATGGCATGACAATATATTCAAGGAGGCTCATAACCCTATCTTTAAAGTGAAAATGAGATGTCTATGGGACATGCAAAGGTTTATTGCCTTATAGTAATCAGTTATTTTAAATATGTTGGAAGTTTGATAACCAATGGAGCGAATCCTGATTAAGAAATAAAGTGATTTATAGAGGCCATCAGAGAAGCTTATGAATCCCTTATTCTATGACAATCTGTCCATTTATATGGTATCCAAACATGGACAGGAAAATGAATAGCTTTCGAAGAGGCATTCGAAATGTGAATTAATAGAATGCTGCGAACCTTCTGGATAGATATGGTAAGCAACACATCTTGCAAGAACCAGAACAAGCGAACTGTATATTATTAAAAAGTGCAAGCTTTCACATCTAGTCCATAATATTATTAGAGGTGAGAAATATAAAATTCTTCAACATCCTCAAGGAGAAAATTGAAGGAAGGTGTGTTGGCAGAAGACAGACAAGGCTGATGAATATCTGAGATTGGGCGGGCATTAGAGAAGTGTAACAACTTTTTGACCTTAAGAGACTAAGAGGCATTTGCTGAAGTGATCGCCAATGCTGGGGGACCTAGCATGGCACGGAAAGAAGACATATTTAATAGTTGATTTGGGCATTTCAGTAAACTAGAGGATTAATCAGTTTTCCATTTGGTTTTACATTTTAGTGATAGAAAATACAAAGAAAATAAAGTAGATTACGTGATCCTCTGGTGCTGGTTGAGAGTATTTCACTCATTCTTCCGGCCGCTACTCTATTATGGCCCTGTATTCTGATTAGATACAGGGTGCCGCACTTCAAATTTTCAAACGCATAGGAAGTCACTTCAGAAGAAAGCTCCAGCGTCTGCCAAATCACATCCTTCTCTAGTTTGAAATGCAGAGAGTAACCTTTAAGAAAATGCAAAAACCCAAACATGTTATTCTGTAAACAACCAAATAGCATAAAATACCTTTGTCATGAAAAGTACAAATATAGCTTCTAATCAAGACATATGTCTTTGCTTTTCTAATTAACCATTTCTGATATGTATCATACATATATCATCCTACTAAATTGCACAAATTCATTCACTTGCACAAGGCATTTATATTACTGTGGCGAACACAAGTTCAGACATTTTGATGAACAGTAAAATTGCACAATCTCAGCCATCTATGGAGGGTATTTGTAAGGAAACGGCCAACGAACTCAACCAAGCATATTCCATAGATAATTGTTTCGCTAAATCAGGGACAGAGGACCACACAAAAGGTTATAAAAGTCTGCAGCAAATATTGTTTCCTTGTCTTTCTCTCGCCGTAAGCCTCTTCTTTCTCCACATTACTATACTTTTTCATCTCTTTACTACAAATTTTCATACACAACATGATGAAATGTAAAACTATAAAAAGGGACGTTTGCTTGAGAAGTATCAATTGGAATACCTAGAATAGGTGAACCTCCATGATTTGGTGCCTGCCAATGAACCTTGATAGCAGACGATGTGGTGTACTGTAAGCCCAATGACGGAGCTGAAGGTGGCATGATTGCAATGACTGTGTAAGTTATTGAGTCCTCTCCGTACAAATTGGATGCTGTGCAAGTGAAATTGCCCGAAGATATGGCATCTATACCTAAAATTATACAATAATATGACATTGCACTATAAAATTATTATAATTGAAGACTGGATAAACAAATCATTTTATGTTTGTGCAAAAGGTGTAAAGATTTATAACCATACAAAAATTGGAAGGATTGAATTACATTAACTATATCAAATTTAACATTTTATCACCGGTCCACTAGCTGCTATGGTGCGCTCAAAAGTATTTTTCCCTTTCCTCTGTTTTATGTTTAAGTCACTTAACAAAATGAAAATTTATTGTAACTTACAGTAATGTCAACAATACTAAAACTTTAGCACTAATTAATGTTGTTCACTAATGTTTAGCCTTGCTTACCCCACGTTCTAACTGTTAGGTAGTTTGCCTAGTACCTACCTAGAGACCCTAGAGTCTAGTAGTTTTGTTTCTTTAGTTTGATACATTGAGATGCCAAGCGCTCATGCACATGTCACGAATATTTTGGAACGTTCATTGTAGTAAGCAACTTGATTGTATAGACTCTAGGTGTTAGACAAGCTGCCCAGCAATGTGGATGTTATCTTAGTGTAATAGACTGGCAAAATGATTGAATATGTGGCATGAATTAAGGTGAGGCTGCCACAACATGCAATATTTGCAGCCTGGTCAATTGGTATACAATTATAATATGCCTACAGTAAGTTGGTATGAATTGGCTTACTGTGAATCAACAAATTCCCTTGTGGCGTGACTTGATAATGCGGTGTGTGAGTAACCGTGATGGATCTATGCAGCCATCTTGACCTTGGCACAGGACTACCAACTGTTAGACATGATAATGTCACCGGACTTCCGACTGGTTTCCTTATTGTCTCGCTAAACGAAGCTATTCTAGCTGGAGCTGAAAATGCACAGGAGACTTTATCACCATCTATTTCTGCTATGATTTTGTTACATATAGAAAACATGCACATGAGATGAAGGGCCAAATAGTGAAAGCCACATTTAATAATATGATATCACTCTTCACCTATGATAGTATTAATTTAAAATTAAGGCAGAAAATAGTAAAATGATATATTGGATCCACATATGGAGAGTTGGACCCTTAAATTAATAGGATTCACCGTATAGAAACATTTGAAATGTGGCTTCACTGCGGAATGTTGCAAATCCCTCAGGCTGATATGATCACTAACAAGTTTTGTGAAGGGTTGGACAAGTAAGAATATTTTAGCCTAATAATGAAGGGGAAAATTGATGGATGTCGAGGTGTCAATAGGGGGCAGATGTCCTGTAAAAGAAATATCAGGCAATGGAGCAGAATCCAGGGAGTGGAAGAACTCTTCAAGTAAGCCCAGGACAGAGAAGTGTACGCCATAGTCGTAGCCGACATCATACGGCATTAGAAGAAAACAAGTACATAATATATCATGAGAAGAAAGAGACGTTTTGAGAAAGTCAAGAAAGAAATGGTATTGCCATGTTCATAGAATGGACAATACCAGACTTCCTCAATATAGATAATATGGAACATGTCCTTTGGGCGGAAAGCCCACTAAAAGCTAGAAATAAATATCAAGGCTTAAAAATTAAACGAAAATTGAAAAATTACCTCTAATATTAGCACTCTGGGCGATTATCGATGTTGGTTCTCCTTCGCCAGACCTCGTAGATGCGGACACCCAAAATTCATACAGCTGATGTTCGGCAATATTTTTAATCTCCATCTTCAAACCATCTTTTTTGGCGTTATCTGCGGTTATTGTGTATGTTATATGCTTTCCAATACTGAAAATCAATTTACAATATCAGTAAAAAAATATTGATCTTATCTACAAAGTAAAATAACGTATCATTTTTTTCACAATCCTTTTGCCTTGTTATAAAAGAGTGTCAATGAATTTTTGTTGTTATATTATAATGTAAAAATGTTTGATCTCACCGCCCCGCTTCCCTGTGGTAGACCGTGTAATGTGTGATGATGCCATTTGGGTTCAACGGAGACAGCCAGCTTACAAGAATGGCTTCCCCAGACATTGCCAAAGCCTTGATTTTCAACGGTTGTGTCGGTACTGAAATGCACATTTACACACTCATCAAATCTAGGAAAAAAGGTTGTTTTCATAGTATAGAAGGGCAATATTAGATCTGACCGCCTCTTTTGTGAATGCTGACAAGCATCTATTGACAATATCTGCTTGAGTAAGATGAAATGGCTCAAGACATTTACATAAACTCGATAAATTTTATGTCAAAGATCTTACTTACCATCTTCGTCAGTCATGCAGTATGTAGGGTGACTTCTTTTGCCGTCTCCAGCGTTGGTATAAGCCAGAATTTGTATTGAATAGTTTGTGTATTTATGCAGCCCATGAAGGTATGTCTCCGTGATGGACAACCTCTTTACATCACCAACATTATGTTCCACTAAACAATCAAAGAAATTGAAAATTTTTTACCTTTCAAAAATGGCTTCAACTGAAGATATCAAAAAAAAACACAGAAACTACGTCTCTGGGCATAGTATTTGACCATAATATGACTTTACCAAAACTGATAGTTTTTAAAATATGTGATTGTCAAATGAAGCTTCTGGGAACAAAATCTCACCATGGTCTTCCAACTGGGGTGTGTACAAAACTTTATATCCTTGAATCAAGCCTCCGTGATATTCCACTGGAGGTGGTTGCCAGGAAACCTTTATAGACACGGCAGAGAGGGCAATACAAGACACATCTATGGGAGGTGCTTCAGGAACTAAAAATTAACATATTGATATTAAATAAATATTCAATACATTTTATATTTATCTCTGTTCCTGGAGAAAAACGTCACAAGTCTGAAATTCCCATTTTTAATTATTTTCCATTGAAGACTATAAAATAATATGGCTCCGTTTGTTCTTGGAAAGTGACATAAGCTCATATTGTTGATGTAGGGTGAAAGTGTCGATTTTTAATGTGCCAATTAATGACGTTGTGAAAAACGTCATACTTCCGTAGTTGATCAAGTTTATACTATAGCTAACAGTAGAAAGATGCAATTTTACCTATAAAATGTGATGGAAAAATATCACAAAAAAATAATTTGACTTAATTTATTTTTTTCAGAAACTGTTCCAAGGATAATTGAAAAATTTTAGTTTATTGTAAACGTTCCCGAAAATAGAATTGACGTTTTTCTTCCGGATAAGCGATATGTAAACAAAAACTACACAATATTTCACCTCCTTCTAAGGTTGTAGCCGTAATTGACGAAGACGGTGGTCCGGCAGCCACACTGTTGAAAGCCTTGACGGTGACAGCATATCGTGTGTACTTTCTCAGTCCAGTTACAGTAACTTCAGCCGTGGACCAGCCGTTGACTGTCATTGTTTTTGTTGCATTACCAATACCCAGCCCAGGTAAGATTTCTTGCCAATTAACCATATAACCTAACAGTTCCCCATTCCATGTGTCTCTAGGAGGTGACATCCACATGACCCTTAACTCTCCTGATCCGCCAGTGAGGACTTGGACATTTTGTGGTGGTTCCGAAGGGGCTATTGACAAAAATCGAAATAAGTAAACAATCACCATATAGACAAAAATAGCTATTTTTTCAAATCAATCAACTAAATTTAATCTTCAATTATTTTGCTAAAAAATAGTACCTTCTTCCTGCGTTTTGATCATAACTGGTTCTGTATACAAACTGGAGTCTATAATGTTCAAAGCTTTGATTCTGATGGCATACTTGGTGTAGGGTCTTAAGCCTGATACAATGGCCTCATAGTAAGTGCCGCTTTGACTATCACTTCTGCAATAAAAACAAAACTTTAAAATATAACATTATATTCTGCTAACTTTGTAAAAGAGCGGGAGTGATCACTTTACACTGACAACGATTCATGTTTGTTAAATGTTTAGCAAAGATGAATCAGATTGCAGAGATGAAAGAGTTGGTAAAAATTGTGTAGAAGTGAGATCACTACTCAGGATATGTGGAAAGCCTGACTGATAGGTGAGGAATGAATAATATAGGAATGTGGAGTGAATGTTAGCGTAGTGACTAGAATGAAAGTGACTAAATTGGGATGGTTTGAATGGAAAAAAGGATCTATAAATCTGCAAGAATGAGTGAATGTAGACCCATCATGTTTGTGCGGTCTTAAACGAGGGCTTTTTACCCAATAGATGGGTAAAAAAAACATGGTAAAAATTTTCATGGTTTTAGCAGGCCCGAACCCGCATCCACAGCTATTTCACGGTGATGCTCATGCCTTCATTACTAGGTGTAAACAATAATATCTAAATAGTAAGTAGATACCAACATTAAGTTTTCAATTAAGTATTGAGATATTTACTACAGATACAGTTAGAAAGCAAAAAAAAAGGACCTTACATTTTATTTGATTTAATTAACGAATGGACGGAAACGTTTTGAGTGACGCCATCGTTCCACGATGGTGGCATTTGTGCTGTAAAGTCGGTGAGGGAAACAACTTGTAAAGAATATCCTAAAAGAGGAGCATTCCCATCGAAGCTCTGGATCCAGCCCAGCCTTACATTGTGACTACCCACTTCCACCACGTTCAGTGAATGCGGCACATCTGGTTTCTCTGTAACACAGGTGAATTTTCTTTTAGTAAAGAAGTCTTAATACTCGTAATTAATTGTTCGCGAATATGAGCGGTTTTCTTTGTTATGTGTTTGGATTTAATAAATAAAAAGGGACCAAGACGTCAATGGCCACAGTCATCAGAAAGATTTTTTACTTCTAAAAGGATACCAATTTTCGGGCTAGGGTATATAGAGAATATCAAATAACCCCTGATTTACAATATCATCAATTAAAAAGAGGGAATTTTCAACAAAATTCAAAGGACAAGTTACTATAATATATTTTTCAATACCTTGGACGGAAAGATAGATAAAATGATCGCTGTGGCCGTAAGCATTCACCGCTTGGCATTTGTACACTCCAGAATCTTGTCTATCTGTTCGACCAATAAACAACTGCGATCTTAGGCCAGAGTCTGTCTTAACTTCTGATGTACTTAACCTAAAATAATTACAAAAAAAGTTAATAAAAAATTGTGACGAACACATTTTGAAGGATGATAAAATGGTACCACCACCTATGGAAGAAATTTGTAAGCAAACAGTCAATCTAATCAATTAAGAAGACGATATTCCACGGATGATTGTTTTGTAAAATCGAAAGAAATACCTAGTATATTTCCTTGTCTTTCTCTCGCGGTACTTCATACATTCCAGAACTAAATTATTCTTTAATTTTTTTAAGAGGGCCTCACTAGATGCCAAATCTACTCTCTACAACAATACTTTCTCTAAACGTTAGCTTTGGGAAGACGACATTCTAAAACCTCTTCTTTCTCAACAAATGGTTACCATTGCCAAGACTAATGATTGTTGTTAATAAATTTATGTTCGTACCTATATGTATTTAAATCTAATTTGTTCATGTTGTGCGTCCACTGTACTTGTATGGGGTTATCTCCAATGACATCGCAAACTAACGTTATCGGTTCATTTCTTCGAGCCGTCACATTCTTAGAAGGAACTTCAAAGCGAGCAGGATCTATACAGAAATAAAAATAGTTAAAAGGTTTCATAAATTTCATCTTCCTTATTCAAAAATATATATTTTTTGGTACCATTGATGGCTACGTTGATGACTTTAGAAAGAGGCGTGCCAACACCATTGTCTGCCCTACACATGTATTCCCCTTCATCTCCAGAAGAGACTTCTTCGATTAACAAAGTACCGTTACGTTTGAAATTATACCTTCCTACGTTTATCAAAGCAATGAACTCGTTATCTGGAGGACCTGAAAAATTTTGATTTTGAAAATGAGTGACCGATTCTTCTTTATTCTAACACAATTGACAATGATATACAGATTTTAATATTTTGTTACCTTGACACTTGTTCAAACGAAATGGGTGTGCCAAATTCTAAAAAAAACTAGCTATGTAAAAATTTGCGAACAAACCTCGTTTCTTTAGCCAGGTTATTCTAGGATATGGAGATCCTGTAGTTCTACAATGTAAGATAAGAACTGTTCCAGCTAGAGCTGATGTATCTACCGGTTCACCATCCCATTTTGGAGGCACTGGGAGTATAAAGACATTAATTCACATATTAAAGTGACATTAAAAACATCAAAAATTAACAATATGGAGAATTTATACATTTGTTCTACTAAAAGGAATAATAGCTGGAGAAATCTATGGATATTTCATCAATAGGGTATATTATTCTAAAAAACATTATAAAGCCAATTGAAGAAACAAAAAATAAATTTGAAAGATGTTTGTGTGTTTTCATATTATGATAAGCTCCTATGTTTAGCAGTTCACAGACATTTCAATATTTACGAATGATTGACACTTATCAAAGAACAACAATTGATTGCATAGACAAAATAATGAATTTTTCTCTACGGTCAAACCATAGATAAATAAAGAATTGTCCATTACTCGCTTAATTTAAATAAACGGAACAAATTATTTGAAACATAGATGAAGTAATATTCACCCATTAATAATAAGCCTTATACAATTCCACGGAAAGCATAGCTTAGAAAAAAAAAACAGAAATTATACAAGTTATGTGCACTGTGCTCGTGAAGGAATGTTTTAACACCCATGTCAACATAAACCAGAGTGCTGGTGCTCTAAAGAGTTACATAGTGGGATGATATTGTTTATAGGTTATGTAGAAATATAATTAATCACATTTTTTTCAAACAAGTTCTGAAGTTTTACAGATTCTGGTGGCTTGTGGATTGAGATTGTATTAAATTTACAATATTGACAACACTACGCATACATTGAAAGTTTGAAATTTACATAGCAGATATTGAGCGAAATATAAATAAATAGCGAAGCTGGACGTTTAAGAGCGAAAAAGAAGGTAATTAATTTAGCATTATACAAAATATTTTCAAATTTAAAATTCATTTTCAGACAGAATGTCTTGAATTATTATTTGAATCATGAATGTGATTAATTATATTTTACAAAAAAGTGAATTTATCTCCTTGTTTGAAAGTCCTGTGGAAATGATTCAAACAAATAACTGTCAACACAAACAAAAGGTCAACATAAAAATGAACAATAACAATAAAAATAGCATAAATACAATAGATAATAATCATAAGAGGTGCTATTGATTGCTGGTAATAGAAGATAATGTGGTGCAATGGTGAGAGTGCCACTCAACTCGACCAACAAGAATTGTGATTGTGCTTTGGTGCGATGGTGTTACTAATTATAATACATCCAACCATTCATAGTGAAAATGTAAATTGAAACATTCAATGTGTACTATCATTTTTATTTTAGAAAAAGAACAGGTCAAATCGGGTTATAAAGAAATTCAAAAGATAAATAATTTTTTATATGTAGAGAGTTTTTTTTAGCCTTCCACTCACTATTGAGTTATTTAGGCATATGTCGTAAAGATTGGTCGTAGATTTTGAAATGTTTACTTTTTATGCATTAGCAACTGCCTTATTGAAAAAAATTTGTTGATCCATTGTTCAACTAAGGATCGTGTGATGTGAGTGTGGGTTATTGAATCACAGATTAAATTTTTCTTACGTTATGGCAAGTCAATGCTCTGGTTAAACCAGCTGAGCAGCTGACTAACCTCTCGCATTTAGCAACCACTTCAAAATACACCTTTAAATCCACAAAGTTGGTGAGGAATGACTCTGTATTCGGGTAGGTATTTGTTAAGAAAAACAATATAAGTTTAATTGAGAACATTTAGTAAGAAAAGTTTTTTATACCAAAATTTTTATAGTGATTGGTATACTTACTTAAATCATAGCTAGATTTGACCTGTATTTATTTATGTAGGTATAAAACTGTTATAAAAAATTATGTTATGATAAAATTGAAAGTTTCAAATACAATGCTGTCACATTTGAATGATTGAACATCTATCTAAGGCTGAAGTACCTTTCACATATAACTCAGCCGTATAATTAACTTTGGCAGCACTGTTGCTTGCTATGCACGTGTACTGCCCGCTATGGCGTGACGTTACATCTTTAAACACTAGATTACTGAAAAATTCTGCACCACGTTCTTCCACCTGTAAATGTTTGCTTTTGTACCCAACCACATAAAATATCTAACTTTCTGAACTTTAAGAGATTCTTATGCTTTAGTAAATTTGATTACAAAAATTACACTTACAATGTTAACATCTTTTATGCTGTTAAAACTTCGAATAATAATTTCACACTTACAATGTTTGACAAATTTAACAAAGTCTGTTAATTCTGATCTCATAGGTTGTAAATTTCAAGGGATCATATCTTTTCAAATATAGGAAACAGCATTCGAAAATTTTTGGTTGAAAAAAAATGCTTTTTTTTTTTAACTTACTGAAATATTGTTTCGCTGTGAAAAATCACTTTAAGATAATATAGATATTATGACTTTAAAAATGGGGGAATTATTATACATTTGAAAAAACATCTAAAACGAGATTCTAGTCATAAGGATTCTAAAATGAGGGGGTTTAAAAAATATTGCAAAATGTGACAATTAATACAAGTAGGTATTAAAAAGCTATTTTAAAAATAAAAGAGGTAAAAAAATAAACTTTTATTTACTAAACTATGTATATTAATTTTGTATACTTATGTATTTATTTACTTTGTATTTATTATTTTAGGGAAAATATTTACACACTGCATCAATATCAATTAAAAGCTAAAAAAAATTTTTGATTTGACAATTAAGTTGATTTTTATTTGACGAACCTGTAATGAAGCAGGGATGGGTGCATCGTCCTTGTACCAGGAGAAATATACTGGCATGTCTCCGGCAGTCACACTACAACTAACCTGTGCCCTTCGTCCTTCTTGCAGATTCGACGGAAAGGAGAATGGCTCTATTTCAGGAGGATCTGTAAAATACAATCGTAAATACACAACTTTAGCAATATCCTCCCAAAAAACTACAATGCACATTATGTCCCATACACACCATCTTGGTAAACAATGTTTTAGCAAGCGGTGTTAGATACCTAGGCATGAGACGTCCCAGTTGAATGATATAAAGACAAGGGTTGAAAAAATGTGTGAATTGTTAAACAGAGGACTTTAGCCGGTTGAATTCTGGCACAACCTGGCCTATTTGGTTCATGGGAAAAGCTCGTGGGATAAACCAAAAAGGTCAAAGGTTCTAAGACCATAAAGAGCAAAGTGGGCATACTATAATAATATAAGGCCAGTTTAAGACCATACATTGCCAGAAGCAAACACATACTCAGAACAGCCGAGATGAATCCATTAAAATCTATAGAAGGCAAAAATTTAAGGGAACATTAAAACTACAACAGTAAGAGATGTTGTTGGAATATTTATTGTCTTTGTACATTTATTATGATGTTGGCAACACTGGCTTTTTCCTACTTCCTGTTCGCTCTCTGTGCAAAGTTTTTCTATTGAATTATTAAGGTAATAAAGAATACACATTAAGCTTGATCATATGTGTTTAATATTATTGTGCTCGTTAAACCTCTAAACATAACATGGTAGCAGAGCGTGGTTATAGTGTGCAGCAGCAGTGATAATAAAGAAATTAGTCAAGTTCGTGTAAAATAAAATTTAAGAAAAAAAACAGCGTGGTTAAGCATCAACCATCATGGCCGCCAAAAACAATGATATTACGATACCGATTTTCGATGGATCAGAGTACAGCAATTGGAAGATACGTATTATAAAATATCTACAGTTCAAAAAGTGTAGTGATGTGGCGACAAGGGCAAAGATCAGCACCGATGATGAAAAATGGGAAGAAAGGGACATTCAAGCAACGAACTACATCTATTCGGCAATCTCAAATAAACAACTTGAGTATGTGTGTGAATTAAACTCTGCGTATGAAATTATGAAGAAGTTTGACGAAATGTATGTTAAGAAGTCCACTGCTCTGCAAATAGTGTGCCGCCACAATCTTGAATCCGTAAAATTGAAAAATTATTCTGAGGTTAACCTATTTTTTGATGACTTTGAAAGAAAAGTAAATGAGTTGAAACAAGCCGGTGCGGTAGTGTCTGAAACCGAGAAGCTTAATTACATGTTGAAGTCAGTTCCGCAGACATACAGCCATATAAGTGATTTAATAGATGTATTGCCGGAGGAGCAACGCACGGTTGACTATCTAAAAAGTAAAATTAAATTGAAAAGTGTTGAAGAGAAAAGTGAAGGTGATAATAATAATAGTTCGCATGTTTTTAAAGCAAATACCAAAATTAATAAGGACAGAAAATGTTTTCAATGTGGAAAGACTGGTCATCTGAAAAGGGAGTGTCGAAATCAAAATAGTGTAGTGCCAGGTAGAGGTTATGTTTTTGGAGGGCGCGGATTTGCAAGCCAGCGAGGTCGTGGGTCGTATGATGGACATTTTCAACGAGGATGTGGTAGAAACAGTGCAGGGCATGGAAGCAGTTTCTACACAACAATCGCCAACACATCTACTGTATATCAAAGTGAAAGAAGCAGCAACGGGGAAATAGAGTGGCTCCTGGATAGTGGCTGCACATACCATATCATAAACACAGACAAGCACTACGATGCATGTGAGACGTTGAATACACCAGTCAAGGTGAGAATAGGAGATGGTACGTTATTGGAAGCAACAAAGGTTGGAAACATAACAGCATATTTCCCAGTTTATGGTAACAATTCTCAAATAACGTTGAAGAATGTTTTCTTTGTCAAAGAAATGAAAGCAAATCTTTTGAGTTACTCCAAAATCACAGATCAAAATACAATCACATCAAAGGGATATTTCACAAAAATCTATAACGCTAACAGAGAACTTATTGCTATTGCAAAGAAGGAAAACCATCTGTACAGAATGAAATGTTTCATTAACAAGGAAATACGTAATAATATGACTACAAAACTGACAGCGAAAGAAAAACTTCATCGAATCTTTGGACACGTCAACTTTAATTGTTTAAATATTATGTGCAGAGAAGAACTACTCGACGGACTACCAAAACAACTAGAAACTGAATATTTGAAGTGTAAAATATGTCTGGAAAACAAAATGCATAATTTGCCATTTAAAAACTATAGAAGAGGAGCACAGGAAATTTTGGAAATAGTACACTCTGACGTAAATGGTCCACACAGAACAACAGGCAACAATGGAGAAAAATATTTTGTATCGTTCATTGATGATTATAGTAAGTTGGCAAAAGTTTATTGTATACAGACAAAGGATAAAGTAAAGGATTGTTTTGAAACATATGTAAATGAAGTTCAAAATTCAAGAAAAACAGTAAAAACATTGAGATGTGATAATGGGACGGAATATTTAAATAACGGAATGTATAATTTTGCAAGAAAGAAAGGAATAATAATAAAAACTTGTCCACCATATGTTCATGAGCTGAATGGCACAGCGGAAAGGTTTAATCGGTCAATTATGGACATGTCTAGATGTCTGATGGCAGAAGCTAAAGTTGATAGGCGCTATTGGCCTGAAGTTGTAAAAGCAGCAGCGTACATAAAAAACCGAACATTGACCAATACCATCGAAAAGAAGACACCATATGAGATATTCTTCAAGCAGAAGTTATCGGCGAAAAATTTAAGATTATATGGAAGTAAAGTGTTTGTGAGAATTCCAGAAGAAAAGAGAAAATCAAAATGGGACAAGAAAGCAGAACAAGGAGTATTAATTGGATATTCAGATGTTGGATACAGAGTTTTAATAAATGGGAAAGTAATCGTAGCAAGACACGTAGATGTTGTAGAGGAGGACATAGAATGTATTGGCTTTGAAGATGATGAAAATCAGTGCGAAACAGATGATCGTTCAAAAGAAGAAAAGAAAGATACCAAGAGTAAAGAAGTTATGCAGGAGACTACCGAGAGTGAAGAAATTTGTGACAGATCAATCGAGCAAGAAGAAACTTATAGGAGACCTAAGAGAAATATTAAGACACCAATACGGTTTGATGAGCAGTACAGTTATTATTGTATAGCAGCAAATTACTGTGATGCGACGAATCCAGTTTCTTATCAGGAAGCTATTCAAAGTGAGGACTGTGATCAGTGGACGGGTGCAATGAATCGTGAAATGGACTGTTTAGTGAAAAATGATACATGGACATTGATAAATAAACCTCAAGATAAAAAAGTGTTAGACGTAAAGTGGGTGTATAAAAAGAAGTCACCAACAGATTATAAGGCTAGGTTAGTTGTAAGAGGCTTTCAACAGACTGATCATGTTAATGATGTTTATTCTCCTGTTGCTAAAATGGAAACTCTTAAATTGTTACTGTCTTGTTGTTGTCAAATGGGTATGGTAATTCACCAAATGGATGTTGAGACGGCTTTCCTCAATGGCAAAGTAGTCTCGGAAGTTTATGTCAAACAACCATTTGGATTTGATGATTGTAGTGGTAGAGTATATAAACTAAAGAAAGCTTTATATGGTTTAAAAGAAAGCCCTCGTTTGTGGTACGAATGCTTTAATGATTATATAACAACTATTGGTTTTCGTAGAAGTAAATTTGATAACTGTCTTTATGTAAAAGTTGTAAATGATATCAGTATTTACATAATATTATTTGTCGACGATCTTCTTATTTGTTGCAAAAATGAACATTTAATTTTTGATGTTAAGTACAAGTTGTGTAAGAAATTTAAAATAAAAGATATGGATGTTGTTAAAAATTACATTGGCATTGATATACAATATGATTATTCTCAAACTAGAACTGTAACGATGAGTCAAGAGTCTTATATAGAATCATTAGCAAAAAGATATAAAATTGAAAATTGTAAGTTGTACAAAACCCCTCTTGAAATAAATCTCAAATTGGATAAATGTGACATTAATGAGGATGTGAAGTATAGAAACTTAATAGGTGCACTTTTTATTTCAAGAGGGGTTTTCATAAGTGGTGGAACAAGACCTGATATAGCTTATAGCGTAAATTACTTGAGTAGATTCCAAAACTGTTATAACGATACACATTTTAAGTATGCTTTGAGAGTTCTAAAATATTTATATTTAACAAAGGATTTAAAATTGACATACAAAGAGAATTCTGAGTCTGATATTATGGATTGTTTTGTTGATGCCGACTGGGCCGGAGATACTTGTGACAGAAAATCAACTACTCGTTTTATCATTAGATTATTTGGAAATGTCATTTATTGGAAATCAAAAAAGCAAAATAGTGTTACAAAGTCGTCTACTTTTGCAGAATATGTAGCTATGAGTGAAGCAGTGTCTGAAATAATTCTTTTGCGCAATATTGTGAATGATATTTTTATTAAAATTGATAAGCCTACAAATGTATATGAAGATAACTCTGGGGCTTTAAATATTGCAAAATGTGGTAATTTCACAAAAAATTCGAAACATATAGAGGTTCAATATCATTATGTGAATGAGAGTTATATAAACAAAATTATTGATATTGTGAAAATAGATACTGAAAATAATATTGCTGATTTGTTTACTAAGTCTTTGGGAAGAGTAAAATTTGACAGATATAGAGAAATGCTAAATTTAATATAAAGTGTAATGTTAATATATTGTAATGTGAGTGATCTTGATTTGACATATGTATATTATGACTTGTATCATCATAAATGTAAGGAGGTGTGTTGGAATATTCATTGTCTTTGTACATTTATTATGATGTTGGCAACACTGCCTTTTTCCTACTTCCTGTTCGCTCTCTGTGCAAAGTTTTTCTATTGAATTATTAAGGTAATAAAGAATACACATTAAGCTTGATCATATGTGTTTAATATTATTGTGCTCTTTAAACCTCTAAACATAACAGATGTGTTTGCTGAAGATATTGCGAGATGGTGTAAAAAGTGAAGGACGGAATGATACAGTTGTGTCCAAAGAAGAAAATCAGCCACAGCCGATCTGAACAAATTCAAATTGGTATTCGAGTATAATCAAAGATTTCCTCAATGTATAGAGCGAAAAAAAGAAATGTCCACTAGAACAAAGATATAAACAATTATTTATTTTAAACCAAACAAAGACACTTATATAGAAATATAAAAAGTGGACAGTTAATTTTCTTCCTACTCTACATGGTTGAATTTGTTTGTAGTCGTTCGCCAATTTCAATTTGTCTAGGGCCCTTGATCAACATCACAAGAGATTCACAAGAGTTCTGAAAAACAGGCCAGCATAAAAGAGGATCTCCGTAATTAAACAGTGCATTAAATGAAGATGAAACTTACTTGACACCATGACGGATATATCTCTTCTTGCTTGCTGTCCATCGGGTCCGTTGACTATACAAGTGTAAGATCCGGCATTGGATGTGTCCACTTTCTCTATTTTGAGGGTGGGGATTGGGTCAACTCTCATCCATTCTTCAGTTGGAGACGGTTTGGATGGCACTCCTACCTTTTCCCATTTAACAGAGCTATAAAGAAAAGTAATTAGATTGATAACATCCATCAGTCATTACTAATGTGCCTGAATACAATAATTTTAATACTCACTTAATTGGATAGCCGGCATATGGACAATTTATTACCAATTCTCTACCAGATACAGCTCTAACGGGTCCCATAGTTCGAACATATGGAGGACCTAAAAGACATAATATAATAAGCATTTGTGTTGTTTTTAAAATATTTTAAAATGTTTCTGTCACTCCTCACTGACTGATGTCATTAACGCTGTTAGTTCCTGCGTTTTCCAGAAGATGGCGCCACTCGCAACTAAAGAGAAATTTTGTTCTACAAATGTGGCATTATTATGACTGGTGGCTGAGCACTTTTTTAACTGTCTTGATGTGGAGAAAAACAATTTTAAGGGTTATTGAAAGACTCACATGCGAATTCAGCTATAAGAAAGCAAAGTTTGCATGAAAAAGTTTACTAAATCACGAATCTTTAATCCATACACGCGACATCATAACGGAGAAAAGCCATACAAATGCAATATTTGTAATAAGAAGTTTACACACTAAAGTAATTTAAAGATTCACATGTGAATTCATAACGGAGAAAAGCCATACAAATGCAATATTTGTAATAAGAAGTTTACACACTAAAGTAATTTAAAGATTCACATGTGAATTCATAGCGGAGAAAAGCCATACGAATGCAAAGTTTGCATGAAAGTTTACCAAATCAGAAAACTAACACATACACACGTGACCTCGTAGCGGAGAAAAGCCTTACGAATACAATATTTGCAATAAAAAGTTTAAGATGTTTTTTTGAGTTTTCATAAAGAGTTGAATCAACCAAGTACTTTGAAGTCTCACATGCGAATTCAGCTATAAGAAAGCAAAGTTTGCAAGAAAAGGCCATAGGTGGGTGCCACGGGCGCCTTAAAAAAACTAGTAGGTATATAACCAAAAAGTTTTTTAAACAATTCGATAATGTTATCTAATTATTCTACAATATTTTATTGCATTCTTATAGCCTTCAATTGATTGGCACAAAATGACTTCTTTTTCTGGTGTCCTATCGGGTCTCACCGACGTCGACGACCACTTGAGAGAAAGCCTCCGTATCTTCAGCTACACTGAATAAATATCCCAATAGTTCTTAATCCAGTCCACTGACTAATAAATGTTTCAGAGGCAGAAAAGTTGTTTCCTTCAGACTCTTTTGCGGCCCTCTATTTTCTAGACAATCAGAGCATCGAAATAGAGAGAAGAATAAACCTAGCATGGGCAGCCTTCCGGACGCATAGCACTACATTTCATAGCTCTATTCCAAACGTACTAAAGACTAAAGTGGTAGAGCAATGTGTCTTGCTATTTGTCTAAAAATAGCTCAAAGAAAAAGATACACAGCCAAACTAAACAACAGATAGGTATTGTGACATTAAGTGAGATGGGAGGAGTGAAGGTGAGGGGAGGTCTGCGTCTAGCAGTGGGCAAATGTGGGCTGATAATGAAGATGATTCCAAGAATTTCTCCCATTTTAAAATGTTGGAAAGGCATATCATGAAGAAAAAAAGTCGGTAGCTAATAAATATTTACCATAAATGTTTAGTCTAGCACTGTGAGATGCTTCTCCTAGGGCATTGATAGCTTTACAAGTATATAACCCTCCGTCTTCAAATCTGATTCCAGATATATTCAAATGACCGACGATCTCGCCATTTTTTCCGAGAAACTGTCCAAACTGATACCTGGAAAAATATGAAATACTAAGCTTGTCAAATACTGAATTATTTTTAGTCGTAATTTGCTGAAACTTTGAATAAAACACACTATATATACCTTTGTCCACCAGTCATGGATGTTATGATTTGACCATCCAAAAGCCACTGAAATCTTGGTGGTGGATTTGCTGTAGCAGTGCATCTCAAAGAAACTGAAGGTCCAGGTCTTAACACTTGTTCTATGAAGGTATACTGTAGTTCTGGGTTAGTATCTGAAAAATTAACATTGAGAAGATTAACCAATATTATTTTAGTGTAACGATTGTTTTTTCATTCTCATTACAATATTTTATCTAAAAGATATACCTACATGCATGAATAGCAATTCATTGTAAGTGAAGAAAATTACAAAAAGTTGAAAAACAAAAAAGTTTCGATAAAGACCGCGAGAAAACATCAACAGAATCAAAGCGTAAATAGAAATCAAAACTGTCATTTAAGTTTGACAGATCGAATATGTTGATAAAGATTTTTTTCTATGAATTTCGCAATATTTAGTGATGGGCAATGAATCTACTAATCGGTAAAAGTTTAATCGATTTTGGTACCTTGTTTATAAATAAAAGTTGTCGGAACATTTACATTTTTCAAATAACATTATTTCTCAAAAAAAAAAGAATTATTTGTGTTAGTAGGTAAGTATTTTTAAAATTTAAAATGTACCTACTTTTTTTGTTTTTTAAATAAATCAGTTTTTATTAACATAATAAAAAATACAAAGGTACCTAGGCATTATTGATACGCTGTTTAAAATGAAATGAAATTAAAGTATCTACCTCCTAGTCTCACTTCCGCTGAACCCTGGACTGTTTCTAATCCATTTCTCATAACGCACTGATACATCCCCGCATTTTTTCTAGCAACATTATCAGTTTGCCAGTAAAATTCCATTTCCATCGGTGCTCTGTAGCCATCAACAGGGACGCTAGCCAGAAACCTTCCGTTCCGTAACCACTCCAAAACCCCCATCGGTGTTCCAGTGATAGTGCAACTCACATTCGCGATATCTCCGGTGTTGACAGTCTGAAAAATGAAAATTATACAAACTCAATATTGATTAGCACTAAAAAATAAAATAATATAATATAGGTAAACCTAGATATATACTAGGCTGGGCCGTTCTAGTATGGAAGTTTAAAAAGTGCTTCTAATCTTAATGTAATAGTGATAATTTGTTGCCTTATGATGTACTAGCTGATACCCGTCTTGCTTTACGTTGTTGATTTGGCTAGTCAGACTTGAGCCGTAGGTTATTGAACAGGTTTTGTATGCAGCTTTCCCCTTCTCAGGACCAGTAGGCCTAGACAAAATGCATTTGGCAATCGACTACAAACGACTTCGACAATGTAGAGTAGGAAGAAAATTAACTGTCCACTTTTTATATTTTATAATATTATAAGGATCATTGTTTGGTTTGAATAAATGTTTATATGCTCCAGTGGACAGTTAATTTTTTCGCACTATACATTAGCGAAATCTTTGTTTGTAGTCGAACGCCAATTTGAATTTGTCTACGGCGGCAGGAGTATATATTATCTTAATAACTGGGTACACACGTAACGATTTATCTTTAAGATTTGACCGATAATCGCTCATTTTCAAAAAAAAAATTCGCTAAGATTTTAAAAATGAGCGATTATCGGTCAAATGTTATAGATAATCTATCATTTTCAAAAATTTTCACGCTAAGATTTAGAATATGTACCCAGCTAATATTTCAAAAAAGGAAAAAATAAGAGTCACTGCTAAATATGCGAAAAATTTGAAAAACTAATGTCACTTTCAATATTTATAAAAAAAATAGAAGATGAGGAAAAATTAATACTCACTGTTGAATACGCGAAAAAATTAAAAGAAGAATGTAGTTATACATAGGTACCTACCTACCTAGTATTATAATACGTGTAGTTGTTCCTAATGAAAACCTCCATACTGTGTGTAGATATAGGTACCTACCTACCTAGTATTATATTATGTATAGTTTGACCTACTTATGACTGTAGTGATAAATTTAAAGAGGTACCTTATGAGAGAGAGGGTGCAAGCGAACTCTGCTTTACCGGCTTTAGTCATCTGTCATGGCGTACATATTTTATAAGAAGTTTCGGTGAAAATCTTTATAAAATAAGAATTAAAAGACTTCTACTTATATTTTTTGTATTTCAAATCAAACTTCGATCGATTTTGTACATTTTCATACCGTAATGCTACAGTTCTACACAAAATTTAGACGTATAATTTTACTTTTAAAACATGACTTTCTCATTTTTGTATGAAGTTTTTAAATTTTTAGAAATTTGTAAATAATTTAAAATATATTTAATCAAATTTAAATATTTGTATCTCAGATTACCACAATTGTATTTGCGAAAAACTGCGAAGAAAAATATTCAACGCAGAACCTACGGTTTTAGCGTGATGCTCTGACATACAGTTGGAGTGAAACAAATAAATAAATATACATACATTACTGAATTATTATGTAGATTATAACTATCTACAAAATTTCATGACAAAAAAATAAGATCTTCTGTCTCCGAATCGACCTTGAAGTTTTGTATGGGACGAAAATATCCCATACTAACTGATATTTTTATAATAGATAATCATGTAAAATGATTCCGGTCTTGTTTTTTTATTCACTTTTTTTATTATACCACAGATAATATTCAAGAACATACTTCTATTTATTTAATAACACAAAAATAATAAATAAAACTTTCAAATTTTTTAGGTAAAGCAAGTATATGAAATTATGTTATTTTGCGGTGATTGTTTTTGATAAATTGGGTTTGATATCTTTTTTACTCGTTGCTTTCTAAGCTTTTACATAATATTTTATTGATAAATTTCTCCGTTAAGTTGGTGAGGCTTCTTTAACAATTTCACAGATCGTCAAACTCCTTGGATATGACAAAAAAAATTCAGGACTGTATTTATTCATCTTCGCCATTGTATGTAATGAATGCCGTAAGATCTTCGTCGGATACTTGTCGATTGGTGTTTCTGTTACATTTTGCTGTCTATCTATAACTTAGTTCTTGTAAAAGGATGCTTCAAAATTTACTTTCGATACTTCAAGGATCAAAAATGCGTTTTTTTTGGGTGATTCGAGCTTTCACTATCCAGCGAGCGGTTCATTCTCTTACTTCATAGTGTATTTTGAGAGAGATAGCTTTTTCTTTTAGTAATTATTACAGTTTATATAACAGATTTGATAATCTGATAAATATATGGATAAGAAATTAAACTTCCATAGGTATCTGGATCAGTTGCGTGGTAAGTTGGTGCACAGACATTAACAATAAAGATAAGTTAAAGTCATCAAACTTTCTGAAAGAAGCGCAGTCGCAGAATCCTATGAGCTTAGTTTAGCGATTATTACATGGATTATTTTTCCTGGAGCTCAGTTGCCTAAATCATTAGAAAATGTTCCTGTTGGTATGACTATACCAACTTGGAATAAATATAATTGATCTTTTCGTAGATCTTGAAATTATAAAATAGTAGTTTCTCTTGTAATCACCTGGAACATATCAATTGTTTTTTTCCAGTTATTTTCCAATTTGGTCAGAATGCGTATGATGACTTGAGAAAGCACTATCAACACATTATTATACAAAAACCTAAATATATTGTTACTTGCAGTTTTTTTCTAGATTATCGGCGACTCATTCAATTGGGATTATTTGTGGTTTGCAATAAGCAAAATATTCATTCTAATGGTTTTATTAGTATTTTCTCCTGCAAACTAATTATTCAATCATGTTTTCCAGTATTTACCTACACTTTTTTTCATTACATCAGACGATAAGTAAAATATCCAATGAAATGTTGCTTTTTGAAAAGAAATCTGTAATCGATCTCTCTATCGGTTTCGGTGTTCCAAATTTTCCATCAAATTAGAATCAGTTTCCTTTAACACTCTCTTAATTATTGTTCATCTGTATTTTTGTCCACTTTTTCTAATCACTAGCCTAAAACTTTGGCTTTACGGCCATCAAAATACAAAACTGGTATTTTTAACCCTTTTCTCATTTCATGCGATTTTCTCTTGTTTATTGCGGCGCTTTATATACTTTGTTGCTATCTTAAATTGTATTATTATGCTTTATATCATACAGAACTAATTATTCCATCATTTTTATGACATACAATCTTAAAAAATATTATGTTAAACATATTTTTACTTTCTTTATACCTGCTTCAAAATAGGACAAATTTAACTTCTTCAAAAACGTTACATGAAACTTTGTAATACTTAGCCATTATACCGATTTGAGGGGTTAAATAAAACTTTGCAGTATTACTTACGATATTTTTTTTTTTAATAACTCTCCGCTGAAGATGGTCGCATAGTCGGCCGAAAATATATTTCGGATAAAAAAATATCGTAATACTGCAAAGTTTTATTTAACCCCTCAAATCGGTACAAATTTAACAATTTCTTGAAACTTTGAGCTCAATTCGGAGACAGAAGATATCTTTCGAATTGAAAAATATTTTGCATACGTATTTAAAACAGCATTTAGCACTAAAATATAACTATTACGTTAGCAATAGAGGGAAAAAAGGAAATCGGCCCACACTAATATATACCTAGATAAAACAATAACCTTTGTTTTGTTGGTGACATACCGAATTTGACTATTAACAATTTTCTTAAATACAAAAATTTCAACAATTCTTGTGATCTTATAATCGAAAGAATGGGCTACCCCAAGGATCAATTATGGATCCACTTCTGTTTCATCTACATGAATAGTAGCCTATATCGGATTTCTGTATGCAAATAACAATACCTAGTCCTAGTACCTACTCTTATGTTTTGTAAGTTTGGCGAAGCATATGTCTGAGATGCTTGGGTGCCAGTGTCGTAAATTCGCTCAGGGAAAGTTCGATTTTATCTTCGCCTAAGAACGCGTGCCCAATATTTATTTGGAAGCTTCTTAGTATTCAGAAGTGAAACAGATAATCACCGACGTGCTCTGTAATAGAGAGGCCCGGTTAGAAACGAAGTGGTTGGTATATAGCTAAGCAGTACAGTCGCCGAGTTTAATTCTGAAGGCGATGGTTTCAATCCCTGGTGCCGATCATACGTGACATACGTCATGTTCCTCTTCCACAACACAAGCTTTGCTTTCCGTGAAATACAATGTACCTACATACCTATGTCATAGATATTAAGTAGGTTTGTCAAAAGCGTATTTATTTTGTGTTTCCTTTGGGCGTTGAGTTCAGATTCATCTACCCAAAAAATAAAATCAAGATAATTTTCAAAATATTATGTGCTTGTAGAAAATCAATTTTTGTATCTTTTTGTAATGACCATCAGTGAGGTAGGTACATATACCTAGGTCTATTTGTATTTAGTGTAGGTATCTTTATAGGCCATCTATTTATTTTCATTCTTAGCTTCTGTAGGATGTAATCTATCTCTTACAATATTAAAAAAAAAACCGTAGATGGCAATAATATTAAGTACCTACCTACATACGTAGGTACTGATTATTATTCTGTCACATAATCTGAGAGATGAATATTTAAATACCTAGGTATAGGTATTCGAAGTTCGAACCAAAAATATTATTTACGAATGAAAGATGACGGAGGAAAATTGAAAAATCACAAGTCATTAAGAATGTAGATATTATAAATGACAAAGGGGTAAATAAATATTATTTTCACTGTTTATTTAGGTACCTACATAAAAACGGTAATTTCAACTCTAGAACCAATAATTGATTGTC
Source organism: Mystacides longicornis (assembly GCA_963576905.1). Taxonomy (NCBI): domain Eukaryota; kingdom Metazoa; phylum Arthropoda; class Insecta; order Trichoptera; family Leptoceridae; genus Mystacides; species Mystacides longicornis. The sequence continues at coordinate 27,506,528 of OY756426.1, read as the reverse complement.
GCGTTACACGTGACACTTAAGAGTCGCGGCAAACACCACGTGTCGTTCATAATTTCAATTTAAGAATAGGTTTGAACCAAAAAAATAACACCGCGATCGTAATAATGAAATAACAATAAAAATAATATACCTACGATTATGTAGGTATTTTATCGTTTGTATGTCCCACGGCAATGTACCCACTGTAACAACCCTGTAATCAAGTTAATCACAAAGCCGCAACTTATCTAACCCAAATGCGACACTTGCGGTGGCAAGGGGGTCATTTTGATGTATGGCTGTCATTTGAACTGCGACCGTATCGGTCTAACTTCCTCTAACAAACTATATTTTGGATATTTTCATTTTGTTTTGTTTCCTGTTAGAGAGAAACTACCTCTTATAGGTACCTACATAATATAAAAATGGAGAGCTATTTTTCGATGTCATCGCATCACGCCTAAACGGCTGGACCGATTTCGCTAATTCTTTTTTTGTCGTGTAGGCTTTTATCGAGAGAATGTCCTTTTAGAAGAAAAAAATAAGAAAAATGCTTTATTAGTATTTTTAACTTATAATTTTTATTCCAATTTTGACAGAAATTGTCAATTGGTGCGATTGACAGAAAGCGGATGGAATATGGTAAAACAGACGCATCGTTCGGAATCACATTGGTCAAATGATAATTAATTCAGCACCATACAAATTCGAATTCAATATTCATATTTATAGGAACACAGGACAACGTCTGTCGGGAAAGCTATTATTTCATAAAATTGAAAAGTTTTTGCCTAAAAAGCCCAAAACCTTTGACAGAATGATCTTGTTTTTTGACAGTAGGTAGGTATACCTACCTACATGAGATCTTTTAAAAGCGAATAGACAAGTTTGTTGATGTAACCTTATAATTAATAAATAAATAAATTATAAATTTAGACCACTATGTGTTTACGGCCGTCTTTTGGCTTATGGGTTGTTTTCCTACGGATACGTCGCTACTTTTAATAGCGGTGAATATGTCAGTTGAGAACGTTGTCAATATTGTTTCCGTAGTAACAAAAAACATTGTCATACAATTTTGAAAGACGCCGTCTTGTCAGACGACACACCGTTCCCTAGGAACCCACTGCATATAAATGATCACGTTAACAACGTTTGCCATTAGTTGATCAAAATTCATATCCCAAACCCATCATGAGTGCTTTCAACATGCCAAACATTTTGAGAAATTCCGCACCCCGGCCCCGGTAGGTCTTGAACCTAAGACCCTAGTTATGCTCTGCCGAGATTCTTATCATATAGGTACCTACCTACCTATAACATAATAATATACCTAAGAGAATCTTATTATTGGCTTTAGAAGTTTGTAAATAAATTTTTGCTATCATATCAATTCCGCAGCCAGAGAATAATTTCGGAGGAGAATAATTTCATGATTGGCTTAGTCGCGTAGTCGAACAGTAGCAAAATATAAACGGGTCACACTTCCTAAAAGAAACCTTAATTTATGGAAGGGGGGGGGGGGGTTGATTCCCCTTGGCTACGGCTGTGTATCATATTATACCTAGGTGCTAACAAAGAGTTCAGTTTTTTTTTCAAATTCCTTTCAATACCTATTAAAAAAAATCTACTCAGAGTTAAATCGATTTTGTCCGTTGTAAAAGCGAAAATCTTAATGGAAACGAAAATAAGTCAACAAACTCTAAAAAAAAGTGCTTTAGTTGGCTTTCAAATAAATGAATAAAACACGTCTTTGGTCCAATTTGGTCTTTTTATATCCCGTTCTTCTTTGAAAGCAATAATATAGCTTGTAGGTGGGTGGGTTACCTACAAGGTAAAACCCTCTTTCATCCAATGAAGCCTTAGTTGAAGATATAACTTTGATTTAAGGGGAAAAGGCAGGTGTCCTAAATAAATAAGTAACGTACGATCATCGTCCAAACGTGACATTGCCTGGATATAAATGAAGGCGATGTGTCCTGAAGATGTTTTCTTTTGATTTGCCGTCAATTAAATATGGCTAGTGAAGGCTGTATTGACGATTTGAGGCAATTTATAAGAAAATCAACGATAGATATCCAAAACAAAGACAAAAATTTCAATCATTTGAAAATTTGGGTTAGGTTAAGATAAAAGGTTAAGATTAGGTAATAAGGGAAATTACAAAATTTATTTTACACATAAAATATTATAATGTAGGTACCTACTGCTTAATCAAACGAAATGAATATTTGATTTTTTTTTGTAAAAATTCTTCCGTTATACAGGAGCGCTTTGCTCTTTTTAGTACCAATAGGTACGTAATAAACAACACACTATTAAAAACTCATGGTTTGTTTATTACCTATACCATTTTTTTTTCAAATATCTTGAAAGGCAGTTGTTATTCTGACAGCGTCACAGAGAAATTAGCTGAAGGGCTACTTTTCTAGATATGAACGAGTCCCATCTCAATAAAAAAATGAAGTTATTTTTCTAAACACAACTTAATCCCTTGTATATTATAGGTACGTATAATAAAAAGATAGAAAACATAGGTATATATAATAAAAAAAATGTAGGATTTAGGTACCTATTACTAAACTTGATAACATACATCTTAATGGTTACGACATTTACCCGACAAAGAATGTCGGGTAAGTGCGAACACTTATAACTCGAGATCGGCTGAACAGATTATTCCGATGTTTGATTTATTGGATTCTTCTCCGCTCCGGATAACATAATAACTATTAAAAATTAGTAATAAACTGTTAAAAAACTATGTAATATTCTATAATAACAAAATTATTGTTTTCCTGACTACCATTGATATAATTTCTTTTGAGCTTACACAAATATTTTTTTTAACGAACAAACATCTTTTAAATGCATTTTTGTATAAATAACAAATTCTAAATCAATATTCATAGTAAGGACTACAGGACAACGTCTGTCGGAAAAGCTAGTAGGTATATATCTTAAGTGAAACGGAGTAGTAGTATTGCATAATATTATTGATACAATAATGTATAAAAAATCACTCGCCAAAAGGGTGGAGTGCATAAAAAAATAAAAAAAAATAATGTATAACATCAAGTGTAAGGGTATAACATCAAGTATAAGGGTAAGGGTATAAGGTGGTACCACCGCATCACGAACGACGCTATACGTCGGCGCACCCAGCGTGAGCCCATCACTTCTACCATTATGTAGAGGAGATGGACTTGGCTGGGACATGTGTTAAGGATGCCGAATGACAGTTGGCCGAGGAGAGCGCTGTTCTTCCTTCCATCAGGGTCCCGAAGACGAGGAAGACCCTCTCACACTGTGTTCCGCTCCTTCGAAGCAGATCTGAGAAATCTGGATTTGGTGTGGTAGGAGGTCATAAATATTGCGCAAGATCGAGCGCAATGGAGAGCTCTTGTTGCCTCCTTATGCCCCTAAGTGGGGCCTTAAGGGAGTTTGGATTGGATTGGATAACATCAAGTACCTACCTACTTATGTATTGTTAATTGCTGAATGAAATAACAATGTTATTCCATATTGCAAATGCCCATGTGAATAAAAATAACGATTCGGAAAAGGTGAATTGTATTGAAGTGGACCAGTGTCGAAAATACCTAATATAAAATGAATTTAAAACGATGTCGATAAATTTAATTCTAGTCTAATATAATATTGCATAGTCGTAATAGAGAAGTGGCGACTACATATTAAATACATTTTATTTTTTTAAATCCCGGTAATTTTAACAAGCTAAATCAAATCACATCAGTTGCATGCACTCTCATTTAATGGAATCTCTAGAGCTTTCAAGTAGGTAAGTCAAGGGACTATTAAAAAAATTCAAAACAAAATTGATAATGTGTTGCAATAATTATTAGGAAGTGCCTCTAGAGCCGTAGCCGGATCCCGTACCCGCGTCCGTAGATTTGTGTGTTGCCATATTATTACAGTTCATACTATGGTAACACTCAAATGACAGTTAATGTCAAAGCGTGAATTGGCGCGAATTTCGTATTAGTACCAAAGGACAGTTTGAATTTTCGTGCGAATCTCATTGGGGTTACATGAGATACTATTAGTATCCCGAAATAATAATTAAACATCTATATTATTCAAAATTTGAATTTTTATTTGCATGTCTTTACATAAAGCTTAGTCTTTTTTTACTAATTTTTAATTTTATTTCTTTGTGACTTTTTTAAATAATTTTTTTAGTGATATTTTTTTGAATATGTGAAATGAATTTGTGTTTAAAGCCGAAAGCCGTTTATAATATGTAAAATAAAGAAAATATCAAAAATATGGCGGATTACCTAATTCTAGGAATCCCAAATTTATGTCTCAATACTTGGTAATTTTGCATGGTTGATAGTGAAGTGTTAATATTAATCAATTATTCAAAAATGAAAGTTGGTGATACAAAGATTTCCCAAATGTTTTGGCTGATAAATATAATAGACGCAAGGAGTATTGAAAATCAAATAAAGTGGCATCATACAGAAAAAGATGCTAAGGAGTCTTTAAAATACTATTATGCAACATTAAGTTGTATAAGAGGTGGCAAGAAATACCACTCAAAAAGTGAAAATTCCACAAGAAATATTTTGTCACAGATTGTCCCGCTTCCATCAACCTTCATAGTAAAAATGTGGACAATTCTTTACTGTGACAACTGTAATAACCATGCATCCTTGCAAGCTTATTTTAATGTATTGTGGCAGCAGCTACTTAAATTGCCTCCACGTATTGAATAAGAAGCTCAAGAGCAATTGAGATTCATCCTCATAGGTCCCTCAATTCTGAGGATCATGCATGACCATCATCATCGTATCAGCCCGCGAACTCAATAATTACCAAATATTTTTTTTACGTTTTAACTTCTAAAATGTTATATTGTGGCAACCATACTTCTAAAAAATAAAAACATCTACATTAATAAGTATTCTATTGCTACTATTGCTGATAGTTGTAATTTTGTTATACAATTACATTATTGTTCAACAATGTTAATAATCAAATCCGTGCTCAGCGACAATTTAATATCATCTGTCAATGTCAATCGTCGGCTAAACAAGTGTCGATTTTTAGTTGTCTATGATAAAATATTGTCTATGGAGATCTACGGACGCCGTACCAAATTTTTGATGTTTCCGTCTACGGCTCTAGAGGCACTTCCTAATTATTATTATTGGGTATGTATGGTGGTCGGTCACCAGGTCTCCCGGGTGGATAAATTTAAGAACCTGATGGGAGCAATCATTAGGTACCTACCGTACCACCACTGGTGACCTCGGTGTTTAGCTTCCGATACATATCGGTATGGCAAGTGGCGCCTTTGACAACATGACCAAAATATGGAAAACGTCGGCGTTTAGTGTCGAGATGAAATGTAAACTGTTGTTGTTGCCCATTTTCCTGTATGGGTGTGTCCTGGCACCTGACCAAAGCCTAGGCACAAAACGTCTCCGCATTTGAAACAAAGTGCATCAGGAGAATTTTGATGCGTTTATTTATACCCATGATGATACCATCGCATTACGAACGAAGCTATACGCCGCCGGCGCATTGAGGTAGGGTAGGGCGGGGCTAGTTGAGCATAGGGGCAAGTTGGGCAATCGAAATATCTCGAAAACTATTCACCGCACACGAAAGCATCAAATAGCGAAAACAAGGGTTTGCGGGAGGGTAATACATCGCGCGACCGCCGGTGACCACTTATCAATCAAGAGAAGTGCAAGCGACAATTGTTTGTTTTTTGACAAAAAAGTAAAATAATCGTTAACCGAAATAATTCATCTGTATTAGTCAAATGTTATCCGTTTCCAATTAGGTAAGTGTTAAATTTACATAAATTTATTGTACTTTTGATATGTATAGAGGTTCTGGTTATAATTCGAACCGTTTTTACATACCCTCATCTTTTTTTTTAAATTTCGGATTGGGGTTAGTTGAGCAATAGTTGCTCAAAAAGTAAAATATGTTTTTTATTATTGGTTTTAGGATGCGGACTTATAAAAGAAAGACTACAAGATGTTCATACTCTATTCACGATTTGAATGATGCTGTTAAGGCTGTCAACGATGAGGGAAAAAGTGTGAATGCCGCTGTCAAAAAATTCGGTATCAAACGGTTATCGATTTTATATTTAAACAAAATTGTTTTTAGTTTTGTTGTTTTGTCACTAAAAGACTATAAATAAAAAGTTGATTGTCACACATAAATTTTATTTCATGTCTAGTAAACATTGAATCCATGATTTGGTTAGACTTTCTAAGTGCTCAATTTGCCCCATACCCTTGCTCAACTTACCTCACCTATGGGGTATGTTGAGCATACATGAGTTTCTGCATTTAAACAGTTGTAGCTCTTAAACTCGACGTGTTAGAAATAAATTACTGTGGACACTTTTGCAAAGGGATAAACTAGCAATCCATCAGTATGCATAACAAGCAATTAAAAAGATTCGTTGAGGAGCTATAACCGTTTAAGTAAAAAATTGCTCAACTAGCCCCGCCCTACCCTACATAATATGTCAAGGGTTTCTAGAATTTCTTATTTACCTCATTGATTGGCAATTTCGTAATAGCGGGCTGCTTTAGCACATCAAGGAAAAAAGGACTGTAGCTATACTGCATGCATATTCATAACCTTTTTAGCACTGCACTCGTTTTCGAGTGATTTAGCAACTTGGGTTAACAATTTCAATAAACGAACATGGGTTTAATTTATAATTTGTGATGATTTTTTTTCCAATTAAGTCAATACGTTTATAACGAACAGAGGTATGTTCATACAAGAGTGTTATACAAATTTGTATTTTGTTGTTATTATTTGTTCATCGTTTGGGAAAATTGAATCGCTTTGCACAAAGAGAATTGTAATTTATTTGTAAATTAATTATCGCACGGACCAAACAAAAATAATAATAATTTTATCAACTGTTAAATTTAGCACAAAACGTTATGTTATTTAGTTAGTTGAACAAAGTTTGTTTCCAGGACCCAAGTACCTATACTTGTATAGACAAAACGCGCAGGTACTTATATCTTACTATAGTCTGTTATCCGAAAGGACAATAAAAAATAATTTTAGTGTAGGTTAGTACCTACCTACCTTAATACCTTTTCGTTGATTATAAGACGGACTTGTCCGAGAGATTTGGCAATTGATAGTTGCAGCGATTCACAGAATGTGGATGCAAATTAGGTATATGATTTAAAACAGAGACATCGGTCGCTATTGCATTGGTAAAAAGGTAATTACAACAAATTCGAAATCATTTTATTATTTTTAAATTGAAGTGAATCTGGTCTCATCCAAAGTGAACACAAATACACATTCGAATCGTTTGGGTAATATAAAGCAAAGCTTGTGTTGTGAAAGTGGAAATGGTCGGAATCTGGAATCGAACCCATGCATGGCCTTCAGTACACTGTACGTACGAACACTGTCAACTGGTACTGCTGAATTACTACTACTGTGGGGCTAGTACGAGTTTCACCGAAAGCTAATTGCAAATAGTGTTCGAAAATCAAACGATCGAATCATTCGATCATTTTTGTATGGAAATTTTTCGGAACTCTTTCGATGATCGTTTCGATATTCGATCATCGAAAACTTATACTAGTGGTACTGGAACTACTCATTATTATAAATAGCTAGGACCATATTATGACAACTTCTGTCGGGAAAGATAGTAAACATCAATAATTTCCATTAGTTTAAATTTTATTTTTCCATGATGAGTGAAAAAAAATTGTGCGTGATTTCTGTTGATTTTGTCACACATCGTAAGTTTGACACAATATTTTCTAAAATGTCAAGTTACTTGTTTTTTTTTTATTATTTATTCTTCAAACAACACTGCCAATTCTCCCTCAGTAACGATGTTCTCCTTCAAAGCGGAAATTTTTTTTCGCGTTTAATTTCCTTAATCGAGTTCCGAGGCGACTGGCGTTCAGCGAAAAACTTGATTAGCAAAAATTGAGTCTATGTACAGCGTGGAACTGGGCACAACGAGAGAGAAAATAAAATAAAAATAATAACAAAAGAAAAGAAAATAAAAAGAAAGATAACATCTAATCGGAGGAACTGAGAATGTTGACGGAATCGAGTCACTCGGGGAATTTATTTCGACATTTTTGAAAAAACAAAGAGACAGGCTGTATTTGGGTTCACTCGCATTTTTATGTTATTTTTTTTTGTCGAGCAATAATTTCATACCTTTTTTTCATAAAAAAAAAACGAAAAAGTCAGATTAAATTGTTATTTTGAGATTTATTATGAAACATGCTGAACTTCATGTAGATAGAGTATTGCAATTTTAGAAAATAAAAGGTAGGTACCAAAAAGGTATATAAGAAAATCTGACCACTTTTTTGCAAAACTGATTTTAAAACAAAAAAATATTAGTAGTGAAAGCTTACGTTACAAAACTTATCCTATAGGTACATACTAACTATGTAAAAGTTATTTAAAAAATAAATTTAAATACATAATTACATAGTACGCAAGAACACGTAACTTATATATTTTTTTATCTATTTTTACACGATACAATTTATTTAAAGCTCTAAACTTGTGAACTGCTCCAATCAGCAAGAGCATGTCATTTTTTTAGTATAAAAAAATTATAAAATTCTTCTGAAGATTAAATGATGGCTGGCCGCAATTTGTCCAGGCCTTTTATACAGCCTATAATACTAGGCATATACATCATGTTTCATACCGACACATGATTCGGTAAACAACTTATTTTGTTATTCGGTAAACAAAACTTAGCGGGCGCCTAATATATCAAAAAAAATATCAATACGAATACCTGTCAGCGTCTAGGATGGATTTATTAGATTAATAAACGTAGCTACCTAATGTCGACTCTGTAAACAAAAGGATACTTGTTTACTCAAACGTGATGCCATTTGAATTTCATAAACGAATATATCAGAAATTTAATGGTTTGTTATCGTAGAGTTTATAACATTCGAGAATAAAATATTGTTTTTGAATATCGATGAATTTTGTAAAAATATAATAAGTATTCCTACATAATCATTATTTTAGAACTGCATGATTTTTTATTCAAGATTTGATTAAAACTGTATTAATCCGAAAATAATGCGACTTCGAAATCAACCAAATATACCAATATTTGAAACAAAAAATTCATGGGAAAGACACAAGAATTCAAAAATGTTAATTTTGGGTTGAAACTTGGAGACCCAGAACGACCGCCAGGAGCGTCGGGAGACCACCACTACGTTGGAGAGACGACCTCGTCAAATACGCTGGGGTCAATTGGGTCCAAAAAGCCCAAAACAGAGCGGTGTGGAAGGAGACGGAGGAGGCCTTTGTCCAGCAGTGGACGGGAATAGGCTGAGAAGAAGAAGAAGAATTTTGATCAGATAAAGCGCAAAAGATGTTAACAGGCGGAAACATAGTTTCCTAGCCGTACCTACTACAGTATTGACTCCTGCTAAACCCCGTATTTAGCGGAAGTCGATTTTTTTAAAGGACATCAAATGTTCGAAAAATATCATGTTTTCGGGCTAATATGATGGTAATTATTCAAATCAATTATTGATTTCTGTTTCTCTCTCTAATAGATAATGATTAATTAAATTATATACGATTGAGAATCTACGTAGGTACATTCATAGTAGTGCTAAAAGTATGTAACTGTTCAAAGATATCGATGGCACCATACTCGAAATGAAACAAAAGACAATCTAAGGAGTGGAATCTAAAACTAGGTTGAAAAGACGAATCTAGGAGGTATTTTACTGTGAAAACATGTGAAAAGGATGAAGAATTTTGTTGGTTGAGAGACAAATGCAGTTTTTAACCGCAATTGATACACTTTTATAAATTCTCATGTTAGGCAACTTGAAAATGAAAAGAAAAAATAACAACTAATGACTCTAACAATTCATTACTAATGTTCGATTTTTAAATGGAACAAACCACTACGGGCTTACGACCGTCTTCTACTGTTATTTCGAAGGCTGGATTAGTGTGATCACTTTACGTTAACAACGTTCGCCATTAGGTGGTAATGTTTGTCTCCGAAACTCCTAATCATGAGAATTCTCAACATGTTCAACATGTCGAAAAATCTCATGTATGCAACAAGTAGAAATTTAATAATAAAATGAAAAATAGAGATAAAAGTTGGAACAAGAGAGCAACCAAATTTAAAGACTGTCTTTAGTCTTTAAAAACAGACAGTCTTTAAAAAACTTGAAAATGCTGACAACGGCGGTAATATCAAATAACAAAGTGAAATTTTGTCGAAAATGTTTCAGAATACAAAAATCAGGAAATAAAATTTAATTCGAAATATTACAAGATATTGAATTGTCGATGATTTCAGAATCGCCCAAACAGCAAAAAATACCCATGTTTCTAAGAAGAAAGAATAAAAGGTATGGTATCATTAAATTTTATAAGAAACATCTCGTAGGCGTGGGGTGTGATAATAAACATTCCGTCTGAGAAAAAAATGTCGATTGACACATTTTCTCTTTGTTTTACATTCTTGAAATAGACTGAGGAAATAGAGCTGAGAGGCATGAAAATCACAAATCTTAAGGTGGACCATAATAGTTTTTTTCAGACGGAGACCTTTAGATTTAAATTGAGAAGTAGGGCATGGTAGTTTGGGAAATCAGGCGACGAAATCAAAAAAAATTAGCAGAAGCTTAAAAATAAAGTAGACACAAAAGAATAATAGAAAATTGAGAAATCGATGTTGAATTTAGTTTTTCCATCGCAATATTATTTTCTATTTCATAGACCGAAGGAAAAACAAAAGTTATTGACATGTTTTTTTGTCTATTTTCGAAAATTATCATAATTTATTCAGTTCAAATATTTTTATGCGCAGAACGTTTAACTTGTCTGAAGTTTAATAAAATCGGTGTTTATTTTAATATATTATTTAATAATACATTTTATTACAGTTATAAATAAACTTAACGGTTGTTTTTACAGTATTAGGTATTGGAGGTTTTATTTTTTGGGAATTAACTCATGTAGATAATAATACTGCCTGTTTTTTGTTGACTCCTATAAAAATGGGATAACCTCAACTTTTCACGACGTATTTTGATTTTAGATAATGTAAAATTACTATGAAAACACATTTTATTTTTAAATATTTAAGCCTACAGATTATATTATAATACAAACATTCAATACTAGAACTGTGCAAAAAATTTCAACATCCGTAAGCATATTTATTTATTTATTTTATAAAGTTATATAAACATCTTTTTATACAATCTTATAACAATTATTGTGTACATACAGTATACTTATAACTATGGTTTCTTAATATTAATCTTATTATAAATCTTCATCACTCGCTCGGTCCTCACTCACTGCCTACGTTCATCCTTACATTAAAAACTAGATCCAACTATCAACATTTTTTGTGTTCAAAAATTTAAGGCACCTCGAACGAAAAGTCGGCAAAGTGGGTGCGCATTTTACATGAGACGGCAAGTCGTTAAACAGCCTAAAACCTCGGTAATACAAGCTGCCTTCCATACTTGCGCTTCGGCACCTTTAACCTAAATAAATCTCGACTTCTCGTAGGATAGTCATGCACTTCAAAATCAAACTTAACATTATCCAGTAAATATTGTGGCATCATTTTATTCTTAATCTTATATTGCAAACAAAAAACATTCAGATACAACATCCTTCTCACATTCACATGATTCAACTTTAACATCATATCGTCCACTCTAGTATACCTGCCGCACCCCAGCACAATCCTCATCGCCCTGTTCTGAGCCACCTGTAACTTATTTAGATCAGTTTTATTCGTCATAAACCAAACGGAAGAGCAGTACCCGATGTGCGGCAGTATTATTGCATTACACACCGACTTTCTAGAATCCACATCCAATTTTTTTCTTATTCTACCTAAAAAACCTATTTTTTTATTCATTTTTTTAACAACATAATCCAAATTCGCCTTAAAATTTAACTTATCATCTAATATAACACTCAAATACTTAATTTTATCTACTATTTCTATTTCTTCCCCATATATAAACAGTTTATTAATATTATTATTTTTCACTTTCCCCATAACCATATTTAGTTTTATTAACGTTTAGTCTATTGCAGTTTAACCACTCTTCTATTGCATTTAAGTCTCTTTGTATTTTACCAAAACCATCATCTATGTCTTTACACATAACAAATATTAGCGTATCATCCGCAAAAAGTTTTATTTCACTGTGTAAAATACACTCAGTCAAATCATTTATATTTATAAAACAAACAATATCGGTCCCAGCACTGATCCTTGTGGCACACCTCTCTCTATTATCATTTCCTCTGACGTTATTCACCGAATACTGTTTTTTGTCTCCTTTCAGACAGGTAGTCTTTGATCCACCTAAGCTCCGTATTTATTATTCCTATTATATCTAATTTTCTTAACAGTCTTTTCCTGTCGATCGTTTCGAACGCTCTTTTAAAGTCCAAGAACACTGCTATCACCATATTATTTTCATCCAGACTCTCTTTCCAATTGTGTATCACGTAGTTTACTGCTGTTTCACATGAGATCATATAGATGCATCAAAATTTTTAACAGATTAATAGTAGAATTTTAGTTTCTTGATTTTAAATTCGTTATTTTTTATGTAAGCTGATGTCTTTGCATGTTTGACAAAATGTGATAGGAAAGTTTTTTTTTGCCATTCTTGCTCCATTAATGCAACTGTAAAGTTTAAGGATACGGAAAAAGTGAGGTTTGATGATTTATAGTAGGATAGGAAAGACAATGAATTTGAAATGAAAATATGATGTGAATGGAATCATCTTTACTCTTTACTCAGATTGCATGGAAAATGACATCTACTAGGGTAAAGACACTTTTTTTCTGTTTAAAAGTTGTTTGTTGCATCTTTGTGAAGATTGTTGTGCCGATCATTGACATTGATGATGACTGAACTTTGAAGTGGAGGAAATTCAAACACCAGCACTTTTTAACATGTCTATGAAAAATACAGCATACCATTTACATTCTACTGTTCAACCATTGGCACATCCAGGGCAAATACTAAAGTGTTGGATTGATTAGTCGACAGTCAATTTTACAAAAATTAACCCCTTAATAGCACGACACCATGTAGGTTCGAAACAAAAAAAGGGAAAATTAAGAGTTGGTAGCCCAGCGGTTACAACGCCGGCTTTCGCACTGTATCGTTCGGAGGTCGTGGGTTCGGTCCCAGGTGCCGACCATCTTCCTCTTTCACGACACAAGCTTTAAGTAACTTACTGTGAAAGAGTCAAAGGGTGTATTTGTGTTCACTTTGAGTGAGCACAGATTCATTTTTATAAAAAAAAAGAGTATAAGTGGTCGACCGGTGCTCGAAATCCAACCATAACTTATTTAGATTATAAGTTTGAACATTATTAAGGTTCCATTGCCAAATACATCGAAATGTGTGTAAGTATCAAATACATAATATGATAGTAGGTAGTGTTTGTAATGTTTTTTTTTTTCATGGATTTAATCTATTTTTTATGCATAATTTAAAAAAAATATTAGCATTCTCCACTCCTTCTTTGTATAAAATATAAGTCTGCGCAATTTCCGTAAAAATAGTTTTTTCTTCACGTAGATAATGGAAGAGAATTTTCAGGGAAGGTTTTTAATAATTATGTCTTACCTGAACAGGTGGATTTGCCTTTATGGTGAGAGCCTGCGTAATGAGGATTCTAGTGTCCCTGGTTCGTTCACCCATAGCGTTTGAAACCTTGCAGGTGTATCTTCCGGTGTCCATTGGTTGCGCTCTTCTCACACTCAAGATTCCAGGTGACCAGGTTATTCGTGCGGTTGGTGTCAAAGCTCTAAGAACACCATCAACTTCGCGAAACCATCTGAAAAAAATAAGTTAAAAATCATATTATAGTATTGATTAATGAATGACCTAGAGCATTGGCGGAATGACTGATCAACTAACGCCGTCTATAACTGAAACACACACACCCTCCTCACCCTCACACACATACCCTAAACAGGGGGGTTAATCTTGAAAGTCAATCCAGATCTCAATGTCGACCAATACTTTTCATACTACGAGTATAAAAAATACCAGTACTTGTATAAATGTGGTTGGTAGACTGTTACGACGCCGGCTTTCGTTCAGAGTTCGTGCGGAGGTCGTGGGTTCGATCCCAGGTGCCGCCCATCTTCCTCTTTCACGACACAACCTTTAGCTTACTATGAAAGAGTCAGAGAGTATTTGTGATTACTTTGACTTTTTTTTTTATTTAAATGGCATTACATCCAAAAAGATGATGAAGCCAATGACGCTATTCCATTATGAGTATTCAAATTCGATTAGAAATCATAGAACAATAAATTTACTTCTTATTATATCATTTAGTTTTTGATGTATCGCTATAGATTTTAATGATAACAAGCAGGAAACATTTATTGGATACAATGTGTCATCTAGAAATGTTTTTAATACATTCACGCGATAAATTCTCGTCAGCAAACCAAGGTCTTTTAGTAATGAATCTCTGGATATTTTTGTAATATATTCCCTTCGATTGTGATTACCACTGCGACTGCCACTTTGAAAAAGTGTATAGTGCGATGGCATTTAGAAGGTCATCCTCTGTTAGTATAAACTCATCAGGAGGATCACCCATGGTTAATGCCCTCTTCGCAAGCTCGTCTGCCTTCTCATTTCCCATGATACCACGATGGGATGGTATCCATACCAATACGACGTCTGCCCCCCGACTCTCTAAGTAATATATTTTCGATTTAATATTTCTAACTAAATGATTTCTCGACTCCGATGGCAAGGGAGAAGACAAGGTTCTCACCAAGGCAAGCGAATCGGTGAAAATCACCGGCTTATAAAGGAACTATTTTTATGAATAGGAACTAAAATCTGCGTATGATAATGACATAATTTTTAAGATTGAAATTGGATCAGTAATACCAGGTTCACAAATTTCTCTATGGTATAAAAGTTCGATTATTATAAAAAAATTACTGTAAATTAAAAAAATATATAGGTATTATTGAGAATAAAATCTCATCACCAATATCCTATATTGACAAACAAGTAGTAGAGTATGTATACTGTAAAACTCTATGAAACTGAATGCTAAATTGTCTCATCGTGTTCGTACATACCAACACTCAACTATGTATGTATAATTATAACTCATGTAAATTTTCAGTCACTTCACTTAATAGCATTAACGTGGAATATTATGGGAATGTAATTAAGGTTGCTTTGCACTCAGGTTATTAGTTATAGGTATATTCAAACTTCAAACTATGTTATACACACAATAAAAGTAACGAAATAGCGTGTATGAAACGTTTTGGCTACTCCTTGTACCGAGTAAGTGGCTCTGAAAGAACCGGTGTTCGCCCGACGACGTTTCGATTTGATTCCACCAATCATCATCTGGGGCAGATGGGAACTATAATTAAAGTTCTTTATATTATTTTTTTTGCGGTAATTGATAGTGCTTCTTCTTCTGCCCTATCAGGTTTCTCCGACGTTGGTATCTGTCGCTACCCGCAACAGCTCCTGCACTCGGCCTATTCCGGTCTAATCTCGCACATTGCTCAACCAAGAGATCTACCTTCTACCAGGCTCACGGTTTCCATCGATATTGCAATAGCTTGCACTATCTCTAGACATGGCATAAATTTGTTTTTGACGTAAAAAGAAGCTAATTTTAAGAATTTATAAAATAAAACTATTTGTAAAAATAATTGCGTAAGTGGAGGGCTCTTGTTGTCTCCCTATGCCCCAAAGGGGGGTCGAAACGTGAGTTTTAAATTGAATGAGTAAGAATGATTAGACTCAGCTTTATCGTATCGGAATCAGAACTTTAAATGTTTTTAAACAACATTAAAAGCTTACTTAAAATGGCGTTTGAATATTCAGCTATTTATCAGTGAAAATAAGTCGTGGGTTCAACCCAGGTGCCGAGCATCTTCATCTTTCACGAATGAAACTTTTAGTAGCTTACTGTGAAAGAGTCAAAGAGTGTATTTCTGTTGACTTTGAGTGAGCACAGATTCATTAATCAAAAAAATAAACACGGTTATTGTTTTTTTTTCACTCAATATTTTAATTATTCATTTACGGTACATACAAAGTGTCTTTAACTAATTGAAAAATAACATGTTATATTGTAATGATTACAAATTAGGTAGGTGCAACAGTATACAAAAAAATCAAATGTTAAAATGTCATTAATATCTAAATAACAATCGGTTCAAAAACATATCTTTAATATAAATGAAAGTCGGGTTAGTGCGAACACTTATAAATCGAGATCGGCTGAACAGATTCTTTCAATGTTTGATTTATTGGATTCTTCTCCGCTCCGGATAACAGAATAACTAATAAAAAGTACAAAAAAATGGGTTAGAAATGATATAAAATACAATATTTAAGTTAGTATGGAACGGATCACCTGTGACGCGCCAACGCCATCGCGGGTAGTTCCCTCTCATTCTTGCAAACGTAATTGCCACTCTTACAGTAGCCCATCCCAGTTACTCCAATTTTCATACAAAATCAACATCGGGCACATAGAGGTAGAATGTCTGCGCGCGCATATTATATTCTCGCGTTGTTCCCGCCTGAGTTTTGAATACGAATGAAATATGGATGTTTTGGAACTATTTCAATGTTCATATTTTATTAGCTAAACTCAATCTAATTATTAATGTATGTTTTATGGGGGCGCAGTGCACATTATGAACATATGAATGGGCCGCCTTGGGTTAGAAGTTAGAACCACAGGACAACGTCTGTCGGAAAAGCTAGTATAGGTACAATAAAAATCATTACCCGATGTTTTGTTAAAATTTTAAAATTTGTCAAAGATTAAAAATACGTTTAAATATAAAATTAAAAAAGCAAGGCAAATCGGGTGAAATTTAAAGTTACCTATAAGAATAGTATAAATCTCATATTAAAGTTCTTTGGACATATAACACGTAGAGGGGAAGACAGCCTTGAAAAGCTGATAATGGTTGGAAGAGCGCCGGGTACAAGACCACGGGGCAGATCGCCGATGCGCTGTAACGACCAAATAAAACATCCAGGCGACGACACTTCATAGAGCCGTGCATCTGGCAGCGGACAGAACATCCTGGAAAGCAATGGTGCGAGAGAGAGTTCATGATGGCCACGACCCTCAGCAATGAGGACAAACATTGATGCATACATATACATAAAATATTATGCCGGCAACCCCACGGCATAATAAAAGAATATAATATTATGTGTGTTTAGAGGTAAAGGTTGATGATGACAGGTATAAGCTTAAGTAAAACGCGAGATATTTCACGAAAATAAACACAAAGATACCCCAGTCTTGGTTATCTAGGGAAAAGGTTGCTACTTTGTTGAATTTTATATGAATTAAGTAAAGTAAAATAAATATTATTTTTGTAAGGTTTGTGTATTTTCTTAGTGAAAATTCATTATTTTAGAATAATTAATTTAGGTGCACTTTCACGATTTTTTTATTCAATCTAGAGCGCTTTCGTCTAAAACGATTATTTGGTTTTTGAATAATTGTTAAGTACTAATTGTCAAAAAATTTAAATAGAATTCAACGGGTACAAACCAGCTGTTCTATACATTAAACTGGCTCAAGTAAACCGTAGTAGGTACATATGCAAATTTTGCAGTATCGTTTTAATACCGCACTAGTTCAAATAAAACAACATATTTGACGACCACTCCAATATAGACTCTTGTTATTTGCGGTATAGATCAAGTCGATAATGTAGTACGACAAAGTACCTAAGATTTTGCGGGTAAACATCTCTTGCGAAATTTGTTTTTTTTTCATTAATATTGAAATGAGTGTAACCTGTCTTTTTATTTGTACCGTAATTTTATATTATTTGAATTTTTTTATGAATATTTTTTCTAAAATCATAATGAAAATTTCGGAGTCGCGTCATATTCGGGGTCGCGTCAAGTACCTACATATTATTATTATATTCGGGCTAATTAGTCAATGAACAAAATTGTTATAAATGTTGCATACACTCAGGAGCTGATTATATTTTTCTGCAACAGGGGTGACACTGACATTTTATTAGAGTTTGGTAACCCTATTTGACGGAGATTCGAACGGTACGAATGTAAATTAACATAGTTAATACAAAATACTACTCACACTTGTTCGTTCGTTAAAACGTAATGCCTGTACAGTACTTTGGAGTATGCTTGGCTGCACGGCAAGTAATAATATTATGTTATGATGCATACTCTAGTACCGAGCGAGCATTGCGCAATTACGCCGCAAACACCCGAACGGGTAACCAACATCTGGGTGCAATAACAGAAGAAAGGTGCACAAAAAGCACATATACTATACCGAGTTAAGAGTCACTCTGCGAATTAATGTACACCTGCTCTTAGTTTTCATTGAACGAGTTAATTAGAGTTTGTGGTAATTAAGTATCAAACTACGGGAGATATACATACATAAAATTATTATTATTATTTCAAAAATTTTAATGTATTTTGTGTTTCCAATCCAAACTCCCTTTAGACCCCACTTAGGGGCATAGGGAGGCAACAAGAGCTCTCCATTGCGCTCGATCCTGCGCAACGTTAATGACCTCCTCCCACACCATGTCCAGATTCCTCAGCTCTGCCTCGAAGGAGCGGAACACAGTATGAGAGGGTCTTCCTCGTCTCCGGGACCCTGATGGGAGGAAAAACAGCGCTCTCCTCGGCCAACTGTCATTCGGCATCCTTAACACATGTCCCAGCCAAGTCCATCTCCTCCACATAATAGTAGAGGTGATGGGCTCACGCTGGGTGCATCGGCGTATAGCGTCGTTCGTGATGCGGTGGTACCATCTTATACCCAAAATTCTCCTGAGGCACTTCGTTTCGAATGCAGATACTTTTTGTGCCTGGGCCAGAGTCAGGTGCCAGGACTCACACCCATACAGGAGAATGGGCAACACACACGCATCAAACAGTTTACATTTCGTCTCGACACTAAACGCCGACGCCTTCAACAACATGACCAAGATATGGAAGGCGTCGGCGTTTAGTGTCGTGCATTTTGTGTTTACTCGTTAAAAAAATCCTTATATTTAAATATTAAAATTTAGTAATATTTAAACGTCAAAAGTTGTTTTAAACCGTGTTTCGTTAGTTTCGGTAATTACAAGAAATTTAATGGTTTGTTTTTTATAGCGTAAATTTTATAATTAATTTTGCTACTGAAATCAAAGGTGCGTATTTGTTTTAGTTTGTTGGGAATACCACAAATAGAGAGGATTATTACTTCCACTGGATATATCAGGACTCAGTTAACGATGCCTATCGATTTAAATCGAAAGAAAAATATGTTAAGCATCGAGATGAAAAATCTAAATTGTTTAACGATTGTGTTTTAAATTCTGATACAAGCGAGTGTTTTAGACCAACAGCATCACGCTGGATTCGCTAGTCAATAACCATTCAAGCACATAGATGACCTTACGCGGGACCATACAGTTATATTATTGAAATACAGTGGAACCTCTCAAAACGAGCAATTCGCATAACGAGGAGAAAAATTGTAATTGTTGAAGTACAAAAAAAGAAGAAGTTAGATTTTTTGTTTGTTTATTTTTTTAGTGTGGCAACTCTCTCTATCAATAGTTTTGTCACTACGTATTATTTTTTCACTTGTGTGTAATGTCTCTCTGGTTAAAAGTTAAATAAAGAAAGGTTGTCTGTGTGTCTGAACTCGGAGTTTTTAAAATATAATTCTGTCTTCAACAGTAATAAAATTGCTCCCGTAACGAGAGAAATTTTACATAACAAGTACGAAATTTGACAAGTTATTTTATTTGATGAAACTTTACTAAAAAAAATATAAAATGTTGCATTTTTTTCATATCGAACACATTATCGTAGTTGTTTACATTGATTTTTATGGGAAAAATTGTTTTGATTAACGAGTAAGACTCTGGAACGAATTTTGCTCGTTATGAGAAGTTCCACTGTATGAAATACATGGTTCTCATAACGTTTACCTTTATTTACATTTACAAATATTATTTTCTATTTATCTGGATATTTGTAAGGATTGTTCCATAATACCCTTTATAAAATCAAAATTACCACTTTCTTGAAAGGAAATAGTACTACAAGGTAGGTTGTGGGTTGATAACAGAAGCCGCAAAGGACTCGGTGAGATGTTTGAATGGCATTCTATTATGGCTTCTTGTATTAGACATTATTCAAACCATGACGGTTACAGGCTTTCTCCTTATCAAAGAACTGCCACAATCAAAAACAGGTTGCAACTACACTTTGATTGGATAGGTAGGTACCTACTTTAATTGTGTGTTTACACTGTATAGTTCAAACACTTTTAACCTTTATTTTACATCATAAATCTTGTCTATAAGTGATGAGAAATTTGTTTGGATGATACAAATATAAACGGGCCAAAGCTGTGCTGAATTTTTTTGATTCCCGATTGCCCGATGTGACGACCGTCTTCTACTGTTATTTCGAAGCCTGGCTTAGTGCGATAACTTTACGTTAACAACGTTCGCCATTATGTGGTAATGTTCAAATTCCCGAATATTATGACAAATTTCAACATGTCAGCATTCGAACCTTCGTCCCTCGTCGTACCGTGCCCAAGACGGTAACCACTGGGCTAACTGCCCCGACGCTAATTCCTTCATAATACGTGTATATAACAAGTATCTGATGTTAATGAGATATAGAGCCATCTGGTGGAATTTTTTGAGAACAACTAGAGCAACCAACTTTTTATAGATATTGCTGTCATATAGTTGGCGCCAGGATATGACTATATCCATTTTTGTATATTTATGTCTCATTTTTATTGCCTATTGGCTTCATTGGTACACAAAGTTCGAAGTTTGTCTAGATTCTTGTGTCCATTTTTTTTCAGGACTAGATCTTAACGATATATCAACAACTGATGGCTGACTTATACTGTTCGATTTTTAAATGGTATGAACAAACCACTGTTAAAACAGTAAGATGAATAGAGACAGTAAGCCGTACGAATAAAAATGGCCCCGCCTTTTAATACTATATTAGCGATTGGACACGAAAAGTAAATTTTAATACTATATTCGCGATTGGATACGAAAAGTAAAGTAAATTTAAATATTGCGTCAAAAGGGCATTTTCCCAAGACTTATTAGATAGGTACTAATTTAAACTATCTCTGTAGTGAGGATGGGCGGGTTATGTGATCAGATGCCCGAACGACACATGGACCAAAAGAGTGGTGGAGTGGCAGCCTAGACAAGGCAGAAGAAATGTCGGCAGGCCCCAGGCCAGATGGACGGATGACATCGCGATTTCGGGCATGGCTGAGATAGGCTCTGGACGGGAATAATTGAAAGAAGAGGAGGGAGGACCATGTTCAGCAATGGACAGAGACAGGCTGATGAAAAAGAAGAAGAAGAAGTGATGATTTCTTTGACCTCAGCACTTTTTTCCTTCCTTGACATGTGACATATAGTTTTGATTTTTTTGTTTTCAAAAAAAAAAATATTGTATTCCTTTTTCTATTGTTTCGATGTATTGAAATTCTTTTTAACGATGAGGTGAATTTTGTTTTGGATGATGCGGCGTTACTTTATTTCATCACGTCTTTTTATATTATGATTTTTTTACATGTTTTTTTTTTTACATATTTTAATTTTAATCTGTGCTCACTCACTCAAAGTGAACACAAATACACTCATCAACTCTTTCACAGTAAGCTACTTAAAGCTTGTGTCGTGAAAGAGGAAGATGGTCGGCATCTGGGATCGAACCACGACGTCCGCACCAAACAGTACGAAAGCCGGCGTTGTAACCGCCAGTCTACCAACCAACCACGTTTACACTAAAAAACGAGCCATTACGGCCATAGCAGATAATAATAATATAATATTTTAAAGTCATTGTCATTTTTCTTTGAAAGGCTTCCTGTTTATTTTCAAATGATGCGAGATACAGAATGGCAAAATTTCCAAATTGGCTGGAACATTATCGAAAATACATGTGGCCAAATAATATTTCAGCAATATTATGGCCCAATTATGAGATCCATAACATTTGTGATTTAGTATACTCTAAAATGTTTCTGCGAGTGTGTACCTGGATGGCGTTCCTATTGGGCAGATAAAGGAATTTATATACTTGGGCAGCAGAATTTCTCAGGATGGTCGCTCAAAGGCAGAAATAAAGTGTAGAGTCCACCAGGAAAGAGTCGCATTTAACAAAACATCTAAAATATTTGAATCCCCCAATATTGACATCAACGTGAGGAAGAATTTGATCAAGACTCTTGCCTGGAGTGTACTGCTATATGCCAGCGACACATGGACCATTAACCAAAGCGAGTCCGGACGAATAGTAGCCTTCGAAATGTGGTGCTACAGGCGCATGCTGGGGATCCATTGGTCCGAACACTTCACAAACGGCGAGGTACTGAGCAAAGCCGGGGAAAAACTAAAAAGAGAAAAACTAGCTCCTAAAAAGAGTTGCCCAACAACGTGCCAAATGGATAGGCCATAACATCAGGCACCCGGGTCTGCTCTTTACTATCGTCGAAGGAATGATTGAAGGCAGAAACCACAGAGGCCGCCCCAGGGATAGCTACATAGACCAGGTGATCGGAGACATGCGCTGCAACACCTACCAAGAAATGAAAAGATTGGCCAGTGACAGCGAGGAGTAGAAAAGAAGAGTCAGCATGCTTGGTGCAGACCAATCCTAGGATTGTGACTCGAAAGAAGAAGAAAAAGGTAAATTTTTTTAATTTTTTTTTTGTTAAAACCCCTTTCTTTGATATTGTGTACGAGGGAGATGTCGGTGGTACTGTGCAAGATTGAGCACTGTGGAGACCTCCGGAGTGGTTTGAATCTGTGATTTTTTGTATAAAATATAAGGGTTTAAAATAAATCTCCGTGGCTAAGTGAGACGTTGTTAAACATCTCGTCTAAGTGTCAGTGGTATAAGTGTGTTGACTCACGTGATGGTGGGTGTGGGGTTCCCCTCGGCCACGCAGGTGACGTGCACGTCAGACCCTCTCCGCACTAGGACCTCCGTGGGAGGGATGGCGATGAAACGGGGGGATGAAGAGCCCTCGAACTCTGAAAACAAACAAACAAAACGCAAACAATTAAAAATATATGTAGATAATAATTTTTAAAAAACTCAACTTCAAAATTGCCAATGACTCGAAACATTTTTTTAACAATCGTCTTGCGAATGAATTTGGTTATTTATTTTATTTTATTAAATCAATATAGACCCTGATTGGAAACGGGGTCTAAAAAATCAATGACACGGATACATACAAAGTTTTTTCTATTTTTATTAATGACAAACAACATAAATCTATTCTCAATGTGACCACAGATAAACAAAAGAATAAATCATAGTAGGTAAGTATATCAGAAAGATGTAGAAAACTTGAATGGATGAAGAAATTTAGATTTTGGACAGTAAAATATAGGTTTGCTGGAGAAGGTTTTTTTACCTATATTTAAAACTTTACGTAAGCAAGCCTTTTTCTTTTTGTGATCTATCAGGTCAATCAACGTCGATGACCACTTGAGAGAAAGACTAATTGCCTTGAATTAGTCTCCCACATTTCTCAGTTCGGTCCAGCGTACAGTGACATCGAAGGTATTCTCAAAACATTATTTTTTAATTTTTTTCTTAAGAAACTCTGAGAAAAGCACAAATAAAATAATAATAAATATCGAAACGTAGATTTCTTTTTAGAAAATGAATGATGAGAGAATTTCGGATCCAATAAGTTCGAAAAATTAGCTTATAACTTTCGCCAACTAATCAATTATTGTATTATTTCGTATCAATGAAGTTTGGACAGGGAAGATAGCGGGAAGCCGAGACCTGGAATTGATAACTCAAAGGTCGCATCACGTTATATAACTTTCCACCCTCTCCCTATAGTAGCACACCTTTTGGAAGGCGAACATTATTTGTTTTAAACAAGGGTTAAAATGTCGCCATTTGGAACAAATATCAATAAAATGATGGAATTATGTTTCCGAAGTCTCGATGATTTAATTAAAACAAGTGACACAAAGTATACCAGGGAGTTTGATAATTGGCAGTTTGAGTTTTTTAGAGGCTTTTAGTCCAAAATCATGATGGTTTTGGTTGTATTTCGTTTTTGGGAGTGGCCCGTTAGATAACTAGATAAAAATCTAATCAATTAGGACTTTAAAAATTAACTTCGTTTGAGTTTAATCAGATAATCTAACTATACGATTAAATGCTACAAATATCGGCTGAGTGACTGTGTTTGTCTACAGCACAGTATGCCTGCTATGTCTGGCACAAGTCTGCCCGCTCCAAACTGGATGTACTTGTGAATGAAACGGCACTTTAATCTTTGGATGGTTGAAGCCTTGGGCGGATGGGAAACTTCACCCTATCTCCTTGCTCCACCACAGATCATACGAAGAAACGTTTCGTTTCTACGAAAATAGTAACAAAAAAAACATTAATTGAAATATAATATGAATTGTCCTAAGATAAAGCGATTTCCAGTTAGCAATAACACAGGTATTAAAAGTAAAATTCAATAGAAAATAAACTTTCTTGTTTATACACTGTAACGAAAATAACTCTTATTTTACGTTTGTTTATTCTCAGTTTAAAATAACATTATTTGAATTAAACGAGAAATATTGTGGGTGGCAATATTTAATTGTTAAGTACCTACTACGTCGTTGTTTATGATAATAAAACTTTTCATACGTCAACAATATGCTTATAGCAGAATAACAGTACGGCAAGATTACTTTGCCTGGTGAGCGAAATACTAACTAACGTTTTCATTAAAACTTTTGCGCAAAGTGTCTCTCTCTTTCGGTTCTGTTGTTGTAGTTCTCTCAAAGCACCTACGGCGTTGCAATCGCTTCCAAAGTATAAACTATTTCAGCTGTTGTATATGCAATAACACTACCTGCATACACACATATTATAATAACTATAGTGTGATTTATTAAAGCGTTTGGATCTCTGTGTAAGAACTTTTAAAGAAGTATGGATATTGTTTTAAAAGTTATATTCACTTCACTACTGTACCCTATGGCAAAAGCAAAACTATTTACTCATTTCTTTTTATTTAAGAATGACTTTTCATAGAAACTTACCAAAGTTTATTATTTTTCGCTGAATATTGAAAAGAGTTTTGAAAAGTAAATTTTAAATTATAATATCTAGCTTTGTCGTGATTTCAACTCAGAAATAGGACTGCAGGTACTCTTAACTTGCCATCTGAATTTCTACAGTTTTCAATTTAAATATCCTTCATAATAAATGATAACAGGTCTATTGAACTGGACGTTGTTGGTACTACAGTTAAGTCTCAGTTAACTAATTTGCCTCAAGCGGCTTATCCAACTATCGATTTATTGATGAAAAATTATTTCTCCAGACAGATCGGTAGTATTGATACTCACGTTTCTTGGTTTGAAGCAAGAAACGTGAGATTTGTATGGCCAGTTCAAGATTTTAAACGGTTTTTCAAACTTTGACGACAAAAACACCAACTTAGAGGCTTCGCGGTAAAAATGTTCCATTCAGAATTCGGAGGAGAACATTAAGTGTGTCTGTTGTAAATTTAATGAAAAAGTTCCAGTATTTCTCAAACTTTTTTTATTAAGAAAATATTTTTTATGACCAAATTTACGAGTTTGAATGCCTATGTATATTTTCAGAATTTTATAAAAATATCGAAAAACGCCGAAATACACCAACTAGATAATTTAATTTTCTATAAAAAATATATACATATACATTATAGCAGTACATCTCAAACTTTTCTTAACAATTTTTGTAAAAATTTAATTTATTGACGACATCGTTTCATACAATAAAAACGTACCGACTCAGGCCATCGACAGTTGTTTGTGTTTACATGCAACTAGTACTAAAAGTAGTTAAATAATATATTATACCTTAAGTACAATCGAATAATTATTATTTTCAATTAGATAAATGAACGGAATACACTAAGTAGAATCTACGGGTACCAGTCAGAGAACACTACTGCGAACACGGTTTAACCGCGCGCAAAATTCATAAAGCTTAGCTGACTCCACAGGCTGGGCCATGTTGAAAGATCTAGCGAACCATCCATTCTCAAAGAGATACTCTGTGGGAGACCTGCTGGAAGAAGGAGTATTGAAAGGTCCAGGCTGAAGTGGCTGAACGGTGCGGTGAGAAAGAACTCATAACAAAAAGCTTAAACAGGCCCGCAGAAAAAGAGTATTTTCACTCATTATTGATCTTGAGTGCAAAGGATGACTCGTTACAAATTTAACTCCAAGCAAATTTTAAAAAGCAAGGACTTAAATTATATGTGACACGTACTTACTTACTTGCTCTAAAGACGTTGATCACAAATGCCAATAACCAATTATTTTTCATTAGTGAACTGGCTATGGCTGGTAGTACGCACTGCTTTAATTAGTTATGAAATACCGAGTTTAAAACATTAAAAGAAAAAAAAACAGAGAGATCTCTAGATTTTTAACAGTAGTAGGAACACAAAAAAATATCCATAAAATTTAGTGCAGGTATATTGGTTAATTGATACTGAAACAAAAATGTCAAAAGATACCTCAATCTTGAAACAAAATAATTAAACACGTAGACTTCTTTTTTTAGATTCCTTTTAATTAAAAAAACCTGGCTCATATAAATGAGTTATGTTAAAGAATGCTTCCCATTACATGATAAAAACAAATCAATCAACCTTAGCTAGGGAAGGTTTTATTTATCGCTTTTATAAATTATTATTTCGTAACACTTAAACGAGTCGAGCCTTGATCAAGGGTAATCGGACGTAAACCTATACAAATTATTTAAACAATGTTAAAATGTTTTATATTAAAAAAAAACTTTTCCCATACGTATGAATTTTAATGATACTCAATATTTATTTATTTATACTTTACTGTTTTATTAAAATAAAAATTTATAGCCACATACACAGTATATTAACATTCTGAGGGCGAGCTTACCAGATAATGCATTGGGTTCCTAGGGAGTGGTCCGTCGTTTGACAAAACGGCTGTCGTCGAAAAATACGACAATGTAACCACCTAAACAATGTTCTACACTGACATATTCATCGCTATTTAAAGCAGTACCGTATTCTTAGGAAAACTGCATAATATCATAAATGTCTGGACATAAGCTTGGGAGCTCATCATCCAAGACTGAGTATAATTATTATACTGTGACTGTCACCAACGGTTCCTAACTTTAATGTTGCTTATATCGTAAATTTGGCCTTCACCACATCACCTAAGACGCTACGCAAAGATCTTCCTAAAAGTTAGTAACAGTTGGTGAAAGTCGCCATAAGACTGACAAAGCTACTCTTAAGAAGTAGCTCATTGAGAACGGCATGGAACTGCAAAATTATTAATATTTTGGTAGGTAACTTACCAAACATTTCAAAGGTCATCCCGAAACTTTTCCTCCTTTCATTGGTGAGGGTGTTCTCAGTGGCGCAGGCGTATCTGGATCTGGAGTCTTCGACTTGAACATCTCTTATGAGGAGGGTCGTTCCCGTCATGACATACTTGGCCCCTGCAACAAGAAAATAAACACCTGCTAAGTTCCTGATAAAAATATTTTCATACATTTTCAACTGAAAAAAAAAACATAATTTCTTTCTAGGTAAAAACTTAATTTATTCTCGGAAGCCTGGAACCTATCAGGGGTGGGTTCAGGCAGCTGGTATCCCCCCTGTGATAGTGCAACATCGAGCGCAATGAAGACCTATTGTTACCTCTTTATGCTCCTAAATGTGGTTTAATAGGATAAAGAATGAATGGATGAATGAAAAACCTAGAGCCTTCGATAAAAAAAAACAATACAAAGCTCTGCCCTTATTGTTTTACTAAAAAACACAATGACATACTGTAGGTTCTCTTAGGCTCTATAAACTACCAACTAATTTGTTTTTGTCTTTGTTTAGCGCAAATCGGACAGTTTCAAAGGCAAAGCGATTTTTAGCTAAAGCAATCTAGTATCTTGAAAGTAGAAGTGATCTAAACAGCAATAATTAGAGCACTCTATCAGAAACCGCTCAAGTTCTACATAAAGAGATCTAGCTCTATCAATATTTAACAGACAGTGTAGGTCCATAGAAATCATTTCTCTCTCGTAACAACGCTAAATTTGACATCACTATAAGCATATTATTGTGTAAACTTGGTCAGGTTATTCAAAAACTCTAGATAAACCTCTTAGTGCTCTAGTCAGTTCTAGAATAGTCTAGGAATATAATGACAGATAACTTAATGTAAGCCTTTGTACATGTTTTCATGTTATGGTAATTATCTTCCAATAAGACTTGAGTAATAACTTCATTAAAAATTTATTACATAAGGTAGAATTAACCCAACAACAATTTATATAATGCCCACATCTATTCTATATTATAAATTGTGTTTTCGGTTAAGTGAATAAAAAGAAAAGGTTTCAAGATAGATGGAGTGTAGTCCTTTTCGAGGTAAAAAGGATAACGATTGATGTGGTCTTAGTATTAAAAAAATCGAACGGAATAAAATTATTGGATAAGATAGAAAGAGTGGCCTAATTCAATACTTCAGGGATTTTCACCCAAACATTTATGTACCTTTTATATTAGCTATACACTCTTCATACGTCTCTTGAAATTCTAAACATTTCATTGTGGAACTTAGATAAAGATAAAACGGATAGAAAAATCTCCCCGAGGAATCTGAAGGTCACAAAAAAACGCGGATGGAATTTTAGAGAGGCATATTTTGAAGATCTTGCCAATTCTACAGTTACATTATGGAAAACTGGGAAAAAAGAACGGAACAGAACATAATCAATATTGTATTCATGATAAAGTGAGCTATTAGTCGTATTTGAACTTTTAAGATATTTTTGAATTACGTAAATGTAAATCAATATGGCAGTAAACTCTGCTTGAGATACATTTTCCTGCTTATCTTAATAGATATTTAAAGTATCTGCCCTAAATTTCATGATATCCTTCACAAAAATCATATTATAGTACAAAAATGTGATGTTTGGGAAAAATTTGGACAGTGTTTATGACAATTTCTTATGCTCGTTAGGGAGCCAATACACAAGGAACTGTGTCACCATGACACAACACGGCAGAAGTCTGATGATTCGTAACACAGGTGGGTTGTGGTATTAATGAAATTAAGGTGAATTATTATAGATATTTACACTAAACTGTTGGATTTCATTTTGAAGATTGACATTTAAAGCTATAAATTAGTATGAAATATACTGTAAAACAAAAAAAATGAATAAAAGGCATAATAAAAAAGTCGATGATACAAAGACACTGCGTGTGACTGCGGAATTTTCTAAACTTAAGTTACCAAGTGTTAAAGATAGACATATACATTACGAAACATACACCAGTGAAGTATATACATTTGTACTTATACACCAGTGAAGTGTATACATTTAAGTACTCGGCTTAGATAACCCAGTCCAAGAATTAACATTATACGTGAATGTTAATTAATTATTGGACTGTTTATAAAACTTTTTACAAAAACAAAGGTGTAAAAATTTCCTTTATCTTTTTAAGGTAAGGCTGATGTTAAACTAATATTGACATGAACGGTTACAAAATCGACTTTTATCTATTAAAAGGCAAATTTTATTTACTACTTCTCAATGCTCATCACAGAAGTGTTGGTTTCATTCAAACATATCATTTGAATTCTTCCATTTTTTTCCTAATGAGTATTTTATTGTCTGCTGAAGTTTTACAGGCCGGCGGTTATTTCTAGAATAAAGGAAGTGTCATACTTGTGTCGTAATTAAAGGGAATAAAGGGGAGATGTCCGAAAATAGAGAATATTGGACGAGGGATGGAAGTGCTGCTCCTGACAACAAGGTTTACTCAGAGGCAACACAAGTGTCCCTAACAGAAGTTGAAAGGAGAATAACACCGGCCTTTTATCAATTATTCCAAAAGGATGTTTACTCAAATTATCGAGCACCATCATTATTTATATTTCCATGTTATTATTCCTAGTACCAGAATTGATAATTGGCTATTTTACTGGTTGATTTATAAAGAAAACCGCTTTTATAGATCGATTTAATCCTATAAAAGGAAAAAATGCCAACATATTATATTTAAAAGATGCTGGTATACGATAAGGTGTTTGCCACAAAAGAAATACATTCAATGAAATCTATATATTTACCTACCTATATAACACACCATTTATCATTAAAATACACAGACGGTTAAGTGGCATCAAATCGTTGGATATCTATCATTTTATTAAAATACTTCTACTTATGACCGTAAAGGACTATGAAACCCTTTACAACGAATGTGGCCCAAACCGATTTCATAAGAAAAGTAAACACACAAAGATAGTTTGTTTTAGATCAATCAAAGATAAAAAAATGCACCTACTTCTTTAAAAAGTTAGTAGCGAAAACCGGGTTCGATTGTTCACAACCTCATCAAAAGTTGGCTTTACTCGTGAATAAATCAAAAACATTTTTTTGGCATTCAGCTTCAAAATAAAATGTTTTATTCCATCACAATGTAGTTGTTTTAAAATTAAACAACATTATGAAGTGTTAAATATTCATCGATATGAAACAAAAACAATATTAAAAAACTATGCATCACATTTCTTTCATTTCATTCATTATGACCGTGTCGAATCGGTGGAAATTGGCGCATAAAATAGACGGTTAACAGTGTTTACACAAAAACACTGATCCATAAGAAAGTAGTTGTGGTATTCGCTTTGATCATGTAAAATATGTTTGGCCAAACCAAAACATACAATAATTTGTATCTACTCTCTCCGAAATTTCACTATATTTGAGGCTCTTATTTAAGTTTCTTTGCAATGAAGAAAGATAAAATATAAAAAGTTATGTTCCAATAAATTCATTAAAAATATCTGAAATCTTACATGGCAATGTAACAATGAAAATATTATCACTATTGGTGACGGAATTGGAAACGATAAAACTTATATTCGAAGAAATGTTCGTTCAGAAATGTGTTCGAAGCTCAAAGAGATAAAGTTTTATATGAAGCAGATTGAAGTGGTGGGAACATAGCGGACTCAGCAAAGTAAAACTCGTCACTTCTGTTTTATTTGAAAACTTAAAGCTCCGAGTCAGACACTTAAGCAGATATCTCGACTCAACTATTAACAGCAATTGTTTGGAATCAAACAATCACTCGAGAAAGTGATTCGAGTGAAACGTTTTTATTTCAAATGGAATTTTTACAAAACTTTAAATAAGAATTCTTCAATATAAGGGATATATGAAAGGAAATATTTGTTTGCCTGGTTGACAATATCCATAATATGAAAGTTTTACATTTGATTAAGTTAAGCCACATAAATTCTACAGTTGCTCCTAAAATTTGACAAATAGGAAGGCTTTTAATAAAAACGAATTTAGGAAAGTAACTAACAAAAAAATGTACACATGTGTATGATGAGAAAAAATTAAAAACAATACCAGTACCTACTGATAAGTCTTTATTTTTTTTAATGTAGTAAAATCAATTGAAGACCAAACCCGTTCACGCCCGAGCTCCCTTAACGTCAAGAATGAACGAAAACGTCGAAAAGATTGCTGTTATCGTTCTTAAAGTCTAACATCGAACTATCGATGAGATTTATGAAATATCATCGATTTCAAAACAGCAGATTCTATCCGAAGGTTTGCACATGAGAATAGGTTACAGTCAAATTTGTCGCATCGATTTAAGGTAGGCTTTTGACCCAAAACGGTATGAAATGGATTTTCCGACCCCCTAACTCACCGGATCTGGACCCTGGAACTTCTGTTTGACTTAAAAAGGACACAAAAAGAAAGCGGTTTGCAACAGCTGTAACGTAGGCATCAGCAAAAAAAATCGTACATCAATGTAAAAACGTTTTCAACAATAGAAGGTTGCTTTATGATCAAGAGAAAATAATTTGAAAACGCTACAAATTTTGTGAAAAAATGTTAAGAAATAAAGAAGTTATGAAAATAAGAACAAGGGGTACCTAAATTAAACGTATGTACCTAAATATTTTAACATTAGATCAAAAATTATGTATGTGCATAATATTATCAGAATAACATAATATTTAAATTCCCATTAATTCTGTAAAAATACTTACAGGTTTCTCTTAGTAGAGAAAGCTGAGCATGTGTATAGCTTTAAACTTTATAGCTACATATGTAGGTGTATAGTTAAATAATATATTATTATGATATCACATTATACATACTAACCTGCACACATAACGCCATTTCATTTATTTATTGTGACGTTGTAAGCTTTAATTTAGTCGGAATGAAACCGTATATAGCGAGGAATGAACTTTCAAACGGTAGAGAATTCTCGTATCAGTAGTCACTGCGCCTTATTAAAAACTGTGAATTTTGTCTCAACAAAATTCACAGCTGTTAATATTGATTGGTGCTGACGCACAACAAGCTATCATCATTGCGAACGGGGCACTGGTGAATGAACGATCGACCGTGGAGCATGATGAGATCAATCAAATCAAATCAAAACTCCCTTTGAACTCCACTTAGGAGAATAGGGAGGCAACAAGAGCTCTCCATTGCGCTCGGTCTTGCGCAATGCTTATCACCTCCTCCCACACCATGTCCATTTCGAAGAAGGAACGTAACACGGTATGAGAGGGTCTTCCACGTCTTCGAGACCCTGATGGGAGGAAAAACAACCTGGGAGCGTGATGAGATAGCAGTATAATAATCGATTTCAAAGAAATATTTGCATAGTCGTGTTAGAATCGCCCACTGCAGGGGCCTATTTTCAATAATGTAGGTAAGTATTTTTTGAAAATAAGGAGATGTATGTCATCGGATTTTTCACTTAATTCGGACAAAAAGTTCAAATAATAAAACGCATGAAGGTACATTGTTTTTTTTTATTATAGACCTCCACCCGGAAAAGGTACATTGTTTGTTTGACCGAAAACTGAAATATTCGTCGCATGAAATTTGAAAAAAAAATCTTTGATTTCCGGTCTTTTTTATTCGTACTTGATAGTATAAACCAAGGTTCCGCACCATTTATTTTATTGAGTTGCATCAACAATATCATTCGTGACGAAAAAATCTAAAATAATATTTTGAATTGCTATTAACATGTTACTAACACAAGACTATAAAAGATTCACATGAGTTTTTATAATTTTTTAACATCAGATGTTCGAGAAAAAAATCACAGTGATTTTAAGTCTGGTTCCACGGTAACGTTCAAAATGTTAGAGCGTTCTCGGAAAATAATATTATACCTTCTGCTTTCCATATAAAATAATTACATTTAGATTATATAACAGGTGGAACATATACCTATCTGTATACCTACCAACATACTATCGTTAGAGTAACTGGTAAAAGACTACTATAGGTATATTCCTAAGTAATTACTCTAATATTCGCCTAGTAACCAAGTGATAACTATGTACCTTTATAAGTGACTAAGGCAACGGTATTGAAAAGGGCTCTTCCTATTTTGAGAAACTATTGAGAATCACACTAGACTAAATAAGGTGTTTAAATCGTAGGTAAGTGGTAGATGGGTGCCTGCTCAAGTGCTCAATGGGATAAAAATGTCATTGTATTTAATTATTGTTCTAAATTAGAATTTGTTTTTCATTGTAACCTCTTATTGTTTTGTTCTGGAATTTTTGTATACGTTCTTCATGGTGATGAAGTTTAGTGTTATTG
Organism: Mystacides longicornis; assembly: GCA_963576905.1. Lineage (NCBI taxonomy): Eukaryota > Metazoa > Arthropoda > Insecta > Trichoptera > Leptoceridae > Mystacides > Mystacides longicornis. The sequence goes on along the minus strand of OY756426.1, from coordinate 27,472,722 downwards.
TATTTGTTTAAAAAATGAAACATTTTATAATCCGATACGATTAGTTCTCATTAATTACACAGGTCTGCAAAAAAAGTGGTTGGTAGACTGGCGGTTACAACGCCGGCTTTCGTACTGTTTGGTGCGGACGTCGTGGTTCGATCCCAGGTGCCAATCATCTTCCTCTTTCACGACACAAGCTTTAAGTAGCTTACTGTAAAAGAGTCAAGGAGTGTATTTGTGTTCACTTTGAGTGAGCACAGATTCATTTCTCAAAAAAAAAAAGTTTTTTTTTCAGCTGCATGATATATTTTAGCTGAATTATATATTTTAAGGTACGCTGATTTCAAAAATATCTTCCATAACTCTCCATCACGTATGTTTTTTTTTGGAAAATTAAAACAAAAATGAGAAAAATCAACTATTTAATACAACAAAAACACATTTTTTTTTAAACCCATAAATCATTGTTTTTGTTATTTAAATTTATACACAACTTCATATTTACTCATTTTCCTTGAGATACGTTTTCTTCTTTTCTTTGATGAGTCTCCGAACTCGTTTTTGGTTTTCCGTTTAAGCATCCAACAGTAGGCCGCTAACATACTGATATCCCATCTTCCTTGCTAAGTTCTCTCGATATCTCGTACATCATGGTGAAATCTTTCACCTTCTTCTTTACTGTAGGCACCCTAATTTCCATGAAAATATTCAATATGGGAGTGTAAAAGTGAACTTTTAAGCTCATCTTGCACTGCGATGTACAATAGTTTTTAATTCGGAATCCTTTGTATTGCCCAAAAACTTCTGCACTATATTTATTAAAACAATCCCATGTTTCTTTTTCGATTTCTCCATTGATTCAGAAAAGAGGTTAGCTCAATCTAATATGAAGAGGTGGCAATGTGACCTTTTCTGGCGGAACCAAAGTTGTATTGATAAAGTTTATCTCGCCAGGAGTTAAACCGTGTCTAGATAATGGATTTTGTCTGTTGAAATATTGATAATCCAACTGCAACACTCTGAAACATGTTCTTTTCTGATGTTATCTACTGAAATTAGGGTGGGAAGACTTAATTTCAATTAAATTCGAAGCTTAAAAATAAAACACAAACTTTCACCTAAATAAGAATTTTACATATAATAAAAAAATAATATTTAGTTTTGTAAAAAAAAAACTAATGTGATGGAATTTTTAAAACACTTTTTTCGGTTTTATAGCTGTAAAATAGGAATGTGAATTTCTTTAAAATATAGTCGTCAAATCTTTGAGAATTATTATCATTCGTTTTTTTTTCTTGTGTCGGAAGCGGGGAAAAAACAGAAAGATAAAAAACCATCAATATTTTAGCTCTGGTTTGTAATAAAAATTACTTCTTTACTAAAACTTATACTATTTCATATTATAGCATAGTTTTCCTTTGACTCTATATTAAGAGTACCTAGGTACTTCACTTCTGATGAAAAAAAAACTTTGAGAAAAGCTTCAAGAGAGGATCAGTTCTAATTTGGTAAAGAGGGTTTTTTGATTTAAACAATAGAAAAACAAAACTTGAAATAGGTATGTTAAAAAAAGTATAATATTATCTAAAACCTTGTTGAGTTAAATATTATGTTTATAATGTTTGAAACCGACATTTTCCCTCAAATAAGAAATTTTATACAAATTTAAAGAAATAAGTTATTTTGAAATCAACATTTTTATTTATAGTTGGAATAAATAATTGTGAATAAGAAAAAAAAAGAAAATGAAGAAAGAATAACGTCGGTAGGCAATAGTAGACTTGCGCAGGAAGAGTGGTTGCTTCCTTCCTGAAAAGACCGGATGTGGAGAAAATCTTTTTATTCCAAATTCCTACATTTTGTCATTCATAATGAATGTTTCCGGTTAAGGACTAGGGGTTGCCTAGCGTGCCGCGGTTTATTTACTTTTACGCATATTTTTGATTTATGTTTTTCCGGTTTTATATTTCGTAAATAGGAATAATATATTATTACCAAGTAATTGGTAGGAAACGGAGGTACCTGCACAGGTGCTAAAGCTGGTCTTGGCAATTCAAGCATAATAACTTATGTATATATAGGTACCTACCTACAAAGTAATAAAATAGTATTTATATGGTGGCCTTGTCAATATAATAGAACTATGAAAACAATGAAAGTAGGCACCAGAATTATGTTACTTGTTTCTTGGTTAAGGCAATTTTCAGCAAAAATCTGACTTTCTAATGCTTGTTGTCCGTCGTCCGACAATACGGCTGTCTGGTCAATAATGCTTCTTGTTACATCGGTAACAATATTGACAATGTTCTAAGTTGACATGCACCGCTACTGTCCGCTGCCGTTATTATAGCAGTACCGCAGCCCTACGAAAACAGACAATAATTAGTGATGTCCTCCACCATCATTATTTCTAGATAACTAAGTTTAACGATTACCTAACGTACCCGAATTTCTTATTCATTCGGATCTCAAACCTGAATGATGGCTTGAGAATCACATTGGCTTGTCTATGCTGATGCATTAATGATAAATGGGATGTTTTTTTCCTTTTTGTGCCGCTAGAGGCGCCCTTGCTAATCCGGTCTTTTGTCAAATTCAGTGTTGCCAACGGGGGCGATTTACTTCTTCTTCTTCTTATGGTCACTCACAATCTAACCTCCAAAATATCATACTAGTTTATTTCAAATTAAACAACTTATATATTATTATACATGATAACTTACAATAGGTTTAGAGTAATCATTGTACATTTTTTACATACTATTACAAATAAAATTGTTCGTATTTTTTTATATACCTACCTAAATACAAATTAAAAAATACAGAACAGAACCCCTGAGATTTATTCTCAAATTTATGCGCAACAAAATCAACAACTTCTTAGCAACTCAATCAACAACTTCTTAGCAACGCAATGGAAAACAAACTTCCCAACGTTGGCATCACTGAAAAAAACATCTCTACGTTGGCAGCACTGAATTTGACAATAGACCTGATTAGAAGTTCTGCCACCTAGTGTGTATTGTCGGAAGCTCCCCAGAAAACTTCCCATTGATGCATTCTAGGTAGGTACTCCATTTTCATATGGTTTCAATCAATCAAGGCTGATTGTTCGTAGTACGGATGTTAGGTACACAAAACAGGTATCGAGCAATTGTGTCTTCGGTGCCACCCGATATAATATGGCAGGTTATTTAAAAACTGCTTCTGGCGCAAAATGTGTATAGCAACCTACTAGAGACGTACCTACACTATTATGCACCTCACGATTCTCTGTCATTACGATTTTATCCATTTCTCAAGGAGGAAAACTGATTCCAGAGAGAAGTATAGCTTCTCGAATTTTGATCTGATCAGAGGATATTTAGTTCAGCTTTGTTTGGCAGTGAGATAAACCTGTTCAGGAAAATTTGCAATTCTAATTTGTGACGAAATCAAACTTTCTAAACACCTTTTTGGTATACATTTTGGCGATCGTCGTCTATATGTTAGGGATTGCAATCCGATCTCATTTTGAATCCGGCCGGATCCAACCGGATTTTCGTCAATCCGGCCGGATCCGATCGGATCCGACCGGATTGAAATATCCTTGATTAATTGACATTTTTAACAATAATGAAGGGTTAAAATAAAACAGCACATAATACGAAAGTAATTTTATAAGGGTATGACTGCTTTTAAATGGTAAAAACTAAAAAAAAAAAAATAGTTTTAAAAGAAAAAAAAATACAATTTAGATTACGTATTATGAAAGTCAAATTCAACGAAAATATTTATTTTAACCTGATTGATTGATCATGATTTGAAAAGAAAGGTTCTCAGAGAACCGACACCACGATAAAGAAAGATTCTCGAAAACTCTCCAACCCATTGTGGAATAAACCATTCGAGATAGAGTTAGAAACCCCGAATTCGGAGCTTCTGCGATATCGAGAACGGCAGGCAATGGGGTAGCAAAGCAATAGAAGGCGTTACTGGAATGATCACGTCAACAAAACGGATCCGGTGATTCTGGTAATTATAAGAGGATGAAATCACATCAACCAAAATACCCTTGGACGAACACTAAAGAGATGGATGTGCAGTTAGACATCCGCGTCGTAGAAGTAATACTATAGGTATTACTTCCGGAAATATTCAGGGACACTCCTATATCGAGAATCTAATGTTTACCAGATAACAATCATAATAGTTTTGCTTTTAAATAGGTTAATATATTTTTTGTTGGCTAATTATAGCTTCATGCTCACGCTATTTTTCTACGAGATGACTTTTCATTGGATAGTCAATGCTATCAATACGATCAGTCAACACTATACTTAACCCCATTTTGGGCACAGGGAGGCAAAAACAGCATTACACTGCGCTCAGTGTGACAGATTTGCCTCCTCTTCTCTTATTACCTTTATGGATACCTACAACAACCCTAATGGAATTGCTAGGGATACGGATTCGAATCCGGTCTGTGTCGAAAAATCCCTAAATATGATTAACCGGATCCGATCTCCGGATCCGTCAATTTGTGCCGGATCCGATATGGGCATTTTGATGCCGGATCCGCCGGAATACCGGATCCGGTTTTCCGGATTGCAATCCCTACTATATGTAGATATTTTAAACAAGAGTTTGGAAATTATTGTATTATCCTTAATCCCATAATATCGTCACACCAAAGCCTGCTTCATCAACTCCGTTTCATTACCTTCGATACATCATATTCAAAAACCTACTTAGATCTTCGATATTTTGGGTGGTAGTTGCTTGGTGGTAATCGATTATCTTCAAAATTTTGCCGTTTAACTTTTGATAATGTAATGGTTGTCCGTATCTAGACGGATAGGAAAAATGTCATAGAACTATTTGAAGACTGTGTATTTCAGGTTCTGCGTTTATCAACGCTCATTTAGACAACTTACCATTTTTTTTAATCAACCCTTTGTTGAGCTTATTGCAGATTACCCAAAATTTAAAGAAAAATCTCTTACTTTATTACAAACTACGTAAGTTTCTACGAGCATAATCAAAGATTTTTTTAATGCCGATTGTTTTTTTATTTTTGACAAAATGTAAAAGTACGTTAACGCAAAGCATAACGTAATTAACAAACATGAAACTTGATCCTAATCCTTACATGAAACTCCACTTATATGTAAGCCCGACTCTGTGTTTTAAATTATTCAAGGAGCTTGAAAAATTCAGCGGGATAACTTTCTTTCTTTTATAATTTTGATGGATGAAAATAATTATTCTTCTAAATCCTTACATTAATATTTAATGATACGGAAGATTAAATCTATCTTCAGCTCTTTATACATAAAGAAAAAATAACAACTAAGTTAACAACGTTCGCCATTAGGTGGTAATGTTTGTCTCCGAAACTCCTAATCATGAGAATTCTCAACATGTTCAACATGTCGAAAAATCTCATGTATGCAACAAGTAGAAATTTAATAATAAAATGAAAAATAGAGATAAAAGTTGGAAATTGTTGAGAACAAGAGAGTAACCAAATTTAAAGACTGCGAATTCGAATTTAAAACAATGATAAAAATGACTTTTAACCAATGTCATTCCAACTGATGCATCTGTTTCAAAGCACATATTTTCCATCCGAATTCTGTCAATCGCACCAACTATCAAACAACTGATACACTGTCAAACAACAATTTGGTTTCAAAAATTAGATTTTCGCATTTAAATTTATAAAAAAAATGCGATTCAATATTCAAATTAGAAAAAATCTTGAAAAAAATTCCATCAAAAATTTACGTTCCCATATTATAATAATAAAATAATAATAAACAATAAAAAATAATATATAAATAACAAACAATATATAAAAGATAAATATATATATATATATATATATATATAACAAACAATATATTATACATATTGCACGGCTAGTTGGCACAAAATTCACTCGGAATCAACGCAATAATTATTAAATGTATACATACATACATTCTCCCTTTAAGGCACCCCGCACACCGCAAGCCAGCCCGGTGGAGACCAATCCGCAGCAAACCCGACCCGCACGAAACCGACCTCCTAGCTCGATCGAAGCAATCAAACCAAAAAGCCGGCCCCGGACAAATCAAGCCCGCCGCGAACTACCCCCAAACCAACCCACAATGCTGGAGGCCTAAGCCCCACTCAGGAGCATAGGGAGGCATCAAGAGCTCTCCATTGCGCTCGAAGGCGTTCGAGGCTCATGTGCCTTTTCTGACCAGTTGAGGTTTATGGACGTGAAGTGGTTAACCTCACGATCCCGATCTGATTTTTCGATTTCCTGCCTCTTACAGGATGCTCGAAAGATCAGCAAAAAGAGCAGAGGTGCTATTCTTCGCCGGCAATCTCACAGCATGTATACAACATAATAATAGAAATTTTTGAATACCTTAGTGTAACTTTTTTTTAGAAGTTTTTGTTTTGTAATGAGGCACAAATCATTCTTTCAGGATGTAAAAATAATAATAAAGAGTATGATGAAAAAGTATATGTATGTATATTGCATACTCGGACATTTATTGTGTAGATGTCAAAATTATAATAAATAAAAAAATATACCTGCTGTCATAAAGTTGATTCTCCCTCCCGAGTAAGGTCCTAGGTACCATGTGATACCGGGACGTTCCACAGGGTATTTATTTATTCATAAATAAATTTCACGTCAAATAAAATAAGGTTTACTTGGATATAATGTTTATAGTCACCTACGTGGAAAGGTGGCGCTTCTTGACGGCTATTTTTCTGAGATATTTATTATACAGGTAGAAACAATGTATTTATTTTTTACAAACCAGCTTTCCCGACAGACGTTGTCCTGTAGTCCTTACTATGTACTTATATTGATTTCGAATTCGTAATTTGTATAAATTTTTATTTTTAACGTATTTTTGTATAAAAATACGTTTAAAATATGTTTGAATGTTAAAAAATTATTTCTGAATGCTCCATTCATAAAAAAATCCATAAAAAATATATAGGTATATGTTTTGTTTTAGGTTTTCGCGGGTAGTATTATATGACATTTTACCTATTTTCGGTTCCCCGCGAAGTTTTGAGTCGGTGTTCGAGCTTTCGACCAGATCTCACTGGTCCTTTTCAAGAGCTGCTCGAGCACCGACTCAAAACTACGCGGAGAACCGAAAATAGGTAAAATGTCATATATATATGTGTGTGTGTGTGTGTGTGAGGGTGTGTGTGAGGGTGTGTGTGTGTGTGTGTGTGTGAGCGAAAGTGTAAGGTTGCAGCTTGTTTAATTTGCTACATAGATGGCGCTTGTTTGACATCTTCCCTAATCACAAATCGAGTAGTATTGTCGTATTTATTTGTGGACATGGAAAAATATTTTGTAATCTCTAATCTCTCTTTGGCTTCGATAAAATAAAGACACGTTAAAACAGAAGAGTTTTTTTATACATCTCAGACCGCACCAAGGACATCTCAGCGCAAAATTACAACCAGTCATCAGGTAAACAATACTTTTGTTGACGTCGTCATAAATAATAATATCGAAGATGATATTAAAATGAACAATAGATGTTTTATAGTAAGCATGTATTGTGCTTCAAATGGATCTTTTAAAAGATCATTGGGAGTTCAATGTTTTCATGTCCAAACGAAGAAGAAAAAGTTTCTCATCGGATTGCCATAGTGAATAATATTATATAATATAGTTTACTAAGTGACCATTAGAATATAGGCATTTGAATCAACACTACACTTCCTGTCAATACCTACTGTCACAAATCAAACATTAACACATTTCGAGCCAAAATTCATACTCTTCGAATTTTCTATTATATAAAATGGTGAGTTATTTTCTTTGGTCATCGCATCATGTGGCTGGACCAATTTCGCTTATTCTTTTTTTTCGTGTTGGCTTTTATCAGGAGATGGTTCTTATGAACGAAAAATTAAGAAGGTTGCGAGGAAAACTAGAAAATTAAAGAAAACTCTAAGAAGGTAACCTTAATAGTACGTTTTACCATATATTATCTTTTATTCCAATTTTGAAATTTTGACACGAACTGTCAATTGTTAGATAGCTGGTGCGATTGATAGAATGTGGATGGAAAATACATGGTTTAAAACAGATGCATCGGTTGGAATTACATTGGTCAAAAGATAATTGATTCATCACCATACAAATTCGAATTCAATATTCATTCTTAGGAACACAGGACAACGTCTGTCGGGAAAGCTAGTCAATAATAAATCTGCCTTTTCTAAACAGTTCTTATATCAGCGTTTCTTGGAATAAGTTTTTCCGAGATGCATACCTACATTTCCTCGTTGCTTCCTAGCGCTTAATAGGAGCGAGTCTCGAACTCAGTTTGTCCATAAATTTCTCTCATAATTTTGTTTGCAGTTTAGGATCTTGGCATCTTCAATAAATTCATTAATCTCCATCAACTTAACCAGGACCTCTATTCTGTAGCAAGTGTAGGGTAGTCACTTGAAAAAAAGGTGACTAAAAGTGACTATTAGGCGATACATTTTGTATGAAAAACGTCTATATGCGATTCTAGCATTCGATACGTATAGACGTTGTGAAGTGACTACCCTACACATTTGCTACAGAATAGGGGTACAGTTCAATCGGGTTCAACATCATCTAGCCACCGTTTCAACACGATTATCGTTCACAAGTAGGTATACAATAATTATATCAAAGGATCTATGTATTCTACGGCGTAAATTAGTTTCGTTTTTGATATTTATGATCTTTACAAAATAGTACCTACCAAGTATACATAACATGTCACATCAAGCATTACTCTATCATAATAATAAATGAATCAATATTTATTTTCCATCCACTATTTATGCTTTGATGGCTGAAGTTAATAAGGAAAAAAGTAAACGGAATTTACATTTCTGGAATTGTTTTAAATAATCTAGGTCTGTATTTTGTATTGTTTTGTAATGAATTTGTTAAATAATCCAACCATAGTCCCTTCACAATAATGGCGGTGGTGTTGAAGTTGGTAGATAGACGTGTAGCAGAAAGGTTACGTATTAAATTTCATCATTGTTTGTATTTCATTTAATATGTGTTTTCGTTGAATCTTATTACCTACTTTACAATACAATGCTGTGTTTTTTCCTCAAGGCTGAAGGGAGAATTCACCTGATTCCGAACAAGTTCCATAATTTTTAGAAAACATTTTAGGCATCTTGATTTGAATAACATTTTATACGATTTGTTGCTTTGGGAGTACCTATTAAACTTAAATAAGTTTAATACTATAATGAAACAATTTCTTCCACTTTATTTTTTTTTTTCAAAGTTTTATTTCCGATTTTGAGGTTAAGTAAAGATATGCAGAATCTGAGTGTGAACAGTCTAATCATAAGGCTGCATTCTAACAATACTGTTCGGTGGATGTTCTCTTATTAATGTTCTTGGTTTCTTTTTGCTTTCTTATAGATCACCAATTCTCAAAGTAGGTGCACAGAGTGACATAGCATAATTCACTGGTAGGTATAATTCATATCATTTTCAAAAAAATTTCAATGGAATTCCTTTATTGGAGTTTCCAATTTTAGATTATGTTTTCTATTACATATTTCACAATACACTTAAAGTACCTATTTCGTAAATATTAAGTAAGTACGTAGTTTTGTAAAAAAAAACTGTTTAACAAAAGTTACCAAATTAAAAGCATCGTTTGAGGAAAAAAATAATTTTAACATTAAAACCCATATCTGCCCAAATTTCTATTTTGTGATTTTTCGATTTTTTCTGCTTAAGTGACGTCTAAATAACATGGAAAAATAATAAAAAAAATATTTTTTGAAAAATAAGCTAGATTTCACACATACTATATATAGTAGGTTGGGCAATAAACAAATAATATGTTCCTTTTTATACTCACATCTGCCCAACCTACTAAATATAGTATGTTGATAAATAAATGTGTGCAGAAAAATAAATAAATGATTTAAGCATTTCAAATAATTTTTAAATAGTAGATACATTCATATTTTTTAAAATGAAATAAAAATAAAAAGTAAAAAATGTTTGAAATTTTCAAAAATACCTACCTACTTTGTAACAGACGAATTCCTGACTTTGCGACAGTAATCGACAAATTGAGGAATAACTTTTATTATTTTAAAGTTTTACTTCTCCAATTGCTTCTAATAATCGTTTTTAAAGTGACCTACTACATATAGTAGGTTGGGCTGATATGGGTTAAGAATTACATAAAATATTGAACTTCATAGCTATTAGATTCAAGGGCATGAAAATGCGTAAATAATCAGATAATAGAACCAGTTTTTTTTTTTCAAAAAAAAAAGTTCAACTACATAACCGAACATAACCGAAATGAGTAAGTTTGTTTCGAGAGTTGTTTTATGGAAAAAAAAATACCTTGCTGCGGGCAACTCTATTTAGCCGAGTCACTCTTTAAATAAATAAATAAATAAATCTTTAATACACAATATTCTCAAGTTTTCTAAGTGGATGGATGAAAGTTGACACGTTGAATAAGGCGATTCTTCCTCGAGGATATGTAATTTGAGAATAACCCTAACCAATAAAACCAACTTGATTATTATCACATCAAAACAATATTATTATTGCGGCAAGGAAACACGCGTGTATGCCGGCGGTAAGAGAATTCCTCCCATATAATTATTTAGGCAGCGAATAAGGTACCTACTGAACATAGTACACACATACATACAATGATAATAAGTAACCTTTTAACGATGAAATACGAGATCTCTTAATTACTTCTCGTATCCTCTTGTCTGCTAATAGCCTTAACTAACTGCGCCGCTGTTGTATTGTGAAAATATTATGTACATAATAATGTGTTATATTAGTTCAAAACTTCGCAAATTGTGCGAACGTGAGAAAGGGTTGAAGCAGGTCCATCTTCATAAAGTAAAGTGCGAGTTCTTTTGAAACTATTCATATAGTAGGGGAGAAGGAGGCAGATTTGAACGGGGGGCACTTTTGAACATTAGACTTATTTAATGAACGCATTAGTATATTTCATTTATGATTTTTTTTTCGTAATGGCAACACACTACTTGACATCTGTCACTTTAAATCCAGCCAGAATTTGTGTCACAGAGGTATCACAGCCGTGTGTCGTTTTTCGTCAACAAAAGTAAATAATTTCAAAGTTTTTTATAAGGATTTAAGGATTCTCTGTTGTTAAACAGGTGAGTAATCAATAATGTTTATATATAATTATTAGATTATCTGTATTATTTCATAAAAAACCGTTGATATTTTACGTTTCTTTACCAAATAAAAATGGTTTATTGTCAAAAAGTGCTATTGGGGTAAATTTGAACAAATTTTATGGGGCACATTTGAACATGTTCAAATGTAAGATTTTTGGAGACAAAACCAAGTTGCATTGCTGCAGCAGTTGCAAAAAATATTTGCACTTAAATTGTGTGACTAAATCACACAAAAAAAAATATTAATACCCATTTAGACGACAGTGATTTTGACGACAGTTATTTTTGTGAAGATTGTTATAAAGTAAGGTCAAATTCAGATGATAGCGTAGATTCTGAAGAGTTGTTTATATTGGCTAAAGTACCTACCTATTATATTTTAAAGACTTGACTTCAGACATCAGCTATCATAAAAAAATAATTAAGAGTTTTCTTAAGAGCACCCAAGCGTTGTTGGTTGGAAAAGTACGCACAAGAGAATTCTGGCGACAGAACTTCGAAGCGGTGTCTGATAAACGAGCGTATAGATGTAAGGCTTGGGGAACACTTCCTTTATCCATTGTGGCCTGTCCTACATAAAACAAAAATGGACGTTTCAAAATGGTAGAAAATCTTTGACAGTGATGATGCGTGTTCTGTTTCGCCTGACTCTATGAAGGTCTGATGGTGACTGATAGTTGAGCGCCATTGTGCGATGTGGCAGGCTGCTACTGGGTAACGACATCATGGAGAAACGCTATTGGTGGATGATGTCGTCATAGAAATATGACAAATCAATTTATGTTGCGGTTTGCTGGAGTACCAAAATTAAATTGTTACACGGAAAGGTTGAACACAAAATTTGTTTTCAAGATCTCAGAATCATTCTATCATTGTAAATGACTGCTCACACCCTTATAGATACTCTGTTAGATGAATAAATACATTAACAATAAATACTCTAGGTACCTATATATAAATAAATAAATAATCCACAAACCTTCTTCAGGAGGTCCTGGTAAAAGCATGGTTTCATCCTTGTACCAGGCTGTAACGGAGACGTAGTCGTTGACGGCAAAAGGGATGATGCAAGAGAGAACAGCGATTCCTCCAACAGATGCGCGGGACCTTCCAACGTGCACTGTCCAATCTTGCCACACAACTGGAATCAAAAGAAAAAATAGTGTTAAATTACTCATTTAATTTAAACTTCTGCGGCTAAGAACATTGAAAAAATAGAAATTAGTTGATAACTTTCTTTATGGGCATTATTATAAACTTGGTCAAATCATGTGGTCATTTTGTATTAAAACATGGGTGATGTTTTTTTAAAAACCTGTCTACATGCAATCAAGATATCGTTTTCATTTCAGAAGGCTGGCAAGACAAAATAGATTAACAAATGCATGTTCTTCTACTTCTTTGCTCCATAAAAAGGAAAATTTAGAATTGTGGTGAGACTAAATATGAATTTACACGATTTTATTAACAGAGAGAGCAACTCAAAAGATATTTGATGTTTTTTTTTATACAAAAATAAACTTTATAAATAATGTACAGTAATGAAAAGTATCTTTGTTGATGGCGACTGTATGAAATAATTGTTAAAATTTTAGTAAAAAAAGCTATATAACTAACTAATTTTGAATACTAACTTTACGCCGAAACAATTTATCTTTACGATTTGACCGATAATCGCTAATTTTCTAAATCTTTTTATCAGTATAATTCTAAGCTAACAATATAGGATTATTTTCCATTTTCTTGATGTAAAATCAACAGAACCCTATTATAGAAATGAACTCACACAGTTGTTGAGATTCTGAAGAGGGCGCATTACAAGCGTTCGTATAGCCACTCTGTTACCATAGTCTCGTCAAGTAGATCCTCTTTGGCAATCAACTTAGTATCGTAACTATCAAAGAGTTGTGTCACTTACACAGTGTACACAACAAGAGTAAAAAGAGAGGTTTAAGTAGTGTCTTCATACTGTGTGTGAGTGTTTTCATCTCAGAAAAACCCAAGTAGGTAGGTAACTGCGTGTTTATAAGAAATTTTGTCGCCGTTTCAGCAAAAGGGAGAAATATGGGAAGGAAAATTTTTCTCGTTTGCTGGTCAGTTTTTCCATAAATTGTAACGGGTGATACATATTTAAAATTTTCACATTTTTTTTATTCAGATACCCGTTTCAAACTAACAGAAAAAATCGACCTCGGTAGCCTAGTTGTACTAGCGTGGACTTCAGATCCGAGGTCCCTGGGTTCGATTCCCGATCGGGTCAGAGTTTTCTAAGTGTTTTTTCACTTGAAATTTCTACCCGGGGTTGGCCTGTCTCAGATTGGACGGGACCGGTTGACTGGAAAAAATTGCCTCAGGCAATAAGTTCCGCCGGCTATACTGACACCTTTGTATAGAAAAGTGTTATATATTATTATTATATATAATATAATACTACATTAAGTAATTAGAAATACCACATCTTTAATATTTTTGATTGTAGGTATCGTAAATAAATAATAATCAGTCAAAGATCCCTCTAAGAGCATATTTTAGGTAACCAAAAAAGAGCTTTTTAATCCAGAGGTGCGATAATCTCCTGAATCATGTCCAAATACCTCAGCTCTACTCCGAAAGAACTAGATATTATAGGAATCGGATATTTCAGAAACCCCATAATTCAGGAATTATAGGAATCGGATATTTCAGAAACCCCATAATTCAGGAATTCTTAATTAGTCAGGTTATTGACTGACATGTAAGACTATCTTAGAAGAACACAAAAACGTAAGACACCCATTTTGAAGAAAATCAGTGTAACTTATAGTGTTTCTAAATACCATATTCAATTCCTATTAACACTTCAGAGCCCGCACCCCGGAGATTCCCCGATTAGGACAGTTATTTTGAAATTTCTAAAATTTGATTAGTTGTACGACCCTGGGCTGGGTCCTATATATATATTTCGGAAACAACATTGGCAGTAAAATTTAAATAGATATAATATATTTTTAACAGTAAATTTATATTGTGGTTATAGTACAGTAACTTTATACATCACCGTATGCGTTAAATCCGGTAGTTCTGATTTTTTGCGGACTTGTTTATGATGTTGGCCTGATGAATAATCCAAGTTTGTGACCTCGAGCGCCGAACGAAACAGTATTTTTTCAAATTTTGGCGATTAAAACCATTTTTTGAAAAAATCTTTTGAGGACGTTTTTAAAGTTGACTGAATTTGCTACAATATGATACTAGAATTGTCTCTTTAAACTCAATAGTTTTTGAGATTAAGTCTTTCAAAGTTTAACATCTTTTTCGAACTTTAGAACTAATATTATCTTCATCCCGCTTGAATTATTAGAGTGACATCTAATATTGCAAAAATCAGAACTACCTGATTTAACGCATACGACCCCATGCCCCATACATTCAGGCGACAAAGTTACTGTATTATTACTGCGAAGATTAGTTATTTGTGGGGCTAGTACGAGTTAAGAGCTTACTGCCTGCTAATAAGCGCTTATTAGGGCGCAAATACATATTGTTTTAACATAAAACGATCGAAAGGTTCAATCATTTTGTATGGAATGTTTTTTGAAACTCTTTCAATCTTGTACTTGGGGTTCTGCGATCCAAATTCATTTAAAAGAGCTAATGTTATCGACAATACAACACCACTTTCACCATTGGTAGGTATATTAAACTAGAAATTATCGTTAGGTACTCAAGAAAACGCAATTATTTCTTCTCTACGTGAAAACGCTATAATTAATTTATACATTTTAAAGGTATACCTATTTATCAAATAATTATCGAGTCTCAGATGTAATCATGAAAATATCGAACATCAAAAACTTTATTTTTAAAGAGTTGTAAACTATTTACATAAGTAGGTAAGTTAGTAAGAGTTATAGGTTGTTTATAGGTAAATTATTATTTTGTTCCCACGTATTAAAAATATTCCACAAAAAAAATATTTGTTATATTATCAAAAAGCCGTGAAAGCTTCGTGTGACACGCAAAATACTGTTTTTTTTTTGTTCGTAATAATATATTATAAAAGTTTTCACAGGTTCGTCTCTTCCGACATACACGGTAAGTAGGTAAAGTGAAAACTTTTTTTAATATTGTAAAAAGGAAACATCGGGTCAACATAGAGGTGACGTCTTAAAAAACACAAACATAATATTCCTTGTTATCAAAATAATGAAAAAAAAAACCACCAAGGGTGTGTGTGTGTATTTTTTACAAATATTCTGTAAGTGATGTTTCTATTTAATACATAGATATTTTTTACTTATTTATTTAATTTTACATAGATTAATTACTATCCCACCTAGTAGGTGACAAACCCAAGGTTTTGAATTGGCAAAATGCAAAAAAGAGAGATTTTACCTTTCGAAATATATTTTTTTTTCAAAAGAAACAGTTTTTTTGTCAAAACAAGTTGGATAGGTATAAGTATATTTTAATAAAATATTTTATAGCGAAAACGGACAATGGGTTTGGATTGAATAGAAAAAAAGTTCACTCTGTTAAAAACACAGAAAGGTTGTAACAAAAGACATTATTTAATTATAGAAAGAAAAAATAGAATAAAAAAAATCTACCTGCGGAGAATAAAGAGAAAACTAAAAAGGTGTGAATATTATTATTGGGAAAGATTATTCAATATTCGGGTAAGGACGAGAAAAAATTAATTATCTCTGTATGTCTCCACGAACTTTTAAGGACCAAATCGATAAAAAGGATATTTTCTTCTACGACTGAGGTGCGTCTTTTGAGTAAAAGTTTCAAAGAAATTAGCAGATTTCTAAAGTAGACAGGCATTTCGTTTTCTTCAATACGATAAATTCTTTTTCGAATTTCCTTTTTCTTCCATTCATGAAATGAATTCAAATCAGTTTGACAACTTAACAACTTTCTTTACAATAATAATCTTTTTATAGGTAGGAACGTAAATTTTGTTTTCTGTTTTCAACCAGCTTATTTTCAATTCTCCTAAATTGATCTCTTTGTTTTTATTGAGCTTTATTACAAAGCTTGTTTTCGAATTCAAAAAAATCTTATATTTAACTGAGATACTGAAATCTCCGCAACTCACGTTATTTTTCTCCTTGTCAATAAGAATTGAAGGTTATCTTTTAATTTTATCTTAAATAATTTATTATGCAAGGCTTCTCTCATTTTCGTCTCGCTTCAGATGAAGTTCCTAAGACTTGTATCTGAAACTTTGCACTGTTTCTGTCGAATTCTAAAAAAATGATGAAATGAGAGTTAAAGGTATGGGAGGGCGCAATCCTTATTAGTTAACCCATAAATCGAACCCTCGGTATCTATTCTAATGTCTTATACGATTGTCAAAACACTTATTATTTCTTATAAGTATGTTGAACTTTCACAGATGAATTGATATCACAGTGACATCAGACCATAGACAACAAAGAACTCCCTATGGTGGATAAAATGAAGAAAAGCGTTGATCTGATAGTCATAAAATTAATCGATGTTTTTTCATAGTCTCCAATTCGAATCCTGTGGATTGGTTTGCAGCAAAGTCCTTCTATTCCTCTCTTTTTCCGCTCTCCTCTTCAGCTCGATACAAGCGCTCCCTGGTGTTAGATCTCTCAATTATCCTCAACTATTTTGAAGTGGCGCATAATCCGTGCATATATGTACACAAACGTACATCATTATACTTATCTGGATACTCATCCCCTCAAGCTAGACCATCTGAAGTCGCTTAGAGTGGAAAATTTGATAAAATTATTTCAATTAAGACCACCCTCGACTTTCCCTTATACATCATATCTTAATACTTTTTTATTTATCTCATTGATTCACGACTTTATAGCCTTGCGGGGGAAAAGCGCTCTTTACACATGACCCTACTCTTCGAAGCTAAATTAAAATTTATGTATGTACATAATATGTGATACGTAACAGTAGTACCGGTTTATTTTTGGATTTATTTTGAGACATTTTAACCAAAAAAAAAACTAATATCGATTGTCGTACGCACAGATAACAACTGTCTAAAGAGGTACTTATTTGAATACAAAATTTATTTTTATAACCTGCCTTACGTAAATATAATCAATTTACAGAATATAACCTTTCACAGGTAAACAGTTCTATCGTTAAACAGGTAATAGGATTAATAATATTTTCCAATATCAACAGGCATGATTTATTTGTTTGTTTTTCCAGCGAAGCAATTGGCTTACGCACCTTGGAAAAAAAGTCCGTCTAGGTACCTACTTAATTATGCTGACGCTGAAAATAGTATAGAAAAAATCCGTTTATAGCTTAGGATATTACCGCTATTGACTTGTAATAAGTAGGTACTTTCTCGTTTTTTCCCATTGTCCAATATATTTGCCATTGTCCGATTATAAGCCGCTGTCATGGTTTCACTGACGGTTTTCTTGCCGATGGGTTTATAGTGCAGAGCTTTTAATTTGATCGTGTCTTTCACGATTCTGGTGGTATCAGCGGTAGCAAGCGGTAGATCTTCAAGCATTGCTTCTTAGCCTTCAGATGCCAATAGCAACTTAGATCTAGATCTTGGTCATGGTACACTCATGCACATTTTCCTCAACACTTTTGACAGCAAAGAATGAAAAATATAATCTCAGAGAGAACATGGCGGATGATACGAAAAGACCAATGAACGAGCCAATTTTGCTGGATCACACTTGAGAGCGGTTCGTACTCCCGTGGCAAGCAAGTAAACTTATAATACGAACATGCTGTTACATATAAAAAATCCTTTCTTATAAAACAATTATGTAGCATTTTCATTTTTCACTTATCTTTAATTATCATAGGTGGGCTAGCTACAAATGTCTGAATTACATTTTTTATACTTAACTTACGTTATTTTTTTTTTTATACAAATGGTCTATGGTATATTTTATTAAAATAAACATTTACGTAGAATCCTACCTGACCTGCTTCTGGAAAATGGGGGAAAGGATTCCGATTTTTTTCCCAATTACGCTAATGGCTTTTATTATGTGGGCTTTTTACATTACCTATAATATAAGTAGTTATTTGAGTGTATGATGTTGATTTACACGAACGTCAAATCTCCTGATTTCGTCTAAAGCAAAATACTGACTCTCAAAAGGTATCTTTTTGTCAAATACCACATTAAACCAACATAGCAGCGAGTTTTCTGAAATTGAAGAGAAGTTTTCATTATTTATACGCATACATACCTACAGGCAACGAACAGTTTAACTTGGTCAAACAATATATTCTTTTATATTTTATTAACAACTATGATATCTTTTTCTCTATGGAAATACACGTCATTGTCACATTAAAACACATAAAAAAACTGTAGATTATTTTAAGCTAGATTTGATATGGTTTGAGTGATATTACTTAAGTCTAGCTAGAGGGTGGGAAGTTGTCCTAGTGGTCCACCACAGGTAACGCAGATGGACAACAAATAGGTGCTGCTACACAGCAATGGCGCAAAAAATGATAAAGAAAAAAGAAATAAAAGACAAATACAGTTATTCAATTTTATGATTTTAAATAATTATAGGTATAATTTGACATTTTTGGATTCTTATTACTTATTTTTATTGTGTGAAATTTTTAATTAAAGCGCCATTGACACCATACGCATATATACGTCATAGTCTAGCTAGAAACGATATGTGGAGAAGTCTAACTCTCAATATAGTGTACAGTTTGCTCCACAAGGAATATGTACGTATGACCACGGATTCTTCATTTGTTACTCCACTTAAAGGCATAGGAAGGAAAAAAAAGAGGCGTCTACCGTGCTCGATCTTTCATGGCATCAATGGCCACCTCAGGGTGAGAGGTTCTTCTTCGTCTCCGCGACCCTGATGAGAGGAAGAATGGTGCTCTCACCAGTCAACTGTAATTTGGCATGTTGACACAGCCAAGTCCATTTTCCCCCTAATGAGGCAGGCATAATATAGCATCGTTCGTGATGCGATGGTACCATCTTATAACCGAAATTATTCTGGAGCAACGTATACCTATATCAACTACCTAATACTGATGACGACTAATACTGTTCGATTTTTAAACGGTACGAACAAAGCACTAAGGGCTTAAGACCGTCTTCTACTGTTATTTCAATTCTGGCTCGTCCTCCCATGCAGAGACGGTAATCACTGGGCCAACTGCCCTGACGTTAATTCCTTCATAACTCTTTGAAGCACTTTGTTTTAAACGCGTCGACTTTTTGAAATAACGGTAATGGTTGAATAAATGAAGGATGATTAAAAGGTTAACGATTAGCATTTTAAAGAATACAAAAAAAAATACCAAAGTAGGTATTTAAAATAAAATATATTTTTTAGAAAAAACTATGAACAGGAACAAAAATGAGTTTTCTATTGGGCTTAAAGAATAATATTAGAATAGACAGTCGTGGAATTTATTTAATTTTTTTATTCAGAACTCTTACCCTAGGGATGGTCTCTTCTGAAACGTATTTTGTCCTACACAAGGTTACTGTGTCAGGCTGAGGAGGGGTACTGCTTTCTTTATACCTACGTACAAACATATTGAAAATAAATGTAACCGAGGGTTGGATTCGACTGATTTAAGAGCACTTTATCCATAAATTACGATCGGATCTCATCCGGAAATGAATTTTAAACGCAGTACCTTTAAGTCGGTTACTATTATGTAAGTACAACGTAGATAAAACTTTAAAATCATTAATTTTATTCATATAGTTTGAAAGATTTATGTTTTTTGAATCACGCATTCTTTATCCAGCATTAAATTACCTTAGCCGAATATAAGCTTAATTTTGCGTCTGTTAATGTATGGATATAAAACACTTAATAGTTTTTACAAAAGTGTAAGAAGGTACCGAAAGGTTCTTTCTATTAAAGGAGTTATTATAAGAAACAACTACGTCTCACTACAAGCTAAAAAAATCAGTTCATAATGCATAATCAAGGATTTTTAATGTAAGTAAGTAGATATTGACAGAGCATAAAAACAACGTTTCCATACAACACTTCGTTCTTACTTCTTCTCTTCCAAAAACAAGCACAATATTTTGTTTTATTGACATTCATTTCCCAATTTGGTAAACAAGCGACGATTCTTGCAAATCACTTTCAATTATGATTTTTGTTTAATAAAATAATTTTGAAATTTATTATTCTTCTAATAACAGTTGAAAAGGGCAATTGGCGTTTACGAAATAAAATATAAATGAAAATATTGCCTTTTTCTTTTTCTTATTATTGGTTTCATTTTTATCTACCATGTCGGATATGGTTGCTTTCACACTTATTGTGGCATAACTATAATAGTTAGACATATGCTGTCGTTATACTTTTTGTAAATAATGATGTCTTCTACAAAATTGTTATACATTGTTTTATTCTATCATCATTAGTTTTCACAGCGTTCGCGATAAAAATAATATTTTAGGTAAATTTTTTACACCTTGGGTTATTGGAGTTTTCGTAGGTTACCAATTTTTTTTGGAAATTCAATATAGCCTATGTTCACCGGGGATAGTGTAGCTTCCCAAAAGTGAAAGAATTTTTCAAATCGGTTCAGTAGTTTTGGAGCCTATTCGATGCAAACAAACAAACAAACAAAAAATCAAATCTTTCCTCTTTATATATTAGTATAGATATATGTATTGAAAAGTTGTTGAATTTGACATAAATAAATCATTATTTTTTTAGTAACGTAAAAAAGTTTGAATCATTAATTATTTGAGAGCTCTTATATCCATCCCTCAAACCCCAATATGAAAACGTTATAGAACGATTAATAATCGTTCAGGAACGAAAACAATATTTTTTTTTTCATTGTTTATCATAAAATAATCTTGTTGTGAAATATGGTTTCATTATTTGATTAATTTCAAAATAAAAACATCGTAAATTTTAATATAAGATACCTATAACTTTCGACATTAAATCAATACAAAATAATCCGACGAAGAATGTTTTGATTTTATAAGATTTACCGACATACCTTGTTTATTAACAACTAACTTTCCCGACAGACGTTGTCCTGTGGTTCTAGCCCGATGTGTACATGATGTGCACTGTGCCCCCGTTAAACAATACAAAATTAATTCGATTGAAATAAGCTAATAAAATAATAACATTGAACTATTTCTGAAACATCCATATTCAAAGCTCTGGCGGGAACAACTTGAGAAAAATGCGCTCGGGCACACGCCCTACCTCGCCTATTGCATGTGCCCGATAATATTGTTAACTTTGTATGAACATTTTCTAAAACTATCGAAACGGTGCGGTGGAGTAAGTGGGATGGGCTACTGTAAGAGCGTATGCGAGAATGAGAGGGAACTACCCGCGATGTCGTGGGTGCGTCCCAGTAACCTTTCCATACAAACTTAATTATTGTATTTTTACATCATTTGTTATCCATTTTTTATCTTTTTAATAGTTATTCTGTTATCCGAAGCGGAGAAGAATCCAATAAATCAAACATCAGAAGAATCTGTTGAGCCAATCTCGAGTTATAAGTGTTCGCACTAACCCGACTTTAATTATTTTTAAAGTAGATTTTATCCATGACTAGCTTTCCCGGCAGACTTTGTCCTATCCTTACTATATCGGATTTGAATAATTTATATAATGATAAATTAATAATTTGACCATATAATTCCGACCGATGCATCTGCATTCTGTCAATCGCAACGACTTATAAATTAAAAAATCTAAAAGTATATATTATAAGAAGATTACCTAAGCTAAGTTTTATTAATTTTTATAATGTTCGGCGCAACTTTCTCAATTTTTTCTTTCATAAGAAGCTTCTCCAGACAACAACAAACTACCCCCTAGAAAAATAATAAGAAAAAAACGAGGGTACGCGACATATATTATGTATATTCAACGCAGAATATAGAGGGGCAATGAAGAAAATAATTCTGGTATGCACTTTTGAGGAGAATGAACTTACCAGACTGCTTGTAGTTGTAACCTCACCAACAACAAAAAATGATCTTTGTTGTAACAAATATGACTTTCTATTCGATTTTCTATTATTATAGGTACCTATAACGTATTATTTTCTCACCGAATTAATAATATGAATATTTGGAAATCGAATTTAGCCAAAGCGGCCCAGCCATTCCTGAGTTTTAGCGAGATACATGCACAGCAATTTTTATATACAAAATTACAAATAAAAAAAAATGTACCTACTGCGTACTTTTGTTAATAAAAATCTTCGTATTGAATTCGTGTTTCTATACATTTCGTTACAGCGCGAAACACGCTTTCATACGTTTTAATCTTTTTTGTATATTTTTTCTGTATTTTATTATATACACTCCCAAATGGGGGGGGGGGGAGGTTTTGTATGTATGTATGTTCACCACTGTGACGAACAATTAAAAGTGTCAATCAGTTTGATGAATTAAACACGGCGATATAGCGTGTCTGCCGTCACGAACAGCGTTATAAAAAAATACCAGGGAATTATAAAAATGAAAGGATAAAAAATATCTTCCACAAAAGCCTATTGTATGTCGCTGCCTGTGTACGGAGGTAGTTCAATATAAAACACATTCAGGGTCTCTGATATTATTTAATCTAGCTGAGGGCTAATTGTCGATAACGGTGTAAATAAAATAGGCTTTTGCGACGATAATAATAATTATCTTTATGGCTTTTATGTGATTGGTCAAAGGATTTTGATGGATTGGATTTATGATAATAAAAGTCTATAAAAAAGCTAAGTGGATTTTTTTTCATCTTTTGATATAATTTCTTCTGTCCGAGAGTGTGCGGAACTGAAACTCATCAGTGCTCATTACGATTTGTTCTATTTTTTATGGGGTTTGAAGTATTAGTATAGTAAAACAAGTATTGTAGTTTTCTGCTGCAAATAAATAATTTTTAAAGATCTTGTTTCCGAACTTATTATTGAAAAATTTTTCTCTATTAAGTATTGAACATTATTTTCACATAATTTTAGGGAATGAAATATAATTGGTGTTTGAGAGTTATTATTTTTCAAACAAGGTGTTGATTTTAATTATTTTTTTAACTTTGAAAATAAGATAAGTTGTTGCGAAAATCGGTCGAAATTCTGTGTCGTTATGCATCCTTGAAATAGGCCGACAAAATCCTGACTCATGGAATATTCATGAAATATTTCACGAGGTTGCAAAACATGTTCTTAATTAATTTAATTATTTTTGTCTGTTGACTAGGGGTGTGAACTTCCGATAAAAGCCTCAGACGACCAGTCAACAATATTTCATTGCCCAATTTTATGAATAGATACCTCTTCTAGTAGGTACGTAGTACATAATATTTCAAAGTATTTAATAATAATTAAGCTTACTAATTAAGCAAAACACTACTTATCATATTTTGACAGTTAATAATACTTTAGGTATAATACATTAAAATCTATTACTAATATATTTTAAAAATTTAGTGCAATAATAAAACTGTTCGGTGTGCAGGTATATCCCCTATGAAGCAGACCTAAGGACGATAACGGCTCGGCTTTGATATATGGGGACATTCACGCTATAACGTACTACAGTGTTATCTGCACACTGTCTCAACGTTTGTAATTACATAATAGTTATTATTATTACAACTACTATTTACTTGAAATACTCACAGTAACATTGTGTAACACAAACAGAAGCAAATTAGACTATTAGGAACTATTGAGTGGATACAAAGCGTTATTACATATTATGATACAAACCTCCATTATCCATTTTTTTTTAACACAAATTTATGAAAAATTTTGGCTGATAACTTGATCTCTCGAGAGTGAATTGTTCTTCTTTACAATGGTAAAGAAAGACTTGAAAGTTTACTGATTCAAGAATTTGGTGAAGGCTTTTTGTGTCGTGGGTTGACGGCTATGAATAGCACCAGTTTTTCGAGCACCCCGTAAGAGGCAGGAAGTCTAAAGAACTAAACCTAAAACCTCAAAAGGTCAAAAAAGGCGCGAGGAGAAATAAGACTCGGAGATGCTTGGACACCATAATGGGGAGGGGGGGGGGGGTAGGGAGTGTTCAGATAGCCCCTGTGATCATAAACATTGCGCAAGATCGAACGCATTGAAGAACTCTTACTCTTGTAACCTTAATGGGGTTTTAAGGGAGAATCAACGAATAAAAGTTTTAAAAGATTGATTTGTTCTCATAAAACCGATCAATCAATCAATCAATAAAAGTAGAGGAAATCGCGTTTCAGCTCCTCCAATGCCTGTTCTAGTAGCCTAGATGAAAAAGTAGGAAGGGTTTTAAACTAGACTAGAAACCTACCTATACCATAAAATCAGTATTTGCAGCAAATTTTAGTATTTCAGTAAATAAACCATAATCTCTAATATAAATTAAAGTCGGGTTAGTGCGAACACTTATAACTCGAGATCGGCTCAACAGATTTTTCCGATGTGTGATTTATTGGATTCTTCTCCACTCCGGATAACAGAATAACTAATTAAAAGTTGAAATATAGATAAGAAATAATATAAAATATGATATTAAAGTTTGTATGGAACGAATATGATGCGACGCCATCTTCGAAATAATCTAACAACAAAATTATTGTCTTTGCACCTGCACCCTCGTATTCTCGCATACGTAATTGTCCATTCTTACAGTAGCCCATTTCACTTACTCCACCGTTTCTGGCGTTTTAGAAATTTTTCATACAAAGTCAACCAAATTGCGCGCATATAATTATATTCTCGCGTTAATCCTGTCTGAGTTTTGAAAACGAATGAAATATGGACGTTTTAGAATTAATATTTTAATGTTATTATTTACATAGTTAGTTTATTTTTGTTTCTGGAGGCGCAGTGAACAATGAACGGACCGCCTCTGGTTAGGACCAAAAGGTCCACAGGACAACGTCTGTCGGGAAAGCTAGTTGTTGATAATAGATATTTCCCATTGATATACGAAAACATATAAGCATATGCATTAAATAGTTTTTTTTTTAAGTGCAATAGTTCTAACCTTATTTTGCTTCATGCATATTCGATGTTGCAGGAATTTTAATAAACAAACGGCCCATTCAATACTGTCACAAATCAAAAATGTTGATAACCGTACCTCTCATCCCGAATCAAAGTAAAACATTCGATCGATACAAAGTTTTTTTAGAAGATATTATTATCTTATTATTATTTATGAATTTAATAATTTATTTACATGACAAAGCTTTTTAAAAACGTTATTTCTAACAGTGTTCTCTGTATGCAAATTCTCCAAAATCTTCTTCTGCCTCTTCCGCACAGGACGAAATAATTATCGACACCCCAAGAGCCCAGAGAGCAAACTGTCAGATACCTACATATCTTTTGTACTCGAAATTTGACACAACATTACGTATATCACGAAATAACCGTGAATATACCTACCATCAGAATGTTCACGTTTCTTTTTACGGCGGCAGCCATTTTGTTAGATCTGTATTGAACCGTGGTCTGGTTATTAAGGAGTTTCAGAATTTGTTTCGGATTGTTGTACGGAACGTAGAATGCTTATTTTAGCTTAGGCATAGACACAGTCATTCATTGTACCTATACACACTTTAATAAATCGTTTCTGGATTTGACAGTAGCTATAGGTAACGAAAGTTCGAATTATTCCGTAATGATTTTATTTGGAGTTGTGCCGATTTAGTCCTACGCGTGCGATATTGTGCAGATCAGTTCCTGCGTTGGAAGAGATTTCAATTTCAGATACCTCCGGTACCGCTGTCATAGATCTATTGTTTGGACTGTCACACCTATAATATTGCGCTTGCCGTTAGGTTTCTAAGCACATAAATAACAGTTATCATAATATGAGATATGATTATGTGGCATGCACATGACATATTTGGACCAGAGGTTATTTGGTTGCAAATGAATGTATGGATACTGAATATCCTTTAGTACCTACTTAATATCATTCGATCTCCTCTCTTTAGAGTAAGTAGTGGTGGGGAGTAAGGAGGTAAGTTCCTTAAGTTAAGAAAGTCACCTCGCTGTCACAGAACACCTTCCTCCCTCTATCATACCCTTTAGATTATCGGGAATTCGATACATTCCTTGTGGGAAGATAAAGATTAATCAACTGTAACAGGCTCCCCCATACACCTATGTTCATGACATATTTTCACTGACAGCAAAATGAGAGCGGTATTCGGGCGGCTGATATTCGAGAGCTTCACATTTAATGTTGTACTTGTACCTACACATATTATCTGGACATGGAAAGTTCAACCGTATGACTTGAACAAAATTTTATCAGGCAGGTATGTACCTACCTATATAATATTTAGTATCTTAACTAATCAAATGGTTACACAAAAATTTACAGTTAACTTGCTTTATGTAATATTTTTTATATAGCAATTCAGACATTCTCAAACTAGAGATCTTGTGAACTAAAAATCTGCGGGTCGTTTGTGAATCGGACTTTTTTTCGGACGATTTGCTTATATCGATTCGATGGTTTGAAACTAATTATAGTTACCAGGTTTCTTAACCAAAAGCACCTAAATATCTGGAAAATCTTGAGAACTTGCTTTCACTTTGAGTGCTAAATTATTGTGCTTTTATATTCATTCAGTGGAAATTTTAACTTATGATTTGTCAGGGTATTTTAATGATTCTTTGTACATAAGTATGATAGAATTTTGGAAAAGATGAATACAAATAACCTCCTTTTTGTGTTAAACAATATTCATTTTTCTGAGGAAAAATGATGATTTTTTAGCATTGCAGCGCCTTATATGTATGATCTCATTCTATACTCGTTCGAGTATAATGCTTTTTCGAAACAAAAGTAGTGATAAATACCTACATAATCATCCTATGAATGATGAATTGGGAATAGTTTTGTGTGAAATGCAAATGCAAATAGCTTTTTTCTATACTTAATAATATTATGCAACAACAATATAATATACCCACATTTACGGTTAATACAATAATTAATTTAGTAGCCGTTATAATTGCACAATTTCCGCACCGCAACTAATTCAACTTTGTGCGTAAATTGTGGTGAACGAATTTGCATAATTATTGCTTACCAAGTTGTTATCCATAAAATACATTACGTTTAATGAGGAAATATTGCGTACGCATAAAACTACAGAAAGAATTTCCTATTGTGGGCAATGAGTGTATCAAAATCTGAATAAAACCTCTTTTTTCTGTTTAATGAGGAAATATTGCGTACGCATAAAACTACAGAAAGAATTTCCTATTGTGGGCAATGAGTGTATCAAAAACTGAATAAAACCTCTTTTTTCTGTACTAAGTTTTTAACTTTTTTAGGTGCGAAATTGATAAAAAATAATGGCTTAAAAATGGGTGATACGCATTTTCTATGCTCATAACCCATATTGTGGGTAAGTACTTACACATTTTGCAGCACGCCTTCGAGTCAATGCCAGTAAAACGGAGCTCATGGTAAATAATGCCTGCCCCGATAAACAGATACCGATAACCATAGACGGTCACCAGGTCCGCCGGGTGGATAAATTTATATACCTGGGAGCAACTATTACCACCTCTGGTGACCTCGGGGATGAGCTCCCGATACGTATCGGTATGGCAAGTGGCGCCTTTACAACATGACCAAGATTTGGAAAGCGTTGGCGTTTAGTGTCGAGACGAAATGTAAACTGTTTGATCCGTGTGTGTTGCCCATTCTCATAACTTCCACCATAACGGAGAGGAGATGGGCATGACTGGGACATAATATGTTGAGGATGCCGAATGACAGTTGGCCGAGGAGAGCGCTGTTCTTCCTCCTATCAGGCTCCCGAAGACGAGGAAGACCCTATCACACTGTGTTCAGCTCCTTCGAAGCAGAGCTGAGGGATTTGGACATGGTGTGGGAACAGCTGGTCATAAGCATTGCGCAAGATGGAGCGCAATGGAGAGCTATTGTTGCCTCCCTATGCCCCTATGTGGGGTGTAAAAGGAAGAATTGGAATTGGACTTACACATTTTAAGATATCTGCATACGAATCATTTTATATTAGCAAAAATATTCAAAGTATTGACATGTCTCGCATTTATTGATGGTAGAGGAGAAAAAAATAAATATTTCAGCAAAACAAAAAGAATTTCGGTAAGTGCCGTATGACCCATATTGAATGACGATAGTTAAAAAAATAAGGTCTATGTATATTATAAGGAATGTTTAAGCTAAAAAAAGTTTGAGAAATAGTCGTAAGGTTGAAAAAAGAACATAAAACTGAATTAAGCCAGGTTTAACGACTACAAGATAAAAATATTTTCTTGCTTCAAAACATTTTCTTGTTGACATTGTTGGATTAAACGGAAAACTAAAGCGAGTCTCTTGATGAAAGGGCTGTCTTAAATTATCAACTGATAACATATATGTAACGTCTTCCTAAAGGTTCTATTTTCACCAGCCCTGTTTTTTCCGTTCTTCATAATATTTTAGACAACATCAATGTCACAGCACTATCGCATCAAATATGTAGGGGGTTGTGTTTTATGTTAAGAAATTTGTTAGAGGTTTTTATGTTTGAGGGATGACCTATCATTCTGTTTCATATCACAACTTTTGGGGTAATGGACAAATCTTTTTCATTGAGTGTTAAGAACACGCTTTAAGGCTACTAAGCACAGTAAACCAATTGCCCACTACAGCTTACAATCAGATAGAAAATGATCGAGAAAATTGGTCGCAATGGCAATAATTGGAAGCACATCAAAGGTAATGTGGCTTATATTGGTATAAACGATTGTGTTTGCCGACCTTTGGTTGATCCGTTGCAAACAATATGACTCAGGAATCTATATACATGTTTCAGAATTTTTATTTACATTCTGAAGCTCCAATACGCAGTGACGTAAATCGTCTTGTTGCAAACGCATCAAATGTCATCAACACCACTACAAATTTAGTGGGCCGTCTCGAGGGTTGGTTTCTACTCTCATTTTCGCATTTTATTGAGATCAACAGTAGTAGGTATACCTAAATGCATCAAATTTAGTTCACTTAGCTTTTGTCTTAGCCAAAAGACACTGCGCACAGTAAAAAATACACTTTATGACTCTTTCACAGAAAGCTACTTAAAGCTTGTGTTATGGAAGAGCAAAATGGTCGGCACCTGGGATCGAACCCACGACCTCCGAACGATGCAGTACGAAAGCCGGCGTCTCAACCGCCAGGCTATCAACCACTTCATACGGAATATAAATTTTCTACATAAAATTCACAACACAGCTGACATGGTACCATCGGGATGAGTAGGTATATTTGTGTATCTGCCTATTTAAAACAACTGACGTATATAGGGCCAGATTTAGACGTCTAAGGGTATCGCCACATTTGAGTGGGCGGCGTTAGTCGTGAGTCAGCGTTCTTGGCTATTCTAATAGGTTACAGCCACGGCTAGACTATGAGCCATGCTGGCCAAATAAAGGCTCTGGCCCAGCATAGGCAAGTAGTGTGGCCGCTTTACCAATGACCAATATCGCCCAATATTTGACATTGGCCGTTACTTGTATACTTGTCGATAGAGTCCGCAAGTATTCACCAATATCGGACCAATGCTGACAGCTGTCATGTCTTCCATGTTGTTATTTTCATAGTGTTTTGTACATTATTTTTTTAAATTCAGATAAAATAATGGAAATTGACAATGATATGGCATTAATTGCAGCATCCTATTCAGTGATACATGCGGCATCCTGCTTTTCTGTTATTAAATAATGAAAAATGCAAACGGCAAAGACTGTGGTGGAAGCTTTCTTTAAACCACTCGAGAACAAAGTATGTACCCATGATTCTTGTTTTTTCATCAATATCTTTTATTTTCATTTAATATGTTATAGTCCAAATCAACCTGTAAGAGCTAGGTAAATATATAACTATTGCAAAATAATAAACATCAATTAAAATTGAAGGTTAGGTTTAATAAAATTATGAATGTTTTTATTGTGTATATTTGTGAATTGGAAATTATATTAAAATATTATTTTTTGCCCAATGAGATAAACTCTATTGAAATTCCCCACTCAGATAGGAGTATACAATATACATACAGTGAACAATCGGAGAATGGAATGTAAAATGTTGAATAAAAGCAAGAATTAATCAACGGATCAGTGATAGAAACATTGTGTGGCAGTCTAGCCTCGTGCCAGCTATCAAAGTTGGGCCAATAGTGTAGCCATGTGTACAATTATATTTGCCAATTATTGTTGCTACTTGCCAATGCTTGGCCAGAGCCCCTATTTGGCCAGCCTGAACCAGCATAGTGTAGCCGTAGCTTAATACTTCTGTACAGTTTTGTGTACCTATTTATATAGGTACCTACACATTTTTCATTGACGAAAAGAACGCATTCAACTTTTCATCAATCAATTTGATGGAATATTTTGAAACAGTAG
Source organism: Mystacides longicornis (assembly GCA_963576905.1). Lineage (NCBI taxonomy): Eukaryota > Metazoa > Arthropoda > Insecta > Trichoptera > Leptoceridae > Mystacides > Mystacides longicornis. Next base: position 27,442,137 of record OY756426.1, on the reverse strand, counting down.
CTCAATGTTTGTATCGTACAGAAATATCTTGTTTAAGAGTTCCGAATATCTCAATGTTTGTATCGTAGAGAGATATTATGTACATAAATATGAGAGGTTTAAAGTAACAATGATAATAATTATTCCGCTTACCTGTAGTGACCTGCATGTCCCTGGACACGACCATTCCCACGGGATTCACCGCTTTGCATCTATAAACAGCAGCGTGTACATCCTGTCTGTATTCTTGGCCAGGAAATGGACTGAATATTAGAGTCCCGTTTTCCATTACAGTTCTGGAACAAAGCGAAACGTATACACTGTCAGTAAATATCATTACATCATACTAAGAAAACTTCAAATAGCGCATTATACTATTGGTTCATTGTGTATGATTTTTTTTTTGCTTCTTTGAAAATTGTTTATTGTCTTTAGAAGGGTTTATTATTTTGTTGTCAAAAGAATTTACGAAAATAGATTTCAAAACAATCCTTTCAACATCTTTCTTGTGCCAAGAATTGAACAATCCCTCTTGGCCTTCAATAATCTTCCATTCGTCATTAGACATACGCGCCACAATACAGTTTAGGTATGCCACAATACATTGTGGATATTTTATCCAATGGCTTCGGTCTCTGGAGGTAAAATTATGAGCGACCAGAAAGAAGATTAGTTTGGAATGTGTTTTCGTAAGAATTATGTACTTCCATCGTAAGCTTTTGAACGTTTTCTGGTAATGTTAGAGTTAGTGGACTCATTTTCAAGACTGATGTAAAAAAAAATTGTTTTAGTATAGTCGCTAACTTCTGATCAAGTGGTCCCGGATTCGATTCCCGGTTGGGTCAGGATTTTTCAACTTCTCTTGGATGGATGACCGGTTGGCTAGAAACAATCACCCCAGGCAATAAGTTTCGTCAGCTATACAGAGATCTCAGTAAAGATAACTGATAATTTATTTATTTATTGTTGTGGTTGTGAGATTGTTGTATAATGTTTCGGCTAAATACAGAATTAGCGCTAATATTTATAGCGCAGTAGACACGATGTTATCGTAAAAGTTTTAACGGACTAATTTGTATGGATTTTTTGTAAAATAGCAAAAACATAAATGGTGGAGTTTTCAGAGGACCGCAGATCATCCGGACGACCGTGTATAAGAGTGAGAAAAAACTGACCTCGTCGTCCTACAACTAGTAATAAGTTCCTGAAAAAACAGCAAAAAGAAGGTGATTTTTAACAAAAAAATCGGCATTTGTATAAACATTTAAGAAGCGGTATTTGTATAAAGGTTAAAGAGGATGACGTATTATTGGTATAAATATTTGGTTTGTTCATATAAATCCACAGATCTATAACATTAATGCATAATATAAGCTGTGTATATGAAGTATACATTCAAGTATTATAGTGGAGAGAGAATAATAATAATATGATAATATTCATATATTCAAAAATCAGTGATCTTATACGTACGTCTGATGAGTAATGTTCTAAATTACAAGTTATCATCCTTGAGATTTATGCTTCGGTTAGAAACCAAGTAACCAAACATTGTATCAGAAATTGTTAATTATACATTGTGGGCAACAGCTGTGATTAATCATAACTAAGAAATATAGGTAAGAAATATTCAGAATTTGCTTTGTAGCGAATTTACCCATGTTGGAAAATAGGCAAAGTTTAGAAGGCTTATTAAACAAGACCTTAATTAATTATGTATGACTTATTCATTTTAAATTCTTTTACACAATATGGAAGAAACAATCATCTTTTAAAGATTAATTTAATTAATTGATTGATTTTATCAAGGATTTTATGATGCTCGAAGTGAGAAGAGTAATTTTATACACAAACAAGGAAAGATCTATGATTGCCAACCTGGCGACGTACGAGGGTTACAAAGCAGATGGTCGTAGCAAAGTCGTGGTTTACATGATGATAGTTTTACTATCTATTGACTTCAGTAAAGACTTCGATAAAGTTTTTAACAATATTCTTATGGAAAAAATGACCGTCCTGGGATTTAACTTATGGTCTGTTTACCTAGGACTACGGTACTATAAAGCGGTAACGGTGAATGTGAGAGCTCAGAACATAGTCAATATTGTTACTGTAGTAACAAAAAAACATTGTCATATATTTTGAAAGACTGCCGTCTCGTGAGATCATGGACCGCTTCCTAGGAACCCAGTGCATTAGGCCTACTGGCCTACCTAACCGCCCAAAACAAAGGGGTCACAATTTGTGGTGCTTCTCTGAGCCATTTGGAGCTTTCAGCGGCCTTCCCCGGGGGATTCTCCTTGGGCCAGTTATATATATATTTCATCTCTTTGTAAATGACATATTGACCTCATAAGTGTGGAATTTTCTTAAATTTGCTTTTTTGAAGATACAATCAGAGACTAGATACATACATGTGAGACCGAGACCGTTAATGATCACTAGACATTTCGTTTTATGGGAGTCATTTCGAGACAGACTGAGGCAAGAACGAAGGGACGAGATATTACCGCAAGGTGCCCTGGATGAGTTGACTTTTTGTTAAAGTCGTCGTAAATGTTCAAAACATTGTGATGACAGATTATTTATTCTTTAACACCAACACAACACAATAGAAAAAAAAAATGAAACAAACACATAGAATCTCCAGTGCTCCAATAACAGATATCTCTCGCATAGTTAGGTGGTTACAATCAACGTAAATTATTCATTCAAGTATTAAAACCCAAAGATAACACAGGTACATAGGTACATAAAAGAAAAAAAACAAAGGATATAGGTACCTAAACACTCACACAAATTTTTACTGATACAAGCCACTTTGAATCTAAAAAAGTAGGTACACCGGATTAAAGAAATAGACTGTCAAATTTCACTGAATGCAAAATGTTACTCCATAAAACAAATTGTAACAAAACGACATTTAAAAAATACGTGTTTTTTCAGAATGTTCCTAGGCTTTAAAACGAGTGTATAAAGAATGTTCCGAGACTTTGAAACATGCACCTATAATATGTGTAGCGTTAGAGTAATTTCATGCAGTAAAATATTGTATGTTGCATTGTAGCTGCATCTAGGCAAATTGGATTTCAAAACAAAACAACAGCGAAAAAATTTAAATCACCCGTGTTTCGCAGACAAAAAATAACAACAATAAATAAAATACAAATACCAATTTATCGCATATGTAACATGGTCAATGTTATTATTAAAAACATCGCAAAAAAATGACAACAATGAAATTTTCTCGAAACGGAAGTAAATGAGGTTTTTTTAATGCTATTTCCTATCGAGTCCCCATTTTGTAAAATTTTCGAGTACGCCTACAATTAAACAACTTTGGACGTCGACGTCGTGCCGGTAAGTTGTTCGTGGAATTTACTCCTGACTATATAGAAATTTTCAAGCGACAAAATAAAAAAAATAAGCTCGATGCGGTTCCAGAGCATTGTTGAATAGAGATTTATTTAAAATCACTTGAACTCGAAAATGGACTTCTTAATAGATTCCAAAAATGCAAAAAAAAAATTTTTTTTTGGAAGAGGAAGAAAATGTCCGCGTACCCGTACCCGTACGCGTACACCAAAAATGTGTGCGCACCCATAACTCATAGTAATTCTTATCCGATTTGATTGAAATTTGGTAGAACGGTTAGCCCCTTCGATGTAGATGAGTCAGTAAAATGTTGAGATCTGTACCTTCAGGGGAACCCTCTTAAAGTATCCAAAGAAAATTTCACTTGTTCTAGAAAAAGGGCTAAAAATGAAAAAAAAAAATGTCTTCGATTTTCATAAAATTTGGTATAGGGGTTGGTCTTATGCTCCTACACAAGCACGTAAAATTTGAGGTCCGTAACTTCAGTGGGTCCCCCTTAAAGTACCGATTAATATTGAATATGTATTTCTAAAGCATATAATAATTGTCTTCTGGCTGTTATAATATACTATGAGTTCTGGGCTACCCTAGGTTAGCAGCATTTTTTTTTTTTGACATCAAGCCGTGTCCCGTGAGGAGTAGGCAGAGAGAACGAACCTCCATTCTTTCAATCCAAGCACACTTCGTTCGCTTCTTCTATCATCATACTATTCTGTTTCAACCCCTACTATTTTTCTTGCTTCTGGCCTGGTCTTCTTTGAAGATGGAATTGACGTGTCCGATTCACGTCATTTTCGGTAGGTCACGCTTTCTTACACCTTTCCTTTCAGCCTTATACATGTTCTCATCCATCTGCCATTCTGATTACATCCATTATTTTCACATGTCCAAACAATCTCAACTCATTAACTTTAATCTTTTTCACAACACTAATTTCCATTGGTACATGCCACATTCCTTCCTAATATTCTCACTCGTTTCTATATCACAGAATCTTTCCACATCATTCTTCGTTGAGATCTCATCTATACTGCATTTACTACATTCTTCTTTTTTCGTCAATGTCCACGTTTCACATCCATTAATTATTGATGGTGACAGGATTGTGTTATGCAGTTGTTTCAAAGCGAATAAAATTAAAATAGATCGATTCAGTGAACAGACCCCAAGCTCCCTTTAAAACCCACTGTTTTATGTGTCATATTAAAAATTTATAAGATAAATCTGTATAAAATCAATTAAAATTAAATAAGAACCGATTAATCATATTACCTATATGTACTTTTTGTGAAAAAAAAAGTCCACTTAGGTCTGTTTGTGTACACTGTACAGTTTGTAGTTTCGAATTCCATTCTAATTTCCATTATTGCAGTTAGTCCACAAATTACAAGTGGCGACAAGGTTTGCAATAAACAGAAATAAAAATGATATTTTTATCACAACAACTAGTTTTTTGTGTTTTTATTCGATGTATTGAAGAACTTTTTTCATCACAGTTTACCATCGAGTATATTCAATCTTTGCTACTGTAAGTGAACAAAAAATAACTTATATTATAGCTTGGAAGTTTTGTCAGTGTTTTATTAACTCGAATGTTGAGAATGAGTAGGTAAGAAATATATATGTAGCTTGACAAATTGCATCGGTCCAGTGGCTAAGAATCCTTTTCAAGTGTGTGCTTACAGGATGTTCATTGTGTTTGGTGCAATACATCGCAACACATACATCTTTATACTAGCTATTATGCATGTAATGTCTTGTGGTTTGGTGGTCAGAAAGCACCGACTCGACCGCAGCGTCTTTGTTATAGGTTAAGGTATGCGACCAAGTTGGTTCCATGTATTTCCTCTCAAGTAAGATGGTATAGGTACCAAATGTAACCAAATAAATACAACTGAAATTGAACATGTACTCAATTCTTTTTTAAGACGAATACAACCAACTCTCTTTACCCTTTGTTATCCAGGAGCCACGGACAAATTGAAATTGGAGAACGACTACAAACGAATTATTCGACAAAAAGCTTTCCCGACAGACGTTGTCCTGTAGTTCTTACTATGAATATTGATTTAGAATTTGTAATTTATACAAAAATAGGTACCTTCGTTTAAAATATTTTTGAATATTAAAAATACAATAAAACTCATCAAATCCATCCAATCTTCTATCACTCTACCAACCATCATAATATCCATAGTGGTGACTCCGACGTGAAAGAAAACAATATTAATCTGTTCTCAATTTGACGCAATGAGTTTGAGTATCCCGCTATTTCCAGCTCCACCGTCCATTTGAATATTATACCACCTTCAAAAAGCTTTCTGCGTCCATTATGAGGCGCTGTAAATTTTACATTTGTTTCTATGAAGTTGATGATCTTTATAAGTAGTCTGTGTGTGTGAATATCAAATACATAACATTACAGTAGTATTTGTTATGTTTTTTTTTATTGATTTCTCTACACGCTTTCTCTATATAAACTAGGTATAAGTGTGCGAAATTTCATACCACCATTTTTCGTAAAAATGGTCACAAAGTTTTTACTTTACGTATTAATATATATATGTAATAAAAACCCAAAAATATTTGGATTTAGATGTTAGTAGCATTTACTAAGAAGAACAGTGATACAAAGCAAGCGGGGCTCGAGTCTATAAAAGTGGCTTTTATAACAGGAATAAAGGCAATTTATGGTTCTTCAATAGAAGTCACCTCACCGAGCTTATTATACATTCAACAATTTAGAAAGTTTCGTTTTTATTTCACCTTAAGCTCCGCTTCTAACCGCTCTTGCTCAAAGATAAAAGCGGACAACCGCCAGTCCCCTCGCATTAATTGCTTCGTTGTACGAATAATAATTATCCTTTATAATCATTTCTCATTTCGTATTATTTCATAACAATGATAAATTTAGTATTCAAAAATTCTCTTAAGGCTAAAATGTGCAGGTTAAACTACATACAAGCCGTCATGCGGCAACTAAATTTGCGACATTATAATATTACGCAGAGGCTGTGACGATTTTTTACTGCCTGAATCTTCCACCATCCGCAAACCTATTATTTCACCTAATTGCCATCATCAAGACCTCTGGTGGGTCACAGGGATGCGAGGTAGGAAGTATGGCCGAGGGTACGGTGACGCGCAGGTTACGGCAGATAGTTTTGGTGTTCGTTAGGGGAACGTTTAGATTTCAAACGATGAGGTGACACGCCTACCCTTTTGAAAGAGGAGAGAAGAGGATTTTATTCTATTCAATTATTTCATTTATTAGAACAATAAGTGTAGCCCAACTCATGCATATTTTGAATTCGAACAATTAATTATAGAACTGTTACTAAATTTAAGAAAACTAAACGTTTGTAACCTTCTTAAGTGCTTTTGACAATACAAATTATCTAATTTTTTTGAAAATTAATTGGCCTTTTACATCTGTCAGTAGTAGTTGAATAGTTGGGGCGATTGTCAGAATATGACCTGTAAACATCATCGAAAACAGATGTATCAGTCAGAATTATGTTGGTTTAATATGTAATTAATTTAAATTTATACAAACTCGAAATCAATATTCATCAGGACAACGTCTGTCGAGAAAGCTTATTATATGAAAAATAAAAATAAGAAGTTATAAAAATAAAACAGTAAAAATTCTAAAATGAAGGTGCATAGATTTAAAAAGTATGAAATGTCTTTTGGCGAATTACCGGAGAGAAAAAAAAATGCTTCGATAATAATTTTTGGCGCTTCTTCGCTCACTGAAAGATTTTATTCGAATTAAAATCCCAACAACTTCAGACTTGATACAATTTATTTATTTTAAACCTGAATATTCTTTTTTGTTTAAAGTGTTTTATCAAATTCTTTTGTAACGAACTTAATTTCCCTTTTAAATCATAAGCGAGAAACAAAATTTGGTTCGTCACGTAAAAGGCACTTAATTTTTATTAAACGGTAATAAATATAAATATTTTGGATCTGTGAAATTAACATTTTTTTACCCATTCAAAAAATAAAAATAGGTACTAGGAACAATACAAAAAAAAAAAACGTAACAATTTTCAAAGAGTAAAATAATCTATTACTTAAGTACCTACTTTTCGACTACCTAGGTACCTACATCAAGAAGGTTCCTACCTAAACACACCTCTCTCCATAAACTACTTTTTTTTGTAAAAACATTGGATTTTTTCTAACAAAAATACCCTGATAACAAATTATTTTTGAGATTACTCTTGATATGGCGCTGCGAGCTGATATCAGATCTTCTAAGCAAGTGGAATAGGTGCAGGATCTATGAGCTGAAGTGAACAATAATCAATGCCTGAGTTTTTTTACCCAATACGCCGTGCCCCGTAAGGGATAGGCAGAGAGAACGGAGCTCCACTCTTTTCTATCCAAGCATACCTACTTCTTTCGCTTCTTCCACCGACATACCATTTCTCATACACCCTCTATATTTCTCTTACTTCTTACCTGGCCTTCCTTGATAACGGAATCGATGTGTTCGATCCACGTCATTCTCGGTCCACGTATTCTTACACCTCTCCTTTCAGTCTTATAAATTATTCTCTTTGTCATTCTGTTTGCATCCATTCTTTCCACATGCCCAAACCATCTCAACTTATAAACTTTCATAATAGGTATTTGTCACAACACTCACTTCCATACCATATTCCTTCCTAATATTTTCATTCCTCTCCGTATCCCATAAAGTTTTTCCACATACCTATTCTTTGTAGATATTTCATCTCTACTGCATTTATACTAAAATTATACTAAATATACTACTCTTTATTATTTCTTTTCCAATCATATTAATTAGTACTACTTTACAAATAAAAATTCCGAGAGAAAAAATATCTACGTGCGTAAGCAATCGCTATAGATTAAGCGAAGGAAATACCTCATAATATAACTTAAAAATCCTAAAAAATATATAAATCAAAAGACAATGCGTAATCATTTTAACACATTGATTATCTTTGGAGAATCACAAATAAAAAAAAAAAACATATATATTCAAAGGAAGAATTTAAGCGAAGAATCTCTTCCAGCTTACCGATTGTGTGAAAGTGAACACATATGCACATTCGATATCTTTCACATTAGGCAAAGCTAGTGTTGTGAAAGTGAAAATGGTCGGCACTGGGATTCGAACACACGATTCTCAGTACGCTGCGCGCTGTAGGTACGTACGAAAACGGTCGACTGATACCACTGGTCTACTAATCACTTCATTTAATCGCTGTTAAAATAGATAGCTATATAAATATATCAAAATACATAGTCAGGCATAAATTTTAATAATAAATAATAGATCTTTTTATTTTGATGAGAATGAATGATGAAAAAACTACATAAAAGGATCTATAAATTTGAAATAGATGCGTGGCCGACCAAGATTAACGTAGGCCGATAATATCGGTGCAGTCTTAAAAGAAGGCCATGTCAGGAGTATCTTTATTGCATCCCCCATAGGCCACTCACGAGGCACTCGGGTAAAAGGAATCTAGGAGACAATGTATGCGGAACATAAGCGAAAGAGTTTGTTTGGATAGAAATGCATGGAAGTCCGAACTCTCTGCCTACCGCCTGTGATGGGGAAAAATATTTTAATAAATAATTATCTTTATATTTTACAAACATGTTTTTTTTTAACCTGCTGATCATATAAAAATCGCATGAAATTTCGTGTATTTTGAGGAACTTCATTGGATAATAATTGACTGTGGTTACCCTTCTAGAGGTCGGCTTTTACCGCTCCACCAATTACCCTCTATATTTATCACAAAATTATGTAAGTTAGTAGGTTCTTTTTTACTCCGAGCCAGCTTTTATCCTGTATCTGTCATTTAACAAACTTTATGTTTTTCATTTTAAATTTTAATTGAGGTCGTAAATGACATAAAGTCACCAAAATGGCTTCCATTATGGTGAAATAAGACGACTTGGAGTACTTTGAAACATTCATAAGACTTTTGTTTTAAAGTGATTATAACAATTAATATTTTTAAAGTAGGTCCGACTCTTATATTCTTACTTTTAGTAGCTGGCACAGATCGTCTGTGAAGGGATGGAAGGTCATAGCCCAATCTAAAGATATAAAAGAAAATCGGGTTAGTTCGAACACTTATAACTCGAGATCAGCTAAACAGATTTTTATCATTTTTGGTTTATTGGATTTTACTCTGCTCCGGATAACAGAATAACTAATAAAACATCGAAAATGGATAGCAAATAATATAAAAATATCAAGTTAGCATGGAACGAGTTTCGATATAACAAACCCATCTGTGAAAAATATTGATACGCAGATTTTTTATGAAAATTTCTTCAAGCCTTTTTGTTTACATTGAAGAGCGTTTTGTTTTATAAATTAATACGCGAAAAGTGCATGTAAATCGATTTAACAAACGGTTTAGTAGTTGGTGCGATTAACAGAATTTGGATGGAATATAATAATATGTAGTTTAAAACAGATGCATCGGTCGGAATGACATTGGTTTAAAGTCATTTTTAATAATCTTTTAAATTTTTATTCAATATTCATAGGTTAAATCACAGGACAACGTCTGTCGAGAGAGCTGTGGGGCTAGTACGAGTTTTATCGAAAGCTTATTGCACGCTAATAAGCGCTTATAAGCGTGCAAATAGTGTTCTAAAATCAAATGATCGAATCGTTCGATCATTTTTGTATGGAAAATTTTCGAAACTCTTTCGATGATCGTTTCGATATTCGATCATCGAAAACTTATACTAGGGCTACTGGTAGGTACTAACGCTTTAAGTTCATAACTGATACAGTGATTGTGCAACTTCCAGTGTGGAGAATGTGGACGCCACGAAGTTCCTCCAAGCCTCTCTATATTGCGTGAGTTGCACAGCTTCCTCCCAGCTTTGTCCAGCATCTTGTAGAACCGCAGTGAATACCCGCTTGATCGTTTATTTTGACCTGCGTCGTCTTCTTTTCCTATCCGGATCGTAGAAAATGTTTGGATATTCAACTCTCTCGGTGGACATGCGGAGAACGTTGTCAAGCCAGCTCAATCTGCGATTCTGGATTACTGAGGTGATTGGCTGGTGCTCTTGAATTTCTCTTAAAATAGATTTTGTATTACGTGGGGAAAATATTCAATTATAACTTTTGCTGTGTGGATGGTCGAAGAGATTTACTCCGTAGAACTTCAATAAAATGTTATTATGTGTTACGTCTAATTTTAACCTGATCATAGCCAAAACCATGAAAGTTTGAATGATGCCGACAAAATGCTTATTAATTATCTACTGTAAATATACAGTAGACAATAGGACCACTATGAAAAGTTTTTCACCTAAGGTTATGGATTTTTTCATACAATATGACGTAAAGTAATATCGAACCCCATAAGGGACGATATTCCCATGCAACCGATTTTTATAGGACAGTTAAACCATCAATAATTACCTACTGTTTTCAATGTTTTTCGTTCGATAAGTTTTAGTGCCGGTTAATTAATTAAATCAGCATTTTTTTTTAAATTCTTTAAAACAAACCAGTACCTATACCTTTATAGCTAGTGAATTTCAATTAAAATTTAAATTCTGATACAACTGCCAACTCCCTAGTGTAGGAACGGAGCGAACTTAAGTATGTAACAATAATAATGTACATATTGAAACATTTTGTATGATAATCATTGTAATAATTCCAGACTGTAACGGTTTAAACATTATTATATTACGAGATTGCGTAGGGCGGGGAAATAATTTCACTGTTACGTCAATAATTGATTGATCGTCAATATACCTACAGTAACGAATTTCACAATACATAATATTGTACCTTTATTACACAAATGCTGAACTATTCACTGTTCATAAATTATGAAATATGTTTTAACTACATAATACAGGGGTTCCCAATATTTTTCAGCCCCCGGCGCACTTGCAAGTTTAGTATTTTGTCACGGCGCCCTACTTTGAGATAAAAAAAATAACACTCATTTCTCATAGGTGTCAGTACTCAGTATAGCCGGCGGAACTTAATGCTTGAAGCATTCTCTACCAGTCCACCGGGCCCATCCAATCTGAGACAGGATTCCAACCCCGAGTAGAATTTTCAAGTGAAAAAACACATTGGTAATTTCTGACTTTAGTAAGCCATTTGGAATAAAATATATACTTAATTTATATTTATACAAATTGCGGGAAGCAATCCTGACCACTGCCTTGATTCAGTTTTTTATTCAAACTGCAGTTTCTTTCTAAACGCCGCAATTCCTTCCGATAGTTTCAGAATGTGCATATTGTTGCCTTGTAATGAATGATTCAATAATTCAGTTAAGAAATATATCGCAGAAGTACGCTAGTTTTAGCGAAAAATCTGGTTCAGTACAATATTTGGTAAAAGTGCAAATTTCTTCGTGCAATTCCATCTCAATATATTACAATTAATTAATTGTTGCTATATTTTTGGTTTCGAATAGTGATCGGTGGCTTTGGATAATGATACAGGACCGACCCACGGCGCCCCTCGTCACTTCCTACGGCGCACCAGGGCGCCGCGGCGCACACTTTGGGAACCCCTGACATAATATAATATTACGCAATATGAGGTGAATCTATTATTATACTCGTGTAAATAAGTACCTATACGCCATAACGTAGGTATTATTAAAATAATTGAAGACATCTCTCAACAAAAAAAAAAAAAAAAAAACTAATATAATAAACAATAATAATAAAAAAAAATAATAATAATAAAATAATAAAAAAAACTAATATAATAAACCATAAAAAAAAACTAATATAATAAATAATAATAAAAAAAAAAACTAATATAATAAATAATAAAAAAATAAAAATAAATAAATTAGGTATGAGTAGAATAAATGCACACGTATGAATGTCTATATGTATAAAGGAATGAATGAATGAATGTGTGTGATCTGTGTCGGGGACAGCGGGCATCGGTATCCCTTCCTCTCCTCTCCTACCCGTTCCCGTCCTTCACTTTTCAATAGCATGTATTATAATCTATAAGATAGGATACATTAATTGGCGATGTAAAAACAAATTGTTACTACCTATTACTGTAAAAACACATATTAGCTGTTGTATTTTTAAAAAGAATAAATAAAAAAAAAAAAAAAAAAACTTTTTACCCCCCTCCACCGAATTCACGTGCATTCATTTTTTTCACCTTCATTATCTTAAGCATAGAAAACTTAACAACCACCTGTTCCAATAAATAAACATGATATTCTCACGACACCCCCTCTTCCCCTGCGTCATTTTATCCAGACCCCCTCCCCCCTATTAGGTACGTCAAAACGATGACCCCTGACAAAACTCTAAGCGAAATCGGCGAGGAGACAAAACATTTGGACATGATTTGGGAGTAGGTAACTGCACAGGATCGAGCTCAGTGGGAATATCTCATAGTGTGCCTATGCCACGATTTAAAATGATTATTTTTGTTCATTATTTCTTGGAGTACCGATTGATGGAAAATCTTCACCTCGAAAGTTATTGATTTCAAATTAAGATATACAATATATACCACTTATGACTTTTTTCAAATAAATACGGGTAAACAAACCAACTGAGAAATATAAAAAAAAAACGCATTCTCAAACAGAACTAACAAAAATTTCTATAGTTTTGTTCAATTTTCATGGTAATTATGATTTTCTGCCTTTTTCTGCACACAATAAGATTTTTGTTACGAACTCAAATGGAAGCACAGCTCACTCCATAATATTTTAAAGTGATTTATAGTTTACATAATATTCTATTGATCGAAGCATAAAAAAAAACCAATCATTTTTTTTACAGAAGCCAACAGCTGAAGTCGTATCAAGTTACCAATTATTATTCTCCCAGACTCGGCTATCACGATATGTATGTATGTAGGTATACCTACCTACCTAAAAGTTACTGCTGTGAGTATCTGATGGGGTTTTTATAGATTGAGAAATTGACTACTCTATACATTCCCAAATATCGCTACCTCTAGTCTAGTGACTAGCAGACGATTCCGACACGCCGACAAAAATCAATACAAAAGTCAAAGAAAATAATATTCTTCTTCTTCTCAGCCTATACCCGTCCACGTCTGGACAAAGGCCTCCTCCATCTCCTTCAACGCCGCTCTATCTTGAGCTGTCTGGACCCAGTTGAACCAAACACGTTTTACGAGGTCGTCCTTCCACCGCAGTGGGGATCCCCCAACGCTTCTGGAAGTCATTCGGGATCTCCAGGTTTTGACCCGAAGAAAATTATTATGAGACAGAATTGAAAATAGTAGTTATTGTCTGTGATATAAATTTGAAAAAATTAAGCAATAAAACGTGAACGAAAATATTCGTTATTTAAAGTAATCTAATTTAACAAATATCCGGGATTTCATATGATGTCACTTTAATATGCAGTGCAGTACTGTCTTGACATTAGCTAAAATTGGGGCCCTTAGTAAAGTAGGTATAACATTGCGATCGCGATTGCGAAGCTTTTTTATAAGTTTGAGTGTTTTTCGTGACGTCGCGTCGCTCGTAATTGCAACGCTTCGCGATCGCAATCGTCATAGCAATGTTGCGATTGGCTACAAACCTTGATATTCAAGAGTACAGCCCTCCTTTTATTAATGGCCGAATTGGTGTCTAGGTATGTTTTACTAATGACTGTCGTCCTTGGTAAGCCGACGATTTGCAGATACGTACAGAGTTTTTCATGTGACACAGTACATTTTCTTATATCTATTGAGGGTGGTTCGATTAGGAGAGATTCTTCATACGAATTCTTGGATGCCCTTGAGTGGGTCTATCCAAGGTCTCGCTCGAAGTTGCTTGAAAAAAGCTCAATGCTACAGATCAACTTCTGCATAGCTATAGTTACTTGAATAAGCTTCACAATTATTTAATAATTGAAGTAAGTGATTTAGTTAGCTTAAAAACTTAGGATAGATAATACTTATCCGAATTCAAAATGTATTCTTGATTGTCCTTGATGGAAGGTTAAAAATAAATACAGTGTAGGTAGGTATCCTTTTTCCAATGACAAAATTAACGTATTTTTTATTCATAGCATTTCAAAGCCGTATTGAATTACCAATTTTTGTATCATCTTCAACGGCATTTTGTATTTGAGAAAAAATCAATTAAATATTATGAGAGTTGTTAAAAGGTGTAGTCAAATATTTTTTTTTTTTTTAATTTTTTTTTTTTACATAAATGAATCTGTGCTCACTCAAAGTGAACACAAATACACTCCTTGACTCTTTCACAGTAAGCTACTGAAAGCTTGTGTCGTGAAAGATGAAGATGGTCGGCACCTGGGATCGAACCACGACGTCCGCAGTACGAAAGCCGGCGTTGTAACCGCTGGGCCACCAACCACTCCTCAATATAGGTAGGTAATCCGGATAGTCTACTACTATTATTATACCTAACAAAATAAACTATTTATTGACAATACTTTCTTCGAATTACAGAAACAGAATTGAAGAAAGTAAACAATGTTACTTTTTGTCAAAAAAGGACTCCTAGCCTGCTGGCTTCTGGGTAAGGGGTGAAACGAAGAATGTATGTACATTGTACGACGCACATTATCCACTTTGACACCGCATACATATTTTCTTTTCTTTTCAAGTTATTGCTTTTTGGTATCACTCATACTAGCTAAATTGTGTGCTAAATCAATCGATTGCTTAGACAGTAAATAAATATTGTGGATGCGTTTCATATTAGATACGATAAAATATGAGTCGGGTCGGGACAATTTTAAAGTTTCAATTTTATTATTGCACCATTAAGACTGGCGATCATCGTCATTGATGGCTAGTTTGATTGCGATCACTTTGCAACATAATAACATACATTAATTTGAAAATTTTCCCTAACCGTCAGTACCTACTGTATTGCTGAAAAATCGAATCGCAATCTGACCAAAGCTGGATCGAAAATACAACTCGGCTATGAGCGGCTTGAAATGACCCGAGAGACTGAAGAAATAATGTTTCTCAAACTATAAAGTAGGTAGACAGTTTTATTCTCATTCTAATATTACATTTCCGTTTAATTTTTACAAATTGGTCTACATCATAATAATTCATTATTTTGATTGGATTTAATTCTCTGAAAATATCAATCTGAAATTGAAGAAGGCAACTTAAAACACAATTTTCTGATTTGAAATAAGAATACTTTAATCATAATAATATTGGTTTCTTCAATAACCACTTAACTAG
Source organism: Mystacides longicornis (assembly GCA_963576905.1). NCBI lineage: Eukaryota > Metazoa > Arthropoda > Insecta > Trichoptera > Leptoceridae > Mystacides > Mystacides longicornis. Next base: position 27,426,557 of record OY756426.1, on the reverse strand, counting down.
TTCAAAATTAATTATTAATTTCAATTCTTGTGTCGGACTGTTGAGTAGAAAAACCACACTCCCCCATGGATAAGCTAATAGTTTGTCAAAAACAGAGTATTTTGTAACACCCACATTTTTGCGTCGGCAGAAAATATCATGCTTTGAGATTTAAATTTCAAAACATTAGTTTAAATAAAATAATTATTTTTATTTCAACTATTAAGTATATTTTAATATAAACATTTTATGGCGTCACACCATTAAATATTGATCAAGGTAGATACTAAGATTTTTTCATTCAAGAATTAGAATAGGTATTGTTTTTTAAGGTAGACATACATTCCTTTTAAGCCCCACTTAGTGGTGTAGGAAGGCAACAACAGCTCTCCATTCCGCTCGATCTTGAGCAATGCTCATGACCTCCTCCCACCTTTTTTCTTTCCGATGGCTCTACAACCCATATCGGGTCTTGGGCTCCAGTAAACTTTGACTCCAACCTCTTCTATCTTCTGCTGCAGTATTCCAACTGTAAATATTCAATATGTGCGCAGCATCTCTCCCGACCTCATCCTCCCACCGCAGTCTAGGCCTGCCAGCTCCTCTTCTCCCTCCTGGCCGTTCTTTTTGGTGTGCGTATCGATGGCGTCCTACTCCCACACCATGTCCAAATCCCTCTAAGAAGCGGAACACATTATCTGAGGTTCTTCCTCGTCTTCGAAACCGTGATGGGCTGCGCTGAGTGCGCTGGCGTAGACCGTCGTTCGAGACGCGGTGGTATTTATCTGTTGTTACCTTATTAGTAATTCCAATAATGTTAGTTATTTTTCAAACATATAGGTAAATAAACATTAAGCGCTTGATTCAGTAACCTATATCACAAGTGCTTGATTTTCATTAATTATTTACACGGCATTCATTTTTATATTATGAAGGGTTAAAAGAGAAATATAAAATTTCGAATCCATGAACGTTCATACCATACTATTATATTTAAGGGATACAAACCAGGAGATAATGGCGTATGTGTACATGTACAGTATCCGTTATGAGGTTTATATTAGAAATTCCATATTCGATCAATACCTACAACCTTAATATTAAGCAATTCAATAAACCTTAACAGTAACTTGATAAAATATATAATACATCATGTTCCACCACTGGATTTGAAAAGTCGAAGGTTGAAGAAGATGCTAGCGAATAATAATTATTATAAATACTTATATGATTTCGTCGTGTCGTATGGTTTCCAGATGAAAATTGATATCGAGCCCACGTTCTATATAATTCTGTCGTACGAAGCGTAGGTACGAGTCGAAAGATTTACCCATCTTAGGTTCATCCCATCTATGATTCAAAAAGGCAGCTTTTACTGAAAGCCATAAACACACAGCCTGGAGCGGTAAGTCGTATGTTCCTTAAGATTTAACAGCAGAAAAGGATAATAAATTAAGTCTGTTAGATGCGATGATAACAATTCAAAACCTTGTCTTAATGATACGCCGCAGATGGCTCAGAATAACTTTGTAGCTTGAGGCAAATAACGGATAAATATAAATTATAGAATTTAAAATTTTCAGATAACACCTACGATCGTAAAAGATAAAATGAGTGACAGATGAAAGGCCTTATAATAACCATAGAGAGACTGAAATAATTTTTGTAGGCGTGATTAATGTCAGTCTACTGCTTAAAACATTCTTGAAATAGGACTTGGTTCTCTTAGATCTGTAGAGAATTTTATCAAGAAACCAAACTAGACTATGTAGATGTAATCGCTTTGTTTTTTTTCATTCCCTTCATGTGGATAAATTGATTTTTAAGATTATTCTGACTACTTTTTTTAGAAACTAGGTTTAATGACAATAACTAGGTGCTCGAGCAAAGATGGACTAAATAAACTTATCAAGAAATGGTTGCAGATGTGTGAATTTAATTATAACTCTGATTTTCTTTAATGCATATAATGTTTAAATACTCATATGTTATGTGTTTGTATAGTTTGTATAGAGATTTGTCGTGACACAAACGTGGAATAATTATTGCACATAATATACCTAATATTATATTATTATTATCTTAAATAAATAAATTACCTTCAACACTTAAAACCAAACCAAAGTTGGGGTATCAAAGAGAATATTCGAATCCTTCGGTTGTCATCGCACTCCTTTGTACTGTGTAATGATTGACGTGAACGCTTGTCAGAAACTTATACATCCTGCCCAGCGTTCGATTACCTTGATAATTCATCATGAAGTTACATTATTTCCTAAACTGTGATGATTTTTTTTTTTTGTATATAGACTATCTGACAAAATGCTGGTCGTAGCTCTTTACACTGCAACCAGCATTGCTCTTGTATGATGTTCTTTGGACTGTTCTCTGCCACTATAAACTATTATTTTTTTCTCCATGTATATTTTTCTGTGCCTGTGCTATTTCTTTTTTGTCTTATTTTCTGATTTTTTTTTGTTGTTATAATAAATAATGTTCAAATGACGATTCCAAGTGTCCGAATGGACCTAAGGATGATAAAATACAATAAACAATAAACAATAGAAAACCGAAGGAGAAGAAGAAAATTGAATTTAAATAATGAATCTGAGAAAACGCATACAAAAATTCTATAAGTAGGTGATAGCTCATAATAATGATGTTTTATGGTCCGTTTTACGGTTTCAACAGACTTTGAAAGCCGAGGTCAGAATAAGGACACAAACGCGCTGACGGGTAGCTTGATTGTAGCTTACATACAGTAGTTCCCTCTCATTCTCGCAAACGTAATTGCCGCTCTTACAGCAGCCCACCCCACTTACTCCAATTTTCATATAAAGTCAACAAAATTATCGGGCACTTTCATATGTGCACACACATATTATGAAAGTGGCCATAGGCGAGGTAGAATGTCTGTGCGCATAATTCTCGCGATGTTCCCGCCTGAGCTTTGAATACGGATGTTTTGGAAATATTTTAATGTTATTATTTTATAAGACTAGATTTAACTCATTGAATGGGCTGCCTCGGGTTAGAACCACAGGACAACGTTTGTCGGGAAATCTAGTTATTAATAAAAATCACATAATACCATTTATTTTCGAATACTTAAAGTGTTTCATCTACCGTTCTTTCAATATAAATTTACATTTTAATTTTCTCTTGCCTTTCTGAGAAACAAAGATGGGTACCAGTTGGAAAAAATCAATTTATACAATATTCGCAATAGAAACGAGGTGAGGAGTGAAAGAAAAAAATAAAACGTAGAAATAATATTGTATCACGTAGGTACCTATTGGACTTTCAGAAATTAGGATTTTTATACTGATTAGCTTCTATACAGGATGAAGCGAAAGTGTTAAAAGAATAGTAATAATCTGACACCCTCATAATCAATTGGATATGGGAATATGGTAGAAAGAATCTGCGCATAACAAGGTTGACAAAACAAAAACCTAAACTGATTCGATCCCTTTTTATTATATTGCTTGTATTGATCGTCCAGGCAGACGAAAAAATTTTCGATCTTGTATAGATATTCATGAAGGTAGCTACGGGTTATGATATTAGGCTATGGATGATGGGTAGGTAGTTATCAGAATTTACGTTTACGTGAAATATATACATACTTGGGTACCTACCTAGCTTAGTATATGTCGTTAACTTTTATTTAGATCCAAACAAGGTTGAGCCAATTGACTACTTTATAATATTCACCATAAATTCTGTACGTAGAGTAAGAGTCAGTCAATTAAGCCAATATTTGCATGGCCATTCTGCAACAAAGCCGAGGCACAAAAAGTATCTGCGTTCGAAACAAAGTGCATCGGGAGAATTTTTTGGGAATAAATTGATAGTACCAACGTATCACGAACGACGCTATACGCCGGCGCACCCGGTGAAGGCCCATCAATTCTTTCATTATGAAGAGGATATGGACCTAGCCGGGACGTGTATTATATTAAGAATGCCGAATGACAGTTAGCCAAAAAGAGAGCTGTTCTTCCTCCAAACAGGGTCCCGAAGACAATCTCACACCGTATTCCGTTCCTTCGAAGCAGAGCTGAGAGATTTAGACATGATATGGGAGGAGGTCATTGAAGCCGCGAATTTTCGAGCACAGTGGAGCGTTCTTGTTGACTCTGTAGCAGTGAACCACAGCGACATTTTTATTCATCATATATGTGAAGCGCCACCTTCAGGAAATGAAAAGAGCCATCTAGCGAAATGAGCCGGAGACAACTACTACTTATCAACAAGGAAGATTTCCCACCTTTTAGCAAGTTAACCGAGCTTAGATTATTTCGCACCAGAGGGAACATACTTCACCTTTTTGTACAAATTATTTTGCAAGAATAAAGGTCCTATATATAGATATTTTCTCTGCTGAAATTTCACTCTTTCCTTCAGAACCAACAGTGCACAATATTGTAATTAGTTTTAAGTAAAAATATTTTCTGTGATAATTTTGTTTAAATCTCTTAATATAGTGTTTGTGTTATTTTAAAAGTCGAAATTTGGTTTCATTTCTGTAGTGAGTTGAATTCCTCTTATCTATTCAGATTTACTCATAAAGAGAAAGTGAAAGCTGGTGAGTACTAAAGATATTCTCAACCCTCTGCTGAACTCATAAGAGAGTTTTCTTATTAAGATCACATTTTCCTTGCTACCATTCTGCCTTGAGAAAAGTTACTTACATCTCATTTACATCTCAAAAATATGGATCAGATCAAGCCAATCTGACGCCATAACTCACTTTGCCCCTGTGGGGTAAAAAAGTGAGTATTGTATTGCAAACATGAAGATTCGCATAGATATTTAGAGAAGCTTTATTACGTTTATGTCACCGATTGTATAAAACGGAGTATTGATTGATTGTATGTATTATTCCCAGAATTCTTCCAGTGGCTAGCGGCTGAGTCAATACTGGAGGTTGCCATACGACAATCAAATTAACTATTTGAGAAACCGTTAATTGAAGATTTTTAGTTAAAATGACATAAAAGTTTGCCGAAAACATGGAACGATGAATAATATGTCGCCAAAATCATATAAACTATAGTACAGTCGGTAATATTTTGGACCGAAAGAAATAAGAAATACCTACCTATTATTTTTTTCAATATTTTTTTTAAATTCAAAAGAAAGTAGAGAGTTTAATAAAAAACGTGGATAAAATTGTCTAATTCGATTGAACGGCGTGGAATAACGGTCTTTTATTTCGCGAATCAGTTATATTGATACAATTCTCTAAAAGAGTAACTACATCCACATTAAAAAATAATAATAAAATTTATTTTCTAATGTGGCAACCCTGTTTCTCACTTCGCAATGTAAATATGATGTTAGGAATATTATTAGTACGCCCAACACGCGCGTACTGGGAACGAAATAGAACACGAGATAACTGAAATCATAGATGAAAAGAAAATCCGAGCATTCGCTTTTTTTCTATGGCAACACCATAGACACAATGCCTTTAATAATACTCGACACGTTTTCATTATAAGGTGACAACTGCTTTTTGCCTTGATATATTATTTCAGACCAGGTAATTTCAATCGAAGTGAGACATAAACATTTTCAGACAACCTTGATTTGGTTTTGTGCTTAAAGAGGCTATAATACTTCAAAATTGATTAAAAAAAACAATAATTACCTACATAATAATTGAATCATTGGACTGTTTTAAGACTGAGATATTTGTTGACCTATTGATAAACTACTCACAATTTTTTTATAAATTGTGTTTCATTATAGGCACGTGGGAGTTACATACCTAGAATTGGAGCATTGGAGACTCTATGTTTTTGTTTTATGATTATTGATGTTCCGTATATTGTAGGTGTCTTTTATGAGTAAATCAATCAATTGAATCTAGTCGCACCCAAACTTAACAAAATAATATTAATTATACCTAATATACACTTTCTACATAGGTATTCCACAGACAGCTAAACTAGTGTCGTGATAGTGGAAATGGTCGGCACCAGGGTCCAATTCACAATCTTTAGTTCGTTGTACAATGTACATGCGAAAGTCGTCGACTGAACCGCTGCTGGGCTAACGACTACTGCATCATTAAGCACTTATTGGTAACACCAGTTTTGTACAAAAATATTTACCAAAAATATAGGTAAATATAGGAAATAACAGTAGAAGACGGTCGTAAGCCCGTAGAGGTTTGTTCCATTCAAAAATCGAACATTAGTAATGAATTTTTAGAGTCATTAGTTGTTACATAATATTCTTTAAAAATATAGGTAACAACGTAAATAAAATTCATCGCTTAAAAAAGGATTTTGACTTGTAAAATCTGCATATACCTAGGTACCTACTTTCAAAACATTTATTTCAAAGGGAAAAAAATCTTAAGAAGAAAAAATGTTGTATTATGTAAAGCTTTTGTGAGTTGTGTTTCAGAAATGAACCAGAAAGTAGCTTTGTGTTATTCACAGAGCTTCAGACGATAATACATACTATGAAAAATGTTCTCTCATTGATACACCCCACAGATGGCAATCCCACCTACGAACATACCAACTACATTTATTAGATTTATTATTATTATCGTCGAGGGGTAGGTCCGTAGGTATTATTGAGAAAGGTTCGTCTTTATATTCCTCCCCTTTGAATTTAAGGGTTGGTTTTATATTTTTCTGTAGGAAATATTCAATTGACCGAGGCATGTTCACAATTTCCTTAACCTGGACTCCCATCCGCCGGCATATTTTACAATATTTGTGTCTATGTTTGCTTGAAAATATAATCATATTTTTTCCTATCATGTGACCATTCGAGAAAGAGAAAGAAACTCAAAATGCGATGTCGAGGATGTCGTGCGAAGATGCTACTGGAGAAATCACTTCCGCACAACGTTGCTGTCAGCAATAGTAAAAAGAGCGGCAAACCAAGAATCATAAACCATCAGATCCCCTGGAAGTCCACCAAAAAGATAGAAGGACAGTAGTTGTAAATCCGCATGTCAGGAAAAACACATCCCAGAATAATCAAGACACAATGCTATAGAAAAAAAGACGAAGAATCGTTTTGTTATGGTTTTCAAATTATCAATTTTCTGGAAAAATTATCAAAATTGTTCGATTAAAAATTCACATTTGAGAAGATCAGTAGGTATTCTTAAAAAAAAACTTTTTATCGCATGAGCCAGATATTTCAAGAAAAAAAATCTTACCTACTTCTGTTAAGTTCATGATGAAGTATATAGAAACGCTTGAAATGTGGATCTTCCTCAGATTGCTGCATAATTCTTTGACTGACGTGCTAAATTAAAGAAGATTTTTCAGAGAAAATGATCGCTTTTTTTACTGTCAATTTGTAGAGTGGTCTGTCCCGATCTGTTTCCGTGGATATAAGCAATAGCGGATGTCACAAATCTTATTTTGAGATTTTTTCAGTTACAGCCTTCAATAATTTCTTGGACGATGGTTAAAATCACACATATGAAGGTACTTCTTAATGTCGATGCAAATAAACTTTAGTCTCTTAGCTAATTATGTGGGGCTGCCTTGTGCATCTTATTTTTCTTCCTCTTTCTATAGATACTGTGGATCAATTTGTGCTTTCTTCGAAAACATGAAGGTATCTGGTGCTAGTATTTCTACCTTTAATAGAAACGTATTGGCAGTACCTATTGTATTTTTGGAAAAAAAAATATTGACGAGGTATTAGCCGATTGATTGATAGCGTAAAACGATGACATTTTTGACAATATTCCTTACAATATCCGAGAGCCGGGAAAGGGTTTTAGTGGAATAGAATAATAGCATAAGCACTCGGCAGACGAATGGTTGCAATCGCGGCGTTTCATACTGATGGTTGTAGGTTCGATTCCCAGAATAATTACATTTATATTATTATTCTTAAACCAGCACTCTTCATATAAAACATTTTTTTGGAAAAAAAAAACAAACTTATTAATACGCGAGAAGTCTTTATGGACAAGGCCATATAGATAAACTTTATTTTCATACCCTTAAGTACAACATTATGGCGCGGTTTATTTTTTTTTTTAAATTTATTTACATATCGTAAAAAGTTATGTCTTTATCCTTCATTCTCACATGTACCTACCTACCTATACACTATTTAACACATTATCTTAACAAACAAAATCCCAGCTGTACCGCCACATTTTGAAGGATTTTCCTTGAGTGCAAGTACCGCATGGCTAGATAAAGGAAGCTGATGGTGCCCATTATTTGAACATGGTCATTGGTCAATCAGTTAACTCCATATTCTGACTTTAACATCAGTTGTACATGTCTCACGGATTCTTGTGTTTCTCACTGTGTCTCTTAAAGTTTTACCAGCAATATTTATTAATGTACTCAATGTCTTCGTTGAGGAAGTTCTCAGGTCATGTCTTCTCTGCTTTTGACGCCATAGGACAGGTCATAACACATAGGTTTCACGTATCGTACGAGAAAAAGAAATCTAATGGGGCACACACATCTGCGCCGCGAGCGGTAATGTGACGCATGTAACGAACCATATTTCCATACTAGGTACGATTATTAGTCTGTATTTTCTTCTTCCGAATAAATAAGTAAGAATCTACTTCTTTAAGGTATATAAGGGATAACTATCAATAAAAAAATCTAAAAAAACACGTAAAAGCACTACGGTACAAATGTATGGCGCAATGCAATGATTCTTCATATCCTTATTATTTTTATTGTTATAAAATACATTTTGAAAACAATCATATTATAGTATACAATGTGTCATAAAGTAACGCCAGATGCCTACCCATTGGTAATATAACGTGTCTACGTACATGTCCATAGGTTTGTACGTAAGTTTATATATTTCATTCGTAACCGACAAAAGATAAGTAGGTAATAATTCCTTTGAGAATATAATATAATATTCGTTATTAGATGTGTGATTAACATCAAATCACTAATATTATTGAGTCGATACGAAATATATGTAATATGCGGTAGGAAACGTTTATATTATGACTAGTTTTTTAAAGGCGCCCGTGGTGCCCACCTATGGCCTTTCCCTGCAAACATTGCTTTCTCATAGCTGAATTCACATGTGAGACTTCAAAATACTTGGTTGTTTTAACTCTTTAGGAAACCTCAAAAACAACTTAAACTTTTAATTACAAACTTTCCATTCAAATAGCTTTAACATAGCATGTGGGTATTTAACAAACTATTTGATCGCGTGTGTGCGTTTGTTTTCTGATTTGGTTAACTTTTTCATGCAACCTTTGCATTTATATGGCTTCTCTACGCTATTAATTCACATGAGAATCTTTAAAAAAATACTTTAGTGTGTAAACTTTCTATTGCAAACATTGCATTCGTATGGCTGTTCTCCGCTATTAGCAGTTCAAAATAGAACTCTATGAAAATTAAAAATAAAACTTGAACTTTTTATAACAAACTTTGCATTCAAATGGCTTTTATCATGAGTTATTATTTGATTAATTAAACTTTTTATCGCAATTGTTGCATTCATATGGCTTTTCTCCGCTATGAGTTCGCGTGTGATTCTTGAGTCTGCAAACTTTTTATGGCATACATTGCATTAGTAAGGAATTACACTTTGCTTTCTTATGGCTGACTTCGCATGTGAGTTTTTAAATAACCCGAAAAATCATTTTTCTCTACGTCAAGACCTTTAAAAAAAGTGCTCAGCCACCAGGCATACCTAATAATATTATTATGTTACTGTCGGCTGTCAGCCGTATTAGTAGAACAAAATTTGTATTTAGTTGCGAGTGGCGCGCCATCTAGCGGCGTTAATGACATCAGTCAGTCAGTCAGTGTTCAAGGCAAATATTATATAGATTCATGAATAATTCATAAATATGAAACAATTTCAATTTCAAACAATTTAATACGTAGAGCCTAAGAATCACGGATTAATGTTGTCAGTTTTAACGCTTTTTTCAAAAAAAATCATTCCTTCATTCATGCGCCTTTAAACCCCACTTAGGGATATAGGGAGGTATCAAGAACTCTTACTTGCGCTCTTATAGGCGGGACACCATCTGCATGAACCCCCCCTGATGGGATGAAGGCTTCCGAGGCATATTATTTTTTCATGCTCCTTTTCAGATTTTTTGATATGAAATTTTTCATAAAACGGCTATGACGATTCATATATATATATGGCGATACATACAACCACCATTCTTTACCCCCAATGATTGAATATCTCTTGTTATGAAATCGGGACAACTTAACCACCACCCCTTCTTTCAGTTGGGATATCAGTGCGAAAATTCTTCAGTGTAGAGTGTTTATCCATTCTTTCTGTATGCAATAAGATGCGAAGACGGCCTATTTTAGTGAATTTTCTGCTGCTTAGTTATTCATCATATTATACAGTTATATAGGTACAATTCATCATTGACCAGGATTCGCCATCTTCCGATTTCGTTAATGGGCCCATATATTTGACGAAAATCATCCGGAAGTATGATATTAGAAAAAACATTTTTAGAAAATAACACAAACTATCAAGAACAGTGACAGCAATTAACATAAAATACCAGTTAAAAAAATTTCAATCCTTCACTATTTATGTATTTGTTACTTTTTTAACGAATACCGATTTTTTTTCTGAACGCATGAGTTGTCACTCTATAGCGACACTTTTTTTTTTACATTTCTGAAAGAAATTTTCGTTTTATATACGGAAAAAATTAATATTAGATACACTTTGTTATTATGTACAAAATATATCTTGTGCGGTGACTTCCGAAATGTAAAGCAATTTTATTCCCGTCACATTTTTGATGTGATTCGTGCAAAAAAAGTTTACGTTTTATTTATTTTTTCATTAAAACAATCATGGATATTTTGAATCATGCTGGTATTTTTAATCTAAATGGAACACCTGTGATATGTACATTTTTATTTTACTTTATATTTAGCTGAAGGTATTTTGCAAGGTAGAGACTGCCAGGCAGGGCTCCAAAGAGGTGGAAGGACACCTGGCAGTCGGTGTCCGTCCAGGGTTACCTCATCAGAACAGATCGCAAAATCTAGATAAGAAGATATCTAAAAGACGATGAGGTATCTGAAATTAAGTAGTGATGAGAGTTCTACAAACACTACGAAATCATAAGCTTTAAGCTTTCTTATAATGAAACTGTTTTAAAACTAATGATCCCACATACCACATAATCAATTGTGCAAAAGGTCGTAATTCCTTTCAGACCCTCAAGGGTTTAAACAATAAATTATCAATGACCACTTTGTGTTTTGTCCCAAAATCTATGGGTGCGCATTTTCAACCTAAACCTTTTTTAATCACACTATTTTACATTTTACAAAATATATATATTGAGTTAAGTTTAAAATGCAAATTTTAAGTAGGTTACATAAAATTAAATACAGGGGAAGCTTTGAATACAGAAATATCTTGTAAGATTGTTTCTTATTCAAGATGATCAAATTGAGATCAGATTCTCAGGGTCGATTGAAGTTATTAGTAGTTTCAGACTCGTTTCTAAAACACTTAAAGTTACTCACGAAAGATAGAAATAGGTCAAAATAAAACAATTTTTTTTCTTTTTACCCACCACGCAGTGTCCCGTAAGGGGTAATCAGAGAGAACGGACCTCCACTACTATCTATCCATACTTATTTCGCTTCTTCCACCGACATAACATTTTTTCATACAGCCTCTCCTATTTAGGTACCTGGCCTTCCTTCAGGACGGAATCGATGTATTCGATCCACGTCATCCTCGGTCGGCCACGCTTTTGTACACCTTTCCTTTCAGCCTTATGAATTATCTTTGTCATTCTGTTTGCATCCATTCTTTCCACATACCCAAGCCATCTCAGCTTATTAACTTTCATCTTTGTCACAACATTTACTTCCATACCAACATCTTTCACTCTTGTTTTATTGTTAATGAGGAGAATGGTTAACAATGGAGGTGTTACCCACAAAATTACAAAAAAATCGATTCATGACCCTACATCAAAACGATGTATGTAGACCATCAGGTCTAGGATGTATGCACATTACAAAATTACTTATTTCTCAAGCATTAATTCCTGAAGCCTTGTATCAAATTTTGATTACCTACAGTATGAGATTTGATTATACCTGCGTCCATGCCGCTTTGCAAACAGCTAGGTAAGTAGGTGATGTACAAAATCGATAGCGAAAACCAAACGTACGTAATAAATCATGAGTTAGTCTGCAATCAATCAACATGAAATAAATCATTAACAATGTGCCGTGAAGTACACGCCCTCTGATGGGGTATTATGTTTAGTTTTCGCAGTAGATTGGGATGGATGGGTAGCTTCAAACAGAATCGTTACACGGAAACTCTAAACTGAAACATTAGGTAGGTACAATGAAAAATTCTACGGCGAGGAATAAAAAAAATGTTGTAAGAGAACAAAATGTTGAAGGTTGTTCGAATACACATTGTGTATTTTTTATGTTTCAGTTTGGATTTTTTATTATTATATTTTTTTATTTTTACAATTTTTAAGAGGTCAGACAGTCATAACAATACATATAAATCAATGACATAGAAACAGATTATGGACCAGCGAAGACCCCAACATTACCCATAATTATATAAAATACATCAAATAATAAATAGATAAAATCAAAATAGTAAAATTGGTTAATAAAATTTGGTAATAGTAAAATAGTTCAATTAGTCTATTGTCTACTCTGAGACAGGTCAACACCAAGTAGACGTCTTCACGCAAAAAAACAGTCAGAAAAATACTAACCCAACCAAGCATCGAAACCTGATAAATAAGTGCCTTTACCACTCGGCTACCGAGAACGGTCAATGCATAATATTATTTTTATTTATTTATTTTATAAAAGCGTTAGGCCATGTTACAAAATATGAAACGTTAATTTAGCATATAAAATCATGAGTCAATAAGCCACAGGATGATAAAATGATAATTAAACAACGAGGTGGTTGGTAGTCCAGTGGTATTAATCGGCGGCTTTCGTACATACGACGTATTGGAGGTCGCAGGTTCTAATCCCAACTCTGACCCGACCGGGAATCGAACCCGGGACCTCGTGATCTGAAGTCCACGCTAGTACAGCTAGGCTACCGAGGTCGGTATATTATCGATAAGAATATTATTAACTTAATCCGAAATTCGGAAAATAAAAAAAAATAAGAAACAGGAATAAAAATGAAGAAAGGTAGGTTGGTACCTATACCTACATAATATTTTGTTTTGATTTCATTTTAATGTGATATCTTTAAGGTATTTGAAATGAGCTTCAAAATTTTGGAACATTTTTATTTTTCTTTGTAGATGAAAATATAATATTATTTTCGATGAAGGTTTTTATAATTTATGAAGTACAGATGAAGAAAGGAGAATTTCCTTGCAGATAAAAATCTTCTCCCTATGTTCCTACCTACTTGAAAGATATAAAAATATTATCGTTTCAGTTAACTCTTGAGAAGCGTCTTAATATTGTACTAAAATTTCAAACGCTTTTATTAACCAATACAGTGGAGAAAAAAATCTCAAACAATAAACTGGTTTGGTATTTATCTGGCATATTTACAGAATAAACAACTGGCAATACGATTTCTTAGAAATGTATATAGATTAAAGGTACGACTTATGGAAAAACTTAAAAGTACCTTCTCAATTTTGTATTTAAAACGGATCTATCTTTATACTTTTTAAAGAAAATAATCGATTTTAACTGATTCATTAAGAAGAACTTCGTAAGGAAATAATCGTACCTTAGAAAAGAAAAAAAAATATGATTTGGTATTGGGGAAAGAAACCGTAAAAGAAAAAAAAAACAAAAAATAGAACGATAAAAATCAAATCAGACACATAAATATAATGAAAACTAAATAAATTGAACAAAATTAATAAAGCGATAATCGGAAAAATTGAAACCAACTGATGCTGTGAAATAGCACTGTACCTACTTGAGAGTTAACTACTTATCCTTACTCCAAAAACACAGTTTTACTTGGTCGTTTAGGTCCAACTATATGACAGCGTAGCTCTCTATAAAAGTTCGTTGCTCTTGTTGTTCTCAAACATTTTTCCAAACAGATGGCACTATACCTCATTAACATCTTCTCGTTATTTACACGTATTACGAGGAAATCAGCGTCGGGGCAGTTGGTCGAGTGGTTACCGTCTCTGCATAGACGATGAGGGACTCAGGTTCGAATCCTGCCCGGGGCATGGGATTTTTCCAGACGTTGAACATGTTGAAAATTCTCATCATATTCGGGGATTTCAACATTACCACCACCTAATGGCGAACGTTTTTAACGTAAAACGATCACACTATGCCAACCTTCGAAATAACGGTAGAAGATTTGTTGTTGGTGGTTGGAAGACCAGCGGTTACGACGCCGGCTTTCGCACTGTTTCGTGCGCAGGTCGTGGGTTCGAATCCCGGCCGTGTCGACCATTTTCCGCTTTCACGGCACAACCCTTTGGTTAGTGTGAAAGATGTCAAAAGTGTATTTGTGTTCACTTCGAGTGAGCACAGATTCATTTTTATAAAAAAAAAGATGGTCGTAAGCCCGTTGTGGTTTGTTCATGGCATTTAAAATTCGAACAGTATAAGTTATTGATCATCAGTTGTTGATATTTGTTTTGGTCAAGCTAGAATATTCGGCTTATATTTCGTATAATAACGTTTTTGAGACATTTTACACTTAAAAGGAGTTGAGACATATTGGCTCTCAGTTACAGAACGGTTCACAAAATTTCAAGTAGGTAATTAGTGCAAGATAAAAAGTTGTAAGTACCATTTTACTGCCAAGTGTAACAACTGCAGAATTCAAGGTGGAATTAAATTGATTGAGTGCTTTATGTACGCTATTGACATTTAAGTATCTACCTACAGCAACTTAAGAACGTTAAGTATTTTAAAGAGGAAAAAAACTAAAGTGTAACTCAAAGTAAACTGTATTTCATTTGAGTGTACAATAAATACCTTCTAAAGCTTTATCCAGAGAAATCGCATTGAAGCGCAAAAATATACGGTGAGGCTTACAGTATGGTTAGTCGCTACGTACATTTTCTTCCCAACAGCCCTGATTGTGTAATACAATCTAAAGACACTCTCACTTTACACTACATTAAATAGATAAGTGATTTCAAATCTTTTTTTCGGAAACATCGATAATAATTTTTTTTCAGCATGACTTGACTATGCAAAACTTAAGTTTATATATCAAAATGATTCTTAACTAATCTTTTTCACAATAATGCGTAAAGGTGTGTATCAAAAGTTCAACCCAGTCCATTTTAAAGGTCCTGTAAAGATATTATAATGCTGATAATCGTATGCAAATTCAAAGGAAACATGACAACTCCGATTCGCAAATCGAACAATGAAGGCATGTATTTAGTTGGTTCCAATTTAAAAAAAAAGACAAAATAATGATTTTTAAAATAAACTCCAAAAGTTGTCCTTTGTCCGCAAAATGATTCATAGTTAACACACAGATTCAGAATATAAATTTTGAGATAAGGGGAAAATTTACACTAAAAGGGATGGACAATGGACCGAAACTAGTTCTTGAAGCAATGAAAACTCCACCTTTTATAATATTAAACATAATTTTCAATTTAAAAGAGTGCTAAATCAGGTATGTAACCCCGCCGATGGCGATCACCACAGCAAAAGACAAAATCCACGCTGTGGTGATTTCCCTGGAAAAAGTTAACCCGAGAAGTTTCTCGTTGCATTGTCTGACAGATTTTCTGTAGGTATATGGTTTTCTGGTTTTATAGTGCCAGAAATTCGCCTTTATCTTCTAGTTATCATCTGCTACACTTCACTTGATTCGAACACAGGCTAACGAGTCGATATAAGTTCCCTTAGTCTAAATTTCCGTGACATTTACGCTGACGTGAAGTCACACATTTTTGTATGGAAACATGTACCTAAAACGCCCCTACAGAAAGCTCCGTAACCCATACAAAATTTCCGCTCTCGCTTACGTTGCTTGGTTAATATTCGGAATAGAGTTACATTAGTGTGGCTGGTGTAAGCGTTTTACAGCACTTTAAAGACACACATCTTCCAGTAAAGGTGCGTTTATACAGAACGAACAATGAGCCAAAGCTGGAAAACATATTCTATTGTTTGCCAAGGAAATTACAACGATAAAGAACTGTCATCGCCTACTTATTAGTTATTGCTTGTTACTGTTTCCATGGTGTCCAGTTTCAATAATAAAATAAAGTATGCTCTATTTTTAGATTCGGCTGTATATTCGTTTGATTTCATTCATTGTACCTCTTATGCACCTCTAACTCTTTCTAGCTTTATTTTAATCGATGAAAAATTGAAAGTTCGTCGATATTGGCATCACTATTGCATCACATTTGACCCGAAGACGCTTGTTATCGCTCGTGAAACGAACCAGTCTAGTGAATAAAAACGGTTCAGAAAATCCAACATAATGATGAAATTTTTCTCAAACCATTCGGTTCAATCGATGTTTTTTTTATGAAATAATAAATTTAGATATCTAGGTAGCGTTCATATATACGATTTGTAGATACACATTATGTAGCTTCGTGTTAAACACATTTGTAACGATCAACCGATGTAAATCTGAAACAGAGCAAACAACGATTAGAAACAAATGAATCGTAAAAAAGGAACGATATGTTTTGTTTTTTATTGAAAGTATATGAAGGTAACTATATTTTAACGATGTGTTGCTCAATTTGTTTTCAGCATAAACCTTCATGTATTCTTTCTTCAAATTATACCAAGTAAACCGCTTGATTTTAAGATCTTCGATGTTTTGAATGGAAGGTGTTTGTTTGATGGCGACAGTCCATTTCAAATAAAAATGAAATAAATCTTGTCTTGCTTGCTTTTAGTATGGTCGATAACTTTTTTTACCATTTCGTGGTTAAGTCTGTACCTATCCTTTTTCTTCTCTGATCACAATCTTATGATTGTTTGGCAACAATTTTCTCCAGGTTGTCTCTCCACTCCGCTCTTCCGTTGCAGCTCTTTTCAGATCCTCATAATATGAAGAACAGCACATCCGAAGACACGTCATGTAGGTAGTCCTAATGTGGTCGTATTCCTTGTATTGTTTAAAAATTAAACCTAATATGAAAACTCGAATGAGATGTAGGTTTGTAGGTGATACGAAGTTTACAGGGCTATGCAGTGAAATATGATAATCTAAAACCGTGGCTCGTGTTTGATTGAGTTAAAAGTCGAATCATTACCTAATCAAAAGTTGATTGATTAGAAAATTTAACCGTGTTTTATTATTTGCAAATAGTTAATAGCTACTATTATTTCCAATTTAAGTTAGCTTTGATTGAAAAAAATATATGTAGTTTGTTTTTATTTTCGGAAATAGTTTTCAAACTTGAACCCGAACGCAATAATACGTATCTTATAATATAAATGAAAGTCGGGTTAGTGCGAACACTTAAAACCCGAGATCGGCTGAACAGATTCTTCCAATGTTTCATTTATTGGATAACAAATTAACTAATAAAAAGTTGAAAATGGATAAGAAATAATGTAAAATGTAATATTAAAGATAGCATGGAACGGATTTCCTGCGACGACATAACAACAAAATTATTGTTTACTGCACATGATAGTAATTCCCTCTCATGCTCGCAAACGTAATTGCCGCTCTTACAGTAGCCCATCTCACTTACTGCAATTTGCATACAAAGGCAACAAAATTATCGGGCACTTTCATGTGTACACGCATCATCGGCACTTCATAGGCGAAGTAGAATGTCTGCGCGCAATATTCTCGCGTTTTTCCCGCCTGAGCTTTGAAAACGAATGAAATATGGATGTTATCATTTAGCGGTGTTATTAAAAATCTTGGTATAACGTTATACAATGGTTTATACCATGGTCTAAGAAAAAGTTATTAATAATCCAGGTATACCTACAACAGATCTATGGTATAAACCATAGAATCAGCATATAACATCCTCGTTGTACCACGGTTTTAGAGATTTAGTAATTCTATGGTTTATATATACCGTCAGTAATAAGGTGTTTTTATTAACAACACTGTATTAGTTTAATTAAATCGCCTTAAATATGTATTTTTGTTTCTGGGGGCGCAGTGCACATTATGCACAAACGAACGGGCCGCCTCTGGTTAGGTAGGATCACAGGACAACGTCTGTCGGGAGAGCTAGTAAATGATAAAACCAACAAACAAGCAAGTATACAGTTAATGCCATATTTCAAAACGAATATTTTATCGCGTGCGTTTTAACCAAGGGGTGTTATTTTTCGGCTCCAACCATTTCCTTTATGAAGTTAATTCACTGAATTTTATTATGGGGAAAAATATTGCGAGTGATAATAAAAAGAATAGACATGAATTTTCACAATAAGTTTACAAATTCTTATGTGATCCCATCGTAATGTTTGTTTATTATTTCCATAAAACCGAATTTATATCCGAGATTCGTACTCTAAAGGAGGTTATACTTAAGACGTCGTTTTTAACAGCTGATAACCCACCCACAAAGAGCGTGAAGTATAACTGCCGAGATCCAATACACACCCTGGCGAAAGGTCAGTCCTGCGACCCCATAAGTTCAAACTGCGACATAACTCAATGGGAGACAGGACAATGGAACAAAGTTTTATTGCTTGCAACCGCTCCTTACCAAATAAGACGATTTCGTTTAAACCAAATTCTTATATCAACACTGTAACAAGATAAATCATGTTATTTTAGATATTATTTGAAAAATGCTGCAACTTTTCTAAAAGGTTTTTTATATTTTACCTACCAAATTTGTGATTTTGGAGAAATTTAAGTACTATCAGTTTGTGAGATCTATTCGAGGGCTCGTAGCTTCAGAACTACACCCAGTTTCCAAACTTTGAGGCTTAGGTATATCCTAAACGAATAAGAAAGGACAGAAGCGAAATATTGGAAATCATGTCTTTAAGACAGGAGATGACCGCAAAGCTATGAAAGTTATCCGAAAAAGAACGAGAACGAAGGCTTAGGCAAACAGGGACGTTTGGTCATCTCAGCGTGTAGGTACCTGGATTTGATCAAATGGTCCACGATTAACAGAGTCAGGACAGGCCACTGAAGATACAGATATGCAACGATGGGGCTTTTCCCAGGGCCCCGCCTGTGAGTGTGGTCACTGGTAGATGATAAGCTTCATAGTTGAGAGTCCATTTTTTTGTTTCAAGCACGGTTTTTATGAAATTCACAGGGTCACTACTGCCGCTGCCAACTGGCTAAGAAACATGCATCTTTACCCATAACCGCCAGGCCAAATATGCATAAAAAATGTTCTCATAGAATTCTAACAGTAAAAAAGTTGATGTGAGGGATTTATTCATATCTTGTTATTCAAAATATTGTTAAGTCATTATTTGAAAGTTTGGGAGCGCAATGGTAAACAGTTTGAAAAACAGTTGCTTGTTTGTTTATGCCGGATTAGAAAGTTTGGAATTTTTGCGCACTGAAGGTTTGTCCAGGAAACCATTTAAAATTTTATTGTTTACAGCGATTAGTATAGAAGGCAAATTCTCCTGTTTTGAGATGAATGCTTTGATTTTTTTTGACTTCAGTTCAATATCAGGTCTCGTTCAGAAAACATCTCTCTATAGTTTATCGCAATTTTGTTTCCTTGTTAATCAATTTATAATTCCCGTCGCGTTTTATAGTTTCTATAGTAATTTGGAGGTGCTTGACGATTGAGCTATGGTGTGTCACATATCTAGAGTTTTTGTTTAGAGTCCCGCGATTGTTTATTAAACCTTCCGTTTAATTGTGATCATTATTCTGGAAGATTCCCTCCGGGGTGGCGTGGTATGAGGTTGGAGAGGGAACAAGTGATACACCATACCTCATGTGTGTGAATGTGACGTGTTTATTTTCTTTTTGTGCATTGTGCTAAATATTTGAAGGTAGGTATGCTGAATTTCGGGTGAGTTAACATATTTTTATTCGAGTGTATTTTGTTCCGTCGCTGGCAGCTACCCAGGACGATTATCGGGCACAGAGATATTAGGTATCGACATAGTATTTTGTAAGTTACTTGGTTGCCCCGCCAAGCATGCTTATGAGTATTGCAGCCTGTACCTACCTGTATTGTTTTCACACGTCACCTGTCAAACACATGCACGTCGCGAATTGTTATCTGTCATTCGCGGGTTACCCCATTGTCCGATACCAGTGGTGTGACCTATCTTAAATGTTTATTTTTGAATCCGGTTAGGAATTTCATATTTAGAACCTTCTAGTAAGCTTAGTGTAGAATTTTCATTTGTAAAAGTAGGTACGTCAGTGTGTTCTCCGTGAGAGTAATTTTATTCAGTCGAGCTATGAATGAGTTTACTAAAAGTTCGCGTCTGTCCGCACACAGATAGAGTTTGTATTTTAGTTTTCGCCGCCGTGATAAACATAAAGTTGTAAAACCGGTATGTGTAGGAGGGCTGTTGGCGCAAGCTGAAGACCTTCCCCACATGACTCTCCAAGAGAATGGGCTGTGGCTGATTTGGATGCTTTTCAGCTAAGTTCATGAGGTTCACTGGCGAAAAGGTCTCGAGCCAAGACCGAAGCAGTTGAGCGATTTGGAACTCCAATGAGGAAAACTTGCGGTATTATGACAGCCCGCGGTAATTCGACTAAAAGGTTAATTAGTTCGTTGATAAAGTAATTACACGTTTATTTTGATAGTGAGATCGATAATCATCAAATACACGCGAGATAGTCAGTAAAATTGTTAATAGGCAGGATCGTGGTTTGACTGTAGCTAGTCGTGGCATATTTTTCGCGTAGTAAAATCCTGTCCTATTTTGAGTCTCTGCCGGAAGTACGTTTAGGTATTTAGAGTCGAGAGTTAGATAGTTCAAAGATAGCTTCCAGCCCCTGTAGTCTGTACACCATCAGGAACCTATTTCATTTGTCTATACACACTATATTATCTGATTACCCTTTTTGGTACCTGTTCTAGGCGTGAGGTCGCATCGAATTGGGCTAGTCTCGGACCTTCAGAGTTTTTTTTGCCTGAATTTTTGGCAAGAAGGTTCGTTTGACATGGAAGGCTCTCTTTCAGTGGTTAATTCCTCCCATAGACCTCGATCATGCTTATCAAAGTAAGAAATTTAAATTAAAAAAAAAAATGATGGAAGTGCCTCTAGAGCCGTAGCCGGATCCCGTACCCGCGTCCGTAGATTTGTGTGTTGCCATATTATTACAGTTCATACTATGGTGACACTCAAATGACAGTTAATGTCAAAGCGTGAATTGGCGCGAATTTCGTATTAGTACCAAAGGACAGTTTGAATTTTCGTGCGAATCTCATTGGGGATACATGGGATACTATTAGTATCCGGAAATAATATTTAAACATCTATATTATTCAAAATTTGAATTTTTATTTGCATGTCTTTACATAAAGCTTAGTCTTTTTTTACTAATAATTTTTAATTTTATTTCTTTGTGACTTTTTTTAATAATTTTTTTAGTGATATTTTTTTGAATACGTGAAATGAATTTGTGTTTAAAGCCGAAAGCCGTTTATATTATGTAAAATAAAAAAAAATATCAAAAATATGGCGGATTACCTAATTCTAGGAATCTCAAATTTATGTCCCAATACTTGGCAATTTTGCATGGTTGATAGTGAAGTGTTAATATTAATCAATTATTCAAAAATGAAAGTTGGTGATACAAAGATTTCCCAAATGTTTTGGCTGATAAATATAATAGACGCAAGAAGTATTGAAAATCAAATAAAGTGGCATCATACAGAAAAAGATGCTAAGGAGTCTTTGAAATACTATTATGCAACATTAAGTTGAATAAGAGGTGGCAAGAAATACCACTCAAAAAGTGAAAACTCCACAAGAAATATTTTGTCACAGATTGTCCCGCTTCCATCCACCTTCATAGTAAAAATGTGGACAATTCTTTACTGTGACAACTGTAATAACCATGCATCCTTGCAAGCTTATTTAATGCATTGTGGCAGCAGCTACTTAAATTGCCTCAACGTATTGAATAACAAGCTCAAGAGCAATTGAGATTCATCCTCATCTTCATCGGTCCCTCAATTCTGAGGATCATGACCATCATCATCGTATCAGCCCGCGAACTCAATAATTACCAAATATTTTTTAACGTTTTAACTTCTAAAATGTTATATTGTGGCAACCATACTTCTAAAAAATAAAAACATCTACATTAATAAGTATTCTATTGTTACTATTGCTGATAGTTGTAATTTTGTTATACAATTACATTATTGTTCAACAATATTAATAATCAAATCCGTGCTCAGCGACAATTTAATATCATCTGTCAATGTCAATCGTCGGCTAAACAAGTGTCAATTTTTAGTTGTCTATGATAAAATATTGTCTATGGAGATCTACGGACGCCGTACCAAATTTTTGATGTTTCCGTCTACGGCTCTAGAGGCACTTCCAAAAATGATACCTACGTTAAATAGTGTACAAGACGAGACAGATTAACAATAATGTGGAAAAATAAAATGAAATTAGATGAGGTATTTCCAATAATTCTCACAAACACTAGCGAGATGTCAGCAGAAAAAATAGTGTCGCGAATCCAGAGCGGAATTAAAACGGCAGCAACGCTCCGAACGCTTATTTGTTCCAAGTCCCTGTCTAGACGACTGAAGATCTGGGTGTCTGTACATACCCTCGTTAAACCGGTGGTCATGTATGGTTCAGAGTCCTGGACTGTAACACTCGGGGATCAGCAACGTCTGTTGACCTTTGAGAACAGGATTATGAGACGAATCTTGGATCCTAGGCTGGAAATTGCGGCTGGCACCTGGAGGCTGAGAAGCAATGCAGAAATACGTGCACTCACAGGAAAACCACTGATCACCAGTGTCATCAGATTTAGAAGATTGGCATGGATCGGGCATGTTGCCAGGTCCGGGATAGAGAGTTCCACAAAGAGTCTTCTGGATAGTAGACGCACGGGTAGAAGACCACCTGGAAGACCAAGGCAACGGCTTATAGACAACGTTGCCCGGGACCTGGATGTGCTGGGTGGGAGAGATCAGTGGGAGTCCATTGTGCGAGAGAGGACGGCTTGGAAAAACATTGTTCAGGAGGCCAAAACTCTGCCGGAGTTGTATTGCCATCAGAAGTAAGTAAGAAGTATTTTTAATAATTTCACAAGGTGAGACATTCATATGTAATATGAAAAATCATAATATAAAAATAGAAATCAACGTTTTACAGTATTTTACAATGACTTCGATTTAATTATCCGATCTAATTATCAGTAGGCAGGTCATATATTATTTGCTGACCTGTTTATAGGAATCGTGCTACCTGGAAGAGGTTTACAAGGCAGTAAATAAGGGATCAGGCGTCAAAGTACACAGTAGTAAATCAATGATTTTACCTTGTTAAATCCTCACACCCCAAGAAGGATAACCAGGAAAAGGGTAGGGTTAAAAGATTTAAAGACTCCCCCGTATGAAAGCAACAACCTACTCCTACCACCTACATACCAAAGTGTATTTTATTATGATATCGCCCTTTGATTTTAGGCGGTTATCAAAAAGGTGATAGGGAAAAAAACCGACTAACAAAATACATAATCCTTGTTCAATATTGTATAACCCCGTAAGTCTGTTCGGCTTATCTCGTTTTGATAGTAAAAAACAAGTTGACACGCGATGTGAAAGAAAAGTCGAATATCGAAATCATAAATTATAATATTACGAAACTTTATGATGTTATATGAATGTATATTTTTATTGTGTGGTGATGTAATAACTAATAAATCTCGAGTTCATAGCGTTACCTATAATTTATTTTCTTACACTATAGAAAGAAAAAAAATATGACAGTTTGGTTGAGATAGCCATGATAAGAAACTTCCAGAAAATGTAGCATAATGTACCTTGTATGTACTGTACAAGTTTTTGCAGTAAAGTCATTATCAAAATGGCTGATTATCATACATTTTATGCATATGTGAGCAGAAAAAAAAAGATAAAGATATTTGAAAGTTTCTGCTACGAAAGTTGTAGCTTGATGTTCACTGTTACCACTAATATATATTTTAGTTAGGTAATTTTGATATTTTCTTCATACGCATGTACATATTATGCTGTCAATCAATCAAATCAAAACTCCCTTTGAGCTCCACTCGGGAGCATAGGGAGGCAACAAGAGCTCTCCATTGCCCTCGATCTTACGCAATGCTTATGACCTCCTCCCACACCATTTCCAACTCCCTCAGTTCTGTCTCGAAGGACGGAACACGGTATGAGAGGGTCTTCCACGTCTATGCTGTTAATACATAGGTAGGTATGTAAAATTTTTTGCTCAAAATGATATACCTATGTACTCTTATAAACAGTAAAATATATTATGTTTTTTTTAATTTGTTTATATTTATTAGGTTCATTAAGTTCATTAACTTTCAAAAACATTAAAGCCAATAATATCATGAATAATCATTTCATTTTCCAAAAATAAGTATTAGAATATTCTTAAAGTTCTTAATGAACCGCAAACACACCAAGACCATAACTAAATAACAGAATCAATTGATATTGAAATAAAATGTTTATTTTGTTAGAAAAGAATATTATATAAAAATAGAAAACTTGAAACAGAATCTTGATCTGAAAAAAAAAAATGCAATTTTTCACTGGAAAGTCATAATATTTTTAATCAAGGTGTTAGCAAGTATAGATTCTGTGTGGTTCCATTCAATTTCTGTTACATTGGGTTAAGTAATTCTATTATTTTGGGGATGAGGTATGATTAGAAAAAGGAAAAATTGTTCAATTTATCAGAAATAATAAAACAAAATCACCAAAAATAGTATAATTTCCTTTATTTCAAGCGTGCCTAGTTCATCAATAACATACTATGAAACAAAAAAACATTTTTCCAATAACCGAAGCATGAAATCTCATTTCACTTCAATAAAAATATAAGAATCGTATCAGAGTTTTGTTTCAGCCACCTATTTAAGGCGAATTCACACATTTTCTTATCTGGACAGTTTCGAAACACTAATCATAAAAAGAAGAAAAAGGAATGCGTATTCCATTTCGGAACGCGCCTTGCGAGAAAACCAAAAACACCCTAACGTTTCATTGTTCTTTTATATTTTGTTGAAAAAAAATACGATAGCGAATCGCAAAACTAAACCGAATAGATTCAGGGTTCAATAAAATTTATTTGTATAAATATTGGTATCACATTTATTTAGAACAATAATAATATGTTTCTACAATACGCTTGTATGAAACGTACTATCTTAAAAAATGCATATCAATCGATTAAAACTCCATTTACAAAGAGTTCAAAAAAGAGGCATAGGTTGGCAACAAGAGCACCCCTTTGCGCCCGATTTTGTGCAATGTTAGTTGGTATAGATGTTTTTTTTAAGTATACTTACCTACCTACTTCCGTTTTCAAAATGCATACAACCTGACTCCCATACATAGCATACATCCAAGTGGAAGTTTTCCTCAAAAGGTTAAAGGATAGCTGGGAGCCAGCCTAACAATAAGTATGAATTAACAAGCCGACAACGCATATACATACAAAGAAGAAAAGAATGTTATAAAATCGTGAAGAATAATTAGACACATCAAAATGATTTCCGATTCAAATTTGAAAGGAATGGCGAGATCCATATTGTTTTTTTTCAGGTGTCTTTACTCTGATCAGTTAACACTTTTACTCAAGACATTTTTAAAATTTAGGGTGAGAAAATATTTTAAAGTTGATAAACAAATGTGATTGATTTGTTTTCGCAACCCTGATTGTCTTTCGATTGTTTACGTTGACGCTCACGGTATGGTAATATTATGGAACAGAAAGGTGGCTTTTTATTTTACCCTAAGCTCAAAGGATAAAAACGATATCTATCATCTAGTTTTATACTCTTTTAACCAAAAATCAAAGCAATTGTACTGCGATAGTGTTTTCAAAACAAAAAGACAAAGACGAAACAGTGAGAACAACAACTGATTTTTCCTTTGATAAATTTAACACCGATGCTTCAAATAAAAATAATCTATAATATACGTGAAGGGAAAACTTTGTGACCATTTTTACGAAAGTTGCGCGGACGGAGGAGTATGAAATTTCGCACACTTATAGTTTAAATCTATTTTTTTTTTAAATTATGCATAAAAATACATTAAATCAATTAAAAAAACATTACAAACACTACTGTAATGTTATGTCGTATTTGACACTCACACACACTTCGATGTATTTGACATTAACACAGACATAATATATATTTTTTGTTTATCTGATGTGGTCAAATTGAGAATAGATAAATATTGTTTGTCTAACATAATAATAGAAAAAACTTTGTACATATCAATATTTCAAATTTGACATGGGGTAGGCCAATGATGAGGTAGAGTGACGACATCGAATCATTCGATAATTTTAGTATGAAATTTTTTCGAAACTCTTTTGATAATCGTTTCGATATTCGATCATCAAAATTTTTTACTAGGGCTACAGCTTTCCATTCCTCCATATCAAAAGCAGTGATTATGAATGACAGCAAATTTCAGAATTGAAGTGATAAACTCTTCATTATTAAACCGTGTGAATCTTAATAGGAAACTCTTTAAGAACATAATTTTGCTGAAAGAATATCTACAAAAAATTTCGGGTTGTCTTTTGAATCTAGCTGTAATGAGAAGTGAAACAAACTTTATATACCTACATAGTTTATAATTTTTTTAATTAAAACTACGAAGAGGCTCTTCAATTATTGAAACTGTCTACGGCGAGTCTACGGAGACTCTTAATTAGAAGCCTAATACATATAACTAGAATAAAAATAAACATAATAGAATGAAGAAACGCTACTTAAAGTACCTAACCTAAATACATACCTTACTACCGAAGTCTCCTTTTCTTGTTTTTATACTTTTAGTTCCTTCATAACATCATCATCAAGCATCTGCGTACCTAATTCCAGGATAGTTCACGAAAAAGTTTAAATTTAGAACTAGTTTTTTTAATATGGTTAAAAGGCGCAAGTCAAAATGATAAAAACAATTTAAAATCCCTCAGCCAATTCTTGAATTCTCAACGTTTGGTGCTGCTACACAGCAATGGCGCTCAACTCAAAAAAAAAAAAAAGTTTTTTTAATAAAATAGCCGTTTTTGGCACTTTTTCTTAATCGATTATACCTTTAGACCCTGTCCTAGCTAGTCGCATGATCGTGCGATCGCGATGATCGCATGAACGCGGACGCCCTGTCCAAACGTATAACATTGTATGAACGTGCCCTAACTGGCCAGACGGACAGACGTAAATTCGATCGGTGCCTTTTATGAAAACTGATCGCGCGTCGCTTTTATTGCTCTGATGTACCTATTCATAATTAATACGACACCTACTTGCCAAAAGTTCTTACTTACTAACATTCATATTTATTTGATCGCGTTGTCAAGGAAAGTGGACGCGCGATCATGCGATGGCAGTTAGGACACGCATTTTTTTATCGTGCGATCACGAATTTGTTTATGCGTTCATGCGATCTTCGCAATCGCACGATCATGCGACCAGCTAGGACAGGGCCTTATAATGATTCCGCGATTCCTTAGCATACGAAAC
Source organism: Mystacides longicornis (assembly GCA_963576905.1). Taxonomy (NCBI): domain Eukaryota; kingdom Metazoa; phylum Arthropoda; class Insecta; order Trichoptera; family Leptoceridae; genus Mystacides; species Mystacides longicornis. The sequence continues at coordinate 27,398,951 of OY756426.1, read as the reverse complement.
TGAGAAGTACGTTTTAGTGTAGAATGAACTTTAATCTACTATATAAATTAAAGTCGGGTTAGTGCGAACACTTATAATTCGAGATTGGCTCAACAGATTCTTCTGATGTTTGATTTATTGGATTCTTCTCTGCTCCGGATAACAGAATAACTAATAAAAAGTTTAAAAAATGGTTAACAAATGATGTAAAATACAATATTTAAGTTTGTATGGAAAGGTTACCTGGGACGCGCCCACGACATCGCGGGTAGTTCCCTCTCATTCTCGCATACGCTCTTACAGTAGCCCATCCCACTTACTCCACCGCACCGTTTCGATAGTTTTAGAAATTTTTCATACAAAGTCAACAATATTATCGGGAATATTCGTATTGGTAATAGGCGAGGTAGGGTGTGTGCGCGAGCGCATTTTTCTCAAGTTGTTCCCGCCAGAGCTTTGAATACGAATGAAATAGGGATGTTTCAGAAATAGTTTAATGTTATTATTTTATTAGCTTATCTAATCGAATTAATTTTGTATTGTTTGACGGGGGCGCAGTGCACATCATGTACATATAAACGGGCCACTTCGGGTTAGAACCACAGGACAACGTCTGTCGGGAAAGCTAGTTAATGATAATAAAAAGCCTTTATTTATGAAAATACACAATCGAATATGAAAAAAATGCTAACAAGTAATTCACAACTAAATAATATATCAGTACTTCTACAAGATACCTCCCGAGAATGAGTTGATACTCTTGCTTCTAAATACTTAGTTTAGCTAGTTTAGTTGCAAAGAAAATCCTAATAATGATTGGAATTTGTTTCATTCTCCTAAAGAGATTTTTTTTTTTTTAAGGAAACGAGGACACGGTCGTTCTTTTCTAAAATAAAGATTCAGTTATTAGGTAGGTACTTATGTTTATGCTTCTTCACAATAATAATTTTCTCTTCCCAAATATTTATTTAGACATTTTATTTCATCTATTTTTTTATATAGGTATATAAGTATAAATATTATAAGTATAAAAATCATTCTCTCAAGATATTATATTTATGACAAAGGAAAATTTTAATAGGAGCTCATGTACTTAATAGATAAAAATATTTTTTTGTATTCTCATATAAACGGCTTTAAAAATGAAACAAGTCATATAAATGAATGAATGAGAAAAGAGAGTTGGAGCTGTTCTACCTCGACGTTTCTTCAACGCGTAATAATTTAGCTACCTGAAATACTTATCATCCTGTTTAATCACATATTATACTCCTCTTATGTATCATCTAGATTGAGACTTCTAATCATCTTTCTGGCAACTGTCATGAGTCATCCATTAGCCTTGTATTCTCATATTATTGCATTCTTCTATTATTCTGAAGTAATGTGTTGCACGTATTTTTTAATCTCTGTAATGCTTATGGAGGGAGGAAAAAATGTGTATCGTAGTTATATATATATGTAGGTATGTATTTTTTTACTTTGTATTTTTACTGCTCTCTATGTTTTATTTTTGTTTAAAAGGCAATTTGCCGTTGATGAATCAATAAATAAATAAATAAAATTTGTAGATATTATCAAGCGACTAAAAATAGATATTAAATTAATTTTTTTTCACGAAATTAAGTACTTAATGTAGCAAATACAGTAAAATGAGGTAACGGCAAACTGAGTGTATTGTGTATTATAACATTTTTTATGATATTATTACAGTGTGATTATATTATTTGAATCATATTAACGTACAAGCGTGGGCATAAGTTTCTCTCGAACGAAACGAAGATTGTTGGAAAGCAGAAAAACACCGTAGCATATTATGTATAAATTCTTCGGTTTCACCATAATAATAGTTGTCGCATTTTTTTTTTATTTGATTACCTTCTGATCTGAACTGGCTCCAGGCCAAACTCATTCACATACGTAGCATTCTAATGTAAGCCGACATTATGTAGATGTGTGGAGGAAGGGCGAATGGAAAACAGAAAAGAGGACTGGGATAAACAGACGCTGATCTCATTAAAGAACCCACTTGTAATGCCGGGACATTAACGCTTAATTGTATGAATAATATTAGGGTAATTTATTTTATCGTCCTATGTTAACACGATTTACTATTTTCAACACTAAAATCTAACATTTGGGAGCTTTTTTATGAGTATTGGAAGAAAACGAGCATCAGAAGGTTTATTATGGATACTGCTGGTTATAAGCGTTGTATTATAAAAACAATGTTTCATTAATAAAGGATCCGAAGTATGAGTTATCAATTTTATTGTTCCTCAGACGGCAGCAAGCTGTTTTTTTTTTTTCATTTTTCAGAGCACGCTCCATTCTCCCATCTTTAGAATCTCTTAAAATTTAGACCATAATATTATTATTGCGTACTGCTGCAACACCGACATGTTTGATTTTTCAACATCTTTTGCAATTTTTTAGAAGGCTATAACCGCTTTATAACGTACCTAGGTTGTGATTTCAGAATCTTACGTCTACTAATTCTAAGAAGATTTTAAACAGGTAATAAATCCGGAAACTCTAAATATAGTAGTCTCAGATCATAGAAAATACTAAAACGTCCGGTTTCATAAAAGCTACTAAATAACACTTTAGCTAAAGGAGCTTTTAAAATTAAAAGTCGCGTATCATCAAAAATATTCCAACTTTGAAATGTCATAAAAATATTTGAAAATTGGTAGCAGTTGGTAGTGTTACCATGGAAATCTTCCGAAAACATAGGTTGTTTACTTATATTTTCGCGGATTTATGTTAATCTGTCAATTTCAATTCTCAATGGAGCATCAATGTGCAGTTAATTTATTATTATGGTTTATGAATTAGTAAAGGAAATCTGTAAACAATAATATTCTTCCCGTTTTGCCATGTTTTCCATCCTATTTCAAATGTTTATAATTCGTGACAGAGAGAGAGCGCCACGAAATTTTCTATGAACCGGTGGTTATGAGATGGTTGGTAGACCATCGGTTACGACGCCGGCATTCGTACAGTTTCGTGCGGAGGTCGTAGGTTCGAATCCCGGCCGTGCCGACCATTTCCGCTTCACGACACAAGCCTTTGCTTAGTGTGAAAGATGCCAGAAAGTGTATTTGTGTTCACTTCGAGTGAGCACAGATCCATTAAAAAAAAAAAAAAAGTTTGAACTACACTAAAGTCGACTTGAAGTAAGTACCAATAACGGGACTTTAACATAAAGTGACATTTTGTTGTTATGCAACGCGTTATTTTTTTAAAAGAAACTTAAAGACTCATTTATTTCTTATGAAACTTGTTTTCAATACAATAAAGATAATGGTTTGATATACCTAATACAAAAGCATTCAATGAAAATTATTGTTGAGTTCATGAGTAATTCAAATTCTCAATAAGCTGGTTATTTTATTTAAGTATATTATTTCTATTTTTCTACGAATTATATTGAGACTAATATTACAGCCTGATTTCTCTATTGAATCCCTTTATCCACTAGAGTTAATGCAGTCGGATTATTTCATGGAATAGGATAAGAGATAAAAATAATATATCTCCAACGTACATTATTGGTACAAAAGGCTTATTTATTTCCTTGTCCGTATAATTGAATAACATCCCCAACTATATACAACAATAAATAAGTGGAACTCTATTGGTAAATAGAAAAATATAGAATATTTATTGCCGTTCAATTGTAATCGGCTTTTCCAATAACTCTTGGTTACAAAAGAATATCGTTTTATTGATTTTCGATCACAAAAATAATAACAGTTACTTCCATATTGCATTTGATACAAAAAACAAAAGTGCCCATTTCAAAATATCAAAAATAAAATAATTTTACCTGTACCAAAACCAACATCTTCATACGTGTTCGCTTTGATTTGTAATGATAATACGTAAACCATAATTTTCCTTACCTGCAACAAAAAAGAAAAAATTGATGTGAGGGATTTATTCATATCTTGTTATTCAAAATATTGTTAAGTCATTATTTGAAAGTTTGGGAGCGCGATGGTAAACAGTTTGAAAAACAGTTGCTTATTTGTTTATGCCGGATTAGAAAGTTTGGAATTTTTTACGCACTGAAGGTATGTCCAGGAAACCATTAAAATTTTCATTGTGTACAGCGATTAGTATAGAAGGCAAATTCTCCCGTTTTGAGGTGAATGCTTTGATTTTTTTTTGACTTCAGTTCAATATTAGATCTCGTTCAGGAAACATCTCTCCATAGTTTATTGCAATTTTGTTTCCTTGTTAATCAATTTATAATTTTCGTCGCGTTTTATAGTTTCTGTAGTAATTTGCGAGTGCTTGACGATTGAGCTATGGTGTGTCACATATCTAGAGTTTTGTTTAGAGTCCCGCGATTGTTTATTAAACCTTCCGTTTAATTGTGATCATTACTCTGGAAGATTCCCGATCTGAGCGGGTGGCGAGGTTCGAGGTGGAGAGGGAACAAAGTGACACACCATACCTCATATGTGTGAATGTGACGTGTTTATTTTCTTTTGTGCTGTGTGCTTTTATTTTGAAGGTATGCTGAATTTCGGGTGAGTGACCATATTTTTATTAGAGTGTTTTTGTTTCGTCGCTGGCAGCTACCCCCAGGACGATGATAGGGCACAGAGATATATTTTTATGTTGTATTTTGTTTGTTGCTTGGTTGCCCCCCCCCCCCGCCAGGCATGCTTATGAGCAAGTTGCTCGATGTGGTTTTAGATGAGAGATATATGCCCGACGCGATACGGCATATTTATGAATATTTGTGATCTCTGTGTGCCAATGGATTTATTGTATTGCAGCATGTACCTACCTGTATTGTTTTCACACGTCACCTGTCAAACACACGTCGCGAATTGTTATCTGTCATTCGCGGGTTACCCCATTTTCCGATACCAGTGATGTGACCTATCTTTAATGTTTATTTTTGAATCCGGTTAGGAATTTCATATTTAGAACCTTCTAGTAAGCTTAGTGTAGAATTTTTATTTGTAAAATTAGGTACGTCGGCGTGTTCCTCGAGAGAGTAATTTTGTTATGAATATCCGGTCGCGATAGTATGATATTCTGAGCTTGTTATTGCCCGCGCATAAGATAGATTAATATGTATTTTGATCGCGCCGTTGTAAATATATTGAAGTTACAATAATGTATAGTAGGTATGTTAGGAGCTCTGTGGACTGAAGATATACCTCACATGACTCTCCGGGAGAATGGGTTGACTGAATTGGACGCTCTTCAGCTCAGCTCAGGAAGTTCCCTTCGAAAAAGCAGTGCACAAGCCCAAGATGGTGAGCCACTCGGAAACCTAATGAGGAAAACTTGCGGTCTGATGAACAGCCCGCGTTAATTCGACTAGAAGGTTAATTAGTTCGCCGGTAAAGTGATTGAACGTTTATTTTGATATTGAGATCGATAATAATTAAATGCACGCGAGATAGACATTAAAATTGTTAATAGGCAGGATCGTTTTGACTGCAGCTAGTCGTGGCATAATTTTGGCGAAGTAAAATCCTGTCCTATTTAGAGTCTCTAGTAGTACGTTTAGGCATTTAGAGTCAAGAGTCAGATAGTTAAAAGATAGCTTCCAGCCCCTGTAGTCTGTACACCATCAGGAACCTTTTCCGTTTGTCTATATACACTATATCTGATAGCCGAATTTCGGCCCCCTTTTTGGTACCTGTTCGAGGCGTGAGGTCGCATCGAAATTGGGCCAGTCTCGGACCTTCGGAGTTTTATTTTTGCCTGAATTTTGGCAAGAAGGTTCGTTTGACATGGAAGGCCTTCTTTCGGTGGCTAATTCCTCCCATGGACCTCGATCATGCTTATCAACATACTTAGACAATTTATCAATGATTTTGTATTATGGAGAAAAAAATGGGCACAATAATCCATACCTATATCTATAATATAAAAGAAAGTCGGGTTAGTGCGAACACACGGGTGAACAGATTTTTATGATATTTAGTTTATTGGATTCTTCACCGCTCTGGATAAGAGAATAGCTAATAAAACATGGAAAAAGGGATAGAAAATAATGTAAAATTAAAGTACCTTAGTATGATTTACTGACAACAACGCCATACTAAGAATGTGAAAATTCTATAGAAATATTTTTTTATTTGTGTATCCGACAACCATTGACATTTAAAATTTTAGCACGCAAAATTTTGATGGATTTTTTAAGCTTTTTTTTTTTAGTTTATCAAAATTGAAACGCATTTTTTTATAAATTAATCGCGGAAAGTGAAAAAATCTAATTTTGACATCGAAATGTCGTACGACACAAATTGTTTAATAGTTGGTGCGATTGACAGAATTTGGATGGAAAATATGTAGTTTCAAACAGACGCAATTGTCGGAATGACATTGGTTAAAAGTCATTTTTATCATTCTTTTAAATTCTTATTCAATATTCATAGTAAGACCACAGGACAACGTCTGTCGGGAAAGCTAGTTATGTTTATGTTTAGAACGTTGGGTTCAACATATTTCCATTTTTATATACATAAATAAAATGCTTAAGCCATATTTTTAGCAGTTCTGTTGCTGATATAATTTGGTATCTTGAATATTCAAAATACTCTCTCTCTCTTTGAGTCACAATTCTAGGATTGGTCTGCACCAAGCATGCTGACTCTTCTTCTCCACTCCTCCCTGTCACTGGCCAACCTTTTCATTTCTTGGAAGGTGCTGCAAAATACTAAAGAAGTAAAATCGGGTCATTTGCTGCTCGAGGTAATATTCAGGGTTAAAACTTCAATAGTGTCGGGGTAAGCGAGAATGGTCAAAATGTCCTTGTTAAAAAAATGAAGTCGATGTTTCAAAACAGCCCCCGGCCCCGTAGACAAATTCAAATTTGCGTTCGACTACAAACGAAGATTTTTTGTATATTACGAAGCCAATGTATATTACGAAAAAATTAACTGCCCACTGGAACATATAAACAATAATTATTTAAACCAAACAAAGACACTTGTATAAAAATATAAAAAGTGGACAGTTAATTTTCTTCCTACTCTACATTGTCGAAGAATTCGTTTGTATTCGATCGCCAAATGCAATTTGTCTAGGCCTACAGGTCTATGAATTCAAACTGGTAACATGTAGGTAGGCAATTGTTTTATTAAGTTTTCATCATAATGTAATATTATTATACGAAACTCTATGAATGTGAAGATTATAATATGAATATGAAGAAAAAAGATAATGTAAAATGGACGCAGCGGGAGCATTCAACTATATTATGTTCATGATGTTAGATAACTTAACACAGAGTCCACTATTATAGTCAACATTTGAAAAGTATTTTTATCCGACGCTGGAAGGTTTTATTCATTCCATTAAAATACATGATCCAATAATATTTTTTTGCAGAGTAAAAAGAAAAATTCACATCGGTAAATAAAAAGAAATTCCTACGTATAAATGTGGTGTGTGAGGAGTGTTGTAATTGCGAATACCCAAAAGGGCCATCCCGCATAGGAAAATGAGATCGTAAAACTTAACTATTCCATAAAAAAATCCATACAATCTCACTACTTTTTGACCTTTCACTATAATAATAATAATATACGTACATTGGTACACGGTTACTTGTAGATTGTTTTGTGTGCGAATGTCTGATGCTTACGGACCGAGAAGAAAAAAATATAATGGGGTTGCCAAATAAAATAAAGTTATATTGTTTGATGGCCCTTTTCTCATATAAATGTTATGAGAACAATAATGAGAATTTCCACGGCAACTTCACGGCATAAAAAAGTTGAAAAAAAAATTGCCAAGCCCTCTTTACATCTATTAAGAACAAGTCCAAAATATTGAATGACTCGAAATATATTTTGCAGCAGGAAATTGTCTGCTACCTACACACTACACATCTCTGTGAGGATTGATACCTTTCTTCCGTGAAATACCCAGGGTTTGCCTACAATAGTAGAATTCTCGACGATAGTTCAAGTTTCTGCTCAATACAATAATGTGGACCTGGGACTTTCATCTGAAAGTGTTCAGACTAGACATAGCAACCTTCGCCGATTCGATTCTCCGGAAACCATAGGGTGCCATTCGATCCAGTTTTAAATGTAACACGACTGTTAAATGATTCCATTATAACATAATATTCTTCTCTGTCTTCAATCCTAAGATTGGTTTGCAGCGATTCCTTCAATTCTTCTCCTCCATTCTTCCCTGACTTGTGCGGCTCTTTTAAGATCCACATATGACTGGCATCGCACGTCCACCAACAGGTCCTCCAGGTACATATATATCCATGGAAATATGAAAGAACTACATATTATCTGTGATGACTCTTCGTAATGTGGAAGGAAAAATCCAACTTGTCCGAATTAACAAATAAACCATGTGGATCATAATCTCAATTTGAATGAATTAAATCAGGCTATGAATGATTTAACGCACCTTGTAATGGAAACCACTAGTTATGAAATTATACCAAAAAGAGAAACAATAAAAGAGTTTTAAAATAATTGATGTTTGTCTAAATGGAAAATTTTAAACAAGACTTACGAAGATTAACTAAACCTTGTTGAAAAAAAGAATGACTTTTTTAAGATTTATTGTTCCTATAATAATATTATGATGTTGCCGTAAAATACTTTCCTAAAAGCCGAGAAAGTTCAGAATTATAGTTTTAAAGCCTCTAACGGACTCACTTTTGAAATAAAACCGAATATAAAGTGACTTTTACGAAGATACAAATTTTATTTTGCATAAATTTTCATAGTAATAATGCTAAAGTTTTTCATAATAAAACATTGATCAGTATTGCGTCGTATGGATTTGCGTCAGTTTAACAAAATTCCTTAACATTGTTTCGTTTTTTTTTTTTTTTGTTATGGGGAAAGTTCATAACCTCTTTATTATCTAAAACGACGTCCTGTTCCGTTTGTCGTCGACCTACGCGTGAACGGCTGTACCAGTTACGCTGATTCTTTTTTTGTGTTTGCTATTGTAAGAATAAGGCTTTTGTAAAAAATGTTTCATACGCGGAAACGCGGAATATTAAAAAAAATTACTAAAAATTAACGAGGGTTACTTTCTAAGAGATTTCGACAGAAATTGAAACTTTTCTTTTTTTGATTTTCAATGGACATTTTGACATCTGACAGTTGTTTGATAAGTGGTAGGTTTGTCAGAATGTGACCTGTAAACATCTTTGACCACAGACGCATCGGTTTTGACAACGTCAATAGGAAAAATTAATGTAGGTATAATAAAAATGGCCCAAAAATAGTCTTCAGAAAACGTGAAAAACGCAGTAAGTACATTAAACGTTCATGCATATGTCTAACATGTGTTTTTTTTCTAAGTCGTCAATCAAAATATCGATTGTCATTCTTCAGATAGTAATAGGGGTTGTTTCACCAGTAAGCGGAGGGTCATATTGTAATGACAGCTCATAGAGACAAGGATTTAATTTATATGAAACGGGCGAAAATTATTATTGGGGGACCCTTTCTACGTCGTGTTCTTGAGAAAACATGGCGCAGATAGACACTCTGGGCGCAAACATAGCCGCGGCAGTATAAACGTAATGAAATGCTTTTAGATTTATTAGGCAAAACAATGAATAGAAGTGTGAACAGTGTTCAGTATATTATTGTAGGGATCATTCTTGTACATTGTTTTCAGACTATTTTAACTATTATATCGGGGATTAATTATATAAACCCCCCTGTGGATGAAATGCCAAAAAAGGAAAAAAATATATATATAAACTACAAGCTCAATGAAGTGTGTACACTTTTCTCTTGAGGATGTCGACGCGATAGTGACGAATGGGCTCACTTCATAACTTTTATATCAAAACGCCGAACAAAAATCATCGATTGATAAAATGACTTAATCTTTTTTTTTATTTACTAATAATATTTTAAATGGGTGAAATCTGGCAAGTAGGTAGGTACCTCTCTAAAAATAGTTGCAGAAAAAAAAACTACTGAAACGCCACTTTCATTATAATCAGTTATTGTGTAAAAATTTAATTCATTTCAAACGAAATATTCTTTAATCTTTGTGTTTGCTGGAAATTTAATTCGCTGCATCGTCCTTATCTTGTTTGTTTGTCTGAAAAGTTTTGAGCGCCAGAAGCAAAAATTTCAGAGCAGATAGTACATAACTTGGTACAATTTCCTTATCCAGGGTCTCTTTGTTCACTTAAAGGTTTGAGGGATAGAGGATTTATAATATAAAGTGCAGTGCACCTAAACTAATAATGCCTTTGTTAAAGTTTGTTTTACTTTGAAGAATAAATCGTCCCTCAAAAGAGTTTAATTGAATATCGCTATCTACAAGCAAATAACTTCATAAAAATGATAATACAAAAATAGTTTAAAAGGGTTTATTGTCTGATTTATAGGACCAATTTTACATTTCTACATTGGAGACAGTGAAAAATTAGACATTTCTTCTCGTTGTAACAGTTCTATATGGGAATTTCTGATCAAGTAGTAAGTATCACATATTATTATTTATTTTTCTTCTTTTAACTCTTAAAATAGATCTGACGATATGTTGTTTACACATAGAAGTTTTCTGGGAGGCGGAACTCCAACCGATTTTCCGCCTTTTGGAGGTCTCCCGGGTTGGAGAATACCCGATGGGATGGGTTGTTCCCCACTACGTTGGGGATTCTGGTATTATCCATCCTGGCGACAAGGTCAGAAGACGACGAAGGCCACTGGCCAGAATCGTCTCCTCTCCTATCTAATAATGTTCTCTGCGTTAGAGGTCTCTCTGATATTCCATCGATATACTTAATATTTCTCGCGAATACCTGTAAGTATCGTCATGAGACATTACCAAAAATGGATATTTTCCTATCCTGGCGCCAAATACATGACAGCAGTCGCAGTCTTTAAATTTGGTTATATATCTTCTTAATATATATAAATCTCGTGTCACGATGTTTGTCCTCAATGGACTCCTAAACCACTTAACCATTTATAGTAAAATTCGCACACCATGTGCAGTTCGATCCAACTTGAGAGATAGGATAGTTTAAATCTCAAAAAAACCTTGGGTAACCTACGAAAACTTCAATAATGTAACCCAAGGTGTAAAAAATTTACCTAAAATATTCTTTTTATCGCGAACGCTGTGAAAACTAATGATGATAGAATAAAACAATGTAGTACAATTTTGTAGAAGACAATATCATTATTTTTACAAAAAGTATCGCGACAGCATATGTCTAACTATTATAGTTATGCCACAATAAGTGTTTTTTTATTTTAAAAAAATCAATAAAATGTCACCTCTAGAAAAGGCTCTTTATTGGTATCTTGGTATTACTCCTTATTAAAATAAATTAGTTCATATTCAAGTCTGCTTCAATATGTTTGTATAACTTTTTGAATTATTCAATTCGGACATTCCATTCGAAAGTTATCACGAGTTTAAAAATGTGAGTATTGGAAAAAAAAGCATAGTCTCTTATCATCTCAACTTATCCGATGCAGAGTGCGTACGGGAGCGGGGAGGGGACTGAGGGGAGTCATCTCAAGTTTAGTAGAAATACCGCGCAAAGTAGTCACGGTGGTAAACTGACGTGACACGATACATTGCAATGCAATTATTCCAGATTAACATAATATGCTATAAAATATTTTGAAAAAGTTAGGGAACTGTATGAAAACTAAATTATTTTTAAGTATCTATCTACCCGTGCGAAGCTGGGGCGGACCTCTAGTATATATATATATTAATGATATATATATATATATCATTAATTATTAAATCTTCTTCTCTACTTCTTGTATACATGAGATTTTTTGACATGTTGAACATGTCCAGAATTTTCATGATTAGGAGTTTCAAAGACTTAAACATTACCGTTGTTAACGTAAAGTGATCACACTAAGCCAGCCTTCGAAATAACAGTAGAAGACAGTCGTACGCCCGTGGTAGTTTGTTCCATTAAAAATCGAACATCGGTAACGAATTGTTAGAGCCATTAGTTGTTATAATCATGAAAATGTTTCATAACAAAGTAAAATTGTTGAAAAAGTTTCACTAAATATAAAATATTCGTTTGTAAGCAAATAAATATTATTCAAATGAAAAAAAATAATGAAAAATGTTTGACGTCAACATGATATTGCCAGATGAAAAATAATGAAATCGTGCCCAAAAAATAACAATTAATTATAATATACCTAGTAAAAAAAAACAACACAAAAAATATCTGCCTACGCAGAAAACAAAAGAAAACCAAGAATTTTTCGCAAACACAATAAAAGATAGCGTTTTTATGTAATTGCTAAAAAAATCTTGCTTTATTTGAAGTTAGAAGACATTTTTACGATAGAGGTCCTATTGTGTATTAAAAACATCCACATTAAGCCGTGTCCTTAAGCACAATGGAATAAACCCCCGATGTACAGAGGGGGAGAGAAATTGTTTTATTTCATTGTAACTTTTAAAGCTGTCGAAAACACAATGTTTTGGTCCGTGTATTGTTGAGAGGGTCTTTTGTTTCTAAGAATATCGCAAGTGGAATTATAACGGTGACAAAAGAAATAAACAAAAAAACAATAGAAAACAGAAAGAGCATCAGGAGGAAATAATTGTGAGAGGGCGGACAAACTTTAAATACTTTCTGACTTTGTCGATATATATTAAAATTTCTACTACGAAACGAACGAAGATTGTTTCTTCAAATTAATAAAAAATGCTTTTGTGTAGAGATTGAGGACTTAAAGCTAAAAGAAATATATAGGTAAGTAACTAAATTTGAATATCTATATAATATTTGCCTTGAACACTGACTGACTGACTGACTGATGTCATTAACGCCGCTAGGTGGCGCGCCACTCGCAACTAAAGACAAATTTTGTTCTACTAATACGGCTGACACCTGACAGTAACATAATAATATTATTATTATGCCTGGTGGCTGAGCACTTTTTTTAAAGGTCTTGACGTAGAGAAAAATAATTTTTCGGGTTATTTTAAAACTCACATGCGAAGTCAGGCATAAGAAAGCAAAGTTTACCAAATTAGGAAACTTTTACGCACAGCGGGACTTCATAGTGAAGAAAAGCCTTACTAATGCAATGTGTGCAATAAAAAGTTTGCGGTCTCAAGTAATTTAAAGAATGACATGCGCGGAGAAAAACCATACGAATGCAATAATTGCAATAAAAAGTTTAATCAATCAAATAATAACTCATGATAAAAGCCATTTGAATGCAAAGTTTGTTATAAAAAGTTAAAATTTTTTCAAATTTTCATAGTTCAATTATCAAGTGCTTTAAAGTCTGACATATGAATTCGGCCATGAGGAAGCAAAGTTTGCATGCAAAAGTTTACCAAATCATAAGTTTAACGCACAGACGCGAGATCATAAAGGATAAAAGCCTAACTAATGCAATGTTTACACACTAAAGTAATTTTTTAAAGATTTTCATGTGAATTCATAGCGTTGAAAAGCCATTTGAATGCAAAGTTTGTTAATAAAAGTTCACGTTGTTTTTGAGTTTTCATGAAGAATTCAATTAATCAAGTGCTTTAAAGTCTCACAAAAGAATTCAGCTATACGAATGCAAAGTTTGCATGAAAAAGTTTAATAAATCAAAAATACCCACATGCTAAAAGCTATTTGAATGCAAAGTTTGTAATTAAAAGTTTAAGTTGTTTTTGAGTTTTCATAAAGAGTTAAATCAACCAAGTATTTTGAAGTCTTACAGCTATGAGAAAGTAGAGTTTGCATAAAAAGGCCATAGGTAGGCGCCACAGGCGCCTTAAAACTAGTTACGAAATAATACAATATCATTATACCTACCTAAAGTTGTACAATTTGAAAAGTTCATGTTTTTCATATGTTTGCACATATATACATAGGTACACACAAATTTTACGAGGACTCCTGTTTATTAACCTTTAATATTTTTCTAAAAAATGGTTTTAATGTATTGGGAAAAATATCTTTGGCATGGATATTAGAGTGGAACAAAAAAAATTTTAGTCGAATTTCGATTTGGAATAGTTTTATTATGTTGCCTATTGGCATCAATAATCTACATAAAAAATATAAAAATTCTCATACAACGGTAAGAGCCCCCGCTTTGACTTCGAATATTTACAAAAACGGCAATTTTGGGGCTGTTTTCGCGGTCTACGAAATATTACAGAATTTACTTAAATAGGTTTATTTTATTCAAAAACTAATTCAAACATGGTTGACTAGCTGTTGCTATCGCTATTTCATCAATTTAATAGTCTTTGACGCTGTGAGAGAGGAGCAAAGTGCAAGACAAAACGGGGGCGGCAAGGGCTGATTTATACTTGAAATTTTAGTTTCATCAAGTGCAGTGGATGATTATTGTCTTAAAGTGAAAGGTTGCATGTCAATAATTATTTCCACGAGTGTGTAGGAATAGGTGATGTATGTTTTAAAGTGACATGACTTCTACGAGACAAAAGTTAAAATGGCCGATAATTGGTTTCATAGAACTTTTGTGCAGAGTTAATAGAATAAATCCTACCTACGTTTGAAAATGTGATGTAATTCTATGAATGGGTTTGACAAATGTTATAATAAAAATAAAAATCTGTGTAGAAACTTAAGGAAGTAGAGTTAGAAGAATTCAGAGTCCAAAATAGAAAAGTTTTTGACATATCTGCATGTAAATGTAATGAATTTGTAAGATGTACTTATTTTAGAAATGTAAAATTGACAAAAGAGGAACAAATATTTTTAAATGGCTGAAAGAATAATAGATTTAGGAAGAATTGATCTAATCCAAAGTTAAAAGTTGCAGAATAGAAGATATTACGTGCTCTAAACAAAGAAATCATTCATAATTCATATAGGTACACGAACTGAAAAAAATTTCTTCTACTAAAAACTCGCTAAAAAGTGGATCTGCCTTCTTGTTCGTCGACCGCAGATGGTTTTAACACATATAAATTCCTCGTTGGAAGAAAATAAAAGACGGCTAAAACTATTTTTGAAGGATCGCAAAAGCCTAGAGTGGTTGTACCAGAGGAACATATTTCGATCATAAAGAAGTCAAGTTCTGTGTAGCTTGGTTTCGTTATTTCGGAAAATAAACTATCTCGACCATTGAAATGGATAATTTTTCACATACACATCAAAGAGTTGCCATTGAAGCGATTGTTTACCTATGCCGTTGGTCCATTTTGATAAGATTGAAGATCTACCTCCACGAATATCAACAGATCTCAACGCACACCAAAAACATTTACAAGCAATTACTACTGCTCTCATAAATGAATCCAGCACTCCTGATTCATTAAACAGAAACACAGTTAAGCTATCTCGTACCCGCTGGTTGCCATTTAAAAACATTTGTACCTCTTTTGGCAATTTTTCATCTCTAAAATAAGTACATCTTACAAAATCATTACGTTTACATGCAGATATGTCAAAAAGCTTTCTACTTTGGACTCTGAATGCTTCTTACTCTACTTCCTTAAGTTTCTACACAGATTTTTATTTTTATTATAACATTTGTCAAACCCATTCATAGAATTACATCACATTTTCAAACGTAGGTAGGATTTATTCTATTAACTCTGCACAAAAGTTCTATGAAACCAATTATCGGCCATTTTAACTTTTGTCTCGTAGAAGTCATGTCACTTTAAAACATACATCACCTATTCCTACACACTCGTGGAAATAATTATTGACATGCAACCTTTCACTTTAAGACAATAATCATCCACTGCACTTGATGAAACTAAAATTTCAAGTATAAATCAGCCCTTGCCGCCCCCGTTTTGTCTTGCACTTTGCTCCTCTCTCACAGCGTCAAAGACTATTAAATTGATGAAATAGCGATAGCAACAGCTAGTCAACCATGTTTGAATTAGTTTTTGAATAAAATAAACCTATTTAAGTAAATTCTGTAATATTTCGTAGACCGCGAAAACAGCCCCAAAATTGCCGTTTTTGTAAATATTCGAAGTCAAAGCGGGGGCTCTTACCGTTGTATGAGAATTTTTATATTTTTTATGTAGATTATTGATGCCAATAGGCAACATAATAAAACTATTCCAAATCGAAATTTGACATAAAAAAAAAATTCATACAAAAGTGTTCCACTCTAATGGATATGTCTGTTACTGTTTACCCTCAATAATTATGGTGGTGTCTTTATGGTAAGGACTGAGGGCCGGTCTTTCGAATGAGCATTAAACAGCCTAATAGTAAACGGACATATAACTTTAAAGGCTCCACTAACTCAAAACGGGTCTTTCATTAGAAATTTAATGGACCATTGGTTAATTGACAATTATCTTGTTTTTTTTTGCGATTGGCAATATTGAACTTGTTGCTATCTTCACTCTATACATGTATGAGAGCGAGACGCGCGGTAAACACCATTCGTTAGAAAGAGATTACAGACAAGGTCTTATGTGTTTGTTTTACTGCAACTGTCAAGTCAAGTTTTATTTTATTTTTGTTATTTAAATATTTTTAAAAGGGAGCCCAAACAAATATTATATAAAATAATTCATATATATTATTTTCTGTATCAAAAATAAGTATTTCGAGGTTATTCACATTGGTTTATAATAATATTATGTACTACGTGCGTCATCTTGTGATTTTGACATTTCATTTAGATTTACTTACCAAAGTGAGATATTTTTTATATAATAGACGATATTTTAGTATCGCATAGTTCCTATTTTGATGCTTTATAGAAAGCATTGTAATCCGATTTATGAATTGGTCGAAAAAAATGGGCTCTCTCATAATAAGAATCATCAACAATTTCGAAAAACGGTATGAAAACAGACAAAATTGGCAACCATTTTGACAGTTCTAAATTGTCCATTAGTGTGCTATTGGCTGTTGGAGCGGCCCACTAAATTTAATCTTTCATTAAGGGGTTCAATGCCCCAATCGCCGCTATTTGACAGTTGAAAGATCGGTTTTTTCTCTAACGGGACATTAGTGAGTTAAACGTCCGTTAAATCTTATTTGACTGTTTAATGCTTGTTCAAAAGATCCACCCTAAATATGTATAATGCATACAAAAGGGGTGAAGAATGTCCGCCTATTATATGTGCAGGTATCGTAATAAAAAATGGTAGACGTCACCTTTTATAATTTAGACGGTTCCATTTCTTCACCTACTGATGAAAAATCCTCCAGTAATCATATTATCAAACAAAGGAAAAAAGCGGTTCGAATTACTAACAGACAAGCCATCAACAGAAAGTAATACACACGCCTAAGCAACTAAAAAATAAATTACCAACGAAAACATTTTATTTTTCTTTTGATATTCCATCAACAAAACGATTCAGTCACGTGATATTTTCCAGATTCTTGACTCTAGCAGCAACCTGGAACACCGCTAAACATCCCACAGGAAGTTTTTAATGACTGCGAACTCCAGGAACACTTGAATAATATAATAATTATTCACAACGGCAGTACATCCCGATAGGCAGGCGACGGGCTCGGTCCTGATTAATTGGAGAGTCCTCTAGACCCCGAGTCACGCGGGATAAAGAAAACATTTCTAAAGGGTTGTTGCACTGCTCGCGTTCAACACAAAAAATAACTTGTAATAATTATCCAGAGTGGTAAAAATTGCGGATGTGTTCATTGTTGTGCAATAATTAATTATTAATGATGTCTGCTATTACGAGAAGAGTGAACTTATGTTTTAATTTTTACACTATTCCGTAAATAGGTTATAAAATCTAAAATTGATCAATTAAAGCTGTTTCCACCAATGAAAATGGTCAAATTTGAATGTTTGATTTTTTTTTTGTACTTGAGTCGCAAGATGTTGCCGCAAACGGCTTATCATTTCAATGAAATTGTTATTTAACTATCTACTGAAACTGAGATAGTTTATTTCGATTGTAAGATTTCAAAAAGTGGCGTTGAGGTTATTTTAAGTAAAACACTCGTATCTACATAATATATTGAAACTTTTTTTTTTTTTTAAACCCTTTGCACTCGTTGTCGAGTGATTTGGGTATATTGAAACTTATTACTGTATGATATAACATTCCCCATCTTATGAGTAAATACGAATAGACTGATTTTTTTTATACCTACTCTTTATTCATTAAAATAATAATAAAATAAAAAACCATACAAGTGCTGTTAAGGCTTTTACAAGCCTTGTCAACAGGTTCTTTACATAATTATTACAAAATACAAAAATAATTCGATCTTATAGATTACACATTATAATAATAATAACGGGATAACGTATCTCGTGGATATCACTGTACCGTATGACGAAAATTTGAAAAAAGCCGAACAAGACAAGATAATTAAATATCTTGATCTTGCTCACGAAATCAAGGATATGTGGCATACACCAACCACCCACATAATACCTATAGTGATATCGTCGAATGGAGTTATTCCTAAGTCTCTTAAAGACAATCTAGGGAAACTTGGCATTTGTTGTGGTCCCAGATATGCCATCCAAAAGGCAGTTCTGTTGTCCTCATGTAGGATGTTAAGAAGGTTCCTTTCTCTGTAGTTCGAAGATCTCTCATGATTACATTACAACGTGATGTATCATGAGAGATAATACCGATATTTTTATATTTAGTATATAGCATTGTATTTAATTTTGATTTAATTTTTTTTATTAATTTTTATACAATGATGTACCTATGCTTTATATGATATATTGTGATTTAATGAATAAATGATTTGAAATAATAATAATAATATAACACTTTTCTATACAAAGGTGTAAGTATAGCCGGCGGAACTTATTGCCTGAGGCAATTTTTTCCAGTCAACCGGTCACGTCCAATCTGAGACAGGCCAACCCCGGTTAGAAATTTCTAGTGAAAAAACACTTAGAAAAACTCTGACCCGCCGGGAATCGAACCCGGGACCCCGGATCAGAAGTCCACGCTAGTACAACTAGGCTACCGAGGTCGGTTATTACATTACATTATATACATATTTACACATTATATTGCATCTCAAACTTCACCAAATAAGTACAAAGAATCTATATAGGTACTCTTTATGACTATATTTTTATGCATCAATGATATCCATATTACTCACAATCCACTGTCTCATAAGAATCTTCATCTCACCTAGTCTTTGGGTATCTTTTATATCCTGAGGTAGCATATTTAATACTTTGGGAATAAGATATTCTAGGGTTTGCATACCATACTTATTATTTACTTTAGGAATTACCAATCCCTCATTCTGTGTGAATCTAGTATTATGTTTGTGTATTAATCTATTTCGATATCTAATGTCCAAAATATCAGGTAGTAAAAATTTGTTCAAAAAATATTCCATTAGAAGTCATTATATTGTAATCTGTATATTATGTATCTCTGGCATTGAAATGTCTACCTGGAACAGACAAACTTGTAATTGGCAACTATTTTAACAAGTGTGTCTTGGGACCCTCTGTACTCTGTGTAGATTAGTTTTTGTTGTGTTTCCCCAAGCAGAGATTCCATATCGTATCAAAGATTCCGCCAACGAAAAATATATGGTTTTTGTTATGCAATCAGGTACATTTGTACAATTGTTTCGCATATTATTTTAATCGTGTGTTATTCTCGTAATATTTTTTAGGTATTCCACCAGTCTTTAGTCGTAAACACCAGTTACATCAGGAAATATAAAGGAATGCTGAATAAAGCCATTTCAAGCCTTAACCACGGGGTATTGGATTATAGGACATTTACCATAACAGAACAACGTGTTTTTTACACGCTCTGTTATTAGTTTCGAAGCGAGAATTGGGGCGTTTTTTGTTCTTTTATTTTATTCAACAAATTCAGTGCGATAATTTAATCTATCGCCCAAATATCTTATTGGATATATATACCTACCTATCAACCAAATTACTTGTTTTCTTGGTTTTTCGAAAAACATAAAAATTTGCGCCTTTCGGAGTAAACAATGAGAAAAGTTAAACTCTTTAAAGGTCAGTCAGGAACCAGAATCTAGAAGCCGACGCGACAAAAGAACTGCCGGGCTCAAAATAACTCAGAAAGAAGTAGTGGAGTAGAGTCAACTGGATAAAATGTGTATAGGCTGCACCGATTCAAACCGACATAATTGGGAATTGATGGATTCTCCATCATTCGTATGTGGGATGACACAAATGATCTATCATTTGATAAAAATGAGTATCCGCTTCGGTCCATACGAAGAAAAAGATCTTTTTATACAGGGTTACAGGAAAAGTCGTACGGAATATTAAAGGAAGTTATTATTTAGGTAATTTCTGATGGATTTGATTAAATAATATGGTGTCCGAAACTTAATCGTTATGGAAATATTTAACTTTAAAGATTTTGAAAAAAAATCCTTTCTTTTTTGCCTTTTTATCGATTTCTTCGGATTAAAGGTCCTTGCGTCCAGATTTTTTTAGGTATCTAGTGAGAGGACATGTCAATTAATAAAAATGATTAACAAAAACTGAACCTACTACTAAGAACTTAAAAATACAGTTCGACAAAGGTTAGGATTAAAGAAATTTCACAAAGTGTTTTTAAATTTGAAGCGCTTTTTTTTTAAATATGGAACTTGTTCTGCAGATAATTTTAAAAACTTCTACGTCTCTTTAGCTATTCAAAAAGGTATAACACTGGCTATTAAATACGCAAAACATTGACCAAATAACAGTTAAGGTAGTAGAGGGTTCATTTTTAGTTTGAGGTGAAAGTAGCTAAAATACGTCGAACATGAATTATACAAATATTGCTCTGTTTTTGTTTTGTTTTATTTACGTATATTACGGATTAAATTTACGTATTAAAAATGAACCCTCTAGGTACTACCTTAACTGTTATTTGGTCAATGTGTTGCCTATTTAATAGCAAGTGTTATACCTTTTTGAATAGCTAAAGAGACGTAGAAGTTTTTAAAATATTCTGCAGAATATGTTACCTAACTTTAAAAAAAAGCGTCTTAAATTTAAAAATACTTAAGCATAAGTGGTTTAAACATTAATGCGGGATCGTGATAACACGCGCCAGAGTTCTATTAAGGTATCGTTGATGTTTCCTTGGTGTCAATATAAAAAAAATGTGTCAACGATAAAAAAAGTTTGGTTTAATTCTAGTTCTGGAACTATATTCGATTGGTGAAAACGCACCCTTAGGTTACTAATCGTAATCGAAAGACCGTAGTCCAATCGCTTCTACTTAACTTTCGCATATACGGAGGGGAGGGATAATAAATCCATAATAAGACCTAATCAGCGAAATTTGATACAGGCGTTAGAATGCTATTAACTTATCACCTTTCATTATTAACACAGAGACACAGTAAGGGTTGTGTACAAGTAAAAGTTTGTAAGTGAACAAATTCTCTAAAATAAGAACTTGTCAAACTTTACAAAACAATTATTTTGTAAATACTTAAGACTTTTTTTTTAATGAATCTGTGCTCACTCAGATTGAACATTTGAACACAAATACACTCTTTGACTTTTTCACAGTAAGTAAGCTACATAAAGCTTGTGTCGTGAAAGAGGAAGATGATCGGCACTTGGGATCAAACCCATGACCTCCGCACAAAACAGTATGGAAGCTGACGCCGTAACCGCTAGTCCACCAACTGCTTCAGGTTAATTTAGTAGGTACCTATCTAATAGTTATTTTCGCTGCCATTAGACACATTAAAACGGAGCCCTGTTTTCCTTGGTCACGCGTGGCTGGCCAATTTTCGCTATTTTTTTGTGTTTAATTATCCAAATTTTAATTAAAATTTCATAGTTAGGACAACAGGATAACGTCTGTCGGGGAAGCTAGTATTCAATAAATACTATACAGTTACCTACGCTACTACTACAAGTGCAGCACATCACCACTTTGAATATCTGAGTGTGGTGTGTTTTAATAAACTGCCTTCCCAACAAGAATTTAAAAATAAATAAAAGTCACATTTTTGTAAGGACAATCTATGATGAGTCAGCTCACATTTAAATCTTGTTTATCGGTGTACGCGTCTGTGCATTGTGGAAATTTTGTTTATTGATTGTTGTTGCATTGTTTTTTGACTCGCAGTATCTGGTAAAATGGGCAGATAGATAACAGTATCCATTTTTGAACATTATATGGTACATTTTTTCAGATGTTTATATTTTTATTTTTAGTTGTTCTATAGAAGTATTTATTTGATAACAATATTGATAAAAATATGTATGTATACTTAACACTATACTTATTTGCGCGGTCCCTATCTACTAGGGATGGGGTGCGCGGGTATGGTGTGCTCCTCGACCAGACACAAGACTTTTTGTTTTCACTGGTCGGGTATCTTAAATGTTCTTCTTTTAAGCGAATGTATTTTTGAATTTTTATTGTATTTTTTTTTCTTATTTTAAAGATATAATAAAAAAAACTTCTATTTTTTTATAGAAATGTATTTTGAAAAAGGAAATTATTATCATTTAGTACCCAACCCATCCTAAGTATCCCAACCAGTCAATTATATTATGTCATAGCAGGTGTATTTTTTTTTTATTTTAGTTGGTAAGTAAGGGTATGTGTACAGACTCAAATAAGACCTACGCCATTCTGTCGTTTGTGATTTATTGCCAACTGCCCATGGTATGTTACATAGGTATGTCACATACGCCACCTAATGAAAGTTAATTGAAATATGCCTAAGGGTTAAATAATGCAGGTTGAAATAACATTATAGAAGATTTTGAGAGTTAAACTATTTCAAAAGGTTTTTAAAATCAAAGAGTTCAAAGATTAAAATTATAACTCTCAGCATAAAAGGGTTTGTGAACAATAATAATTTTACAAAGTTGTTTTTCAGGTCAATCGTTTCATTTTCCGCTGTATAAAACACCGCTTTAGCGATAAATTGTCTTTGGAAATATATCGAATAACTTACAATATCAAGCGTATTGTTTCATTTTGTTCGAATAACTTTTAGAAATCTCTTTAACAAAGAGTAGGTATGCAGAAAAGTTTGGGAAGTTATCGAAGACCATAATATTATTTTGAAATTCTATTAGTGGTTGCAGTTTTAAGGATAAGGTCAATCCTTGTGTTTTTGAACAAGCGAAAATCGTTTGGTCATTTAAAAAAAGTGCTAGTAAAATAATTATTAAGGAATATTTGATAAAGGGGGTTTTTCGGAAGAAATGTAAAATTATCCGCAGTCTCCAACGCTGTATCGTGAAATTGGGATACATTTAAGGAACAATATAACTATTTTTACAACAATCGACTCTTTTCGAAAGGTATTCCTGTTAGTAATACTATGTTCAGACAGATTCATAGGGGGATATTTTCACATAGATACCTTCTAATGAAATTGAAATTCCTTGTCCTATTTTTATATACCTAAAACTAGTTTTCCCGACCGACGTTGTCCTGTAGTCCTATCTATAAATATCGATTTCAAATTTGTAATTTATACAAAATTAGGTTTGAAATATGTTTGAATGTTAAAAAATCATTTCTGAAAGCTTGGATGAAATTCTATCAAAACTCTGCGCAGTTACCAATTTTTTGAAACTCAATGGTTATCAAGTAAATAAAGTTGTGTTGTTACGGATTTTTTCACAGATGGCGTTGTTGTCAGTAAATCCGTTCTATACTAAACTTAATATTATATTTTATATAATTAGCTATTCATTTTTCGATTTTTTATTGATTATTCTGTTATCCGGAGCGGAGAAAAATCCAATAAACCAAGGATCATAAATATCTCTTCAGCCGATCTCGAGTTAAAAGTGTTCGCACTAACCCGACTTTATTTTACATTGTATGATAAGTGTAACATGCGTATCTTAAACAACATCAAGATAGAGAGGCCATGTAAGAGATTTAATTAAGAGAGAAGAGTTTATTATGACAGGTTTGTGTATCTGGGAGAAGGTTAGACAAACCAATTAGTAGATTTTACTACCACGCGAGGATATAAAAAGTAGGGAACCCCTCCTTAATTTACGGCCCTTTGTATTGGAACAAGCAAATAGCAATTAATTCTGAGAGTTTACGCCAGTGCCATATTTTAGTGTAAGGGCTATACCAACTAACATCACAAAACAATGATTCATAAATAATTGTAAATCCCCGTTATATGGTAAGTGTTCAAAATGATACATGGTACAAAACCGCAGATGGTATTTTGAGCCGATTAACGATGCACCAATACCGGTATGGTTCTATTTATTGATCATATATGTTAGATTTCTTTTAATTCATCTTCAGATATGTGTTGCAACTCAGAACAGCTTCTGCATTCATCCCGTTTCGAACTTATTCTTGCAAAAGGCAATCAAAATCAGATCTAACTCGCCCACCGTGTTCATTCAGACCTTTATGATCTCAATACTTTATATCCATAACATGAAAATATTTATTATAAAAGTTTAATGTTTCTGTTTAAGCAAAGAGGAACGTATGAAGAGGGTGAAAAACTAGGATTTTTGGGTACAATATACTGTGAAGAAATTTATATAGTTAAATTTGTACTGTGTACCCACCGCATTTGTTCTTGAAGCACTTGAAAAAATTAGAAGAAGCACTCAAACTAGGTGGCCGGCCACTGAAGTTCAACTTGATGCTATTCTGTGTAGGTGTGTCCTTTTTTCTTGCATTTGTGGTGAAAATAATTCGGCGGTAAGGACAGAAACATTATTTGTTACATATTGGGAAATGGGTTTCTATAGAACTCCTTTAAAGTAAGGTACTATAATACAATCAATCAAATCAAATCTCCCTCTGAACTCCACTCAGGAGCATAGGGAGGCAACAAGAGCTCTCCATTGCGCTCGATCTTGCGCAATGCTTATGACCTCCTCCCACACCATGTTCATGTCCCTCAGCTCTGCTTCGAAGGAGCGGAACACAGTGTGAGAGGGTCTTCCTCGTCTTCGGGACCCTGATGGGGGGAAGAACAGCGCTCTCCTCGGCCAACTGTCATTCGGCATCCTTAACACATGTCCCAGCCAAGTCCATCTCCTCCCCACAATGGTAGAGGTGACGGGCTCACGCTGGGTGCGCCGGCGTATAGCGTCGTTCGTGATGCGGTGGTACCATCTTACACCCAGAATTCTCCTTAGGCACTTCATTTCAAATGCTGAGACTTTTTGTGCCTGGGCCTTGGTCAGGTGCCAGGACTCACACCCATAAAGGAGAATGGGCAACACACACGCATCAAACAGTTTACATTTCGTCTCGACACTAAACGCCGACGCCTTCCATATCTTGGTCATGTTGTTGAAGGCGCCACTTGCCATACCGATACGTATCGGGAGCTCAGCCCCGAGGTCACCAGTGGTGGTAATGTTTGCTCCCAGGTACTTAAATTTATCCACCCGGGAGACCTGGTGACCATCGATGGTTATCGGTAGCTGTTTGTCGGGGCAGGCATTATTCGCCATGAGCTCCGTCTTACTGGCATTGACTCGGAGGCCGAGGCGTGCTGTTTCGTTGCAGAGTCTTGAAACACTGCGCTGTAATTCCTCCACTGTCGTACTGAACAACGCTAGGTCGTCCGCGTACTCCAGATCGCACAGTTCGCCCATTAGACCATCTCTCTGTGTTATCGGTATACCTCTTGCTCCTTGCATGGACTTTCTCAACAGGAAGTCCATAACTATTATAAATATAAAAGGAGCTAGTACGCAGCCCTGTCTGACTCCTGTGGTGATCCTAAAAGCTTCAGTAGGACCACCTGGCGTTTTCACGCTACACTCGGAGTCTTCATACAGGGACTGCACCATTTTAACTATTTTCGGAGGTATACCATACAGAGCAAGTATTTTCCATATTGATGGTCTATGTGGGCTGTCGAAGGCCTTTTCAAAATCTATGAAGCAACAAGCGACTGGAGAGTTAAACTCTTTGCACTGCTGAAAGATGCACCTGGCACAGAAAATTGGGTCGGTGCAGGACCTTCCAGGTACAAAGCCGCATTGTTGCTCTCTCAGGACAGCCATGACAGGCCCCCGAATGCGGTGTAGTAATATCTGAGATAATACCTTACCGGGAACACTCAGTAGAGTAATTCCACGGTAGTTTCCGCATTCAAGGGGGTCCCCCTTTTTGAATATTGCGACGATGGATCCATTCCGCCAATCTTTTGGGCACCTCTCCTCTTCCCACGCCATTTTAAATATATCTAAAAGTGGTTGGCCAAGGGTGTCTATGCCTTGTTTGAGGAGCTCTGCGTGGATTCCATCATCTCCTGGCGCTTTGTTATTCTTTAATCTCATCACGGCCAGCACCAACTCGCTGTGGGTCGGTGGATCTTCACATATCCCAGTTGCCTGAGGTATATTCAGATCCTCCAACTCCTCCTCAAAGTTGTAAGGTGAGGAGGGCTCGGGGCGGTTCAATATTGACTCAAAGTACTCCCTCCATCTCCCTTTAATCAGTTCGGGGGCAGTGACAGTGGCTCCACGAGAATCTCGTATTGCCGTCACGGGTCTTTTCTGACCCTTACCCCCGACCTCCCGGGTGATTTCAAAAAGTGTCCTTGAGTCATTTCCGAGTGCAGCGGACTGTGCCTGCCGTATCTGAGAGTCAAGATGTCTTCTTTTATCTGTTCGTACAGAGTGCTTTACCTTACGGCTCAGCTCCCTGTACTCAGACACCAAAGCAGCCAGTTTTTGGGGGTCTCTTTCACTGTCTCTGAGGGTCTTAGCCTTCTGGCGATCTTCGATGAGGCTCCAGGACCCATCAGACATCCATATTGGCCTCTTTTTGTTTTTATAACCGACAGAAGAACGTGCGGATTCCATAACCGCGTCTCGAAAGCTGGTCCAGGCTGTCTCCATTGGGGCAGCTCTAGGTGAATCCTGTAAGGGGGCAAACCTGGTGCGTAACTCAGCCTCGTACGTGTGCCGACACTGAGCACTCTCTAACCTGCGTATGTCCAGCAGGCGAGAAGCAGACGGTCGTTGATGGAAATGGTTGAATTTCAGTCTCAACGAACCCACAAGGAGTTCGTGATCTGTATCCATGTCTGCTCCCCGGTAGGTGCGGACATCCCGCAGGTCAGTTCGGTTGCTGGCCCTTACCAGGAGATGGTCAATCTGGTTTTTCGTTCTTCTGTCGGGCGAGGTCCATGTGTATTTATGGATATCATTGTGGGGGAATAAAGTTCCCCCTATTAAGAGTCCATGGAGCGTGGCGAAACCAATAAGACGGCTTCCATTATCATTCATAACTCCCATGCCATGCCCACCCATGACGCCTGGTCCGTTCTGGGGGTCGCTGCCAACCTTGGCATTGAAATCCCCCAGGACGATTAAGCGATGGCGCCTTGGGACATGAGATACAACTGCGTCCAGACCGTCGTAAAAACAGTCCTTAGCAGCCGCATCCGTGTCCTCGGTGGGGGCATAGCAAAGAAGGACCGTCAGGGTTTCGCCACTCATCTTAAAGGACGCACTCATCAGACGGTCAGAAACAGGTTCCCAACCAAGAAGGCGAGAGAAGGCATATTTACTTAAAAGTAGAGCGACGCCACGCATCCGTGCAGTCCGGTGACCAGAGTGCAGCATGACGTAATTGCCAGCGTCACTCTGCCCCGAACCTGGGATGCGTGCCTCGCTCAGCCCCAGGATATCCAGTCCATAATCTCCCGCCAACTTGGCAGCAACAAGCTCCCCGCCCGCCCTCAGAGTGCGGTCATTCAAGGTCCCGATTTTAAAGCTCTTTTTCCTTGAACGAGCCGTAGTCATTGCAGGGGGGACACTAGCTGCCTGGACCCCCCCCTGAAAGGGTCCAGGCGTCCGAGGCTTGATTCTTTTGCCTTTTCTGACCGATGTGGGTTTAAGGGCGTGAGGTGGTCAACCCCACGGCCCCGATCAGATTTTTCGATTTCCTGCCTCTTACAGGATGCTCGAAAAACCAGCAAAAAGAGCAGAGGTGCTATTCTATGCCGACAGCCCCACGGCTGTCCACTATAATACAAACGAAATTAATTAAGAATGCAAACAAAACAAGGAAATTGAAGAAGGTGTTTTTCTTTTTTTTTTAATAGACTGTTAATCAACAATGATGACATTTAAAAAAATATAGAATCCCTTTCCTTGGATGGATAAAACTCACTTGCTCAGAAATGGTATGTATAAGAACAAACCACCGGAAGTTTGGAGATTCATTATATCTGTTAACCAAAAATACAGTAAACTATGTTAAAAATGTTGTAAACTGTACCTACAAAAATAATTCATACACATTTTTCTATGTAGTATGAGGAATAAAAACTTAAATTATTGAGAGAAATTATGGATTTGAAAGGAGATTTTTTCTTTGGTCATATAAAAATTGTTACGATAGATGCATATCGAACGTGTAAGCTAAACAATAGTTAATTAACCAGTTTATGCCTAGTAACTTTTAATCCCCGTTCAAACCCACACCCAATCGTTCAGAATAAAACTTTAAAGAGCTTTTAAGTAGGTAGGTATGTAATTTTATACAGCTGAGTTAACCAAGTGTTTTACGGTCATCTTTTCCCGTTAGTTCCGTATCAATGAGCTCTCCACCTCAATACGATTGCATTCAGTCAACCATTACTTACAGCTACTACAATTTACAGCCATTTGAAAAAGATATTTTATTACGTGCAACTTTGTAGGGCGAATAGTTATTTAAACTGTTCAATGAATTGAAATAATACAGAATATCAGCTTCAAAAATATGCTTCATTAGAGTGCTGAAACTTCTCAAAACCAAGCCTATATTAAAAGACTTTAAATCTTATACACATAATGTATTTGTCTTGTACTGTCAACGAGTATCAAACTTATTATTTAATATTTTTTCAATTTATTTCAAGATATACATCATATACCTACTATACAATTACACTATTTTGTCACGCCAAGTCTCGACAAAAGACTTCTTATGACTATACACATTATATACAGGAATACAGGCTTACGCAAAGTCATTAAGGTATATAAATAAATTCACACTTCTGCAACCATTCCTTGATAAGTTTCTTTAGTTCATCATTGCTCGATCGATGATTATGAATGATTATTATAAATGACAAGTACCTATTGAGTTTGGAGGAGAGGTTTCATATTGGATATATAAACATCAGTCAGTAGCCTAAGTATGTAAGACACAAAACGTACTTATAGTCTTCGTTTTGTACCTAAACGGAGTCAACTGTCAGTTTTTAATTACATCGGTAGTATGTAAGCCTACGTCACCGTAATTTAGTGAAAACCTATGCGTTTTTGATTACGCGCTGTGATTTCTCGCGTCTACTTTAATTTTGCCAGCGTTTTGTTTGGTTTTGTTATTTTTGACAGATAGACGTATGGACATCTAGTAGGCAACAAGAAGAAATATTTAAGTGTTAAAATTGACAATATATTGTAAGTATTTAATTAATTTATTGATTTTATTTTATTTATACATTGTAAGTGTAGTGTCTTATTTACAAATATTTCTACAAAACAATAATGATACAAAAATATTATAAAAATAATGCACATGAGACGAATATTGCCACTTTTCAAATTCATTTATCTCAATATTTGATAAATTGAAGAAAAGACAATTACTATAAAGGAGTTTTATTGTGAAAAAGAATAAAAAGAAAAACGGCTGTGAAAATAGTATCGGTTTTTATATTAAAGTTTTGTGACAATTCACTGTTTTAGTGATATTTTTATTTTCTAAATAATTTTAAATCCCAATATTTGGCGATATTTTTTGTAACACAACCTTGAATATTTTTTATGGTCTTCGCCAAAACGCGCGACGCTAGCGACGCCAAAACGTGAATAAAACTCTTGGCATGTGCTTACACAGTACCGATTTTGAACAGATTTGTAAACGAACGTAACGTGTTTGCCTTAACATGACGCAATGCCAAGTTATCTATGCGAGTTACATACTTAGGCTACAGACCGCGCTGGAAACAAACAAAAATGGTGACTCAACTATCTGACCCATTAGGGTCACTCCTGTAGATGTTAATTGTCTTAGAAAGTATCCCTTGAGTGTATTATAACAGACAGGACTTTGCAAAGAAAGTGCAATCTATGGTCACACAAAACAAAGAGAAAATTGTTAATTATGGTGAAACGATGAACTGTGACATCGCGACTGACATCAAACTATGCGGTCGTCGCTGGTTGGGTCACAAAAAATTATGCATTTAGCCGTCGTCTCAATATTGTCGGAAATCTATAAAAGTAAGTTGAACAAGGGAAAAGAGGTCATAGAAGTGGCGTGAGATCGAGCGCAGTGGAGAGCTCTTGTTGCCTCTCTATATGTAAACTTATGTATGTAGGTACATATAATATATAAATAATTCTTATTACAAATCAAGGGTTAAAATATTGAGTTCTCTAGAAATTTTGCAATGTTAATGCAATCACCACAAACGTTTGTAGGTTTTAAAATAATTAAGATGTTTCCATTTGACTATATGCAACGGACAACCGATTTTTTTTATTTTCTTCAAGATATTTTCAATACAGAGTGAGTAAAAATAATAAAGCGAATACGAAAGATCTTGAGAGGGTTTCTGATGGTACTTCATGATAAAAATATAACGAATGAACCAGAATATTAAAAAAAAGAAGAGAAAAAAAAACTGAATTTATGATCCGTGAAAATCTTCTTTATTATAATGAAATTAATTCACTAATAAATTTGCAGAAAAAAAAGATAATTAGATTCGTTAAAAAATATAATTCAATAACTAAACTTCTCAAAATGTTTTATGAATTAGAAAATAATAAAATAATTCCTCCGGATAATAATTTCTCTGGATAATAATTCTGGAGTTGGCACAAATTAAGTTTTTTTTTACTCTTGTATCGTTTTTTCTGTTCTACCGACTTGATGAGGAAAAAAATTATGGTAGTAAAAATATCGGAATAAGGAAAAGGAAGCAGCGCTGTTGGTAGTCGAACTCACCCTTCAACTCCCCCATTCTTCCACCCAGTTTCATTGGCTCCTCGCGAGAAGAATCGTGTAATTCGATCAATGAAGTTTGTTAGATTTTCCTTAAAAGGAATGAAAAAAAAAACACACACAACAAGCGAATTAGTACAGAATTTTCTTGTACATGTTTTTTTTTCTCCCCTTAATCTTCATTTTCACTTATTTTGCCGCTAAGCAAAAAGGGTGAAAATATTCCACATCAGCTATTGTTTTTTTTATATACAAGGTGACTGGTAATTCGATACATTCCTTGAAAGGGGTTATACTAGAGCAAATTTGCAACAATTTTCTTCCCAGTAACTAGGGCTAAATTCCATTGATTGGGAAGTTTTTCCGGTGGTTTGTACGCCAAGTATATTATTATACTTTTTTGGAGTAACTCCCTTAAAAAAAAATTGAAATTAAAAATGAAAAAAAATGACTCGTGATTTTAAAACGTTGTATTTCAGAGATTTTTTGGAAATTTCTTCTTGATTTTTTACTTCAACTATTCCTTTATTCTTCAGCTATTGGAAAAGTGTATTTTTACTTTCCTAAATAGAGTTCTTTGTTCACAATTTTCAATTTTAGATCAAAAGGTGGAACCACTGGCATTTGACCACTGGTTCACCGGAACAAAATTGTTGCAAATTTGCTCTAGTATAATCCCTTTCAAGGAATGTATCGAATTACCAGTCACCCTGTATACATACTGCAAACTTTCTTTCTTTTTTACAACTGCCCCCTAGACACCATTGGAAATGTAATTAGGGTTCTTGTTAATGAACACACCGGAAAACGCTGATTAAATAATAAAAGTCTATTTTATAATGCTACCCTTTAATTCTGACACTTTTTCAAATATCTTCCAACAAAACTATAACTTTATTATTTTCAAAAAGTTTTTTGTTTTTATATCTTCTAAGAAGGTATCTTTTAACTGAATACAATTTAATGAAACATTGTAACTTCTGTTACTATGGGTAATAACTTTAAACACATCCGGTTACAAGAGAAAAGTTTGCACGAGAACCTCTCATAGAATTTACAGGCAAGGGTGAATGAAATTTTAATTTTGGAAATATTTTTTTCCATATGTAGGTATGTAGTGTCCAAATTGATTTTTAAACCCTTTTTATATCTACTGCGCAAATTTCGTAGTTCTATAACTGTGCTTAATGGAACTAGAACTGAAGTTTATTATTTTTATAGTTCATTTGAAGGAAAAACTATTTAATAGTGTGTTTAGCCTGAAATACACACTATTAAATAGTTAAATTTTAACAACGCAATTGTAGAATCAGATGATAAACAAACGATCATAACAATTCTATTCCTATCTTCTCATATTTATAAGTCTTTTTAAATTAATTTCATGGATTTCCAAATTTTTTCTAGTTTAAATTTGAATAAAAACATTTCTATTACATATTATATTTGTTTTGTTAGCGGTAGATGCATCGACGTAAGAAATCTCCCCACAAAGTTTCGTGGGGCTTCACTTAAATAAATTAAATTTATGTACTAATTTCTCATGTAGAAAGTTTGATTCTGACTTAAGTTTGTTTACAAACATTACTTACAACATGTGTTTTGTGTATTCCCTTCCACACACCTAAGTCGTACAATCTAGGTACTGTAATTTGTATCAACAGAAAATATATTCCTTTGAACTTTATACACAATATGTTACTAGATGCGAACTACCTACCACCAAACTTCATGTAACAAGAAATAATAATTGGTTATACCGCCATAACATCTAATTGTAGCAACCAAAGCTTAGTTATGAAATCAATTCTTCTTCTTTTGGTGTCATGTAGCACCTCAACGTCGAGGATCATGCACTGTGGTGAATCTTTCTGTTCTGGGCCGATCGAAAGAATATTGTTCCACAGTGCGTAATATAAGATAGTAGACGAAAATCCGTCCACTATCTTTGCACAGCGCAAAGGGTTTGTACCTGTTATACTGAGTAATGATTTTTTGATTGTATAAAAATAAAATAAATAAAATATTACGCAGTCACAACACCTGCCTTTTATGAACAACCCTAAAATCATCCTCTTTCAGTAAAAAACGATTCATCAACATCACTGGTACTACAGCTCTCTGTGAGCCACGGATTCCTCCAGAATTCTTCGCTATTCCCTCCTGTAGGTACATCACCCGCACTTTCCAGATTGTCATACCACTAGATCCAAGATCCCATTCTATACGAAATTTGAGTCTGCCCATCCCGCGTGCCCCATATGATCGTGTGCATAAGAATTTTCTTTGGTATTCGGTCATCCTCATGCGCTGGTCATGTCCCAACCATCTAAGGCGACACACATTAACACGCAAAGGCTGGTAGGGACATGGGGACGTAAGTATATTTCCGTGGTTAAGTGCCTAATCAAATTTCACGTAACGCCAATATGCCCTAGCTCTAGCAAAACTTGCACCGTAGCGTCCACAGGAGGTCTTTGATCCCATGGACCCTGGGCAATATGTCCACCTTTAGGTGACATAGCAGATAAGGAATGGTGAGGGCGAGTTTTCGGCACCTCAAAACGGAATAATACGGAGAAGGGAAGGAAAACCCTGTAACGATCAGTTTTTGGGATTGTTTTTATTGTAGTTGAATCAAAATTCGCGGGCTCTGTTTGAATAGAAATCTCGCCGTATTGTCGGTAGGTACCTTCGCGCAGTACATTATCAACGCAACTCCGCGGGTGCGTTGGATGATATTTTATCCAATCAAATAACGGCTATGTTGGCGCCATACTGTTGTGTGCCGTGTCACCTGCAGACGTCAAAAATTCTGCGGACTATATATTGCGTTCGCGAATTCGTTGAAGGAACACTCTGTGTTAAAAGGGGGGTTAGGGGAGAAAACTACCCTTCCTGAGTGATTTGTTAATAATTAAACTGGATATTCTTATTGGAATTTGATTTTCGTAGAATCATCTAAGTGATGTGTCGTTAGTGAACTAAATATTGCCCCGCAGTTAAACGAGGTGAGAATCTTATTTTTATTATGTCGGTCGTGAATTTTATTTCTTTATGTGGAACCCATTTTATTTCGAACCCCTGATTGTAACGCATTTCTTTATCATATTACAGAAGTGCGGGAACTACCCTTCGGGTTCATAGTTGTAAAATATTTGATGAGAGTTTAAGAAGTAAAATAATTTTTTTATGGAATTTCGAACCGTACCAGGGTTCTAGTTGATTTAATATTTGTATAACTATGTCTGCTTAAAAACAATATAAATATCATTATATTTTAAAAACTGATATATGTTTTAATGTTTGAAATTTTAAATTTTATTTTGCCCATTTTTATGTAAATTTTTATGTTAAATTATGTAGAACTATCAGATCCACAATCAGTTTTATAATTTATTCAAAGAAGGATCTATTTATTTGTATTTTGGTTCAATACATTTTATTCGTTGTAATTCTCAATTCTTTTTCTAAAAATCTCTTGATAATTCCCCACTTGATGAGAGGACATTTTGGCTAATGAACCACGACCTGAGTAGAGTCTGAAATTGAGCTTAGCTGGGCTGATAAGGATTTATTTTTCTTTTGTTGGATGAGACCAACTACTCTGTTTACAGCCTTCCAGAGGGAGTGACCACACAGGTTGGTTTGTCTTGGAGTCGGTGACTCTTGGCAGACGGTCCTCAGTGTGAGGGTTCTGCTCATCTCATCTGAGATCAGTAGAATCCGTCACAACCCCTACAGAAAACCAGTGTATGATCTTATGCCCCAAAATAGCAAACCTATCAAGGACCTAGAGAGCGAGAGGTTGATCACCCCTCATCTAGAAGCCACGAAGACTTAATAGAAGGTATGCTTTCCTATCTTGCGCTGCTTGTACCAAATGTCCTACACCTTTCATTAAACTCCAACATTTTTGAGCTGAGGTATCTGTGAAAGGAAACACAATGGTGAAGAGGGTACAAAAAAGTGGCCCACAAAATCGAGGAAACTAATATGGAGCTGAGCTGGTCATGTGTTTATATTAACAAATAAACGGTCGATCAAAAAACCCCTGAGTGGACATCAAAAAACCAAAAAGTTGAAAAGATAGATAAAAACAATACTTGTACTGGATAAGCAAATAGGTATGTATGGAAAATGTCAAGTAAATTGAAAGTTTGAAAAAAAAAAACAATTGCAATATTTGTACTGAACAAGCAAATGTGTATAAAAAAGGTCATGATGGTACTGGTATGATTAAAAAATATGTCTTGAAACAAAAGTAAGTACCTTCTTAAAAAAAAAAAAAACAATGATATTGTAACATGCAGATCAAAGCCTATAACAGAAACAAATTGCATGAACGAAAGAAAAACATCAAAATTAATGAGAACAAAAAAGCAACGTCGTCTGTTTCATGGAAACAAATTTCGTATTCCACTCCATAGCGTAATTGATTTAGATACATCTGTAGTACAGCAACACAGAGTTGTTTCTCTCGCTATAGTAACGGCACAATATTACGTAAATACGTGATTGCTTTATCAATAGGACCTGTGACCTAAATTGAAAAATATTGATAAACATTTTACGTGGCAAGCGAAAATATGTAATATTGCATTCAGAAAATATGGGTTTACAATTCATAATAATTACCTAGTAAGTTAATATGTATGCTGCTTTGTCAAAACTATTGATTAAAATAATGAGTGTCACTGATGATAACAGATAATGTTTTTCATTTTGTCGTGGGTTAAGGGAGCCTTTTTGTGCTTATACGCGATAAGAGTTCTTGCAAACTTATCGACTTCAATCTGATTCCAAACATAATAAAAAAATGTGCAACATGTTATGTAAAAATGCAAATTTTGATGATTCAAATTTTAATAGCACATTTTGAAGACAACTATTAATTTTTAAGCACAATATATTATCAGACGGTGTTAAAAGCAAGAGAGGAAAATTCTTTCTCTTTTATTACTGCTAGGCCTGGTTCATCCTAGGAGGTCGCTGTCAATTTTGAAACTAACTTCATTCATAGTCATGTTCAAAGAATACAAAGCTATACAAGAGAATACAATATTTCCTTATATATCAATACACAATACCTAAGCCCAAACAAATATGAATTCCTAGAAAACATCCAAAAATATGGTTTAATTTTTAAGGATGGGGATGATCATCGTGGCCAAAATCAAAATTGAAGAATTTTATGCAAAAAAATGGTATTTACATCTAAATTCGTAGGTATTTATTTAACTTTCATTAATAAATTTATTTATTTGAACGAAGGCATATTAAAATATTATATAGGTATATTAACATTATTCGATATAAAAGTAACAGTAAAGCCAGGGGAACTTATTAGGTACCTGAAGCAATGTTTTCCAGTCTGAGTCAGGCCAACCTCGGGTAGAAAGAAAGTGAAAAAAAAAAACTTAGCGAAACTCTGACCCGACCGGGAATCATACCCGGGACCTCATGATCAGAAGTCCACGCCTATACCACTAGGCTACCGCGGTCGGCAAAATCAATATTATTTGCAAAAATAAAAGAGGATTCAATTAAAATTTAAAAAAAACCTAGAATTAGGTACAAAGTGTCGAAGTTTTTGAATGAATTATTGATTTTGTCTGAGCTAACAAGTGCATTTTATTTAGGTTTAAAGTTTATTCAACCATCTTCTCAGCAGTTTATTGCAGATATTTATCCGCTTCAAAAACATGCTGGAAGAGGAGATACAGTTATTTCAATTTCAACTCAACTGAAGTTTATTTTTCCATTAGGTAGAGTAATTTTGTAAGATGGGGATAGAGACACGAAAGCACAGTGTTTGATAACATCGTATACAAGGGGGTTCTTTGCAGTGTACTAAAACGTCAACAGCATATCTTTACCCAGGTGGAATAGAGAGTGCCATCCTATATAAACCCCCCAGTTTGTCATAGAACCCACGCGTCCAACATTGCTTATCATCATACGAAAAAAGAACACAGATTTATTTTATGTTTTCATATCGACTGTGCTCAGGTGAAAGGCTTCAATCCACATTTATAAAATTTTACACCAGAAACAAAAAACATATGCGAACCGATGTATTATTGAAAATGCAAAATAATTATATTCATCGTGTGTAAATATGCTTTCTTTACCACATTGGGCAATTTAAGACTAAAAAATTTATAAATAATCGAGATATTAGAAAAAACATGATTAAAAGGTGGTTTAAGTCCTTTTACATCGCCACTGACATTTGTGTCCGTCATAAAAAAAACTATCGTTTTCATACATCATGCGTCATGTGGCTTAATGCCTTAAACCCTCCAACTAGATTATTGTGGCTTAAGTCCTTTGACATGGTTGCGTTTTGCGTTTAAGTCCTTCTTTTTGCAATCATTTGCGTTTTTATGTAGGAAATAAGTGTTTGCGGCTTAAATCCTTTTACCGGAATGTGTCTGAGACACACATTATTAGTTTAAAATAATAAAACCAGATTTGGAAAAAATGTGGATTAAAGCCTTTTACCTGAGCACAGTCGATATGCTTGCATTTTCTCTCTGGTTTATGTTAATATTTCGTCTAGATTTTTAAAACGTATGTTTTGCTGTTCACAATAAATTATTTTGTTATGAAAAATCTGAATTGACGATTAATTGAATAGTTTAAAAAAAATCTCACTCTTTGATCCCAAACCGGTTGGCGCTTGTTTGCTCAACAATTTGTGAAAAAAATGTGAAGTATTTTGTATATTTCCAATAAGTAGGTTGAATTCATTCCAATATAATACCTCGATAGCTTTTGAAGCTTTTATTTGATCAAAAAGTCTCTAATTCGGTTACCGGTCGGGTCAGAATCTAACTGAGTTTTCACATGAAATTTCTACCCGGGTTGGCCTGTCACTGATTGGACGCGACCGGTTGGGTAGAAAGCCTTCTCAGAAAATAAAAATTTTACCGGCTTTACTGATAC
Source organism: Mystacides longicornis (assembly GCA_963576905.1). NCBI lineage: Eukaryota > Metazoa > Arthropoda > Insecta > Trichoptera > Leptoceridae > Mystacides > Mystacides longicornis. The sequence continues at coordinate 27,361,142 of OY756426.1, read as the reverse complement.
CCTTGTGTTGAAAATGTATTCATTGACAAGGTAATCATGTAGCTTTTAGTCAATATTTAATTTCAAAAGATGTCAACTCTTTCATTGACATTTTATTATTAAGCTTTTGATATTTTAAACAATGGGCAGGACACGTAGCCAGACAGCCAATCTCGAGATGGACTCCCAGAGTCTTAAAGTGGAGACCATGGGAAAATAAAAAGGGAGTCGGTCGGCCACAGAGGAGATGAAGCGACGATATTGCGGTCGCCGGGAAAAAATGGGTTGAAGCGGCCCAGGATAGAGAGAAGTTGAGACAGATGGAAGAGGCCTACATCCAGCAGTGGAAGGAGGGCTAGGAAGAAGAAGAAGTTATTTTAAAATAATTAAAAACTAATGCATTGGAGAAAAGTGAGATTTTTTTCTAGCAAATCACAGAAATGAATAAAAAGGAACGTTCGGTCTGGGGTTTATGGGTGGTTTTATGACATAAGACAAGAAGTAGATTTTTGTTCAAAAATACAAATTATGAAGTTGTTGGTGACCCAGCGGTTGCAACGCCGGCTTTCGTACTGCGGACGTCGTGGTTCGATCCCAGGTGACGACCATCTTCCTCTTTCACGACACAAGCTTTCAGTAGCTTACTGTGAAAGAGTCAAGGAGTGTATTTGTGTTGACTTTGAGTGAGCACAGATTCATTTATAAAAAAAAAGTCACCCTCTATGGGTGTAAAAAATAAAAAAAACGCATACGTAACTCAACCCGATTGCGATATTAACAGACTCTGCCTCAACAGAGGAACGCCATTACAACAATAATGTAAATAATTATTAGTTACCTAAGAAGTAGAAAATATAAAAAAGCGTCATTAAATCAATAAGTGTACCTACATTTTTGCATAAATTCATAAGGTTATGGTTTGAATTAGAAAATTGGGATCGCAGGGAAAAAATATTAGGTTCCTAAACGAATACTGAAAAGAAATTTACATTTTGTAACCTGTCCGTAGGTGAACTTTCACAGACTAACTTTTATCTCACTTGCTTCCTAGATTCATGAAGAAAACTATCTTTTGGTGTTTGCATGGTTCCAAGTAAACCGGAGAATAGTTTCAAACATATTTACTATTCTGATCTCGTTTCATCTCCGCTGTTTAGATTTCAAATCTCCGTAATTAGGTGTCAGGTGTACAAAGAATATCTTGATAGAAATGCAACTGGCTTACAGGTTAACGAAACTAAACTTTGTAAAGTATAAAATACTATATGTATGAAATTCCTATGGCAATTCGCACTCGAAGTTACTACATTCCTCGAGTATTTTCATCTCGTGGTGTCTAGGGATAACACGCTTTTGATATTTTCAAAATATGTACCTACTTGCTCTCGAAGTACCTACTCCGTGTAAATTGAATATGAGAGGAAAATTCAATAATATTCAAAATGTTTTCCATCTCTTAAAGTAGGTATTTTATCAGCTTCACCAAAAAAATGAACTGGGGAACTGAACAACAAGTGTTTATTTTCTTTATATTTCAAAGTTAAAGGTACTCTAGTATTATAGAATCAAGGGGAAAAAATGTTAGCAGCGTGCCTCCCAGGCCGTCTTTATCCATTCCGTACACCATGCATCAGATTACAAAACCGCTGGTTACAACGATAATTTTCCCAAATTTTTCAAGAGCGTCGTGTCAACAAACAAAATTTGAAATTTAAGTAGCTACCTATACGTAGGTATGCCGAAAATTTAAAAATATTCAATTTTTTTTTCAAACTATCCAAAACCAATAAAATCTTTTGGTAGATAGGTAATAAAACAAATCCAATAAACCTTTAATTAAGTTGTCTCTAACGGCTGACGGTTGGCATCGAAATAAGTTTGTGTGGTGTTTAGAACCCAATTACCAACAACACTATTGAATTAACGTCAAATATTCTCTAATACTTCAATTCCTAGGTGAATCAAGCGGTGAGAATTATTCAGAGCCTATCTAGGCACAATGTGTTATATCGACATTTGATCAAACGAATTGTATATATGTATAAAAATAAAAAAAATGTGTATTTATGAAAAACATTTTTTTTTAATTCTTGTACTTTTCTTCTTTAGCGGTAAAAATCATGATAGTAAGAAGATACCTATAGGTAGGTATACCGAAAACCGTTTTTGTAAAAAAAAAATCATTTTTAGGCACTCCACCCATTGAGGGTGACTTGTGAAAAAAAAAACAGTTAAATTCAATAAAACTTAAAAAAAGTAAACGTACCCACCTCAATCATCTTTAAAAATTACAGCCCAAAAACCAAAAAATAAGCTGCCGCTTGAAATTTAAGTTATCTATTAACTGGGTTATTTTTTGTTAAAACAAGTTGCATGTACCTAAACATGAGATCCAACTGTCGATACACACACTCACAGACACAATAAATATTCTCCTCCGAATTCTGAGTAATCCATATAATATGGAACATAATATATGCTGCGAAGTCTCCAAGTTGGTGTTTTTTGTCGTCAAAGTTTGAAAAACCGTTTAAAATCTAGACCTGGCCATACAAATTCGGCTTGATACTGCCGATCTGTCTCGAGAAATAATTTCTCTTCAACAAATCGACAGTTGGATAAGTAGAATTTCTTGCTTTCAAATAATAATAATATGATCAATTTGATAAAAAAATAGACCGCTCACTTGAAGAGAAAATAAATTAAGGACAGTGAAATTTTCAATTTCTAAAAATTTTAATGCTCTTATAAAAGAAGAGGATGAACTTTTGCAAAACATTTTTGCATTTTCATCGCAAAATTTTTGTCTTTTTTCGCAGAATTAGTTTGATCAAGAAGCGTCGAGATAACACACCGTATACCTATAATGAAATATCATACATTAGAAAGCAAGTGTGCGAGTAGGTATGCCGCATATTCCGATACTGAACAAATTTCCTCCCTATTTTGTATATTATGTCACTCGCTGTTTAATTACATGACCTACGTACTAAGAATCTATATTCTAAATATCTATTATTTGTGTACGTATACAATGATCTTCCTTACATTATCAAAGTATAAGATGTGTTCTTTTAATATAAAATATGAAGAACAATCACATTTCAATTCACAAAAAAAAAACAATAATAAAGATACTTTTCAATAGTAATCAACATTTTGAATATTATTGAAATACGTGGGCTGCTTTTTAATTTTAAGATTTTCCCAAAAAAAACCATAGGTACATTTTTTCTCTGTAACCGATGCAACAGTTTTTATTTTTTTTAAACCAACAGTATTACAAAATATTATATAAATTTACTTTCTTTACATGACGAAAAGAAAAAAAAACATAGGATTAAACTAATAAAATATAGTATGTTGTTACTTTCCTAAAAATCTGCCCCCGTAGACAAATTCAAACTGGCGTTCGACTACAAACGAAGATTTCGTCAATGTAAAGTGCGAAAAAATTATCTGTCCACTGGAACACGTAAACAATTATTTAAACCAAGCAATGACACTTATATAAAAATATAAAAAGTGGACAGCTAATTTTCTTCCTACTCTACATTGTCGAAGAATTCGTTTGTAGTCGATCGCCTACTGTATTTTGTCTAGGCCCACTGTTGTAAATTTTTTGAGAAAGTTCGATTTAAAAATTTAAATTACCGTTTACATAATATAATTTCTATTTACCTATTTGAAGTTGTCTTCATTTTAGTTATTCCTATTTTACTTTGTTAATTTATAAACACTTATTAATGTTAAAATGAATCGATAGTAGCACAAATCACTCTCTATGGGTGGAATACCTAATTAATACCTAATTATAAAAAAAACGTTGTAACTATACCTAACTTGTTCTCATATTTATAAGGTATAGGTAATTAAAACACAATTTGTACATTTGCGTCGAGTGGATCGACACAAAAACTCTGATCCGTCATTCATCCAATATCCACTTTTGTTAATGTCTCATCTTTATTGCCTATTGGCTTGGTTGGTGCACAACGTTCTAATTATGCCTAGAATCTTGTGCTAATTTATTTTTCAGGACTAGATCTTGCGATCACTTTACGTTAACAACGGTCGCCATTATGTGGTAATAATTAATTGCTTTATAAGTACGTATGTATTATTCAACAATTTGAGTTAGAACGTGTTTATAGGAGGTCTTGTACCATTAAAATGTAGGTCCGTCACAATTTCCTAACCCGACGAGTTATGGCAGGAAAAGAGCAGATAATATGTGCCTGGATAACACCGCACTTCCTGTGCTCTATAACCTGCACCCCTGTCTACACCTGATGTTTGTATTAACGCCCAACAATATTCAATGAACGTCGTAAAACGCGGCACGTAACGAAATTTCAGGCACCTCATTAGTATTAGTTACACAAGGGTGAGCACACACGCTTCACATGTGACGTTCAACAAACAGTGCCTACATGGCAAGCGTCAAAAGTCATCAATCCTATTTATAGTTTCAATATATTATTACGGAAATAAAGGCTTAAAATCTTGTCTTTTTAAGGTTTCCATGACTATCTCCAAGAGAAGCCAACATATTATCTTATGTTAAAGCGTCGCGCTGAACTAAGTACATCAGGATGCGCGTCCTACGGATTTTTCTAATTAATGTGTATGAGGACGTCAACTGAGCCACTTATATCGAGCTGAAGAGGAGGGAAGAATGGGGGGCGAGAATCCAATCCAATCCGCTGGATTGAAACTTCTTAAGAAATTATCACCTAATGATACAGGCAGTTGTCTCCAAAAAGTGATAAATGGTCATGAAATATAACAATTTTAACATGCTGACAGATAAAAACTTCTTCTACTAAACACGAACTAAATGTATCCCCTTCTTTTTCTCTAAATAAAAATTACCTACCTACTTAAAAATGTCAACATGATAACATTCCTTTTTGACCATCAATCTGTCAAATTTGCCCGTCAACGAGTCTTCACATACCTACTTGAAAGAGTACTGCATTAAGGACCAAAATGTGGAAAGAAATCTCTGTAACCGTTTATATTTTAGTACTTATCTACTTTGTCATGAAACTTTAAATTTTACGCAAAATGATAAAAAAATCGAAGAAATAAAATTAATTATTTTTATTATATTTTAATGAACCCAAAAATATTGGAGAAGGGTGCATGCGTGAGGACCTTATCAATGCCACTGACAGAGCCATACATGTGGCCGATACGGACTCGGAAAGTAAGTAGGTAAGTAAAGTAACTAAGTAAATAAACAAAAAAATAATATTTCCTTATAAGACTTGTAGTAGGTATTTGAAGCGACGTAGTAAAGCGTTACAAAATATAGGCCGCACTCAAAGAATTCAAAATAAGATATGATTTTTGAAGCAATATTGTGATTTCGGTCGATTTCAAGTAGAAAACACTTTAGTAAACTCGTCAAGTGGAAAGGGAGAGAGATGTTGAGCGTAAATATTGGTTTTTAGTCTGATGTTCATGACGCTTGTGACATGGACCATAAAGGAATCTAATATTATTGCCAGATATACACACACCTATTTGGTAAAGTACCATGGTAAATTCTAGTAGGTACTTAACCATGAATATAGGGATTGCAACTAAACATTGTTTTAATCATGCGAATGCTAGGTACAGTTACATAATTTTTATTAGTCTGCCGACTTCTTCGATTACTCGAATGGAAATCAAATTTGAGTCAATTGGTGGAGAAAGCTTTCGATGCACTTCCACACAAGACTCCTACACAGTTATAATTACATTAGATCAAATGAGGTAAAATCACGGCAAAGCTACAAAAAAAGAATAATACGTAAATTTATGAAATAAGACCACTTACGAGTAGGTATGTTCCCATTTCACATTGAAGGGAGGCAACAAATGCCCTTCATGAACTAGATATTGATAATTTGAATGTCTCTGACAATACTTCTATTCGTGGTTCATAGTTGATAAAGAGCCTTTCACTCTGTCTTCTCCATCTTATAATTACACCTTTAACTTTGCAAATACTTCGGGTCTACGTATACTTATCTAACTGGTTAAATTACGTTTTTTGAGTATAATCCACTCTACGATCCTTCATCAGTAGTAGATATTATGTTTCAGCCAAATTTGATGCCTTAAGAAAGGGTCACATCTGAATGCTTCCTATACTGATTTAAAAAAATAGCAAAACATAACCTTTGCAGATAAAAACCTCAAAAATGTATTGACAAGTTTTTAATATTTGGTTGTTAACATCGCTATAAGTAACTTTTCAGATCTGTTATAATTTTCTGGATTTTCTTCGTATCGCTATACCGCAAAATAAAACTTCAAACATTTTATCTATCCTTTTACATGTTTCACATCACATCAGACTGCTAAGGGAAAAACAGGACATAGCTTTTTATAAGGCATTACATTGATACGTAAATAAATTATACCAACAACTTATTATTAAAATACCTCTTGAGCTTCGACGAAAGCGTATAATTGAAACCCCTAGCACACCGTGGTAAGTAAGAGATTGTGGCTGTAGAGTCCCGTAGAGGGTAGACGGGGTAGCTTATACAGACTCAGACAGGTCTGGGTACCTTTACAATATTATAATGTCGACATAATGATATTATTCTATGCGACGCTTCGTAGATCTAAGGAGAAATTATGTAATGACGTTGTTAGTAATGTTGTTACAATTTAAAATGTTTTGGTCATAACGGAAGATTCAATGTTCACTCAAATTATCAGCTTAATTTTCTTCTAAAGATATTAAACCATTTTTGTCAATTTCATGCTAATATTTTATCAATAAAGACCGAGTTCTAGTGTGTTGATGAAAGTTTTCAAGATAAGAACCTACCTAGTTTAAATTTTCGTGAAAAAGTTACAATATATTGTCTTACCATTAAAGTCATTTACATGAAGGAACATTACAAAAAAAGGTGACGAATGACAATAGTGGTTGGTGGCCTTGTGGTTGAGGGAGGGACTTTCAATCTGGAAGTCGTGTTCATCTTTTGCATTCAGTGAAAGTTATCAAAAGTGTCATTGTGTTCACTTGGGATAAGCCCATATTAATTTTAAAAGTGGAGAAGTTAAAATAGGCTTCAATTTGTTTGAAATGTTAAAAAAAAAAATTAAGTGTTTACAAAATCCATATCGATAGTTAGGTATGGTTTCGATCTCAGGCGTAAATCATTGTCATCTTTGACTACTGAATGATATCTAAAAGTGTATATTTTTTGTTGACTTTGATTGAGATCAGGTTTTTTTTTAAATTGCATTCTAGGTACCTTCTCCCATATTCGCTGGTATCTCCACTGTGACAAATATAATGTTTATACCTAATGCAAATACCATTATTTAATAAAGTGGTTACTATGATAAATTTGACGCGGCCAAATAATATCGAACCACAGTCTTCCATTTCAGAGAAATGACAACTAATAAAACTCGATTCAACATTCATTATTATGAACCACAAGTCTAAAATATACCTAATAATATTATGTAACATTACTTTGTTTCATAACTTGTATCATTGTATTTTTTTAATACGTTACGTAAAAGTTTTGTTTCCTATATATGTGTAAAATGATAATACTTTGATATCGTTTGTCCTGAATTTTCATACAAATGGTTACGAATAATATCATTGCGGATGTTCTCATTCGTACTAATATTTTATTCCGTTGACCGTAACTTTGTGGACATAATAAAAATAATATTCATATTTACATAAAATATTACATTTCTTAAACAATGTATTTTTTTATTATTATTATAGCGGTCACATTTGTTTTTGCCGATATGGGACAACTTTCAGTATTGGTGGCATTAAATTAAATGTTACATTTCCGAATATTGTTGTGTAATAACATCAAGTTTGTATCTAAAAATATTGTGGACTCGATTACCTTGTAAGTTTCTGTGGAAAAAAAAACTTTTATTATGACGTACAAAACAACAATTACTAAAACTCATCAAGCGAGGTTACTTTAATTTAACAGCTAAATACTGTTTATATAAAATATAGTTCTGTACAAAAATCGACAAATTTAATATATAAAAGTTAATTTGCTTCTTGTTCCAAAGCTATGGAGGCTAGTTCTTTGCTTCTATGTCCTGAAGAAATGATTAAAAGCTAGTCTTGGAGGTCTGGTATCTTGTGGTTTTTAGATCTTAAAGTTCTAAGGGTTTTGTGTCTACCAATCGTTAACTTTGCACATCCATCGGACTCGATCTAGGAAGATTTTAGTAGATCTGTATAGAAGCATCTTCATTTCACTGGTTCAGTCAAAATTTCTGGAATGCTGTAAATATTTACACACATTAATTTTCTAACCAGAGATCGACTGAATAAACTGCTCGCTACTGGATAGTAGGTACGTATTCATCCAATGCAAAACGCATTCATTCAATGCAAAAGCACCAAGGAGAAGGAGGATCCTCCTTTTCAGGATCAGTTTATTCAGTCGATCTCTGGTTAGAAAATTAATGTGTGTAATGTGTTACTATGAAATGCCTAGATTCACACTTATGCATATACTAGTATTTATATTCTAGGTATATTATGCATGATTATTTTTATTTTCAAATAGTGATTAGGTAGTATGATTGTAGTCAAATAATGTGCACTCAATATAGTATAAATGGTGTTTTGTTTTTCCTAGTGATGTATCAGTACAAAATATTGTCACTTGTCACACTATATTTGAGTTCTAATTTTTGGTACCTAATAAAAAACTTGTAGAAGATAGGAAATAATATCTTTAAACCTTTTTGATTAAGCACTCAGCCTCCAATCGAGAAGTTTCAATGCTGCCTTACCTTTCAATCGTATTGTTTTTTTTTCTCTCATAAATAGCGTAGGTGTTAAATTTTACACCTCACGTAATTCCGGACACCCCTCTTAGATGGTTAAGGGAAAAGCATACAAGAATCACAAAGGAAATTATTTGAGTTATTAACCCTACTACCGTTTGCAAAATGTTTGTTTTGTGTTGAAAATAAAACCTAAACATTCAGAATTCGTAAATAATTAGTTATACCAGCTATCACTTTCAGAAATGAAAAAAGTTCAATCCCTCGAAATTAGTTATGATTCTGCTGTTTTGAACTTTCTTATAAATTTTCAATGATCACCTGTCATTTTGTACATGTCTTGCGTCTTCTTGTTTTAACTCAATTTAACCCTTTTCTTTTTGTAACCGAGTATTGACCTCGTAGCTACTGAATTTTACTTGGTGGTTTTTGTTGGATAGGTACCTACTTTAATTTCACTCTAGTGCCATCCCAGTAATAGTGTCTTTTTTGTCATACTGTTTAAGTTTTCATTCCTAAAGGAATTATTGCGAATTACAGAGATCCATTTCTTGTACCTATACTCATTTTTTTGTTTCATTGCTTTGGTATAAGTTCACTGATTATATATTTTTTCAACGTATATATTGTACATTACTCGTTTACCATTTAAATTATAATATTTTTTTATTTTTTTTAATGAGATTTTTTGAGAAAATTTCTTCGTACACGTTTTACGTACAAGTTGTTCCCGCAATGAACTCTGGCACATTCCTAAAAGAAAGATGTTATTTCAACAATATCACAATGTGAGAAAGTTTTTCCTCGATAGACAGTAGTGGAAGAACGTGTAGGAGGCCTAAGTTCAGGAGAGGACAGTTCAAACTGAGAAGAAGAAAGATGAAATCTACTATATAAATTAAAGTCGGGTTAGTGCGAACACTTATAACTCGAGATTGGCTCAACAGATTCTTCTGATGTTTGATTTATTGGATTCTTCCCCGCTCCGGATAACAGAATAACTAATAAAAAGTAAAAAAATGGATAGCAAATGATGTAAAATACAATATTTAAGTTTGTATGGAAAGGTTACTGGGACGCGCCCACGACATCGCGGGTGGTTCCCTCTCATTCCCGCATACGCTCTTACAGTTGCCCATCCCACTTACTCCACCGCACCGTTTCGATAGTTTTAGAAAATTTTCATACAAAGTCAACAATATTATCGGGCACATTCGTGTTGGTAAAAGGCGAGGTAGGGTGTGTGCGCGAGCGCATTTTTCTCAAGTTGTTCCCGCCAGAGCTTTGAATGTGAATGAAATAGGGATGTTTAATATACTGATAGAGAATACGTCTTGTTTGTCTGCTTATTTCTCATAATTAACGACATAATATTATAATGACATACCTAAATAAATTCTGTTGCTTCATAATTTTTCAACCACTTATAAACAGCACCATTCAATTTTTTCCCCTAAAAATAATAATGAATATTCGTATGGATATTCTCAAGGGGAGAATTCGGCTTGCGGCTTATGCTAAACTTTCGAATGAAACATTATAACTCATGCTACCGTTATTAAATGGCTTCTGAAAAAATTGAGTTTGAAAATATACCCTTAAAGAATAATAATTATTGAAAAACATTAATCGTTATTATTTTTATTTCATGATCTTCTGAAAAATGCAAAACAATAATAATATTATGATAATAATAATAAAAAAACCCGAAAACTTCCATCGAACGAACCCCAATATGCGTAAATATTATTATAGGACTTTGTATGAATATTATTATGGGAATATTATTTTTTACACATAAAATATGACTTATGTGAAGATTTTAGTGTATGCGAACATTGTAAAAATATGTACTTAACTCAAATTATGCGTGAATTAGAATATTCACATGATTCATATTTTGTCTATAAAACGTCGATATTATTTACAGAATGTTTAAAGGTAAGCATCAACAAAGTAGGTACACACGACCCTTTGTTATTAATTATTATATTTCGTACGAAGGTTTGCTGAATTTTTAATTGTCGGTCAATATCGCATCGTTTTGGTTATTTATATTGTTTTTATTGCTCAATGAAATTAACATTTTTATCTTTGATCTGGGTTATTATTATATAATTATAGCTTAATTATTTTGGTAAACAGAATGTAAATAATTAGTTCCAATCATTGGTTCAAGTAAGTACGATGCGATTTAATAAAGAATGCCTTGAAGGTGTCTGCACAAAAATAATAAGACATTTTAACAGCAGGCAAATTCTGCGTTTATAGAATGTTTTATTCAAGCTTTGGCATGGTCGAATGTTTCTTACTCTGTGTTTTATTTATCTTTTACTAGCTTTCCCGACAGACGTTGTCCTGTGGTTCTAGCCCAAAGTGGCCCCTTAATATAATAATATTTATTTATTTATTTATTTATTTATTTATTCAATACAAATATAATGTTTTACAGATAAAGGATGATGTACAAGAACAATTTGGACAAAACATAATAGTTTGTGTATCCCCCTTATAGAGACAAGTCTCGTGTAAAGGGGGAACGTTTCGAAGAATCAATTTCATTATTTACATTCATGAAAATTAATACACATACAAAGTAAAAAAAAATGATTTAACATTATACATTATATGTACATAATGTGCAATGCGCCCCCGTAAAACAATACAAAATTAATTCGATTGAGTTAAACTAATAAAATAATAACATTAAACTATTTCTGAAACATTTTCAAAGCTCTGGCGGGAACAATTTGAGAATAATGCGCTCGCGCACACACCCTACCTCGCCTATTACCAATAGGTACGAATGTGCCCGGGCTACTGTAAGAGCGTATGCGAAAATGAGAGGGAACTACCCGCGGTGGCGTGGGCGCGTCCCAGGTAACCGCTCCATACAAACTTAAATATTGTATTTTACAACATTTTTATCCATTTTTTTCACATTTCATTAGTTATTATGTTATCCGGATCGGAGAAGAATCCAATAAATCAAACATCAGAAGAATCTGTTGAGCCGATCTCGAGTAATAAGTGTTCGCACTAACCCGACTTTAATTTATATTAGAGATGTTAAGACAGAAATATGACTAATTCAAAGTTTCTCTTTCTTTAAATAAGCAGGATGGCTCATGTATGTTGCAGTTCTATTTTTGACCTGTGCACCATATTCATGAGATTTCTTGTACACGGTTTCTGCCTGTCTTCTGTTTGGTTTCTCAGGAATACGGCTGATGTATTCATTGTAATATCTCTTCCTCTTGCACATACCTACATCTGACAATTTCTTTTCCTCACCAAATTCTTTGAATATCATAGATTCTGTTTTGTTAGATTTTTTGCCGGCTGCATTTCCACTAGTCATGTGTAACTCAGATCTGATCTGAATCAAAGATCCGGATCACTCTTAATTATTGATCTGTGTTCTACAGATCACTTGCGGATCCTACGGTTCAACAGATCAATCCGCTCAATGAATCAACAGATCAATCAGCTCAATGAATCAACAGATCAATCAGCTCAATGAATCAACAGATCAATCAGATCAATGAATCAACGGATCTGTGTGAGCTGTGATGATCTGTTTGAATTGCGGACCCGTTGGATATCTGTTGATCTACAGAACACTTACGGGTCCTACGGTTCAACAGATCAATGAATCAATCAGATCAATGAATCAACGGATCTGTGTGAGCTGTAATGATCTGTTTGAATCGCGGACTCGTTGGATCTATGTTGAATTGAGGACCCAAAGATAAGTTTGAGTTAGGTTTCTGGTTTAAACACAAAATATTTATTTTTTAATAAAAGAAGTTTAATCTGTTTTAAATAAAAACCAAATTTATAAAAAAATTAAAACTATTCTTTTTATATTTTTTTATATTATTTATACAATAAAAATAAAAATTTACTTAAGTATTGATTGTTACGGACAGGAGGGGATTATCATTGATTAATTATATTAGAACACGAATATATTGAAGTTATCTGACATGTACAAGTTTGAGGCTTGTTTGTTGATATATAAAATGGTAAATGGACACATAAAGCTCAACATAGCATTCACAACGTGCGATACGTATCATTCGCATAACACTCGCGGTTCTACAAACTTTGTCATTGGTAATGTCAAAACTAATTACGGCAGGCGTAATATCGAGTTCCAGGGTATGCAGTTCTATAACGCTTTACCTAGGAACATAAAAGATATAAAGGAGTTATATCAGTTCAAGACTGCATTGCGCAACTTTTATAGGGACTCAGATGGGTCTTCTGCAGTCATATCATACCAAGCATAGGGATCATCTTGTTTTGTGATTTCATTTTGTATTTTGGTGTCTTGTTTATATTCTAATTTTAAGTTGATTGGATCTATCCCACTTTGTCTTATTTATTATTAATGACTCAATGTTTTCTTTCTTTTCTTTTTTTTTTTCTCTTCTGCTTTTTTTTATTTTTTATTGTTTGCTTGGTTTTCGTTTCTATTTTTTTTTCTTTCATTTTTATCTTTATGTTATTTTATAGTTTAAATAGATCATAGGTACCTATGTACTAGGCTTAAGTTTAATCATGTACCAAACTATGTAAAATTTTATTATGTGCTGCCTCCGACAGCGAAACTTTGTTTCTTGGAGGTAGCGAAAATAAATAAAAAAAAAAAAAAAAAAAAATATTGTAATTTACTGTATACCGTCGTGCTCCCGTCTCGGACAAATAATAAAGGATTGAGTGATATCCCTGTGGTACCGAGACGGGAGCCGGCGTTTTGTATCGTGTATTGTAGTGTATGGGGCATCGCAGCGCATACTGTGTACGGCTGCGATGTCCGTGTAGTATTGTGATAGTCTGGTCGTTGTGTGCTCAGGTGGGGGTATGGACAAATGAGCTCGCGCGCCGCCTAACCCGGGTCTTTTATACAGACGGGTGCCGCGTGCGAGCAGTGCCCCCACCAGACGATGTCCACTGTATACTCGCTCCTGCGTGAGCGCGAGCGCACAGCGACCAGTATATATACGGGTCATATTGCATACGAAAATATATTCCTGCTCTGATCTACCTGGCTTTTTGACTTCACTACCTGCTCTCTCAACTGGACCTTGGAACTGGACTTGGAACTGGACTCGGAACTTGACTTGGATTGGACTACTCTGGCAGAAACCGACTGAAGCAGACAACCTGCGCCGGCTGAGAACCGCGCACACACAGTAGCTGATAACATCTGCACGCTACATCGACTGGTCCTTCGAGCCGGATCTCTCAGGATGGCGAGGAACCTGCGTTCAGGAAGGAGCAAGGAGGACACCGGAAGCAGCAGCGACAGCGACGCCAGCATCAGTAGCCAGCGCACGGCTACCGATGAGACCCTGCGCCAGCTGAGACAGGAGCTGCTGCAGTCAAGGAAGGAGCTCCAGGACGAGCGTCAACGGCGAGCCGATGCGGAGCAGGCGGCCCAGCAGCAGGCGGAGCTGGCGGCACAGCAGCAGGCGGAGCTGGCGGCACAGCAGCAGGCGGCCCAGCAGCAGGCAGCCCAGCAGCAGGCGGCACAGGTTGGAGCGCAGGAAGCGCTCCCTGTGCCCCACCAGCAGTGGCAGCAGGCGGCCCAGCAGCAGGCAGCCCAGCAGCAGTCGGCACAGGTTGGAGCGCAGGAAGCGCTCCCTGTGCCCCACCAGCAGTGGCACGAGGCGGCCCAGCAGCAGGCAGCCCAGCAACAGGCGACCCAGCAGCAGGCGGCACAGGTTGGAGCGCAGGAAGCGCTCCCTGTGCCCAACCAGCAGTGGCAGCAGGCGAACCAGCAGCAGGCAGCCCAATACCAGGCGACACAGGTTGGAACGCAGGAAGCGTTCCCTGTGTCACAGCAGCAGGCGGCCCAGTACCAGGCGACACAGGTTGGAGCGCAGGCAGCGTTCCCTGTGTCCCAGCATCAGGCTGCCCAGCAGCAGACGGCCCAGCAGCAGGCAGACCAGCAGCAGGGTGCCCAGTACAAGGCGACACAGGTTGGAACGCAGGCAGCGTTCCCTGTGTCCCAGCAGCAGGCAGCCCAGTACCAGGCGACACAGGTTGGAACGCAGGAAGCGTTCCCTGTGTCACAGCAGCAGGCGGCCCAGTACCAGGCGGCACAGGTTGGAACGCAGGCAGCGTTCCCTGTGTCCCAGCAGCAGGCAGCCCAGTACCAGGCGACACAGGTTGGAACGCAGGTAGCGTTCCCTGTGTCACAGCAGCAGGCAGCCCAGCAGCAGGCGACCCAGTACCAGGCGGCACAGGTTGGAACGCAGGAAGCGTTCCCTGTGTCACAGCAGCAGGCGGCCCAGCAGCAGGCAGACCGGCAGCAGGCGGCCCAGTACCAGGCGACACAGGTTGGAGCGCAGGTAGCGTTCCCTGTGTCCCAGCAGCAGGCGACCCAGTACCAGGCGGCACAGGTTGGAACGCAGGAAGCGTTCCCTGTGTCACAGCAGCAGGCGGCCCAGCAGCAGGCAGACCGGCAGCAGGCGGCCCAGTACCAGGCGACACAGGTTGGAGCGCAGGTTGCGTTCCCTGTGTCCCAGCAGCAGGCGGCCCAGCACCAGGCGGCACAGGTTGGAGCACGGTCAGCGTTCCCTGAGTTCCGGCAGCAGGCAGCCCAGCAGCAGGCAACCCAACAGCAGGCGGCGCAGGTGGGAGCGGGTACAACGCTCCCTGCGTCGCATCACCAGGGGCAGTACCTGCACCAGGCGGAGTTTCCTCAGGGACCTGCAGCGCAGAATGGCGGGAGCGGGTCGCCATGGACTGGCGCCTCGTTCACCCCGCCGTCCTTTGACGAGTTCCGGCCCGACTCCTACACCCGGGACTGGTTGCAGCAGCAACGACAGGGGACCTACAACGAGGATGGGCGGATAGCGGCGCTGGTGGCGAGGGGCAGCCAGTCCTCGCAGTTGCCGCGCTTCGACGGAGACCCGTTGGAGTGGCCGGCTTTCAGACAGCACTTCATAGACTCGACGAGGATGTGCCGCATTGGAGATGCGGAGAACCTGCTGCGCCTGAGGTCGGCCCTGCAAGGAAGGGCAAGAGAGACGGTAAGAGGCTACCTCATTTCCGGCGACCCCAGCAATGTAGGGTTCATTATGAACTCCCTACAAGAGAGATTCTCCCAGACCGAGAACGTCGTGCATCACATCGTGCAGCAGTTCAAGAGGACTCCACCACTGCGGGAGGGCGCGGCCCTCACCGAGATAGCCGACCTACGTGCGACGATCCACGCAATGCTGACTTCTGTTGCGCTGGCGGACGCAGACTACCTGCACTTCAACAAGAGGCCGCTGTTGGAGGCGTGCGTGGACCTGTTGTCACCGTCTATGAAAACGATGTGGGTGTTTCACAGGACGTACATCAGCACCAAGAAAGAGTTGAGCATGGATGAATACCTCGACTTTCTCCAACGCTTCGCCTCCAGCGGGACAACGGCGGCCATATCAGCACCAGTAAAAGGACTGGGCGCTAGGAGAAAGCCGGAGAGGAACTCCGAGAAAGTGTTCCTACTGCACGAGGAGAGTTCCCCGGATAGAACAAATGAAATAGTGTGTGTATTGTGCGAGGGGGACCATAGACTTTACAAGTGCGCCGATTACATCGCCAAGTCGGTGTCCGAAAGGCGGGACCTGGTGAAGAGACTGCAGCTGTGTTTCGTGTGTGTCGCTGGCGGGCATTATAGGGGGAAGTGCAAAGGGAAGAGATGCGGCGTGGGGGGGTGCTCCCGTGCGCACCACAAGTCACTCCACGAGGACAATGTGACCGCCGCGAGTACAAGTGTGCAAACTGTGACGAACACATGGTTAACAGGGTACCCGGTCCTGTTGAAAGTGGTTCCGGTAGAGGTCAGTGGGCCCGCGGGCCAAGAGACCATATACGCCCTTTTGGACGATGGGTCAACCGTGACCCTTATAGACGCGGAGGTAGCCGACCGCCTTGGAGTGAAGGGACATGCCAGTGGTCTGCAGTTGCGGGGAGTGAACATGGCCACGGGAGATGCCGCGTCGCGACGCGTCACTTGTTCCGTACGGGGGGAGGGCCAGTCGGCGAGATACACCGTGACGGCGAACACCGTGCGGGACTTGGTCCTGCCAGAGCAGCTAGTGGCCAGGCGGCCTGAAGACCTCCGGGAACCCAGCAAGTTGGCACCGATGGTCCGTCCGAAGATGCTAATCGGCCAGGACAATGCCTTCCTGGTGGTAACCCGGGAAGTGAAAGAGTTTCCAGGCCGGGACACCATGATGTCGAGGACAACGCTCGGCTGGACGGTCCATGGTGGCAAGACAGCGGGCGCTGATCAATGTGTGCTGCTCACCCAGGCTGTCCATCATGTTAAGGGAGTGACAGACATGAAGGTGGGTAAGCGGCTGACGGGGGCAGACCGAGGGGAAGAGGATGCAGCTGGGGGTGTACGTGTCACTGCGGCGGCGTCACCATTGGTTTCCGCATCCGCAACCGCCAAGGCTGTTGTGCCCAGAGCCCCTGCAAGGGGTACTGAGAGTGGGTTGGTCAACATGGCGACCAACACGCCTCCTGAGTGGGCAGCCCCTGCTCAGGCTGCCAACGAAGTGTTGATCAGGTTGACATTCAACACACCAGCCCCACGGAGGGGTATCGAAGGCGGTGTGGTCAACTTGGCGACCAACACGCCTGACGTGTCGTTCAACCTTGCGAACGACACACGTGATGTGATGGCAGCCAACACACCTGAGTGGGCAGCTCCCGTCCGGGCGGCCGAAGACATATCGTTCAACCCGGCGAACGGCACACCCACGGTTGCAGCTGCTGCAGCAGATGGCCCTGGAGGGGTTAGCAATGTGCTGGAGGACCTGGCCGACATGCTGGTCACCAACACATCTGTCGCGCTGGTCAACTCAGCGACTAACAAACCTGCGGTGCCTACCGGACCTGTTGATGAGGCAACCTGCCCTGTGAGGGCTATCGAGAACGTGTCGGTCAACCTGGCGACCGACACACCTGCCCCGCTGACGGCTACTGTACCGGCCGCTCAGCGGATGTTCGAGGCGCCGGCCGCTGAGCCTGCAGCCCCAGAAAGGGGCACTGAAAGCGTCGACTCGACTAACACGCCTGACGTGTCGTTCAACCTGGCGAACGACACACGCGATGTGATGGCAGCCAACGCACCTGAGTGGGCGGCCCCTGTCCGGGCTGCCGATGACGTGTCGTTCAACCCGGCGAACGACACACCTACTGTGGCAGCCAGCACAATTGCTGCTGAGGAAACCAGCCCTGGGAGGGCTACTGAGAACGTGTCGGGCAACCTGGTGACCGACATGGGAGATTTGCGGTTCAACCTAGAGACCAACATACCTGCCCCGCTGACGGCCACTGTACCGGCCGCTCGGCGGATGTTCAAGGCGCCCGCTGTGCCGACAGCCCCAGACAATGTCAACTGGGAGACCGCAGTTGCTGAGCCTGTAGCCCCTGCGAGCGGTAGTGAGCCGACATCTGTGCAGCGGGAATCTGCCGTGCCGACGGCCCCGGTTAGGGTTGTCGCTGACACCGACTGGATGGCCACCTCGGAAACCAACACCTCCGCAGCCACTGTACCGGCTGTCAGGCGGACGAGCAGCCAGGCTCCGGCGAACGAGCTGAAGGATCCAGGGAGGATCCCATCCGATCGAAGCGGCACGACCCTGATGAGAGCCACTGGCGGCTCGAGGCGGCGCAGAAAGAAGAGGCATCCTGTCCGCCCACTTCGGAGTGAGGGCGATACCCTCACGGGGGGAGGATGTTACGGACAGGAGGGGATTATCATTGATTAATTATATTGTAATTTACTGTATACCGTCGTGCTCCCGTCTCGGACAAATAATAAAGGATTGAGTGATATCCCTGTGGTACCGAGACGGGAGCCGGCGTTTTGTATCGTGTATTGTAGTGTATGGGGCATCGCAGCGCATACTGTGTACGGCTGCGATGTCCGTGTAGTATTGTGATAGTCTGGTCGTTGTGTGCTCAGGTGGGGGTATGGACAAATGAGCTCGCGCGCCGCCTAACCCGGGTCTTTTATACAGACGGGTGCCGCGTGCGAGCAGTGCCCCCACCAGACGATGTCCACTGTATACTCGCTCCTGCGTGAGCGCGAGCGCACAGCGACCAGTATATATACGGGTCATATTGCATACGAAAATATATTCCTGCTCTGATCTACCTGGCTTTTTGACTTCACTACCTGCTCTCTCAACTGGACCTTGGAACTGGACTCGGAACTTGACTTGGATTGGACTACTCTGGCAGAAACCGACTGAAGCAGACAACCTGCGCCGGCTGAGAACCGCGCACACACAGTAGCTGATAACATCTGCACGCTACAATTGATAAAACAATGTAAAACTTAAACATCGATTCAGAGTGTTATCTTGAATTCCCTAATGCCAACATAAATAAATAAATAAATAACATTCTTTTATACACAGGTGTCAGTATAGCCGGCGGAACTTAATGCTTGAAACATTATCTACCAGTCAACCGGTCCCGTCCAATCTGAGACAGGATTCCAACCCCGAGTAGAAATTTCATGTGAAAAAACACATTGAAAATTTCTGACCCGACCGGGAATCGAACCCGGGACCCCTTGATCTGAAGTCGGAGCCTTTGCCACTAGGCTACCGAGATCGGTGAGGCTACCGAGGTCGGTTATAATACAACATACTTATATCTATGATATTTATAGCAACATCCCTATGGGCAGGGGACGGGGTTCGTGACGCATGTTCATCATACTGTCCTAAAATATTGGACTTCCCCGTGTGGAGGTAATAATAATATAGCCCGTTTACTGGCATAAAGAGAAATGTCCATTGTCTACGCTCATAACATGTAGGTAGGTACTTAACGATTGAGGTCGGATAGTGAAACATATTATATTTCGTTTTCTCACACATGTACATATGTTTTATCTCTTTCTAGAGTTAACTTATTTTTTACAATAATTACCTATGCGCAGGACTCCCCTGGTTAAAGGTAAAAATACATTCCGACAAAACCAAGCGTGTATAAATATTATATTTTTTTTACGGATTACGAACAATAGAACCGTAGTTTTATCATCAACTTATGAATGAACGTTTCGACTACATTATTCTTATAAATATTGAGTATCTACTCCGTCCAGATGTAAAAATATAAATTACTCCTAAGTGTAAAAATCTCTGTACTGTATGAAGGATACAGTCGACCATAGAGAATGATCTATGTATCTACACCGGAAACAGATCTGATCCGAAGATACAGACAGGTACATAATATGCCGCAACCGGAAAGAGCCGTGAGCCGTGTATGTATCATATCTGGGCTGGGTCGCAACCAGATAGATCCGTGACACGGATCACTTCGATCAGATCAGATCATCGTAGTGATCTGATACGAACAGATCAGATCACTCCAAAGTGATCTGTTACCCATGACTAATTTCCACACAGAACAGTAGGCCTAGACAAATTGCATTTGGCGATCGAATACAAACGAATTCTTCGACAATGTAGAGTAGGAAGAAAATTAACTGTCCACTTTTTATACAATTAATGTCTTTGTTTGGTTTAAATAATTCTTTATATGTTCCGATGGACAGTTAATTTTTACGCACTTTACATTGGCGAAGTCTTCGTTTGTAGTCGAACGCCAATTTGAATTTGTCTACGGGGGCTGAACCGAAAATTATATATATAATATCAGCAGCCTCATATTGTATGATGTTCATAAAAGTAAAATGAAATAAAGTTGTTGAAGTTTTTTAGCTTTAAATACACTACGCATTTTTTCCCCGTGCCTCGTCATTTAGATGGTAATACAATGCTTCGTTAATTGACAGATCCTGTTGATTAATTGACAAACACACTCTTTGACTCTTTCACAGTTGGCATTAGGGAATTCAAGATAACACTCTGAATCGATGTTTAAGTTTTACATTGTTTTATCAATACTTAAGTAAATTTTTATTTTTATTGTATAAATAATATAAAAAAATATAAAAAGAATAGTTTTAATTTTTTTATAAATTTGGTTTTTATTTAAAACAGACTAGCTGACCCATCGAACTTCGTCTCGCCTTCAATCAAAAGTCAATAAAATATTGCTGGGTAACATAACATAGCTAACATACATTACTACAATTTGTAAAAAAAATCAAAAGTTATGTGGTAATTATGAATCAGTTATTTCAAAATCACCAAAACTCCCCCGTTCCATACTAACTTTAATATTATATTATTTCATACTATTTTCCATCCATTTTTAGATTTTTTAATAGTTGTTACCTATAATAATATGTTATCCGTAGCGAAGAAGAATCTAATAAACTAAACACGATAAAAATCTGTTCAGCCGATCTCGAGTTATAAGTGTTCGCTTTAACACCACTTTTTTAAAATTATAGATGTGAACAAAAATTATAAAAAAGCTTGAAAAGTACCATCAAAAACGATATTTTTAATATTTCAATCATTATTATACCACCATCTGTAGAAACTAAGGAAAAACATTGAATGTTTCTATCAAAATATTAATCCACCAGACATCTCCCTATTTCCCTCAACAGATGTCGGTGGCGGTACCGATACCGAACCCGTTCCATACAAACTTTAATATTGTATTTTACATAAGTTCTTATCAATTTATTCAACTTTTTTTTTAAATGAATCTGTGCTCACTCAAAGTGAACACAAATACACTTTTGACATCTTTCACACTAAGCAAATGCTTGTGTCGTGAAAGTAGAAAATGGTCGGCACGGCCGGGATTTGAACCCACGACCTCCGCACGAAACAGTGCGAAAGCCGGCGTCGTAACCACTGGTCTACCAACCGTTATCCGGAGCGGAGAAGAATCCAATAAATCAAACATTGGAACAATCTGTTTAGCGGATCTCGAGTTATAAGTGTTCGCACTAACCCGACTTTAATTTATATTAGAGATGTTATCGATCCCACAAATTATTAGAATAAATTCGAAAATGAAAAAAAAATGTTTTTATTAGCTCTTTGATGGCCAAAATAGGGATTAAGTTACTGAAAAAACATAATTTCATTTAAAATATTAACGTACCTATATCTAGAATAGATAGATTCTTCAAACATGCGATTATTTTGTTATTCTCAGAAATATTGTCAATGTTTAAATTTTTATGTAGGTACCTAATATGTTTTTGTAAAAGCAACCTTGTTGCGTGGAATCAATAAATAAAAAAAAAATAAAATTATAACCTAACAAAATCTCTGTAAGTTTACAAAATATTTGTAGAACATACCTAATAAATATATATTTCAAGTTAAAATAAATACCTACATTTCCAAAATTTTCTCGAATCGAAAATAGAATTCATATTTAAAAAAACAAACTCGTTAAAAATAGAGAAAACATCGATGTTTTTATCCGATGCATCGGATAACATTGATGTATAGTTCCAATGCAACGCGCATCGATGTATTACTTTATCTAAATAGCCAACCGTACTTTGTACGTACCTACCTATATCTTTCTCTCAATATAAAGAAAAAACCTTAACATAATACCTGCTTAGAAAAAGAACGACAATTTTATGACGTTTTAATCAAAAACACAAACGATTCTTAGGTATTATGTACGCTCTTTAGAAATAAAATCACCCTTTTTACGAACGTAGTTGTTTTACTCGATCTTGTTTTGACATATAAAAGTTGAAATGGGAGTAAAAAACTAAAAACATTAATTAAAACAGAAATATAGTATCTAGAAAGCCCCTGTTTTCATCTAAACCATCCTTGGGTAACCCTCGACATCTCCATTTTTTTTCATCGAAATCCGTCCAGTAATAAAAGATGAGTTAGGTAACAAAGAAAACGGCTAGATTTTTATAGAGTAAGAAAGATTTCGTGGAATTTTAAATGGACCGCAAAGAAATCTCTAAAAATCTTTGTAGGCTCTTTTCTCGATACATTTAGTATGCATATAAAACGTTCTTCCATGCGATACGTCGATTGACGATCATCGTAGCAAATAGTTGTCCGCATTTTTAAGAATTATCAAACTAAAAGTATGCGTGTATATTCGAGCTAACCTCTTGTTAGTTTCCTCACCTAAAATTTACTCAGTGAAATTAGGCAAATTATTGCCATACTGAAGTGATAAAGTTTTCAAAAAAATATTTTCTTGATCATATCATATTGTTTTAATACGCAATTATCGAATATTGTGTACCTATCTTGATATAGGTACCTATGTTTGTTTCGAAACTTGATGGTTGCTTACCTAGGTAAATAAAATTGCGCTGTCAAGAAATTTATCACAGAAAGGAATAACCGTTCCATACAAAATGTATGGGTATTTTATTTTCTTAATATTTTTATTCCTTATCAATTTTTTAATAGCTAGTAGCCTATTCGAGACGGAGACGAATACAACAAATCAAAAACCATGAAAATCGGTCCAGCCGAAGTGCCCGTTAATATGTGCACAATGTGCACTGCGCACCCGTAAAGCATTACAAAATTAATTCGATAGAGTTAAGCTTATAAAATAATAACATTAAAATATTTCTGAAACATCCATATGTCGCCAGACGTCGCCAAAATTGGTCGGGGGGAGCCAAGAAAATATTTAGGCGATATTTTTGTATTAAAGTAAGAAATAGTGCTCCTGTTAAAAACAAAAAAATGAAAAGATATAAGTACCTACTACTTAAAAATTAGAAAGTCATTAAAATTAATATGACATTATAAATCCATTTTTCTAGAAATCTATGGTACATTGGAAGCAGAAGAAGAAGGTTGTGGCATTGGATCACTTATAAAAGCATATTATATTCATTTTTAGTTTATGTTTTTTCGTTTCCGCGTTTTTTTTATATTGCTCACTTTGGCTTCTATCAAAATACTACAACCGAAACCGAAAAGCACCATGGACCTAAAAGGCGCTAGAAAATTCGCTAGAATATTTTGTCGCTAAATGAAAATGAAAAGTCGTTTTCCATGTCCAAAAGTCGCTAGATTTGGCGACAAATTCGCCAAGGTGGCAATACTGCCGATAATATTGTTGACTTTTTATGATAACGTTCGAATCGGAGGAGTAAGTGGGATGGGCTACTGTAAGAGCGTATGCGAGAATGAGAGGGAACTACCCGCGATGTCGTCGGCGCGTCCCAGGTAACCTTTCCATACAAACTCAAATGTTATATTTTACATCACTTCTCAACCATTTTTTTTAACTTTTTATTAGTTATTCTGTTATCCGGAGTGGAGAAGAATCCAATAAATCAAACATCAGAAGAATCTGTTGAGCCAATCTCGAGTTATAAGTGTTCGCACTAACCCCACTTTCATTTATATAGTAGATTAAACTTCTTTTATTAAAAAATAAATATTTTGTGTTTAAACCAGAAACCTAACTCAAACTTATCTTTGGGTCCTCAATTCAACATAGATCCAACGAGTCCGCGATTCAAACAGATCATTACAGCTCACACAGATCCGTTGATTCATTGATCTGATTGATT
This sequence comes from Mystacides longicornis, assembly GCA_963576905.1. Lineage (NCBI taxonomy): Eukaryota > Metazoa > Arthropoda > Insecta > Trichoptera > Leptoceridae > Mystacides > Mystacides longicornis. Next base: position 27,336,874 of record OY756426.1, on the reverse strand, counting down.
CATTGATCTGTTGAACCGTAGGACCCGTAAGTGTTCTGTAGATCAACAGATATCCAACGGGTCCGCAATTCAAACAGATCATCACAGCTCACACAGATCCGTTGATTCATTGATCTGATTGATCTGTTGATTCATTGAGCTGATTGATCTGTTGATTCATTGAGCTGATTGATCTGTTGATTCATTGAGCGGATTGATCTGTTGAACCGTAGGATCCGCAAGTGATCTGTAGAACACAGATCAATAATTAAGAGTGATCCGGATCTTTGATTCAGATCAGATCTGAGTTACACATGACTAGTGGAAATGCAGCCGGCAAAAAATCTAACAAAACAGAATCTATGATATTCAAAGAATTTGGTGAGGAAAAGAAATTGTCAGATGTAGGTATGTGCAAGAGGAAGAGATATTACAATGAATACATCAGCCGTATTCCTGAGAAACCAAACAGAAGACAGGCAGAAACCGTGTACAAGAAATCTCATGAATATGGTGCACAGGTCAAAAATAGAACTGCAACATACCTACATGAGCCATCCTGCTTATTTAAAGAAAGAGAAACTTTGAATTAGTCATATTTCTGTCTTAACATCTCTAATATAAATTAAAGTCGGGTTAGTGCGAACACTTATTACTCGAGATCGGCTCAACAGATTCTTCTGATGTTTGATTTATTGGATTCTTCTCCGATCCGGATAACATAATAACTAATGAAATGTGAAAAAAATGGATAAAAATGTTGTAAAATACAATATTTAAGTTTGTATGGAGCGGTTACCTGGGACGCGCCCACGCCACCGCGGGTAGTTCCCTCTCATTTTCGCATACGCTCTTACAGTAGCCCGGGCACATTCGTACCTATTGGTAATAGGCGAGGTAGGGTGTGTGCGCGAGCGCATTATTCTCAAATTGTTCCCGCCAGAGCTTTGAAAATGTTTCAGAAATAGTTTAATGTTATTATTTTATTAGTTTAACTCAATCGAATTAATTTTGTATTGTTTTACGGGGGCGCATTGCACATTATGTACATATATTATTATATTAAGGGGCCACTTTGGGCTAGAACCACAGGACAACGTCTGTCGGGAAAGCTAGTAAAAGATAAATAAAACACAGAGTAAGAAACATTCGACCATGCCAAAGCTTGAATAAAACATTCTATAAACGCAGAATTTGCCTGCTGTTAAAATGTCTTATTATTTTTGTGCAGACACCTTCAAGGCATTCTTTATTAAATCGCATCGTACTTACTTGAACCAATGATTGGAACTAATTATTTACATTCTGTTTACCAAAATAATTAAGCTATAATTATATAATAATAACCCAGATCAAAGATAAAAATGTTAATTTCATTGAGCAATAAAAACAATATAAATAACCAAAACGATGCGATATTGACCGACAATTAAAAATTCAGCAAACCTTCGTACGAAATATAATAATTAATAACAAAGGGTCGTGTGTACCTACTTTGTTGATGCTTACCTTTAAACATTCTGTAAATAATATCGACGTTTTATAGACAAAATATGAATCATGTGAATATTCTAATTCACGCATAATTTGAGTTAAGTACATATTTTTACAATGTTCGCATACACTAAAATCTTCACATAAGTCATATTTTATGTGTAAAAAATAATATTCCCATAATAATATTCATACAAAGTCCTATAATAATATTTACGCATATTGGGGTTCGTTCGATGGAAGTTTTCGGGTTTTTTTATTATTATTATCATAATATTATTATTGTTTTGCATTTTTCAGAAGATCATGAAATAAAAATAATAACGATTAATGTTTTTCAATAATTATTATTCTTTAAGGGTATATTTTCAAACTCAATTTTTTCAGAAGCCATTTAATAACGGTAGCATGAGTTATAATGTTTCATTCGAAAGTTTAGCATAAGCCGCAAGCCGAATTCTCCCCTTGAGAATATCCATACGAATATTCATTATTATTTTTAGGGGAAAAAATTGAATGGTGCTGTTTATAAGTGGTTGAAAAATTATGAAGCAACAGAATTTATTTAGGTATGTCATTATAATATTATGTCGTTAATTATGAGAAATAAGCAGACAAACAAGACGTATTCTCTATCAGTATATTAAACATCCCTATTTCATTCACATTCTACCAACACGAATGTGCCCGATAATATTGTTGACTTTGTATGAAAATTTTCTAAAACTATCGAAACGGTGCGGTGGAGTAAGTGGGATGGGCAACTGTAAGAGCGTATGCGGGAATGAGAGGGAACCACCCGCGATGTCGTGGGCGCGTCCCAGTAACCTTTCCATACAAACTTAAATATTGTATTTTACATCATTTGCTATCCATTTTTTTACTTTTTATTAGTTATTCTGTTATCCGGAGCGGGGAAGAATCCAATAAATCAAACATCAGAAGAATCTGTTGAGCCAATCTCGAGTTATAAGTGTTCGCACTAACCCGACTTTAATTTATATAGTAGATTTCATCTTTCTTCTTCTCAGTTTGAACTGTCCTCTCCTGAACTTAGGCCTCCTACACGTTCTTCCACTACTGTCTATCGAGGAAAAACTTTCTCACATTGTGATATTGTTGAAATAACATCTTTCTTTTAGGAATGTGCCAGAGTTCATTGCGGGAACAACTTGTACGTAAAACGTGTACGAAGAAATTTTCTCAAAAAATCTCATTAAAAAAAATAAAAAAATATTATAATTTAAATGGTAAACGAGTAATGTACAATATATACGTTGAAAAAATATATAATCAGTGAACTTATACCAAAGCAATGAAACAAAAAAATGAGTATAGGTACAAGAAATGGATCTCTGTAATTCGCAATAATTCCTTTAGGAATGAAAACTTAAACAGTATGACAAAAAAGACACTATTACTGGGATGGCACTAGAGTGAAATTAAAGTAGGTACCTATCCAACAAAAACCACCAAGTAAAATTCAGTAGCTACGAGGTCAATACTCGGTTACAAAAAGAAAAGGGTTAAATTGAGTTAAAACAAGAAGACGCAAGACATGTACAAAATGACAGGTGATCATTGAAAATTTATAAGAAAGTTCAAAACAGCAGAATCATAACTAATTTCGAGGGATTGAACTTTTTTCATTTCTGAAAGTGATAGCTGGTATAACTAATTATTTACGAATTCTGAATGTTTAGGTTTTATTTTCAACACAAAACAAACATTTTGCAAACGGTAGTAGGGTTAATAACTCAAATAATTTCCTTTGTGATTCTTGTATGCTTTTCCCTTAACCATCTAAGAGGGGTGTCCGGAATTACGTGAGGTGTAAAATTTAACACCTACGCTATTTATGAGAGAAAAAAAAACAATACGATTGAAAGGTAAGGCAGCATTGAAACTTCTCGATTGGAGGCTGAGTGCTTAATCAAAAAGGTTTAAAGATATTATTTCCTATCTTCTACAAGTTTTTTATTAGGTACCAAAAATTAGAACTCAAATATAGTGTGACAAGTGACAATATTTTGTACTGATACATCACTAGGAAAAACAAAACACCATTTATACTATATTGAGTGCACATTATTTGACTACAATCATACTACCTAATCACTATTTGAAAATAAAAATAATCATGCATAATATACCTAGAATATAAATACTAGTATATGCATAAGTGTGAATCTAGGCATTTCATAGTAAATTTTTATACCGTTAACCAAACAAAAATGCATTAGACAAGGTACTTAATCATAAAAAAATTATGATATTTAGAGATCAAGTTTTATATTTTTGACTTATGTAATAATAAAATACCTAGGTATATAATATTATTTTGTTTGTTTCCGCAGATAGTAAAAATGAACGATCTGGTGGAAAAAACAATTTTATTTTTTCAATTAAAAGTAAGTAGGAATTCAAAAATAAAAAAATGTTTTTAAAAATTAAAACCAGCTTCACGGTAAAAGTATGTATACTTTTAAATACGTACATGTCGCGTTATATTTTCGGCAGCTATGCGTCCATCTTCAGTCTCGAAGTAAAAGCTTAGCATGTAGTAAAAGTGCATACGTACCTACTATAAAGTTGACAAAAGTGTTTTTGAAAATTAATAAAAAAGATTCCAATTCTTTCTTAATAACCAACAGAAGTGCTAAATATGAATTGTGCGACTAAAAACTTTTCATAATATTTCCTTCAGATCTCTTATTGTTTCTACCTTATGCTTAGCAATAATTAGTTAAGTAAAGGCAGGGTGGTTATTTTAACCCCAAACGTAATCTTCGGGTTAGTGACGTGCATACATTATTCACTATCCCACAAAATTGCGGTCACATTAAACAAAAAGATACCAAGCTTTGAACTCGGGATTATAATACTTAGGTAATAGACCAACCTACGTTTTAATATGTCATCCCAAATTTCCCTCGTTCGAGTGTTGCGAAAAGGTCTAACGCATATTATATCTACACGACAAACAAAAAAATATAAGTAGACCGTTGTTTGTAATATTATTAAAAGTTGTATATTATAAGGGTAGAAAATGTGTTTTGTTGAAAGGGGTTAAACAAAACTAGACAAAAACTTACTTCAAACAGTAAAACAAACAGAAATAACCACTTACCCTAACGAAAGAACATTTCGAAAGTATATCTACCATCTTTGAATTCTTCATGAGAGGATACACTTATTCTATTACGTTTTGTCACCTCATTCCAGGTTCTTTCGACATCAAAAAGTAATGATATATCAACGATTACCGATTCCCAATTTCAACATCAAAGAGATGGAGAAAAAAATCAGATGCGGCCTAAAAGCTATTACAAAATTAAAGAATTTCGACGACCTCCTATACACAAGTTCTAAGATTTTTTTTTATCTTAGCACTCACCCAATGGCAATTCTACGAGTTGATTCCTTAAAAAACTCTCGATTTTTTTACCTGAAACAAATAAAAAATGGATTAGTTAGAAAATTTTGACAGTGTAAATATCACGTCTGTACTTACATGATTACTCTTTTCTAAGTCGTAAAAGTATAAATTTTGTGAGTAAGGGAGTGAGGAAATATGAATGTTTCGTTCTCTTTTTCTCCAGTTATCAGGATTGATGGTGTGTGGGGTTGCGCGGTATAAAATTAAATAAATAAAATTAATTAATTATAAATTAAATGACTAAAGTGGACTGTATGGGCGGTGGTATGCTGTGCTGGAGGAGTGGTGTGACCAGCTGGAAAAGAAAAAGGATCTGGAAGAATGGACTAACCTTAACTCCACGGTGATCTCTTTCTGCTGGCCAGCTCTTCCTTGTTGAACACAAAGACATAAACAACACAGCACAATTTATAATTATAAAACACCAGTGTGTCTTTTATAAAGAAAAGTATTTAATTCAATATCATTCATCGTTTTCTATTTTTATTTAAATTGATTGCTTTAATTTTTCGGATTGATTTCTTTTAATTCTTATGAAAACGTTAAGTAATACACTGCTCTTTTCTGTTCACGTTTTTTACTATTGTTTAAGTATTTATTTCGAAATGCCAGTTTTTCCAATTTCGAATCAACCTTTTTGCGTAAGCAGTGACCTATGATCAAGAGCTCCTGAAGCCGTCTGGGTTTAATATTCTTAAGTGTTTGTCTATTAGAAATTTCTTCACGGGGTTGAAATAGGTAGGTACTGTTACACATTGGACGAGACTGTTTGACTGGTAGAGAGTGCTTTCAGCATTATGTTCCACCTGCTACTGTTACAAATGTATATAAGAGGTTAAATATAAGCAGAGATAAACAGTAGGGTCCATCAGGCAAGAGTCGCATTCAACAGTAGATCAATGATATTTTGAATACCCCAATATTGACATCAAGGTGAGGAAGAATTTGATCAAGACTCGTGTGTAGTTTAGTATGGAAGCGAGACTTGGATCATTTGCCGGTGTGAGTCACGGCGTCTTGCAGCGTTTAAAATATGGTGCTACTTACACAGACACGTGATAGGGATCTATTGGTTGGATCATACCACAAATGACGAGGTACTGAGTAGAGCAGGACAAAAAGGCAGATACTTAAAAGAGTTGTTGTCCAACAACGTGATAAATGGATAACAACTTTCTAAGATTGTCTATATTCTTGTGTCCAATTTTCAGGACTAGTAGGGCTATCAATCGCTTTTAAAAATCACTTAACGATAAGATTAAGACACGATCGCAAGCAGTCGTATTCACAAAACTATCGGAATCTAATCTTAAATCCTATCTTGAACTGGATCATTTCCATACTGATATTTTCAAACATAACGAATTTTTAAGATATATACTAGATATCTTGTTTTGTGAATACCAATCCGCCATTTTGTGATTGTCAATCAAGATAAGAGCGTATTAAGACCGCTACGAGAATAAGGGCATAGATCTTAACGATATATCAACAACAACTGATGACTGACTATACTGTTCGACACGGTACGACAAGGGACGCAGGTTCGAATCCTGCCCGGGGAGTGGGATTTTTCCACATGTTGAAATTTTTCATAATATTCGGGAATTTGAACATTACCACATAATGGCAAACGTTGTTAACGTGAAGTGATCACACTAGGCCATCAGCCTTCGAAATAACAGTAGAAGACGGTCTTAAGCCCGTAGTGGTTTGTTCAACCATTTAAAAAAATCGAACAGTAGAACCAAAGCTTTGCTCAGAACATCCGAAATGAAGACTCTTCGTGCTATTCTGGGGAAAACATTAAGGGATAGAATTCGCAACACTACCATCAGAGAGACCTGCAACACAGAAGACATTGTGAGATGGGGCAGGTCACGGAGACGCTTCTGGCGCGACCACGTGGCCAGGATGGACAATACCAGAATTCCTAATGTGGTGGCAAACAACATCCCTTCGGGCAGCCGCCAACCCGGGAGACCTCCAAAAAGATGGAAGGATAGTTGGAGTTCGGCGTCCCAGGAAACTTCTTTGTGAAAAAAACAGATCCTCGGATCAGTTGTTGATATAAATGGATAAGACATAGCAACAAGCTATTCAGGCACTCGGGTCTGCTACTTTTCATCGTCAAAGGAACAGTTGAGGGAAAAAACCATATAGCTACATGGACCAGGTGATTGAGGATATGTGCTGCAGAAAAGAGTTAACGTATGTACTTAAAGCAGATCAATCTTAGGAGTGTTATCAGAAACAAGAAGATGGTGCGATATCAAAGAAAATTGACTCAATTTGCGAGTGCATGCAACTATTTTTCTAATATTTTCCGCTATGCCTTTTTATAAGAAATGTTAATACGCTTGAAAGACAATGAGATTTCACGAAAATAAAACACAATACACGGCGGATTTTTTTTTATCATGATCAAAGAATCGAGACAAAAAGACTTTGTACAGATTTAACTTGAAAACTGCTGCAGAATTCCTCAAGAGACCATCCAACTGCGCAAACTTCTAAAATTATCCGCGAGTACAAAAAATTGTAAGTGGAAAATTCTACAACTTGTTTAAAAATTCATTAGACTTTTGTGGAAAAGTTCCCCGCGAATAGTTTCCAACTGAACTCGTTTAATTATTCTTACGTGACAATATTTTCTCGTGTGATTATGAAAATTTTATTTGAAATCCTACAACTTTTCTGCGCCTGATTATATGCAAATTTCATTCATTGTTTTATATTATGTATATTTATTATTATCATACAGAGTTATGTCATCGCTCCTGTTCGGGGTCCTTACTTTTCTCCCCCAAGTCTGAAAAACTTCTTTTATACTAACCTATTTTTTTTTTTAATAATTCTACTTTTTAATGCACCCTCTTGTTACTTTTTGTTGGTTCAACTTTATAAACGTAACGGAATTATGTAAATTTTCCAAGTCCAAACCGCTTTGAATTTCATGCATTTAAATAATCAAGGTTTGAATTAAAAATACTTGACTCTAGATTTTTGTGCCAGTTGCAGGGACAACAGATTTGTTTTAGCCAAACCTCTCCATCCAATAATTACACTTTACATAAAGAGCGGTTGCACTAGAGCAGTAATTTGTTCCTTTGGAGACCAACACAACTGGAGAATACATGTAAAGTCATTAATAAGAAATTATCCATATCGATTGGAATAAAAGTTATCAAAATGTACAGCGATACATCAGCTTCCATTGGCAAACATAATTATAAGAAATACGGAAGTTGGGCCTAGAGTAAAATCAGTTTGTGGCTTATGAAGTCCGACGGAGTCAAATCGTACGATCTCGGAGGCCAGTTCATATATGTTTTTTTTTTAATGAATCTGCACGAAACAGCACGAAAGCCGGCGACGTAACCGCCAGACTACCAACCACTTCGTTTTTTATCTGTAACATTTGTATAAAATCAAATACATTATACGAAATAATTATAACATCAAATCAGATTAAAGTTATCTACATACATAGTTCTGTTTATGTTTAGAGTATAAAATAAAAGAAAAATTTTGGTCAAGGGAAGATTTTGGTTAAGATGATAAATATCAATTATTATACCTTTACTATGTAGTACTTTATTCCCAAGGTGGCCACAAAACACATTTTTCTCTCAGACTTAAAGGTAAAAATCTAAGGAAACGTCGAAGAGTTCTCTCATTCATTAAGAAAGTTTTCTGTAACACACATTAGCGCGGGTATCTCCAGATATAAGCGACGCACAGCTCGGGGTATTCTGATTAAAACTTGTCTCAATGTTAATAATAATATTATCATGGTGACATTAGTTAATGTTAAACCCATAGGCCCCACTGGATTTAGCCGTCCTTAAAATAAGATTTTCCTTTACTTAAATCGCCTTGGGTAAACTACTTTTATTGTCTTCTCGCTCCCAAGGATTATCCCAGTTAGATAATATTTTATGCGAATTACAACAATTTTGAAATTTCTACAAAATATATTAACATATTATATATTATATTGACAGTAACTTTCGATAAATAACTTTTAATAACTTATTATTCATTCAAAAATATGAGTAAGTAGGTTCTATGTATTACCTTTAAATAAAGCCAAATTTAGTCAAAAAGGTTTAACAAAGTAATAAAAAAATTGCGTGTACTTTTACTTACGAAACATAATATTACGAACCTATTCATTTTTTGCTCTAAATTTGTCACATAACAAATTTCGAATCACATCAGATTTATCATTGAGATCCAACATTTTATTGGCATTTTCAATTCAGTATTCTGGTCCAATCGTTGCTTTATCGTAAGAAACTTTATCCAACTTTTGGTTGGTGATTTATTCTACTTACACAACTTCTGAAGAAAAAAATCAGTACAGAAAATTGATCGTGGTAAATAGTATAATATAATAAAATACGTTATTTGGGCATGTGTAAATTATTTAATTTACCTATCTCGAAAGTTAATTCTAAATATTTGGTTTTAAAAGCAAAAAACATTTTTTTTATCTTCTTCTTCTTCGCTCTCGCCTTTGTCCCATTATTTGGGGTCAGCTCTCCGTGTCCTGTTGCGCCAAGATTTTCTGTCTAACGCCATCTCTGGCTCCACTTCGCATTCTTTTAGGTCCCTATTTATGCTCGACAACCATGTGGCGGGTGGTCTGCTTGATGGTCTCCTGGCAAGAGTTTCAATGTCCATGGCTCTCTGGATCATGTTGTCTCATAACATGCCCATACCATCTAAGCCTGTTTTCCGTTATATTTTCGTTTATGGGTGCGACCTTGAAACTTCCTCGGACACGGGCATTTCTAACTCTATCGAGTCTGGTGACTCCTCCAGCCCATCTGAGCATCTTCATCTCTGCAGTGTGCATGCTTTGTTTGTGTTTCATTTTTAATGCCCAACATTCGGAGCCATATGTCATTGCGGGTCTTACTGTGGTCTTGTATACTTGACCCTTTACTCTCACTGGCATTTTTGTATCACACAGTGCTCCAGATAGGGACCTCCATTTTAGCCATCCTGTGTTAATGCGGTGGGTGACATCTTCATCTGCGTCCCATTGAGGTGTTATCACGCTGCCCAGGTTTAAAGGATGTTGTTACGTTGTAAATACGTTGTCCTGTGTCTGTTAAGTTACTGGAGAAATAGTATAACATATGTTCTGTTTTTGTTCGACTTATTCTCAGCCCGTTGTCCTCTAAAGCTCTTCGCCAATCATTCATCATATTCTGTACATCTGCAACATTCTCACCCATCAGCACTATATCGTCGGCATATAATATATTCCATGGTGTTGGCCTCTGTATATACTCAGTCAGACCATCATTCATTACATCATTCATTTTATAACCCAGTTTATAAAAGCATAAAAGCTTGCGCAAAAAACTATTAACGATTTGATTTCTTCTATGAATCGCATTTTATCTAGGTATGTATGTTTAAAGAATTCCCAAAGAAATATTGCCTTACGTTTTTAATAACAAATATTTTTAACATTTTTCTTTACCGTGCGGGAGTGGAGTTTCTTAATGGCCTCCCAACTAGCAAAGTAATCCTATAACGAAAGATTATAAGTCTGTCAGTACTTATAAACCTCTTATAATGGCATTGTTGTAGACTGTATTACTTATAATAGCATTTTACAAGCCTTAATATTCAAGAGCATTCGTTTTTATATCTCAGTCTTATAGTTTGCTACAAAACTATCGCACAGGACAGTTATAGGATACTCTTACTTATAATGGCATTCTACAAGCGTTGATAATCTCAAGAGCATTTGATTTAGTATTTCAGACTTATAGATAGCTACAAGACTATTTTATAGGTAAGTTATAGGAGAACTAATCCTATAAGAGCATGCACTAAGACTTAATAGTCCTGAGAAAAATGCTGATCCTAAAGTAGCATTTTGTAAGATTAAAGAATCCTATAAAATACTTCGCCGAGATCATTATAAGTAATCGTCTATAAAGTCTTGTTCAAGACTCATATGAAACAAATAGTACTTCAAAAGAACGCTATAAGTGCAAATAGTCTTTAAACTAGATTCTTTAACATACTTGGCTGAGATCATTATAAGTTCTCGCTGCTATAGCCTAGTGTAAGACTCTTACAAAACCAACAGTACTTAATTAATACGTTATAAGAGCAAATATACACAAAAATACTAACTCAATCACTTTATAGGTAAACGCCAGTCATTTTGTCGAGGTGGTTCAAATGTTTTTAATATGGAATTAAGTGACTGGAAACGATTTAAAAGGAGCGGTGGTTATAGAAGAAAAGTGACAAATGACAAATGGGTATGTTGAATTAGTGAAAACATATTCTCCACAAATGCCTCATTCAGGGCCTGGAAATATTTCAAGTTTAAATAGAGATGCAATAAATGAGAGTTCTGCTGTCGAAAATAATATATAAACTATCACTCGGAATGTGAAGAAGTAGAAAATAAAGAAGATGAATCCGATTCGGCATTTGAAGAAACTGATTATGAAAAAAATAATAAATTGTTTAAAAATATACAGAGCTGGGCTGTTAAATTTAATATAAGCCATTTAGCCCTGAATGAGCTATCTAATATTTTAAACAAAATATTAAGTATTAAGACTCTCCATTATTAAAGCTAGACATAGATTTGATAGAGAGTTTTCCTGTCGGTGATTCATTACACTTAATAGACCTTGGTTTGATGAAACGATTGTTAATTGGGTGGCGAGATGGAAAGTTGGGAAAGTATACCAAATGGAGTGCTCGAGATATTGCTATTGTCAACAGTTTTTTACTGAACTGTCAAATGCCGAAAGAGATACACAGAACCGTTATTTCTATCAATGTTTTGGCTTACTGGAAAGGATCTGAGTACCGATGTTTTTTTTATTACTAAGTTTCATAATTTTGAAACACTTTCTGAAATCTGAACCTTTTCATCATTTTTTGAACTTGTTTTGTGCCATTACGATTTGTTCAAATGAAAACCATTTTCCGCTCTTGAACATTGCTGAAAAATGATAGCAGATTTTGCAGAAAATTTTAAAATCTTCTACGGGCGAGACTATGTTACTAGTAACATACACAATTTAATACACATAGTTGACAAAGTAAGAAAATTTGGACTTCTACAAATTTGAATAATAAGTTTATTCATTTTTATAACATTTACAATGAAACAAAATAAAAGCATACAAAGAATATACAAAAGTGGTTTTGTTTTGCCACCTCACTAGGCATAGCCTGTATCGAGGTTGGCAATTAAATAAACTAATGAAATACATTAAAACATAAAATATTGAATAAATAATGAAAAACATTCAATCAAGTGGTAACAAACACATAAGATATAATCAAAAGTCTAAAGAATGAAAAACATTCAATCAAGTGGTAACAAAAACATTAGATATAATCAAAAGTCAGATAAACAAATATTAATTATAGGTAGGTACATAAATCAATAAGAAGCCAGAAGTCAATATACAGAAAAAGAATTTGCCAACAGACGCTATACACACAACAAAGCAAACAAACAAGAAAGTCACACAGAAAAACGACAGTTTCGGTAATAAAAATAACATTATACAGCAGCAAAATTCGCAGCAGCATTCAAAGCAGAATGGCTAAAGCATATGAGTGTTTACTGTTGATTAACTTTTTATTACAAATATGGCGTTCCTTTCGTATGGCTTTTCTCCGCCATGACGTCGAACGTGTGCGTTTAAGTTTCCATTCAGTAAACTTTTTCATGCAAACTTTGCTCTCATACGACTGAATTCGCATTTGAGCACGCGGTTGATTGAATTATTTATGCAAACTTTAAAAAACATCTTAAACTTTGTATTGCAAACTTAGCATTACAGTAGCTGTGCGTGTTTAATTATTTGATTGATTTAACTTTTTATTGCAAATATTGCATTTTTATGGCTTTTCTCAGCTGTGAGTTCGCATGTTAATCATTAATTTACATGAGTTTGTAAACTTTTTATTGCAAACATTGCATTCATATGGCTTTTCTCCAGTATGAAGTCGCGTGTGTGCTTTTAAGTTTCCTGATTCGATAAACTTTTTCATGCAAACTTTGCTTTCACTTCGGGTTCGAATTCAGCCATAAGGCTGAAGCGTTAATGACATCAGTCAGTCAGTGGTTATTGTTTTTAATATAAAAACAGCCTCCGCTGTCATCAACTGACTTACATATTCCGTACAATTTGTCAGTCACCTATCTAAATTTATCACCTATCTAAAGTCAAAATATTTAACGGAAGACATCAAGAAATAAGTAAAAAAAAACTTCTAACAATAATGAGGTTCAAATTGATCTACCCTAATTTGTTAAAATGGAGGCAATGTGTTATCTTGATTGAAACTGTTATAAGTAACAATGTACCTATAATGGTTCTATAAAGTAGTCAATGCAGAGTATTTTTAAAAATGGCGAATTTTCATATAAAACAGATGAAATGAAAATTCTACAACAACTGTAATTGAGCTTTTTTCCGAAGCGCGTGAATAAAATAATAAAATTACGGTACATATTTACAGTAAAAATGACTTCCCATGTTCCCAACAGTGGATAGATGAGTGTCCTTTATCAATTATATTTTGCTGTTTATTAATAAATGTATTATATTAATAATAGAAAATGTACTTACATTTTTAGTATTTAATACAAGAACAAAAACTTTCACGACGCACAAAAAGCATAACAAAACATACTTTATACAGTACTTTACCAGTAAACATTAAACAAGATTGGTCTGGTAAGATACTTATGGCAGATACTTATAGGAGTATTTATGCTTGTGAATGCATAGCTGAAGATCATTATAGAACCAATTACGCTTCGTCAAGTGTATTATTTGATTATTTACATTCTGTAAGCTCGTTATAAGATCGTTATAGAAATTAATGCTCCTGTAAGTGCGTCCAAATCTTGTGATTGAAGAATGCTATAAGTATCTTATAAGAACATCGTTATAGAAATAAATGCTCCTATAACTGCGCCCAAATCCAGGGTTAAAGTATGCTATATGTATCTTATAAGTCTACAAAATTTTACTCTTGGGAGTGCTACAAGTACAGATTTTGCTAGTTGGGCTGTACCCATCTGAACGTATCAAAATTCCATAGTACGCTGTGGTTCGTTACGAACCACAGCGTACTATGGAATCTACTGTGGAGGAATAACCAAAAATGATGATGGATAAATTGATAAAAGGACAAGTCCTATTTTTGGTTAAGATGGTCCTTACTTGACGGAAAGTACCTTATGGTAAAGACTAAATGTCTTTGTCATTCAGAAAGAGAATCTTAAGATGTCCTTAAAATATAGCTGTAAAGAAAGCTATTCTTTCAAATTCTGGGACTTGTTGTAAAAAAAAAACTTACTGTTTTAATCTTTTAAAGAGGAAACTACAAAGAATTTTTACGGATTATGTAACATCAGAAGACCACTCAAAATCCAATGAAATTAGTCAAAATAATAAATTAATATTGAATTGGCTCACATAAAAAACGTAACATTAGAAAATTATTTTTTATGAAATTGTTCCTTTCAAATCAACATTAGTTTTTCAAACTACAATAATTTACATAATAATTACTACAAGAATGTAAAAAAAAACAATGGTTTTACGGAATAAAGTCAACTGAGGTGTTAGGTAGGCACCTCCGCTAATGTATCACGCACTGCTAGAGGTGTGTTCTCATTGTAATGATTACTTGCTTCGATAGTGTAATTTAATTATTCAACACGGCTGTGTTTACATCGTATGACTGAAATACAATCTGAAATGTCGCATGTTAAGTCAACTTTGTTAATAACGTGACGTGACGTGATGTGAAGAAACTAAAGAAATTTCTGGTTAAATTGGTTCCTTAATTTTTATATAGTTTATTTATTTATTTATTATGTTCTCCAGATCGAGCGCAATGGAGAGCTCTTGTTGCCTCGCAATGGAGAGCTCTTGTTGCCTCCCTATGCCCCTAAGTGGGGTCTAAAGGGAGTTTGGATTTGGATTTGGATGTTCTCCAGACAGCTCGAAGCTGGTTTAAGGAGAAATAGGTGCAATGTTTACATAGTTTTTTTTTAAATTCTTTTCGTTTTCCATAAAATCTTTAAAAAGGATCGACAGTTATTACAACATATTATGCAATTTGTACCTACTGCTGTTTTGAAGACAGGTTTAGTGTGATTTCTTTAATATGGCGTAATATGAGAAAGATTACTAGGGGTGCCTTTAAAAGTCTATCGTTTACGTATTTACCGGAAATTCGGAATTGGAATTTCGAATTTCAAAACAATTATTAGTACGTACCTACGTATTTTAATTAGTGGTTTGGTTTTGTCACAGTGTCGTTTTATCGTCATATACAGCACCCTCTTGAAGTGCGTTGTGAAAATTATCAGATTATTAATGTCGAAAAATACAGCCTTCCAGAGGCTATAAACAGTTTTTGGGTAAGTATCGCAAATTAGTTGCCTATTAGTTGTTTATTAAAACGATTGAAAAATATAATGTTAAATTATGACTTTTTATCGCTTCTATAATGATTTAGGCACTTAACGTTTTTCAACCTTAAGTTACAGATATGTAACAATTTAAGTACATAAGTAAGGACTTCATTTTATACTTCACATAAGAGGCCGGACAAGTCCTCCTTACACATACTGATACTACCCTGAAAACTTCCAAGTACATTATTATTATTAGTACCTAGGTATTACCATCCAAGTTTGTAGCAGGGGAGAACTTTTCCTAGGGGATAATGCATCAGGACTTAGTAGGCTTTATAAAGGCTCTTTTATCGTATAGCAGGAAGAAGCCTGCATAATGCAGTACATCGTTTCAAGCTGCTAATAATGTGCTTAAATTGTTAAAACAAACTCCTCATCATTATGATGTTGTAAGCTTTTAAAAGCGCTTAAAAGAAAAATAAACTAAGCCGTATTTTTAAGCACATTTGAACTATTCGCTTTATTCATAAGCATCAAAATCAACACGTAAAGCGTTAGTTTGACACATTTGAAATAGAGTTTTTTTGCAATTATAAAAATTATAGGCTTATAATGTAACATTTGGAAGGCTTATATTGTAACATTTCTTTGAATAACTTCTAATAAACATGTTCAGAAAAGATGATCTACTAATATGCTAAAATGAACTTACAGGTATAAAGTTATAATATCGCAAAACTATTTTTCTTTAAGATCTAGTCCTGAAAAGGTCACAATAATCTAAGCATAATTAGAACGTTGTGCACCAACAAAGCCAATAGGCAATAAATATGAGACATTAACAAAAATGGATATAGTCATATCCTGGCGCCAAATACATGACAGCAGTCGCAGTCTTTAAATTTGGTTGCTCTCTTGTTCTCAATAATTTCCAACTTTTATCTCTATTTTTCATTCTATTATTAAATTTCTACTTGTTGCATACATGAGATTTTTCGACATGTTGAGAATTCTCATGATTAGGAGTTTCGGAGACAAACATTACCACCTAATGGCGAACGTTGTTAACGTAAAGTGATCACACTAAGCCAGTCTTCGAAATAACAGTGGAAGACGGTCGTAAGCCCGTAGTGGTTTGTTCCATTTAAAAATCGAACATTAGTAATGAATTGTTAGAGTCATTAGTTGTTATTTTTTCTGCAAAACTATTTGTTATTTTAGTTGGTTGTTCCAACAATCTTTGTCAATCCTTAATGTGAAATTTTTAACATCTTAGGTAGGAACTCTATTTGAAAATCTTGTTTTTTTTTTACTCAAGCTTTTCAGAATTTAAAAAAAAAATTCAATCTCTATTGGGCATCCATACTCAGCAAATACGTTCAACATTTCACCAGAAAATTCACCAGAATCAATGCAGTTGCAATTTATAGCCATCCAAAATCATGAAAGTTTACAAAACAAGTTCGCCAATGAAGGTAAACTTTCTCCATTTCTAAGTACAGTGGGGCTAGTACGAGTTTCATCGAAAGCTAATTACATTCAAATAAACGCTTATTAGGGTGCAATTAGTGTTCTTAAATCAAACGATCAAATCATTCGATCATTTTTAGTATGAAAATTTTTCGAAACTCTTTAGATCATCGTTTCGATATTCGATCATCGAAAACTTATACTAGGGCTACTGTTGTGTTGACAGAAATGGGTATAAAAATTTGACAAGTTGTTACGTTACACTTGCAGTGTTCGATCACTTGTCACTTGAAGCTATTTTTTCAAATAAAAAAGAATGTGAGTTTGTAGCGGACTGTCCTTGGCTGATAAACTTCACGAGCGACCCTGTTCCCTATAAGTCCATGAATCCCTGCCCAAAAGTAATTATCGTACAGGAAAAAAGGTAATTGAGGGTAGAAGATAAGCGGCAATAAAGAGGCTTTGCACCTATGAAATATTACCAAATAATAGGGACACGAGAAAAGGAGGGATGATATTGTAAGATAGGTAGTGGCGTTACGGTAGGGTGGTAGGGCAAGCAAAATGACACGGGCCCCCGACAGAAGAGGGCCCAGGCCCGAGAGCCTGATGCTAACTAAGAAATAACCTTACATTTTTACGAAATTGTGTAGATAGATAAGATATTTTCTCTACTACCTAAAATCAATTTAATCGAGACAAAATCAAAACCGTTCACTCTAACTAATCATTGAGAATTGATCACAATGACATGTTCATCGTAGGTACCTAGTTTATGTGTTATGCTTTTTTTCTTGACTTTGACGATGTTATAAAATAAACTTATGTGGAATATAAAGATCAGAGGAAGAATTTTTTTAGTAAATAGGTATCATGATAATAAAAATAGTTAGATATTTAACTAAAATGTTAACAGTATTATTCATAGTGTAGTGTAACTGCTGTGTATACTTAAAGAGTTTTATTGAATGTTAAAAATCAAAAAAAGTGCAAAAAAAATTTCAGATGGTAAAGTAACGCCACTGAAGATAGAGGATGTATAAGGCGCATGAGAAGGATGTTCTTAGCGGCAAAAGCCTATTAGAGCAGGTTAATATTAAACGTAAATTAATTAGCACACACTTTATAGTTTCATAACAGAAATTCTGCCTACGGAGCCTTTCATTATTGAAATATATGGAGAAACCCTCGTTATTAGTTCATCAACAACATGTCGATGAGTCGTAGCATTATTACCAACTTTCAGTTAAGTTAAGCCATCATCAAATATTAATTAATTCATTAACCCCTTTTTTATCGACGGTTTAAACTTGATAGAAATCTTATTGTAGTTTGCAATATTTCAGCTTCTGATGTCATCTAAAACTATTTCAAGTTTGTATAGGTCCTCTGACTACCTAATTGTGATAGATTTTTGTGAATGGGTAAAAATTTTGGAAATCAAAGCATGCCGAAAATTGACACCTGCAAAAAAGATTAGGTCTATTTGTACGAGGGAGCAGAAAACCTTTACTCACAAAGCAGCAGGATCTGTCTTTCGAGAAAAGTTCTCTATACAGTCTGCTCATTTTGTGCTCGTTATGCTCGATTCACGGGTAGCGTGCATTATTAATTATTAGCGGAATTATCCGAAAGGCGTTCTTCCTTATCATCTACATAAATAGTTGTTCGACGGCAGATAGTCTGATTCTAAAATATTTTTAACTCGACAGGGATCACGAGTGTTGAAGAACTGTTTCGTGTGCCCATTCCCTAGAATTTTACCCTAAGTTTTATAAACATAAATACATACATTTATCACAAAACATAGAGTGTGACTTAAGTATTTAAGTCATTAAAAATGTAGATATTAGCAAGAAGTTAATTTCACAATATTATTATTTCACAGAAATTCCCAACCGATCATTCAACTTACATCAGCATCCATTAACATAGTTTCTTCTAACAAGCTAGAACACAACTGCCATAGTCTCAGCGTTACACTTAATCCCAAGATAACTTCGTAGACGTTTGAATGAAGCTAGTTATGATTTGACATAAAATTTATATTGTATTCTATTGGGGCTGTTGCAAATGATAATAATTCCATACACATTTATAATATACATAGTTTAACCGTCTTCAACAGGATTGGCGTTCAGTTTCAACTCCCTTAAGGTATTTTGATTTTCGTAAAACTTGTTTCGTACAAACCTACCTTAATAATTTCTATAATAAGTTATACTTTACATTAATTGATTACAACAATGATAATCTACAAGTACCTACTTATCAACTTTGAGTACGTTGTATGGAAAACATGGATAGCGCCGCCATAAGGATATTTCTAGAAACAAAAGCGATTCTCGCATACGATACGTAGGTATACACGTTTTCCTTACAAAATGTATCGTGTTAGGTACTCACTTTACTCCCGTGACTACCTTCCCATAAAACTTAGAATACAGGTACAGATGTGATCATAGAGGCGGAAAACCAATGTGTTTACTGATTGAGTGTTCTTGAGTGTTCAGGTGAAATGCGTTGTGCTACTGGTCATCATAAGTTCAAAATAATCGTATAGGTCACTCCGAGGCCCTGTCCTACCTGGTCGCATGATCGCACGATTGCGATGATTGCATGAACGCATAAACAAATTTGTGAACGCACGATGAAAAATTGTGTGTCCTAACTGCCATCGTATGATCGCGCGTCCACTTTCCTTGACCACGCAAACAAATAAATATGAATGTTAGTAAGTAAGAACTTTTGGCAAGTAGGTGTCGTATTAATTATCGATAGAACAGAGCTATACAAGCGTCGTGCGATCTTTTCAAACAAGGCACCGATCGGACGATCGAATTTTCTTTATAAAGGACATACAATATTATGTTTGATCAGGGCATCCGCGTTCATGAGACCAGCTAGGACAGGGCCTGAGTACTCGTAGACATAGACTAATCAAAATAAATTCTAAAAATAAAAGACGTTTTCGTTGGTTTTCAAAAGGAGGAAATTTTAAGAGAGCGTTTTCTATTTCCTTTCTAATGCCATATTTTACCGTTTTTTTTTGTATCCCTGCACTCCATAAAGGAATTTTCATGGTGCTAATGTGACATACGATACCTAAAATAAAATAAATTATACCTAAAATAAAAACCCCTTTGTTCTGAATAGTGAGAAAAGAACTGTGAATTACAAAATATGGTGTCGGTAATAGGGAAAAGAATCTATAGTTTCAAACCTCTAAGGTCCAAAATAGTGCGGAGCCTAAAGGCGAAAGTCATAAAAAGCGGATATACTATTAGGGCGAAAGAAAAAAAGGGTTTTGTTTTAGTTTAGTTAGACAGAGTCAAACTGAAGTTTATAGTTTGTGTGGGGCCCCTAATGGACATCCCATTACAGTCTAGTAAGTAATAAACTTTGAAAAACTCATTTTACTTCCGATGAAGTCCTTTTTTTTGTTTGTGATGATTAAGTCGGGATTAAGAGGTTTGAAGATAATTTACAAGGGTTACACTATAATCGTGGATTATGACGGGAGGATTAGATTCTGAAATATGCATTTTTAGGCTAAGAAATAAAAAATACTAAAACGCAACTAGCCTTCATATCAAAAGAAGTTTTTTTAAGAACATTATGTTGGGATAGGAAGAAAAATAGTTTATTTTAAACTCATTAATCTTTTTTTTATTTTCAAACAAAATATCTCAAACATTTTATGAAACGATCAATTTTATCCTTCACGTTCGAGAGCTGGTTTTTAATTGAAGCTTTTATTTAACAAAAGTTAAATGGTGATCTATTGTGAAGTGAAATACCATTTCCATTAAAAAAAATACGTAGTGGGTAAAACGATATGACAAAGACATTTGCCCCTCAATGGATGGTAGGTTGACGATACAAAAAAAATATTCATCAATAGGTAAAATATAAACATCACTATGTACAAAATCATCCACCGCATACAGTTTGTAAAACATTGCTTTAAAATGAACGTACGTTTCAGAAGCGCTGTTTTATTTTTATTCTGTTTTTTTTTTCATGAATATAAAACAGACATTTCGAAAAAATCTACAGTATCCAGATATGAAAAAAAAAAGTTGTTTATTTACCTAATATGTATGCAAATTTTCGGAATACGTTTCACAGTGATCTCTATAAATTTAATACACCTTGTATCAAGTTTCATAAACAGAATGTCCAATACGTGATATTTGTAAGTGACGCTCATAGATAATTCGCTTTGACATTACTTTAAAAATCAACCTGATCAAAAAATAAGTTTTTCGATTGTATGTTGTAAAGATCCAAAACTAACCAATGGATCACGAAGTCAGCAATCGGAAAGATAAATGAAAATTGACTGAAGGGGCAGATAAGCCGACACTACAAGCTATTGGCAGAGTTAAGGGTCCAACAAATAAGAGGATTTTGTCAAATTTTGAAAATCCCTAGCCAAATTGGACTCCAAAGCCTAAAGAGATGAGGCCAACAAAAATGCGTCTTTGTAGAGTTAACGATTCAAGAATAGTAAAAGCGCCGGCCATTGCGGGGATTACAATCACAGGCCATTGCGACAACTTTAGAAGAGAGAGAAAAAAATCGACTTGCCACTTCTACTACATACCTAGTGCATTTTTATTATAATTCTACTTCACCTACCTCTTGATATCGATATACCCTAGCCTGTTTTTTTTTTCTTAACGGTTTGCGCCTCTTGCGACCTTGGAGATCAGCTGTCGATCCAGCGTTTCGGTTATATCTCTCTGGTTTTCTGACTGTCGGGATCTCTTTAGAGACAATTTTTAGGATTCTCTCTACTTCCATACTCTCGACATAATCCCTCCAAAAGTGTTCTTTTTTACCCCATCGGTCAATGTCATTGACGGTACAATATTATCAGAGCATTCTTTCCTCGTTCCGAAACCTGTCCATGACTCAATGATTTTAACCGAACCTATTTGGGCTCACGACCATCATTATTTAATGGCGTTTTCAGACACGAGGCTTCCAAAAGAGAATGGTCGAAATGCATGGCTAACTCTGTTCTGCCTATTTACCAAGACATTTCCAATGCGGACTCTCTTCGCCTCGGATCTCGCCATCCTACCTGGAAGATTGGGAAAGAACTGGTAATTACGACACCAGATCAGAGTGGCACCGTTTTTGGAGGGAAAGCAATTCAGACACTGAAAAGTGTGTCGGAAACCTGACAACTATGTTTGCTGTTGGAAACCTGCCTCGCCTCCTGTGGTGTAACATCAACAGAGCAAGAAGATGTGGTCTTTTCTTCGACAAATGGGGCAAACGTGGCCATTGCTGTGCTCGCGAAGAGATAGTCTGTGAACCACGATGACGGATATTCACAGCTTGTCATCTGAAACGATTCAATTCACGAGCTCTCACGATATATTATATTCGTATGGATAAAAATTCAGGTAAGAGCACGGGGTATTCCTCATATTATAATAAATTTAGCGTCGTCATAAAAATAATTTATTAGGTATTTATTTAAAATCGATACGTGTTACCAAACATTGGCAGTTGTTATTATTTTTATTATGTCAATATCCTCACCCAGATACGGCAACATTAACATGAAAACCCACTAAATATGCCGAAGGAGAGCTTTTCGATGTTTGTTGGGTTATAATGACTGAATTTAAAACAAAGTTTCAATACGAATAAGTTAATAGAGTTAAGCTTTTTAACATAAAAAAAACACAAAATAACGAAGCGTAGTAACATTTTTTTTTTAAATATTGTAGTGGTTGAAACTTTTTGATGAAATAATAATTACATTTGTTAGATTTTTATTCAGAGTTTGAGCTTTGCAACTATTAAATAGTTTTTTTTTACAATTTGTTTGTAACTTATATACGGGGGCAAAAATAATAATCAGATTTTTTTTACTACAGCGAACAGGTTATTGGAGACATGCGCTGTAGCTCATACGACATAGAAATGGAGAGGCTGGCTGACGATAAAGAGGCATGAAGACGGATGGGTTAGACCAGTCTTCGAAATGTAACACGAAAGAAGTAGTCAATATTTCATGTTATTAGCTAAATCCTCCGTTCTCTCTGCCATCCCCTAACTGGACATGGCGCAATGGGTAAAGAAATCAACGAGAGAATAACGGCACTCATATAAAGTTTATTTGTATAATGCAGATTTCGAAAACTTATGGTAGGTAGGATTACACCAGTCTGTAGTTGGTTGATTTTTTTTTATTTCAGCTCGCACAGAATACGACCTTTTTATTATTCGTCTGTAAGTCGATTTTCGTTGCTATGGCAATAATATCAATCATTGGTGTCCGTCGGAAATATTATATTATGTGACACTGAACTGTTGCTTCGGGAAAAAAATGACAAATTCTAAACAGTTATTTCATTGTTCTTTTTTATGCTCGTCCTCCGAAAAACTTTGCTGATTGTAACTTTTAATAAGTAGGTACCTAATTGTTAAGAAAGGAATATTTTCGTACATTAATTTGGAAAAAGTATAGGATTTCTTAAGAAATTACCTATTATATTTATACGAATAATGGTAGAAGAAACCAATGGAAGTCAACTAAGGTCAATCATTAAGCTTGTCGTTTCAAGAATAATATTATATTCATTAACACGTGAAGGAAATTCTTTGTGACTTTTTACGAAAATTGCACGGACGGAAAAGTATGAAATTTCGCACACTACCTACTTAAAGTTTATATATAGAAGGGGTGGCAAATGCTAATGTTTTCTTAAAATCATGCATTAAAATAGATTAAATCAATAATAAAAACACTACGCACACTGCTGTAATGTTTGTGTTTCCTACTCACACACACTTCGACGAATTTGACATTATTGACACAGATCTTTTGAAAAAGCTCGCTCACTCATTAACAATGGAACCTTCATAATGTTCAACCTTATAATCTTAATAATTAGTTATGGTCGAAAAAAAACCAAGATTTCTAAAAATATTTTAATTTTATTTTATTCGGCGGTCAATAAAATGAACAATAATTATTGTTATTTAATGGATGGATAAAAATATAAATTAAATACAAGGAAAATGACACCAGATGCGGCCATATAACGACTCCCTGAAGTCCAATTCTAGTGCCTCATAATTCGCCTTTTGGGAAAAATTAATACTGTAGATTTATTTAATTGAACATATCGATTTGTCACCGCGGACTATCAAAGAAGAGTATCTGCAATGATTTATTAGAAGTTTTAAATGCTACATTATATTATGTACATCTGATCCTGATACGCCGTGGGGTTGCCGGCTTAGAATAGCACCTCTGCTCTTTTTGCTGGTTTTTCGAGCATCCTGTAAGAGGCAGGAAATCGAAAAATCAGATCGGGACCGTGGGGTTGACCACCTCACGTTCTTAAAACAATCGGTCAGAAAAGGCAACAGAATTAAGCCTCGGACGCCTGGACCCCATCAGGGGGGGGTTCAGGCAGCTGGTGTCCCCCCTGTATTGACCACGGCTCGATTAAGGAACAAGAGCTTAAAAATCGGGACTCTGAATGTCCGCACTCTGAGGGCGGGCGGGGAGCTTGTTGCTGCCAAGTTGGCGGGAGATTATGGACTAGATATCCTGGGGCTGAGTGAGGCACGCATCCCAGGCTCGGGGCAGAGTGACGCTGGCAATTATGTCATGCTTCACTCTGGCCACCGGACTGCACGGATGCGTGGCGTCGCTCTACTTTTAAGTAAATTTGCCTTCTCTCGCCTTCTTGGTTGGGAACCTGTTTCTGACCGCCTGATGAGTGCGTCCTTTAAGATGAGTGGCGAAACACTGACGGTCCTTCTATGCTATGCTCCCACTGAGGATGGGGACGCGGCTGCTAAGGACTGTTTCTATGACAGTCTGGATGCAGTTGTGTCCCATGTTCCGAGGCGCCATCGCCTAATAGTTCTGGGGGACTTTAATGCCAAGGTTGGCAACGACCCCCAGAATGGACCAGGCGTCATGGGTAAGCATGGCTTAGGAGTGATGAATGATAACGGAAGCCGTCTCATTGGTTTCGCCACGCTCCATGGACTCTTAATAGGGGGAACTCTCTTCCCCCACAAGGATATCCATAAATACACCTGGACCTCGCCCGACAGAAGAACGAAAAACCAGATAGACCATCTCCTGGTAAGGGCTAGCAGCCGAACTGACCTTCGGGATGTCCGCACCTGCCGGGGAGCAGACATGGACACGGATCACGAACTCCTTGTGGGTTCGTTCAGATTCAAATTTCACCATTTCCAGCCAAGATCGTCTGCTCCTCGCCCGCTGGACATACGCAGGTTAGAGAGTGCTCAGTGTCGCCACACGTACGAGACTGAGTTACGCATAAGGTTTGCCCCCTTGCAGGATTCACCCGGAGCTGCCCCAATTGAGTCAGCCTGGACTAGCTTTCGTGACGCGGTTATGGAATCCGCACGTTCTTCTGTTGGCTACAAGAATAAAAAGAGGCCAATATGGATGTCCGATGGGTCCTGGAGTCTCATCGAAGATCGCCAGAAGGCTAAGACCCTCAGAGACAGCGAAAAAGACCCTCAAAAACTGGCCGCTTTGGTGTCTGAGTACAGGGAGCTGAGCCGCAAGGTGAAGCACTCTGTACGAACAGATAAAAGAAGACACCTGGACTCTCAGATACGGCGAGCACAGTCTGCTGCACTCGGTAATGACTCGAGGACACTCTTCGAAATCACCCGGGAGGTCGGGGGCAGGGGTCAAAAAAGACCCGTGACGGCAATACGAGACTCTCGTGGAGCCACTGTCACTGCCCCCGAACTGATTAAAGGGAGATGGAGGGAGTACTTTGAGTCAATATTGAACCGCCCCGAACCCTCCTCACCTTACAACTTTGAGGAGGAGTTGGCGGGTCTGAATATACCTCAGGCGACTGGGATATGTGAAGATCCGCCAACCCACAGCGAGATGGTGCTGGCCGTGATGAGATTGAAAAACAACAAAGCGCCAGGAGACGATGGAATCCACGCAGAGCTCCTCAAACAAGGCATAGACACCCTTGGCCAACCACTTCTTGATATATTTAAAATGGCGTGGGAAGAGGAGAGGTGCCCAAAAGATTGGCGGAATGGATCCATCGTCGCAATATTTAAAAAGGGGGACCCCCTTGAATGCGGAAACTACCGTGGAATTACTCTACTGAGTGTTCCCGGTAAGGTATTATCTCAGATATTACTACACCGCATTCGGGGGCCTATCATGGCTGTCCTGAGAGAGCAACAATGCGGCTTTGTACCTGGCAAGTCCTGCACGGACCCAATTTTCTGTGCCAGGTGCATCTTTCAGCAGTGCAAAGAGTTTAACTCTCCGGTCGCTTGTTGCTTCATAGATTTTGAAAAGGCCTTCGACAGCCCACATAGACCATCGATATGGAAAATTTTAGCTCTGTACGGTATACCTCCGAAGATAGTAAAAATGGTGCAGTCCCTGTATGAAGACTCCGAGTGTAGCGTCAAAACGCCAGGTGGTCCTACTGAAGCTTTCAGGATCACTACGGGAGTCAGACAGGGCTGCGTACTGGCTCCATTTATATTTATTATTGTCATGGACTTCCTCTTGAGAAAGTCCATGCAAGGAGCAAGAGGTATACCAATAACACAGAGAGATGGTCTAATGGGCGAACTGTGCGATCTGGAGTACGCGGACGACCTAGCGTTTTTCAGTACGACAGTGGAGGAATTACAGCGCAGTGTTTCAAGACTCTGCGACGAAACGGCACGCCTTGGCCTTCGAGTCAATGCCAGTAAGACGGAGCTCATGGCGAGTAATGCCTGCCCCGATAAACAGCTACCGATAACCATCGACGGTCACCAGGTCTCCCGGGTGGATAAATTTAAATACCTGGGAGCAACCATTACCACCTCTGGTGACCTCGGGGCTGAGCTCCCGATACGTATCGGTATGGCAAGTGGCGCCTTTAACAACATGACCAAGATTTGGAAAGCGTCGGCGTTTAGTGTCGAGACGAAATGTAAACTGTTTGATGCGTGTGTGTTGCCCATTCTCCTCTATGGGTGTGAGTCCTGGCACCTGACCAAAGCCCAGGCACAAAAAGTCTCAGCTTTTGAAATGAAGTGCCTAAGGAGAATTCTGGGTGTAAGATGGTACCACCGCATCACGAACGACGCTATACGCCGGCGCACCCAGCGTGAGCCCATCACCTCTACCATTGTGGGGAGGAGATGGACTTGGCTGGGACATGTGTTAAGGATGCCGAATGACAGTTGGCCGAGGAGAGCGCTGTTCTTCCTCCCATCAGGGTCCCGAAGACGAGGAAGACCCTCTCACACTGTGTTCCGCTCCTTCGAAGCAGAGCTGAGGGACATGGACATGGTGTGGGAGGAGGTCATAAACATTGCGCAAGATCGAGCGCAATGGAGAGCTCTTGTTGCCTCCCTATGCCCCTGAGTGGGGTGTAAAAGGGAGAATTGATTGATTGATTGATCCTGATAATCGCTACAGTGGCAGTATCGAATAATGACTAGAATAAAATTGCCTTGCGTGAGTAGGCAAAAGCAAATGGACGATGTGGAGTGATTGGGTAAGTCGTATATCCATCAATACAAAATTCAATCGCGTCAAGACTTTCGTCTATTTCTGCCAACGGATTGTCAATGGAGAAACTCGAGTGAACGTGGACCATGTCACTTGATTTTCATTAATAAAAAAGTGGTTCAAATTCGTCTCATTTTGTAATAATCCCTCTACCAGGTTTCACGTAATTAAATTCAATACAAGAAAAAAAAAGTGTTTTGTAGTAAAATTTCGTTATAATGATTGGAAGACCATTTTGGAGTGATCATGATTTCATGAATGGGGGCCTTTACCTACTGAAATTAACTACGAATATGTTTCTAACCAAACCTAAATTACGAATAATAGGTAAATGCTTTCGTGTTATGGGTCTCCAAATGACAGTTGGTCGAGGAGTGCACTGTTCGTCTTACCATCCGGGTTCTCAAAACAAGGAGAAAAACACATTCGTACTGTTTCCCGTTACTTTGAAGACGATAAAATAAAAATATAGGTACCTATATTGACAGTTTATTATTTGAGTATAATTATTGATATAAGAAAAATCAGGAGTGGGACCCTGTTGAGGAATAAAGTAAAACAATTTTTCTCCCCGCGTTCTGGCGTTGGTTGATGAATTTATTGGAGAAATAAATCTTTATCTAACTAGATATTATAATATGTGATGTCAAAATGCATTGTACTTAATGTTGTGTGATTGTTATATCCCCGTTTTACACATGCGTCTTTTCGCTTTAGAAACGGGGTCCATATTATTAACTTAATAAAATAAAATATAAAAGATTTGGATATGTTGTGGTAGAAAGTCATTGACATAGTGCATAATTGAACGCTGCAAATAGCTGATTGTCTTCCGATGTCTTTAGAGTAGGTAAGCTACAAAGAAACGAAATAATAGAATCTTCGATGTTTTGGGCAGGAGGTGCAGGTGCTTGGTTATAGTCCATTTCAAAATAAAAATTAATGTGTCTTGTATAGTTCTATCACAAATTTTTAATTCGCACATTAACCGGTTTTAGGATACTACCGTCTCCATTATAAGACATGTGATCGTGATAATGGAGACGTTAGTCTCCGAAAACCGGTTAATGTGTGAATTAAAATTTTGTGATACAAGACACAATTATTTTAATTTTGAAATAACAGAATGCTGTATACAAATCTAGACTTTTAAATCGTACCTACTATAAAGATTGCCATTTTTGAATCTTTTTTTAAATCTGAAAGAATCATCGTGTATTTAGGTTTAAATTATTAAAATGTTGTACTGTAGTAAGGAAGTGTACCTTATAATAAGAGAAATTTGAAAAATATTAAAGGCTGGTCATTGGTGAATAAAATTATACACATAAATCTTCCTTCGTCTCTCACGAAACAAGCTTTTTTTGTATTTACATATGTTCACTTTAAGTGAGCTCATATTAATAAAAAACACGTTATTATCAAGAATGATTTTTCATTATACAACACAAGATCGATGATTGCAATGTGAGTGTCACTCTACTTTTACGAAAAACGGACAGGTGTTTGACCTTTGTTGGTAGGTGAATTACTTCCTTGGAAGAAATCCAGATTTGAATTTGAATAGATTGAGATTTTAATATATATATATTACTAGAGGTCCGCCCCAGCTTCGCACGGGTAGATAGATACTTAAAAATAATTTAGTTTTCATACAGATTCCTAACTTTTTCAAAATATTTTATAGCATATGTTAATCTGGAATAATTGCATTGCAATGTATCGTGTCACGTCAGTTTACCACCGTGACTACTTTGCGCGGTATTTCTACTAAACTTGACATGACTCCCCTCAGTCCCCTCCCCTCTCCCGTACGCACTCTGCATCGGATAAGTTGAGATGATAAGAGACTATGCTTTTTTTTCCAATACTCACATTTTTAAACTCGTGATAACTTTCGAATGGAATGTCCGAATTGAATAATTCAAAAAGTTATACAAACATATTGAAGCAGACTTGAATATGAACTAATTTATTTTAATAAGGAGTAATACCAAGATACCAATAAAGAGCCTTTTCTAGAGGTGACATTTTATTGATTTTTTTAAAATAAAAAAACACTTATTGTGGCATAACTATAATAGTTAGACATATGCTGTCGCGATACTTTTTGTAAATAATGATGTCTTCTACAAAATTGTAGTACATTGTTTTATTCTATCATCATTAGTTTTCACAGCGTTCGCGATAAAAAGAATATTTTAGGTAAATTTTTTACACCTTGGGTTACATTATTGAAGTTTTCGTAGGTTACCCAAGGTTTTTTGAGATTTAAACTATCCTATCTCTCAAGTTGGATCGAACTGCACAATATGGTGTGCGAATTTTACTATAATCGGTTATGTGGTTTAGGAGTCCATTGAGGACAAACATCGTGACACGAGATTTATATATATTAAGATTATGTATTAATAAAAAATGAAATATAACACCAATTTACTTTGAACTTATCGAAAAGTATATGAGTTTATTATACAAATTTGACTAATAGGAAAATAAATTCCCGTCTGAATACGAATTTAAAAACCGAAAAACTTCCTACACGTGTCCATTTTCCCGAGGCAATTTTCTTCGAAAAGAAATCGTATAAATTTTCTTCGAAAAGAAATCGTATAAAAAGATTTCAGCTTCTTTCTAAATTATATCCATGTAACCAAGTATTATATATATACAACCTTTGAAATAAGCTGACAACTTTCTTTAGGCAATTTCTGTATACAATGCATAATTTGAGACATCGATAATTCAGAAAGAAAAATCTTGAGTTCGAAATAAAATGTTAGTTATGGATTCGTCATAATATCATTAAAAAAACTGCCAAAGGATATTCTTTAGATTCTGTTTTGTATAATGATTTTTGTGACAACACAATGATTTCAAATATTGTTGATTCTATGTAAGACTTTATAAACATTTACAATCTATTTATAATATAAATTAAAGTCGGGTTAGTGCGAGCACTTATAACTCGAGATCGGCTCAACAGATTCTTCCGATGTGTGATTTATTGGATTCTCCTCCGCTCCGGATAACAGACTAACTAACAAAAAGTTGAAAATGGATAAGAAATAATATAAAATATAATATTAAAAAGTTAGTATGGAACGAATTTCATGCGACGCCATCTTTGTAAAAATCTAACAACAAAATTATTGTCTTCTGCACCTGCACCCTCTCATTCTCGCATACGTAATTGCCACTCTTACAGCAGCCGTTTTCACTTACTCCACAGTTTCGGGCGTTTTAGAATTTTTTTCATACAAAGTCAACCAAATTCCGCGCATGTAATTATATTCTCGCGTTGATCCCGTCTGAGCTTTGAATACGAATGAAATATGGACGTTTTAGAATTAATATTTTAATGTTAGGTATTATTTAATTAGTTATTTTTGTTTCTGGAGGCGCAGTGCACAATGAACGGACCACCTGTTAGGACCAAAGGGTCCACAGGACAACAACGTCTGTCGGGAAAGCGTGTTTAATATTATATTTCTTAGAGGCGTATTCGTCTGTTATTTTTTTGTTTCTCTCTTAGGGTGAAATTCAAATTATTCGCCGTTTATGGGAATTTGTAATAGTTCTGAGATGGACAAAGAGATAAATAAGGTTTTTGTTGTCGGTCCATAATGAAGTATACAATTGCCTCATAACCCCTACTATCCATCAATAATAATATTATTATACTAATTAATTGAACCTGTAGCAATGTGTGGACACCTATGTTGGACTTTGTTTATGTCTCACTTATGGTCTGGGTGTATGTTATGGTGAAAATGTCAGTTGAAAACACTGCCAATATTGTTTCCGTAGTAACGAAAAAAATCGTCATATAATTTTGAAAGACGCCGTCTTGTCAGATGACGGACCGTTCCCTAGGAACCCACTGCATTACTGCTCTTACTGTTTCCGTCATATTTTTCTACTGTTTTAACCTTTTATCTTTTGTCCATGTATTTGATTAAATACCAGAAGAAACCTTTACATTCCCCTAGTAGTAGGTAAACACATTTTACATTAACCTTTTACATGACTATCGATTTGGACATAATGTGAATTTTAGCTTGGTTTGTCATTTTTTTAAATGTATACCTAAGTGTTTATTGGACTATTAAAATAACACATATTTTGAAATCAATTGACGAACTCAAGTATCACGCTAGGGACCTAGGAGAGGTTAGAAAGAATATAGGTACATACATAGCAATGAGCATAGCAAAGAAAAATGGATGAAGCCCATTTTTGCAGTACATTATGTATGTTTATGTATTCAGAAAAGAAAACATAACAAAATAATACTAAACCCAAAATAATAAAGTTATTATGTTTTCATTCTCTTAAAAACTTCAGTATCAAGCATAACATAAACTGATACGATTTGCAAAGTTCCAAAAATATTCAGGAGTAATGTTGTATCAAAGCTTACAAAGAAAAGTTAATGTAAGGAATTCTTTGTGTGTATAATACTTAGAGCCCTATTTAATTTCGATACAAATAATTGATGATTTATGATACAGAGTTAAGTCGCGCAGGGGGTCCGCAGTTCTGCAACGAAAAGATTACAAGCATAAAGCCATTAATGGAAATTATTTTTTATTGCTGTTTCGGTTAATATAAGCATCTTTATTTTCTTGAAAGAAATATTGTGTTTAATAAAGTTTGTTGTGGAAAACGGGATGAAAAGGGGGAATGGAGTTTTTCTACCTTATTCAGGGTTCGTTATTCGATTTCCATGACATTGATCTCTATGGGAAACCATGCAACGGAGCAGGTATCAAGTGGCCTCCCTCATTGGTTTGACCAATAGGCTAACGTTAAAAAAAACGAAACACAAGCGTGGCATCGGAATGCTACCGATCTATTTATTGCTTATAATGTCAGGGTCATTTATGCAAAGTCCAGGGAGATCCATGATAAATGGTAAAGTAGCATAAGAACAGTAGCAAAAATAGTAAAGAAAAATCAATAAGTGAACACATTAAATAAGAATCAAAACAAAGGACCAACGTGCATTAACACAGGTAGCAGGTTCAAAGAGCTCGAATAAAAGTGGAGAGAGGAAACTTTTGTGAGCAAATTTCTAACCAAATTCTTGGATTCATAGATGCCAATAACGACTTTTTTCGACAAATAATAGTTAAGTAAGAACATAATTTAGTTGCCCAAGGAACACGGTGTTTTCTCCCCATGAGGGTTCTTTTAGACGAAGAAAACCCTCTCATACTCTGTTCAGAATTTTATCAAAGCAAGAATTTAAACATTAAGTTGCCTCCGTATGATATAAGTATAATAGGGGTCATAAAGCGGGAAATATGTTTGCGTAAAATTAATAGGTAGGTACCTACTTAAATAGCATTTTTAGAATAATTAAGTAATAGACGTTTGTGTGTACTTACAGCTGATGGTTTGAATTTTTTTCTGAATTTATTTTCACCTTAGGTAGGTACGGTTATTTTACTATGCCAATATTGGGTACATACCTTCCTAAATAAACATTAAAATTTCATGGTTGTAGGACATGAATGCGTATTGTGTCTATAGGTTAAAGGATTCTAAAGGATTCTCCTGTTTGTTCTTGTAAATTTTACTAACTCCTTTGACAGAACGACGTTTTTGTTTTCACTATGGTTTCAGCAAACTTTGAATCAATTCAATGGTTCACCAAGGGAATCATCTCGAATACACTTCATGATCGAATTATTTGGATTAACTTCAAAACATCACCAAATTTAAATTATGCAGTAAATCCAGATCTTCTCAGCTTTCTACAGGATACATTTTTAAGTGTACAACCAGCTTTTTATTTGATGAGAGGATTAAATCAAATAATCTTCGATTCTGACTACTTCTGTTCCGAAGAATGACTTCTAGTGAGTCTTACGTAAAGAGTTAAGTATTTAGCTTATGAACAAGATTCAAGAATATTTAAATATTATAATTTGATCTGTACCTACTGTTTTTTTATGATTTATTTTTTGGATTTTAAGCTTAGGCACAAATCATTCCTTGTGGGATGCGATTGACTGTAATTAGGAAAAAAACCCTCAACTCTGCTTCCTAAGAACGGAACACATGAGAAAAGGATAATTTCTCATCTTTGAGCTCTGACGACAGGAAAAAAGCATCTAACTTTGTCGACAAATTGCCATTCGGCATCTTTTTTGTTAACTATTATACTATGCACAGTCTTTATTGAATTATATACGTTAGTTAAGCCGAGGAAAAAAACTCCATTCGTTTATTTTTAAGTGAGCTTAAAATTTTATCTGAGGTTGTACCCGATTATAAGTAGGTATCAAGCCAGTTTTAAGTCTCAAGATAATTTCGCTGCGGTAACTTTGTATAGAATTTCTTAATCCTTTTATTGAATTTTACAACATGTTCAGCTTACTTTGGTTTGTACGAGTAGGAAACAAGTTTCTCTGAGATTACTTGCTTAAGTAAGACGCTGTTAACCAACACTGAGATAGAACTGTAGTGTTATTATCAGAAAACACGCCAGAAACGCTCAAGCTGAATAGGTCCAATAATTTTATAGGTACTTTTATTTCTATAGATTTTTAAATTTAAAGCATAGTATAATAATTATTTTTGATGTCACAAAAGCTTCAACGTCCAAAAGCAAATCTCCACCCCGATTCCAAAGGAATTCCGTTAAAAAATATGAAGACGCACCTACCTATATATTTTAATCTGACAGTTCCCCTAAAATTATCATAGTTTATCTAAAATGACCCGATATTCGATCAATTTATGATGCACCTGAGGAAGACCCGTCAAATTTTAGAGGAATCATTTTTATGTCAAAACTATTCGTCTCATGTTTTTTCTTCACACATACCCTTTTGAAAATAGCATAATAATGTATTATTTTCAGTAATAAGATAATTGTTCTCTTTTTCACCATTAAAGATACGTTAATAGTGTTATATTTTTATATGAATTCATTTGATAAAAACCAAAATACGAGAATTATGGCATATTATGGAAATCAATGCACTTGCGAAATTACTTGCAGCTTTATTCACTTCGATCAATTTCTTATGCAATATCGCTCGAGTTCATTGATTACTTGACAATATACTTACTTGCGAAATTCCGCATTTTAGTTGACGCACAATTTTTAGATAAATAGTACCTACCTACCTATAAAATACTGATAATGTTTTTTTCGTATGCCGTTAGTTGGATCAAGGCTACGGATTAAGCTTGTGAGAGCTTTGTTACTACTGTATAATGCCTCAGTTGATACATGTAGGTTATGGTTTCTTGAACAATTTTGTACCAAGAACCTGATGAACAAGCATTGTTCAACAATATGGCTAATAGACAGCACCAAAAACAAAATCAAAAAAATCAATTGGTAAGGTACGTTAACATGCTAGTAGGTATAATAAAAAATGTAAAGACACATAACTGAAATTTCGGACTTACGAGTAGGCATACAAAATTACAAGAAAGAGACGATTTTGCGAAGGCCAATAATTATAAAGGTTGATTTAAGGGTTTAAAAAAAGAGAGGCTTCTAAAAATACCCACTAATCAACAACGAAGTTATTTTAATTATTATCACAAATAGTAACAATTTTCGTTAATTTATACAAAAAAGTGTTATAAATGTAAAGAAAATTATAATTTTCATTGATTTGGAACATATTCAAAATTTTATTTTATATAATATTGCAATAGTTATTTTATTTCAATTTATTAAATTCATCACTTTTAATGTCGTTTCTTTTCAGGTTTGTTTTGTTATTTTATTATTTGTACACATTATATTAGTAGATCAATTAATTATATCAATAAATATTTATTCTCTTTTCAGAGAAAGAAACAATAAACTGTATTGAATTTATTAACAAAATATCTTATACAAATAAAAATATTATATGAAATCAAAAACAAACAAACAATGGAAATAACAAAGAAAAGTTTAATATCATGGTTTGAAAACAATTAAACGTTTAATTTTACAATTCCATATTGTAACGGCGAAGGGTGTCCTTATCAAACCTTTAAAATTAAATTACATTTTAACAAATTTAACGGCGCGTATGTAAGTATTGTAAGTACCTATAGGGTTGCCTGACAATCCTGACCCGACTAAGTACATTACGGCGGGTACACACAACTCTATTACCGAAGACACATTCTCTAACGTAATTACACGGATCAAAAGGTTTCCAAACTTTCCTGACCAATCAATCGCTTTTCGGGAAACGGATTCACAAACATTGGAACTTTATCGGAACCACAAATCTAAAGGGGTTAAGCTTTAAGTTAAATTCACTTCTTAAACAAGGGTACCTACATGTTTTGTTATTTTTTCTTCTTTTGAAATTATAGATACCTACCTACTATTTTAATTTATACAAAATAATACATAGTTTCTAGGAATTCATTATTATGGCAAGGAATTCTTTGTGAAGAAGTCAACCAATGGCTAGATCTAAAGTCCTTGCTTTCTTTGCAACATTTTTTATTACATTTAAATAACTGCTTTGTGTCAAATAACCCTGTTTAGGTGTAGGGTGCAGCCGTAAAAGAAGTATTAAGTAAGCGCAGAAATGATAAAATTTGCGTTTTTTGATATTCAGTTACTGCAACCGCATACAAAATGTGTTATCCCGACACTTGCGATGAAACGAATTGTGCTAATAAAAGACACAAATTTATCGATAAAATGCCTTTTTTAAATCTTTCTTTTTTTATACGGGGAAATATAATTATTTTAAAGTTTCCAAAAAATCGCATTTACGTCGATCAAATTGTTTTTTATTAGCGAAATTCATCATAAAAGTCGTGATAAAACATTTCCGAATACATATACAAATTCGCACAAATTAAAAGTACCTACCTATACCTATCAAAAGATTATCTGGAAATTTTCGGTCTTATTTCATGAACGGATTCGACAAAGAATACACGGAAAAGGGGATAAAAACGCAAAAATTAAAGGTAAGAGCCAGTGTAAGTTTATTTTTTTTTAATAATACCTAAAGGCAATTCACCCGGTCCGTGTAAAAATAACAGACCATTATGTCCGTACCCGTACCCGTATTCTATGTTTTATTGGAAGGTAGTCACGGAAGTAAAGTGAGTAACACGATACATTTTGTATGAAAAACGTATAAGTATACGAATCGAATGCGTGAATCGTTTTTCTTTCTAGAAATATCCTAGTGGCGGTGCTAGAGACGTTTTCCATACAAAATGTATCCTATAATAGGTACTCAATTTACTTCCATGACTACCTTCCGATAAAACTTAGAATACGGGTAGGTATAGGTGACTTTTTAATTAATAAAACATAGACAATTTTAATATATTGCATGAAAAATCAATATGATAACAAAATAATGTTGTACTTGTTCTGGAACGTTGAATAATAACAGGTAGGTACTTACATATATGGAAGGGATGAAGTGATCTAACAAGTTGAAAAGCATGAGCAAACAAACCGGCTCAACTAATCAAATATAAAGTTTTAATTTTGTTAGCAAATGTTAGATTAAACACAGCTAAAACACGACGTGTCTCGGATCATATAGGACCGGAAGGATAGGAGCAATTTCCCTAATAAAAAATCCGGATATATCATACATAAGGGGACATATTTGAAAAATGTATTCCTCTTTAACAAATTGTATAATGTTTCAAACTTCTCTTGACCGATTTCGAGGTGTCATTTGTGGGAAGTCGGCTTATCAATTGGTGAGATCTTAAGGAGAGACGTTCTTTTATTTTCGTTTTAAAGAAATAAAAAAAAAATATTTGCAAACTGTTTCAGTAAAACAAAAGGTGGTTTATACTGTAAGATTTCATAATGATAAAATTATTTGAAACCGTCACCTGAACGCTAAAGATAGATACATACGCCATGTTATTTGACTGGGAGAAAGGGGAATCCTATTCACTCTTTTTGTGGATAATGAGATACCATTATTTGGAATCTTTACCTTCCCGACATCGGTCTCTCCTGGAAACGATGCAATATATTGCATATTATACGTCGTGTAACTAAACTCGGTGAATAGTATAGACCCATGGGCCAATTTGGAAGGACTTCTTATATGAAAGAAGTTTTAATCCCCTCGCTTATAATATTGTAGTTCAGAAATGTCTGGACAAAACATACAAGATGGCCTCCATCCAGCAGAAGATGGTTATAGCTGTCAGGAAGAAGGAGAAGCTGAAGGCAGGCACATTTGAAAAGTTGGCCAACGACAGACAATGGTAGCATATCAGATTGGTCGACGAAAGAGAGAGAAAATAAAGATTAAATACCTGTATCTTAAAAAAAAACGTTTCTGTGTTCGGAAACCATCCAACCGATGTGCTCCAAGTTGGTTTCGTTAGATAATTAATCAAGCGAAGATGATTTGAGAGCATAAAATACGAAAAAATGTTCTTCTACTATCTCTTACTTTGACAACACCCAACCGTCTAACGCTAACCTAAGCAGGTCTCATTTGACAGATAATAATGCAAACATGGTTTAATGCTGCATTTACACGCTTGCCATGGTTTGGCAAACCACCACAAACACCAACGTGTAAACGGGGTATTTGCCTTGCCTTGTGTGAGCTTGCCAACGCTTGCACCAAGTGTCGTCAACTAGGAGTCTCTCCACGGCCCGGAAAGTGGCGTCAACTAGGAGCCGCGTTCTGAAAAGTCAATTTTTGGAACGCCTAATGAATTGGCTTATGTGTGAAGCACATTTCAGTGTTATCATTTGATCTATTAAAAGTTTTTTCGAAATCTATCAAAGGACATACCTTTTTGACTGCGGCTCGTCGATTCGATGTGACGCCACTCAACACAATTAAACTGTTATTGACTGGTATTCTCAAATTCACGTTCCAACTCAACGCAAGAAGCTCTTGCTTAAAAGTCAATCGGTTGCCAGTAGTTACGCATCTAATGTATTGGATAAAACATTTTCAGAATAGCGAAATGTCAAAAGTCTCAATAAAAATTGGATTCGACGCAACTCAATCGTCTGTTTTTCATTTCAGAATAACCGTCATTATATTATTTTTGAATTCGTTGAATTGAATACTGAACTTAATTTCCCATTAGGAAGAACATTTTTGACTCATTTCTTACAATTCGAACCCCTTTTATCCCTTGAAAAAAAATCGTACACCACAAACTAGCGCGTGTCTCGTCGACCGAAAATCGTGGCCACGGCCGCCTGTGTTGTCGAAACAAAACGTGAAGCGGCTGTGTTATAAAAATCTGTTACAGACTTTCAACACAAAAACACTAAACTTATCTGAAAGTATCAAAAAATGTTTATCGTTTGTGGTTATTGCGTCGATAATTTAAAACAATTTTAGTAGCCGGGTTTATTATAAAAACGAGACTGATTATAATATTATAATATTTTTATTCCTCATACCTAGCATTTTTTGTATCGTTTTGCTTTCCATTTAGCTTAAAGCGGAGCTTTTTAACTACCCTTTGATACAAACAAATTCCGTGAAAGAAATTAAAACACTCGGTTTTTTCCTCATTATATTATTTGCAAAGCAAGGAACGTAGTTTTGTTGAAAAGTTAAAAAAAAAACATCCTAAGCAAACAGCAAATAATACTGTTTTAATTAACCATTTGTATTCATATTGTTTAAATATCACCCTCGTAAACTATCACGGCGCAACCCTTCGTCGTAATTTGAAAAAAAAAAAAAAAACATGTCGCGGTCTTTCGACGATTTCACGGGAAAGAAAGCGACAACTTGTTATATTTCAAAATCCGCAAACAAAAGAGAAAAAAAATATATGAAAAGTTGTGAGTTATAAGTCTCGTTTGTGTAGCTCATCTGTAGCGTGTTGAATGAAATGGGTAGCTCTCAGGTGTAGATTGGACTATAAAATCTCAGGTGCAGAGATGGTTGGATGAAGGCGTATCTTCGCTAGGAAGTAAGGATATCATAGTACCGTAATCTTCTACCTACCTATACGCAGTGTGGAATAATATTGTATCTGTATAAAACACCATAATGATACACAACGGCAGCTTTTATACTTCGTCCTGAAAAACTTTGCCATTTTGTCAAGACTTGCGCTCCTTTAAAAGTCTGATTGTGCGGAACACATCATATAATATATGTATAAGTGTTCCATTACCCGTAGATTTGGAGTTTTCTGTGTATTTTAACGAACATTTCTGTACAAATGAAAGAATATTTAAATAGTTGTATGAAGGTGCATTTATACCAAAAGAACAAAGACCCAGAGTAATGAAAAAATAGTATATTTTCCTAATCGTTGGTATGGTCACCAAGGCAATAAGAACCAGAAAGATCTTTCATCGCCTACGTTTGTTGTTTCCATGGTGTCCAGTATCAACGAATAGGAAAATATAGGTACTCTATTTTCAAGCTCTGGGCCTTTGTTCGTTTAGTATAAATGCACTTTTACGCAAAAAATCGATCATTTGAAATATTATAGACACTCAAAGAAGGATTGCAAGATTTCAACGGACTGACAAACGATGTACGATCGAATAGTTTCGGTCTCTGGAGGTCAAAAAATGAGACGAAGAAGAAGATTAAGCGAACCGCTCTATTTGTGTTAGTACAACAAAAATACAAGAGAAATAGAGTGTTGAGGTCACCGGTGACACACGCGGCGTATTGCACTTAGGATTATGATATGGGTCATCGGTGACCTACTTGGCTTTCAATGTGTTAGAGGTTTCTTCCGTTTTCTAAATTATTTACTGCTTATCGGTACTTTTTGTTCTAAGCATATAAGTACTTACTTAATCCACATTCGCTCCCACTGTGAAGCATGTGGACGCCAGTAATTTCCTCCTCCAAACCTCTTTATCTTGCGCCAATTGCACAGCTGCGTCCCAGCCTTGTCCAGCCTCCTTTAAAACCCCAGTGAATGCCCACTTGATTGTTAATTTTGGTCTCCTTCACCTTCTTTTCCCATCCGGATTGTGGAGAAGGCTTTCGTATTCATATCTACTTTATTTTTCGAACATCTCTGCAGGCTTACTCTCGAAACTCGATTCGAACCCAATTCCAATTTCAATCACAAACTCGATTCCAATTCCAAAACCGTACTCTTGAACCAAATTCCGTGCGATTGGAATCGGATTTGAGATTGGCGTTCCAAGCCGTGAAAACGTTTTCCTTTCGAGTTTGTTATTGCAATATGAAAATATTTTCGCTGTAAATTGGGAATTGATAATTGTTGTTATGTCGCGTTATTCTCAAAGAAACTGTACGGAAGTAATCCTGACACCTGTGAGTGGTATATATTTTTTGAAACATAAAATAAGTCGAATTCGATTTACTAATAACTGTCCTACTCAACAAATATAATAATTTGACGTTGCTATTATATTTAAGGATTTGTTTTCTATAAATGGAAACACTCATTTATATTTATTTTCAAATATACATTTTGACGTTTCTGTACGTGTTGCCGTGTTGCGTTATTTGTTTACTTATATTTTATTATAATTATTAAAAATGCTAGCATTATTTATTTGCTGATTTATTTTAATATCAAAACAGTATATACTTTTTAAGAACGAGAGCGTCTCACATTAATGGAAGAAAAACGGGTGGAAGCACAACGCTGAAGCGTGAAATGCATTATTGAAATAATTGCGTTTAAAGAAGCTGCAGAAAAATTGGGACAGTGTGCCGAATCTTTGATCGCAACTACTGCTGCCTTCGTCTTCGTTCACGGTCTGCTGTAGCGGCGGCAGCCTTGAGGGAGATTGCAAAGGAAAAAAATAAATTCCAACAGAAAATAGCTTTAATATTTTTTTATTTTGTATTTTTTATAATTTAAATATCTAAAATAAATAGTCAATAAAATTATTATGTATTATATTAAATTACAATTCTGTTATTTTTACAAACCTTGACAATTTACCTAATATACCTACTATTATATACGTGAAATTTGTAATAAAATTCACAATACAGAAGCTATTTATAATAAAATGGTTATTTCTTAAACTCTCTTAAATTAATTATATTCGTCTATGATGTGATTTCCACAGTCGATGAACTACGAGTAAATCATAGAAATCATAGATTTGAAGTGGTTGGTGACCCAGCGGTTACAACGTCGGCTTTCGTACTGCATGCGGACGTCGTGGTTCGATCCCAGGTGCCGACCATCTTCCTCTTTCACGACACAAGCTTGCAGTAGCTTACTGTGAAAGACTCAAGGAGTGTATTTGTGTTCACTTTGAGTGAGCACAGATTCATTTAAAAAAAAAAAAATATCTGGCTGGCATTCCTCTAAGTCATGAGCTGCAGAAAGAACTTTTGGTACTATGGGTATGGTTATATTATGATTTTCATGACTTCTATTGGTAATGATGTCGAGTTGCATGTTGTGCACACAAAATATCACTTCATCTTTTATAGGTTTTGCCATATGGGTTACAAAATCCCGTACAAGTCTTCATACACCTTTTTGATATTCTATTTGCTATAAATTCCCCACTACTCTTGCATGCTAAACGCATTTTGCGAATATCTTGCTATTCAACGCAAGTTATTTCGTTGACGCATATCGACTTGATGCGCGTTTTCCAAAATATTAAAAAATAATACAATACGAGCCATTTTTTCAAGTAATATAATTAAAATACGTCTTCTCGATTTCAAAAAAGTTACTTTCTTGCGATCTTGTAAATAATGACAGTTAGACGATTCCAACACAATTTCGTGAAATCGAGTAGTTGTCAAAACGACGTCAAGAGTACCAATTTTCAAATTTTACACGATTTCACATGTTCTTCAAATCACCACTCGATTTGAATCCAATCGTGCGCTAGCGTCGCATTTCAAGAGTACCATTTTGGGATTTTACGATTTTAGGATTGGAATCGAGTTTCAAGAGTAGCCGTGCTGGTGGCTGCATAATTGGGCCATATGCCATAATATACCTCTTATATAATTTCTGTGAGAATATCACAACGTAGACTATCAAAATGATAACCTTTGTTCATCGGAATCTAAGAATGAACAAGAAACAATTTTCATACATTCTGGTGAAGAAATTGAAAAAAGGCGTATAAAAAGCAGCGCAAAACATCGCATAGTTTTTGAGTAAGAAAACAAAACGAAGGGTTGTGTGAAGCCAAATAACGTGAAGAGTGTGTGAAGTGAGAGGAGTTGAAAGAAAGAAACAAAGAGAAACGAAAGATGAAAATAAAAATGTCAATGGCCTACACCGCGAACCATCAAAGAGAGTGGCGGCATGAGACATCTCTGCGAGAGTAGCAATAAATTGTTTATGAGGCAATTGCTTTCTATAGATTTTCTTTATATCGTTACATTACGATGATAATAATGGCGACATTTCTATTCGCTTCACTCTGCAGATCTTATCAGTTATTGCTGTAATATTATCATCATTGATATCCTACTTTAGGCTCTATTTTCTTTTGGTACTTTGTGAAATCTTGAAAAAAAATACTTACTACCTTTTTAACGAGTTTTAGAGCAGTTTTTTTAGGGTATAAAATAATTTGATATCAAAAAGAATTATTTTCAATTCAACAAAGTATTAAAATAACCATTTTATAAAAATACTCGATTCAAATAACTAACTGATGGTGTAAACTCGTAAACTCTATAATATAAAAGAATGTCGAGTTATTGGGAACACTTACAACTCGAGATTGGCTAATTATTTTTGTTAATTAAATTCTTCTCCACTCCGGATAACAGAATTACTTATAAAAAATCGAAAAATGGAGTTCAAATAATATAAAACATAATATTAAAGTATAGTATGGAACGAATTCCCTTACAACAACGCCATTATTTATGGAAATTCTTAAAAAAAAACATAATTTTTATTTAGTTATGTGACAACCATTGTTTTTAAAAATATTGGCACGCAGATTTCTGATGGATATTTTTGAAGCTTTTTTTCTAATTTGTTAACATTGAAGTTTATTTTTTATAAACTAAAACGCGAAAAGTGAATATAAATATAATTTTTAATACAAATTGTCGTTTGACACAAACTGTCAGTTGTTTAATAGTTGGTGCGACAGAATTCGGATGGAAGATATGTGGTTTCAAACAGATGCATCGGTCGGAATGACATTAGTTAAGATCATTTTTATCACTCCTTTAAATTATTATTCAATATTCATAGTTAGATCACAGGGCAACGTCTGTCCGGAAAGCTAATCTATAATATAAAAGAAAGCCGGGTTAGTGCGAACACTTATAACTCGAGATCGGCTGAACAGATATTTATTATTTTTGGTTTATTGGATTCTTCTCCACTCCGGATAACAGAATAACTATTATAAAGTTGAAAATTCATATAATAATAATTAATAATATAAAATACAGTTTCAAAGTAAGTATGAAACGGATTTCCTGCGACGCCATAGCCATCTATGAAAATTATTGTTTACCTGACAACCATTGACATTATTGGTACCTACGCAGATTTTTATGTAATTTTTTCGTACTTTCAGAAATATTTTTTTGACATTCAAATTATTTTTGTATAAATTGCAAATCAATATACAAACAGGACAACGTCTGTCGGGGAAGCTAGTATTGTATGAAATACCCCAAAAATAAGAATGTCTAGAAAACCTCTTTATTTCTACCAAATTCCTTCAACAGGACATTTCCTAGAACTTCTTAGTATGTAGAAAATTATTGGGGAATGTTTTTTTTTAATATCCATCTTGTTGGAATTTTCAAGAAAAAGGGCAAGCTGTAAAAACAAAATTATGTATGTAGGTAGGTAGTCCCATGCATAATGTATGTATTGTAGCAAGCGTCCGTTTGTTTGTAGGTAGGATTAGCCCGAAAGCTATCGTATCTCGGGCCATGAATTATTGAAATTTTATGTAAAGTAAACAAAATGTCAAAAACATAAATCATTGATATAAACGCTCGACTAAAAACGTAAACAACCCCTATCTTATTTTAATTGTACCTATAGACACCTTTCTACTTAGTAGGTTATATTATAGTAGAGTTGTGTGTGTTTAATAATATAGTGTAGGTACACATACTGATTTTTGCTTATAGGTAATTAGGTAGGTACAGCAGTCATTTAATTCTTTTTTTACCCATCACGCCATCAAATACGGACTTCCATTATTTCCTATCCAAACAAACCTTTTTCGCTTCTTCCAAACGCATAAATAATATATCCTCTTCTTTACCTTTTGCTCTTGACTTGGCCCTCCTCTAAGACGGCACCGATATGGTCGGACCCTGTCATTCGAGGTCGGCCTCGTCTGCGTGCACCCATTCTCTCAGATTTATATACCTTAATTTATTCACTTTCATTCTAGTCACTACTCTAATATCCATTCCACATTCCTTTCTAATATTACCATTCCTCACCTTATCAATCAGTCTCTTTCCGCATATCCTATGCAGTGATCTTATTTCCACAGCATTTTTATTCCAACTTGGAATCATTCAATACATTTCGTCCAAAACTCAAACATCCGATAGTTTTTCTTTGCAAATATTTAACTACTAATAATTTAAAAAAAAAACGAGAAAAATT
This sequence comes from Mystacides longicornis, assembly GCA_963576905.1. Taxonomy (NCBI): domain Eukaryota; kingdom Metazoa; phylum Arthropoda; class Insecta; order Trichoptera; family Leptoceridae; genus Mystacides; species Mystacides longicornis. Next base: position 27,291,940 of record OY756426.1, on the reverse strand, counting down.
TAATATCATCGGTTCATCATTATCATCATTCGAATACAGTAAAACCTCGATATACATGGGCGTATAAGAGGAAAGGGTGATGGTTAAAGTCGAAAGTTCGTTATATGAAAATAAGTAGGTACTGATTTTTTTTAAATAATGTTGTAGGTACATAAGTAGGTAATATTAAGTCACGTCTTGTTGTCTCCCTACGCCTTTTAGTGGGGCCAAAGAGGGAGTATGTTATGTAATGTTTTGTTGTTATATGTAGGAAGGTACACAAGTTTGATATATAAGTGAACAATCCAATCCAAACTCCCTTAAGACCCCACTTAGGGGGATAGGGGGCAACAAGAGCTCTCTATTGCGCTCGATCTTGCGCAACGTTAATGACCTCCTCCCACACCATGTCCAGATTCCTCAGGTCTGCTTCGAAGGAGCACAGTATGAGAGGGTCTTCCTCGTCCTCGGGACCCTGATGGGAGGAAGAAAGCTCCCTCCTCGGCCAACTGTCATTCGGCATCCTTAACACCTTAAACTATACGATATCAAAAAACGTTTGGTATTATATGAAATGGCCGGATGATGCATTACCTACATCTAAATTTTCTTAATATTTATTCGAATTTTTGTTTATGAATTACGGAGGAGAAGATATGTCTAGGGGAAGGAAAAGTAGCGACAACGTCAAAAAATCATCTCAGTCTTATAGAAAATTATGATGTCTATATTAAGCGAGAGCGCTTTCGTTGCGGAGCCAAATTTATTTTAACGGGTTCTTTATCTTCTGTCTGTCTCTTACCAACAAGAGACTTTGGAAAACGGTAGTAGGTACCTATATATTAACTTCATCTAGGTAGGTTTATATGAAAATTCTTCGACATTTTTCCAAGAAATGGCATTGCAATTTGCAACGGTACCAGCAAGCTCTTTCTATGAGAAAAAAAACCGCTTCTTGTGTTTACCACGTAGTTGAATGGCTCATGGCTCAAATATGTACGGCGCGATTATCATCATAGCCACTTAAAATTGTTGACATGCGAAGAGATATGATTTTAAATATGAAAAGCACGTTTTCATTTTTTACTTCATTTTGTTGGATTTATTTCCGTTACATCCAAATTCCGTTAACAAAAGACAGTGATATTGAGGTTTTACTGACCTTAATGATATCAATTTAATTTGCGTTCTTCAATAACTGTACGACAATAATCGAGTGGTCAATGCTTCAGCATCATTAACTCGAGATCGGCTGAACAGATTTTATCGTGTTTAGTTTATTAGATTCATCTCCGCTCCGGATAACAGAATAACTATTAAAAATCGAAAAATGGATGGAAATTTGTATGAAATAATATAATATTAAAGCGTTAAAAACATATTTTAAGCAATTTTTGTATTTTTAAACCAATGAATGAATCTTTTTCTAGTGTTTTAGTTATGCAATTTTTTATATAACTTTTTTATGAGTCAGATGATGAAAATTCAATATAGATATCTAATATAGAAATGGGTGAGTTTTGGTGCTTTTGAAATAACTTATTCATAATATTACAACCACATAACTTTTGATTTTTTACAATGAGTAGTCATGTATGTTAGCTTTGTTAGGTATGTTACCCAGCAATATTTTATTGACTTTAAGGCGGGACAAAGTTCGATGGGTCAGCTAGTTGTAAATATAATATTCAAACTAGGATTTAGCTACCCATCGACATGTGACGCCCATTTCTACGGTTCCTAATAATTATACCTATTACTTAACAATAATTTGTTAATTTAGATTAATCCATGCTATGGATCTTTTGTTTTTCAATTCAAGACGTAATAAAATCGTCGGGTCCGTAGAAAAAATGCCTATGTGACTTTTGTCCATTTTACAGGAGAGCAGTTTAAAGATTCCAATACACATTTTTTGAGATTCCTTCATAACTATTTGAGCAATTTTCTTCAAACTTAAAATTTGTAATAGAAATAAAATTATTTAATATTAAGCATCTTAAAAAATTCCCTAAAGTGTATACTTTTCTAGAAAAATCACATAGGCAGTTATTCTAGGGAAATTTTTCAGCCTATGTGAAGATGTTCCTTTTTTCTACGGACTTCGTCTCGTAAATCTCGTTCCTATGTTACGACGTACCTTTATTCTACGGAAATATTTGTTTATTTGTTCAGTCCTAAGTACAACAATCATCATTTTCTTTAAAATAAACATAAAATATCGTACTTTCAATAATACTCACATTATGATTTGTATATTTTTTATCAAATGCGCATATAAAATAGCAAAAAATATATATGTATTCAAATAAAATGATGCAGCACATAATATACCATATCACTTTTATAAGCATGTTATTTTTTGAAAAATATCAGGTTTTAAATGTGTGTTAATTTTAGAAAAGTCTTCTTCTTCTTTCTTTGGAACCTGGTGATCTGTTGTTTTGTTTAGATAACCCCTTCGCGGATATAGACTACCTAATAGATGGGTTTCTACATTTTCAAAAGGTAAAATATTATAAATAAATAAATATAAATTACTCAATTGTGAGTGGAATTGCAGAAATTAAAAAAAAATATAATAAAGTTAACACGAGAACCATTAAAGATAAAAACGTATCATAAATGGAGGTACTTTATTTCAAGTATATTTTCCTCGATGCTATCCAATGGATATGAATGGTGGAATACCAGTTATGGTACCAGTAATGCTTTCAGGATGTCAAACACAAGTTATTTTTTTATTAATAATACAATAAATAAATATATTGCATTAATTAGGGGCTTATTCATGTTCAAAAAATGTTTCTAGCTATTATCGTTATATATACTTTCAAGTTGTAATTAATATTTTAAATGTATGGAATCTATGTAATTATTCTCTTTCTGTTCATACAGTGTACATATTTGGTCCATTTTATAAGATTTTTTTATTTCTGGTGTTAAGTATCTACTTTATCTGCATATGATTCTGAAAAACATAGGCATTTATATTTAATTACTGAATCTACACCTTTTGCTTTTGGAAAGGGTGATTTGGCACACTGCTTTCAACAGGAATGAGGACTCATGGTGAAAACTATTACCTCATCGTTATGATATTGGAAGGAAAACAATAAAGTATATGACTTAAGTCATAACTCTTTGGAACCTTATTTACTAAAGAATAACGTCATATTAACATCAGCAACACTCTAAATTACGTACTTCTTGTTTCACAAAGCTTTTCCACATGAAATGTCTATTATGATGAATCCTTTTGCATATTTACAAATTTTGTAAGTATTTTATGTTAACAGTAAGGTTTAAATCTATGTTCGCGTAGATAGTTTACAATTGAGATGCAATATATTATCTAAGTACTCTTATTTAATCAGTGATGTGCTTAATTTAGATTTTCTCCTCCATATGATATTTTTATTTTGGTGTTTCTGCACCATTTATGAAAGTTAGCATTTATATGGAAACTATTTTAGTGTTTAGATTTGAATTAATTCTAACTATTATTTGATTCATCAGTCACTGTACAAATTAAACATTTCCAGACTGCTAATACTTCTTATACTTATTCGAATAAAATATGATGTAATTTTTTGATTAAACTGTGTTTTCAACAGGATTTATGTATTTATAGGACCAGTTGTAATTTCACAATATACTCATATTATTTTTCTACTTCTGATGCATTTTTCAAGCCCTAGTTTTAGGTATTGTTTATATTTCAAGCATTTTAAATAGATTTAGCTTTTCGTGGAATGTTTTAAGAAATATTTATTCTAAAATAACATATAAAAAAAAGAAACAAAACGTATAACATTAAATTTAATTAAAATTATTAAAGTAAGTGTCTTAAAAACTACCACGTATTCATACAAATTAGCTTAGGCTTATGTTAGTACCTTTTTATGAACCGTATATATATTCAAATGTATTTAGTAGCTTAATGGCACATATTTACGAAATTTTAGTTGCAGCATCATACGAGTGATTTGTTTCATAAAATATTGTATATAAATTATAAAATATATTAAATGCGTTTGAATTTGTAAAAAAAAGTTTATCTCAATGAAACACCCCACCAATATACAAGTTTTAATATAAAAACATTCTTAAAAATATATATAATAACCGAAATAGTTAGTAGAAAAAAGGTGTATGTTAAAATGTGTCCGTAGAAAAAAGGTCGTTATGAAGATAGGACTATGAAAATGGAAAACAATTCCGTAGAACAAAGGAACATCTACACATTGGGTAGTGGGGTATCCCTAGAAAAACGGGTCATCTGCACTTAGGACATAAAAATTGCAAAAAATATATAATTCTCCAGCGGTAAAAATATTACGATATTTTCAATCAAAACAATGAATACAACTCAAAAAAGGTGGATAACGATGTTTTTAAAAAATACACATTTTAATCATCCTATGTGCACAACGGAAGTTTTTGAATGGAATATTGTTATAATAAATTATAACTTCACAAGTTTTGGTTAAATTTTAATTATTTTAAATAGTTTATAAAATAATGTTTAATTTCTACTTCTCCAATCAATTTTTCACTTGATTCTCATCTGAAGTTAATAATTATCAATACTTTAGTCGGTTTCGCTGAACCAATCCTTTGTACCAAAATAGTATTCATAAGACATTTATAATACAAATTTTGTTTTCTTTTATATCTTAAAATATCACAAGTGTAACTAACATTGTAAACTCTGATAAATATTTAAAAAAATGTGGATACAAAACAAGTTTGCGTTAAAAAGATTCATGAGAAATATATGAGCGTTCGCATCGTATAGACTCCGACGAACAAGTGTGCATGTGTACATGGGTCGTACAGTTATGCATCGTTGGTATGAAAATGAGCACAATAAAACTGCTCAAGTGCACATGTCACTTTTTTCTTCGGAGATTTTTTCACATAGGACGTTTTATAAAAAAATATCTCAGAAACTATTAGCGATAGAAAAAAACTAAAAATACAGTTTTGTAGAGCTTTTAATACTTAATTAAACTGCATTAAAAACTCATTTTCGACCTATGATCACATGGACCTTTTTTCTACGGGCACGGCGAAATGATGGCTGTAGGTAGGTACCCAAAGTTCTCGTCTATACTGCATTAGTTTACTTTTCTGCCACCAGGGTACCGTTTGTGTGTGTAACCGCCCGCTTCACACAACAGAAATAACACACCATTACATAGATGATCATACAATATTGTTGTAAAGTAATCCGGATTTTTTTTTAGAAGCCCGTCTTTAGTGGTGAAATTCATCTAACTGAGTTCATAAATCTTCCCAAATAAAGAAATATTATCCTTAGTAGGTATACATATTATGTGTTCGATGATCGAATATCGAAAGGAATCTGTGTACAAAACGATCGAAGGGTTCAATCATGGAATTGCACCCTGATAAGCGCTTTTTGGCGTGCAATATACCCTTATGTAGGTACCTACCCTGTACGGTTACTAAAAGGGTAAACTACCGCTCATATGGTACTGTGAGCCATTTCTTTGTTTGACGATACTTGCATTGACATTGATTGCATAAGATTGCGCAATGGATGGATCTCTGTATGCAAATGACACATTAACATTATATGCTTATTAATTTTATTATAAAAGCTTTATTACAGCAATTCCTACGCAGGTACAACAAATACATTAATGATGTAATAATGGGTTGTTAATGAATAATGAAAGCTTTTAATAAAAATAAAATATAAATTAAAAATGTTGCATGTTTATTTTGAAAAGATAATAAATTCGCGTTACAGGAAAGTTGCTACTAAACGTCGGCTACGAATATTAAAATTAACATAATTTATTTTAATATTGTTGAATGCTGAAGCGGAGCTATACCTACCTACACATAAATTTCTCGTGTTTGTTTCCGTTTGTATTTAATTAGCATTCCTATACCTATTATTTGTAAAGAACTCCTATCGCTTACGGAACAACGTCAGAGGAAATAAGATTATTGCAATTATTACAAGTGAAAATATATTTGATAATTAAATAAAAACACTAATTAATCTAAGGGCTATACATATAGCTATGCTTTGTTAAATAAAAAAATGTTTTAGAATTCCCGTAAAACGAAGTCATTCGACAATTATTATCAAAATTATATTACCTACTGAATATCCACTCTTAGATAAACCTATACAAGAATACTAAATTAGCAAAGGAAAGTGAGTGCGAAAAACTTAAAAAACCTTAGGTATGTCCTGCAAGATACCAGCTACCCTTTATAGGTACAGCAAAATTAAATACCTGAGGCTTTCCAATTATTATTATTATAGGTACCATAAAAAAGTATGTTCATAAATTAAAATTGAACTTAGGTAGGTACTCCATCTGAGGTATAATTTTTTTTTTTGAAAATATAAAATGAATCTGAGCTCACAAAATGTGGATGAAAAAATATACTTTCGACATCTATAGGGTCGATAAACAAAAACAATGCATAATATTCGAAAATAAAATTGTATCTACTAAGATTCATTCCAAGTTTCCTGTTTGAGGCGGAGAATCATAAGATTAAGACATCAAAAACATGAAAATTTCTACGTCAATAGTACCTAAGTACTGTTTTTGGATACTATTAATTCGAGCCGGGCTGACAATGCTGGGTGTCTAAATTGTACCACAATTTCATAAGACAACGATACAAAACATTATCCTTACAACTTTGTATGTTTTCGAAATGCGGTTTGAAGCATATGAGTGCACTATTCGTTATATTATCTATAATAATAAAGGAAAGTGCCTGACTGACTGACTGATTGACTGACTGACTGACTCATCAACGCACAGCCCAAACGGCTAATCGTAGAGAAGTGAAATTTAAAAATCAGGTAGGTCTCAATACAAAACCTTCCACTAAGAAAGGATTTTTGGAAATTCCACCCCTAAGGGGGTGAAAATAAGGGTTGAATGTTTTTCAAAGTATGCGAATATCTCGGAAACTAGACATGGTACGAACTTGAAATTTGGCATATGAATTCTTCTATAGAAATGAGTGTTAGCGTATTTGGCAATTTTTCCAAAATTTAACTAAAAGGGACGAAAAAGGGCACATATAAAAAGGGATGATTTTTAAGTGCCTCCTAAAAAGTTTAAAACTGGTTTTATCGAAATTTCAAAAAAATGATTTCTTCAGAAAGAGTCAAATTATACTATTTCGTTTTCAAAAGATATCATTAATTAGAGGGTAGGGGGTGAGGGGCACTTTTCCAACGTGTATGTGTGTGTATCCGTCCCCTCTTTATAACTTTTCGCTTGATGCACAGATCCTAAAATTTCAGAAACTATTGAATACTTTAAGCATACAAAATTTGTATATTCATAATTTTGAATTTTTTTTTCAGTCAGGGGTTATCAACCTTTGAATTTTTATTTAATTTTTCCATATATCTCGAAAACCATAAAATCTAGAACCCTAAAATTGTGTATGTATATAGAAAAATACAATATCTAAAATATAATTTAATTAAGAAGTTCCAGCATTTCTCAAACTTTTTTTATAAAGAAAAATATTTTTTTTATGACAAATTTACGAGTTTCAGTGCCTATATTTCAGAATTTTATAAAAATATCGAAAAACGCCGAAACGCTACAACTAGATAATTTATTTTTCTATAAAAAAATACATACATCATAGCAGTACATCTCAAACTTTTCTTAACAATTTTGTAAAAATTTAATTTATTGACGACATCGTTTCATACAATAAACATACATACACCGCGAGCTGGTCCGGTGCAGCGTGTATGAATATATACGTAGGTAGGTATACCCAACCCAACCTACTTTCTCCAATACACGTGACGAAACTATTGCGTAATCTATAATAATAATAATAATATAGTTTTGAACTAGCCGACCCGTCAAACTTCGTCCCGCCTTGGAATATAAATAATATGTTCGAGATTTTATGTATAACTTTAAGTTGATTTCAGTTTAAAGTTATTTAACACAGACGACGACGTGGTCCTTATATTATTGAATTTGAATTAGTATAATGATACAATTCATTATTACCTTTTTAACTACTGTAACCGCTGCATCTGTTATAAAACATATCATTATATTATTTACTATAAGCATTCCGTGAATCGTATCATTCATCAAACAACTGATTCCTGTCAAACGCCTGATTTAATTTCAAAATTAGAAAAAATCTAATAATAATATGGAAGTTTTATTTTTATTCCGTGCAACTTTTTTCTTTCATAAGACCCTTCAGACAAAAGCAAACACGACAAAAAAATGGGCGATATAAGTTCAGCTGTTCTCATAGGGTAAGAAACACGTAGAATGCCGATTCTGACTAGCGCCAACCGGCGAAAAGAATGTTACTATGCATTTGAATGGGGAAACCCACAGAAAAAGCAGGAACCCGCTTCCCGAGATGCCCATTTAAATGCATGGAAACCATAGACAACAATCTTTGAGCTGGTCGGCGCGGATCGTAATCGGCTTTCAACGTGTTCTTACCCATACGATGACCGCGCAAATTAGCGTTCCATTTTTATATAAGAGATAAAAATAATACACTTTCCGTGAATTCAGACAAACACTTTACGTACCTACCTACTTCAATATATTTTTCGTACCATGCATCCTGTACAGCGATTCTGAATTGTTTTTTTTACGATCGACATTAAAATCATTATGTAGGTACCTACCTATTTTAGTAATTTATTATCTCTACTAAAATAATTTACGGTAAGTTCACGAAAAGAATCTGGATTGTATTGCAATTCTTTATGTCTTGATCTGTCAAAATATTTGAAGCCATTTCATAAAAACACTAGGAAAAAAAAAACTATGTGAGTAATCTTGCTTTGAATTTATTGCGTAAACCATGAATAGCAAGTTGATATAATATTATGTTGAAAAAAGGTAAATAGTATTATGAAGTCAATAGGTAAATTATTTTATATCAAATGTAGTAAAAGTGCAAAATATTAAATTTTAAAATTATCTACAAAATCCTCACATCATTTTAGGATAGATCGTAAATAATTGTTTTGAAAACACTGGCAAGTCAATGACCATATCATTTCGTCACTGTATAGTGCGAAAAAATTAACTGTCCACTGGAACGTATAAAAAATAGAGACGAAAGGGATAGCAGTTAGCCGGATATTATGACCTCCTCACACACCATTTCCAGATCCCTCAGCTCTGCTTCGAAGGAGCAGAACACGAGGAAGACCCTCTCGGTATGAGAAGATCTTCTTTATCTTCGGAACCCTTGCGGGAGGAAGAAAAGCGCTCCCCTTAAAATATCGGTGTTTTTATTTTCAAAAATTTATAAAATTCGTAGAATGCTAAAGAAGTCCTTACTAGAGCCCGGCCAGTGCGTAAATTACCATGGGTACAACGCATGAATTATGCTTACGTAGGCGGTATAAACAAATTGGACTGACTCCGTTGCCAGAACGTTATTTTTCCAAAAATCGCGGAAACTATCTGCATCTTCAGCCAGGATGATATATGACGAAACGTTGTTTTATTAAACTTCCCTTACTTACGAAGACCAGCAAAGCTGCTGTTTTCCTCTATATAGTCTAATAGTCTATATAACGAAATATTATATAGAATTACTCTCCATAATTTACCTTATGCTTGATAATCAATTTTCTAAGTTGTAGAATTTATTTTGTGATTATAAGGTGTATTTCTTAAGTGATACTTTAATAAACAAATCAATGAGTTATCCAAACATGTCTCTTTTTACTATTCGGTATCCGGCAGGATATTATTTACGCCGCCGGACAGACCGGATATCGGATAGTTGCCGATATCCGTTTCATCTAATAAAAAATATAAACAGTGGACAGTTAATTTTCTTCCTACTCTACATTGTCGAAAATTCGTTTATAGTCGAACGCCAATTACTTATACCATTAGAATACTGAGGTTGACCACCTCACTTCCTTAAAACTCAACCGGTTAGAAAAGGCACAATGAGCCTCGGACGACTTCGAGCGCAATGGAGAGTTCTTTATGCCTAACCTATTCTCCTGAGTGGGTCCAAGGCCTCCCGTATTATGGGGTGGTTTGGGGGGAACCGCCACGGGCTTGATTTGTGTGCGGCTGGCTTTTTGGCAATCGGGCTAGGGTTTGGCTTTGTGCGGATCGGGTTTGCTGCGGTTTAGTTTCCTCCGGGCTGGCTTGCGGTGAGCGGGGGGGCTTAAAAGGGAGAATATTACGTTATTATAAAAATGGAGACCTACTTTACGTGGTCATCGCATCACGCCTGGAGGCCAAGTCGAAATATTAGCGACAGCTCCAACGTTAACAATTTGTTGTTATTTCCATAGAGATAACGTAAAAACTGTTGTTCAACGTGCGTTAAACAATGCTGTTCCAAATTCCGAGTCAAAAAAATAATTCTGTCAGTTATTCAAAATTAACGTTACCTCAAAATATTTGGAAGTATTACGACGCTGCTATTATATTGAAGACGAAACGCATTTTTTTTTGTTTGGAAACCATTTTCAATTTGGTAACCGTTAACGTTCGGAACGTTAACAGTTTTCACGTTTAACGTTATTTATTTCGACCTGAACGGCTGGACCGATATCGTTTATTCTTTTTATGTCGTGTTTGCTCAGGATAAGATATTTATGAACTAAATTTCGAACCTACGACCAGACAAACAACAACAAATCAACGTGAAAGATATAAATTGAAATGTTAAAAAAACGTCTGTAGCTTGAAAAATTCCCAAAGCAGATAGAAATAAGTGTTTTAAAGATCACTAATTTCATTGCTTTTCGAGACCTGAATATTTTTTTATTCATATCCAGCAATATAAAAATTGATTTCAAATAACGTCATTTGATGGAATAAAAGTTATTCGAGTTATTTTTTGGGATTCTCATAGAACAATGTCAGTCAAGTTAGCGAAATTTTTAAGTTCGCGGGCTGATTCTATTTGTATAAGAAGCACATATTTTTTAAATACAGATTACATAATAACGACAAATATAAATAAAAATATAGTAATTTAATGGAAATTTTAGAATATATATTTAAAAAAAGAAATGTTGATGATGTTTCTTATTATTATTAATTTTGATGCGAATATAATTAATTCTGCATTGTTTAGGAAGAGAAAGCAAATACAGTAACACGTGAGCGAAGCCACGGGTAACTAGCTAGTGAAATATAAGCCAATGAATTGAAATGTTTCTTTTTCAAGCACCACAATTTTAAACTTGCTTAAACTCAATATTATGGAGATCTAACAGAGAATACAAAACATTCTGCCTTTAGTTGTTCACTTTGTATGTAGATATAATGCTTAGAAACCATTGTACGAAATGCTATCAAAATAAAACGAAACTATAAAGGTATCAAAATACATCACATATAGGAAGGTATACATATTCATAGATGAGGATATCCTACTTAGTTCAGAACAAACATGGTTATTCTAAAACAACTGTTTATTCTGCAGTTACGATGCGCCTTTTGCCTTTTCAAGAAGTTTGCTATATGCAAGGATCATCATACCCTTATATAGGTAGGTATCATGTTTTTATATGTAGATCGTCATGTTTTATTTATGGTTAAAGATAACCAGGAAAATGTCTAACATTGAAGGGCTGGTGATGATCTAGAGAGATTAAAGAAGTCTAAACACTACTTCTAGAGTATCCTGAAAATAAAATTAAGTGGTTAATAAGGACGGCTCGCATGGCATGGCATTTAAACGAGATCAATGTTTTTATGAATGATATTCTGTTCAATCGTGGACAATTATTTAAATAAGCACCATGAACCAATTATTGCAATCGCTGAGATTTAAGTAGGTAAAACGAGGAATCCTAAAGATGGATAATGTATAGAGCATGGGTCTATTTTGAATCGGATGTTGCTTACGATGGAAGGTATAAAAGGAATTATATGTGCACTTACTTTAAGTTCAAAAAGCATGATGGTCGACATTGATATCGGGATCGAATTTTTAAGAGTAGTCCCCATGGTCAACAACGCAAGAGTCCAATGGACCCACATCTCAATTAATTGCTTCTAGTCTATTCGAGGTGTTGAGTTTTGATCCAATTTTTGTCAACAATACACAGAATCTGATTTTACTTCAGTTAAATGCAGGTTTTTTACTTTTTTCCTCTTGAACTTTTCCTCTTTTTAGACTTTTATCAGTATAATGCGCAGAACCAGTATCTAAATAGTATGAAAATTACACGTTTCAGTAACCACGTACCACAGATTATAGAAAAATATTATTTGGCAATTTCAAAAAAGAACCTATTCCTGTAACTGACTTAAACATTGCCATCATCAAGTGTCTGGCACGTTGATACATAATTCACCTGCTACTAACATCATACAGCATAATACGTTGTTAACCTATTTAACCATAGGACTGGAAACGTACGATCTACATATTATTGTGTTGATATAAAATGATAATTATATCGCTGCGAAAAATGTACGGTAAACACCTTTTTAAATTATTATGAACTGTTTACTGCTGCCAGCGTTGTAAATTCTAAATGGTTTGTAATTATTTAAATGTAGTAAACTCAAAGCGATGATAATTATATAATACAAGCTTTCCCGACAAACGTTGTCCTGTGGTTCTAGTCCAAAGTGGCCCGTTAGTATGTACATAATGTGCACTGTGCCCCCATAAAACAATACAAAATTAATTCGAATGAGTTAAACTAATAAAATAATAACATTAAAATATTTCTGAAACATCCATATTTCATTCGTATTCAATGCTCTGGCGGGAACAACGTGAGAATAATGCGCTCGCGCACACACCCTAGCTCGCCTATGAAGTAGGTCCCAATACAAATGTGCCCGATAATATTGTTGATTGTGTATGAAAATTTTCTAAAACGCTCTAAACGGTGCAGTGGAGTAAGTGGGATGGGCTACTGTAAGAGCGGCAATCACGTACCTATGCGAGAATGAGAGGGAACTACCCGCGATGGCGTGGGCGCGTCGCAGATAACCGATCCATACTATATATTATATTTTACATAATTTCTTATCCATTTTTTTCAACTTTTTACTAGTTATTCTGTTATCCGGAGCGGAGAAGTATCTAATAAATCGAACATCAGCTGAAGAATCAGTTGAGCCGATCTCGAGTTATAAGTGTTCGCACTAACCCGACATTAATTTATATTAAAGATTTGCCTACAGCCTTTACTCTACCGATTCGATTCGCATATCATATGCCCCTACCACACGCTCCGTCTTACCTGTGGTCTTGCCTGCGCAAGCCTGGCTTGTCAGGTAAGACGGAGCGTGCGGTGTACTGTTTTATACCAACCAGACGCGTGTGTAATTGGGGCAATATTCTTTCAAGATATAAGTAGGTACTTATCTATTAAATGTGCGTACCTACTGCGTAAAAACATGACAAACTTTTCAAAACATTATGTCACATTTTTGTTTATGAAGTAGGTACAGAGAGAGATGTCGAGGCAATAGAGAAATCATGACAATATCAAAGAAATAGCGCAGGTAGTGTTAATCAGAAATAATGCGAAAAGGCGAGTTATCATTTAGGTATATATTATTTGAGGTGGATCTCAATAGAGTCTCTGAAATTTTGGTATGTTTTTCTTAAGTGCTGCTTAAATTCATCAAAAAGCGGGACATTTTAGAGGAATTATGATAATTTCAGTGGAACTGTCAGTTAAATTATACTACTTTTTTGTATAGGTATGTTTTAGCAGAATGTAAGCTATAGGGAATCTGTTACGTTTGTTTTATGTCGAATTATTTAATTTATTTTTCTTTATTTGGTACCAAACTAAACTATCATTATAGTAGTTCTCATTTTACACATGCGACCAATATATTTTACACCAATAAAATCTTTGGTATTTCAGACAGATGATGGTTCGTGAAAAAAAAAAGAAAACTTTAGGATATAAAAATTCACCATAACGTACCATACGGAAGCATCTTTTAAATCCAAAACAAATACAAAAACATCAGAATAAAATTGATATTGTAGAAATCGAGTGGGTCGGTTGCTGAATTCTGAAGGAAATCTATCATTATTATTTACCAAATACAATGAGAGATCATCAATCAAGATCAACCGTATATGAAACATTGGGAAGTAGAAATAACACCGCAAGGTTCTGAGTTAAGTACACGGAAGCATTTACCCACGAATATCTTCTCAAAATGCTTTACGAGAAAGAGTAGGTACACATTTAGCTACAAACTTTCGACTAAAATTTAAGAAAAATACTTCTAGGAAAACAATTTTCCGTTTTACGTGTATTATACATACACAATAACAGGTATAATTGATTTTTTTTATTTTTTTTATCCGTGCTTCAAAGACTATCATGCTAAGGTTTAACCCACTTTTAGTCACTGGTAGGTATGCATGGGATTATGTATTTTTTTAATACAAATTCCTTTAAATTTCAAATTGAATCGTAGTTTACATAGATACCTACCATTTAAAAAATATTATTTGTGAATGGTTACATAATTATGTAGTTTTAAATCATATTATTTTTCGGCTTTTTTAAATACATAGAGGAAACAAATATTGTACTGTTAGCCTATTCTGCTAACATATTTTAATACCCATGGCTATGGCTATTCAGGAGAAAGTCGTTAGTAACCTAAAGTTTCCCCGGAATGAACTGGCAGCCGCAGTGATAAACCAGTACAAAAAGATATTATTTACATCAATTGAAAAGAGATAAGGATCTCTAAATTTTACGGCCCCAGTTGCCTGTTGATACCGAGCGTAGTTAGCGGTTATGACGCCGGCTTCCGTACCGTTTCGTACTAGAGGTCGTGGGTTCGATGTCAGGTGCCAACCATCTTCCTCTTTGCTTTGAATAATTTACTGAATCAAAGACTTTACAATTTGTGTTCACTTTGAGTGAGCGCAGATCATATTTAAAAAAAATCGTAGTCACCCCACTGACCCTCAAACTCATTTAAATCTCGAGCGTCAATCCAAAACCAAACAACATTTTCAAGAGAAATCTAGCACCAGCGCAATGTGACTATAAGGATATTTCTAGTTTTGCGAAAGTCAAATTAGTGTTTTTGAGTTGAAGAATGTCTTTTAACTATATCGACATTATATAATATGAGTTATGGGTTGGGCAAAGGTACCACAAAAAGTTGTTAGGTATGTGTTTCGTCTTAATAATGCACCAAATTAGTATTCGAAACATAGAATCCGGAAAAGAAATGAATAATAAAACCCTGCATACCTACAACGTATACGTATACGTGATCATCATACACAGTATTATAAAATAAATATATAAACCAATTTATTACGAATGTTAGCAAAGAGGGATAAATTTTTCCAAACCTCATACAAATAATATGTAGACCCTTATCCTTTTTTCCCAGCGAAGAGTTATAAGTTTTTGTTTTAAACGATGAGAAATTCAACAACAAACTAGCTTTCCCGACGGACCTTGTCCTGTTTATACTAAATGAATATCACATTCGAATTTGTACAGTGATAAAATAATTACCTATTCATCCAATATTATAATTACGACCGATTCACTTGTTTTAGACGATGTTTACAGGTCAAATTGTGACAATCGCACACAACTGACAGTAACGTCAAAAGTGAATCAAAAATCTAAAATAGAAAAAGTTTATATTGGCACGAAGGTTAAGTACCTACCGTTAAGTTTTATACGATACATTTTCAAATGTTTCGTGGAACCTTTTTTTTACACATTCAAAACAACTTGCTCGTGACAATCAAATGAAATAGGGAATCCTTTTTAAAGAATAAGTATTAAACATTATGAAACAATCATAAAAATATCCAGAATTTGAAATAAAGTATTGTGTATAATCGGTAGCATTTAACTTTGCCGACGCCATGTTGTCGCTCCGTTCTTCAATGTATTGGTTAATCCTTTCGTATTACAAAAAAAAACAAAGGTGCATAGTTATTGTTTAGCGTTTGTGGTGGAAGGACCTTTGTTTGTTGCTTTTAAAAACCGGGTTTTAACCAAATTTTCTTGTGTTTTACAAACACGTCATCATGTTCAAGCAAATTGGGTAAAGGAAGAGCGCTTTGTGGGCAAACGAAGAAGTAATTTTAAATGTTTATGAACATTTTGAAAAGAGCTACAATAGATCTAATAAGGTAAATACATGTACTTCCTATTATTTTATTTAGATATATCTTTGATCTATGATTGTATTTGAATGTTATATATTTTTCATCGTATCATTATATTCCTATCATACATATACCATTCTCGACGGGGTTCGCTTTTATGGTTTGCATTTGGCATTTCTATCTTGCCTTTTGCCTGTCTCAAATTAGAGAGGATCAATTGAATATAGAAAAACAAACATCTCGGACGAAAATTCGCAGCGGCTATATTGTCATATTTTTATAAAAATTGTTCTATTTATTTCAGGTTGTATCCGAAGTTGCAGCTGCTACTGATGTCTCTCTAAGATCTGTTGGAAGTACATATAGTTTCGCTAAGCAAGACAGCGGGTAAAGAAGCAGTAATGAAATCCTCACAAATACAAAACTGAAGGAAAAAAATAGGCACATACATCACATGAACACTATACATTTTATTTAAGTTTGATGACATCGTCTTCAAATCGGAAAATAATGTTACATTGTATCTAATATCACCTCTTCACCCTATACGCAGGGTTCCCCAGACAACGTGGAGTCGGCATTCTAAAATGGATCCGAGTATACTATACATATTACGATGAAGGTATTCGTTAAAACTATTTCCCTGTTGTTATAATATTGTGTTGCCAGACGTTTCTTTCAAATGAAAGATCCATGCCATTAATTCGCTAAAAAGGGTTTTATTTCCCTCAGTTAACAACCACTCATAACGCCATTCCAAAGGGAAGTTCGCAGAATCGTAACATAAGTTTCAGCGAGTAAGTGAATGGCTGTAATTCGCGTGTATATTCGGAGCATTCTTCTTAAAAGCAAGCTAAAAGGAATTCATTATGCTCTCTATTAATTACTGCATCTTAGCGTTATTTTTATGTTCTTCAGCTTTTTATCTTGGGTTAAAAAATTTTATTTTCAAATGTGTTTGCGTAATAAAAATGAGTATTTTACTAAAAAGTATAGATAGAATAAAATACCCCTAATTAAAATGTTTATGCAGTTTTAGCATTGTATGTAATATCCAAAGTGACAACTAAAATATTCATTGCAATTGAAGCTCATTTCTTGTTCGTTTTCTCATAACCTACTGCGGTTCGTGTTTTTAGAGTTGCAAGCTCTGAGCATCAAACGCCTCCAGTCCTCTCTGTTGTCCGTAGCCCGGACCACCGGAAATAGGTCTCCCAATTTAGAGTTCATAATTATTGTTAACATAAACGTGATGCTTAGTCTTACATTTCTTCTTCAACCACTGGGTTCATCGGATTTAAAAGAACATATGTTTTCTGTAAAAAAAAACCCTGGAAAACCTTGAATAAAACAAGTAGGTAGCAAAGTGTATGTATACTCAAGGGATATGTATATATAATATACGTTTATATAATATTCAAGTCTTCATCCCTTAAGGTTTTTAAAAATTGCTTAATAGCTCAGACCAGCCACAGAGTGAAACTTTCGTACCTCATTTTGTGTTATCGTATGTATAACACTGAAATGAAAGTGTTGTATGTAGGTAATAAGGTGTTTTCTGTTGAGTAAATAATATAAGAAAGTAAGCAAGATAACAATAAACTAAACAAAGTAATGCTGCATTTACACGCTTGCCACGGTTTGGCAAACGACCACAAAACACCAACGTATAAACGGGGTGTTTGCCTTGCAGTGTGAGCTTGCCAACGCTTGCGACAAGCGTCGGTTTTTACACAGATCAAACGAATTTGCGGCAAATTTATGAAAATACCGACGCGCACGCCAACGTGTAAACGGCGTCCAAGCGTTTGTGAAGGCTTGGAGCTTGTGGTGGTGTTGGTGCTTGGGGCGAGCGTGTAAGTGTGGCATAAAAGGTAAAGTATACTCCAGTTATTTTAATGTGGCAAGTAGAATAAAAAGAATGCCTGTGAATTAATTTAAACTTTTCTTTCAGATTTCTCTCAAGCGTCTAATAAAAATATTGTTTCCTTCTACCACTTTTCTCCATTGTACGCTTCTCAGTTTTTTATTCATAATTATTGTTATAGTAGTTTATATAAGTTTTTATCATCACAACTACAGTGTATACAATTCTACACATTTAAAACAAACGAAGTAAGACCAAATTACCTAGCATAATAAAAATAAATAATACATATTTTGATATAATACCTATATTATATATTATGTAAATGGAGTTAGATTGTCCTCTTGTCGCACTGATATGAGTCGTAGTTATAAAATTACCTCAGGTATTAAATTTTAATCAATGTTTGCTAAAAAAAAAATAAAAGCCATAAAATGAGACTATTATGTATATTGCAGCATTTTCAATGAATTTATAGCAAGTAATTGTTCCTACACCATATCAAAGAATCTTAACGTATAAGTACACTTATCCTTTCGATTAAATTGATGCGATGTCGCACGTTCGCGGCGAGAGTGAGTACTGCAGCCCGATTCACGGAAAAGTTTAAGTCTAAGTTTAGTTCGAAGTTCGAACGAAGTTCGATTCAAACCCTCCGTGAATAGGTACATAGACTGTAGATAGTCGCCGCCTACAATTATTATTACCAGCAGCCCTATTCACGGAAAAGTTTGAATCGAACTTCGTTCGAACTTCGAACTAAACTTAGACTTAAACTTTTCCGTGAATCGGGCTGCAGGGCCTTAAACGCAGTGAAATGTACCATAATTTGGGTTAATTTGGGGAAGCCAGTTAATTTGTTTAAAAGTTAATCAGTTTTTTAGTGAAACTTCATACGTTTTTCAAAAAGTTAAAAAATTTGCCCTTTTTAATACCTATACAATACAGTTTTCGTTTTTTATTCATACGTACAACTCACTAGAATAATATGAATGAAAAAACACTTGTCTTATACTACACAAATTATTTATTGCAGAGACGCGTTTCGTCCTGTTAGAACATTTTCGATCTCTCGGAATTGAATTACTACACGGTAAACACCAAAAATATTAATCACTAGAATAATGTTACAAGGTTTATCGATAGGACATGATTGTTATGTCCATGCACACCAAGAATCGACATTAGTGACGTACAACTCACTAGAATAATGTTACAAGGTTTATCGATAGGACATGATTGTTATGTCCATGCACACCGAAAATCGACATTAGTAACGTACAACTCACTAGAATAATGTTACAAGGTTTATCGATAGGACATGATTGTTATGTCCATGCACACCAAGAATCGACATTAGTGACGTACAACTCACTAGAATAATGTTACAAGGTTTATCGATAGGACATGATTGTTATGTCCATGCACACCAAGAATTGACAATAGTGACGTACAACTCACTAGACTAATGTTACAAGGTTTATCGATAGGACATGATTGTTATGTCCATGCACACCAAGAATTGACAATAGTGACGTACAACTCACTAGAATAATGTTACAAGGTTTATCGATAGGACATGATTGTTATGTCCATGCACACCAAGAATTGACAATAGTGACGTACAACTCACTAGAATAATGTTACAAGGTTTATCGATAGGACATGATTGTTATGTCCATGCACACCAAGAATTGACAATAGTGACGTACAACTCACTAGAATAATGTTACAAGGTTTATCGATAGGACATGATTGTTATGTCCATGCACACCAAGAATTGACAATAGTGACGTACAACTCACTAGAATAATGTTACAAGGTTTATCGATAGGACATGATTGTTATGTCCATGCACACCAAGAATTGACAATAGTGACGTACAACTCACTAGAATAATGTTACAAGGTTTATCGATAGGACATGATTGTTATGTCCATGCACACCAAGAATCGACATTAGTGACGTTCAAAAAGTTTTATGGTTTATTAAAAAAAAAGAAGAACATTCCATTGCCCCAAACAACTTTGTTCAAGAACTGAGAAGCAAGGAGCCAGCTCTGCTGTTCGATACAAAAATGCCAATGAGAATAAGTGATATAAGTAAAGCCCGCCATGACATGTATTGTTCTGAATTTTTGGACGTTAAAATAAACATATTTTGGACAATAAAATGGGCTTGATAGAGGGGTAAACCAATGTACAACAGTTTTGGTAAACATTTGAACCAAAACTCTTGTACATTGGTAAACATTTTTACCTTTTCGCAAAGATTATTAATTGGGGAAGTTTTTCCTGTGGTTTTTACGCCAAGTATATTATACTTTTTTGGAGTAACTAGCTTAGAAAAATCGAAATTAAAACATAAAAAAAACTGACTTGTGATTTAAAAACGTCATATTTATGAGGATTTTGGAATTTTCTTCTTGATTTTTTACTTCAACCATTCTTTTATTCTTTAACTATTAGAAACATTTATTTTTACTTTCCGAAATGAAGTACTTTGTTCACAATTTTGATTTTTATGTCAAAGGGTGAAAATTGAAAAAAAAAAACTCTAAAAAGTTAAATAACTCGAAAACCACTGGTATTTTATCCCTGATTAATGGTAACAAAATTGTTGCAAATTTTCTCTAGTATAACCCCTTACAAGGAATGTATTGAATTACCAGTCACCCTGTATATTGTACCTATATGAAAAGTTTTGTAATTTAATAATAAAATATTTAAAATAGAAGAAGAATTCTAAGGAATAATGCATCAGATAAATGGATATCCAAGCTGAATAATGCGATACAAAAATAATAAAAATGGAAAACCCAACACGCTGAATAATATAAAAAAAATATTCTTTTTGCTTGAATTCAATTCAACCAACTGCGAGATCCGTGTCTTTATTCTTTATTCTGTTCATTTTTCCAAGAAAAAGACTACGCGAACAATCAGTTGCGTACTGCTGGGAAATATCAGTGGAAGAATTCTAAAGAAAAACTTTCGTGTACATATGATATATTTTTATTTTATATCTTCATCATTTCTGTTGTAATGGTTTGATAGAGGTTGTCAACATTTTTATAGGTTATAAAGAGAGGATCTAAAATAATCATAATATCACTTGAAGATAGAATAACAGAACCAGTTGAAAAAAATATATATTTTTTTTTATATCATATCGTATATCATCTATCAAAAAAAATATAATATCGTCTGTAACACACAAGAAAATTCACGACCTCAAACACCTGCGCCACGACATTAATTATAAAATAATATAAACTAATCTGGACCCATATGAGACCCTTGAGAGCTCCACTTGTGGAATCAATACCTCTCGCACATTTCCCGCAACCCTAACCATAAGGTTCCTGCTAGTTAAATAACTTTCGAACCATGAAATCATCTGATCAGTAAGATATGTATATATATATATATATATATATATAATTTGAAAAGCTTATCAATTAAAACGTTATGTGGTACTCTATCAAAAGCCTTGCTCAGGTCGGCGTATAAAGCATCAACCTATTTAAGCCGGAGAAGGCATTCAAAATTTAGTCATCGTAAATGAAAAAATTACTCTGGCTAGCAACTAAATGATTAAAATGTACATACATACCTAGTGCCTTTCTTTAAAAACATTAAAAATGTTTAAAAAGGAAAAAAAAGGTTTCCGACCTCTGAGTTAGTAAGAGTATGTCCACTCAATAATAATATGGTAACATGATATCTCTATTAGAACTTCTAAGAACTAAGTTATACCGCAGACAACCAGGGGTAACTAACCATTTTTATGCATTTGATTGTGCTGGAAATGTAGTAATAACTGTGAAACCAACCATATATGATTTCTATTATTATTTTTACTATTTTTACATTTTCTTGTTGTAGTTATGTTATTTAATAAGAATAGAATATAAAAATACATGATAATGGAATCAGAAAATATCAAACATTCTGAATAGTTTCAGTTTTTTAATGCAAAAATAATAATTGATGCCCAAAATAACATTAATATAATAGACGAGTCTTGATATTACTGTTTTTTTTAATGAGTTCACTCACAGTGAACACAAATTCATTCTATAAGAAATGAAAAAACAAGTTTAAATTTTGTAATACCACGTTTTATTTTTAACTAGCTTTCCCGACAGACGTTGTCCTGTGGACCCTTTGGTCCTAACCAGAGGCGGCCCGTTCATTGTGCACTGCGCCTCCAGAAACAAAAATAAATTAATTAATAATAACATTTAAATATTAATTCTAAAAAGTCCATATTTCATTCGTATTCAAAGCTCAGACGGGATCAACGCGAGAATATAAATTATCTATTATTTTTTATTATCATTGGCATTCCATCCGCAATCGGATGATCTCGTGCCACTAACAAATCAAAAAAATATCACATTAAAAAATCAACAAACATGCGCGTAATTTGGTTGCCTTTGTATGAAAAATTTCTAAAACGCCCGAAACGGTGGAGTAAGTGAGTGCAGGTGTAGAAGACAATAGTTTTGTTGTTAATTTTTTTCAAAGATGGCGTCACATGTAATTCGATCCATACTAACTTTAATATTATAATAATAATAAAAACTTGCCTTGAAATATGGTATACTCGATTTTGAAGTACCTTATTATAGGTACACCCCAATTTCGGTAATGCAAAACAATAATACAAAGTTATATTGGGATATACCAATACAGACTGACCGAACGATTAACGCAAATCGTCCGGACATTGTATTGGTTGATCGTAGGAACGGGATAACGTATCTCGTGGATGTCACTGTACCGTATGACGAAAATTTGAAAAAAGCCGAGCAAGACAAGATAATTAAATATCTTGATCTTGCTCACGAAATCAAGGATATGTGGCATACACCAACCACACACATAATACCTATAGTGATATCGACGAATGGAGTTATTCCTAAGTCTCTTAAAGACAATCTAGGGAAACTTGGCATCTGTTGTGGTCTCAGATATGCCATCCAAAAGGCAGTTCTGTTGTCCTCATGTAGGATGTTAAGAAGGTTCCTTTCTCTGTAGTTCGAAGATCTCTCATGATTACATTACATCGTGATGTATCATGAGAGATAATACCGATATTTTTATATTCAGTATATAGCATTGTATTTAATTTTAATTTATTTTTATTATTTTTTTTTACAATGATGTATACTTCATATGATATATTGTGATTTAATGAATAAATGATTTGAAATAATAATAATATGACAATTTATATAGCGCCGTTTAGTGCATTGCACTTCAAGGGCACTGTACATACAATATTTAATATCACCCAGTAGGCTCGTCAAAGAATTTTAAAATTATAGTCAATAATCCCTTTACCAGTCCGTCAACAAAAAATAAAATTAATAAAAACATCACAGTTGTGCTCATAGATAATTGTCCCGTTCCTATGTCGATGTTTGACCAGACCCGTAGTATTGAGCAAACAGATGAGTCTTTAGGCCCCCCCTGAACGCCTCCAAACTCTGCACTTGTCGGATAGCTAGGGATAGAGCATTCCAGAGGCTAGGTCCAGCCACACAAAAGGCACGATCACCATAGCGTGTCAGGACCCCCCTCCGGGGCTCCTCCAATTCATGAGGAAGACTCCCAGCAGACCTCAGTGTCAATCGTCTTGAGGTGATAGCTCTGGGATTGCACATTTCATTTATGTACTTAGGTGCATCCCCACATATGGCCCTGTACACCATTACACAGACCTTGAATTGTATTCTGGCAACAATTGGTAACCAGTGAAGATCCTTGAGCAATGGTGTTATTCGACAGTACTTATCTTGACACATGATTAATCTAGCAGAGGCGTTCAAAAGTGACTGCAAGCGACCCAACTGCACACCCGGAAGGCCACAATATATTGCATTACAGTAGTCTATCTTTGAAATGACGAATGAATTCACAAGTGTTTTAACTGCTTCTATAGGTAAGGCGCGTCTAATATGCTTTAGCTGTCTCAGACAAAAGAAACCATCCCTCACCACACTACTGATCTGGTCATTCATCGAGAGGCAAGTATCCAGTTTATAGGTATTTTATATTATTTCTTATCCATTTTTCAACTTTTTATTCGTTATTCTGTTATCCGGAGCGGAGAAGAATCCAATAAATCACACATCGGAAGAATCTGTTGAGCCAATCTCGAGTTATAAGTGTTCGCACTAACCTGACTTTAATTTATATTAGAGATAACCATTTTGTTTTAAATAATTGAATATTCCCTTATGTAAAAATGTCGCGTCTTTTTGTTTATACCTATAATCCTTTCTCTGTATAAGCGTTTTTAATTACTATTTACCTTAATTTTAATTGTTCTCTTCATATACCTACTCATTTTTATGTATTTATATGTATACTTGTGTTAATGTCAAATTTGTATTTAGTCTTACTCCATATGAGGAAGAAAGCAGTCGTTTTCGAAAACCGGTCAATGGTTATTCTCTTTGAATCTTTTACAGTGAGCTACTTAAAGCTTGTGTCGTGAAAGAGGAAGGTGGTCGGCACCTAGCATCGAACCCACGACCTCCGGACGAAACCGCTAGTCTACCAACCATTTCCAGCATCTTTTTCATTAAAAATACTACCTATTAACATATGCAAAAAAAATTAACTAATGCTTAATCGAGTTTGCGAATACGAAAGAAAACAGGCAGGTAGTAAGAAAATAGATAGGTAAAATGATAGGGGATGATCCGTGAAAATACTTTTAATGATCGTATCATGTAAACTAACCCGCAGTTAAATACCCTTAGAAGGTTGTATGAAATCCGAGCCTTGAAGAAGGACTTCTTTAACTAAGCACACCAAGCTGTTAGTATGTTAATGTAGGGAATTTCGTTATGCCGCTACAAGGACGGATATCGTGTTGACACATTAATCTTGACAAAGCACGTTCCCTCTCCAACACTAAATCTTTCCCGTACTTAATGGTGATGTTCATAATATTTCTTCTTGTTGAGTTTCATAAAACAGCGTCATAATAATACGATATAATAATAATAGCAACCGTAATTTTAACGTAAAAAAAACATAACCACTCACCTTAGACCAGGGATGCTGGTAACTTGGGAATCATCCCCCGTGACCCAAGTGACTTGTGGGGGAGGGAAACCGTGAGCCGAGCAAGAAGCGCTCGCCCCGGTGTTGTTGCTGAATACCATCTTTTGAGGAGGTTCTTGAAGGAAAACTGGACCATGCTGTTGCCCGATACATTCTGGAAAACATAAAAACGTATAGTTAAGTAAATTTAGATTAGGTTGAATAATTTTAATAATATTTTTTAATTAATAGTTTTATTATTAAAAATTGTAAATGGCGACTGGTAATTTGACCTAATCCCTGTAAGCAGTCATACCAGAGCTAATAGGTATGCAATATTTTCATTCTCATTAACTAGGAACTAACTAATCTTTTAGATCCAAACCTGTTGAAGAATTGATGAAATTGACAAAACCTTTTCGGAAAGCATATGAATATGGAAAAAATCTTCCGTGTGCTTTTACACAAGTGTCATACATTTTTTTGAAGGAATAATATACCTAAGTAGGTACACTATTATTCGGGTAATAATGAGTTTATCTTTGTATGTATGATCGAAATTTTTATTATCGATTTAGAGTCCGACAGTAGGTACAAAAAATTTTTGAAGGCTGAAATCACCGATCAAAGTATTAGGTTTAGCATTATTATAATGTTCACAATGGCGTTGTTATTTCAATAGAGTTGAAACTGTAGCGGCATTTTCTTCCTACGTTGAAACGAGCATTAGAAGTAATCCCATGTGATATTCACAGATAACGTTTTGCATTGAGTTGCGCACCGTTTGAGGGGATTTCGGATTTATCGGTGATCAGGTACATAGGTACGTAGACGTCACATTGCTGTAATAAGCAGCATACTTTGGAAATATTAAAGAGATTGACATTCTTTGTACCTACGCATAATCGGATTGTTACTTACTTACTTTCCGTATCCAGAACACCATCAAATCTGTAATCCCCAGTATTCGGCCACCCGAATACCACTATCGGATTATTAAAAAGGTACCTATAATTATATGAACTAATTAATCAATTAAAATTTATATTTGAAAGACATACCTAGATACTATTTTGAAGTAGGTACATAATATCATAAAAATCCCATAAGCTTAGATAGGTACCTACCGGTTTCTGGAATTGTTAAAATCAAATAAGTTGGTATGCCTACACAACTATATGTCACCTGACCAAAGCCCAGACACAAAGTCTCAGGTTTCGAAATGAAGTGCCTCGGGAGAATTTTGGGTGTTAGATGGTACCACCGCATCACGAACGACGCTATACGTCCGCGCACCCAGCGTGAGCCCATCACCTCTACCATTTAGGGGAGGAGATGGACTTGGCTGGGACGTGTGTTAAGGATGCCGAATGGCAGTTGGCCGGGGAGTACGCTTTTCTTCCTCCCATGCATCAGGGTCCCGAAGACAAGGAAGACCCTGTCATACTGTGCTCCGCTCCTTCGAAGCAGAGCTGAGGAATCCGGACATGGTGTGGGAGGAGGTCATAAACATTGCGCAAGATCGAGCGCAATGGAGAGCTCTTGTCGCCTCCCTATGTCCCTTAGTGGGGCGTTAAGGGAGTTTGGATTTGGAAACAACTCTCTTAAAATTGAGGTATCTTAGTGAATTTTTCAACAAAAGATTAATTGGTCTGCAATGAGATGACGAAATCTAGATACTGCGCTTATACTCTAAGGCAAAATATTGATATGTAAGTAAAGACGAAGATTAATTTAAAAGCTAAACTTTGAATAAGACTAAGATAGGATTTTCAAGCACCATAAGGTGCTTCAGGTATCCCCTAGATTCCATTATTAGACTTCTGGAAACTACCTCAAAGGACATTCTCTTTAAATGTGTGGAAATATGCAAGGCGTGTCATCGTTCTGCAGATGGTGGATAATGCTTTCTAAATATATTATCTAAGTGTAAATTTTCTACAAACAAAACTTATGCAATACATTTGGTATAGAGATTGTCTGTGGAATAGCTTGCAGCATCGTTAAATAATCAGAAAGAGACGCACAGAGAGAGAGAATAGTCCACCAAATCCTCGTATACGGGACCAACTCATTACCATATAAACAGCATGGCAAACTGGGCTCAAAGGACACAATACAGTTGCACCGTCTATTGTGTTATACGGAATATTAAACGCAAGCACTTTGTAACGGGGGTTAACTACTCTCAACTTTATTATAAAAATTATCCATTCAGTGGAATATGCTTTGCACAAAGTGTCTCGCATCCCACTTACAAGCAAGCCATTTTGAACTTTTTGTATATATTGTCGGGTTGAATAAATTTTTTTTAATGTATTTCGGAAGGTCTTCTTGACCTGTTATGTCATTAGGTACCTACGTACCAAAGTACAGTAGGTACTATTATTTCTGAAAAGTACCCACTGCATTTTTGTATTACCTTTAAAAAACACTTAGGATTTGTCAATATTTTTCTCTTTCGGCCATCTTGCGTCCGTTTTTCAGAATGGAACAACAAATTGTCGCCATCTTTCTTGTTTGGGCCATTTGAACCCAGCCGAAACTACAGCAAGCCAAGATGTCATCACTACATCAGCTCATCATTAGCCTGTATTAGTATTTCTAGCCGTATTTTCTCTTTACTCTTTATGACATCAAATGGATCGGTGACATTAATTTTAAATATTTCACGCATTTTCGAAATGTTCGCGCATATTATTCTTGTTTTCAAAATAGACTGGTGAATCTGAGACCAGAAAAGACGGTGGAATAAGAGACGATCAAATTTGAATTTAAAAAGGGTCACAAAAACAAACAGCGCGGTTAGCAAAATAAGGCAGTAAAACGAAAACAGAAAGGAGAGATTTGGTCGTACGTCGAACGGGACCAGACCGTGATCGTAAAATTTTTCATAGTTTTGAGGTTTGCAAGGAAACAAGATGGAGCGCGCATAATATCGTAAGAATAATATTAGGATGAAAAACAAGCGAAGGTTACGACGAAACACACCTGTGAGAAATTACGTAAACTCTTTAAGGTACCTCCATGTAAAAATATGGTACAGTAACGATGTAATCAGTGTAGTTATACCTACATGAAAAAAAACCAATAAATCAACATAATACCTAATATAGAATCAACCATAAGATTTCAATCATTAAATCGAATACTAAGTGTTCGATTGTAAGAGGATTTTTTTTTATAAAATTAACTAGTGCGGCCTTACAACTATCTTCTACTGCTGTTTCAAATGCTGGCTTAGTATGATCACATTTTCACACACACTTTCGTTACTATTAAACTGAAGGCATTCATATCCTCACTTTGATCTTCGCCAACAGGAAAAGAAGCCATTTTATATTCTATTTAACCTTCGCTGCAAATTAAAAGAAATCAGATATATTAAAAGAAATTGAAAAGATTTGTTTCTCATAAGTCATCGATTGAACAATAACACATAAGTTCACAAGATTGAATTCATTATATTATTATTTGTTATGGAGCAGGTAATTGCGAGCATCTATGGGGAGATGGAGATCTTGACCGATAAAAATCCATTGAGCGAGGCAGTGAAAGGTTTAATATCACCTTAAAACACCCACAGTTGTTCAATGGCCGTCTGTTTCGTAAAGTATGTATATTTAAAGTTTGTAGGTATGTGAAAGTTAGAGTAGTTGAATTTAAAGAAACACAGTTGAACTAACCTTTTTATGTTTTACACGTCACTTGACAATGTATGTTTGAGTTAGATGGAAGCGCTTGAGATTCATTTAAAAAATGTGATAGTGAAACTGTGTTTCTATAAGTTCATAAGTTCAATAAATGTCGTCGAAAACTTTTGAAATATGTTGAAAGTGGGTGATAAAAAAGGATTCCTAATTATTGTGAACACTATATTAGGTATAATGAAAACTTTTAAGTGTTTAAAAACAAATTAAATAACTTTAGCCACATAGGTGGTGTCATAAAAGTCACATCCAGTTGGAATGAAACATCTGTATGGTATTATAGTATTATTACTTCTCGGAGTAAGTTGGTGTTGTACATAATCAGGAGAAGTCTTAAAACATTTAGAATGATTTAATGGTGCACATGGAGAGGAGATATGCTGAAAATTTATTTCACTGCGCGTTCTATCTTCATAATCCAGAAGGATGCTCCAGATAGCAACGCAGTACCTAATGGATTCTATAGGTAGGGAAAGCCCGAAAAGACCTCATATTTTAGGGATATTATTTCACCTTAGAGGAAGGTTAATGTTATATACAATACAATCGTATTTGGATTATGTAAGGCTGGGTTGAAGCATTAGTTTAGTTAGACCGTGAAGTATGAAATTGTATTTGAAAATTTATCAAAATAACCATGACATGACAGATCGAACCGACAGACGCAAAACAATTTTCACTCACTGGCCTGCATAAAAACCAAGCGTTAAGAGGATCAAAAAGAAATTGATTCAGAGAAGGGTCTTAGGTAATCTTGAAGTGGATGGGCGACTAGCGGTTACGTACTGTTTCGTTCGGAGGTCGTGGGGATCCCAGGTGCCGACCATCTTCCTCTTTCACGACACAAGCGTTAATTAGCTTACTGTGAAAGAGTCAAAGAGTGTATTTGTGTTCACTTTGTGTGAGCACAGATTCATAAAAAAACACAGGTATTTTGGCTCCGGAACAAACCTAACTGAACAGATTTAGAAACAACTGAGGCGTTTTTCAGACTAACACGGGACAGAATTAGCGACAACGTGAATAGTGGCAAACAATCATTATTATTGCTTGCAACTATAAACTGAACGACAGAAGATTTCAAAGGAAAACATTCAAACCATATGATTGAATACTATTTAATTCAGGAAGAATTTCATCTACACACATTTCGCTATTTGAAATATTATTTTTCTATAACAAACGAGCCGCATCAATCACAGCACAATGAACTCTTGAAATGTTTGATTATAATACAATATATTTTACTATCCGTTTTATTATTGATGGATAAAGCAAAGTGATTCTACGCAATTTATCCGAACGCGCACATAAAAGAGTTATTAATAATTCTAGCAGCCCCCTTTGATTCGTATTTGTCTGCGAAACTACAAAAGGCCTAAAGAATAAGCCGGGAGCCGCCATATCTAGTGTGTAATTTATTACGATTTTGAGATCAATCATTTTTAATGGCGCCAAAAACATATTCATAAAAATGGGCGAGCCATATATTTTTATGAGGTCAGAAAAACTATAAATTTGCCAATTATTGACAGTTGAGTTTAGTCATCATCATCTTTTCCTTTATTGTCCTTAATAATTTCACGGATCATCTGTTTCCATTTTTACCACATAGTAAGTTTGGATCCTTTTGTAATCATGTATTTTTTTCTCTCCTTTAATTTTCTGCTCCATCTGATGTTGACGGTCACAAGCGAATATATTATTTGTCGAAACTAGGCCTGTCTTAGTAATTCTGTACGATCCAGCAATGTCTAAGATTTTTGGGTCATAAAGCTCTTTAGGCCCCATATCTAGACTATTCTTTCACTATCCTCTATTTTTTTATTTCGTTGAATATGGCTGAATGTTGCCACTTTTCTTCTTTTGACAGTGGGCAAAAGCTGTCTCTAATTCAAAATCTTCTAATCAACAATCTTAAAGAATGTGCCATTGGATTAAACAAAACTACTTAGCTTTTATTCCCTTATATTATATTCATCTTCTTATTTTGCCCTAACAGGTTTCCCCGACGCTGGCAATCACTTCCTTCAAGGCCTCTCTATTTCTTGCTGCCCGGAACAACTCCTGCGCTCGTCCTATTCCGGTCCAATCACGCACATAACGCAACCAAGAGATCTGCCGTCTACCAGGTCCACGCTGTCCATAACGTATCCTTATATTGTGTAAAGCCTAAATATTTCATCGAAAATGAATTATACAAATTTATAAAGAAAACAAACATTGCAGTATTACAAACTTTTCAGTATTACTATAATAATAGCAATACAGCAAAGTTTTTATTTTACCCATCACGCCGTTTCCCGATGGGGGTAGGCAGAGAGTACGGAATTTCATTCTTTCCTATCCAAACAAACCTCTTTCGCATCTTCCAAACGCATAAAATTCCGCATAAATGCTCTTCTATTCCTTTTACTCCTGATTTGGCCCTCTTGTAAGACGGCACCGATATGGTCGGACCATGTCATTCGAGGTCGGCCTCATCTGCGTACACCCATTCTTTAAGATTTATACATCCTTTTACTCATTCATCAAACCATCTTGGTTTATTCACTTTCATTCTAGTCACTACGCTCCACTCCATATTCCTTTCTAAAATTATCATTCCTCACCTTATCAATCAGTCTCTTTCCGCATATCCTACGCATCAGTGATCTCATTTCCACAGCATTTATTCCAACTTCCGCATTTTTCGTCTATGTCCAAGTTTCACTCCCATACATCTTGGATGGTATCAGGATTGCATTATGCATCAATTTCTTAAATTTAACAGATACGTTCTTATTTCTCATTAGAGGTCTTAGTGCACCGTCAACCCTTCTACCGGCCAGTTTCCATCTCTGCTAAATAGACTACCTAAACAGACATACTCATCCACTTGTTCCAAGTTATTATCATTCACTTTCACACAACATTGCGTGAAAGAGAAGATTTAAGAACGCAATGTTGTGCAAAGTTTGTTTTCTTTATAATTTGGTATAATGACTAAGTACCTACTTATTATAAAGTTACAAATAATGTGTTTGAAAAAAATGATTTTTTTAAATTAATGAAGGGTAGACAAATCATAAAATTAATAAATAACAAATTTTTATTTATTTATTTATTTAATTATTTATTTAACAATTATTTTATAAGTACAAACATTTTTAATCAGCTACAAAAATGTTGCCCAAATAGGCTAAGCCTGTGCTAGGGCAAACTTGAAAAAGCTTATAAAATATATTCTTATTACAAAATGCATATACAAAAAAAGACACAACATACTATCTCTCTCTCTCTCACAATCATACACAACCACTTCACAACCTCATTCACTCACATTCACACATAGGCAAAACTACTTTATAGAAAACAACCACTCTACACACAAATAAGGCAGACACTCAATAAATAATACAACCATACTCTAAACTTCGATACTAGACACTCCCTCCAAGCATATCATGCAAGGACATGACCGACAAACCAAGAACATAGCCAGAAACTCTCTGCCCGAGAATACAAGGGTCAGTTATCTCACGTATGCTCTCAGGCAGGCAGTTGAATGTTCTAGGCGCAACGTATGAGAATTGTCGCTGTCCAAACGCTGTATTTTTAAAAGGTGCCTCACAATAAAAAGATAAAATTCTTCTGGTGACTCTACTCTGTTGGGATCTCTCGTGTCCGACACGAGACTTGATGAAATATACTTGATGAAAATACCTTTCATAAACGTGAAAATAATTAACGTAACATTCCCTACTCAAGAAAGGTCAGATAAAAGAAGTGTATGGGATGGATATAATCGATGAGGGACTAGTTTTGCCTACACTTTAAGGATGACGAAATTATGGCCAAAAAGTGCATAGGTATGATAATTTTTGTCTAAGTTTAATATTTTGGAACTCTCAAACGATCGAGTGACTGATTAATCCCTTGAAAACAAGTAGAATAATTTTAGTTTGTTACACAAATTCATTGCTTTATGCTGACTTGCAAAGACAATAACTCCTTTACGAGGAGAGAAGCTAAAAGGCGTATATTGCCTTTTCAGCTTTTAATACAACCGTTTCAGCGAGATCCGAAGCGTAAAGCTATTCTTTAGAAGGAGTTTTATGTCATTTTACAAATTGTTCCCTACACGCGGTTTGTTTCCACCGAGACTGTTATAGGAATGGAATTAGGTTATGAAGCTGCTGGAAGGAAACCAATTTGTAAGCGTCGATATTACAAAGACATTAACCACTAGCAAGCTAGCAGTATCAAAAAGATATATATTTGCAATTTTCAAATAATACAATATATTGTTTAAAAAGAACATACTTCAAAACTGAAAATGATGAAAACCACGAAACTTTTTTAAACTACGTTCCTCAAATGTTAGGACAATGGCTGATAGATTTTTATTTTAATTAAATAAATATAATGGTATTTCTGCAAACTCCGCTTGCAAACACAGATATACTTTAGTATTATTCGCTGTATCAAACTGTAAATCATACAAAGCTTTGTCCCATTTTTAGTTGGTATCTTGCTGTTTTTCGATGATTAAAAATTTAGGTATTCTACGAATGCAATATGCTTTTTTAGAAAAGTGAACCCGATATAATATAACGGTTGTAATACATAGTAAAATTTAATTTGATATGATTGGGCGTCTTGTTTAGTGCGGTATCCAAGCTTCGCGCAATGATGCTACGGATACGGCTTGCACTTTCTCTCTTGCACTTTCATCATTACTGATGCCGGCAATGAAAGGGAAAAACAATAAACATAGCATGTCTTGTTTTGTACTTGTCTCAAGAAATCTGCGTTGGTTATGTTATGGACGCTTTTGTTTTCCAAAAAAAAAATAACATTAGGTGTAAATGTTGTAATGAAAGCCAGGAGTTTTTGTGAATAGGCTTAAGAAGGTTATGAGTAAGCTACACAGAAAAAAGAAAAAAACATTTTTGTGACATAATAAATTAAGGACATCGTTGTGTTGGATCTTGAACAAAATGATAAATAGCTCAAGAAAGCTGCGAGAGTTTGGGGTTAACGTTTGTATTTTTGTTTGAAAAAAGAAAACAACACTAGGTAGGTACTTGATCTTCCTATCTACGTAATAAATGACTTGATGGTTGTTGATGGTTGAATTTTTCGGAAATGGTTGCCACGGAACATTTTTAATCGATATTTTTAAACTTTGCCTAACTAAGAATAAGAATAACATTAGGTATATATCTAAGAATAAAAAATAGATATACTTATATACGTACTAGCTAATAGGTACCCGATTTGCTTTACGTTGTTGATTCGGATTGCCAGGCTTGATTGGTAGGTAATTAAACAGGTTCTAGTCTAACTTTTCATTGCTTAAGATACCTCTCTATGTAACTGTCATACACACAGAAAAAAAAGAATCATACTTTCATAATTCATAAAAAAGAGAAAAATATGCATAGCTTTTAATGTTTAGAAAAAAGAACGATGAAAACTAATTATAGTCTGCAACTCTCATGGAAAAAAAGCTGCTAACCTAGGGTAGCCCAGAACTCATAGTATATAACAGCCTTTTCGTGTAAAACATATATTTGCATAAAAAATCATAATTTTACGATTAAAATGAATTTATCCTTGGACTTATTATAGAAACTTTAAAATGATATCGACTATTGGAACTTTTTATTAACTGCTTTAGTACTACATAATATTCAATATTAATCGGTACTTTAAGGGGGACCCACTGAAGTTACGAACCTCAAATTTTACGTGCATGTGTAGGATCATAAGAACAACCCGTATACCAAATTTTATGAAAATCGTTTTTTTTTCTTTTTTAGCCCTTTTCCTAGAACAAGTGAAATTTTCTTTGGATATTTTAAGATGGTTCCCCTGAAGGTACAGATCTCAACATTTTACTGACTCATCTACATCGAGGGGCTAACCGTTCTGCCAAATTTCAATCAAATCGGATAAGAATTACTATGAGTTATGGGTGCGCACACATTTTTGGCGTACGCGTACGAGTACGCGGAAATTAAAAAAAAAATTGTGCATTTTTGGAATCTACACCCTCGAAAACGTCGAGAAAATTAATTTCAGCGAAAACTTTTTTTTTTTAAATCCGATCACAAGACTCATGTCTATTCCATATACTATGAGTAAAAACAGTCTGCGTATGCTACATTCAATAAAAGGAAAAAAAATACTTCAATAATATGATAGGATCCTCCGTAAATAATAATATGCAAGTTTTATTGAACTATTTTACTCTCACATGGTTTGAGACTTGACTATATTAGCACCCTCTATGTCTGTAATTGTACAAACTTTATGTGAAATCAATAATTAATTTATAAAGGGAGCTGTAAATCTCAAAAAATGCACTTCTCAATATTTTCATTAAAATGTTTATTAAATGTTTAATATGGTTTGAACTATTTTTTTTTATTTTAAATCAATCTTCCAATCTTTTTGATATATTTTAATCGAGTAATACTTCGGTTCTGTGCAACAGTTAGATGAGTAATTTTGTTTTCAAAATATGGCTATCTGTGTTTACTGGGATGTTACTAGGAAGATTCTACAAAAAATAGATTTTTTTTTAAATTGCTTTAAAAATATTACAGTAAATAATGCATTAAACTGAGTTTACAAACACTCTGAGAGATTTTGCATTAGAAAATAAAATGAGACTTACCCGAAAATGTCAGGAGTATAAGAAAGATCAACTTATCAAGGATGTCCATTTCTCCCACCTTGTAGACGCAGGGCTCTTCAATATCTTCTCTCACTCACTACATATTTCACTATCATTACAGTATCTCACTTCACTTCCGATGCCCCCCTCTTCCCTTATCTCTTCTCTTTAATCTGATCGTATTGTGGAATCACTCACGATTTTTCACATTGCCAGCTCCTGGTAATGTCACATTTTTTGTTAACAACGAACCATAAAGCGAGAGAGAACTCGAAATTATTTTCTAACTAGCTGATACCCGTCTTGATTTACGATTTTGATGCACATGCCCAGAAGCAGGATAATTTAAGCTACATTTAATTTAGTTAAGTGATATATCAAATTTCGAAAATGGAGAAATATAGCCATGAAAATGTGTATAAAATATGATGCTTAACATTTAAATTAATTCAGAGGTAGGTACTGGGGAGAGTTGACTGCAACAGAGCGTTGCTGAAAAATATTAAAGTCTGCAAGGTTTCATATTTGGGGCATATTATGCGTGGGGAAAAGCATGAAATCCTCTAACTTATTTTGATGGGCAAGATAGATGGACACCGTGGAGCTGGTAGAAGGCAGATCTCTTGGTTGCGCATTGCGCAATGTACGTGATTGACCCGAATAGGGCGAGTGCAGGAGCTGAAGTTCCGAGTGGCAAGAGATAGAGAGGCCTTTAAAGAAGTGATTACCAAAGTCGGGGAAACCTATAGGGCACAAGAAGAAGGTACACTTAAGTATATTAAAATTTATTTAAAACACCTTTCCAGGCAGACGTTGTTCTCTCTTTTACTAGGTATTCATATTGAGTTCGAATTTTTAAATGAAAAATGATTTTTTGTAAGGTTCGTGTTTTTACCTAGTGAAAGTTCATTATTATGAATTTTATATAGACACAGTTGCACTTTCACGATTTCTTTATTGAGGCTCGAGCGCTTTTGTGTATAAAGAAATCGTGTAATGTTTCCATATGTTTTGCACGGCTCTACGCGGAATAAAATCGTTGGCAAGATAAATTATTACGTAGATAACTATACTCTACGCATCCAAACGATGACAATACTCTCATTACGACATATAGGACAAGTTCTAAAGAGAAAATGGACGGCAATAAAGGACAGATACCTTTTAGCTTAATAAGATGTTCACTACCTAGCAGACAGACTCGGGCATGAAGCCCGAATGTATTTTACCAATCCTTACACAAAGGTGGGTTTGTTTCCAAAATATTTAGTTTACCTAAGCAAAATGTTACAGAAAACAAACATTTTCTACGATTTTTATACCTTACAATAAAAGAAATTGTACAATTTTTCAGACAAAATTGTACCTCAATTGATAATCAAAATATGTAGGTATTTATTATACCGATTTGAGGGGTTAAATAAAACTTTGCAGTATTACTGCAAAATCTTTGCAGTATTACTGAATATCGTAATACTGCAAAGTTTTATTTAACCCCTCAAATCGGTATAATGGCTAAGTATTACAAAGTTTCAAGTAACGTTTTTGAAGAATTGGTATTTATTAGTTATCAAAATTGTATAATGACGATTAATACATAGGTACTTATTGTCAAATCTGTTTTCCGATGACAAAATACATTTTTTTTATTATCTGTATGGTATTAATGATGAATAATAGGTACCTACGTATTAATTTAAGACTTTTTAAAATTTACAATGACCATAATACAATTTCGACAAAATTATGCTTATAGGTAGGTACCTAATTATGATAACGTAATTTTGCCAAAATTGTAAAATGATGTCGAATAATGTAGGTTATAATATAAAAATCTTATACGACAACAGTGTAAACAATTATATGTAATAAGGGCAGTGTGTTTTTGAAAAATAGAGAGCATCGTGCCTTTTGTGTTTCACACTGAAACTATTGGCTCATACTGAAACTTTTGAAGCGTTCGATATTTTTTTAAATAATGAAACTGGCATAAAAAGCTTATTTTGAGGTTCAAAACTACATATCAAACGTACGCATATAATTTTATTTACCTATAATATTTATGAATTTCCCCAAAACAAATTGAAAATATAGGTAATTAACCATTTTCATAAACTTCCATATTTATTATCCCTATCCATAACCCAAGACTTCTCGGACATATTTATCTACTCTGACTTATAAAATGATGTCAAGTGTGCGATATTATTTTCTCAGAAAACATACTACTATCAATATCATATATAGATAACCTTAAAGATATATTATTTTTTTACGAAAATAATATTTACTCAAACGCAAATATTTGGTTACAGTATCCAATTTCGAATAGAATACGTTTTGTATGTTTACGGTTTTCGTCAATAAGTTAGTATGATACTACACGGTATTGCGTCAGTTTATCAGAAAATTGAAGGGATAGAGAGCTTTTTTTTGCATCTCCAAACCAAATGCTGAAAATGTTATTAATAAATCTGTTAATTTTTAAGGTCCAGTACTCACTTGCGCCGGGAACGCGTAATGCAAGTGAGTAGGTTCTGGGCCTCATGAAGTGAAGAAATTTGTGGGGAAGGGTTGGGATAATTTCATGGAAGAAATCTATGATCTATGACAAATCCCAGAGGAACTGCAGTGCCTACTTAGAGAAATTCTGAATGTTTGCAAAGCCGCGGTAAACTTGTGCTTTTATTTAAAAAAAAAAACACAAGTAGTTTGTAATCTTCTATACATAAGGCTTATGGCAAAACGAGCATCATATTGAGGTGTTAACATAGGTCTGAACTGAAAATCTCAATTTAATAATAGGTACCTAATTACGATATTGTACAACCTTTAGTTAAGGTACGACTCCGTCAAAACGGTGTTGGGAACATTTTTGTTAGAGCACATTCTGTGACGCACTTTGACGCAGTGCGCGTAATGTATTTCCACCAGCATAATGTTCCGTCGCCGACTTTCGTACTGTTGTATATTGGAGGTCGTGGGTTCGATCCCGACTATCTTTCTTTTTCACTACACAAGCTTTAAGTAGCTTTCTATGATGGAAGAGCCAACGAGTGTATTTGTGTTCATTTTGAGTGAGCAAAGATTCATTTAAAAAATATCTCCGTTAACAAATTGGATTAGCTCACAAATGTGTGTATACAAAAACCTTACATATATCATATTTTAACATTCTGTCTTTGTTTTTCGTTCAAGTTACTTCATAGCGTGTCACGATACTGTTCAAAATGAAGAAATTCAAACAAACTTTTAGAGCTGTGAATAAATTATAATTATTTGAAATAAGTTTGGTGTCTAGTTAGTAGCAAGTACAATATTGATTGTTCAATACTTGAAGGTAAATGACACTTTAATGAATATTTTCACGATAATAATATTACGCCTACAAGAAACTTTGTAACAAAGAAAATTTACCAAATATTACGATACTTTTAATCCCTTACTGACATTTTGTTGAAATCGATCGCTTGTTGAATCTTGAAAAATGTACCTATCAACACTGCTATGAAATAATTATTGTTATGTTTTTTATTTGATTTTTTTTTTATTTAAAGTATTTTGTTGAGGCTCATTTTTATATAATATATATGTACTATCAACCACCTTTTAACCTTACACTGGTTATAACATCGACACAACTTAACGTTTGTAATAAGATGTGCAGAGAGCGAGTTTTCGAAAGACAGCGATTTCATTTAACTAACCCATATTTTTTTTAGAATACTCATATATTTTTTTATCCTTGATGACATTGAGTTTTTGAAATTGTATGATGGTGATTGTTGAAATGTCTTATGAATGGCTATTAATGAATGGCTAATAATTATTACTGTCACGAAAAGTTTGTCTCATTATAAATCAAACAGTTAAGCCTAGTTCACACTCGGTCAAGTATGTAAAGTTTTGTAATTAAAGTTAAATACTAAATTACTAGCTACTCGACCAAAAATCTTTCGCACAATATTGGACTATAGGTCATTTTTGTGAAGAGGGTATCAAAACGAATAGCCCTGAATATAAATTATGGGTTAGAAATCGCTGTCTTTCGAAAAACTAGCTCTCTGCACATACGTTTTGTCTCGATGTTAAAACCAGTGTAAAGCTAAGAGTTGGTTGATAGTCCGTGGTATCAATTGGCGGCTTTCGTACGTAGTTAAAGCATATTGGAGGTCGTGAGTTCGAATCCCGGCGGTGCTGACCATTTTCGCTTTCACTATACATGCCTTTGCTTTGTGTGAATGATGCCAAGGGTGTTTGTGTTGATAAAAAAGGTAATAAGGAACATTATATTTTCACTCAAGCGAAACGCGATTTTTGTTGCAACTAATGAACTCGACTAAAACTTGGTTCACACACGTTTTTAGCTCTTTCCACCAGCTAACAGTTTGAAAATTGCTTCGAAATTCAAAAAAAAAAAAATCTTTTGTTTTCGTCGAACATTTTAGAACGCCACTGTCATAATATTTTGATTAATTACTGACATCGACCGGTCATCGTAAAACAATAGAACTTTTACAGCAGAGATTAGAATCACTCAACACGGAACACAATAGGCTCGTTTGCTAGGTAGGAATCAAAATTATTGAAAAACTTTCGTAAGGTAAGAAACTTTAATGATTTATGGTGTTATTCTTCAATAGGTTTTCTTGATCGGTAAAATTAAGCACGACGTGAAAAAGTTTTCGGTAAATTGCTTCAAATTTACCGCATTTGCGGCGTTACTTTCGTAGGTACCACATTTTGTATACGAATATAGCTTTTAATAATAATATTATTATTGTTCGATAATAATAATTTTTCATGATGGAGTTCGTTCAAGTAAAGCAAGTCTTAGGTAGGAATGAAATACACGGTGTAACATCGGAAGTGGGTAAACCGAAGCAGGGAGGTAGAGGACCTCAATACCTTAAGATTTTTTACTGAACAAAAACTGTATTTAATACATTGTGGCGTAAAATCGTATAGAAGCGACGAATAACAAGCAATTAAAAGACAAAATGTGCCAATTAAGTACATGTCATATTATTTTAAGATGAAGGTGGTAATTTATGAACTCGAAAATGATTTTTTTTATACACGTTTCAGGGGTTGAAGAATCCCCATGGCGAACATGCCTATTCATTGTATTTTATGTTCCAAAAATTCTCGAAGTTTACATTTGTTAGGTACATAAAATAATAATAATAAAACACTTTATTGGTAAAATATAAAAGAATAATGAACCAAAATTGGCGGGCTTATGTATTATAATAATATTATAAACTGTCGATATTTTTCTATAAGTTATCTAATTAAGTATATGGTCAGAGAACTGCGTAAAATTTGAAATTTTTACCGTAGCAGCAGCAGCAGTTATGTATAGGAACATCAGGTCAAGTATCACACGTTTCTCAAAATAATATACCTACCTGTTATAGTTTATTCTCAAAGCAACTTTCAACTTACATATGATAATTTTAAGTAGGTAGGTACCTATGAAATATATTTCGCACGGGGTTAGTATTTCAACTAAAATAGCGGCTACATGAACGAACTTAAGCAATTATTATTACAGTCGATATGAATCCTTTTAGGTAAGTATATTTATTGAAATTTAGCTGAAGGAATATCTCCATAAATTAGATTCAAGCTGCGAATGATGACGTTGTTCTTTACACACCACAACGCATAACCTCGTTCTGGAGGAAGAAAACTTTTCAAATTTATCAAAAACAAAACTAAATTTTAACAAGAAAACATGAAAGCGAAGTATACGTGTCGTGGTTTAAAAACAAGTCGACTCATAACCACGAGCTCTTTATGAATTTTATTTATTTATTTCAGAAGGTAAATAACCTTAGAATTTCAATACGCATAAATTAAACTAAATTTAAAATAGCCCCCTCCTTTTCTTCCTTTTTATAATTCAAAGAATTTCGAGTTAAGCATTCAAAATTCACCAAAAGGTCTAATGACGATTTCAAATAAAGATCCTTTGATATGACACATGTGACAGGCAGGAAGACTTTGTATGGGGAATACAAAATTGTTATATTTCTTTTTTTTTCTCTCGCATTTTTCCATATTTTCTTACATAAGACTATGTAATCTTCAATCCACACGGTAGATATAAATAGAATCAAATAAATAATGAGAAGAAGATTAACAGTTATAGATGTTCTGTAATATGACTTTGACGTGTAGAGTTGGGAAGAAAAATTAAATTTAAATACCTGGGAGCAACCATTACCACCTCTGGTTACCTCGGGGCTGAGCTCCTGATACGTATGGCACCTGGCCAAAGCCCAGGCACAAAAAAAATCTGCATTTGAAATGAAGCATCACAAACGACGCAACCAGTAAAGGCCCATCACCTCTACCATTGTGGATAGGAGATGGACTTGGCTGGGGCATGTGTTAAGGATGTCGATTGACAATTGGCCGAGGATAGCGCTGTTCTTCCTCCCATCAGGATCCCGAAGACGAGGAAGACCCTCTCACACTGTGTTCCGCTCCTTCGAAGCACAGCCGAGGGATTTGGACATGGTGTGGGAGGAGGTCATAAACATTGCGCAATATCGAGCGCAATGGAGAGCTCTTGTTGCCTCCCTAAGCTCCTGAGTGGGGTGTAAAGGGGCATGTGTACGTTGAGTTGGGAAGATATAAAATATTAATAGCTAGTTTTTCCGACGTTTCGCTTTATGCATGGAATGGATACGGGACACTCCGTTATAAATAGAATATTCTAGATAAAAACAATAGACATTGTTGGAGGATTTCGGTTTAATAATAGAGCGCTCAGAATCAACTGTCCGTTTGTATTTATGGCTGGGATAAAGTTGCGCAACGTGAAAGGTTCTGACAGAGCGAACTACGCCGAGAATGCCTACGTAATATGATATTATTAACTTTGATAGTCTCCTCAGTACTATTTTGTATATGAAAAAATACGTGAATAGAAAAAGAAACATTATTCACAGTATTGTGTATGTAAGTAAGTAATGAATTTTTTCAATGTTATGATTACTCAACTGATCATTCTTACTGAATTATTTAGAGTGCATTTAAGTTTTGGGTGAGAATTCTTTTGTATTGGTGAGATTAGACATTACACTTATGTACATAAACTTGTGTAGCTGTCGGTAAAAACAGTGCATAGTGATAATAAAAACAATTCTATGATTTCTCAAATCTTTATTTTTAATGAATTATGTAGAGTGCATTTACGGCCTGAATGAGAATCACTTAGGTATGTACTGGTGAGGTTAGAAATAACATGCTTTTTGTTTCACATTGTGTTGCAAATGTTGGTCTGACGAAAGTTCTAATATTTTTATAGACAAAAAAGTTCATCATATTAATTTTACAAATAAACTTTGAGTTGGAGTACACACTGTGCATCCATCTTACTTTTATGTAGGTAGTATAGTTTGTTGAATCTAACAATATTACTTTATAAATTGCTCATGGCAAGTAAAATACTATCATATCAAATATAAAATACCATATTATGAACAAACCAAAGGTCCTAGTTTTGGCGGTGTTGAAATAAATAATTATGACCTTTCCTGGTAGACGTTGTCCTGTCTAAACTGTGAATTTTGTATAACAATAAATAAATAACTTATTTATCCAATATCATATCCGTCCGAGCATTTAAAACGATGTTTATAGTTCACAATAAGATAACAGCTCAGCACCAACTATTAAACAACAAACATAATAATAGTATGTGAAACGTTTTTCAAAAGGTAGATGAAATTCATCGCAAAAATAATGGAAAATTTTGAAACATTGTGAACATAAACGACAAATCAAAAATCCAAACTCCCATAAGACCCCACTTAGGGGCATAGGGAGGCATCAAGAGCTCTCCATTGCGCTCGATCTTGCGCAACGTTAATGACCTCCTCCCACACCATGTCCAGATTCCTCAGCTCTGCTTCGAAGGAGCGCAACAAAGTATGAGAGGGTCTTCCTCGTCTTCGGGACCCTGATGGGAGGAAGAACAGCGCTCTCCTCGGCCAACTGTCATTCGGCATCCTTAACACATGTCCCAGCCAAGTCCATCTCCTCCACATAATATTAGAGGTGATGGGCTCACGCTGGGTGCGCCGGCGTATAGCGTCGTTCGTGATGCGGTGGTACCATCTTATACCCAAAATTCTCCTGAGGCACTTCGTTTCGAATGCAGATACTTTTTGTGCCTGGGCCAAAGTCAGGTGCCAGGACACCCATACAGGAGAATGGGCAACACATACGCATCAAACAACAACATAAACGCACAACTCGAAATTATTTTTTGTAAGGAATAAACTATTCTTAACATACATCATTTTACTGTTGCCAATGTTTTTAAATATCTGACAACATAGATTTTGTAACAAAACTGATGTCTATGACCCAATATGCATATCCGGGTTAAAAAATAGTTTTTTTTTTATTGACAAAAGCACTAAGAATACAAATAGATTAAATAAAAAGAAGTGGTTGGTGACCCAGCGGTTACAACGCCGGCTTTCGTACTGCGGACGTCGTGGTTCGATCCCAGGTGCCGACCATCTTCCTCTTTCACGACACAAGCTTTCAATAGCTTACTGTGAAAGAGTCAAGGAGTGTATTTGTGTTCACTTTGAGTGAGCACAGATTCAATTTATTTAAAAAAAAAAAAAAAAACTATTCTAAATATCTAAACACGTCATTTCAACAATGAGACTAAAACATCCAGATATGAACGAAAACTATCAAAAACTAAAAAGCACTATAGTTTTTTTTACACTTTTCAAAGAAATAAAGAAAAATTTTGAATTCAAAGAAAAAATGCAACGAAAAGACACAACAAAATATTCACTGCAAATCATCAAACGATCTAACTGACTCATATCATTGATAAAACGAACGGATAAACCAAAATTAATAAAATTGATTCACCCTCAACATTTTCGTTGGTCCAAAGAATTTCTTTGACAAAATTTTCAGTAATTAATTTTGTTTCCTCGATATTTCATTAGCAAAGACTTTTTCGTTTCACAACGGGGGTCTTGGACGAAACTATATTCTCGAAAAATAATAAAGGTTTTAAAATGTCTTTGATCAGGTTTAATAATAATTTGTTAATTAATAATGAAAACGAAGGATAGTCGATATCTTAAAATTCGTTCCGGTATATTTCAATTATTTAACGATCATTTTCAGGATTTTGTAGTCCAATAATTAAAACACATACCTACCTCCCTATTACAATAATTTTCTTTTGATTTACTCTTTTGTTTATCAACCAAAAAGGTTTGACGAGTTATCGGTACAATTTACATTACTTTATTATCTCAGAGAAACTGTGAGACCTTTCAGTTAGACCATTACCACTTTATTTGAGATATGTGGTTTCTTTTAGCGTTGTTTGTAATAAAGTTTATTTATTTATTTACG
Source organism: Mystacides longicornis (assembly GCA_963576905.1). NCBI lineage: Eukaryota > Metazoa > Arthropoda > Insecta > Trichoptera > Leptoceridae > Mystacides > Mystacides longicornis. Next base: position 27,247,099 of record OY756426.1, on the reverse strand, counting down.
TTGAAGAGACACTTGTTTAGTTTTAAATAATCTCTAATATAAATTAAAGTTGGGTTTGTGCGAACACTTATAACTCTTTTAAGATTCTTTCAATGTATAATTTATTGGATTCGTCTCCGCTCCAGATAACAGAATAACTAATAAAAAGTTGAAAAAATGGACAAGAAATGATATAAAATATAATAGGTATTAAAATTAGTATGGAACTGATTGCGACGTTTCCTCTCATTCTCGCATACGTGATTGCCGCTCTTACAGTAGCCCATCCCACTTACTCCACCGCACCGTTTCGAGCGAATTTTCATACAGTCAACAAAATTATCGGGCAAATTCGTATAGGCGAGGTAGAATGTGTGCGCGCGCATATATTCTCACGTTGTTCCCGCCTGAGCTTTGAATACGAATGATATGATTGTTTTAGAAATATTTTAATATTATTATTTTATTTGTTTAACTCAATCACACTAATAATGTATTTTTGTTGCTGGGGGCAGAGTGCACATATGAACGGAACGCCTCTGGTTAGGACTACAGAACAACGTCTGACGGGAAAGCTAGTATTTCATAAATAAAGAACGGAAGCTTGGCTGAACGACAAAAAGAGCGTAGACCCACCACAGTTGAGATTGAAAGACCATATCTGGGGTTGCATGCTGAGGTAACATGAAAGAAGATAAAGGAAGCTTTCGTACAGGATTGGATCGCAATTGGTTTTGAAAGAAGAAGACAAATTAACAATGCAAAACTAGCTTACACTGTGTATGTAGAACCAACTATTTAAGACAATCATTAAATCAATGTGTTGGGTTTTATAGTGTTGAATTTTTCAAAACTGAACCTCTAAGGACTTGTTTATTTGAAGTAATGAGGTAGGTATCTCTTAGAGCCCCCGCGCATTGGAAACTTGTTGGAGGTTCAAACGAAACAGCTGCAACTAAAAATATGATCGTGAGCGGACCGCATTCAATACCACATTTTTCATTTGAAGCAACTGCAAAGTTGCTTTAAAAATGTTGTCAGTGCATGGGGGGCCTTTCCCTAAACACTTTTTTTTTATTATTGTAAATTCACGTTTTAACGAATTCTTAACAATCCTTCAATGATGCAAGCGGCATAAGAAGTTCTAAAAAGGTTGTAAACAGGTTTAGAATACATTACCTATATTGACAACGTTTTCTAGCTTAATTTGGAGTACCTACTACATGCTATAAATAAGATAAAAATAAATGTAGATAGGTTTATAAAAAAAATCTACATTTAAATTTTTCGTTTTCAGCCCCAAGGAAATTTCAAATTGATTGAATTTCGCGATTGTATGAAAATATCGAGCTATTCAAATAAAGAAAAGTGAAAAAAAAATTAAAAAACACGGGACCGAGAAAAAACTTATTACGTCGAAATTCGGAAATAAAATGTAAAAAAAAAAATAATAATAACATTTTACAAAGTGAGTGAATGGACCGGAGCAATTGGTATACAGCTTCAATATCCGAGCATTTGAATTTTTTAGGTTCTATCGAGAGAGCAGACATGGCTGTTTTATGATTGCTCCCGGGAGATGTATTTCTCGTGGATTCTGTGATTACAACATTAGATACACGAGAATCCTTTTATTTCGACGAGCTTCAACGTAGCGGGTTTGGCTTTTATTCTTCAAAATGACTATTTTTTTTAACGGTCGGTCAACAAAAACTACCAGACGCAATGCTACAAAAGTTATATCTTTATGTAGCTACGTGAGAATTTATGAATAGGTACCTACCAAAAAAATAAAAACTTTGACATTTTTCAAAAGGCCGGATACCTGCATGCAACAAATTAAAATAGTAAAACTAAGATTGATGTGAAATTGCGGTGTGATTCAAAATAAAATATGGTGTTACAAATAATATGATTTTTGTACATTTTCTCTTTCTTCTTATCCTTATAATTTCTCCCATTTCTTTAGGATCGGTTCTCCTACGACCTCATCCTAGTGTTCCCCGCTTACTCCTCAAGAAACCTTGCTTCTCGTAACTACATATCTTGTTATCGTTGACATTAACGTTGACACTTGGTCTTTTGTTTCTTGTTTACACGTCCGTTTTCTTTCTAATAATGTTAATTTATATATTCTTGGTTACTCAGTAATTATAATTACTCTTTCAGATTTTTGGTGAATACCTTTTCGACAACGACAAAAACCTTAAATCAAGACTACGGATGGTCAAATGTCTTACTATACGGTGTGAATGCGTGGACCCTCAAGGTTACCTATAATATAAATCGCCTCAAAGGATTTGAAATGTGGATCCCTCGCAAAATACTTTGAATATCCTGGACCAGAATGATCATCAACACAGAAGTCTCATGCAGATTCAACACAGTAAGATAATTATTATTCATGTGAATTTAGATGTGTAAGACTGTATATTTTGGTTATATAGTGAGAGGTGATATGAATAGAAGTTGTAATGAAGGAGGAAATAGGGGGCCGCAGAGGTGTAGGAAGGGAGCAATTTTCCTAGCTTTGAAACATTCGTGAATGGACCAGATTGAGAACTGTCGGTTATTTTTTGTGGCAGCTGAAGACAGGGAGACTTTCTCTCATAAACACCAGAAAATTAAGAAGAAGGCTATAAGTACGAATCCAGACACAACTTTAAAGAGATGGGTAGACCGAATGGCGTTGAACTCTTAAGAGGCTAACCCCAAATAAGAATTAAGCCCACATTAATGGGCCAAAAGGTCTTCTTAATCAAGAAGAATTCCTATTTTTAGATAAACAACATTAAAAAAAGAAGAGAAAGTAACTACGCAAACATTATACTCGTAACAGCGTTTTTCGTTTCCTGAGTTGTGTAAGGGAAACTAAATGTTTGTTGTGTAAGGGAAACTAAAACACTGAATATTATGTTGGGTGCGTGATTCTGGCAACCTAGTGTTTTCCTCTGAATAAAACATACTCCGATGATGTGAAAACATAAAAAATGTACAAGTTAATTATTCCGGTAATCGAGAGAACAGAACCAAAACAAATCACGTGCTGGACGCGGCCGATCGATTTTCTTTTGTTCGGTTAAAGGGCTATTCCACACAATATGCAATTCGATTCAGTAGGTACCTACCGTTTGCGATCGTCATCGACAAATCACTAACTAACTTTGAGAAGGTTCTATTCAAAATTTTTAGCAAGTCTGATCAAATAGCTCTGACCTGAGTCCTAAAAAAATATGGTTAAATCTTTTTCAAAAAAAATATGGTTAAATCTTTTTCAAAGTAATATAACGAAATGTAGGTAGGTATACATATATAACTTTTGCACATTTGCCGGTAGAGACCGTCAAGAACCGATAAAAGCCGAATGGAATTTCTGTGTAAAACAGGTCTTCGGTGGCTCGATATATGATTATGCATGGAATTGTGTGTTGATTGAGAAATCTAATCAAAAATAAAAAAATAAATATGTAATTGATCTAACTTTTGTATTTCCCTAGTGCAAAGAAGACAGGAAAAGATTCAAACATTATAACAGCATAAATTTTCCACATAAAATAAATGACAGTTTTGCTTCATATAAATAAATAAATACATCGATAATACTTTAAAACATAGGTGGTTAGTTACAAAATAAATACTTAAACGATTAACCCCCTGAGGAGAGAAATAACTAATCTCAAGGTTTGCCTTAGATTCATCTCCAAGTTGAGTTAAATAGAAGCAACCTAACCGTCATCCCTAATCTCGACCGGATCTTCTTTATTTTTGAGAAAGGTACAGGTTTACCCATGGGCTGATCGTGAACAACAACCTTCGATTTATACACCCATATCCCCTCACACCCCAACAGCCAAATACTTATCAAGCTTTAGTAATTGGGCAAAGTTGATAGCTTGAACCGATACATAAAGGTACCTAGTCATTTAACAAGATAAGTAGTATGTAAGCGTTTACTACGATAAATTACAAAATAGGTACCTACTACTTATTTACATGTCATTGTTATTCATTTGAAAATGGAACATTACCCAACAAATGTATTTAGGGTCCATTTATTATTTCAATTTTCCAGTGACAGTTGTCTGTCGCAACACAAATTAATCAAACATTCTTTACAAAAACTCATACTAAGTATGAGTTTTGTCAGATTATCTAAGTCTTAGATAATCTGACAATTATTATAGTAGTTGCGCTCTTATTTTTATTTAATACATTGATTTTGTATAGTACTTTACAAATCACCCTCTATGGGTGGAATGCCTAATTAATTATAAAAAAAAATAACGCCTTACATTTCTAGCTCCTTTTCAAAAAAATAATATGTGGCTATACAGAAGAATTTTATTATCTAGTGCAGTGTTTTTCAATATTTTTGAATACGTGACCCCTTTACGGTTTGAAAAATTCTAGCGACCCCCATAGACAGACAAACAAAAATATTTAGTCTCTATTTCTTTCTCTTTTGTTAACATTATACTTAATTAAGAACTGCCACACTGCAATAAGCCATTCATTAATTCTGATGCTGAAAATGGCCGTAGAAGGATTCTTAATCGTTTCTTGGATTCTTGGATAAGTCAGTAGAACTACATGGTCTTACAAAAAGTATTAAAGAAAATCTTACAGATGCTGAGGGCATGCTCAAAATTGAATTTCATTGAATTTTTCAAAAATCAAGGGTAGAAACACTGAACTGAACCCGGAATTTCTTTAACAGACGAAAAGGCTCCGTCAAATAGGTTAACAATATGATTGGAAGGGTAAAGAAATTTGCAGTAACAAAATAAATAAGTAGGTACATCTCTATATAATAGGTATATATACAATAAATGAAGCCCAATTTTTCGTGGTCATCATCACACCACGCGTGAACAGCTGGGCTTATTTCGCTAATTTATAGGTATTTAATTTTATTGTTGTGTTTGCTTTTGTAAGGAGAAGATTGCTATGAAACTTTAAAACAGGTATCCTTCTTAGTGTTTTTTTTACAATAAAATTTAATTCTCATTTAAAAATTAAATTGGCGTTTGGCAGAAGATTACAGTTGCTTGATAGCACACAGAATGCGGGTGAAAAATATAGAGTTTAAAAAATATGCATCGGTCGGAATTGCATTGTTTACAAGGTAATAAATTTAACGTTATAAATTCGAATTAGATTTCATAGTTAGGACCAACGGACAAAATCTGTCGGGAAAGCTTGTTTATTATATATATATTTTTTAAATACTGACATAATTAGTTTCTTTACGCATCAATTTACATCACAACCAGACTGAAAATCAATACAGGTGTCTTTTTTACGTATTTTTCTAGGTGAACGTAATAATATGTCATTAATATTGAATAGACACTTCGATTCTCAACTAAAAATGCCGATAATGTTATATTTAATATTCAGTAAGACTTCCATATTGATAAATCTACGCAAGCAGGCAGCTACACGATTGGAAAAAAGCAAATTGGAAATAATAACAGTAATAAAATAGGAAACGAATCAATTCGTCAATTACATTTTTATGAAAATATGTTTTTTTTTTATTCGATTGGTATCTGTTAATATGGAAGATCAGTGGCGCGCAACCTATTAGTACCTACTTTAATATATATATAATATTTGCCTTGAACACTGACTCACTGACTGACTGATGTCATTAACGCCGCTAGATGGCGCGCCACTCGCAACTAAAGACAATTTTTGTTATTCTAATATAACATGTCTGACAGCAGTGACAGCTGACAGTAACATAGTAATATTATTATGCCTGGTGGCTGAGCACTTTTTTTAAAGGTTTTGATGTAGAGAAAAACAATTTTTCGGGTAATTAAAAAACTCACATGCAAAGTCAGCCATAAGAAAGCAATGTGTACCAAATCAGGAAACTTTTACGCACAGCGGGACTTCATAACGAACAAAAGCCTTACTAATGCAATGTGTGCAATAAAAAAAATTGCAGACTCAAGAATCTTACGCGAACACATAGCGGAGAAAAGCCATACAAATGCAACAATTTCAATGAAAAGTTTAATCAATAAAATAACAACTCATTTGAATGCAAAGTTTGTTATAAAAAGTTCATTTTTTTTTTATTTTAATTGAGTTCTATTATCAAATGCTTTAAAGTCTGACATATGAATTCGGTCATAAGAAAGTAAAGTTTGCATGAAAAAGTTTACCAAATCGTAAGTTTAACGCACAGACGCAACATCACAGCGGAGAAAAGCCTTACTAATGCAATGTTTGAAATAAACAGTTTACACACTAAAGTAATTTTTTAAAGTTTTTCATGTGAATTCACAGCGTTGAAAAGCCATTTGAATGCAAAGTTTGTTATAAAAAGTTAACTTTGTTTTTTAAGTTTTCATGAAGAATTCAATTAATCAAGTGCTTTAAAGTCTCACATAAGAATTCGGCCATAAGAAAGTAAAGTTTGCATGAAAAAGTTTAATCAATCAAATAGTTAAATACCCACATGTTACAAGCTATTTGTATGACAAGCTAGTTGTTTTTGAGTTTTCATAAAGAGTAGAATCAACCAAGTATTTAAGTCTCACATGTGAATGCTCAGAGCTATGAGAATGTAAAGTTTGCATAAAAAAGGCCATTGGTGGGCGCCACGGGCGCCTTTAAAAAACTAGTTATTAAATAATACTATAAAAATAAAAAAAAAAAACAGTAGGTTATTGCTTTAGGTACCTATAATATTCGGAAAATGTTATTTTTTTTTTTGAAAATGTATCAAACCTAAGAGAAAAGCTTTTTTAATATGTCGACTATTTATCCATTTTTTTTAATTAATTTGTTTTCTGTTGTTGATTGTTTAAGGGTAAATATTTTAAATTCTTCAATACAAAAAAAAAACACAGGAGAAAATTAATTAATTTGAATACAATAATGAATTCAGAATAAAATTTGATTGAAATAAAATTAAACCGTCCTAATGACGTAGGATGGCCTCACTTCAAAAAAAAAAAAAAAGAAAAACTATGTTCAAAGTATGAAACAAGTTATACCTACCTTTAAGAATATACCTAGCGTTAGTTATTAGCCGTAACTTGCAGGTAATTAGCCCGGCCGGCATGTTGCAGGCTGTGACATACCCAATTTGAAAAACAATCTCCATTGTTTCAAAACAATAAACATTATTGAAGTGCAGAGAATCTGAGATCAAAATAATATTGTATCTCGTGACGCGATTATCTTTGCGCTCGCCTGCCTCACAGAAAAATATGCGCCTACCAATTTGTGTCGGGTATATAATAGGTAGGTACCTAACACAAATATTTAGCGTAGGTACCAGTCCATTTTTATAAATCGGTACCTACACAGTTTTCCGTTTTAGTTGGAATATAATTAAGATAGAATAGCTCGGTATGTTTATAGTAAATTGTGAAAATGAAAAAATAGTATAGGTAGTAGGTATTCTATCAAATGGCATCTGGATTGTGACATTTATTTTTGAACTTCAATTATGACATCTTCAAATTTTCAAAAAAAAAATCATCAAATGATCTAAGAATATTACTTAATTACCTACTTTATGTGTATTTTTATAAATATAATCGAATAATCTAAATAAGTTATAGTTACATAAACATATTATTATACTAGAAAATTTAACTCATTGAAAAAGATTTTTTATTAGGTACTAGGTGTGAGACTTCATGCCAATTTTCACCACATGCCTGCTGGGTTAATTAAGAATAAGAAGTCAATAACACACATTCTTAAGGGTTTGAGTCTCAAATAACTTCTATACACTTAGGTATGATGAATGTACCTACATCAAATACTTTAATACTAATTTTCAAATAGTTTCAGATTGAACTTTCTGTTTTCTAAAGAGCGAGAAATATTAGTCAAAATTCTATCACAAAACATGCTGTCTTTTCACGGGGTTATGCACACCTTAATACATAAAAAAATAAATAAAACACACAGGTATATAAATGAAAATTAAAAAAAAAATGTATTTATGAATCACCAGGCATCTGTTTTTTTTTAATTAGACAATATGTTGAATATATAAAAATATATAGAATCATATGTGAAATAAAATATGATCTTCATATCATAACAAGAAAAAAGGCCTATTATACCGAATATAATATTCTAAATGAATTAAATTAAAATAGGTAATACACGAGTTTTTTTCCATAATCTTTTACTAAATTACTCAATTATAAGGTAAATGTAGGACTTTATTGAAATTATACATGACAATATAATTGAATAATGAAAAGAAAACGAAAATTACCTTCCCAAACGTCAAACAGAACGCAAAAATAATAATATAATTTGACCTACAATAATAACAGTAATAATTCCTCTTTCTCTCCCGTTTCAGATTCGTGTTTGTTTTTCAGGATCAAACAGTGTTATCCTTATCGCACTTGTTTTATCATAAGCATCGTAGGCGAATTAGAAAAGGACGTATGTATTTTATGCGCGCGTCGTTTGATATTGTGTTTTTTTTTTCGTTGTTCGAGTTCTGAATTCGGCCGGGGAAGAATGTAGGTAGGTGAATTTTACACCAGATGCGCGCTACCCGAAACACATCCGTACAGCGAGGATAACGGCTCGCAACTAAATCTGTCGAGGCTCCGTGTTCTTCTATGGGTAGGTACTCTCTATTAGATATCTCTCTCTCACATACCCCTGTTGTTTCGCTCGCTCCAGGAACGTAAACTGACACTCATGCTTTTTTCGCACTAATACAACTGAAACAATACACACAATCAAATCGTACCAACCTCACGGAGTGAAAGGAGAACGAAAATGTCTAGATGGAAAATTCATATTTCGAACGATCGTTTGGTATCGAATGAAAATTTTAAAATTTGTCTCGTTTTCCTCGGTCCGTTGAAACCATAGAGACACGAAAAGATTTTTTAATAGGCAGTTTGCCCATTAACGTTTTTGCACAACATTCAAAATGTGTGTTTCTTTTATATTTATGATTTTTAGCATTTGGAAAACCGTTGACAAGATTTATCACAGTTGGACCACAGAAAAAGGTTAAAAGTTTAGGTCTTCTTTAGTTCCTAAATATTGTTCGTCGACGAATTGGAAAAGAATGCCAGTCAAAATAGAGAAGTTATTTATTACCTTTTTTTTATTTTTTGTAAAATGACTCTGAACTTACTCAAAGTTGACACAAATACACTCTTTGACTCTTTCGCAGTAAGATGGACATAATATTATCTTGTTTGGAACATGGGCAGTTTTAAACAATCTCCATATTATACTGAATTGCTGAATATGCATACAACAATAATATTACTATGCAACTTCTAATAAGAAGGAAGAAAATACTATAAAGATTAGATATTTTTTTTTTTGATAATAGAACACGCGATAATTATTGTTATGTAGGTAAACACAAAGTAGGTTTTTTTTTTATTCATATATTTAAGTACTTAAGTCTAAAAATTTTCGTTTGGACAGTGGGAAAATCGTCTCTTCTGTCGGTTCATTTTTTTTGGCATTTAACGCACTCTCAATGTAAGGAGGTAATTATTTTTGTATGCTGAAAATGCTGAGCAGTGTTTTGCTCAGCTCAGGCTTTAATTGAATTCAAATGGATAGAACATTTTCCGTGTTGATTTTCTTTTGTTTCTGTTATTTATTTATTTATTTATTTATTTATTTATTATAATTCTACGCAACAATGTTGCTTTTACAATCCATATTTAAATACATTATTTGGTACAAAAATAAAAATACATATATAAAACACTGACCATTAGTGAAACAACAATATTATTTTGTCATCAAAACTCATACCACGCGACGTTCGCTCCACACGCATTCTTCATACACACACACATATAGGAACAGTAGGCGGGGCCACGACTCACTTCAAAGATGGAGCTGCATGTATACAGGGTGTATGATCCATTATGGAATCCTCTCGCGCAAAATTTTTTTAAAGAAATATTGTGATAATGAAAAAATATCCACATCCTGCAACAACGCGTTTCCCTCCCTCAGTAATCTTTGTATAGGCGAGTTAAACATGTAATTCGTAGTGCACGTGCTTACACTAAATGTATCATTAGTACGGGTGCTCCTCTGTGGAACACGCAGCGAGATCCTTGATAACAATCTTGGAGAATCGATTTTACCATTTATCAGTTTTTGCAGAAAAACCATATCTGACACGCATCGTCTACCAGTCAATGTCTGTAGCCCAAGTTCTTCGCGGAGCCAGGCGTAGTTAATCTCTTGAACCGGGATGCCTAACCTATAGTTGATGAAGCGCAAAAATCTTTTTTGTACTCTTTCAATGTTCCTCTTATGCACCTCATAGTATGGGGACCACAACACAGAGTTGTACTCCAATATGGGTCTCACCAAACTCGTGAACAATAAGACAAATGTTTTTATATTGCTAAAATTCTCACACAGACGCAAGGTGAATCCCAATGTCCGGAGTGCCCTTTCTATGATCGCGTTTATATGTGGAACAAATGATATCCCTGAATCCATCAATACACCCAAATCCCTAATCTCAGAAACCGACATCAACTCTTCTCCATTTATAGAATAAGAATGCCTAATAGGCGTTTTAATCTTGTAGAAGCTCATTATTTGACATTTATTAATATTCAAAAATAGTTTGTTTTTAAGACACCAATTGTAAAGCGAATCAATGTTTCGCTGCAGAATCCGGCAATCATGTACACCATTAATCTCCCTATATAACTTTAAATCGTCAGCAAACATGACAAATTCCACCCCCTCAAACTCCTCCAAAAGATCGCTTATAAAGACATTAAACAAAATGGGTCCCAAGTGAGAACCCTGTGGAACTCCGCTACCTGCTACAAATGAAAGAGAATGAACTCCCGAGAGAGAAACCGTTAGACTTCTATCAGTTAAATAACTTCTGAACCAAGACAGGAGTGATCCATCCACTCCCAACGATTGAAGCTTAGCCAGCAAAATCGGGTGAGAGACACGGTCAAAAGCCTTAGAATAATCTGTATAAATACAGTCTAATTGTCGCCTACGGACCAGGGTATCCATAATGTCCATGTGAAACTCTACAAGGTTAGTTAAGGTGGATCTGCCCTGCAAAAAACCGTGCTGGTGGTGGGATAAAACAAGAACTAAATTCATTTTAATCCTATCCAGAAGAACTTTCTCAAACAATTTCGGTATGCAAGACTGTATACAAATCGGACGATAGTTGGCGACATCCGATCTGTCCCCTCTCTTGAAAATTGGAATAATATAGCTGGCTTTCCATTGAGAGGGAAACCAACCAGACTCAATAGATTTATTAAATAGTCTTTGCAGGACTCCACTCAAAATGGACGAACATCTCTTAATAAATAAAGGAGGCAGCTGATCAGGGCCAGCCGCCTTACTACCATCCAATGAGTCAATGCCCTGTGCAATATCTGATTCGGAAAAAACTACGCGTGGGATCTGAATTATGTCACGTTGAGGGAACTCAGGGACCCCTCCGTCATCAGGTATCTCCTCATACGTTGACTTGAAAAAATCTCTAAATAAATCTGCTACCTGATCCAAGCTACTAGCTGATTTATTTTTAAGCTGCATTAATTTTGGAAAGTCTCGGTGGTCGCTTTTTAAAGACCTCGTCAGCTTATATAAACTAACAGAAGTTCCCGGCAGTTGGCTTTCAATATTTTTATAGAATTCCAGCTTTAGTGTATTTGCCAGTACTTTGCACTCCTTTCTCGATGCGCTGAACATCTCATAGTCGTTTGAACATTTAGAATTTTTATATTGGAGATGTAATCTCTTTTTTAAATCTACCTTTTCCACAAGTTCACGTGTAAACCACCTCGGGTACTTATTATGGACTGGGTATTTAAGAGGAACATATACATCTATCAAACCATTCATTATACAATAAAACTTCGACACCATATCATTCATATTCATATGTGCATCCACAAATGACCAGTCTACACTGGACAATTCGTGCACCAGTGACTCATAATCGCATCTGTTAAAATCTCTACAGACTTTTCTCAATACAGGTTCATCCTCGTAATCCAGTACGAAATCTATCTCAAGTGGAGGATGATGTACATCCACCGGAAGCATCGCTTCGGCAGCCTCAGACACCCTTATACCCTCAATATCTGTAAAAAGCAAATCCAACAACCTACCATGACTATTACGCACTAGGTTTTTCTGTACCAAATTAAGAAACGAGGACATGTCCCTGATTTCGCAGGTGCACTCGTCAGTGTCTGCTAAAATATCAGAGTTTCCACTCCACTCAGCGCGGGGCAAATTATAATCACCAGCTATCAGGAACCTAGCATCAGGATACTTAAAGCGGATCTTTTCCAGCTCCTCATTATGCTCAGAGTATACCCCCAAACCTGAACCTGGCGGGATGTAAATGCAACCCACGATCAACATACCCTGAGGCAAAACAACTTTGACATATAATTGCTCCACAGAGGAACGCACCCACCCTATCCTACTAGATCTATACTTTTTAGATATGCAGATCATGACACCACCACCCCTGGACCTACCACTAGTTTGACCATCACGGTCCTTACGATACACACAATAACGATCAAAACCAAGCTCACCATCATTCACTCCAGCATTCAACCAAGTCTCAGTAAAAAATAAAAAATCAAACAATGTTAGGGATGCACCCAGTGAAAACGCCGAAAGCTTCGTGTTTACCCCTCGGACGTTCTGATAGTAAGCCGTCGTGCGCCTCCTTTTGGAGAGTTTTTTGGGACGTTAACTATACGAGGAATTGAGTCGAAGAACCTCACTGTCAGACCTTCCTCGCCCTCCTTTCTTCTATCCTCGACTTCCTTCCAGATCGTTTTAAGCTGCTCTCTTTGCTTAAATGTCATATCCGCCCTGGCTCGCACACCGTCTCCCAACAGTCTGTTGTTTCGCAGCACCTCTCTGGCCTCGGCAGTCTCACCAAAGACAACCTTTACTGGTCTTGTCTTGTCTGACATTTCTCTTCCCACTCTGGATATCACAATTTTATCAGCTCTGACAGTCTCAAATTTCTTCAAAATATTTGTTACATTTTCTTTATCTTCCTTCAATCTAGTTGACTGTGTGGATGCTTTGCTTTCCGGGATATTCATAAGTAAAATATTTTTGGATTTTTCCCTGCGTTCTTCCATCTCGGAAACAGCCTCCAGGACAGTGCTCTGCCCCAAATCATCAGTCTTTCCAGCAGGACTAGACCTGAGCACGCTCAATTCACCCTCCATTTTTCCTGTGATTACACCAATCTGTGATACAGCCTTGGACAGGTTTGTTGTCATAGGCAGTAATTTTGTAGCCAATTCTTTCACAGTCTTAATTGTAGATACGCTCGCATCTAAAAGTGCCAGCTGCACGTTATTTAATAAGTTGGACGCATCTGTTATCAACTGCACCACATTAGGATCCATTATTCCGGCAACTGAGCGGTCCACCCAAATCAGAATACTCTGTATACTACAGTGCACTATTAGCTGTAAGCAGCGGTAGGGGCGCAAACTATGAATGAATGCAAAATGTTTCAGTCTACCCCGATCGGCCGCCGACAATACTTTTGCAAGAATGTTTTTATTAATAATTTATTCAACAAATATTATGATTAATATATTCTTAGTTTCACTTGTATATTTCGCACTGTCTATTTTATAAGTCACGAATCAAACTGTTCAAAACAATAACTTTTTCACCGCTGTATTTATATAAATAATTGCAGGTCGCTCACTAACGTCAACACCACACCAAACGTCAAATGTTATGTATTATTCTCATGACAACAATAATATTACTAATAGAAAATACCCCTCATATATATTTTCAGAACCTTTTCCAATCGCCGTGGGTCCAATAAGATTTGAGTTTGCAGCCTTTATGTATTATTCTACCTTCAATAAGATTTGTTAGGAAGGTGTAACTACTACGTGCTTTCTCACAACACATACCTACAATTTTTGTAATGATCAACTTACATATATGCCTATAACTATAAATAGGTACAGGAATATAATATTCATAGACACATTACTATTTATAGATACCTTTTATATATAGTGAGACCGATAGTTATGTATGACCAATAGATAATAGGTACACTTGCATCAAATTTATTTATTCACAAGCACTTTCTTAATAATATAACACTTTTCTATACAAAGGTGTCAGTATAGCCGGCGGAACTTATTGCCTGAGGCAATTTTTTTCAGTCAACCGGTCCCGTCCAATCTGAGACAGGCCAACCCCGGGTACAAATTTCAAGTGAAAAAACACTTACACGAAAAACTCTGACCCGACCGGGAATCGAACCCGGGACATCGGATCTGAAGTCCACGCTAGTACAACTAGGCTACCGGGGTTCTTCTTAATCACGCAAAAAAAAAACGTCTTGTAAACTTGGAATTCTTCGTATGTTTGTCAGGATTTGAACATCAGATTAGGGCCTCCTTGTAGATAGGCGACAGCTTCTTCTGTTCCATGTCAATAATTGACGAAAATCCTGTGCTGCAAACTCCTTCTCGATTGTGGACCCCCAGATTTTTCACCCAAAGTAAACACAAAATTATTACCTATGACATTTTCGGAAAGAAGCTTGGTTATGAAAGTGGATTATGTCGGCACCGAGGCTCAAAACCGTGACCATTTAATACGCAGTCAATTGACCGAGGTTTTCATCCCTCTCAAAAAAAAAGTTCCGCCGGCTGTTATTAAAAAAAAATCATTAAATATATGTAATATGAATAGCCATTTTTCAAAAATTAAAAAAAACATAGTTGTATGAAATTGCAGTGTTACGATATAAAAATATATGAAAAAAAAATATTTGAATTGAAATACCTAATAATATGTACCTAATTTTAATCTTTTTGGCTGTTGAGTAGGTCTTAGGAATACAAGAACCTATGCAATAACCTTATGCTCAAGCCAGAATAAACAACGTAAACCAAGTTAGCTAGTATTATGTTATTACATGACCAAGTCCAATATTCAATGTTTTTGTATTGATCTCATGCTCATATTGAGAAGAGAAATGAAGAGAAAAATTTTCTTACAAGAAATATTTTCTTGCCTAATTGGATTTTTAGCTTGCTTCATTTTTAAAAATCATATTATAAAAGATCTATATTAGAACTAAAATTAACCAAAGTAACGCATTATTATACTTACGCATAATTTTATATCTAAGAAAATTTAATTAACCTGAAATGTCCGCTGGAAATGAGCCGAGATAATAAATAAATTAATTAATTATACGTGAAAATTCAATTCTAATTTCCATTATTTGGAAATTCCATTAATTTTCATAGCGTCTAAATTTACATTTTGATCTAAATATTAACATATTATTGCTTAATGCAATCCCGAAAGCAACGTACCTAATATACCTATACCTATTCCATATTCTTTTAAAAATTATTAATTATCATTTGAAAAATATAAAGCATCGTCAGTTAATTAATTATTTTTTTTGCATAAACTAAGTAAGTATCTTTACACGAGTTTTAAAAAAAAATAAAGTTACTTATCTTTGTACTTTTTTTTAATTTTCTGCAATTCCACTCACAATTGAATGATTTATGTGTTTATACTTAGGTAAGTATAATACTTCATTAATTTGCACTGAGTATCAATTTTTTTCTTAAAATAGGTTATATTATGTAGGTATTTTTAACATTTTCGAATTAGAACTCTTATATACAGCGCATTCTGAAATAGATTGAGTAGTTCTTCTTCTTCCTAGCCTTCCCTCCGCTGCTGGATGTAGGCCTCTTCCATCTGTCTCCACTTCTCTCTATTCTGGGCCGCTTCAACCCACTTTTTACCGGCGACCGCAACAATATCGTCGGCCTATCTCTTTTGTGGCCGACCGACTCCCCTTTTGCTTTCCCATGGTCTCCACTTTAAGACTCTGGGAGTCCATCTCGAGATTGGCTGTCTTATTGCTACGTGTCCTGCCCATTGCCACTTCAATTTTGCAATCCGATCCATAATATCGGCGACTTTTGTTCGGCGTCTGATTTCTATGTTTGTAACTCTATCACGCAGACTTATGCCCAACATTTGTCGCTCCATGGATCGTTGCGCGCATTTCATTTTGTGGACAGTATTTATGGTCAGGGACATTGTTTCTAAACCATATGTCATCACAGGCAGGATGCACGCTTCATAGGCTTTTCTTTTTAAATTAATGGGGATATCCTTATTTAATACTTATTGAGTAGTTACATGCTGTTAATAATAAATATATTTATTGAAGATATGATTTAATATTTATTTATTTATTTATTTTTTTATTCACATACGGCAAGGCCATTTACATGTTTATCAATTACACAGGTATATAAAATAAAATATGACAGACACAATAAAAGCACATAAAACAAACTTTAAACTCACATCCAAAGAATCACAGATAAACAAAATAATATCAAATTAAAACAATAAATTATAACAATTAAAATGCATAAAAAATGAACAATAATCAGAACTAAGCTACAAGCACAATACATTTTTTTTTTTTTTTTTTTTCAGCCATATGGAAAAAGTCACACACATATTTCGTAGTTGTAAGGTTATCAGGGTTATAAAATATTTATTTATTGGTCGGTAGTGGTTGACAAGTACTGTTTCGCGCGGAGGTCATGGGTTCGATCCCAGGTGTCGACCATCTCCTCTTTTTGGACAAAACATTTATGTAGCTTTCTAACAATCTGTGAAAGAGTGTATTTGAGTTTGCTTTGAGTGAGCACAGATTCATTTTTATAAAAAAAAAAAAAAACATGAACATTAGGTTTACTGATTTGATTATATCCAACGTATTTAATGTAAAGTTTGCATGCTGAAATAAATTAGTTTGTCAGTTTATCAAGTTGTTTACGTTTTAGGTATCTTTGAAAAACGACAAAAGACAATTTTTCTTTTTTAGCGTGTGTTCGTGAGGAGGCCCAAGAAATGCCACTTCACATTCTGTGCGAGTGTATACAATTATTGATGATCAAACGCCAATACCACCTGGGAAAGTTTAAACAACCCGGAGGATATCCCAAACATCACCGCAAAAACCATTCTCAACTTCTGGGTAGACATTGGGCTCGACGGCATTCTGTAATCAAAGTGGCAAACACAGCGTCGCAGTGTTATCGGGGGTAAAGCTCCCAGCCAATTGATAAAAAAATGTCCCTTGTCGTTGACAAACGACAAAAACAACTGTGTACAAACTTTTCCTTTAGGTACATATCATTACAAACCTCTTATTCTTTGATGCCTCTTCTACATCTCTTATTGAGCCGTGGCCTCCCTTAAACTTCGCTGCATCTCGCTATGTCCTCTAATATTATAGCCCTCCAGCCACCTGCAAAATGTGCTGCGTCCCTTTTGATCTCGCCTCCCCAACGTAGTCTGAATCTCCCTACTCTACTCTTCTTTGTCCAGTCCGCGCGCAATCGAGTCCGCTATGATGGAGACCTGAATGACTTTAAATAAAATCTATTATTTTTAAACTCGATAAGCAAATCGTCCCTCAAGGGATGGGATGCCATAAACATAATAATAATAATAATAAATATGGTTTGCTCGATCTTGAAGTACCCCTTGAAATATGGTTTGCTCGATCTTGAAGTACCTTATTATAGGTACACCCCAATTTCGGTAATGCAAAACAGTAATACAAAGTTGTATTGGGATATACCAATACAAACTGACCGAACGATTAACGCAAATCGTCCGGACATTGTATTGGTTGATCGTAGGAACGGGATAACGTATCTCGTGGATATCACTATTCCGTATGACGAAAATTTGAAAAAAGCCGAGCAAGATAAGATAATTAAATATCTTGATCTTGCTCACGAAATCAAGGATATGTGGCATACACCAACCACGTACATAATACCTATAGTGATATCGACGAATGGAGTTATTCCTAAGTCTCTTAAAGACAATCTAGGGAAACTTGGCATCTGTTGTGGTCTCAGATATGCCATCCAAAAGGCAGTTCTGTTGTCCTCATGTAGGATGTTAAGAAGGTTCCTTTCTCTGTAGTTCGAAGATCTCTCATGATTACATTACATCGTGATGTATCATGAGAGATAATACCGATATTTTTATATTTAGTATATAGCATTGTATTTAATTTTAATTTATTTTTATTATTTTTTTTTTACAATGATGTATACTTCATATGATATATTGTGATTTAATGAATAAATGATTTGAAATAATAATAAACTCGATAAGCAAGCCTGTTGCTTACGTTGCTCTTCCAAAATATTAATTATTTCAAAAAATGACTATTTATTATTATGTTGATCTTACTGAACACTCGGTATCTTATATTTTTGTGCTTAATATGTGATGTACCTACCATACAATATACATAATATATGTTACCATAAGATAATGGACCAACAGCATATTATTTAAGTGTAATAATTTATGGGTACCAAAATTATATTATTATGGTATGTTAATATCTCGCTGAAACCTTTTTTTTAATGAAATTCCACCCCATAATATCTTTCGAGGTTATCGTTTAATAAATGGGTTTATTTTCTTATCTTAATTTTAATATTTTTTATAGATAGATATTAATTTTCGTTATACTCATTGTACAATGAAGCATTCTTAAGATGGAAACGAAATTGAAATTTGACTTTAAACGTCCGATAACTTTTTATTAATTCAAATATTCTTTCTCAAAACATATTAATATCAGTGAAGGGTATATACATTTAAACAATAAAGGAAATATTCATTTAAACATTTCTCATGACACTTTAAAAATCCAGGGTTCAAACATTTGACTTGAACACAAGCTTACGTAACTTGATTTTTATTTGGATCTTCATCAGGAATTCAACTCGGGACTTTTAGCTAACGAAATATCCAGTTTAACACCAATCTAATAAGGCATTTTATTGTTAGACTTAAACAATACCACCTAATGGCGAGCGTTGTTAACGTAAAGTGATTATACTAAGCCAGCCTTCGAAATAACAGTAGAAGACGGTCGTAAGCCCGTAGTGGTTTGTTCCATTTAAAAATCGAACATAATTTATGAATTCTTAGAGTTTTTAGTTGTAATATATTCGTTAAGATCTAGTCCTAAAAAATGTCACAAGAATCTAGACATAATTAGAACGTTGTGCACCAACAAAGCCAAAAGGCAATAAAGATGAGACATTTACAAAAATGGATATAGTCATATCCTGGCGCCAAATACATGACAGCAATCGCAGTCTTTAAACTTGGTTGCTCTCTTATTCTCATTAATTTCAAACTTTTATCTCTATATTTCATTAATAATAATTACTAAATATCTACTTGTTGCATAGGTACATGAGATTTTTCTACAATGTCTAACATGTCATGTTAGACATGTTGAGAATTCTCATGATTAGGAGTTTCGGAGACATAAACAATACCACCTAATGGCGAATGTTGTTAACGTAAAGTGATCACACTCAGCCAGCCTTCACAGAACATCATTTATGAATTCTTAGATTTTTTAGTTGTACCTAATATATTCGTATTTTATTGTACTTACGTCGTTTAAAACAAACATATTTATGATAAAACAAAATGAAATTTAGAAGTCCAAAACTGACAATACAAAATTGAAAATTTAAAATTCAATTACGTAAGTTGTAATGTGTTCACTTTATTTACATAGCTGATTCGACGTTTTCAAAACTCCCTTTATTTTTATGGCAAGGTACATACGTTAAGGCGTAATAATACACAAAGCGAAATTCAAAACGGAACGCAAGAAAAAAAAACAAACAGTAAAAAAAATAAGTGAAACATCTGCTAACGTCATTTTAACGGGACGTTTTATCTCTGTGAAGTCTAATGCAATGGTTTTCTAGAAAAGCTGACCCGCATTTTAACGGCCGTAACATTTATTTAATGCAGCACAATTATCAACAACATTATACCACAGATTAATGAATAAAATGTTGAATATAGTATTTATGATACCTATATCGGACGGGATCCACTCCGATGTGGGACCCTTACGGCGAAGTTGGAGTCCCATCTTGGCTTTTTATAATGCGAGTTGTAGGGAATCTCCAAATTCCTGGAATACTCGGGTGGTGGAGGGTCTTATTCAATAAATATATAAAAACAAACTGAAATGTAATGAATAAATAAATAACACTCTTCTATACATAGGTGTCAGTTTAGCCGGCGGAACTTAATGCTTGAAGCATTCTCTAAGCACTTTCAACCGGTCCCATCCAATCTGAGACAGGATTCCAACCCCGAGTAGAAATTTCAAGTGAAAAAACACACATGACATGAACCTTAAATAATAACATTTTATATGTATAATACCTCAATCGAATCAGGATAATATTTTGTATAAGATTGTTCCACCGCATCACGAACGACTCTATACGCCGGCGTACCCAGCGCAGGCCCATCACCTCCATCAATTCGGAGAGGAGATGGGCATGGCTGGGAGATGTGTTAAGGATGCCGAATAACAGTTGGCCGAGGAGAGCGCTGTTTTTCCTCCCAACAGGGTCTCGAAGACCTGGAAGAAACCCTCATACCGTGTTTCGTTCCTTCGAGGCAGAGCTGAGGGAGTTGGACATAGGAAGAGGTCATAAGCATTGGGCAAGATGGAGCGCAATGAAGAGCTATTGTTGCCTCCCTATGCTCCTGAATGGAGTTCCGCTTTAAACGTCCAACCAACCGTTACCATCCAACCAACCGTTATATATAGAAAAATCTACCTTTATTTCAGTGGGCCTCTTAGATACTGCAGTATGCAAGCTACGCATAATGATACTACTTTCACTGTCTCTTTCGAGCTTTTATTATTTTTCTGCTGTGAAAGGGATAAACGTATACCTAACGCTTTGTTCTTGTCTAAAAGAATACTGCGTTCATAATACTTATTACGGCCGCTTTAATTTGCTAGGAAACCTTTGCATTACGAAACGGATTTTATCTTAGGCGAGGCTAACGTTTGCCTATTTCAATCGTCTAAAATGACAACATGAGCCTTGAGAAGGATAACGTGGCATTAATAAACGGTGAGGAAACACATTTCCTGTTTTCTTATAACCGCGACAACGAGATGTCCTTAATTCTTATATAAGTTGCAAAGAACAACAAAATCTTCTTTTATGATAGGTATTTACACATTTTCACAGACTCTTTCACAGTAAGCTTCTTTAAGCTTGCGTCGTAAAAGTGGAAGATGATCGGCAATTGCGTTCGAAGCCACGACCTCCAGTACGAAAGTCAGCTACGAAACCGCTAGGTTGCCAATTTACTATTTCAGTAAATTTTAAGCAAATTTTAATTTGGTATTAATAAACAAATATATAAAAACATGCATGCATTCTCTATCCTGAAATTCTCATTTTATCGTAACGTTAGAGTCCTTACAGGACAAACATTAGACAAAGCAGCAGGGATGCAGATGGGGCGTATTTCAGAATTGGAAACGTCACTATGTTTATTATGTACCTACTTGCATCTGTTTATTTGCTTCTCTCTCTCTCTCTCAGATGTCGGTATTCTATCCTCTCCCGACTGGCACACATACCTTAGTACTGCTCCCAGGTCCATATCGCCAGGTAAATAAATACACAGTACACCACCACTTCTCTTTTGTGACGTAGTACGATAAATACAAAGAGATAAGCCTGAATTCTTTACCCAGAATGAAATAATTGTGTTGGCTTTGTACATATGGGCACAAAAACTTGTGTTTTTTTTTCTAATTTCTTTAGCTCTCTCGCGTACATTGTTGAACATTAGTCCTTTTCCTTAGACTTTCTCACTTCCATATCCTGCGCCAACGGCATCAATTCGCCCCTAGAAACGTCATCAAACCGCCTTGCCTGAGGCCTGTCATTGATTCTCTGACTAGTGCTGGGACGCCATCGTAGAACTTTTTGGTGCATGATGTTAGCAACTTTCATCTCAAATTCACTTTTGTTTGCCAACTTTCTAAAAAGGCTTCTTAAATTCAGAGCATGTGTCACATATCCTTTTAGGAAAGACGATCTTTCTACTATAATTTTTTTTAGCTATTCTCTCGGTTTTTCGAGTGATTCGGCTACTACAATATGGTGACATTGATTTGTTCTCTTGTTTATGCATGCCAAGATAAATTAAGATGAGGGAGGTAAAGAAGAAGATAATGGTATGCACATGTGACGAAGATGAACTTACTTATCCATACTCATTACTCACGCACATTCCATTGCATGGCCATTAGCCAACCCCATGGAAGATGTCTTCCAGACATACGTACCACCGAAAAGATAAATAGACAGCTGAGAGTCGACCTCGCGAGACTCTCCCCGTCCTCATAATAACATGTCTTCAGGTCTAAAATAAGAAAGAAGATAAGCACGAGAGACGATAGTGAGTTTATTAGTCTAACTATCCACCAGCTTTGATCAGCTCCTTTTCATGTAGTACATCTACCGTTTGGACAATCATGAAAACCATAATGATAATAGTCAACGCAAAAACAAGTCACACCGACTTTTTAATAGAAAGGCGATTTAAGGCGAGACAAAAACATTTTTGGACACATTTCGGGCTTGGAAAAAAGTTATCGTAGATGGACTATGCGATTTGGGCAAACCTGATGTATTATATTATTCCCAGTTATATATTGTATAACTATACCAACGAATTCTCTTACATTTGAGGAATAATAGAATTTACCTTTTAGCTATTCCGTTGAAAATACTACGAAGAATCTACGAAGAATCTACGGACCAATCAGAGATGGAGAACACTGGCGCATTCGTTATAACCGCGAACTTTATGAAATATATGATGATGTGAACGCCGCAAAATTCATAAAGCTTGGCCGACTTCGCTGGTTGGGCCATGTTCAAAGATCGAGCGAACCGTCGGTCCTCAAGGAAGTTTTCTGTGGGAGACCTGCTGGAAGGAGGAGCATTGGAAGACCCAGACTGAGATGGCTGGACGGAGCAGAGAGAGACCTCGGACTACTAGGGGTGGACGATTGGCGGAGCATGGCGGAGGACAGGGTGGCATGGAGGTGTCTTTTGGAGGAGGCCAAGACCCACACAGGGTTGTAGCGCCACGGATGTATGTATGTATACTATTCCGTTGAATATATGGCAGGAGACATTTTTTACGTGGCTAAGAAGAATGTAAGAAACTCAGAAAGGTTTCTATATAGTTTCATCTTATTTCAGCCTTACGGATGATGCGATTGTATGTATTTAGTATTTATATAGGAACAAACAATGTATAAAAATATTTCATTTATAAATATTGTAGTACATAGGTAGGTTATAAGAAGTCATGAGATTTTTTATCATGAAAGCTGCTATGCTCAGCTCAGTTTTGTCAATTAGGAGAATAGATAAGTCAGAATCCAAGTAAGAGTTCTCCCGAGGTCCTGGGACTTGGAACTAGATATTAAAAATGTAGAAGATTCTCTTTCTTCCTAATTTTGAGGGCTTGAGGACCTTAACAATGTTAGCCATCAGTTCATCCTTAAAAGGTGATCCTAGTCCTTTTTAACGCAAATCTCAGAATCTTTTAAAGACAATCTTTCGAAACTGTAATCATCCTCATTATAGTGGTAAGTATGTACATAAATATCAGATATCGTTACTGTTGATTTATCCCTATAATAAGCTAAATATTTTTGTTCCGCTTCTAGAAGGAAAACTTAGAAACGTGCTGAATCCGGAAACAGCTGCTCAAATCTTCTTCCAATGCTGAATAGAGGTCTCTTCCATGTTTTTCTTCTCCGCTCTATCTTGGACTTTTCTTTGCCACTTTCTTATTTTCTTTTAAATCTAAGGAAAAGCCGGCGCATAAGAAAATGTCAGAAATCATTGTTTTAAGTTACATTTTTAATATTTCACACAATTCAAAAAAAAACATGTGATAGAAACAATAAATATTTTCAATTGTTATAAAATTTTGATAATTTTTATATTTATATATTATAATATGATACAGTTCGTCCAAAATTCTTAATAATAACGATATTAACTATTTTACAATAGCTTTTAAACAACAATTTTTACAAGTAGGTAGGTATATTATATGTAAATACCTACACAAGAGTTCGATTTAAATATTATGCTTTATATTACCTATTGTTTAAATATGATTGGTATTACATATTTAAGAAGTTTTATTTGTTTTATTTTAACAGAATCATGTTATAACTGTATGACTATAAATTAGGTATTTAAAGAAATCTATGTAATAGTGAAAAAGTGATGTGAGTTTTATTAAAATGAAAAAAATATAAAACGGTTTTATTACTTACTCAAAATTTTCTTAACAACAGCTGTTTTTTAATTTCTTATCAAGGTCCTCGTATTTCAAACTGGTCCATACCACTTTGAAATTATTATTTGATCAGTACTGTTTTTTTATGATTTTCTCTGGATTTTAAACTCAGGCACAAATCATTCCTTTTGGGATGCGATTGCCGGTAAAAAACCAAAAAACAAAATACCACTTTGAAGTCTGATAACAAAACTATGGTTCAAAATATATATTTTTACCTACATACTCCAAAATTATTTTAATAAATAGAAACATTCATTTAAGTTAAAATGTGATCATTTTAAAAGATAGCTAACAATTATTATTCTTTCGAGATAGTTTGTTACCATTTGCTTTTACATATTTTCGGAAAACGAAATATTTTTTTTAAATGAATCTAAAACATGACAAAAACATATAAATAAATAAACATATAATACAATAATTTTCTTTTGTAAAAGTGTAATTAAATTTTCACATACAGAAAAACGTTTCTCAGGAAAGCGCTGAGCCTCAGGCAAAATATCAAATATCAAAAGTTTATTTGAAATTTATTATTAGAACTAAATTCAATTAAGTATTTAAGTTTTTATAATAATTATTTCGTTTATGCATTGGCTACGAGAGATAATTTCAGAGTTTTGCTGATTTGGCAAGGTGTAGGTATTTGGTGAGTTTGCAGAATAAGATCAATCAGAATTTATTTCCACAAAAAAATATATAGCTCATTGAGATTTAGCTACGTTTTCAATGGTTACCTGTGAAAACCTATATTTATCATAGTGAATAATATTGCGCAAGAGAGTTGCATAAACATGTCTAGCTTTATCTGGTACTTATAGCATTGCCTATAGTTTCTGTATGTTTAAGTATAGCACAATTCCAGTACGGCAATATTCTTCGTACATTGTAGGTATCAATACAGATACCTTCTACCCAATACAAGCATACTCTTTTGAAATCAATATTGTAAAACTTTTGTATTAGGTACATAAGTTTTTAAAAATATTATTTAAAAACAAATTAAATATATGACTATGATTACTGCATTTTCACGAAGATTGTAACAGTCGAAATTGATAATTGATTAAGTGACAAAAAATATTGTACTTATTTCTCCATACATACATAAGAACATCTAAACTGCTGCATTTCCTACCAAGAACTCAAACGCGGATCTCTCAAATAATCGTAACATACTACCTACGTTGAAATCTTTTTTGGTTTTAATCAGGTCTCTGACTTTTAAATAAAATTATTTTAAAACACTTTTAAATTAAATTACATTATAGAGACTGAAATATTTGTAAAGGTGGTTAGTAACATCATTATTATAATATTGATTTAATTATTGTACCATTAGGAGAGGGAAATATTATTGTTTTAACCTTAATTATTATTTACAATATAATTGATTTAACTAAAAGTCTTGTAACACCAACTAATTACATCTAAGTGATTAATTACAATGTTAATATTCTTTAGCAGTAGTATGTCCCTGTAATTTTATTGTTTAATCCTTCACACGTGTATCGTGAATTCCTTTCTCTCCTGCTCCTCCCTGGCTTGAAATCTGGGAACAGAAAACAATTAATTAGTTTATACATCTGAGAACAGAAAATTACTTACCTATTAGGTAATAAATCTAGTGGCATAAAACATGTCATTATAAATAATAATAAATAACTTTTATTAAATTTAAAATACCAATTTGAGGTGAACATGTTGGAATAATTTAACGAAATATGGGAACATTTTTTTTTTAATATTTAAATACCATGGGAACAGAAAACAACAATTCATTAGTTGTTTATAAATCTGAGAACATAAAAACAATCCGTTAGTTTATAAATCTGGGAACAGACAAATAGATATTAAATAGTCAAATTTAACAATAAAGCTGGGAACAAGTGAGATATTATTTATTATGAACTTAATCGTAACAGAAAAGATAACTATAGGGCTTTTGAAATTAACGAAAATCATCCCTTATGATAAGGTATCTATCACAAAAAAAAACAATCATTCATTAAACTATCAGTGGATGGATCAATAATTATTGATTAATATCTAGGAAACCAAGTTCTACTGATGAATGTTTTAAAACTAATACAAAATTACAAAAATATACTTTTTTCATGCGATCTTTCCTGTATAATGGGAAAAGGTCCTTTCAAAGCATGGTAACCATAAAGTTCATACAGGTAGGTTAGGTTAGACATAATTAGATTCTTACTTTATTCTAAGTTTCTTTGTTGGCGATAGGCTATTCCGATTATATAAATATTTTTTAGGACATAGTTCAGTATCTGAGCTTACATCGCTTTTCTTGGCAATAATATTGGCAGTTTGTTTTTATATTATTGGCAAAGACAATGACTATTATTCTGGAATGAAAAACAGACGATTGAGTTGCGTCGTAGCCAATTTTTATTGAGACTTTTGACATTTCTGTATTCTGAAAATGTTTTATCCAATACATTAGTTGCGTAACTACTGGCAACCGATTAAATTCTAAGCAAGAGCTTCTTGCGTTGAGTTGGAACGTGAATTTGAGAATACCAGTCATTATCAAAGATAAGTTTTTGGTTTTTACTTTGTTTCAAAATTTTAACCCAATGATACGTTTTTGTTGTTTTTTATTGACTTTGTTTTCAATTAATTGGAATTGAGAAATTAATAATTTCGAAAAATTAATTTAAATTGATAGATACAAAAATATAGTCAGATAGGATTCAATTGATTTTCTTTCAAGATTAGACAAAAAGGTCAGAAATTAAAGTAAAAATCTTTATAGAAAATGACACGACCGGGAATCGAATCCATGACTTCTTTATGAGAAGTAGCGCTTTAGGTCGATAGGGTATATTATGAAAGAAAAAGGAAGTCGGCATTTAAATTCGGCATTTAAAAAAAGTTCAAACATTCTCAATACATTACCGTCTGCTGTCAGTGAAAAAGTGATAGAAGAGGTGGTCGTTAAACCTTCGGTCACTTATGGCTCAGAATCCTGGACTCTTAACAGGATTCTGAGACTTAAGCTGGGAATTGCGACTAGCACCTGAAGGCTGAGAAGCAGTGGAAGTATGGTAGAAGAACACCTGGAAGACCAAGACAGTGGCTAATGGACACAGTTGCTCGGGACCTGTACGTTATCAATCGAACGAGATCAATGAAAGTCCGTTGAGCAGCATAGGACGGCCTGGGAAAACATTTTTCAATAAGCCAAAACTCTGCAGGATTTGTAGGGCAATCGGAAATAAATAAGTGATAGTAAACATGACTTTGATCCACCAATTTATAAACCAGTAAGCTGTTAGGAAATACGACTAAATACAAAACCGGTAAAGACGGGATGCCGAATGTTTAATTTCGAGACACAAAAAACACGCTTTTTCAATGGTAGGTAGTATCTCCATTTATTTCTCGATATTTCAATAAAAAATAACTTTTTTTGAGATATAGGTACTCAAAGGGGTAGCGAAACGCTCTCAAGATAGTCTGGGGAGGTTTCGGTGATTCCACCAAAAGTAGTATCAGGCTACAATGGTTCTAGAGAAGCCTCTTCTGTCTTCAGCGCACAACATAAGTACAAAACCACAATTATTGTTATTTCGAATCCTATTTCTATTCCAGTTTCCTAGAAGAGGTTAAAGTTTCAAGTGCTGTGGCTTATAGTTCGGAAAATTACCTCGAATGTAAAGTCGATAAAGTAATCCAAAACTCAATTGAATATTTATATTTAAAGTGATTGAATTATATGAATAAAATATTTAAAGAAATTCTACGAAATGTACAAAGGATTTCTATCGTCTTCATTTCTTTACTGGTAGGTATACTAAACTTTTCTTGGACTGTAGGTACTGATTTTTATGAAAACTTGTGTGAGTGAAAGTTGATTCTAAAATTGCACGCATTGATTCTAGAAAAGAGTCCTTTCTTTTTATCTTATAGGGTTTTATCTTATAGGGTTTTCAATAATAATTATTATTTGACAGCTAGACCAATCCGTCGAAATTTACATTTTAATATGCTCTTTCAACATTATATTAAGATTCCAATTGATGTACAAAGTTAGCCATTAACCCGCTCTCCTGCCAATTATTTTCTTCGCAGTTGACAATTATTGTATTCAAAAGCGTATTTTTCACATATCTGTCCAAATTCCACAATTTTTAAACGATCCACGGACGACGGACGTAAACGAAATTCAAGATTCTATAAGAACTTTATGTCTTATACCACATAGAGAGTAAACAACTAACTCCAACTAACTCTAAAAAGTCCAAATACGTACGAAATTTATGGTGTGTTTTTATAATAAATTGTATGAAACAAGAAAATAATAAATTATAGGTGTAGATTTTATCGTTTCCATTAAATTATCGACTTAAACGGCGAATATTGGTAATAAATAAAAAGAAGAGAAATGATTTAATTTGATAAAAGCTTCCGACACACGTGTGTAATTTATCAAAGTTTAAAACGGAAAGCTTCTTGTATAGTTTGCGCTAAGAGTATTGTGTGAATACGGGAACACGTCTAATATTTTGACAGAATCATTTGTATTCCCGAGCGTCTGCGGAAGGTACATGTGACACATTAGGGCAATTTGCCTAAAAAATGAGCTTAGAAAGAGGAGGAATAAAATGTAATGGATTAAATGAGTTCTGAAGAAAGGCGCTCACTCCGCGGCAACATACCACCCTTCCTACTACTTATGTTTCTCGTTAATTTGTTCACATTTGTTACAACCACAACATATTTTAGTAGGCTTATACATCTCTCACATACTTGTTGGTGAGGTTGAGCAGTGAGAACGTACCTAAATATGTAAAATAAAACCGATTTATTATTTTATGAGATATTTTCAAGAACATCTTGTATTTTGTTTGAATGCAGTAGACCTGTTGCCAATTATACTGTAAAATAATAATTATGTTTACTACAAAACATTAACCAAGAATGATGGTTCAGATTGAACACATCGATTCTTTCAGCCTATGTACAGTCTTTCAGTATGTATTATAATAGAGAACTTAATTTAGGAAAATCTAAATAAATCATTTAGATTTAAGAGAATTCGTTATGTTTGATAAATTGGACAACGTTGTACATTTTCTTTTCTTCTTAACATTTTTGCCATGTAAGCAACCTTTATATTGAAATCCAATGTACGGCACAACATAGGAATCTACTGAGAATGGCCGTCAACGTTGTACACATGTAATGTAGCCTTCTAAAACAAGGAAAAACGTTTCTTTATCCTCTTAAGAATATAAGTTTCTTCTTCTGGTATCCTATCGGGCCCCCACGACGTCGACGACCACTTGAGAGAAGCCTCCCTATCTTCATCAACCCTGAATAAATCTCCAACAGTTCTCAGTCCGGTCCACTGACTATTATTGACAGTTATTTCCTTTGAATCCTCTGCAGCCATCTATTTCCCTTTTATGACGAGCTAGTACCTTGTATTTTTCATCTCTCATTATGTGACCAAAGTACGAAGTCTTTCGAATTTTAATTGAGGTGAATAATTGTCTGCATGGCTGTGCTCGCTCTGCGTAAGACTTCTGTGTTGGTGATCATGTCGGGTTTTAAGTAGGTGCCTTCCTCATAGATCTTCGAAACAATGTATAAATAGTAAGTAGGTATGTAAGTATAGAAATAACATATTATATCGAACGTACCTACTCATAAATGGAACGGGTTCATAGGGAGGTATAAAAAACACATCATGATGAGTTCCCTAAGTGAAAATGTGCTAGATATTCGGAAAAAAGTATTCATTTTTATGGTAATGGCCCGATATGCTACGTGCGAGGCTCGTAAATTATCCCGGTAGGCACCTGCACATTAACGGGGCGTGAAATGTTTATTTTATTTCAGTTTATAGAAAGTCTAAACGATGTGAAAATATATAAAAAAAAAACAGTATGATTGTTTTAAGTCCACATACGCTCAGTAATAATATTGCGAAAATATGATGAGATACTTAACGATGTCTTTACTATACCAACATAATAATATCTATCATAATGATGAAGAATTGAAGTTAGTTTAAAAAGAAAACTGGGAGTCACATCGCCCGTTTTTAACGGTTGCATGATTATAGTAAAGTACCTACAAGTTAATTTGACAAAATACAAGCTATGCGTCTTTGAATTTTCAAGGCGTAAATTATGACTGCAGGTAACTTAAGTTCTTCTCTAAAAAAATTTGGCGAGAAAAAAGCATCGAGGTATTGTACCTACTTGCCGGTTGTAATGCTTCTGTGGGAAATAATTTCATATTTTTTCACAAAAAAAAAGAAATAATCTTGTGCTCTTTTTTTATTTTTACATTGAAAATGACGAACAAAAACTAAATAATAAATAATTATCATTAGTTTTAATGAAGAAATGAATAAATTTCCCTAATTTTTCAAATTAAAAATAACCTTATAAAAACAAACAGGAACTTCATACTCAACAATGAAATACATGGTTACCAGACTAGACAGAGAGAACACCTGCGAACGGAACAGCCAAGAACAGAGAGAATGAGAAAAGGCTTCAGTTACACAGCGTGTAGAGAATATAACTCTCTTCCGACGGACATTAAGCAAAGCACGAACCTGAAACATTTTGTAGGGAGGCTAAAGACTTTGATACTTAACAATCGTAGCGAGACTGCTCAAATTTAATATAAGTTAAGTTTACATTTATTTTCATTTTCCAGCAGCCCCCTGCCACAGTTCACACTTCCAGATCTTGAGCCTATTATCGAATAACGATATGCATATATCTTTTTTGAATTACTGGCTCAGTTTAATCTTTGTCTTTGACATGCTTGTTTGGTTGTGTCGAATCATGCCTTTTGACATACTAAAGATTTTTTTTTTTTTTACTGACCTTGATTTTCAATATTTTGGATTCGTTTTCGACCCAATTCGTTGCATGATTTGCCTTGTGTGAGTTTGTATAATTTTTATGTGTAAAATGTGCTTATTTAATGCATCTACCTATGTATACTTTTTGTTTATTTTGAATCTATATTTTATACGTTATTATTGTTAACTTCAGACTTTAGTTGACTATTTTGTGTATTTTATTTTTGTGTGTTTTTTCTTTTTTTGTGAAAAGATTTTTAACAATTTGTTATACCTGATTATTTTGTTCTCCTTATACCAGCCTAGAGCTGACTGGAGAATTTTGTTTGAATAAATAAATAAATAATTTAGGTACCTATTTTGGCGGTATGAGCCAATGTCCTGTTTTCGATTTTTTTTTTTAATCTAGGTGTGACTCAAAAACTGTAATTGAAAAAATTGCCTAAGGCTATAAGCCCGCCAGTTGGGTAATATTTTTTATTTTATCCAATAATGTGTTATTTATTTATTTATTTAATATTATCGATATTCTCATTGGTTGAATGATGGCCCTTAAAAGGTTAATGATTGGCATCAAAATACCTAGTTGGTTCTACATAAAAAATTCAATAAAATAATAAAAAATATGTAATTCTTCAAACACATTATTTTCAACTTTGTAATACTTAGACATTATTTACTCTTTGTTTATGTCGTGAATTTTCGG
This sequence comes from Mystacides longicornis, assembly GCA_963576905.1. NCBI lineage: Eukaryota > Metazoa > Arthropoda > Insecta > Trichoptera > Leptoceridae > Mystacides > Mystacides longicornis. The sequence goes on along the minus strand of OY756426.1, from coordinate 27,215,243 downwards.
GTAAACGTAATTGTGTATTGTTTTACTGAAGAGTTTTTTATTTAGGAGTTCTAAAATTATGTTGGCATGGTATCCGTTATTTGAAGCTATATTTAAAATTGTGTGGAGTTCAGTGTTATAGTTAGTATTTGTGAGGGGTATGGATAGTAGTCTGTGTATCATAGAATGAAAGCCTGCCATTTTGTGTGAGTGTGGGTGATGGGAGCTTTTTTTAAAATAAAAAAAAAATAGTTGTTAGTCTAATAAACTCTCCGCTGACGATGGTCGCATAGTCGACCGAAAATATATTTCGGAAAAAAAATATATAACCTATTGTAATACTGCAAAGTTATTTTTATTTTATAAACATTTAAAAAATATGTACCTACACAGACAGGTAGGTACTTAAGTTACTGTAAAAATAAACAAAAAAAAAACATAAAAAACGTACATTTTGTTTATTTAAAAATAAATTTATATTTTTTATAATTTTAATAAGTAAACGATATAGCGTGCCTCCCTTCTACACGATTTGGATTTCAAAATAACCTTGTTTATCAACACGATGCCATTAAAATTTATTAACAAGACATTTGAGAACCGGGGTAGTTAGTTAGAACTTGTTTATTGGAAAAACATTAAGAAAAACTTTTCGACTCTAATTAGTAGAATTTTAATAATTACATCTCTTGTAAGTGGGAGGTCGATTCAGTAAATAATTTTACATCTCAATAGTCGGGGAAGCGGATAAACTTTTTATCCAACGAATAAAGTTAAAATACAGTTGACTAGTACAAGTAGTATTACTTACTGTACCTAACTTGGATTGATAAAGGGTGTTAAAATTAACGGCTCCTATAATTATTATTATTATAACGATCATAATAATTAAAAGTTTATTATTTCTCTAAAGTTTCGTTTTGGTTGTTATGAAGTGTCTCAAATCTATGGGCCGATTTTTAGATGCTTTTGACAACTTCAAACAAAATTGACAATTCTTATACGAAACCATTCTATTGTAATTTGCAAGTTGGTCCGTAACACGATATTTTTGTTTAAGCACTCTTAGCCCACCCGAAATATTTTTCATAAATCAATCATATCAAAACTCCTTTTACATCCCACTTAGGAGCATAGGGAAGTATTAAGAGTTCTCCATTACGCTCGATCTTGCACAATGTTTATGACCTCCCACACCGTGTCCGAATCCCTCAGCTCTTAGAGTTTACTTGATTTTTGGGAGCCTGATGGGAAAATGAAATTAAATAAATAAAAATGTTCAAACATACCGCAAAACTAATACAACTTCGGGAAATGATTTTCATACATTTATTTATTTATTATGCATCAACGCGACATTGTCGCTTTTACAAACAAAGAAAAAAAAACATTTATTCAATACAATACATACGAAATATTCACTTACAAAAAAAAAAAAACAATTAAAAAAACACCAAGTTTAGTATAGGGGGAAGTCCTACTGTACCGGCCGGCATCCAGTACCGGTCAGTTGCAATTCCCGAAATTCTACATCTGATAGGGTTAAGACGTTAATAGAATTCAAGTAATACGTTCTCACAAGCATATGCCTCGCTCACACGATTAACATTCTGTGAGTGATTGCTATAGTTTTGAGGAGGATTTCTAAAGAAGTCAAACTTGGTATTTATTGATTTTTTATATACCTATCATAAAACATATTCATAATCAATCTTTATCCGCACAGTTTTATGCTGTGTCGAAATAATATTTTACTCCGTTCCCTGCAGTACCGGCCACAAAATTGCCCCCCAGTACCGGCCACTATTTTCCACTAACATTTTGTGTAATTTATTCTGTTTATAAATACACCAATATGCTAGGCAAAAAATGGGCACATGGGATCCTGAAAATATACGAAATGCCGTGAATAAGGTACTGAGTAATAAAATGAGGGCGCGTCTGGCCGCAGATCGTGAGAAGAGACCACCACTGTACTTTTCTTTTTTTTTTTTTATTAAGCCCTGCACTCGTTTTCGAGATGAAGAGGATTGGGTAAAATGTGGAAACTACAAGACTTGGATCCATAAGGCTTGTACAAACGTATCAGAGCTATTAAATCCATATATTTGCGGATATTGCCTTGTACAAACGTTGTAATTTTTGCTGGCCGGTACTGGAGGCCAATTTTTGAGAAGTTGATTTTCCTGTGTCTTGTAATTTTATTAATAGAGTTGAATTTTTCAAAGTATATGGATATTTTAATATTTGTATTTATAGTAAAATAGTTCCTCTACACATATTACTAGGTATTTTGAAATTAACCGAGAGGATTTTTATTTTATTATAAATAAACCTTAAGGTGAGGGTACTATAGGACTTCCCCCTACTGTAGTATTCCCCATTATTTCTTCTATGTACTGTAGTACCCATTAGGGTGTCCCGTTAAAAATTTTTTTGGAATTCGGATACGTAATAGCACGGAAAACTTGGGGATGGACAACCTGATTACGGGAAAAATAATAATAAAAATCCTAGAGACTACTTTTAGACCTCTACCGGGCCTTGAAGTTTTGAAAAAATACAAATTTTCTTTATATGGTTACCGTCTTTTATTCCACATAATAAAATATAATTTATAGGTAAAATATGACTCAAAATTTTAGAATTGAAGGGCTTATTAAGAAAAACATAGTTTCAAAAATTATGAAGACTAATTATAGAACTCTACAAGTCTTTGAAATTTGGAAAAAATAACACAAATTTTCATTAAAACTCCATCTTCATTCTTTGATTTGAAGTCCTAAAATATTAAACTGTAGGTACTTATAAGACGTCTAAACCATATTATTTAGATATTTTGTGTGTTTCGTGTCAAATATTAGTCACATAAAAAGCAAGATTTGACAAGAAAACTACAAAGCCAATGCGTGATGCGTCCTTCTTGTTTTAACTTTCTTTGTGATATTATACTTCATTTCGCATATTGCAAACTAATAAAGCTGACTTTTTTTAACTGTGCACAGATACAGTAATTTTGTCCCGAATAAACTATTTTATTGTAAAGATTTTCGTTAAAATTAGTATGCTACCTTATATAATTAGTGAAGTGTGCCTTAAAAACAATTGAAATGAGTTGTGGAGCTCGACGTAGTGAGACAACCTTTCCTATCTTTGAATTCAGTTGCAATCAGTTGCCTACTATATGTGACGTTATTAGGTGTGTACTTTATACTAATGACTTCAAAGTTAAATGTAACGGAAAACATCCCTCAAATTCTGAAGTTTTTCTATTGTTAGCCAAAAAATTTAATTAATTTGGATAAATGCTTCGATTGCAAGTGTCTCTTGTATAAGAATAATACAATTAATTCAATACCATTTTGATAAATACTTGACGATAAAAAGATATCCAAAAACCAAAATAAATGAAAAGTTTGAAACTAGATTACATGAATTTTTCACGACCAGTACAAAGACGTTGTTCGACATTGCATCAGGTAAGTGCATTTCTTTGGAGAGTTGTTCATGCACAAAAGTAAATAAAGTACCTTTCAAAGAAAGACCATTTTTAATGGATCAAAGAACCGATAGTAGAATGGTTATAGGAATCATAGATAAAAAAGAAACAATGAAAATTGAAAGACGATTGCATGGAAAAAAAAGATACTGGAATCTACACTAATACACCCAATGGATGTTATACTTCAATCAATCCCAAGTTCGTCAGTGGCTGTGCCAGAAAATGGAGATAGTATTCGTGAGATAGAAGAACTTTTACAACCGGCAGATATTTCTTTGGAGCCATCATCATCGTCAAGCAGTCGCAACACCTTATACCTACCTTCTGTTGCAAAAGTTTGTGATCGGTATGGTTTATCAAGCCGTTCTGCGGCAGCAGTTACTTCGACGGCTCTTTTAGATGCAGGTATCATCACTTCTGCAGATAATCGGTTCGTGATTGATAAAAATAAAATACATAGAGCTGTATCAAAATCAAGGGAGCATGATATGCAGAAAAACATAGAAAATATTTCTGTGAAGAGCGTTTACTTCAATGGACGGAAAGATAAAACCCTTATAAATGAGAAGAAAGTCGGTCATTTTCACCGTAAGTAAGTTAAAGAAGAACATGTTTCCATCTTGTCAGAGCCAGGATCAATATATTTCCAAAGATAGGAAAGGTTGTCTCACTACGTCGAGCTCCACAACTCATTTTAATTGTTTTTAAGGCACACTTCGCTAATTATATAAGGTAGCATACTAATTTTAGCGAAAATCTTTACAATAAAATAGTTTATTCGGGACAAAATTACTGTCTCTGTGCACAGTTAAAAAAAGTCAGCTTTATTAGCCCGCAATATGCGAAATGAAGTATAATATCACAAAGAAAGCATTTTAAAACAAGAAGGACGCATCACGCATTAGCTTTGTAGTTTTCTTGTCAAATCTTGCTTTTTGTGTGACCAAGATTTGACACAAAACACACAAAATATTAAAATACTATGGTTTAGACGTCTTTTAAGTACTTACAGTTAAATATTTTAGGACTTCAAATCAAAGAATGAAGATGCAGTTTTAATGAATATTTGTGTTTTTTTCCAAATTTCAAAGGCTAGTAGAGTTCTAAAATTAGCCTTCATTATTTTTAAAACTATGTTTTTTTTAATAAGCCCTTCAATTCCAAAATTTTGAGTCATATTTTACATATAAATTTTATTTTATTGTGTGGAATAAACGACGGTAACCATATAAATAAAAAAAATATTTTTTCAAAACTTCAAGGCCCGGTAGAGGTCTAAAAGTAGTACTGTAATGAAAAACAAAATATGGGGCATGAAAGAACTCGTCAATACCCAAATTTTGACACCTCTTACGTTACGATACTCCGGAAAAAAAAATTCTCCATACATTGACGGGACACCCTAGTACCCATAGGTCATACCGCAGGACACCGCCACGCAAGGCGACCACTCGCAGGTCGCAATGCACCACCACACCACACAGACGCATGTCATCACCACACAAACACCAACAAGCACACTCATATATAGTTCATGGTACATATATTATTCGTCTCCGTACGCTAATATTCGTTGGGAACAGGAGGTATTGTCATATAGTGTCCGTGAGAAACGTGTAGTATTATTTGATCAAAGATTCTTAAAGTAAAGATTCTCGTAGTCACCAATGTGTTAATGTAAATTTGAAGGTAAGATATACCTAACTGATTTATTCGATATCAAACAATTAATGCCTTTTTTCTATGCATGCTGTCTAAAAGGTTTTGCTGCTAGTTTCACAATAAAATATAAACATCTCACTTTTGGCTCATCTCAGTGAAACAACGTAACTCGGAAAGGCAACACCAAAATCTTTAACGACTTACGTACAAAATTATGGAAAGGCAGCTGGAACAGGGTATCCCAGATAACTCCCATGTGTTAGGTCCGATATTGGGATCGTTTTTTTATGTGTAAGAATTCTAATGATGTGAGCTTTGGTAGGTTAACATGTTTAGAATTGAACCACGAACTCAAATTCACCATTAACGGGTTAATCTAAAGGCATTCAAGATGTTGATGCATCTATTAATTGTGATTAATCTATGGGATAATTAATAAAAAGTAAAAGTTTTATTTCCAATAACAATCCTAATTTTCTTTTCCTAAAATGCTCGCTCTTATGATAGGGAAGTATAAATAATTATTTAAAAAAACAAGAATCCAAGTAGATATATTTTCGACATGGTGATAGAAATGAAAACATCTAAAGAGAAAACCCGTGTAAGAACGCCTGAAGGAAACCTCACTGATGTCTTGACAAAACGTCATAAGTTTGAAACGTTGACAGCAATGTTTGAAAATAATCAACAAATTGTTTTTTCAAGGAAGAATCAAAAAATATATTTTCTTGCAGTCCAATAATATTGTCTAAAAGCAATGATTAAAAAATTTAAATAGTTTGGAAGTTAAGGTTTGGATAAATGAACATACATATAATATGTATAAGAGGCTAAGATGGAATGGACATGTTATGAGGAGACCATGCACATGACAACGTGATCCAGTAAGCTATTAATTATGGACATTGAAACTCCAGCCAAGAGAACAGGCAGATCCCCCGCCACATGGTTGCCGAGCATCAAGAGGGACCTCAATGAATGTGAAGTAGAACTAGAGCTGGCCAGAAAGTCTTGGCGAAATAGGATTCGGAGAGCAGACCCCAAATAATGGGACAAACGCGAGGGCGAAGAGACAAGATAATATTATGTACAATAGGCAAAAATAACCTTATTGTTAGAGTCATTAGTTGTAACATATTCGTTTAGATCTAGTCCTGAAAACTGGTCACAAGAATCTAGACATAATTAGAACGTTATGCACCAACAAAGCCAATAAAGATGAGACATTAACAAAAATGAATATATTAATTTTTTGCTATTATGTACTCTCTTTGCCTATTGTTTTATTCTTTCTGCCTTAAACTGTGTTTGTATTCTATGTGTTATATTGTTTAATTTCCTGTTTCTGCTTTTTGTTATATTCTATTGTTGTCAAAGGCCGTATATATTGTTAAATAAATAAATAAATATTATTATGTATTCATTTCCTGGCGCCAAATACATGACAGCAGTCGCAGTCTTTAAATTTGGTTGCTCTCTTGTTTTCAATAATTTACAACTTTTATCTCTATATTTTATTAATTTTTAAATAAGTATCTACTTATTGTATAGGTAGGTACATGAGATTTTTCGACACGTTGAACATGTCGAGAATTCTCATGATTAAGAGTTTCGGAGACTTAAACAATACTACCTAATGTTGAACGTTGTTAACGTTAAGTGATCACACTAAGACAGCCTTCGAAATAACAGTAGAAGACGGTCGTAAGTCCGTAGTGGTTTGTTCCATTTAAAAATCGAACATCAGTAATGCATTGTAAGAGTCATTAGTTGTTACATATTCGTTAAAAACAATAACCTTTATCAAAGGCTGAGTTGACTTCAAATCTTTTTAATCATTGCTTGTGATCAAGATATTATACCTATGATGCCGACCTCAAGTGGTCACAATTATTGAAATGAGGGTCTGGATTATCGCAGGTGTGATGGCAAGTTTTTTGACGACAAAAATACGCTCTGCATAGGCAGTGAAATTGGACAAAGTAAATTAAATAAGAATATATTATACCTGCTGTTAAACTGAGCATAAAATAATAAATGTCATAATCATACATACTGTCACGCTGTATTTCACTTGTCACTCTATGAACGTCGGGATTTGAGAATAATAGTAATCTGAGAAAACAGCGAGACAAACTATATCTAAGAAGAAATCCGTTCGGTTAATTATCACAATTCAAGATGACACACGTGAAATGTCTACATTTAATAATATAAGATACCCTAAGATGAAATTATTTATTAAAATCACTTAATGCTTCACTGTGAAATTTTATGTCATACACTTATGAATGTCTCTTTCTATATTATAACGACGTACATACTCAGCCGGAAAAAAATTGCTTGAAAAAAATGGCCTTTTATGAGTTACAATTTACAATATCTCTATAATATAATATCTCCTTAAACTAGCTTCAAGCTGTCTGGAGAACATAATATTTGATTAATAAATAAATAAATAAAGTCGGGTTAGTGCGAACACTTATAACTCTAGATCGGCAGAACAGATTTTTATGATACTTGGTTTATTGGATTATTCTCCGCTCCGGATAACAGAATATAAGTATTAAAAATTCGAAAAATGGATGGCAAATAATATTAAAGTAAGTATGGAGTGGATTTACTGACAAAAACGCCATTTAGTGAAAAATTTCATACCAACACAATTTTTATTTACTTGACAACCATTGAGATTCATAACATTGGTACGCAGATTTATGATAGAATTTCTTTCGAACTTTCAGAAATTTCATGAAATCATCACTCGGAAATCGCCTTTCCCCGCGCCGCGCTCTCTTCACGCACCACTCAGATCTCGCAGCAACCACACCAAACTGACACCGCTTCTCTCCATGAAGCGAAGATTGCCAAGGGACATGGCTATTGGTTAAGAAGACGACAGCCCTGAGGAGGCCTACCACAGATGTAGGCGAAACGTAGGCACAACATTAAGCCAATCGAACGCGACCAATTCCCGAAATACACGCATACAAAATTGTCAATATTGTTACCGTAGTAACAAAAAACATTGTCATATATTTTGAAAGACTGCCGTCTTGCCGCTCCCTATGAACCCAGTGCATTAGTCATAATAGTGAACAGCAGGGGTTAATCTTTATGGGTGGCCACCCTAGTAGGATAAATAATAATTGGAAAATTTCTGGATCTCATCCGAAAATATCTTATAGTTAGCCTTATTTTCAAAACCACAAGGCGTAAACATGGTAGTAAATATTTTGAAACGAACATTGCAAACAATATTTCTATTCTTGGTTCATAGATGTGTTATTTTTGTGCGATGCATGTTCAGTATTGTGGTCACGTGTTGGGCTCTGCACGTGTTGGATATAATATTAACATGTTTTGTATCCCCTCGTGGCTCTCTCTCCGAGTGTCACATTTTGATGGAGCACTTGTATAAAAATATACGTTCACGATGCACAATTAGTTTTGATGCAAACCTATGATGGTAAATTTAAACTGTAACTATTGCCAAGAACTGATGCGAAATTTTGTGAAATAGTTTTCAAGTTTGCCGCTATATTGTGTATCTTTTTGTACCTAAATCGTGTATTATAAAACCTGTCTAAAATAATCTTAACTCCATTTACGCCCCACTTAGGGGCATAGGGAGGCAATAAGAACTCTCCTATAGTATTGAATAATATTTTTGACACAAATACTACTAAATATAAAACAAACTATGGGTATGGTGGTTGGTAGAGTGAGAATGCACAGGTTTTGTATGGTGGATCGGTTTATTGTAGAAGTAACATAATATAAATATTTAATGTAGTACCGATTATAATTGAGCGGGCGCCGTGTGGCGCACCGCGATGCGCGTCGCGAGACGGATGATGGTGCGTGTTGACTCTATGCGGATTTGGTGAAGACTTGATGGTGACTGTGCTGCCTTGTACGATGTGGCAGGCTGCTACTGGATGACGACATCTTGAAGGAAGCTATTGGTTGATGATGTCGTCATGAACAGGGTCGAACGCTATTGGTTGATGATGTCGTCATGAACAGGGTCGCCACAAAACTATTTGATGGCCATCGCTAATCTATCAAGGCCGTAGCCAAGGGGGATCATTGGGATTAAGATTTTTCTTTAGAAGGAAAGTACACCTACGGTGCACCCGTTTATATTTTTCTAGGCACTACGCGACTAAACTAAACCCACTACGAAATTATTTTTTGACTACGGCTTTGCCTTGCCACCTACTCATATGTACCTTATTAGTCTGTCCACAATTCAAATAATATCGAATCCCGAAGAAAGTAAGTCACAAAAGAAGAGATAATAAGGCTTAATAGGGAAACCATTCAACATTCAATTCCTTTTACCTCCACTGTTCCTTCATTTCATTCATCTCTATTCTGCTCAATCATTTAGTCTCATTGTGTGATCAACTAAAATTCTATAGTATGACATTTACCCAATTTATACTGAGTTTTTTGTTTTGAAAGAAAGTCAAGGGACGACCTAAATTTGGTATATTGCGACATCATTCAATGTTAAAATTCTTCCTCAAAGTCGATGTGTATGGGTTTATATAACCTGTTTTGATGCAATTAAGTAGGTAGTATTGCTATCTCGGAGTTCAGTAGTGGACTCCCGAAAGCATGACTTCTTTTGTGGGATAGTGCATCATAGTTGCATGGATTTTTTGTTATCCTCTTTGCAGACTCTACAGATTGGAGTGTCTGATAGTCCAAATCTTATGGACGCAGCATGAAATCATATCATCTCTTATAACTCGAGATCGGCTGAACAGATTCTTCCGATGTTCAATTTATTGGATTCTTCTCCGCTCCGGATAACAGAATAACTAACTTTTTGTATAAATTACAAATTTGTAATCAGTATGTACCTATTCATAGTAAGAACTACAGGACAACGTCTGTTGGGAAAGCTAGTATTACATAAAAACAGTCACCCATCACGGAATTTTCGCTCATTTTTGAAGTTGCACATTACAGGTGGCTATAAATACCTAAAGCTCTTATCTACGCAAAATCGACAAGATTACTGACGCGGCACATGGTTGGGGTATGTGTTTGTATCCGCCCGCATTAAGCAACAGAACTTCAGCACCACTTCATACATATTGCGAGGATGTATGTGTTGGTGTCTAGGAACGTATATGACATATAGGTACACAATAGTAGGTACACATACACCCTCACACATTGTGTACAACGGGTATCGCTCACTTCGACCAGTCATTCAGTGTTTTGGGCTATTCTTTAAACATATTCACGGTATGTAGGTGTGAGTGTATGTATAGGTTTTATATATCTACTCGTATTTACTAAAGTATCGAGTAAAAAGGTGACTTTTATTTCACATTCTTCCTTAGTTCCTCCCCAGAGAGCACCCGGTGATTATTCATGAGACAAGATTTTCTCACCCATCGAACGCTTCGCTTCAAATCAGAACCATTTTTATTGCAAGTAGGTACCCACCTCGGATAATTTGATTCAATCGTTTCGTTTGCCTTCATTTAACTTTTTTTTTTTTTTTTTTTTCAAAAAATGTAGATCTTTAAAGGTATTTATTTCATTTGTAAAATACAAATTGGTAGGTATAGAGTGTTACAACAGAGAGACCGTTTTAGTTTTTTTTAATGTGAATTCGACTAGCTTTAATTTGTGATAAAACATCCAACATTATATTTTTGCCGATCGTCCAATCCCAATGCATCTTACAAGGGACTATGAGAGCGCTGGTATAGTGAAGTTACAGCTCTTGGTTCGATCAAATTTGACTTGCTTCTAAGTTCTCTAATATGGTTGTAAATGGTTCACAACAGGATTCAATAAAAAAGAGCCCATGAAGCTAAAAAAATGGGTTACAAAAAGTTTGTAAAAGCCTGCAGAAGCTCATTACAACCTTTTCTAGTCTAGCGTGCTACTTGATTAAGTGGCATAAAATGTAGGAGACACATTAAATTTAAAATGAAAAACTTTTTTTTTTATTATTATTTTAAGTTCTATTTTATCATTAGGAGAGGATGAAAGTTGATGCATTTTTAAAGCGCCCATTTTTAAAGGTGATCAATATTGTAGACTATTGCATAAAACAATAAGCTGCTAACCTAGGGTAGCCCAGAACTCATAGTATATTATTATAACAGCCTTTTCTTGTAAAACATATCTTTGCATAAAAATTCATAATTTTACGATTAAAATGAATTTATCCTTGGAATTATTATATAGAAACTATTATCTGCTTTAGAACTACATATTCAATATTAATCGGTACTTTAAGGAGAACCCACTGAAGTTACGGACCTCAAATTTTACGTGCTTGTGAAGGAGCATAAGACCAACCTGTATACCAAACTTTATGAAAATCGAAGAATTTTTTTTTAGCCCTTTTTCTAGAACAAGTGAAATTTTCTTTGGATATTTTAAGAGGGTTCCCCTGAAGGTACAGATCTCAACATTTTACTGACTCATCTACATCAAGGGGTTAACCGTTCTAGCAAATTTCAATCAAATCGGATAAGAATTACTATGAGTTATGGGTGCGCACACATGTTTGGCGAACGCGTACGCGCACGGGGAAATTAAAATTTTTTTTTTTTGCATTTTTGGAATCTACACCCTCGAAAACGTCGAGATATTAATTGCAGCGAATTATATTTTTTTTTTTGAAATCCAATCACAAGACATGTATATTTCATATACTATGAGTAAAATATAATATGTATATGAGCGCCTTTCACATCGCCTTGTAAAAATTTTTGAAGCAAACAAACGAATAAATAAATTTTAAACACAAACCAACCAATTGTCGTTGATTGGATTAGCTCGATCAGTTTAATCTGCGAATAAAGGTTCATGCTATTGGAAATTCGATACAAATGCTTGGTCCAAATTATCACACGTTGAATTATGTAGGTTCGTATAATTACACCTGCCAGCGAATCTCTAGAATACATAATTATCTTACAGGAAATTCTTATAGATAGCTGTTGAAGGTAGTATATAAAACTACTGAAAAAGTTTAAAGGGGTGGAAATTGTCATTTTTTATATACGACGTAATGTATCGATGAAAACTCTTTTGAATGAATAATTTTCCATTAGTTTATGGCAAAGATAATTATACTTATCCATCAATTGATTTAAGTTTATGAGTTTATAATATGGTACCTACCACTGCATCATGATTGACGCTATACGCTGGCGTGGATGACCATTTTTAAAATAACTAGTTGCATGTAAACATGAGATCCAACTGTCGATGGCCTGAGTCGGTATGTTTATTGTATGAAACGATGTCGTCAATAAATTAAATTCTTACAAAATTTTTTAAGAAAAGTTTGAGATGTACTGCTATAATGTATATATTTTTAAAGAAAATTAAATTATCTAGTTGATGTGTTTCGGCGTTTTTCGATATTTTTATAAAATTCTGAAATATAGGCATTGAAACTCGTAAATTTGTCATAAAAAAAACTATTTTTCTTTATAAAAAAAGGTTGAGAAACCCTGGCAATTTGTCATTAAATATTATTTGAGATATTGTATTTTTCTATATACATACACCTTTTTAGGGTTCAACTTTTATAGTTTTCGAGATATATGAAAAAATTAAGTAAAGATTCAATGGTTGATTACCCCTGACTGAAAGAAAATTTCAAAATTCTGAATACATAAGTTTTGTAGGCTTAAAGTACCCAATATTTTCTAAAATTTTAGGATATGTGCATCAAGTGAATCAAAAGTTATAAGGGGACACACACACACACCCTGACACACACACAGACACACTAAATTTTCTCCTCCGAATTCTGAGTAAATCCATATTATATGGAACATATGCTGCGAAGCCTCTAAGTTGGTGTTTTTCGTCGTCAAAGTTTTGAAAACCGTTTAAAATCTAGACCTGGCCATACAAATCTCACGTATCTTGGCTTGATACTGCCGATCTGTCTCGAGAAATAATTTCTCTTCAACAAATCGACAGTTGGATTATGGAGACAGACTTTGAAAAATGTGTCAAGGAAGACGAATGACAGTTGGCTGAGGAAAGCAGTGTTCTTCCTCTCACCAGTGTCACAATCGAGGAAGACATTCTCACACTGTGTTTCGGTTATTAAGAAACGGGACTTCGCCATTCGGACATAGTGTACGAAATAGTTGCATGTAATAGTTGCAAATGCAACTATGACTGTTAAAATCGATGACGATACTCAAACCGATAAAATAAAAATTGAAAAAGGTGTGCGGCAAGGGGACACACTTTCGCCAAAGCTATTCACGTTAGCCCTAGAAGATATATTCAAAACCCTCAACTGGGATAACAAAGGGGTGAGCACATATTTGAGTCACCTTAGATTTGCTGACAACATAATTATAATAAGTGAAGACATCGATGAATTAAGTCAAATGATAAATGAATTGCATGAGGCTTCTCGTAAAATTGGTATGTATATGAATATATCAAAAACAAAAATCATAAGTCCAGAAAACAAGATCATCACTGTCAATAATAAGAATCTCGAAACAGTAGATGAATATATCTTGGGCATAAGATAAAACTGGGTAAAGAAAACCAAACAGGCGGAACTAGCAAGAAGAAAAGGAATGAGTTGGGCAGCTTTTGGCAGAGTTAAACATATTATAAAGAATAAGGACATCCCAATCTGTCTGAAAAGAAAAACGTATGAAGCATGTATACTGCCAGTGACTGCATATGCACTGGAGACCATGTCCCTCACAAAAAGAAATGCCGAAAAACTAAAATGCATGCAGCGATCCATGGAAAGATCCATGCTTGGTATAACCCTAAGAGATAGAATAAGAAATGAAGAAATTAGGAATAGAACCAGAGTGGTAGACATCATGGATCGCATAGAAAGACTAAAGTGGCAATGGGCAGGACATGTTGCAAGACAAGATCCCACAAGATGGACTCCAAAGATTTTGAGATGGAGACTCTGGGAGAATAAGAGAGGCGTCGGAAGACCTCAAAAAAGATGGTCCGATGACATAGCCGTTTTGGGGGGGGGGGGGGAACTGGCTGCAAGTGGCAGCAAATAGGAAGAGATGGAAGAATATGGAAGAGGCCTACGTCCAGCAGTCGATAAATAAATGGCTAAAAAGAAGAAGAAGAAGTAGGAAATAGTCATTGCAACTGATGCGAAGGACCGAGCACAGTGACAGCTCTTGTTCAATAAAAGTACCTAAGTTCAATAAAAAAAAATCGAAGACAAACTCCCGAGGATAAAACTACGTCAATTATAGCTAACCCTTGAGGTTACCAGTGGTGGTAATGGTTGCTCCCAGCTACTTGAAAAAACTTACAACAGCAGAGTGGGGAAAAAATATTAGGAATATCAATTATTATTGTCGATGTGTAGACTAAAGGCTCTCACTATCACAGTAGAAAAATAAAACTACGAAGCAAAGCAGGGCGCTCATTGTATCTGAATATTCTATGCACGTGCCACCAATTAAACAAGGAATGTTGGTTCTCTCCTGTCCTGATCCAGCGCCGTACCTTGGCTTCCTTCGTACGTGACCTCCAATTCATTACTATGGACGGTTCAAATTAATTTTTCAATTACAGACCTTAACATTTTTTATATCTACAACAGCTTTTACATTTTGTTGGGACGTGAATTTTATTTTTTTAACACCCCTGAATAGGGTAAGTATCTATATTTTTTCACTCACAGACAATCAAACGTTAAATTTACTGTTCAGAGTGAAAAGGGGTTATAAAAAAAATGTCTCTATTAGACTCCCAAGTAGCACACTAGGAAAGTTGTAAATAGGTTTTAAACGCATACGGGGACTCTTGTCTACCTTTTGTAGGCTAGTGTTCTACTTAGTTAAGAAGCACAAAAGGTTCTAGAAAGGATTAAAATAGGTTGGGGAAGACTACCAAACTTTTTGGCAACGGTGGCTAATCTAAAGTGTTACTTATATTATAATCTTATATCTCAACACAAATTATATCATGGTTATTAACATAAATTGTGGACAGTATGTAAGTACATATCGCCGTGCCCGTAGAAAAAAGGTCCATGTGATCATAGGTCGAAAATGAGTTTTTAATGCAGTTTAATTAAGTATTAAAAGCTCTACAAAACTATATTTTTAGTTTTTTTCTATCGCTAATAGTTTCTGAGATATTTTTTTATAAAACGTCCTATGTGAAAAAATCTCCGAAGAAAAAGGTGACATGTGCACTTAAGCAGTTTTATTGTGCTCATTTTCATACCAACGATGCATAACTGTACGACACATGTACACATGCACACTTGTTCGTCGGAGTCTATACGATGCGAACGCTCATATATTTCTCATGAATCTTTTTAACGCAAACTTGTTTTGTATCCACATTTTTTTAAATATTTATCAGAGTTTACAATGTTAGTTACACTTGCGATATTTTAAGATATAAAAGAAAACAAAATTTGTATTACAAATGTCTTATGAATACTATTTTGGTACAAAGGATTGGTTCAGCGAAACCGACTAAAGAATTGATAATTATTAACTTCAGATGAGAATCAAGTGAAAAATTGATTGGAGAAGTAGAAATTAAACATTATTTTATAAACTATTTAAAATAATTAAAATTTAACCAAAATTTGTGAAGTTATAATTTATTTTAACAATATTCCATTCAAAAACTTCCGTTGTGCACATAGGATGATTAAAATGTGTATTTTTTAAAAACATCGTTATCCACCTTTTTTGAGTTGTATTCATTGTTTTGATTGAAAATATCGTAATATTTTTACCGCTGGAGAATTATATATTTTTTGCAATTTTTATGTCCTAAGTGCAGATGACCCGTTTTTCTAGGGATACCCCACTACCCAATGTGTAGATGTTCCTTTGTTCTACGGAATTGTTTTCCATTTTCATAGTCCTATCTTCATAACGACCTTTTTTCTACGGACACATTTTAACATACACCTTTTTTCTACTAACTATTTCCGTTATTATATATATTTTTAAGAATGTTTTTATATTAAAACTTGTATATTGGTGGGGTGTTTCATTGAGAAACTTTTTTTTACAAATTCAAACGCATTTAATATATTTTATAATTTATATACAATATTTTATGAAACAAATCACTCGTATGATGCTGCAACTAAAATTTCGTAAATATGTGCCATTAAGCTACTAAATACATTTGAATATATACGGTTCATAAAAAGGTACTAACATAAGCCTAAGTTAATTTTTATGAATACGTGGTAGTTTTTAAGACACTTACTTTAATAATTTTAATTAAATTTAATGTTATACGTTTTGTTTCTTTTTTTTTAATATGTTATATTAGAATAAATATTTCTTAAAACATTCCACAAAAAGCTAAATCTATTTAAAATGCTTGAAATATAAACAATACCTAAAACTAGGGCTTGAAAAATGCATCAGAAGTAGAAAAATAATATGAGTATATTGTGAAATTACAACTGGTCCTATAAATACATAAATCCTGTTGAAAACACAGTTTAATCAAAAAATTACATCATATTTTATTCGAATAAGTATAAGAAGTATTAGCAGTCTGGAAATGTTTAATTTGTACAGTGACTGATGAATCAAATAATCGTTAGAATTAATTCAAATCTGTTAATAGTTTCCATATAAATGCTAACTTTCATAAATGGTGCAGAAACACCAAAATAAAAATATCCTATGGAGGAGAAAAACTAAATTAAGCACATCACTGATTAAATAAGAGTACTTAGATAATATATTGCATCTCAATTGTAAACTACCTACGCGAACATAGCTTTAAACCTTACTGTTAACATAAAATACTTACAAAATTTGTAAATATGCAAAAGGATTCATCATAATACACATTTCATGTGGAAAAGCTTTGTGAAACAAGAAGTACGTAACTTAGAGTGTTGCTGATGTTAATATGACGTGATTCTTTAGTAAATAAGGTTCCAAAGAGTTATGACTTAAGTCATATACTTTATTGTTTTCCTTCCAATATCATAACGATGAGGTAATAGTTTTCACCATGAGTCCTCATTCCTGTTGAAAGCAGTGTGCCAAATCACCCTTTCCAAAAGCAAAAGGTGTAGATTCAGTAATTAAATATAAATGCCTATGTTTTTCAGAATCATATGCAGATAAAATAGATACTTAACACCAGAAATAAAAAAAATCTTGGACCAAATATGTATATGAACAGAAAGAGAATAATTAGATTCCATACATTTAAAATATTAATTACAACTTGAAAGTATATATAACGATAATAGCTATAAACATTTTTTGAACATGAATAAGCCCCTAATTAATGCAATATATTTATTTATTGTATTATTAATAAAAAAATAACTTGTGTTTGACATCCTGAAAGCATTACTGGTACCATAACTGGTATTCCACCATTCATATCCATTGGATAGCATCGAGGAAAATATACTTGAAATAAAGTACCTCCATTTATAATACGTTTTTATCTTTAATGGTTCTCGTGTTAACTTTATTATATTTTTTTTTAATTTCTGCAATTCCACTCACAATTGAGTAATTTATATTTATTTATTTATAATATTTTACCTTTTGAAAATGTAGAAACCCATCTATTAGGTAGTCTATATCCGCGAAGGGGTTATCTAAACAAAACAACAGATCACCAGGTTCCAAAAAAAGAAAAAGAAGACTTTTCTAAAATTAACACACATTTAAAACCTGATATTTTTCAAAAAATAACATGCTTATAAAAGTGATATGGTATATTATGTGCTGCATCATTTTATTTGAATACATATATATTTTTTGCTATTTTATATGCGCGTTTGATAAAAAAATAACCAAATCATAATGTGAGTATTATGGAAAGTACGAAATTTTATGTTTATTTTAAAGAAAACGATGATTGTTGTACTTAGGACTGAACAAATAAACAAATATTTCCGTAGAATAAAGGTACGTCGTAACATAGGAACGAGATTTACGAGACGAAGTCCGTAGAAAAAAGGAACATCTTCACATAGTCTGAAAAATTTCCCTAGAATAACTGCCTATGTGATTTTTCTAGAAAAGTATACACTTTAGGGAGTTTTTTAAGATGCTTAATATTAAATAGTTTTATTTCTATTACAAATTTTAAGTTTGAAGAAAATTGCTCAAATAGTTATGAAGGAATCTCAAAAAATGTGTATTGGAATCTTTAAACTGCTCTCCTGTAAAATGGACAAAAGTCACATAGGCATTTTTTCTACGGACCCGACGATATATTATCATCTTTATTTCTATGGGCAAAAATGAATATTTCTTTTTAGAATTCATAATAAAAAGGTAAAGGGAACTACATTTAAATTTTAAGTTTCACAAATATAAAGAACCGCGAAGATCGTCTTCTGCGTTTCTTGTTCTATCTCTAAAACAAGAAGACATTTATTTTGACATGCAAAAAACAGGGTATATTTTTTAAATTTAAAAGGCCTTTAACCTAGGGTTGTAAGTTCTCAACTCTACTGTCGGAGATCTGATAGAATAAGTTTCTTTTGATATAAGTTTGTATAGGTACTTTGATTAGGATATATATATATATATATATATATATATATATATATATATATATATATATATATATATATATATATATATATTAAGATGTAAGTTTTACTCCATTTCACTGTGATCAGTATGGCAGAGACTATACAACTGCACTTGCATATGGGACGAGACTGTGCCCATCACCAGAATATGCGTTTGGATTCGTCAAAAAGATGGAGTGTTTCGACATTGTGCGCATGTGTCTCGTCAGGACCATCTCACAAAATGGCCGAAACATCGTGGAATCCGATGAAAGTGATGACCTAGGATTTGTCACGAACTGCATGTGAATAACATGCACCTCGATAGACAAAAAAGGTCATCAGCTTTTCACAGGAAGCAATATTAAGATGTAAGTTTTACTCCATTTCACTGTGATCTGTCACTGTGTATATATGATTAGGATATAGTACTTTGGTATAGGATTTTGCACATAAAAAAAAAATAAAATTCGATATTAATTTATTTGAATCACGGTCAATAATATTGTTGCTCAAATTGTATTTAGTTCCAAAAGGGCAGATATTTTAATACGATTTGTTAAATAGCTGTTTGGTAAACCATTGAAACCAAATTAATTTTGTTAAACGAAAAATAAATTGACACACTTTGCAAATAACAACACAGCCTTTGATCTTTGTTAATCAAAGCTCTCTTTATTGATTGTATTTCCGATAGTGACAAGTGAATCAATAGCTTTAGTGGTAATAATTACTATCACTAGCTGCTATTATAGCATCAATGCAACCAGGAGGATTTATATATTATCCGTATTATTGTAGATTATCCAAGCATTGAATTTGTATAGAAGGACGTGTCTTGTATAATTTATTGGAATTGAATAAAAGCATTCACAGGTAGGTACCTACTTACTCCTTTGACGGAAGTTACATGATACATAAGCAATAATTAATGGAGAGTATTGAAATGTAAAATATTGTATATTGTAAACATTGCTTTGATGTTTTAAATAAGAAACCAAATACTCGTGGATTTGTAAAACAAAGCACACCATTATGTAGATTGTAAAAGATAACAAAAGAAGATCATTAAATGACATACACACGTGCCTACTGTTCATCAAAGGAACATTATGTAAGTTTATTAAATACATCCTCAAGAGTTTCTTCTATCAAAAAATAAAAATCAAATGCTACAAAAGTATTAACGAAAAAATTAATATTTACTTCGTATACCATTCAAATTGAAAAAGTAAACCCAAAACTATGTAAGTATCCCAAATTTATGTACGTCGAAATCTTCTATATAATAATTTAGAAATGTTTTTTTATTTGCCTTTTGTCGTTGCTTGACCGTATATGTGAGCATCACGCCTAAACGGCTGAACCGATTTCACTAATTCTTTTTTTGTCGTTTTGGCTTTTATCAGTAGAAGGTTCTTATGAGAGAAAAAAATAAGAAAGTTGCGTGGTAAATCTACATAATAATTCAGAAATGTTTTTTTATTAGCTTTTTACCTAATGTCATCGCATCACGCCTAAACGGCTGAACCGATTTCACTAATTCTTTTTTTGTCGTGTTGGCTTTTATCAGTAGAAGGTTCTTATGAAAGAAAAAATTAAGAAAGTTGCGTGGTAAATTGGGAAGCCTTAGCCCCTCCTCTATCTACATAATAATTCAGAATTTTTTTTTTTGTTTGCTTTTTACCGTATGTCATAGCATCACGCTCAAAATACAAATGCTACGTCAGATATAAATTCTGCACAGAGCCGTGCAAAATGCCGGAGAAGGTTCTTTAATACAATTTGCTGCATTAACTTTATATTTAGAGCTAATTAAAAAAACCCTATTTTTTAGGATCTTCATACAAAATTTTAATAAACATTAAAAGTGTCATTCTTCTTTTTCTGTGCTTATGTCAGTTATAGAGGTCTGTTAAGCAATGGGAAGCTAGACTAGAACCTGTTTAATTACCTACCGATCAAGCCTGACAATCGGAATCAAAAACGTAAAGCAAGACGGGTGTAAGCTAGTAATAATATAAAAGTATAAAACTGTATACCAAAATTTAACATTTATTTAATATTTTTTTTTATTTACCCGGAATTGAATTGCATTCTAAATTGAAAACCAATGTTTCAACATACTCGCGATGAATTGTACCTACTGACGATGAATTGTTCGCGATGAATTTACCGGCTACCGATTTTTTTTTAATTTATGGACCAATGAAAATTTGAAAGACGTTCCTGAAAAGAGAAAATAACTCACAACGCATAAACTATCTAATGCACGTTCCTTCTACAATAAAAAAATCAGTTTTGTATGTTACGAAAGATAAGGAAGACCTTCTTATACCTACTGTTTTTCGTTCCTTTGAGGCAGAGTTGAGGTAGTTATACATGCATGGCGTGGGAATAGGTCTTAAGTATTGAGCAAGATCGTGCGCAATGGAGAGCTATTAATTCTTGCCTCTCTTCCACTAAGTGGAGTTCAACGGGAGATTGATTAATTCGTATGTTAAGGACTCGCAGTATTGTTGATAAGATGTTGTTTATAAGAGATGTTTAGGTGCAAATCACCCGTAAGTATATATTATAATATTTGACTTTACCCGTATTCTAAGTTTTATCGGAAGGAAACTATACCTTTTTCGTGAATAGCCCTGCAATATCAAAGATTAAATTTAATATCAAAGAAGAAGAAAAATGTTTGTTTTTATCCCATATCTTCCCAGTGTTCCATTATTGGAACGGTTTAGTTAACAATTTTTATTATTTTTTTGGAAATGCGCAACTCGTTTATTTTTATGTGCTTAAAATCTTCGATTAATAGGCTATAATTAGAGATATTGTTGCACGATATTCGCATCTGCTTTTTTCTGTTATGAAGCATTCTTTATAGCAGATTTTGTGGAAAAACATTGCTCGTTTTAAAATGTCCGTATATTTTTTGTTTGTTATAATTCACATTCAAATAATACGTTACCAGTTCTATTGTTGTCTCTTTTATCATTATAAAAAATAATAAAAATAAAGATGACTATAAGTAGGTATTTTCATGTCCATTTTCCTAACCGTTCCATTTTTGGAACACTGGGATAATATGCCAATGTAAATTTTTTGTACTATTTTCATGCAAAAAAAAATATTTATTGTTGGAAATTTATTTTTTTGGTCGTAGTTTAATAGTGTACTAAATATTTGAACATCTAGAAACGAAAAAAGTATTTTATGTAAAGAAAATATGCGGACACAGCTGGTACAACTGAACCTTACACAGTAAGAAAACGTTGTTTGTATGGTTACTTTGAAGGTGAATGACGTCGATTTTCAAAAAGGATCTGCAAAATCATCTTAACCATCGGATTCCACCTAAGGTCTGCTACGCTCAAAAACAGAAAAAAATTAATTCATTGGACTTGATGAGTGACAATACTACCAGGATGCGGTGATATTTTTTTTTGGTCAAGAACGCTATGAATAACATTGAAGCAGATGTTATATCTCTAAAACAGGAGAAAATCCTGCATCAGCAAGCTATTGAAGTGCTTTGCTTTACAGTCAATAGCGAAGTAACCTTCTAGCCTGATTAGTAAGGTCACAGGTTGATAAAGCTGCCGCAGAAGCAGTCTGCTTGAAAGATGACATAATATGGAGAAACAATGCTATGAGGACAGACAGAAGGTTCGTATCTATAAGACACATGGAATTTTATCCAGGGCAGACACTGTCAAAACAAAAAGCATGCTTAGAACATCTAAAATGAAAACACTCCATGGTTAATCTCTGCGTGATCGAATTAGAAACACAGTAATTTGAAAGATCTAATAAGTCGAACTACGTGGTCAGGTGGGTACGTTATAATTTGTTATTATATGTTTTGTTGGCACTAACATGTATTGAAAAGTTAAATAAAAGTAAGAATACTATATCTTGCCCTGCATGAGGGTACTAAAAGGGCTGCGCCGATCAAAAATACTCTTCAAGCGATGGTAAGAAACCTGGAACAAGGCAAGTCAAGATGATAACCCTGATAAAAAAGACTCCCGTGTCTATAAAATAGAAGAAGAAGAAGATTTTTTATTGTATTATTTTATACAAGGCTTATAAATTATAAATTGTGGATTAAAATTTTAAAATCTCTTCATAAAGTACTTTACTGCGCTCTATATCGTTTGTGATTTCCCATACAAGAGCCCAAATGTTACATGTATGTATCTTCCCAGTGTTCCATTATTGGAACGGTTCTATAACTAAAAATCCAAAAATCCAAAATTTTTTTTGACACTTATTTATCAATACATAGACCGTAAATAGTCCCTGGTATGATTTTCATGAAAATCTAACGGCTATTTCTATGTCTGGGAAGATATGGGTTATATAAGTTTATTCTTTACAGAGATTTTCAATTAAGAGCTTTTCAAGAGTGCGAGTTACAAACTAGTGTCTAGTTCATTACAGAGCATCTTTCTGCTTATGTAGTTACATAAACAATCTCGTGTAGGTACCTATATTATGTGTTTCTATTTTGTACACACCACTTCTTGCTTCATTCAAGTCCAAAGAAGATTACCTTAGAAAGTACTTTATGTATATACATACGAATATGTTACAAACAGAAGAAAATGCAGATAAAAAAATAATCATAAAATATTTTACTGAAATCATGTTTTAAAGAAATGTGATAAAATTTTAAAATTGTTCTTCAATATTAGCTATAGGTATCTTTACAGAATATGGCCTTCATTTTTTAAGAAGATTGTCTTATGTTTAGACATAAGGAGGTCCGTTTTTTCTGAATGCCCAAAAGTTTTATTACCGAACTAGCTTATACCCGTTTTGCTTTACGTTTTTTATTCAAAATGTCAGGCTTGATCGGTAGGTAATTAAACAGGTTCTAGTCTAGCTTCCCATTGCTTTGCAGACCTCTATAACTGACATAAGCACAGAAAAAGAAGAATGAAACTTTCACAATTCATAAAAAGAGAGAAGAATGACACTTTTAATGTTTATTAAAATTTTGTATGAAGATCCTAAAAAATAGAGTTTTTTAAATAGCTCTAAATATATTAAAGTTAATGCAGCAAATTGTATTAAAGAACCTTCTCCAGCATTTTGCACGGCTCTGTGCAGATTCATATCTGACGTAGCATTTGTATTTTGAGCGTGATGCTATGACATACGGTAAAAAGCAAATAAAAAAACATTTCTGAATTATTATGTAGATTTTCCACGCAACTTTCTTAATTTTTTCTCTCATAAGAACCTTCTACTGATAAAAGCCAACACGACAAAAAAAGAATTAGTGAAATCGGTTCAGCCGTTTAGGCGTGATGCTATGACATATGGTAAAAAGCAAATAAAAAAACATGTCTGAATTATTTTGTAGATAAAATGCAATTTACGATGTAAAAACTTAATTAATTTTAGCTAATAATTTATTGAATTATGTTATAGTTATCGTTGATTCGGGTGAAGGATGACGTTCGATGGGACATAAGCTTGAAATCAAAACAATTCCTCTATAATTGCTTTACTTTTTAAAAAATTCAATAGATGGCGGTGTAGTAGGAAGTACATAACATGTGATGTATGTTTGCCTATTGTATAGATACATCGAAAGAATTGACCAATTTAAACCATTTTTTCTGAATTATTATGTTATAAGATGTATAAAATGTGTTATCTCTAAAGTTGATCAAACTAACTTTGCGAATAAAAACGACGAAAATTAATCGGGGAAAAGCGTAATATTTTTGGCAAATATTTTTTCCTTCTTCTTTTTTAAAGAGATAGGGCATTGGCTTTAGCATTATGTATATATTTTATTGAGAATTGGCGATAATTATTGTAAGATGTCAAAAAATGTACCGATACTGGATTCGTTTCATTATGTCTTTTCAGCAACAGAATTTTGGTGTACATTTCAAATACACCAACTTTAATTACCATACATTATAGGTGTCAGACGTGTCTATACGGACCAGACAGAGATGGAGAACACTGGCGCATTCGGTTTATATAACCGTGAATTTTATGAACTATATGGTGAAGTCAGAGCCGCAAAATTCATAAAGCTTAGCCGACTCCGCTGGCTGGGCCATGTTCAAAGATCGAGTGAATCGTCCGTCCTCAAGGAAGTTTTCTGTGGGAGACCTGCTGGAAGGAGTAGCATTGGAAGACCCAGACTGAGATTGCTGGACGGAGCGGAGAGACCTTGGACTGCTGGGGGTGGACGATTGGCGGAGCATGGCGCAAGACAAGGTGGCATGGAGAAATCTTTTGGAGGAGGCCAAGACCCACACAGGGTTGTAGCGCCACGGATGTATGTATGTATGTACATAGGTGTTAGTATAGCTACATTGCTAAAATTGGGGCTGATATTTTGACAATGACGATGATATATTGGATATATTTTTGTTCATGTAATTGGATAACGTTTGTAATAATTTTCCATCTACGGGTGAAATATCCCATAGTAATAAATGTCAAAAACGAACTTCGAAAATAGCGTTATATAAACCAGTGAAATTTACAGTATTCTCTCGTGTTGAATAATGCACGATTATGTCAATGTTATGAAGCCAATTGACCTGGAATATTATTCATTTAAATTATATTGTCGAAGCTGAAAGAGAATGCCGGGATTTTCAATATTGACAGCGACACATAAACTGTGCAAACTTACATTCAGGAGAAACTTCAAACTGGGAATAATACCATCCCAGATATTACCATAGAGGTTGCATTATTATATTACATACATTGGTACCTACCTACTATAATATTCCTGTTGTTTATCTATTCTCATGCAAGTCATAATATTGCATATTATTATTATATGTACCTATATACAACCCATGTAGCGAATTAGTTGTCTTGAATAACCTTTTGAGAGAATTTCTAAGAATTTGATGAAATATTTTAATATCGAACGATTTGTATCGTAAGTTACAATGTTACGAATGACCACAAAACGTTCACAATTCGAATGAAGCAAGTTTGTAATGAGAGGTATTAGGTGTAACTGTATTATGTTATATTAAAATAGTCCATTACACTGACAGACTAACGTTATGACATCACATTTGAGAGCCGCAATGCACATAATATTATTCATATCGTAGTATGACCCTTTTTTCTTTGTTTTTAATGAATCTGTTTGAACATAAATACATTCCTTGACCGTTTCATAGCAAGCTAGTTAAAGACTTGTGTCGTGAAAGAGAGGGATGGTCGGCACCTAAAATCGAGCCCACGACATTCAGTATGAAACAGTACGAAAGCCGGCGTCGCAAACGCTATGCTATCAACCATTTCAAATGCCTTAAAATACCAATGTTCGACCAGTGTTCGACCAGGTTTGATGCTAATAATAAAAATATTAGTAAGTATATGAACAGTTATACTATTGTACTGAATCAAATCCTTTATTCTCAGTGAATTATATATCTGCTTCGTGCTTTTTTACTGCATTATTTACTCTATTGGCTGCACAATATACTCGATTAATATATTCGAGCACAAAGGTGGTAAATCTCTTCGCCCGCTTTGCATTTTCCTATGCGGGAATTTTTAATTTACCTACTCTTTTTTTTTTATCCAAGCTGGAATTTTTATCACCAGCTCTTAAAATTTATATCGTGATATTAAAATACAAAGTAATAAGGATAGTACCTTGTTCCGTTATTGTTAGAGAGTTTAATAAAGCTGCATCAAGATAGGACTACGACACAAAGGATATAGGTACTGCCTGTGAATTCATAGTGCCATTGTGTTTTTTTTAGTTTTACTGAAACTA
This sequence comes from Mystacides longicornis, assembly GCA_963576905.1. Lineage (NCBI taxonomy): Eukaryota > Metazoa > Arthropoda > Insecta > Trichoptera > Leptoceridae > Mystacides > Mystacides longicornis. Next base: position 27,188,768 of record OY756426.1, on the reverse strand, counting down.
AAAAGACTGATTAAAGTAAGTACTGTATAAATTAATACGACACGACGTCATGCTTAATTGAAAAAACATGGGTATTGTTGAGAAATGTGTAAAGTATGCTGAATTATAGTTGGTCAAAAAAGGGCCGTCAAGGATTCAAAGGCTGTCATATTTTTTTAACTAGCAGACAGTTTGTCCAGGACAACCGTCTACTTCCAGAGTGGCATCTCTTAAGCCCGGTGTTGGAAAAGATATTTCACACTTGGGGCATACCAGAAATAGATTTATTCGCATCGGAAACAGCACATGTAGTAAGCCAATATGTATAGATAGATCCCAGGGACAAGAGACCTGTGTTCCACAATGCATTCAGCAGACTATGGAATTTTCCCCTGGTTTGGGTGTTTCCGCTACCATGCTTAATACCACGAGTCCTTACCCATCTAAACAGGGCTGTAGAGATCTACCTTATGGTAGTCTCCAGATGGAACAAGGTGTTCTGGTTGCCAGACCTGAAAAGTTGGCTGGCTCCACCAGAACACAACCTGATAGACACAAGAACAGGACTTCACCCACCACATATTCAGAAATTACAACTGGAAATGTGGAAAATTGGGGGTGGTAGAAAATAACATAGGACTGGACAGACCAAGAGAAAGGTCTGTTGAATGCAAGTTGGCGACCATCTATGATGGCGATTTACAGGCAAGTTTGGAAAAAATGGTGTTCGAATAATAACTCGGATTCTCGTCAACCGTCAGCGCTGATTTTAGGAAAATATCTGGCTTATCTGAGCAGTACTGAAAAATTATCCCCTAGTACTATTATGCTGCATAAATCTGTAGTGGCAACGTGTCTGACCCCAATCAGGAATCAAGTGTCAGTTGTCACCCTCTGGCAGGGGCGGTACCTCCATATAAGCCCAAAAGCCTGGCATGCGTAGCGAAATCAATGATAAGTACATATAATTTATTTTCTATTAACAGTTAAAACAAGAAACTGATTAGAAAGATAAATATTATTAACCCACACAAAATTCAAATTTCGCGCCGCGTGTATTTCGTACTAAAGTACAATTAAAGTATTTACATACATAGGTATGCCGTACGTATGCAAAAATCGACTATAATAACGAACTATAATGAATTGCATAAGTACCGCAACAGTATCCTACTCGCACCTATTTGGCTTTTACCGGGCTTTATGTTGCGCACTCTTTCCAACTCAAAAGTCTGGATATTTCCGCGAGAAACTTGCGAGACAACATACACACGTCCCTATGGTTATGCCTGAATAATTATTTTTTATATGAAAAAATTGGAAGTCCATAGAGGCCGGGCTTTAAAAGATTAATTGGAAAGATTCATTGGTTGATTTCTCACTTAGGGCAAACTTCACGCAGGTGCTTTATTTATTACTAGCTTATACCCGTTTTGCTTTACGTTTTTTATTCAAAATGTCAGGCTTGATCGGTAGGTAATTAAACAGGTTCTAGTCTAGCTTCCCATTGCTTTGCAGACCTCTATAACTGACATAAGCACAGAAAAAGAAGAATGAAACTTTCACAATTCATAAAAAGAGAGAAGAATGACACTTTTAATGTTTATTAAAATTTTGTATGAAGATCCTAAAAAATAGAGTTTTTTAAATAGCTCTAAATATATTAAAGTTAATGCAGCAAATTGTATTAAAGAACCTTCTCCAGCATTTTGCACGGCTCTGTGCAGATTCATATCTGACGTAGCATTTGTATTTTGAGCGTGATGCTATGACATACGGTAAAAAGCAAATAAAAAAACATTTCTGAATTATTATGTAGATTTTCCACGCAACTTTCTTAATTTTTTCTCTCATAAGAACCTTCTACTGATAAAAGCCAACACGACAAAAAAAGAATTAGTGAAATCGGTTCAGCCGTTTAGGCGTGATGCTATGACATATGGTAAAAAGCAAATAAAAAAACATGTCTGAATTATTTTGTAGATAAAATGCAATTTACGATGTAAAAACTTAATTAATTTTAGCTAATAATTTATTGAATTATGTTATAGTTATCGTTGATTCGGGTGAAGGATGACGTTCGATGGGACATAAGCTTGAAATCAAAACAATTCCTCTATAATTGCTTTACTTTTTAAAAAATTCAATAGATGGCGGTGTAGTAGGAAGTACATAACATGTGATGTATGTTTGCCTATTGTATAGATACATCGAAAGAATTGACCAATTTAAACCATTTTTTCCGAATTATTATGTTATATAAGATGAATCTGTGCTCAATCAAAGTGAACATAAATACACTCGTTGACCCCCTATTTTAAGCTTGTGTCGTGAAAATGTAGGATAGTCCGCACCTGGGATCGCACCCACGACTTCTAGTAACGAAAATCGGCGTCGTAATCGCCAGGCTGTCAACCGATAGGTGTATATCATAAACTATTTTCGTATGTATTGCAATATCCCAATGTTCGATCACATTCTTTACGTTTGCTGATTATTTTTATTGGACTCGCATGACATTTCTCTGCAATAATCTAGCCAAAGCCACTAAACATCACCTGATTAAATGAATTTAATGTCGTAAAAATATTGAGTAGGTACAATTTTATTTATTTTTTCACTTGAGCGTGTATCATATAGCAAAAAACATGGCAACATAATTCAAGATGAGATATATATTGATTATGGTTTTATAGAGTCATTTCATTATTTGCTGTGTTTTTAATGTTATTTGTTTCAATTGCTTGTCACACATTCAATCTTGTACCTACATATTTTATTATTCTCAGAAATATTGTCAATGTTTAAATTTTTATATACCTAGTAGGTATGTTTTGTAAAAGCAACAATGTTGCGTGGAATCAATAAATAATAATAAAAAATAATGAGTATGTCTCGATATTCTATGGCCATAAAGGTCAGTGATATGGTGATATCAAAGATTTTTTTCAAATCCAATGGAGAGTTTCTGAGATGATATCGTTCAAACAACCATCGGTTTCATCGTTATACTCGTAGGTATTATGTTTGATCGTATAGACTATTCGAGTTTATATCTGCTAACTGTGGAAGTAACAGAGACTGCAGTAGTCTGTCGTATCTATAGTTTATGACTTCTTATCAAGAGATCCTTGGTTCAATTTCAACGAATTCGACTGCAAAAATATCAAAATATTATCGCCTGAGATTACTTACTTTCTTTTCGTATGGCTTTGGTGTTTTTAATCTGCCAGTCAATTTCATATTAAGCACCTTAGAGTCTTGGGTTTAGCGCTGCAAACCAGGTCACTGCCTCCGGACTTGCCTTGTGGATGTCATGGCGGCTTCCTTTGAACTTTTTTCACTCCATCACCGAATGTTTTACTGTCTGTACAGCTCCACACTCACAGTTTGGACTTTCTCATTCCCCCACCTCCAGAGTGAGAAATTGCAGCACCCATTCTCCGTTCTCACCCTGTTCTGTTGCATCCAGATTCTACGTGGGAGATGACTTCCTGGTACCATGGCTGTGGGTTTTGTTATTACATGTTTGTTAACAATATCTGTTGCCATCCATCTTTCCCTCCATTGATTTTCCGGGCTAATTTTTTTAGAGTCTGTCCATAACCGGCTTTAGGGATTTTAGTATCTTTATAAGGTGGGTGGAAAACATCTTCAAAGGCTGGCAGCTGGGAATTGTATATATTTTAAGTTTCTCTCTGACTGTGGCGTGGGATCTACGTATAGATCTGGGGGCGCAGTATTTTTGGGGATTGGAAGCCATTGAGTCGGAGTTGACTTAATAGTGCCTTTTATAGTTCTCATAGTTTTATTGAGTTCGACATCGACCTTGTCGCAGTGGGCACTTTTCCCCCACACTGGATAACAATAGCTTGAGATTTACACCCATGGATGGCCTCTCTCATATAGGACCGGTTGACTAGAAAAAAATGTAATTTGGCTACCAATACGTAAATTGTGGTGAAATTTCTTCGTAGATTTCTGAATAGCGGGATTTAATGTTTGAAATACTTTGAAATATAACAAACAAAAGAAAATGGCCAGCAATGGTTAAAAGTTGAATGGGTAGGTACTTTTCAACAGCATTTACCTTAGTAAATATACTCTACCTAGGGATGGGAATAAAAAGGTAATGTTAAGTTGTATGTAACTATTAATATGAATTGCGAGTCCCTCTCAAGTTTATTTGCGGTGTGGAACCGGGCACGGAGAGCGAGATAAAAAAAGAAATAAAGTACGCCTTTACAGTTCTGAATAAAACTACAGTAGTCCTGCCTATATAAGAGAGCATTAAAAATGTATTCAAATCACGCATCCTAAATCTTCATGAAAGGGAAACACCCGCCATTAACCCTTCCCATTGACTCTGATACACTACGTGAATCGATTATTGACTCATTGACCAAGCTTTCTTTCTCTTATTTTCATATTTTCCGCCAATATGAATCTTGTTATAAAAAAAAAAACTTTTAGATCCCTTGTAGAAGCTAAGAATGTCATTGAATACAGAGTAAGAAACTCCTTATTTCGATGAATATGCAGAATCTGCCGTGTTTATGTGGTCGTTTGATGTAAGAAGCTGGGCTTAGCACGTTGAAAGAGCGGACGCAGCAAGCTTATTTAGGATCAGACATCCTGACAAAAGACGTCTGGCAGACAACCAAAAAATATTTGGGAAAACTTCGTCCTTAGTTTCAAGAGCCGAAAAATGACAGTAGTTAATACACACACACATAGCAAGTGCATAAAGGTTTAATTATACCTATGTATCTACTGATTTTTGTTTCCATGATCTTCTTTTAAAAACAAATAGTCTCTAAAAACAACCCTACTTTGACATTCTGTAATTGTAAAACTCGAATTCAAGGCCGATGTGTATCATTTTTAACTCATCAATCGAGCCTTTCATGAAACCTGCAGCGGGCTTGAGATGACATCCAGTAAATTTGAATGGCTGTCAGTTGGCGGTGAATGATAGTCTACTCATTGTACTGCAAGCTCGACATGTATGAATTATTTTGTGAGAGAGTGCATCACAGTTACAGAGGATGTATATGGCGGGTTACGTTGAACTCTGCGCAGAAATTATATACTTACTGGGTTGTCCAGCAGAAGACTGGATGTCGAAAGGAATATCAAGAGTCCTAGGTTTTACCACGCTACATTTAAAAAAAACTGGCTTTGTAGTCTGTTATAGCACTGCAGTTATAGTACTTTCGTTTAATTCTCTGCCCGGTAATGTCTTAAAAAGCGGGTATTTAATCAGGCATATTAGTGTACACTGAAGGGGAAGTTACCTGCGTTGTACCTCGTCTAGCTCCTGTACTAACAAAAGGATACGGCTTCGGCATAATGTGCCTATTCGCATCTCCAGTGAACAACTTATCTCTAACGAGCTAGCGGAACACCGCCGTTATATCATATTATTATTATGATTTATTCATCCGCTTCTTTGCGACTTGATGTATTTATCAAATTATTCATGACAAGATGCGCCTGCCTGCACCCGCACCCCTAAGCATTCATTGATGGCCACATTAACGTTTGATCAATCGATTATGGCGTGTACATTGTACAATGCTAACAATTAGCTTCTTATAACTTTCAACAGATGCCTCTAAATAATAAAAAAATAATAATGATAATATCAACCTACATCGGAGCCAATGCATCAAGGTGAGCTAGCGTATCGTTGTGACAAGTTCCAAATTCGGTTTAGACTAGGAATTTTCGATATTTTGAACACTCTTTTTGTAAACTGTTGTACCTAACTTATTTGTAATCACTATAAAATATAACTTGTATTTTTTTAATTAGTTAAAGGCACGTTGTGCGTAAATATAAAATAAAAAAAAAAAAGTAGAGAAGGTCGTAGACCCATTATTATTATTATCGTATGGCATTGAAAATCAGCTGCCAGTCAGCAGCGTCATCAAAGGATAAAAAGTTAAAATCGATTTAAATTGTTTAAACATAAGTATTTTATTAGATTTTTGAAAAAGGTATACCTACTTAAATGGAGTTTTTGTTTTAAATTTTTTCTTTCTTTTTGTTGTCTCAAAAACAACTTCCTTGGGTAACCCACATTTTGAGAAAATAAGTTATTTCCACTGTTTTATCTTGCGCTGAGACTGTCGAAGTAAAAATAAATATTTAAGGTTAAGGTTTTCTTAAGGTGTAGGCTAGGTATATGGAAAAGTACACGAGGAGAGAACGCAAAAAGCATATTATACCTAATAGGTACCTAAACCAATTTTTGTGATGTTTTCTTTTGAATTTTAGTCTGATACCAAAGTTTGTGGAAAATGCCATGACGATGAAGCATTTGAACAAAACAAAGAGGTAGCTACGTAATTTTATTCTAGGTAAAAATATATTCATACATATAAACTTTTAAAGTAAGATGTTGCACATAATAATATTTGTTTAAGATTTATTTAGAAAATTTTTGAATTATTATAGCAGGCGTTAGTCTACCGTGGGACTTGGAATGAAAAGAAAACAATAAAAACTTGTGAAAAGAATATGTTTGGAATTTCTGTGTATGGCAATAATTCACATCGGATGACAACTGAGAATACGAAGTAGATACCAACATAATAATAATAATATTTTCTGCCCACTTTTGTTCACGTTTTGAATATTATTATGATTGTGATCCCGCGAAACGTGAATTTTATTTTTATTTACTTACTTATGTATCTACAATGATATTTTTTTTTCAAAGGTCGCATAGAGTATCTATACCTACAATTAAACGATGTATTAGGTACGTTTACCTTTACCAAAAGATTAAAATCTTCCTCCGTATTATAAAAATGGCAATACATCAGTACCCCTATTCTGTAGCAAGTGTAGGGTAGTCACTTGAAAAAAGTGACTATTAGGCGATACATTTTGTATGAAAAACGTCTATACGTATCGAATGCGAGAATCGCATATAGACGTTTTTCATACAAAATGTATCGCCTAATAGTCACATTTTTTCAAGTGACTACCCTACACTTGCTACAGAATAGGGGTCCAGGTAGGAAAATGTTTTTACTGCAATGCAGGAACTCGTACGTAGGTACCTAAGTACTCAATATTTGTTTATTTTGATAATTCCACTTTAGTACCTACTAACACTGACTGAAATATCGACTAAAAACGCCTCTCCGAATCCAGCCATACGTGAGTTATGTTGTTTGAAAATACATACACATGCACATTCTGTTACATACACGAAAAATTTTATGTTGACAATAAATTTAGGTAGGTAGGTACCTACCTACAATAATTAGTTGCAGGTAACCACCCTGGAAATGGGAGAATATTACTATATAACAAAGTATACTAATATAAAACTAGCGAGGCAATTTTTTAAGAAATTTGAATTTAGAAGAGTTTGTTGATAATGTTCCAAATTTGAATTTAAAACAGTTCTTTACAGTTACCAACATAATATGTATTTGTGTGAAGATGCCAGATTTTTACAAGCGAGTAGGTAAGCACCTTTTTGCAATAATTTTTCTCCTCTGAAAATTCAAAGCAATTGTTATCAAATTGAAGACGGACTTTGCAATAATTGCAAAATTACTTATTATTTATAGGTAAGGATTAGGATAAATTTAGGTGTAAGTTTATTTATAACATACCTACAAAGGAGTGTAACAAACACAATCAGCTGTTGAACTAGATGTTAGAAACTGTTTTGAAAAATATCCAATCCGTGAGTGAATTCCGTACTAAAATGAAATCTTGAATATTGAATTAAAACTTGTGTTATGTTTTCCGTAGTAGAATAGGTGGTTCTGGAATAACATTTCTCTCGGCAGAGTTATGGGCACGAAACCTCGCGCGTAACCTGATCCCCAATAAACCACAGATCACGACTTGCAGCAAAGAGGAAAAGATGTAGGTGTCAATCAATGTTATACAAGAACGAAACCATGATTTATCCATAAAGTGTGAAATTGAAATTGTTGATTTCAAGGTTTTAATTCTGAAGTTTTTCATAATGGGTCTGGATTCTGAGTTGGAAAAAAGAATCATCTAATTTACGAACGTTATAAAAGTTTACGTGATTGAACTGAGCCAGATTTCAAAACCTCAGTAAGAGATGTCGCAAACCCTTTTTCCTACTGATAAAAACTTGTTCATTGCAAATTCTATATATGCAGCGTAGTGTTCTTGTTCCAATTGAGGTGGTATTCTAGCAATATTTCCACCTTTTCTCTATCTTTTACGTCATCGAGACCCATTAGGCTATTTTGTTGTGTAGTGTAATATGCTTTTGTTTTTAACATGAACTTATTGTTTTTCACTTATTGAACTTTATTATTGTATCTATTCTTTGAACATTATCACATCACTCATTTTTTTCATCTATTATTATTACTGACAGGATTGACTCATTTTGTGAGAATTCCAAATATAAGGTTCCCGCGCAAAGTTACGTGTCTCTGGGTATGGCTCGTGATAAGGTAGCGGGCAACCGCTCCCAGAGACAGAAGCACGGGAGACGTGAACAGCAAATAAAGAAAGATTGGAAAAGTTATGGCCGTGTTGTGAGAAACTGAGAAAGTTTAATTTTAAGCCATTTATTTATTCCGGACGGAACATCGATAACGTGGCCGCGGTTTACAAATTTTCATCCGCAGATTAGGTATATCATACATTTTTTTGTACCAGAACTTTCTCACAATATTATTATTAAGCACATAGCTGACTACTCTACTCACCCAAACATTTTTTTCTTATTGAAGAGAAAATGTATACCTACTGGAAATAAAATACGCACTAAAAAATGTATGAGGAAATGTTCTATAAACCATTGCCAATAGCCTAAATATTGCACTTAGTCCATATCGATGATCTAAAGGCGTAAAAAAGCAGATCCAAAAATCATCATAGTATTATGTCTGTATGGGGGAAAAAATCTGTTTTATTAGATTATTTCAAAATGAAGTTTTTGGCGTTTAGTGCGTATTTTATTTCCACTATACAAATATCTTTAGGCGCGTTTTTTTTGAACAATAAACGAATGTGAACCGTGAGAATATAGGTATTAGATGCTGTTCCCACTTGTCTTGTATCGGATCGTATTTTAATCGGATGCTCTAGTGCGGCAGCAAATTTTCTACGGAGCTGTTCAGTGTTCACAATTAGCCGGTAAAAATTGTGAACAGCTCCATATTAAATGTATTGCCATCAGAGCACCCGAATAAAAATTGGACCCGATATACAACAAGTGGGAACAAGCTATAAAGGTGTTTTCTTTTGTCTTGGTCAGTCATTGAATCGAATAACGAGTCTTATGCCTAGTAATATTGCCGTTTTTTAAATCAAATAACGATTAATTTTGTATAAACGCGAAGATAGATACAATAGGACTTCTGAAAGTAACCACTTACTGATAGATTAGCAATATATTTAGAGGGAATAATAATAATTATTGTCACTCTTTAAAGGTGAAAATATGAAATTGGTTGGCATCGCCCCTCGAACCACGGCCTTCGAATAATAATGTTTTGTTCTTAAGAACAAAACATTATTATTAAGTAAATATATTGCTAACCTATCAGTAAGTGGTTACTTTCAGAAGTCCTTTTGTATCTATCTTCGCAACAACTAAGTGTCTTACATGATTTCTTATTAATATTTTTTCAGGGTTTCAAAAACTTCTCTATTTCATGTTGTCTGATTTTAATAGTTAATTAATTTTTCAAACTAAGTAATTAGCATAAAAAGTAATCCGACTAAACACGACCATTCCTAGGTCTGTAGTATTAATTTTCAAAGGTCTACGCGCTATATAATAACGCGAGGTCGTAAATACTACCTTTGTTCGAGGGTAGGTACTTCCTCAGTTGGTTTGAACCTCAGGTAAGATAATAGGGGTAGGTATGTTATAACGGAGAGTCGGTGGTCGTTTGGAGATGTTGCAAGACCATAATAACCCTGTCAGTAGGTACATACTAAACGCAGAGGCGCAACCCTGTACTCTGGGCTCCTCAAAAATATTTGAGCCTACATAACTTATACTTTTTTTTTATTGATTGATCGCTTAACCGAACAGTGTTCTGTTTTCATACGCAAGTCGCGACAAAATGAAGGCTTTACATGTATAATAGAAATGCAGAAAATAATATTAGGTACATACCTCATGTTTTTTTTTAATAGGTAGGTATAGGTATCTACTAGATGTGTATTTAATTTTACCGTTTTTGTTGGACTTTTCAATAAGACAAACGGAAAGACGACCAAAGAGTAAAGTTATGGGTTTAATAGAAACCTTCTTCTTCTTCCTTGATTTAGGCCTTGCTGGCCTGTTCTTCAGTCATATCAGCTCCTGTGATATCTCACACTGTCTTTCCATCTTTACGTTGGTCTTCCGCGAGGTCGCGTTTCATTTGGCTGGTTGTGTAATGCGGTGTAAGGGATTGCGGTATCGTCCATTCTTTATACATGATTACACCATTCCCTTTGTCGCTTTCTGTACCATATGAAGATATTCTCAGCTTCACAAATCTCTTGCACTCTCGTATTCCTAATACGGTCTTTTAGAATTTTGCTGGCAAACATATCAGCGTTACCATCTCGGATGTTCTGATCTTATGATTGCTTTTGGTGGTATTCGCTCTAGCTTCTACACCGTAGGTCATGACAATGTACGTAAGTCTTGTATATGCGAATCTAGTTATATACCATCTCGCGCGCTTCTGTTGTATTTGGATAGAGAATTCATAATACTTTATAGCTTTTTTTTGTATTCGGGCCCCTTTAAACAAAGGGACTTTTGATGGCTGCATCTCCGCCACTGTCCAATATACACCCGTAACACCGAAATACGAAGGTAATATGGAAATAGGAGAATCGTTAAATGCTTTATGTGTTCCTTTACGATCATCTCGCATATACCTAATGATACCTTCTGAGGCGACTAGTAAATTTTCCTGTAATAATCTCATGTACGAAAGTTGGGTTATGATTCCGACGTGGAATATGACCGGCGGACGTGATCGCACACGAGACGCATTAAAAGACCATTACATAGATATTATGAAAAAAAAAAACAATAACCTTAATAATTATTATTTATCACCCGCAGTGCCTAAAAATGGAATGACTTTCTTTTGGTTGACAAAGCGTTTGTTTGAAAACAACGAAGTCTAAAAATAGAGTCACTCGCAGCAAGAATTATCACATGCTAAGTGTTGCACAACGGTACATGGAAAGTAAAATTCCTGGTGTGACCCTTCCTAATAGAATGAAAAACGAAGAGATCAGACCTGGTGTCATATAAGCTGAACTAGAGGATTGCTGAACTAAGCATTAGTGGAAGGGAAAAGGGTCTATAAAATATTAAATCAAATAAACCAACACTTTTCTATAGAATATTGTCAGTATAGCAGGCGGAACTTATTGCCTGATGAGGCAATTTTTTAGCAATCCCGTACAATCTTAGACAGGCCATAATACACATAGAAAAATTCTGACCGGACCGGTAGGTAATCGAACCCTCTTGATCCGAAGTCACATCTTCATATGAGGACTTAAGGCTATTGGAGGATGACGAAAAACCTAAATAATGCTTTTTAGATAAGATTTTTCATTAACCTCTTGTAGTTTATTATAATAATACCTAACGCGCTACTTACTTAGATAAAATTAGCGGTGTTCTGTAGGTATAAAGTGGGTTATTATCACTAAGTGATCTCTGTACCCGGATGAGCACGTTGTAAAAAAAAGTATACGGACTTACGTAAACGCTTAATGGGGTTGGAGGCACGTGACTTTAAACCTGAAAATATTAATACAGCATCAGGTCTCTACTTACTCACTTTTAATCGTAAAGAGGTTGTATGAAGATAGGTATATACCTACATTACGACATCAGGTTGTATTACGGGAACTTATGTGTACGTATAAAACCTAAAAAAAAAACTATTAAGTAGAGGAGATGTGATTTATTAGTAGATAAATTCATATTCTTACGTGAGTTACTTACTACTTACAGGAGTTTTACCTACAAGATATCAAAAAGATAATTGTTTTTGATAAATTGTCACCACCAAGTCAGATTCCTGTTATTTGAACTATAAAAGACTCATGCTGATGCATGTTTCGTCTTTTCGGCAACAGTTTGTTATTAGTCGATATTATACAATCCGCGACGTGTTATGGGTTGTTTTTCTGCGAATGCGGCGCTACTATAAACATCGGTGAATGTGTCAGTTTAGAATATTGGTAATATCGTCACGGTTGCCTGTTTTGAGTCATATACACATACAGCCGCAAGACCTCCGAAGGCAGTACGCCCTGATTAGGGAGTACAGAAAACTTATCGAGTGCCCAGCACTCCCAGCCAATCAGGATCTCAATTACTTCCTGTCAAACAACAAACTCCACTTGTAACTAGAAAGGGTCTCCACGATAGTAACCTTAATAGCGTGGAGAGCTGGAGGGTCAGATGGGAGGAGGCCTCGGACCAATTGACCGGGGCTTTATCGTGTACTAACACACCACCCGGCTTCAATTGGACAGCACTAAACAGAATCCGAACTGGTCACTGACCAATGCGAATGCGGATGGCAAGATTCCGCTGAGTGCGACTCTGGGGAAGAAAGGCAGACGGTGCGCCACATAGTGGCCGAATGCAGTCTCAGAGCTTCGACGGCGACTTTCTCGACTTCATCTATCTCAACGAAAGGGCGATTGAATACTTAACTAATTAACAATAGCAATTAAAATTTTTGACAAGGAGACACAATAATTCCAATATATGTATACTTACATCATTATTTTTAATTGACAATATTTTATTTTAACTTTTTAAATTACTTAAGTAATTTCATTTCATTGATTTAACAACCCATGCATGGGCGATATTTTTAATATTTTAATAATAATTAATGTACAGGTACCTACTTAATTATCTGCAAGAATATTCTGTATCAACTTACATGAGATGTGACCGTAGTAACAAAAAACAATGTCATATATTTTGAAAGACAGATAGGATCAAGCGGGGTCGATAGCATCAAGCGGGATCCAATCTATGATTTCTTCCAAAAAAAAATAGGTTCGCTTTAAAAAAATAGAGAGCCGGTCCATATTTTCGACAACGACCGAAAAAAATTGAAAAAAATTCCTTATTGATTTTAAATCAATAAAGTGAAAAAGAGAGAAATACTGGCTAAAAAATGCATGGTTTAGGGCAGGGGTGCACAGACTTATAGGGAGCAGGGGCCACTTGTGAAGATTATGAGCCAAGGACGGGCCGCTACAAGGAAAATAATACTAAATTAACCAATAATTGACCACTTCCTCTGATCTTTCAGCATTTTCGAGACCATATTTCCCGGAGTCAGCCTCAGGATCTCCAGGCTTCGTTCCACATCTCTCCGTTTCTTTTCCCACCTCGGGCAAGAGAACACGGTATGCTCAGCAGTACCCGAAGGGTCAATGCAGTATAAGCAGCCTGCAGACTCTGAAATTGATGCTGTTTGTAGAAAACGCCGTGTCCGTTCAAGCACTGAGTGATGCGGGAGGTCACAAGTTCGTGTTGTATCTCATGCCAGGGCTTAATTTGATGTATCAGCCTGTCCATCTTCCCTTCGCTGATTACTTCCAGTGCTCTTGCCATCTGGTGAGCGTTTTATCTCTCCCTTAGGTCTCGGTATCTTCTGTGGCTCCTCTTTGGTTGTACAGAATTTTTCACTCTATCGCCACCAGGTCGATGGGCACCAGACCGGCAATCACCAGCGCCGTTCCAGCTGACACTGTCCTGTATGCGCTTCACACTCGCAACGCCATAGTTCTCTATGTGCTACGAACAATCTTGTCTGTATTTCGCAGTTTACATGGCGTGAGCCCAAATTGGTGCGGCGTACATGGACATTGCCTGTATCCTCCTTTTGTATGAGCTTGGACCTCTTGGTAGTATTGTTCTGTTGGTATTTTGAGCTTTTTCACACACTTTGCCATGACCTCTCTGTGAGTCTTCTGTATATAATGACTCCGAGGTATGTCACGTGGTTCGTCGGTTTAACAGTAGTTTCATCAATATAAAACTGGATGCCTTCCATATTTCTACTGATCAATACAACTGGTTCGGCCTTCTCAAGGGTAACTTACAAGTAATTTATTTTCATCCACAGATCTACAGCGTGAAGAGCTGCATTAGATTTCAAATGAGCTCTTTTTTGTAGTCGCAGTTACAGACACTGTAAGATCGTCGACATAGCCGATCAAACCAACACCCCCGCATACCTTAATATCCATTATCGTCCTATAAGACATTCCACAGAGTTGGGCCCAAGAAAGTGCCCTTTACGTTTTTACTAGTTCTTGGCTTATCCATATCGAAATTGATTTGCTTGGTACGACGAGTAGAATAGGTACGTAGTAACGCAGTCGACATTTCACGCAAGAAACGAAAAAAATTAAACAATAAACAATTGTTTAATAATCCTTCCAAAAGCTACAAAGGTTATTAACAATGCACACTCTCGCCACATCTCCCTAACGTAAACACAAACAAATTGTGATTATTATTAAAATTAACGAATTGAACGTGCATTCTTGGTGGACTTTATGTGCATTCGTATTTTAATATCGTAATTTAAATAAAACAATTATTTGTATTTTTTCACAAATTTAATAACTCGACTAGTTTCGCAGGCACAGGTCCTGCATGGTTACAGGTGACTTAGACACATTTCTTTTTGATTTGACTAGAAATAGTTTCTACCCGAATAGTTCCGATCGCAAGTGCATGCGCAATTCTGGCGTCTCCCCGGCACGGCAGTGAGGTAAACGTACAAAATTATTTACTTAGGTATATTTTAAATATTCTTTTGATTTTTCAATATTTTAATTCGTCGGCGGGCCGCAGAAAAACTGGCTGCGGGCCGCATGCGGCCCGCGGGCCGCGGAATGTGCATCGCTGGTTTAGGGTAAAAAAATGTCCTAAGAACACTACTTCTTAACAGACGATAAAAAAATGGTGTCTTGATTAGGTATAATTATTTAGAGCTGCTGTTGCACGAATAAATATTGCGTTAAACATCACTTAGATTATATTAAACTGTTTCAGGGATATTCATTATTTTATTGAGGTCCAAAATGGTCCAAACTAAATTATTTCACATAATTAAAGTAACGCAATTGAATAACATATTCCCATACAGGTGTTGGGGGTAATTCTATTCACAACGCCTTTTTACTTTAAGGGAAGGTTATTTTAATTTCAACTATTTATCATGGACCGTGTTAACTAAAATGACCGTAGTTAATCATAGCGGGAGGGTAGGTGCTGGGAGGGGTGACCAACCGGCGGAACACATATCACCATTAATTTCATTATTTAAATAGGCTTTTACTGTAATTAAATTTGGAGGTCTTAAAATGAATAGATGGTCAACCTTTGGACGTCGTACCTATGTATCTACACTTGAAAAATTTACATATTACTAACCATTATGAAAATTTATTATACATATTATATAAGATACCTTCTATTATTTTATTAGCAGAGAAAGTGTAATTGAAATATTAAAATTATGAATAATTATTTAAAGTTTTTGTACGACTATTGTATCTCTTTAATGACATCAATTATTAGTAGGATTAGTGTGTACTCAAATGTTCCTATGGACATTTTAATAGTAAGTAGGTACAAAAGTTCTGAAGTATCTAACCAACAACAAAAAAGATATTAGTTTTAGATAGTAGTAAAGGAATAACACCATCCGCAGCATGTGCAACACGGAGAATATAGTCAAATGGAGAAGGCAACGAAGGCGACACTGGAACGACCATGTAAATAGAACGTCAGACGACAGAACTCCTCGCGTCGCCCTTCAAGGGAACCCTGAAGGTAGAAGACCCCCCAGGCAGTCGACCTCCCAAGAGGCCGAAACGGCGGCACAAACAGATCCGCAGGATCTATGAAGAGAGGAGGAAGAAGAAGATTTTTTAGCTTTAATATAATGGATGACAGTACCTAGGTAGGCATCGGGGATCAAACCCAATACCTTCAATATGAAAGTCGGCGACGAAACCTACTATAGGCTACCAACCGATTCATTATTAAATAATGCAAATTTTGCATTAAGTATCTACCTTCGGTATTTACCTTATCATTTTTTTTTTTGTGGAAAGAGTCTTTGGGACATCTGAAATCAAATCAAAATTGGGACATCTTTCATAGTCTAAAAAAAACAAAATCAAAATTCATGAACCGTACGTATTTTAATTTAGTTTTTATTATCTATCCTAGATAAGTAGGTAGGTACTTAATAATTTTAAAATAGCGATATATAGATCACTGTTTCGATGAAAACACTAGGCATATTAATAATAAAATTATTGGCCTAGCTAACTAGTTAATTAATTAATATGTAACGACTAATGACTCTAAACATTCATTTCTAATGTTCGATTTTTGAATGGAACATACCACTACGGGCTTACGACTGTCTTCTACTGTTATTTCGAAGACTGGCTTAGTGTGATCACTTTACGTTAACAGCGTTCTCTATTAGGTGATAATGTTTAAGTCTCCGAAACTCCTTATCATGAGTCAGTCCTCGGTTTCAAACCAAGGGGGATGACATTAGCTTTGATGAAAACTATAATATTAGCTTTATAATTGCGAAAGACCCATTAGTCATATAAGATCACTTTATTTTCGTACGAAAAACTCGATTTGTTTTTATAATATTATGAAGTACCTACATGCCTAAGAATAATTTTTATTATGGACTAAGGAAAACATTAATAATTTATGTCAGAATTCGACAAAAATAAACGCCTTTCCACATACGAAGTACGTAGTTACCTACTGCGAAAATAATGTTTCACATCACAAAATAAGAAACAATGCGCTCGACCCCATAAGTTTATGGGTGAAACAATAAATTCATTATTATGGTTAAATTTCATAAGTACGTGGTAATTATAATGTGTCATAACTCAACATTATCTAGATTTAACGGACTTTTATGGCGTGTTTCTGGACGGCTATTAGAAAAATCTCCAAACCAGTACACACAGTAGAGTGTTATTTTCAAAATTCGACACCACACTGCCATCTGTTGAAAAATAAACGAAATAATATTTCAGGAATTATGGTTTGGTTCTGTGCTATTAGTTCAAGAAAATTCCGCGATATGTTTTTGAAGAAATTACAAAGGCAAGAAAATATATTTATTAGTTTATCTTGTCACTCTAATTCTAAGTGTTTTTCAGGAACGTATTACTGGTTCTGGGTCGAGGAGGTAGAAGAGGTCTCTCCCCATTTAAGAAATGATGCCTCCCTCCCTATGGTCTCTGTCCCTCTGAATTTTCACCATTGCAGCTTTCCACCATTTCTTGAAGGTTAAGGGGTCCGTAATTTGTACGTAATCCCTTCAAAGACGCTATCTTTATGGCTAAATCCGTAAGTTCATGGTATTTAGGTACTTTTAAAACGTGTTTCAAGGCGTCTTTTACAAACAATTTCTTTAACAACCAACAACGATGGCATCTATTGAAAAATAAATGGAATAATATTTCACGAATTATGGTTTTGTTCTGTGCTATTAGTTCAAAAAATTCCACTACGTATTGTTTTTGACGAACTTCCACAGATGGCTGTTTAAATAAAAATTTAAAATATCCATACATATCTCAGGATGAAATTTTTTTTACAAGACGCAAGGCGGATATCCTCGTTTATATTATAAAGAGACATTCAGTACACCTATTCTCAGTTTTATCGGAAGGTAGTCACGGTAGTAATGTGAGTATTACACGATACATTTTGTATGAAAAACGTATATACGTATCGAATGCGAGAATCGCTTTTGTTTCCAGAATATCTCTGTGGCGGCGCTATACACGTTTCCCATACACAATGCATTGTTTTAATACTCATTTTACTACCGTGACTACCTTCCGATAAAACAGAGAATAGGGGTGCAGTTTAAAGGAAAAGCTTAAAATTGATTTATTTTTTATGTTGTAAGACAGCAAAACAATTATTTTCTAGGCAGGCATGAAACAAAACAGAGAGAGATTTAAATCTGTTGGGTAAACAATATTCGAATCATGCTGGTATCATAAGTTAGTGGGATTTAGAAATTAGGGTCTTTACCTATCTACCTAAAGGAAAATCTACAGGGAAAACTGTTGTTGGGGTCTACCTATCTACCTGCCGCCAGAGAGGAAGTTTGGGGTTCGCCGAGGTGTTCTATTGGAAGCCGATCCTCTACTGTCCGCCGTTGTTCCTTTCCCTGAAGACAGGTCAGAGTGGGATTCTGTGCTTGAATCCGCAACAGGTAGGAACATGTCTGAGGACATTCCAAAAGATTAAACTTTATCAACATTTTGAAACTAAACAAAAAAAATTTCGTCACGGTTTTGGGAAGAATTTATTGACGGATTTTTGGAGATTTTTTTATTATTTTGATTAGTGGACTGTAATATTTTATAATTTCAAATTTGTTTGCCAATAGATGAAATCATGCCAATTTTATACCGTTTCTGTTGATGCCAATGTTTGTGACAAATTATGCCAATTCAAAAACAAACAACAAATAAGTAAATAACATATTTATGCAATGATTTGTACTACGTACTAGTATGGCTTCGGAGTCAAACTTTCAAAATACCATGTCATACTTTTTGTTTATAGGTATGGGGTAGAGAGGAAGGACAAGAAGTACATCAGAAAATCATTTCAGATAGGTAGTCTAGAAATAATAATGACAATGCTAGACAGGTGGGTACGCTTCCGTCGCTTTTGTTCGGGACGGAATCAAATTTATTTGAATGGTTTCTTTATTTCCTGTCTGTCTCTTTCTATTTTTTAATTTTGAATGATTGTTTGAAGCGAGATATAGTAATAAAACAATTAAATTAGTTAAAGTATCAATGTAGAGGCTTTTGAAAAAGAGTTGGTAAATTTGAAAATACTTCGAAATTTTATGGAACGAAGACCATTCTCAGGGAGACGGCCAGTCAATCTCAATTACTGCCTCATTTTATGATGTTAGAGATGCCTTTTCTAGTACGTAGTACATAAAGTTCAATGCATTCATATAGATTTTAATATCTCTTACCTTTTGGTGCATTTATTGGAACCCTATAAGATGGATTTGAATTGCATTCAGTACAAGGACTACCACTAGAGTCAGACTCCGAGTCGTGACCATTGTGAGGCGGTGCAGGGGATGGTCTGGGAGTTCGGCCTCTTGATACGCCCCCGCTACCACTATTGCTTGCAGCTATTGTCATCGCCTTTGATAACGTGTATTCATCTGTCGAGAACAAAAAAGGTATACATAAAATATTGATTCACAACGTTCTAAATATTTGTGGAATCTTGTGACACCTTTCAGTACTAGATCTTTACTTTATAGAACCAACAATTTAATGATATAAGACATAAGACATAAGTGATCGTTTATATCAAACTAACATAGAGCAGAACCAAGAAACAATAGGTACATATTTACTTTCTTTAATGGTTGATATTTTTGACACCATGAAAACAATAACAAAAAAGATCTAATTAATGAGCGATGACAGATGTCCATATCAACGATCAAGAAAGTATACCTACTCTACTCCAAGCTCTGGCACTGTGTTCGTTTGGTTTAAAATGCACCCTTAATTTTCCTTCGATTTTAAGAGGTAGTTTTTTTAGGAATTTGAATCACTATGAGCTTAGGCTGGCTTAGTATGAACACCTTACTTTAACAAAGTTCGCCATTTCTAGCTAAATATTCTCACCACTTTCCAGCCAATGTATCTTCATTAATTTAATAAAATAATACGAGTATCATCACTATCTACTATGCTTATAAACAGGTATAACGAACAACTGATTGGTTGGCCCAGGGACTATAGAGTCTCTTTGAGACAGCTAGGATTTCGAATTTGAATCCTGCAGTTGGAGTAGGATATTTAGACATGTTGAAGATGTTCGGGGATTTTGACGAATTCGATCAACTAATGTTGCTAATGAAAGAGGAGATAAGAGGTGTTTGATAGACCAGCGGTTACGACGCCGGCTTTCGCACTGTTTCGTGCGGAGGTCGTGGGTTCGAATCCTGGCTGTATCGACCATTTCCGCTTTCACGACACAAGCATTTGCTTACTGTGAAAGATGTCATAAGTGTATTTGTTTACAAAAAAAGTGATCATACAAATCCAGCCTTCGAAACGGTAGTAGAAAAAGGTCGTAGGCCCATGAAGATTCAATTTTGTTACAAAAATTACCTCTTAAAATCGAGCACCAATCTGATAGCACAAAATTGTTGGCTCAATGTTAATTTTGTTTTATAAACCAATAAAAATGAGAGAAAATCACCTGAACTACTAAAAGATCTATGTTTCGTACTTCTTCTGTCTGTGCTCCTCAACAAATTGGGCCTGGCAGGTGCCGGACCTAAGGCTTCTCCGTCCGTCCTGCCGAACGTTCGAAAGTGAAGTGAATAGTCGAGTGTTGTGGGGGGAGCTGCGGGTGCGCCACCCATGCTGAATGTTGCGTAGGGACTTATCTCGTACATTTCTACAACAACAATAATTATCTAATAATTAATTGTATAAAAGGAAATGGAAGGTAAAACGTTTTAGTTATATAAAATAATCGCTTTATCTTCAATATAAAGATATGGGGCAGGGTTGTGCATGTGCAAGAGTACCTGCGCCCTCACATCGCCCCGAAAAATGCGTTATTTAGCGGCGCACTCTTTGGCGTTGAAAGGTTCCTCTCTACCTTGTACTGTATTGTTATAATATATATTTCTCTACTCTGCTAAGTTTTTAACAATTATTAAACTCATTTAGTGTATAATCCCAAAAAACCTCCAGGTATTTAATAAAAACTTGCTTCTGCTAAAAATTATTAGTTTTGAGCTAGACAGTGAGCTCTTGATTCGGGTCGGGTGCCCGTTACATTTTGCCAGCCCGATAGTCACTGCACCACTGCAAAAGGCTACTCCTTGAATGAACAGATTCTTGAGTCTACATGCAAAAAGAAAAGAATTATTTCATCTCACCTGCTTGCTGTTCGTTTTTGTCGTTCATACTGTGCTTTATGGGCGACGAAGTATAGACTTGTTGGCAATTTCTTCTATTATCTTGATTTTCCACCGACTTCTCATCCTCAGATATGTCTCCTCGGCTGTAACCTTTTATAAAACAACTAAACAGTCTGGAAAATAAAAAAAAAATGAGGAGGCAGGTACTTTTTTATAATTAGGAACCTATTTAAATATTTTTATTTATTTTTTTAAAGGTATGAAGATAACAAACCTTTTTTCTTTGGCTAAATATGAAAATATAGTAATCAATAGTAACGTGAGTATTCCTAAACCGATCCACATAATCATTATCTTATTGAAAATGCCACTGTTAGAACTGTCCAGTTCTTCGTGGGGTGGAAACACGGCTGGTGAAGCGACATGACCTGGAAACAGATGCATTGATTTTTCATACATATTTCAGACAGTTAGTATAGGTATGTTCATATAACAAATGAATCCAACTCACCTCCTTCGAGGGTAAGCGTAGAAAAATAAAATTTCCCCGTTGTCAGTCCAGCTTCGTTGGCAGCAGTCAGTCTTAGGTAATACCACGTGGCCGGTGTCAAATTTTCAATGACGAGTCCTTCAGTCTTAAGTATGGTCTTTTCCGATTTCCAGGTCGATTCGGATAACGGTTTGTATTCTATTATGAATTCGCTAATCGGACAACCTCCATTATCCCAAGTCAATAAATTTAGCTTCAAACAAGTACTGTTTGTTGCTATGAGATCTTTTTCACTAGGAACTTTTGATACTGCAAAAAAAAAACAAGTGAATACAGACATATCGATAACAGTAAAACAAATGACTATCAATTGCTGTTTTCAAATGTTTTTACCTCCTCCTTTAGTAGAAGCTCGCAGTTTTTGACTCGGAGGTCCTAAATCTACTGAGTTGTTAGCTTCCATATATATGAGATACGGTGATCCACACGACAGTCCATCCAAAGTATATCCTTGAAGATCTCCATTCAATGGTATGGAATGCCATGCATGACCCTCCAAGGAATAATGAAGCAGGTAACCTTAAAAAAGTTTTTTTTACAGTATTAATTAATAAATGGTTTAATTGTGGAAAAAAAAACAAACTAAGGAGCCTTACTATGTATGGGAGATCCACCATCTTCAACAGGAGGCCAGTGTAATTTTAAAGAAGTGCTTGTGGACTGCTGCAGTCTTAGTTGAGGGGCTCCAGGGGGCAATAAGGGTACAAGATTATAGTTTATGCTGTCTTCACCAAACAGATTTTTGGCAGTGCATGTGAAGTTTCCAGCGAGGCTAACATCCATACCTGGAACGAACAAATGAGTAAACAATAATTTCCAGTTGAAGAAAGACTCATTGCATTTAGGTATAATGTTGATCTATACTTACTGTGAATATCCAAATGACCAAGATGTGTCACTTGGTAATGAGGACTGTAGGTAATTTGACGGCCTTTGTGAAGCCATCGATTTCTTGGTGCGGGGTTTCCTATACCCAAACATGAAAGGGTTATACTCGCGCGAAGAGCGATCTTCAAGGTTTGGCTGAAGGATGCTATCCTTGCAGGTGCTAATAAAACAATTTAAAATATTTAACTGTGGGAAAATTAGAAAAAAAGGTTAAATTTAATTTAGGTAGGTAGGTATGTCTGTTGGAATTTCTCTGAAACATTATCCAATATTCATATACATAGTTTCAGTAGGGTTTGTTAATCAAAAAGTTTTTCTTGTTTTTCGTAAGATGGCGCTATACATTTTTCAAATTTTATTTAAAAAATCACCTCTAGCATTTGTTCCTTGAGCTACTATGCCAGTTGGTTCACCTTCTCCAGGACTGGTAGCGGCTGACACCCAAAATTCATAGAGTCTATGTTCTTGGAGTCCTCTTACTTCCGCGGCCATATAACCACCTGGACCAGGTAGACTTCCTCCTATACCACCGGATCCTGTTCCATCTGCCGCTACTGTGGTTGTAGAGTGCTTTCCTACCCTGAAAACGATAGATTTTGATTGGTACCTAAGTATGTATCTTTCGGTCAGCTCAGTGAGTGCTTCGGGGCTCCAAAGCCCATGACAGTAGCAAAGAATTGACCGTTACTATTAAGTATAGTGCATTTACGTTCTGGGCGAAGGCTACTTTTGTATTGGTGAGATTATACATAATGCACACCATCATTGTGTTACTATGTAGGGGTAATTACATGCCTTATCGATACAGGAAGATTTTATAAGAAGTATTATACCTACGTGCAAATTTTTTTCAAAACATCAATGAGGGATTACGTTTTTTTTTGTAATTATTTATACAGTGTGTGACTCTATCTCATAAATTGTGTGTTTCGAGGTCACCCCACTAAATACGTGTGAATTTCTCGCCCAGAAAGTAAACGCATTTTACCTTAATACGACAGTAAAAATATAGGAATAAAGTTAATCATACCTTCCAGCTTCTCTCGAGTAAATCGTATAGTGAGTGATACGGCCATTCTTCAGAATAGGGGGTAACCAGCTAACTAGGACAGAATCTCCTGAAAAGGCACTGGCTTTGATGTTGGCAGGTGGGCCTGGTACTAAAACATGAAAAATAATTTGTTATCATAGAAACGAGCAGGTGTGTTGCAAACTATCTGCTCTGGAAATGGAGAGGAGGGACTGGCTCTACCTGTGATGTGGGGCTATGCAGACAGTAAGACACATTTTGCAAGACTGTTTCATTAGAAGCCTCCAAAACATTCACGAACAAGATTATAGAAGAGTATAGGATTCAGCCCTCTACGGGTGTAGATATTCCGCAATGTCAAACGAAAAGGAAATTAAGTAAGAAACAAATCAGTCTTTTTCGAGTTGTTTTCAATGTTATCGTACCTACAGTTTTTGTCTCTATTGGTTGGATTAAGTATGTTCATGTTCTAACTTTATATTGACGAGGTAGGTACTTACAGTCTTCGTCCGTGAGACAGAAAAGAGGATGACTTCGTTTCCCATCTCCGGCGTTCGTGAAGGCCAACACTTGGACGGAGTAATTGGTGTATCTCCTCAACCCATGAAGATACGTCTCAGCGCTCGACGTGCGTTTTATTTCAGCAGGAACTGGTACGGATGCTGCAAAAAAGCAGAAAAATAGCATTCAAACCAAATTCAATAATTCAAGGAGGTTGAAATTTAATTCCTATTTCAGTGTCGACTGATCGTGTTTGAAATTATTGTCAAGTTCAATCCAATAACATTTTGAAAAAAAGGAAAATACCTACTAATTAGTTATGTACAAAGTGTAACTAATTTCAAATCCTTAACGACTTTTACCTGGTTTTTTTAACAGATTTAGGACTCAAGCACGGTGGAAAACGGAATAATTTCGTTCCCATAAAAAGGTGAAATCTTTTCTCTCTGGTCCTATCTAATGGTAAAAAACATAAAAGATACACACGTCTACATAAATAATTTTCTACAAATAATATTAT
The DNA here is from genome assembly GCA_963576905.1 of Mystacides longicornis. Classification (NCBI taxonomy): domain Eukaryota; kingdom Metazoa; phylum Arthropoda; class Insecta; order Trichoptera; family Leptoceridae; genus Mystacides; species Mystacides longicornis. Next base: position 27,164,283 of record OY756426.1, on the reverse strand, counting down.
TTCCGTAACAAGAAAACAAAGTACCTAACTATTATAGGTGGATTAATATTTTATTTCATAGAAAACAGGCTACAAGATATTAATGGAGTGATATCAATAAAAGAAGGTATATCTTTTAAGTTAGAACCACTTAGCAGGATTCTTATAAGTTTCCTTCTTCTTAAAGTAAGTGGACGCCTTGTGTTTTCCACATTATGTTCTGCTGTCAAAAGCAGATAAGAACACTCGAGAAATATATAACGTAGGTAGATAGGTGAGTAGCTTCTCTTAAAGTTTAATATAAAGGATCTTTTTGATGATTGCGAAAAAAACGTTTTGAGTCAAAACAGAAAGATAAATAAAAAGGGAAAAAAATTTGGTTAACAGTATAGTATAGGCTTGAAAAAAAATCGCTAAAATACGCTGGTCCCGGCCGTGAGAAGGGCTCGACAAAATCACGTGATGTTTTTGGAAATGTATAGACCTCTTTCCCCTGGTGACACCTGGTAAGGTTTAAGAAAAAAACCCTCCACCCCTACCACGTGCATTAATTTTTTAGTACATAGCTAATTAATTTTTTTTAACTAGGCAGTAACGCAGTCTTGGTTTGTACTGAAAGGAGCAGTAAGAAAATGTATAATAATAAACAACACTCTAATGTACTTTTGTATAATATTTCTTTACGGGACTACTCACTTGTCGCATGACCCGTGGGGCGAGCGATGAACTTGTTTGATATTACTATTTTTTGTATACCCAAACACAGGCTAGCCTGATTGGGATTTTGTACCATTCATTATTATTGACAATTTTGTTTTTAAGTGTATATATGTATACTCGCCTGTATGTCTACAAATTTTGCATAAATAAAATAAATCTATAAACTAAAAAAATAATGAAATCAAATCGAAAATATGATAATACCTAGGTAAAAGCGCTGTTTTTCTGTCAAATCTCTAGCCAGGCCCAAAAAAAACTAGGCCGAAAGTAGATTCAATATTAAATTAGCCTCGACCTCAGAAGCCTAGTGTTAAGGCGTGGACTTTACATCACAAGGCTCCGGGTTCAATTCTTGGTCGGTTTAGAATATTTCAAACTGTTGTTTAATTGAAATTTCTACCCGGGTTGATCTGACTCAGATTGAATGGAATCGGTTGACTGGAAGTAAGTTAAGTAGGCTTTACTGACAATTTTGTATGGTGAAGTGTAAAATATTTATTATTAAAAATGGCTACCCACAAAATACTACCAACAAAGTAATACCTGAATACTTCGGTATAGGCAAGATAATTTTCCGTTCAAAAAAAATTATATAAGTTTTATTCCGATCGATCGTCTTTTGTTCATACCTATTATAATATTAGGGTAACATTGTTAGTTGGATTGATATATTGTCTCAGAATTAGGTAGCTACAACAAGGAGAAACTGTCACGTGACGTATATTTTGACGAAGAAAAATATTCGGGGGAGTTTATTTGAAGATGTCACCCCGCGTAGTTGACTTTTGAAATCTTGAAGATTAATGGTGCGATGTATGAGGCTAACTGCTTGTGTGAGAATGTCACTACATTGCCTGATGGTTTTATCAAGGGCGCACTACTATTTCCTTTACTTTTAATACAGATAAAACCATTATTACAATAAGTTTTTTCCAACTCTGTTTCATGTTTCCAACTCTGTCATTTCCGTCTAGTTTCATCAAATTGCTTAAAATCGTTACTTAAACTGGAAGATTGCCCAACTTTTATCAACTTCTACGTTCTGTCTTTCCAATACCTTTAGTCTCCACTCCATACAACTCTCCCATTTCCACATTAATGAATCCACTTTTTCCATTGAGTTTTACCCTACACGATCGTTCTTTGTATATTCCTCGCTACTTCATCCTGTCTCTATAAAAATTGCCACCTTGTGCAACCCGAATATTGTTACTTCACTCAAAAAGGCTTCTTTGCATTTTGTATCTATTTTTCTGTCGAGGTCAATGTCTCACGGAGAGTAGATAGACTTGGCCAAGATGTGTTAAGGATGCCGAATGAGAGTTGGTCGAGAGGATCACTGTCCTTCCTATCATCAGGGTCCCGAAGACCCGAGGAAGACTCTCTCATACAGTGTTCCCCTCTTTCGAAGGAGAACTGAGGGATTTGGACATGGCTTAGGGGAAGTTCAAACCACGTCCAAATCCCTGAGAAATCAAAGACAGATTCAAAAAGACTGTCGTGCAAATATGCAATATGAAAACACTCAATAATATCCAACTAGATTCTGTATTCTTATTTTAAAGCAGCTTAGAAAATGTTATTACTATGTATAACACTAATTCAAAACCAATAAAATAATCTTATGAGTTTTACCCTAAAACTGGATACGTTTAAAAATTGATATAGTCAATAGTCATATCCTGGCGCCAAATACATTTTTTAAATTTTTCTTTAAAGTAATCTTGGTTTTTTTCGTAGTTAGGCACCTTGTTTTCTTGACAATTCTTAGCTGTGGTGAGTGGATACGAATTCTTATTTATTCAGGTGATATTTTTGAACAAAGTTGTTCACTTAATCTATTAGGTTAAAATGTTGTACGAATATGTAATTATATGTTCATAATGTTCATACACAATCCCTCAATGATGTTCTGTTTTTCATACTTAAACCAAGTATTTATATGTACAAGTAGGATATACGAGGTTAAAATGTAACAGGTAACTTTCTCGCAGAGCCTTAAAAGGGAGATTAAACGCGAATAAGGCTACAGGTTAAATAACGGAAGGGAATAGATCCCTAAAGAATTGAATTTAGAATAATGTCGAAAGGGAGAATAAATATTATGGCGGGTAGTGTGCGGAGAAGTGTGATGGATGTTGGTATTATATCGCATTACCAAAGCGAAGATACGTAGAAGCATGAAGGAGTTGTTACGTCTCTTGATACCGCATCAAGCGATCCCATCTTCAACAAGAACAAGAAAATGAAATAATATTTCATAACACTGTTGTTACGGCTGTCAAATGCTACATTTTTGACATTCAATTCAGAATTTCATTGTTCATTCATAATCTTGCAATAGATTATACATAATGTATGTAACAAAATGTGTGAGATAAAACATGGGCCGGCTTTGAGTTAGTATGTTGCTGAGTTCGTGGAATAGAAAGTAATGAAAAAAAAATGATGTATTGAATTAGTGAAAAAAGTTGCTATATATTACTTATGGCACGTTTTGATTACCGAATCGAGGTTCAATTATGTGTTGTACCATCAGTTTAGCAAATAGCTAATCCATTCGTTCTTTTTCGTCTCATCCGACTATTCCCGTCCACTTCTGGACGAAGGCCTCCTCCATCTGCTTACATGTCGTTCTATCATGCTTGTCTGCATCCAGGTCACCCCAGCGTGTCACTCAGCATCTGCCCATCTGGTCGTGATGCAACTTAGTGGATGATATCTACAACTTTTGTTATTTCTCTCACAATTTCTTACTCTATCTCCGAGGATCAGTCCGTCCCAATACGGCTCTTTCCATGGCTCTTTATGCTACCCGTAAATAACTTTGGCATGTTTGGTTGATAGTTTCAAGGCTGTAGGTACCTACTTGTTGAAAAATAATTGACAGGTTTATCTAGTACCGCTAGAAAAAGTCCAAAGAGGATTTTTAGCTTTCTGCAACTTTTATATATCCTCCTGAGCTTTTTAAGTTTGGTCATTTTGTAGTTTTTAGTTTTATACATTGTTGGTCTTGAACTAATAAACAAAGAAATAAAGTTAAATTGTTCAAGTTGTGAAGTGGAGCAGGTAAGTACCTTGACCAAACGAAAGGCAGGTAGGTATGTTAAAATATTCAAGCAAACCCAAAGAAAAAATATTATCTCAGAAACTTTATGAAATTTATCCTCAACTTCACGGCAAATCACCCTTGCACGTAAAATTCAAGAAAAAGAAAATTTAATGAAGTCGAGGTAAAAACAGTTTTTTTTTTAATCGGTTTTGGAAACTTTCTAAGATTGGTCGAGTGTCAGTAGGAAGGTAGATACACACGTACTCGTAGGTACCTCTTTAATCGATTTTATAAAAAATGAACATGGTCTCAGAAGATATTAAATAGGTACTTAATAATACCTAAATACCAAACTTTTGCAACTTTTTTCAGTCTAATTTTATATAACTCATGAATAAATTTGCCTACGGAGAATATAACGAGTGGTTAAAACGAATAGCCACGATAATGCAAAGGATACAAAAATATGTTAATAATACTATTTTTTCTAAAACCATAATCTTGTAGGAATAGGCATTGTGTGGGAAGAGGTCTTCTCAACTGCGTAAGATCGAGCGCAGTGGAAAGTTGTAATTGCCCCCCAATGCCTCTATGATTCTTATTCCATTGCTGTAGACGATGTTAGCGAAAAAGGTATCAACTTATCATTAGCTCGATTTTTTACATAGGTAGGTACTGTTCAAACAAAAGTCTATTTAATAAGCTAAAATTGTACTGATTTGCCTAGAAACTGAAATACATAAAATATTGATGTTTGCAAAAAGCCGTATGAAGAAAATATATTTTGTTTACTATACTTACACGCTTGATCCGTAGGCCTGTAGATAACTTTATATCCTTGAATAACACCTCCGTGAAAACCTGGCAGCGGCGGCTCCCACGACACCTTGATGCTCTGCGAGGAGAGGGCCAGGCAAACAACGTTATTCGGGAATCCCTCGGGAACTGGAAAAATTAACAGGCGCTTTAATTTATGGACCTTTCCGTGATCCCTTCAGACACCCACTTCCTTACCTAATCTGATATATTTTGAGTAAATTCCAGAGAGAGAATAATCCCTAAACCATAAATAATAAAATGGAGGTCATTCCTTTAAAATATTATAAGCCGGCTTAAAAGCCTTTTAAAATGTTTTTTGTTTCTTTGGAATTTATTAACTTAACTTAGGAGATAAATATTTTATGAACCGGTTGTTCCTTTATTATTTACCAAATAGAAAAACAATTTTTGCTTTATCTTGTTTCATACTCCCACTACAAGGTATGCCTCATAATTTGTAAAATGGAGGTACACATTTTCTGAAAATATCTTTTTCTAAAAGTTTAGGCGTATTGACAGGGTGTGAAAGAAATCATTCAATTACCTCGTGATAAGTGCCAGTAGGTAGGTTCTTTTCAAATTCGGAAGTGTCCAAATTTGGACAATCGTCGACATATTATCAAGTGGTTGCTTTATGAAAATACGATTTTGTCATATCAGACATCAGTTATTGTGGTTGGATGTTAGAGATTGTTTCGGCAATAATCCCGCCACCGCCCACTATTTTTATACACTAATTTTGTAACATGTGCATAAAGAATTAAAACAAATAAATTATTAAGTGGATTCCTAGTATTCATAAACTAGAAATGGTCCCCGGTATAAAAATGGAGCCCTATTTTCCGTGGTATCACGCGTTAACGGTTGGACCAACTTCGCTAGTTATTTTTTGTTGTGTTTGTTATTGTTAGGAGAAGGTTCTTTTAAAATAAAAAAAAATAAGAAAATTGCGCGGAACATTAAAATATGTAAGAAAAATCAAAGAAGGTCGGATAACCTTCTTAGTGCTATTTACAGATAATTTAATTCTAATTTTGAAATCAAATCGGCGTTTTTCAGAAACTGACAGTTGTTTCATAGTTGGTGCGATTTACATAATGCATAGATGCAACATGCAACATACTACAATCATGTCATTCAAAGTAATTCTTTGACTCTATACCAAAGCTGGTATCAGCCATAATTCAAGACTTTAATTTATTCATTACTAGCTTTCCGGACAGACGTTATCCTGAAAGTAGTCCATACTATGAATGTTGATTATTTCTAATTTGTACCTAATTTATACAAAAATACGTTTGAATATTAAAAAAATATTTTTGAAAGCTCGCAAAAAACTGCATAACCAATTAATGTCAGGTAAACATTAATTTTGTTGTCATAGAAATTTTTATACATGGCGTTGGCGTCGCAGGAAATCCGTTCCATACTAGCTTTAGTATTATATTTTATATTATTTCTTACGCATTTTTTAAACTATTAATAGTTTTTCTGTTATCCAGAGCGGATAAGAATCTAATAAATCAAACATCGGAAGAATCTGTTCAGTTGATCTCGAGTTAAAAATATTCGCACTTACCCGACTTTCTTTTTTTTAATCAAAGATTGAATATTACTTTAATGTTTGAAAATGTTTGTCTCCTCCGGGCTGGCTTGCGTTGTGCGGGGGGCCTTAAGGGAGTATGTGTGTGTGTGTGTGTGTGTTTAGAAAATAAGTAGGTACCTACTTACCAATTGTTATCTCTATATAAAACAAAATCTTCATACCACCTACTACATTGAATTCTTTTTCAACAAAAAAATTTCCCTGTGATCACATTCATTCGCTCAGAACTGTTCATAATACCCACTACTTAATCTCGCCCACCATTGTAGAAAAATGTGAATCTAGTAATCAACATTTTACCTCCTTCTTGAGTGGTCGCTGTGGTGGTTGCTGAAGGCGGTCCCACTGCCACTCCGTTGAACGCTCTGACCGTCACTCCGTATCTTGTAAACTTTCTCAGTCCGGTCAGGATCACCTCCAAATTGGACCAACCGTTTACTGTTATGGATTTGCTGTTGTTCAAACTAATTGTAGGAAAGGGGGTATTGGGGTTTGCTTCGCTCCACGTTACCAAGTATCCCAAAAGATCACCGTTCCACGAGTCTTGAGGCGGGGCCTTAAATAAAAAATAAACATTTTTAAGCAAGCTCAAAGATATTGTTTCAAATTTTTTTGACAAAAAATTTTTGATACCTTCCACGTTACATGAAGTTCTCCTTGCCCTCCAGATTGGACTTGAACGTTCATTGGAGGATCGGTTGGGGCTAAAACCAAAAATATACATTAGAAGTTTTGCTTTTTCTCCAACCGCTCATTTCATTCTATTACCATGGATTTGTGTGGATTTACTTAATATGTAAGTACTACACACTATAATTCGGAACAAATACTTCAAATTTTATGTCACATTTTTTGTTTACACTCCACGAAGAAGTAGAGACTGCGTCATAAAATCATCACAGATAGGCTTGTGTTATATACGCTAGGCAAGTGCCTTTTCAAAGCGAATATAATAGGATGGTGGCATACATTTTTATTCAAATGATTTTCTACCTATTATCATCCCGTTGTTTTATAGGGTTTATTTATTTCATAGAGACACCAACAGAACACTGAACAACACAAACAAAATAAAAACATGAAACAAACACATAGAATACCCAGCGCTCCAATAACAGGTATCTCCCGCATAGCTATTGTTCATAATTAGGTGGGTACAATCAACGTCTGAACATTTAAATAAAACTCATAAAAAAACCATTCACTGCGTAGGCAATTGTTACAAGGGAGGCAAAATAGTAACAATAAATCTGATTAAAGACACTCATGAATGGTAAGAAAGTATCACCTACCTATATAAATAAAAGTATACAAGAAATATTACATTTGAGAACACAGGACATCACGTTACATGGGCGACCGTAGTTCTCATTATAGAAGATCCTCTTTCTACCACTTAAGTAGTAAATTATTCAATGTATTTCACATCGAAGTTCACAATAACATACGAATTCATAGTAATGTAATATTGAATTCAAACCAGTATTTTACCTTCTTCTTTAGTCTTGACGACAACAGGTTCGGAATATGAACTCTGGTCTATGCTATTATAAGCTGATAGGCGAACGGTATACGCTGTTGCTGGGTGAAACCCCTGAACGAGACTTTCACAAACGACAGCTTCGGATTTTCCAACAACGCCACCGTGTCTTTCAAGATCCACACTAAAAAAATATTAAAACTATAATAGAACCTGAAATTCATCATATTTTTAAAATTAAGTCTTATCTAAATATATTATGATACAAACCTGTTATAGGACATTTTGACACTCTCTAGTGTCACATTGACAATGTTTGCCGATACCCATTCATCTTTGTTTTGTGATCCGAGCAGTTGGTATTGCGCCAAATATCCCAGGATAGGGTTGTTGCCATCAAAGGGTCTCAGCCAAGATAGCCTGACGCTTCGTCCTCCAACTTCGACAACCTGAAGAGATGCAGGTGGATCTGGACGTTCTATAAAATCACGAAAAATAATAAATAAAGGATATAAAGCCAGATTTTTTCTCAGATTTGAATATAATTTGCAATCTCACCTTCAACCGATATGTATATGAGATGCTCGCTTCTTCCAAAAGCATTTTCAGCTTGACATCTGTAAGTGCCGGAGTCTCTTCTTTCTGCTCTGCTCAACTGTAGTTGCGATCTTAATCCAGATTCCGTCCGCACTTCTGACATGCTCAACCTGTGCATACAATCATAATTATCATGTAGAAATATGATAGACATCTAACTTATACGTTAGCATTAAAGAGAAAACAACATTAAACACATAGAAAAATATGTTTTAACAAACTACCTGTAGGTGTTTAAGTCAATTTTCTTGGAGTTATGGGTCCATTGTACTTTGATTGGACTGTCTCCAAATACTTCACAAACTAAAGATACGGGATCGTTTCGTCTTGCTGACATATTTTTCGATGACACTTCAAAATGCGCCGGTTCTGCGAACACATTATTGGAGCAATGAAGCTATTAAAAAGATCCTACTAGATATACAGACACAATTTATTGGCACTTCTGTATAAAATAATATTATGCACTCTTTGTGAATCGCGTATATTAGATAATTTACTGCTATTATTATTTGGCATTATATTTGGTTCCATAAATTATTTATTGGAAAGAATAAACAATTCATCAATTATAATATTATGAAGAACTACAAAATAAATAATACGAGTAAAGTGTTCGCCGAACACTAATCAAAACAAGGGACTAGAGAGACTAGAGAATAAAAATTGGAAAATAAACCATTGGTAGTTAAAATAATGAAACTCATTTCAAAATTTTAACTCAGTTTTCTAAACCTATGTATAACTAATTTTCTGTGATGGTTTCAAAACTTACCATTTACTGTTATGTATATTTTTTTGTTCAATCCTGTGCCAATACCATTTTCTGCCTTGCATTGATAGTGCCCTTCATGATAGGCCGTAGCAGCTGGAATGCTAAGAGATCCATTTTGCATGATAGTTTGCCTGCTGTCAAATTCTACAATGGCCCGGAAGTCTTGTGTGTTCATCCCTGGAGCACGAATGGATTTGAAAGAGAAGGGAGGGTCACTTAAACTATCTTGATTTTTTATCTAACTTTTGGTTGGAATAATTTAATGAGGATTAATGATCATACCTTGTCCTTTTAACCAAGTAATTTTTGGTTCAGGAAAACCTCTGGCTCCGCAGTGGATTATCACTGATGCTCCCAAAAGTGTGGATACATCCTGAGGCTCGAATATCCAGTGAGGAGATACTGTGAAAAATGTTACAAAAATCAGTGGCAAAATATCTTGACATTTTGGACTTCTGGGGACTAGCGTAGCGTATGCTAGTCTAGCAAATGACAAAATGAGTTGTAATGCCGTATAGTCAGAGTACATATTATGATGGACATAAGCAAGCAAGCGAACTATCAATGAGATGTTTTAAAATGGAATCTGTCAGACGAGACCCTTGTTTTAACAATGGATGACATAAAAAAGCAGAATAGTAAATAAATAAATAAATAAATAAATAAATAACACTCTTCTATACATAGGTGTCAGTATAGCCGGCGGAACTTAATGCTTGAAGCATTGTCTACCAGTCAACCGGTCCCGTCCAATCTGAGACAGGATTCCAACCCCGAGTAGAAATTTCAAGTGAAAAAACACATTGAAAATTTCTGACCCGACCGGGAATCGAACCCGGGACCTCTTGATCTGAAGTCGGAGCCTTTGCCACTAGGCTACCGAGGTCGGCGGTAGTACGACAGTAAGAAATGTCATCATTTTCTTCCTTGCATTTTGACTCATGGGCACGATGGATTTAAAAACTTACGCAACGTTACAAAGATATTGTTAGCTATTTGATCGACAAGACTATGAAATTTGTTTCCAGATACGACATTAAATTATTTAAATATTGACAAATGATTATAGCTTGCATTTGAAAATGTTGACCACTTTGTATAATCTGAGCACAAAATGATAACAGGCAAAGACAATCAAACTGACGAAAAAGAACAAGTCCCGCACGGTCGACCTACAGAAAGTTCAGTACGTATTTTTTTACCTCTTAATTCAAAATGACAACTACATACTAAAATTGTGTGAATGCAAAATAAAATAATGACAAGATAAAAAGAGATACTTAATTGGCTGAAGAAAGTGGGACACATTGCAACATTTAAGGACTAAACAATGATCCAAGAGACTGGGGGAGAGAACTAAGAAGCAATAAAAAAACACAAATGTGGCCACCCACCAGATGGATGGATAACATTGAGAGGTACGCCGGACCCCAGCGGAATCGCGCAGGAACGGAATAAAGGTCATGTCCTGCAGTGGACAAAAGTGCCAGATGGTGATGAGTGAGAGAATACCTAATGAGAAATTCTAAGAGAGAACCATTACCTTTGACCATCAGATGGGCTGTGTAGTTGACCTTAGCAGCAATGTTACTGGCAACGCACGTATAGTCTCCACTATGTCTCGAAGATACGTCACTGAAAATCAGGAAACTGAACTCGTCCAAAGATTTTTCCTGAATCTGCAATCAACGTATAAAATTATACATCTAAATTTGGGGATAGTTAAAAAAGCTAAAGGTACGCTAATAAGCGCTTATTAGCATACAAATAGAACAAACAAGCTTACAAACAATCGAATTGTTCGATCATTTTGAAGCGATTTTTTTTTTGAAACTCTATTGATGATATTCGATCATCGAAAACTTATACTGTAGTGTTGAAAAAGAAGGTTTCAAATTTGAAATTTGTTCAAGTTTGAAATTTGAATTAAATTCTATGGTGTGTTTAAAAAAAAATGAGAAAAGAAAACAAAAGATTGCGGTTATTTTTTTTTTTATTTTAAAGAATTTTCGATATGAATGGAAGAAAATATTTTTCTCACCCAAGAAAACAGAGAAAAATATAATTATGGAAAGATTTAATTAAAAAGATAGGCAGACTTTATCATATAAGGTTCTCTTTGATTCTTCGAATTCAATTTCCTTACTTGAAGAGTAGCCGGAATCGGATTTCCGTCTTTCAGCCAAGAGAAGTAGACCGGTCTATCGCCTGAAGTCATACCGCAGAGGAGTTGGACCGAACTTCCTTCTTCCAAGTCAGGAGGAAACGAAAATGGAACCAATTTCGGAGGATCTGAAAGAATCAAAGTTACAACCGTTATTTAATTAATTTTAACATCTTTGAAAGATATCATTCTAGGCCTAACTTCACAATTATAAAAGTTTTATAAAACGTAATACTATTTTATAAAAATAATAATATTATCTCAAAAGGATTATGTTTATCTTTCTATTAATTACATTTGGATTAACTTGCGCCAATAGGTATTGATTTGATTTATGACGTGTTTCACTTTGATGGTAATTAAATGCATTTAACATTAGATTTAAAGTCATTTTTGTAAAAACTTATCGTAGTGAACTCATACTAGTTACAATACCTACCTATTTCATTACTGTTTAATTCCAAAATATACCATTTGTGTCATTGTTACTCATTATATTCTTTAAGAAAGGTAGGTAATGAAAATCTAAATTATTTGATAATCGTTCATTGATTTTATGGTAATAATACGCATTATGATACTATCTGAATTCTATTTAATTTTCAAATGATAAAATGGTTTGTGATTTTGTGGAAAATACAATTTTAAGGGTATTTTTATTCTACATATCGGCTGCCAAGAAAGTTTTTTTTATATGCAGATAAGGTTAACAATATAACCACATACATAAAAGTTATCACGAGATAGAGAGAAAACACAATTTTTAGGAAAAGTGACAAGGGAGGTTGTTTTAAATGGCCTAAATTTTCGGAAATGTTCTGTAACGTGGAACTGAAACAACGAGAAATAAACGACTCTTACTTTTCACAACAACTTGGAGGTCCCTTTTCACGGTTTCACCGGAAGCTGACGAGACAGTACACGTGTAGCTTCCGGCGTCGGAGGCTGGATCAACACGGTAGATATGGAGAGACCCCTGAGAACCGGAAATGATCCGCGAATTCCCATCCAGTTCGTGTCCCCTCCTCGTCCATGACACTGACCTGAAAACATTAGATGAAACCGGTTACAGGAAAATGTTGACATACTACCCCGAGAAGTTTCCTAGTTCGTAATATTTTGTGAGTGCCTGATGCCTACTCAAAACAGTTCAAATCCCACACATTCACTTGTTTAAGCTGTAAACCTAAGGATGCTTTTTAAAATATACCCAAAAAGGTCGATTTTTGGTCTCGCTGGTATCTTTCCATTATTTCTTGTTGATGTTGTTTTTAATCAACTGAATTTTCTGCCTTTTGTAGTAATTATTGTGTGATTGAGAAGATTCTCACATTCATACACGATCAAGTCTACCGTCTAGTCAGCAGTGGGAGCAGCGTTCGGTATACATAGGTACTTGACGGTGTGCGGCTATCAGTAAGCATGACAATACTATTTGTTGTCTTGCTAATTTGACGCCGCTGCAACTAACATGATTGATAGTGATTCTCGAAAATAGTGTCCCGTATATACAGGATAAATTTGAGTACCTGGGAGCAACCATTACCACCTCTGGTGGCCTCGGGGCTGAGCTCCCGATACGTATCGGTATGGCAAGCGGCGCCTTCAACAACATGACCGAGATATGGGAGGCGTCGGCGTTTAGTGTCGAGACGAAATGTAAACTGTTTGATGCGTGTGTGTTGCCCATTCTCCTGTATGGGTGTGAGTCCTGGCACCTGACTAAAGCCCAGGCACAAAAAGTATCTGCATTCGAAACGAAGTGCCTCAGGAGAATTTTGGATATAAGATGGTACCACCGCATCACGAGCGAAGCTATACGCCGACGCACACAGCGCGGACCCATCACTTCCACCATTACGGAGAGGAGATGGGCATGGCTGGGACATGTATTGAGGATGCCGAATGACAGTTGGCCGAGGAGAGCGCTGTTTTTTCTCCCATCAGATTGATTGATTGATATACAGTTCTTAAAAATTCTGTAGTGGGAATACATTTTCAGTCTCACACAGTTTGAAGATTCAGACTTTTCTCTTACATAAGATGCATGCCTTTATATTTCCATACAATGTCCTTCAGACGACATTTTACACTGCATACGGCGGTGAAGGGCGTTGATCAGCAGTCTAATTGGGAGATGGTCACTGCTTACAGGGAAGAATGGAGAAGAGTCATGGCTGAGTCTCGAGGCTCTGACACTCTGTTTGTCGACAGAATCTCCCGCAGACCGAATATTGATGCCTATATTATTTTGTCCATTTAACGGGATATAGGCTGGGCTGGGATGATGATTATTTTATTTGTAAAAATACAAAGTTTCGAAATGTCTATACTAAAATAACTAAACTGCAGGACTGTTCCTATTTAACTGTTACAATAATAACAATAACAATTGAGGCTATTAAAATATAATCGCCCATAAGTGAACTGAGGGCACATAAAATTGAGATTTAATTCATAAAGACGAATGAAAAAAAAATCAATTGGGTGATTTGATAAGGAGCCTCATTTCTGAAATGCCCACATTCGGGATATCCGGTTGTAAAATAACAGTTAGGAATAATTACAGTAATGAGCCTTAATGGCGACTCTACGAAACAGCTGAACTCAACTTGGGGGGGTTTTAGTGGAACTGTTGTTAGTTTTCTAATTTGTCGACTAATTACCCTAATATGTACGATTGAATGGCGGAAGGACGCAACTAGTAGTGTTCTGGATATAGGGTCGTAATGTTTTCTTGTTGTGGACATTTGTGGTATAATTATTGTATTTCCGATTGAGCTGTTAAAGGAATAATATTCCATTTGTTCGGGATAAAGTTTTGCAGTAAGAATAATTATTCCAGTGTATTAAGTACTAATGGGATTTTTTATTAACTTTCCCAACATAATAATCAGTAGGTATACCTACATATATCACGTTAATGTTATCTGTATTTCCCTACGCTTCAAAGAATTGGGCTAAAGGAACTTGTTATGTATCGTCCCTCACATTGCACTCCACTGGCTCGCCAACACACGGTATGCGCGGGCGACGCTCTCTTCTCGCCCGTGGCTCGAAGCATACTGACTAATCGCTCCGCGTCTCATACCGTGGCACGAGACAGTGTAAGGCTCTGTTACGGTTATGTAAGTTGTGTTGGGTTATGCTATTTAGACCCAAACACTACATCCCTTCCTTATCAAAGTTAATTTCATTAACTTAGATCTATAATGGAAGCAGAACATACTTATTTCACGATCAACTACCACACATCACGTATGTTTATGCATTCGAGTTATTCTTCAGTTGAATCACGATTTCTCGAGTTATTTCTTCATTTGCTTGTATAGCTTTCCATTCCCCTTCTGTTCATTTTTAAATACAATATATTCCTCCTTAATATCTATCCCGTTTCCTATCATTACGTCTCTATTTAATTAAAAATTAATATCCAAAATCTTATGTTTTCTCAACTACATTAGGTGTTGAATTGTAATTCGGGGTTAGTTTATTTATTTTATTGAGTTCCTTTACATAAACTTTTTGTCCTTCGTTCAAATCCATGTTCTGTGCTCTTCTTTGCTTCTCCCCGCATCCTTTTCCTTTTCTTTTTGTTCTTTTTCTCTGTCTCTAATTTCATCGTCATATTCTTTATATATAATCTTCTAACGTAACAACATCATACAAAAACTCACAGGCACCAGATGGGGTGCTACCGCGAATATTTTACGAACTTCATCTCTGGCATTGGTGTATTCAGCTGCAGAATACTGTACCCCTGTGTGTATCAACAGTACTCACACAAAGACTCTTGACACCCAGTTGAATAACAAAATGCGTATGGTGAGTGGCACGATAGTCTACCCCACTGCAGTGGCTACCAGTCCTTAGAGGCATCGCTCCCCCAACACTCTGGGGACACGAGGCTATCAAAAGAGAATGGTCGAAATGCATAGCTAACTTAGCTCTGCCTATTCACCAAGACATACCCAATGTGGACTCTCTTCGCCTCGGATCCCGCCATTCCACCTGGAAGCTTGGGAGAGAACTGGTGTCACGCAATTACGACACCAGATCAGAGTGGCGCCGTATCTCGGGGGAAAGCAATTCAGATACCAAACAGCTTGTCGGAGACCCCATAGTGATGCCTGCTGGCGGAAACCTGCCTCGCCGCCTGTGGTGTAACATCAACAGAGCAAGAACTGGACATGGAATATGTGGCCTTCTCTTTCACAGATGATGCAAACGTGACCACCCTTACTGTTCTTGCGGAGAGATAGAGTCTGTGAACCATATCGTTCAACAATACCAAATAACTAAGTTCGGGGGCACCATGATAGACATTCACAGCTTGTCACTTTAAGTGATTCAATACATCAGCTCTCACGATCTTTACCTTTGAATGTGGTTTTCCCTACAACCATATGATATAATATATGTATCTTGGGTTGGCTGGAAGAGATCCTGCGGGATAAGTCCGCCCTTTGATTCTCATGAATGAATTGTATCACGGCTATATTTTTAGTAACAATAAAGCATTATTTATTTATTATTTATTTATTTATCTCTTCTAAAGTAGGGATTTTATCATTGTTCAGTCTTCTATTTAGTAGTTCTCCTGTTGTCTTTTCGTTCATAGATTGTCCGTTTTTTTGGCATTATTATCAGCTATTCTCAACCACCATATTTTGCTCCTTATGCTTCCTTTCATGGCTTAAATGCTCCGGTGTCCTTCCTGATCCGCATCTAAAACATTTTTTTCGAAATTTTGTTGGTACGACTAGTTTGTTTCCTCTCAAAAGTACGTTGCCGAAGAAACATTATATATATATAATGACGGGGCGAAGTCTAGCATTTTCCAGGATCTGATTTATTTGTTCGTCTTCATTAATGTTCGCACAACCTGAATATTTACAATGTTCGTCTTTCTTGGTTTCTACTTTACATTGAACCTGTACGGCTGCAAGCCTTTATCCTTGTTAGTGCTGTTTTTAATTGTTTTTTTTTCATTCTTACGAAATTATTCAATTTTCTAATTTTTAGCAACTTTTTGTGTCAATAATTTCTTTTGTAGTTACATCTTATTACGCAACCATAGCAACGTTGTGAGTACCGCCGAGATATCTAACACAGCACACTCATGCAACGTTTAGATGCACAAGCCACTAATCTCCTTGGAAACGGTCATATAAGGCGATGGTCTATGTCGAGATTAGTCAGTTATGCCGGTTTTTTCCAACATCTCATGGTCTGCACTGCTCTCGGGTCTTATCAATAAACAACCTACTATACCGAACACGCCAATCTTCTAATATGTAGCTTCCGAATATCCTTATTTTCCTTGAACCATTACAATATTTCCTAAAATGCCCTTATTTCTCATAAAAATGGAATGTTTTTCCTAGAGCACGGGAGTTCATATCTTCTTATGTATATTTGTAATTTCCGCATCGACTACCCATCTTATTGTTAGTACCTAGTTAGTCTAGATTTGTTTTTCTCTGAATTGTTAATATTTCTATCCTTTTCAACGGCGCTATAGCATAAACCATCAGATAGTTTTTTTTCCGTATTCTTCTAACTGTTGAGCCACAACTTCTAAAGTGTTAGCTACAGTTAGTATTATTACTTTTTTATGTAACTTTATCATAATTTTCTAACGCAAATCAATTGATGCACATTTTCCAGTTATTTGATCTATCTGCTGATCATCAAGTTTATCGAATCGACATTTTTATGCTTGTTTTCTTAGTTTTACTACAAATTTCTCTCTGTGTTCATGTTTTAGAAGGCAAAATAGATGCCTTTCAAACAATTTGCTTTGGAATGGAGTATACGTCTAACTTATGGATAACCATCATAAAAATATAATTACTATCAACAGGTTCAGCGTAAACATCCGATATATTATAGAAAATATCTTGAAGTTGTCTTCTTTTTATCTTCTCACGAATAGAAAAAGTGTCGCATTTTTCTAACCGGTGGTTTTCTATCTCAGTTGCCTCCCAAGTAAATGTGCAAGGATCGTTTAAACTTTTCACAGCGCTATTACATTCCAAGTCAAGCCTTTTCGACGTCGGTAAATTTTTCATCATGATGAATAGTCAGGCGTGATCTGAATTACAACAGCACATTCGGGATTTCTTCAGCGTTTCTAATTTGTTCATAAATTTTCCCTATTAATGAGGGTACATTTACTACACTTCTTTAACGGGGCACCAAAGGACCAACAAACTTTCCAATTTAATGGGGGCACATTTGTAGCTACAAGTTTTCCAATTTAATGGGGGCACTTGTCCACCAACAAGTTTTCCAATTTAATGGGGGCACTTGAATACCAACAAGTAATCCAATTTAATGGGGGCACTTGTAAACCAACAAGTTTTCCAATTTAATGGGGGCACTTGTATACCAACAAGTTATCCAATTTAATGGGGGCACTTGTAAACCAACAAGTTTTCCAATTTAATGGGGGCACTTGTATACCAACAAGTAATCCAATTTAATGGGGGCACTTGTAAACCAACAAGTAATCCAATTTAATGGGGGCACTTGTAAACCAACAAGTTTTCCAATTTAATGGGGGCACTTGTATACCAACAAGTAATCCAATTTAATGGGGGCACTTGCAAACCAACAAGTAATCCAATTTAATGGGGGCACTTGCAAACCAACAAGTAATCCAATTTAATGGGGGCACTTGTAAACCAACAAGTTTTCCAATTTAATGGGGGCACTTGTATACCAACAAGTTTTCCAATTTAATGGAGGCACTTGTCCACCAACAAGTTTTCCAATTTAATGGGGGCACTTGAATACCAACAAGTAATCCAATTTAATGGGGGCACTTGTAAACCAACAAGTTTTCCAATTTAATGGGGGCACTTGTATACCAACAAGTTATCTAATTTAATGGGGGCACTTGTATACCAACAATATTATAATAATTATTCAATTTGTTAAAGGCACAAAATGCCGTATAAATAAACAACTAAAATTGACCATGTGTCCTTTTTCTTTCGTTTTATTTGTTAATTCGATAGTTTGGAAATCTTTGACGAATAATATGAACCATTTTTTATATCAGGTCTGGGCAAACCCCTTGTATGGCGGCCCAATTCCAATAACCCACAATGAGCCAAGGGCTGCTAAGAAGAAAAATATGTAACAAATATTATCTATACGAAAAATCACCATTTTCCGCTTCATAAACCCACACTATTTGTAATGTTATCTCAAAAAAAACAAAACAAAAATATCGGAAGCTAACTGCACATTCTACACCCATCAAATTTCCCTCTTTAAATCAGTTGTAGTTCGTTGATATTTTCAAAACTGCCTGTGTAAATGATCGTCAGCGAAACTTCCTCGTAAACAATATAATTGATGTTCAAAATTGGAAAGCTTAATACTTACACAAGACAAGTAGATTTTTTTTTGTTTTCATAAGGTAGAAAAAAATATTGTTCTGACTTTAATGGCATAACAAAGTTTGGAGAAACTTCCATAACGTTTTACAATTTATTCCAAGATCCAAGCTTGTAGATCATTCCAACCAAAAACGATACGTCAATTATTATTTCATATAAAAACTATAAACCTACTCAATAGATTTAATAATGGCGGGCTGCAGTTTGCGAGGGCTGATTTATATTTAATAATAATATGATTCGTTAAATTTCATTTTCACAAAGAATCCATATAAGTCATTTTAAGGTTAAGCGATATTTGTACAATTATTTCGATTCCAATAAAACATAAACTAACGAATTAACGTGACATGATCCGTCCGATTTCGTAAGATTTTGTAAATTCAAACATTTTTCACAGATACGGACTATTTTCATGTTTAAATTATTTGGTACCGCACATTCATGCAATAACAACACAATTATAAAGTTAATTAACTACCTTCGACACATTGCCCCTTTCAGTTGTTAATGTTTTCTAACCTTTATCCTGTCGCCATATGTTATGTATCGTCCCTCACATTGCACTCCACTGGCTCGCCAACACACGGTATGCGCGGGCGACGCTCTCTTCTCGCCCGTGGCTCGAAGCATACTGACTAATCGCTCCGCGTCTCATACCGTGGCACGAGACAGTGTAAGGCTCTGTTACGGTTATGTAAGTTGTGTTGGGTTATGCTATTTAGACCCAAACACTACAGAACTGATATCCTGAAAGTTACAATTCGCATGGGATGACTAAAATACATTTTTTAAAGCCCTGCACTCTTCGATTGCTGTAATCAGTAAGCGTGATTTTTCCAATCAACAGAAGCGTGAAAGTTCCTCCTTTTTTCGTGACGTTCATTTATTCTGGACTTGCTTAATGATTTCATTAGACCCTCTCTGGATCTTCCCTTCACCTTATATATATTTATTTATTTATTAAATCATATACGGCCATAGGCCATTAACATTACTACATAATATACAATATAAGAAGCAAAAGAAAACACACACAAAAAGGCTAAATCAACACATACACAACAAAAAACCAAAGTCAGCCAGTGAGATTCATACAATCAGTCGGTACAAAAACAGTTGATGCAGACAGAAATTATACAACAGTAAAAGTCAGTAAAAATAAAAGCGAAAATAAAAAATATAAGTCATAAATAATATTGTCAACCCTCAACCCATAATCACAAACGCACACACACCAGCAAGCACAAGATCCCAACAATACAAAATGCGAACCATCATATCAAAGAATTCACAATGCAGAAGAATCTCAATACATGTTCGGATTAAAGTGGTGGGAGATTGAGCGCTTAAATGATATAAAGGAATCACCAAATACATCCGCACAACACGCATAGTCATTACCCAATTTATGGAGTATTCGTATCGTGGCATTATACAAATAATTAGTGCTCACACTTTCGACCTGAAATGATATGCTTCGGCGCGTGGATCTTGTTGGAACATGAAACTCTATCAAATGTAAAATATCAGGGGAACGAAAAATACTGTTCACTATCTTGTACAGCATCACAAGATCCGCAACCGTTCTTCTATCTGAAAGTTTCTGCAATCTCAACAAAAACAAAAGATAATCGTAGTTTATATCGTGAATGGGAATGTTTAATTTAAAATTGATCAATCTCAGAAACTTTTGTTGGACGCGCTCTATGGAGTAAGAATGAACTGCGTAATATGGAGACCAAATTGGAGAGCAGTACTCCAACTGGACCCTCACAAGAGATGTGTACAACAATCTCAATGCATCCAAGCCCCTGAACTCCTTGGTCAATCTCGTCAAATATTCATATGATGTCCGATTGAAGTCAAGATTTTTATGATCCATTCTTAAATATTTAATCTCATGTCATCTTACTTCTATTTTTGTAATGTCTGAAGCCTTGGAGATATCTCTCTCATTTTTTAGTTGCTTATTCGATCTGTCATGCATACGGATAGTTCTGTTAGTAGTTCTACTAAAGCCCGATACAGTGTTTGGTACTCTTCTAATACTTTAATTCTCTAGTGAAAAGAATGTGTTCAAATTGTTATGAGATTTTTTCGTTTTTGTGGAGGTTCATAGCAACAGACTTAAACTTCCTTGAAAGCATGCCATTCATATTCATAAGAATAATATGCAATCCTTAAACCAGATAACAGATACCTAGTAAAAGTTATCAACGTCCAACATAAGACCAATGATTCAGTAGACTCTGCTGAACGAGTTGTTTTTTTTATATAAACCACCTTTCGATGTAGAAGAAGATTTAAACTAAACTGTGGGTAACAATTATTTTATTATGAAGATGGAAGGTTTACTCCTTTACGCTGTGATGAATTCGGCAGAGACTGTGCTACTGCACATTATGATTATCCCTTTTTATCTTTCGAGGAGCATGTTGTTCACATGCATATCGTGACAAATCTTGGGTTTTCACTTCCATTCAAATTATTTTATTGTTTAGTATTTTTGTCATACTACACGACTTGTCGACTGTCCCCATTCTAAATATGAACAAAAATATCTTAGGACTTGTACTACTTACATGATAGGGTATCCTGAGTAAGGACAGTGCAGGGTGAGATTATATCCCGCCACGGCCCTTATTGGCCCAATAGCCCTTATTGAGGGAGGACCTGCGAATAAAAAATCAAAGGAATGGTTTTTACGTGATACAAATAAGAAAAAAATGTTTCTTTTAATAATAGTTTGTTCAATTACCTATTTACTCATTTTCATATGAAAAAAATAATACAAAGTACTTAATTATTTTAAAATATGACGTTTTTTGTAAACTTCTTTTTACAAAATTATTGATAATGTTGTATAATATACCTACCTACAATATATGAAATATAATGTATCATAATATCGTATTCTCGATGTTTTTACAAATATTTTTCTAATGTCAAATAATATTCTGAATATCAAAGAAATCACAAACATAAGGCTATAATAGAGAGTAATTTGCATGGAAAGGTTTATGAAGAAAATAATGGCTACGCAAATTGCATATTTTGAAAAGGTATCTTTTTATTTGATGCCGTGGGTTTGCCGGCTAAGAATAGCACCTCTGCTTTTTTTGCTGGTTTTTCGAGCATCCTGTAAGAGGCAGGAAATCGAAAAATCAGATCGGGACCGTGAGATTGACCACCTCACGTCCTTAAACCTCAACTGGTCAGAAAAGGCACAATGAGCCTGGGTCGCCTTCGAGCGTAATGGAGAGCTCTTGTTGCCTCCCTATGCTCCTGGGTGGGGTTTAGGCTTCCCGCATTGTGGGTTGGTCTGGGGGGATCCGCGGCGGACTTGGTTTGTGTGGGGCCGGCTTTTCGGTTTGATTACTTCGATCGAGCTGGAGGGTCGGTTTCGTGTGGATCGGGTTTGCTGCGGATTGGTCTCCTCCGGGCTGACTTGCGTTGTGCGGGGGTCTTAAAGGGAGTATGTATGTATGTATGTATCTTTTTATTTGAGGCTTACGATAAGTCTTCAATTTAACATCTTTAATATCAGATGAATTTAATAAAGAAAAACTCATATAAAATAATAAACTCAAAGTATAGCATGAACATCAGTAAAATGTCAATTTATGTCAATACACTACATCGCAAAATAAAAAATACTCTTAACCCTCAACTAAAAAGATAAACTGAGGTATAGTATATTACCGTGAAATGGTTCGGTCAATCTTATACCTACATAAAATGTTAAAATTCTATTCGATTCTCACCGTAAATATTCAGCCTTGCAGTATGGGATGTCTCGCCCAGAGAGTTGCTCGCCACACACGTGTACAGTCCGCCGTCCTCCGTCCTCACGGAGGAGACGTTTAGGTGCCCGATCACGTCTCCGTTCTTCGACACGTGCTGACCCACGTTATATCTGAAATCAAAAGGGTAAACATACTAATGTCGTAAAATACTTCTTGGTGCACGAGTGACTTTTGCTGACTCCGTTCGAAAAATGCATTTGAAGTATCTGAGGAATTTAAATGGGAGCTTCGTTGCTTTTGTTTGTATGAATCTTTCATGCTTGAGTATAGAAAACGAGCTCAACCTGGAAATATTTTCAAATCATTTGAATTTTATTGTAGGCTTATTCGTTACTAGCTTTCCCGAAAAACTTTTTCCTGTATTTACTATGAACATTGAATTCGAATTCGTATAATTTAAAATGATTATTTATTTAACTAATATATACCCGACAGATGCATCTGTTTTAAACTATTTTAACAGGACATATTCTGACAATCGCAAACTTTTAAACAACAAACATAATATGCTTTTCAACAACTGACAATCAAAGCTTAAAATAAAGAAAAGTTTATATCGTCAAAAGAACAAAGAAGGTTAGCTATGTTAAATTTTCTAAAACTTTCTAATGTTTTGGTCAACCTCGAAGACCAGCTGTCGTTCTAGCTTTTTGGTGGTCTACTTCTATCATCAGAAATATCTTTTCAGACAATTTGCAGCTTTTGCCTCCCATTCTCTCGACAAAATCTCTCCAAAAATGGTTTAGGTACTTATATCGAAATCATAACACGTTTTTTGTGCTTATCTTCGATCAAACCCGTGATACATTAGTTTAATTCACATCAACATTGCCGAACTACAATAAACAATAAATGCTATCGAACAATGAAAGAAAAAAGTATAACCGCGATCCTATGCCACATGATCTAGTGAACTAATGTTAATATTAAGTAACTAAATTGTTAGATTTATAATAATAGGTATTAGATTTTCCGCCATTGATTTGTAACTATATATTGTTAAGGTAATATCAAGGTATATTATTTATAAGAATGAGTTATATTAATCCTACATTGTACTATCAACTAGAGTAATTTAGTTCTAATGGGGCTCATAAACGGGCCATACCATAGCTGAAACATTTGGCTACAATAATAATTTTCAACAACTTCCCGGATCGTTTGCAAGCATTTGCAATCGGTGTTTCCCTAACAAAAGTCCTTATAAACAAAAAGATGTAAACAGTGAGTAAGCCGTCCGATAATGATAAAATCAGCATCGTCTTTGATATAGTAATATGAACGTAAATCTGCTGTATGGCTGGTTATTTCCTTGCGGTCGCCTTGTCATTTTGTAGCCAAATGTTTCAGGTGTGTTATGCTCCGTTTGTGAGCTCCATTAGGATGTAACCTGTGTGATGAGGGAATCTCAGACAAAGGCTGTCCGTCTAGAAACCACTGGATGTGCGGAGGAGGTGAGCCGGCTGCCGAGCATCTCAAGGAGACTGGAGGGCCTCCCCGTAAAGCTTGCTCTATGAAGGTGTACTGCAGTTCAGGAGCTGTGTCTGAAACGAAACGAAGAAAAGTATTTACTTGTTTTTCATATAGAAATCAAGGAAATTTTGTAAGACAAACGATCCATTCCTACTGAGGCAAGATTCCTAACCTTGTATAAATTTTAACTAAAAATTTAGATTACGCTGCGAGTCTAATCGTCTTGATTTGAAAGCCTTATTGAGGAAGCTTTTACGATGTCGGACGTGTAAAAACATTAAAAAGTGTTAGGATTCTAAGGATTTGTCCTAACTGAAAAGTGATGACTGATCATACAATGTTCTCAATTTGAACGATCCGTCCGTGTTTGAGTATATGAAAACGTTCCAGCGAGACCACGGTAAGATTTCATTATAAAATATGTGAAAAAAAAATTAGCTTAAGGACATAAATTATTATTATTTTGTTTTTTGATTTTAACGTACACATCACTGCAATGCAAGAAGCTGGAAAAGTCGTACACAAGAAAACTTGTCTCTTTTTGCAATTCTTCAAGTTGAAGATAATAATATGAAACAAAGATAATAATAAAAAACATTGCACATGATCGAGCGCAATGAAGAGCTCTTGTTGCCTCCCTATGTCCCTAAGAGGGGTGTAAAGGTAGTTTGGATTGAATTGGATTTGGAAATATTACATATTATAAACTTTACTACATCTGAATACCTACTATTTATGTTTACGCTGCTTAATACAATTAGGTACCTACTTCAAATTGATTGAAGGCTTTATGCAATATCTAGCTAAATAGAGCTCCGTGTTGGCAAACCTTCGACGCACGACCTTTGATACTGGGTAGTTTTCATGAAACTATATCTGAAAATATATCTTAATCAAAATATCGCTTAAAAGCGTACCTATCGTTAAATTATTCTTAACAACATTTCGTTGAATACTCTTGTTAAAATAAACGGTTTATGATTGAAATTTTATACAATGGCAACATTTAGTACCTACAAGTTTTACAGTAACAACTTTAAACAGGAAATAAAAACATTAACTCCCTCCTATATAGAATGGGATGAAACAAAATGTATGATTTTAGCAAAGCGCCAAGATTTTCTTTCTAATGAGAAGCGGATGGAAATGGATCGCGAGAACAAGGAACTATCACAAAAGAAGCAAGAAATTAATCGAACAAAACAGTCTGAAACTTTATCGTGTTTTAAAGTCAGAAAGAAGTTCCAGTTCACAGTACTAACACATTCTTTGTAAGTTGAATGCCTTTTCCAGATGTTCGCTTTTAATAATTCTTTTATATTGCTTGAAAATAATATAAAATTAATAATTTTTAATTGTACCAGCTATCGGCCATAATACTTTTGCAACTCAACAAAATATAGCAACTTATATTCACTATAGTCGTGTATTTATTTATGAGATCATTTTGCCTCCCAACGACCCTTAGTGGGGTTTCAAAGGGAATATTGATCGATTTATGTATTTATTTTTGGAGATAGGTACCCAGGTATTTTCCTATACATATTGGGCATCTTTTGTCTCAAAGTGATATGAGTGTAAATTTTATTCTAAAATCCAATGAAAAGTGTGTATAAATAATCCCTATTACTTAAAGTATATTGAATTATTTATTCATCATTTTTTATCGATGCTTTGTTAATAGAAGTAAATACATAAAACTGTATGATAGTACTTATACCAATGCAGTTTACGCTTTTGCTAAGATATTTCGGTATATGGTTTTACGTGTAAATACTCGTAGTTATGCTGTAATAGATTTTGAATGACTTTGTTTACCTCGTTGCTAAAATAGTGTTGCTCTGAGAATTTCCCTTATTGCTTATGTGGCTGCTTCGCTTAAACCATGTTTCGGGTGAAAGTCAGGAAAAATGAACTTAATAAAGTAAAACGCTGATAATTGCACTAAACTGGGAAAAGAAAGGGAAGAATAAAACATGATGGAAATAATGAAATAAGTATAGGAAAGTGTCGAAAGAAGGTAGGTACTGAATATGAATATTAAAAGAATAATTGTAACAGATTTCAAGGATTTATTGATCCTTAGACAAAACAAAAGAAACCTGAATATTGTTGTTAACTTCATAATGTGAAAATAAATGAACGTTTGTTACATAATAATAATTATGAAGAATATCTGTTTCTTATGGTATGATTAAATCAGTACCTATTGTTACTAAAAATTATCTCCCTTAATCAAACACAAACAAAAGAACAAAATTCAATCCCGCATAGCTCGAAGATACAAAATAATAATAACAGTAAATTTATTCATAGAATTCTCAAAATAAGACAGTATTTGTAGTAGATTAGAGTTATGTAAGTAGTATTCTAAAGCCGTCTAATTAAACTCAAATAAAATAACAAATCTGAAGGAAATATGTAATATGCTTTATTAAGGCTAAAATGAAATGCTTCACAACATATTATTATTATTACTTCATCAAGAGCCATGGTAATAACGTACATACAAACGACAGCTTTTTACGTTGTTACCAAGGGAATACCGATGCCGTTGGCGGCCATTTTATTGCAGTTGACTTCGGCTCCAGGAATCGAAACAATTTCCTCGTCAACATATCTTGGCTGAACTAAAAACGGCCTTTTTACAAACGATCCAGCTGAAGGTATTAGGAATGCACTCACAACAAAAAGTTTCAAGCGACAGTTACTACACTACACTCATTTTGTGCCCTACTTAGGAGCAAAGGGAGGCAACAAGAGCTATCCATTGCTCTCGATCGTGCACTTCGTTTCGAAAGCGGAGTCTTTTTGTGCCTGGGCTTTGGTCGTATGCGGGACTCACATACAGCCATAATACAGGAGAATGGGAAACACACACACATCGCATATTATTAGAATGAAAAACATGTTTTATCTAGCAAGTAAATAATGTAGAAATAGTGAATAGATAACTAAAATTATACAGAATGTCCCAGAAAATACACTTTTAAGGATATCTCAATAACTTAACATTATGTTAAGCGATTTATTACGTTTTTGTCAAATCCTGACTAATGGTTACAGAGACACCAATTTTTGAGGTACATGCATATTTTTTACTCTGGAAAAGCTTAAAAGTACCTATAAATAGCAGATACGAACACAAATTATGAGTTCGAATTTTGTTTAAGTAATTTAAATAAGATTTCGTTAAGATATATTTTAAAATATAAGTATATTTGAGGAACAGAATGTTTGTGACCTTATAAATAAACACCAGTGACAGTAAAGGTTAAGTAAAAAAAGTTTATCAAAGCAAGAATCAAGACCTTCCAAGACATAAAATATTTCTAATGAGTTCTTGAATTTAGTCTGTTTTCTTTCGTTTTAATGCTTGAAATGTCAATTAAGCTTATTTTATTGCCACCTATACATTTTGTATTAAATTGTTTAAAAGAAGAGAGACATGAAATATGTGGTTCATGAAGCCATTGTATGGAATAATAAAACCACAATAAAAAGATCGTGATGGGTGGATTAAGAGGTCAGCGAAATTGAAAGCGCAGCCTTGATTTATAACCATGGACATTGTGAAAGGTTATACTCACGATACGACGTGGTATGCGATAACGGAAACACATTTAAACTTCCGGCGGAAGCGTAAACGATATATCACACGCTAGCGTTACTTCCGTCAAGCTCACCTAGATGGCGGTGGAGTCGTTAAGGGTTAAAATCCAAAGAATGAAAAATAAAACATTATAAAACAGTCACATACATAAAGGATGATATTTTATACTTCGTCATTGTGTAAAAATTCTAATGTAGGTACATAGGTACCTAATTTATAATAGGTATAAATTATTTTGATGTTGAACCAACCATAAAATCATTATTCATTTTTAATTTTGATGTTCGCAATATTTTTCAGTTTTTTTTTGTTGCAATTGAAGCTCGGTCGAAATTTGCTTCCAAAAAACAATGACATGTTACATATTTCAATAATATGTCATACATTTATGCCATTCAATTATTGCCGTCAAAAAATATTCTTTAAGCAAATAAAAACTATATGAATTATGAAATGGATTTGGTTAAAGATTGAAATTGGATCGGTATTGAGATCTAGACAAATTCAAATTAACGTTCGACTACAAACAAACAAAGATTTCGTTTGAAAATGAACTTTACACTGGAACATATTATAAACAATTATTTAAAACGAACAAAGACACCTAGGTATATAAAAATATTGTGGACAGTTAATTTTTTTCATTCCTTAATATTGTCGAATAATTTGTTTGTATTAGCTGCCAATTTCAATTTGTGTAGGGCCCCTGATGTGAGAACTTATATTTTGATTTTAATAACGTTGTTACATTATTACAAAATATAGATTTACACGACAGCAGTCGCAGTCTTTAAATTTGGTTGCTCTCTTGTTCTCAACAATTTCCAACTTTTTTCAAAATATTTCATTAATAATGATTGAATATCTACTTGTTGTATACATGGGATTTTTCGACATGACGAGAATTCTCATGATTAGGAGTTTCGGAGACTTAAACATTACCACCTAATGGCGAACGTTGTTAACGTAAAGTGATCACCCTAAGACAGCCTTTAGAGTCAAAGAGGCAAAGAAGAAGAAGATTCGTAAGATTTACTTAGTTTGGAATGCCAGAAAATAGGTTTATTTTGAATACGGCAAAGCTTTTCAAAAAAATAAATGGTGGAAATAAGGGTTTATATACCTACAAGTACTTTAAGTATTAAAAAATATAAACGGTCGATATTGAGATAGGGATTGAATTTCAAGAAGCCTATTGATCTCCCCAGTATGGATCAGTCGATCACCTGTATGTCGTTGTAAAGTTAAAGAATATAAATAAACATATTGTTTGTCTAATATTATATTATAACATGATGATTTTTAATTTGAAATATTCAATTTTAGTGATAATTCTGTTCTCAGAATATGAATATTCTCATTTGCGCGTTCCATCCATAAAGTCGGTAGACATAAGGAAGGAGAGTGATTTGGACGAGGACAAAGGAGGAGGTCACTCCAAGAGATGGGGTGTTTCTTGAAGAGATGCTGTACTTGAATAATAAGGATTTTTCGTCTCATTAACTTAGCAGATTATTTTCTGTTGGCTCACTAAGCGCTCACAGCTTCCTCTCTGCTCTGTAAAAATAATAACTTGGGAGTTCCGCTGCAGACAAGAATGTGTTTTTTTTTAACTAAATGCCTTTAATATGTTAATACTATTTAGTATTCAACGAGCAGCATAAACCTTTTTTATCGTAGTGTTCCTTTTTTATATAAGATTTTTTTCTTGCAGAGATTTCTTTTTTCCGTTTAAGCCAAGCATCTAATTGAAAAAAAAGTATATTGACTTAAAAACAGAAAGGTGGTCGTCTAGGTAAGTAGATTTATAACTATTTTACAACATTTTCGTACATATATCTTTTTTCTCTACAACGAGATTGACACACTTTATCAGTCACTGTAATTCGAGATAACATATATACTTGTTGGTCCTTCGAGCCGGATCGATTTCATGAACTGATCAAATACAAGTGATCAAAATTAGAATACCTGTATTGGTTATGCTTGATAAAAGAAAAAAAATCTTTAAAAAAAAATAACACTTCTAGCAGTAGGTAGGTAGGAAGTATGAAATTGCAATTTCTCTTCCTACCTTCAAATTATTATTGACAGTTACCTATGTGGATAGCTTTTGTGTTATTGCACAGATGAAATTCAACAAGTTGAGATGGTTTGGGCAAGTTGAACTAATAAATGCAAGTAGGATA
This sequence comes from Mystacides longicornis, assembly GCA_963576905.1. Taxonomy (NCBI): domain Eukaryota; kingdom Metazoa; phylum Arthropoda; class Insecta; order Trichoptera; family Leptoceridae; genus Mystacides; species Mystacides longicornis. The sequence continues at coordinate 27,134,595 of OY756426.1, read as the reverse complement.
ATAAAAAGAAGAAAAACAAGTTATAAGTCTGAAAATAAACGTTAAAGATGGCGTGATTAACTGAGAATCGTCTTCCAGCAAATCAAGGTCTTCATCAGAAGAAAAGATAATAGATACTTATTATTATAAAATATACGAAATTTAATGTCGACAGAAGAAGCCAAAGAGGTGTGTTTTGATAAATAGGTGTTGAAATCCGTTCGGTCCACCTTCCCTCGGCGTGATGAGTAAAAAATGTGGATAAAGCTAACTGATAAACTTGCTCACCTCCTAATCTTAGCTCTGAAGTAGCTTGCGTGGAGTCATAGCCACTGGTAGCGAGGCACTGATAGATTCCTCGGTCAGCCCTCACTACTCCGAAGATGCTCAACTGGTAGAAGCCATCCCCAGAATGATCCATTATCTTTACTCTTCCACCTCCAGCTACAGCAGCGCCATTGTGGATCCATCTCACGTGACCCTGAGGACTACCTCCGATAGAGCAGTTGAAGTGGGCTGAACTGCCAGTGTTGGCAATCTGGAAAAATTTAAAGAAAATTTCATGAAAATAATTTAGTAAAATATATCAACGGCAAGGCATAGGTACTTTTTGATGTCTTTTTAAGTATTTTTTTGCATAGATCACTCTCTCGAGAGTGAATTGCCACATTGTAAAGAAGAAGAAGAAGTATTTTTTATTAACTTCCTAATATTAAAATGTTGAAATTCTTTATACCCCTGCGACTTTGTCGTGAACTTTTGGATTGGCGTACCTACTGAAGGTCTTAGTCAAACCCAAATCCTACTATTTCCCCATTCACACAATAAAGGGTACAAAGACATTTGAGACCCCTTTTGAAGCATAGGGATGCAACAAGAGCTCTCCTGCGCATGTTCAAATTTCTCGCGCAGGTCTTAGTCAAACCCAAATCCTACTATTTCCCCATTCACACAATAAAGGGTATAAAGACATTTGAGACCCCTTTTGAAGCATAGGGATGCAACAAGAGCTCTCCTGCGCATGTTCAAATTTCTCAGCTGTACCAGAAGGAACGGAACACAGTACGAGAGAGTCTTTCTCATCTCTGACGGGAGAACATCATAAACCAATCCCGTTTTTTGAGGTGTCTTAAAATAATATTTACGGCCATGTGTGATACCACCGGATCGTGGACTACGCCGACGATGCGTTGTGCCGAAGGGGAGATGGTAATGGCTTTGAAGGGTTTAAGCTGGGATGAGGTGGTTGGAAGTCGGCTGACTATTGTTTCGTGCGGAGGTCGTGTGTTCGATACCATGTGCCGACCATATTCTTCCTCTTTCACGACGCAAGCTTTAAGTAGATTGCTATGAAAGAGTCCAAGAGTGAGCTATGAGTGAGCACAGATTAATTTAAAAAAAATACATAATTAAGTACCTAATATAAATCTTTATAAATAAAAATAACTATGCAGTATTACAATAGGTAATATTGTAATACTGCAAAGTTATTTTTATTTATAAACATTTATAATGTCTAAGTATTACAAAGTTGAAAATAATGTGTTTGAAGAATTAATATAAAATTAATATTAATTGTGTAGACATTTTATGTATCTTTCCTCCCATCAAATGTTAACTAACTATGTACTTTTTTATTGCAGGTACGTAGAAGGATAATCAAAAGCGAGAAATAGTAATTTATTTTTAGTTTAGTATAGGTACATTTTTGAACTCATATGTAACAAAACTCTGTAATGGGTTGTTTTCCTACGGATACGCCGCTACTTTTTAACAGCGGTGAATATGTCAGTTGAGAACGTTGTCAATATGGTTTCCGTAGTAACAAAAAACATTGTCAGATGACGGACCGTTCTTTAGGAACCCAGTGCATAACGTAGGTAAACGTTACCGTAAATGTTTAAACTCATATACGCCCATCGCCCCATTTTTCAAGCGGTCACTAAAGTTAAAATAAATATAAGAAACCACAAGACTAAGCAAGCACAGTTGCATTAAATCATTAGTCGAAACATACGAGAACAACTTTTTGACGTTTATACCAAATTCTGACCATTTTTTGTGGCTTTTATTGATATGTCTTTGTCAAGGTCAAGCGCCAAATACGATGTCTGAAAGTAATACATAAGTTTTTATATATTTTCCCACTATGCATTTGAAGTTATACATTTATTCTATTCTGTTACTATTGATATGATTTATACAATAAAAACTAAGAAATATATAAATCGTTGGTCATGCGAAGTGCTTTTGTCTAACGCCCCATTATTGGGGCGTTGGGCACTGGAGGCACCACTGTTTATACTATGGGAGAGAAGTCACATTTTGCAAATTTTTTTAAGGTATTCTGTTTGTTTTTCACCATTTGTTTCTAAAAGATCACAAAATGTCAAGTTTTTTGGTAAAAAACTGTGAAAAGAATGAAAAAGTGTCGATTCATATGGTCTAGTGGCTAGGCTCTCTGTTTGCGACGACAAAGTACATGGATATGTTTCCCAACGGGAGAATGGAGTTTGAAGACATGTTGAACCATATCAAAAAACAAGGTTTACAAAGCCAAATTCGGTAATTAGTGAGTTTATTGGGAGAAACATGATACCAAAGTGGTTAAATGATCCTTCAGGCTACATATGTATAGAGTTATGAACAATTTTATTCCTCTCTTAAATTTTTCTCAGCTTTTACAAATTGAGAACATGAAAATGCATCAACAATAAGGTTAAAAAAAAACAGAAAACGCCTTGGATGAAACAGTCATGCACCATGAGGCTCATAATTCGACAATTTTCAGTGAAAATTTGGTTTTCATTCTGATTTTTTGTGAAGTTCTATGCGGAGGCTACGTCCTACTTAAACAAATGTAAATTATTATGGTTTTATCATATTATTCAAGTTTCAAAAAAAAAAAATTGTCAATAATAAAAAATAATGATAATATTTTTGTATGAACATTTCCATGTACCCTCCGACGCCCATCGCCCCATTTTTGGGGCGGTCTTTTTTCAGAAGTAACTGGATTTTTTTTTTCAAAACCAACATATTCTGTTTCCAGAGGTCCCTTTAGGTCTAAAAACCCCAAAAATAATGAAAATATCTTTAAGGAAAAAACTTGGCCATATATGGGTTGACAGTAGATACAAGAAATGCCCTGAACACGTTCCCAAATCGATCAAATCCAATCGTCCGGGAAGACAAGTCATTAGCAGGAGACGGGTGCGGGGCTAAGTTCGTTACTGATGGTCACCGCTCGGGTCAGTTGGCTACTGGTGTGTTAAATCCAGGTTTGGGAATATTGGAAGCTGTCCAAACGACCCTCGGCGCACAACAGTTACCATCATCATAACCGGCGTTGCATTAATAAATTTGGCCAATTTATTTCGCCCCCTGGCCATGGGGATGCTTTATTCATTAGCTCGTCTCGATTATGCACGAATTTCATTAAAAATTCATTATTATTTTTAAACGTAGTTAGCAGGTAGCCAAAAAGTATCGAATACTTTTTGTATGCAGTTGTTTAAAAAACTACATACGTCATCGCACATTTTGTCACGTCTGAAAATGTATGTCCCCAGTAGCGACACATTTCTTTGAGTTTCGTGTTTGAAAAATCTTTTATTCACCAAAAAACTAAATAATATGAACATTGTGACGGTAAAAAAAAACTTGTTCAAAGAAATAGTTTATTTTTTTTTAATTGTTCTTCTTATCACTAATTAAGAATTTCATCAGATTCCCTTTGTTCCATCATTGAGTCGTCCATTTATCCAGCTTGAGAGCACAGCGAGGCAAAAAAATTCTTTTCCAATGCACTCGGTCCAGTGGGATAAATACCCTCAGATCATTTTCAAAGAATACTTAGTAACACATATTTTACTTTATATACAGTATGCTAGGAGTTCATCGCTACTGTGAAAAACCGAGCGTAGTGGAAAGCGCTTGTTGTCTGTTTATGTACCTATGTGAGTATTGATTGATTGATTGAATGTTGAATAAAATTTTGGGTGACGATAATGAAAATAAAAGCTTATCCCAAAATAGGAATATTCAAAATAATGACCGTGCAATTTTCAGGCTGTTGGTGAAATGCAGTGGATATTATCGTGCTGGTTGGATAGTAAATAAATAAATTAGCGGTGTAATCATTTTATCACCGTTTCAAAACATCCCAACTCGGACGGTTGACGTACATAATGAATATTTACTGCACATCTGTGATAATTAAACGGCTATAAATAACATTCATTAATTATTTTTAAAATTATACGGGACAGCATTCATTTGCTTATCACTAAAATAATATGGCACAAACTTTTTGTAAAAAAATAGATAATTTTGGGCTCACGAAGGTATTATTAGCGTCGGGTGGGTTGGCCCAATAGCTAGCCTTTCTCGGGATGACTAGGGTTGGGGGTTCGGGTCCTGTAGTGAATATGGGATATTTCATGTTGCTTCGAATATATCGGAGATGGGATGGGAAGGATAAACCAAGCCAGTCTTCGAAATAGCAGTAGAAGATAGTCGGGAGTCCGTAGTGGTTCAAGTTTGAGAATAAAATCACTAATAATCAAACATTGAACAATCAATACGAAAAAGAAACAAACACAGCTAACCATCAACAGTAGTTCATATTTTACACAAAAGATAAAAAAACTTCGTGAAAATAATAGAAAAGTAGGTATTTATTTGATTCACTGACTGAGCAATAATATTAATATTATAATCTTACGAGTTCCAGGCGTATTTTGACAAGCTGTTGTATCGCATGTTGTACTGTTTCAAACTTTAAAGTGATTTTGCAAACTATTATAATAAAACTCTTATAGTGAAAAAGCCAGTAAATAACGTAAAATTATTTAAATATACTTACAGGAATACCTCGAATTCTAAAGAACCATATTCGTAAAGGGATAAGTAACAAAGTTTTGAAACCTTAAGGCCCTGTCCTAACCAGCTGGTCGCATGATCGTGCAATTGCGATGATCGCATGAACGCATAAACAAATTTGTGAACGCACGATGAAAAATTGTGTGTCCTAACTCCTATCGTATGATCGCGCGTCTACTTTTCTTGACAACGCAAAAAAAAAATAATATGAATGTTAGTAAGTAAGAACTTTTGGCAAGTAGGTGTATTAATTAGCGATACAACAGATCAATACAAGCGAGGCGCGATCAATTCAAACAAGACACCGATCGGACGATCGAATTTACGTCTGTCCGTCTGCCCAGTTAGAACACCTTCATACGATGTTATAATATGCTTGAACATGGCGTCCGCGTTCGTGCGATAAAATTTATAAAATAGAATTTCTAGAAATTAATAATATATAACTGGCCTGTTTGACAAATAGGCCAAGAATTTTCTAGAAAGTTATCTGTCAACTAATATGGAGTCATAGTTGTTTCGGTGAGCAAGTATTTTTAGGGTATCTAATTCTTTGTTGAAATTGGGCTTCGAGAGAGGGACGTTAACCTAAACTTGGGACAGCAAATAGCAAAAATGGTAACTATGTGATACTTATGGGATGGGTGATGTTGTGAAAAAGAATTGATGATACTTTCGCTAAATGTATCAAAACTGAGTTTGCGGTTTTCAATGAAAATATAAAAAAATAATGGATTATATTTTCACCTTGCCTTACTTTCAAATCTGATCCCATCATGTTCTAAAGGTTTAGGTCCCATATTCATTATAATATTGATTAGATTAGTTGTTAACCTTTTCTAAAAAGCCGTTTTTTGTGTACCTACATATCCGAGGGAGGGAGTAATCGCTTCCGAAAAACAGGTAATACTGGAAATAAAATACGCACTAAGCGCCAAAAATGAAAAAAAAATGAGTTGAGTATGAGGAAACCATTGCCGATAGCCCAAATATTGCACTTAGTACATATCAATGATCTAAAGGCGTAAAAAAACAGATCCAAAAATCATCATCACTATGTATATATGAGGGAAAAACAGTTTTATTAGATTATCTCAAAATGAATTTTTTGGCGCTTAGTGCGTATTTTATTTCCAGTATACTTTATTATAGTAACAAAAAATTTGCAGTAGCACAAATTGAAGACTCTTTTATTTTTACATCTGTTAAAATAGACTACCAGCACGCACCCTCGGCCGAAACTATCAGTTTAAAAAAATATAAATTTTACGATTTGGTTTTAAAACCCGACGAAGATCATAGTGCTACTGTGAATGCAAAAATAAAAGATTCTCATGAAAGATGTTGCATTGCATTTTCTGAAAGTAAATATTGCATGAAACACGAGAACAATCTTATTTTCATGCTCGATTAAGCTTCTTGTTAGTACTACGTGTATCAAATTAATAAAAACAGTAAATAAGAATAGATGTTGGAGTTGTTCAAAAATACCTACTATGATTCTTTCACACATTCTTAAGAATCAATAATTCGCCACTTCTTCTTTAAATAAACTTTAAGACGTGTGCGAAATTGCATAGGTACGACTCCTCTGTCCGCGCAATGTTCGTAAATATTGTCACAAAATTTTTGCTTCACGTATTAATATTATATAGATTTATTCATCTGAGGTAGACACTAATGGTTAATATTGTGGGTGCTTAAATTTCAGAGTAGTAGTTCTTTAAACAATTCCACAAAAAACAAAGAAAATTTTCATTTAAAGTAATAAATCATTGGTAAAACGAATTAAGTTAAGCAGGCTTTCGCAATGAACATGCGGTACATGCACTTACAGATGCAATGCGAGTCTTTAGCGCAAAAAGGATTAGTAACTATGAGATTGTGAATAACCATATATAATTAAGTAGATATAACGTTTTCAAATAATTAATAATATTAACCCAACAGTTAGAACGGTGGTGTACTACGTTTTGTGGTATTAGAGTCTACAATCATAATTCCTATAAACGTTTGCGAGCTTAAATGCGCGAAACACAATACATACACTGCACTCCCCCAGTTAACCACTTCGCTGTTGTAGGGGTAGGTACGGGAGGTAATAATAATAACTGAAGTAATAAGTTAGTTAAATAAATTATCTACGGAGACACAATTATTACTTACAACAGGGTTGCGTTTATAAAATTGTCATAAACTATTTAAATTGCTTTAATTGTACCAATAAGTAGTACTTTTTATAATTGTATTGTTTGAATAACTTTATTATTATTGGATAGACCTCAGGGAACTCGTAACTCAAAGAATTATGGGATTGACACACCCGAGATGCCCTAGTCCACGGGTGTTTGTTTCATCTATTGACTGATCACCGTGGATACTGCATATTGGATTTTTTTTAAATTCTTGAACTATATAGGTACCTAGTTCAAGATCAAGTACTACCAGATCGGGACCGTGAGGTTGACCACTTCACGTCCTTAAATCTCAACTGGTCAGAAAAGGCACAATGAGCCTCGGACGCCTTCAAGCGCAATGGAGAGCTCTTGATGCCTCCCTATGCTCCCGAGTGGGGCTTAGGCCTCCCGCATTGTGGTTGGTTTGGGGGTAGTTCGCGGCGGGCTTGATTTTTCCGGGGCCGACTTTTTGGTTTGATTGCTTCGATCGAGCTGGGAGGTCGGTTTCGTGCGGGTCGGGTTTGCTGCGGATTGGTCTCCACCGGGCTGGCTTGCGGGGTGCCTTGAGGGGAGAGTGAGTGAGTGAGTGATAGGTACCTATCATCATGTCATTGTGCTTGGTGGCACTTAAAGTCCCTGCCTGAGCCTATAGACAGAATCTGGTTTACTACTACGAAGTTTGATTTTGATATTTTTGCTTTAAAAGTGGTAAAGTATCTTTAAGATTTTCGAAAAATAAATTGACTGAAACATGAAGACGTTATAACATTAGAAGTAAAAAACACAGCTAGCAATAGTGTCTCGAACAACGGTCAACAAATCCGTTACATGGAATACCCTTGTTTCTAGTAGATATATAAATTAACTAAATAGAATACCCACTCCTAATGGTATAACAAAGCGGTGGATGCAGTTGGAGACGATGCAGGATTTGACCACTGAAACTTTCCATCTGTAAACTAAATTCTGGACTTATGGAAAGAGAAAATAATGTAAACAAACTAGACGTAAACAAAGGAGATTGTTTCAGTAAGCAAGAGTGGTAATTATCACAATCAACATAACAATTATTTGCAAATATTTTCTGGTTATAATTTTTGGATTTTTGAGGCAATAGCTTTAAGTCTCACATTTTTCTTCATACATAACTGAGGATGACCAGAAAATGAACTAACCAAGTCTCCATTTAACACCCCACTCAGGGGTAGGTATATAGGGAGGCAACAAGAGCCCTTTATTGCACTCGATCTTGTTCAATTTTTATGACCTCTTACCACACCATATCTAGATTCCTCAGATCTGCATCAAAGGAAAAAAACACGGTATGAGAGGGTCTTCCTCGTCTTCGTGACCTTGATGACTAGACCATTTGATAAAAAAATGTGAAGATGTTTATTTACATGGTCGGTTTTTTGTTTCCCTCTTCGAAAAAGCTAGAGATTTTTCGAAACTAAAAACGCAATTCTATCAACATTTGTGGTTAGAGATCCTGTTTGTAAACAATTGTGTGATTTTTCGACGTTTTTAACAGATGGAAGACTTTCATAATCGAGAATTTTAGGGATTTGCATTTGATCATTTAAATGGAGAACGTTGCTAACATTAAAGTTATCATATTAAGCCAGCCTTTGAAAAGATAGGAGAAGAAAATCGTTGAGTTAAATAAATTGAGTTTACTTATAAAATTACTTATAAAAGTGATGAGTTCTTCAGCAGCACAAGAGGCTAAAGTTATCGAACATCTTGAAAACCTTTTTTAGTCTTGATGGCTACTTGGGCTCCATATCGACGGTCAAAAGGTAATAGGGGATAAGCGACAAAAACCTAATTGTTCAGGAGAGCAGTTTAAAGTTTGAAATTTCATAAAAATGCACATAACTTTTTTATTTATTGTCATATTTTGAAAATTGAAACAGTTATCAAATGAAAAAAAATAAATGTAATTATTTTTAATTTCATTATTTTGAATCGAAGTTGCTTTTTGTGGTTTTATGTCGCTTAGATCAATTGATCTTATTTTTCTTTAGAGGTAATTCGGCATAAGTTACCTCTTCACAGAAAATAACTAAGGGTAAAGAAGACTTAGCTACATTCGACATCCTCGTACAAAAAGGTAATAGGTCATAAGCGACATGACTGTAGAATAACTTAAACGGGTAAAGAAGGATAAGGTGACGATTAACATCATTGTGCCAATTGGTAATGGAGCATAAGAAACAGTGCTTATAAAAAACATCGAGAGGATGTTAGAGATTAGCGACACCGTAAGTGGATTGACCAAAGGGTAAAGAGGAACATCCGCACATCAAGATTTTTATACCAAATGGAAAATGGGAACATCCAACGCACTGCATTATCTGGACATATTGGTAATGCGGATTGAACGCCACATCTTTAAAATTATAAAATCACAACCACCATGTTTTTTCTTTAAAATAAGACTTACCGCCTGCCTGAATTTAAAGAGTCATACAAAATCATAAACGGATTATTTTATAAGAAGGTAATCTGATTTTTTTTTAGTTTTATTTTAATTTTCAAATCTTTGCAAACACACAGTTTTTTAATACATAATAACCAATAGCCATAAAACCAGCAAATTATGCCAACATTATTTTTTTTACTTGAAATACACTACCTACACAAAGAAAAAGAAAAACACTTAAAAGCTAGACGGGCATGTCGCCGAAAACCCACCAGCGCATACATCGACTCTTGCCATGACGGGTTCCAGACACCCGACATCAGTATCCTCATCATAATGTATACAACATGGACACTAGTATGGGGATTGGGGAAGATAAGGAAAGAGGAAAAGGGAAGATGAAAATAGATCGGAGGGCCCCCACCTATGCCCAATGAGACCCAGAACCTATCAGGGATCCAATTATGGACCTCTTAAACATAGAAAGGGATACATGAAAGATGTCTATACAAAAAATGCGTTAGAATTATCCGATGAAAGATGAATGAAAAAAATTTGCAGGTAATAAGTGCTGCACCTCGATTGTTTAAAAGTAAGTGTCGTCCTGGTCAATCTGATTGGGAAGTTGAAAAAAAAAACTTGTTAGATGTTACTGTCGATTATATTATGGGTTATTTTATATAAGAAAGAAGGCAACGTGCGCCTGTTCTCTAAGGTCATTATTTTATGGTGACGTGCAGAGAAACGAGAGCTCTTGAATGATAAGAAGCATCTAAAATCTTAAACATAATAAATATTTATTCTGTACTTTCTCCAACCTGGCAATATACTTGATGTATTGGGGACTCCAGACCACAGTAGCAAAGTCGAGATAACTTTGCACATACGTAAAGTATTTTTAGCTTTTCTATTGACCTAAATGGCTTAGATACTCTCATAACAAATCCCAGTTGTTAAAATGCCTTGTTCGTGATCATCAATGAGAGTTCTTAGTGTCATTTTGCTGTCCACCAGTGCCCCGAGATCCCTGATAACGAGACATCTCCTCAAGGAAATTTCATTAATTTTGTAGTCCTATGGAGGGGCTCCCTTCGTCTTGTGAAGGATATCGCGTTGCATTCATCAACTTTGAGGAACAGTTGGTTTTCTAGCACAGTTTTGAAAGAGATCGACCTGAAAAGATTTCGCGTCCTTAAAATTACTTGTCCTTTGGCAGACCTTTGTGTTAAGAAAATCAGAAGACCTCTAGCACTGCTGGATAATATCATTAATGTACAAGATGAAGATAATTGGGCCCAGGTGAGAACCCTGCGGTACACCGGACACGTAACGTCTAAGCGTCTGAATAATCTAATCCAATCTATTACAAACTCCTTTTACGCCCCACTTAAAGGCACATGGAGGCAACAAGAGCTCTCCAATACGCTCGATCTTGCGCAATGATTATGACCTCAGCTATATCCATAGACTTATATCCAAATCCCTCAGCTGTGCTTCAAAGTAGCGGATCACGACATGAATGGCTCTTTCTCGTCTCATTAGCTTACTGTTATTCGGCATCCTAAACACATGTCCCAGCCAAGTCCATCTCCTCTCCATAATGGTAGTAGTGATGAGCTCACGCTGGGTTCGCCAGCTGCTGATGCGGTGGTACCATCTTACACCCACAGTTCTTCTGATAATTTAATCAAATAATTATTTGTATAATTATATAAAACTTTACCTCTATATTTCATTAAATATCTACTTGTTGTATACATGGGATTTTTCGACATTCTCATGATTAGGAGTTTCGGAGAATTAATCATTACCACCTAATGGTGAACGTTGTTAACGTCAAGTGATCACATTAAGTCAGCCTTCAAAATAACAGTAGAAGACGGTCGTAAGTCCGTAATGTTTTGTTCCATTTAAAAATCTAAAATCAGTAACGAATTGTTATTTATTAGTTGTAACATATTCATATATTATTATAATTATTTGTATAGCTCTGATAAGTCCATACATAATAATATGTACATATGTAGATACGTAAATAAAGTTTTTTCACACTATTCTTTGTTAGGTAGGTATGCGGTATCTTTATTATCTACGTTAGCTAGACTCCAGTGTTAAAAATGTACTTTTCAGAAAAAAAAAAATATTTAGAGTAGGATGTAGGCAGTAGGTAATGGAGGTTACATGACCTGCCCTTGTGGTTTAGTCGGTAGGTACCATAGGCCTATTATGTCTAAATTGATAATGATATGAGTGCGGAAATTGGGAGAAATTTTTTTTCAGCTAACCGTAGTTATTTCGGTCTCACTGGACAGTAGTTAAAGTCACGCCTTATATCCAGGAAGACTAAAGCCACTCTAAATAAGACACTAATTAGACCAGTCCTAACATATGGCTCAGTGATCTGGACATTGTCTAAGCATGAGGAAAACAGGTTGAACGCGTTTGAAAGGAAATTCCTACGCAGCATACACTGCCCTATAAATTATGGTCCAACTTGGTGCAAAGGTACAACACGGAGCCCTACAAGGATATCAGCGACGTCAGGTTCATTAAGATTAACAAACTGCGCTGGCTGGGTCATTTGCACCGTATGGAGGATCTGGAGCTCCCAAAAGGGTATTTTTAAATAACCCAAACGGTAGAAGAAGCGTCGAAAAACCAAAACTGAGATGGCTGGATGGCGTTGTCGTGGACTGTCGGGCTCTGGAGCAGCAAAACTGGAGGGTGGCAGCCAGTGACACATCGGGATGGAGAAGCTTTTTGGATGCAGCTTAGAGCCACCACGGGTTGTAACGCTGAAGATGATGATGATTATTTCTAAATTACTGGATTACCTACTAACCTACATAAGAGTTTTTATGCTCTGTCTAAGGTTAGTTGTTGATGTAATTTATTGGATACCAAAATACGTTTTATCACTTTTTATTAGAAAAAAAATATAGATGTAGTTAATAAAGCAAGAACTTATTGAAATAACGCAATGCACCTTTGTATAAAACAGGTTTCAATATTTTAAATATTGTAAATGATAGGTACCTTCTTACAAAAATAGAGATTTTTTCAAATTTAATACAATATTCGCTATGTGGTACTAAAGAAATTAAGCAATTAGAATCTTTGAAAAAAAAATAATAATAGCCTTCAAGGCAACTATATTATCCTGTAATACAAGACTCAAAATAATATTTTTACTCGCACCTAAGCACTTTGCTGTTTCATGCGCTGTGACCATTCATTCATTCACCATGTACTTATTTAGCTTCTATGGCGATTTTTTTTAAGTACGTAAATAAAAAAATTATAATCAGTCAAAATTGTAGTAGTAAGTAAGGCTATTAGAACTTTTACTTCGGGGTAAATGAACTAGGTCTTATATTATTACTAAGCAGTCTTTAAAACGATTTAACTTATCATAGAAGCTAAGCAATTGAAACAAATCGAGGATATAATGGCCTGTACAAGTGTACACATCTGAATACGGGCGGTAACGTAAGCAATGCTAAGTTGCATACAACGCATCAAAATTCCATAGTACGCGGTGAGTAGCGTGGTTCTATGAAATAAGCGCCTCGCTAAGTATCTAATCGAGTACAAAAATGTGATAAAAATTAGTGTAAGCACCAATTAATAAATTATCAATATAAAGTAATACGGCGTAAGCGACAGATTTGTATAAAAATTGTAAATGGTAGTACGATTTAAGCGACATATCAATATTAATTTTGATTTTAGTAATTGGGTATAAGCGACAGCTCTATTGTAAACTTGTAAACGAAAGTAAGATATAACCGACAGTTTAATATTAAATAAGAATAAGTAATTGGGTATAAGGGACAACTATAGAGTAAATTTGTTGATGGTAGTAAGGTATAACCGACGCATCATGTTTTTGCCGACAAAGGTAAAGACGCATAAGTTCCAGCTTTCAAAACAGGTGGAAATGGTAAAGAGTCATAAGTGCTGGGAATATCTATGCCAAGAAGAAGTAAACAGACATTACCGACTATAAACCAAAAATAATACCATTTTTACACAGGTACAAGCGCCCTAAGGGTAAAAAAGACCTAAAAATCGGTCGGTTACACCAAAATGACACTTATATTTTGCTGGGGCATAAGCGACAAAAAAGTCATCGTAGAGCCGTGGGAGTGAGCGCATTCGAAAGAGCGGAAAATTTTAAGTAAGATGGCATTCATAACTCATTTTTGACCAAAGTGTCGCTTATCCCCTATTACCTTTTAACCGTCGATATGGAATACCACCAATACTCAGGCCCTGTCCTAGCTGGTCGCATGATCGCATGAACGCATAAACAAATTTGTGATCGCACGATGAAAAAATGTGTGACCTAAATGCCATCGTATGATCGCGCGTCCACTTTTCTTGACAACGCAAACAAATAAATATGAATGTTAGCAAGTAAGAACTTTTGGCAAGTAGATAGGTGTCGTATTAATTGTCGATACAACAGAGCAATACAAGCGACGCGCGATCATTTCAAACAAGGTACCGATCGGACGATCGAATTTACGTCTGCTCAGTTAGGACACGTTCATACAATGTTATAAGTTAGAACAGGGCGTCCGCGTTCATGCGATCATCGCAATCGCACGAGCGTGCGATCATGCGACCAGCTAGGTTGTGTCCTTGTGTATTGGTTTTCGTTTATTACACAGTTTTAATCATCTGCATTATGTATCTAGATATTATATTTTGCAAAATAATTAATTAGGTAGGTACTACCGCTGATGTTGATCTCGCTAGAGGGAAATTACTACATTCTACCTAATGGCAGAATGTAGTTTCAGTTTTAGCTGGCATATTATGATATCCATTTGTTACTTATAATACAAATCCACTGGTTTTGCTAGCGTATACCTACTAACTATTGTTGGTATGATAGACTGTGTTGCCAATTCGAATAAATTGTCAGTAGCTACCCTAGAGAGAAATTTACAAACATCTGTTACTACCAACTGCTAAACGACCTACACTATACAGTACAACTGACCCGTTTAATACAAGAAATTTTCTCGACTATTTTTAGCAATAGTCTTGATTTTTGCAAATAACATGCTCACGAATGAATGTTGGTAAAGGTTAATCTTTTTTTCCAAGAATGTAACTCTGTTCATATTATATTTTGTTTTCTGTGCGTTCGGTTGCGACCTTTACTGATATTTCGAAGGTTGGCTTCTATTAAGTGTTAAATGATGACATTTTGTCATGATGACATTGCATAAATGCACAATTCATTTTGCCATTACGTGTAATTATGATGTTTTTTATGCCAATATTTATGAAATCTATATGTATTTTGATTATATATTATTTTTGTACATCGAACTGTAAAATAATAGGTATTGTGTCTTGCTATAAATGTGATTTTTTGTATCTTGAAATCTTATAGGCCTTATTATGACCGTGGATTAAATAAATAAATATATTAGTTATGTATTAATAAGATTTATATGCAACAGTTTAGCCTGTGGAACTAAATGCTTTGGTAATTTTGTTATAAGGTATGTTGTTTTTTTGGTCAATTAGGTAAGTACCTATGTATATTTTTTTTTGTTATATAGGTATATATTTTATTTATAGGAAATGAAATTTGTGTCACCGCGACCACATAAAATCTATTGAGACATCCTTCAGTTAATTCATGAAAGCTGCTTCGTCTCCAGAGGCCTCTTGCAGAATGACAATGCCTTTTTCCGGGCTCCTGGTGCTATTTGAAAAAAATATCTTTATTCGTATTTCTGTTTTCCCCTAAATAAATATAGTCCCCAAAAGGATTCCCATGCATCCTTTGGCACGAGTCGAATGACACCTTGGATGAGGAAACTTTCATCCATAGGAGGTCATATCCAAATCTCCGAAACTGGTTGCTGAAATAGAATTATTGATTGTGTCGTTTCTAGATCTATTCCTGCAAATGGGCACAGGAGTTTTGATTTGAAATTTTAACTACCCACTTACAAGAAATGAGTATTTTGCCATTTTAAAATGCCTTCAATATATTAATAAGTAGGCAGGCAGTATGTGAAACTTCTGTGCTGGCCATGCTATTACGAGTCACTAATTAAAAATGAACGGCTTTCGAGCATTCATAAAAGCATACAAAAAATCTCACCCAATGATCGCCTGAACCGTGTAACTTCATCCAACCCGAAAGTTTAAAGGCTTTCTAAATGGAATAAATTTGTAAAAAAATATATTGTTAACATCCATGTAGGTACCTGGGCAGTATAATATAGAAATATTTTACTTTCTATGTTCCGATTTCGAAAATCGTCTGCTTCCGAAACTGGCTCACTATTATTTTGTTGGAATTAAGCAGTAGTTTTATTTATCGATCACGAAAAATGATAGCCGGATGGCTGGCAGTCCACTTTATAGAAGAAGAGTTTTGCAGAACAAAAGGGGCCATCAGATGTACAGCTCTAATTAGCAATATATTGTACAATTGTTCATTTCTGAATCTAGTCTATCGTGACGATTGACTAAAACGTGACCTTTTATCAAATTGGTAAATATTAAAAATGACAGATTAATCTATCTCTATATTTTTTTTATTTTTTTGAATAAAAAACTTTCAGATTGACCTTGACCCCGTAAATTAATAAACACAACTGATGATAATTTGAGTTCTCTGAAAAAAAAATGCTGTGGAAAAATTTAAGAATTTTTTATTTAATTTTATTTAATTTTTAGTTTAAAATAAGCCTTTTCGGGTAATCATCAGATATTAGAGCTTAACTGCTGTGATTATTTTAATACTCTTTAATAAATTTAAACAGTTGGTAAAGCACAACTCACCATTTTCACCACGATCACATCATTAAATTAATGATAATAATAATGTCCATTGTGCGTGGATATAAGAAGCACAAAATGATTAAGTTTGTTTTCTACGCCATCTTGTATGGCTATTGGCAGTAGAGGCCAATTCTTCCAATCATGAAAGTTTCTTAAATATCATGAAACGGAACGGCAGGGAATGCGGTCTTCAAAATGTTAGCTAAAATGAATTGCTATTGCTAGTCAATTCTACTAAATTATTTTGATATGAAATATATTTTCTTAATTTCCCACTAAAATTTAGTTCTTGTTCATGTTTCAAATTTTCTGATTTTGACATTAAAATGGCGTCGGGACTTCCCAATTGCCACCAAACTTTAGTGTGCGTCATTATAGAGTAGGTAGGTAAACTTGATAATATTAGAACCGTCAGTTAGTTAAATGCATTTTAGGGGATTCTAAGATTAAGCGGAAATATATTTGAATAGCCCTTTTCAATACTAAAACTACATATATGCCATACAATAAATACACGTAGCTTTATAACGTCTGTAAAAGAACATAATATGTTTATAAAATATAGACAATCTAGTTCGTTACCCTTCTCTTAAAAAGGATGTCATCAAATTTTTCAGCAGTGATGAGTTTTTGATGTGGTATGGTAGATCCATTGGTGGTAGAAAAAACTCTTTATTACTATTTTTTTTAATTAGAACCTTTTTCAAGCAAGGTATGAGTTAATAACAATTAACTGTACAATACAAGGGATGCGGTAAATTAATTACATCACCAGTGAGGCTTTAAAATTGTCAGCTTCATACGTTTCAAGCGGCGCTTTAATGTATATCCGTTAGTGAGTGCCTCCCTTTAATAATTACAATATGCGGCGCAGCCTGCAATACTGCCTACTTCCCACGTCACCTAGTACACGGCTCTGCCCCATTTTCTACATAAGTGTCAGTAAAATGAAATTAATGTCAGTCCTATATTCACGTAATACGATGATCTATTCCTAGCCAACTACCACCAGAAATGGGATGTTATATTCTATGTCATTGTATCAAAATGTCATAATATTCAATATTGTTTTCAATCCACTCGCTAGGCAATCCTGGCAGTACTTACATACTGTACAGAGACCTGCGTCCTAATTCTGCATTTACATCGCGATTCTAATCCAATTGCAATCTCAAAAACTATGTAATAAATTATTACATTTAGATTTTGCTTTCTACGCATGAAAACAGTTCCACAATTGGTCTACTTCTGTATTGCTTTAGGAAAAATGATATGAATAAGGATTTGTTCCTGTTTTTTTGTTTTAAAAGAATTTTGAGATATGATACAGTAGAGATAGCTTAGCGAAAATCATGGCACATAGTTTGATAAATTGGCATGTTTTTGAAATTATAAGAAGAAAAAAATATTATAACTGAGGTATATGGAGTCATATAAGGTGTTCTATTTCTCAACTTCCGCTTATTCGTATTTTTAGAACATCTTCTATTTATTTTATTGAATTTATCATCTTGTGCGCAAAAATTTAATTTTTAATTACAATTTTCCATTAAAATACCTTTGTATGCATGAATTATGCTTCCTATAGGTATTATTACGCGTTATCAATACATTAAAACGTTAAATTTAAAGACCTTCATCATCACAGTACAAAAGATGTTGCTTATGAAAAAAATCGTCATATATTTGATGATAACATTGCTTAAAAATATCAATCACTCAATAATGAGTGGGAGGCTAAAAAAAATGTCAAGCTGTCATTCGCTTTCGATGCCGTTAGCAGAGATAGGTGTCTACACCCGATAAGTTTCGTGTTTGAACAATATTTATATTATAATTACCTGCACTTCTTGCACAAGCAAGTTGAAAATTATGTAGAAAAAAAATAATTTTCAAAATTTTTACTTCTATAATAGAAAGTGTTTTGGGCAACGAGAAATGAATCGAAAATTTCCAATACCAGCCAACGAAGTAGCTATGTTATAAAGGTTGCAATATTATACGTAGGTTTACATTAGTGCATGGGTAACCAACCATCCAACCTTTGTGTTCAAGCTATCCCGTAATTGCCAAAGGTAATTTCTGTGTAATTACAAAATTCCTTACTGAGAGAATTACCTGCTTTGATGTTGTATACAGAAGCGAGAACCTATCTTAGAACTGATACTTTCAAGAAGGCATAATATTATGATTCTTTCTTATTTGACTGAAATTCTTTGAATGTTAAGTGCTCGTAAAGTGGAAATAGCAAAGCTGAAACATTTGCCACTAAAATTTTTCTATTAGGTATGTTCCGGCTATCTTGGAAATATTAACATTCATTTGGTGTTGGCGTAGGTAACAAAACAAAACAAAACAAAACAAAACAAAACAAAACAAAACAAAACAAAACAAAACAAAACAAAACAAAACAAAACAAAACAAAACAAAACAAAACAAAACAAAACAAAACAAAACAAAACAAAACAAAACAAAACAAAACAAAACAAAACAAAACAAAACAAAACAAAACAAAACAAAACAAAACAAAACAAAACAAAACAAAACAAAACAAAACAAAACAAAACAAAACAAAACAAAACAAAACAAAACAAAACAAAACAAAACAAAACAAAACAAAACAAAACAAAACAAAACAAAACAAAACAAAACAAAACAAAACAAAAAACTAATACTTAATTATCGTCTGCTAGACAGTTTTGAAGATAGAACTAACCAAATACAATAATATGTACCTATGTCATATTGAAGTGTTATATTAGATTTGTTAATAAAATACTATTGGCATTATTATGATGTTTTACCCAAATCACTTTCACGTGAGTGACATTATGATTGCTGTGTAATCATATTACTTAATAATATAATGACGTATATTATCTTTGTCAGATTTGATAAGTAGTGATGATATTTTTTTATTTTTTTATTTATTTATTAATGAAAAAATATATACAAGTACAAAACATATAGGTACATTAACAAATATATCAAATGAAAAAGTCAATTTTATATGCCCCATTTGAAGTTAGAAACTTGTGTATGTTATGAATATTCCATCAACTAGTGAACACTTAGTTAAATCGAACTTCATTTTATCTTATCCAGTAGATAAGTAGGCTTGTATACCTTTCGGCACTTTCGGCAATCTTTCGTTGACATTTTTATGAGATTTTCCTGAGAAATTATAGAAAAAACATGGAAAGTGCCACGAAACCTTAATGGTTATGGGAACATGATAATATAATTTTTTTAATGCATATTTAGGTTATTAAGAATTCAGAAGCTGGATAGCGTTATGATCTGGATGTGGAAATAGATCTACATATTATAAACTGGGGTCAATCAATCAATCAAATCTCCCTTTGAACTCCACTTAGGAGCATAGGGAGGCAACAAGAGCCCTCCATTGCGCTCGATCTTGCGCAAAGCTTAAGGTGTGGGAGGAGGCCCACACCAAGGCCATCTCCCTCAGCTCTGCCTCGAAGGAACGGAACACGGTATGAGGTGGTCTTCTTCGAAACCCTGATGGGAGGAAAAACAGCGCTCTCCTCGGCCAACTGTCATTCGGCATCCTCAAAACATGTCCCAGCAATGCCCATCTCGTCTCCGTAATGGTGGAAGTGATGGGCCTGCGCTGGGTGCGCCGGCGTATAGCGTCGTTCGTTATGCGGTGGTACCATCTTATACCCAAAATTCTCCTGGGGCATTTCATTTCGAATGCAGATACTTTTTGTGCCTGGGCTTTAGTCAGGTGCCAGGACTCACACCCATACAGAAGAATGGGCAACACACACGCATCAAACAGTTTACATTTTATCTCGACGCCGATGCCTTCCATATCTTGGTCATGTTGTTGAAGGCGCCACTTGCCATACCGATACGTAACGGGAGCTCAGCCCCGAGGTCAGCAGTGGTGGTAATGGTTGATCCCAGGTACATAAATTTATCCACCCGGGAGACCTGGTGAGCATCGCGGATGGTTATCGGTAGCTGTTTATAGGGGCAGGCATTATTCGTCATGAGCTCCGTCTTACTGGCATTGACTCGAAGGCCGAGGCGTGCTGTTTTGTCGCAGAGTCACATTGATTAATTATGTGATACTTAGTTAGGAGTCAAGCCATTTGTCCATCACTCCAAATGGCTCGTCAATGGGGAAACTCGAGTAGGTATACGTGGTCCGAGTTGTCGTGTCACATGATCGTCAGTGTTGAAAACTTTGTCCAAATTTGTCTCATTTTATCATCATCCTTCGACCAGGGTACACGTGTTTCTATTTCAAATTTAGCGAAATGTTTGTATTAACGTAGTAAAATTTCGTAAATATTTATTGAAAAAAAAAAAAAACTCAAGATTGACATCTGTTACAATGAATGACACAAACATTTTTAGAGTGATCGTAAATGATGGGCTTAAAAGAATCATAGTCTACTTCCATTATGGTATGAGAAGAATAACAAAAATGATATTTCAAGTAAACCTGCAAAAAGGACGAGAATTAAAGCAGTACAAATAGTATTTTCAACGATAATCTGTGGTTAAAGGATAAATCCAGTAGGTATATACAATATACATACGTACCTACCTGTGGAGTACATACATATAGGTAGGTGCCGTAACATCACCCTCTAGTCACACCTTTATTAGTTCTCTGTGTTCACTATCACATCCTATTCTCCTAGATAGGTACCTTTATCAATTTTGGTTTGTTGAATGCTGCCTGTATGTTGTATGCATAATTAATTATGTGAAACCCTTTTGAATAATTAATCGAGCAAAACTACACATCTCTCTGTATACTTACTACATACACGTATGAATGTGGGAACATAGTTACTCTGTACTTTACCTATAAGATAATAATATGGTGAACAGATGTGAGTGTGTTACAAATAAGTTATGAAATTGGATGATCCGACTTTGAGACCATCTCAAAGCGTTCATCTATTTTGCAGAACTATGAATAATCTCTGATGCTTTGATGAACGTAATATTATTATTGCTTTTGACCACTTACTTAAGCATCTTAACAGTTTCCCTCGATCAAAACGAACTAATATAATTTGATATCTATTCTAAGTTTTAATGGGAAATGAAGCTGAAATTTTATGAGATTTTTATTTCTTTCTATTTAGTATTCATTCAGGTAAAAAAAGAGTTTTAACTAAAACACATTATAGGTATGTTCTCATTTAAGATATTCCTCTTCCCATCAGGATTCAGAAAACATTCCGTTCTTTCAAAGCAGATCATAGGGATTTGGGCATGGTGCGGAAGGTGGTCATTGAAGTCGTGCATGATTGAGCGCGGTGAAAGGCTCTTATTGCATCCCTTTGCCCCTTAATCACACAAAAAGTATGTATATACGTATATCTCCATAATAAGTACGTAAGCGGTGCCCCCGCTAGAAAAATAACGAGGCTCTGATGACGAATAATGGCGTTTAATACCGTTAAGGAAACATACCTACTAAATACTACAGCACACATGGACGGCGGGTAGTAAAAAAAAACTTCAACCAATGAGTGGTCATGTGCAAAACTCGGTACACAATACACATAACACTTACCACATCATGAGCCTAAGCGAGCTCTGTGCGGTTTAAGTAATACCACGGTCCTCATAACTATAGGTATACCCCTTTAGTTTCCGATTTCACAAAAGCTATTTCTAATATTTCCATACATACGCACATCGTAACAATAATTGATACTTTTTTCTGCCATTAACGGGGCATTGTTACTTTCATAAGGGGAGTACCTACCTATATCCAATAATACGAGTACACACGTTCCCATAAAAGGAACACGAATAAAGCTCCATTAGCAGTAGCTTACGTGTTGAATTTATATAATATGAAACCAAAGAAATATAATTAAAATTAATTCTCCATTTTCTATATTAGGTATGTAGGTATGAACAATAATTTGTAAGTTCAAAATTTTCTAATAAATTTTTTAATACATTTTGAGATCAACAGGCAAAAAGATGAGGCAGACGAAAATAAATGATCATGCGGATATTCAATGCGGTTTGATAAGATGCTGGTGGTGTAAAATAGAGACTTTGAGAAATATCATGGCGTCCACATGCTCCACACTGAGAGCAAACATGGATTAAGAATCTAAATACACTATAGCTATCGTCAATCATCACCTCTAGATGATTCATATGCAATGGTTTTCTAGAAAAGTGGATCCCCAATTGGACGGCCGTAATATAACGAACAATGTAATTTTCAATTAAGTATGGACCTATCTAATTAATTACTTTTTTTACTTATTTCTCCATTTTGTATTAGATCATAGATCAGTTTTTATTTTTCAAGATAGCTAGCTACTCCTGGGAGGCTGATAAGTTCTAACTGTCCTTTGGTTATTTTATTTCATTGGACATCTTATTAACTGCGGTATCCAAGCTAGGCTAATTGACACTAAACGTCAAGATTACATTGTCTCTTTCCCGCTTTCGTTATTTTACTGACGGCGATGAAAGAGATAAATACTTATAGAATTCTTTGTATTTGTAAAGAGTACTGCGTTCATAGTGTTACTGCCGCTATTAGATAATTATTCCTTTATAGGAAAACAAGTAGAGGGAATGATAGATCCCTGGAGATTGATTTATCAGGGCAAGGTAAAACGAGAGAAACTCTCCAGTTTCTGAGGTGATCTGAAGGATTCATGTCGGGGAAAACTAGATGGAAGAAGTCGAGGAAGTAATTGAGAAGGAGAGAATATGAAAGTCATGAAGAGCACAAAGATGAAGAATAATTAACTCCTCCAAGAACGGTCAAAACGACGAATGTGTAATTCAGTTTTAATTTTGTGATTGTTGTTTTATTACATTGTGTAGCATGTCATTGATTGTTGATGAGCTGGGATCCTGTACACATTTTGAAAATTTTAACAGTAATGAACACTAGGTAGGTACTAAGTAATTTTCTTAAAACTCCTCCACATTGCAGTTTACTTCATTATTATTTTCATCCATCCTGTATTTTTACACATATTTATAATAGGCCGAACATACCAAAACATGACAACTAACAAGACACTAGACGTCATGCCAGGAAATATACGGAAAATTGTACCATTGCTTTTTCAAAAATCGGATTCAGAAAAATTATTATTTGAAAAAAAAATTTTTACGTTTTTTGGAGTCCGATATGGACAGAATACTTTCACTGGGCCAGTAGGTATAAACATACCTACCATCTCAGTATTGCATATGTACTTACATTATTCCGATGAAGAAAACACAACCTTTTGGATTTCAATTTTATTTTCATTCCTACCTTATTGAATTCTTAGCAAATGAGCATTATTTGATAATAATTATTATTATGGAATTGGATTATTTGGAATTTGAAAATTCTCAGTGAGACAAAAAAATTTGAAAGAAAGCCATTGTTTCAATGAGAACAAAAAAAAAACGTTTTTTTCGCATTTCAAAGAACATCATCACTTCAGACTTTCCATTACTGATTCCTGATCAAGTCAGGTTTTTCAAGCGTTTCGTCACATGAAATTTCTAACAAAATTCGGAATTCTGTCTCAAATTGGACGGGGCATTAAATTGATCTGGCTTTTATTTATTTATCCACAAGTAGTTTGAAATTGTTTTTTCACTGTAATGTTTCGCATTAATTTTATCGAGCAATAACAAAAGGTTTATTTTTCGCATTTAGTAAACTCGTTTCCACGATAAAATACATTTTTTTTTGAAAATTATAATACACGAAATCAAACAAACGGCGTTGGTAGAGAATTATTTCATAGAATAGCCCACCACGAATCTCCGAGTTGTTTTGCAGGGGAATTAAAAACACTCGGCTCATGAATATTGATGCGACGAGAGAGTGTCCATGACAAAGGTATTACCTATCATCGCTCCGTGTTATTATGTATGCAAAAATTCAAATTCAGACACTTCAACCGCTCCTCGACAATGGCGGAGAGGTTTTTCAAAATGGAAATCATGATGGGGTTAACGAGTGTAACTTGATTACATTAATAACTGGATGCGGATCGTAACGCACACGGTTGACTGGATGAATTATTGATAAAAAAAGTCGTTGTGCACGTGTCAAACTTCAAGTGACTTACTTTCGAAGTTTAAAATACTTTCTTGATTAATTCCGTTTACACTGCACACTAAACTTGCGCACTTTTTCATTTTTATTTCTTAACTATAGCTTTCCCGACAGACGTTGTCCTGTGTTCCTAACTATGAATATTGAATTCGAATTTGTATGGTGATGAATTAATTATCATCTAATCAATGTGATTCATGTATATTCCATCTGCATTCTGTCAATCGCACCAATTGACAATTTCTGTAAAAATTTCAAAATTGGAATAAAAATTATTAGGTAAAAAGTACTAATAAGGTTGTCTACGAAGAGTTTTCTTTAATTTTCTAATTTTCCATGCATTTTTCATAATTTTTTTCTTCTAAAAGGACATTCTCCTGATAAAAGCCTACACGACAAAAAAATACATAGCGAAATCGGTCCAGCCGTTTAGGCGTGATGCGATGACATCGGGAAATAATAAGATATGTATTAACATTTTTACTTACTGACGTTTTAACTATTTATGTTCGAATTCCTACTAGAATGTCAGTTCATTAGTGGTGTGATCTACATTGTTTAATATAGTCTTTTTTGTCAGATCATAAGGGTACATTTAAACCAAACGAGCATAGAGACAGAGTTTCATGATCGTTAATATGGACACTAATCTGTCATCGACTATTTATAACAATTATTATTATTTCTTTCTTGTAATTATTGTTTCCATGGTGTCCAATATCAACCTTTAAAGAGAGTATGCTCTGTTTCTAGATTCGGCTCTATGTTAGTATGATGTAAACGTAGCCTAAGGCCCTGTCCTCGTTGGTCGCATGATCGCACAATCGTGCGATGATCGCATGAATGTTGACGCACTGTTCAAACATATAACATTGTATTAACGTGTCCTAATTGGGCAGACGGACAGACGTAAGTTCGATCGTCCGATCGGTGTCTTGTTTGAAATGATCGTGCGTCGTTTGTATTTTGTATCGATAATTAATACGACACCTACTTGCCAAAAGTTCTTACTTACTAACATTCATATGTATTTGTTTGCGTTGTCAAGGAAAGTGGACGCGCGATCATGCGATGGGAGTTAGGACACAATTTTTCATCGTGCGATCACAAATTTGTGATCATGCGACTGGCTAGGACAGGACCTAAGTGATGCATGTTCCTGAAGAAGGTCATCACTAGTCAATTTTGCTAAAATTTATCTTCTGTCGAATTTTATTCCCACAATTTCAGTAAGTACCTACATAGGTACATTAAGAATTAATTTTTACAAAATATTTTAATTCCTTTCTTTGCTATCCGTCTCAGTTTTGAATGAGAGGTTATTTATTGTAAAGCTGAGAGTATTTGTGCTAAGAGGCAGGGATTGCAAGTAGTCGCCGCATTGTAATTTGAATGTTTGGGCGAAGGTTCAGTTAGAGACGTGCATAAACAAGGTTAGTAATTGCCCACTTTAGTTTAAAATCAACCTTTAGAACAAAAACCAAATAAATGAGTCGACGAAGGTAACTACAGATAAACTTTTTATACTTAGGTACCTACTTGTATTATTTTGTTCAATTTGGTTATTGTAAAACCTTAAGTAGGTAGTGTGTAAATGGATTTTGGATTTAGATTGGAAACTTTAACACTCGGTCACACGCAGAGGGCAGTGAAACTCTGCATGTGTTTTATTTCTTCAAATAGCTTGTTTAACTAATTTATAAAGAAAATAAACTTCTGCAGTGTTACTACTTAGATCTATTAGATTGTCTGTAGTATCAATCAATCAATAATATCTCCCTTTGAACTCCACTTAGGAGCATAGGGAGGCAACAAGAGGTCTCAATTGCGCTCGATCTTGCGCAATGCTTATGTCCTCCTCCCACATCAAGTCCATTTCCCTCAGCTCTGCCTCGAAGGAACGGAACACGGTATGAGAGGGTCTTCCACGTCTTCGAGACCCTGATGGGAGGAAAAACAGCGCTCTCAGCGCAAGTGATGGGCCTGCGCCGGGTGCGCCGACGTATAGCGTCGTTCGTGATGCGATGGTACCATCTTATACCCAAATACCGCAAAGTCTGTAGTATACCGCAAAGTTTGTTTTCTTTATAAATTATTGGTATAATGACGAAGTATTACAAAGTAACAAATAATGTGTATGAAGAATCTTGATTAATATTTGAAATATCTTCCCCACCTACCGTAATATCCTTCAAAACATAATATACAAAAAATGAAAATTTTGAGACAACTTCTAAGCCCTGTTGGGAGGCCCACATATATGTAGAAGTGTGTCTTATATACAAAGCGACGCAGTCAGCTAATGGTGTGTTACACACATGAGTAATTTTATTTATTGAAATAACGTTATTTTTTTATATTATTATTATTTTTAAATTCGCGTCTAGTGAGGCAATAAATTCCATTATGTATTGTGTTGATTTGTAATTGAAATGTATATTATGTTGTTGGAATAATAAAAAAAAAAAAAAAAAAAAAAAAATTAAACTGTTGGATCTTATTTCGGACAAGACATTTACAGCTAAAAATTAATACTTATATAGGAAATATTTAAACTGTTTAATTTGCAAATGTCGAATCAAAGCAATAATTAAAAATAGAAAATTCCTATTATTATTATGCTCCTATGCTCCTGAGTGGGGCTTAGGCCTCTCGCATTGTTGGTTTGGGGGGATCAGCATTGGGCTCTATTTGTGTGGAGCTGGCTTTTCAGTTTGATTTCTTCGATCGAGCTGGGGGGTCGGTTTCGTGCGGGTCGGGTTCGCTGCGGATTGGTCTCCTCCGGGCTGGCTTGCTTGTGCAGGGGCCATAAAGGGAGTATGTATGTTTTATTATTATACTGCGTGTGACCACGGCATTCGATCGCTTGTGACCAAAAAGTTAACTTGCATGCAATTAAAATGGCTCACAAATTACTTATCGAGTTTTCGGAATTAATTAAATTCTCGAATACGTCATCATGTTATTTTATCTTCTATTGAGTATTGAATACAAACACAATATTAATTCGATGGTTTTATCATTTTCAAGTGTGTAAATAAAATAATTAAATACCTAGAAAAATTCAATGAATATTAAATTTTTATTATTATTTGTTTCATTAAAAAAATACTTCTATTCTCAAATTGACGTTCCGACTCAACGCAATCAATGATTGCAATTGATTCTATGGCAATCACAATCCGATAGTTGATAAAATGTTTATTATGAACGAGCTAATGATATTATGTTATGGTATTTCTATGGTCAAATCACAACACCCCTGTCAAAAAGTGTATAGCCGGCGCAATCCTTTTTGGCTCGCGGTAGCCATTTTCGGAATTACATATACAACGTTATCTATGTACAGAAGATCGCTATTCCCAAATGACAAATAGAATGGTGCTTCATTGGTGTTTGACATTCACATTTCAATAAGCAATGAAATGGTTATTCTGAACGAGCATTGAGTTGTTTATGGTATTTCTATGGAAAAACACAACAGTCCTGTCAAATGAGCTGTCAAAAAGTGTACCTATAGCCCGCGAAATAATATTTGCCTCGCGGTGGCCAATTTCGGAACTATAACGTTATCTATTTACAAAAGATCACTGCGCCATTCCCGCATGACAAATATAATATTGCTGTCTACAAAGTATCACCATAAACAACGGATCATAAGGGCGGCGCATACTTTGTAAAGTAGTATGTGCGAGTGCATGTGCGAGTTTCAAAGTAAGCATGCGAGGACAGTTGCGAGTGAACTTAACAGTGATAGAAGCGGGTTCTATTTTGCGGGTATGTACCATCCCCGCCCTCCTTCCCCATATTTGCAGTATACGTTCGCGCACCCTGTTCCCAGTCAGCCCCGGTGGAGAGAAAAGAAAGTAAACAACACATTGAAATGGGCAGGGCAACTTTGGATTCGCACCAACTCGCACTTCACAGAATGGACATGCACTAATTTATCACCTGCTTTTTTTACTGCACAACTCGCACATACACTTTCTACTTAACAATGTGTGTTTAACCCCTTAATTGAGACAATACCAAAAAACTATTGCTTAGAACTCGATTGGATGCCGGTAGTAACACAATTGTTGTGTTGGATTGAATGCACTCAGAATAGGTAGTACTGTCAAAAGACTAACAACTATTGGATACGCGGCGTACGTCTTTTTGTCATTGCATAATAAAAGCTCTTGCTTAGAACTTAATCGGTTGCCAGTAGCTACGCTAGGTGTTGGATAAAATATTTTTAGAATATAGAAATGTCATACATACTCAGTAACAATTGGATACGACGCAACTCAATCGTCTGTTTGTCATTTCAGAATAATAGTCATTATAATCATTGGTTACATGTTTTCTATAATATACGCTTAATAATATTTTAATTTTAAATGTCAATAATGTGTTATTGAAACCGCGATAAGTTTAATTAAAACGCAATTTCATTATCTATTGATTTTATTTAACAACCTGAAAAAAACGAACGATATTGATTATTTAGGGATTCAAACACATCATCGAAATTTTAAAAAATTATATGAACGATTGTAATCTTCTTAAAAGATATAATATGAATATGAAAATAAGCCTGCCAATATAACGTTTTTTCAAGGACAAAATACATTTTGAACTACGTTTAAAAAAAGAAACATTTTCCTTTTAAGAATTAGTTATGGAAATTAACTAAGGCACTTTAAAGTTATAATCCTACTTAAATCAACAATTTTCTTTTCTTTGAAATCAAAAAATAACACCGCTTATATTCAATTTTTTTTTAGCAAAAGGAACAATAAATTTGAATGTTTCATCATTTTTAATGAATGAAATCGTTTTTTTTTTTTTTCAAATAAAAAAGGTAAATGTAGATAGAACCTATTTGTAATTAATAATCTGCCTCCATCGCTAGTTTGCAATAGAATTTAAAATTACCTCGGACCATTTACAAAATTACTGACTACAAGTTTAGAAGGTGAAATGAATAAGTTTACCGGAGAACTAAAACACATTCTAAAAGTTTCAATTGCCTATGCCTAGTGAAATTACGAAATAGTTTGCAAATTCCGATTAAACTTAAGATTGTTTCATAATAATTGGGACATCTCGCTCAATTATTATTAATGAATAATCAAAGAAATGATAGTACAAGCAAGCTAGCAGACGAGGTGAACCGGGAAGGAAAGGTGGAGAGTTTTCAAGATGGATATTTTAACATCAGAATTGAATAACTTTAAAGGGAGTTTAATTACACGAAATAACAAAAGTTTTGTTAAGCGTAAACTCTTGCGGTATTTGACTTGAGTCGTCTCTATTAAACATCTTATTCAAATTTAATCAAAATTCCTATAATCATTGCGGTACTTTCGCTATTCTACTTATCAAGGCGGGATCATTTTATATTAGGTACATTCATTATTATTAACAGGCGGATGTCTATAGCTGCCTCTAATTAAAAATAAACACATTCCTTTTTTATTAAGTTTGATTGGAAATCTGTATTATTTCCTAGCATCAAACAAAAAGTTTAAAATTGCTAAAATTTAAATATGGAAAGGAATCTAAGCTGGGAGAACAGTACCACTAGTATAAGTTTTCGATGATCGAATATCGAAACGATCGTCGAAAGAGTTTCGAAAAAAATCCATACAAAAATGATCGAATGATTCGATCGTTTGACTATTTGCACGCTAATAAGCGCTTATTGGCGTGCAAATAGCTTTCGATTAAACTCGCACTAGCCCCACAGACCATCAATTTAGTTTACGAAGGATGAATAATCATTGCTCGAAGCAGTCAATAGACTTAAAACTGCTAAAATCTCAGGATCTATTTACAACTCGATAGAAAATTAAGCTCATTATAGAATAAACAACAATATGAAATGAAAAATTACATACCTATTATGTTACAAAGACCCGTAATGACATTCTATAAAATGCAATCTTGTCCTAGGCTAATAATGCCACTGCTACCAACGCGCCGCGAGTTTAAAAGAAACTATCATTGGCAAAGCCGGGAAGACCCGCATAGATAGAATCAAAAATAGGAGGGTAAGGGAAAAAGAGGCGTGGGCCGAAGACATAATATTTCCTGCTTTCGTAATACCCCCAGGATTTGGACTGGAATGAAAACAACCGGAGCGTATTTTGCAACTTTCTATTACTATATAACTAATCTTTAATCAGTATAAGTACTTAATGGTGGTGTTCGTAAATGAGAGACTCCGTGTTGTTTTGAAGATGTTTATTTCACGAGGTGATGCAGCAAAAAGAGAGCGAGAACGCTTGGGTGAAAACCGACCTGCGTAGTTAAATATATGCATCTCTGTCTATTCACAGCGGTGCATACTGGCATCCTTGTCTCGCCTATTGAGTCAATACAGCCGCGCTTGTCAAACCAGTGTTGACAGCCAACAAAAATTTATCCATTCTCCCACCTGAAATACCAAGGTATTTCACCAAGTGTCAGAGAAGATGGAGCAAGGCAGCATGTACCCCAGGAGGGCCATTATAGCATACTGAAAAGCTATTCAATTAGAAAATAAATTACAAAACAATAGAAAAGATTCGTCACCCAAGGTCCTCGTTGATACAAAATAAAATCAAATTAATTAAATTTCCTTCAATTTTTTCAAATCAATAAAAAAAATTTAAAACCAAATAAATGTCTGCATACCTTGTAAAGCAGACTCTATTGAACTAAAATGTAAGTACCAAAATTTATGTACCTCGTTATACATACAAAGCAATATCTGCATCTTTTTGTCAAGCAGACCTAATCAGCAAAAAAATGAAAAAATATTTATCCATATTATTATAAACAAATAAACATAACTAATTAATAACGAAAATCTTCTAAAAAATTTCATCTTGGTCCGTCCCTGTGTTGAATTGATTCCCCAATGTTGAATTCACTGAAGTTGTTTAGCGAAGATCCAAACCATTTTTCCCAATGTCTTTCTTGTTACCAATTAATTCAATTCAAAATTCATGTGTTTATATTTGAAATATTATGATTTAAGTTAATTTTAATCTCTTGATGTGTCAATTATTTACAAATTTATATTCTTGAAGTTGCCAAATATTTTATTTATTTATATTCTTGATGTAAATTTATTTTTAATTTCATTTTAAATCAAAAATTTTAATTAATTATTTGCTTCTTTCTTCAAATCTTGAGTTTATGTATGTTGGTGCATTTGATCATTAAATTTTAATAAACATTTTATTATATTAGTTCATAATTTTATTTATCCTACTTGCATTCTTCTACAGGTTCTGTTGTCTCAACCGGTATTGGTAGTGGAGCCACCTTGGTGATATGTCTTGTAATTAAACCCTTTTTTGTTCTTATCTCCAGACTTCTCACGATGTTGTCAGATCCTTTGAGACATCTTTCCACTCTGCCCAACGGCCATATTAATGGTGGAACTCCCTCCTCTTGAATAAGAACATGCTCTCCAGGTTGTATAGGTCTCTCCTTCCTTTTCCATTTGGTTCTCTCCTGTAGGGTGTGGAAATAGTTTCTTCGCCACCGTTCCCAGAACAATGAAAACAATGCCATTAGTTTTTTGTAATGTGCAAGTTGAGAAGTGGGTAACCGACTTACCAGGGGACTCGGCAAGGCCTTGAGACATTCTGAGGTAAGGAAGTGACCAGGGGTAAGGACTTCAAAGTCATCGGGGTGAACGGATAATGGAAGAATGGGTCGACTGTTGAGGACACCCTCTATCTGCACCAGCACCGTGTACATGTCTTCATAGGACAAAAGTTGAGAACCTAAAACCCTTTTAAGCAAAATTTTTACCTGTTTTACTTGACTTTCAAAAATTCCACCACAATGCGGAGAAACTGGCGTGGAGAATTTCCAATCTATCATTTGATCAGCCAGATCCTGATAAATAATATCCTGATTTGTTTCTAAAAATTTATATAAGTATTTTAATTCAGAGAATGCACCCCTAAAATTACCTCCGTTGTCAGTGAAAATCTTCTGTGGTTTACCTCGTCGACTAATAAAGCGACGTAGTGTGTTGAGAAAGTTCTCAGTAGTCAGACTACTGACCAACTCCAGATGTATTGCCTTCGTTGAGAGGCAAACAAATAAACAGATGTAAGCCTTAATCTGTTTAGCATTTCTTAAATTACTAGCCCTGATCATTATAGGGCCTGCAAAATCACAGCCTACGATAAAAAATGGTTTATAAGAAACAAACCTTTCCTTTGGCAGATCTGCCATCAGTTGTTTACTCATGGTTGGCCTATATCTAAAGCAAAGAATACAGTTCTTGAAAATTGATTTAACAATTACCATACCTGATGTAATCCAGTACTTCATACGCAATAATGAGAGCAATGTTCGTGGTCCACAATGTAAGTTACTGTAATGATAAAATTTTACAATTAATTTGGAAAGAATATGTTTTGAATCCAAAATTAATGGATGTTTGTTTTCAAACTCTAAATCAGAGTTTCTCAACCTTCCTCCAACGCGTAACATTCCATTTTCCATGAAGGGATTTAAGTTCAATATTTTACTACGATTAGAGATCTGATGTCCACGTTGAAGTGCATCCATTTCTTCTGCAAATGATTCTTGTTGAGCTTTCCTTACCAATGTATCATGTGATTCCAAAAGCTCACACACCTGAAGAGGACCTGTTCTCTTCACAGTTGGTTTTTTGATGTTGAAGATGAATCTTTTTACGTATGCCATAGCTCGTAAAAGACATTGATATGATGAATATCTATTAAAAATCATAAAAGGTTCCATTACGATGGTATTTGTTACTGTGACATTCTTTTTTCTTTCTGGTATGTCGTGCATATCAGGCAAACTGGATTGAGGCCACTCAGAGACATCTTGAGATAACCAGCGAGGAGCATTCCACCATAAGTCGGACTCCAACAGTTGCTTGGCAGTACAACCACGTGACGCTATGTCAGCTGGATTCGATTTTGATGGAATATGTTTCCATTCATAATTATGTCCCAATGTCTGTATCTCCTGTGCTCTGTTGCAAACAAAAACATTCCATTTGTATGGATCTCCACGTATCCAATGTAAAGTGACTGTAGAGTCTGTAAATGCTATAACTTCCACCTCAGTCATGTGCAATGATTCCTTAACCCTTTGCAATAATTTAGTGAGAAGAACAGCACCACAAAGTTCCAGTCTTGGAATTATTAATTTTTTGATAGGAGATATTCTTGTTTTTGAGCATATTAAACTTACAAAGTGCTCACCTGAGCTGCTGGTTGAACGTAGATATACTGCTGCACTGTAGGCACTTTCTGAGGCATCAGCAAATCCAATTAATATGTTCTTGATTGAATCCTTTAGCCGAACCTTTCGTGGAATCTTGAATTTGTTCACTCCAAGCAGATCTTGCTGAAAACATTGCCAATTATTTATAATATAATTAGGAGGAGCTTCATCCCAAGCCAATTTATCCTTCCAAAGTTGTTGCATTATCAATTTTGCCTTCAAAATTATTGGAGACAGTAAGCCTAATGAATCATATACTTTACATATATGTGACAAAATATTTCTTTTTGTGCAGATATCAGAATTTGAAATTTCATTTACCCGGTATGTAAATGAATCGGATTTTGAATTCCAATACAAGCCTAAAACTTTACAACTTTGGTCCTCATCCAACAACAATGATTTTTCTATATTACCCTCTTCCAGGGGTATGCAATTTTTATCAACATTTATGTTTGACTGCCATTTCCTCAATGTCAGTCCAGCTGTACTAAATATATAATTTAAATGTTCCCTTAACTCAATAAAGGAATCCAAATGATCTGTTCCTGTTAATAAATCATCCACAAACATGTCTTGCTCTATGGCCTTTGCTGCTAAAGGATATTTTTCATAAAAATGTTTACTTAACTCAATGATACATCTGTTTGCTAAGTATGGAGACGAACGCATTCCGTAGCTTACTGTTTGTAGCTTATAGTGCTCGATCGGTGAGTCTGGCGAATCTCTCCACACTATGCGTTGGTAATCTTGTTCACCTTCGTCCATGAGAATCTGTCTGTACATTTTCTCCAAGTCAGCTGTGTAGACGAATTGATGAACCCTGAAATTTACAATGATACTAAATATGTCTCTTTGAACTACAGGTCCAGTCAATTGAAAATCATTAATTGATCGACCATTGCTCATTTTGGCTGAGCCATCAAACACCACACGTATACGATCCTGCTTGAACACTGCGTGATGTGGTATATAACAAACTTCTGAATCTGTTTCTTCACATAAAACCATATGTCCTAATTCCTTATACTCTTGCATAAACTGTTTATACATAGTATGCAAATTAGAATCTTTAGAGAATCTTTTCTCCATATAATATAACCTTTGCTTGGCTATATCCAATGTTTTACCAATAGAGGGCCTTTCCCTCCACGGAAACTTAACTATAAATCTACCAGAACTACTCCTTGTAGTCGTGGCCCTAAAATGAATTTCACATGGGTCATCCTTGTGATCAACATGTGATACTACCTCTTCGGTAGCCCAAAATTTTTCTAAGTCTGAATGTAACTTATTACTATCATACACATTAATATGACAATTTAAGACCTGACCTGAATGATCCTGTTGAGGTTGCTGCAACCTTCCACTCAAGATCCATCCCAGCAGCGTCTTCTGCAACAATGGTTTATCCGGTCCAAGTGACATCTGCTCGTTTCGAATTATTTCCCAGTAAATTCCCGCTCCTAGTAACATTTCCACTGGTGATGACTGGTCGAAATGTGGATCAGCTAGTTCCAATCCTTGAGGTATCGGTAATAATGTGCGGTCTATTGAGAATTGTGGTAAATTCTGTGTGATTTGTTTTAAAACCAAACAAGTTATTTTTTGCTTGTAACATGCATTATTGAGTGAAACAATTGTCAAATTTGTCGCTTCATTTACCTGTACCAATTTATTACTTACACCAGATACTGGAGCATTTACACTAAATCGAGAGAATTTGTATTTTTTACATACCTGATCAAGCACAAAATTTGTCTGGCTCCCGTTGTCAATAATGGCTCGTATCCGTTTTACAGAACCATCCTTGTCCAATACTCCCACCATGGCCGTAGATAGAAGTATTTGTGTTTGCGAACTTAAAGAAGCATGTGATGAAATTACCTGTGATTTCTGCTTTATAATTTCACCTGCCTCCTCCTTATTTGTATCCTTGTGGATTAAAGTATGATGTTGACCCTTACAGTGTTGGCACACCACCCTATTTGTGCAATTTTTCATAAAATGCCTGCCCCTTAAACATTTCCCACAAAGACCTAACCTTTTAACTGTGTTCCATCTCTCTGAAACATTCTGCTCTATGAATTTCCTACAATTCACCAATGTATGATTTAATTTATCACACAATACACACCTATCCACCTTGTTTGTGTTTAAATATGTTTGTGAGACCCCATGATTAGTATTTTTGTTACCTATACTACGCCTTGTTGCTATCTCTAAAATACGAGACCTTTGATCCAAAAACGAAAGCAATTCATCCAGAGTTGGTACTTCTGCCTTGACAGGGGTTGATTCCCACATACTTCTAGTTTGTGAGTCTAACTTAGAACATATAAGGTACGAAACCAATAAATCACAACTGGAAAAATCATAACCTAAACTTTTTAGAGCTCTCAGATGTAGCTGAGCCTCATCCGTTAGTTTTCTCAATTTAACATGGTTTTCAAATTTAACTACAGGTAAATTAAAAAGGGAATGAACATGTTGGTCTATTATTATTCTCTTATTGTGATATCTTTTTTCTAACATGTCCCACGCAACTGTAAAATTCTTATCGCTCACTTCAAGTGAGGAAATTAATTTTAATGCTTCGCCCTTTAAAGAATTAATTAAATAGTGAAATTTTTGAATATTATTTAATTGTGTATTCTTAATAATTAATGATGAAAAGCTATCCCTAAACTGAAGCCATTCCGCGATCTCTCCGCCAAAACTTGGCACGGATATCGCGGCCAGCCTCAATTCAGAGGCAATCTTAGGGCATTCATTTAATATTAGTTCTTTAGCTGATGCCAATGATTTAAAATACTCATTTTCTATTGTTTCTCTATCTTGACACTCTTTTTCATCAATTATTTCTAAAAGTTCCTGTATTTCGTTGTAATTTTCGAAAACCGATTGAATGTTTTCTAATCTGGCTTGTACTTCAAATTTATTAACATTTTCAATTTTTATAAAATTGAAAAATCTAGTTAATTTCCCCTTAATAGTGCCCCGTTTTTGAATTAATTGTTTTAAATTCTCAGCCATTGCAACAATTCTACGCAACAATGCGCCCGCGCTCTTTTCTACCCACCGCGTGAATTTAGAAAGAAATAATTATCACTGAATTTAAAAAATAATTTAAAATTACACTGCACTGGTACAAGTAGAAAATGAATTTGGATAATTTTGAAAAAAGGAAGAATGTCTCTCACCTGAATAATAGTCCCTGGTTATCGGCGCCAAAAAATGGTGGTGTTCGTAAATGAGAGACTCCGTGTTGTTTTGAAGATGTTTATTTCACGAGGTGATGCAGCAAAAAGAGAGCGAGAACGCTTGGGTGAAAACCGACCTGCGTAGTTAAATATATGCATCTCTGTCTATTCACAGCGGTGCATACTGGCATCCTTGTCTCGCCTATTGAGTCAATACAGCCGCGCTTGTCAAACCAGTGTTGACAGCCAACAAAAATTTATCCACTTAATACAAAAAAAAAAGTTGCATACTTTTATTTGCACTTGTTTATTTTACTGCTTGTATTCTGTAAAATTTTGCTAGATTCTATGTTTGGCACATTGACCATTTTTGTCTTATTTGATTTTATAATATTGTTGTTGTTGCATCAACTGATTTGTTTTTTTTTTTAACGATTTAAGACACATGGTGCAGTGTTGTATTAGTTTTAAAGGCTATTGCCGTTTATAATTGTAATAAATAAACAAATATTTAATTTGTTTTTCAGGTTTTTTTTTTTTAATGAATCTGTTGCTCACTCAGAGTGAACATAAAGAGACTCTCTTCACTGTTTCACAGTAAGCTACGTAAAGCTTGTGCCATGAAAGAGGAAGATGGTCGGCACCTGGGATCGAGCCCACGACATCCGCAAGAAATAGTACGAAAGCCGGCATCGTAACCGCTAGACTACCAACCACTTCATTCTTATTATTTTTTATTAATTTATCTATTTACCAAAATTGTGGGCGGTTTACGACGATATACGAAATTGTGCAGGAAAATTAATAAAAATGTAAATCATTTTGTTTCTATTATTTAATTTGAATACCATGTTCCAAAAATAATGCACATTCATTTCTTTAACTATTTACCCCACATTGAGGAAGGTGTCACCATAATAGTTGTTCAAAATATTAATATTGTAATATTCTTTAAACAAGAAGTATCAAAGTAAGTACCTGCATTATTATACACATAATAAAATCTAACGTGTGGTTACTCTAGGATATTATTATCTCACTGAGTAAATTTGCTTTTATCCCCTGTCAAGTAAACACGATATTAGTGTGCTTTATAGGGTGACCACATTATCACCTTATATTAAATAAAGGAGCGATAAATGTCTCTATTAATGGAAACTTTGAGTTTAATTGTTAATTTAAAACGAGTGCGGTTCCTATTAGGGGTTCCTATTTATTCACTGGAACACATTACGTTTATTTAATAGATTTTGATACCTACTATTATGGCTTTTAAGCAAGAAAAATCTGGGGTCGAAAATCATTCTTTGTAATTCATTATTATTTTCCATTGTTTTCCGGTAGGATAATGTTTATGTTGCGCATATAAATAATTAGGCGACCCAACTTAAACTTCACTTAAAAAAATGGTGTGATTTTAATACGTCTTTTACCTACCTAGCTGGTCGTTTGGCTGTTCTCCGTTGGCAAGATGCATCTCGATGGCTTTCAGGAGGCAAAAAAGCTCTCCACTGCAATATCAACAATATCCTGATAAAAAAACTTTTCTTACACAAGATATACCTAATAAGAAGCAACAAGAATGGCATTGCGATAAAGTGTAGCAAAAAACCAAATCACATTTCCATATTGCATAAACCTACAAAATCTACTTAAAAGTAAAAATGCATATAAAATGATAAATTAAATATTAAAAGACCAGTGATATCAGTGGACAGCTTTCGTTCGTACAGCGCAGATACTGAAGGTCGTAGGTTTGAGTACCCACAACACAGGCTTTGCTTTATGTGAAAGATATACGACCGAAAGAAAGTGATTCGAAAGTGTATACGACTGTACACTTTCTCGTTTCAGTGAAACGAAAGTCTCCTAGATGGTGTGATTTATCAATAGCTGATTTCCTTGGGTTTTTCAGAGTCAGAGGTCTCTCTCTACCAACAATTCCACAAACACGTGTGCATCGAGAAGGAAAACCAACGCTCAATTAACAAAATTCCGCCACATTATTGCAAAATTTTACGGAAAATGTTGAAAAAGAGTGCGTATTTACCAGCAAAGCAGGGAGGATATTTTCCTTATGTGTCATTTCATAATATAACAATAACCTGTGTGCTTTGAGATTCAGGAAAAAAATGCAATTTAGAGAAACAAAACTCTGTTTTTTATATGATTTAAATTTTACATTAATTCTAAAGGTTACGCTATATTATTATATTAGGTACTTGTGTTAAAAGAAATTGAACAAAGAATTGGGTCCTTGCCCCTTAATAATCCTCTATATTTAAAAAATAGAGAACCAATTTCCGTTGTCATCGTGTCACACCTAAATGGATGGACCGATTTCGCTATTCTTTTTTTGTCGTGTTGGCTTTTATCAGGATAAGCTTCTTATGAAAGAAAACGTTTAGAAAGTTGCGTCAATAATTAATTAGAAAATCAAAGAAAACTCAAGGTAGGTAACCTTCTTAGTATTTTAACAATACTTTTATTAACAATACTTAATTTTTATTCCAAATTTGAAAATTGAAATCAAATTGAAGTTTGACAGGAACTGTCAGTTGTTTGATAGTTTGTGTTATTGACAGAATGTCGATGGAAAATATATGGTTTGAAACAGATGCATCGATCTAAATTACATTGCGTCGTCTGTTCAGTGAAAGCTCTTATGTGTAGCAAAACAAATTTTACAGGAGAAGGTAAAAACTGTTTAAAAGGCCAATGCGAACATTTTGGCATACAAATCTCATATTCGAAAAAATTGACACATAAGAGGTTTCACTGAACAGACGACGATTGGTTAAAAGGTAATAAGCTTATCATTATACAAATTCGAATACAATATTCATGGTTAGGAACACAGGATACTCTAAGGTCATTCTTTACACTCAACAAAGTTCATCATCCAGTAAAGTGGCGCATAGTATGGAAATGAATGGGCACATATAGAGTGGTACATAATATGCGCCACTTCTTATAAGCATTGGTGATAAACCAGAATTCACATCTATCCAAGACACATTCCAAGTAGACAGGATAGTCACATATGATGTACTTGTACATTATACTACCTACTTGCACTAGGTTAGTAGACTGTTAGTAGAGGGAATCACTACATACCTAGATGAAACAGTTAGATTGTCACGAACTAAGCAGTAGTTACTTGGGCTGCTTTTCACCTACAAATTTCAATTAGTCATTTGATAATGTACCCTTTTAGCCACGCCTTGACACGCGCCAATAGTATTTGATTTCATCTAATTGCTTTTAAATACCCCCGGCTCTACATAAATTATTCTGTGTCGCGTATAATTTCTGAGCCCTTCTAAGCCTATACGGATATCTATGTTATAACAATGAAATATAGAGTAGGTAACAATACTAAAGCATTATTCTATTATTATTTTCATGCATTACCATTGTCAATATCGGGAAACGTCAAGTCAAGTCAAATACTAGGCTACCTAACCAAACAAAACTTATAGGCTATCGTTAGTAAATTGTCTCCCTTTCGTCCTTCAAGATTATCATTTGTGGTTTACTGTTATCAGCTAGCAATACCTATCATTTCATGGTATGAGAGCATGCCTTTATAGCTACCTTGTAAAGGTAATCCAGGGTGACGTCTACAGATTTGGCACGCTAAATATTGCTCTTTCGCTAGTAAACAGCTGATCGTAACCTATACCTACAAGTTTACCTTTGTCGTGCAATTTTCTAATGTGTACAATCCCTTTAAGACCCTACTCAGGGGCATCTGAAGGGATCAAGCAGGCTCTTCACTTTGATTTCTTTCCACATTACATGTTTCTTTCAGCTCAGCTTCGAAGGGGCGGAACACGGTGTTAGAGGATCTTTCTCGTCTTCAGGACCCTGATTGGAAGAACAGCGCTCTTCTCGCCAACTGTGAGTGATGAGCCCGCACCGGATGCGCCGGCGTATAGTGTCGTTTGTGATGAGATGGTACCATCTATTTATACACCTTTCATTATTTTTTTTTTGTGTTATAACCTCGATATGTAAATAGAGATATTAGCTGTTATTATTTAGTTCCCTTTAAGATTTAATTAATAAATTTTTATTCATTATTAAGTAATTGAAAAATTTAATACATTGTATTTTGTTCATACACAAATGTTTGACGGAAAAAAGTATGATTGCATACAATAATAATGCAATAACAATAATTACATACAAATCATCTTTAATAAGTAGTTGAAATATTACAATTTTTTGTTGAACATAATATAGCTCTAATAATTTATTTATTTATTTATTTATTTATTTATTGTAAAGACACCAACAGAGCATTGATAACACATACAAAGATAAACATAATATTATAAAACACATGCACCCCCCAATGCTCCAATAATATAGCTCTCTCGTGTTAATTTGTTGAAATGGCTGACTTGTCACAGAAAAAAAAAGAAAACCGTAATGAATGTAGTTGTGGAATTAATTTTCACGCGTCGTCTCCAATTAACGGTGATAAAAATATTACAGTAAGCTGTCGGTTAAGAAATAATTTTGTGTAAGCGTTAGTTCTAGGGTGATAACACAATTTAGCCGAGCGCTCAGACAACCGAGCCAAGATTAAGACATAAAAACGTAATACCGTCCAATTACCTCGTGGAGGGGGGAAAGAGATGGATTCCGAAACTAATTATATCAGAAGCGGGAATTGTGGAATGGCTGTTTACACGTTGGAGAACTTTAAAAGCCAGACATAAAACTAATTTGCACAATCCCCAGTCGGACACCCGCAGTTTAAACTAAACCTCTTTGGATGATGGCTTTACATAATATTTACAAAATTTTAATTTGTCCTGTTAGTAAAATTTTATTTTCATTCACCCCAAACTAAGCACTTTTCACGAACGAGTTTTTGGTATAAGTATGATAAAATACAAACTTAAGCCCTGCTTTCCTCAAAGCATGAACGCTTAGATAAAACTCTTACTTGAAAAAGTCAGTTCATAATAAAGTCGTTGCAAAATTTTCAATGTGTAAGCCAAGGGTAGAGGGTGTTTTGGTGTTATAAAATGGTTTCAGACCAAATCGAGAAAAATGCTCATTCAATATTAGATTCTACCTTTTACCTCTTGTGTGAACACAGATAGATAATTTTTTCGTCGATAATTATTTACGATCTTCTATGGAAGTGGTTGGAAGACCAGTAGGTAGGCCTAGACAAATTGCATTTGACGATCGACTACAAACGAATTATTCGACAATGTAGAGTAGGAAGAAAATGAACTGTCCACTTTTTGTATTTTTTTTTTAAAGTGTCATTACCTACTTACATTAGGGTTCTTATTAAGAACGTTCCAAATGATTTAGAATTAAGTTCACTCGAACTAAAATTCGTATTCGGAATTATGCCGTGTTCTAAAAACCAATATTAGTTCACCATAAATATTTTTTTTGAATTATAATTGTCTATGGATCGAGCATGCGCCTTATTGGTTGATGCTGACAAGCGGACAGCCAATCGGAAAAGACAAATTCAAACGAGCTCCATGTTCCAAGTAACGTGGTCGCCGGAAACTGCCGAACCAACCCGAAGTGTAACGAAGACGATTGTATGATTGCATTGGTGTTCAATGATAATAATTTTTGATGCTATTATCTGTGTTACTTATAATAAATTCGGGGGAAATGCTTAATATTTTTAATAAAAATAATCTTGTTTTATAATTATTTGGTTAAAAAAAACGTTTATCATAAAAATATCATCAGATATCTTTTTAGACGCATACAATTAGGTGTGAACTAAGATTAGGAACGTTTTGACAGATAAACGCACTTAAATTGACTTAAATACGAAATCCGAATACCAAAATGAACTAATTTCAAACTAATGTCTAATTGGGAACAAAATAGGAACGTTCTAAAATTTCTCGAATACCAATCCGGTTAACTAAAAAAGGAACGTTCTTATTTTAGTCTAGTGCTCACTTAATTTGAATTGGAATAGGGGGTATTGTTTGGTCTAAATAATTATTTATACTTATTATGTTCCACTGGACGGTAAATTTATTCGCACTATACCTACATAGGCAAAATCTTAGTTTGTAGTCGAACGCCAATTTGAATTTGTCTACGGGTACAGTGGTATCAGTTGACGACTTTCGTACGCACAGCGTATTGGAGGTCGTGGGTTCGAGTCCCGGTGCCGACCAATTCCGCTTTGCTTTATGTGAAAGATGTCGAAAGTGTTCACTTTGGGTGAGACCAGATTCATTTAAATAAAAATGTTCTAAGAACGCTCAATTTAACAGAAACAGCGCAAAACTGATCAATACCTCTACAGCATAATATGCCGCAAAACTGTAGTCCTTGCCGTTACCTTTACTTGGTATAGTGCACTGGGTTCCTATCTAGCGGTCCTTCGTCTGACAAGATGGCAGTCTTGTCAAAATGTATGACAACGTGTTTTGTTACTACGGTAACAACATTGACAATGTTCTAAACTGACATATCCACCGCTCTTTATAGTAGCACCGTTTTGGTAGGAAAACAGACCATAGGCTCTTAAAACAAGCGTCCGTTTTCATTTATAGATAAAAATACGGAATGCTCTTTTATTGATCTTTGTTTCTTAAGTCTAATCCTATCATTACAAACATTACGTAATTAGAAGAAAACAGTTATTTTTGTGTTGGATTTTGAAATATGATTATCCAATAAAATATCGAAATACATAGAGATCTTACCACCGATTTTAGCCATTTCATACATGCATGTAGGCTTACGAGAAGTTTGAAGGCTGTGCTTACGATGAAGTGTATGAAGGGTAAATAAAAATTTAATAAAATTTATGATATTATGAATAGGCGGAAATGAAAAATTTTCTCTGTTTGTCTAAAACAATGTAAACAGAAATATAAAATAAACATGTTGTATGAATGAAAATATTTCTATTACCTATCTTTTATCATGCTTTTTTTTAACAAGATTATCTTCATATTATACAAGAGGGCAAAAAAGA
Source organism: Mystacides longicornis (assembly GCA_963576905.1). Lineage (NCBI taxonomy): Eukaryota > Metazoa > Arthropoda > Insecta > Trichoptera > Leptoceridae > Mystacides > Mystacides longicornis. Next base: position 27,090,770 of record OY756426.1, on the reverse strand, counting down.
TCAACGCATTCATCTGGAACAATTTTAAGGTGAAAACAATTTAAAAAATCTTATGTTGTCGGACTTGTTGGTACAGCAGATTAGCGGAATAGAAAGGAACTGTGGAATTTATCAGTGATTAACCATATTTTTGATCTAGTGTTACCATCGAATTTTCAAAGCGATAGGTAGTATAATATTTATTTATACATAATTATAACTTCTCTGTCCAGTTAGGATGTAACCATAGTCTTCTTTTACGGTTGGATGGATTGAAAAAATAATGTGTTTAGGGTTATTCAAGGATGGTTAATAATCACAGCTTGGTCTTGAAGCTAGAAGATCCTTTAAAAATTAGATTGTAGTTTTATTTTATTTTATAAGAGATAAAACTAAGTGACTACATGATGTTAAAAATAAATTAACTATAAAAATATCTAATGTTAATGATAAAATAAATTATGTTTTTATGTCGTCAAAAAAGGTTTGGAATTAAAAGAGTATCAATTTACTCACAACAAATATTTTTTTAAATAATATAATGAATTTCAGGCAGGTTATAATAAAATAACAATTCCGTATAAAATTTAAACTTCAAACAGATTCATCAAAGTAATAATTAAATAGATAGGTACATACATAACATAACACTTTTTTTTAATTATTATGTAGCTAACTTCACGTGTCTGTAAATAAAAATAAATAATAATAATAAAATATTCAACCAGCAAGCCGCTTTGGGATTTGACGAACATTGAATTTCAAAATGTAGGTAACTTTTTTTAATTAATTAATTAATTTGGCGATATTAATTATATTAACGCCACTCCCCATTAGAGCCTAAATGCCCAACACCCTTACATATCAACACAAAGGGTGGTTCAGCTCATTTAATTAAATTTACAACTAAAAAGGGGGATGATCGCAGTTGGAGTAGTGTCCATAATATAACAAAGAATTACACATTATTGTTAACCAATGTTTATTTTAAAATTAAATCAGTCACTGTTCGGAAAAATATTGCACGAAGATAGGTAACTGATTCTTGAAGATACGATGGAAGAAGAATGGGGGTTGAATGCAGATGTCCTGGATGTGTTAGAATCCAAAAAAGATCCAAAGAATCCAAAAGTGAATGATCTTTTAAAAACAGCACAAGAACGTAAGGTCTTATCAAAATAGAATATCTCAAAAATTTAGGTGGTCAGGAGCCTTACTCTGCATTACATCGCAATTCCGATCCAATTACAAAATTTATGACGCTTAGCTTTTGGTTTTTAAGCATAAAAATAAATTCACGTAGGTCTATTAATGTTGAATCTAATATTGAGTAATATACCTGCTTTTCAAAAAAAAAAACATACCTAGATAATAATTATTAACGAATTACTTATACAAGTATTTTTAGTATTAGACTCGTTTTTTTCTATTCTAATACAATGAATAAATACGACCAAGCACCTTCGGCCCAAACAATCGAAGAAGTATTTTTAGTATAAAAGTAAGGCACTTAATTTGCAAGAGTAACTCCCATGAGCAGACTCACAAAAAGTGGATGAAAATCTACTTACTGTCGGCATATTACTTAATATTAAAGTCACTTTAGACACGGTGAAAATCACAGAACTTTTTAAACGAAAAATCATGAACGTAGAGTTAGAAGCATAAACTGAGTAATACGCCCCTAAAATGAAAGTTTTTGATAAATTTAAAGGAACAAAATACAGTTTATTTCTAAATAACGAAGTTATAAACTAAAATTAAAGTTCTTTTTAATTATTATTCTTGTTGTAACTTTTTTTACAGATTCTTAAGTCATGAACGATCATATACATATTAAAAATTTTATTTCCGAATTACATAAAACGTATTGAGTGATTTTGTTAAAGAAAATTACATTATTTACTTAAGTTTCTACTTTAATATGGCTGGAAACACAATTATACTCCTTTGTAATCTTATATTGTGCATTCGGTTTTGAACTTTTCAGTACAAAGACAAGGTAGGTACACATCTTTGACATAAATATGACGAAAAAAATGAGAAATCTTATCGACTCTACAATCTATATTGTATAATATTATCTATATTTTTATACCATATAAAACATAATACAAATCAACCGTTTTGCCAAAATAAAAATAATGTCAAAAATGAATCTCCCTCAATGTGAACATAAAATCAAGCAAAGTTTGTATTCTAAAAGAAGATGATCATAATATTATTAATAATAGTAGACACATGATAAGAAAGTACAGGTTTGTTAGACACTCAATCTTCTCAATCACATTAATTTGTGCCCACAATCTAGCCAGAAAATGGATAGTGAGTTGAAATGACTTACCAGTAACTGCGGTTGCATCCTGGCTGTTAGTGGCGAGGTCACAACGACTATGGTGCGCAGTCTTTGCTCACCATACTGATTGCGGGCAACGCACAGCCAAGCTCCAGAATCCTCGTGAGTGATTCCTTTGATGTAGAGGATATCGTTGGATATGATGGTGTGCATAGTGGCTATCACTGGATACATTTGGATGCCGGCTTCTCTGTACCATCTGAAAGAATAAAAAACACACTTACCTACAAGAAAAATCTGCATCTGAGAGCCGTATCAAAAGACCAGCCCATTGAAAAGAAAAAAAAAACGTTTTAGTAACTCAAAATGAGTCTTTTTTATCTTTGTCAAATATAAAAAAAATCTTTAAAACTTTTAGACCCAGCGATGGTTATTCATAACTTGAGAAAATATTGTACATACCTGTTTAAAAAAATATCAATACATAAGTTACAAAGCAATTTTCACACATGGGATATATGAAATAAGTTCTGTAATTAAACACGTGAGAAATAAAACATAAATGAATCAGAAAAAATAACAGCTAATGACTCTAACAATTCATTACTAATGTTCGATTTTTAAATGGAACAAACCACTACGGGCTTACGACCGTCTTCTACTGTTATTTTGAAGGCTGGCTTAGTGTGATCAATTTACGTTAACAACGTTCGCCATTAGTTGGTAATGTTTGTATCCGAAACTCCTAATCATGAGAATTCTCAACATGTTCAACATGTCGAAAAATCTCATGTATGCAACAAGTAGAAATTTAATAATGAAATGATTCATGTATTTTTTGTCTTTCTTTTCTTCGATTGACTGGATGAATTCTTATATAAATAAGTAACTTAATTTATTTTTTACTTTCATTGCACAGTATAAATAAGAAAATTGCTTTAGTAGGTACATTCTTCTCCTTTATAATGTGTACAGCATTTATTTATAGGTAGGTACCTATGTATGTTCTTTTAATGCGCGTTATATATTTTTTTATAAACATCGGATGTTTACGTAATTGGTTCAGGAGAATTTCATATTTTTTCGATCGTTTGAAGTCCGTGTTTGTATAGCGAATTACTGCATGTTTTCCCTTTTTTCGTACGGGGAGAAAAGTATTAACGAAATTGTACCGAGCTGTTCAATTCTAGTCTTTCATCTGTATCATCCAATAAACGAATAAAATAATATACACAACCACAGGAAGAACAATTTATCCATATCTACCTCTTTAACTCCAGAAATATAGAAAAACAACTTTTCAATATTTCTGTCCTTTGCAATTTTTTCACATATTTTTTTTTATGTGAGGGCTTTTCAGCTTGATTTTTTAAGGATGCAATTTATTAACCCTTATATAAAATACTTATCTGAAGGTCATCGGAGCCAAAAATATTGCTTTTAGTAACTATGCGAGTTCACAATCGCAGAATGATATTGTGGGGATATTTCCAGAGAACAATAATTTCAAAGGGCAAGGGTAGAAGGTACTTACGTATATGTTGGTGATGGGTGAGCCGAAGCTGAACACAAGATATGTATGTCCCGGCCGATCTCAGTGACAATCTCTGATGCAGGAGACAGGAGCCTTGGGGCCATGCCAGATGGAGAATCTGTAAATTTGAAAAAAATCCAGACTATCATAAAAATCATGATTTGCTGGCATTGGGCTGACATCTGCAGTTTAGAAAGTAACAGTCTAGAGTCTCAAGATTGGATGTCAATATAGATTTATTCGCCTAAAAAATACGATATCGGCATTACAACAGCTATGTTAGCTATCTGTTTATCCAATAATAATAATAATCCAAATGTTCGCGATGTTTTTGTCATAGGATAAATCTGAGATTAAAAAGTTAGGGATCCAGAACAGATCCCTGGGGAAGCCCGTTATGCAGTTTCTTAAATCCATTTTATTAAAAATGCAGGAACGGTTGTCAATGGTATGTGTTTTTTATATGATATGCACAGAATTCGATCAAATCAGGTTTTCATTATTACGTATTCATATCATTATAAACAGTTTCTTCCTCTCGCATAAAACTCAGAAAGTTTGTGTAGAGAGAGGTTGTGCCATGGTATTTGTGGAGATGTAATGAAAATAAACAAAGAACACAACAAAAACATAGACGAGGACAACAATTTAAAACAATTACATTCGCTATAGGTACGTGTGCCTCCAACATACTTAACAAGAGGACCCGATCAGCACCCGTTTAAACAAAACACAAAAAAGAATAGCATCGATAACAAAAATGCATACACGTATTCCCTCATTCATTCATTATCATCAATTGAAAGTAAGATTTCTTACCGCTTAGCTTAGCTCGAATAGGTGGGCTTCTTTTTCTTTCTCCTGTAAGGTTATTTAGCGTCAGACAGCTAAAAGTTGTCTTAGTATCTTCCATCTGCATAGCTCGGATGACAAGGTCTCCTCTTGAAGTGACCATGTACCTGGATACTGAAACAATGAAGAGAAAACATACAACAATTTTTTTAACCTCGACAGAATATGCGCCGTCTATTACGGATACGTATTTAGGTTTATCGTTTCACCCAAAAAAATGGAGTTAAGACAATTCGCTCTCTGGTACAGAGTTATAACGCGATTCTCAAGATGGGTGACGGACAATTTAATGTAATTATTTAAAATTAAATATACCTTCTTACTTACAATAAATCAACGAAAGACACGTTTCTTGAAATTAAATAAATTCGTTCAATATAAATTATTATTAACAAAGCTTTTACTGCTCTTTATAAAATCAAACATCAATGACTGGATGACAACAAAAACTTCAAAGGTATTTTCATTACAAACTCAGAGAAAACGTTTTGCTGAGTATTTTATTGTTAAACCCACAGACATTGTTTTCTTGAGAATGTATGTAGGTATAGATAGATACGTATCCGTATCAAAACTTGGTTTTCAATCGAAATATTTGTCCCAATTGTTTACATAGTATAGTATCTTGATGAAAATATCACAATAATCAGACAAAATAACTTAGATGTTGATGAGATGCATACGACAAAATAACATGACTTTTGTCGCATTTTTCTTCTGCAGTTTCAATCCTGTGTAGTGGTTGATGGCAAGTTCGAACATATTTTCCTCCACTCTTCTCGGTTCTCTGCTGTTCTTTTTGGTTCGATCATATTTTCAAAATGTATTCCATGTTCTGATATGTCTGCTGCAAATACTCCTGGATTGGTGATTCTCTAACAATCGAACCTTCAACCATTCCCTCCAATATTGTATCTAGTAAATTTACTCCAACATGGTTTTCAATATTATTTTGTTCCTCCCCCGCTCCTCCCTCCTCCCGAAATCTTGCAAGAACATAAGTTCAACAATAAATGATATACCTACGTGTTGCCAGGTAAATAATTCCATTTGAGTAATCGATAACACGAATAACATTCCATTTGAGTAATCCATATTTAGTTGAGTAACATTTCTTCCTCTTGTTTATAGGCTGACTCTTGTCCACGCTCGTTAGTTTCCGCTTCCTGGGATCTTGATAGCCATCTGTCACTGATGACAATACTTTATGAGATTCTGTCATCTAACTCTAACCATAATCAACCTCACCTCGTCGGACGATATCATCTACACAATCGAATCATGTCATTTGTATTTTTTTATTTATAGAACATAAAGGTCTATCAGTATGTATACCTAATGTAATTTTGTCATGTTGCAGGTGTTATTTGGTCGGATGATAAAAATTGATAACTATGCATTATAGAATGAGAAAGTATGTAGGTTGTTGTCATTATAAGGCTCAGTTCCCAAGTGTCGAATGGAGAGATGCCATTTATCAATTTGAAGTAGGGGGCGTGACCTTTTACGTCACAAGATGTTTGAGTTACGACTTTTCATCATAATTTTTTTGACACATTGTTTATCCTGAACCAAAAATATTGACTATAGGTAAAATGTTATAAGTACCTTTATCGAGTTTGGCAGATTTCTTACCAAAGTAAACCTATCAGGTTGAAGTAGGTACTTTTTTACAAACTTCTGATAACCACATAACATCCACATTAGGATAGAAAAGGACGCCAATAGCTCTTATAGCCTTCTTCAAAACATAAATACCAAACCTTTGTTTTTCAACTTGGGATTAATCCTAGGTAGATCAAAAATTATGCGACCTTTTTTTTAAATATTTAGTGGAGATTAAAATAAATGTTCAAAGATAGTTCCAATTTTTCAAAACAATCCTTCTCAATCACTGTATAACAAATAAAACAAGTTAAATATATTAAAATACCATATTTCTGGTTAAATTACTTAATTATCGAACTAAAAAAGTATTTTTCGAGAATACCTTTTTCTATAATATAATCGCAGGTCAACTGCTTTGTGTCATATTAAACGAAATATTGTTTTAATAATCGGCTAAATTCGTCAGTAACTCAGAACCTACAGAAAGATTTTACTACATTTTTCCATACAAATGACAAAAAAAATCCAACTAATATTTTTGATACTTTTAATTTTTGTTGGTTAGTCGATGGCTATTATAAATTTTAATAACAGGTATCCGCAATAAAAACTATATCGAAGAAATCTCTAATATAAATGAAAGTCGGGTTAGTGCGAACACTTATAACTCGAGATCGGCTCAACAGATTCTTCCGATGTTTGATTTATTGGATTCTTCTCCGCTCCGGATAACAGAATAACTAAAAAAAAGTTGAATAAATCGATAAGAACTTATGTTAAATACAATATTAAATTAGTACGGAACGGGTTCGGCATCGGTGCCGCCACCGACATCTGTTGGGGGAAATAGGGAGATGTCTGGTAGATTGGTATATGTATTGGTAGAAAGATTCTATAGATAGAGCAATGTTTTCCTATTTTTCTACATATGGCGGATAATGATTGTAATTAAAAATATCGTTAAGACGTTTTTGATGGTAAGTACTTTTTCAAGCTTTTTTATAATTTGTTAACATCTATAATTACCTATAAAAGAAAGTCGGGTTAGTGCGAGATCGGCTGAACAGATTTTTATCGGGTTTAGTTTATTAAATTCTTCATCACTCCGGATAACAAAATAACAACTAAAATCGAAAATTGGATGGAAAATAGTACGATATAATATAATATTAAAGTTAGTATGGAACGGGGGAGTTTTGGTGCATTTGAAATAAAACTGATTCATAATTACCACATAACTTTTGATTTTTTTTTTTTTTTTTACAAAGAGTAGTCATGTATGTTAGCTATGTTATGTTACCCAGAAATGATTATTGACTTTATGGCGAGACGAAGTTCGATGGGTCAGCTAGTGTTAAATAATTGTTTAGAAGTTCCAACATACCACTGTTAGTTGTTGCGGGAGGAAATGTCAAATTGTTAATAGACCCTAACGTGGTAGTACCTAAGTAAAATTAGGAACCTTCAAAGAACGATAGGTATAACTTATTTAGAAGGTAATCAAACAGTATATAATGAGCCCTTTTTTGGTCTGATATTTTTGTCTTCGATTAAGTAAAATATAGGACGGTTGGAGGTTTTAACTCAGTCATTACCCCGCACCGTAATATTCTCTGACTCTCTGGGTCTCGTTAATTGCTTAAACACAAACTCAAAATCTTTCTTGAGTTCTCATGTTTTGGGTGACATAAAGAGTTCCTTGCACTTGGCGTTCGTGAGAAAGCTTACCGTGATGATCGTTTGGATACCCTCTCACATCGGAATAAGTGGTAATGAGAGGGCAGATACTCTTGCCAAAGATGCTTGTACGTGCGGAGTGTTGCCGCACTCATTTATTCTGCCTGTCACAGACTGCATGAACACCGTGGAACATTCTATTCGGGAGGAATGGAATGAAGTATTTAAGATTTCTGCGACTGGTGGTCATTACAGGGCAGTGCAGAGTGATATCCCGTATAGTCCATGGTTCCAAAATTGCAAAATTCCCAAGTTGAATGTCTCTCTAATAACACGACTACGATTGGGACACGTCGTCCTATCTTTCCATTTGGCTAGAATCGGTATAGTTGGTGACGCTACTTGCGAATGTGGGAGGGAGGAAGAAACAATAGACCACGTTTTCTTTAATTGCCCGCTCTTACCAAACCATGATTTTATCAAAGAAATTTCAAAGATCTGTCTCACTTTCCCTATCAAGATTCAATCCCTTTTGGCACTTAAAGATTTTAAAGTCAATCAAATTATAGTAAATCATCTTAAAAAGTACGATAAAAAAGTATAATGTGTGTATGTGTGCATTGTGAGAGAGGGTGCGAGGGTTATGTGTGTGTGTGCGTGTGTGAGGGTGTGTGTGTGAGGGTGTGTGCGTGCGTGTGCGTGTTTTTAAGATAACATAGACATAAAAAAAGGAAAAAAAAGAAAAAAAAAAAAAATTAAAAAAAAAAAATATATAGGTATGTGTATATAATTTTTGGGGGATTAGTTTTTTTACTGATGTATGTGGTCCTTCCCTATGACTAATTTGTTTAATTTGTATTTTTTTGTTGGTTTTTTACGAATTAGGGCATAAATCACCCAAGATCGGGTGCATTCCCGGAAAAAACAGAAGAAGAAGAAGTAAAATATAGGACAATACGGATATGCGAACAAAACATCTGAGGATAGTTTGTCCTACATACATAGGTACAAGGCGTACATACAATCTGACCTGTACGTTTTATCATACCTTGAGCTCTCCATCCGAGTAAATACACTTTCCTACATTCAATATGTATTATGTCGCAGAAACTCTCCTTGATATTTTATACCCTTTGCAGCACTCGGGAATATATTAAATAAAACAAGCGAAACTTTTGTGTCATTGGATTAGCTAAGAATGTGTCTACTTTTTGCAGTCACGGATTTGAAATATTAATATAGTTTCGAAGTAATCAAGAAGAAAATTTATCATAAGATAGGATAGGATAAAAATCAGTCTGAAAAATATCAAACCGTTGACGATCTAAGGCCCTGTTCTAATTCTAATTGATCGCGAGGCCGAGCGTCGAGCGATCATACAATGTTTTCAGTGCGAACGCTCCGTCCACGTTTGAGCATATTATTATGAAGATCGACGCGCGGACGTGCGATTGCTTTCCAATTAGGACACTATGAATGGATTTTTATTGTCTCTGTAAATAAATAAAAAATGTACAGTAAACAATGTAGAGTAAAGTGTAAATACAAAAATAAAAAAAAATACTAACTTTAAACTTTAATACAGTTGAAGGACAGAAATAGTAGGTAGCTAAGGTTTGTAAGAAAGAAAATATTTTTTAAGGAAAGATAATTTTGCCTGACAATGAAAATGTGAACGAAATCAAATTTATATAGGTCAGAAAAATAGACATAACTTACTCAAAATGAAGACCATAACAAATATTGAAACGAGGAAGAATTATGTAAGTCTGGAATTGAAAGTCGTAATAGAAACCAAAAAGTTTTACCGAATATGTAACAACTAATGATTCCAACAATTCATTACTGATGTTCAATTTTTAAATGGAACAAACCACTATACGGGCTTATGACCGTCTTCTACTGTTATTTCGAAGGCTGGCTTAGTGTGCTCACTTTACGTTAACAACGATCGGTGGTAATGTTTAAGTCTCCGAAACTCCTAATCATGAGAATTCTCGATATGTTCAACATGTCGAAAAATCTCATGTATACAACAAGTAGATATTTGATAATTAATGAGATAAAGAGGTAAAAGTATTAGGGTTAACCTATGAACTTTTAAGGTCATGTATCATGCGCCGATTATGTATAGATACGTATCGAGTCTTTCTGCCTAGAGGTCCAATCATTTAATGAGCGCAAAAAACGAATGTTGATAACGATTATTCACAATTGCAATATCTTTTACTTTTTATAATTAAAGAATATAATAAACTCATAAATTTGTAACGAGTTGTAAAGCTGGGAATACACATGCCTGTAGCAGTAGCAGGCACACTTGCATGCCAGCTCCTTGCACATGCCACCTACTATCATATTGTGTATACGCTAACTGGCATGCCTGTACCTGGCATGCCAGTAGATCGCACAGCATTTGATTTACTGGCATGGCACATTAGGGAGAGGACGCGGCGGGTATGCAGGAGGCTACGAAACCTGCACGTGTGAACTTCACGACAAGTACGTGCATGCCAGTAGCTGACAACTGACTTTCTTAACAATTCATCAATTTATTCTGGCAGCATTCTTAAATGGTTTCTGTAACCATCTATATCTTCTTGTCGCATTTCTGTAAGCAGACTATTACTTGCTCCAAAATCTTCCCTTCTGCTAATCCAATATTTCATCCAAATCCGTCTTCTTATACTTTTATTTTTTTCTTTCATTAAATTAGCCACACATTGTACTGCTAATTGCAACACGATGAAATTTAATTCACTTCGAATGTTTTCCATTGCAAAAATCTCAAGTGATTTGGGACATGTACTGTCTCGTGGCTAGCTTGTGTTTACAGGCATGCAAGGACGCAAATTGCATGCAAGTTTTACTTGCAAATGTATCCACATCGCGCCAGTAACTTCTACATGCCATTAACAGGCATGCAAGTTACTGTCCCATTTTACAGGCATGTGTATCGCCGCCTAAATTTCTAGTAGTATTGTTTGTCCCAATACAGTTGATTGTACAATTACTCACCGTCAGACAGTAAACAAACTGAGACAAAGATTATTGGAGTAGGAATGATTTATTGAATTATTTAATGGAAATTCCTAAGCAACACTGCTCAACTATAGTATATAAGAAGTACATTATTATCTAGACATCGTCTCCGACACATAAGCCGACATTCATCTAAAATTTACCGAGCAAAACTAGATAATAAATTGTCAATTTCCAGACCCGAAAGGACGAATTTCTTGAAGGGGTCTTTGAAGAGTAAATCACTCTCCATACCGAATGGAAACAATAAAATTTAATTTATAAACGAAAGGCTATAAATTCTAATGTAGCAGATCGAAAACAAGGTTTTATCCTTCTCATCTGTTCGCTTCCATCTCTTTAAGACCCTTTTCCTCTCAAATAATATACCTATCATAACGGCGAGTAATAATACCTAATAATAAGATTTATTATTATAACAACATTTGAAAACTATTCGCATTATTAAAACAATTATTATACTGTACAAATTTTCCATTCAATTGAAATTACTTTTCGTTGAAGGCCTTATTTGAGGATCGCTCCTAAATACTTTTGAAATAACACAACCCAAGATAATTTCTTAGTACCTATTCATATTTAACAAAGAAAGGTCGTGCATAATTATCTAGATCGGTGTTCAGAACTGGAAAAGATCAATTTCTTTGTGTATTATCTATACTAATATATAAAGAGGAAAGATTTGATTTTTTGTTTGTTTGTTTGTTTGCATCGAATAGGCTCCAAAACTACTGAACCGATTTGAAAATTCTTTCACTTTTGGGAAGCTACAATATCGGCGGTGAACATAGGCTATATTTAATTTCCAAAAAAAATTGGGTAACCTACGAAAACTTCAATAATGTAACCCAAGGTGTAAAAAAATTACCTAAAATATTCTTTTTATCGCGAACGTGAAAACTAATGATGATAGAATAAAACAATGTACTACAATTTTGTAGAAGACATCATTATTTACAAAAAGTATCGCGACAGCATATGTCTAACTATTATAGTTATGCCACAATAAGTGTTTTTTTTATTTAAAAAAAATCAATAAAATGTCACCTCTAGAAAAGGCTCTTTATTGGTATCTTGGTATTACTCCTTATTAAAATAAATTAGTTCATATTCAAGTCTGCTTCAATATGTTTGTATAAATTTTTGAATTATTCAATTCGGACATTCCATTCGAAAGTTATCACGAGTTTAAAAATGTGAGTATTGGGAAAAAAAGCATAGTCTCTTATCATCTCAACTTATCCGATGGTGAGTGCGTACGGGAGCGATGAGGGGACTGAGGGGAGCGGGGAGGGGACTGAGGGGAGTCATGTCAAGTTTAGTAGAAATACCGCGCAAAGTAGTCACGGTGGTAAAGTGACGTGACACGATACATTGCAATGCAATTAGGCATTCCAGATTAACATATATGCTATAAAATATTTTGAAAAAGTTAGGGATATGTATTAAAACTAAATTATTTTTAAGTATCTTTCTACCCGTGCGAACCTGGGGCGGACCTCTAGTTATTAATAATTTGGGTATTCTGGTTGAAAAATATTTTTTTGATAACATTAAAAATTATCATATTCAAAGTGAACACAAAAATATACCTTCAAGCAGTATTGCCAACTCAGATAATTAAAAAAAAAAACAAATGGATAATCTTAGTTTTTGTTAAAGATCCGGAAAAATGAAATTTGACCATAAAGCTCATTTCGAGAAATGGCAACCCAGAATTTTTTATTTCACTTAAATGGTAGATTTCTTACTGAAACCGGTAGAGAGGCAAAAACGGTAAAAGTACCAGAAGTTGTTAGATATGGCAACATTGCTGTCAAGTTGGAAGATGCTCAGCATCTGAGTTTAAACCTAAAACCTTTACCAGTAAAATATCGATATAAATTGAGAACATTGTATGATCGTATTTTCCTGGATCTTTTAACACAAACTAAGGGTGGTACGCTTGGCTATCAAATCGATTGTTGAAAAAGAATATTTCTGTTTTTAATACTATTTTAATAGGTAGGTACTTGTTTAATTAAATCTAGACATCTTACATAGGTATGTATTTCGTAGAATGGATGCATGTTAGGCTCTTGTCTTAACTGAAAAGTGATTGCGCGATCATGCGATGAGCGATCATACAATGTTCTCAATTTGAACGATCCGTCCGTATTTGATTATATTATGAAACTCAACGCGTGGACGCGCGAACGCTTTCCAGTTGGGAGACACGGTTACGCAGAAGAAACTCCTTTATAGGAAGAAAAGTATTGTGTATTTGGGTAACCCGATTCAATCTTAAGCGCTGAAAAGGATCTGCAATTCTAAGGCTGGCTGATCATGCACTCAAATCTTCACTGACAAGAATTTTATTTTATAGGTATTATTCATAGCGCATGCAGTCGCAGGAAGGCTGTCATGACATAATATTGGCAACGACTTAAGAAATTCGTACAACCACAATGGGCTTCACACAAATGAATAAGTTTTGTTTCCACCATTTCACCAGCTGCAGTAATATGATGTCATTGGGTTTCAAAACGTTTGTTTTACATGTGATTTCTATAGAGATTGGCATAGTAAAGTGACTATGTGAAATGAAAAAGGACCGGTTGATTAGAAAAAAATGCTTCATGTCTTTCATTCCTACTGACACCTTTGTGTTGTCTCATTACTATCAAATATTTGGTTGTTTTTCGATTATAATTTATTTCATAACACGATGACATGTGCCTATCTTTTTGAGTTTTAAATTCTCTCAAAGGAAGATTCTACCATTCAAGGCATTTTAACCCACGATTTTCATACCATTGCCAATACATAAATAATGTCAAGCGTTGATGATACGCGATTCTTATGATACTTACATAGGGAGATAATATTATTTATTTACATGTTAACTGTGTCACATGAACATACAAAAATATAGGTATATCTTTACATTGGTTCATATTTCACATCCCCCCTTTTTTTCGTCTCTGAACCTCATGTAAGTAGGTACTACTTATATCTATGTTATTTATTTGACAAGAATAATATTATTATCATGTCGTTAATTTGTAAGGGTAGATATAAAAATACCTTATCGAGATTCTATCTGTTTTATTATATAAAGGTACCTACTTACATCTAAATATCTTTATTGCGAAACATTTGAAAACAGGAAAAACAATGATTCCACGATAAATTAATATGTATTTTTCTGAATATATAATTAAAAAGTACCTACTTGCATTTAGTTACAAAAATTACAACTTTTGTTTTGACCCCTCTTTTATTTGATACAAAATGTCTCGATTAATTTCGTATCACCGACATTCTATGTGTACTTCATTTCCCGTAACTATCGGCCAAAACTTACAATCCTTTTTTGCGACATTTCTGACAGGCAGAAAGGTTTTGTACTTATGGAAAAAAATATTTTTTATTTTCCTACCAATTTTTCAGTATTTCTTCACCGATTGAAAATAACCCGAGCTAACAAGAATACATTTTCGAATCTAAAATAAGCCAAAGTGAGTTATTATTTTTCTAAATAATGATTTTACAAATTTACTCACAACAGTCACAACGTGCTATTTATATTTAAACTAGCTTTCCCGACAGACGTTGTCCTGTAGTCCTTACTATGAATTTGTAATTTATACAAAAATACGTTTAAAATAATATGTTGGAATGTTAAAAAAGTATTTCTGGAAGCTTAAAAAGAATTCTATCAAAAATCTGCGTACCAATGTTTTGAAACTCAATGGTTATCAAGTAAAAAGTAATTGTGTTGTTATGGATTTTTTTTACAGATGATGTTGTTGTCAGTAAATCTGTTCCACACTAACTTTAATATTATATTTTATATTATTTTCTATCCCTTTTTCGAAATTTTATTAGTTATTCTGTTATCCGGAGCGGAGCAGAATCCAATTAATCAAACATCGGAAGAATCTGTTTAGCCGATCTCCAGTTATAAGTGTTCGCACTGCCAAGACTTTTTTTTTATATTTTATAAGATTTAAGCTGTTGATGTTTGGTTTTTATTTTGTAATTTGTCACGTGACTTACGAATATTTTGTACCATATGAGTAATAACAAAATAATTATCAATTATTGTATTCTTACTGTCGATAAATAATCTAAATAACAAATACCTAATTTTCAAAGAAAAAGAATTGAGAAATCCAATTTGTCTGAAAATGAATAATTTCATCTGACACTAAAAACCACGGAGTGAAACAATAAAGTTGTTCCCATTTCTCTAAGGGATTTGTTTCTTTTAACGTAAGAATTTCCTGAAAGGCTGGCTGCATATTATTCCCATCCACAAACGTGCGTATAGGTCGTTCGATATTGTGCCATTTCATAGGTTTACTGCCGAATGTGAGCCGACATAATCATATATTTCCTCTTCTATTCCTTATTGGAGCCTACGCAGAAAAATATCAGTTTGTTTTTCTCATGTAAATGGCTTAGATTTATTTCTGTTATTTTCCTTCATATTGTTTCGATACAATAGACTTATCGCGTCGCCACCTACCTACTATGTGTGTTAAGACAAACCAAAGTTAACACAAATCTTCATGATGTCTGGGTCGCTACAGGGTCTCATAAAGAAACTACCGCCGGCCGTGACGCCCCAAATAGGGGATCTTCTTTGAAACTTTCTCTCAGAATAGAAATTGTCCCAGTTGGCTTTTTATATTCTGTACTCTATTAATATTCACATTCTAAGTTTTGATTTGAAAAGGTTGAAAAATGATGGGCGTCTTTATTTATATGGCGTGTATCAAATGCATGGTTTGCGATTGATAGCTGTTGTGTAAAGAGAGTAGGCCAGAACTGATATGACAAAATTCAATTGTGCGTAGATGCAGAAGCGAATTTTTTTTTATTTATAAAAAATAAGATGAACTAACGTCACGGATCGTGTAGATAGGTGGATTTGTGGCAAAAAAAAACAAGAAATCATAAAGTAAATACAGTGGATACCACGGACAAAACATAAAAGCTTTGAGATGAGTTGCTGTTGCTAGAAAGACATGGCTGCTATTGGCGAAGAACAGGGACGAATGAAAGAAGACCAAAGAGGTCTAAGTTTAGCATTTAATCAAATAGGACTGTTGATGAAGGTGAAGAAGACCATTAGAAGAGAGAAAATAAGGGAATGAATAGCCTTCGATCTTGAAAAATGGTAGTTATAAGGAGTCTAAGAGAAGCATTAAAGAATAATATGATCTCAACAACTATGTACTTTTCGTCTTAAATATCAAACAGTCTTTTATACTTGGTCAAGTTTTTTCTTAAAGGGTTTGAATCTCGCTAGAATTCTTAATTTTGAACTGAAGAAGTGCAACATTTAGTCCGAAAATGCCTAGCTTAAGACTTTCAACATCCTGTAGATGTAAGATGGGGGAAAACCAAATAGAAATCATCAACGGATGTGTATATAGTTTATAACGTTATATGTAGGTACATAACACAACGTTATAAACGTATACAACACGGCACAGCTGACCAATAGAGTCACACTCAATCACAAAAAGATTAATAGGTCCAGCGGGAAATGTGAGTAGGCAGCCGCTGTTTTTCCTTTACACATAAAATACCCACGATAATGTTTTCATTTTCTCTTATGTGCCATACTAAATTTTACATATTGCTCCGAAGAGTCGGAAAATAACAAGGAAACACAATAAAACCCACAAATAGAATAGGATGTTTTGCATCCAAGAAATATATAAACCGTACCTACACTAGGTTCGTTAGGATTATGGAATATTATTTAGCTAACAAAAAGGTTTCGGTATTCTTTTATATTTGCCAAAAAGCTACCTCTTTTATTTACTTTTTATATTTTTTTGTTTGTTAATTAAATGCTTCTTCTCTTTGAATGGATATTGAATATTTTCATCGTAAAGATTTTTCCTGAGACACCGAGTATCAACTCGCAGTTTTTTTATGGATCTTCCTGGTTAGTGATTTCTCATAAGTGCGATCTAATCCTGGAAAAGGTCCAAGTATCCATAAATATAAGTTTCCAAAATGTAGGTAGGTAGGTACAGAAAAAATTCAACAACTTAGAATCTGTTTGTGCCGCCACCCGTTCTTCCTGAGACGTCGACTTCCAGCTATCTCTTTGGGAATCTGCGTCTTTCCAGGGTTTTCTTGAAAGACGATGGGTGCAAGTTTGTCATCGGAAATTCTGTTTACATGTTCTTTCCAGTATCGTCTTCGTTATCGTCCCCACCTCATTATGTTTTTTTTATCTTAAACGTGCTCCGGATACCAACATTTTTTACGCAGTTGTGTAACGTGTTTCTGGTTTTAGATCAGTGAGGCTAGTACGAGTTTTGTCGAAAGTTAATTATTTCTCGTAAATAAACACACGTGTTTGAACGTCAAATGATCGAATCGTTCGATCATTTTTGTAAGGAAATTTTTCAAAACTCTTTCGATGATCGATATTCGACCACCGAAAACATAATAACTCGTATGAGTACTGTGAGTTTTCATTTCTGAAGTTCTTAGCTGAGAGATTTCGTTCTGAATGTCTCTACCTTGCCTCAATAATTGTATGAGTGGCTAATGGTCGAAGGTCGAACGCATGTTTTATAGATTTTTATCTGACTGAGGGTTTTTTTTATTCAGAAATGCTTTGAAAGGTGACCCTATAATTTTACATCGATGCATGGATTGAAAGTGAAATGATTTATTTGTAAATTTCAATTGAGCGAATTTTAAACAGCTGAAAAGAGTTGACGTTACATCAAAATTATTAATTCATCACCGAAGTCTTTATAGAGGGGAGAGGAAAAAATAATATTGCAAATGTAACGGAATATTATTATACCTTCACGGGTGGAACCGTGCGCTGTGTTAACTGAAATAAATGACTCGGCTGGGTACACCCTTCCCCCATTCCTCCAAAGAAAAACCCCCTTCCCTCTGTTCGTAATAATTATTCTTTATTAACTGCCTGAAAGTATATTACGTAGGAATACTTTATGTAGAAGCCAGTTTGCAGATCGATGGGTTGAATTTTTACGGTGATAAATCTTTGTGTTTTTTATTTCAAACATATTATTTAAATACTCAAATGACTAACATATGAAATACCTATTTACAATTTTAGATTTCTTTCCGTAGCAACAGTTGTATTTCGAATTATCGGTAGTTATTCATATCAAAGAAAGGAGAACATATATCGGCAAAGCTAGTCTAGTATATTATAATATATATTTATCATGTGATTATTATGAAAAACAAAAACACTTAAAATTTCATAAAAAATACAACCATACAACTTGTTTGCACTTAAATAAAATAATATTTTTCTTCTCGAACGTTGAAACAAGCCGAATTCCTATGCCATAAATGGAAACGTCGAGTATGAAGCTACATCTATGAGGTACATGGTCTTTTATGTTATAAAATTTTCCCATAGAGAATTAGCTACATCTTTTATTAACGGCGAGACTTTCACAAACAATATGTACAAACTCAAATGTTTACAACATATCAAATATTAACCGTCAAATATGTACTTTCATACAACTAAATAAAATATAACAGCATGCATGTCTGTTAAACGCTTTCTCAATACGAAATTACGTTACATGTATGTTTTTAAATCGTGGCACCCAACCTACATTTATTTCATATTTCTTCTATTTAAGGTTACAAAATATGAAAAGTCCATCTTATCCCAAACGAAGTTTGGTTTCCCTCAAAGGTCAGTTCGCCCCCTTGGCTAGCGTCTCTGCAAATTATTACCTACTAAGTATGCATGTTCGAATCGCATGGGATTTTTCGACATGTAGAAATTTATCATGATTGGAAGTTTCGGAGATTTGAGCATTATATACCACCTTACGGGAAATGTTGTTAGCGTAAAATGATCACATTAAGCCAGCCTTCGAAACAAAAGTAGAAGACGGTCGTCAGCCCATAGTGATTTGTTAATAATCATGTTCAAATCCTTCACGAATCTGGATTCTCTGAGTTAGAAAAAATATAAGCTTCTCGGCTGTTATTCTGCATCCTTTACTGGTGTTCCAATCCAACTAGGTAGGTACGTCAAAAAAATCCTCGTTTACTAACTTTTTAAAATGAAAGTTTGAACTCCACCTAATGAGATTTTTCCAGGTTTCTGAGAAGAATTTTTTTTTACATAAGGTGCATGTAGGGATTTGAGGAGATTTTCACCCAGCATATTCAGAAAAAAGACTGATTGATAAGGTGAGGAATGATGATATTAGTGAGGAATGTGGAGAACCTACATAAATAAATTGAGGTGGTTCGGGCATGTTGAAAGAACGGATGAAGAAATAACGACAAAAAGGATCTACAAATCTAAAAGAATGGATGCACGGAGCGTAGCAGACTGATATTGACGTGTGTCGATGATATTGGTGCCGTCCTTTCGTGAAAGAGGTTGGTCTGAATAGGAGTGAATGGAAATCCGCACTCTCTGCCTACTCTCTCCGAAATTATTAATTTTTACCCGCGATGGATAAAAAAACAAATTTTAGCGATTTTCAGAACTACTCTTAATCATCTTGATACACCCTATGCTAGTCAGGCTATATTATTTTGTTTTGTTACCTTTAGAGAAAGTACCTACTTCGTGAATTTGTCCTTTGGGAATAGATGTTCAGTTCTCGGTGCATTTGTTTATTCATAGCTCAGTTTATATACTAGTAGATCGTCGAAGCATAAAAGAGTTTATTGTTTTTTTGTTTATTTATTTATTGCACAGTCGTTAACGTTATAAAAACGCTAATTACATAAATGCATAGGTATAAGAAAGTGAAGTTATCAAGCTATAAAGCTGTGTAATCTAAACAATAATAGTAACACAGAGAAAAAGCAATATTAGCACTTAAAAATGAATCTGTGCACACTCAAAGTCACACCAATACACTTTTTGACTATTTCACAGTAAGCTACATACTTGATGTTTGTGATCGTGAAAGATGGTTGGTATCTGGCATCAAACCCACGATTTCCATCCAGAACAAAAGTCGGCGACGGAACTTAAGGATAGACGGTTCCACCGCATTTAAGCCAGAGAAGTGGGGGGGGGGGTTCCATTGTCGAGAGGAGGTGGACATTGTGGACATGCCTGGGACATGTTACAGGGATGCTGAATGACAGTTGGCCAATAAGAGCGCTGTTATTCCTACCATCAGAGTCCCGAAGACGAGAGACTCTCACACCGTGTTCCGTGCCTTTGACGCAGATCTGGGATTTGGGTGTGGCAGTAGAACGTGTGGTCTCGATTGAAATCAATTAATTAATTGATAAAATACATTTTAAACAGTTTTAAAGTTTTATTGGAACTGTTATTTGCAGTGTGTTATTCCCTTGTTCTTTTCTTTTTATTTTTTATTAGAATGAAGTCTATTTGCAACAGATCTAACCATATGAAAGAAGTAAAATAAGACATATAATACAGAAAAAAAAAATTGGGACATCAAAAACTAAAAAGAATAAGTACCTTCTATATAAATAAAATCGTATTAGCACGGTAAATACAAAAAAAGGATGGATTGTGTTATTTTGAACATTATGCGAACTTCATCTTAAATAATATTATTGAATATTTTCACAAACCCTTATCCTATCATAATAATATAATATGAAGGATGTGGAATGAAAGCGTGTTGATATCAAATATTCAAGATTTATCATGCATAAATATTTGGGGCGTTTTGTTTAGATTCTTATCTGTGTGTAGTGTGTAGATACACACTTACATAACTGTAACTTTTTAATACACACCAACTAGGTAAATGTGTTATTTTTAAGATTTTTAATGAAATATACGTACCTAACAATTGAGGTGGTTGGTAGACCAGCGGTTACGACGCCGGCTTTCGCACTGTTTCGTGCGGAGGTCGTGGGTTCGAATCCCGGCCGTGTCGACCAATTTCCGCTTTCACGGACAACCCTTTGGTTAGTGTGAAAGATGTCAAAAGTATATTTGTGTTCACTTCGAGTGATTCATAAAAAATAAAAAATAAGTATGAAGTTATGCCATAAAATATATGTATAATACATACATACATACCTACTCCCTTTATGGCCCCCGCACAACGCAAGGCAGCCCGGAGAAGACCAATCCACAGCAAACCCGACCCGCACGAAATCGACCCCCCAGCTCGATCAAAGCAATCAAACTCAAAAGCCGGCCCCACACAAATCAAGCTCGCCGCGGATCCCCCCCAAACCAACCACAATGCGGGAGGCCTAAGCCCCACTCAGGAGCATTGGGAGGCATTAAGAGCTCTCCATTGCGCTCGAAGGCGTCCGAGGCTCATTGTGCCTTTTCTGACCGGTTGAGGTTTAAGGACGTGAGGTGGTCAGCCTCACGGTCCCGATCTGATTTTTCAATTTCCTGCCTCTTACAAGATGCTTGAAAAACCAGCAAAAAGAGCAGAGGTGCTATTCTTAGCCGGCGACCCCACGGAATATGTATAATACCAACTGTTAATAAAAAATATTCGTCAGAAGGTAAGTCTTTATAAAAAGAATTATTGTTTTAATGCTATTAAACAAAATACAGTAGCATTTTTTAAAGTCAATGGTCCTGGAAAAATCTAGTAAATACGTGCTCCTTTTATGAGCGCGGCAACAAGAGCTCTCCTCCTCTACGCTCGATCTTGTGTAACATCAATGACCTTCTTCTATACCATGTCCAAATGCCGCAGATCTGCTTCTAAGCGGTGTAAGAGGATCGTTCTCGTCTTCGGGATCCTGTCGTCTTTCCGACCAACTGTCATTGGTAATCCTTGTCCACCCGTGTCACACCAATGTCCCACCCAAGTCCATATCTCCATAAATAGTAAAAGTGTTCGTCGCCGGCGCATACGGTGGTACCATCTTATACCCAAACTTTTCCATAAGCACTCCTAGTTTCATTCGTGGAGTTTGAAAGTTCCTTGGCTTTGATCAGTGATCAGTGCCAGAACTCACACCCACACAGAAAAATGGGCAACACACAAGTTAAAAACAGTTTGATAAATCCTGACCCGACCAGGATTCGAACTCTAGGCCTCCTGATGAGGATTTAACGCCTACACCACTGGACTAGCATGGTCGGTATTATATTATTCGCTCATATTTGACAATGCTCTTTTCGTACATGGTTATATTATAATAGATAGTACCAAATGTCATTGAATGAAATCTCCATAGTATTATGGAGTAAAACGATAAATTAAGAACAATAATATTATTGAAGTCCGATCGGAGAAAACAAAAAGCTATTAGTATTCAGTAGGACAAGCTAACAAACAACAGTTCAGTTATTATCGAGAAAAAAAATTAACTATTCCCTCCTCGTCCATTGGGAATAATATTTTTTTTATCGAAAATAATACAGCGTATAATTGAGTTGTTCTGCCCCACCGCGAGAACCATCCCCTAATACCTTAATAAAGACATGTCAGTAAAGTTGACCACAGGCTTCGCTTTTTGTTTAAGATTGATGTTCAAAGTACCCTTATTTTTTTCTCACTTTCTCTTGAAATATTCCCGTATTATTATTAAAGAGGGGTCGGTCATAATATTATTTTCTGGATGAAAACGATGCACATTTTTTTTTGAAAATTTGTTTAAAATAGCAGTGTTAAAGTGTAAGATTTGTAAAAAAAAATTGAAAGACTATTAAATCCCATTAGCAAATTTATCTAACACAAAACACATTAGAAGGAATACGTTAATAAAAAAAAATGTTTGCTAATATTGTACATTTTTTAGTGTGTCTAGGATGATTAGGTTTAAACAAAAATATCAACTAATGACTCACAATGTACACATTACTGTTCGATTAATGGTATGAACAAACAACTATGGGCTTACGACCATTTTCTACTGTTATTTTGAAGGCTGGCTTAGTGTGATCACTTTACGTTAACAACGATAACCATTATGCGTCCACACCCAAATGTGAGTATGGACGCCGCCAAACTATGGGCCACATAGTTGAGTGTCCAATTTTCGGTTTCCAGCGCGGTCTAACTGAAATCCACGGGGTCACTTCTGACGCAGCCAATTGGCTGAGAGACCTTCCATTAAATTTGTAATAGCCAGGTCTTTACCATATTATGCATTAAAAAATCATTAGATGTAAGTAATGTTCAAATCTCCGAAAATCCTAATAGTTATGATATTTCGACGTCTTCAACATGTGGAGCCCCCATAATTTGGTTTTAATTTTAGATTTGTTTTTTTTTTTGTAATCTATTATAACATGTAATAGGCGTTTTTTTCGCCGTATATTGTATTAAACAAATTAAAAACAATCCAAAATTGTGGAAAAGTTATACAATCTTTTATTTAAACTGAATTTTATATTTTTTTAGTGAAGGACCAACCCTCATTAGAGCTGTTTAAATAAACTTATTATAATGTATTTCGAGTGAGAAATCGTACAAAAGCTTGGAGCATCTAATGAAGTTTATTAAAATCCTCCAATGATTTAGCTAAATTTCAATATTAACAGCGTTTTCTTTATTATTTGGTTTTTCTGCATGAAATATATTAATAAACGCCCCGTCACTCATGGCAAAACAAACGAAGAAAACTTATTTCGGTTAAAAGTAATACGTACTTAATTAATTTTTTAAGAGTTGAATAATATTTACACTGAAAAGTAATAAGCGCTAGGTATTTGTTTTTTTTCCTTACACAAATGTTGTCAAAATGTGTTGTTCATTAACTACAATATTATAAATCATGTTATTGAAAATAAAACATTATTAATTGGAATCCCTACAATTTTTACTTTGAAGGCTCTAAAGAAGAATTTAACCGCTAAAAAATCATTTTATGTGCACACACAAACAACCATGAATATTCGGAAAAAATCACACTTATACTGAAGAACGTACCTACCACATACGTAGGAGTCATAAAAATCTTCTACATATATTAAGAGATGCCACACGTCCTTTTTCTCCTCAGCACGTACCACGTACGTATGTCAGTGGTTTAGGGTGATTACTTATATGGGAGAATCCTGATTTAGGAATGAAAAAGAAGAAATACGTGGGTAAGAACTTACATAAACTATGCATGACCCCTCCAAACTATAAGAAGACGTATACGTGGCGGATCTTCGAGGAGCCGATGTCTGCTGGGATGAAGCAGTGGGATAGGAGGGGACAGGGCAACATGGTAAGGACTTGTGCAGTCCATATGCTCCATCTAGGTAGCTGCCATGGAAGAAGGAGAATGCAGGTTACCTAACTAACTACTCATATTTTGACACCACTTATTTAGTTTAGTATAACGGCAAGAAGTTCCCTCGACCGCGCTAGATCTTTCGAAACTTCAATTACCCCGTCCTTAATCATGTCTTAGTCCTTCAGCTCTATTTCGAAGCAACGGAACACAGTTTGAGAGGGTCTTCCTCGACTTCGAGACCCTGATGGGAGGAGGAACATCAGTGGTCTCCTCAGCCAACTGTCATTCGGCATCCTTAACATGTCTCGATAACCCTACACTCAAATAAAAAACAAAACACACACATGCAAAACAACACCAAAAAATGCAATGAAAAGGCCTATAATGAATTTTTTATATTATGTTGGTCACTTGGTTATCATACACACAGTGCCTTAGTTTCGAATAAAAATACGTCCAAAGATTGCCTCAGTTTATTCAGAATAAAAAGATGTTCAAAGAACAACATCAGGCTTGTAACACTCAGAATAACAATGAGCCAATGAGGATAGATACTAGATAGGTATGTATCTCAGACAAAAGTTTGCTTTTAATTTGAAAATGTTAGATGGTCGCAAAAAGGCGATACAAAGTGTAATGATATAATCCATTGCGGCAAACAGCTTTTAAGTTGTTTGAAATAATTCCAATAAGCGATCACAAAGCTGAGAGTCGATGAACTGAATAAGGGTTCTCGTGGCCTACCCTCTCGAGAACTATGTATCGTGTAATAAGCTGATTCGGCCAGAGAGGAAGAGTGTATTTATTCCGTGATTTATCGCATTCTTACTCCTGTATCTCCAGCCGAGGCGCTTTCAATGACTCCGTACAGTTTACTCTTCAGGGGTGATATCCTAAGTATTTTTTTAAACAGTTACATGTTATTTGTCCGTTACGCTGAGTATGATACAGACAATACAGACATTCGACTGGTATATTATTATTAAATTGAAACATAAAGATCAAATGAATTTTAACAGCACCTGAGCAAGATTCACCTAATCCAGGCTTAAGAGTCTACGGGCGCTCTTTTAATGTGAAAAACATTTTGATGTCTAACAAAAAATAATTTGATATATGTACAATCCTTAATGGATATTTTCTTTCTCTTTAAATTATATTTGAAATGAAAAAAAAAATAACTAGCGGTCAGTTTCATAAAAAGCGTCTAAAGAACTATTTAGCTAAAAGAACTTTTAAAATTTGAAGTACCTTTTAAGTTTCATAAAAAATATTCCCGCTTATTTTAGCTTAAGTTTGAAATATAAAAAAAAAATATTTGAAAGTTGGTAGCAGTTGGTAGCAGTTGGTAGGTTACCATGGAAATCTATGGAAAACATAGGTTGTTTACTAATATTTTCGCGGAATTTCTGTTAATCTGTCAATTTTATTTCTCAATAGAGCATCAATGTGGCATTATTGTAAATTTATTATTATGGTTTATGAATTATTAGTAAAACGAATCTGTAAATAATAATATTTTCCCCGTTTTGCCATGTTTTCTACATTATTTTAGTCATTTTTGTCCACAGTTTCACCGTATACAAATAATAATGTTCATCTTTTTGTGACCACGAGATCGCCACGAAATGGCGAAAGATTTAACTATCTACACTAAAGTCGACTTTAAGTGCCAATAACGGGTTTGTTTTTTTTTTGTTTCACATTGATCGATAATAATTTATAATAGAATAATACCGCTAAGATTATGTAATTTTGGTTGTAATCACTTTACTTACAGCATAATGAACATCCGCCATTACACGCGAAATTGTAATTTTAGCGGAAACAAAATTTTAACGGATCTGTTATGGAATCGATCCATTATGTCATATTATTAAATTGTTTTTATTTTGTGGCTTTCGTGACTTAATCACCAAAAATAAAAAAAATGCTGTGAAAATATCTTGTGCAGTGTTTATAAATACAACCTGGGAGTCCTAAAAACTGTCTAGCCCCGGGGCAACAGGGCCTATGGTAGATACTCGACGCAGCTCCCGCCTACAATCATATTTCACGAGCCTCGCTAAATATTTAACGCCGGTGATTAGGAACACTTCAACCGAGCCATGATAATTTTTAAAAAGAAACCCACAATTTTTTAACATCTTTTGTGATAAATCGCCGTAATACCGTTTCAGGGACTTCGTATTTTCACCATGGATTTAAGACTTTTTTTTCAATTCACCACCATTCTTAAATTTAATAAAGACCTTTGTAATAAATGGTTCTTTATCTACTAACTAGCATTTTTTTTTGCTTTAGCATTGTTCTTTATAATATACATTATACAAAAGTAAATAAATATTTTGATCGCTGTGCAGGACTTTTACATTCGGTCGAATATTATTTTTTGGTTAATTTGATGGTGCGAATTTCGTGTAGAAATTTCATACTAAAGAGTAGTACCTAGTTAAATATAAAAAAAAATCAGTTCTGTCCTGAAATTGAACCCAGGATATCTTTATAACTATTTTAGTTCTTCTATGGGGCTTCAAATTTAATCGAAAATTATGACAAGTATTTTTGAGTTGCACCTAATAACTAAACTAACTCTCCGTTTTACACACCCCACTCGTGAAGGAGACGAACACAGTGTGAGAGGGTCTTCCTCGTCATCAAGACCCTGACGGGAGGAAGAACTGCGATCTCCTCGGCAAACTGTCGCATTCGATTTGTAGGTACTACCATTATTATAATATACAAAAGCTTCATTTAATAACAGACAAAAAAAAACAATTTTCCCTATCAAAACTACAATTTAATGTATGTATGTACGTACCTACTTATCCTATAAGTATTTTTCAGTTTTAAGCAAAAGCTCAAAATATTGTGGCCGATTGTTGAAATATAACCCACAACTTCAAGATTATGATAGCGAACTGTATGTATAGCTGAGGATTTTATAAGATTTTGTAGACAAATGAGGCTTATTATGCGGAGTGATACCGTTCAAAGCAGGGGCTCTTCAAGAATAATTAAAGCAGAATTGGTTTGGATACACAAGGAACTTTTTTCGTTCTAGGATCAGTGAATCTGACGGGATTCCTGCAAAAAAATCTAAAGGTCCTAGAACAATAAATAGATAAAAAAAAAGAATTATTATTAAAACAATGTACCTACTTAGGCTTCTACATAAATTGTTGACAGCCGTGTCTCGTTTATTCAATGCCGTATTTATACATTTCCTACAGGTATGGCTGAAGATATTTGAGAGGGCTCCTAGGCTAATAGTGACAACAACGGCGAATATTAGCTGAAACAATAACACAAATAGGTACTAGAAAACCTCTTCCCCTAACTGTGAGAGACCACTCCTATGGATAGGAGGACTTGTATTTACACATCATTAGCCGTTTTCCTTTCGCCTTGGGGTGGATAATCCTTTTATTCCTGTATAAAAAACACCAAAGGATTTCTATATGGATTTATCATAAGATTGTATGGAATTTTGGAAATATTCAAAGCTCATGTGAATAAAATGTATTTCTGAATCAACTCTTTATATATTTGTTCAAGACGCAAAATATAATTATAAGTTGGCTGGAAGAGATCCTTCGGGATAAGTCTGCCCTTTGACTCTTTTAAATGTTTGTATAAAAATTGTTTATAAATTTCACAATAAGTTATATTTATTTATTGTCCTATAAATCTATAATATAAAAGAAAGTCGGGTTAGTGCGAACACTTATAACTCGAGATCGGCTGAAAAGATTCTTGCGATGTTTTATTTATTGGATTCTTCTCCACTCTGGATAAAAGGAAAACTATTAAAAAGTTGAAAAAAAAATGCATAAGAAATGATATAAAACATAATATTAAAGTAAGTATGAGACGGATTTTCTGCGAAGCCATCGCCAAAAATTAATTATTGTTTACCTGACAACCTTGATATTAAAAATATTAGTACCTACGCAGTTTTTGATGGATTTTTTTTCGAACCTTCTAGATGTTTTATCCGTAAATGTGTTTTCTTTTTTAATGAATTTGGATTCACTCAAGTGAACACAAATACAATTTCGACAACTTTCACAATAATCAAAGGGTTGTGAAAATATGTTGGCACCTGGGTTCGAGCCCACACGAGCTTCACAGTACGCTGTAGGTGAGTAAGAAATTCGTCGCCTGTTACCATTGGAGTATCAAACACTTGTGTGTATCGTAAACTTTGGTTCCATTTTTAAGCAATAAGTTAGCATTCCTTTAATTAAGAAAAAGGGGGATCGCTTCAAAGTTTGATAATAATCCGTCCATCACATCCTTGCATTTCTTATTAATATAATTAATTATTAATGTTCCCTGTCGGTTACGGTTGGCCAAAAGGACATCGTGTTTTTACGATGAAACTTTGGTTCAATTCAATTCTGACGATCGATGGGGGACGGGGCACAATCGCGTCGTAAAATTAGAGATATTAATCAAAAAGTTTCATAATATTCCGGGGACACGATGTTAACTTTCTGGAAACTCTCTTTTAAATTATTTATAATACCGTGTTATAATATTACAAAGGGACAAATTACGTGATAAGTGAGTGCGAATTACAACAAAGGGTGTGTCGTGATGTATGAACAACAATACACACGAGATTTGAAGTGAAATGGTTAATCATTGACTTGTCTTTGAGAAGTTAGTTCATGATTAGGTATTTCAGAAAAGAAACTGCAATTTTCATGATTGTACAATCTCTGATTGTCATGGACAACCACTGATCACCAGTGACATCGGATCCAGAAGATTGGCATGGATCGGGCATGTTGCCAGGTCCGGTGTGGAGAGGTCCACAAAGAGTCTTCTGGATAGCAGGTGTTGGAAACATTAAATTAAAAATAATATTTTTTTGTTATTACAACATTATTTTTTTACTGTATGTCAATAATTGTTACATTTTATAATTCAGTCATTAAAGCAAAGTCCGACAGTACACACGCATTTTTATTAACTCTCAAATTCACCAGCACCGGAATTAGTATTAATTCCAATCTCTTCATAATCTCTCTTTTTACATTGGTCCATCTGCCGGTAAAAGTGTGTTTCACTTAATCTTGAGTTTTTTGTGCCACAAAAACGACCTTTTGTCGCGATTTAATGTGTTTAAC
This sequence comes from Mystacides longicornis, assembly GCA_963576905.1. Lineage (NCBI taxonomy): Eukaryota > Metazoa > Arthropoda > Insecta > Trichoptera > Leptoceridae > Mystacides > Mystacides longicornis. The sequence goes on along the minus strand of OY756426.1, from coordinate 27,061,477 downwards.
GCATCGATAAAAGTTCGAGCACGTGTGTGTGATATTGTTGCGATTAAAGACTTGCTTTCGAAAATAATTATACAGTGGCTCACATTTTAGAAAATTATAAGTTTTACGTTATAATAAAACTTATCGAGACAATTTTTGTTTGGAAAAAATTGGTGCGAACTTTGTAACATTATTTTCTTGGCCCGCGGGGTACAAGACGAAGTGTGTAGAAATAACCTATGCAATAATAATCATACTAAAATAATATTAAAATAATAAAAATTGTGTTATAAACACAACGAATCAAAAGTTTATAAATCAACATTTAAATAAATCAAATCAGTGTGCATTAAGGTTCATATTCATGTGAAGAAATTTTGGAGGGAGTTTTCGGCCGATAAAATAGTTCCAGTGGCTACCGTTGGAGAGGAGGGCGCTGTTAACCAGAAAGAGTTCAGCCGAGCGTGATTCCAGAACATTCGAGTGGACCGGGAGTTCCACAATCGACCACCAACGAAGGGGGCGCTGCGAACGACCCGAACGACACCCGAGGAGACCCGGAGTTCCACAATCGACCACCAACGAAGGGGGCGCTGCGAACGACCCGAACGATATCCGAATCAACGAACGACCCGAACTCCGAACGACATCCGAAAAAACGAACGAGCACTCCTGCGCACATGATTTCTAACAGCTTCTGTCAAATTGGTCAATAACAATTTAAAGATACGTATATTATTTTATTTTGTTTATACATAATATTTAAATTAGTAAGTGCCTTAGTATCTAATTTAAGATGACTGAAGAAAAGTCCAAAACAAACATAGAGGATAAATCAAAATTGGTAGCACGTAGGGGAACTATAAAAACTAGCATCACAAAGTTAAAAAAGTTTTTGCTTGATTGTAATTTTAATTTATCATTAGAAGTGTTGCTCACCAGAAAAGCAAGGTTAACTAAATTGTTCGCCGAATATGAAGATATTTGTGCAGAAATCAGAGATTCTGAGGACACTGGAATTGTGGAAGACTTATACTTGGACTTGATGGATAAATTTACTTTACACATCGAGGTAATTAATAGGCAAAAGGTCAAGGAAGATATATCAAATGTTAGTATTCCCTCAGTTCCTGCTACCAGTAGAACTCGTCTTCCAGATATTAAGATTCCAACCTTTAGCGGTAAATACACTGAATACAAACCATTTTTTGAAATATTTAATGCTTTGATCCACGAAGACACCAGTTTACAAAATGTTCAAAAATTATTTTATTTAAGACACTTTCTCAAAGAGGAGGCCTATGACCTCATAAAAAATCTTCCTGTGGAAGGGGATTCTTATCAGGAAGCACTTGATATTTTGGAAAACCGTTTCAATAATGGTAATAAGATTGTGTCAGAACATGTCTATAGCTTATTGGATGTAGCACCAGTAGGTAAACCTTCTGCAGCCAATTTAAGAAATTTTGTAGGGATTATAAAACAGCATATAGCCGCTTTAAGGAATTTGCAACAACCTGTTGACCAATGGGACACAATATTAGTGTGCATTCTATCACGCAAGATAGACATGTCGACTAACCGAGCATTTTATTATGAGATTAAATCAAATACACCAACTGTTTCAGGTTTTATCGAGTTCTTGGAAGCGAAAGCGTTTGCTTTAGAGAACAGCGAGGTCTACCTTCATCCGCCAACAACTACACCTCGGACGGAGAGAATGGATCGTTCAAATATGCCAGGTACTCGACAACCAGTTTTTCATAGTAACCAAAAGTTTAATAGAGTGTGTATTTTTTGTAAAAAAGAAGGACACAAAGTTTATAACTGTCCAAATTTTATTCTGGCAACAGCGTCAGAAAGAATTAAGTTTATAAAAAGGCAAAATGCATGTATGATTTGTTTAAATAAACATGTTGGAAAATGCATGTTTCACTTTAAGTGTTCTACTTGTAAAAAACAACACAATTCATTGTTACATCTTAGCAATGACGAACTAGAGAGGGTGACATCGGCATCGTCTCAGATAAATAATTCACTGTTGCATCCTAGCAGTGACGAACCAGAGAGGGTGTCCTTGACATCTTCTCAGATAAATAAAAGCCAAAAGGTTTTATTACCCACATGTAAAGTTAAAATTTTAACGCACCGAGGTGCAGAATTAACAGTAAAGGCTTTATTGGATACAGGAAGCCAGAATTGTTTTATTACCAAAAAGTTGGCGAAAGAAATTGGAAAAATTCCAAAAAACATACATACAAGTATAGTAGGTATTTCACAAAAAGAGTTACCTATAGAAAAGACTATTGACCTTGAAATTTATTCTCTTGTTTTTCCCTTTAAGGTTAAAACCGAATGTCTAATCATAGATAATATCACTTCACAATTACCTCAACAAGAAATTGATATATCTAAATTTGTCTTACCAAAAAATTTGAAACTGGCTGATGATACGTTCCATCTCCCGTCTGAGGTGAATTTGTTACTCGGATCTGATATTTTCTTTCAGGTGCTGATGAATCAGGCATCGCTGGAAGACGTGGCGGCAACAGGAATGCGGCTGCTACAGACACGATTTGGAGTAGTCGTTGCGGGGAGGGCGTCGACACATCGTCAGGACCTTCACCGAGGTGCTGTCAATCTTCATTGTCATGAATGTGAGACAGGTATCAAGGATGTTATGTGTAATTTTTGGAAGACTGAATCTGTACCTGAGGTTTTTGTAGAGCATTCTTCTGAGAATCAACAATGTGAAGAATTGTTTCAGAGTTCAGTAGAACTGAAAGATAGGAGGTTCACAGTATCCCTCCCTTTAAAGGTTCCAGAAGTAAATATTAATGAAATGTTAGGTGACTCATTGAATTAAGCATTGAATAGATTTCTCAATATGGAAAAAAGATTTAAAAAAGATAATAATTTGTTTGTAGAATATAAAAAATTCATACAAGAATATCTTGATTTGAATCATGCTGAATACATAGATATCAGCCGATATAATTTAGCGAAGGATGCTGTGTATTTCTTACCACACCATCCTATAATTAAACAAAATGCTATCACAACTAAATTGAGAGTTGTCTTTGACGGCTCCATGAAAACAACAAAAAGAATAACATTAAATGATTTAATGCTGAAAGGCGCGAATGTGCAATTAGAATTGTTTGACATTCTTCTCCTATTCAGATTACATAAGTATATTTTTGTATGCGACATACAACAAATGTATAGAAATATTTTGTTAGACAAAAGTCAAAGATCATTGCAAAACATTTTATGGAGAAATTCATCTGATGAGCCCATCAGATGTATTCAATTAAAAACAATAACTTATGGATTAAAGTCCTCACCATTTGTATTGGACACATCACTCCAGCATCGAATCATATTTATTAATGAGCATCTGTATGAACTGTGACCCATATTTATACCTTTGTCCTACGCCGAAGAAATCTTTGTCTGATGGCTGAGTAGTTACTTACGATATGTACTATACTATTATAGGAGGACAAGGCACACATACACTCAGATTTTTAATAAATATGTATTCACCCACACATACACAAAATCACTGTCATACCAATTTTTGACAAGCGCTGAGTGTACACTTCACAATATCGATGTGTTGTGGTACATGATTAATTATCTGCACTGCTGTAATGATTTTGAGTTTTCCTTGTTGTTTTAAATGTTTTTATAATTTTTCTTTTGCTATTATGTAGTAATAAGTGTTCTCTAAATGTATCAATAAGAATATGTGCAAAATCTTGGAAAATAAGGTCAAGATTAATTAAGGCACTAGATAAGAGTACATTTTAAAGGGATTTATTACCATTGCTAATCATTTTTAGGTACATAAATATATTCGTATGGGGATTATTTTTATACTAGTTTGTGGGTAATTAAGACTTACATAAGTTGGTGAAAATTGCAACTTGATACATTGAATTTAACTGGAGATATTCAAGTTTTCATATCTAGGAAAACGTGAAAACCTACATATCTATAAGCAAAGTACACATATGATGTAAGTATATTTCGTTCTGGAGACTGCTGTCTGCTGGTAAACATGAGAAGCATTTGATGTCAAATCGAACAGGAATAATCAACTTGGTTAATTAGTCCAGAGTTTTTCGGAATTAATTTTTGTATTAAAAGTTATCAAATTACTAAGTATCGAAATATTAGATTTTTATATTGTGTTTAGGTTGCTTTTCCTAACACATATTAGAGTCATTGCCTTTAGAATCTTTTGAACTAATTATAAACACTTTTAATGGGTTAATTATGGATTTATATTTTTTGATTATAATAATGTATAGGATAGTATGTACTACTAAGAGTATCATACACTACGTGCAGAGGGATGCATAAATGTTAATTGATAAATGTAACTTTTGTAAAAGTACTAAAACTTTTGGAATGGCCAGGGTTTTTGAATTGACAAAGCCTGGCGAATTATGACCAAAACCTGTGGCTGCGTCCGAGAGCCTCGGCTTCAAACATCAATTCGATGGGAGCTGGTGAGATTCACGTAAAAGGGAATTTATGTACTTTTGGTACTTTATTTGAAATATTATGCCAGCCAGACATGTCCCGCACCTCTCTGTTCGTTAGTTTACATTGCCTGTTAAATATGTATGATATAATTATTATTTGATCAATATAAATTATGTATTTCAAAAGATATAATGAAAAATGTCACAAATTGATAGTGAAAAATATTGACCATTTTTCCTAAAATAGAGACCGTTGATTGGTTAATTTAAACCAGTCCTGTGATTGGTTTTCTTTGTTCTCGATTTTTATATAAATAAAATCGCAAAATGTACGGCGAGTTGAGTCGACTACTGGAATCTACTTGAGATACTCCACTGTTCACTGGGACCACTTCTAGAAGACCAACTCGCCGGACGTCTGCCTTCAAGATTGAAAGCTGGTTTCATTTCTACAACCTCTCACAACCCCTGGTGATCGGAGCTTCAACAATGATGGAACCGCTGCTGTCTCCCGATCTATCGACATCTGGTGCGTAAGCGTGTCGGTGATACTGAGGGCCTTCGTAGCTGCATGAGCTACTGGTTGGACCCTGCCCAGCTGACACATGGTAGCTTACACCATTCTTGGCGACTAGATGTTTAAAAGAATTGGCCGATAGATTTGGAAATGAATATCCGTTAGCTTCATTTATATTGAGATTCTGTACCTATATGGACGATATTTTGGTCAGCGAAGAGTCATTAGATGTTATTCATCAGATTAAAGATCAATTAATTAATTTGTTAAACCTAGGCGGCTTCAGTCTTCACAAATGGTCTACCAATTCACCAGAAATTGTAAATGACATACCTATTGAGAGACAGCACATCGGGGAAGTGAGGTTGCAGGAGGGCCTTACTACCTTTAAGGCGCTGGGTTTGACTCTAGATGTAAAATCAGATGTTTTTAAATTTAGTTATAAAATGGAAGAGCTTTGTTCGGTTAACTGGACAAAGAGGGAAATTTTGAGTTTTATAGGCAAACTGTTTGATCCATTAGGATTGCTAGGTCCCATAATTGTTTCAGCTAAAGTAATTATTATGCAAAAGATTTGGAATGCAAACGTCGGTTGGGATGAAAATCCACCGGCAGATATTCTCATTGAATGGAAAAATTTTTATTATGAATTAACACAAATGTCAATTGAAATTAAAAGAAATTTATCTGTTGATGAAAACGCAGAATGTGAGTTAGTGGGTTTCTCTGATGCCTCTTGTTTAGCTTATGGAGCGGTTATTTATCTTAGAGTAATTCACAATTCAAAGAATGTTACCATGTCATTATTGTGTTCAAAATCTAGAATTAATCCCACTAGAAATAAATTAACAATACCACGTTTAGAATTAAATGCAAGCGTTTTGTTGGCACGATTGATGTCTAAAGTTTTTGATACATTACAATTAAAATTGAAAATAAATAATGTATATCTATACACTGATTCACAAGTTGTTCTATCATGGATAGCAACAGAAAATATTAAACTTAATGCTTATGTCGCAAATAGAATAAAAGTTATAAAGGATTGCAATTCATTATTTAAATGGGGTTTTATAGGATCTGATTTGAACCCAGCGGACTTATTATCGCGTGGTTCGTCCCTCCTGCAACTAAACAGTTGCTGTAATTGGTGGCAAGGTCCTGCAGTAGTGAATTGCTCTGATTATGATTTTTTAAATCAAAATCAAGAGGCACCACAGCTTGAAAAGGGCTCTGTGTGCAATTCAAGTAATTGCAATACAGAAGCAAACTTCGAGGTGGTTGATAGACCAGCGGTTACGACGCCGGCTTTCGCACTGTTTCGTGCGGAGGTCGTGGGTTCGAATCCCGGCCGTGTCGACCATTTTCCGCTTTCACGACACAAGCAATTGCTTACTGTGAAAGATGTCAAAAGTGTATTTGTGTTCACTTCGAGTGAAAAAAAAAAAAAACAAGGGCTCATCTTGCAATCACATTGATTGCGAGATAGCAGCGCTGAATAATTGTAGAGATGTGTCGACGTGCGCCCTACCAAGTTGCATCGCCATGTCTCCCAGCGATGACAATAATGTATTTAGATCTGTATGTAAATTTTCCAATATTAATAAAATGGTAAGGGTGATGGCTTACTGTCTACGATTTTGTAATAATCTAAAAAATAAGACTGTAAAAATTAAGGACAATTTTTTGTCTTATGCTGAGAGACAAGCGGCCTTAAATGCAATAATTCAGAATGAACAAAGGAATTTCTTTTCAAAAGAATTTAAATTTTTAGTTATGAAAAAGCAGATTGTAAATTCATATTTGAGTAATTTGAATCCATTCTTGGATTCATTTGAGATGCTCCGAGTTGGAGGTCGTCTTCAAAATTCAAACTTATGTTTTGAACATAAACATCAAATAATATTACCTAGGGAATCATTCATCACAAGGCTCATTATTGAAAATGAACATTTACAATTGTTGCATGCAGGCCCACGCTTGGTTTTAGCAAGTCTTAATAAAAAATATTGGATTGTTAACTGGACAAGACAAAATTATTATTTTTTTATATAGATTATAAGTACATATTTACAACACTATCATGCTGGATATGAAATGGTGCATAATATGTAGCCATGGTATTAATAATTGTTATGTTCAATACAATGTTATAATTTAACCTTATGGGTACACAGTTAGATGTACCGTATATAGTATGTAGGCATGGTATTAATTGTTATGTTCAATACAATGTTATAATTTAACCTTATGGGTACACAGTTAGATGTACCGTATATAGTATGTAGGCATGGTATTAATTGTTATGTTCAATACAATGTTATAATTTAACCTTATGGGTACACAGTTAGATGTACCGTATATAGTATATAATTTGTATACAGAAATAAATAATGGGTACACGGTTAGATGTACCGTATATAGTATGTAGGCATGGTATTAATTGTTATGTTCAATACAATGTTATAATTTAACCTTATGGGTACACAGTTAGATGTACCGTATATAGTATGTAGGCATGGTATTAATTGTTATGTTCAATACAATGTTATAATTTAACCTTATGGGTACACAGTTAGATGTACCGTATATAGTATGTAGGCATGGTATTAATTGTTATGTTCAATACAATGTTATAATTTAACCTTATGGGTACACAGTTAGATGTACCGTATATAGTATATAATTTGTATACAGAAATAAATAATGGGTACACGGTTAGATGTACCGTATATATATTATGTAATTTGTATACAGAAATAAATAATGGGTACACAGTTAGATGTACCGTATATAGTATGTAATTTGTATAAAAAAAAAACATACCTATTTGTTATTGAAAAGAAACATTTAATTATAAAATAAAATTATATACTGCATACAACCGTAACAGATAAGAGAGGCAGATTTATTAATTCCGTAAAACACCTTAAAAATATCTACAGTCCACAAAAACTTTACGGGCCCTTATGAGCTATCGATCTCTCTTTGCTGTTTTGGGAGTATGTTGGAAACATTAAATTAAAAATAATATTTTTTTGTTATTACAACATTATTTTTTTACTGTATGTCAATAATTGTTACATTTTATAATTCAGTCATTAAAGCAAAGTCCGACAGTACACACGCATTTTTATTAACTCTCAAATTCACCAGCACCGGAAAGAGTATTAATTCCAATCTCTTCATAATCTCTCTTTTTACAGCAGGCCCATGGGTAGAAGACCACCTGGAAGACCAAGGCAGCGGCTTATGGACAATGTTGCCCGGGACTTGGACGTGCTGGATGTGGGAGATCGGTGGGAGTCCATTATGCAGGATAGGACGGCTTGGAAAAACATTGTTCTGGAGGTCAAAACTCTGCCGGAGTTATACGGCCATCGGAAATAAGTAAGTAAGTATTTTTCATGATTACATACGTACGTACTCCTTTTGAACACAACTTAGGGACATTAAGAGGCAACAAGAGCTCTCCACTGCGCTTGATCTCGTGCAGCTTCGATGATATCCTCCCAACCGATATCGAGACCTCTCAGCTCTGCCTTGAAATAACGGAACACGGCATAAAAGTCTCGTCTTCGAGATTAATGGGAGGATGAACAATTGAACAGCTCTCTCCTTAGCAAACTCTTATTCGGCATCCCGTTTCAGCATTGCACATCTCCTCTCAACAATGGTTGAAGTGATTGGCATGCGCCGAGTGCGCCGCCGTATATCGTCGTTCGTGATGCGTTGGTACCTTCTACACACCAATCATAAATTTTGTTTTAACCCTTTGTGTTTGAACTATGACCATGTCAAGTTTAAAAATATATCAAAGTACCAAAAAATGACGTCTTTTTACAGAATGTCAATTTAAAACACCTGAATAAAAAATAATATAGTATATTATATATCTACGTCGTTATTAAGTAGAATTAGTTTTTTGTTGCAGTACCTTCAAGAGGGCAGGTCTTTATCTCAAATAGAAATTAATGAAAATTTCTATTTAATTTTCAGTGAATTTATTTACATTTGAAGACAAGACGTTAAAAAAAAATGAGCAAAAAACTCGATTTGAATAATATCTCACGTCGTTTATTATGAGATTTTCATTCTGATATAAATCTACCTATAATTACATGTAAAATACGAGTTATGTGTAAATTAACACAAAGGTTAATGTAACACATAAACCGTATTATACGTGCAATTTAATTTAAACTTGACTCATTTTGTGTGTGCATCTGATATATTTTTTTTCAATGAAAAAAAAAACTCTCCCCTTTCCAGGGGTAGCTCTTCCTGTCTGAACCCTTTCATCCCCCGTCACCTTTTACAAAGCTGGATTCATTTTCACCATTATTCCATCGTTCTCACCATTAGCACTTTTTCTCGATAAATTATGGAAAATAATGCAATTAAGGGACTACATAGAGATGAAACATAGGATGGGCAGGGATTTTGTTAGACTTGGGAATATTTTTCTCGTCCGCAAATAGGTTTTTGAAAATACCTTTTTTTTTATTTTTCACTGAATGAATACCCCCCCGCAGGTTACTGTGTTTTTTTTTAATATTTAACAATACCTACCTACTTCATGAATAAAATAAGAATATTAAAAGCACCACAAAATATTCGAAAAAATCTCCATAGAGGAACAAAAGACCTCATGGCGAAGTGACCTAACTCAATTTAAAAAAATTTTCCATAAGATTTGAAAAAGAGAAATTTAATAATTTTTCCCACTAGAAAGTAGAGTATGTAGTAAAATTTAATGACACCGTTTTCTGTGTAGGTTTAAATGATGGTTAAAAATAAAATATCAGCTGCTAGCGAATCCTTACTAGACCATTTTTTTTCTTTTAGAACTGCTCTCGGCTTACAGTGTTTCGGCAACTACACCATGTACCTACGTATTTTTCAAAAATAGAACCAAGGTACCTACCTAAGAATGAAAAATTTCTTTGTAAAATATTGAGAGTAGAGATTTGAAAATAGAAGGTAAAGTATACAGGTAGGTAATTACCTAGCAGGAGTGGTGTCTACTGTCTAGGCGAAGCCATTATGGAGATAAACGATAATTTACATAGATGTCAGGAGAATTTGAGATCGTTATTAATGGTTCAAGAAAAATGAATTTTAGTTTTAGTCGGCAATAATAAGAATTTTTGAGGAGAAAACTTTTCATGTTTCTACTAAAACTATTTTTAAGTGTTTTTTTTTTCGCTAGTTCGATTTACAAGTGATATAATTTAGGAGGTATATTTTGATGTCATATCTAATTTGATGTTGCCAGTAAAAGATAGATCTTTAAGTCAGATTTAAGTTATCAATAGGTAGGTACTAATGAATTAATCTTATGGTTATTTTCTTCTCTTAATAAAACCTTACAATAGGTACATAGGTATTAAAAAAAACGATAAATATACGATGTTTATCCGTCATTGATGGAAATACTCTAGATTTACACCACAAGCTTTGCTTGGTGTTTTTTATTCACATTAAACTCCTTTAAATACTGTCGACAAAACATTCTTTCATAACATATTACAGAGAAAGACAGAAAATATTAACATTGTAATCTATTATATTATTGTATTGTCATTGACATCAAAGGTAGATAATTAAATGAATATACTCTTTAATATTACAATGATGTTAGTAAACCTATATATTATGTAGCCTGACTGAAGCAATTTTCCTTGTCAGTAGGTCCCCTTTCCATGCTAGGAACACTAGGATACAAATCTCGGTAAAGCAACCATTAGAAGTCGATTCCATAAATATTCCGCTAAAATTAAGCCACAACTAAAATGAGATATTCGCGGGAGATTTCAATAAAAATAACCCTGCATATTCATAAGGAATCAATCGATTGATTTGAATGAAGCTGGTTTTTAGGTCAATTTTTAGCACAAGTGTTAAACTAAAATACCTAATTATTATATTTTATTGGTATTATTTTATTTACTAACTAACTTAATCCACGTTCACTCTCAGTGTGGAGCATGTGAACGCCACGAAGTTCCTCCATTGCGCACAGCTTCATCTCAGCTTAGTCCAGCATCTTGTTGGACCGCAGTGAATGCCCGCTTGATTGTTATTTTCAGCCTGCATGGCCTTCTTGTCCCATCCGGATTGTATTGTAGAAAAGACTTGCATATTCAAGTATATCGGGGGACATGCGGAGAACATGGCCAAGCCAACTCAATTTGCGATTCTGGATTACTGAGGTGATTGGCTGTTGTGCTGTTTTGGCGCGTACGGTCTCATTTTTGAGACATAGTGGTTCCACCTTATCCCCAAAATCTATTCTCAACACTAAGGATCTTCCTCTGTTGAGCCTTTGTCAGATGCCAGGATTCACAACCATATAACGACACTGGCATAATGCAGGCATTAAACAGGCGACACTTGGTCTTAGTGGAAAAGTTGGTGGATTTCCACAGTTTTCTCGTGCTGTTAAAGGACGAGCTTGCCATTGCAATTCTTATGGAGAACTCCTTATCTACCTCCTATTTACTAAACATCTCTGAAAATACATAACTGTGTTTAACGGTATAAATAGGTTGGCGAGGTTAAAAATAAAGCAAGTGGGCTTGGTTAGTCTTTAGAGTCTACTTTGTCGGGCAACAAATCATAGTTAACTCAAAGAGCACGCAACTTCCACATACCATTGTGAAAGGTGTAAAGATTAATTATAACCTAGTGTTTTCCTTATCACAAGATTTTTGTACAAGATATAAGAATAATAATTCCCACATGTAAGGTGATTTATTTCTATTTTCGAGAAAAAAAAAACAATTGTTTTAAAAACAAAAATTACAATTCAAAGATATTTATAAGAGAAGGTGGCAAGTTGTCATGAGATTTGTAACCTTAAGAATGCCTTAATAAGGGCCATTTACAAGGGGAAGTATATTTGTATATACAAGATGTACCTACCTACTAAGTTATTAAAACATTAATCGAATCGATATTGGAGCTCCAAGATTTATCAAGCTATTTCAAGGGTTCAAATAAATAAAGTGCCTCGGTGTTATTCAGTATTTTTATATTGAAAACTAGCTTTCCGACAGACGTTGTCCTGTGGTTCTAACTCGAGGCGGCCCGTTCATAATATGTGCATAATGTGCACTGCGCTCCCAGAAAAAAATATATAATTAATTCGATTGAGTTAAACTAATAAAATATTTCCAAAACATCTATATTTCATTCTTATTGAGACCTCGCCTATGAAGTGCCGATGCTGCGTGTGCACATGAAAGTGCCCGATAATTTTGACTTTGTATGAAAATTGGAGTACCTAAGTGGGATGGGCTACTGTAAGAGCGGCAATTACGTTTGCGAGAATGAAAGGGAATTATCATCATGTGCAGAAACAATAATTTGGTTGTTATATGGCGTCGCAGGAAATCCGTTCTATACCTACAAGCTTTAATATTAGATATAATATTTTATATTACTTCTTATCCATTTTTTCAACTTTTCATTAGTTATTCTGTAATCCGGAGCGGAGAAGAATCCAATAAATCAAACATCGAAAGAATCTGTTCAGTCGATCTCGAGTTATAAGTGTTCGCACTAATCCGACTTTCATTTATATAAAAAGATTTACAAGAATCCGTATTTCCGTCGTCTTTCATAATGTTGGGTTAAAACAAAAAAAAATAAGAGCCAGAGTTAAGTAAAGCATTCATTCTTGATTTAAAGAGTAAAATAACTCTTTTTCAGCGTTTACACCAAGGAAGTGTCAGGGAGTAAGAATTTGAAATCTGAGACATAATACTCTAGAGATGTTGAACACCAGCGGCATTTTTTGTTTATTCGTTTACATGTTGCCTGTAGCCACTTTAATAATGATAATTATTGCAAGTTTTCTGCGCCGTTTTTATCAAACGAGCAGAAATGCGTAGGTACATAATAGTATTTTGCCGGTAGCCACTATGATAATTCTAAGTAAGAATGAGCATATTTTGTTCGTTTTATCACACCACATTTGTATCACAACAATGCAATAATTCAACCTATTCAAATAAACGTTCAATTCGTGAACTAGATATAAATTCTAAAATTTTACATCAAAAGAAAGAACGGCAAAAAATAAGCATAAAAGGTTTCTTCTTTTGGAACAAAAGTGATTTCGGGGTAAAATAATACGATGATCGTGATAGCCGCTCGAGATTATGAAAAAAGTTGTTGTAACCGCCAAGGTTGCGTGAGGAAGGCTGTATGTACAGTCATAACGCTCTGCCCCCACGTGCGTCGTTGGAAGGACGCGTGCGGGTAGCAGTGTTGAATATCACAAGAACTAAATAATGCTTAGTAACTGACACACATGCTCGACAAGTTTGTAACGTGGGATCTATTACGGTTACCGACAAATCTATGTGGAGCTTAACACACTAGCTCCTTGAATTATAGCCTTAAAGGAAGCCCAATAAATGTTATTTTTACGATTTGAATTTACGTTAAGTGAGTAAAAGTTTGGACACCGATTCGCATTCACGTCGGGACGATCAAAAATCGTTGCTAAATAGATGTGAACAGCGCCATATAAAATTATCAGCTGGCAATGCACACGATATTTTTTTGTCGAATCCGACACCCGACATGTGGGAACGTAAAGGAACTTGTGGGTTCGAAATGTTCGTTCCGACTAAATCACACTATTGAAAAGTTGAGTGTGAATAGGTAGGTCAATAGTGTGATAAATTGTAAAAAAATGTTTTTGGGTAGTGCAGCTTTAATCAAAATGTCATGATTTTTTTATTGTTTTAACAATTTATCAGCCTCAATGGCTCTACTTAGACCTCCTTCACTATGCCCAAATCCCTCAGCTCTTCTTGGAATGGAACGAATGGAAGACATTGAATAATTTAATGTGAAATAAGTAGGTATTGATAGGAACTTGTGGGTAAAGTATTGTATTGAACATCAAGCCCACGACTGTCAGTGTGAGTAATTGTTTTTTAACTACCTACGATAGGAAACGTGAAACGGTATAAAAAAACTGGGGCCGTATTCGTTTCAAATTACCAGTCAAAATAATAATATATAAATTTAACAGTTGGCTACGTTCACGTTCAATCATTAGGTTGACCGTCATCTTCTTGCATCTGACTAATCACCTTTATTGTGACAATTGTGAAGTGTTTGCCAACTTTTGAGAGCTTCTCCGTACGGCGAGGGTGGCCTTTATCTGAGTGACAGCTCACACGAAGGGAACCTGATACGATACTCAACTACACCGAAACGCGTTTTATCGGACTGATCTAAATGATAATCGCCTGAAGACTTAATAAAGGTTCCGTAAAGCGAGGGTTGTTTGTGGAGCAGTTATAAGAGGAACTGATATAAGTGAACACTCAAGTTCAAATTGAGTTCATTTCAGTTGGACGTTGAGAAATGATAGGTAACGTGAGCCAGAAAGGGTGAAAATATTACTACATCGGGGATAGAAATCAAAGTGAATGATGGCTCTTTCGCGTATACCTACCTACGTACGGGGAGGGGGTGGTTCATTTGAAACCAAATAGCAATCTCATAGGTGGGAGCGTATTAAAAAGCTGAGTAATGAAATCGAGGATTGATGGGAATAATTTTATGAATTACCAAGATAAGCTTCTTGGTCATGTTTATGTAGACATTATCTTATAAAACGAGGATAATATGCGTTGCTTTATTTCAACATTCATTGATTTCTACATTAATATTCATACTCTGCCGTTTAGAAAAAACTAAGTAGATCGTATTATGAAAATACCTCACTAAAATCGAACACTAATTATTGCTATTGACGTCAAATCGTTGATTCTAAGAGTCTTAGATGAGAAGGAACGCACTCAATCCAATACTCAATTTTTTACTTCAAATTAAACTTTACATGTACCTAAGTAGGTGCACAAGACTGAGGTCGTGCAAGTTATTTTTAATCGTTTGATATTTTATTTAAAGCAATGTTCCTTTTGAGTTGTTTTTAATATTTTATCACGCGCATATTTCATAGAGCGCGTGTAGTTTTTTATTTCCCAAAATGCATTACTTATCACACAAATAAACTGCATTGCAACCCCGTTGTGCAGACAATAGCCAAGTCCATTTCATCCATTGTGTCTGGCGAAAAGCGCTGGAATGAAGCTGTCTCTGTCTCTTTCCTGTTCTGGAATAATGATGAGGTTCTGGAATATAGCGGCTGTCAGGTTCGCTGCAGATAACGATCTCCTACTATGTACAGGAACAATGGACCCATCATAACACAGTGGTTCAGTCAGACAACATTCCACCGTTTCACGCCTTCAGAGACTATCAAACAATACTTATACTGATATTTAAATTTTTATTATTACGATCTCTGCTTAGATAAAATTTCTACACAGCATTATGGTCGCATTAAAATTAAAATAAGTAAATGCATTTTTATGACTTAAGACGACGAAGTGATAAACATGATTTTGGTTTGTTAATGGAAAAGCAGTGTCATACACCAGAAAAGAAACAAAAATATTTTGTTCCGTTTTGTCATCAGTCTTTGTGAAAACCGCCGCGAATAACGGACCGATTTTTTTTAACCGGAATTACGGTTATATTAGACGTGTTGAAAAAATAACCCGCTATTCCGGTAAAAAACATTCTCGGTCCTTATCTCATATACAATACTCCCCAAAAGACTCAAGAAAGCTTAGAAATGCTTCTAAGGTACTGAAAATTTCTGCTTCATGATATGCAAAACTGGCGAAAACTCACATTGAACTCTGTGTCTGTCTTTTGGAGTTGGAACAAAACAACCTACGGAGGTGACCAAAAATTTTGGAGAGGATGATCGATAGCAAGGGTAAAGGGGTGATTTCCCAAGCGTGCAACGAGAGACCCCAGATCTATAAAAGCAGTGGGTATGGATCAGTAGAGCTATTCTCGTAATCAATCGCTTTTAAAAATCACTTAACGATAAGATTAAGACACGATAGCAAGCAGTCGTATTCACAAAACTATCGGAATGTAATGTTTATCCTATCTTGAACTGGATCATTTTCATACTGATATTTCAAACATAACGAATCTACTAGATATCTTGTTTTGTGAATACAGATCCGCCATTTTATGATTGTCAATCAAGATAAGAGCGTATTAAGACCGTTACGAGAATAAGGGCGCAGGAGGGATGAAGGAAAGCATGCAGTGAGAATGAATGAAGGTCACACATCTATAGGCTATAATAGATCGACTGAAGAAGAAGAAAGAAAAATTTCAGTGTTTACGTAGAAGGAATTAAATTTGAGTCTAAGTTTCGTCGTATTAGAGACGAAACGCAAACTCTGGGTTAAATACCTTGTTACTAAACCGACCAGAAATTCTTATACTCGATCATAACTTAACGTCTGGACAATGGACTACCGAAGATAGTTGATTTTCATTTATTAAAAAAAAACTTGAATTTGATGGACCAATTAATCTTTTCTAAAAACTGTACCACTAGTATAAGTTTTTGATGATCGAATATCGAAATGATAATCGAAAGAGTTTCGAAAAATTTCCATACAAAAATGATCGAATGATTCGATCGATTTTCGAACACGCAATAATTAGCCTTCGATTAAACTCGTACTAGCCCCACTGTACGTCTATATTATCAATATTCAAACAAAAACAACAATAACTAATAATAATTATGAAACTTTTTAATGTCAAGGCTTAACAAAATAACGTTATTCTGATGGCCTATGATAATACTTACTCCTATGAATACTATTTTTGATGCGAATGGTATTAAAACAACTAACTATAAAACGAGCGCATTATTCGAAAACTTTTAGAAACAATTTCCCAGATCAAATATTAGCTGAAGGATCATACTGGGCTCCGCATTTTTATTATCGTTTCAATCTTATTTGAATATCTCTTTATATAATACTAGCTGATACCCGTCTTGCTTTACGTTGTTGATTTGGCTAGTCAGACTTGAGCCGTAGGTTATTGAACAGGTTTTGTATGCAGCTTTCCCCTTCTCAGGACCAGTAGGCCTAGACAAAATGCATTTGGCAATCGACTACAAACGACTTCGACAATGTAGAGGAAGAAAATTAACTGTCCACTTTTTATATTTTATATTATAAGGATCATTGTTTGGTTTGAATAAATGTTTATATGTTACAGTGGACAGTTAATTTTTTCGCACTATACATTAGCGATATCTTTGTTTGTAGTCGAACGCCAATTTGAATTTGTCTACGACGGCAGGAGTATATATTTTATCTTAATAACTGGGTACACACGTAACGATTTATCTTTAAGATTTGACCGATAATCGCTCATTTTCAAAAAAAAATTTCGCTAAGATTTTAAAAATGAGCGATTATCGGTCAAATGTTATAGCTGATAATCTATCATTTTCAAAAATTTTCACGCCAAGATTTAGAATGTGTACCCAGCTAATGTTTCAAAAAAGGAAAAAATAAGAGTCACTGCTAAATATGCGAAAAATTTGAA
The DNA here is from genome assembly GCA_963576905.1 of Mystacides longicornis. Lineage (NCBI taxonomy): Eukaryota > Metazoa > Arthropoda > Insecta > Trichoptera > Leptoceridae > Mystacides > Mystacides longicornis. The sequence continues at coordinate 27,044,017 of OY756426.1, read as the reverse complement.
AAACTAATGTCACTTTCAATATTTATAAAAAAATAGAAGATGAGGAAAAATTAATACTCACTGTTGAATACGCGAAAAAATTAAAAGAAGAATGTAGTTATACATAGGTACCTACCTACCTAGCATTATAATACGTGTAGTTGTTCGTAATGAAAACCTGTGTGTAGATATAGGTACCTACCTACCTAGTATTATATTATGTATAGTTGACCTACTTATGACTGTAGTGATAAATTTAATGAGGTACCTTAGGAGAGAGAGGGTGCAAGCGAACGCTGCTTTACCGGCTTTAGTCATCTGTCATGGCGTACATATTTTATAAGAAGTTTCGGTGAAAATCTTTATAAAATAAGAATTAAAAGACTTCTACTTATATTTTTTGTATTTCAAATCAAACTTCGATCGATTTTGTACATTTTCATACCGTAATGCTACAGTTCTACACAAAATTTAGACGTATAATTTTACTTTTAAAACATGACTTTCTCATTTTTGTATGAAGATTTTAAATTTTTAGAAATTTGTAAATAATTTAAAATATATTTAATGAAATGTAAATATTTGTATCTCAGATTACCACAATTGTATTTGCGAAAAACTGCGAAGAAAAATATTCAACGCAGAACCTACGGTTTTAGCGTGATGCTCTTACATACAGTTGGAGTGAAACAAATAAATAAATAAATAAATAAATAAATAAATAAATAAATATACATACATTACTGAATTATTATGTAGATTAGAGTATGTCGTTCTCTCTCACCCAGACTGCTGCTGGGGATCAGATACGCTTCAGAGGAAATTTTTCAATGAATTTTAAATTTCGCTCACACAGATAGATAGATTTTATCTATAGCTCGTGTATCAATGTGGGAATTGAACGGTTCACACGTTCTTCTAAAGTTTTTTTTAAATGTAAAAATAACTCCGTATATTGTAAGTCTATATGTTTAATACAATTCACTTACTTTTCTAAGCTGGCATTGCAATGGTGTAATGTTTTGATCTGAATATACCTAATGCAAAATGCAATTATGGCATTGATTTAATTTTAGCAAGCGGACAACGTTCGTTTTTATTGCAACTAATTATCAATTTACATCGATATATATATATATATATATATATATATATATATATATATATATATATATATATATATATATACTAACTGAAGACCTTACGAAGGAGGTTAAAAAAATTCAATTGTGGTAGCCTTGATATTCTATCACCGACATTCGTCATGATGGGTTCGATCCACGGTGTCGATCGTTTTCTTCTTTCACAACAAGAGCTTCACTCTCTTTGTGTAATAATATGTCATAAGTATATAATTGTTCACTTTGGGTAGGTAAGCCCAAATTCGTAAAATGATTAAGTTATTGTTCAAATGGTAGGTATGCACCTAGCTTTGTGTAGAAAATTATCAACTTGAGGTCGTTCGAGAGGTCCATTAGGGGGACTTTAAGGAATACAAGTCAATGCATGCATGTCAATGTCCATTTGGAAATGGTTAAAGTATTTTTTTAAATATAATGTATCAATGAAAAAAAAATTCAAAGTCAGGCCGAGAAAAATAAATCTAGAACCCTTTAGGAAACAAACTTCATTGTTAAGCAATATATCTAGTTAATGATTGCCAAATAATAAACGATCTTTTGCACAATCCAACCGGCAAAATATGATTTACTGACAAATCTTAAAATTTAATATTAGGTACGTCATATTGAAGGTTGGTATGTGAACGGTCTGTTACCGGTATAAAACCAGACGGTTTAACTTTATCGTCGATATAGTAGTGCTGAATACATCAGACGGTTTACAAGATGGATGTTACAAAAATGACATTTGAAATGGGAAAGGTGATTAAGTTTTTATACCAGTCGGAATAAAGAATAATTCTCACCATATCGAGTCTCCGTGTTTGTATGGCAGCTATTATTATGGTTCGCTCATTCTATTTTCACACTGAGCTCTCTCATGGAAGGGTATTTTTCTCAAGAATTTGAAAAAATACCTACTTCAAGATTCAAGAAAGTGAATAAGTTTTCTTTAAATAAGTAAATTTATTTCAATTATTTTTCGTTTTTCAACAGATTTTTAATATTTTTTTGTATACCTACTTACATGTCTACGTTTTCCTTTTTTTACCTACTCATCCTGCTTAGGCGCTCCTGTGTCGTCTTCGCTTCGTGAGAGCACTTGTATGAAGATATACGTGCTCGTACTGCTTGCGTTGTTCGAGCGTCTTCCCCGCTAAAGATTCACGAATGAAGAAACGCATCGTGCTCGAAGGACCATAGGGTACCTTAAAGATAGGAAACAATAAAAGGTGTATGAAGTGAATGAACTCCTTCCAGACCAAGTAGGTACTCATTCCTCTTCTTTGTCTTGAATGTGGTAAACACACTGGAAGAGGGTCTTTTTCCTGTTCCAGAACCCTGATGGGAAGAAAAAATAGCTCATCGGTGACATTGGTAATTCTTAACATTTCTTCAGCACCTAGTTCATACAGGCCCACATACCGTCTCATACTCACCAAAAAAAAAATTGAGGCATAACTTTTTTTACTTAAACAGAGCTTGATCACATACATACATTCTCCCTTTAAGGCTCCCCGCACACCGCAAGCCAACCCGGAGGAGATAAATCCGCAGCAAACCCAACCCGCACGAAACCAACCCTCTAGTTCGATCGAAGCAATCAATCCAAAAAGCCGGTCCCACACAAATTAAGCCCGCCGCAGATCCCCCCCCCCCAAACCAACCCGCAATGCAGGGGGCCTAAGCCCCACATAGGGGCATAGGGAGGCACCAAGAGCTCTCCATTGCACTGGAAGGCGTCCGAGGCTTATGGTGCCTTTTCTGACCGGTTGAGGTTTATGGACGTCAGGTGGTCAATCTCACGGTCCCGATCTGATTTTTCGATATCCTGCCTCTTACAGGATGCTCGAAAAACCAGCAAAAAGAGCAGAGGTGCTATTCTTAGCCTACAACCCCACGGCCTGGCTTAATCACATACTTGCTTAAAAATGAAATTCAAAACATGTTTTTATTTATTTTGAATCTAACCGACCTCGGTAGCCTAGTTGTACTAGCGTGGACTTCAGATCCAAGGTCCCGGGTAAAAATTTCAAGTGTTTTTTCACTTGAAATTTTTACCCGGGGTTGGCCTGTCTCAGATTGGACGGGACCGGTTGACTGGAAAAAATTGCCTCAGGCAATAAGTTCCGCCGGCTATACTGACACCTTTGTATAGAAAAGTGTTATATTATTATTATTATTTTCTATGTTATTATTGTTAACTTCAGACTTAAGTTAACTATTTGTGTTTTCTTTAGTTAACAATTTATTATACCTATGTAATAATAATATAACACTTTTCTGTACAAAGGTGTCAGTATAGCCGGCGGAACTTATTGCCTGAGGCAATTTTTCCAGTCTGAGACAGGCCAACCCCGGGTAGAAATTTCAAATTTAATGGTAAATTTTAGATGCATGCAAAGAGTATCTTTGTGTGAATCAAAATTCTTCAATGTTTTGATGAACTTTGTAGCACATAATCCTCCTACATTCTAAGTTAATTCTGTGGTTAATAGGTAGCCTAGCGGTTATGACGCCTCTCTCATATTGTTTCGTTTTGGAGGTCGTTGGTTCGATACCAGGTGTCGACCATCATCCTCTTTAACGACACAAACATAGAAGCTTACTATCAATATAGAAATTAGTTTATTGTCGTAGATTTTGCTCAACTATAATACAAAATTGCTACGTTGCTCTATGTAAGTAAAACTGATTGTCAAACAAATCCACGTTGCTATTAGGGTTACACGCATTATTATACAAGTTAAACTTTCGACAATTTTGCGTCTGAGGCCATTAAAGTTTTGTCCACAAAGGAGCGGGCCCCATGTAAGAAGGGGAGGCGAGAGAAAAGACGCTGGAGTGGTTGTGGAATGGGAGAGCCCTTTGTGAGAACTGAACAACCTTTGAAACAAGTGGATTTCAATATTAAGGACGGACTATTGAAATTTGTTGCCAACATAAGAGATTGAACGTTCTAATGTATTGGGCGTACACTACGCACAATATTTTTGTTCCCTTTTTTTATTTTTTTAATGCATTCATCAAATGAGCATAAAAAAGGTTAATATTTATTTTTATGAGACTGATCGACTTCACTAAAACTCACCTTTTTCCAATAAAGGTCTTCACAAACTCTACCCGTGAAGTATTCGATCTTTGGTCGAAACTGATTGTCTAGAAGAAAGCGCTGTGTAGAGAAAAAATTTCAACGGCTTTGTTGTGTTTGTGCGGATAATTTACATACTCCCGGGTTCGATGCCCGGTCGGATCAGAGTTTTTCCAAGTGTTTTATCACTTGAAATTTCCACCCGGAGTTGGTCTCTCTCAGACTGGACGGGACCGGTTGACTGGAAAAAATTGCCTCAGGCAATAAGTTCCGCCGGCTATACTGACACCTTTGTATAGAAAAGTGTTATATTATTATTATTATTTTCTATGTTATTATTGTTAACTTCAGACTTAAGTTAACTATTTGTGTTTTCTTTAGTTAACAATTTATTATACCTATGTAATAATAATATAACACTTTTCTGTACAAAGGTGTCAGTATAGCCGGCGGAACTTATTGCCTGAGGCAATTTTTCCAGTCTGAGACAGGCCAACCCCGGGTAGAAATTTCAAATTTAATGGTAAATTTTAGATGCATGCAAAGAGTATCTTTGTGTGAATCAAAATTCTTCAATGTTTTGATGAACTTTGTAGCACATAATCCTCCTACATTCTAAGTTAATTCTGTGGTTAATAGGTAGCCTAGCGGTTATGACGCCTCTCTCATATTGTTTCGTTTTGGAGGTCGTTGGTTCGATACCAGGTGTCGACCATCATCCTCTTTAACGACACAAACATAGAAGCTTACTATCAATATAGAAATTAGTTTATTGTCGTAGATTTTGCTCAACTATAATACAAAATTGCTACGTTGCTCTATGTAAGTAAAACTGATTGTCAAACAAATCCACGTTGCTATTAGGGTTACACGCATTATTATACAAGTTAAACTTTCGACAATTTTGCGTCTGAGGCCATTAAAGTTTTGTCCACAAAGGAGCGGGCCCCATGTAAGAAGGGGAGGCGAGAGAAAAGACGCTGGAGTGGTTGTGGAATGGGAGAGCCCTTTGTGAGAACTGAACAACCTTTGAAACAAGTGGATTTCAATATTAAGGACGGACTATTGAAATTTGTTGCCAACATAAGAGATTGAACGTTCTAATGTATTGGGCGTACACTACGCACAATATTTTTGTTCCCTTTTTTTATTTTTTTAATGCATTCATCAAATGAGCATAAAAAAGGTTAATATTTATTTTTATGAGACTGATCGACTTCACTAAAACTCACCTTTTTCCAATAAAGGTCTTCACAAACTCTACCCGTGAAGTATTCGATCTTTGGTCGAAACTGATTGTCTAGAAGAAAGCGCTGTGTAGAGAAAAAATTTCAACGGCTTTGTTGTGTTTGTGCGGATAATTTACATACTCCCGGGTTCGATGCCCGGTCGGATCAGAGTTTTTCCAAGTGTTTTATCACTTGAAATTTCCACCCGGAGTTGGTCTCTCTCAGACTGGACGGGACCGGTTGACTGGAAAAAATTGCCTTTGGCAATAAGTTCTGCCGGCTATACGAAGGTATAGAAAAGTGTTATATTATTATAATTATTTCAGAAATCACTCTTTGAGCTTATTTCTTTTGAAGAATTTATGCTTACGTTGGTTTTTAACAAATCTTTAATAGAGTAGTTTCAAAATTTAACCATTGGAGGACCAATTTGGAAGGATTCAGTCTCTTCCCATCCAATCCAATCCAAACTCCCTTTAGACCCCACCATGTCCAGATTCCTCAGCTCTGCCTCGAAGGAGCGGAACACAGTATGAGAGGGTCTTCCTCGTCTCCGGGACCCTGATGGGAGGAAAAACAGCGCTCTCCTCGGCCAACTGTCATTCGGCATCCTTAACACATGTCCCAGCCAAGTCCATCTCCTCCACATAATAGTAGAGGTGATGGGCTCACGCTGGGTGCACCGGCGTACAGCGTCGTTCGTGATGCGGTGGTACCATCTTATACCCAAAATTCTCCTGAGGCACTTCGTTTCGAATGCAGATACTTTTTGTGCCTGGGCCAGAGTCAGGTGCCAGGACTCACACCCATACAGGAGAATGGGCAACACACACGCATCAAACAGTTTACATTTCGTCTCGACACTAAACGCCGACGCCTTCCATATCTTGGTCATGTTGTTGAAGGAGCCACTCTTCCCATAGAAACCATAATATCTTTAGCCATCCATCATTACTTCACTATGGATTAGAAAACCAACAATCAATTTAGAATTGTTATGCTGAGTTAAATAATATGTATCTAAGTACGAGTAAATGTTTGACTTTGGCCGAAAAAATGTGCTTTATAATTAGGTACCTTCCTAACTATTTGTATTCTTTTTTTTTTGTTTTTTTTTTCTTAGTTGTAGCTGTAACGGCCTCTAATTGATGTAGGTACCTAAGAATATTTTTGACGTTGATAAAAATAAAAATTGATTATTAAAAAAAAATGTGTTACGTGGTGTAACTAAACCTCTTAAAAAAATCCCTTAGAAGGGAGAATCAAAAAATCAATTACTGAATCCGCATTAATGATTCCAATGAACGACCCTCTGTCCCCAACACGACTTAATATTTCTGCACATTCCCTACCCAATTCGAACATAAGTCACTCCACCTTTTCAAGAATCATTGTTAGGTACCTACATAATCGCTATAATAGTCGTGTTCCCACCTTTTTATTTTTCTTATAATAAGAAGCCAAATTAATTTTTAAATAATTCTTTTGTTTTAAAACAAAAGAGTGATGGATCGAGGAGCATTCTTAATGAATCTTTGTTCTCATGAATTGATTTTCGATGACGAACATCTCATGATACTTCTATGATAATTCGTTTTTGTTGTAAAATTTATGTAATAAAAATAAGAAGTAGGAACCAACTTCATTATTTTTGAAAATCGAATTATTATTAGAAGAAGTACCTACGTACTTATATGTAGGAATAAGTACCATTTATTTTATAATATTGCGAATCACCTCAAACAATCGGTATTGTAATGTACGATAAATAATATTATTTTTTAATGTGCCTTTTCAAAAACAACGCTATCATTGAGCAGTTTTACTTTTGTAGATGGTAGCGTTGTTCGTGATGCGGTGGTTCCATATTTGGTCCAATATTCTTCTTAGGCACTTCGTTTCAAATGCATGCGGAGACTTTTGTGTCTGAGCCTTGGCCAGTTGCCAAGACTTTGGTACACCCACAAACAAGAATGGGCAACAAGAATGGTGGTACCACCACATCACAAACTATCCTACACGCCGGAGCACCCGGTGCAGATCCTTCACTTGCACCATTGTGAAGAGGAGATAAACAAGGCTGATGGGCAAAGTTAAGTATGCCGAATGACAGTTGGCCGAGGAGAGCTCTGTTCTTCCTCCCATCAGCATCATGAAGACGAAGAAGACGCTCTCATGGTGTGTTCTGCGCTTTTGAGCCAGAGCTGACAGATTTAAACACGATGTGGGAGGAGGACATAAACATTGCACAAGATCGAGCACCATGGAGTTATCTTGTAGTATCCCTAGCCTCTGACAGGGGTTTATAGGGAGAATAGAAAAGAAAAGCTTTTATAGAAAATAAAAAACGAAAGGTTTTTTGACGTTTGAGAAAAAGGAATTTGGCGGCCATGATGATAATTTTGACATGGGGAAATTATTCGTTTGAAATCACTTGCAGTTATATTCACTTCGATCGATTTCTTAAGGAATATCGCTTGGATTGGTTGAAATCACATGGAATTCAAAGTTTTAGTTAATGCTTATTTTTAGCGGATCTGATAGGGAATTGGAGTAAATGTGTATAAGTTCTCACTGTTTTTTAGCTAGATCAACTCTGGCTAAAAAATATACAATGTTTTGTTTACTTAAGGCAATTATTATTTTTTATATTATTTTCAAGGTACATAGAGAGAAAGTTCAATAGAACCCTCGGAGTTAGAAGCTTGTTTCGTGCCGCTGTGGGTGTGAATAAATACGGTTGGATTCTAAACAGTTTTCCTTTTAAAAACATAAAAATTGCTTACTGATGTGCTATTTAGGGGGGACAAAAAACACACTTAAGAGGCCGTCATCAACATCTTTATGATTTTCAAAGAAGGTATCTACCTACTAAATAAATAAAATATACGAAAAAACGTGGTGTCTTATTTTGTTAAATGAACTGTCTTTTACACTTCTACATTGTTCGAAGATATTTTTTTGTGAAACTAATTTCCATATTCTACGAAAAAAAAAAGGAAAACGGACGCGTCGTGTTTAATAACTTTGCTTGTCAATTTGTTATGAAGTGTAAATAATGACTGAAAAAATATACGAAAATATTATTATTTTTTGCTGAAGATTTGTAATTTTGTTTTCCCTAAAACGAAATAATAATAAAATAGTGCGTAATTATTCTTTTATGAGTCCAATCTTTTTTTATGTAAAATTTATGAAGAAAGTACCTAAGTGCCTATGCTTTTTTATATTTGTCATTAAAAATAGGAAAAGGCAGTGTTAAAATTTATAATATTTTAGTGGAATTGTCAGAGTTACTGTTTTTAATGCTCATATAGGTAGTGGTTGGTAGACTAGCGGTTACAGTGCCGGCTTTAGTGAATTTTAACCACATTGAGAGTGAAACACAATTGTTAAAGTGACACACCATACAATGAAATATTCTGACATTAAAACAACTCGGGAAAAATTGCTTGTCGACAAATATGGTCAAATTGTACTCACCAGGTTCTGGTGGTCCGGCCATCATCATGTTATCATCTCTGAACCAAGAAGTGACTGAAATATGATCCGGTCTCTCGCAACTCAGCACAGCTGGTGATCCCAGATCCGCCATGGCCCCTTGGATTCGAGGCTCGAAAAAATCAATGAGCACTGAAACAATAGAAAATGTATGTTTTCAACAATTAAATTCATCCAATATATACTTAGGTGGAGTAAGGGGTGATGGAAAAAAACCTAGCCGACCCAAATGCAACCTTACTTGGATTTGGTACCCCCCGCTAGAAAACTTACGAGGCTCTGGCAACCGAGTATCGGCGATATAACCGTATAAAAATGTATGGGTTTACTATCCGTAATAAGACAGAATGGAAAACCTGTAGAAAGCCGGTACCAAGCCACATAGATAGCGTTGTATATAGTCACTTACTGACTCCTTAAATTTAATGAGATGTAGGACCCTTGTTCAGCAGTGGAGAAAATGGGCTAGAATTATTAAGAAATAGAAGAGTACATGGATACCATTTCAAATAATATTAGTATTGTACCTATATTATAGCTTATTCATTAACGTGTACAGATGGTTCTTGGAAGCTATTGTATGGACATTGGACAAGCAAACATGGTAATGGAAGGCAAGAAAAGACCTGCATCAAGCCAAACTATATACCTACCGGCAAACCCTTTTGACAGTCGAGAAAAAAAATCGTACCTTATATTATCAGAAGAACCTGTTATTTCGAGTATGTGGACGATGTGGTAGAAATAAGGGAAGTTTCTCGAAACTTTATATACATAGATAAATAAAAAAGTAGGAGTGAGAAAGTAGAAAATGAAGCAGATGATTATACAGACAGTATTGAATATGAAACGATATAAGTAAACTTAATTGAGAAAGAACAAAACAATCTGAGCAGATGAGTATAAAGACTGTATTAAAGTTCAGTTAAGTCAGTGTCTGGTAGTATGAACATTTTTGTGATACAGTATGAAGAAGTACTTCGGCCTACGTGGGTTGTGTCGAGTTAATCCGTTCGTTAACTTTTGTTTGCTGGGAGTTAGGTACTCTGTGATTAAAAGTAAACAAGCAGATTTGTTTGTAATCTCCTTTGTATTTAATATACTTACCTACCTATTCTATGATTATGCATAATATATTTTAAAATAATTAATTTTTATGCCTACCTATTTATTTTATTTTTCGCATTATTTTTTATAATGAGATATGTGTAAAATACATTTTTATTAGAATTGTAATAGGCGAATGCCTGTAATAATATTCAATTTTATTATTTTCTCTAATAAATTATTTAAATTCCACTATTTTCTGTATTTCATCGACTAACAGCCTTTTCCAAGTTGTGGGTCGAGTCGGATTTTTATTCGGGTACTCTGGTGGGAGAATAAAGTAACGAAGAAAAATACCATAGATACTTGAAATATTTTTCCGCAAAATAGCATGCCCCAAAACATAAAAAGGACATATTGCCAGCAGAGCATGAATGCAGCAGAGATGGAATTACCAACCTACTAAATTGGAAAGGACAGTTTTCCAAAAATATAGCTCACATCATGATAATGAATCCATCAATCTTGGTTTAAGTAAGTCTTCATTACTTTTTAATTGCTGGAACTGATTTATATGGATTCATAACAATCACATTAGCCCATAAAAGCGTAGAAAAGTAAGGGTTGTTACCGTAGCAATATAAGGATCGATGCAATACCTAGGCATAAGTCTGAGGGATATAAAAAGAAACACTACATTAACCAGTTGCAGGGTTAAAATGGCGATAGGCCAGTTATCCAGCTCGTTTGGATGACACATTGACAAAACGCCTGCAGTGCTGGTGCCCTAGAAATGCTCTTAGAAATCCTTGGCTCACGGCGTATGCAGGTCGCACGGGCTCGGTAGTTGTGGAAGAGTCTGCAGGAGACCTGTGGGGCTAGTACGAGTTTTATCGAAAGCTTATTGTACGCTATTAAGCGCTTCTAAATGTGCAAATAGTGTTCTAAAATCAAACTCTCGAATCGTTAGATCATTTTTGTATGGAAATTTTTCGAAACTTTTTCGATGATCGTTTCGATATTCTATCATCGAAAACTTATACTAGGGATACTGTATCCATGAGAGGACTTCTATGGACTAAGAAGTATAATAAGAAAATGACGCAGCGTAAGTTGATGTCCCGGCAAAGGAATATTAGAAAATAGGTTGGAATCCAAAGACAAGAAGAAATTTTCCAAATATCATTGGACAGAAAAGCCTACCGCCAGAATGTAAGGCCCTGTTCTAATTAAAAAGTGATCGTGCGTCCGAGCGTCGAGCGATCATACAATCGTCTCAGTTTGATCGGACCGTCTGCGTTTGAGCATATGACGCTCGATGCGCGGACGCCTTCCAATTAGGACACATACGAGGAGTCTGTATGCGCATTTGGAGAATAAAAAAAGAACGCGGTCGGAAATTCAATAAGATCAAGTAATTAAAAAAACAACACGCCTCTGATTTTTGGACGTTTTTTTTCCATTACAAATGTTTCAAGCGAAAAAGTTCATTATCTCGCCATACTGAAATCGTTTTTCACTTTGTTCCACTTCACTCGAACGAACAATTTCCTTATAGAACGGAACTCGAAAGTTTCATTCATAAAATCCATGGAGCTGCGAGTAAAGAATCTCGAAATTAATTTCACCCCTCGCTATTTCAAACAGTTCGAAATAATTTTCTCGTAACGGTTTTCGGCGGTTGAAAATGATTCGCTCACACATTTTTTTTTTTGGTACGAATTTCAACTTTCGCTATTTAACAACTAGAAAATTAAGTTTTTAACTCTAAAAAGGTCTTTAAATTTAATGTTTTACATAAAATTCTTCGGCCTCGAGTTTCCTTTTGATGAAAATTTATTACCTTTTCTTAATTTTTCACATTGTTTAACTTTCAAAAGCAATTTCTAAAGTATTTCTGCCTTTTGAAAATAATAAAGATATTTTTTTTTATTTCATATAAAAATAATTAATCGTGAAATTAAAAAAGTTCTTTTGTTTCATTATGATAATTATTTGAAACATGAGTTTTTTTTTTATTCGTTCTCCATAATTAAGATTTTTGAAGGAAAGAAAAATCTTTTTACAACAACATTTTTTCTCATCAAATAATCGCCGTTTTTCCGCAGCCATATTCTTGAGTAAATAAGCGAGAATAAAAAACTGCGCAAAGTTAAATAATTTTTGTAATAATATCTAAGTGACGAAACCATCCATCAAATTCAAACTTAAAGCAGGTTGAAATGACACTTACTGTACTTTAGAACTGTCATCGTTCATAATAATAATTATTTTTACTTTTGTAGGTAGGTATCTACTTCAAAATATTTTTTAAAACGAAAAATGTTTTTTTTTTTAAATTTGAGTTAGTATGTATAATAGCTATTATTGTTTTGTTACCTATACTAACTTTTCTTTCCATACTTAAATATTTTTTTGAACCCTTTGCACTCGTCATCGACTGATTTGGGTTTGGTGCGGCGATCAAAAATCAAAATCTATAAAAAAAAATAAAGGTTTTTAACTATTTTACCCATCTGTTATGGGTCTTAATGAACCCAACTAAATTGTGAAAAATTTTTGTCGACTCCATTGCCTGGAGGCATTTTAAGTTTATGGGGAATGTGCAGCATAATCTCTTTATGCATTCAAGCAAGTCTGTTCTTGAAAACTGCGCAAATTAAAAAAACATGTGTTCAAGCGTCTCATCCGCTGTTCACAAGTACACAAAGGCGAAGATACTATGCCGATTCTAGCCAGGTGAGATGCATTCAAGCAATGCCCCATTCTCATCCTAGCAATAAGCGAAACGCTGGTTTTGGAAAGTTTGATAGTCTTGTTCCAAGGAAAAACCGGTATCAACATTTAGACTGCCGTGTAATATGATCGAGTGAGCAGTCCTGCCAGATTCTGGACCATTCCTTCCTTGACATTTAATTGAATGTCGTTATGTATACTTGAATATTCTCGTCCTTAAAATCATTAAGCATTTTTAATCCCAGATAATGTACCAATAAATTATCCAGCGTTGATAATTGCTTATCGATGATAGAACAATAAATAATTTTGTGCGCTATATATATGCGATAATAATTATTATATGGCCCAATATTTGTGTATACATAACTTGCCCTTTATTGCGACCGCACATTGATAGCCAACAATAGTGCGACCGGCTCTCCACTGCGCTCAAACTTGGGCGATTTCAACATCCGAATCCCTCATCTATGCTTCGCAGAAACGAAACACCGTATTAGAGGGGCCCCAAGTAGAGGAAGAACAGCGCTCTACTAGGCAAACTGTAATTCGGTATACATGCCCTAGGCATTTCCTTTATCGTAGAGGTGATCGAACCTCGCCGTGTCCATCGGCGTATATCGTCGCACTCGGTGAATAGCAACGTTCTTTATAATATGCTGTGAAACCAATATTATTCTTAGGTATCAAATCATTTCCGAAGGCGGTGATACTTTACGCCTAGGATTTGGATGGGTGCTAGGAGTCACACCCATTAAAAACAATGGGAAATTGACGCGAATTGAACCGTTCGCAACTAAACTCCGACAATTTAGAGATACTTGTTATTGGTGCACTGGATGTGTGTTTGTTTCATGTTTTTTTTTGTGTTGTTCAGTGTTATGTTGGTGTCTCTATGAAATAAATAAATAAATTTATCCTTTATAATATCTTCGGAAACCATGCATTGACCTGAATTAATTATATTATATTAGGTATGTGGTTATTTCGTCGATTATCATTTTTTTCAAGTAGCTCACGCTGGGAATCTGCTAGTAGATAAATATATACATTTTTGTTAATGAGACTTTTCACCTCAAATCGAGTTATTTTGGTCATTGATCCGTAATAAAGTATTACAAGATAAAATTTAAAAAAAAATTAAAATATAAATAAATCAATAAAAATTTACGCATTTTGAGAAAATCGATTCTCTGGTGTGCATTATAGATTTCGCTTTTTTAATCGCTTTTGCTTTATTTCTTTTTCAGATGAATAAGTTTGTTGGTATTGATAATAGGTATTATGATTGTAACATATTGTAACACATCTCGATGGAGGTCAACATAGTAAAAGGCCATTAATTTCTATTATTTCTACTTAAAATGAATAGTGTTGTCCTCTGTAATGTGTTAAGTCAAAATAAATAAATAAAAATTAATTGATTCTGAGATCTGTATTTTCAGCAGCTTTAATTTCTTTTTTAAGGATTTAGGATCCAAAATGTAGTTATTAAAACACATTATATTTATTTTGTAATTTATGATAATCGAATGAAGATAAAAACTATGTTAGTTTTTTTTATGTGTTCTCTGATTACATTTTTAAATGGACATTTGAAATATTAAACTAGTTTTATCGTTGGCAAGACATTGTGAATTTGTAACATTTTTTATTTAATCCTCTATTCAATGTTAGAAGCGAAGATGTTCTATCCGTTTCAGGAGAAATCCCCGGAGGTCGCGGTACTATGCACCGAGTCCATTATTCTTGGGTGAAAATGCATTTTGTCCTCTACGAATTGCAAGCTCGCAGTGTATTGTGAAGTTTTCAAATATGTATCTCCCAGGAGCCGTTAAATCTTTAATTTAATCTTGACACGTTTATAAATCAAGAGAACTCTTAACGTAATGGCGCCTCAGTAGAATTTTAATATTCACAACGTTAAGAAAGATTATCTACCTTCTAGCAGACTGTTTTTTTTTTCATTTTTTTTATACACAACGAGGCATTTGGAATGCGGCTCTACTCTATGACAATTATATTTAAAAAAAAATGAATACTGGACATCGTTGTTCAATCAAGGAACTTGTTAACATAACAATGGCCTATTTTAAGATTCTTGAATGTTGAAGTTTCTCTCATTATGAAAAGGAGATGGGCGTGGTTTGAACAATAGCACGCCTGCTCTCTTTCCTGATATTTTGAGCATCCTGTGAGAGGCAGGAAATCGGAAAATCAGATCGGGACCGTAAGGTTGGCTAACTAAAATGGTCAGAAAAGGCGCAAGAAACAAGCTTCGGACGCCTGTACCCCATCAGTGGGGGTTCAGGCAGCTGGTATCCCCCATGAAGAGCACTTGTTGCCTCCCTGTGCTCCTAAGTAACTACACTGAGAGAAAAGTAAGGGGGAAAAGCTCGTATTTCTTGAGTTTTTTCTCGTAAGAACTGTTTTTTTTGACTCAGAGTGAAGTATTGGTTTTTTCAATGCTCCGTCATTGAATTTTCATACGAGGTATTTTCCCGTACGGTTTACTGGAAATTAGCACGTATTCGAGAGGAATTAATCTATGCAATGTCATTGAATTTTTAAATGATAGTTCATTGAAAAAAGCAATGCCGTACTTTGTATAATCCATTACTTCATTGATATATCTAAGTAAGAGTCTTTATATTTTCTATTAACGTACGAGAAAAAATCAATGCCGTACGTGGTATAAACCGTTACATCATCGATATATCTAAGTAAGGGCCTGTATATTTTCTAGTAGCGTACGAGGAAAAACCAATGACGTACTTGGTACAAACCGTTACTTCATTGCTATATCTAAGTAAAGTACTTTATATTTTCTAGTATCTTACGAGGCAATACCAATGCCGTGCTTGGTATAATCCATTACTTCATTGATATACCTAAGGAAGAGCCTTTTTATTTTCTAGTACATTACGAGGAAAAACCAATGCTGTAATTGATTCAACCAGGTAGCAGCCCCTTTCTTACCTATTACTTCATTGCTATATAAAGCTCTAAATACCTACCTATATCTAAAATGTTCCACACATCCAGGTGATTTAGTTTGTCTTCTTCGTACTTGATACGTTTTCTCCCATCAGTTGACCAAAACAAGACACTATGGAGGTATTGATGACTTGATGAAATTTTTGCGTCTCCCTAGATTACATTCGGCTCGTGTTGTGGAGTTTCATCTAAATTATAAACTGATAAGTTGGTGACGCATAGTCTCCCTGAGGAAACTCGCCAAACAGCTGGAATACACCGTCTTCTCAGGCTATCCCTCAGTTGTCTCCCGTATGGATCACACATGTTTACCTAACATCTACAATGTGTTATTTCGAAACTTGATCAAACGAATTGTACGAATAAAAAATTATCGATGAAATTCCGGAAGTTTTTTTGGAACATTCTTCTTTATTAAGACTTCACTTATAAAAGTAAAGGATGAAAAATTTTCCAAAAAAAAATCGCTATTTCATAGATATTTTATTTTGTCTTTTATAATTATTTTTTATCCTTATACGGCACTTAAATTTTTTATGTCCACACTTGATCAAACGAGTTTTATGAACAAAAAAATATAGCAATAAATTGAGAATATTAAAAAAAAAAAAATATTTTTTTTAAGCGAAATCACTTGATCTCAATTGATGGTCTTTAAAATAAAATAGAAAACGAATAATTATTTCCCAAAAAATAATTTACAAATTCATGGAGTTTTTATTAAGGTATTTATTTCAATTTAAAGTGCCAATTGCAATTTCAACGTAAAATGTTTGTCTTTTGTTCGTACAATTCGTTTGATCAATAATTATCCAGATAACACATTGTATAGAGAAATATAACTAGGTAGATAATTTGTAAAATGATTTTAGTATAAACTTTAACTTTTATAAAGTAATGAGTAAACAAGTCTTTCATCTACGAGCTCAAGCAAACTAATGGTAGATCTAAGAGGTAGGTCGATTGCGTCTGGTAAAAAAATATCCCTACTCCATCTGGAAATTACGTACGTACTTGCGAAAACCCCGTACGAACTTGGTTTTAACAGGTGCCGCACGGGAGAAAGTCAAGGGCCTGGATTTTTTCACGTTTTCCTTGCGAAATTCTCGTATTTACTTGTTTCTGTTGAAATTAATTATTGTCATTGGATTTTTCAAGTTTACTAGCTATTTTCCATTACCTATCAGCTCTTACCTATTATCCTATTATTTGTACTGGCTTTACTCAAAACCAAAGAAATAATGGATTTTACAACATTTGAATTGCATAGGTTTTTGAAATTGTACGGATGTTCAGGAAAAACACCATGCTCCGTCATTGAAAATACCAATGATGTTGCGTTTTCATATAAACCATCTCCGTAATAGAAAAAAACAATTCTCGTACCGGATATTTCAAATTATTATAAATTGAATCATTGTTTTATTCCAGTTGCATTAGTTTAATCAATTACATACAGCATTCACATTATTTCTATTCTTACTGGAAGAAACGTAAAACAAGTAAACTTGTTTCTATACATGAATTACTTGAATAATTCTCTGATCCGAGAATTTCGGAAATTCCATTCTTGGGAATGGAAATAAGCAGATAAGGTGAATTGATTATTTTAATGATAATGGTTTTTTTCATAAAAGTTTATGATTTTTTCTTGTATTCTGCGGTTTTTATAAAACCATTTACTGTACGTGCCTTCACCATGACGAAATTTCTCTCAGTGTAAACGTGCCTGAACACAAACATTTTTGTCATGTAGGTTTGTCAAGTTAAACAATGATATGTCATTTTAGTAGAGTTCTTTATTCGCAGCAAAACAATGTCATTTTGCTGGAGTTATAATTTATTGTAATATAAGTAAAAGATAACAGAGAGAAGCAGCCCTTCAAGATGAACATCTAAATGCTGGGATATTTGGCAATCAGCTTTTCAAGAGGGTAATGCAACAGGAACAGGCCAACAGGCCTAATCAATGAGAAAGAAGAAGAGTATGAGCATGAATTTCGTGTTTTGGAAATCTCCTCTCAATCGTGAACGGTGCTCGGACAAAATTTGAACCATTTTTGGGATGTAGAGTAGGTATTTTAGCTTTTACCATACTATTCATTCGACTGTAGTGGAAACTAGGCTAAAGGGTCTGATATTATCAGGTATCTGCCCCCCCCCCCTGGACAAATTGAAATTGGCCTTCGACTACAAACGAAGATTTCGTCAATGTAGAGTGCGAAAGAAAGAACTAGGTAGAAAGGATACTAGGAAGTAGGTGCTACCTAATCGAAGAAACTAAATTAAGTCTTTAATAATGTGTATAAATAAAAGTGCTACATAAGTATGAATCCATCCATTTTTTCTTAAGTTACAGTTTGTTATGTTGGTAAACATGTAGGTACAAGGTAGGCAAGTGATCGTGTTGAATAATAAAACAAATTTTTTTCTCCCTCTCCCCTTTTCTTGAGACGAGTGCGTTGCTTCCAGCAAGCACGTCTCTGTCCACGGTGATTTCCCAAGCCACCCATACACCACTCTGCACACGTTTAACCATTCACACCCCCGACACACGCAAGAAGAAAGTCCTGATAATAATATATCGCTCCCCCCTAATGACAAATTTTAAAAAGGTCCAAGCGAGTCCAGTCTAAGGTTTAAGCTACTTAATAACATAGTTAGCAAAAAGATACCAGAAAAAGAATAGTTATCTACCTATTTTCT
The DNA here is from genome assembly GCA_963576905.1 of Mystacides longicornis. Classification (NCBI taxonomy): domain Eukaryota; kingdom Metazoa; phylum Arthropoda; class Insecta; order Trichoptera; family Leptoceridae; genus Mystacides; species Mystacides longicornis. Next base: position 27,025,610 of record OY756426.1, on the reverse strand, counting down.
ATTTTTTTGTCTCCAAACGTAGTGTAATTTCTATCTGAGATGCTACATATGGCTGAATTTTGGTCGACTTCAGTAGCCTAGTGGCAAAGGCTCCGACTTCAGATCAAGAGGTCCCGGGTTCGACTCCCGGTCGGGTCAGAAATTTTCAATGCGTTTTTTCACTTGAAATTTCTACTCGGAGTTGGAATCCTGTCTCAAATTGGACGGGACCGGTTGACTGGCAGAAAATGTTTCAGGCATTAATAATTAATTCCGCCGGCTATACTGACACCAATGTTATTTATTTATTAATTTATGACCACCATCTTAAACTGCTGTTTTGACATATGTTTTCTACGAACACTTACTTAGCCTCATTCGCCATTACACGTTTTGCTATCACATACACGTCACCTGTCACACAAGAACATAAAATAGGGTGGGTAGTAAAAAAATGGTGGCTTAAAGTTTAAATAAAAAGTTAAAAAAGGAGTAGATATGCACTTTAGGTTATATCTTGTACGATATTATATTTTACTTAATTGTTGACTTGTTTTCTTAAATTTATTCAGAGGTAACATTTTCCTCCTAAGAGGTAGACTCCCAGCTGTTCGTTCATGGCTACACAAGATGTAAAAAAAACTTAGAAAAATACCTATATAAAACTGCACAACATTCATACTTCATTATATAAAAATTTGTTCAGTAATTAAAGTTTTCAAATATAAAAACCTAGCAAAAAAATCATTTTATTAGGATTAAAACAAACAATAAGTATGTAGGTACATACATTATGTATGCTCAATCGCTTACGACAATCTAAGAGGTTTCACGTTTGGAAAAAAAAAACACTCATCAATTCAATATTATTTCATATTTTAAATTTAATTTTATAAATAAAACATCAATCAAACGATGAAGTGAATATGTATGTAAGAAACCGCAAAGTAAGTAAATTATATTTAATATTGAAGGGTCTAAGAGAATTCAGGTGCAAGAAAACCAAAATCTCGTGAGGGCATAAACAAACAAAGTTACTGCAAACATCTCGAGAGTCTAAACGGGTAAATTGTACTCGTATCTATTTCGGTTTTTGTTACTTCCTTTCACAGGTAGACGCATACATTTTTTATTATTCTTTATAAATTTGAGAGTATACGATGCGAGTACCTACTTGCCTATATTTACCCATCACCACTTTGAAAGAAATGAAATCTTCAATTCGATCGCGTCTCGTTTCCTTTAGATCTAGTTGACATGGGTGAAAAAAGAAATTGTCCTTTTCAATAAAATCGGTTAAATTATTGATTTCATATAGAAGTCCACCTTAAAAAGTTAAGTAAAAATTCAGGCGAAATTTCCAATCAATAATCCATTTATTTATGTTCAAACCCAAAAAAGTCTGCAAATGTGTTTTTCAGGAGCTTTATTTCCGCCTTCAGCCATTTTTGTTACTTGGATCGAGAACTTGATAGGGTCGAAAATAATCAAATAAACTTCCAAATTTGGTTGCATTTTTTTAAACATGGTTATATTGTTTTGATGAACTTTTTTTTACTAATATCACGGACGTACCTATTTGAAACAGGCTTTTTAATATTTATTAGGTTTTTTTCTTAACTTTTTTTAGCCATCACGCCGTATCCCGTACGGGATAGGCAAAGAGAACGGACCTCCACTCCTTTCTATCCAAGCACACTTCTTTTGCTTCTTCCACCGACGACATACCATTTCTCATACAGCCTCTCCTATTTCCTTTACATCTGACCTGGCCTTCCTTGAGGACGGAATCGATGTTTTCGATAAACGTTATTATCGGTTGGCCACGCATTCTTATACCTTTTCTTTCAGCCTTATAAATTGTCTTTGTCATTATTGTATGCATTCATTCTTTCCACATGCCCAAATCATCTCAACTTTTTGACTTTCATCTTTATCACAATACTTACTTCCATACCACATTCCTTCCTAATATTCTCATTCCTTTCCATATCCCCCACATTCTTTCCACATATTCTTCGTAGAGCTCTCATCTCTACTGCATTTTTACTACATTTCGTCCATGTCCACGTTTCACATCCATACATCATATAATATCGTAACAGGATTGCGTTATGCACTAGTTTCTTAGCTTGCAGTGAGACGTTGTTGTTTCTCATTATATAGGTCTTAGTATAAATAACTTAAGACGTTTAGTTTTTTCCTAAACACGCTGCGTGTAGTAAAACGGACTATTGGGTTCCTAAACCATCAGGGTCCTGTAAAGACGGTTTATGTGGAATTATTATAGATATGTTATTATAGATCGCTACCTCGGGTGGATATCATGGACTTTTATGATTGGTGGTTTATGTCGTCACTCATCCGCTTGCTGTGATAGCATCGTGTGAATAAACCGCTGTTTATTCAGAAGTTGGTGATTAGGCAAATAGAGTAGTGGAGTAGACTAGAAATAATTGATCACTTGACCACATGAACGTAGCATATGTTTATATATCTTAATATATATAAATCTCGTGTCACGATGTTTGTCCTCAATGGACTCCCAAACCACTTAACCGATTATAATAAAATTCGCACACCATGTGCAGTTCGATCCAACTTGAGAGATAGGATAGTTTAAATCTCAAATTATAGTCGCAATTTTAATTTATTGCTAATTATTTGTCTGTTATTATTTGACAGTCACAATTATCTGTTAACTCCAAATGATTCTAACAGATGTCGATACCTTTCGACTGGGTTGAGTAAGTAATCAATAGATGGCGCTGCTGTCACGGTGGTAAAGTGACGTGACACGATACATTGCAATGCAATTATTCCAGATTAACATAATATGCTATAAAATATTTTGAAAAAGTTAGGGATCTGTATGAAAACTAAATTATTTTTAAGTATCTATCTACCCGTGCGAAGCTGGGGCGGACCTCTAGTCACGATATATTTTTGTATTAATTTTGTTTATTTTTTTCGAAATGTTCGATAGTAGAGGAGCCGTTTGGAAGCATTACCTACCGTTTCAATTTATTAACTGAAAAAAGGGGAGAGGCTTTATATTATGTTGATAAGGAACTCTTCTTCCTTAAATCCGATTATGAAAACCTTTTTGAAGAGACATTCCCTTTGCGAACAGGACGTGATGATTTCCAAAACTTATTCGAGTGAAAGTCCGCACAGATAACCGATTTCGATAAAAGTAGGTATCGTCACATTTTGTAGCGCTTCGATGCACTACCGAAGGAATATGACAAAATTTAATCCATAGGAAGGTATCATAATAATTCATACATCAGTCGACAAAGCATGTACTTAATTATCTACTTGCTTTATCGATACTTTGATAGAAATTATAATAATTTTTATCAAGAACCACTTTTGTGAAATCAATCAATCGATAGGTACCTACTCTATTTGTGATCAATAGCGGCATAGGCCGACAAAAAGAGTTCCGTACTGCTCTTTCTTGATCTCAGGAAGTTGAAATATTCTCATCCAACACCTTATCCTAACCCTCAGATCTGCTCTGATGAAATGAAACACATGATGGGGGTCTGTCCTCGGCCAACTGTCTTTCGTCATTTAAACAGCAATGCCACAATACAATGCTTCGTTTTCGACCCCAGTTTGGAGCATATATAGAGGCAACAAGAGCAATTACCAAACATTTGAGAAATAGATATTCCATATTTTTAGACACGGGTAAGGAGAGAAAACGGATCTCCACTTAATACACCCCCTTCCAACTGTGTGGTAATTGGATTTGACTTCAGGTGTCATCGCCTCTGTTTCCACGTATAGTTTTTGAATACTTCTAGACATAACGACAAAAAAACGTTGCCAGTTAGTTTCAGTTACACTGTTACATTTGAGAAATTTGGTTCCATCCGACACATTACAATTAGAAACGGACAATTAGGTACTATTTTTTTCGTCTTCCAACGACATACAATTTCTCATACATCCTGACCTTTTGTATTCCTCACCTGAAATTCCTTTTGGGCGGATGATTTTCGATTCACATAACTTTTGGTTGAAACAATAACCCATTTGCCTCTGTGCGCTTCTTTTTTAAGGAGTTACCTACCTACGCGAACGTAAGTGTGCGCATTTTGGAAAAATTGGATTTGCGAGTGTGCGCACTTACAGGTGACAGTCACGTTAAATAAAGGGGGGATGTAATATTATTACGTAAAGGTGCCCTTTCGATAAAGGAAGGGTACAATAAAAAGATGCGTATAAAAAAACTCCTATATATACATACATACACCATGGGAAATCGGGTTTCGTGCGTGCTGAGATCCTGTCGAGAAAATTAAATAAACCAAAACTGTTTATTCAGGGGAGACGTGAGGAGAAAACTTCATAAGGAGGTATTAAATTCTCGGAGTCATTACTTTTACATCGGCCTGATATTGTTATTCCCTGTAACTGGCACACGCTGAAGCGACAATCTCATAACTCGGTACTTTTTTGTCATTTGATAATGCCTATTGATTAATTGCGTCAGCACTTTTGTCCATCATACCCTGTCCCTATGGAGTAGACAGAGAGAACGAACCTCCACCCTGTATTAACCAGACAAACCTTTTTTACGTCTTGCAACTGCGTAGGTACAAACAACCTCTCCTGTTAACTTGAACTTCAGAAAGCCTATTCTATAGGATGTGGTCGGTCTACGTTGTTTTTGGTCGACCACACCTTCTCACACCTTTGACCAGAAAGAAAGTGTTATTAAAAAAACTTTATACTTATAAAATAAATTCGTAAATTATCAGGGCGTACTTATTGAAAGATTGAGTGCTAACAGAGTAGTAAATTAAAAGAGAAATTAATTAGAGAAAAAGGCTATGAAAATGGAAATTGGTAGAAAGAGGATCGAGCCGTCGTCAAACAAGCAAACAAAAATCCTTTCTCACTGTGTATTTTGAATTTCGTTATCGACCTAGCTCAAATAAAGCATATTTTCTGTCGATAAAATGCTTCAAAATAAAAAAAAAGCTGAATTATTGTCGAGCTCTAATAGATAAGCGCTGAATCAAAGCAAAGCAGAAAAATCAATTTTAAACCACTTAGGTAAGGAGGTTGCTTAGAAAACTCAACAAAATGTCAACAATATTCAGAAAGTCACGGATATAATAATTTAAGAAATTCTTTCGAATCCATTAGTAAAATTCTGCCCGTAAATATTATTGAGAACGAAAACATGTGACAGGCCCACTCGAAAATTAAAATCCAATTCAATTCTACAGGAATTAGGTAAAAGTTTTCAACAATATTTACTATTTTATTCGGAGATATATTATATTCAAAATGATAGTCACCTTCTAAATGAGATTGTAAGCATTTGCTTCATTTTGCCGTTCAAAATCACGTGCAATAGCTTGTACTTCTCTCCTAGATATGACACCTTCCACTCTTTACTATCAGTCAGCACCAATCAGTTAACATGCTCTCTGAAGCACATTTGAACCATTGTGATAAGCTATATTATTGAATTGTAATAATTTAATATTACAAAATGATGAATAATGAATAAAAATTGGTGACCATGTTCGTCACGGGATGCGAAGCATTCGCCGATGCATACACATTTCGAACACGTCTAGCTGGTTCATAGTGCATACTTTGAGGGAATATAGAAAGACCACAGTGACTTTATTCAATAATACAAGAAGCACTGAACAAAAGTCATATCACCAAACCATTTCCTGATGAAGTTTGAGATTGAGGTTATCATTGCAAAAAATATTTATAAAATGTATGTACCTACTTAGATTTTAAAGTAAAATACAATTTGTTTGATCAATCAATTATAATAATATAAAACCGTTTTATTTTATCTTGTTATACTTGAAATTTTGTAATTGATATATTTTTTGTTTTGCTGTTTCGTTTTTCCATTTACTATTAATTACTGTTTATATTGTATTTTCTATCCTCGATACAGTTTTACACTTATTTAGGCACCATTTTCCATGTAAGTTCTTTTTCTGCTTAATTTAGGTCTTGTGGCCTGTAATTCAAGAGGTGGGGTTGGCCTCCTGCGAGGTCGATTCCCAGCTATCCTTCCACCTTTTTGGTGGTCTGCCCGGGAGGCGTCTTCCCTGGTGTTGGCCGGGCAATGCCATGTGAGGGAGTCTGGTTGAGTCCATTCACCTCACATGTGCATACCAGAATCTTCATCGTTGCCTTCCCCATCTCACTATGTCCTCGACCTCGCATATTTCCCGTACCCTCGTATTTCTCTCTATCTCTGAGGGTCTTCCCGGCTATGCTCCTAAATATTTCATTTCTGAAACTCTCAGCGCATTTTTAGTCACAGTGGTATCGGCCCTGGACTCGATCCCGTATGTCATGATGGGTCTGACACAAGTTTTATAAATCTTTATCTTGCTGTTGATTCGCATATCAGGGTTCTTCCATACGGAGTTTCTAAGGCATCCTGATAATGAAGCAGCCTTGTTGATTTGACCCAATATTTCTGTCGGTAGATCGGTCTGCCCACACAAGTCCACTCCGAGGTATTTGAATGTAGTGACCTGTTCCACGGATACATCTTCCACAGATACGCTGCGACCCACTGGAGATCGAGAGAAAATGAACCATGTAAGTTGTTATTTATTTTGATATGTTGATTATTGTAACTGATGTAAATAGAAAAAAGTTAGCCTTAAAAATGATAAGACTATGTGCAAAAACTATTCATATATGTATATAAGAAAAAGCATAATTGGAGCACTAGAGATTTTATGACCTTGTTGTTCACGATTTGTTTTGTATGAGTTGTCCAGAGTTCAGTTGGCGTCTCAAATAAATAAATTAATATGAACTTTTAAAGTGCCATCTCAAATGGAATGGAGTGCGATCAATCGTGTTTAGTTTTAGTTTGGAATGGTCCAACTAGGGGATGGTCCGGGGGTAGATTCACATTAGTGCCAGCTAATAATACCGGAATGTTTTGCGAGGAGGTTACAATAACATGAGCATTGTTTTACCAGCTGCCGTAGAATGTTTTCAGTTAGTTTCTAACTGTTAGTTGCCTGTTCTGTTGGCTCTAGGTATCTAGCTACACATCGATGGTGTTGTGCATAGCTGTAGTAAGTGCTAATTAGTTTAATTATAATAAAAAAAAACATATTAGGTCGGGGAAAAAGTTTTTTCGTATTTTATATGAAAAGCAAAATGATTATTATTACAAAATTGTTTACATTTGACTAAATCATTAAATTATCTTTTAGGCATGATAAGATTCCGTTTTGCTGTACAAGTTTCGGAATTTTACGGCTCTTATTGCATTTATTCCATTTTTGTGATTACATTTAAAATGTTTAAAATGTCATCATAAGATTCACTCATTTTGACTGAAAGAAAAACAAATGAAAAATAACCGGAAACAAAATTTTACTATCAAGGTTCTTTTTTCAAATTACCAGCTTTTGAATGACACCGAAATCAGTCACATCAAGCAATGCAGCCAAATGAATTGATATTAAATGTTTTACATTCAAAATATGGAAAGACCCGATATAATTATTAATTTCATAACTATCAACTCGAATAATACAATATCAAATTAATAACTGGGTATACGATTTTAAAATTAATTCGCTTTCAATTCTTACTTTTCAAAATCTTCCGGGTTCTCAGTCGCTCGGATGTTGGCTGGAAAACGTTATTTCACGTCTTAAGGTCGGAAACTATGAACAATCTACTCAAATAATTTGGCTTATTTCAAAGATGTTTTTCAAATTTATAATATCGAGTGATTGGCCTTAAGAGCTTTTCTAGAGTAGGTACATTATTTTGAATTCGGGAGCCATGTTGTGCGATACATGGAAGATCCAATCCAATCCAATCCAAACTCCCTTTAGACCCCACTTAGGGGCATAGGGAGGCAACAAGAGCTCTCCATTGCGCTCGATCCTGCGCAACGTTAATGACCTCCTCCCACACCATGTTCAGATTCCTCAGCTCTGCCTCGAAGGAGCGGAACACAGTATGAGAGGGTCTTCCTCGTCTCCGGGACCCTGATGGGAGGAAGTGAGGATGGAAGATAGTGAGGCATATTTTAAACACTTGAGCCAGGAGGAGTGCGTGCAATATGTTACAGAACCGATTCACTTGAAACATTAGACTACATGCAGCATTTAGGATTGATTGCAATCTGAGTATTTTTGGTATTGGGATATATTAGAGTATTATTCTGCTTCTTGTCGAGTCATAATGAGTGCTTATTAGAATTACATCGTTACTACTACTATCACCTCTTTCCGTAATAAATTCATCAAACAAAACAAATAAATAATATGGTCAAATTATAAAATGTCAATGTTAACATTGTGTATTGTTCAGTCATCATACAAGTATCTATACAAAAAAATATATGTATAATTACATAGCTATTTATCTAATTTTAAACCAAAAAATTGTAGTTCATGCATCTGTGCACAACACCGTCAATATAAATCTAGGTGTGCGCGGATGAATACTATTGTAGGTATATCTGTAGCAATGTTTGCGAGGTATCTAGTAGTGAAAATACGTACATACATACGCCATTTAGAACTGACGTTATGCAAATATAGACTTATTAAGTTAACAAAAACAAATTTATGCATCAATTTAGATTCAAGCATAACAATAACCATCTGTATTTTATATAACCAAAAATAAAATTAGGTATAGTACTTATACGTTGCGCAGGATCGAGCGCAATGGAGAGCTCTTGTTGCCTCCCTATGCCCCTAAGTGGGGTCTAAAGGGAGTTTGGATTTGGATTGGATAGTACTTATAACTAATCAAATTAAAAAAAAAATTCAGCAATTTTTCAAAACTCTTTTAGCTGACATGTTTCAAAAGGATACGCCCTTCATGGTCACTAAGTTTGTAGAAGTGCTCAAAAGTTTTTTTTTTTTAATTTCTTCTTCTTCTTCTTCCTCTTTGTTTAGATCTAAGATCTGTTTAGGAAGTGCTCAAATCGGGCTCCTGTGACGATGAAGTCCAGCTTTCTCTCCATCTCTTTGGGGGGCTTTTTTAATTTGATTACTTTAATTATTTTCACCTAGAAAATGCAATTTAACAACTTTAGGTAGGTACTTAATCAAAGTTTTTTTTTTTATAAAAATGAATCTGTGCTCACTCAAAGTGAACACAAATACACTCTTTGACTCTTTCAAAGTAAGCTAGTTAAAGCTTGTGTCGTGAAAGAGGAAGATGGTCGGCACCTGGGATCGAACTCACGACCTCCGATAGAAAACAGTATATTATGAAAACCGGCGTTGCCCTTGTAACCGCCAGTCTAACAATTATAAAATTATATTTTTATTTTTTTACGTAAGGCCCGATCTTTCAACGGAAAGACCTTTGGTTTAATTCAAATACTTTTTTACCCATCACGCCGTTTCCCGAAGGGGGTAGCAGAGAGTACGGACTTCCATTCTTTCCTATCCAAACAATCCTCTTTCGCTTCCTCCAAATGCATAACATTCAGCACACATGCTCTTCTCCTTTTGCTCCTGACATGTCCCTTCTGAAAGACAGCATGGTTTCTCCGATATGGTCGGACTGTGTCCTTCGAGGTCGGCTTCGTCTGCGTGCAACCATTCATTCAGATTTAAAATATATCCTTTTAGTCATTCTCTTTTCGTTCATTCTCTCTACATGCCCAAACCACCTTGATTTTATCAAATACTTAAATACACGAGTATAGTACCTATGTAGATAATTTGAATTGCATTATGCACTAACATTTTCTTAAAAATTGATGTCGACATCATATTATTATTAAGTAAGCAATTTAGGTAAATTATATTCTATTTAAAAATTTGAGGTTTTTGATGGGTTGATTACCATTTAATGAAAAAGCTATTGTTTTTATTACCTACAATACAATTTCAGACTAATTTATTTTACTTACCTACGTTCTAAAATTTCGTTGCTTGCACAATATTTTTATCGTCTTTTCTTTATCTTTCTTCATTAAAATATTCAGAAATGAAGTAAAAAGACAGAAAAACACCCTATTTATGTTCTAAGTATGTACGCATATAAATAAAACACATCAAAATGCAAAACTCCCAAATGTGGAATTTGAGCATTGTAAAAGATTTAGAACGAAAAAAATAGCCGTGACGAGAAAATAGCTGAAAAGATTTTTTACAGCTTCCGAGCTTTGCATTTAAACTACGCTAAAAATTCATTTACATTAAAAACGTCGACGCCTTTCGCAAGACATTGTTTTCCATGAAGGAATTTGTGTAATTAGAAACAACATTTTCATCCTCATCAACTGGTCCGTGTTTCTGTAGAAAATCCTTGAAAAGGACTAAACGAAGGACAAATGAATTTTCCGTCGCTCTCCGTCTCTGGTGTTATTTTTAAACCTAAGACGAGGCTCGAACATTATATTGAAAAGGGTACGTACGTAGCCGCAGTCTTAACACAGCTTAATCAAAAATGAATCAATTTATTTAAACCTTGTACCCATTCAATTTTCCGTCGAAATGAATAATAGATATACATAATTGATTTTTTTAAATTTGTCTCAAACCGTATAATGACTGCTATACTGAAATGACAATCAGCCGATTGAGTAAGGTCAAATCCAATAGCTATCGAGTCTTTTGAGAGTTTTAAATTCTGAATGCATTTCACCCAACACATTGATTGCGTATATCGATTGGCGACCGACTGCTTTGCGTTGTATCAGATTGAATGACTATGATTGATTAAAAGTGATTATCGGCTAACGCTTATTTATTTATTTATTAGTAAGTACCTACACGGCAACATTTTGCCTTTAACAAAATTTTACAAAAATACTAAGATAATAATATTAGGTATATTAATATTATACAATATCAATTGAATGTTAACAAACAACATAAGTAACAGAAAATGGGTATATGTAAGTATCTCTTCATTGACTTTGTATTTTCCTTTCTGATCAAAAGTAGGTATATTTTCAATAATATACCGTCTGTGATCTTATAAAAGTAGGTACATACCTACATGTTTTTTTCTTACATTTATCTTATTTATCTTATAAATATGTTTTTTTTTTTTATTTACAGCGAAGTCAAAATGTTTTTTTTTAGTATTTTGAATCGAAAAACCTTTAAAAAAGTACATAGTTTAATGCTAAAAATAACACACGATAAAAGTTATGTTATGTAGATGTTAAATTTCGAATTAATTAAATAATTTACTAACTTTGTCGTATAAACTTCAAAGCCAGCCAATAAGGAAACATCTTGGGAGAATGATGGGAAAGTTGGTACCTACCTACATATTATTATGGTACTTACGATTTTGTGATGTCGGGCTGAAAATATGAAGTGGGTAGGTACACCTAATAAAATGACATTTCTTTGTGGAGTGCCTAACTATGTATAGTAGAGATATGTATTATTGTTAGCGGCAAACAAAGAAATATATTGACAAGGGAAAATTGAATCTTGATCAAGTGTTTCGGGCACAGAAGGGCCTCACTGCCGAGTGTACATTAAATTATACCCATTTACAGAAAAGGGTACTTGAAACACCGACAACCTCCCCGCACCCTCGACCGACATTCAGGTGGTCTTTTGTACCCTATTGTGTAATAATATGTCAAGTCGGTGAAAGGTTCGGCAAATGTTTGTAAAACCATCGAAAGCCACAATTCAATGACATGATGATGCGTGTCATCATTATCAAGTTTTTAATTACGTTTTATAACATCAATAATTATTCTAGTATGAAAATAAAATTAAGTAATAATTTTCATAAATACAATGTATCAGCTTTACAAAGTCCATCAGCCTAGTAATAAACTACATAATGGCCACTTCATTCTTGTTTATGTGAGTGGTCGAACAGTGTTCTAAATTCGACCATAAATTTGAACATTATCAAGGTTCTATTGTCAAAAACTGAGCGAGAGCTATTTTACAATTTTTTGTTCAAAAACAATGAAATTGATAAGTACGTCAAATTTGAAATGTGGATGAACTAAGTTTTTTCTATTATTATTAAAGACAAACAATCTATTCTCAATTTGACCACAGATAAACAAAAGAATATAATATGCGTCTGAGAGCATTTGAATATGAATATACCGCTTTCAAAAAGCTTTCTGCGCCCATTATGAGTCGCTTTTCATTTTACATTTATTTCTATGAAGTTGATGATCTTTATATTAATATATAGATAAAAATATTGATAAATATTGACACAAGCCTTTTAACCGTAAACAATAGTATAAGAACATTATAATATGAACCTATGGGTGCGAGTCCTGGAACTTGATCAAAGGCCAGGAACAAAAATCATCGCCTCCAAAACGATGTGACATTTTTATCACAATGGAGATGGAAGCGGCTGGGATACTGGGATAATGTCTAAAGACAGCAGGCCGAGGAGGGCAATTCAAAGTGCACTGGACATCTCTCATTGCATCCCTATGCTCCTAAGAGGGATCACGCAAGAATTATAATATTATGTAAACGAATGAGTAAAGGTACGAGATGATTGAAAACTTGTCAAAATTTTGAAAAAAAAATGTAGATAAAGAGTAGCAAAACCTATGGGACGCACGATAAAGAAAAAAGTCATATGAATTGTTTGATTTTCCTATAAATAATTTAAGTTAGTACATATAGTTATATACCTTTATTACTTTACCATGTTTGGGATTGTGGACAATTAGACTTTTCTTTCCGTTGCAACAGTTGTATGTAGAAACCTCTGATCACGATTATATCAGGTATAATATTTCGTCGAAATATTCACGTGGTAAGTGTTTTAACAATAAAAACCTCTAGTTACGGACGAACTTACCAATAATCCTAATTATTATATTAAAAAAATGTAGATAAAAATAAATATAAATATCTGAATCATAGATTGTAGATCAAAAGTCAATTTTATCACAGACCGGTTGTGAAATTCAATTTTCAACAAAAAGCTCACCCGTACATCGAACTTTTTGCCTCACTCCCTGCTCTCCACTCAGATCCATTACGCTCCACCACAGCCCTCGATGATGACCGGATGTACCAACCTACTAACTCACAAATGGCTCCTTAACCGTTTCCAAACCCTGAATATTGGATATTTTGTTATCTTGTTCGACAAAAGTCATTTTATTTCAAAAAACAAATGCGTATCGATTTAGATTGATTAAATTTAATTTTAATCACTTAATTTTAATTTCAATTATATTCGTTTTTTTCATCCTTCACACTCACAGTGACAAACTATTTTAGCCAACTAAATGCGGAGAGTCAGAATGGGTGGCGCATAACACTTTTGCAGTTACGTTGTAACTTTTTAACTTTTATTGATATCACTCTCATCGTAGATTTTGCGACCTCTGTGAGTAAAATTTATGATCTAGAGACTCTAGAGCAAGCCAAATAATGGCAAAACAAATCATATACACAGAAATTTTCAGCCTTTATCAAGATATTAAATTCTTGAAATACCTCATCAGTTGACATTCTAATACCATTTTAAATAAATAAATAATAGGTATTACGATATTTTTTAAACCCGGCTAGCAAAGCGAACAATTTCAGTATTTTTTTACAGCTTTTTTTTTTTTTTAAATATTGTCGTTTTAATGCAAACAAGAAGACAATACCGAGGATATTCGAAGTGTTTGGTAGCCTAGCGGTTACCTCACAGAATTTCGCATTGATTCGTACTGGAGGTTGTGGGTTCGATACCGGGTGCCGACCATCTTTCATAACACAAACTCTAAGTAGCTTACTTTGAAAGAGGCAATGAGTGTATTTTGTGTTTACTTTGAGTGAGCACAGATCAAAAAAATCTTAAGTTAGTACCTAGGTACCTACCTTAACACAGTTTTTTTTCATCAATAATAATTTACTAAGTATCTCTATTGGTATTCGAATACGTGCAATGTGCATGAAATTATTTAGGTCTCATTTTTTAAATGCCTGTATATTTTTACATAAAACACTATAATATGGGAGATGTAATTATAATATGTTGTGCCTGCCTACGACTTATACATATATACATAATATGATCACATATAAGCTATAGCACAATACATAATGTGTATCCTTTCTCCCGTGTAGTACGTAGGTATCTGGAACTCATTCTAGTGAACTAATTGGTCTGGTGGAAATACGGAATAGTGATTGTGAAAGGTTGGTCCGTAATGGCACTCAACCTCCCCTTTGCCACTAGCAATTACTAAACGCCATACAGGATATAACGTGTGGAGAATAGCTAGGTATGTATGTGGGCGTATATTATGTAAGTGAGTATGGAAAGGGGAAGTATAAAGACAATGGGACTGGTGGCTATACTTTATATGGAATAATGCTACTAACTATTGATCAGAAAAAGAGTGCTAATTTGAATATCAGTCACTGTGATTTTTTTAAGATCTCATGGTAAAATAAACAAACTGATGAATATGATAAATAAAATAATAATATACTGCATGAGACCTCTGTGAATAAGACGAAAGTACCTAATCGCAATTCAAATAAAGAATTCAAACTCCATTTAAAATTGCAAGATATCAATTTGTTTTAAACTGAAAATAAATTAAACCGGTTAAACTGTTCCTTAGAATTGACATGAATATTTTTCTATGTTAATAAATATCTGTGTTTTTTTCATCATAGCTACGTATATTTTTACTATTAAAATAATTTTTCAATCTCAGCAAATAAATTTTATGCCGATCTCGGTAGCGTGTGTGTGCAGCCAAGGTCCGCAGATCAAGACGTTCCGCGTTCTACTACCGGAAATTATTATCAAAAAAATTATGTATGTCTGATATTTAGCGAAACCGGTTGACTGGTAGAGAGTGCTTCAAGCACCATTATTATTATTAAGTATTTTTAATTATATGGCACCATGTTCTCGATATTTTTCACAGAGTTCAACTGACCTAACCGAAGAACGGGTCATTTTTTTCTTTTCTTTTTACATTTTAGGTACGGTATGTAGGTACCAACTATTTGTATTTCTTTTTGATCCGGTCACAAAGGCTACTTCAACCTTTTCCCACTAATCCTTATTGTAGTTCTATGGGTTCTGGCTTTATACATATAGACAAACACGTATGCGGGTAGGAAGGCGTGTATTAACTTCAAAATACTGTAATCCAAATAGAAATTGGGGGAAGTTTTATATAAAAATTTCATGAGGTAAATTGTTTTCTCTCTTTTAAACAGTTTTAGTTTTTGTGCTTAATTCATTTGAATAATAAAAGGAAATCTGCTTGAATAATAATTTAACCGACAAAAATGTTTGGTATTAAAAAAATGCTAATCCCAAATTTTTATAAAAAGTTATTCAATGACTGGATTTCAGCACAAAAGTTGCAAAAAATAGCTATATTGTCTTTGTAATTATGTAGTTACAGCATATATTTGTTAATGAATAAAGTGAAATTGTGCCACGTGCTATGAAAGAGAAGTATCAAAATATGAATAGATATGTAAAATTGAGCGGTGCATAGGAACTGGCCAAAGACAAAATTCATGGCTGCGCCACTGGGAGACTGGACCGGCATCCGAATAGAAAAGGAGATTTTCTTAGCGGGACAGAATAGAGAAAGATACCTATCATCAATCACCGAAACGGTCACCAACCGAAAGTTGAAGAGACCCGACACAACATTTGCAGAAGATATTATATATGTACACACACGCATATTTCTTTGGAGGTGGATTGGTGGTTCTGAAAAAAATCGTCGATGGCTTTAAGAAGAGCATAAATTAACGAGTCAGCAAAAAAGGTTGTAGAAAAGTTGTTAATAGGTTGTAATAGCTACATAGTATATTTTCTTTACTTATGTGCTACTTAGTAACCGTATGACGTATAATGTATATAATTATCTAAATAGACACTACAGAAAACTGTTGTTGTTTCCTTTTTTAAAATCCTAAGGATGCATTTATTTTGAAAATTTTTGTAAGTTTACCCAGATATTGTACATACCAATATTTTATTCAAGACAACCCACAGTGTTTTGTGAATTATTAATGAGAACAGAGGAAGTTCATATTAACTAAAAATAGTTTGTTTAATAGATATTTAATTTACTCAAATCAGGTATGTCTTTATTGATTTACCTACGGCTTTTTGCAGCTTTGGAATAAAGTCAATTTTAATTTACAAATACTGACATGTTTTTATGCTTTTTTTTAGTTACAACAATCAAAATCACAATTAAGTATTATGCATGGATTTGCCATTAAAAAATGAAAAAGTTCGCCGTTCACATTAGTTCGTACAATATTGTAGTTCATCCTAATATAGAATCCTTCAAGTAAGGTTGAGACTAGAGGGGCTGTGTGTATCGCTACAAAGAAAAAGTAAAGATGTGGGTGGTGTAGAATGCTAATCAAATACGTCAGAAGCAATCGATTATTGATATCAACTTCTGAGGGACGAAAGGTCTTGACGGACAAGGGACACAAAGGTGAACTGAATAAAAGAACCTTGTCCCTACTTGTTCGGTCGCAATGTGTCCTGAAGTAATGCCGTTCCATATTATTTCATGTGTAGGTGGTAGAATAAATTCCAGGGATTTCTATTTCTCTCCAGAGTTTTATCACGTCAAAGGAGAAATGAGGAATCAGTTTTTTAATCACTCTTCTATGAACTTTCTTACTGTTTCAATTCGCCTATGGATTCCTAAACCTTTGATTTCTACAAGACGTCTGTTATCGTATTTTCTTTGTATGTCGATTTTGGTCTCACTAAAAAATACCTAATACAAAATTATAATTAAATGTATTTCATATTATTCAGCAAGGTGTTTTTTTTTAAGAAAAGGATTTGATCCTACGTCTTTCAGTACGATAATATTATATGAAAGCCGTCCAACAAAACCGCCAATCTATCAACCACTTTTATCATTTTTTTCTAATGAATCACCCACCAAACATACCTTTGACATATTCACAGAATGTAAAGCTTGTGTTGTGAATGTGGAAATTATCGGCATTCGACTCCATGTCTTTCAGTACGCTGTACGTAGGAAAGTCGTCGACTAAACTACTAAACGACTGGATTACTACCATTCACCTGTGATGCCCGATGTTGATTTCAAAAATGGAACGTTGCTGGATTCTAATGTAGGCCACACACGCTCCGGTATACCTGTTCAGGTATACCGGAGCGTGTGTGGGGGTAGACCTGTGCAGTTTTTTAGACCTGCGCAGGCGACCGGAGAAGAATCGAAAATCAATTCTTTCACAGGTTCATCGAAGGATGTGTGGCGGCACTCCGGTCGCCTGCGCAGATCTACCTTACGGTAGACCGGAGCGTGTGTGGCCCGCATAAGGTTCTTATGCGGCGACGACAAAATAGTGCAATTACTTTCTCAGGTAGGTACCTACCTACTTACATGAAAATTTCAAATGTGTGATAACCACAACTGCTACAAGCTACCGTAGCTAATATGAGAAGTGATTGGCAGACCAGAGGTGTCAGTCGATGACATTCGTACGTACGACGTATTGGAAGTCGTAGGTTCGAATCCCGGTGCCGACCATTTCCACTTTCACAACACAAACTTTGCTTTATATAAAAGATATCGAAAGTGTATTTTGTGTATTAAAAAAAAAATTAGAAATTAGCAAAATATCCGAAATCATGAATTTGTTTGTAGCTCAACATTAAGACCGATGTTTAATCGAATTAAACACTTAGGGTGTAGTAACATGTGACAGTCAAATGCTATTACCTTCCTCCCATAATTATTTTTAGAAAGGTTGGGAATGTAGAGACGCAATCACACGATAGGACTGACGGTATGGGTATTATGAATAAAGCCTCTTTCGGTTATATACGGTTTTTGTTTTCGGTTATTATCGGTCGCAGCCGACAAATTATAATTGTAAAATCGGAACGAATAAAAACAGAAGACTCGTTTCACAATATTTACCTACCAGTGATGACCGAATTGAAAATTATAGCCGAATGGAATAATATAATATGTGTAACGGACCCTAATCTCTACTTCTAACGTAGGTATTTTTAATACGTCAATTATTAGGAAAATACTTAATTATCTGAAACTTCAATTACAGGAAGTGAAAACTAAATTTATCGTGCCTATTCATCCGTAGGTATATAGAGGTGTTCTTCTTACGTAATTGAAATTGAATTTAATTTGA
This sequence comes from Mystacides longicornis, assembly GCA_963576905.1. NCBI lineage: Eukaryota > Metazoa > Arthropoda > Insecta > Trichoptera > Leptoceridae > Mystacides > Mystacides longicornis. The sequence continues at coordinate 27,007,476 of OY756426.1, read as the reverse complement.
GATCCCCTTTTTCATGAAGAGATACTTTTGTTAATTCGTCTGAATTAAAAATAGGTTGATCATAAGCCATGTATTTATTTCTTGTTTTTGTATCGTTTTTTTAAGCTCTATAAACAGGTAGTGATAGAATGACATTTTCTGTCCAACTTTATTACAAAGCAAGTGATGATTTTTTAAAGTAAATCCATAGGTACCTATAAAAGAAAGTTGGGTTAGTGCGAACACTTTTAACTCGAAATCGGCTGAAAGTATCCTTCCGATATTTGATTTCTTGGATTCTTCTCCGCTCCGGAAAACACAATAAGTATTAAAAAGTTGAAAAAAAAATGGCTGTAAATGATATTAAATATAACATTAAAGTTAGTATGGACTTCCTAACAACAACGCTATCTATGAAAATTCCATATCAACACAATTTTTATTTACCTGACAACCATTGAGTTTCAAAACACTGGTACGCAGATTATTGATAGAATTTCTGTCAAACTTTCACAAATAATTTTTTTACATTCGAACATATTTCAAGCGTAAGTAGGTACCTATTTTTGTATAAATTAAAAACGCAAAAGTGATTAAAAAGAGATGATTGTAGTTTGATTAAAAATTGCAAGGCGAAAAATGAATTAAAAGAGGTGAGTTCAGTTTGATTAATATGTTGTGAGGTTATTGCCTTTTGTCATCAGAAATTTAATTTTTTCGATTCTTTGATTAGCGAATTTTCGTTAACAATGATGTCTCAGAATGTAAGCAGTTTATTGAACAGCTTTTTCATACATACATACCTATCTCACATATATAGTCACAGTTCGCTGGTTGCCCTTCTAACATAGTTGATTAGTAAGATAAAAATTCTTGGACAGTACAATCACATATTATTCTGAGACACTTACCAGCCATAATTCGCACTTCTCTCGACAAAACAGTTCCGGCGTTGTTGGCAGCACGACAGCGATACGTGGCAGCGTGGACTTCCTGCCGGAAGTTCTGGACCGGAAACGCGGGGAACACCAGCGAACCGTTATCCAGGATGATCCTGAAAGTAATTTACTTTAATTAAAAAAAGTGTCCTATATACATTTCCATACGATAATTTATTTAAATATATTCCATAAAAGAGGATGTTTGAAACAACAGGGATGGTATGTATATTTTTTGAACCATTCTTTTTTTAGAAGACATATTTTTCAGAATAATGACACACTTCTAACAACGATACTACGTTTCTCAGACGGATGTATGGTATCCATTCAGAGCATCAATTAACTTTTATCTTTCATGTCATTATCTCAAATAGTATTACTTAACAATTTCTTTTAATTATTTCCAGCTTACATCAAAGTTCCTAGTTAAGTACAAAAAATAGAATTTTAAGAAAGTATAAACTATTTTTAATGTTTTTTTTATTTATTCCGTTCGTATTCATTTTAACAATTTAGGTTCTAGGGGTTTACAGCTTGTAAGTAAACATATAATATACATATTTTTATCCTTTTCACGATTTTAACTCACATTTTACATTACATCAAATCAATTTTTTTTAGATATTGATGAAGCAATGGGTGTTCGATTTTAAATGGGTAGCTTTATTTAAATTTAAACCACTACGGGCTTACAAATTTCTTATACTACTATTTTGGCTTAGTATGAATACTTCGTTCGTCATTAGGTGGTCAAATTCGTAGAAATTTCTATCGACATTTTCAACGTGTCGAAAAGACCCATTCCCCGTGCAGGATTTGAACACGCATCCTTAGCTATTCGTATTCGTAAATTTACAGTGTGTAGGTTGCATTTATCTAAGATTATTATTACCAATAAGTATGTTGTTTGTGTGGAGTTTATTTTCCGCAGCAGGACCAAACGTTGATACAAAAAGATTTGGTTTTTTTATAAATAAATAGACATCCAAATCAAGGTACTTGTGGAAATACAAATGGAAAAACTTTGTGATTTCCATTTTGTACCTATAAAAAAAAATTCTACACACATAAGGATATTTGAAGAAAAGCTGCTAGCCTAGGGTAGCCCAGAACTCATAGTATATTATAACAGCCTTTTCGTGTAAAACATATCTTTGCATAAAAATTCATAATTTTACGATTAAAATGAATTTATCCTTGGAATTATTATAGAAACTTTAAAATGATATCGACTATTGGAGCTTTTTATTATCTGCTTTAGAACTACATATTATTCAATATTAGTCGGTACTTTAAGGGGGACCCACTGAAGTTACGGACCTCAAATTTTACGTGCTTATGTAGGAGCATAAGACCAACCCGTATTCCAAATATTATGAAAATCGAAAAAAAAAAATTATATTTTAGCAATTTTCTAGAACAAGTGAAATTTTCTTTGGATACTTTAAGAGGGTTCCCCTGAAGGTACAGATCTCAACATTTTACTGACTTATCTACATCGAGGGGCTAACCGTTCTACCAAATTTCAATCAAATCGGATAAGAATTACTATGAGTTATGGATGCGCACACATTTTTGGCGTACGCGTAGGGGTATGGGTACGCGTACGGGTACGCGGAAATTAAAAAAAAATGCATTTTTGGAATCTACACCCTGGAAAACGTCGTAAAAATTAATTTCAGCGAAATCTATTTTTTTTTTGAAATCCGATTACAAGACTCCATACCTATACTATGAGTAAAAATAGACAATACATGTTGATTAACGATTTGTTCAAAAAGGAATGTTCATAAACATTTTTTTGTAGAAGTTCTCCGTACGAACAAGAGCAGAATACATAAAACAAAACTCTTTGGACGCAAAGCGTATAAATTCTTTTGTTGTCCACAAAATATACAACGAACTGACCGTTCCCTGCTTTCGGGTGTTGACTGTACCCAAATATATTATCACAGACGTAAAATTTTAACCTTATATACATACATTGTCGGGTAGTGTACCCAACATTCTAACAATTTATAAATACGCGAAGTATTTAATTTAGTACGATACAATACTAAGTAATGTTTTTTCCCCGAGGTTCTGAAAAGGAAACGGATTCACACGACGTTTGAATACACAGAATAATTTATCTAAATATAAATAATAAGTAGTTGCCGGCTAAGAAAAGCACCTCTGCTATTTTTGCTAGATTTTTGAGCATCCTACAAGAGACAGGAAATCAAATCGGGACCATGAGAATGACCACCGCCTTAAAAGGTTAGAAAAGGCGCAAGAAATAAGCCTCCTAGAAATAAGATGTCTGAATCCCATCAGGGGAGGCCTCAGGCTGGTATCGCACACGATCGAGTGCAATGTAGGCCTTTTGTTGTATCCCTGTGCCCCTAAATGGGGTTTTAAAGGGAGAATATTATTATGTTTTATTGGTTTTTGTGTGAATATAATACTACGTTTTATAGTTTTTTTTAGGAGAAAACTAACATAATATAAAGAAAAATATTTCAACTTATTTCAAAGGGGATCTTTCAAAAATTTTTAGGTAGGTAAACATCTTGTGGACAAATTAACATGGGGTGTAAAGCTGCTCGCCTCCACGTGGTGCACCCTGGGTAACGCAAAATGAGTACGCAACTATAGGCCGCCAGAGAATCATTGATCTCCTGGCAGATATATTCATCACAACATCTAAGTACAAAGCGATGGCCATACGCTAAATAAATAAATAAAATAGGATAAAGGAATCAGCTGCTCTGGATAGTAAGAGAAAAAGATCCCTTCAAAGAAATGATGGTCAAATAATGTGGAAATCTAATAAGGCACAAGAAAAAGAATAAAAATGATATAAAAATATTAAAATAAGTAGGTAATGATCATTATATGAAATTCGATAATTTATGAGAAGACTTTGTGTTTGATCGCCGTTACTAATAATTTAAACTGGCGTGCTACTGAAAATCACATGAACGCATACACCAGTAATATGTTCTTTTATAAAACACAAGTTAATCTTAATGTTAGCAAGTTGAAACATCCAATATAATTTTATACCCTCTGTGGGACCATAACTCTAACTCTCTCTCAGAGTAGGTACCTACCCTCCGCTGAAAACCGCCCCGTGAATTAAGTAACGGTTTACCACCCCTAATTTTCAACTCATCAACTTATCATCATTCGGAACCATTTTTATACCGTTTTAAATTAAGGCACGCCACAATTAAAAAAAAGCAATTACAGAAATTTTAAACGCATTGTAGATACACACCTACCTACCTACATTATTTATGATTAGTAAGATATGTGAATCTACTCTATGAATTGTTATTTATGCATATAAACGGCAAATGACATTTTTTATCGCAAACTGTAGGCACCAAATTTGTACTAAAATAATGTATTTAGGAATTAATATATTTAATTTTAACAAAATATACGGCACAAAGTGCTATGGGTATGATAGTTGGTAGGTAGAGATAGAATGTTTTGCAGGTCTGATCAGTTTATTGATGAATCTACATAATAATTCAGAAATGTTTGCGTGCTTTTGACAATACTTTACCGTATATGTGAACATCACGCTCAAAATACAAATGCTACGTCAGATATGAATCTGCGCAGAGCGGTGAAATTTGCTCGAGAACGTTCTAAGATACAATTGACAACGTTAACTTTAATATATTAAGAGCTATTTAAAAAACTTTATTTTTTTAGGATCTTCATACAAATTTTTCAAAAAAGACAGAAAGCCATCTTTTGGAAACAAAATTACTCATGTAAACGTTGAATAGAATCTTGGTATTACGGTATGAAAATGTTATAAAATAATTGGAGATTGATTCGTTATACATATAAATGTTATTCAAACCTTATTATTCTCAATAAATAAAGATTTAATGAAAAATTTTGGAAAAAAAAATCCTCCATTTTGAAAATTGACACATTTTAAAAAATTTATGGCCACATTTTGTGTAAAACCGTCGTAGCCATTAGATGAGTAATAATTATGTAGCTACCTGATAAAATCATATTCAAATGTAGATAAGTATAAAATAATTTAGCAATAATAATTGTTGAATCATTTTATATTTCTGAAATATAATAAAGTTTAAATCTTAAAATCGTCGTCGTCGAAAAAGATTTGCACGTAAAATAATAAACATTTAAATTGGTATGAACATTCCATAGACAAACTGGCCAGTAAAACAGTTGTCGATAAATTAGATTATTAGGTACAGTGAACTTGACTGAATTGTTGAGAGAAAGAAATAAAATTGACAATAATTGAGAATCTTTAAATGGTTTCAGGATTATAATCAGTTTAATAAAACCTTTGTTTTATCCACAAAATAATTTAGAAATATAATAGTAAATAAACTCAAAACTATGTTAGCTTATTTATCATATATTATATTATGCAAAAACAATAATATACAAGGTTCATTTAAATAAAAGACTGATGGTATTGTTGCCGTGAAAATTTGTTTAAAAAAACAATATGCGTAGAGTTTCATCATGACAAAAGAAGTATTCTTGAAGAAAGCAATCAGTGAGATGTATGATGACTTGAAGCTTTTCTTAAAACTGTCCAAGGTTTGTGACAAATCATTCATCCTAGAACAAATACAAAAGATTTAGGTACCTATAATGACAGATAACATCATTTCATGAATTTTTTATGCATACAAATTAATAAAATAACATTGAATTCAATGAAATGAAAGAATAAAATAGTCAACCGATTACGTTGTATATGATTTCATAAACTAAGTATTTCACTTTATTACATAATTTAGAATCTAAAGATATAACTTATTAAAAGAGGTTACATACTTACATTTTTAAGAGCTTCATAATAAAACATCTAGATTTGAATGTTGTACGAATACTCATTAATATTAGGTTGTGCACTGTAAAGAATGTTTTAGTCTGGAACCCCGTGCCTATAAAATACAAAATATATAATTAACATCAGAATCAAATCAAATAAAAACTATGCAATCATAGTAATGTCAGATAGAAGAGAGAATTTACATAAAGACCAAAATCATTACATATTCTACATAATTTAGTAAATATTACTTAGGTAGGTATATGGGGTAATATAAATAATTAAATATTATCAGGTACCTACCTATTTAGAAATATAACAGCACACAGCAGTTAAATAAAATAAAAAAATATTCTAATTTCAAAAATCGAATAAATGTTTTGTTGTTATGTCAAAATATTGATGACAGCCAGAGGTCCTGCCCATAGATTTTTATTTGTATAGAATTCTGTGGTCCTGCCAGGTACCATAAAATATTATTCGCGGTATTTTTATGTGAATGAAAATTAAATAATGATTATTTTTATTGAATGCTTTTTTAATTTTCAGGTTTAGGATGTGTGAATAATAAATTTTTTATTGATACTTATCTTAATTGATAGATTCTTTAATAAATTACGATTATAATATTTAACACTACTTATCCAGATATTTTTTAGCGTTTTCTGTGAGTTTTTTAATGTCATCAAAAATCTATGGATTAGTATGGATATTATGTCATATTTTGTTGTCAAACTATAAATGTAAACATTGAATTTTTCTACGGCTTTAGATATAAAATATATTTTTGGGAATAATAAAACAGGTAAGCAAAGTTTATTGAGTAAATATTGTTTCGAAATAACCGCATAATTACAATGCAGCTAGCCAATTACATTAATTTATTTTGTGTAACTATATTTTTTACAGGATAGACAGATCACAATATATTTTCAACAATACAATAACAGTGAATTTCTAAAATGTATGCATTTTATTACTAGAAAAAGCAAAATCGGTAAGTCGCGTTTTATTCTTTGATAATTGTACTTTCTCTCATTTTTGTATACCTATATTTAAATTCCATAATGTTTTGTTACAGATTAATGTTAAATAGTTCCCCCAAAACTCTAACTAGAATGAGGATAGAAGAATCAAATTATACTGTAGGGCTAGTACGAGTTTCATCGAAAGATAATTGCACCCTAATAAGCGCTTATTAGAGTGCAATTAGCGCAACGATCGAACGTTCGATAATTTTGTATGGAGAACGAATGGTTCGTTCGATGATCGAATGAAATATTATTATTATCTATGGTTTCCGACGATGAACGAAACGTTATTAGGTACTTTGATCGAAAGCATGGACGTATTGAAAGGAATGGATGGACCGCCACTTATGCAGTGGGTTCCTATGGAACGGTCCGTCATCTGACAAGACGGCGTCTTTAAAAATTATATGACAATGTTTTTTGTTACTGCGGAAACAATATTGGCAATGTTCTCAACTGACATATACCTACATCGCTGTTTATAGTAGCGGCGTATCCGTAGGAACCCAGACCATTACCATCCACTTACGTCGTGCATCCATGATCAAAAGAGACTGCATGCGCCATACGGTGGCCGATTTCGGAACTATTCTGACACAAGCCAAAAAAATGCCGCGAATTGATTTTGTTCACACAATCGATATGTCAAATTAATAATGATTATTATTCCGTATCGATGATAAGATATTGTGTTATTCGTTTTTTTATTTAAGATTTTATGTGGCAGTAATTATTCTGGATAAAATAATCCTTTCCGGTAAGTAGTTACACAATAAATATAATTTATTCCTTACATATTAAGGTGGTGTTGTTATTACGTGAATAAACCTCTGACTTTTTATTATTAATTTGAATAGTAGATATCTATAAATAAATAAATATAAAATTAGAGTTTTATCTTCGCGAAACAAACGATTTCTCACAAAACATTATATATATTGCATGATGTTAGAAATCGTTTGCAATATAGGATTAGTTGTAATGTATCATAACCTTAATGAAGTAATGTAATGTATACCTACATAATATTGATGATATTATCTCTGATACATGAAATTTCATTATGTTTATGGTGTACTAAGCTGTTCAGCGTTTTTAAATAAATAAATCAAAGCCTCTTTCTATATATATATATTTCAATTGAAAAATATTTTTTTTTTGCTACCCGACGGGTAATTGAAGCCGATTTATAGGTTTGTGTTATCAATAGATAATAATATATTGTGTTAACTTTGTATCTGTATTATTTTAGATTGAAATATTTTGGCAATCATCGGCATCTAAGGTACAGGGTCGAATGAGCACTCATTGTTAAGTAGGTAGTATAACATTCCACAACGCACGAAGGGAGGATGAATGTTGGAGACCATAGTTGAAGTGGTTTGATGAAGAAAAAGAATCTGATACCTACATCAGCTTGCTGATATGTGTAAGTTGGTACAATATCAGAACTATTTGGGCTGCTTGGATTGTCTTCATTTTGAATATAAACAGATGACATGACAGTCATACTTAATACTTGGTACATATTTTTAATAGATAATTATAATTATAAATAGAGTAAAAACTAGTCATGGAAAAATGGTCTCTTTAAAGTAAACATTTCACTGTTATACTGCTTGCCTATGGTTTCACAATAGTAAAGATTGTCTGTGAATCACATCATTCAAGAATGTCTAATTACCAAGTTCGGAGACACCATGGAAATTACTCAAGGCTTCTCTCACTGTTGAATACATGAGCTGTCACTAATCTTTAACCATGCTGTATCTCGAACCATATTAAATATAATTATTAATTCACTTTTAAGACATACCTACATTCATTTTCATTTCAGAAGATGAAATTCATCATCAGCATGGCATCTTAAGCAAGATGATCTGACGGTGTGAGGAGTTGACGGCGAGGGATGGATCCAGTGGGCGTAGAATCGAAGTCTCAGGGAGAGGCCTGTATACATCAATAACCGAGGTCTTTGGTGTCTTTATATTGGATGACACCCTTAAGCTTATGGCCAAGACAAAGGAAGATTACTGAGAGATAATAATAATAATTTGAAGATTTAAATTTTTTCTTTATTTATGAATATTTTTTAAATAACTATAATAATTAAATTAAGATTCCTATTTTCTATAGATGTAAACAGCCCCATACCTAAGAAAAAATTGCTTTAATAGACGATAAAAAGAAAACAAGATAAAAATCATGATGTACACAATGTTCCAAATATTGATGGATTCTTCAGTCCTATTTCAGGACTAGATCTTAACATATTACAGAGTTAACAATTTGATGATATGGTGTTCTATTGACTAGATATTTGGCAAACATTGTTAACGTGAAGTGATTTAGTATGATCACTTTACGTTAACCAGGCCTTCGAAACAGCATTAGAAGACAGTCGTAAGCCTGTAATGGTTAATTTTTTTATAATGTTTCTCTCTTAAAATCGAACCCAATTTATTTAATGTTTTTTTTTTAAATAAAAATGTATTATGTATTTTTTAATTATGTAAGAGTGTGTATTTTTTTAATTACAAGCAAGAACTGATAAAATGATTATTCCCAATAAGTTGGTAGGATGAAATTACCAAAGGCAATAAGCTTACAAATTACAAAGTGTTTATTTATTTATTAATACTGAGATTGATAGGTACCTACATGTTGTAATAAAAAAAAATTAACTTTTTTATGAAAAAAAAAACAAACTTCATAATATTATTTCCAAATTAATATTTATTTATCAATGTAAACAAACAGTCATTTACAAAACATATTAACTCTTAACAATAAACAGTTAGTGGACCAACAAAGAAATTTATTTATACTCCTTAGATGCAGGTGGGTGGTATTATAATTAGTGTGCAAAAAACCTGGAGAAGAAAACATACCATACCTACATAATATATTTAGGAATATTTAAAGGCTGATAGAGAAACACTTTTTTTTAAATAAAGCACTAGCTATTTTATTTAAAGAAAACTTTACAATAGAGAAAATGAAAATATATGATATGAGATAGAAGTGGTCGGTAGCCTGGTGGTTCGTCTCCAGCTTTCGTTCCCAAGTACCAACCATCTCTCGCTTTAACAAAACAAGCCTTTAGTAGTTTTTTGTCATAGAGTGTATTTGAGTAAGCGCAGATTCATTTTTTATACAAAATATAGATCATCGATACATTCGACTAACTGATCTTCCATACATTCCAAACATAGATAAATACTTACTTTCAATCGAGAATAGTATGGATTATACGAATAGGTAAGTTTACTCACTTATGGAATATAAAGATCTCCAGAGGTAAGTAAGTAGTTGTTTGTGAGAATGGCTTTTAACAATATTTTTCATTTTGTAGCCGCTTCACATCTTAAAATTATATATACAATGAAGGACTTGTTAATTATTAAGTTTCTACTCCACACAGCTTGAGTCCTTCGGAGAGTTTTTTGGACTAACAATTATTTTATTTGTTACAAAATCTATCATAATGGATAAAACTAAGGGTCAAGACTTACAGATACGCACTGTCAATACACAATCACTTAATTGATTTTAAATAATATAATCTTTTCCTCTCCGTGGGTTTCTCGACAATCTTCCTTCCTATGTCCTATTCTTTCCGCTGGGTCCTCTTTGTAAGTTAATCAGGTGCTTCTGTAGTCCTAGTCGTTTGTTCAGTTCCCGACCTGTGTGATGTCTACTTTGAAGTCCAGTCCTAGTCTTCCTGCAAGGGTGGAGACCATAAACGTGGCGGTCTTCCAAATCTTCCTTCAATGCCAGCTTCCGTGTCTTCAAGAGTAGGTGTCTTCTATAAATTTCGGTGCTGGGCATCTCAATAATACGGGAGGAGGGGGGTCGTCTAATATATGTACATATTATATTCGTTGCGTGAAGTGTGTATGCAGAGATCCGAAATTGCGATTTTACGTGATGTCTCAGAAACGAGAGTTGTCAAAGGATGTGCAATCAGATTTTTTTCATTATCTGTAAGTACTTCCTTATTCGCTTGCAACTGTTTGGTAAGTCTTCATATCTGTTAGACAACGTCTGTAGAAACACTCATTTGCAATTATTAATTTATCGAAAATAATTTTCAATTAAAGACAAATAAAAGCAAGTTTTGGGCTTGTTACGAACATCCCGCGAAGTGCATTTGGCATTTGAGAAATAAGTTGCCAATGGAAAAAAACTATTATGATTATATTCAGAAATAATATTTTATTATTCACAGAAATTGTAAAAATAATAAAATTATTAACATTCAGTCAAATAAAATACTAAGTATATAATATATGACGTAGATAATTATTAGTAAATAACCTATTTTTCATTCCCTTTTTAAAATAATTATTAAATTTATTTTTTATTCTGACAACCCTTCCTTTCGTTCGATAAGCGTTCGTTGGAAAATTTCCATCGTCGATTTCATACGTTGATCGAAATGTTGACAGCTCAACGATCGTATAGTATGGAAATCGCCTATTTTTTTCGAAAACCATTGAAATCTTTATGAAAAAGATTTAAATTACGTTTATTTTTCTATTAAAACAAACTTCAAACTGTTTATGAGATTGACAAATGGCCTTATACCGATTTAATATAATATTTTTATCCAAAATGTTACATTCAAATATGGTTGTCGCATTTTGTAGAAATGAGCAATTGAAATGACATGTCTATGTTTTATAAATATTTTCTTCTAAAAGTTGTCTAATCTCTACTTAGTTTCATAAATATTACTTTTATTTTTTTTATTGTGAACACATTTTTGGTTTATTACTTTGTTATATCTACTATAAGACTATTAAAAAATTGGCTAGTGGTATTTTAACACGGGATACATAAGGAAAATTTACTAAAAAAAAAAAATCCAAAAAGGGAAAAAATATACGTTCAATATCAAATTGAATAATTTCAAAGCTATGTGCATGAAAATTTTGAGAAAAATATCTGTAATCTAAGCGTAAAAAGGTTACTAACACGTCAATTCATTACGAAACTTCGCCAACGACGAAGATTCCTATCGAAAGGTCTGTTCGATGATCGAACCGTTTGACAAGTCGGTTTGTATGGGAAACTCATATTTCGTTTCGTAATTCGTTCATCGTTTCGATGATCGAAAACTCGTACTAGCCCCACTGGTGTTACAATACTAGATGACATTTGATAAATAAATAACTATCGGTAACAGTACCTAATTATAGTGAATTGGTTTGAATTCTGGTGCCCATCATTTCAACTTTTACAATACAAGCATTGTTTTGTGTGAAAGATGTCAAAACTGTATATGTGTTCAATTTGGGTGAGTTCAGATTCATTAATTTGTATAAAAATGTGTTTTGTTGAGCTGTGACACACTAAAAGCAACATCGGTTTCATACATTTAGTTCATACATTATCGTTGACCATTGTGTTGTTACTTTTTGTGAAAAAATAAGCTTTTGGCGTGCCACAACACAATTAATTGTTCACAACACGTCTGTAGGCCTAGACAAAATGCATTTGGCGATCGACTACAAACAAATTCTTCGACAATATAGAGTAGGAAGAAAATTAACTATCCACTTTTTATATAAGTGTCTTTGTTTAGTTTAAATAATTGTTTATATGTTCCAGTAGACAGTTAATTTTTTCGTACTATACATTGGCGAAATCTTCGTTTGTAGTCGAACGCCAATTTGAATTTGTCTACGGGGGCTGTTTCTACTGTTAAATGTGAATTTTATTTTTGACTTGCTGACCCATCGAACTTCGTCTCGCCTTTAATCAAAAGCCAATAAAATATTGCTGGGTAACATAACATAGCTAACATACATGACTACTCTTTGTAAAAAAATCAAAAGTTATGTGGTAATTATGAAACAGTTATTTCAAAAGCACCAAAACTCCCCCGTTCCATACTAACTTTAATATTATATTATTTCATACTATTTTCCATCCATTTTTAGACGTTAACAAATTATAAAAAAGCTTGAAAAAGTACAATCAAAAATTATATTTTTAATTTTAATCATTACCTATACCACCATCTGTAGAAAAATAGGGAAAACATTGAATGTTTCTATCAAAATATCAATCTACCAGACATCTCCCTATTTCCCCCAACAGATGTCGGTGGCGATACTGATGCAAACCCGTTGAATACAAACTTTAATATTGTATTTTAGATAAGTTCTCATCGATTTATTCAATTTTTTATTAGTTATTCTGTTATCCGGAGCGGAGAAGAATCCAATAAATCAAACATCGAAAAAATCTGTTCCGCCGATCTCGAGTTATAAGTGTTCGCACTAACCCGACTTTAATTTATATTAGAGATTATGGAATACAAATGCTTTTGGTAAAGAAGGTGTCGATATGATTTTCTATATTCTGTTTTTATTTTAAGTATTTTCTATTCTGTTTTTATTTTTTTTTTCTATTTTTAATCTGCTAGATCTAACAAATAATGTTATTTTATTTTACAAAATGGTAGTTGTTTTTGTGTATTATATTCATTGAAATATATGTAATTGAAATTAAATAAACAGAAAGTTTTCATTTATTTACAACCAGAAATAAACTGAAAAAAAAAATACATTTTGTGTTTTAATTTTCTATAAAACATCTAATAATATATTATTCTTCTGAACCACTTCTAAACAATAGATGTTTTATAATGGTTAGTTTTATAGATATATTCCATAGTGAGTGAGAGCCTTTACTTGAACATTTTTTTATAAAGTTTAGGCACAATGAGGTTGTTGGAAAGCCGGTGGTATCAGTTGATGACTTTCGTTTGCACAGCGCACTGAAGGCCATGGGTTCAAGTCCTGGTGGTGCCATTATCACTTTCACAACACAACCCTTTGGTTAGTATGAAAGATGTCAAAGTGTATTTGTATTCACTTAAGAAAGACCAGATTCATTTTCTTAAAAAAAATAATGAAAATCTGTATTAAAAAGTCAAAACTTTTATTAATACAGGTAGATATTTATATTTTATTCTACAAATTTTATTATTTTCAAATGAGTATGAATCCACCTGGACAATTTGTTAATTATAAGGAACATAAAAAGCTTTGTTGGTACTTAATTGCAGAATAATAGAATCAACATTGTGGTGACAGGCCATAGCTCACCACATATAAACCGAGTACTCTGTCTTATTAACTATGGGGTAAGCATAGAGAATAAGTCACTAGGTTATGATTATGACTTGCAGCGCTTTCTTCTTGCTGATGAGGTGTTACAAATAAAAAAGTACAATTAATTATATACATTATGTAGGTACACCAAACTTTCATAAAGCTCTGTATGTTAACTTCCATAGATCAGGTTCTATAACTCCCATTATTCTACAACTTTTTTTTGTGGACGGGTAAAAAAGCTAGTTAACAATAAAATAATGTATGAAGCAGATATTTAGGCGCGGGCGCCTAACGGCGTCGCGAGAGAAAAGATGCGTGTTCACCGTATGCAGATTGGTTGGTGACTGATGGCTGTTGTGCTGCCTTTTACGATGTGGCAGGCTGCTACCGGATGACGACGTCATGGAGAAACGCTATTGGTGGATAATGTCGTCATGCGAAACATGGCCGCTTAAGTGCCTTTGATAATAATACAAAATTACAGAAACAAGGATTAAACAATAATAACATAGAATATAAACACAGGTTGAGGTTGTGGAATGCCTAATTAATAATAAAAAAAAAAAAATAAAACAACATGAAGTAGAGAAAGTACATATTATATTATTAAAATCATACTGAACTACCTATTCATAAAAGTGAGAATGAAATATTACCAGACTGTTTAAAGCATTATTAATTGTAGTGTTATTTAGACAATGTTAAGTGAAATAAAATTTTGCAAATAACCAACCTAAACAGGCCTATATAGTTTATCTTCATTTATTTTATTTACAATCTTATTATAGAAAAATATTCCCTTATTCCACTGGCCCACGATTGATTTTCGATTAAAAATGATTAAGGGTTTAAAATTTGGTTGAAAGTATTTGCAAAAACAAAAGCTAAAAGTAATAACTACCTAGGATTTACGAAGAAAACGTAAATACTTAATTGAAAAGGCTGTTTTCAGAAAAAGGTTTTTCTATCAAAATATTTGTGTATCATCTTAATACAATTTATTGTTTTTTTTAAAAACCAAAGCAGTTTTATTAAACAATTATTTTATCTACGATTGAATATTTTCTAAAGTTGAAAAACACACACACACACACAACACAATTCTCCCTTTTACACTCCACTCAGGGGCATAGGGAGGCAACAAGAGCTCTCCATTGCGCTCGATCTTGCGCAATGTTTATGACCAGTATGTTGAAAATATGTTGAAAAACAGCTGTACAAAATAAATATAAATCATTTAAAATGTTATGGATAGGTTTTATATCTGTACCTTAGAGCATAAAGTGTGGGAGTCACATTTTAGTAATTTTGCAGGAGAGAGGATTTAGTGAAACTTGAAATTTCAAAACGCGAACTTTTTTTCTATATGAAAAATATTAAATCTGAAAATATTTTTTTTTCACCAATTAGACCATGTTTTATGTTTAATTAATACAATTTTCAATATTCTTTATAATAAGAAATATAATGGATTATGCTCTAACAAAAATTGGACTTAAACATATTTTTAATTTCAAAAGTCACCTTTTTTAACAAGTGGTGACTTCAATATTTTGACCACTTTAGAACCTTCAATTGCGAATAAAACTGTATCATTAAGTCAAAATCGCAAAAAGTGGACTCCCACACTTTATGCTCTAAGGTACAGATTTGTGTAATCACATGCAAATCTAAAAGTAGATACCTACCTAAAATCACGCTGCTACTACTACTACAGAATACTAATACAGGCATTACTCTTTCACTGCTATAGGCAAATAAACCATTCCAAGTTCACGAAAGTTGTATCACAAATTCTCAAAAATATTTGAAACGGGGGTACGTCATGTCTAAATTACCTGCCAACAACATGAAATTCGTTAATCGAACGAATTTCATTTCTACCTGAGTTTGTTAAATGAATAAATGATATAAGAGTTTCTTGAATATTAAAAAAATAAATTAATCTGTGCTGACTCACGGTGAGCACTCTTTGACTCTTTCACAGTAAGCTACTAGAAGCTCGTGTCGTAATAGAGGAAGATGGTTGGCACTTAGGATAGAACCCTCGACATCCAGTACTAAAAAGTGTCAAAATCCGCGACGGAACCTTCCGAAATATTATAAAATCAATTTAAAATTCTCATAGCCAATTCGAACCAAAATAATATTTTTTTTTACCGATGAA
Organism: Mystacides longicornis; assembly: GCA_963576905.1. Lineage (NCBI taxonomy): Eukaryota > Metazoa > Arthropoda > Insecta > Trichoptera > Leptoceridae > Mystacides > Mystacides longicornis. Next base: position 26,991,403 of record OY756426.1, on the reverse strand, counting down.
GCCATCGAAATCATGAAGGTTGGGCTCGGAGTTCTTCTCGTATGAGGCAAATCCCGAAAAAAAGACTAGAGGATCTACAAAGTTTGGTCTTTTAGTGGCAAACTTGCTTTCTTTTTAAAACTTGTTATCTATAACTTTGAATGATATTTATTGAATTTTGCACAAAAATGGATTTATTATGCAAATGAAAGTAAAAACAAAAACTCTAGAAATTATTTTTTCTGTGTATAATAATATGTTGGTAAATGAATAAAATACATTTTAAGAAGAACAGCATCGTAAAATAATAAGAAAAAAGAAACTTTTACAAATTAATTTAAGCGAATGGCAATCTTCTCTAAAACGTTTCACACAAAGAACAATTTTTTTTTCAGGCGTTGAGATAACGCGATGTCATATTTGAATATTATGAAACAGGGTAAAACAATGACCGAAACGGTTTTAGCAGGATTACATTGTTATAACGCCATTGTGTTTGTTTATCTATCCCAAGGGACATCCGGGAAATTATTCCACATAGATTATTGGCTATGTAATTTCTCAGTAAACAGTCTCTATTAACAGCTTTGAAAGTTGAGCGGTTTTAGCGACAAGTATTAATTGTCTATGCTAGGAGACTAAATGTTTAGAATAAATTATTATGTTGATGCCCTCTAGGTACTATAAAATCTAACCTGCGTATCTGCTTGCTTTGAGCTGGACCATGCTGGTCAAATATGGACTCTGGTCAATCGTGGGCAAATAGCAAAATTTACAAGTATATTTTGTATACCTGGCCACGCTACTGGTCTAACGCATGTCCAACGTTGACAGCTGGCGCGCTTCAATTATAGGTTATCTTGAAAATGTTTTGTGTTTTAAAATACATAGAACAAGTAAGTGTAAAAATATTTAAAATAATCTTATATAGGTATTTTCAATTAACATTTTTTATTCTTGGGTTAACCTTGGTTGAACCGAGTTTATGTATTTTATTTCAGTTGGCATTTTTATTTAACGTGGTATCCAAGTTACGCTTATTAGCAATTTTATTAACATCAAGATTACACTATCTTTTTCCCACTTTCATTATTTTGCTGCCAGAAGTGAAAGAGATTAATATATAATGCTTTGTTCATGTCAAAGTATACTGCGTTCTTAATGTACCTGCGACATCTTTTCTATTCTAGGAAAACTAATCATAAGTTTTGTTATTCAGTAAGCTACTCTTAATAATAAAACTTATTTGGAGGGTCAATTTATGAGGTACCTACCTACAACTTTTAAAATTAAATTGACTGAAAGAAACATTGACAAACAAAGACGGTCGTAAGCCCGTAGTGGTTTGTTCCATTTAAAAATCGAACATCAGTAACGAATTCCAGAGTTTTAAGTTGTTAGATAATCGTTAGAAACATTAAAGGTTTGGTATTACTTGCTTGTTATCACACAAAAGAAATGAAACTTTAATTTCCATTCCTCCAAAGAAAACAAAGTTCGAAAACTTCAAGATTATAACAAAATATCGTTTATAAGTAGGTAAATTTATCAAAGATAAGTCAATAAACAATTAGTTCTCGAAGGAAGATAAATAATTTTAAAAAAGAAAAACTTTGTATGTTCTACTTTTTATTTTGAATAATAATATGAATCTTATATATTCAAAATAAAAAGTAGAACATACAAAGTTTTTCTTTTTTAAAATTATTTTAAAATGTTCTACAACGTTACTCACGATAACAAATTTGAAGAAGATAAATAATATCTTAACCCCGAAAAATTAATAAAATCTGTTTTTGCATTGCTTTAAATTGCAACTATCTGCAATAATGTGCATTTCTTTTTAGTTGAAAATGTTTCTCTGTGGCTATCGATGGTTTATCCTGGAAAATGTTGTAGTTTAATTAATTATTCGTTCACCTCGACAAGCAAAGTGGTTCATTGAAGAAGATGAAACTTCAGTGCACATCAGAAGAAGTGGTGTTTAAATGAACGTGATATTTTGTTAGAGCGATATTGCAAACAAAACCTGAGTGCCTCGCTGCGAATAACACGTTGCTTGAAAAACATGGATGGATTTAATTAATAATGTTTAGCCATTTTTCATTATAGTAAAACACCTGTAGTACCTATAAAAATATTCCACCATAATTTCATAAAAATGGTGGACCTAGTTCATGAATTCCGAGTGTGTAACCAATAACAGGGACACTTTTTCCATTAAAATTAGATTGCTAGTATTGAATTCCGTTTCTTTTCCACAAACCATATTTAAGATGTTGGGTATGATTTCAAAACTTAATTTAAGAAAAAAAAAAAAAAACTGAAAAAGCATTCTCAACCCATAGCTGACGGCATTTGGTAAAACTTTTTTAATGAGAATAAAAAGTTTAAAGTTATTGTTTAAAGTTACATTTTTTTTGGCATTATTTGACAAGAATACTTAAAAATAAATTCTTCAACGAGGTTATATTTTATAGTTGTTAGTCGCGTCCTAGAAGGGGTTTTTGAACATAGTAGGAAGTAGATTCGTTCATTCATTCGTTCTCCCACTTTAGAGCATAGGGATGCAACAAAAGCTCTTCATTTCGCCATTACAAGTAGGAAACCAGCTACCTGAACCGCTTCTCTGATGGGTCCGGGTGTGCGATGCTTATTTCTTGCGCCTTTTCGGACTTTTTGGGGCGTAAGGACGTGAGATGGTCATCCTCACGGTCCCGATCTGATTTTTAGATTTCCTGCCTCTTACAGGATGCACGAAAAATCATCAAAAGAGGTTCTATTCTTCGCCGAAAACCCCAAGGCAACGTAGTACCTAGGTACATTTTTATTATATTTTTCAGAATATACAATATTGTCAATTTTGTTTACATAAAGCGGGATCAGGGTGGCATGGCAAGAACTTGTTGAGTCCATATGCTCCAACTATGGAGGGGAGGTGCTCGATGAATCTTAACTGAAAAAAAATTCGAATATTCTGAACGATCAGAATGAGGAGTTTTTTTTAACCTGGTATGTAATAAACAAGAATAATGAAGGATAAAAACAATAAAATACGGCATGTATATGTATATATATTTTTTTGTAGCCCTGCACTCGTGTATATGTATAATATGATTACTGACACAATTATTGATAAATGATTTACGCCTTATAATAGAATTCTTATTAAGTAAGTAATATATACCTTTTTAAGAAAGGGTTTGAATCGGTATATAGTCAAAACCCTTCCTAAGAACTGCGTTGGTTAAAGGTCCAAAAAAAAAACAAAATGAATACCAACTACAGCTTGTTAAAATGGAAATCGTATTTCATGGAACCGCGGCGCGGGTTTGTATTACACAGATCAATTGGAATGTCACAGACGAACGGAGAGAATAGATTCCTATATGCACATTACAAAAATGTACTGAACAACTATATGAATCGGAGGAATGTATGTACGTAGATCTGAATCCAATCTTCCTCGGATGCATTTCTCTCCTTGTGTCAATATCATCATTGATCTCTTTCAATGTCTTTTATTTATGGCTTGCATTCAAAGGAACGATATACACAATCAGTTTCGATTTCTTTATATTGCGCACAGGTGTACCTACCAACCTACATACTTTCTTCTAAAAAGAAACATATTAGGTATGTACGAGTACATTAGTAACTTCAATTTTTTCTTCAAGACTTAAAAAGATCTAACACGTTTCTTTTATTTATTTAATCATATACTGCCATAAAGATATTATATACCTAGAAATAAAAATCACAAAATTTACAAACATTCAAATAAGCGTTTGACTAACACGTTTCTTTTATTTATTTAATCATATACTGCCATAAAGATATTATATACCTAGAAATAAAAATCACAAAATTTACAAACATTCAAATAAGCGTTTGACCAAATTTAGCCGTTATTGATTGCTTGGTACAATATACCCCGATTGGGTGGTATGTATGTTTGTAAATAATAATCTTTATAATAATCAAAACATGTTGAATCACAAAATTTTTAATGTAACATAAAAACGACATCATGAAGACTAGTTTTCTTTCAGGCAAAAACAAAATAATCGCATACAACAATTCAAGGGTTATTCATAAAATTTTATACTCATCTTCTAGTATAATTAAGTGGAACCACACGGAATTGGCCAAGATCTTCGATGTTTAGGGCAGAAGGTCCTTGGTGATAGTCAATTTCAAAATAAAAATGAAAGAGTCCTGTACTTATAGTTGTTCTATCACACAAGATGTTCCTCGATGAGACTTATTTACCGTACTCTAATTAGGCGAAAGAGGGATTCTAATTATTAAAAATATGAATTATTGACTAAACTTTATAAGCGAGTTAAAAATTTTAAAAATCATTTTGTAAATTTCATATTATATAAAACAATATTGATATACCTACCCTTTTGCAAATTTCAAGACGAGAACAGTTCTCAGCATTTCATATTTGAAAAAAGAATAAAAGATAAAATCTTAAATTTGAGAGATTTGCTTACGCACCACGAAAAAGTTGCAAATATGGAAAAAAAAATAAAACTATGAATATTATTCAGATTTTTTTTTCACAAACTGAAATAAACATAATATAAGAATCATAAAAGAATTTGATTATCATCATATTTACATAAAATCTTCTCCAACATATGGGAGCGTTTAATATTTTTTTTTACTGCTTCAGTTATCAGAAGTTCGCTTTCATAGACGGTGGGCGCTACCTACTTTTGAATATTCAGTGCTCCTCACACAGAGGCCTGTCTACACATTTCTGTTTGTGGAACAATCACCAGTTTGAATAATGTTTCTGTGAAGTGAATAGTAAACAGTTCTAGACACCCACCTATCACTAAAGCCTTGTTCACATTTATAGAGTATAAAGCCTTTCATCCATTCAAATGGATGACATCCAAAAAGTTTGTCCCATTTACGATCTCGCCAGATGGATGTAATCTATTGTGACAGATGTGAAGCGTGAGATTTTTTTTCAATCTTTATAAAGAAATGCCACTACGTTAATACTTACACAAATTTTTCTAATATCGATCCATTTTGATTTTTTTTTCTGGCTAACGAGCGCCCCCCACCCCTCCCCACCAAATTCACAGGCTGCTTGTGGAGGTCGCTGGATTTGTGAGAATTTAATTGTAGTTAATTGCATGAAAAACGATGTTTCGCTAAAAACCAATACTCCGTTTTTTGATCCCACGTAGGGACAACAAGAACCCTCCACCGCGGTTGAGTTTGCGCGACTTCAACTAACTACTCCCACACCATGTCCAAATCCCTCAGTGGTACTATATTATTATTTTACATTTGAAACTTTATTGTATATTGGTAGGTACATAATAAGACGTATTATAATAATATGATATCAGTGAACCTGCATTGTGTTGAGGAATTTTCGTTTTAAAAACCCTCCTCACTAAAGAACTGTACCCGAGTATAGTGTGAACCATTTTTGCTCGAGCAGTGTGTTGTTTAGATACCGAATTGCTCGACCTAGTGTGAGCTGGGCTTATGTTCGGTTAGTTTATTTAGTAGGTAGGTAGATACCTACATACCTTCTCTCTGAAGCATGGTTTGGAATATCGCGTTTAAGCTCTTACTAACTTACTATGTTCCTACATATATCTATGAATGGACAAAAACACTTGAGAACCATTGACATAATCTACATAATATTTTAGTCCGTTTATTTATTTATTTATTTATTTATATTTTTGAAAGAGCATCAATCGTAGAAAACAGACCTTAAGGTCAGATTTTAATATGCGAAAAGCCGCGCAAAATTCCAGAGAGCGTTCTTAAATACTTTTTGATATATTAACTTTAATATATTTAGAGCTATTTAAAAAACTTTATTTTTTTAAGATCTTCATACAAATTTTAAAAAAAATAGAGTAAGCCATCTTTTGGAAACAAAATTACTCATGTACCTAAACGTTGAATGGAATCTTGGTATTACGGTATGAAAATGTAATAAAATAATTGGAGATTGATTTGTTATACATATAAATGTGATTCAAATCTTATTATTCTCAATAAATAAAGATTTAATGAAAATATTTGGAAAAATAAATCCTCCATTTTGAAATTTTTTGACACATTTTAAATAATTTATGGCTTCAGTGTTGTCAAACTGTGGTACCTAGCCATTAGATGAGTAATTATGTAGCTACCTGATAAAAATTTCAAAATATTTTACTTCATAGAAGTAAAAATATTGCAACAAAGTAAAACAATTATTTAGCTTATTTTACTTATGAAATGTCAGTTTATCCCTCCATATTGTTTTACATAGTGTCATTACACATTCTCATATTATTTTTTCATAGACAATAAAATTAATATTTTTTAATGAACAAAATGTTAATTAGTCACTGCCATCTATCGAATATGCTTTGAAGTGTTTTAGTGTAAAAGCTTCAATCAAATATCAATAGGTGACATAATGACATTATATTCACAACATTTGATACACATAATATAGGTATGTTATTAACATGACATATTTTAATTTTTAATTTGCTTTTGTTGATAATAGTTGACATCTCTATTATATGACTGCATGCTCCATTATTTCTGATTCTTTTTTAATCATTTTTAAGATTAACATTCTTATTTTTATTTTATATAATTTTTGTTCTGTCTTGCCAAATTGATATTTATTCTATATTTAAGTATGTTGTAAATCTCATAGGTTGTGGAAAAAATATTATGATTGTTATTTTGTTTATATATAAAAATTTTGCCATTAACTTAATAAAGAAATATTTAAAAATAAATTTGGGTTAGTATCTCGGGAAATTGGGTTAGAAAAAAAAAACACAGAATAATTCTGACCCGACCGGGAATCGAACCCGGGACCTCTTGATCTGAAGTCGGCGCCTTTGCCACTAGGCTACCGAGGTCGGTAAGATAATATGCCTATATTATATTGGTTGTGCACAATGTTAACCTCTAATTGTTGCGTTTTTTGTAGTATATAAGCTTACGTATTTTTTTCTCATGCAATATTGTAAGCTTCATTCATATACTTTGAAGGAACCGTAATATCAAAATAATTAACTGTAGCAAAATTGAAAAAAAAATATATGATGGTCATTTTCTTCTTTTCTCAATGCATTTCGTTTGTTGAGTGATGTAGTAAGCAAGTCTTAGTAATCAATCACTATTAAATTCCATGAAACATTTTTGTTCTTATTTACTTATGTCCATTCATTTTGCTTCAGATTTCAGACCTTATATTTTTGATAATGTCAGTGATGGCCATTTATGTCAACAAAAGTTAATATTATTTATTAATAATTCTCTGGCGGGACGAAGTTCGACGGGTCAGCTAGTCTATATAATAATTGAGAAATGTTTGTATATTTGCTTTTTATCGTATGTCAGAGCATCACGCCTAAACGGCTGAACCGATTTCACTAATTCTTTTTTTGTCGTGTTGGCTTTTATTAGTAGAAGGTTCTTATGAAAGAAAAAATTACGAAAGTTGCGTGGTAAATCTACATAATAATTCAGAAATGTTTTTTATTTACTTTTTACCGTATGTCATCGCATCACGCCTAAACGGCTGAACTGATTTCACTAATTCTTTTTTTGTCGTGTTGGCATTTATCAGTAGAAGGTTCTTATGAAAGAAAAAATTAAGAAAGTTGCGTGGTAAATTGGGAAATTAAATAAAACTCGCATTAGCCCCTCCTTCTCTATCTATCTTAACATAATAATTCTGAAAAATTGGTTTAAATTGATCAATTCTTTCGATGTATCTATACAATAGGCAAACATACATCACATGTTATGTACTTCCTACTACACCGCCATCTATTGAATTTTTTAAAAAGTAAAGCAATTATAGAGGAATTGTTTTGTTTTCAAGCTTATGTCCCATCGAACGTCATCCTTCACCCGAATCAACGATAACTATAACATAATTCAATAAATTATTAGCTAAAATTAATTAAGTTTTTACATCGTAAATTGCATTTTATCGACAAAATAATTCAGACATGTTTTTTATTTGCTTTTTACCGTATGTCATAGCATCACGCCTAAACGGCTGAACCGATTTCACTAATTCTTTTTTTGTCGTGTTGGCTTTTATCAGTAGAAGGTTCTTATGAGAGAAAAAATTAAGAAAGTTGCGTGGAAAATCTTAACATAATAATTCAGAAATGTTTTTTTGTTTGCTTTTTACCGTATGTCATCGCATCACGCCTAAACCGCTGAACCGATTTCACTAATTCTTTTTTTGTCGTGTTGGCTTTTATCAGGAGAACGTTCTTATAAAAGAAAAAATTAAGAAAGTTGCGTGGTAAATTGGGAAATTAAATAAAACTCGCATTAGCCCCTCCTTCTCTATCTATATAATAATTCAGAAATGTTGTTTTATTTGCTTTTTACCGTATGTCATAGCATCACGCTCAAAATACAAATGCTACGTCAGATATGAATCTGCACAGAGCCGTGCAAAATGCCGGAGAAGGTTCTTTAATACAATTTGCTGCATTAACTTTAATATATTTAGAGCTATTTAAAAAAACTCTATTTTTTAGGATCTTCATACAAAATTTTAATAAACATTAAAAGTGTCATTCTTCTCTCTTTTTATGAATTGTGAAAGTTTCATTCTTCTTTTTCTGTGCTTATGTCAGTTATAGAGGTCTGCAAAGCAATGGGAAGCTAGACTAGAACAATAGAACCTGTTTAATTACCTACCGATCAAGCCTGACATTCGGAATCAAAAACGTAAAGCAAGACGGGTATAAGCTAGTAACAATATAAAATAATAAACGAGCTCAAAGTATGTTTTTTAACAATGACGAGTTTGGGAAACATTGACAGGTTCATAAAAAAATAAATATAAAATTATAAAATGATTGATAAATTGTAACAAGTTAGTGATATCGATAGTTATAGTCACGTGGCATTATAAAATTCCTATGATAATTTGAAAGGCATTTGTATTCTAGAGGTAGGCAATATGCTGATTTTTAAATATTTAAATATCTTGCATTTTTGCTCATTCAAAACGAGGCTCTGGGTACAACTGGCAACACTGCCAATAAAAAGATAATAATGTATTGGGGCTTGGCCTATTTGGGCAGCATTTCCATTTGTTATAATAATATGTTATCACTGTAATATTGTGTATGAATAAATAAATAAATAAATGTATTTTTAATCAATTCTTTGGGTACAGGTTTTCGTGTATATCCTACTTACATTCGAGCAAAATTTGTCAAATGAGTCAATGAACTTTTTAATTATTGCAGTAACATTTTACATTTATTATACCTAATACTAGCTTTTCCGACAAACGTTGTTCTGTGTTCCTAAATATGAATATTCAATTCGAATTTGTACGGTGATGAATTACCTATTATGATTTGACCAATGTGATTCCGAACGATGCGTTTGTTTTAAACCATGTATATTGCATCCGCATTCTGTTAATCGCACCAATTGACGATTTCTGTCAATATTTCAAAATTGGAATAAAAATTATAAGGTAAAAAGTACTAATAAGGTTGTCTACGTAGAGTTTTCTTTAATTTTATATGCATTTTTCTTAATTTTTTGCTTCTAAAAGGACATTCACCTATTGTGCTACAAATTGACTACATTTGAAATATTTTTTTTTTTAAATGAATCTGTGCTCACTCAAAGTGAACACAAATACACAGTAAGCTACTGAAAGCTTGTGTCGTGGAAGAGGAAGATGGTCGGCACCTGGGATCGAACCACGACTTCCGCAGTACGAAAGCCGGCGTTGTAACCGCTGGGTCACCAACCACTTCCAACCAACTACTCAAACTCGAATAAGCTATCCATTGCCAGAGATCCACTGTTCGGTAGTTAAGCAGTTTTTAAGGCTGAAAGAAATTCTAAGGGGTACAATAATCTTAGATTTAAAACATAGTAAAAAAAATATTAAAGAAACACGGTGTGTATAATATTATCTATTATTAAGCACTTTATTTCAGCGATACCGAAAATTCGTTTAAAATAACAACGTTCTATTTAGACAAAAATGTTTTAATTTTTTTGGGAAACAGTATATAGTTAGGTTCACGGCTTTAGGTACTCAAATAAAAAAAACCCTTTAAATATATTTTCTTCTCTATTCTTTTATTGCAGACCTTCAAAACCTGTTTTTGTCTGTCAGACATTTTCGAACTACTGAATATGTAAGTACCTATGCAAAAATAGAACTGCATATGTACCTAATAAAACCATTTCGATTTTAGTTACAAAAACAGAGAAAGCTTTGAGCATCCTCTCTACTTATATAATGTCGATGGGTTTGGGCACATATGCGATATATATATATATATATATATATATATATATATATATATATATATATATATATATATATATTATAAGAAAGAAATTTAAATTAATTATCGACTGGTTTATAGTTTATCAATTTGAAAATTGAGAACAAGACAAAAAAGATAATACTTGACAACTCATCAGCTGTTGCTCACAGAGTAAAAAGCGGTACGATTATTGTTTTAAAATACCTGTGCATTTTTAAACGGAGTAATATTTATCTTGGCCATCACGCGTGAAGGGTTGAACCAATTTCGCTTATTCTTTTTTTGTTGTGTTTGATTTTATCAAGAGAAACGTGAAACATTTAAAATTTAAGAAAAAATTTACCTTATTAGTATTTTTGATAATATAAACTTAACTTTTTTTTTATTTTTCTAGGCGAGTGACAAACTGTTGATGCGTTTGTCAAAATGTTACCTGTAAATATCGTATAAAACAGATGCATCGGTCGTAATAATAAATCTGTGGTGGCATGGTAAAAGGCATTAAGTCGCGTTTTTCAGCATTTTGAGTTATATGCGCTACATCATACATTATCACAAACAGAACAAAGTTCAAAAACCAAAGTTTAAAAAAATCCACTTATAAAGGATTTAAAAGCATTTTTTCATTCCGGCATAACTCAATGTTAATTTTATTTGGCAAGGTAAAACGACGCGCGTCGAATTTTGTCTACCACGAAGTAAAACGGAGTTGTCTATGATAGAGCTGCCGTGAGAAGCCGTTCTTCTAAAAGTGAACCTTTTTAAAATGTGTTTAAATAATGTATTTTGTGAACTTTGTGGCAGGTATCATCCTTATCAGTCGACCAATCTGTTTAAAAATTTCGTTGTTTTTATTGTTAAGCTATAGACAATAGATCGGTAATACTATCTGCATATTATGATTTTTTTTTTAATATTTTTTCATTGCTATTATAATACTATTATTAATATAATTTAAAGAAAGTCGGGCTAGAGCGAACTATTATATCAACAACTGATGACTGATTATACAGTTCGATTTTAAAATAGTATGAACAAACCACTACGGGCTTACGACCATCTTAACAACGTTCGCCATTAGGTCGTAATGTTCAAATTTCCGAATATCCAACTGGTTTGCAATGGTTTGATGTTGGAACCTCCCCTGCGCATGATTTTGTGCAGCTTCCCAAACCGTGTATAAATTCCTCTGCTCTGCTTTGAAGAATCGGTACATTGTGAGAGAGGGTTATCTTAACAAAGGTAATAATACCTATAATTAACTAATTTCATTTTATTATTCAAAGAATATTCTTCATTTATTACTTAACAATATTACATTCTGAGCAAAAAAATATACCTACTGATGTTCTGGGAATGCTATGCTAGAAAATAATAATAGGTAAGCTAAAAAATAACTAATATTTATGAAGAATAAAAGGTAAGTGTTGAAAAATAATAAATTAGCATGTGATAGAGAGTAACTGGGTATATTTCCTTGTAAAATTTGACCTAAGTACAAATTTTTTCAACCTATGAGCCAAAATTGTCAAGGTAAAAAGACACACATTATAAATAAAGCATATAAACAAAGAAATATTGAAGAAATAAATATGAGTTATCGTATAGTGAACCTTTTTTAACGAAGTAAACGCATCAAAGTTGATCTATTTTATTTGTATTAAATAATATTTGACAAAAATGAAACCTCTTAAAATACTGACAAGTAAATCCGCCATACTGAGAAATGTCATCCCACTGACTTAATGCCTTTTACCATGCCACCACAGAAATAGTGGTTTGAACTTACCACAATTATTATTATTGTCAATTGGTAGACTCTAGGAAGAAGAAAAAGACTCTTTATAAGTTATTGTTCACTCACTATAATAATACCTTTGACATAGTTGTACATAACAAGAAGAAATTTTAAGAATTTCTGTAAGAATTTTGACCAAAAATTTTACTTAGCACATCTGTGCACAAAAGCATCGATATTTTCCCTTAAAATGTAGGTAATATTAATTCGTAATACATCCAGCTTCAAAGAGTAAAACACGTTATAATTTCTACGTTATCTGCAGCTTCACACAAGAGTGATCATTCTACCCATCATGCCGAGGAAATTTGCTGCTCATAATTTAGATAATTTATAGCATGTGGGGAAGTACTTCTCCATTTTAAAAGTACCCTACTGATAAATTCTGTTGAAAGTTAACAAACTGTCGTTGTACCGTAGTTGTCTAAATGTAATGTCATGTCTTTTTCTAGTTTTGAACTATATTATAGAACATTAAACATGCAAAAAGGTCCAGGCCGTAATAAATAAATAAATTTCTAGTACCTAAAGTAAAGAGTCTCGAATCCAGAAACGTCCACAGGAAGACCAAAATAATCCTGTACAAAACGATCATAAGAACAGTGGTAACATATGGATGTGAAGCATGGACGATGACGGCAAAATCTGCCGAGATGCTGGATACATTTGAGAGGAGAGTGTTGCGTAAAATCCCGGGGCCCGTGAATGATGGAGAAACCTGGAGAATTAGATTCAACGAAGAGCTATATAACATCTACAAGGCTCCCAGGCTGTCTGTACATGCCAGGCAGAGTAGGCTGAGATGGGCCGGGTATCTGCAGAGAGTGCCATTCTCACGGGTCACTAGGAGGATCCTCGAGGGTCACCCAGACGGAAGACGACGAGTCGGAAGACCTAGGCTCAGATGAGAAGACGAAGTTAGGAAGGATGCGGCACAACTTCTGCAGGTGACTGGAGGACCGCAGCGGAGGACAGGAGGAGTTGGAGGAGTTGTCTACAGGAGGCCAAGGCTCGATTTGAGCTGTAGCGCCATCGAAGAAGAAGAAAGTAAAGAGCTGTTTAAACTGTTTTAGTATTCCACAGGGAAAATTCATTATGTTCGAGTTTAATTTGTAGGTACACAATAATTAATAAATCCAATGGCATATTTTAACCATTTTAAAGTAAGTTCATGCATTTTCTAGTTTGTAATTATTTTCATTGTTTTCAAAAGAATTATTTTGCGGTATCGATAAAAAATGTAAGTACCTACGCAATATCTAATTATTATTGGTAATTAGATAGTTTCTTTAAAATAACTAAATAATCTAGTCGCAAACCCACATTCCTTAAATAAAGTCGAGTCAGCCGTGATCACAACCTAGATACCTAACAATAATTACTATTAAAACTCTGCAATGCACCAAGTTAGTGAAATCTTTTTTTTGTATTATAATTCCACAGTTCCCTGTCGCACGTTCTAGCTTCCTGCCACTGCATATGAAATAACATTCACAACGCGAAATTTTTATTAGTTTTTTTTTTCATTTTCAGTAGGTATAACTTATGTGCCTATTGTTAGAGTCCACTCGTTTGCGATATAATTGGACCGTATATTATTCTACTACAACAATAGAATTATAGTCTTCATAGTGAAACAATATATTATTAAGTTACACTATCTGTACACTGTAGGTACATGATGTGGGGACGTAGGTACTTGATATTTTTGTCCCCTTTTTTAAAATACACACAGCGCTGTTAGTTATTTTTGTTTAAAAAAATGTATTCTTTTAAACGAGATAGTGAGAAAATAACATTGCTGTCGGTAGGTACCATCCTATGAAGTTAGAATCAAATCGGATTAGGTAGATATATGTGAAGTTATAAGAACTAGCAGCAAAACCTGCAGGCACAGAAAAGGTTTAAAATGACTCTCAGAGTCACCTGTGTGTACAGAACCGTCTCAACGGATGCTGCTCTAGTTATAGTAGGTATCATACCCGCAAACCTTCTGGCGGAGGAGAGTGGACGGCTGTTCCATACGGACCCTCCGATTACGGAGGAACGCAGACGTCACGAATTGGAAGTAACGATCAGAGGTGGCAGGAGGAGTGGGACATCTCCCCTTAAGGTATATGGACCCACCTCCATATCAAGGATATCATAAAATGGATCAATAGAGGGCACGGTGCTGTCTGCTTTCGGATGAAGCAGTGTCCATCCGGACACGGCGTCTTTGAAGCATATCTCCACAAAATCCAAAAGACCCCGACAGCGGGATGTAGGTACCTACTGCTAGTCCGAGAGGGACGATGCCCGAGTTGTTCGAGTACATATACAAGATGGGAGCAGGAATGAGGTGAGCTGACTACAGTCCTGGGACAAGACCTCAACGAAGAAACAATAATTATAGAACTAATGCTTAAATCGCCAAATGAGTGGACGTCCATAGAGAACTTCGTTGAGTGCGTAGTAAAAACAAAAGCAACCGATCAAAGACAAAATATACCTAAATATTTAACAAGACACATTTTGCAGCCCCGGGTATAGTCCGAAAGGTAGGAACCGAAAGGAGAATTTGAGGGGTATAGGCCGGTAGGAGAGAGGAAAACTATACATAAGTATAAAAATGTTTCCCGTAGTCGGATGGATTTTGTCTTAATACTTATGAAAAATATTTCGAGTGGGGTTAGTGATTCAACGAAAAAATACTCATTATTTAAGGAATTCATTTTTCCAAAAATATCAAGGATTTTTATATTTTTTAAATCCAGTTTGAATACATAATGATATGTGAGTCCTTTCGGAAAACCATCGTTAAATCCAATTTAGCAAATAATTTTACACGGATCAGATTTTAATATATTTTTTTTTTGCGATAGATTGAATGAAATTAATGCCTTGTCGATATTTCATGATTAAACTCGTATATTATTACTCTCATCTCACACCTATTAAAAGCGTTCATAAATTTTCACGTCCATGGAAGGTGCTATGTGCCCACGTATGAAGGCTTTGAGGGGGCGACGCGGATACGAGGATACGAAAAATTGAACAATTAAATTGACAGCTGATAAAAATGACCGTTGAAATTGATATCAAACGCAAATAACAGACATTTCGATTGAAATTTTTCCCGAATCCAATCACTGATATAAACTGTCGTTTATGCATAATTTATTCCATAGAATTTTTCAATAGGTTTTAATCCAAATCATACGGTAGGTAATGCTCACTACTCGTATTGTACTTCCTTTAACTTTAGATTCTCAATTTCTACATCATCCATTCTTTATATGCATTAAAACCGTCAGTCATCTCGATGAATGCATTCATATTGTCTCCTTTAAAATCTTTGATTTAATAAAGATAATAATATTATTATGCTTCCCTTGACTCGCATATTAGTCCATTTTTAAAGCGTTGACTTTAAGTTTTATAGCTGAGTATTGCAAATGAACAATGATCATAAAATATATTGCCTAAAAAAGTGTTTGGTAGCCTAGTGCCTAGATTCGATGCCAACCATCCGGCATCGTCTTCTTTCCCACCAAAAGATAATATTTTTTCATAATATCAAAGATAGCACAGAACGGATTTCCTGCGACGCCAACGCCATCTATGAAAAAATCTATAGCAACAAATTTATTGTTTACCTAACAACCATCGACATTAAAAATATTGGTACGCAGATTTTTGATGGATTTTTTGAGCTTTCAGAAATAATTTATTTTTTACATCCAAACATAATATTTTAAAACTTTTTTGTTGTTTGAATTACAAATTTGAAATCAATATTCATAGTAAGGACTACATGACAACGTTATAATAATCAATCAATACTCCTTTTTACAACCTATACTCAGGGGAATAATGAGGCAATAAGTGCCTAGATTCGATACCAACCATCGCGAAAAGTTCTCTTTCCCACCAAAAACTTTGTTTTCTCAAGAGAAAGAAACCTTTTTCATGTTCATATCACGAAACAATAGAGGAAGAATAATTGTCAAGAGAAAAAGAAATGAACGATTATGAAGGAATGAACAAGAACCTTCACGATTAAGATGGATGATGAGGGCGATATGTGGAGAGGGTTGGAGGAAAGATGAAGAGGCCTTGATCCAGCAGTGGACTACAACGAGCTGATGACGATTATGATACACTTTTATTTAAGCACTGCAAATGATTTCTCTTCGAACTGTGCACATATTTTATTATTACCACCTTCCTATTTTGTTGTTTGACACCTTGTATTGAATGCTTAATAATATGCGTTGTAATCATTTTGGATTTTATTAGTCGTACCTAGTTGTATAGTTACAACTGTGCCATTTTATCCAAACGGAATGAATGGTCGGTTAAAGGAGTATTGAAACTCTATTTTTAAGTAATTTATTACTTAAAGTTCCCATCAAACACACCTTATACATGTATGAACCTAATAATATTGCCGTGTTGTTTTTTCTTTGTTTGTTTTAGTACCTTAAACTCTGTAGGTCTGCTACGCGTTCCTGATAGTACGAAGAACAACAATTATTTATAGGCGATTTAGCATATAATACCCTTTTCATTCGTTAAAAAGGTACGATTTTGTCAAATTTTTAAAATGAAAGCGTTGGTTATTATATTCTCGTGTTTATATTCTTTGTTCCGTTTATAAAAATATTTTTATTATTTAACGCATAACATCGTGTACGAACCCTTGATTTTGTTCCCTTGTTATAAATTCCTATTCAACCCTCATGTAAAAGGCATTATAAAATGATCGAACAAGAGAAAATTGAAATCATAAAAGTAATATTTTTTTTTCCCACAAACGATTTGTTTTTATATTTTGTCATAGTTAGGCGTTATTTTTAAAGTATTTGTGTGTGAATGAGAAATCATAACATACCTATCTACTTTTATTTCTTAAAAAAAAAACCTCAGCATATTCGTATATATTGTAGGTACGAATGAATATGAATTTTTTTTTTAAAAAGTTATTCCATCACCTCAAATATTTTTTATTATCACATCATTAATCAACTCGATTTGAACACAAGGCATGATCGGCGTTAACTGGGAATACCCAAAAATTGAAACCGAGTTAAGTATACCGAAATATAAACAAATAGTACCTGTTCTAATCTATTTTCAAAACCTAGTTAGGCTCAGATAACTATATTTAAAAGACAAAAACATAAAGGAACAATACTTACCTGTTAGACCAAGTAAAAAAAATAGATACATAACTTACTCATTAATCAAAAACATTGCAGGTGATAAAACTCAACTCACCCCTTAAAATTTAGTGCCATAAACTTTTATTTATTTAGGTACCTACTAGCTTTCCCGACAGACGTTGTCCTGTGGTCTTCCTATGAATATTGAATAATAATTTAAAAGAATGGTAAAATTGTCTTTAACCAATGTCATTCCGACCGATACATCTGTTTTAACCACGTATTTTCCATCCGAATTCAATCGTACATACAACTGGCAGTTTGTGTCATGCATTCAATTTTTATAAAAATGCGTTTTTATGTTAACAAATTAAAAAAAAAGCTTGAATAATAATCTATAAAAAACTGCGTGTCAATATTATTAATGTCAATTAGGTATGTTCAAACACAAATAAAAATTGTGCTTCTATAGAATTTTTCACAGATGGCGTTGTGGTATTAAAATTCGTTCCATATTAAATCTAATATTAGGTATATTTTATATTATTAGCTTTTTTACATTTCCGTTTTTTTTTTATTTTTTGTTAATTATTCTGTTATCCGGAGCGGAGAAAAATCCAATAAACCAAAAATGATAAACATCTGTTCAGCCGATCTGGAGTTATAATATATTGTGTTCACACTAACCCGACTTTATATCTTTAAGATTCATTCATTGAGTTACAATATTTGAAAATGTATATCCCCACTAGGTCTAGCCTGTCTTGGGCAGAATTATGAAAAATTAACAAAGAATTATCATTAAAAAGTTAGTTAACAAATCAGTAAAATATTTAGGTAGGTAAGTACCTGCATAAAAAAGACTGAAAAAAATAGAATGAAAATTCATAAAACAAACATAGAAGAAATATAAAAAAAATCAAGACAGCCAATATGAAATAATATTACCAACAAACTAGATTCTGATTTTTTCTGGCAAAATCAGAAGTAAAACAAAATGAAAATTACTCAGAAAAAATTTGCAATGAAATGAAGCGAAAAAATAAGGACATAGAATGTAGTCGGAGTATTGGTTTCATAGAAAATATGGTAACTGAAAATGGAGAGAGATTGAAGAGACTGGAATATGAAATGAAAAGAATAAGCAGTAGCGATACCTATACCGGGTCAACGGTAAATAGTTTGGGTGCAGCAAGTTCTGTGCCAGAGAAATCCTATGCTTTGATTGTGGCCTCTAATGATCCCGTAAAGACGAGTGATGAAATTGAGGGTCAGGTAAAGCGAAATCTCGACTTGCGTGGCTTGGGTATTGGTGTCAATAATATAAGAAAGGCTAAAAACCAAAAGGTCATCATAAATTGCGCAAAGGAATCTCACAGAGAAACTCTTAAAAGGCAGATTGACTCTACGAGTGAAAATAGTGGACTGACTGTTCATTGCGGCAAGCAGAGAAATCCTTTTGTGGTATTTAAGGGAGTCATCAAGGGTGTGAGCGAGAAGGATCTGAATGAATCCCTCAAAAAGCAAAATGAAAATATTAAAATAAAGGAGGAAATAAAAATCAAGTACGTAAAAAGGCACAGAAATGATCTGCTTGCAAATCTGATATGTCAAGTCGAGCCTGACACTTGGAAGACTCTGACGTCTGTCGGCAGGGTATTTGTGGGATTTCAGAGAATTCAGGTTCAAGATGAGTCACCCTTGATTCAATGCTACAAATGCTTAGAGTTCGGACATACGAAAAGATACTGTAATAATGAAATTAGATGTGCTTATTGCACAGGTAATCATCTGGGGAATGACTGTAAGAAGAAAATTGAGGAATGTGGTGCAAAGCCTAAGTGCTTAAACTGTTCAGATAAAAGAGACTGTAACCATTCTGCTTTTGATCTTGGCTGTCCAGTAAGAATGCTCTTGGATAGTAGAGCCCGACAGTTGACGAATTATTTGTGCTAAGGATGACCATAGAGTTTTGAGCGATATAGACTGTTACGTTGACGGATCTACAGAAACTTTTGGTACAGCTGATGAACTTAATGATTATTTAAGAAGTATGAAATTGTATTTTAATGTAATGCATGTCAATGTAAGAAGCATGGATCATAATTTTGACTCCTTGTTGGTGCAGTTGGCTGCTCTGCATGTTGATTTTAGCGTATTGATCTTAACTGAGTGCTGGCTACACGATGGTTACGTCCCGAAGATGCTTGAGGGATACACCGAATTCCATACAAGTAATAATTTTAACCAAAATAGTGGAGTCGTAGTTTACGTGCGGAATGGTAAATTTGCACCTGTATTCAGGGAGGTAACATTGGATAATGCAAATTGCGTGATAGTTCAGATTGACAAAAATACGTGTCTGCTGGGTGTGTATCGTTCTCCCAGTGTAAGAAATATTGACAAATTTTTGGATTCTATGAGCGCAGTTTTGAAAGGTTTGGAAAGTTTTGCAAATGTTGTTCTCATTGGTGACATGAATGTTGATATACTTGATCCCGATATCAGGGGCACTGACTATTTGACTTTTATGAGTTCAATGGGATTTTTATCAACTATAAACGGAGTTACAAGACCTTCTTCTGGCACTTGCTTGGACCATATAATGGTTCGATCTAAGCTTAAATATGCAGCGGCTATATTTGAATGTGACGTGTCTGATCATTTCATTACAGTGTTTGGCATTGACAAATCCATTGTTAAGGAGACATTTTACAATGTAAGTTATAACAAAGAGGAAATCATTAAGGAGATCAAAAGCATGGACTGGAGAGAAATCGAGACGATGATGGACCCTGATAAAGCTACAGAATTATTCATTGAAACTTTGAAGAGAATAATATTGCAAAACAAAGAAAACAAAAGATCGGTCAAAAAGCCCAAGAAATTGAAACCTTGGATAACTGGTGCCTTGATTAAATCTATAAAAACTAGAAACAATCTGCATAAAGAGGTTAGAAAATATCCCAGAGATGATGATTTATTCACACGATATAAGAAGTATCGAAATATCTGTCGGAAAGTTATTGAATCAGCTAAAAATCTATATTATAAAAAATTGGTAACCGAATCAGGTAAAGATCATCGAAGAATGTGGAATGCAGTCAAGGAATGTATGGACATGAAAAAAAATAAAGCAAGTTCGATAAAGGAACTTTTGAACCACGACAATAATGAAATTACAAGTGACCCTGTTGAAATGTCAAATTTGTTGAATAACTTTTTTTGTGATGTAGGAAGGGAGCTGGCCTCTAAGATAGAAATAGAAAATAAACTAACAGAGAGGGAATTGGCAGCTAAGTATAGAGCAGTGGGGGCACCTGCCTCATCGTTTTTCTTTTTCCCAGTAACACAAGATGAAGTTTTAAGGCTTATCTTCCAGCTGAAACCTGGATCCTCTTGTGGGGACGATTTGATTACTTCTGATATCCTAAAAGCTACCAAGGATAGTATTGCTCGGCCATTAAGCCATATATTCAATTTGAGTATGACTGAAGGAGTGTTTCCCAATTGCTTGAAGCACGCTCGAGTAGTTCCAGTATATAAGTCGGGAAGCCCACAGAGTGTCAATAATTACAGACCTATCTCCTTGCTAAGTGCAGTTTCAAAGATTTTTGAAAAAGTCATAGAATGTAGACTTAGGAATTACTTACAAAAGATGAAGTATTTATCAATGAATCAGTATGGTTTCAGACCTAAGATGGGAACACAGGATGCTTTAAATAGATTGACTAACTATATTGTTGAGTCTTTGGACAGTGGAAAGAGGTGCATAGCAATTTTTCTGGACTTGTCAAAAGCTTTTGACACGGTCTCACACCAAATACTTATAAAAAAGATGGAAAATATTGGTATCAGGGGGGTGGCTGGGGACTTCTTTGCAAGCTATTTGGTGAATAGAACTCAAAGTACTAACTTGAATAATGATACCGTTAGTACAACGGGCGTGATTAAGTTTGGGGTTCCACAGGGAAGCACTCTGGGTCCATTGCTGTTTCTTATCTATATGAATGACATCTGCAATGTTGAAATGGGGGGAAATTTGATTGCATTCGCTGATGACACAGTTCTGCTCTTTAAAGGTGAATCATGGAATGCTACTTTTGATGTTGCCAAATTTGGCCTAAAGATTGTTAAATGTTGTTTAGATGCTCACCTGCTTACTTTGAATTCTGCAAAGACTAAGTATATACCATTCTCGCTAACAATTGCGTCTCAACCTGGTACAAAAAATCCTATAAAGATGTGTGAATGTGAAGGAGACTGCAAATGCCAAGGTGTCGAAGCTGTTGCATCAATTAAATATCTAGGAGTCATTGTGGACCGCCATTTAAAGTGGAGAGAACATCTCGAAGTCCTGGCTAAGAGGCTGAGGAAACTCATCTATATATTTAGGAATCTCAGATGTGTGTTGGATTCTAGCAGGCTCAAGATGGTGTATGGTGCGCTCTGTCGAAGCATATTGGGTTATGGTATTGAGAGCTGGGGTGGAGCTGCGGGTGTTCATATTCATCCTGTAATGTTGGCACACAAATCAATATTGAGGGTGATACATTTTTGTGATTTTAGACATCCCTCTGAACCACTGTACTTGGCATATGGAGTGTTAAACCCAAGACAGTTATTTTTTCAAAGAATATTGCTGAGATATCAATTCAATAAGAACGATTCAACTGCATTACAACATTTTTTAAACACTAGACACAGGGCAGGGCAATATAGGATACCGCCCTAGGTCAGCGAAGTGCTCTATTTTTGTCACCGAAAATTTATAACTGTCTCGATCACGTAATTAGGGAGAACTATCATCAGAACTCATTTAAAAGGATGATTTTTTTATGGTTGCGTGACCTAGGTCGAGATGGAGCGGAAGACTTATTGAAGGTGCTCGGGTGATGGACTTTCTGCATACTATGTCAAGTATGGATAGTATTAACAAATGAACTCTAAAATCCTTGATGTGCTTGATGGTTCAAATTCTACAGACCTTAAACCTTAGTGAAATTTTATGTTTTTATTGCTTTTATTATTTTGATTTCTGCCCTTTTAAGTTTTTGGGTTTTAAGTTGTTATTTTGAGTACCCTGTTCTTGGTTTTATACTCTGATACCTGCAAATTGTTGTGTCTCTTTGTTGCTACATATTGACATAATTTAAGCATTATTGTATTTTGTTGCCAGATTTTATTATCTATATTTATTATTTATTATCTTGATTGTCTATTATTTTGGATGACTTTATAATTCTCGTTTTTACTATTAATATTATCGAATTTAAATATTCTATTATCCTTGTTTTATTTATATTGCTGAATTGTTGTGTGTTTGTTGGGTACTCTGAGTTGCTTTTATTATTATGTAATAGTGAGTTTTATCGAATGACAATGTTTTGATTTGTTTTAAGTTTCTAACTTTTTACCATTTTTATGTTTTTAATCGTTTTAAACCTTATTTTGTATATTGCATGAGTGTAGACATTTCTTTGTATCGTCACCGGTTTGATTGCCTTGTATAGATGTGCTACCTAATACAAAATGTACACGGCGCAGCAAAACACAGTTTTAACTAGTTTGCTGCGCCTCGAAGATAATACTAATGCCTATGGTAATGTTAATGTAATATTTTGTTTCTTGTAAAAAAAAAGTGTTGAATAAAGATTTTTGAATTTGAATTTGAATTTGAATAATATTTTAAGTAAAATCTACGCATGACTTTCAGGTTGTTATGTTTCGCATTTTAAATAACTTGAGGAGAAAGTAAGTCTTGAGTAGTTAGTTTGCGTGAATCGTGGGAGAAACTTTAAGAAAGCGTGTGAAGTTTTCAAAATATCATTCTCTTAACTTAATTTTAATATTATGACTATAACATTATGACATTAACAATTCCTTAATTAGCACCTGCGCTCCTAATAAACTTTATATTTCATTGTTATTGATGTACATTACTTTCAACATTTTAAGGGGCAGTAGGTACCTACTTTATAAAAAATACATTCCTTTCGTACTTACTTATAATAAAACTGTGTGTATGTGTTACCCATCCTCCTGTATGGGTGTGGATCCTGGCACCTGACCATTGACTGACTGAGAATTGCGGGTAAAAAATGGTACCACGGCATTACGAACGACGGTATACGCCGGCGCACCCAACGGAGGTTTATAATTTCTACATTTATGGAGAGCAGCTGGACTTGGCTGGGACATGTGTTAAGGATGTCGAATGACAGTTGTACGAGAGTTGTCTGTTCTTCCTCTCTTCAGAGTCCCTTAACCCTGTCGATCAAGACGAGGAAATCCTTCTTACACTGTGTTCCGTTCTTTTGAAGCAGAGTTGAGGGATTTGGACATGGTGTGGGAGGAGATGATTGAAGCCGCGCGAGATCGAGTGCGGTGGCGAACCCTTGTTGCCTCCCTGTGCTCCTAAGTAGGGTCATAATAGGAATTTTAATATTACCACCTAATGAAGAACGTTTTTAACGTAAAATGATCACATTAAGCCAGCCTTCGAAATAACAGTAGAAGACGGTCGTAAGCCCGTAGTGGTTTGTTCATACAATTAAAAAATCGAACAGTATTAGTCAGTCATCAGTTGTTGATATATCGGTTTTATCTTGGCACAGGCATCTGCATAGTGAGATAATAAATCCCAAAAAAATGTATTAACCTAGTTTGTAAGTATTATAATATTGGTGCTTTATTGTAAAATATTCGATTTTAAATATAATGGGAAATAAATAAAAATAAACAAAAATCTGTAAAAAGTCAATTCATATTATGTACAAAAATTCGCCAATCAAGTGTATTTTTTGCTCGAGGAACGTCAGGTGCGTTTGGAGTTCTCGTCTCTTTTCATTGGTTGGATTTCCACGAGGATGTAATTATCATTAGAAAATTATTGCAGAGAAAGTCTTGTTCTCTGAGCCTTAATTGGGTGTGGAACATTCTCCTTAAGTAATTGTAAATGGAAGTGAGAAAATAATTAACATCGAAATTTCCACTTATGTTAAAAGCATGTTCTCTCACGAAAGTGAGAAGAATAATAACTTCCTTATTGTACCTATAGTCTCACTTGCTTTGTAAGCTAACCAATTAGTTTTTAACTAGGTTATTTTTAGTACGAGTTTAGAAGAAAATAATTGATAGATACATATTTGTACTCTTTTGCCCGAACAAATAATGAGTAAGTATGTATTGATCCCTCAAACTTCTTGGTATAATAATAATTATTAAATTATAGACTTACCATCATCATTTTTATTTCTTACTTTGATAAAAATAATAAAATAAGTTACTTTACTTATAAGCACCTGTCGTTTTCTCTAAAATTCAAATTTTAAATCTTCTTTTTAGTTCCATCGCGTTCTTCAAGCACCTACTTATTTGTATAGCTAGTCTACCAACCACTCCATAGCGGAACAACTTAACCCCCATAATCTGTCGCAAAAAGCTGTGGGGCTAGTACGAGTTTAATCGAAAGCTAATTGCTCGCTTATAAGCGCTTATTGGCGTGTAAATAGTGTTCGAAAATCAAGCGATCGAATCAATCGATGATTTTTGTATGAAAATTTTTCGAAACTCTTTGATGATCGTTTCGATATTCGATCATCGAAAACTTATACTAGTGGTACTGTTTTCAACACTAAGGATTTCCTTTTGTTGAGCATTCGTCAGGTGCCAAGAAGAGTCACAACCATATCACTGGCAGAATGCACGCATTAAGGAGGCGACACTTAGATTTGGTGGAAAAGTAACCTCATTTTGAACTCGCAAATGCGATTCTTATTGAAAGTTTCTTATTTATCCCGCCGTTTGAGTAGAATAACAAAAACAAAAAATACATTATTTTTACCCTATTTTCGAGGAACGTAAGTAGTAGGTTTTTATCCATACGCGAGAATATAAATCAGTTTCCATAAACCGTAATGTACGTAGAAACGTATCTGATATGACGAGGCATTAAAATCTCTCACTCTCTCATAAAGGTAGGTACCTACTTATATTGTGGAATTGATAGGATACACAAGTCGCGCACAACACTAGTTTGTCGAGTCCCCATAGAACCCAGACCACTGCGCCGGTAATAAAAGTACACAACGGGCTGTAAATTTTCTCATTTGCCGTACAGCCGTAATGTTTTTATTACGTTACACTACACCTAACAAAATTTCATGTTACTACTATTACGTACCCATAACTGGGGCCGTCACTCGCTCCATAGATCTGTATGGAAATAGCATTCACTGATATTGAAGTAAAATAGAACTGCATAATATGGGTGAAAATACACCCATTCAAATGCAACCATAGGAAAATTATTTGCACTGGTCGGCGCCGGCCGGAATCAGCATTGTTTGTGTTTTCACCCTTAAGTATTGTATTTTTTTAAACATTAAAAAATAGTGACCTATCGTCAGATTTTAGATATTATCAAGTTCTTAAGTCCTCGACAATCCATTTTACGCTGTTTTTTAAAGAAACGCTATTTTTTCTTTTCACTTCATGGAGAAAGTGACGCTGCTGTTTCCTTTAAATTACGTTTGATAATAATTTTAGAATTTTATTCCGAAAGGACTTTTGCAAACTCGAAAATAACCGACCTGGGTAGCCATTTGCCAAAGGCTCCGACTTCAGATCAACAGGTCCCGGTTTCGATTCCCAGTCGGGTCAGAGATTTTCAATTTGTTTTTTCACTTGAAATTTATACTAGGGGTTGGAATCCTCGAGTCCAGTCTCAGATTGGACGGGACCGGTTGACTCATAGTCAGGAATTTCAGTTTTTTTTTTTGGATTAAAACTTAATTTAACTATATTATGCTTGAGGGGATAATTACGTTTATTAAAAAAAAACAAAATTACAAAATTTCAAAGATGCTTTACGTCTACCATTGATCATAATCTAACCTCCTCTTTCTTATTTTTAAGTTTTCCTATTGTTTAATTGAACCAAGAACAAAACAGGCATACCTTATAGAATAATATAACTCTTTTAAACTGTTAATATTAGGTGCTGTTTTTATATACATAACAACGACTTTACACTATACAAACCAAATGTGAAATTAAACATCACGGTGTTATTGTGCCCATTTGTCAGAAAAAAAAACTGTCATTCTGCAAGTTCTGTTCTATTCCATGTACGGTACGTCTATATAAAATGCTTCAACGTTTTTATTATGTCACTCATATCGTTAGGAGACTACCTAAGCAGGTACACACTTTTGTTGTCTATCGTTAAAGGATGTACTTTCGATACATCCATTCCTAAAATGTACCTTCCCAGCTATAAAACTGTCGTTGCAAATCTCGGTGATGACAACATAAAAAACACAAATGAAAACTTTTAAATGGAAAATAGTACTTCGAAATAATCAACTAAAGGTTTTTCCTTTAGTAGAATATCCTGTTTTAACTATTCCAGCATAAAACACGATGCAGCACTTGTCTTTAACGTTTGAAATCAAGCATTTTCGCGGTTTTTTTTTTCACATTTCATTATCATTTCGATTACATCGCCATCTATCTAAGCTGTGAACAAAGTTATTTGTTAATATATAATTTGCTATTGGTAATTTTTTAAAGTATTATTGAAAATATCTGACACATAATAATTCCGTGGGAATTTTTCGCCTCGTTGGAGAAAATTCAACCAGCCAAAAATAATGTCTATAATGGTACCATCTACCTACCTACGTCAAAATAATAATAGATGCAAAATATAATATTAAAATTTATGCATAAGCTAATTTGAATAGCTGAAATTGTTTCCGACATGTTTTGATGGGCTCTTAAACTAATAGAAAACACACAAGCATGGTCTCTATGGACACGTCACTGACAAAATTCGTAAGGTGGTGTTTGCACAACAGTTTGTCATTATTAAAAAAAAGTTTATGAATTTTAATGATCATTTCTTTATGGTGAAAATAATTGTGACCATGTTTTGATAAAAAATATGGAATACTTAAGTAAACGAGTCTTATAATAATGAAATTTCGTTTACATTATGGCCGAAAAAAACATTTTACATACATTATAATCACGAACGACGCTATACGCCGGCGCACCCAGCGTGATCCCATCACCTCTACCATTGTGGGGAGGAGATGGACTTGGCTGGGACATGTATTAAGGATGCCAAAGAGAGCGCTGTTCCATTAGGGTCCCGAAGACGAGGAAGACCCTCTTGCGCAAGATCGAACGCAATGGATAGCTCTTGTTGCCTCCCTATGCCCCTGAGTGGGGTGTAAAAGGGAGAATTGATTTGTTGATTGACACATTATAATATGCATTTAGTGAGGTGACCACGACAGCAAAATACATTCTTACCAATACTACTAAAAAATCTAACTGTGCCTCTAGTCAAATCTCACCAATACAAAGATGGTTCTCATCCAAAATGAAAATGCTCTCTAACTTCCTGAATTGTGTTCATAAAGATTAGGTTTTTCAGCTGAACAACCTTTCTGATAGCCATTGGGTGATATTGATCCGGTTAAACGATAAAAAATCGAAAAGCCCTCGAATTCTGGCTGTGGAGAATAATTCCCAGTATCTCATAAAGATATCGCATTTCCAACGAGGTCTGTAATTCATGAATATGATATGAAAAATCATTAAAACTTAAAATACTTCAGCGGCCTTGGAAGTAAAAAATTAGAGGAGTCTAGTTAGAATCCCTCTCGGCTCAGTTTTTGTGAGTTTTTCTTTTTTGCATGAGTATAGAATTGCCTCCCGTTTTGAAAGATCATTAGAAAGATTGAAAGTTTGCAGACGGACCAGAAAAAAGTTCGTATATTTGTTTTATTTGGCATATTGTTTCCTGGAAGTAAGTACTGATAGATTATAAAATATTATTGTTTAATCAAAATACCTATACAACTTATAGCATTTTTTTACAATAGGATGAAAATGTCTTTTCGTAAAGCCACTCCAGTGTAAATATTCAGTTTTAAATACCTAACTAAATTAGTCTCAATAAACTGATGATGGTAAAATTTCATTAGGTATAAGGGGAAATCAGGTTCTCTTCGTATAGAATACTAGAGGTCCGCCCCAGCTTCGCACGGGTAGATAGATACTTAAAAATAATTTAGTTTTCATACAGATCCCTAACTTTTTCAAAATATTTTATAGCATAGGTATGTTAATCTGGAATAATTGCATTGCAATGTATCGTGTCACGTCACTTTACCACCGTGACTACTTTGCGCGGTATTTCTACTAAACTTGACATGACTCCCCTCAGTCCCCTCCCCGCTCCCGTACGCACTCTGCATCGGATAAGTTGAGATGATAAGAGACTATGCTTTTTTTCCAATACTCACATTTTTAAACTCGTGATAACTTTCGAATGGAATGTCCGAATTGAATAATTCAAAAAGTTATACAAACATATTGAAGCAGACTTGAATATGAACTAATTTATTTTAAAAAGGAGTAATACCAAGATACCAATAAAGAGCCTTTTCTAGAGGTGACATTTTATTGATTTTTTTAAAATAAAAAAACACTTATTGTGGCATAACTATAATAGTCAGACATATGCTGTCGCGATACTTTTTGTAAATAATGATGTCTTCTACAAAATTGTTGTACATTGTTTTATTCTATCATCATTAATTTTCACAGCGTTCTCGATAAAAATAATATTTTAGGTAATTTTTTTACACCTTGGGTTACATTATTGAAGTTTTCGTAGGTTAACCATTTTTTTTTTGGAAATTAAATATAGCCTTTGTTCACCGCCGATATTGTAGCTTCCCAAAAGTGAAAGAATTTTTCAAATCGGTTCAGTAGTTTTGGAGCCTATTCGATGCAAACAAACAAACAAAAAATCAAATCTTTCCTCTTTATATATTAGTACTAGCTGACCCATCGAACTTCGTCCCGATCAATAAAATATTGCTGGGTAACATAACATTGCCAGTTGGCATTGTGAAAAAACCAAAAGTTATGTGGTTATAATATTATGAATCAGTTATTTCAAAAGCACCAAAACTCACCCATTTCTATATTAGATATCTATATTGAATTTTCATCATCTTACTTAAAAAAGTCATAAATAGTCTTATAGGTAATACAGACTTTTTTATAAGTCAGATGATACTAAATTAATTGCACAACCAAAACACCAGAAAAAGGTTCATTAATTGGTTTAAAATGCTTAAATTATGTGTGAATGTTAAAAAAAAAGTATTTCTGAAGCATGAAAGAAAATTTATCAATAAAATCTGTGAACCAATGCGGAATGTTTGGAAACTCGATGGTTATCAGGTAAATAAAAATTATGTTTTTATGGGATTTTACACAGATGGCGCGGTTGTTGTGAGGAAGCCCGTTCCATACTCACTTTAAAACAGTATTATATATTTTCATACTATTTTCCATCCATTTTTTTATTTTGTAATTATTCTTTTTTCCGGAACGGAGAAGAATCCAATAAATCAAACATCGGAAGAATCTGTTCAGCCGATCTCGGGTTATAAGTGTTCGCACTAACCCGACTTTCATTTATATAGTAGATGTCGGTTCAAAAATAAATCATAACCGCCATCCATGAAATCTTTCTACCAAAATATCACTACTATTACAATAGATGGCGGTGGCAGTTCTGTTTGATAATCCTTTTAATACTAATTAAAAATGTATAATTTATATCTTTCTTATTCATTTATTCAACTTTTTATTAGTTATTCTGTTATCCGGAGCGGAGAAGAATCCAATAAATCAGTCGTGGGAAGAATTTGTTCGGCCGATCTCGAGTTATAAGTGTTCGCACTAACCCGACTTTCATTTATATAGTAGATGTTGGTTAAAAAATAAATCATTATCGTCATCTATTGAATCTTTCTACCGAAATTTCACTACTATTACGATAGATGGCGGTGGCAGTTCTATCTGATAATGCTTTCAATACTAATTAAAAATGTATAATTTATATCTTTCTTATTCATTTATTCAACTTTTTATTAGTTATTCTGTTATCCGGAACGGAGAAGAATCCAATAAATCAATCGTGGGAAGAATTTGTTCGGCCGATCTCGAGTTATAAGTGTTCGCACTAACCCGACTTTCATTTATATAGTAGATGTCGGTTCAAAAATAAATCATAACCGCCATCCATGAAATCTTTCTACCAAAATATCACTACTATTACAATAGATGGCGGTGGCAGTTCTGTTTGATAATCTTTTCAATACTAACTTCAAATGTATAATTTATATCTATCTTATTCATTTATTCAACTTTTTATTAGTTATTCTGTTATCCGGAGCGGAGAAGAATCCAATAAATCAGTCGTCGGAAGAATGTGTTCGGCCGATCTCGAGTTATAAGTGTTCGCACTAACCCGACTTTCATTTATATAGTAGATGTCGGTTAAAAAATAAATCATTATCGTCATCTATTGAGTCTTTCTACCGAAATTTCACTACTATTACGATAGATGGCGGTGGCAGTTCTATCTGATAATGCTTTCAATACTAATTAAAAATGTATAATTTATATCTATCTTATTCATTTATTCAACTTTTTATTAGTTATTCTGTTATCCGGAGCGGAGAAGAATCCAATAAATCAATCGTGGGAAGAATTTGTTCGGCCGATCTCGAGTTATAAGTGTTCGCACTAACCCGACTTTCATTTATATAGTAGATGTCGGTTCAAAAATAAATCATAACCGCCATCCATGAAATCTTTCTACCAAAATATCACTCCTATTACAATAGATGGCGGTGGCAGTTCTGTTTGATAATCCTTTCAATACTAACTTCAAATGTATAATTTATATCTATCTTATTCATTTATTCAACTTTTTATTAGTTATTCTGTTATCCGGAGCGGAGAAGAATCCAATAAATCAGTCGTCGGAAGAATCTGTTCGGCCGATCTCGAGTTATAAGTGTTCGCACTAACCCGACTTTCATTTATATAGTAGATGTCGGTTAAAAAATAAATCATTATCGTCATCTATTGAGTCTTTCTACCGAAATTTCACTACTATTACGATAGATGGCGGTGGCAGTTCTATCTGATAATGCTTTCAATACTAATTAAAAATGTATAATTTATATCTATCTTATTCATTTATTCAACTTTTTATTAGTTATTCTGTTATCCGGAGCGGAGAAGAATCCAATAAATCAATCGTGGGAAGAATTTGTTCGGCCGATCTCGAGTTATAAGTGTTCGCACTAACCCGACTTTCATTTATATAGTAGATGTCGGTTCAAAAATAAATCATAACCGCCATCCATGAAATCTTTCTACCAAAATATCACTACTATTACAATAGATGGCGGTGGCAGTTCTGTTTGATAATCTTTTCAATACTAACTTCAAATGTATAATTTATATCTATCTTATTCATTTATTCAACTTTTTATTAGTTATTCTGTTATCCGGAGCGGAGAAGAATCCAATAAATCAGTCGTCGGAAGAATGTGTTCGGCCGATCTCGAGTTATAAGTGTTCGCACTAACCCGACTTTCATTTATATAGTAGATGTCGGTTAAAAAATAAATCATTATCGTCATCTATTGAGTCTTTCTACCGAAATTTCACTACTATTACGATAGATGGCGGTGGCAGTTCTATCTGATAATGCTTTCAATACTAATTAAAAATGTATAATTTATATCTATCTTATTCATTTATTCAACTTTTTATTAGTTATTCTGTTATCCGGAGCGGAGAAGAATCCAATAAATCAATCGTGGGAAGAATTTGTTCGGCCGATCTCGAGTTATAAGTGTTCGCACTAACCCGACTTTCATTTATATAGTAGATGTCGGTTCAAAAATAAATCATAACCGCCATCCATGAAATCTTTCTACCAAAATATCACTCCTATTACAATAGATGGCGGTGGCAGTTCTGTTTGATAATCCTTTCAATACTAACTTCAAATGTATAATTTATATCTATCTTATTCATTTATTCAACTTTTTATTAGTTATTCTGTTATCCGGAGCGGAGAAGAATCCAATAAATCAGTCGTCGGAAGAATCTGTTCGGCCGATCTCGAGTTATAAGTGTTCGCACTAACCCGACTTTCATTTATATAGTAGATGTCGGTTAAAAAATAAATCATTATCGTCATCTATTGAGTCTTTCTACCGAAATTTCACTACTATTACGATAGATGGCGGTGGCAGTTCTATCTGATAATGCTTTCAATACTAATTAAAAATGTATAATTTATATCTATCTTATTCATTTATTCAACTTTTTATTAGTTATTCTGTTATCCGGAGCGGAGAAGAATCCAATAAATCAATCGTGGGAAGAATTTGTTCGGCCGATCTCGAGTTATAAGTGTTCGCACTAACCCGACTTTCATTTATATAGTAGATGTCGGTTCAAAAATAAATCATAACCGCCATCCATGAAATCTTTCTACCAAAATATCACTACTATTACAATAGATGGCGGTGGCAGTTCTGTTTGATAATCTTTTCAATACTAACTTCAAATGTATAATTTATATCTATCTTATTCATTTATTCAACTTTTTATTAGTTATTCTGTTATCCGGAGCGGAGAAGAATCCAATAAATCAGTCGTCGGAAGAATGTGTTCGGCCGATCTCGAGTTATAAGTGTTCGCACTAACCCGACTTTCATTTATATAGTAGATAGATATAGACTTAGCCATAAGCTCATCCTTTTAATACATTTTGCTTCCCCGGTTCAGACCCAGTTCACTAACTTGCCCAGGGCTGCTAAAAAGGGCTTGATTTTGGACGAAATCCTTGGAATTCACACCTATCACGTTGTTTTCCGTACATACAATTTAATGCATTTTCATTCTAAACAATTTTATCGTATTACTTTTAATTTTACCTAATGATTTTTGTTGGATTAACATTAATAATTTTTACTTAAATCTAGTTTTACGACACTTAAGCTTACACATAAGTAGTTGTAATACTAAGCTCACTACGACCGTTTATAGGTACTTATCTAAGTTTTTTTTACAAAATAATTACTTTAAACTTACGCTAGTTCTCAATGAGCGTTCGATAGAATATTTACAAAGCGCTCAATTCTTATTCCGTGGTTCATTCTTTAATTAAGATTTCCATTTAGTCCGTAAATTAAATTTCTTTTATATTTCTCTCTTCGCCAGCTCTGGATTAAAATCGATTAAATTCGAATTGAATTACTCGTTACAATTTGATTTCGATATTATGAGTACTTTACTATTATTGGAATGTTTCGTCTGGATTCAAATGGTTAAAAATGTCGCGAATCTGTTCATAAAAGTATTTATTTGAAACCATAATATTACCAAAGCCAGTTTGAACCACTATTTTAGAATGAATATAGATATTTTTTATCTATCTACAATCTACATATTGTATTGGGAAATAGATAATTAAAACGGTCATTTGAACATCAAAATAGAAAATAAAACAAAGTTCAAATTAAAAAAAAAAATCTTTAACTTTTCCACAATTTTTTTTATTATCCTGACTAGTTTCGTAGGAGACATACTACACTATTGCGCAAAGTTTACGACCTCCTCCCACACCATGTCAACATTCCTCAGATCTGTTTCCAAGGAACGGAACACAGTGTAAGAGGGTCTTCCTCGTTTTTGAGTCCCTGATGGGAGAACAGCGCTCCCAGTTTATTATTGGTAGCATTTTTTTCTAGTCAACCCCTGTTTCTTCCAATTTGAGGCGGGACGTTTTTCGAACGCGAGACTTTTGTTGAAGTTAGTTGATGGTGACTTTAATTTATTTCATTTTCATGTTCCACCAATATAAATCATTTCACATCAAGTAGGTACTAATGACTTATAAAATGAATCTACCTATATGTGACGTGAAGGAAAAAACTTTGTGACCATTTATACGAAAATTGCGTGGACGGAGCAGTATGAAATTTCGTACACTTAGTTTTACATAGAAAAGGAGTGGTGATGCTAATTTTTTTTTAACTATGTTTTTGATACTACTGTAATGCTATGTATTTGATACTCACATACACTGCTACAAACTATTACTTTTAAAGATCATGAACATAATAGAAACAAATGTAAAATGAAAATTATGAGGCGCTGAAAGCTTTTTGAAGGCGGTGTATTCAAATGGAACGTGGAGCTGGAAATGGCGGGATATTAATTGAGAATAGATAAATATTGTTTGTCTTTAATTAGACTATAAAAATTGTACAAATCAACATTTCGAATTTGACGTATTCATGCCACTGTTATTGAAAGAAATTTTTGAAATAGCGCTCGCTCATTCTTTGACAATTGAACCTTAATAACGTTCAAACTTATAAATTAAAGAAGTAATGGTCGAATTTCGAGCACTGATCTACCACTAGTAATTATAATAAGATGATATTTATGTAATAAATAAATTATATATTTTTGGTATAAATTTATAATTTGCTTCATTCTGTTATTGAAATAAAATTAAAGCATGAAATTTTAGGTGGCGCTTTTCTTTACGTCACAGACGGGGTTTCGTTTAGTGGTTTGGAGGATTTATATTGACATAACTAATCGCTTCGAAGGGTTCCCAGAGACATTTAATTAAAACATCTTTAGGGTAGAATACGGTGGTAGCAAACAATGTTAGGTACTTACCATACAGAAATAAATAACATCATACAAATAACACAAAACGTTCTAATGATTTATACCAAGATTATTGATGTGACGTAATTTCAAATTGGAAACATCTTACAAATTACAACCTTTTTAACTTTTCGAAATGTTTAACAATACAAAAATATTTCTCTACCAATTTATTTGAAAAAATTCCTCTCATATCTACTGTTCGATTTAAATAATATCATGCCTAGTAGGTATAGGTCAGGGATTTTAAAATTTTATTAAAAATCACTTTACAATGTTTGGGGCCCTATTCTCGAATGTCAATCCATGGATTTTCTAAGAGAATTTCTATGACTTTCGTATGATTTCATTGAAAATCAAACCAAAACTCTTACATAATGTTTTGTCAGTTATATATTTTTTGTGTCATATTTGAACAACGACGAAGAACCTTCTATGCACAACAGGGATGAAGAATTTCCACTTCATTGCAGGAACAACACTCCGGAACTGGGTAAGGAACTCTGTTATTAGGAGATCATCTGAGATGTTTAGGATGTTGTGATATGGGGTATATCTAAAGAATGTGTTTATGGAGAGAGCAGATCTCGAAAGTTTATAAAAAGTTTCGGATCCTATAGGTACCAATGGGCAGACGACCACAAGGCAAGGAACATCCAAAAGTTGCAGGAATAACTACATACCAGGAACATGAAGATCTGAGCGAATACATAATTGTCATGCAGGACGCAGTACAGGTTGTCCCAGAATGAATGCCTAATGTTCAGAGATAGAACACGACATTTAGGTCTAACCAAATACCTCAATATGTCTCGTATACTTTTTACTCTGTATAACAGTATTTTTCATATTATAAAATACCGTTTGGCCGTAGAACAAAAAAAATAAGGTTTTTTTGTTATTTATTTGAGTCTTAAAGGTCGCGGATTTGAGCACCGATGCAGACACTCTTTTCATGACACGAACTATCGGAATTTCACTATTCAACAAGTGAGTCATAGAGTACCTACAAGTGAGTCAAGAATCTAGACATAATTAGAACGTTGTGTACCTACCAACAGAGCCAATAGGCAATAAATAATATAAAAATTAACAAAAATGGATTTAGTCATATCCTGGCGCCAAATACGTGACAGCGGTCGCAGTCTTTAAATTTGGTTGCTCTCAATAATTTCCAACTTTTATCTTTATATTTCATTTATTATTATTCAATATCTATGTATTTGTTGCATACATGAGATTTTTCGACATGTTGAACATGTCGAGAATTAACGTAAAGTGATCACACTAAGCCAGCCTTCGAAACAACAGTAGAATACGGTCGTAAGCCCGTGGTGGTTTGTTCCATTCAAAAATCGAACATCAGAATTTTTAGAGTCATTAGTTGTTAGATAATTCATAATTATTAACCAATAGGTATTGAAGTGGTTGATAGCATGTGGTGTTGCCAGTAACAATCTTTCCTCTCCTCATCATTTTTTTCCATCAATTTTGTTGTCACCATTTTTTGGTTCCTACCCCTAGCTAAGCAGGATGAGTGACAATAAGAATTCAACATAATAATTCAACCGCATTTCACCGCAAAGAAAATAAAGCATCATTTTCAATCTACTATTTAAAATTATTAATACCTAAATAGAACCAACCGCGCCGCGTGTATATAAAAATTGTAAATTATTGTGCTTTGTGCCTTAAATCAAGAACAGCTGGCCAGCTGAAGAGGATCACCGGGAGTTTAAAAGGTTAGTCCAATCTTTCCAGATCCTTCTTTTTCCAGCTGGTTACTAGGCTGGAGCACGGATGTATGAAAAAAATTTTTTTTTAAGATTCAGAGTTCTAATAGGGGGGGATTTGTGCCTTATGTTAAAGTTAAAATTTGTGGAATTTTTCATTTCATTTGATTAACATCTTCAGCCTCCGCAGTGAGCCTAAAAATTGAAAATTAAGTTAAAAAAGTTTAATGTTGTTAATTGTGATTAATTTAGTGGTAAATAGGTGTTAAATGATAAACAATAATATATAAATCAGATTTATTTTATTAAGGCATTGCTTTAAAAAAGAATTGAAATAAACTTGAAAAATTATACATTTATTATTTAGGTTTAAAATCCTTTTTAGATTCAAATTTCGGCATTTTATTCCGCGATTCCAGCTTGGCATTTATTGCACCCAATCGCGACTTGCTAGTGCACTGAGTAATGGAGGCTTCTGTTGTCATCTTTACAGCTCTTTCAACTGCTTGAGTATGGCAGGGAAGCCTTATAAAAAACGGTTCGCATTCACCACCACTTTCGACGATGTTGTGAATTTCCTCGTCTGATAAGTTTTTCAAAATCGGTGGTTCGGTTAAGTTTTCTTGCCAATTTATTAAATCAATGTATGTAGAAGCATTGAAATCTATCAATGGTACTTGAAACTGTCTAGGTGTTGAAGATTGAGCAATACTGCGTGCCTTTAGTATGCGGCGGGCTGCCAGCTCTCTGATATGTTTTTTATCATCTGTTTTCATCGCAAATAAAATTCCTTCAGGATGCGCAAAGTAGCTGTTTCTTTGGATAACAGGATCTATAATTTTTTTAGAGTTTCTGGGAGGTACCTGGAGGCCTTAATAATGTTGAACAGATGACGCGTGCCATCTTTGCATGATGGTTTATTTTTAATTCGGAACCAAGAAGGTGCGTAAACTTTCACCACAAAAGTAGCCAGAGTTTTCAAATTTTCAGATGGTTCTTCCGTTGATACATACAAACGTAGTATTCGGTTAGCACGCGTGATCCAACGGGCATGTGATAGTTTTCCTGGAGATTTATTACTTAGGTCTTCTGGAAATTCACCTGAAATTACCGCCGAGACAATTTTATACAAGTACTGTTGGTCTGTACTCAGGTCTTTGGCAATTTCTGGTAGCATTTGACCTTCAATGCGTTCAAATTTTTTAACAGGAAGCTTTTCACAGGTTTCCAGTTATTTTCCCAGGGAACCAATATAGGACCCGAAGTACACCCATCGAGATGAAGAAACAAATGTCTTAAAGGCAATTCGTTCATGTAGAGCAAACAAATTATCCACTGAAGTGGTTTTTGTAGCCTTTCTTCAAGCAGTCTTATTATTCCAGCATATTTTCCAGTATTAACCCTTCGTAACTCAACATCTTCAAAATATGTAAAATTTTGTGAAACGTTAGCTTTTTGTAAATAATCAAACACGTATTTTTTTGTTTTTTGAAATTTTTAATATAAACATATAAAAATCATAAAAATAGGGAGTGTTACAGTTCTGTAACATTATGTTAATATGGCAAAAAAAATATAATATATTGGTACTAATACTGGTAATTATAATATGTGAAATAGGAACAATATAAGAGTAAAAAAGAAAATATAGGAGGTCCGAAAGTTTTCAAAGCGGTTGTTTTGCTTGTTAAAGCAAAGGCCCACCCCATATTTTTCACATATGATCTGGGACACTCCAGTGCAACCTGAATGCTTACATCTTATTCTTTTCTCCACCCAGGTTGCCCAATGTCCAGTTTGATCTTGTCTTGCTGCCTTTGGAGGCCATATTGTGCTGGACCTTTTCGTCTTTTTTTGCCTGGAGATCGGTTTCTATGCTTTGGCTCTTTAAAGTGCTCTTTGTGCCGAGCTTACACAACACCATGGCGATTTCAAAGGGAAAATCTGCCGATGTCAGTTGCTTATCTTCCATATTTTTTTCTTGTATACTCTTCTATAGAGGAGCCACGAGTTGACCTTTGCAAGATCGATAAAATGGTAAGAAACTCAGACTTGCCATCGTTTGCAACGGTCATTATATCTGTACCTTCAACATTGGTCATGTACTCTATAGAAAACCCACGTTCTTATTTTTGCAAGATCTTTATCGTTAGGCAATTAACTCCCATATAATCTATCTCTTCTGATTGTGCCGAGACTAAGAATGCCATCTTGAGCCAAATATTGCAGGAGATGTAAAGACGTGAAGTACTTATGGAAATATAATTGATAATTTGGGATACTGGCGTTTGTGTTGCAGTTGGTGTACTGTCAGTCAATCAGTTCTACCATGATATCTCCAAATTCATGTCTGTCTTCATTTCATGTCATTTGTGTCTAAATTACTTTGCTTACTTTCATTATCAGGATCAGATCGAGGTGGTGGGTAGTCCAGTGGTATCAATCGGCGGCTTTCATGCGCACAGCGTATTGGAGGTCGTAGGTTCGAATCCCGGCCGTGCCGACCGTTTCTGCTTTCACGACACAAGCCTTTGTTTAGTGTGAAAGATGTCAAAAGTGTATTTGTGTTCACTTCGAGTGAGCACAGATTAATTTATAAAAAAAAAAAAAATCAGGATCTCCAATATCATTATCATCCTCAAAGCCATCTTTACTGTCTTCATAATTGAAGTGTTCATCAGTCATACCCCGTTAATCGATTATTCAAAAAAAAAATAACAATATATTAGTCACTAATAAGTAAAATTAGCTCTCGAGATATACTATGAGAGAGAAGGAAAAATTTAAGCCTTATAACTCAATGTTACAGAAATGTTACAAACCTAAATTGCCTTCGTACAAAAATATTTCAATACATTTTAAATAAAAAAGTCAAGAATATTAAAAATAACGAACTTATTTGTATGTTTTTATAAAAATAAGTACTAAATAAAAATTTGTAATATTTTTTTATTGTCACAAAAATCACACACGTGCGTCCCAACCAGCGTCACAGAAATTATTGACAAAATCGAATATCCGCCACCAATACCACCTAGTTGTAAAAGGTATACACCAAATTTCCATAGAATGGTTTGTGCCAGCCCCGTTACATTGATTTACAACGGCCTATATCGTTTGTTTATAAAACTATGAGCAACCAGACGGTTTGTTACAGAAATGTCACACCATGCTACGAAGGGTTAACATTCGTACCATCACAACCAATTGCCATAATTCTATCTTGGGAAACTATTTTATGTATCAGAAACCCTGTTATCGCGGATTCTATTCCTTTTGCCGTAACAACATCAGGTACCACGTATCCCATGTAAATGGATCCTGGCTCTTGAATCAGTGAGATATGTTCCTCCACAACCATAGTCCTGTAGAATTTACCGCCCTTTTTAACAATTTTCAAAGTTTTGTCTTTTTTTCCGTCAAAGTATAACGCCAAGAGCTCTTTAACTGTTGCACTTTTCATTATTTTTTCCCTAGTTTTAGTTCTCTCTCTTCGCAACTTGTGACGATCAATGACCTCAACATTAGACCCAATGTCGAACAAAACAGATGATGCTATTGCTGCTGCTGCTCTATCAGATACTCCATACCTATCGCATGTCTTCGATAACGTAGGAAAATTCTGTTTAGATTTTTTCATTTTCTTTTCAATAACGCCTTTGATCGTGGAGCATTCTGATTTTAACTTGGAAGTGCTAAAGGATGTGTTTCGGCGATTCTCTCGTTTATGTTTCCTTTTTAAAGTCTTTTTTTTGTTGCAGTTACGTCGATTCCGCTGATAACCATTACGCGAGACGTTCTTTGATCGTTCAAAAAAGTTTGCTCTTGTTTAGGAACCTTCTTATCCTTAGGACAGATACATTGAGTGAAATCTTTGCACTTGCATGTTGAAATATCAAAAAGTATCTTACTGATTTGCTGAAAACTATTTAATTTATCCGGGGAGAACCTCTTGATGGACTTGAGAACATTTTTACACTTTAAATGATATGATTTCAACATTTGAACGATCCTTGTTGTTGTCACTGTTGCCATATATTTTGAATTTTTGAAGTTACTATATCTGCTATCTCGCTAAAAATTGGTTCCTTTGCAGTTTCTAATTGCAATTTCAGTTGATGTCTCGTCCACTCATAGTACTTCATTACATCTTCGTAAGTAGGTAGAACGTTTTCTTTCATCTCACAAACATCACCAAATAGAGGGCATTTGAATACACTCCGAGTTCTTTGCATAGTTGCCACGATAGAAGATCGAACGTATTTATTAAAGGATGATATCTTTTGAAAACGAAATAGTATAATTTGACTCTTTCTGAAGAAATCATTTTTTTGAAATTTCGATAAAACCAGTTTTAAACTTTTTAGGAGGCACTTAAAAATCATCCCTTTTTATATGTGCCCTTTTTCGTCCCTTTTAGTTAAATTTTGGAAAAATTGCCGAATATGCTAACACTCATTTCTATAGAAGAATTCATATGCCAAATCTCAAGTTCGTACCATGTCTAGTTTCCGAGATATTCGCATACTTTGAAAAACATTCAACCCTATTTTTCACCCCCTTAGGGGTGGAATTTCCAAAAATCCTTTCTTAGTGGAAGGTTTTGTATTGAGACCTACCTGATTTCCAAATTTCACTTCTCTACGATTAGCCGTTTGGGCTGTGCGTTGATGAGTCAGTCAGTCAATCAGTCAGTCAGTCAGGCACTTTCCTTTATTATTATAGACTAGAGGTCCGCCCCAGCTTCGCACGGGTAGATAGATACTTAAAAATAATTTAGTTTTCATACAGATCCCTAACTTTTTCAAAATATTTTATAGCATATGTTAATCTGGAATAATTGCATTGCAATGTATCGTGTCACGTCAATTTACCACCGTGACTACTTTGCGCGGTATTTCTACTAACCTTGATCCCTCCCCGCTCCCGTACGCACTCTGCATCGGATAAGTTGAGATGATAAGAGACTATGCTTTTTTTCCAATACTCACATTTTTAAACTCGTGATAACTTTCGAATGGAATGTCCGAATTGAATAATTCAAAAAGTTATACAAACATATTGAAGCAGACTTGAATATGAACTAATTTATTTTAATAAGGAGTAATACCGAGATACCAATAAAAACCATTTTATAGAGGTGACATTTTATTGATTTTTTTAAAATAAAAAAACACTTATTGTGGCATAACTATAATAGTTAGACATATGCTG
Organism: Mystacides longicornis; assembly: GCA_963576905.1. Classification (NCBI taxonomy): domain Eukaryota; kingdom Metazoa; phylum Arthropoda; class Insecta; order Trichoptera; family Leptoceridae; genus Mystacides; species Mystacides longicornis. The sequence continues at coordinate 26,949,612 of OY756426.1, read as the reverse complement.
TCGCGATACTTTTTGTAAATAATGATGTCTTCTACAAAATTGTCCTACATTGTTTTATTCTATCATCATTAGTTTTCACAGCGTTCGCGATAAAAAGAATATTTTAGGTAAATTTTTTACACCTTGGGTTACATTATTGAAGTTTTCGTCGGTTACCCAATTTTTTTTGGAAATTAAATATAGCCTATGTTCACCGCCGATATTGCAGCTTCCCAAAAGTGAAAGAATTTTTCAAATCGGTTCAGTAGTTTTGGAGCCTATTCGATGCAAACAAACAAACAAACAAACAAACAAACAAACAAAAAATCAAATCTTTCCTCTTTATATATTAGTATAGATAAACGCTGCGTGCGACCGACCCGAACTAAGGACATCAGAGCACTGACGACGCGAGAAGTGCAAGGATCACCTCCCGTGCTTCTTCCCCCCCCCTTATAAAACACAAATTTAAAGTTCTTTTTATTTTGTTTCTAATCTATATTGTTCCAAGTAAACTTTCTTCATAAAAATTGGAAAATTCAAAACCTATGTTTATTAAAAAAAATCGTACATAAACATGACTTCCAATTAGAGCGTAAAACCAACTATTTTCATAACTTCAATGCCGTTGCGGAGGCAGTTACCCTAAACCAAATAGAATAATATTTTACATGGCTTAAATTAAACCTAAAAGGCACCAAATTTTGACTATTACATAACCGTCCAGTGAAGAAAAAAAAATCGATCCACCCTACTGGTTACACCACCCTTCAGCACAGCATACCACCGCATATACAGTCCACGATGTCACTTATACCGCGCATCTCCAGCATGCGCTAATATTGTCAAAACAGTGATTTGTTATTCTCATCAAAAAGTTAAGTACCTACTTAATTACGTGTACCTAGTAGCAAAGCCGGGTATCCGCTTGTTACTTACATTATATTATTATAGTAAGTCACAAAATATGAACCATGCATATTAACCCTTAAATATGCATGTGTAAGTAATATATATGCATGTAGATACGACATGCATGCTGTGAAATAGGTTTTGTAGCTATGTTATTTTGTAGATGACCTCTTGAGCGGACGCTTGTGTGTAATTACATTCAGTATGAAGCTATGCGTGAAATGATTTCTGCACGAATAAACATATCTCACTCACTCGGGATATTTATATTGAGCGATCATTTCGACCGCATAATTAATATTTCATTACCAAATACATGTGTAGGTGTTACGCATCTCATGGAAAAAACATGAAATATTACATAATGTTAGTATATGCATAATCTACGTTTTTCCATAACATCTGCCGATGATTAAGAGAATCAAACAATTCCATTCTGGTGTAGTTGATAGTGGCTTTCCTCAATAATATGTATTATGTTTCTCAAAACTCGTATATTGTAGATTTTTTGTGATGCAAACAGAATGACAAAGATAATTCATAAGGCTGAAAGGAAAGGTGTAAGAAAGCGTGGCCGACCGAGAATGACGTGGATCGAAAACACATCGATTCCGTCCTCAAGGAAGGCCAGGTAAGAAATAAGAGAAATAGGAGAGGGTGTATGAGAAATGTTATGTCGGTGGAAGAACAATATTATTATGTTTTTTTTTTATCAAATGAAAATTCATGATGAATCCACATTATCTATACTAATATATAAAGAGGAAAGATTTGATTTTTTGTTTGTTTGTTTGTTTGCATCGAATAGGCTCCAAAACTACTGAACCGATTTGAAAAATTCTTTCACTTTTGGGAAGCTACAATATCGGCGGTGAACATAGGCTATATTTAATTTTCAAAAAAAAGTGGGTAACCTACGAAAACTTCAATAATGTAACCCAAGGTGTAAAAAATTTACCTAAAATATTCTTTTTATCGCGAACGCTGTGAAAACTAATGATGATAGAATAAAACAATGTACTACAAATTTGTAGAAGACATCATTATTTACAAAAAATATCGCGACAGCATATGTCTAACTATTATAGTTATGCCACAATAAGTGTTTTTTTATTTAAAAAAAATCAATAAAATGTCACCAATAGAAAAGGCTCTTTATTGGTATTTTGGTATTACTCCTTATTAAAATAAATTAGTTCATATTCAAGTCTGCTTCAATATGTTTGTATAACTTTTTGAATTATTCAATTCGGACATTCCATTCGAAAGTTATCACGAGTTTAAAAATGTGAGTATTGGAAAAAAAAAAAAAGCATAGTCTCTTATCATCTCAACTTATCCGATGCAGAGTGCGTACGGGAGCCGGGGAGGGCACTGAGGGGAGTCATGACGTCAAGTTTAGTAGAAATACCGCGCAAAGTAGTCACGGTGGTAAAGTGACGTGACACGATACATTGCAATGCAATTATTCCAGATTAACATTATGCTATAAAATATTTTGAAAAAGTTAGGGATCTGTATGAAAACTAAATTATTTTTTAGTATCTATCTACCCGTGCGAAGCTGGGGCGGACCTCTAGTTTAAAATAAATTGACTTACCCGGACCTCCGTAGTTTAGTTTTTCTTAAAAAGCCTTCGTGAAAAAACGTACCTGCAACAATGAAAAAAAAAACATTTGATATTTTTTTTTTAAATGTAGATACCTACCAACATCACCTTTATAGCAAAAAATAGGTGTCAAATAACTATCAATCAGCAAAGATGATTGTACAAAGGTTGTAGGGCCAACCTTTTCTAGTTAAGTTCGGTAAGTACCTACATGGAATATTTGCAAACATTATTAGAAAACGTGAGTACACTGAGAGAAAATTAAGGGGGAAAAGCTCGTATTTCTTGAGTTTTTTCTCGTAAGAACTGTTTTTTTTGACTCAGAGTGAAGCATTGGTTTTTTCAATGCTCCGTCATTGAATTTTCATACTTGGTATTTTCCCGTACGGTTTACTGGAAATTAGCACGTATTGGAGAGGAATTGATCTATGCAATGTCATTGAATTTTTAAATGATAGTTCATTGGAAAAAGCAATGCCGTACTTTGTATAACCCATTACTTCATTGATATATCTAAGTAAGAGTCTTTATATTTTCTATTAACATACGAGAAAAAATCAATGCCGTACGTGGTATAAACCGTTACATCATTGATATATCTAAGTAAGGGCCTGTATATTTTCTAGTAGCGTACGAGGAAAAACCAATGACGTACTTGGTACGACCCGTTACTTCATTGATATATCTAAGTAAAGTCCTTTATATTTTCTATTATCGTACGAGGAAACACCAATGCCGTGCTTGGTACAACCCATTACTTCATTGATATACCTAAGGAAGAGCTTTTTTATTTTCTAGTACTTACATTACGAGGAAAAACCAATGCTGTAATTGATTCAACCAGGTAGCAGCCCCTTTCTTACCTATTACGTCATTGCTATCTAAGCTCTCAATACCTACCTAGATCTAAAATATTCCACACATCCAGGTGATTGAGTTTGTCTTCTTCGTACTTGATACTTTTTCTCCCAGTTGATCCAAACAAGACACTATGGAGGTATTGATGACTTGATGAAATTTTTGCGTCTCCCTAGATTACATTCGGCTCGTTTTGTGGAGTTATCTAAATTATAAACTGATGAGTTGGTGACGCATAGTCTCCCTGAGGAAACTCGCCAAACAGCTGAGAGAATACACCGTCTTCTCAGGCTATCCCTCAGTTGTCTCCCGTATGGATCACATATGTTTACCTAACATCTACAATGTGTTATTTCGAAACTTGATCAAACGAATTGTACGAATAAAAAAAATTGATGAAATTGCTGAAGTTTTTTTGGAATATTCTTCTTTATTAAGACTTCACTTATAAAAGAAAAAGAAGAAGAAGTTCCCAAAAAAATCGCAATTTCATAGATATTTTATTTTGTCTTTTATATATATATATATATATATATATATATATATATATATATATATATATATATATATATATATATATTTTATCCTTATACGGCACTTAATTTTTTTATGTCTACACTTGATCAAACGAGTTTTATGAACAAAAAAATATAGCAATAAATTGAGAATATTAAAAAAAATATATTTTCATATTTTTTTAAAATAAAATCACTTGATCTCAATTAAAGGTAAATAAATAGAAAAAAATATTTCCCAAAAAATAATATCCAAATTCATTGAAAAAAAAAAATCTGTTAAGTATGCCTACTTATTTATTATTTATTAGTTTGTCTTTTGTTCGTACAATTCGTTTGATCAATAATGATCCAGATAACACATTGTATAGAGAAATATAACTAGGTCCATAATTTGTAAAATGATTTTAGTAGGTATAAACTTTAACTTTTATAAAGTAATGAGTGAACAAGTCTTGCATCTACAAGCTCAAGCAAACTAATGGTAGATCTAAGATGTAGGTCGATTGCGTCTGGTAAAAAAATATACCTACTCCATCTGGAAATTACGTACGTACTTGCGAAAACCCCGTACGAACTTGGTTGTAACAGACGCCGTACGGGAGAAAGTCAAGGGCCTGGATTTTTTCTCGTTGTCCTTGCGAAATTCTCGTATTTACTTGTTTCTGTTGAAATTAATTACTGTCATTGGATTTTTCAAGTTTACTAGCTATTTTCCATTACCTACCAGCTCTTACCTATTATCCTATTATTTGTACTGGCTTTACTCAAAACCAAAGAAATAATGGATTTTACCACAGAAATATATTTGACTTGCATAGGTTTTTGAAATTGTACGGATGTAAGGAAAAAACTCCATGCTCCATCATTGAAAATACCAATGATGTTGCGTTTTCATATAAACCATCTCCGTAATAGAAAGAAACAATTCCCGTACGGGATATTTTAAATTATTATAAATTGAATCATTGTTTTATTCCAGTTGCATTAGTTTAATCAATGACATACAGCATTTACATTATTTCTATTCTTACTGGAAAAAATATAAAACAAGTAAACTTGTTTCTTTCTATGAATTACTTGAATAATTCCCTGATCCGAGAATTTCGGAAATTCCATTCTTGGGAATGGAAATAAGTAGATAAGGTGAATTGATTATTTCAATGATAATGGTATTTTTCATAAAAGTTTATGATTTTTTCTTGTATTCTGCGGTTTTTATAAAACCATTTACTGTACGTGCCTTCATCATGACAAAATTTCTCTCAGTGTAAGGTTAGCTTGTAAACCTACATCAACAACAACTATAAAGTTAGTATTTTGACATAAAATTATCTGACAATAAAAATGTCAAATTACATAGAAATTTAAATGTAGAATGTCGCATCATTGACTGCCTCTGTCAGAGTCCTTTTTCAATCTTAATCAACCCATTCACCTAATTGTGAGTGTTCTACTCTGTCTCTTTTCGGTTCTCTGTTTACGGGTCGCTGCCTCTTACCTGGAATCATCCTCAATTAGTATCAGGCAAGCTCCTTGTTACCCTGTAGCTGACAAATTTGTGAATTTCAGTGTTCTCTCACTGGAAAGTTCAATTTATTTATGTTTGCGCTAAATATGGATGTAGGTCTCCTTTGTATTGGGAACAAACAAAATTAATGTGCCCATCCACTGAGATTCGAGACAAAAACTAATTTCGTTATTATTATTTACATACTATGAAATAGAAACTCGTGGTTAAATTCTTATGGTAAATTAGACAAAATGTTAGATTTTTTAGTCAAAATGGCAAAACATTATTGCGTTTGTTTTGAAAGAAATATACCTACTTAAATATTGTCAAAATTGAGTAAAAAATATAGGTAGGTACCTACCTACATAGTTTGTGTCTTTCGACTTAAATAGTTTGAATGTGTTATGAAAGCCTTAAAAAATTTTATGAGCTTTTTTGTGGATTTATGTAGAAAAAAACGAGACAAGAACTTGTATAGATGGGCAACGCGTCGTTTGTCAAAAATATAGTCCATTTTTTGTATCATTTTTCTGATTGTGAATAAAATATTTTGGTTCTTTGAGATTTCGTTAAGAGGGTTACACTCCGCCAAGTGTGGCCATTTTTGTGGCATCTTCAACTGACCAGTAAAATCAGCATCTTCCGATTGTACGCCCGAGTTTGATTCGATCTCTTTAGACAAGTAAACGTTCGTAAAATTTCATATCTGGTACACATCATGCGTGGGGAGAAGTTTCAACTCATCCTACCTAACATAATAATATCATGGCACCAAAAGAAGAAGACAAGTATAAAGTAAAATTAACCGTAGGTACCTATACATATTTGATATTATGCAACTTTATTTATTTATTTATTTTATACTTTATGCATATTAAAAATAGTGTACAAAAAATAGTGTATAGACAAGTGGCAATGGCGGGATTATAGCCGTAGCAATCTCTAACATCCAACCACATATGATAAAAATAAAAATATAGACACATACATATATACACAAATACATAAACACAATAATATCTTCCGAGTGTTACATTATTGGAACAGTCTCGTTTACGATTATTTTTTTTTTGCTACTCTGCAACTCACTTTTTTGCTACACGATACTTAAGTTGTTATAGTCGATTTGTAAACTTATTTATTTTTGAAACACTATAGGTAATTTTTAAAACGGATAATTCTATGTCTGGAAATATATGGGCTAAATTTAGTTATGCATGCATAGCTAAACATTTTAATGTTCAAGGAGTTTATGTACTTAGCCATATAAGAACAAGTTTTACACTGTATTATAATTATTCCTCTATGCATATTACAACGTAATTTTCAAAGGTCACTTTAAGGACATCCGAGATCCATGGAGTTAATTTAATAACAAGATGTTCCATTTAAACTCCAAGCTAGAAGCTACATACTAGGAGTGGGCTACCCAGTACCCACATCACCACGGAGAACAGTTTCCTATCAAGTTTTAAAAGGGGACGTCCAAGTTCGTCAGAGAACTTAACCCAAGCGAAAGGATAACATAACTTCAAGCTTAAATAAATATGTGCTTAACGTTGTTTAGTTTACTCTTTTTGAGACATGTTTATAAGGAAATTACTGAAGAGAAACCTTAAAGGTAACAAAAATCAAATAATATGGGTTATTTTATAACTAACTATTTTCCTTTTAAAAGATGTCTTTTTTTTTGCTTACACGCCTACCTAATTCTTCTCAAAAATGTCCTACCATGGACCTAAGTTTTCTGGTGAAACTTAACTGATGGCTTCAAACTAAATGTATTATAATACGGCCGGCGAAAGCCTTCTTTATATGTTTATCAGGTTCTTGACGACGTTGTCACTCTTAAAATAGATAAAAAGCTCGTACTAGAAACCTAAAGACAATAAAAAAATACTCAGGACGTAGAGGTCCAAAAATAAAAATCAACAAGACCAAAACATGCAAAATGTTTTCTGTGTAAGCCAAAACTAGCTACAACTATGGTAAATGTGGTTTCAATAAGATTTTTCGACTTCCTGCCTCTTACGGGATGCTCGAAAAACCAACAAAAGAGCAGAGGTGCATGCTATTCTTAGATGACAACTCCACGGTAAACAAGTTAACTAATATACGAGAAAAATATACAAATCTACTAACATGTTCACCAAAACCAATCACCAGTCTTAGGTTTAAAAAAAATAAAAACAGTGTTTGTTTAGGTATATTTATTCTTATGTGTATTCATTTGTGATGTGTAATGCTGACTTTGATTCTCCAAAACGTTCCTCCCTTGTGATCAGACAAACAAAATATACCAACCAAAAAAAATATATATATATATATATATACCAAACCTATAGATACCTACCTACCTAAGTTTATAAAAGAAAAAACTAAAAAAATTAAACTATTCAAATGTTTAATAATTTTCTTCCTTTTGAATGTGTATTAATTTTTATGAATGTAAATAATGAAAGTGATTCTTCGAAACGTTCCCCCTTTACACGAGACTTATGTCTATAAGGGGGATACACATAATAATATTATGTTTTGTTCAAATTTTTCTAGTTCATCATTTTATATCTGTGTATAATATCATATTTGTAGTCAATAAATAAATAAGTATTATGAATATGAACCTGACGAGGGTACAAAAGAAGAAATTCCGTGTTGAGAATAGATTTTTGCGACAGATTTTGGGGATAATTTTGTATCATTATGTCGCAAAACAAAACCGTACTCACTGAACATCACAGAAGCCAATCATTTCAGTCATCCAGAACCGCAGATTGAGCTGGCTTGGTCAGGACCTCCGCCCGTCCCCGGATGCTTTAATTTCCAACAATTTGAATGGGAGGCAGTCCAAATTTAACAATTAAGCGGGCAGTCATGCAGTTTTATAAAATGTTGAGATGAAGCTGTACCTACCAACCTATAATTGGCGAGAGATAGAGAAGCATGGAGGAATTTCGTCGTATTCACAGATTTGAAGAGATCTTGGATTAAGTAGGTTTGCATATTTAGTTAAGTATATACTATTATCCTCAGCTCTGGACATGGTGTGGGAGGAGGTCATAAACATTGCGCAAGATCGAGCGCAATGGAGAGCTCTTGTTGCCTTCCTATGCCCCTGAGTGGGGCGTAAAAGGGAGAATTGATTGATTGATTGATTGATATACTATTATATAAGTATATTAAGTACTCTTCGAAATAAGCAGAAAAGGAGCCAGATTTTTCATTGCCTTTATTTTTCTTGCAGGGGGGTATGTAGTAACAATAATAATTATTGATAATTTATGTACCTAACGATATTTGGACATTTTTGTCATCAAATTTTGATAAGATAAAAAATGATATAAAAGTAAATATAGTGTAGGCACCTATGCGTTTTACAGACACTTTTCCATCATCATTTTGACGATCTGAATATCACCTAGTTTGGTCCTATACATTTGGGTTTTATGGCGGACATAAAAATAGGCCGGAATCTCCCCTCACATAGATTCTCATTAGAGAGGCCGAGATCATTTTCAAAATAGTTTACGAGTGTCCTCTATTAGGATTAAGCGAGCGATGTCAAATTGTATCTACTGGACTATTTTGGTGTTTATTCGCTTATGAAATTATTTTTTGATTAGAATCATACAGTGTCATACATTTTTATACGTCATCCTACAGACACCAAGCGTTGAGAGTGAGAACTGAGAATCTTTCACTAGTGGGTTCGTCCTTCAAAACATTTAGATATTTTGAAAATCGACGTATTATTCCATAAAAAAAAGTTTATCCCTTTTTAATGCACGTATTTTCCAGTGATATGGATATCAATCTATGTACTTGACATTAAGAAAAAAGTTAAACATTAAGAAAAAATATTAAGTAGGTATTCTGAAAACCGAACACGCTAGATCGGTGCAGCAGCCAAACAATTCAATAGTCCAGACTCCAGAAGCGCAGATGAGCTTGTATAGTTATTTATTTTGCCCCATATATACCTATCCCCCAAGAATATTAAGTAGTTGCAAGATTTTTCTACAGTGGAGATTCGATGGTGGAGTGTCGTGACTTGGTCTTTAGCGGTGCACTCAAGATTCTAGGTGCTTCAAATTGAAATCGATGAATACTGAATAAGCAGCGGAAATAACAAAATGTTGTTAAAATCTGAAAGACTGTTAATGAATTGTGTTGCGAATATAATTGCAATACTACATGAGGGTGCATTTAAACCAAACAAACATAGATCCAAAGCTGGATGTAGAGTATATTTTCTTGATTGTTGATATGGACACTAATCTGTCATCGCCCATTAATTAGTTCTTGCTCATTATTGTTTCCATGGTGTCCAATGTCAACCATTAAAATAAACAATGCTCCGTTTATAGATTCGGCTCTATGTTACATACTTTGGTGCACACGCACACCGCTTGATAATAATTATTAGGTAACTACTCATAGCAACAGAATACCTATTATTAAAGTTTTCAAAATATTTCAGATTAGTTCATACAAAAATTTAAGTTTTGTGGATACAAAGGAAGGTTAACGAGGACGCTGTTAGATTTTGATAAATGTGCACTTAGATAAATTGAGAAAATGAAATATGATTTCTCGTCATGCATGGTCCGATGATTATTCGATCTGGGTCGTTCCTTTCCTTGAATATCTCAGAGAGTTCGCACTGTATGTACCTAGTACCAGCGTTATAACAATGTCTCCTAGACTCAACCCTGGGAGTGCTCAACTGTATAAATCTAATGTGATATAATATTATTACTGTGTCAACTCTGTTATATAAAACTTAAAGTGTTTTCCCCATTTAAATTTTACAATCATAGTAATATATTGGGTAAGTAAGTAAATTGTACAATAAATAATGTGCAGTCAGTTTACTGTTGTACTCGTATACCTATAGGAGAAACTTTTTTGACTGATTTTGAGAGATTCGTTTTGTGTGTTTTATCACAGCAACACGTCATATTTCAAAATCGAGCGTTCGCACAAATTACTTCAGGATACCGGCTGAGATTGGAATGATGTTCTGGATCTATACCACATGCTCCACCTAGGGTGCGAACGCGGATTTATCAATTTATCATTTACTTAAATACTTCATAACTAATAAAAAATTACCAGAGGACATTTTAAGAAATAAGAATATAATGTCGTATTTTTTTTTTTTTTTTAGTAAAGAAGGTCAATGGACCAGATGCCCTTTGAGTCACCGCGACCAATAAGATCTATTGTGACATCCTTCAATGAATTTTTGGAGCGCTACCTCTTATTGTGTCACGTCTCCAGAGGCCTCTTGCAGAGTGACAGTGCCTCCTTCCGGCTCCTGCCCTCCGCAAAAGGTCTCCATAATCTTCTTTTTGAAAGATAGGTCTCAACAGGATTCCTATCTCTCGGTTGCAACAAATGCTTTTGATCATGTGAACTTATGTCCACTTTGACCACTGATGCGGAAGTACCTATTATATCCATCACACCAGGTCGGCTCTACAAAGGTGCCATGTACATCCTCCATAGCTAGAACTAGGGAAATAAAAGTCCGCCCCTACACATCCCTGCATGTAGGGGTAAGGCAAAAAGTCACCCTGAGGTTGCCTGGTATCAGGGAGCCTCCGTTAGTTACTAACCTACCCTTTAGTCACGCATCCATCGGCACGGGTCGAATGACACCTTGGATTGGGGATTTTTGGTCAGAAAGGTTTACTCCTTCCGGAATGATAGGACTAGGTGAATATGGACGGGAGGGCTCATAGAAGGCAGGAGGAAAGGAATCAGGTGTAGGAAATGCCCTGCATGTTGGACAGCCATGCAAGGCACCCCGTACTCTCTTCAGCTTGTTGACCCTAGCGTCAACAGGGACCGAATGTAACCGCCGTTTCAGCCTGGGCCAAAGTAACAGGGTCCACCGCTTGTAGGTGAGAGTCGAGTTGAAATGCAGTGGCTAAGAGGCATTAAATGCTCTTATATTGCGCGTAACATTTCCTTGGACCCCAAAATGTCATATTATGTTAGATCTTTTAGCTAGACAAGGTACTCAGAGCAGAATTGAAATAGCCAGAAAGCTTAGCCATGTCACCAAAGAAGTGGTAACAAACATCGTTAACCTGACTGGGGACTACAAAAAGTAGAAGATTCTTCTAGAAGTCGTTTTATCCAGAACCTAGCGTAATAGATGCGACTATAAAGAAGTAGAAAAATAATGAAGTATTTACTTATACCTACTTTCAATCTGTGATTTCTGAAACTTAATTCACGTTTTAATCAAATATTAGATGTACTCATCTTAATTATCGGAAAATCATAGCAAAAATATATTCAAATTTAACATGTATATACAAAAAATTTTATGTGAAGTTTTTTCTCCTTCATCCGGTCTTTTCAAACTACGTTGTCAATTTTAAATGGCCAGACTTCTGTTCGATACTTTTCAATATTTTTCAAACAATGTGTCTCTTTAAAATTCCTTCGTAATAGTTAAGTAGAAAAACTACGGAAGTAGCCGTTGTCAAAGCGTTGAAGAAGTGAAGAAGATTGAAATTGATTTTCTTGTCACATATCACCCAATTCTTCTATGACAAGGAGTTAAGCTGAATCACACAGTATCTTTACTCTTCACATATTTTTTCTTTAAATCGAAGGCATTTCATATTAGGTATAGGTATATTTTAATAAACACAATTTGATAATGTCGAGTGGCTCTCCGCAGATGGCGGTGATAGTGCCTACTTTATAGTATGGTGAGCGTGTCCGGTAACGAGCCGTGGTGTGTTGGAGCGTAAATGGAGACTGACAGCTTGATAGATAGCCAGCCTGCTACTGAACTACCCCAGCTGTTAGTACCTACCAACACTGAATTTACCTACTAAGACACATTTTCTTTGGTACATCTGTTATTTTATAGGTAAGTACTTTTTATACTAGGGTCACTGTGAGACGCACTTCGTTGCCCGTTTTTACGGTTGCACAATGATAGTTTAAAATATGTAATCCGTCAATGGATAATTCAATTTTTTGAGAAGTAAAATCGAACAAATTTATTCAAAACGCAAATACCAGCTAATGGTTGTAGTTAGATATTTAGATTGAAATCGGATCGGGATTGAGATGAAAATCCCCCCTTTAGTTCACTTTTCTACCACCAAATTATTTGTTGTCTGTATCCGTTCGTGTCAAACAACAGAACCCACCTATACTACTATTATTTATTTGTAGGTATACACACATGTATAGCGTCTGATGTGTGTATACCTACATTATTTGTGGCTTGCGGTGTCGGATGACGTGTTAACTTTACATTAGATCATTCTATCAATCAGTTTTCTGTATTAAATTAGTATATCAGAAATCTAGAACAAGATGCAATAATATGGGATTAACGTAGATATTATTTTTGTTGGAAATCGTCTTTAGAAACAGAAATACATAGGTATAACATTTAAAATTGTTGTTCTAGTAAGTTTTTATGATTGAAAGCCAATCTAAAATTTAGTTATATTATTGCAATGAAATTCTACTCAGTAGTATTATAAAACTATAGAAACACAAATAGTGATGGTGAAAGTTGTTAGTAGGTAGGTATGTAGGTGTGTTATTGGGGAAACTATTAACGAAACATCAAAACGAAGGGCGATAATTACTTATTTTCGTGTTTAATAATGTTAAAACAAACAGCTTTGTAAAGTATTAACTATCATTAATCATAGATTTTTCGTTTGGTTAGATACTTTGATAGTGTGCCGAGGTTTATTCTGCCATGACGTAGGTAGGTACATAATAAAGGAAATTTATATACTATTATCGACAAAATAAGATTTACGGTTCAAAATACATCACGTGCATGCCAATTTCATAACTATTGTATCTACCTTATAATTCAGTATGTACCTATATTTATTTATATGTTTGTATATTGGCACATCACGCATAAACCGCAGACTCTAGGTTTGATTTTAATCGTCGTGGATCCTTGCAGGTATATTAATGGTTATCATAGATACAAATTTTTCCAATTTTTCAAAAAGATTTAATGTTATTTACAAATTTTTAAAAATTGTAAATCGTCATACAAAAAATTCAATTAATGAGATAGTCATGTTTTAAAAGTAAAATTATACGTGTAAATTTTGTGTCGAACTGTAGCATTACGGTATGAAAAATGTATATAAACGATTGAAGTTTGATTTGAATTACAAAAAATATAAGAAGAAGTCTTATAATTTTTATTTTATAAAGATTTTCACAGAAAAATATAAAAATCTAAAGTACGCCACGACAGATGCCTAAAGCTGGTAAATCAGAGTTTGCTTGCACCCTTTCTCTGGTATGTTACCTCAATTATCATGACTGCCAGTTTTAGCTAAACTACCTAGCTATATAATATTATACTAGATAGGTAGGTGCCTATATCTATACACACAGTAGAATCGAGGACTCGCATTACTACAAAACCAACAGAGACTTCTTCATCTTTAAATTTTTTCGCGTATTTACCAGTGATTATTAATTTTTCCTATTCCTCTATTTTTTTATAAACATTGAAATTGAAATTCTTTTTTTAAATTTTTCGCATATTTAGCAGTGACTCTTATTTTTTCCTTTTGAAACATTAAGGTTAAACTCCTGGTCCTGAATAGGGGAAAGCTCTAGACAAAACCTGTTCAATAACCTACTGCTCAAGTCTGACTAGCCAAATCAACAACGTAAAGCAAGACGGGTATCAGCTAGTGTATAATAAGATAAATTTATCAAAAATATAAGAAGGTACCTATGTTAGGTCAGTAAAACATAGCTCATGGCAAATAACGACTCCCACTGATAACAACTAAGTACAGTGATAACCATCGACGGTCACCAGGTCTACCGGGTGGATTAATTGAATAACCTACCTGGGAGTAACCATTACTGCCCGTGGCCCGTGGTGACCTCAGGGTTAAGCTGCCGATACGTATCGGTGTGGTAAGTGGGCAAGACATTGAGAGACGTAATTAGAAATATTGTCATACGCGAGTCTTGCAAAATAAACACATACCTAGTCAAGTGAGGCACGACAAAAAATATGCTTTCGGTGCGACCACGTGAAATAAAATTGACATTAGCATTGGAAAGAATGGACAGTGAAAGACTATTACAGCTAGCAGCCCTAATATACCGATGGTAAATGATCAACCCGGAAGACTCTCAAAAAGATGGAGAGACATAATGAAGCTCGATGTTCCAAGAGTCCCCACCACAGTAGAAAAGGTCAATATACCAATTAAAGGAAAAAAAATATAAACTCATTATAATTTTAAGAAATCTCAAAAGAAAAATATATAAAAAGAAGGCTTGTTAAAAAATATGAAATAAAGTAGGTATATTAGTACCTATCTTGATGGTTGTATGAAAATTCCCACCAATTAATCACAACTAATTGTGTTTTAATGACTTTTGAGGTTGTTACGTAAAATAAACACACACGAAAAGGCAGCGAGCGTTATTATTTATTAATTTCTTTTCCAGCTGCGACAAATGACCTTTTTATAATTTTGATGTTAAATAATATACGGTTTCATAACAATTTTAAAGAATGTTTAAATCCAAATAAGTACCTATAGCTTTTTAGTAGGTACCTAAAGAGTTTTAATGTATTTTATAACTTGTTCCTTGGTGAATTAAACGCAGTTTTATTGAACTAAAAAATAGCCGGGGTTAAATTCATATAAGATCATGAAAATTCGAGGAAGAAACACAAACTCTAAAATGAATATTTTTTGGTCGATATTTATTTGAATTCTAACTGATTGATCAACTGAATATCGACCAAAAAATATTCATTTTAGAGTTTGTGTTTATTCCTCGAATTTTCATGATCTTATGGGAATTTAACCCCGGCTATTTTTTAGTTCAATAAAACTGCGTTTAATTCATGTTTATATTTCCAGACCTATGTAAGATCTTTCTTGTTACCCCCAAATGTGTATGAAATATACCTAGGTACCTAAAATTCTACACACCTTTCCATTATATTATGCAGGGTGACTGGTAATTCGATACATTACTTGAATTGGGTTGTACTAGAGCAATTTTGCAACAATTTTGTTCCAATTAATAACCAGGGGTCAAATGCCAGTGATTTTCGAGTTATTTAAGTTTTTAGAGTTTTTTTTCAGATTTCCACCTTTTAACATAAAACTGGAAATTGTGAAAAAAGTACCTAATCCATTTTGGGAATTAAAAATACATTTTTCTAATAGCTGAAGAATATAGTTGTAGCGTCTTCTAATCTACATAATAATTCAGAAATGTATTTACGCTTGTCGTTTAATAAGGTTTATTTTCCAATCCTATAATATTAAAATGGACAAAAATTTTACCTTTTCGGAAAGCTTATTAATTGAGGAACTTTTCTACGTGATTTTTACGCCAAGTGTAAAAACGTTTTATTTCTGAGGTTTATCAAATTTTCTTTATGATTTTTTATTTAAAACATTCCTTCATTTATAATCTATAGGTATATAAGCAAGGTTTGGTTAACAGATTGTGTTTGATGAATGCTATTTGCTTTTGGAACTATTGACAGAATCGTAAAGAATTTGGTTCATTACGATAATTTATTGCAGTAAAAGAAAGTGTTCGCATACCTACTGGTACTGGCACGGGGTGGCTGTTAATAGGAAACTATGAGGCCTACCGTATAACTTAAATGGGTGTTTGGAAACTTTTCGGTTTTACCATTTAGTTTGTCCCTTTGTTACGTATTAATGACAAATATTACAGTCACCAGCTTGACCCAAAATCAATACCTTATTTGGTTAATGAGGGACACCAAGCAGATGAATTAACGCCCCCAGACCCACCTTTATTTCGCTAAAAAAGTGCGTTAACTGATTTTAACGGTCTGTTTTATAATATCCATTTTCGCAATCCAATATCAACACTGAAACAAAACTGTTTTTTTATACTCTTCTGTAAACAGGGACAGAATTTTAAGCCCGAATATTTTAACAGACTTAAACATGAACTTTCACTACGTGAATACACAAACACTTTCAATTGCCGTATATTTTATTCTTCTTCTTATTCTAGGCCTGAAGACCTGTTATTAAGAGGTGGGGTTTGACCCTTGCGAGGTCGACTCCCAGCTGTCTATCCACCTCTTTGGTGGTCTGCTTGGGAGTCGTCTTCCGTGGGGTTGGCCGTGTAATGCAATGTGAGGGAGTCTAGATGAGTCCATTCTCCTCACATGTGCATACCAGTATCTTCTTCTTTGCCTTCCCCATCTCACTATATCTTCAACCTCGCATATTTTCCGTTTATAATAATAAATATTTTATTATGAATCGAGAACAGTCAGTACTAGGTTACCGAGTGGTTAATTTTATGATGTAGGAATAATCTGAAATTATGCGTTATTTGATTGAAGTGGATTAATGCCAGAAAATACCCGTCTGGCAACTCGAGTTTATTAATCTTTTTTTGGCATGGAATGCCATGTTTTAGTTTACGATCCTTTATCGAAAAGATTGTTTTGAATAACGAGTGTCAAAATGACACGCCAGTAATATTAATATCATCCCTTTTCGCATGTACGAGTGAGTACCTACCTACATTAATTTATTTTGTCAAGTTTCGTGATGGCTAATCTTAAAAGGAGATATAGTATAGAGGTACGAGAAATAAAAGATAGTGGGCAATGGGGATATTTCTTCTCCATATTTTGTTTTTTCCGTTCACTCTGAAGAATTAAGCCCAATCCCTGCTCACTTCGAATATTTTGGCGCCAGGATAATATCTTCCATCAGCTACGCCAGGTCAGCCAAAGCAAAATATAGACCAAACTATTTTGATGCTTTTGTTATACATCTGCGGATGCTTGATTTTAAAGTGGTAATTATTTTCACTACCGGCTTATGGCCATTTTCTACTTCTGTTTCGAAGGCAACAATAATTTACTAAAGGAAGTCGGTCAAATTCCCGAAACTCCGATAATAGAAATCTTCGACATATTCCAAATTTCAAAGCTATTTGCAGAATTGTTGTGTTGTTGTAAATGATTTTCGAATTATTGTACATTGTTCCTACCTCCGACGAATTTGGGTACATCTCAAAAGCGTCTTATCAGTGTAGTTCATGATTTTTACTGCAAACGTATAAAATACACCATAATACCTACATGACAATTGACCGATCATTCATGTAGTTTCAAATTGATATTGTCATTAAATTTACAACCTCTTTTTAAATACCTACATCGGATTTTTCGAGTTGTGACAACGTTGCTCATGGTGAGCATTATTATCATACGGTTCAGCGTAGCAGCTAAACGCCTGCCAGCTAATGGACGACTGGTGTCGCCATTCAGAGTACACGATGGCTCCCGTGTTCCGAACCAACATCGTCCATTAATGGATGACATCGATGAACTCACTTTTTTATTCTCACATCATATCAGCGTTACAACAATACCCATACAATGTTGATAAGTATACATAGGTACATAATAATAATATGATACGGTTTCAGAATAAGGTCACATCCAGATAACATAACAGAAAAGCACAAAAGTATGAACATTTTAATGGTGTGAAGGGTTCTTCTATTTGACATCCTCTTAGAAGGTATTTTTGGACCAAATATTGTGTAGTATGTTTGGCAAGAAAGACAGAGGCAGTGCAGTCTGCAAACTGTAGGTACTCATATCAAAAGTGACCACTTAAGGACACTAGATAGAATTAAGTTGTCAAAAGCTTTCTAGAACCTGTGGGGCTAGTACGAGTTTTATCGAAAGCTTATTGCACGCTAATAAGCGTGCAAATAGTGTTCTAAAATCAAACGATCGAATCGTTCGATCATTTTTGTATGGAAAATTTTCGAAACTCTTTCGATGATCGTTTCGATATTCTACATACTAGGGCTACTGTTGTGCAACTCGTGCATATAAATTTTTATTTTATGTGGAGTAGAAAACCTTTATTAAATTGTGCCGATTTTACGACTAAAACCCCCACTTGTGTGATCTTCAGTTATTTCTGGGCTTGCAGTGATGGCCATAATAATGGTTGTGTGATTATGTAGAATCTAGGTCTGTTCTAAGGCCTTTATTACCTACTGTTTTTTTTTTGGTCAGTTGACGACAACATGGTTTCATTATGAATATGTAACCACCTTACAGATAGCAACAAATCTGCAAAGGGGCGGTTTTTTTTCCTCAAAACACCGTGGGAGTATCAAATTATTCATTAAAGTAAGCTTCGGGCTATTTTAAATTTAAAAATCTTCTTATACATATAAAAATGGAGAGCTATTTTTCGTGGTCATCGCATCACGCCTAAACGGCTGAACCGATTTAGCTAATTCTTTTTTTTTTTGTCGTGTTAGCTTTTATCAGAAGAAGGTTTCTGTGAAAGAAAAAAATAAGAATAGTGGGTGGAAAATTATAAAATTAAAGAAAACTCTACGTAAGCAACCTTATTAGTAGGTACTTTATACCATAATATAATTTTTATTCCCATTTTGAAATTTTGACAGATATTGTCAATTGTTAGATAGGTATATAATTGTTAGTTGGTGCGATTGAAAGAATGCGGATGGAATAAACATGGTTTAAAACAGACGCATCGGCCAGAATTACATTGGTCACATGATAATTAATTCATCACCGTACAAATTAGAATTCAGTATTTATAGTTAGGAACACATTACAACGTCTGTTGGGAAAGCTAGTTAGTTATAAAATTCTCAAAGACACCGCATGTGTTTCATGATACAAAATAATAAAACACACATGTGCAATAATATATTTGAATCGATTATAAATAGAATTTTACCTCAATGATAAATAATACGGTATTTTGACTTTTGCCATGATATCCGTGATTCTTTGAAGAATTATTGTGGTCGGAGAACTGGAATTGTTGAAATAGCAGGAAGCTGACGATCGGAAACGATTCGTTTTATTCGGTTTGTTTGCGGGGAAATCACCTCTGAGCCAGAACCTATTTTAAATTCAAGCGGATCGTCCGAACAATTTGGGTAAAAAGGAAGAAATTTCTGCAGCGTCTCTGAATCCGAAACACTCGTGTGACAATTTATCTTGACGTACGTGAGAGGGTTGGCTGAGACGGGGGTGAAGGGATGAGGGTTGGAAACAAATTTCATCCGAATTCTTGCTGCTTCAAGAGGATTCGCTTTGTGTCCGTTGGTAAGTAGGAACCATCTATTTTTTATCTCCCTCTCACTCTCTTTTTCGATTTATTTATTTGCGGTGTCTGACTTGCGATCCGCAACAAATTATCTACAGGTTAGCATGTACTTAGGTACAAATAAACGACAGGATGTTTTAAAATATCAACTTGACATTATTTATAATATCACAATACTAAAACAATATTTATGTTTAAGTCATTAAAAGTATCTAACCAACCAAAACAGCCACTAGGCATCCGAGGGCGTAGCCCCAATGAACTAGCATCATGATGATCAGCTTAATCACAACCTGAACAAAATATGGATTAAGATCATTGATTTATCTGTATGTATGCAACATTTGAAGCCATTTTTATTAAGAGGTACATAGGCACAGTCTGGCTAAAATGAGTAGAAAATAACCGAGGGCGCTGCAGTCGTTTGTATGGCAACATTTAATAAGTACTCCACATTTATAAAGTATTGTTACCGCCAAAATATTAAAAAAAATTCTATTCAATGTAGTATCATATGAAATGCTTTGTAGAGGTTATTTAAAAGAATTTAATAACGAACTGTACCAGCCATGGCATTAAAAACGATATGGAAAAAAATCTACGCAAAACGAGTCAAAAAACAAGAGATAATAAGATAATATAATGGGTGCTGTGATTCACAAAATGGTGCTTACAACTGCTTACTATTCTATGGCCGAATTATAATCATATAAATGTCAAAATGTTTAAACATAACCTATAATTTATTTGTAAGTGAATATTATGGGAGTATACAAAAAAATATGTCGGAAAAATATGCAAATTAGTAAAAGGTACTTATTTTTTTTAAATGAATTGGATGTTGTATTTACCAGTTAGAATTGCTGTCCATTCGTAAACATTAAATTTGTTATGTCAGACAACAACCTATGTTCAGTGTTGACAGAGTGATAACATTTTAGTTCATCAATAATTAATGTCTACTCTTTTTAGCCAGACTGTATCTTGCATTGCATCGTGTCTATGTTAGATATATTGTATGATGTTTGATTACTTGCCTTTCTTTTTGTATATTCCAATCCGCAATATTTTTTCATTTTTTTAAATATTTATTTTTTGAATGTGCAACATTCTAATAATTATTTGCATTTATGTTAGATTGTTGTTTTTCATCGCACTCAGCGAAAAGGCATAATATGCTGTTATGCTGAGTGCGATAATTTTTTATTAAAGTAAAATAAAAATCTTTATTGTATGGGCAAGATCAAGACATTTTATATGTAGTTATTCTTCATTCATTGCTACAATTCACCAATACAATGTCCGGACGATCTGCGTTAATCTTTCTGTCATTTTGTATCGGTACTTCCCAATATAACAGATAATATTTTTTTTTTTTTTTTTATTTTTTTTTTTTTTTTTACCCATCACGCCGTTTCCCGAAGGGGGTAGGCAGAGAGTACGGATTTCCACTCTTTCCTATCCAAACAAACCTCTTTCGCTTCTTCCAAACGCATGACATTCCGCATACATGCTCTTCTATTCCTTTTACTCCTGACTTGGCCCTCCTCTAAGACGGCACCGATATGATCGGACCATGCCATTCGAGGTCGGCCTCGTCTGCGTCCTCGAATGACATGGTCCGATCATATCGGTGCCGTCTTAGTAATATAATTAATTGTATTGCATAACCTAGCAGAAACTAGAATGTACCTTTAAATAATGAGGTACATACTTGAAGATCGGGAAAACCAAATATAAGGCAAGAATGTAATGAATTATTTTTGCCACATCGTGAAAAAATAGCAGACAAGGTGTATGCGCAATTGTTATTAAACCCTGTCAGGATCTGTGAAGGTTTTCGTTTCGTGAATGGTAAGTTTATAACTAGCTAGGCTAGAGTTTTCGCATGCAGTTAACATTGTATACTCGCCCGTCGATACACCAAGATTCATTATTAAATATACTAGCTTATACCCGTCTTGCTTTACGTTTTTGATTCCGATTGTCAGGCTTGATCGGTAGGTAATTAAACAGGTTCTAGTCTAGCTTCCCATTGCTTTGTAGACCTCTATAACTGACATAAGCACAGAAAAAGAAGAATGACACTTTTAATTTTATTAAAATTTTGTATGAAAATCCTTAAAAATCGAGTTTTTTAAATAGCTCTAAATATATTAAAGTTAATGCAGCAAATTGTATTAAAGAACCTTCTCCGGCATTTTGCACAGCTCTGTGCAGATTCATATCTGACGTAGCATTTGTATTTTGAGCGTGATGCTATGACATACGGTAAAAAGCAAATAAAAAAACATTTCTGAATTATTATGTAGATTTACCACGCAACTTTTTTAATTTTTTCTTTCATAAGAACCTTCTACTGATAAAAGCCAACACGACAAAAAAAGAAATAGTGAAATCGGTTCAGCCGTTTAGGCGTGATGCGATGACATTAGGTAAAAAGTTAATAAAAAAAACATTTCTGAATTATTATGTAGATTTACCACGCAACTTTCTTAATTTTTTCTTTCATAAGAACCATCTACTGATAAAAGCCAACACGACAAAAAAAGAATTAGTGAAATCGGTTCAACCGTTTAGGCGTGATGCTCTAACATACGATAGAGCAACGATAAAAGGCAAATTAAAAAACATTTCTAAATTATTATATAGATTCTGCTAACACTTTGAGGAGTAAATAAATATCAGCAGTTCCCGGAACAATTAATATGCAAGGGTATATTATTAATGTTTCGAAATTACGATATTTTCCACAAAATATTATTATTTGTTGTTTGTTACAATAATATCAAATTACGAGCTACAAAATCATAATATTCATAACTAGCTTATACCCGTTTTGCTTTACGTTTTTGATTCCGAGTGTCAGGCTTGATCGGTAGGTAATTAAACAGGTTCTAGTCTAGCTTCCCATTGCTTAACAGACCTCTATAACTGACATAAGCACAGAAAAAGAAGAATGACTTTTTTACCGACCTCATAATATTATACGAACCTACCGACATAATTTGCAAGTTTTCATAGAGAGCTCTGTGGTTTGAATCTTAGCTACATTCCCTACTTTGATAATTAATTTGGCATTCCACCCATAGAGGGTGATTTGTGCTATCTGTCAAACTTCAAAATGGAGGAATCATTTTGCAAATTTTTTCATTAAATCTTTATTTATTGAGAATAATAAGATTTGAATAACATTTATATGTATAACAAATCAATCTACAATTATTTTATTACATTTTCATACCGTAATACCAAGATTCCATTCAATGTTTACATGAGTAATTTTGTTTCCAAAAGTCTTTTTGAGAAATTTGTATGAAGATCCTAAAAAATAGAGTTTTTTAAATAGCTCTAAATATATTAAAGTTAATGCAGCAAATTGTATTTAAGAACCTTCTCCAGCATTTTGTACGGCTCTGGGCATATTAATATCTGATGTAGCATTTGTATTTTGAGCGTGATGTTCACATATAAGGTAAAAGTATTGTCAAAGGCAAATAAAAAAACAAACATTTCTGAATTATTATATAGATATCTCTGTGTTTACTTCTCCACAATATTTATCCTATACATAGGTAATAATAATAATAACAAATTAAATAACGATTTCTATACAAAGTTGGTTTAACGTTTACCTTGCCATATAACCAATGTGTTCTACTTACAAACATACCAGAGGAACTTAAGAAACGGCCAAAATAATATAGGTACCTTATTTATTAATGGTCTGGGTTCCTACGGATACGCCGCTACTATAAACATCGGTGAATGTGTCAGTTGAGAACATTGCAAATATTGTTTCCGTAGAAACAAAAAACATTGTCATATTATAATTATTTTGAAAGACGGCGTCTTGTCAGACGACGGACCGTTCCCTAGGAACCCAGTCCATAAGTGTTTGGTCGACCATCGGTATCAATATGCGGCATTCTTTCCTACAGCGTACGGAAGGTCGCAGGTTCGAATACCGCTGCCGTCCATTTCCTCTTTCTCAAAACAAGCATTGGTTTATATGAAAGATGACGAAAATGTATTTTTGTGTTCCACTTTGGGTCAGCTCAGATACACTATTTATTAAACAAAAAAAATTACAGTACCTACAAAAGTTTGGTGGGTGGACAATATTAGCTGAGGCAGTTTTTTCCAATCACAAATTTACCCAATTAATCTGAGACAGAATGACAATCCCGGATTGAAATGATTGAAATAATAATAATAAATCGAAATAACGTCTTATTATGTTACTAGTTTTTTAAAGGCGCCCGTGTCGCCCACCTATGGCCTTTTTATGCAAACTTTACTTTCTCATACCTTCACAGGTATGAAACGCATTTACATCTGAGACTTCAAAACACCTCGTTGATTCAACTCTTTATGAAAACTCAAAAACAACTTAAACTTTTAATTACAAACTTTGCATTCAAATAGCTTTTAGCATGTGGGTATTTAACTATTTGATTGATTAAACTTTTTCATGCAAACTTTGCATTCGTATGGCCGAATTCTTATGTGAGACATTAAAGCACTTGATTATTTGAACTTTTTATAACAAACTTTGAATAGGTATGTATGGCTTTTCAACGCTATGAATTCACATGAAAATCTTTAAAAAATTACTTAAGTGTGTAAACTTTTTATTTCAAACATTGCATTAATAAGGCTTTCTCCGTTATGATGTCGCGTCTGTATGTCAGACTTTAAAGCACTTGTTATTAGAACTCTTTTGAAAATTTAAAAAAAAATGAACTTTTTATAATAAACTTTGCATTCAAATGGCTTTTATCGTGAGTTATTATTTGATTGATTAAACTTTTTATTACAATTATTGCATTCGTATGGCTTTTCTCCGCGCATGTCATTGTTTAAATTACTTGAGACCGCAAACTTTTTATTGCACACATTGGATTAGTAAGGCTTTTCTTCACTATGAAGTCCCGCTGTGCGTAAAAGTTTCCTAATTTGGTACACTTTGCTTTCTTATGGCTGACTTTCGGGTTATTTAAAAACGCATGTGAGTTTTTAAATAACCCGAAAAATAGTTTTTCTCTACGTCAAGACCTTTAAAAAAAGTGCTCAGCCACCAGGCATAATAATATTATTATATTGTTACTGTCAGCCGTATATTAGTAGAACAAAATTTGTCTTTAGTTGCGAGTGGCGCGCCATCTAGCGGCGTTAATGACATCAGTCAGTCAGGGAGTCAGTGTTCAAGGCAAATATTATATAGATAGTATAAGTAGAATAATATTGTTATTTTTAAGTTATAAAATACGTAATTTTTGTAACTTTATAATCTAAATAAATAAATTTCTTAGACAGTAGGTACCTACAATGCTCTCATTCATGACCACTTGTTCATCAAAATCACACACCTACCTAGCTGAAAAATTTCTGTCGATGATCACATATTTTATTAAATGAATCTGTGCTCACTCAAAGTGAAGACAAAACACTCATTGACTCATTCACGGAAAGCTACTTAAAGTTTGTGTCGTGAAAGAAGAAGATGATCGGCACCTGGGATCGAACCCACGACCTCTGTACGAAACAGCACGAAAGCCGGCGTTGTAACCGCTAGGCTTTTGACCAATTATTTACAAAAACATTACTCGAAATGAAGACAAATACAGTTTTGGAAAATTTCACATTGCAAAGCTTGTGTCGTGAAAGAGAAAGATGCTCGACATCGGCGAGTGAACCCACAAACTTCTGCTCGAAAGTCGACAATTGCATCACTAGACTATCAACCACTAAAATCTGACGTATGGATTTAATATTTAAAATAAATAACATTACAATAGTGTGCGTCATGTATTTTTATTGATTTAATGAATCTTTATGAATGATTAAAAAAATATCATTCGGCACCCTTCTCTATATAAACTTTTATAAGTGTACGATATTTCATACTCCTCCGTCTGCAAAATTTTCGTAAAAATGGTCACAACGTTTTTCCTTCACGCATCATAATATATAGATTCTCCGTATTCATGGGAATAGCCATACCTACTAATATTAATTTTTAAGACAACGACCGATTCCATAAACCAAGCAAACGTAAATGCCTTATCGTCTTAACACACATATAAACGAAGCACACATAAATGCCTTATCGTCTTAACACACATATAAACAAAGCACACATAAATGCCTTATTGTCTTAACACACATACAAACGAAGCACACATAAATGCCTTATTGTCTTAACACACAATGACACACATAGACCATAATCATTACATTTATCTTCAACCTTTCTAACCGATCCACGATCTACGGCATCGAATAGACAATGCGACATTCAGTAGTTGTAATTTATTATCCCAAGTTTGTCAGGTTGGTAAATTTCATTGCACGGTCGCCAAAGTTCACCTTAGTTTCAGTTAGAATATAATAAAACTGTTTTAATGTAAGTAATAATATATTATTCTAAGTGAATTCATTTTAAGGCAGCCAAACATATAGATTAATGATACTATTTGTCAAACTCAAAAAATCAAATTTTAGTCGTTTGTATGAACTCACATTGTAGGTACTTAGGTGCCTATTTTTTAACGGTAATTTAAATAAAACAAAATTTGTTATTCCACAAATTTAATAACCTGACTAGTTTCGCGGGCACAGATCCTGCATGGTCACCAGGTGACTTAGAAACCGTTGCTTCTAAGTCACCTGTGACCATTTTAAGGCAGCCAAACATATTAAGATTAATGATACCTACTGTTTGTCAAACCCAAAATATAAATTTTAGTCCTTTGTATGAACTAACTTTGTAGGTACCTACTTAGGTGCCTAATTTTAACGGTAGGTAATTAAAATAAAACAATTTATTTGTTATTCCACAAATTTAATAATAATTTGTGGTATAACAAATGAATTGTTTTATTTAAATTTAACAGAAGGAGGTAAAATAATGATTGTTTCTTTGTAAGTTACATTCAAATAATTTGTTGAAAATACATAAATAATACGGAAGTGGTTGTTAGCCTCCAACGCCAAAATTTCGTACTGAAGTCGTGGGTTCGATCCCAGATGTCGACCATCTTTCTTTTTCACAACGCAAGCTTTAAGTAGCTTACTATGAAATAATCAAAGGGTGTATACACTGGTTTATAATTATTTAAAACTTAATTTATAGTTTATTGTATTTTTGTAAGGACTGTATGTTCCCAAAATATTTATTAAAATAACAAAAAGCATTCCAAAATTAAAAAAAAATTATCCATGTTTACTTTGAGTGAGCATGCACAAATTCATTTTAAGATATCAAAAAAGCTGGGCTATTTAAAACTTACAAATAAGTACATAAGTAGGTACCTACTTCTCGTACTGCTTCAGTATTAACTTTTTTTCTTTTGCAAAGGTAAAAATATAAGGTGAGTAGGTACCTATAGATATACCTATATCACTTTTGGAAAAATAATGAGGGGACCACGTGGGTAGATGACTAACACAAATAAATTGTATTTTTTCCTTTTTAATAAACTTACGTATTTTTCCTCCGTCTTAGGGTATATTTTGGTGAATTAGGAATAATTCTTTCACACGATATAAAATATTTATCTTTTATGTTTCCACAGGGCAGGTGTTCTAAACCTTTAAACATAATAATATCATCTTGACAATACCTATCCAATTATTTATTTTCAATTTACTGTGCTTTGGAGTCATGAGTCACAAGCAATCATGAATATTTCTAAAACAAAAAAAAAATAAAACCAAACTCGATAGCAACAAATTTATTTTTTATCGTACGGTTATTATAAATTACATCATATTATCATAATTATTAATTACAAACAAGGTCAAATGATAGGAACCTATCACAACTATTTATCTATTTTTTTAACTGTCTTTAAACATTATACAAAAAATAGCGTCTTAGATGTAAACTATTTATTTTTTAAGACAAGAATAACGTCCAAAATGAAAACAATGCGACGTTATTCTTGTCTTATTTTACGAAGATTTATAAAAAAATTGTCTTATTTTAGGAAAGTTCATAAGAAAATCTTCCACAGTAGGAAGATTCCTAAAAGATATCCCCAATACTCAGAAATGCAGAACTTGCAATGTCAACGTATGATAAGGTGAAGTAGAAGGTTCTGGAAGGACCAGAAGTGATGCAAGGTATCCCAGAGGGACGTCGGCCACCAGGAAGCCTCTCAAAAAGATGGAGAGAAAGCTGGACTTCATCATCACAGGAGGCACAGGTATCTGATAATTTTTATCGTACCTAT
Organism: Mystacides longicornis; assembly: GCA_963576905.1. Lineage (NCBI taxonomy): Eukaryota > Metazoa > Arthropoda > Insecta > Trichoptera > Leptoceridae > Mystacides > Mystacides longicornis. Next base: position 26,921,812 of record OY756426.1, on the reverse strand, counting down.
AGATCACAGATCTAAAATGTGAAAGAAAAAGAAAGATAGCATGTTCTTTTTCATCGTAGTTTCTTTCAAATGTGCCATAATCAAAAGCGGTAGAGAATAATAGATATACATATAGAAAGAGCAACATCCTTTTCTTCTTTTTTATCCTGGATTTAGACCACGCTGGCCTGTTCTTCAGAGTCTATCGTACTGTGATATCGAACCCCAACTACTTTTACATACCTATTTAGGAGGACTTCCGCAAGCTCGAGTTCCGTGTGTCTGGCTGTGTGTGTATTGCGATGTAAGGATGTCTGGTAATCTTTCATTATTTATTTTTGTACTTGGTTAAATTATATTTATACCCCTTATTCGCTTTCCGCATCATTGGACGATATTACATCTTTCGCACTTATACAACAAAACAACATTGGACTATTCAAATTTCTTCAGAACATGTCCATTTGAGCAAGGTATCAGATAAATTATTCTAAAATTGTATAGTTCACATTGGCTATGTCAAAATTGATATTGATTACATCTGCTGTTGGCTATGCGAAGGTTATTATGTTTAAGCTCTAGTAAGCTAACTGCCTTCTGGTGTCCCAGCTTAGGGTGATGTGTCACTAGATTATATCCGTTACATTTAACAGGTGAACACAGGTTTCTGTAATGAAGTTAGATCGGTGTTTGGAGCGAGCGAAGACTTTATACATTTAGTGGAATAAAATGTAATAATTCACTCGGATATAATCCATGAAATCGTGCACAAGTTCGTTAACTTGAGGTCAAAACCTGCACAAAAGAAAAAAAAATAGGTAGGTAAATGAACTCTTGTTTTTCTTGGAAAATATGCGAAGTAAATAAATCACGGAGTATGTGTGAGAAGTAAGTATAGCTTAAAATGCACTTTCTTATTGATGCAATGAAATAAATTAAAATTAAGAACTTCTTGTAAAATTATTATCCATTACCTACGTATTTTGTAATGGAGAGTTCTTGTTGCCTCCCTATGCTCCTGAGTGGGGTGTAAAAGAGGGTATTGATTAATTTGTTGATTGATTTTATAGTAACAAGTCCTTAATCACAGGATAAGGTTTATTATATAATACCTACTTATTATTAAGATATATTTTTTGTTTGTTCTCGCTCGTTTGTTTGGCTTTATGTTTCATTTTTAACTTGCTTGTCTTTTTTTGTCATGATTGCATGTCATTGTGTTTGTTTTTCGTATATATTGTACTATTTTTTCAGAATAAAGATTATTATTATTATTTCAAATCATTTATTCATTAAATCACAATATATCATATGAAGTATACATCATTGTAAAAAAAAAATAATAAAAATAAATTAAAATTAAATACAATGCTATATACTAAATATAAAAATATCGGTATTATCTCTCATGATACATCACGATGTAATGTAATCATGAGAGATCTTCGAACTACAGAGAAAGGAACCTTCTTAACATCCTACATGAGGACAACAGAACTGCCTTTTGGATGGCATATCTGAGACCACAACAGATGCCAAGTTTCCCTAGATTGTCTTTAAGAGACTTAGGAATAACTCCATTCGTCGATATCACTATAGGTATTATGTGTGTTGCTGGTGTATGCCACATATCCTTGATTTCGTGAGCAAGATCAAGATATTTAATTATCTTGTCTTGCTCGGCTTTTTTCAAATTTTCATCATACGGTACAGTGATATCCACGAGATAGGTTATCCCGTTCCTACGATTAACCAATACAATGTCCGGACGATTTGCGTTAATCGTTCGGTCAGTCTGTATTGGTATATCCCAATATAATTTTGTATTATTGTTTTGCATTACCGAAATTGGGGTGTACCTATAATAAGGTACTTCAAAATCGAGTAAACCATATTTCAAGGCAAGTTTTTGATGAACTATTTTAGCCACATCGTTATGTCTGTGCAGATACTCAGAACCACACAGAAGAGAACACCCAGACAAAATATGTCTGAGTGTTTCTCCCGTTTGGCCACATGCACGACATTTATCATTTATCATTTATTATTATTTCAAATCATTTATTCATTAAATCACAATATATCATATGAAGTATACATCATTGTAAAAAAAATTAATAAAAATAAATTAAAATTAAATACAATGCTATATACTAAATATAAAAATATCGGTATTATCTCTCATGATACATCACGATGTAATGTAATCATGAGAGATCTTCGAACTACAGAGAAAGGAACCTTCTTAACATCCTACATGAGGACAACAGAACTGCCTTTTGGATGGCATATCTGAGACCACAACAGATGCCAAGTTTCCCTAGATTGTCTTTAAGAGACTTAGGAATAACTCCATTCGTCGATATCACTATAGGTATTATGTGGGTGGTTGGTGTATGCCACATATCCTTGATTTCGTGAGCAAGATCAAGATATTTAATTATCAATATTTTATTATTATTATTATTATGCAATGTATGATCCCAAAAATATATGCATCAGAATACAACCGATAAGTAAAGGATAAAAACAAAAATAGTGCCTAAATACAAATCCATCCATTATTATTTTATGGGCTCAACAAAAAAGTCCATAAAATCAATATTATTCATCAATTTTCAACATTCTTAAAATCAGAAACAAGTATTCCTCATTATGTAGAAAGATGGAACATTATAAATATTGTCACGAAAAATAAACATCGAATTGAAAAAAAAACTAATTTTGAAGGTACGCAGTAAAAAATAAAAGAAACCAGCTGGATTACTAAACTCAGAGCTAAACTAATATTTCTTTAAATTTCATGCCACGTGGAATGTGGTCTAAAAAATCTTGTTACAGAGTATTTAATTATTGTGAGAACAGAATGAAAGTTATCCTGAATGCGACACAATTGCTGAAATTTAAGCGTTTTAATTATTAAAAATTCCATTTCGCTTTAGCTCCGTTGCTCTGCATAGAGTTCCGGCGGCAAGTGCAAAATATGAAATTCGTAGAAGTGGAAATTCCACAATCGTCAGTTCAGGTCACGAAAAACAAACAAATAGTTTTTAAAGTTTTCAGTACATATGTAGGTAAATTCATGTTTGCTACAAAATAAAAAACACTTTTGGGAATTAAAAGTTGCAACGTTTGAAAACTATAAGTGGAGTTGCAGAAAACTGCTGTTTTATTAGGTACCTATTTTATTGTTTTTATAATTTTGACTTGCGCCTTTTAACCATACGACTATATATATATATATATATATAGGTACCTATTCATTGAAGAAAATAGTTATTCTAGTTACTGATCCAATCCAATCCATATCCAAACTCCCTGTACGCCCCACTCAGGGGCATAGGGAGGCAACAAGAGCTCTCCATTGCACTCGATCCTGTGCAATGTTTATGACCTCCTCCCACACCATGTCCAGATTCGTCAGCTCTGCTTCGAAGGAGCGAAACACAGTATGAGAGGGTCTTCCTCGTCTTCGGGACCCAAATTGTATACAGATAATTAGATAAAAATATTATAAATTAGGTATTGGTCTTACAACCTATCCTCTTTGTATAGGTACCTTTTTTTATTTTTCAATGCATCAAGAAATGTGCTCCTTTATGTCATACTTAATTGGATATAAACGAAATTCAATTAAGTATTATATATTTCAATTTCTTTTGTGAATAGATTAACGACGATTGATTTTCAACAGGTTACATACATTGTCTTGGTTACATAAACTCAAACTAATGATATTGTGGAACAGTTTTGCAATTTTGTATCTATGTATCTTGCGTATTTGCTGATATAAGTATGATCTGTAAAGAAAAAAAATGAATCTGTGCTCACTCTAAGTGAATACAAATACACTCATTGACTCTTCCACATTAAGCTACTCAAAGCGTGTGTCGTAAAAGAGGAAGAGACACGGTACCTGGGATCGATCCCACGACTTCCAGTACGAAGATCAGCGACGTAACCGCTAGGCAACCAACCACTTCGAAAAATTATCCTTCAATCACGTAGTAGGCATATTATGTTCTAGTTTTTCAAGGAGAAAAAAAATGGGAGGGAAATAATGGACTATTTGAACCAAAGCGTAAAAAAGTAATTGAGATACCTATATAATATACATACGATCAGAATAATTTAAGACCATTTCCCAAGAATATTTCTCATAAAGAAAACAATTTCAATTTTACTATGAAATTTGGTAAGTAGGTACATCAATTCGTTTGTACTAAGATTAAATGTTGTGTATTTTTTTTTATTAAGATTAAGGAATAAAGAAATTGACATGTAATTTCGGACGATTTATCCGGAAATGGGGCGACCGGCCTGTCTTTGACATTTTATATAAATACCTACTTACTTAAAGTAATAATAAAATATCAATGAGAAATTATTATTTCATTATAAAGCTCTGAGGGTGTCAAATTTGTACTTAAAGACTCTTATAAAGCTATCATTTATTTAATACAATATTTAGGACACAATTTTCTTAAAAAGAAAAAAAAAACATTTTTCTTTTTATCGCATTTGTGTCTTTGAAGAATGAAGATTTTCGGTTATAGACACGATGTTAGATATAAAAATTGTAGATTCAGTCAGTGTGCATCAAACATACAAATTTTACTAGCTGACTGCACAATAAAATAGGTTTTATTGATTGATGTTTTTGATTCTATTTATAATTGAGTTTTGATAATATAAAAAAATATATTATCATTCGATCAATATTTTATTTTATACTTCTCTATAAACGGTGTAACAAAGATAGTGGATAACCCGAAGCAAGGAGATAGAAAACCTCAAAACCTATCGATTTCACCCCCAGGTATGTTCAGCGATATTGGGTGGTTCAAAAGTTATTAACATTTTGTGAGTTTTGAACGAATTCCGGATCTCGAAAAAAGAACTAGTAAACTTTTTTCGAGTTGTAAAATGTTACCATTCGTAAAAAAAAAATCCAAATAGGTATTATACCAATCTGAATATTCTCAAAATATTTCTGTCCATTATGTTACAAAAGGGTATAATTATTACATATTTTTAAACAAATAAATTATGCTTTTTTTTCTCCATTTTGAGTGTATTTTTATACTATTCATGAAAAATAATATACTTGTACATATAAATCCTTATTAATACATGCAATTGTATCGCAAAGCAATAAGCAATTTAAAAAAGACCAATCGTGGAGCTATTTTCATGCTTAGCAACCATAATTTAAATATCATAATGGCATTGTTATTGAGATTTCAATTGGATCGGAATCACGATGTAAATTCAGAGTTGGCCCGGTTCTCATCCATTCGGCCCGATCGTTTTCAGGTAGGTGTGAACAGCTCCATACAAAGTGTTATGCCATCAGTGCACCCGATTAAAAGTCGTATTCATCACACGACAAGTAGGAACGGGCTGTTTCATATTATATCTACTGTCAAAATGAGTGATGACTGTCGATAAATCAAAATATTTTTTCGAACAATAACACCAATATTCTATAAGTGAAGAAAACACGTGTTGAGGTTCTCACTTTGAACCTAATCAATACAATAGATTATTCTGCACACAATAAATTCTAGAGACATAACGAATAGGGCAGTTACTGCCTAGGGATTATTTTTAAGGTTTGTCCAAAATGAGTTGAGAGCTCTTCGAAGAATATGTGAAAAGACCCTGTAGGACATAGGAATGGATGTGATTGTGAGGAAGGAATTTAGTATGGAAGTTAGTTATGTTGCAGAAAATTATTGTAATAAGTTGATATTGTTTGGGCATGCTGAAAGAATTGATGCAAAAGGATTAATAAAAAATATATACCTATTAGGCTTAAAGCAATCTTCAACTATGTTTGTTTAAGAATAACTGAATTGAAGTAGATGGAAAGAAATTTGATGTGCCTATCTAAATAAGAACAATAAATACTAATGATAGGCTAAAAAGTATAAGATCTCTAAAACAAACTAAACCATACACTAAAATAAAAATATATTATTGTTAGTTGTTGTTTTATTATGTATGTCTGTGTTGTCGATGGCACTGGACTGCAGACAAATGTGCAAATACCAGCACACTCCAAGGAATGATTAATGCACTCATGTCAGCGAAGGAGTCAAGTATCCCGGTGGTACCAGTAGAGCAACAAACTTCATCATAACGTTAGCTGTTATGTACCTATTGTACGGCGAGGCTTTATTGTAGTCCATTAATCACTAGGGTGTCCTGCAGAAACCATGGTTTATTAATATTACATAGTAGCTACTTAAAAAGAACAGCAAAAAATATTTCTGAAGAGAAAAATATGAAATTAAGTAACGGGTGTTTAATATAACTTTCGTATAGAGTTCAGTCGCTAACACTTATGGCATAGAAGAAACCGAAGAAATATCATATCTTAAGATATTAAATAAAGTCGGGTTTTTTTTTTTTTTTTTTTTTTTTTTTTTTTTTGACCTTCGCCTTATTGGCGTTCTTGGTCAGTCTCAAGTTCATATTATATCTTTATCTTTTTTTTTTTTAATATTGCCTATTTATTAAATTATAGTAGTTACAATTATTATATTATAGTAATACCTAGAATGTAATTAAAATCAAAGTTTTAGAGAGTTCTCCCGAGCAAACCAACCAAGAGACTTCACAATACTCTTTGATGGATCCGCAAGAACAAGCGAAAGCTGGGTAGGAAACCCCACTCCCGCCCGTCCCAGCATCTCCATCAAAGAGTCTGCGCCCCTCATGTGAGAGCATTCCATGATCAAATGGTTTGCATCACCCAATTCTGTGCCACAAACGCAGTGAGGTGTATCTAAAATATTTATTTTGTGGAGGTGGGCAGGAGACAGACTGTGGCCAGACCTTAGTCGACAGACCAGAGAAATCTGCCATCTTGGAATATTCATATTCCAGAACCAGGGAACTTTGGGAATATGAGGCTGGATCTCTCCAAACCATCGACCCCGCACAGCCAGAGACTCTCTCCAACTCCTCCCCCACTCTTCTAATGCACTCCCTTTGCAACTCAGAATCAAGTCAGCATATGGAATCTGATTAATCTTCCCACACATGGAGACTGAAGCCTCCTTTGCCATTTCGTCTGCCTTCTCATTCCCCGCAATCCCCCTGTGACCAGGTAGCCAGGCTAGAACTACGGATTGCTGATTGCAGTGTAGAAGATACAGCTGAGATTTCACTCTATTGACCAACAGATTTGTTTCACCCTTAAATGGACTTGACAATAATTTTTTAAGGAAACTAAGTGAGTCTGTTAAAATGATTGAATGATGAATTTTTTCATTATGAATATGAATTAATGCCTGCATAATGGCACTTCCCTCAGCTGTAAATATTGAAGCCTCTCTGGGGAGATTAAATCCCTCTTCGATATTCAATGTTGAGTCGAAGAATGCACACCCGACAAAAGGCGCTGAAGGGGATTTTGATCCATCGGTGTAAATTATGTTGTAGCCCATAAAATTCTCCACAAATGAACCGAAAAGAGAGCGCAAAATGGGGGGTTGGAAATGTATAGTGTTTTCCTTCAACCAATCTTCATTCAATCTAATATCTGGAATATGAATGAGAGAGTCATATGATGTGTCAAATGTTGGGTTATTGAATGTTCTGATGCATTTCAATGCAGAGAAAGAAAGATTTTGGAAGCTATTTACGAGTGAACATGGATTGTTATCAAAAAGTGTAAATAATGTCTTGATTTTTTTAATTAGAGGGTGAGATTTCATTGAATAGACTCGAAGGAAGAATTTATCACTCAAATATTGTCTCCGGATACCAAGAGGCTGATCCACACATTCCACTTGTAGCACATTAGATGGAGTGGATTGCATGCAACCAGAAATTAGTTTTAGACACTTGCTCTGTATTCTGTCTAGTTTCAGTTTCAGGTATTGGGGTAAGGGATCCATTACTATCGATCCATAGTCGATCCGAGATTTAATTAACCCATTGTAAAGCATTTTCAAAGTTCTTGGGTGAGAACCCCACCAAACTCCTGTTGTTGCTTTCAGGACATTGAATGCCTTATTGCACTTTGACACAATCTGATCTATGTGGGAGTTCCAAAGAAGCTTACAGTGAAAAATCATTCCCAAGTACCTAACCTCCTTGCATATTGGTATTGGAGTGGAATCAAATATAATTTTTATTTCGGGAATTTTCCGCTTTTTGGAAAATATGACTACTTTGGATTTTTCCGGAGAAATATGCAAGTGATTATTTGTTAGCCATAGTTGAAGACTTTTTAGAGAGGTTTCCAAATTGTTAGCTGCGAGTACCGGGTCTGTGTTCTGGGTGTATACTATCAAGTCATCGGCATACTGTATCATATGTGCCTCCTCAGGTAGGGACTGCTCTATATCATATGTATAGACGGAGTAAAGAATTGGACTTAGGACTGAACCCTGAGGCAAGCCCCTCCATGTTCTATGAGAGAGGACCGGAACTCCTCGATGTAGAACCCTAATAGTGCGGCTGCATAGTATGCCATACACAAATTTAATTAAATTAGAAGGAACCTTAAGAATATTTAATTTGTTAATGAGAATTGGGATATTTACGTGGTCATAGGCTCCAGCCACGTCCAAAAATGCAGCTGTCAGGGATTTTTTTTTTGCAAATGCGATCCTTATTTCGGCACACAGCAAGCTGAGAGCATCATTAGTTCCCATATTTTTACGGAAACCAAATTGATGTCTCGCCAGCAAATTGTGGTGCTCCAAGAACCAAAACAACCTGTTTTTTATTAAATTTTCCATGATTTTGAGGAGACATGAAGACAAAGCAATAGGCCTGTATGAGGATCCCAAAGTAGGGTCTTTTTGAGGTTTAATAATAGGTATCACATACTGTTCTCTCCAGCTATCAGGAATAGTTCCTGATGCAAATATTTGGTTGAGGATGTTTAGAAACAAGTTTTGGAGACTTCTTGGAGCAAGTTTAATAAATGAGTATGGAATATCATCTGGACCCGGAGATGAGTCTTTTAGCTCAGATAAGACAAATTGCAATTCAGCCATCGAGAATGGGTTGTTTAATTCATTATTGGGTGATATTTTGAAGGACACATTTAAATTTGACTCTTCTTTTGTGGGGACATAAGGAGGGGCGAGATTGTTTAAAAAATCATGAAGCCATGATACACTCAGTGGTGAACCATCCATCGGCGAGTCGAATGAAACTCTGTATCTTTTTATCATGGACCAAACAGTCTTGACAGAGGTATTGGGGGAGAGATTTTTGCAAAAGGAATTCCATCCATCCCTTTTCTTTGTTCGGAGAACCCTCCTAACTTTTGCTGCTGTGTTCTTGTATTCAATAAAACTATTAAAAGAAATGTCAGATAGGTATTGGCGAAAAGCATTCCTTCGTTTATCTACTTCATCATTACATAAGGAATCCCACCAAGGTGCGGGGAATGGTTTTTCCCTTTCTTTTGGAGGACGAAATGGGATATGTTTTTTCCCTACAGAATTAATCAAATCAACCAGGTTGTTATAATCACAAACATTTTGGTGAGGAGGATGCAGGAAATCATTTGCAACCCTTTCTAGATCTGCTTTAAATCCGTCTAAATTTGCTTTTCGCGAGGATATTCTAAAGAAGGATCTGGATTGAGTTAAGCCTTTGTGAGCAGCCTTGAAATTTTTTATTATGATTGGAAAATGATCGCTTCCATATGGGTCGTCAAGGGTCTGCCAAGAAAGAGTTGTTGCTAATTGAGGGCAGGCAAATGTTAGATCTAATGCACTTTCTTTTCTATTAGGGTAAGGCATTCTAGTAGGTGATCCGTCATTAAGAACGCAGAGACTTGAGTTATCAATAAATATTTCAGTAAGAATTTCCCCCTTTTTGTCGTTGGCGTTACAACCCCAAATGGTGGCATGAGCGTTAAAATCTCCTGCTATTAGGAGAGGAGATGGCAAGGAAGACACAAAATCATTCCACCATGTGGTATTAAATTTATATGAAGGACTACAATAGACCGATACCAAAGTGAATTCAGCAGTTGTTATAGCACATATTTGCATACAATTATCAAGAGGTACTACTTGAATTCTATTAAAGGGAATTCCGTTCTTAATAAGTATGGCTGAGCCTCCCCAGCCGTCCTCGCGGTCATCACGAATCAGAGTATAACCAGAGATATGCAATCGATCCGTAGAATGAAGCCAAGTTTCCGCCAGAGCTGCAACTGAAACTGAATTAGAGTGCAAAAGTTGAGAAAGGTTGTCTTTATTTTTTTTTATACTTCTACAATTCCACTGTAGGATTACCGGATTCAGACGTTTTTGTTTCATTTTGTTTAAATTTAATAATGTTATTTGTATCAGCGGCAGCGTTGTTCGGTGAATTAGTATCTGTCATATTAATTATATAATTTCTCAATACGTTTATACAGGTTATTAAGGAACTGGTGATATTCTCTATTTCCTCAATTCTGTCATGTTTCAGAGCCACCCCGTTCTCCCGACTGGACTCCAATGGGGTACCATTGGGAGACAGAAGTAAATCATTATATGCTTGTCTGTCAAAAGCTGTTTCCATATTCTTTTGGGTAGGAGTCTTGTATTTGAAAATAGTCTTCCTGAATGAAGAAGAACTAGGAATTTTAATGTTATCTTTCACACCGTCACGTAAGGTGTTTTGAAGGGGCTCTATTCTCACTTTGTCTGCGAAGGATGATTTGACTCTTGGCGCCTCTTTGGATGCCTCCGAATATGATACGCTCTTTTCCGCCATGATATGTTTAATGTTTTTTTCTCGAATATATGCTGGACATGATTGGTTTGTTGCCATGTGAGGACCACCACAGTTAATGCATGTAGGGTTTTCCCTCGAATCACATTGTTCGCCAAAATGTTCTTCCCCACAGGCGAAACATCTCGGTTTCGATCTGCAATTTATCTTAACGTGACCGTATCTACAGCAACCGAAACATTGAATTGTTGGAAAGATGTATGTTTCAACAGAGATTCTGTTGTAATTCAGGAAGACGTGTGATGGAAGTTTCTGACCTTCAAAAGTAATTACGACTGTTCTTGAAGGCAGCCACTTTGGAGTCTCTGAATTTCGGTCTCTATAATTGAGTCTACGGATCCGCATTACCTTTCCATAACCGTCTGGGCATATTATTTCATTAAGTAACTCTTCATCTGGAATTTCCGTAGGAATATCTCTTATAATGCCCATTTTAGTAACATTGTATGTAGGAATGAATATTTTGTATTTTTCAGAGAAGCTGCTTGATACAAATTGATTTGCTGCTTCTCCCGAAGCAAACTCTACTTTAACTGTAAACTTGCCAAGAGCTTTTATGCTGCCTTGTTTTAGGTCACAAGCCTTGTTTTTATATATTTCTTTCCCCAATAATATGGGATGAATACTTCTTGGACCTTCTCCTTTCATCTGTATGTGCACAACAAAAGGACCTAAGTCCTGAGAAGTGTAGGATAATGGTTCGATTCTATTTTTTTTTGTACATAAATTTTCCTCGGAGGAAACACTCCCTCTGTTCCTCTTGAGTCCATAATCTCCAGATCCTCCCTTATCTGGGGGATCAGGAGGAAAAGGATCCTTATTTTCCATAATAAAATATGATAAAGATTATAAGTTGACAATAATTGTCAACTTATAATTAATAATTATTATTACCTACCCGTCCTAGTGACGACAATAATACTTAAAAATAACAAACAAAAATGAAAAAAAAAATAAAAAAACTCACCTGAGAGCAGTAATTACAAATAATAAAGTAATAAAAAAGAAAAAGAACAAAAAACCTGGTGGTCAATTCCAACAAATTCCTGGCACAAATATTAAATTTAATTCAAACTAACTAACAGAAATAATTTTGACACTTAAACACAACCACACTCTAGGACTCGATTTCCTCATATTCATAAAGTCGGGTTAGTGCGCACACTACTTGCTTATAACTCGAGATCGGCTGAACACTGAACATATCATTTTTGGTGGAGAGATCATTTTAATAGATTCGTCCCCCGCTCCGAATAATAGAATAACTAATAAAAAATTGAAAAGAGGTGGCTAAAAAACCATGCTTCTTCTTATTTTTTTTAAAGAGGTTAGAAGCTTTCTGTCATTATTACACATGCAAAATTATGCTTTGGAAGTCAAAACCTTTTCACGGCTTTTATTTATTTGTAGATTCAGAGTTTTGGTTTAAAATAAATACCACTTTGAAGTGTGATATATTATCTAGTGCAGGATGAAAATGGTCGATAACCTTCGAACTTTCCAGTACGCCGTACGAAATTCAGCTTCCCACCCACTATACCATCTACAACAACATAATAATTTACTTACCTATAACTATTAAACGAGTTAACAGCTCCGAGAAGTTTATCATAATATTAATATATTATGTGGATTCATACAATTTTGATTATTATTTAAACTAAGTTGTTCACTCGAAGCGACTTTTAGCTGGATAGGTAGAAACGTGGGTACCTAGTTAGGAACTCACTCGTGTAGAGAGAGGATATCCTGAGCATGCTTCTACAATGGCATAACTACTAGTTATGTGAGTGTTATAGCTGTTAAACTTGTCGGCAGCTTTGTAACGAAGGACTGGGTAATATAAAGCGCCAGTATGTATGGGAGTGTAGTGTGAAATATAGCCTTTATGTTTAAAGGACATGGGATAATGTTACATCATTACGAAGCCACAGTAATGGTATCTACTTGTGCAATTTATATCTTCTCTCCGTCTCTCTCTATTTCAGTTTCTATACATACGTATTGGTTTACTATATCCGTTTTTAATATACATACTTTCATTTTTAATTTATATTACTTTCTTTAAAAATAGTAATTTCGTGTAAATAGATAACAAAAACTATTATTTTTTATGGTCATTTGCTGCCTGAAAAATCAAAATCTGAGCTGTGGCCACTTGTACCCGGAATGTACACCAGGGGATGATGAACCCCGAAAAGTGATGTTTTTGAAAATTTATTACTTCTTAAAGGGTTATTATGACGTTTAAAATAATGGGAAACGAGACAATTTCTGATAATGATTAAGATTAATCTTCACATTTTTTTCTTTCACAACTTAACGTATCTATAAGTAAGTACCTAGGTACCTATTGATTTTTTTGAGTTATTAATCGAGAAAATTATGACAGACGTTCCAGAAAAAAAATATTCAACCATCATTATTATAGAATCTCAGATGCTAAAATCTTTATCATGTCGCCAACGCCGCATTTTGGATTGATAGCATGTGTTTTCTGACGTTGACGGTTGAACTCTCCAATAATTGAAATTATATATCTTTGTTTATATCCTCACGGATTGAAAACTGGATTTTTCCTAGTAACATAGGTAATCGTAAAAAATTGGAATATTTCCCCCACTCACTGTATATATACAAGTTTCAACGAAATGACAATTGGCAACAGAGAACAGCGAATGTTTCCTAGGAATAGAAAGCGCTTTTAAACTGGCCTAGGAGGTTGTAAGCCCTCAGCTCTGTTGTCCAAGATCTGATAGACTCATTGTCTGTTGAGATTGTCTTCCAATTGAAATTATCCTAGTTCAAAACATTTTACTGGTTGTATGTACCTATGTCGTACCTACAATAACGATTTTTTGAGAGGTGGTATTGGAAAAATGCCTATTACAACAGTTCATAATATTTTTCTACAGTAGGTTAAAAACTAAAACCTTATTTGATGCCTGCTGACAATTTAAGAAAGTGATTTTTTCCAACAGACGTCAGTAATTCAAACATGATGGTCGCATTGCTTTTTGCTAGAAGATTTTGAAATTTGTTCACATATTTGTGAGATATTATTATGATTATGAAAATCAACATATTATCATAATTATTATGCAATAAGATTATTGTTCAACAATTAATATTTTTAAATCAAACTTGAATTTGAAGCCATGGTACCTATACAGGTTCATGGAGGAAGGTATGAGACCACTCCTAACGGGAGTTAGTTAATCACTTTAATGTCTTCCACCATACATTATGACTCCCTGTAAGCGTTACAATATTGAAATAAATAGCTTTGAAATTGGACCGACTACATTGTGCGTTAAGTCGGCCACACACTAGGCTACGGTACTACGGTTTTGTCTGCACAAGTAGAAGCATCAGCCACATAACTTAAAGGGTACACTCACGTAAAGGCAAACCTGCACAAACACTCTACTCAACTTTCATGCCATTCATTGTTATTGGGTTTCTTCTTCTTCTTCTTATTCTTCTTCTAGATCTTGCGATTGGATTTCAAATCAATATAATACGTAGTGTAATATTCTGGCGGCTAGTGTTTTGAAGTGGTTGGTATTTTCGGAGGTCATGGGTTCAATCCCAGGTGCCGACTGTCTTTCTCTTTCACGACACAAGCTTACCGTGAGTCAGAGAGTGTACCTATTTGTGTTCACTTTTAGTATTCATATAAAAAAAGTTACATCAACGTTATCCAATGAGTGACAGGGTTAAAAGGTCGAAAGACCAGTCATGTCGTTCGATTAGGTGATAAATGGATAAAAAACCTCATGTGTTGGCGCTCTAGGATTGAATTAGAAACCCAGGCCGTCTCCAATTACTGATATCTTAAGAACCGTTACCTCGCAGCAGAAGATGCAGGTTGCATAGGATCGGAAGACATGGAAGAGTCTGGAGAAGGTCTATGTCAAGTAGTGGACTAATAAGGGTCGAGAATAATTATTTAATCCCTTTGCATACGGTGACTGATGCCTTTTGTCCGAGCCTGCTACGCGTATTTTCTTCAGATAAAAACAATATCAACACGGGCATTTCAAATTTCTACTGCGAATGCAAAGAAACCTGTAAGATTCACATTTCAAATGATAGCTTTGGTAATACTAGCAACACGATGGTTAAAACCTAACGTGTGTAGCCGGCTTTATAGCAGAGGTGAGATAATTCCGTGGTTTTCTGGGTATTTTGTATCAGACAATAATGCGAGCTGTAATGGACCGTAATGAAGGGTAAACTCGAGTTGCTCTGCTCATTTGTTGGGAGTTTAGATCTGACGTGTATTCGGTTCACTAATGTTCAAACAATTATAAATTGAATCTAAAGAAGTGGTAAGTGTTTGATTTCGTAAAACATCAAAGGAATTTTTAAAGAAAATAAAACAATTGAAAGACTTTTTGGTTTTTATGTGAAAATAAACCATTAGAACTGACATAGATCGCACTGTCGAGAGTAGAGTAGAACAAAAAATTGACGAATAAGTACTTAATACTTTTTAACATTCTGTTCGTCATTCGATTCTTGACGATTAACGACCGTTCATATCTGCCGTTTTGAAGATTTGCTCGGAGTTAATTATGAAACTTCAGGGGTCTAATTTCAAACCTGCAACCCATCTTTAGAATCTTCAACGTGTAAAATATTCCAAGCCCTTGGCAAAATTCGAACCCACTACTCTGGCTCTCCCCTATCGAAACGCTTGCTACGGATTTTGAACGAATTGTACTACTTCTTATAGGCAAATCAGATGTTTCTAGACATCTCTTGAAACTTGTAAACACTTTTCAACCACATCCTAATCTTAGTCTTATAATTTTGCCTATGCAGATGACTCCAGGGTACAGTAGGTATAATACGATCATATAGGTACTAACTTTTTTATGTGTCTCTATTTTACAACTTTGGTAAGATATACCCACGTTTTGCAATTATTTCCGTGCATCTATTATGCACTACAACATTACAACAAAATGATATTTTACAATACCTATACCAATATTATTTTATAAAAACACTAATAAAAGTAGGCTTTAAATTATGATATCAATTGTATTATTTTTTAAAAAAAATCTTTATTGCGAATTTACTACAAATTACATTTAAACATAGCACTTAACAATATTATCTACATCTACCAAAGTATCTAGGTACATATTTTTTTCTGATTTTATCATTCGGAACTCTATGCATTATTTTATGAAAATACACTTTATAAAAGTATTCAATTTTTATTTCAATTACATTGAATGACCCTTGATAGCGAATTTCGCAATATAAAACAGTTTCATCGGATATTTCATTTTTTTACATAATATTATAATAGGGGATAGATTGGCCAGTATAACATAGAACTACGTTTTTACCTACAGTACAGGTTTTAACCTTTTCAGAGCACTTAACAATTTGCATTGTTTGAAATTGAACACTTCACTGCGATTAAAAGGTAGAAACCTTTTTAAAGCGCCAACGACGAATTTTCAATACAACGTCCATTTTATTGATTTTGGATTGAAATTAATGACTAACAAATTCAAAAGAATATATATTTTTTATTCCATTCAAGTACTTGCTACAAAATGATACCTTCAATGTTAAATATCATTTCGAAAAAAAAATTTTAATGATTGACCTAGGTACATTGACCTGATTCAAAATTTTACATAATTTTTAATGGTGTTTGAATGTGCCTACATTATTCTGACGATGAAAATTTGGAACTCTATCATTTTTTGATTTCCATCGCAAAAATGACTTTTAAATACCTGAAAACTTCGTATATAGTGGTTTAATAGATGCATGCGCATAATACGCTTATCCTAAGTACCTACCTACATACTTACTTTACTATATATAATTTTCTTATTTAAGTAGCTAGGTAGGTATATAATATAACTGAATTTTTCGTATAATATTATGAGGTCGGTAAAACAAAAATTGTAAAAGTGACATTCTTCTTTTTCTGTGCTTATGTCAGTTATAGAGGTCTGTTAAGCAATGGGAAGCTAGACTAGAACCTGTTTAATTACCTACCGATCAAGCCTGACAATCGGAATCAAAAACGTAAAGCAAAACGCTAGTTACAGATAATTTCGTAAAATTAAAGAAAGCAAACATTCAATTTTGATTGAAACAGATCAACACAATACATAAAATATCTTAACAGCATCTTTTACTTTGAGAAATCTTACCTTGATCCTGGGATTGTGGTGACGAGGGTGTCATCATGGAGTAGCCAGGATAAATTTGGTGGTGGACTCCCTACGGCCGCGCAGTCGACCCTGGCGCCCCTCTCATTGCTGAACCTCAAAAGGGACGGTGGTTCTACCACTAAAGTAGGCCCTTGGGTCAGCGCTTGGCAAATGATACCTGTAACAAAGACATTGTCGTATTAAAAAAAAAACAGTTTCAGTAAACAAATAAACACCCAATAGAGACCTATAAATAATAAGTCTAGAAAGGAAGCACAAACTAGAGATGGACATTATAACTGATAAAAATATTAGATAAATAAAAATAACGCCTACAATGTTATTAATATATAACGATAGGTATATATAAATAATAAAAATAATAGTCAGGTAATATTCAGGAAAAATAACAGCCTACCCCTATTTTTAATATTGTATAGGCAATATTAGGCGAGTTTTTTTTTATTTTTAGTAAAAAGTTAGCTTTTCAGATACCAAATTTTGAAAAAATATTTTTTTTTTTTAGGGAAAAGTAAAGTTTTCAGATAGGTACCAAATTTTGGCAATGACCTTTCTTTTTTTTAGGAAAAAGTTATGTTTCTAGATACCAAATTTTCATTTAGGCTTATAAAATAAAATAGCTTTAAGCTTTTAATATTAACGTTATTTTCAATTAACGAAATTGCTATAACGTTTTTGAATATAAGCCGTTAGTCCCATCTCTTGCACAAACTCTCATTTTGATTCTAGTTATACATTATCAACTTAAAATTTCCTCCATTATTTTATGATGTGTCCCATAATTAGAAGCAGGGCTGTTGAATTTGGATTTGAGCGTGAAAGAAGTCACATACCTACATCATGCACGATTAAAATGAGTACAGTGGAGGGTTCTTGCATCATAAAGAAACTATTGAGTAAAGGAGTAGTATTAAACTTTAAACTTTATTGCATCAAATATGATACACATGAAAACAATGCAAACAAAATAAAAAATCATTCAAGACAAATAAACACATTCAAGTGCGATCTCGGACGCCCTCACTAGGCCGAAGTAGCCGTATTAGCCGAAGTAGTTGATTGACTAGTCCAGTCACCGATTTTATATAAGTAGTATGAAGGAATTGGGTTGGAAGGTATCTTTTATAACACAAGCTTTACTTTCTGTAAAATGTGTTAAAAGTGTAGGTATTTGTGTTCACTTTGAGTGAGCCCAGGTTCATTTAATGGAAAAAAAAACAAAAAAATTTTACGTTATTTTGAAACTTTCAACCATAAGTTATTTATTAGGTAGGTATTTAAAAAGAAGGAAAATCACCAAAAAACAGAAATTTATGAATAAATGTAGCAACCTTTTTAATAATAGTTTACTGATTACAAATTAGCATTTCAAAATTCAGCTGTTCAGCTTCAAATTCTGACAGAGGTGTATTTTTATTTATTAAAAAAAACATGAAGTGTCAATTGTGAACTTTTCTTAAAAAAAAATGAGTCTGGGCTTACCCAAAGTGAACACAAATAGACGTTAAACATCTTTCACAGAAATTTTAGTTATGAAAGTGGTTATGGTCGGCACCGGGATTTGAACCCACGATCTCCAGTACGTTACACGTACGAAAGCTGTCGACTTAATCGTTGGGAAACGACTAACAATAAAAACCAGAAATAATAAAATTGTAACATATTACACAATATGCATCTTTAAATAAAAAAAATAAAAAAAAATACATATCAATTAGGTACCTATTTAAGAAACGGTTGTAAGTCTATAGTGGTTTAAATACCTACAACCATCAAAAGACTCGAAAAACAAAATAAAAGTTGTGTTTGAAAATAAGAAAATCTAAATTTTATTAAGTTAAAAACTGTTACGTATGTAAAAATGATAAAAGTAATGATGTCGTTTAAAAGTTTAGATGTGATCCATCAGATAATGTGACAAGTTACACACTTTATAGATTAAGATTTTCACTTGTGGTAAACATTGGATCATAAATCTTCTTGGAAAAATAATGATAATATTTGATAAGTAGGTATTTTGTATCATGGGTTCTTTTTTCATAATTTGTTCATTTTATCGAAGACCTTCTCATACTGTATTCCGCTTCTTTATAGCAGAGCTGAGGGAACTCCCAACTGGATATGGTGTGAGAAAAGGTCATCAAAAAACATAGGAGAGATTGTGTGAGAAATGGTTAGTCTGTAGAAGAAGTGTTCCTGGATAGCAAAGATAGAAAATACGTTCTCTCTGCCTACCTTTTAAAAGACACGGCGCGATGAGAAAAACAAGGTTGCTGCTTGCAGATAGTTTTTAGTTTTACCCTCAACAGCGGCTATGTCATCTGCTAAAGTTATGTTCATTAGAAAAGAAAAGAGGCCGTAACATCACGAACGCAGTAGGTATTCTTTGAGACAGAATGACTCATAGCTATGTTTATCTCTTTCACTGCCGGCATTCAAATAATGAAAACGCAAAAGAGACAGTGTGAGCCTTATCTGTAGCGGCATTGCGCGTAGCTTGGATACCCACTGAATTAAAAAGATATTTCTATGAATTACGGCCGATAAAATTGCGGTTGAGCTTTTCAAAAAAAAAACATTGCATTAGACTCATTAGAGGGTTCCAACGCCTCTTTAAAAATGCAATTTCCTAAATTCTCTATATTACAGCTTAATCGCAGGTTATCATCAGGGCACTTAAAGCTCGGTACTCACTTGAGCCGTGAACGTGTATCGTTACATCTTACATCAATTTTATCAAACGGATGCATGTGTTCTGCTCACGTTCGCTTTTCGAATCACGTATACACTACTTAACCTTTCGATTAAATGTCAAACGTTCGCGGCGCAAGTGAGTAGGTACGATGCTTAACTTGCTTAGTTGGTTATCAATCTTAGCTGTTTGGAGAAAAAATATTGATTGAGTGATTTCAATTTGTTTTTATCTAAATATTTTGTTTACAGGTGCTTCTATTCATACAAGTTGATTAAATAAATTACAAAGGAAAAACGTATTTCTATCAAATTAATTATTTGGATAGTATTATTATCCATCCAATTATTTTGAGTTCGGAGAATAATATCTTTGATTAAATACAATCTCGCCTAACAATACAACCCGTTGTTAGGACGATCCATTAGCGAATACTTCACCGTTCAGCCATTCATCCTCTACCCTTCTCTCCTCCTATTTCTCTCAAACAATCTTTCTGTCAGATTCTATTGTTCAGGTGACAAGATAAGCAACATGTTTATTCAATGTTCGTTATCTCTCATTCGCTACAAATACATCACAAGTAGACGCGAGTCTCACCCAACAGTATCTGCTACTTTTTTGTTTAAGAAACGAGCTCAGAATTATATTGTTATATAAATGTCATAATTATGTATGAAAAGAAAAAATACATATTTAGTTAATAAAGATTTTTATTTGTTTCCTTTGAGTAAAACGTAGATTCCTTGTACGTTCACAATAAATTTCTCAAAAGCTGAAAATGATGCTGATGTTGTATGTAACTGAAAGTATTAGGTTTATAAGTTAACTGATATCGACTATTTTATTCCTGCATTTTGACAACTGGAAAAATAAAAAGGATGCTCTTTGCAGAAAAAAAAATATTGACACACGGTTTTCTATATAATATGTTATGAACATTGCAAAAAAACAAAGAATAACTTCTTATTAAAAATAAAAATAAGTTTGATTGCCATTATTTATAATATGTCCCCTGAAAAATTGTTTTTCTTTTAACAAACTATTCTTTGTTTATTGAAAATTCAATTATACAATGACTGGTATTCTCAAATTCACGTTCCAACTCAACGCAAGAAGCTCCTGCTTAGAATGTTACGCCTATAGGGCTCGGGAGACAAAAAACATGAAAATATTATGCAATACCTATAAGCGAAACAAACAGAAAAATTTCAAACTACTTCGGTTAGTATACTAAAACCCGTGGGAGGTATTGTGTGAGGAATGCCCTCCCTGACCCCTCTGAGTAATCCTTTCAGAGGCTCTTCTAATGAGTTTAATTTAATGGTTACACGACTGTGTAACTTGCAACACAAAACAAGTAAAATTTAAATCCTCATACAATACGAACTTGGGTATGAACAAATGTATGGTTAGTAAACTAAGATACTCAAACCTCTACTGCAACCAGCCAATTAATCCCAGTAGGTATCACTACACAACAATTATTATTTATTTAAACACTAAGATCAAACAAACACACTCAAACACTAATAACTATTGATCTCTACTTGTTTACTTTAATACGTCACTACGCGATTACACTATACCCGACACCACTCTACGCTGATTTCCCAATATAAATCGAAATTACACTTTCACCAATCACTAATTATTTTACAATTACGGATACGCTCGAAATAACACTAAATACGTCAAAACTCTACTCAGGCAACAGATTAGTAGCGTAAGTATATATGCGTGCAGCTACGTGTATTAGCGTGTTATGAGGGCTCGCCTTGCCATACAGCTATTTTTAAGAAAGCTTCCGAGAGGCGGAGTCAGGACAAGGAAGGGGGAAAAAAATGGAGTCAAAGGATGATCTTATTGGTGGAGGCGCCTGTGATGTAGTGTGCGAGGGAGACAGGGTAATTGTTTTTGTGACCACTACAAAATGTCTACGCGCGTGAAACATATAATAAAATAATATAATTATAACATATCTTTCCGTATGAATCTTCATACCTAGTAATCAATAAATCTTTTCTATAAACATGATTTTTCATCTTAACTGATAGGTTAGTATTATGATCTATGTTTTTCATAAACCTTAATTTAATACATTTCTTAATAATAATCTTTTGAAAGCTTAATTCTTAAAATTAATTACAACCTTATGAATATAGGGAAATCTTATATACTAGACATGTTTAATAATTCTCTTAATATTAATTATTATTAATCTTATTACAAATTTTGGACATTAATCAATTCTATCTTAGGTAATTCTTAACCTACACATAGGTATATTCCATCTTAATTAAGATGCTTATCAGTAATTAAACTAACGTGCCTTAATCAATAATTAATCTAATAGTCTTATAATATCTTATATTACTCCTTAAGCATATGTGTTATAATTCATCATTTCAAAACAACATTATAATCTCTACACATTATTTATTCAGTATTTAAGTCTTGTTTAAACCATAGTCTATTATAGAACAACAACATACCTACTTATGTTCGTTTACAGTTACAACTACATACCTAGTTTGATAATAACCATAATACCCTCTAAACAATTCTATGTATCATAACAAACATATTTTATTACAAGGGTTTTTTTTTCATTATTCTAATCCGCCAAACAATACCATGCACTAAAGAGGTTATCGAAGCATCCAAAAAAACCCGTTTCACTAGAATATTGTGAATCCTTAAAATTAAACAAAAGACTATGTTAACTATGTAAAACCCTTATCTACAGTATCCGAGTAAATTAACAAAAGGGCATTGTAATCCATATTGCCTGGTCAAAACCTGGAACAGGGCCATGTTCAATTCGGTCGCGCCTTCCTTGTCTATACGCAGAACGTGAGTGACTTTACTCTGAGGTATTGCAAAACGCTAAGGTACTGAATTTGTAATTTATCCAACAGTAATGTGACTCTAATATGGATCGCCAACCCACTTCAATTTATTAACTTACTATACATTTTGTATTAAAAAAAATTAACCGCCCATGGCAAGTGCCTTCCGGCATAAGCCCGGGGCACGCCTCTGTTCGTCTTCACTCAAACTAACGGGAATTCTGTTGTTTACCATATCGGTGTTCTGGGATAAGCCCGAGCCTTTGTTTATCTATCAGAACTTTCTAAAATTTTTACAATGCATCCTACCACACTATTTTTCTAAGAACGGATTTTTGGACGCTGTAGGGTGACCACAACAAGAACTTAATCGGTTGCCAGTAGTTACGCATCTAATGTATTGGATAAAACATTTTCAGAATACAGAAATGTCAAAAGTCTCAATAAAAATTGGATAAGACGCAACTCAATCGTGTGTTTTTCATTTCAGAATAATAGTCAATACCTAATTGTTAAATCAAAACAATCTGATGTTTTTTTTTCAATTTGAAAAGGTTATTTTTTTTGTAAAAACGAAAGGCGTTTTTCAAGGGAAATAGCTGATAATGTGTAGACAATCACTTTTCTGCGAATCTGTATTTGTGCTTTAACTTCACGTGCCTTTTTAAACAAGCTTTATCAAATTTTAGAGCAACTACACTGGGCTTAAGTACATAGTACCTTTTATAAGGTAAAATGTAACAGAGGTAGCTTCTTAAGCCGACCCTTACGAAATAAGAGCTGCAAATTTAATCAATCCCAAGGAATATTTTGTTTTCAGAAAATAGTAATTCAGTCTGACATTGAATGTAATTAAATCTCAGAAAGTGAATATTGTCGTAGACTCAGAAGAAGAAACACAATACGATTGTGTGAGAACAGACGGAGGATTCCAATAATGAGAGATTTGCAAAACAAAGAAAGATTTCGTCTTGAAACAAAATTAATTAATAAGATTTTGTTTATTTGAAAAATAGAAAACACAGTAGGATTGAGATATCAAATTAAGCTTCAATATATTTTTATTTGCGTGGGGTAACCAGTAAAAGAGACAAATAAACAGTCTAAGTTTAAATAATCACAATAAGATAATAAAGGTGCATTATTTAATAAAATATGTTAAAAAGTAATTAAAGTAAGTTTTCAAAGCAATTAACATAGTTGATATAATCTTGAATTTAGTACACAGAAGACAACTCAGAATAAAATATTTTATGTTGTCAAATAAAGGCAACATATATATTATTAATTATGTTTAAAAACAAACGTTTACTCAATGGAGTATATGATTTCATTACTAAATTGATTGATACTGGATATCTATGAAGATATAATGAAACGAAATTTAAAATACTGTAAGCGCCAGTAGAAGAAACCAGAATGTCTTGTTAATAAGGAACACATAAAAATGTATCCATGTTATTTTGTATTTTTTATTTTTATTTTCTGTAATTTCTCTCGAAATTGAGTGATTTATGTAGTATGAAAGGTTGAAATTAATAAACGATTCAGTTATTAAAGAAGAAAGAAGTGCAGGTTTAAAAGATTTCTATACATCATTTTCGAAAGTTTCAAGCATGCTGAAACATCGCGAAACCAACAGAAAACTATGTAGGCATGCGACTGATTTTCAGATTGCAGGATTCAAAAGAACGATAATTCGAGGACGAGGACTTCGAATATAGGTACCTACTAATATGGTGATGGGTGTTTAATTTTTATTTATTTATTTATTTATTAATACTTTACTCTAAATTGGCATTATGAGCAACACATAAAATTTCACATAACAAAGACATCACAGAATCAAAATACATAGCGCGACCTTACCACAACGAAGTTGCGGTCTCTAACAACTAACCCCAATGGTACTAATCATACTGGGTCGGTGCGTGATAGCTCAAGCAGGAGATCGGATGAATGTCAGGTCATCGTGAGAATTTAAGTAAAAGAACAAAGTTCAATTTCTAAACCACAACATTAAGACTTATAAATTTCCATGACAAACGATGTTAGAAGAATTTAAGAACAGCTATTATTGATTCAGTTCATGGAGCGAACAACCAGTAAAGCGATCGATGAATTAATTTCCGTCCAAAGAATGAGAGAAACATTTTCATTATGATTCCTTCACAGATGATTATTTTTATAAGGAGGATAATATTATTTTTATCATCCCTTGGTCCTTTGTATAAACTACATGGAGACGTTGGTAATTTATTTTTATTTTCTGGGAAGCAATTTGTCATCTTTTTCGATGATACACTTTCATAATACCCAAGGTGAATTTTTATCATTATATTATGTGGTACTTACTTTGCCACGGCAGAACGTGATATTAAGAGAGAGATGTTTGGTTGATACGTGATGTCAATTTTGATTCAAAATATTCCACGATGCTTCGTACACGAGGTAGTGAAAGGTTGGAAAATCACTGATTCAGAAACATTTTTATACAAACTACGCAATTGTGATATCGGTTTTGTTATAGATTTTTTGACTAGGGTTACATATGTGAAAAACAAAATAACGTTACTAAAATAGAACTGGGCTGGTCAAAATGTGACCAAACAGATGACATATTGACTAAGAAAATATCGGGGTACAGGTTAAATCTAGTATGCATTTGAAACCTAAGTAGGCCAAAGCTTAGGTGGTCTGGCGATATTAGGAGTAGATCTTAACGAATATCTAACAAGTAAAAACTGTAAGAATATTATTACTGATGTTCGATTTTTAAATCATTACGGAACAAACCACTACGGGTTTACGACGGTCTTTTACTGCTAATATATGCAACAAGTACCTAGATATTAAATAATTAATGAAATAAAGAGATAAAAGTTGGAAATTATTGAGAACAAGAGAGCAACCAAATTTAAAAACTGCGACTGCTGTCATGTATTTGGCGCCAGGATATGACTATATCCATTTTTGTGAATGTCTCATCTTTATTGCCTATTGGCTTTGTTGGTGCACAACGTTCTAATTATGTCTAGATTCTTGGAACCTTTTTTCAGGACTAGATCTTAACGAACATCTAACTAAAAACTCTATGAATTCATTACTGATGTTCTATTTTTAAATGGGACAAACCACTACGGGCTTACGGCCGTCTTCTACTGTTATTTCGAAGGCTGGCTTAGTGTGATCACTTAACGTTAACAACGTTTAGTGTAAGTACTGAAAGTATCGCGTCATGAAAGCTCGTCGCGTTTAGAAGATGCGTCATATTATTATTTAATGTCTAATAAAATCGTAAAACAAGCATCTTCTACCATCGAGTAATCTTTAAAAAATCAATTCAATAAATCAACAGTTTGGAAACAACCAATTCAAGGCTTAATCTAATAGAATTCAATGTTGGGAGTGAAAAAAAAATATATAATATTTTTCGAGAATCTTTTTCACCCGAGTCCACACTTTCTTATCTCTGATATTATTATTTTCACCTTTTCCAGCTTCCGTCATCCCCTGACTAGGGGCGGGAGGGCTTTTTTTAATTATTTTTTCGTCTCATTCGGAATGGGGAGGTAGAATGATAATTGTGACGAATTAAAAAAGAAACGTATTTCAGTTATAAACAAAATCTCATTAGTCGGGAAATTAAATTTTAAAACAATTAGAAACGAAAGTGCGAACTCGGGAGAAGAACAAACAAGATCCAGTTTATTTTTTCTTATTATAAAATCGTGATTGAAGACTAATCATTCTATTCGTCCATTTTGTATTTATTTTGTATGTCTTTTTAGAAGTGATGATCTGTGTAAATAATGTATTTCTTTTCATCTGCTGTTCGCATGTGTTATATGAACAGTCAGCTGTTTTGCCATATTTTGGCGGTTGGCAGCACTGATATTGTGCTAATGCGCATGGTCCCAACATGTACCACGTGACTGTTGCTTAACTCTTACAAACTGTGGCGTTTGTTGATAGTGGTTCGTGACATTTTTTATTTTTAATATTTTAGCGTTAACATTTTTTTTATGTTTTATAATTAAACAAAGGAAATATGGGTGTTTTATTGATTAATTTTTAATTAAAATAAATTATTATTCATATTTTATCTTCAGTCACGTGACTGCGCAAGCAAAAAAGCTCTCTGATAATTTGTACTCAATGGGTCGTATACACGGTTGAGAGCTATCTGACACAATATTATTCCTGGCTATCAGTTTGACCTTTAGGCATGAACATAACAAGCATCTTCAACAACCGTTTTTTTAAGCTGCCTTAGTGGGATCACCTTAACTCTAACAACGTTTTCCATTACCAAGGCAGTTTCTAGAAGAAGCTTGTTGTGCATTGTAAATGTTTCCTTAAATAAAATTCAACTCAGCGTATTTAAAACCTTTGTAAACGTGTTAAATTTTCAATATTTCAGCAAACTTTTGTGCTTATGCGCGACTGAAAGATCAACTGACCTCAACTTAATAAAACTATAGCGTTTTAAGGTTCTACTAAAAGACGTTACAAACAATTAGGCACATTCCAAAAACGACCAATTTAGAATTTAAAAAAAAAATCTAACTTTTTTTTTTTTCATTTTATTTATCTGTATGATTCGCAACTTTTCCAAATACACACGAAATAACACATTGACGTTATTCGGCCCACCCTATATTGGCCTATAATGTCTGGTCAGTATCTTGTCAAAGAATTCTAGATAGGTGGTTGTTTATAATAATAATGACGCAGACAATGCCACATTTGCTGGAATGTCCGTTGTGTCCTGTTACAATATGCACTATGGAGGATATTTTTGACGCATCTCCACGCGCTGTGCAATTTGCACAGTAGGTACTGGAGATCAGTTTAATTGGTTTTACTGGTTTCGACACAATAATTAATAATAATACAATATAATAATAATAGTATATTAATAATAATGTACATGCGCCTATGTTTCTACGGACATCTTTACTTTATAGTGCCCAACAAAGATTGATTGAAATAAAAGGGGAAAAAAGTAATTACTTTCTTTCAGTTAAGGGCAATGTTGTCTTTTAGTGTTCACGGGACATTAAAGAGACATCCGTCAGAAGGAAGAAAGGGTGACTTAGTATACTTAGGGCTGACTCCACATTAAACAGTAGACATCAACTCAATGAGGCTTTCACGTTTGGTTTTATAGGTACCTACCTAAATTATTATCATCGGCAGTAAAAAAAAAAGGTTTTGAAGGAAATGAGGGCTATAAACCATTGCCGGACATACCTCAATGCTTTGATATAGATAGAAAAAATAATAATTTTAGAAGTTTGATCCCTTGTAATCAATCAATCAATCAATACTCCCTGTTTGACGGCACTAAGGGGCATAAGGAAGGAACAAGAGACTACACCGCGCTCGATCTTGTGGGGCTTCAATGATCTTCTCCCACACCATGTCCAAATCCCTCAGCTCTGCTTCGATGGAACGGAACACGGTGTAAGAGAGCCTCTCTCGTCTTCAGGACCCTGATGGGTGGTAGAACAGAGGTCTCCTCGGTCAACTGTCGTTCGGCATCCTTAACGCAAGTCCCAGCCAATTCCACCTCCTCTCCATACTGGTAGAAATGATGATTTGATAGTACATAATAACCTAATATTATTCAATTTGCCTTTTTTAAAGTTAAGTAGTATCACTATATTTTGTCATTGAGAGGAAATTGTAATAGATATTTCTACTGACCCATCGATTTTGATGATATTAAGTGCGATGCATAATAATTTTCCTATATACCTACCTATGTATTTCTTTAATTGTTTCCAAATTTGCACGCACATAAAAATTATATTAAAACACATAAAATATTACAATAAATCATGGAATAAGATTTAAAATAAATTTAGGATAAACGTAGAGGTTTTGCTACAAATGCAAAATGCATAGGTACATTTTCATTCATTTTTATTGGGTAAAACAATGAGTAATACTCTAACGTTTATTTCAAACTCTGTCTTTGATAGAATGCCAATATGTTCCGGTAACTACCGAACCGGTTTCGTAGTCAAGCAACCGAGAAATTGATCGAGTGTGCACATATTCCGCTGATCTCAGTAGATATTCAGATTATTAGGTACTAATATCACAAAGCATTAAAATCTGCAAACAATACGAATCTATAAGGGTATTATTCATTTTCTTGGTAACATCCTTATAATAATTATACCATGAAAAGGAACGTGGGTGGGGCACAAGCTTTAAGTAGCTTACTGTGAAAGAGTCAATGAGTGTATTTGTGTTCACTTTGAGTAAGCACAGATTCATTTAAAAAAAATACTTATCACATAGGAATAATAATATGTTTGTAAGAGTAGGTACATAGGTACCTACATATTAAGTTTTATGTCGATTTGTATGAAGTTTCTTTTTTTAAGCCCTGCACTCGTTTTCGAGTGATTCGGTTATATATGTTAAAAGTGTCGAGTTAACGCGTAAATTTTAAGAAGCTTTGAGGTAGCTAATCAAATTCTTTTATTATTCAATCGGAGAGTCTTAGCGATAAGTATATTAATTTTGAAAGATTGCTGGGCCAATAAGAACTTTCTATTTACCGGAAATAGAATTTTTAAACTATGGAGACCATTTACTAAAAATATGTTATCAAAAAGAGGACAATTAAACAAAACATGATCAAGTGTTTCCTCCTCCATTGTACATGAGCACAACGGAGAATCCAACACTCCAATCCGGTGTAAATGAGAACAGGTGTGACCTATTCTGATGCGCCATATGGTTGAGATCACAAATCTGGAGACTCCTTCATTGTTCAAAAACCAAGGGACGCTTGGCAACGATGGCTGTATATATTTTGTAGTGTGAGGCTTTTGGAATAATGGTCCACAATTATTGCTCCCACTTACTCCTGCAACGAGTTCTCAGCGCACGATCAACGTCTCCCACGGGAGTGGCTTCAAGAACCATAGGTAAGCCAGAGCTGCAGGCGGACTTAGCCAACTCGTCCACGTATATACTCATTTCCTCTAATCCCTATATGCGAAGGGATCCAAGCTGTCACAATTTCAATATTTTTTGAAAACGCTATGAAAGTAAATGAGTTAAAGCAAAAACAATTAGAGAAAAGAAAACTAAACAAGAAAACCAAACAAAAACTCGCGCGCATTTGGATAGACACACATACATAGAGGGATACAGGGTTTACATCACATACAGACCCACAACCCCGACACTCAATCAACTCCCTGAAAAAAAATCACTAATGCGGTGTTCAGACGAGGCGAATATCGCCAGGACACTAAAATATCGCCAGCCAATTGAACCGTGTGAACAGATTGTCGATAAATCTGATGCGATAA
Source organism: Mystacides longicornis (assembly GCA_963576905.1). Lineage (NCBI taxonomy): Eukaryota > Metazoa > Arthropoda > Insecta > Trichoptera > Leptoceridae > Mystacides > Mystacides longicornis. Next base: position 26,891,976 of record OY756426.1, on the reverse strand, counting down.
AAATGGTTGAAAGCGATATCGCCTCAAGTTGAACGCCTTTCAACTTTTGTATCTGGTGGAACGATGCACGCATGCGCAGATATGCGCGGCGTCAGTATGTTCTGTTTCTTGACAGTTGACAGCACTCCTCTAAATTTATTTCTCCTTAGAATCCATTTCCGCACCCAATATCTGCGTTTTTTTTTATTTTTCCTCAGTGTAGGAGTCTCCTGATATCGTCTAAAACAATATTTTCAACTAACCCCATTACTCCGCGACTTCTACCTCGACGTCCGCCATTTTTAAAACTATCAGCGCACTTGACAGATTGAATGTTTGTCGGTGGACTCGTGTGAACACGTCAGACGATCAATGGGCGACCGAGCGATATTTTTTTTATGCAAGCGAAATCGTCTGGCCTTATATCGCCCCGTGTGAACACCGCATTAGACAAACTCCGAGTCATCCTCCACACAATTTACTTACTTAGTCCGAGTACATTTCTGCATCATGCCTAAACATTATTTACGTGGTTCAGGAGTCTCTCCCACTCGTCGACCCCTATCTCAAGCAGATATCGGGTGACATTAGACATGCTTGCCGTATCAACCTTCTTCCTCAAGGAATTAAACAATCTTGGTGGCAAGGTAAAACGACGGAAATCAGTGTGACGAGATTCCTTAGTTACCTATCATATTTTAGCTCTTTTGGATTTTAAAATATAAGCTTAATTATCTATATAATAGGTCATTCATGTAACCATTATATCAACATGAACAGAAAAAATAACAATAAAATTAAATCTTTTGTATATTGAAGCAACCAAAAAAAAAATTAAAAATAATTTGAAGATTATAGTATGCAGATAGTATGACCGATATATTATTATTATCTACAGCTTAACAATAAAAGCAACAAAAGCTGTAAACAGATTGGTCGACAGATAATAAAGATATTAACTCAATACCAGCCCTTATCAGAGATAGAGTTAAACACATTCATAAAACACATTATTGTTTAAAAAGGTTCACTTTTAAAAGAACGGCTTCTCACGGGAGCTCTACATATCATAGACAACACCGTTTTACCTCGTGGTAGACAAAATCCGATGCGGGCTTTACTAGGAAAAGACGTCGGTCGTTTCACCTTGCCAAATAAAATTAATATTGAGTTAAGCCGGAATGAAAAAATGCTTTTAAATCTTTTATAAGCAGATTTTTTTTAACTTTTGTTTTTGAACTTTGTTCTGTGCCCTTATTACCTTAGCGGTCTTAATACGCTCTTATCTTGATTGACAATCATAAAATGGCGGATTGGTATTCACAAAACAAGATATCTAGTAGATATCTTAAAAATTCGTTATGTTTGAAATATCAGTATGAAAATGATCCAGTTCAAGATAGGATTAACATTAGATTCCGATAGTTTTGTGAATACGACTGATTGCGATCGTGTCTTAATCTTATCGTTAAGTGATTTTTAAAAGCGATTGATTACGAGAATAGCCCTACTGTTTGTGATAAAGTATGAAGTAGCGCATATAACTCAAAATGCTGAAAAACGAGACTAGCGTCTCTTTCTCTTTAACTTGCCATCACATAAATGCTTCTGTGGATACTGGTTTGTCCCTCCTTCTTGCTTTAAAGGTGATGAAATGGATAATTTGAAACAACGAACATTTTCAACGCTCTGGCTAAAAACATTGGCCAACACTTTGGACTCTTTGGAGAACTCTACCTATCTATCTGTTATTCCTTTAAGACCACGCTTAGGGTCAGATGCAGGCAATAATAGCTCTCCACTGCGCTCAATACTGCGCAGTTGCGTAGAGCTGCTACCACCCCATGTACGAATCCCTTCTGTTCTGTCAAGCTCTCAGTCTACTCTACTAGTACTCGTTTTCGGGACCCTGAAGTAAGGAAGGCCAGCGCTTTTCTCAGTCAACTGCCATTTGGAGGAACTTTTACAGCTTTGTATTACTGACCATTTCGGTCCATGGTATTCTTAGCATTCTGCGGTCCAGGAATATTTCGAATGATTACAGATTACCTAGAACACTAGGAAAAACATTTAAAGTTAGCATTGACTAGCATTCACTTTATTTATCTATACACAAATTTTCTAACATTCAAGCTAGGATACTTTTCATAAGCGTGAAGTCTGTTTTGAAATTCGAAATGATATTCGAAAATGTTCCTTTAAAATTTAAAGTTAAATCATCGAGTAAACGATTATGCAAATATTATATCTCTTTGATTTGCAAGCGTTTACATATAAGATTAGCTGTATATCAAGCAGACATATATGTCATTGTAAGATCGGGTCAAACTCTACTCAAATCCATAGGAAGGTAACAACAGGCCTCGAATGCACTAAATCTTATACAATGTCATTATTTCACGTTTCTTCTTCTTCTTCTTTTAGTGCCACTCCTATCGGAGGTTGGCGACCATCTGTGAATAAGTCTCACGGTCCTGGGCAAGTCTCACCAATTCTGCAGCCTCTGGCACACCAAACCACGTTTATTTAACTTAATTACCTGAAAAACAGGTATTTGTAAATTCGATGTACCTAATTACTATTATTCTTCTCGCAAAATCGTTAGTATCTATTATTATTATTAATGTTGATATGCATAGTATTTGAGAAACAAAACAAAAAAAAAGTTTTTGAATCAACAAAAAAAAAATGAAAACGTAGCGAAATTGTAACGAACTCAATATTGTTTGTGTGATTACATGTTTGTTCCTTTGCAATGTTCATACGTAAGCTGAACGGCGTTGTATCATTTAAATTGGCAGGAAAACAACTGCTGAAAAGATTATTTTTCCTTTTATACCAAAGTAAGAGATATTCATAACGTTTTGCGAACATATTTGAAGCTATACGCAAACGCATCCGAAGTGCTGCTTAACTTCTTCTATTATGACAATGATAATAATTATTGTTCTCCATGATGATGACGACAGTGATGTTCTCCACGTCGACGATGATGGTGACAGACTTATTCATTCTGGTGTTGACCTTCTTGTTGGTCTAGACTGAAGTTTACACAATTGTTGACTTGACGACACATTGTGGAATTCTCTTACTGTTTTTTGAACTATTATAATTTAAAAAAAAATATTGACGAATAACTACTATTGTCACATTTTTTTGATATGAAAACATTTTCAAGCTTTTCAATTGCAGTTTTATAAGTTGTTGTCTTTTCCATTTTCAAATTATTGAATAAATTGAATATTTCTAAATCTTTTTCTCCAATGGCGTTTAGTAGGTAATATAGCTATCTTTCTATTGTCTTCAGCTCCTTCATCCAACCTATTCACTATCATATTGTGAGATAGTTTTAATCTTTGTATCCACCTCTTCTAGTCTTGATTGAGATTTTAGCTGACCTCCATTCTGTCCAACATGAATAAATTGGTGACCTTGGCTCTTTTTTGTTATAGTGATCTTCATGAGATGTAAAAAGTGTTGAAAGCACTTGACAGACACGTAACAAACACAACGATTCTTACATAATTTTTTTTTATTCTTTTTTAGCCATCACGCCGTTTCCCGAAGGGTGTAGGCAGAGAGTACGTATTTCCATTCTTTCCTATCCAAACAAACCTCTTCTTTCCTATCCAAAGTACGATAAGGAACTTCTCCGTACCGATTCAAAATACGCATTGAGGTGTAAATACTTATTTTACCGATCATGCTGATTCCCAAAGAGGGTAGGCAGAGAGTATGGACTACCATTCTCTCCAATCCAAACTCATGCGCTTCCTCCAAACGCATAACATTCCGCATACACATGCTCTTCTATTCCTTTTGCTCCTGACTTGGCCCTCCTCTAGACTGAACCGATATGGTCGGACCATATCTTTCGAGGTCGGCCTCGTCTGCGTGCACCCATTCTTTCAGATTTCTATATCCTTTTAGTCATTCTCTCCTCGTTCATTCTTTCTACATGCCCAAACCACCTTAATTTATTCACTTTCATTCTAGTCACTACGCTAACATCCACTCCACATTCCTTTCTAATATTACCATTCCTCACCTTATCAATCAGTCCCTTTCCGCATATCCTTCGCAGTGATCTCATTTCCACAGCATTTATTCCAACTTCCAGATTTTTCGTCCATGTCCAAGTTTCACTATCATACATCATGGATGGAATCAGTATTGCATTGTGCATCAACTGTTTGGATTTAAGAGATACGTTATTATTCTCACAAAAAATATGTATAAAATCTCACAAAAAATATGTATAAAATGTATTACGAGATCAAGTTTTCCGACCATAAAATTTCTTAACACTTGTACAAAATATCTCAACGATATCTTTGTAAAAAAAAATGATAACTAAAATATCCGAGCAGAGAATTGTATCAGATACAATATGTAAATAATACAACGGGGAAACTTTTCTCTTTGTTTCGACAGAGAATAAAAAAGGGACTTTCGGTACATTAGCCGATAAGCGTTTCGAAAGAGAGCCGCTATAATTTATTTGATTACAACCATTCCCGAAATAGGATTTGTTTGGCAATTTCCCGACCTATACCTATAATACCTACACCTTGTACTTACATTATTATTACTAACCGACTTCCACTTTCTTCTTGTTCTTACGCACGAACATCTGAAAAACTTTTTCAGGAAGGTTCTTTCCTTACCTCGAAATATAAATGAGGAGAAATTTTCTCAAAATAAAGGAAAGTTATCGAAATATGATAAGTATATCAATACTTGTTATCTACATGCATAAAAAATTGATTATATTAGTAATACAAACAAGAAGTAACCCGTTACAATGTGGCGGGCTTCATCACCCTTTTTTACGGTTGCACAAAAATACCAAAAAACAATTCGTTAATATAAGGATATTATTATATTCACTTTATCGTTAAGTAAAGTTGTTCACGCGTCTTCTCCGGAAAAGATTCACGAATATCGCAACCCATCGTGTTGATAAATTGAATTTTGATTCGAGGCGCAAATAAGTCTGTATGTAAGTAGGTACCTGAAATTCTTGTCTACCAACAAATATGGTCAAAAGGACTATCTATTCAAATTTCCAGCGTAAGTTCGTTTTTCTTCCACCGCGATATTGGTTGTGTGTATCATCCCGTATCAAACAGCAGACTTAACGCACCACGACAAAGATAGCGCCAGATGTGTGTGTATAATAATGTGGCTGGCGGTGTTTGGTAACGAAGGCATAGCGTTATTCCATCATTTACTTAGTCAATGTTCTGGGCTTATAAAATACACGAATGTGATTTGTGTTTTTGGTATTTTACTCAAATAAGCATATAAATATTTTAAAAAATACTGGATTTGAAAGATTAGGAACGTACCTACTCGCAATATGAACACTTGCTGATATTGTAAAAAATGAAGGAGATGGGTAAGATTTGGCTGAGAAAGCAAAATTCGCTTTATTTTTTACATGCGTATAAAATTGGCTATCTTCTATTACAAAATGATGTGTTTTGTTTTCTGCAAAATGTCTAAGAGAATAATTATCATTCAGTAAAATTTCAAAAAACTTAAACAAGCTTAATGATCGCCGAGGAATAACTAACAACTAACTTGGGTTGGCTGGAAGAGATCCTGCGGGATAAGTCCGCCCTTTGATTCTCATGAATGAATTGTATCACGGCTACATTTTTAGTAACAATAAAGCATTATTTATTTATTATTTATTTAACTTCTCCCCTTTTGACCCCACTTAGGGAAATAGGGAGGCAAGAAGAGCCATAGACTGAGCTCGCTCTTCCGCGCTGGGAGGCTAAAAATTAGTTGGTATTATAGCTGATCTCCTGGCGCCATATACTGATAAGCAGTTGCTAATAAAATGCTTTCACAATTTTCAACAAAGGTACTTATGTCTCTTCATGTCTACATAACAATCACAATCATATTATAATATTATGTATGTAAATAGGTATTTTACAAAGAAATAGACCTTTGAAGGATGACGTCATCTGACATTAGGCTGGATGCACAATGGCGGCCATGGCGACACACACACACCACACATACACAAACCATAGTGATGGGTTTATGTATAAACACACTCATACCAACTCTTAAACGTGGCCGTTAATGGTCTATCAGCAGGGGGTCGGTCTAGTGGATAGCGTCTCTTTTGAAACGGTTAGGAATGCGGGTTCGAGTACTACCGAAGTTATAAAAGTCGATCATAGTTTGGTTAGGGGTAGGTAAATAATACTCATTTGCTATAATTACATGAGTCTCAATTCCTGGAGAGAAATGTTTTGCTAAATACTTGATGGTCACGACCCTAATTAATGAGTAGGTAAGGTAAAGATAGGTAAATTATTGTTGAAAACTTTCAATTAAAAAAATAAGTCCACCATGTATTAATTTGTGAAACTTCTCTCCGGCAAAAGAGCTCTTTTTAATTTGAAATAATAAATCCCACACATTGTGTATGAATCGGGGAGAGTTTTAATAAAAGCGACATCAAAATGTATTTAAAAACCTTCAGACAATGAACCGCAAATGAATGTCTTTTGTGTCTTGAGAAGAAATAATGTTTTTCCTCCCAAATATCTCCTTTGTTCTCCACCTGTGTGATGCTAAACAATGTGTGAGCGACTCACGTGGGTACACCTTTAGATTTGTGCGCGACCCGAAAGTTTAATGCATTTTGAATGCTGCAAAAAAAAATAACAAAAATTGCCGGGGAACAAAATATCGTCAACCAAAGTGAATCTTCAGTTTTTTTTTTACCTAAGGTTGAAACATGGAGTCTGACAATAAAAACACTGAGATAAAGTTCCGAGTATATCTAGATTATTGTGTCTACATTGCCCATTTTTCAGGAATAGACTATCTAGTCCTGTCCCGATCAAGTCAAAAGGCAATAATGATGAGCAAATTCAAACACCCTTTACGCCCCACTCAGGGGCATAGGGAGGTAACAAGAGCTTCATTGCTCTCGATCTTGCGCAATGCTTATATGACCTCCTCACCCACCATTCCAAACCCTTCAGCTCTGCTTAGAAGGAGCGGAGCACGGTGTGAGAGTGTCTTTCTCGTCTTCGAGACCTTGAGGTGAGGTAGAACAGCGCTCTTCGCGGCCAAGTGTCACTCGGATAACACATGTCCCAGCTAAGTCCTTCTCCTCTTCATAATGGAAATAGCCTACGCTGCGTTTGCCGGCGTATAGCGTCATTCATGATACGGTGATATCATCTTATACCCAAAGGATAATAATAAATCCATTTTGGTATATTATCCACCTGACGCAAACTACATGACAGCAGTCGCAGTCGATAAATATATACATGTTTAACATAATATTAATATTCTCTGCCTCCGTATAAACTATTAATTTGTTTCGTTGTAGGTATATTATTCTATGCCTGTGCTGTTTCTTTTTTGTCTTATTTCCTATTTTTTTTATTGGATAAATAGTGTTCAAATGACGATCCCAAGTGTCCGAATGGACCTAAGGATGATAAGATACAATAAACAATTATTACTGAAGAATTGGTGTCGGGCCGGTTGGCCCGGTGCCGGTGGCTAGGATAGCAAAGGACCACTACGGACGCATTTTCGAATCCTGCCGGGCATGGGATTTTTCGACATAGTGAACAATGACATTCAATAACTTTTTTTTAAAAAATGATATTTTCTCAAAAAATTTCAAAATATCATTTTTTTATTGTTTTCTTTGCTTTGTTCTTCTTTTTATGTTTTTTTTTTCATTATATTTGGGTTAGTTGTTCGAGACCGCAACTTGTAGTAAGCTCACCCTCTGTATGCTGATTCTGTGATGTCTTTTTTATGTCAAATTTTATATGTTGATTATTATAGATACTTTCAATGTACAGTAAAGAAAAAATTAATAAAATCTAATGATTAGAAGTTTCGGAGGCTTGAAAATAATCACCTAATTAAATAATAACACTAAGCCAGCCTTCAAAAAAAAATAACAGCAGAAGACGGTTGTTAGCCCATAGTGGATAGCTCGCGCATTTAAAAACAATCTTTCGGGTTATACATGGAAACTGGGTGAGTTGAAAATAAAGAACGCTCCCAACCTCATAGGATTGCTTTTACAAATTACTACCATCACCCTGTGGTACAGTCGATGTATACGTGCGCCTTATATGGCGGGTGATAATGTACAACTGTACAATGGCAAGCCAGGTTATGTGGGACCTACTCGTAAAGACATATTGTACTTTTTGTCTCCGACAGTTTGGAATCTCACATAATAAAAATGTTTGTTCGTCTATCCTGTAGACCTAGTATAAGTTTTCGATGATCGAATATCGAAACGATCATCGAAAGAGTTTCGAAAAATGTCCATACAAAAATGATCGAATGATTCGATCGTTTTGATTTTAGGACACTATTTGCACGCTTATAAGCGCTAATTAGCGTGCAATTAGCTTTCGATAATTTCGATAAGACTTGTACTAGCCCCACTGAATAAAAAAAACACAAACACACATCTTCAACAATCTATGGCCGATTATCAGACTATCAAGTTTAGTATTGGTGAATCTATACTTCATGAAGAAGAAAACTATAATAAAATTCAGTAAATAACGTAAAAAGTCTGTTTTTGATCATTAATTGACTTATTCATTCAATTCCTTAGCTACATATTTAGGGCATGTTATTTGGCAACTAGAAAGTGATAATCTAAAGATATAAAAGAAAGTCGGGTAGGTAAGTTCGAACACTTAATAACTCGAGATCAGCTGAACAGTTTTTTATCATTTTTGGTTTATTGGATTCTTTCCTACTCCAGATGACAGAATAACTACTACACATCAAAAAATGGATAGCAAATAATACAAAATATTTTATTAAAGTTAATATGGAACGAGTTTCGATACAATAACCATCTGTGAAAAATTCTATAGAAACACAATTTTATTTACCTCCTACAATTGTAATAATTATTTAATAAATTTAGAATACATCTAATTTTCAAATCGAATTGGCGTTTGACACAAACTGTCAGTTGTTTGATAGTTGGTGAGATTGACAGAATTCGGATGGATATGTGGTTTAAAACAGATTCATCGGTTGATTTGTCATTAGTTAAAAGTCATTTTTATCATTCCGATAAATTCAATACTCATAGTTAGATCACAGGACAACGTCTGTCGGGAAAGCTAGTATTATAATAGTCAGTTTACTGACTCAGAAACCAACACTGAAGTCCTGAGAAGAGCCAATAGCAGCAGATAGTTACTAAAATCCTATCTGGGAAACATTGTTCGTCAGGATAAAATCAGGAATTTCTCAACCCTTAATGATGGGAAAGGTGTATGACCGAAGAGGTCCTGGCCTGGCCGCAACGTGGAGAATATCTTATTATGTAATTAATATTTTTGGTGTTTACCGTGTAGTAATTCATAATGTGAATGAAAAAACACTTGTCTTATACTACACAAATCGAATCTTATACTACACAGATCGAAAATGTTCTAACAGTACGAAACGCGTCTCTGCAATAAATAATTTGTGTAGTAAGGGACAAGTGTTTTTTCATTCACATCTTATTATGTAATAGATCGGAATAGGAACGGTGGTAGAGTTGTTTGTTGTTGAATTACATAGGCACATTCATAGAGAATTAGATGTCGAGAAAAAATATGTACAACAAGAACAGCTACATTCAACAACTTGCCTAGACCGTGTTATACTTAGTTAATTATTATGTGAGTTTTCTAAACGTATTCAATCACCAGTAAATATATTATGACTTTTCACGATAGCTTAAGTTCGTTAAAATCCCAAGTAACTGACCGACCCCGAGTGGTTTATTGACAGGTTTTTTTATATAGGTATTTGCTCAAGTAGGAAAGATCGAGAGCTCATTGGAAGCACACGCTCCCAATGTTCCGAAAACCATGAGTTTTGATGTTTGTATTCTTGTGGCTGGCACAGGAAGTAACTTTATGTTTTGTGGCAAAACTTATCATAAGAAAAGGAGTCTTATGTACATATACTTTTAAAAATATTAATTACCAATATCATCTGTAAGACTTTACTGTAAAGGAACTCCTGTAAACCGTTTCGAGTTAGAACTAGTAGAATACAACAATAGACAATGAGAACCACAAGCGCAGAAACCTCGAAGAATAAATTTCTATTAAAATATTGGAAGCGTTGATGTTGTGTGTTAGCACGCTCTATAATAACATAGTTCTGATAACAATCACTTGACTAGTAGGTAGGTGTATCGCATTATAGAAAATTGAAATAGTACTTAGGGTCTTTTGTGGTGTTTCTTTTTTAAGACTTTTCATGTTCATTCACCTTCACCGCCAACAAAAAGTAATGTTCCAACATTAAATTTTGTATAGCCACATTATATGAGGTTTTTAAAGTTGAAGTCTCATGTTCAAAGATTCCCAAATGAGTTTTATTGAAAAGCTATGTTTTAACTTCTTATAATATGTTAGTTAATCTTCATTATAATAGAACGTATGTAGTGGTGGGTCATATGTTTGAATCGCTTTCAGGTGTCTGTCCAATACAACATACCATACCATGACCGCAACGGTCGTGCTACGACCGTGTCAGACACATAAAGCACACGATTGATACACTCTAGAGTGCCTACTAAAACGGATCAAAATCGTATTATACCCGTATTCTACACGTTGGATAACTGTATGTAACACGTATTGAAAAGTACGAGACTAAATTGAAAGAAAAAATAGCTAAGAACTAAAACTTGAACAAAAGAACGAAAAACCAAAGCAGAATACTGTTCAGGAATAATAATTATTATAGTTGATTTTTTATTATTTCAGATTAGCTTAATTAAAACAACGTATTTATGTACATCGGTCATCCTTCGTCATGTTTGATTTATTCTCAGCTCCAGATAACAGAATAACTATCAAAAAGTTGAAAAATGCATAAGAAATAATATAAATGATATTCAAATTAGTATGCAATGGATTACCTGCGAAGCCAACGCCATCTAAGAAAAATTCTATAACATCAAAATTATTATTTACCTGAATACCATTGACATATTTATAAAAGGTTTTATAATTCTCTAAATGGTATAAATATAAGGTTTTTTAATTCTCTAAATGGTAAATAATGGAACAAAATAGCGTCTAACTACTTAAGGCGAAGACTGGATTCAGAAGCATTGGAAGATAAAATAGGACACCGCTCAAAGAAATATTGATCTATTCGGAAAGCTATAGACCTTAGCGACCTGAGATCAAAGAATAAATAAAATCAGTGATAGGACGGATAAATTACCAAAGATACCAAAAAATGTGTTTGCTTACAATACTGTCTTAACCTATTAAAAAAAAAGGATATTTAGCACACTTTTTGCAAAACAGCAAGCTTTCTAGGAATTATTAATTTTTACCTCATAAAAAAATTTAATAAAGGGTTCAGTCCTACAATCCGCTTATGAAACAAGTATATTCTACAAGTTAGTGTTCAGATTTGCGTCACGGGTAGAAAATATATATACAAAATGCTGTACAAATGTGAAGATGTGTTATAAATTAAGACCTTTTCTTAAATAATTTACCATGTTTATGTGGGAACAATGGAGGGTGTGCCTTTTTTTAAACTATGTAATGCGGATGGCAGTCCATATGTGACACATAAATTACCCTTGTAAATAGTAAATCTTGGCAACATGTACCGAGCAAGGGAGCAGCTAATAAATTAGCCGTACGGAGTATGTAATGTTATTCCGAAGGTAAGTCCTAAGCTAAGCGGGCTTCTCTTGTTATGTAGCATGACTTGAGCGGTGGCTTGTCTTGTTACGTAGCATGACTTGAGCGGTGACTTGAAGGAGACGACGCTACTAAAACAAAACATTACATTTACATACCTAATAATGTCAAGGTAAAGGTACTATCTATCATATAAAATAATGTCGAGTTAGTGCGAACACACATAACTCGAAATCGGCTAAACGGATTTTTACGATACTTAATTTTATTGGATTCTTCTCCGCTCCAGATAACAGAATAACTTTTAATTGAAAAATGCATAAAAAATAACATAAAATATAATAGTAATATTGGAACGTATTTCCTGAGACGCCAACACCATCTATGTAAAACTCTATAACACCGAAATTCTTGTTTACTTGACAAACATTGAAATTAAAAATATTGGAACGCAAATTTTTGATGGTTTTTTTTTCGAGATTTCACAAATATTTTTTTTAATATTTTCAAATGTATTTTTGTATAAGTTACATACAAATTCAAAATCAATATTCATAGTAAGGACTACAGTCTGTCGGGAATGCTAGTTAATAACAATAATTGTATTATTTTGTGTTTATGTGACATTGTTGATAAAAAATATTGTTTTAATGCTTACTAAACATAAAAAAATAACAAATGCCAACTTGTAATAGTAGAAAAATGTAACACAATGCAACAAACCCGCAGTTTAACGGCAGTAATACATAGAAAAAAATCTTATTTCAGAGGTCTTCATGTTTTCGACGGTATCAAGCTACGTGCAGTGATACTACAGATACAGCTTACAATATCTCTTTCAAGCTTTTATAATTTAACTGTTACTTTTCATTTCTAGGAAAATAAAGCATAACTTAAACTTTTTTCTAAATGTCATTTCGACTAGTAAAAAGTGACCCGTTTCAGATGTTTATTTTGAAATTTCAGTGTCTTCACTTGCAGAGCCAAAGATGTTTTCATTTACAGACATTCAAAATTCTAACCGCACAGGTTCCAATAGTTAACAATCAGCGTTAGATTGTGAGTTATCACATAAATATCACGTTAGTTAACATAAATATTTAAGTAATATGTAGGTACGTAAGAAGGTAGGTATATAACAAAATTACGTCCAATATACACAGTCTCTCACGTTTTGATTAATGTATCCGAGAAAATGACTTCATTGATGACTTAAGATTTTTTTTTGTATGAATGAATGTTATTAAATTTTCACGTAAACTCACCCTGATGTAGGCTACGTGACATCCACGCTAGGGGTAGATACCTACACAGGCCAAGCGGCTGTCGCCCGTTGCGCGCACCGCCGTTTGTTTTTACGATTGGACAAGATGTTAGGTGAGTAATAAATTTCATGGTGACATGGTATTTTGTACGTCACATTTTATTAAGGTTTAATGCTGAGGGAGTTACCTAGCGGACGACCCTTTACAGTTTGGCATCACCACAAATATAGCAATGTACCTGGTATACTGTTTACATAGAAATATCCTTCGAGCCTAAAATCCTTTCAATACTTTGAATATTAAAGTAGATAGGTACATATTTTAAAAACTAATGACTATTTGATAAACTGACTATCTGATCAAAAATAATGAATTTATCTTTAAGTCTAACAATAATGGGGGAGAGAAAGGGGATCATAATATTGACTCTTCGTGTGGAACATAAGTTGCCATTATTTGGTGGCCATGCTCTGCGCGGAGATTGATTTGAAGATTTTCATTTTTCAAATTTCAAATTCTTATTTAATACAGACACTAAAAAACAAGCAATTGAAAAATTAAGGATTAATGAAGTGGTTGGTGGTCTAGCGGTTACGACGCCGGCTTCCGCACTGTTTCGTGCGGAGGCCGTGGGTTCGATCCTAGGTGCCGACCATCTTCCTCTTTCACGACACAAGCTTTAAGTAGCTTACTGTGAAAGAGGCAATGAGTGTTTTTGTGTTCACTTTGAGTGAGAAAAGATACATTAAAAAAAAAAAATATATATAAAAATTATAATAATAGGTAGGACCTACCTATCTATTTTAAATAACCTACAGGGACTTACTACGTTTATCTCATATTTTATGTAGCTTACGCACTTTATACTCATTTGCCAAATTTCTATAGGTAAATATTATTATTTTAAAAGTAAAGTTGTACCTACATTTCACATCATTGTGGAACTAGGTACTACAAAAAAAAAGCAAATTACATGTTTTCCTAAATTTTTCATAATGAACGTTCCCATCAGCTTATACAAACCTTACAAAAAATATAACAAACATGTTAAAAAAAGTTATGTATCAACATAGACAATAATAATATGCAAATTTCTATATAAATGAGTACCTAAACATCTTTTATCAAGTTTATATACTTAGATACCTAGTTTGTTATGTTCAGATATTTTGTTTTCTCAGAAGAAAGGTTTACAGTTGTTTGTTTACAATGGTTCTAAGATAAAAGTTGAAATAAAGGATAAACTTTGACAATATTGAAACAGTTAAAATTTATTTCAGTAACGAGGGACATGTTGAGATAAATCAGCCAAATGACTTGGAAGTGTTTCTTAAAGTACTCTTTTACTGCCGATAATCGATTCATTTTTATTATAAAAAATTCAATAGGCCATCTGTGTCGTTTCCTGTGACTGGGGGAATGAAAATTGATGTCTCATCTTTGCCTTCAAAGTATCTACTTATTTTATTACTCTGTAATTATCTATTGAAATATCATTAGTTATTTTATACATTTTTATAATAAGTTAATGTTAAAATAAAATTATCAAAAGGATCGAAATTGATTTTTAGCTTCCATTTTTCAAATTTAAATTAATCTTTTCACTTATCAGGCTTTAAAGTACAATACAGGAATTCCTTTTTGACCCCATTTAGAGGCAAGAATCCGCTACTGCGCACGCTCTTTAGGGTTTTCAATGACTTCCTCACACATCATGTCCAAATCCCTCAGCTCTGCTTCGAAGGAATGGAAAACGGTATGAGAGAGTCTTCCTCGTCTTTGGAACCCTGATGGGAGGAAGAACAAGGCTCTTACAGGCCAACTTCCACAGAGGTTATGAAAGCTTTAAAAAATTAAAACGATTTACATACTTAATTGCCCTTTCTTAAGCAATTACAAAAGATCGATCTCATACTAAAATTTATTGCAACAGAGAAAGTATGTCGTTTTAATGTAAAATTTATCCAATACCTATGATTGAGTTATTTTTTTGTGAACAATTAACGGAAACATTGTGAAACATTGTGACACCTTGTGTACATTGCAATTAAAATGAGTAATTCATCAACTGATCAAAAATCTATAAGACCACTCACTGTGTTGGTGAACAACACTATAATTGAACTTGAAAAACTGCAGGACTTGAACAATGCACATTGCACACACTGCAAGATAGCCCGATCAAATTTGCAATGATGGGATGGGATAAATTTTATATCCAAGATAGTAGGTAGGTATATAATTTTTTGTAGTAATTACTTTTATGAACTACCTAATTCTTTTTTTTTTTACCCATCAAGCCGTGTCCCTTAAGGGGTAGGCAGAGAGAACGGACCTCCACTCTTTTCTATCCAAGCATACTTCTTTCGCTTCTTCCACCGACATACTATTTTTTCTCTTAAAGCTTCTCCTATTTCTCTTACTTCTTACCTGGCCTTCCTTGAGGACGGAATCGATGTGTTCTATCCACGTCATTCTCGAAACCTAATTCGATTTCTATTTATTCGACAGAAATCCAGCTCAATAACATAGGATATTTTAAATGAACTCGGATTCAACAAAAAAAATAACCCTTGTCATCTACATAAATAACAATATGATCACCGATTTCTAGGTTATGTGTCTTTCAAAGATTTATTTTTAGAAAAGCTGATACAATTCAAAATCTTCAACGTCAAACAAAAGCATCCATAATACAAAAAAGTTAAAAATAAGAAAGTACCTACCACAAATTTCATAAAAATCAATCATCATTAGGTACGTACGCGCATTGTATGTTTCCAAGTTATATAATGAAAAAAAAAAAAAAAACTCGCGATTCTTTTCAGAAAGGAAACAGGCTTCTATTGTGAAAATTTCTTAAAAATATTCCAAAAATAACTTAAAAAAAAAGCAAAGAAGTGAAGGAATACCATTTTATTGTGAAAAATAATATTTAATAACGCCTTGCGTTCGTTAAAGATAATCCGGTAAAAACATATCTATTATTAAAAACACCTATAATTACTTTAACGATGAATAATATATTGTTAAAAATACAAGCGACTGTAGATTTTATGTGGAAATTCGAAATGTAAATAACTTTCCACTGAAGTGACATACAATTATTAGAAAAAGATCCATTTAAAATCTTGGTTATTTTGTTTCATTAAATTAAACAAATTTTATTCTGATTCAGGTTTTAATTTAGTTTTTTTATAGGGATCATTTTGGAAGGCCATTAAGATCAGAGAAATGAAATTTAAAGAATCTTGTTCTATAAAACATATTTGTGTCTAAATCAGCAATCTGACTTTTGAGCAGTTCAGAGTGAATTGAAAATTAAAAAGGGGAATGTGTTTTTATAAATTGAGGTATTGGCTAAACAAAATGATTGAATAATACACACTTCGATTAAAAAAAAGATAGCAACCGTTTTTAATGACAAAATGAGCGATTTAGCTTATTGCTACTGATTGCTGTTTTTGAAAACTAATTTTAATTAACCCCAAATTCACGACAACTACAACGTTGCAAATATTATTATAGTATAATGGAACCTTACTAACTATATAAATGAAGGCATTTTTGTAAAATAGAATTTTCTGTCTGCAGAAAAGAAAGAAAAGTTTCTTGGATTTATGCGCAGGTAATTTCTATTTCATGTGACCTCTCCCTTTAAGCTGGCTTCCAAAACTGCTTTCGACAATATAATATTGTGATTTTGTATCTAGAATATGCTCATTTCAGAACACAATAGGTATTGTGTATCGGTGTTCGCTGTTTTTATTAACAAACACCTATTATTTTTTAATGGGCTGTTTGCTAGTATATTGTTTTGAAGAGATTTCTGAAATAGATAAGCAATTAATTATAAAAGTTAAACTTGATTAAACACATTTCTCAAACAATTAATTTGTGTTGAACGCGAGCGTTGTTATATTGTCAGTAATTTTGATGCTGTTCTTCTGTTTTAGCTGTAAATAAGTTTCTCATACCCCTTCCTCTATCTGTCTGACTCTTCTCTCCTTCTTCCGTCCCATCATTACACGTCTTTAAACCTTCGATGGAGAAATGGAAAACACAAATGAAGTTCACCACTGGGGTGGTTATAAACCCCAAAAAATTATAGTAATTTTAAACAGAGACCGAACTAATGTCATTTTTTATCAACCATCGAATTTTAGCTTACGTTTTTACATTTATTTACCTTTTCGGCATACAACATAATATTATTATTATGTATCAGTGGTGTTCCGCTCCTTCGAAGCAGAGCTGAGGGATTTGGACATGGTGTGGGAGGAGGTCATAAACATTGTGCAAGATCAAGCGCAATGGAGAACTATTGTTACCTCCCTATGCTCCTGAGTGGGGTTTAAAAGGGAGAATTAATTGATTGATTGATCAGTGAGTCTAGAAAGTACAAATTTTATCGAAAGCTAATTGGACGCTTATAAGCGCTTATTAGCTCGCAAATAGTGTTCTTACATCAAACGATCGAATCGTTCGATCATTTTGTATGGATTTTTTTCGAAAATCTTTCGATATTGGATCTTCGAAAACTTAGGGTAGGTTCCTATCAGCATTCTTTAACGAACATGATAAAAACCAACAAGAAACATGACGACACAGTTGCGCAGACTATAGGTAGGTACTTCAATATAATTTCATGCAGTTGTATTTCAAAGAATTGACACTTAGCCAATGAGTTAACCACATTTACATATCACAGAAAAAAGCACAGTGATATTATAATTTAAAAAAAAGAAAGATATTTTTGGTGGGAAATGGTATTGGTAGAGTCTCGGGAGTGGCTCAAAAATATTCGAAAATGCAATGGTCCCATTGATTGAAACATTTCCAAATTGTAAATTGCAAGGAATATTGTATATTATAAAGAAACACGATAAATACTTTTGAAGTAGTGATTGCCATGTTGGAGAGGCTCTGGTTTCTTTAATAATAATTACCTATAAGTAGGTATACCGTAACATCAACTTCTACCGTTAAAGCACCTAAGTATGAGCCCGAGATGTGAAAACAAAAATGTTTCAAGTGGGGTCTAAAATTTTTACCCGCACACATTGAGGGTTAAAACAAAACGGTACCCCCCCCAATTTCAATTCGAGTTCCGAGTTTTAATCGGTACAATTAAAATTCTCAGTTAATTAGTACATCCTTCACGTGTAAAAGTGTTCTAAATTTAAATTCCATTCGCCTTACTCAAGATTTTATAACGAAATCATTTTTTATTGCGTACCTAATTTAATGGTTTAATTAGATTGGTTTTACAGTCGGTTTAAAATTTCAAGATTTTAATTAAAAGCTTCGTTAATGATTTTGTTACGTTCAGCCTGATAATGCTAGTAAGTGTCTATACATTCATCCTTCTTTTAAACGATATTATGTTGAGTAAGCTAAGACGAGATTTTCTGAGCAGTGTTTTATTCGATAATAGCTTTCCCGACAGACTCTGTAGTCCTTTGTATGGATATTTTATTTTGTTTATTTATTTTTTACAAACTTTGGTACAATGGCGTCGTTCGTGATGCGGTGGTACCATCTACTATTATGTGGAGGAGATGGACTTGGCTGGGACATGTGTTGATCCCGAATGACAGTTGGCCGAGGAGAGCGCTGTTCATCCTCCCATCAGGGTCCCGGGGACGACCTCTCATACTGTGTTCCGCTCCCACCAGATCCCACCAGGCTAAGCCTGTGTGTGGGTGTACTATACAAAATAAGATAATGTAAGGAAAAAAACTATCCTATATCAAGTAATAATTGACAATCTTAATATTTTAATCCAACAATAGGCCCCATCAACAAAAAAATAAAATAAAATTATTTCATTCATGCCAAGACACTAGGTACTGTATTATGTATGAGTCTACACAGATTCTATTGATTTCGAAATTGTACGTTTATTTATACAAACTACGTTGGATGTTTAAATATTATTTCTGAGTGCTCGAAAGAAATTCTATCAAAAATTTATATTTAATCAATAGTGTTGTTGTTTTGGAATTTTTCACAAATAGCGTTGATGGCAGTAATCCCGTTCCAAACTATCTTTAATATTATATTATTTGTTATTCATTTTGTTTTTTTCTTAGTTATTCTTTTATCCGAAGCGGAGACGAACCCAATAAACCAAACATCATAAAAATCTGTTCAGCCGATCTCGAGTTATAAGTATTCGCGTGTTATACATCTCAAGAGTTACACAATATTACACAATGACTGATTCTCAACAATTTTCGCAAGTTGGTATGAAGGTAGGTAACGATAGTATGTATCAAAGGAAGACAAGTTCTTTGACGGTATAATAATATAAGGAGAAGTCTATTGAAATGGTCTATTCTCACTCTACTAACATACATACGTAGCCGGTACAAGAAATATCACATTGTACCTTGATCAATAATATTTCTAATCCATTGATAGTTTAAGATCCCGTACACAATTTGTTCAAGTGTATCATTACTTACATTTTTTCGTAAATATTATATTAGATATATTGTCATTGCTATTGTGTATATCGAAAATATTATGTAGGTAGGTTTGTAAAATTTTCAGTATGTAATGTTTTCATTTTTTTATTATTTTTTTTATTTTTATTAAGTTTCAGTCTTCATAAAACACTATTAATATTATTTTAATATATAAGTCTCGGTTAACGTTGTATCACACCATACCTTCTTCATTCACAGTAGCTCAATTCAAACAGAAAAAAATCCTCATTATTCATCATATTATATCAGTTTTGGAGCCTTATGAGATGAAAAAAATGAATTTATTCCAAAATAATAATGCTACATTCACAAACAGTACCTAATCATCAAAACATTAATTGTATAAAATGACATAATAAAAAGAGACTTTATCAATTGAGTCGTATAGAATCAAACACGGAACTTTGCATACAAAGTCGAAATCGAGATTTTTATGTTAACGTGTAAAAAAACCTAAGATCTGTCGTTTCAATAAATATTTCGGCATCCAAAACGCATCTATTCTATTTAAAATTAGTATCAAAGTTGAATGTTGGAATCAAATGTGGAACTATTTGAGAATTTGGAATCAAATACGGCACTATACAAATTGACCAATCAGAGAGCAGTATTATGACACCACTCCAGTACATTTCCCACATACATCGGCGCGTTTTCGGAGGTTTGCCACAAACTTTTTGAAATCAATTTTGTGTGTTTTAGTGGCTAAATTTAAAAAATAAGTGACAAATCATTACAATGGAGGTTCATCCTACTGAAGTACAACCCAACATGGCGAGAAAAAGGGGGAGGAACCCAAAAAAAATTGAAAAGAAATATTGACAAAAATGAACAGTTGAGTTCAGATAAATCCAGTGGTGTACATTTCTTATAAGGATAATGTTCCGCAAATTTATGTATTCAACTTGTTAATTTTAGTTGTAAATTTAAACTTTTATATAATTAAAACATATATAATATGTGCTTTTATTTAAAATCAACGATACGATCAAATTAATTAATTAAAAATCAAATTAAAAAAGTATTTTACATCCAAACAACAATTTTAGAAATTGAGTGATAGGTATATCAATAATTTTTTTGTTATAACCGTTTATTGGAATTAAACTTTTTTACTTAAATTATTGCATTTTTTTTTCATTTTTTTCGTACATAAAAAAAGATGTTGACGGCACTGTTCTATTGACTTCCTGTTTTGATGACGTCACACTTGCTTAGTTGGAATCAAAAATGGATCATTGCACATTGGTTGGTATCAAAATCGGAACTATTTACATGTTGGTAGCAAAACTGGATCATTTGAAATTTAATTTCGAAATATTTCTTTTCTCACTATATTTATATCTGGTTAAGTTTATTAAAATTATAGTTGTTAGTATTAAGGTTCTTTTTAGCATATTTTCCAAAAAAAATAGTGTTTTTTTTTCATACGTAATTGTTTTTATCAAATATCTTCTAAATGCCGTTTTTGTAAAGTTCCGTGTTTGATACTATACGACTCCTATATTGATGGAATTTACTTAAATGATTAATGTCTATATTTTATAGGTATCTGTTGATTAATTTAAAGGACGGACATAGTTTTTTTTTACTTTTTCGGCAATTCATCCATCAGGATGCTTTGTGCCAAAAACACTATTTATTTAATTTTAATGTTTAATTCAACACTCTAAGACTTAACAATCCTTACAAAATGACAAAATTCTTATTTATTATTTCAATTAGGTATAGTTTTATTGATTGTCGATAATTTCAAAGATAACAGATATTGAAGATCAATTGGGTACTTAACGTCCTCGAACGAGAAGTACTCCTGGAAATCGGCTTCCCTTATTGGACGCATAGTTTCGAAGATGTCATATTATAATGGTATCAGCAAGTAAGTATCTAATCTAAAAAAAACAGAAAAAAAATCTAAAAAAAATCCAAAAACAAGAATCAAGATAAATAGGTATTTTTATTTCCAATAAACTAAATTCATCAAACAAAGTATCAACAATGGATTGAAGTTTTAATCTTATTCTAGAAAAAAATTTGCTGTAACAAAATACGAACGCAGTATTTTTTTAACAAGGCGTTCTAATACGGGCATTGAAATTATGAAAGCGCTAAAGAGACAGTTTAAACTGTATCTCTGTCGTCTCATTGCGCGTAGCTTGGATACCGCAGTAAACAAGACGGCAACTGAAATAAAATAAGGTTTTTCTATGCATTACGGCAGGTATTATATTGCGGGTCCGCTTTTTAAGAAAACAATAGGTACTATTTATTTTGGACTAATGGAAATCAGAAATATTTGTGTGCGCCGTCTGGCTACTTTTTTTTTAATTTTGCGACAATATGAATAGGCAAACGATAACTAACTCACAACCTAGGTATTTCTTGTTTCTTTTCAAATGCTTCTACACTCTATGTGTATCTGTTTACCTTATTATGTACTGTGTGTTGTACCAAAGTATGTACCTTCTTATAAGATAGTTTAAACCCTTTTCATAACTTTCTATTATACCAAGGGATAAAAGACGTTTGCCGCTTCTTACAATATGAAAATATTTTAATAAGATTATTACATTGTTAGATGAAAGTTATTTCAGATCATAAATATTCATAATTATTCCAAGGGTTTCTTGCTGATAATACGCCACTATTAATTATTTATATTATTATTTCATCGTTTCTTTGTTTTATTATACAAAGACCCCAAAACTCAGCGAGATAACCAGAAAATATAGACCCTTACTTCTATCTCATCCCTAACTCCCTAATAAAGTGACAATCTAAGAACCTAACCAGATTTCGTTCCATCACCAAGCAAAGTAATCATTAAATTTTTGAACTACCTTTAAGGCCCCCCGCACACCGCAAGCCAGCCCGGAGGAGACCAATTCGCAGCAAACCCGACCCGCAGGAAACCAACCCCTTATAAAATACTCAACCAATTATTAAATACTCGACGAAATGTTTTTTCTTGATTGACTTAGGTACCTACCTATAATATTTTTTTAACCATCACACCGTGTCCCGTAAGTGGTAGACAGAGGGGGGAGGACCTCCACTGTTATCTGATGTCCAACACA
Source organism: Mystacides longicornis (assembly GCA_963576905.1). Taxonomy (NCBI): domain Eukaryota; kingdom Metazoa; phylum Arthropoda; class Insecta; order Trichoptera; family Leptoceridae; genus Mystacides; species Mystacides longicornis. The sequence continues at coordinate 26,869,453 of OY756426.1, read as the reverse complement.
CTTTTTTCGCTTCCCATACAACCTCTCCTATTTTGCGTACCTACTTCTTTTATATTTTAAACCGCAACAGAATTTACAATTTTTTTAATAATAAATATAAAAAACTACAAAACTATATAAGTACCTATCTACGAAACAAAATTAGTATTGTTTTAATTATGTACCTACCAACATATATTTTTGATAACATAAATAACACAAGAAAAACTCAAACAACCAACAATATTTATTTTGAGATCAGATTATTTTTACCTAATCAACTTCGATATTTTTTTTTAATAAACAAATACTTACTTGCAAAAATTATTTATATACGAAGCAAAATAATATTACTGTGGAGTTTGAGTTAGTTTCTAAGAACACAGAATAACGTCTGAAAATATCAGGTAGGTATATTATTTATTTATACAGCAGGTTCTATTTGCCTAACAATACTACGATAAATCAGTAAGTAACTGTTATGATAACATTATTTATATTACAGAAGATAGGTACAGAGTGTGCAGCCATAATAATTGTCATTCTCTCTTATCGGGACGCTGAAATATGTTTCAGCTTTTTATCTCAACAACGAACAGTCCTGTTATTACAACGTCTCCTGGTTTCATAACAGTCATGATGGAGATGGTCTATCTTGTAATACGGCTCGTTATAAATTATTTGTTCCAACTTTATTTAAGTACATTGTTTTATCAGACTGAAATTGTATCGAATTTTAAATAAGTAAAGGGAAAGACGTCTAGAAAAATTGTGTAATAGAGTTATTTATTAGAACGAAAGAGTTCGAAGTATCAAGTATGTTAATATTATCACCATAAAGGTGATATTTTACAATTTTTTTACAAAAAATATCTAATTTAAATAAAATAATTGGTACCTATATACAGTTCATCCGTTTACTCCAATCACATTAACATCACCAAATTTTTTTATTTCATACCATAACAAATCTAACGTGAAAAGTTATTCATTCCTACTTAAAATTTTCATCTGTAAGTCTATTTAACGATTAAAAGTAACATGTTAAGGTGCAATTATACGAAACGAAACCAGCTTGAAAATAATCATCGATATGGTCACCAAGGAAATAATAAACAGAAAGAACTGTCATCGCCTACTAATAAGTCCTTGGTTTTCAGTATTAACCTTTAGGAAAATAATAATATTATACCTACTCTATTTTCAAGCTCAAAGTTTTTGTTCGTTCGTGTGTCCGTGATAAATATTATAACGAAAAAATATGTGGTGAATTCCTTAATCAAAATATTGCTAAGAATATTGTCAAATCATCCACAGTTATTCAGGTGGTAAAGTGACATAATGGGGATCCTTTAAGAAATGGATGGTATAACCTATTTATTAGACAAGCATAAAATAAATGACTTTTTTCTATGCATCTCGTCCGATTAATGATAGGAGGTGGTTTGTCCAGGGAACCCGGAAGGACACCTGAAGACGAAGAATAAAATAAAAGAACGTACAAATTTATATAAAAAAAAGAAAACCCCACCAATATGGATGCAACATCTATAAGAATAATTAATTAACCCCTGAAATCCACTTGAGCCAAAAATGTGGAGAATTATGCCCTCATCTATAGGTATATTATTATAGTTACTAATGTGAGTAGATATATTTTTTATAGACACACACCTTCCCCTGTACAACCTTCCCCCGTAGTCCCTTGCATTGTGAAATGAAAAATTACTCGTAATATTTTTCCACTAAGCCAGACAGAATAACACCGTGTTTATAAGCAGGTGTTTGTCAGAGTTAATAAACCTTTTTTTTCTGGATATAATCCAGCCTTATTTTTTCATTTTTATAATTAATGTCGATGCTCAATATTAATACAGAGTTTGCCAAGAAAGCAGATTACGGCTAAATTCTTCGGTACAAAAATAGTATGAACATATAATCTTGATAACCTACATAATAGGTAAGTGTTTTCTATATTACCTTTCTAGCCGCTGTTAAGCCTGAAGAATGATGGCTATAAAAAAAGTATGAAAATATTTCTGATTCGGTATACAAAATTCGTCAACTATGATGTAAAAACTGATTTAAAATGGTCATGGTGTCCCAGCCATGTCCATCAGAAGATGCGGAGAGAACTCCGCAATGGAAGAGCTGATGTGGCTGCGCTGGCGTATAGCGTCGTTCGTGATACGGTGGTACCATCATAGAAAAATACATGAATAAAATAAAATTAAATAGGTAGGTAAGTACTAACCTACATCAAAACTTTATAAATTGTATTAAAGGATATTTCAGTGAACATGAGATTATGAAACATATGTAGGTATTATCATTATTAGAAATCAAAATCACTCGAGTCCGGGTGGAAGTCTATAATAAAATAAAAAATTAAAATAAAATATTAGAAATGTCATTAGTATATTTATTTTATTTTATTAAATCAATATAGACCCCGTTTCTAAAGCTAACAGACGATTGTGTAAAACGGAATATTATCATTATTAGGATAGTTAGGATAAATGTACTAAATTGACAAAAAATAGCATGCTCTCTTTATGACCCCACTTAGGGGTATAGGGAGGCATCAAAAGTGCTCCACCATGCTCGATCAATATCTCTCAACTAAAATTGAATTATTCTATGTTCTGAGCCAATATCTACAAGAATATGTAACAACTAATGACTCTAACAATTCATTACTAATGTTCGATTTTTAAATGGAACAAACCACTACGGGCTTACGACCGTCTTCTACTGTTATTTCGAAGGCTGGCTTAGTGTGATCATTTTACGTTAACAAAGTTCGCCATTAGGTGGTAATGTTTGTCTCCGAAACTCCTAATCATGAGAATTCTCAACATGTTCAACATGTCGAAAAATCTCATGTATGCAACAAGTAGACATTTAATTTAACTTCCCATGTTCCCAACAGTGGATAGATGAGTGTCCTTTATCAATTATATTTTGCTGTTTATTAATAAATGTATTATATTAATAATAGAAAATGTACTTACATTTTTAGTATTTAATACAAGAACAAAAAACTTCCACGACGCACAAAAAGCATAACAAAACATACTTTATACAGTACTTTACCAGTAAACATTAAACAAGATTGGTCTGGTAAGATACTTATGGCAGATACTTATAGGAGTATTTATGCTTGTGAATGCATAGCTGAAGATAATTATAGAACCAATTGCGCTTCGGCAAGTGTATTATTTGATTATTTACATTCTGTAAGCTCGTTATAAGATCGTTATAGAAATTAATGCTCCTGTAAGTGCGTCCAAATCTTGTGATTGAAGAATGCTATAAGTATCTTATAAGAACAGATTATAGGATCGTTATAGAAATAAATGCTCCTATAACTGCGCCCAAATCCAGGGTTAAAGTATGCTATATGTATCTTATAAGTCTACAGAATTTTACTCTTGGGAGTGCTACAAGTACAGATTTTGCTAGTTGGGTACCTACTATACATGTATATCTACAATACGCTTATCAATTTCATAGAGAATCAGTCCCTTTCAACAACGTAACATTGAGTAAAGAAGGCCTTTCATTATTTACTCATATAAATAGTTGACATCCTTTATATTGGAATAGGTCTTAAAAAGTCTTTAATTAGGCTCTTTCAGCGACGAAATTATGGTGATTAGAAGCAATAATTTATACAGATTCCTTTCGAAGGTCAGCACTTCTTTACAACCTTAACAATGCTAATTACAATAGTTGAAAGGACAATAGATAATTATAAATATTATCAATACCGAACTAAGTTCATGCGAGCCCCAATTTACCGACTGAATAGCCGACCGATCAAGAGTTCCTGGATTCAATTCCCGGTCGGGTCAGATTTTTACAAATTGCCTTCAATTGAAAAAGTTGACATAAATGATCACACTTTTGGTAGCCAAAAATAAAAACGATAAAAAATGATTAAAAAGCATGACAAGAATAATAAGGTTGCAATAATGATCACAAAAGTCAGCCCGAAAGACAAATCAAAAATTGTATGTGTCACACTTATTCCAGACAATTTGACTTAGACAACTTTACTCAATTTATTTTCTAATTGCTTAAAACAACTTTTAAACTAGCCGTACTTTTAGATTGAAAGGCATAATTTTTCAATAAAGATAAAACAATCAACCCGTTTAATGACCCGTGCAACGAATCGCCTATTTTTCAAAGTACCTATTCAGGAATCGCAATGAAACCGTTTGGAATAATTCAACAAAGCCAAGGGGGTTGTTGTCATATTCGCGAAAACACTTCATTTCAGACGGACTTATTCATCTATGGATGAAACAACATGGGGGGGGGGTCTAGCGGTCCCCCCTAGCACGAGCCAATGAATATTAGGTTGGGTTGAGATAGGACTCCACTTGGCTTCGTGATATTATTATTGTTGGGTTTGTTATAGGTATCGCAAATTTAGAATGTATGTACAGCAATATTGAAATATTGAAAGGCACTGGGAAATACAAACATACAGCGTGTTTTTGCGTTAGTGTTACACTTTTTGTCAGTGATGAGACATACATTTCTTTAGTACTTATAATAAAAAACTTTTATTATTTTAAATAAAACACTGTTTATTTCACTTAATTCTTTATTGGCAGAGGCCTTTCGGTTATACAACCATCTGCCAATAAAGAATTAAGTGAAATAAACAGTGTTTTATTTAAAATAATAAAAGTTTTTTATTATAAGTACTAAAATGGGATTTCACAAAGCTACCGCCGAAAACATCAATAATACATTTCTTTTTTTATCGAGTCAGTGGTTTCAGTGTTTTTAAGAGTATTGTGTGTGGTTGAACCTTTTTCACGTTCCAAAGCATAATTTTACACGTTGCTTTGTGGATATTCTTCAAATTTCTTATTCAAAAATAAATCGATTATTTTTATGATTTTTGAGTAAATAATGTAATTTACCTACCATATTTTTGTAATTTACCATAATTATGCATATAATGGGAGGAGGTCATAAACCTTCCGCAATATCGAGTGCAATGAAGAGCTGTTTTCCCTCCCTATGTCCCTACTAGAAGATACGGGCCATGATGCGTTTGAATATAGTGTTGGTCACGTGATCAACTTAGTGTCACGTCGCTGCACGCCGGTAGAGGCGCTCCGTCCACAATCCACATTCGTTTCGTTTCGTCGGCCATTACTGTCAGCGTGCGGCGTGTTTGTGTTTGACTATTAGTTTTGTTATATTGTTTGACGATATATTTACAATTTTATAGTGCTCACTTAATATATTAACTTATTAATCGGTAAGTGTATTATTTTTGTGATCATTATTAATATAGGTAATTGATAAAACTTTGCCAAACTCATGACTTCTCTGATGTTGTTTGTATACAAGCTTCTATGTGTATTATTTCGTCGTTTTACGTATTTTGTTGCATCTTAAACAAGTGTCATTATATCTTTCATTTAATTCGACTTGATAAATATAACTTTTTCTAAGATGCAACCTCACAGTGTTGAGCTGACATCTGATTTTATCATAACCTATAAAATCCATACAATGTACATAACATAAACGTGTCAAAAGTTCATTTGTTTTCATTGGTTTAAAACACAGTAGCAGCTCCATTAATTTGTATGTATTTAATTTTTGTTGTTTTATTTCAGCTACCATGTCACGTTCGTGTAATGTCTTTGGCTGCAGTTCCAACTACAGATCACAAAAGCAGGATAAAACTGTCACAACATTTGCCTTGCCAAAAGATGAGGAGCTGAAGAGACAGTGGCTAAAGAAAATTCCAACAGACCTCTCACACATTAAAAACCCAGTGATATGTATCAAGCATTTTCCTGATTCCACAATCATTACTTCAGATTAATGCAATGTTAGAGGCGAGATAGTGGAGTTCCCGAGAAAAATTCCAAAATTGAAAGAAGGCGCGGTGCCTACAATATTTAGTAATGTTCCTCGGTACTTGACAGCAGATAAGGAGCAACCTACTTCGAGAAGGCTGGTAGACGTAGAACAAGATCAAATGGAGGAGGCCATTAGGGAAAGTCTTATGGCTCACAAAAATTATATTGAATCGAAAGCAGTGTCGTCTTTACAAGACATTATAAAACATGTGAGTGAAAAAACCAAATGGGTGTGCATAAGTAGTGATATCGATTTTGTAACATTGTGTTTTGTGTCAACCAAAGACATACCATGTGTCTCCGGATCCATTAAAATTAGTGAGAATTTAGATTTTAAGTTATTTATAGATGGTAAGATATTAAGTAGGTAAGTCTTTATATCCAAACAAAAAATTTGTTATTCAAAATTTGAATGATTTAGATACTTTGTTGGATTTCATTGAGGGAGGTAGTAGTTGTAAGAATAATTTTAATATTTTAGATTTAGATGACATTATTAATTCAATAGAAGAATTTTTTGGCGATGTCGATAATAATGATATTGTTCCGTTTATATGCGAGCAATTAAAATTATTGAACACCCCCAAGAACAATAGAAGATATTCAGGAAGCACGATGATATTTGCGGCATGTGCCTACATCCAATCAAGTTCAGCATACCAAATGTTGTATGACAGTAAAATTATGTGCATTCCACATCCTCGGAATATAAAAAAATAATAAATAGTTTCTCATCTTTAGAGAATAATGTCGATGAAACAGCCCTTTATTTAAAGTCCAAACTGGCATTTTTAGATGATAATCAAAAGATTGTAAATATACATATTGACGAGATTTATATTGATCCCCAATTAAATTTCAAAGGTAAAACAATATATGGTTTTGCGGAAGGGAATACTGAAAAAGCGGGAAAAACGGCTCAAGTGTTCATGATCAAAAGTATCTTTTCAAAGTATAAGGATGTAGTTTCAATAGTGCCAATCAATAATTTAACAGCTAGTCACTTAAAAGATATGCTTTTGAACATCATAAAATATGTTGAGGATATAGGTTTTATAGTTGTTACTTTAATATCGGATAACAACGCTGTCAACAGAAGAGCATTTGAACTGTTAACTCCTTCACAAAAACTTGAACCCTTTGTTGATCACCCCTTAGATCCTACTAGAAAGTTGTTTTTTATTTTCGATACTGTACATATTATTAAATGTGTCCGAAACAATTGGTTGGCAAAACGTTCCCCAGGGGTCACCATGAAATACCCAGACTTTAATGATAATTCTAAAATCTGTGAAGCTAAGTTTCATCATTTAAGATTACTATATGAGACTGAGCACTCATCTCTGATTAAATATGCTCATTTGCTGTCTTATAAAGCGTTATACCCTTCAAGCATCCAAAAACAAAATGTAAAATTATTAGTTTTAAAAATATTTGATGATAGGTCGATTGCCGGCTTGTCATGTTATGGAAACAAGAAACTTGAAATGTTCGAACGAGTTAATGAAACTGTTCAGTTTTTGAAAATTTTTTCTCATTGGTGGAAAGTTTGTAATGTGAGTACGCCAAAAGAAGCTATTAGATTCAACGATAATTTTAGACACCCTATAAATAATATTGACGGCGAACAATACAAATATCTAGAAAAAATGTTGGCATGGCTGAGAGCTTGGAGGGACATGATCCCGATCAGTGAGTCTCTCTCCTCGCAAACGTTTCAGTCATTGACGACAACAGTTGATTCATTTTTGACTTTGATACCGTATTTATTAAAGAAATATGATGTTAAATATATATTGTTGAATAAATTTCAAAATGATGATCTTGAAGGACGCTTCGGCCAGTATAGGCAAATGAGTGGTGCCAATTATTATATAAGTTATGTTCAATTGTTAGAAAGTGAAAGAAAACTTAGATTTAAGGATACTTTGATTTTAGTTAGTAAGCAAAATAATATGAACCTTAGTGCATTTTGTTCAAACGTGAAGAAAAAAGATTGGGAGGAATCACTCAATGTAGAATCATATATGGACATTTTAGATTTTGAGTTTTCGTTGAGTGATATTCCAGAAGATTTTTTGCCTATTTTGACATATATTGCTGGCTACAATGTATGTAAAGAAATTAGGAAAAAGAAATGCTCGCAGTGCACTAAATGGCTTCAAACCAATAAAGAAATCTGCGTTGAAACTAGTAATATTCCTAATGAATTGATTTTTGAGTTAGACCGGGGGAAATTAACGCTTCCTACAGAATTTTCACTAAGTGCAACCTGCATGGTATGGTTCATCTTCCAAAAAATTATTGATAGTAAAAGTGAGCTATTTTTTAAGTCTAAAAATCACCTATCAATTTTACAAAAATTGAGTTCCATTAAATTGGATGATTTGTATTCTGATCTTTCAGATTTTTATGTATCATGTTCATGTGAAGTGACATTGTATACTTATTTAAATAAAATATTATTAAGAACTTGTAAAATTTTGATAAACAACTTTGTGAAATGTAAAAACAACGATTATAGTGTTGAAAAATCTAACAATAAAAGGAAATTAAAAAAACTTTCTGATCAAATTAGTTAAGCTGTTTTATTGCAATTTGTAAAATTGTTTTATTTAATTTGTTGGGTGCCTAATTTATTAAATTTACACACATAGCCAGTGTAATATAACTTTTTTTTTTAAGATTATTTTTGCTAACAAATATGTAAGTTAAGATTTATGTAAATATTTACTTTAAATTTTATTAGTAGAATAGTGTAATTGTATTATTGTTATTGATAAATTGTTCATAGAGTTTAATAAATTTTCTTATTTTTACATAAACAATATAGACCTTTCCATTTATTTACACATCTCCCAAAATATTCAGAAAGTTCTGTGTGGCAGATATAACATAGCTACTTATTATCTAAAAGTACATAAATTTACGAGTAAAAGAAGATAAAGAGTAAAAATATAGGTAAGTAGAAAATAAAGTTGGTTGAATCAACGCTGTGTAAAAGAAACACATCATAATATAGGTATGTATGGTGGTAGCGCATAGCACCATCTTCGTAGTGTGGACCGCGCGCACCATGGCCTTCATAATTCTAGTAGGGCCTTGGTCCCTAAGTTGAGTAATAATGGGATATTTGTTTTATTGATTGATGTAAATAGAACATAAAATGTCATGATATTCAATATTTAGTTGTTTTTTTCTGCGTTTTAAAGAGCTTTCATCAATTTGATGAAGGCCCAGCCTGAGATGGCTGGACGGAGCGGAGAGATACCTCAGACTGCTGGGGGTGGACGATTGACGGGAGATGACGGAGGACAGGGTGGAAATCTTTTGCAGGAGGCCAAGATCCACCCAGGGTTGTAGCCCCAATTATTTAAATATGTATGTAATAGATAGAAAAATAAGAAGTTATCTGTTAATTATATGTGTAGGTACATACTCGCGGACACTCTTGTACATGTCGAGACATTCTTACAGCGCGCAAGCTCTAGTGGTGTACTTCCACCTATGAGCTTCCTCGTAGTAACGTAAATTTCTGAATAATAATTAAGTCCCAGGTGAGCGAACCTAATTGCTTCAGCGAAATTTCACTGTTGTAAATACTTCATAGTCGATGGGGGCAGTGCTTGAACAACGGACCACTTCCTGTGTACCTACTGACATTATTTTTTTTAAAGATATAAAAGCGTTAAGATTTTTAGTTGTGAATTTATTTCATCACAAGAAAGTGTAACCAGCGAACAAATGTGACCAACTGAGTAACTATAAAAATCATGAAAATATTGCGCAAAGTCCATTCCTTTACACACAGTTTGGCTATCATCAAAACGCACGTTATATTTTTTCTTGAGTCTTATCAAATTTTCGAGATATTGGCCTTAAATTTTTAAGGGCATTTTTTGCAAAAAATATTTAAAAAGTCAAACATGAGAAATCACATAAATATTTGGATTACTGGACACTGGTAAACGACAACGGGGTACATGAGGTAAAAATGTCATGTATTAAGTAACAACGTACAAACAGCAGCCATAACATTGTTACCATAAGAACACTGGCTGACCGATACCGTTGGGTTTTTTTTTTCATATACCTAGACGGGAAAAAGTATCGGTACCTATGTACGTTCACCCTAAACTATATATTTTTATAAGGAAATGAATCTGGTCTCACCCAAACTGAACACAAATACACATCTTTCACATAAAGCAAAGCTTGTGTTGTGAAAGTGGAAATGGTCGGCACCGGGATTCGAACCCACGACCTTCAATACGCTGGGCGTACGAAAGTCGTCAACTGATACCACTGGTCAACCAACCAATTCGATCCTACTTCGGTACCTACCAACCTAACATTGTCGATATGGATGACGATTATTTTTTGATATAATGATTAAGTATATGTTCTCATTCTATTAGCTCTTTGTGTGAAAATCACGTGAGCTCAAAAGAATGGCGTAGGAGTTTGGACTGAATCGAAATATTACTTGTGGGCTTACAGTGAGAATATCACGTGTATTATCTTTAATATTGTTAAGAGAAACTAAAAATTCAGTTGATTTTGGGAAAGGGAAAGTTGTTCATTACATAATTTAATACCAGAGGGTAGATGGAAAGTAACACTTAAAAGTGTCTAAAAAGATCACGCGATTAATGGACAAGCCCTAAACATAATTTATTCTTTAGTTCTTAAGTAATGGTGGTGCGTACTTAATGTGTGTAAAGTTATTGAGGTGCTATTTTGAAATTCCGATAACACTTTTTCTAGTAGCGTTTGCACTCAACATAAATATGACAGACTTAAATCTATGTGTATCTTCTCCACTGACGAACACTTCCCCGCATAAATGAAATGTTGGCAGTACAGTATGTACCAATCTACGAGAATGTAGTATCTAGCTTTATAATATTATTATTTTACCTAATGCGCACACAGAGGATTGTGTTGTCAGAAGCTCAATGTGGCATACATGTTCGGTAAATAAAGATTCTGATTCGCTCAATGCTGGATCATAAAACAGAATAAAGGAATGTATGTACGTGACAAATTATTCGATCTGCTGTTGATCTCAGAATGCGAATCTAATAGGAGTATATAGATACCTATCCTATTATAAGTCTGTGAAGATATTAGGTACGTGATTTTGTGTTGAGGTCGGTTGATTCTAAAATGTTTAAGATTCACAATTATTATCTGAAAATTATTTTTTTACATAATATGAAAATGAAACGGAGCTCAACCAAAGTGAACACAAATTTTCAGTATCTTTCACAGATAGTTTCTATTGTGAATGAGAAAGATAATCGTTAGCCAGGATTGAACCTCCGATCTCCAAGACGAGAGTCAAGGGTTGAACCGCTACCCACTATGCTATATTTTTGGTTTATAACAAAAGTAATTTAAAGGTACTTTTTGGGTATTTGAGGCATTGCACAGAAAAAGAAACAGAATGTAACATAACGTTTTTTACCTTGACAACTACTGTTACCATCGGTTGAAGTTTGTATGAAAATAATTAATGCACGTTTTGCAGGTACATTTTTCTTAAAAAATCAAAGGATAAAGTATTGGTAGAAAATGGCAACTACCTACTTAATTTTTAAGTCGAATCACTAGATAACAAGTGCAGGACTGAAAAAAAAACAGAACTATTCGTGACTACAACAATATTCATGTAGAACTTTTGAACTTGGTAAATACAATCAATTTTAAATGACCTAATCAATAGGTACTCTAGGAAGACATTAAGAGCACTCCACCACGCTCCATTCTGCGTGGCTTCAATGATCTCCTTCCACACCATAAGTGATTTTGTGCAAATGGAAAGAAAAATAATTTAGAAAATACCTTATGAATTTCATCTTTTATCAAGTTAATGAGAAAGTATAATGTAAAGCAAGCTGCTCTTTTAATAAGCCGGCAATCATGATAATCATCAAACTTTTAAGAAAAGAAGATTAACAAAATACATTATTCACTCAAACATATACGTCTCGGGCAGATTATCAGATTTGCAAAACACCAAAGTTTTTTAAGAACTGACCAAAAATATAAGGAAATAAATCAACATCTTACAAAACGAACAATCAAATATAATAAATCGTTAAGTTCGTCGGTAACTCAATATTTTGTTCAAATACTTATATTTTCATACATATGACAAAACTCATTCTTCCGAAATATTATGTCGAAGAAATATGCGATACTTGATCAAATTTTTCTACATACAAGTGTTGTAGCGGGATAAAATGACAAATTGTCCGCAGCCCCCAACGTGGTCAAGAAAAACCAGGATCCTTTAACTGACGATATAACTACCTATGTATACAGGGTTACAGGAAAAGTCGTACTGAATATTAAAGGACGTTATTATTTAGGTCATTTCTGATGGGTTTGATCCTATAATATGGTGTGCGAAACTTAACCGTTATGGAGATATTGAACTTTAAAGATTTCGAAAAAAAAAATCCTTTATTTTTTGCCTTTTTATCGATTTTTTCGGATAAGAGGTCCTAGGGTCCGGATTTTTTTTCTGTATCTAGTGAGAGGACATGTCAATTAATAAAAATGATTAACAAAAACTGAACCTACTACTAACAGCTTAAAAAGACAGCTCGACAACGCCAACGGTTAGGATTAAAGAATTTTCACTGAGTGTTTTTAACTTTGAAGCGCTTTTTTTTTAAACGTATGGAACTTGTTCTGCAAATAATTTTAAAAACTTCTACGGCTCTTTAGCTATTCAAAAAGGTATAACACTTGCTATTAAATAGGCAAAACATTGACCAAATAACAGTTAAAGTAGTAGAAGGTTCATTTTTAGTTTGAGGTGAAAGTAGTATCAAATCCATCATAAATAATAACGTCCTTTAATATACAGTACGACTTTCCCTGTAACCCTGTATTATAACGGACAGTCAAACAATAATAATTACTCTTTTCAATGCGTGATGTCCTACAGGTTCTGCTGCTGGTTAAAGTAATAATTATATTCTTGAAACACAACAACTTTGATGATTATTATTTTTCTTATAAGGTAGGTAAATGAAATATTTCTTCAAGAAGGAGGAGCGACCCTTTGTGAATTCGTTTTACGAAGATGTCTGATGCTGTCTAATCAAAAATGTATTCTGATGTGAGCTTTGATCGCTAGAGAATTCATTTAAAAACGTTCTTTAAAAAGCCGTTTTTTTTAATAAATTTGTCAAAATTAAAAAAAAAAACTTATTATAGTACTCTTCACGTTAGCTTCATCGGATTTTGTTTAATATTTTTGTTCTTTTATTTTAATTTAATATTTACGTATTGTTTTGTAAGTATTGTATTCTGTTCTGATTTAGTAATTTTTTAAGTTCTATATTATTCCAATTTTCATAATAGTATTAAAATTTTACTGTTATTTTTTACATATTTTTATTAATACTGTTGTTGATGGCTCATAATGTTTAGTGAGATTTTTAATATTGTTAATTTTAATTATCTTCAATGGTTTCTTTATTTTTTTTTTGTTTTATTTTGAAAATTTATTCAAAAATGAATTTATTTAATTGTAACACGAATGATGGATGTTACTACAATAGTATAAAGCGAATTCATCCCTAAAGATGATATAATATATAATTGATAGATAAAGCATTTTTATCTTGTTTTAAACAATATTCCTTGTAATGTGGAAACTTTTAAAAAAGATACATTAACATATTAAATTCTTATTTGAGTAATTTACACCCATGCGCCTATAAACCTTTCACTTTCATCCTCAAAAAAATCACACGATTAATTTTGTTTTTTTTTAATATAAAAAAGTATACATATTAGGTAGGTAATTATATAAAAATATCGACACAATAATTATAAATCAGCTGTTTCATCTACATGCATGCAGGTATTCAATTTACATAAAAATATTACCAACCTGTACAAAATCAACTTATTTCTTTAGTCACCAATCTTTACTCATTTCTTCTCTGGGCCTTTCTGATCTATCCAAAGCCTACAAGAACTATGATAAGGTTTCCCTACTGAACCTACTTCAGCTTAATCTGTGTTACTTCTATTCCGCTTTCCGATCTTCATTCTTTGATGGAGGATAATTTAGTGAAGGTACCACGAAGGATCATACTAACACGAAAAAAACTAGCAAAATCAACTCAGAAGAAAGCCCTAGAATTTCGATTTACACAATATGTTCCAAAACTTTTGAACATCTATGTAGAAAGGGTCATAACAAAAGGTTTATTGATAATTTAAACACAAAAGCAATTTTTTAACCATCAAGATTTGACAAATAAAAAAAACCATAATGTGTATTGTACAGCACTGAGTAATTTCAGTATGAAACATCGTACAATAAAAACCAAAATAGGTCGGTATGCGGGTTTCGTTGTAAAAGTTTTCCGTCCGAAGGCATTATTCATAAAAGCTAGTGACACAGACTTTCTCTAGCTACTCAGCACGGGCAATAATATACATATTTTGTTATTTTCAACTTTTAACCCATATCGTATATGGCCGTTACTGGTCCACGGGGTGCAATAAAAACGGAGCTATCCTTTGTTTTAAATAATGTTGGGCCGTTATTTTTTGTATTGCTCCTTTTTTATTTCATACATAAAAGTGTAACTTCGTGACATAAGATTTCGGGTTACTGCGTCATTCGATACACACGCTGCTGTCCTCACTGTAAAACAACCCCATAAAGAAATAAAAACATTTAAATGTTTTATATGCTTAGGTACCTAACGAACCAAAAACAACATTTTTCCGAGTCTTCTGAACTTTCGGAGAAGCGAAGAGACGAACGAATCATTTCGAGATTTGGTGCTATCGTATTGTACAAGTATGTATATAGGCACCATGGAAAGCAAGGCGAACCAATGTGTGCAATGTGAATGTTAATAGGATATTAATGTAGCCAGTCATGTCTTCCCAACTTTGGCTATCACCTTCCTGTCTCTATAGCTATGTCGGAGTCCCGTCTTGGCTTTATATAATGCGAGTAAAAAGGGTGGTGGAGGGTCTTATTCAATATGTCCCTATAGCTACATGAATCAGTTCCCCAAAGTTTTGGATTCAAGTCCATTTTACGGAGCCATACGCCATGTTATCTGTATTCTACTTTCATCATATTATCATCCCTCGATCTTCAACAAGAATCTACTTACCGGCACTGAGAACGTGGCCAAGATATTGGATTTTACCAGAAACCCTATCTAGGAACTTTGAGCTGCTGACCAGTGACCATATCCAATATCCATGCAAGGGATACGCAACATGCTTTTACAAAAGTATGTAGGTGTAGGTATCTATTTTGGTCATCATATTAACCTTGTACGTCGACGTTTTAGCTTGGTAAAGAAGCACTGATCACACGTATTACCGAACTATTCTTTTCCTTTGATTTAAGTCATCTGTGTGTACATAGGTGGATATTTTCATTGAGGATGCTTTTCGAGTATTTAAATTGACTTTTTTGTGTAATGATTGTAACAGTTGAGAGGAATTTATTAACTATCAAATACTTCTTTTCACATACGGTGATCATAATTGTGACTTTTTAATCAAAAGATTATCGATTTAATCGAAAATCAAATCAATGAAATATGAACTAAGCTCTAGAAATAAATTAATTAATTGTTATTAATATATATCATGACCACCATTATTTATGCTGGGATTTCTGAATTGACATTTAGTTTACTTTAAGATAGAACAATTTTTTTGTGCGGTGTTATATTTGTCACAAATCCCAAATTTATGTAAGTTTGATAAACATTGGCTTAACTTTATAAAACACTAGAGGTCCGCCCCAGCTTCGCACGGGTAGATAGATTTTTTTTTTTTTTTTTTTTTTACCCATCACGCCGTGTCCCGTAAGGGGTAGGCAGAGAGAACGGACCTCCACTCTTTTCTATCCAAGCATACTTTTTTCGCTTCATCCACCGACATAATATTTCTCATACACCCTCTCCTATTTCTCTTACTTCTTACATGGCCTTCCTTGAGGACGGAATCGATGTGTTCGATCCACGTCATTCTCGGTCGGCCACGCTTTCTTACACCTTTCCTTTCAGCCTTATGAATTCTCTTTGTCATTCTGTCTGCATCCATTCTTTCCACATGGGTAGATAGATACTTAAAAATAATTTAGTTTTCATACAGATCCCTAACTTTTTCAGAATATTTTATAGCATATGTTAATCTGGAATAATTGCCGTGTCACGTCACTTACCACCGTGACTACTTTGCGCGGTATTTCTACTAAACTTGACATGACTCCCCTCAGTCCTCTCCCCGCTCCTTTACGCACTCTGCATCGGATAAGTTGAGATGATAAGAGACTATGCTTTTTTTTCCAATACTCACATTTTTAAACCCGTGATAACTTTCGAATGGAATGTCCGAATTGAATAATTCAAAAAGTTATACAAACATATTGAAGCAGACTTGAAAATGAACTAATTTATTTTAATAAGGAGTACTATCAAGATACCAATAAAGAGCCTTTTCTAGAGGTGACATTTTATTGATTTTTTTTAAATAAAAAAACACTTATTGTGGCATAACTATAATAGTTAGACATATGCTGTCGCGATACTTTTTGTAAATAATGATGTCTTCTACAAAATTGTAGTACATTGTTTTATTCTATCACCATTAGTTTTCACAGCGTTCGCGATAAAAATAATATTTTAGGTAAATTTTTTACACCTTGGGTTACATTATTGAAGTTTTCGTAGGTTACCCAATTTTTTTTGGAAATTAAATATAGCCTATGTTCACCGCCGATATTGTAGCTTCCCAAAAATTAAATAATTTTTCAAATCGGTTCAGTAGTTTTGGAGCCTATTCGATGCAAACAAACAAACAAACAAACGAAAAATCAAATCTTTCCTCTTTATACATATTATATTAGTATAGATAAATACTATCAAATTGTAATTGGAATGTAGGTTGGAGTATTTAGGCATGGGTTAACCCAATGTTAAAATTAACTAATAGATTGCGGATAGGCAATTCGCTCATACACGTCGTGTTTTGATTAAAAACCTTCCACATCTTTGTTCAGTGTATTACATGGGAGCCGATATGAAAACTAATCAAGCCAGAACAATACCCACTACATCGAACTTGTCTATTATCTATCTATTATCTGACGGTTATTGTTTTCGGATTATCCCACATCCATCTATTTTCAGTTTGACAAACGAAATAAAACCCAAACGGTCTGATTATATTGGTTTGTGTTTTCAATTTGTTCCTAGAAGTAGAACGGTTTCTACTAACAATAGGCTTTTTGAATTAAGACTGCTTTAGGTAATAATATGTCGGTACTTTGGTAAAATTAATATTATTTTATTGATCTGTATGTATATAAATTAATGGAACCCTATTTTTCGTAACCACTTCGGATGGTCAATGGAACAATTTTTTGTGTTTGCTTTTGTCAAGGGAAGGTTCTTATGAAAGAAAATTGAACTGAACATTAGAAAATTTAAAAAAAACTTAAAGTAAGTAACCTTCTAAGTGCTTTCGTACAATATAATTTAATTCTAATTTCGAAATCTCTGCGTATAAAGAAACTGTCGATTGTTTGATAATTGGTGATTTTGTATTTTCTTGTATTTTGTTTGGGTTCTGTTTTATACTGTTGGTGTGATTCAACGTTTACAAAATGTATCCATTTAGGTGACTATTATTATAATTCGAATTCCATGGTCTTGGCAAAACTCGTACTTGCATCTGCCCAGAATACGGATTGCCGATATTGGAAAATTTCACATTTTATTAAAAACTCTTAGAATTTATCAAAATTAAACAACCAAGTTTATGACCAGTTATCTCCCACTTATACTTAAAGGTATTAATTTTAATTTATTGTGATTTTTTGTTTACATTATTTTTATAAAAACTCATAATATTATTTTGTATTAAGGTTATGTCTTTTTCATAATTTTCACAGGCATAATAAAATATGGTGCTCTGTTTATATGATTTTGAAATTTATCCATTATTCTCACTTTAGGTTGTAATAAAAACATGTTCAGTTGTCCCCTGAGGGATACCAAACCAAATCAACGTTGTCTATAATATTTCCATATTACGTTAAGGGATGGCTCGTGTTCTGATGGTTTCCCTTACCACGAAAACATAATATTTCAAAAATTAACTGATGTATGTGTTTTGGAGGTATTTTTTTTTTTGTATTTACGACCTTATTTCATTTTTTTCCATTTGTGAGGAAAAGAGGTTTGATGTATCTAATAGGGATGATAGAATAAAAAGTGAATAGTAAAATATTATAAAGAAAAACAGTAAGAAACTTATATAAAAAAAATCAATTTACCTCATGGCCAGGTGGTACCTTCATGTCCTACAATCTACATGCCTAAAAATATTTCAAAGTAAGATCAAACAGGTTAGTATGATTAACTATAATTTATCGTAATTGCAATGATATAACAACCTATCTGTGTAACAAATCACCAGACCTATGCCGTTTTGTACCATGGTGACACGGTTCAAGCTATTGTATGTATGTATACGCCTTTCTGCGGGCAGAAGAAATCGTCATAAAAAATATCCGAAATCTCAATATTTTTGTATAATTAGTTGCGATTGATCGCTGTGAATAATATCATGAAATGTATTACGGTATGGCAACAACTGTACTGACCAAAAGGTTAATACACAAACTGGCAGTAAAAAAATACCATGGACAGGAAGATGTTGAGTATTTATTTAAGAGACAGGAGAACAAACACATGGATACGAGAGAAGACCAGGGTTGGGCGGGCCATGTGGCCAGATGCCCGGACGACAGATGGACCAAAATATAGTAGTGGAGTGGCAGTCTAGAAAGGCAGAAGAAATGTCGGCAGACCCCAGGCCAGATGGGCGGACGACATCGCAAAGATTGCAGGCCACACTTGGATGAGAGAGGCTCAGGACAGGAATGATTGGAAGGAGAGGTGGGAGGCATATGTTCAGCAATAGACGGAGACAGGCTGATGAAGAAGAAGAAGGTAGATGTTTTAAATAATAATTACCAAGATTTTAGAAAAATGTACCTCAAGCAGAGTTTCACTGTCCTCAGAGTGTGTCCATTGTGATAATAACGAGTAATGCATGATTTTCTAAGGTTTAGGTAGGTACACAAATCGCATACAATTCTCTATGTGTAATCATTTTAAATTCTCTAAAAATTGCTGTCATAAAGCATAATTAATTAAATTCTTAGTTTCTAAATTTAAAAAATAATGAGCTGCTTGATTCATCTTAGTCCAGACGTTTGTCTAGGTCTCGTGTCTAACAGCGCAACATTTGAATATAATTTAGCATGCTCATGATTTTATTTGCCAAACACGTAGGCACTTGCTTCATTAGACATAATTCTAATTGACGAGTGTGTCTATTTACGGAAATTTTCAAAGCTGAGACCCCCCAAACGTAATTATGTAGACAAATAATAATTGATATTAAGTTCATACTAATAGATGTTTTATTTGCTTCACGTGTTTTGCGTACTTCAATATCTGGTTCAAAAAGTTGGGAAATTAAATTGTAAAGCCAGTTGTTTCTAAGCCTGCCTTAGAAATAACAGTATAAGAAGGTCGTTAGGCCGTAGTGGTTTGTTTCATTTAAAAATCAAACATCGGTTATGAATTTTTGTTAAGAGTCATTAGTTGTTACATATTGTTCGTGAAGTACATTGTATTGCCAAAAAAAAAACAAAAAAACTACAATACTTGGTCATTTCCAAACATCAAACTCGAACGTAAATTGTAAATTCAATGAATACATGCCATGGCCCATGATCTCGTTAGATTTTACATGAAAATTCGTTTTCCGTGTTCGTTAAAAACTTGTATATGAACCAAATCCATTTTCATTTTCACCGGCTATTGATTGGATGACAAACTTTAGTTTTACCAACTGGATAAAGGTACCTATACTTTTATGGTACCTATACGTGATAATAATATCCGAATACATTTTTTCCTGATGAATATGAACAAACTTCACGTACGTTAATCACTGAAATAGGTAAACGTCTACCTAAATTATCTACCTGTTTACTGATCCGGAAAATGTAGGTACGTATGTGAGATAGATTAAGTTTCCATTCTGAGATAGATTGCAGTGACTCTACGAGTATAATACCTATATTATCTGTGTTTGTTCCAACAAAAATCAAGTCGGTGCAATAACAAGATTACGTATCACAAATAATGATCCAAATTTGCGACAAACGACAGATTACAAAATAGGTAGGTATGTTTTTATTCACATGAATTTCAAAATGATGAAGTTTTCATTTCAATTAGGTATGTTCCATTCCTTCATTGAGTTCATCTATTATTGAGCAATTATTGGGTGTTCACTGTTCATCTTACTTTTTTCTGATACTGACTATTTTGCTTATGTCTTTAGGAGAATTTAGAAGAATTTACTGATTGAGATGATGAGATAAATTCAATCAATAAATCAAATCTCCCTTTGAACTCCACTTAGGAGCATAGGGAGGCAACAAGAGCTCTCCATTGCGCTCGATCTTGCGCAATGCTTATGACTTCCTCCCTTATAAGAGTTCAAATTAAAAAAAACGCAACCTTTTTTAAGAAGTCTATATTATTATAATAGTTATTATTATTTGCCAGTTTATTAAGGTTTCCAAATCAAGAAACTAATTACATTTTGCATAGAAAACTAAACTAATTAAAGTTCATAGTTTTCAAACAGTAAAGTTATTATGCACCAAAATATTACCAATATGCAACGCTATTAATAGTTCCAAAGGTAAGCTATTAAATGAACTTTGAGTATATGTAAGAAAGTACGTACAAACTAACTATGTAACTACAGTATAATATATTGTTTGGTTATTGCATCTTCTTCGATTCAATATAAATCACAGATTTCCGGCTTCACTGGTGTATTTAACCCATATCAGCCCAACCTACTATATAATAGTAGGTCACTTTGAAAACGCGTGTAAGTACAAATTGTGAAGACTTTTTGGTTTTATTTTGTATTTATAAACAATAGAACATTTACCACCATTTTTAGTAGCAATTGGAGAATTAAAACTTTAAAATAATAAAAGTTATTCCTCAATTTGTCGATTACTGTCACAAAGTCAGGAATTCGTCTGTTACAAAGTAGGTATTTTTGAAAATTTCAAACAATTTTTTACTTTTTATTTTTATTTCATTTTAAAGAATATGAATGTATCTACTATTTTAAAATGATTTGAAATGCTCAAATCATTTATTTATTTTTCTGCACACATTTATTTATCAACATACTATATTTAGTAGGTTGGGCAGATGTGAGTACAAAAAGGAACATATTATTTGTTTAGTGTTTGTTTTTTTTTTCTAGGCACATTTTCAGGTCATTTTTTTAAATAAATGTTACAATATTGTCATATGTATGGTATGGGATGGAATTCTTGATAAATAAACAGCATTTACTTTTTAAGCAGGCTTGAGAGGGCCTAGAATTGCTCTCTTTGAATGCATACTTCCAAACTTATTTTTTTAACGATGTGATTAAAAATGTCAACATGTTCAAATCAAATGTCTGGTATAACTTAATATATCAAGCATAGTGTCCCAACAATAGCACATTGCTCTGTTCCTCACAATACAGCTGTTGTTATATTTATTTCAAGCTCAATTAGCTCATTTTAGGTGGTTTAGGTAGATGAATAACCCGAAATAAGCCAACTGAGCTTGACAAAACATATTACACCAGTCCTATTGTGTGGAGTAGAGCAACATGCTTTTTGGGAACTATGCTTGATATATTATAAAGTTATACCAGATACTTGATTTGAACATGTTGGACATTTTATTCACAACATTTAAAAAATAAGTGTGGATGTGTGCATTCAAAGAGAGCATATCTAGGCCCTATTAAGTCTGCTTAAAAGTAATGGCGGTTATTTTATCAAGTATTCCGTTCCACACTGTAAAAAATAATAATATTGTAATATTTATTTAAAAAAAAACGTCCATATGTGCCTAGAAATAAACCAATACTTAACAAAACAATATGTTCTAATTTGTACTCGTATCTGCCCAACCTACTATAGTATGTGTGAAATCTAGCTTATTTTTCAAAAAATATTTTTTTTATTATTTTTTCCATGTTATTTAGACGTCACTTAAGCAGAAAAAATAGAAAAATCACAAAAAAGAAATTTGGGCAGATATGGGTTAACGAGGCAACATCTGCAATAGTTTACAATTTTCATAATGTGACACCAAAGTGTTTCAAAACTTTTTGCGAAGTTTTACGGATGTACATCATAAGATTGAAAAGTATGGAATATCAAATTAATTTTAATGTAGAGTGGTTTTTGTTGTTTTCATAAACAAAAAGTCCCTCTTCACATTTGTAACCGATCAATCTGTGTTTGAATATTGGAAAAGTCTTATTGTTGCAAGGATAAGATTTTTTTAATCAAATCTAATTGGTTGTTTTTTTTCAGAGCAAACTTTTAGCGAGTTCATTCATGTACCCCTATTCCGAAAATCACTCACTAACGTTATGGAGAAACAAAAAAAATTTCAGTATGGGTTGCTGAACTCTCCGAAGTAACTTAACAATTTTTCCAAACATAATTTTGTTACTTCGTTCCAGCTTTAATTTTGAAAAAAATTTAAAAAAAATTTGCTTGGAAAAAATTTCTTGAAAAAAAATTTTTTGAACAAAAGTTATCGGGTGCTGACTCATAGCAATAGCACCTTGCATAAGGGTCACTATCGGATTATTTCCAGAAAAAAAATCATGGTCATAATCTAAATAGCTTAGCCACAGTTACGTAGTTTAGTCAGAAATCCGGTTTTTATTCAAATTTCACAAAAAGGTAAATAACTTTTGAACCACCCAATATCGCTGAACATACATGGGGATCAAATCGATAGGTATTGAGGTCTTCTACCTCCCTGCTTCGGTTTATCCACTACCAACTTAACACCGTGTATAATATTCCTCTCTATTGCTGACGATATTTCATAATAATATTATGTTTCTCCAGTCACCAGTGTCTTCAGCTTGCCTCATTTGCTGAAGTGACTGATTGTTGTAATGTTTTGGCGCATAAGTCCGCATTTGAGATTGTAATGGTACCACCTAATCCCCAAAATCTGTCGAAAAAATCTGTTCTCAACACATTAAGATCTTCTTCTGTTGAGCCCTTGTCAGATGCCATAATAACACTGACAGAATGCACGCATTTAAGAGGCGCGACACTTAGTTTTGGTGGAGAAGTTAGTGGATTTCCACAATTTTTTCGTGTTGTTAAAGGACAAACTCGCTATTGCAATTCTTATGGAATGTTCCTTTTCTATCTCACCGTTTATTGTCAAATAGACTCCCAAGTATTTGAAAATGTCGATATTTTTGACATCATCACATTCCAAAGTTATGGCTCCCTGGCTAAGGCAGAGCTGGTATACAAACAGAATAAAAAAGATCACTGATGATAAGCGGCATGAAAGAAGATGGAGGAGGTATTTGTCCAGGAGTGGACGGTCAAAGCTTAGAAGAAAAATAAAAGAAGTCAAATTAATCTTTAAAAAAATATTACCGCAGTTGGTTGAAAAATACTTCGAAATCGTGATAAGGTTTTCGGCCGTTACCAATCCATTCACGATAATATCAAAACGTGATCCTTTCAGAGACCCACAGACTTTTATATTATTTATTTATTTATTTTTACTTACGTGTAAAAAAACCAACATTATAAAATAAAGATAAATAAAAACGAAGATATATTTTATTATCCCTCGTTATTAGATTTTCTCTTTCTCTATTGAGAGTTTTTCTCTTATTATTATTTTATCGGAGGCAACGTCATCTGAGAAAGCTTGTTGTATTCTTTCTATTGAATAACAGAATCTTGCTAACTGGCAAACTGTTGGGAAATAATAATTTTTGGAATGTCGCGTATTCCGTTAAAGGTAACACTAACACCATGCACATACACACATAATATATGCCGGTATTATTAAGTCTAGTGTATTTTATATAGACTTGTTGGAAATGAATTGAGAAAGCATTTTTTCTTTTGATGGAATTTTCAACATCTTGTTTTTTTTCTTTATATTTTTTGTATTATTAAGTTTGCATATGAAGGATATAGAAGAGCTTATAAGATTAGCAAGAAAGAAAGAACGCTCTGGAAGGACCATTTTGAAGATACCACATTGACAATAGTAAGCCTTATAATATGACACATATACTGCCTTAATGCATCATCCTTCATTAATGTTTAACATGAATAAAAACATGATCAAGATTTAGCCGTTACAACTCAAACGTTTTATCCATACTATGAAACAAAATCATTTTTATTTTAATACACCAATGTTTTCATACGTTGTGTTCATTTTTGTTTTCATTTTTTTCGTCTGATAATATCATAAACAAAGATAAAACAAAGCACACAAAAGTATATTATTTAGAATAATAAAAGCTCATTAAGACTCATAAAGGTTGTGTAGAAAAAATTTAAAAAAAAAAAAAGGGGAAACAATGTTTTTTTATAAAATAATAAAAAAAAAATATTATAGTAACAGTATTGTGAGAGAAAACGACAAATCTTTATTCATTTTTTCTTGTTACTTTATGTGAAAATCTTTTATTAAATAAACTGATTGATGCACGAAGTTAATAAAAAAATGGTGGTCGTTGGTAGACCAGTGGTATCAGAGTTGACGGCTTTCCCGGCACCGACCATTTCCACTTTCACGACGCAACCATGATTATGTGAAAGATGTCGAATGTGTATGTGTGTTAACTTTGATTGAGTCCAGATTTATTTAAAAAAAATGTGTAGGTATCTACGTAAAAGTTTTCATTTTCCTCCAAGTTCATCAATCTTAGGATCTAGCGTCGACTTTAATGAAAACCTAATGCATTCGTCATAATTTAACAAAAGTTCTATAACTTCGCTTATTGCTAAAGTATTCTTCTTTCTTCTTTTCGTGCATGTGGCTTTGGTGTTATTACTCCGCCAGTCCAGGCTGCGTCAATGTTATCTTAAGCACCTTTAGAGTCTTGGGTTCAGCGCTGCAAACCAGGTCACTGCCTCCGGACTTGCCTCGTGGATGTCATGGAGGCCTCCTTCGAACCTTTTTGTTCGGCACTCCGTCACCAAATGTTTCACTGTCTGCGTTGCTCCACACTCACAGTTTGGACTTTCTCATTTCCCCCACATCCCGAGTGAGTAGTTGCAGCACCCATGCTCCGTTCTCACCCTGTTCTGCTGCACCCAGATCCTGCGTGGGAGGTCACTTCCTGGTACCATGGCTGCGGGGTCTGTTATTAGATGTTTGTTAATAATATCCGTTGCCATCCATCTTTCCCTCCATTCATTTTCCAGGCTGAAGTTTTCAGTTTCAACTGTCCATATGTCCATATAGATTTTCGAAATTTTAGTATCTTGTGAGGTGGGTGAAAAACATCTTCAAAGGCAGGCAGTCGGAATTTTAAGTTTCTCTCGGATCGTGGTTTTGGATCTGCGCAGATCTGGGGGCGCAATATTAGAGAGAACCGGAAGCCAATGGGTCGGAGATGACTTAATAGTGCCTGTTATAGTTCTCATAGTTTTGAGTTCGACATCGACCTTGCCGCAGTGGGCACTTCTACCCCACACTGGACAACAATATTCAGCCGTGCTGTAGGTATACTAAAGCCATTGCAGATGTTCTCAAGGTCCTCGCGTCATTTTCCCACGTTGTTCCCGCCAGTTTATTTATTATAATATTATTTCTGGTTTTTATTTTATTCTTCACCCCTTCCAAATGTGCTTTGTATGACAAGGTTCGATCGATCTTCACTCCAAGATACTTTGCTAAAGTATGATGCTGCAACTCAAACTTTATTGATTTAAGCACGTATAGATTGTTATTGCTTATTTAAAATTAGTAAGAAAATATCTACCTTCTATTTTTCTAATAATCTGTTCATGACGTCTTACAAATTATGTAACTGCCGCCTTTCAACTATTAGAAAATGAAAAAGGATCCGAACTATGCACAATAGCTGTGCGGGAGATAACTGTTATTGGAGTACTAGAGAATCTTTGTGATCGTTTCATGATTTTTTTTACGTGATTCAGTGTTAGTTTGTGTTTAAAATAAATAAATATTTTAGTTTTTTTAACTTTGATATTGACAACATTCTACCAATAGAAAAAAACTCAAATCTTATAAAAATGAAAATAAAAATAATAATAAAAAATATATTTTAGGAATATTTTGGTATGTACTGCTATTTATTTATTTGACTATAAAAACTCTCTTGTTAATGTTCGAATGACGTCATAAATAATTTACTGGCTTACAACTACTATAAAATGGATTCTAATATTGCACCTTTAGGATTGTTATTCATGTTTATATATCAGATACCGGATGAAATTAATAGACCTCCATTCTTAGATGAATATTCTAACAATGCTTTTATATTTTCATGACTACGTGTTTTGGTTTCCGTGTTTATTGAACTGTCAAATCAAAATATTGCTAAGAGTCACTAAAAATTGAACGGGCTTCAAGTTTCACACTGTTAGTGTGGGCGGGCTCTTTCCCACCTTGCGAGGCGGATTAATACAGGGAGCTTTATTAAAAACTGTCGCGCGGTCTTCGAAATATATATGTCCCCAGTTTTTAATACGTCTGTCATCGCTGGGAGACGAAACGAGAGAAGAAATGGAGAGTGAGACAGAGAAGAAGAATAATCACAGTTCTCCTTGTTACTTGTTCGGGATAGAGTATTGTCTGCGGAGATGAAGTGACTTCTTTATATTTCAATCCATTGTAGTCGGTATACTTTTTTGTTTGTTTGTTTGCCTTTCCTTTATAACCACTAAGCAAGGAATTACTTATATTATTATTTTGTAAAATGAAAAGGATAATCCGAAAGTAGGTACTTTTTTCAGTGAGATATTTTTCAACACTTAATTTCCCGGCTTTGTCATTTTGCTGATAAAAATGATACTCGTTATGTTATCCCACTTCTTCGCTTAAACGATTGCGTTTATCTAAGTAAGTATAGTGGAGAGGTTCTTGCGAGCGAATGGTGTTTGTTAATGACAAGGAGTGAGGCTTTTTGTTTATTGCCTGGAGGTTGGCCAAGTTTACAAATGTCATTAACAGATGAAGAAAATTAGAGATAACACATTAAGATGTTGGGTCCTTCTCCTAAAAACACTTTAAAATATAATATAAAAACTGAACCAATAGCTTTATTTCGAGAAGATGGTGAGTTCTTTTTTCAACTAAAAAATTACAGATGAAAATTAAATACAGAGATTTTTGTATTATAATAAAAGTATAGGTAATATAGCAATAGGCAGAAAATGTAAATAACAGACACCAATGATAATTAATTAATTTGCGAAAGGATTCACACCTAAAAATAATGAAATAATATTGCTTTGACACAATATGATGCAACAGAAGCTTCAAAATAATCTTTTCTTGAGTTGAAGTGACAATTTAAAGAAATGGATCACAGTAATATAAATGAGATAAGTGAAAATAATATGCTTATGTATAGGTTGAAACAGAACGATTCGCTTTTTTATTTTACTTACCCCGTTAGCACACCTCCGCTGCGGATTAGCCGAAGCGACGACGGTCACATCTGTCAGTTTCTGCGCGCCATGTTGAGAGTGAGATAGCATGCTCAAACCCGTACTGTTTTCTATACATTCATCTCTCTCTTGCGGTGTTTCGCCATAGATTACTTCAAATTGTATTCACACCTCCGCCTGATATTTCGCGGATCCGTGTGTTTCGCATTCCGCCCGCTTTTGAAGTTGTCAAAATCGACAGAATTTTGGAGCGAAATTGAAGCGACCGTCATGTTTTCCATAGAAATCAAAGATGGAAAACGTTAATTGCGTTTTTTTATGGGATGGTTTGCAGAAGTTGGATGTGCATATTTTCTAAATTGTAAGTAAAAACGTTGTTGATGTTGTAATATTTAAAAATATATATGAAATGTGAAATAATATTGTGGTTTTAATTATTTATATTTCCCAACAAAACATAACCATAGAATACTTACTTATGTGTATTTTTCTCTTTCGCTGCTCGTTTACCCGCTAGTGTACTAACACTACCTGCGATTTCGCTTTCTGCAGTTTCGTGTTCCGTGATTCGCGGCGGAGGTGTGCTAACAGCCTTAAGACTAACGCTGGTAATATTTTATTTACAAAGAGTACCTATTGAAAACTATATATGTATATACCCATATGCAATATTATTCAATTATGCTTAATTAAATTCATTTTAATCTTCTAATTTTTGATCTTAAAACTTTTTTGTCAAATTATAATGACAAGGAATCAGTGAGACTCTTCACAATATTCGAATTGCAAAACTACACAATGACAATATCTTAACCAGCGTCTCATTTGATCCCTTCAGCGTCGTATTCATGAAAAGAATCACAGTGAGGGTTGGAGAAGAAGACCCTTTCTTATCTATTTTTACCAACTAATGTTTACTAGGTACATAAGAAATCATCAGCTTTTACAATGTAATTTTCAATAATTGATACAGACGGAGGGTATATTTTGCAAAATTTCGAAATTCATAGGTAGATATGCAGCATCAAGAGCAATGAATAGCTTCGAATAATGCTCTCAAAGAGAAATACTATTATTTTTTTTTTTTTCAAAAATAGCATTTTTTAACTTTTTCTATGTAATTATTATTTTGCCCAGTTGGAATATTTCGAATATCGTGAATACTTTCTGTTCGAAAAAGCGTTTGGTTCGATAAAAAAATTCAGAAATGGAGATGGATGGTCACTGGTCAGTTGGCCAGTGCATGGGAATATCTCTCTCATGTATGTTCGGCTTTGCAGAGTATGCAGAGTATATTTTGGGATGAAATAGGTCAAACGTGCAAGTATTGCTTACCCTAACAATACGCTGCACAAATCTAATTAAGCGTACAATTTCAGCTTTCAGTCACAACACAACAGAACGGCCTACTGTTCCTACACTAGATAGGTATTTAATATTATACGTCTACTATATGTAGGTATGTATTGTATAAAGCAAATCACATTTACGAAGTATAGGAAAAAATTATCCCACTCAATATTTAATTTAAAACATTTTCTTAATCGACTTCAACGTGACATTCTTCCCTGGTTTGCATCAAGCTTTTCTCATTTCCTCTTACCCGTTCCTCTCCCAACCTTCTCCATACATTTCTATCTCCACATTTCTAACTGTTCAAAGGTTCCCAATAAAATCTGTATCTACTTACTTATTTATATATGTTATAAATTACAATATAAGAGTTGTTTTAAACATAAAAAAAATGGGTTGGATTCCTCAAAACATCATCGGATGACTTTAAAACGCCCATTTCGCTGTTCATTGCGATTAACCCGTTTTTTACCAAATTTTATTTTTCATTTTTTCTGCCATATTCTGTTAGGTTTTAGGACAAAAATAAAAAGTTAACCAGAAATTTTTCGAATCCAAAAAGAAAAACCAGTATTTTATTGAAAATTTTCATGATCCCCATATGGGACCGACGGCTAATGGCGTGTTTTAATTTACTCCATACAATTATTATTGCAATATTTATTGTGTTCATATTCAAACAAAATTTAACAATTATTATTTGTTAAATAAATGCAATTTACATACTAGGTAGGTATGTCATCAACATGTCGTAACCCTTTATCACATTTTATAAAAAAATATCTGAGATTTTTTTAACGAATCACACATTTTCATTGCTTTTGTCCTTTCTAAATACGTATTTCCCTGTTTGATATTTTCTCAGAGCATCAGAAACAATATGCTTTACTGCACCGGTGCTATAAAGAAGACACCAAACTGCATAAAATCGGTATTTAGTGCATCAATTTTGCAAACCGAACTTTGAAATGTTTATCTCTTTGATTTCTTATCTAATGGGTAGGTATTCCTATTAGCATTTTCTGGGAAATGTAAATTCCGTTTTATTTCCATATATTTATCATCGGTATACAGTTCTTCACAATTTTACAGACAGATCTTTCTTTTTCGACCGGTAGGTACATTTGAAAGTGGCAGAGAATGGTATCCTATCTGCAAAACAATACCTACCTAAAATCTTTTTCAGGACTTCTTGAAGATAATAAATAATTGATACTGTTTATTTTTTGGAACTTCGGTTGATGTAGTGGCATGTACCTACACACGGCCGTAGCAAAAGCTATCGCATGGAGGGGTGGCGCCCCCCCCCCCCCCCCCCTTTCAACATTACAATATTTTTCCAAATGATTTTGCCCTACTCACTTGAAAAATCATTTGCTCCAAATTATTTTCGAGTTTTGATTGCATCGGATACTTAGGGGGGGGGGGGGTGGACCCCAGATCCCCCTCTCCTTATGTACGCTCATTTAGGTACCTATGTTTTTCAAAACCCTTGCACCATTAGGAGAATATTTTCCATTATTGTTTCGTCAAAACTTTTTCAATGGACAAACCATTCACATCACCAGTCGACAACAGAACCAAGTGCACACCTTCCTAACTCTTCAATATCATAAAAATAACTTTTATCCATATAATTCTCAATAAAAAGTGCAATGCTGCCTAAAATAGCAATAAAATCACAACGAAAATATTGTTACCTACCAATAGATACCCATACTGATTTAAGTACGCGCTATTTACCGTGAGCCCCATTTGGGGATCATTCTATTTTTTGTACATAAAAAGTCTCAAATATTATTTTAAATTAAAAATATGAATATTCTACTTAAAATACATGTTTCGATCACTTTTAAACGAAAAAAGTAAAAATTTAATTTATTTAACCTTTCAAAATCAGAGGTGAATTGGTTCAATAATATTTTGAAAAAAATATCGGTAAAATTAAGCTTCGATGATTATTTTTTTACTAAAAATACTAACAAAAAGTTATAAAATGTATTCCTAAGTAAAGAGGCACTCTTTCTCGATGATATCTAACTTTAAAATATACTAAAAACTCCTAGATGGTGTTGCTGGCAGGATTTAAAGAAACGATCCCCAAATGGGGCCTATGGTATAAAACGGGTTAAACCAAGTTTTTACTCGGATTTCATCATATTTGTAAGTGTTAAAAATGCCATAGAAATTGATTGGAGTGTTATATGGTGAAAAATTGTAATAAATATACATTTTAGATTTTTTAAGATAAGTTCTACTGAGTATCGATTGCTTATATTTCACAAAAAAAATTAAATGCAGAAATAATTAATTTTGTTTATTGAAAAAGTAATGTTTTTCTTGTAAAAAAAGAAGTCTTATATTAAAAATTAGTCTGTCCGTCATACTTTTGTTTCGTAATCAATGCAAATCATTTGAGTAGGTTGTTCAAAATAGTCTTTATTGTTAGATCGGTCAAGAGAGACTTATGTATCGATACTTCGACAGATTGATGAGAAACACCGACTTTCAGACAGAAAGAATTCGCCAACTTTTTTGGCCACAATGCGAGAAGTTTAGTGTAGGTATGCGACAAAAGGCATAGTGAAATAGAGGCTGAAGATTATCTCTCTCCAGTCCAGGACGCTGTTAAGCCAAGAAGGTCAGACATAGGAGTCATGATGAAGAACAAGAAGAAAACTCGTTGAACCTAATACGCACTTGCGTGTATGTTAGATTTGCTTGTATTCATAGTCACACAAAATCTCCTGACTTTTATGCACTACAAAAAAACATCCTTTTTATTTTTGGGGCTAAATAATGCGATCACCTATAGTAGGATAATAATTATCAATATACCACACGTTTGCTACAAACATTCAGAGGAAGCTGGCGCACACACTGTGGTCAATCAATGGAAATTTGCTCGACATATTAATTTTGTTCCTGCATATTATTGCTATTACAACAAACACGCTGTACATACAATTAGTAATAATCAGTGATGCATTCAATTCCCAGATACAATTAATACTGGTACCGATAATTAATATATTATTATGTGGGATTGTGCTATAATAATTTATGACAGACGAAAAGATAGGTATAATAAAATAAACAAACAAAGGTTTGGTCTTAATCCAGACAAGACTAGTCCTTTCTTAAGAGCAGCAGGTCCTTCGATCATTAAACGTAATGCATAATTTATTTTTCGAGAAACTTAAACTATTTGAAACGCTTACTTACTATAATAATTAATTGATTGTGAAATCTACTACTGGATATTTTTGGTATAATATTTTGCACATAATAACGTAAATACAATGTATGTATGTATGTTTTTAAAAGATAATGGTTTTTATTAAGTTTTTGTTTTAGTAGGTTTAACCTGTTTACCAATTTGAAAGTTTATAAAAACAATAATAAATAATAAATTTGAAGTGGTTGGTGGCCCAGCGGTTACAACGCCGGCTTTCGTACTGCGGACGTCGTGGTTCGATCCCAGGTGCCGACCATCTTCCTCTTTCACGACACAAGCTTTCAGTAGCTTACTGTGAAAGAGTCAAGGAGTGTATTTGTGTTCACTTTGAGTGAGCACAGATTCATTTTATAAAAAAAAAAAAAATAAAAAAAACATTAGGTCCGCGTGCTTTAAAATAAACAGTTGTTGACAAAAGCATTTTATTTGTGCTTTTAAATATTAAAAAAAAAATAATAATAATCTGTCAAGGATTTTATAAATTTACATATTTTTATAAAGAGATCAATAAAATGAAGTTAATGTAGAGGTAAATATTCCTTCATATTATAATTAATGTGCGTGGGGTTGCCGGCTAAGAATGGTATCTCTGCTCTTTTTGCTGGTTTTTCGAGCATCCTGTAAGAGGCAGGAAATCTATAAATCAGGTCGGGACCGTGAGGTTGACCATCTCACGTCCTTAAATCTCAACTGGTCAGAAAAGGTACAATGAGCCTCGGACGCCTTCGAGCGCAATGAAGAGCTCTTGATGCCTCCCTACGCTCCCGAGTGGGGCTTAGGCCCCCCGCATTGCTGGTTGGTTTGGGGGTGATTCGCGGCGTGCTTGATTTGTCCAGGGCCGGCCTTTAGGTTTGATTGCTTCGATCGAGCTATGGGGTCGGTTTGCTGTGGATTGTTCTCCTCCGAACTGGCTTGCGGTGTGCGGGGGGCCTTAAAGGGAAAATGTATGTATGTATTATAATTAATTAAAAGTGATAAAATACGAAGGGATAAAAGCATCGACAGTGTTTCGATGGAAAAAAAATCAAATATTCCAGGCATTTTACACTTTGTGGAAAAGCCACAAGACATAAACTGAAATCAAAATCTAAGCGTAACAATTTTTTTTTCACAAATAATTTTGACACTGAAAGAACATTCAAGAAAAAAAATAAGGAAACATTTAAATGTGGATGAAATAATGTCGGCTCGAATAATTTTCAAACTTTTTAATCCTTCATAAGTTTGATTTTTTTCAAACAGAGATCGATTATTCATTATCTGAGTCATTGATAGGGGTATAAGACGGCATAGATGATCTCAAATAATTAGAGTCAATCACACTTACGCTGATCTTTAGAGCGATGGAAAAGTCTGCTTATAAAAAGGTCCATTTTTACTTTTCCACCGCAAGACATAGCGATACAAAAAAATAATAAGTAAGTAGTTAACTGAAGTTAAACGATTCCACACTGCATTAAAAAAATAAAACCTGTTCATATCTGACCAAATACATTATTCCACTCACAAGAATATTTATGTAGATAGGTACCTATGTGTTTTTTTTTTGTGAAAATTATAAATACCTAGTCTTTTTTTCATTTATGGTAAGGTAGTTCATGTGGAGCAATGATACGTATCTATTTAGATCCTAATTTATTACATTTTACAATTTGGTTTGCATTTAGATCACTGTAGAAATGTATCATCT
The DNA here is from genome assembly GCA_963576905.1 of Mystacides longicornis. Classification (NCBI taxonomy): domain Eukaryota; kingdom Metazoa; phylum Arthropoda; class Insecta; order Trichoptera; family Leptoceridae; genus Mystacides; species Mystacides longicornis. The sequence goes on along the minus strand of OY756426.1, from coordinate 26,835,680 downwards.
GAATAAAAATAATATTTAGCAGCGAGACATTGACGCTACAGGTAATTTATTTCATAAAAATAAGGTATAATAATGGACCCAAAATGGATCCTTGAGGGACTCCATTTAAAACATAACATAGGGTACTGATTTCAAAGCCAACTTTGTCAGAACCATAGCATTGGCATTACCCAAAATTTCAGGCGTCCAGTAAACATCTAAAAGTTGTAATGATAAAACAGTTGTAATGACACAGCGGGAACATAAAAGGTCAACGGGCCTCGTAAAAGAAGAAGAAAAAAGGTAGTTTAATTTTCAAATTCGATGCTTTCAAGGGAAAATTACCCAACCTTCAAAGAAGATATTGTTAAAATGAGAATTCTCTGTCTGAAGATACCCATAAAAAAACTCTCTAGTATATTAAGTGTCGTACAAAGGGTAGCTATCTGTGTGTCGGTTCTGTTGTGCCTGGAAATAGTTGGGACTGATGACTCGATCTGGTTGATAAGGGATGGAGCCTCGTTCTACCTGTAACGAGGGTGACAATGTAGCAGGAGGGTGGAGTATAATATAATACCTGCATACACTCCCCATAGACGGGAACACAATTCATACACTACCTCACGTAGGTACTAGGTAGTATATTGTGAATACGTCTAATGTATTTGGAGCGACAATACTTTGAACCGTGATCGTCGGAGAAATCTTACAATACAATAGATGAAAGATAGACTTATCTGGGACTTGTTGCCTCAAATTATTTACTTCTTCCTAAACTTATTTAGCAGATTTTAAGAGAATGCATCTACTCACTTTTCTATCGATTCTTCCAGCGATAATATGTTTCATAAACAACCTCTCCTATTTGTTTTTGCTTCTGACCCAGTCTTATTTGAAGAAAGTTCAAAGTAAGGTATAAAAACCTACGTAGGGGAGACCGGGGCTACAATTAACAGAGGTAAGTATTAACAAGCATTTTTCTCTAAAACTATACCTTCGACACCAGTCAGTGCTTAAGTTAACTTGTCAATTAGATCGCGCCGCATTCTACAGTGATGGTCAGATGCGCTCCGCGCGTCATTTGAGTGAGTTATGTGCCGGTCGATATTTATAAGCAGGTAATGAACATTTTATAGTTTACGATATTTTGATTAGCACAATAAATATAAAGTGTTATGATTATATTTTTTGTTTTCCTAGTAGCATATTTTATACTTAAAAATTCCACGTTTCAAATTTGAAATAATTGTTGTCTTACATTTTATTACGTAATTTAATAATAAAAATGTACCTTTGGGGCTATAATTAACAAATCGAGGGGGCTTGTATTAACGTGTTAAAACCTACCCCACATATAGGTTTAGACGATGTGCCTAATTTAGATATAAGCCTGACTGAAGTGATATCTTGAATTGTAATTCAGATGATGAATCCGAAAACTTTTAGTACGTAGGCATTTAAAATAGTTCCTTATCTTTGATATTTTTGTTGATTTTGTATTAAACTACATTTTATGTAGGTACGTTGTTTAAATCTAAAGACGATGCTAAATTTTTAAAGATGATGTTCATGAAAGACTTGTTACCTAGCTTTTAAGATAAAAAAAGGTGTCATTTTCTACCTCATTGTATGATGTTGTTTAAGTAATATGACTAGTTATGTTTAAATACAAAATTGTGATCTGTTTAAGACTAACTATTTATTATTTTCATTAGGTACCTAATATAAATATATGTCGTACCTACACGTATTTACTTTTCTTTATATCAGTGAGTAAAAAATAACATATCAGTGAGTAAAAAATAACACATCAGTGGAAAAAATAGAAAAAGTTAATTTTTACCCCTTATGTTAATACCTGCCCCACACCTGTTAATTCTAACCCCAAACGTGAGGTAACAATTAACAACTGCCATTTTTAAGAAAAAGCGTTCTACATATCTTAAGCATCGTTTCTATTATGGTTGTTTTGAGATAAGAACATAATAGCTGAATGACTAAAGCATATGTATCTCAAAAATCAAGTCTAAATGTTGAATAATTTCTAGGATACAACTAAAAATATTTTTTTTGTTAATTGTCGCCCCGGTCTCCCCTACCTATTGTTTTTGTTCAATCTTATGAAATTCAGATCAAACTTTTTGTTTTATATTTTCCTCGATTCATATTTTTTTAATACAAGGTATAAAATAGTATTTCTGATTAAAATGTATAGGCACTTACACAAGATTTTTTTAAACCTTATAGGTAGGTACCTATCTATTATTTTTCTTTTTTACATTTAAAAAGAGTTTTTTTTTTTAATTTCTCAGCCTTCCTTTTTGTATCCAGAACCGAATAAAGATTTCTTGGACTTCCATAATTCGAATATTTAATAACCAGTTAAGTGTTTGGAATTTTATTTAAATATTTTTTGTGAAAGCTCTCTAAATGGCTTTGAGTTAATCAAACTTTATTTGTAACACCTGCCAACTTTTTGTTAGAATATAATTTTCTTAAATTGGAAAGCTTCGCATTTTCTTTATTGTTGAAAGAATGTTTGCTTCATGCGGTGATACGTCTGGTATATTTACTTACTCTCGTTTTGAAAAAAAATCTCTTCACGTAATATCGCTGCTTCGTATTATAGTATCGGCTAAATGGAATCGGCTTCCAGAGTACGTTGATGTGTATTACAAAATTGCGATCGATCTTTCGTACTTTCAATATGTCAGATGTGTAGTGATTTTCTGATGCAAAATGTAAAATCAAAGGGTTACTGAGTACATTGAAATATCATAATGCAAAACTTTTTTGTAATATAATACCTACCTGACAAAATATCCAAAAATTGTTGTTTATAATATATCATATATGTATGTATACGGTGTACCCTCCCATTCAACTAGTTATTGGTAAAATCATTATAATTTTTGAGAGAGAAAATAAAAAAAAACATAGCTACAGTGAAACCTCTTATAACGAGCATAATTCGTTTGAGAGTCTTACGCATTATACGAACAGGTTTTTCCTTTACAAATGTTTGAAAATTACGATTATGCGTAATAGTATCTACTTAATATATTATCTAATTGATAGGTTTCATTTAGTTACATACATTTTTAAGGAGTTTAATTTATTTCAAGTGGTTGGTAGCACAAACATGAATTTGCTTTATATTTATTTATTTTCTATCAAAATTAAGCATTGCTCTCCATTACAGAGTAATCCTTTGCGGTGAACAATGCACATTTATTTAAAGGATGACCATTGACCAGCCTTCTTCAAAAATTTTCGAAAATGTGTCACAACATAATTTTATCACTGAAGAAATTTGGCACCTCCTTATTTTGGTGAGGCTATTCAATGATTTAACATTAAGCAAGGCTGTCTTGTTGTGGTTTTTTCTTCGGGGAATTTTTTACAAATATAATAATTGGCACAATTAATAGCTATGCGGGTGATTCCTCTGTTATTTGTTTCTCTAGACTCCATAGCGATTAAATGCTTTTGTTTGTGTAGTTCAGTATTCTATTGGTGCCTGTAATAAATATATCAATCAATTCGAGAACCTTATATCTGAATAAAATTTTGGAAACATGACTGAGAGTAACGAGCACCAAACACACAGGCTCGGAAGTCGCGGCTTTCTTGAAAATATCAAAACAGTGCCCTTATTCTCGTATCGGTATTAATACGCTCTTATCTTCATTGACAATCATAAAATGGCGAATTGGTATTCACAAAACAAGATATCTAAGAGATATCTTAAAAATTCGTTATGTTTGAGATATCAGTATGAAAATGATCCAGTTCAAGATAGGATTAACATTAGATTCCGATAGTTTTGTGAATACGACTGCTTGCGATCGTGTCTTAATCTTATCGTTAAGTGATTTTTAAAAGCGATTGATTACGAGAATAGCCCTACAGAACTTTCCTTTCTGTAAGACCCGAATTTCTTTCACGTTATTCGAAATCGTTAAGTGAGCAACTTTTCAACACATTTTTTCCTCGTCATGCGAATAGATCGTTATCAGAGGTTCCGCTGTACTTTCAAATATTGTTTTTTTCGAAGATCAGAATTCGGAATAAAGCAATTATTATTAATAAAATGTTTATATTATTTCACATTATTAGGTACTTTTATATTAGTGAAATTTTAATATCAATCCTCAAATTAAATACAATATATTACATATACCTAAAACGAAACTTTATAATATTTTCCCGATTGAGCTGATAATGTCCATTTTGGTTTTTTTTTCGGATAGGTTAGTAGCGTCGTAATCAATTATATTAATATTTCATCGTTAGGGGAAAATCGTTACACGCACACAGAACCGAAAACACAAAAAATGTAAAGTCATCGCTATAATTACCAAGGCCTGCCCACCGGGTTGATATATTTTCAAATGTTAAACGATTAGTTACATCAATTTTCAGACCAGGCTGCCTCCTTTACGTTGAGAGGATATTGATGGATTTCATTTAAAATAAAAGGCACAAAATGGGGTAGGTTAATACCTACTTTAGATTTTAAAATTGATTTGTCCGTAGATGAAACCTCCATTTACCAATAATTAAGGCCCATCGAAAACGACGTCGGAAGCGTATCGTATTTCAAAACTGATTATATGTATTGCTCTCGTTCTAAGATACGCTAACGTTATGGCGACGTACGCGTGGGACCTTAGTTGAAGAATGCATATTCTCCGTATCGTCTGCAATTCAGGTGCCGCAGTAAGGTTAACTATGGTGTCGTAGCATATCCATCGGACATCACTATTGAGTGCTGACCGCGCGGTTAAGGACAAGTAATGAGATTTTTTTTTCAAATTTTGTTTAAATCAATGCACAATTCAGTGCATTGAGAAAGCGAATACATCAGTCACACCTTCTTGAACCTAGACTGGAGTGGTAATTATAATTGTTTTGGAAAAAGGAAAAAAAGTGTAATTCATCGTTCTGTAAAAATAAATAAATATTTACACCTACATAGACCTAGGTTTATATAATAAAAAATATGCTTTAAATGTGGCTACCTAAACAGCACTAGATGTTATAGAGAGGTTGTAAAATAGCTATAGACTGCTACAAAACCTCCAGAGAACTTATGAATTTACTTCTTCTAGTAAGAAATTTCTACATACAATTGAATTGGTATTACTTACTAGAAACGATATTCTGAACAAAAAAGGAAAAAAAAAATATGTCATAAAATTTAATTTAATTAAAGCGGAGGTATGTTATTCGAACAGATCCTGTTTCTTTCCATCGTGTTTTTTTTATATATTTAAGTGGAATAAACAAGGTTTTATAATAATTTGTATTTTATAGCTAAATAAATATTCTAATCGCAAAAATTATAATTTGTAAATTAATTCAGTCGCACTCTTCCGCGTTGCATACAAAGCGCAAAGGTGCCTAAACAACTTCATACGAATATTTAAGATACTAGTAAATATTCAAATTGTTTTAAATCACTGATTTTGTCGTAAAGTAATAATGGTTTATAGATACTTCGTCACACTTATAATAATAACAACAACAAAAAATCCCAATGATTTTCCGATACATTAAAAAGTATTCAGTGCGACAGATCAATAATAGCAATAAAATATGGAATAATAAACAAAGGCAAGATTAGTTTTATAGGGGCCATAATATAATAATATTTTATTTCATCTTTATTCCAGGGGCGGAATGGATTTATTGTAATCTTTCTGCAGAGCTGAATTATGGCCACTGACACGCGACAGTTATGATTATCCGATACTTATAACACTGTTAGCTTGAGCAAGTGTCTTTATGATAAACTTGTCTGCTAAATTATTATTTTGTTTTATCGGAATGTCTCTTTTATAAGAATCCCTTGGATTTATTGACACAAGTAGGTCTTTAGTAAGCCCAATTTTTTGTCGCTATAACATTTGACAGTATTATACTTTGCGTTAGTTTCTGATAATACTTACTGATTGATGATTGTGTCCTTCTGATTAAAGACAAACAGACCGAGGCTCTAATCAAACAATCAATGTCCATTGCCCGTTGTACGGACAGAAATCAGGCAATCGTGTCTTCGGTGCCACCCGATATGGCTGTGGAGTCCAATCAAGGACAAACATATCCTACCACACTCTTGACACGGGTATTCAACTCCGACCGTTGGACCACGTTTTCTTAAGTTATCTGTCCCCTGACACTCCGCAACGACACCCCGCCACTCCGATCTCTCTGTCACCACACTCTCCAAGTCCGACTGCCTACCACTCTTCAGCACAGTGTGTAAGTTGTCTTCATATCTCTTGCTCTAAATTAAGTACATTAACTGCACCACACCGCAAAAAGAGGAATGCAAAACGAGATGCAAAACTTCACTGTAAACCAAGCCTACCTATAATTGAAAACTGAAGCAGATTACTGTATTGCATTAAACGGGCGAAGTTTAAATGTCGGTAATTTTTTTGATTAAAATCGGTATTTCTTAGTGAAAAGTCTGGCAGTCATAGATAATAGGTTGATCACAGGTATGACACAATACACCTTTGCATTTGCGCTGAACGCATCCGATTTATATGCCGTGCGGTTTTCAGTCATTCCGGCCAATATCACGCGGATGTGAAGATCTCGTTATTCATGGATCTATTCAGGAGACAGCTGCTTTGAAGTAGGCACTAAAAACTGAAATATTTTCCGTTTATCTAACAAGGGCTGGCTGGTAAAATTTTTCCGAGTATCCTCATCTGGATGTTATGCTTTTTTATTAGTTTTTCGCTGGTAGCTCTACTTTGTGAAATATACCGTGACGAATTGAGTATGAGAAGTCACGCATTACAGGCAAACTTAAAAAAAAACGGTTTATTTTATTGCCGATAGGAATGAAATATTCAAGCAAAAGACATGTCATTATATTTTATAAACTGTAGTTTAGCAACTGGAACGGTGTAGAGTTTAGCATTAGAACGAACGTAAAACACCGAAAGTACGACTCACAACAACACATTACCAACTTTTCAACTCGGTAACGATTCTAATAAAATTTGTATCTCACTATGTCACTATCATAATGGGTTTGAAAAGTTTGTTGATGTATTTTCGTACTTATGAGCATATCAAAAGTGTTTTATAGTTATACGAGCATATAATTTAGAGCCTACCATAGACCTACCATAGACCTACCATAGATCAAGATCCCCGGCATTATAGAAACTATTTTGAGAAAAAAAAGAATAGCACAATCTCTAATATACATAAATTAAAGTCGGGTTAGTGCGAACACCTATAACTCGAGATCGGCTCAACAGATTCTTCTGATGTTTGATTTATTGGATTCTACTCCGCTCCGGATAACAGAATAACTAATAAAAAGTTGAAAAAATCGTTAAGAAAATAATGATGTAAATTACAATATTTAAGTTAGTAAATAAAAAACCAACTTTGCAAATACTACTTAATTTTATTATCCCGAAATATTTTCGGACGGCTATGCGTCCATCTTCAGCGGGTGGTATTTCACAACTAAAACTAATGACAAATTATAATCTTATGGCTATTGGTGGGGGGTGAGGGCGGGGATGGTGGTGGTGGGGGCGGTGGGGGAAGTGTGAGTGGTGAATATGTTTAGCAGGGGTGATAAACTTGGGATCTGTGTGTTAACTGCTGTATTTTTGTGTTTGTGTATTTCAAGTGTTTCGAGAGCTGTCATTTTGTATCCTTTCTTGTGGTGTATGTGTAGGTATTGTGTGTTGTTTTTGTCAATGTGATGTCCGTGTTCTCTGCAGTGGTCCGCCATTTCAGAGTTGACGGTGATGTTGTGTATGGCTTTATAGTGTTCGTTTATCCGTGTCTCAAAGGGTCGTGCGGTCTGTTGAGACACGGATAAACGAACACTATAAAGCCATACACAACATCACCGTCAACTCTGAAATGGCGGACCACTGCAGAGAACACGGACATCACATTGACAAAAACAACACACAATACCTACACATACACCACAAGAAAGGATACAAAATGACAGCTCTCGAAACACTTGAAATACACAAACACAAAAATACAGCAGTTAACACACAGATCCCAAGTTTATCACCCCTGCTAAACATATTCACCACTCACACTTCCCCCACCGCCCCCACCACCACCATCCCCGCCCTCACCCCCCACCAATAGCCATAAGATTATAATTTGTCATTAGTTTTAGTTGTGAAATACCACCCGCTGAAGATGGACGCATAGCCGTCCGAAAATATTTCGGGATAATAAAATTAAGTAGTATTTGCAAAGTTGGTTTTTTATTTACTATCATGTCGTCGAAATACTACAAAGTTGATAAAAGTGTTTTAGAAGAATTATATTTAAGTTATATTTATAGTACGGAGCGGTAACCTGTGACGCGCCCAGGCCATCGCGGGTAATTCCCTCTCATTATCGCATACGTGATTGTAGTACAGTAGCCCATCTCACTTACTCCACCGCAAAGTTTACATACAAAGTCAACAATTTATTTTCGGGCACATTCGTTTAGCACTTAGTTCATAGGCGAGGTAGGGTGTGTGCGCGAGCGCATTATTGTCACGTTGTTTCCGCCAGAGCTTTGAATACGAATGAAATATGGATATTTCAGAAATATTGATCAACAAATCACAAACGTGAATATACATATTATCATCTCACCGGAGAAGCTTGCAAAGTGTTTATATTTAGCTTATGCCAGCAGCACTTCACGAAATCAGCGGACCTTCCATGTCCAGTACGAATTCTATTAAAATTAAGGCCGTGGTTATTTCTACACTTCAACCGTCATTAGTGTCAATTTTTTTAAATTTTTTTATCAATTTACCACAAACAACAAAGGAAAATAAATTTTTTTTTTCTTTCTAAATGAAACAAAAACTATGTAAAACATCAAAAGGTAAATAACGGCAATATATAACGGAGCTGTCACAATTACCATAGGATCATAGAAAAATTAACCATAATTAATGGATAACAAACACAATTTGTAGAATTCACTATTATTTCTATATTTTTTGGGCTTACTATAAAACAGTTTCCTAACATTTTTATGTTTTGGAAAAATTAACTATTTTTTAACTGTTTTTTATTTGTATATTTATTTCAACAATTTGTAGTTTTTGTGATCTGCAATCAATAATTTAATATAAAAATCATTAATTTTCATTGTGCACAGTAATAAAATTTGTTGGCAAGCACCATTGCTATTCCTTTGGGGGACAAGGCATGAAGGGATATATGAATTTGTAATCAATTATTTTGTTTTTTTAGGGCCTAGCTCTGCCTGTCTTCTTCATGAATCAAAGAAAAAATAAAATAATTTAAATGAAACAATTGATTTGTTATTCCACAATATTTATTTACCTGACTAGTTTCGCAGGAACAGGTCCTGCATGGTCACAGGTGACTTAGAAACTAAAGCTTAAAACGAATACAAAATATTGTTGGTACGTACACAGATAGGCAGAGGTTGTAAACATATGGTATAAAATTAACAATTTTAATTTGTTTTTTTTTTATATATATTTAACTAATGAATTTATATAAAGCAAGATAAAGGTATTATTATAAGTTGAAAAGAATAAGTAGATTGACAATAATGATATTTTGAATTTACTAAAATTGTTTTTAATATTATTTTTTTAAATATAAAAAAAAGGAGTTGATAATTGACTAATGAATTTATATAAAGCAAGATAATGATATTATGATAAGTTGAAAAATATAAGGAATAGATTGACAATAATAATTATTGAATTTACAAAAAAAAAAAAAAAATTGTTACAATTTTTTTTTTTTATATATATATGTTTAAAAAAGGATAGTATTTGACTAATGAATTTATATAAAGCAAAAATGAATATAATGAATAGAAATCAAGAACAGATTAACAGTAACAATACTTAATTATGTTTGAATTTACTAAAATTGCAATATTTGATTTTTTCCCCTTTTCCTTCTATAAATAAATTTAAAAAAATGACAATATTTGACTAATAAATTTATACAACGCAAAGATAATTAAACTATAAGTTATAGGAAACAAGAATAGATTAACAATGACAATATATTTTTCTATTATAGAAAAATATATTGTCATTGTTAATCTATTCTTGTTTCCTATAACTTATAGTTTAATTATCTTTGCGTTGTATAAATTTATTAGTCAAATATTGTCATTTTTTTAAATTTATTTATAGAAGGAAAAGGGGAAAAAATCAAATATTGCAATTTTAGTAAATTCAAACATAATTAAGTATTGTTACTGTTAATCTGTTCTTGATTTCTATTCATTATATTCATATAAATTCATTAGTTAAATATATATAAAAAAAAAACAAATTAAAATTGTTAATTTTATACCATATGTTTACAACCTCTGCCTATCTGTGTACGTACCAACAATTTTTTTTTTTTTTTTGTAAATTCAATAATTATTATTGTCAATCTATTCCTTATATTTTTCAACTTATCATAATATCATTATCTTGCTTTATATAAATTCATTAGTCAATTATCAACTCCTTTTTTTTATATTTAAAAAAATAATATTAAAAACAATTTTAGTAAATTCAAAATATCATTATTGTCAATCTACTTATTCTTTTCAACTTATAATAATACCTTTATCTTGCTTTATATAAATTCATTAGTTAAATATATATAAAAAAAAAACAAATTAAAATTGTTAATTTTATACCATATGTTTACAACCTCTGCCTATCTGTGTACGTACCAACAATATTTTGTATTCGTTTTAAGCTTTAGTTTCTAAGTCACCTGTGACCATGCAGGACCTGTTCCTGCGAAACTAGTCAGGTAAATAAATATTGTGGAATAACAAATCAATTGTTTCATTTAAATTATTTTATTTAAATAATTCCACCAAGAATGCACGTTCAATTCGTTAATTTTAACAAAGAAAAAATAACAAAAACGAAGTGTAATAATTAATCTATTATATTCTATAATCAATTGTTTTAATACAAAGTTCGTCAGAAATACTGGATAACAACACATTATTAAATTACACATTAAATAATCATGACACACTTCATAGTAGTTGCACAGAACGAAATATCCAAGATATTCAGCGACATAAAAATACTTAATTTGTAGAAAATATGTAAGGAAATTAATTGCAATAAAAAAGTAGATAACTAGTAAAATAAAAATAAAGTTTGCACACAAATGTAGATAAAAATATCGATCAAAACTTCACAGACGTCAAATGACAGTATATAAACCACTTTTGAGTAGTATTATAACAAGTGACACACGCTTATTTACTTTGTAAACCATAGATGTCGCAGAAAATTGGTAGGAATAACCACTTTTATGGCGGGAAAATTTTTAATTTGAAAAAGCTCGGGAAACCAAGGGGTAGAAATAGCGACTCCGTAAAATTAAGAGCGGATCAGAATTTTCTTGTATGGTCAAAGCCAGGAGGAGGCGTTTCTTTGATACACGACAGGGAGTCCAAGAATCATTTCGCAGCGAATTCTTCATAGGATATCAGGACCAGATCAAAGTTGAACTAGGATCGAACAATCAACATCCAATAACATCCAATACTACTTTACAATACCCGCTAAACCAAGGAGATTGGAGAAAAATAAATTGTCAAGAACGCAGAAATCATTGATTAACACGGCTGTCAGATAAGGGAAACAATCGGGAAGAATTAAAATAATAGAATGTTAAGACAGAAAACATCGACCGAAAACTGTATCATGTAGGTACTGTACTTTTTAGACAAAGACTCGTTGTAAAGTCACCAATAAATCAATTTTCAACGGAGGGATAAATTTAACAAAATACGATATGAGCATCATATGACTTTTACCCCGTGATCCTTAATTCGATTTTCGTACTTCAAAATTTCGTCAATGAAAATCTACTTAAGAAGGTCTGAAATATACTTACCTATAATAGGTACATATTTTAATATTATATGTAGGTAGGTTTATATCACTAGACAGGCGTGCGTTAAACATGTAGAGAATATCTGACATTAATCTGTCACATCCAAAACTTGAACATTGACACGAAGTGGGTTCTCATTGACATTTTAAGTGCTCTGGGAGTTGAGGCGTAAAAGTGAAATACGTGAAATTATACAGAGTTCGTATTCAACTTTTTGTACGCAACGATATGTGACATTAGAAACAACCAACGATGAACTTTTAAGTCTGTGAATAGCTGGTAAGCTCCTATAGAATAAACCGCAATCTCGTTACAAATTCTGATTGATTTCGATTAGACGAAAGTTAATAGGCCTTTTTTATTAAACGTCTAATAATAATTATTCTGCAAAAATATAAATATTTGCAACCATACTTTTATTGAAATTAAAATTGTTTTTTTTTTCGCAAACTTTTGTAAGGTACCTACCACTAATAGAAATATATCTTCTTCTTGGGCGAAATTCTAATAATGACAAAAAATATTCTGTTTCATTTCATTTTACTAAATAAAAACCTACGTATGTTTGTTATAACATTAAAAAAATACCAGATGTCAGAATATGTAAAATATCCGTACATATTTACCATTTAAGCCATTTTTAAAAAAGCAGTATGTACCGACGTATCTATAGGAAGCATGAATCACTAGAAAATGCCGCCAATCTTACCAAATATACAATAGTTAGACATGTAAGCCTTTAAACATTAAGGAACCGTTGCGTTAGTGGAAGTCACCATTGGACTAATTTCATATGCCTAATTTTATTCGTAAACTTGCGTTTTATTTTTTTTATTTCATATAGTTACTTATGAACTTATTTCATAATAATAAATCAACTATTTTATTTTGATTTCTACGCAATTTACTTATTTTTCTAGACTTTCATACACCCAGCATTCGAAATTTTATCACATATCGTAAAAATAAAGATAAGTAGGTAACATTATAATATGTATTTTTTTTTATCATGACTCATACTGTGAACGTTTTCCCATAAAGGACCCCATAGGTTTCATCATCTGTAGCAAACGCAGGAACTGGGGTACATTAACAATGTGGCTACGCATGGCAAAACCAAATAATTAGTATACAAAATGAATACGCGACGGTTTACAGGAAAGAAGCTTCGCCAACTACTGAGTATAATTGCATGAAACATTATATAGCTTCAACAGAATGTATTGTATATACCTATCTACCATAGAACAATTAAAGATTTTCTATTTCCTTAGATTTTTATACATTTTCTTGGCGGCCCTGAATTGTAAATATATCGAAGAATCCAATTGATTCCCAGAGAGTTTCTTTGAAGATTCAACACTCAAAGGAAAACTTTTATTATTCCATGGAATTTTTGTAAAAAAAAAGTCGGAATGTCCCCATCCTTAAAAACTGCTATCATCAATGTATCAATTAAATAATATTATCCAAATCGTTTTAGTTTAGAAGGGAAATAAAAAAAAAATCCATTTTTAAGATATCAAGTAGGTAATTATTAATTGTTCTGTAAGCATTTTAGTTTAACTCCTAAAAATAATGGTCACTTGTTTGTTGTTTTTATACAAATTTAATATAAACATTTTAAATTCAGATACAGTATGAATCAAACATAAAATGAAGTAGGTACCTACATACTTAAAGATGTGCTTGTATTTTTCGGTTACCTGAGCTAAGCCCACAAAACTTGGTAGCCGAGTCCACAAGTAAATATCTATCAATATTGAATACCTACTGATAATCAACTTGGAAGGTTAAGACTATGAAGTGAAGTGAATGAACCATATTATACAAAAAAATAAAAATAGGTATTCGTGCGTTTGTTCTGAAACATAAAATGATGTAAGTAAAATATTGAAATAGGCAATCAAACGAAAAGCCACACTAGACCTATTTCACAGATATTTTAATTTACCTACCGCGCCCGTTCAGAATAAAATAGAATGCAGGTTTTCATCATCGTACGCAATAATTACACCAGGTTTTATTTTTTTTTATATTTTCCACGGAGCGTCATTAAAAAATGATACGCCTGACAGTGTAGGACAATGACGTGAAATAAAAATTCCCAGAAAAATGTTAGCTGGCTTAATAATATATGGTTCCACATAGGTACATATATTAAAATAAGAGATAGAAAAAGTCGACACATTAATATTTTGTGCTCAACTGATATGGTAAAGTTTCATTTATTATATTATCACCAAATTTTAGCAAGATAAAACTTATAGTAACATAACAACGTTCTCCCTTTTTGACCCCACTTAGGGGCATAAGGAGGCAACAGGATGCCTCCACCGTGCTCGATCTTGCGCAGCTTCGGTAACCCCCTGTCGAACCATGTCCAAATCCCTCAGCTGTGCTTCGAAGGAATGGAAAAGATGTGAGAGCGTCTTCCTAGTCTTCGGGACCCTGACATGACGTCCCAGCCAAGTCCATCTCTTCTGCATCATCATAGAAGTGATGGGATTCCGCTTGATAAGCCGACATTATAGCGTCGATTTTTATATGCTTTGGTACCATCTTAAGTAGGTATACCAACATTTTCCTGAGGCACTTCGTTTCAAACGCAGAGACTTTTCGTCACTGGACTGTTCAACATTTTTTTTTTTTATAAAAATGAATCTTTGCTCACTCAAAGTGAACACAAATACACTCCTTGACTCTTTCACACTAAGCTACTGAAAGCTTGTGTCTATACATAGTGTATATACCTACCTTATAATAATAGATTTTGTCTAATTTTGCTAAAAAAGGATTAATATTATCTTTGCACTTGGGATTTTTGTACACCCGTACGTTGTAGGTACGTTGTAGTGTGGGTTTTTTTTCTGATTGGTGTCAATGCATGCTCAACTTCTAGCTTTAGCTCTATGTTCGTTTGGTTTAATTAAATGCATCTTTAGAATATGAGATAAGTACATGTCTACTTTAACTCGAATGTTTATTTCATTTGAACTAATATTTAAGCCTACCTACCCGTTATGAAAAAAAAACTTGATGTGCCTATAAATAAGTGAATAGGTACATACATAATAAATTGAATAGGTAGTATGCATACATACTTCAATCAAATCCGGACATTTTGGTGTGAAACCACACAAAAATATGTCCTCTTTGTTTCAACTAGGTGGGTAGATTAAGGAAGGTAGGTACCTATACCTACTTACCTGCATGGACACCACCAAATTAATGTGTTTACCTATTTAGATACCGCTTCAAAACATATACACGTGCCTCCCTTCAGAATCATCATTAAAACAAAGTTATAGTTTTACTTTCTTAACAATGCCACATTTCAGTATTTCTTCCATTAATGCTTTAATTCATTACAATAAGAAGCCAAAGGATGATTTTTTAACAAAGAAAGTAGGTATGTAGGTTGAAATCACGATGCCGACTATTTCCAATTAACATCACAAGCTTTGCTTAGTGTGAAACTAGCTTTCCCGACAGACGTTGTCCTGTAGTCCTTACTGTAAAATAGATTTCGAATTTGTTATTTATACAACAACAACAAAAAACGTTAAAAATATGTCTGATTGAAGAATGTTAAAAAAATATTTCTGAAAGCTCAAAAAAAATCCATAAAAAAATTGCGTACCAATATTGTTAATCTCAATGGCTGCAGGTAAACAAAAATTTTGTTGAAAAAATAACAACTAATGACTCTAACAATTCATAACTAATGTTCGATTTTTAAATGCAACAAACCACTACGGGCTTACGACCGTCTTCTACTGTGATTTCGAAGGCTGGCCTAGTGTGATCACTTTACGTTAACAACGTTCGCCACCAGGTGGTAATGTTTGTCTCCGAAACTCCTAATCATGAGAATTCTCAACATGTTCAACATGTCGAAAAATCTCATGTATGCAACAAGTAGAAATTTAATAATAAAATGAAAAATAGAGATAAAAGTTGGAAATTGTTGAGAGCAAGAGAGCAACCAAATTTAAAGACTGCGACTGCTGTCATGTATGCTGCGCCAGGATATGACTTTATCCATTTTTAATTTTGTTGTTATAGAAATTTTTATAGATGGCGTTGGCGTCGCAGGAAATCCTTTCCATATTAACTTTATTTCAGTCTTCGTCTGCCTTATGATTTTATCATCATCATTTTAGTCCTGGGCGAATATTGCATCAATCCAAGGTATTGGCAACACGTATGAGGCAACGGAGTTACGTGTCTTTAAAAAAAAGCAATGGGACAATCACAACCCTGATGCCAGGATGCTTTTTGTCTACTTGTGCATGAATTATTGTTTGAAATAAGCTGAATTAAAATTTGAAAGATTGATATTGATAGACAATAAAGAAACCAGTAGTGATAATATTATCTATTTTAACGAAAAATATTCTAAGAACCACCGATATAGCAACTCTCAGCCGCATCACGGATTTAACCATCCGAGACACAATCGATAGAATTTACTCTGAACTTCTAAGAATCTGTGATTCTTGCAATGAGGTAGAAACACAACAAAACTGATGGAGAGGTATGGAGAGAACAGACCTGATGACTTATTAATATTTCTACACAACTAGGGCCATTTTTCGTTCATATAAAGTATCAGTAGATATTATATTTCACCTGTTTTGATCAATAAAATTTCAACATTGTATTGAATGCAACCAACCTAGAAGAGTAAAAAAATAGAAACATTATAATTTCACTTTACAATAGTCAAACATTATAATTTCACTTTGCAATAAGCGCATACAACAGCTATATTCAGCTGATTTAATTCGTAGCCGCTCATGAAAATCTGTTGTAAGAAAAAAATGTAGTTAATGTGACAGTGTTGAAGTTGTGTCACGGTGAAATGACAAAATGTTCGAGGATAATAAGTAGGTAACCGTATGGTTGTAGGTTGGGACGTACCAACCCCGCTGTTCTATGACTGTCTGTGATATCAAATATCACAATGACAACAGACAAGGCGTTGTAATAACAATTATAACAGGCATTCTATAATGTCACCAGCGTAAGTTCCACATCAAACAGGGTGTTCAGGATCTCTGCCTTTGTACAATAAATTCTTAGCAACGAAGGTTACTATGCATTAAGAGAAGAATATTTTCATAGTGTGGGTCGTAGGAAAGTGACTTGATGAAAGCAACACAATAAAATCGACATGAATCCAAAGAAATGGTTGACCTTCTGTCGTGTCTCTTAAACGACCCGACGATGTTGAGTATTTAATTGTACCTACCTATATAGTATATCTGCTCCTGCGCTGGTTTTAGTTTGCTTAAATGTCTACCTATACACCTTTCTTCATAGTCGTCCCCGTTTTCATGGTAACATGTCAGTAAACAAGCCCGCTCCTCGACTGGAAGCCCCCTGGTGTATTCATGTCCAATCACTGGTCGTGTTAATACTCTGGCCCTTTTGATAAATATGCATACCTTTGCACTACTCGCGCGCGTAGGCTATCCCCGCCCCTTGACTTCGGATCCATTCCATTTCGTCCTGTACAATCACTCTTGATTTACGATCTCTACTAACAGGACGCGCTCCTGTCGTTACGACCATGTATCGAAATGGTTATAATCGAGAAATTATATTTGAATCTTCATGTGAATAAATCTATAATAACAGTGACGAAATTAATTAGTGAGCCGTGATATGTGCTTTATAATAACATTAATAATCAATTTTTTATTCTCACTTAATAAGTGCTGGCGTGGGTCGTGTTTCCCGCCATATTGTTTTTGTTCCTGCTCTTTTGATTGAACCGTTAAGAAATACGAATTGAAATTCAACCGAACTCATAAACATCTTGTTCCGCACCTGTGACTCCTGTTTTCATTGTTCAGACAATTCAAAAGTGAACTACTAATATTTTTTACATAGACTATCCTTGTGCCGAAGACAAGTTCATCTCGAATCTTACTAAACTTTTCCATCATCGATACCAGCCGCTCCCAGAGCCGTTGCTTGTCTTGGACAAGCCATGTAAAGGATTACTTTACCGTCTACATGATGCCTACTCCGTTTCGAACCTGATGACCGCCTCCTTCCATTCGTGTCTGGGCCCGAGCTTTGAACTCTTCGAAATCTACATCTATCCTGAGGACCACCTCTTCGTCAGGAATCTATCACGACGTACATACATACTATCGTTCCATTAAAGGCAGACATATCACCTGGAAATCTTCTCATCACATCAACCAAATTCATGGCATGTAAGCAACTATTTTATATCGAATTTTATTGTCTTTTTTTTACATTTAGTACAGAAGTAATGTTCCTATGAATGTACCCCTTGTCAATCAAAATCCAGTATATTATAATAATTGTGCGTAACATAACATTTAGCTTTTTGATTTGATATCGCCTATATTTTCCATTCCACATTTCAAGTACCTACGGAATGCCTAATAATGAAAGATTGCATCATCTTAACCTATACACCAAGCACCTAGATGACTACTTATACATAAGAACGATCCGACCAGGATCTGCAAATCTATATATAAAACTTAGAAGAGTCCGAGTGACCTCACACTTTACTATCTATTGCAATGTAATATATCATTGGACATAAGAGTATATCACAGCAACCCCTCTCGGTTGTTTGTATTTTCCTCTCCCTACTGGACACCCTGAAGATCATAAAGGAAGATACTAATCTCCCTTTTATTAAGAAGTCTCCGCTCATTAAGAGTTCTATTCTTTCACATAGAGAAGCTAGCCAGGCAGAAGTATAAACACAACAGAAGTAAGTATATTTGTACAGTTTTTCCTTCCGAGGACTAATCTGATTTTCCCCTCTTTTCTCCCTTTCCTTTTTTTATTAACCAAATGCTGTTGTCCCCAAAAAGGACACGGCATTTATGGCGAGCCAACGTGGAGCTCGATATTGTTTCACGGATGCCATAGCATTCATGGCACCCTTTCAATTAAAAGTTTCCGTTTGAAATTCCTTGCCCACTTTTGTCCAGTATTGTCCACATCCATTGCAATAGATAGGTGGATAACTTCTATTAATTTTCAAATGGCGATTTGGTATATGATGAGATCTAAGGTACAAGGTGGATGGAGATTTGGTGATTTAATATTGTAAAACATTTCAGAAAATATTGTATAATTGTTCAGATCCAATATTGAAAGAAAAAATAATTTAACAAAAAATTTTCTCTTTTGCACATCGCGAATCGTACACGGACGTTTCCGCTAGTATTCAACCACTCGTATTTGTGTGTGTTTGTGTATGTGTAGCGCGACGCTGGGCCGCTTTCTCTCCACGTGCAGGAATAAACATGCATAAAGAAAAAATAATAATAACAAGCCAACGGACACTCTTACCTTGAGATTTTGCACAGGAAACCGTAGTACCTACCTATACTTCGCGTCAGGGTATTTTTCTGATATACGTATGAGTTTGTCTGTGTGTGTGTAGCGGCAGTAGATTATTGTTCTACCTCGGCAGGAAATGCGACGTCGGAAATATTATGTATATACTTACTTAGCATCCAGTCTACTTATAGAATATGGATATATTTGTTTTGTTCGCGACACGAGGCGAGGTCAAAGTACATACCAGCATACTTAAATAAAATATAACTCAATATTTCGTATGCCAATTTTTCGCTTATTCCATTCTCATTTCTCCGTGATTAAATTCATTTTATTTCTCGATTATAATCTTTACGCTTGTTAATGGAGATTAAAATATGGAGCGTTTGTCCGTATACACAGTTCAGTGGAGACCATAAGCGAACGCGTTCATAGTTTTTTTTCTCTTCTTCTTTTTCCCTCCCGTAGAATTTTCATATTGTTCAATATGGATTTCTCACTGTATGGACCGATCCCCAATATTGAGCGAGCGAATAGCGCAAGTTTAGCCAAACAACTTCGCGAAAGAGGAATTCGTCCAGCCAGAGCTTTACAATCACTCCGAGCGCAAGCTCGTAATTTTAATGCAAATTTAAATCTTGCCCAATCGCCGTCAGTAGTAAGCACCCCTAGACGAATGCCAAATTACGAAAATTTAGCCGAAGCTCCAGAGTTGACCGCGATTCCTGAAAATAGAATTTGCCAACAGATTTCCTTGCCACCTTTAGCTCATAACCAAGTACAAGAAAACTTCATTCCTTGCCCTCCCAATACTGTTTACGTTGTTCGAGACCAGTCATGTAGTGTAGCAAATTGGAGAATTACTTTTGACGGTTCTTCCGGTTCGAATGTTAGAAGCTTTTTGACAAGAATTGACGAGCTTTGCGAGTCTAGACGCTTCCCCAAAAACGAACTTCCCAGAGTTTTTACCGAACTATTGAGTGGAGAAGCCTTGACGTGGTTCCGTCAGTCGTGTCGGAACGTTTCGGATTGGAATTCCTTAAGAAAACTATTGATTGACAGATTTGACGACCCCTCGAGACAGTGGCATCGTAAACTCTCCATTGTAAATCTAAAACAAGGAACTAATGAGCCCGCTTCCTCTTATATTGGACGCGTCTTATACGAGAACGAAACCTTAAACAATCCTTTTCTCCCCGTTGATATTCTAACTACGTTGCGCCAGGGTCTGTTACCGAAATATTCTCCTGCTGTTTTGGCAGCTGGATCAGATACCATAGAAGGTTTAGAAAAGGCTTGTAGAGAATTTGATCTTATTTATGGTACTACTTCACGTTCCCCCGTTCCGGCTAACAAACCATTTTACCGAGCAAGACGAAACACCGCAGTCGGAATTGTCTCTTCTACCAAGAACACTGCTAAACAGGATTCTGTTTGTTATAAATGTTGCAGGAAGGGTCATTTCCAAAGAGATTGTTATGGTCGAGTTCCCTCGACTCGCCCATCAGCTGTTATTCCCCGTAACACCTCAAATCCTCCGGTGGTAATAGATGTCTCTCGTCCTCCACCCAATATTTCCAAATCTGCTAACAAACCGAAATTTGTAGGAAGCCGTCCGCCTGATTCTAAGTCTGCTGGATTATCATCTATTTCTTTCACCCCCTCTGCCGAATCAGCTAAATCAGAACGCGAGAAATGGTTGAAAAGTGTGGCTCTTTTCTTCAACACACTAGAGGTACATAAACTCGATTCATCCTTAGGTAGAGACGGTCGACCATACATTGATTTTCGAATTTCCCAATTAACTTTCAGAGGATTATTAGACAGTGCAGCTGTTATCTCCGTGTTAGGGCGCCACGCCCACAAACATTTTCTTTCACAGGGGGCGGAATTAATGCCTTCTCCCGTGCGCGTTGTTACCGCCGATGGTACCGTTCACAAAGCCGTCGGTCAAATAGAACTTGAGGTGACTTGCAACAATAAAACCGATACGATTTCCTTTGTAGTTCTTCCTTTAATTGAACCAGCCTTCATTTTGGGAGTTGATTTTTGGAAAGCATTCAATATAGCTCCCCAGTTATTTGGTCAATCAGGTCACCCTTCAAACAGATCGTTAGCCAGTATTTCCGTTCTTTCCGGTCCAGTCCCATGTTTAAATGACATGTCCCATCTTTCAGAGTCACAGTTGAAGGAACTTCAAATAGTACAAGATAGTTTTGCTGAAATTTCTGCTGAAGCCGTAGGTTTAGGTAGAACTCCCCTCGTCTCTCACGAAATTATAACTCATGGTGAGCCTGTCAAACAGCGCACATACCCCCAATCCCTTCCGAAGAAATTAATAATTAATGCAGAAATTGATAAGATGCTCGAATTAGGTGTAATCGAAAAATCCAACAGCCCGTGGAACAACAATGTGCTGGTAGTTACCAAGAAATCAGGTGAACACAGATTTGTTCTCGACCCCCGATTATTGAACTCTGTAACCCGTAGTGATTCGTATAGTCTTCCTTTCGTCAACCGTATTCTGGATCATTTACGTGATGCTAAATTCCTCACTTCCCTCGACCTTCATAAAGCCTTCTGGCAATTGCCTCTGCACCCCGATTCTAAGTGCAAGACTGCATTTTTCATCGAAGGAAAAGGAAAATTCCATTTCACCCGCTGTCCGTTTGGTCTCCGGAACATACCTGCTCAATTACAACGCCTCATGGACACCCTATTCGGCTCAGAATTTGGAGGTAGAGTATTTTGTTTCATGGATGATATTTTGGTCGCAAGTCCCGATTTCCAAACTCATTTATCCGACCTGAGGAAAGTTCAGGCCATTCTGAAGGAAGCTAATCTAACCATTTCCCTGAAAAAGTCAGTATTTTGTAAGAAAAGTCTCCGTTTTCTTGGGCATGTTATCGACGAGCACGGTCTTCGTTCTGATCCTGAGAAACTAACCGCCATGAAGCTTTTTCCTATTCCAAAATGTAAAAAGGATGTAAGATCATTTCTGGGTCTCACTGGATACTATCGTAGATTTATTAAAGATTATTCTAAAATGACATCATGGATCGCATAGCAAGACTTAAGTGGCAATGGGCAGGACATGTTGCAAGACAAGATCCCACAAGATGGACTCCAAAGATTTTGAGATGGAGACCCTGGGAGAATGAGAGAGGCGTCGGAAGACCTCAAAAAAGATGGTCCGATGATATAGCCGCTGTGGGGGGGAAAAACTGGCTGCAAATGGCAGCAAATAGGAAGAGATGGAAGAGTATGGAAGAGGCCTACGTCCAGCAGTGGATAAATACAGGCTGAAAAGAAGAAGAAGAAGAAGATTCTAAAATTGCCGCTCCCTTATGTAAACTCACTGGAGGTAGTCGAAAGAACAAGTCTTCAACCCCTTTTGTATGGACCCCTGAAGCCCAAGAAGCGTTTGATTCCTTAAAGAAAGCCATGATTACTGCGCCATGTCTGAGACCTCCCGATTTTAAGGCGCCCTTCATTATCACATGCGACGCATCTGCTTACGCCATTGGCGGAGTGCTTAGCCAAGAAACTGATGGTCACAACCAACCCGTGGCGTATTTTTCCCGCAAACTTAACAAAGCCGAAATCAACTACTCTGTTACTGAAAGGGAACTGCTCGCTGTATTAGATGCTATTCACCACTTCAGAAGTTTCGTAGAATGTACCAAATTTACTGTGGAAACTGACCACTCTAGTCTTAAATGGTTGCGTACTCTGGACAATCCTAGTGGTAGATTGGCCAGATGGGCTACCCGATTAGCTCAGTATGACTTCGATCTAGTTTACCGTAAAGGCAGCGAAAATGTGGTCGCTGACTCCTTAAGTAGAAACCCAGTATCTTCTTTGAAATTCCCAGAACCCTTCATTGACGTTTCTGACCCCTGGTATAACAAATTATTTCACGGTTGTTCCGAAAATCCACAGTCATTCCCCAGCTATACCATCGTAAATGGACATTTGTATCGAAAACGAATAAACGATAAACGAAAACCCGATAATTACATTTGGTCGTTAGTAATTCCTGCTAGTGAAGTCCCGCAATTAGTTCTAGATTACCATGCTGACAAGGAATCGTGTCATTTTGGTGTAGTTAAAACATTTCATAATTTGGTAAAAAATTTCTATTGGAAAAATATGAAGAAAAGTATTAAGGATATTATTAGTAAATGTGAACTGTGCAAAGCGTATAAAGTAAGTAACTCAGGTGCCTTAGGTATATCTTCATGTCCAAAACGTCCTGTTGCCCCTTTCCATACGATTTCAATTGACATCGTAGGTCCCATGGTAACTTCTACTGAAGGTTTTGTTTATATGCTGACCGTGGTCGACGTATTTTCAAAATACCTATTCGTATGTCCCCTTAGAAAAGCTACTAGTGGGCACATTATAAAATTCCTTCGTGAATCTGTGTTTCTCAAATACAACATACCTCACACGATCATACTTGATAACGGGCCTCAATTTACCTCAAAGTTGTTCAAAGATTTTTGCGATTCATTTGGTGTGTCACAACTCTTTTACAATACTTTTTATACACCCCAAAATAACCCAGTCGAAAGATATCATTTAACCCTAGTTACTGCTCTCGGTATATTAGTAGAAAACAACCATAGATTATGGGCTCAAAAGTTGCCAGCTATTGTTCATAACTTAAACACGTCTGTAAGCTTAGTAACGAATTATACCCCCCACTACCTAGTGCACGGTTTTGAGCATATACGGCATGGATCCTTCTACAAATCCCTCTCGGCCAATCCTTCATCAGAAGAAGAACCCTTTGCTAATAGATTAAAAACTTTCGATGAGTACGCTCGAATCCATGAAGAAGTCTCTGATGCTATAATAGCCGCTTTTAAAAAACATGCTGTTCGCTATAATTTGCGTCGTTCAGAAAGATTATTAAACGAACAAGACGTAGTATGGAGACGTAATTTCGCTCAGTCTGATAAGGCCGCGTACTTCTCAGCTAAGCTAGCCCCTAGATTTATAAAAAGTATAGTGTTACGCAAAATTTCTAACAATGCCTATTTGTTGGCTAATGAAGATGGAACTCAAGCTGGGAAGTTCCACATCAAAGATATATTAAAAACTAATTAGGAAACCCTTGTTTTATTGATCTCTCAGTTGAGGATCAATCGATCGTCTGTAACGTATTTTGTATGTAGTATATAGGTATAAAGCAAATATATTAGTTAATTTTTTCGATAGCGATGACGTTGAGGTGCAAAAGAGAGAATAATACATTGTCTTTTATTAGGCTAATACATATTGCCTAAATTATGGTCATCGCTACCTACTATGTATATATTATTATTATTATGATATTTCTATGTGTGTGTATATAAATGTATCACACTCATAAGTATGTGTTTCCATTAGGGTATATTGTTCAATGGAAAGAGAACCTGTGTTTCACCATCTGTTCATATTATTTAATTTCAATTTTTTCTATGTACCTTTTTATGTTTTCCGTCGACTTAGTATGATCAAGTTTGTATGTATGTTTATAGAATGTTTGCGAATGAATGACGTATGCTTTAGGCCGGCCTATGATTGGGAATAGAATAAATGTAGAAATGAGTGAAGTCGATCGAAGCATATTCTTTTAAACTTATAATTAATTGCCTCGTGGAAAGCCCACGTTCTCTTTCCTAACGTCCGTCAAAAGACTGTAATACTGTAAGTACTAAATAAGCTGTAATTATTATTCTAGTTGAAATCCTGTATCTAATAAATAGATAAGTATGATTCGATAAGTTGTGTATTGGTCAAAGGTTCTTCCCAGATTCTAAACCTGACCATACATTGTAACCATAGTACAAGAATCAAATAACAATTGTAGTTTAAATGAGAATCTGGGTGGCGTCTAATTAAATTATTTTGTTTTGTATAATGTCTCATAGTCTAGCCGATATAAAAAAAAAAAAAAAATTGAATATTAACAAATATAAAATGTTGAAAACTGCTGTTTGTAATATTCCATGCTCCGTGTACCTACCTAGGTATATTGTATATTCTATGCTTACTGTGCCGAATATAGATTCAATAGGAGGTCATTAACTTACCTCACGGACGACCTTCGTCGCTTGTATCTAGGTCAAGGTATGACCGACTGTAAATATTCCGATGATGTTACGAATACTTTTGTTACCAACAAATATTCTTAGTTATTGAATATATAAAATGTTTCTTGATATATGCTGTGTTAAATTGAGCTCTTTTAAGATAATTAGTTTATAAAAAGCATATTTTAATTTCCATGGAAACTAGAAATAGTCATTGTGTTTATTATTACTGTTTATGTTATGTCATTTATTTTTTTTGTTGGTGCGAATGGATATCTGATCAATATCATTCGTACGGTGGAATTTTATTCCACGGACCAACGTTGAGTCGTTAGGTCACCGACTGTGAAGTCATGTTTTGTAAACCTGGTCTTTTTGAATTCTACATTCAAAAGGGCCACACGCTATGCGTGATGCTGTACGTTCTGCATGACAGAACTGGAAATAGATCTCTATGTCAACAGGAGACTAGCCTTATTGCCATGACCTCTCCGTTGTCAAATCTATGAGATACTCCAACGCTATATTTATTTTGTGTATCTTGTTCAGTTACTTTCGGTAACTATTTATGTAATTGCCATCACTGGACCTGTATACCTTAGAGTCATTTTATTTTGTAAACCTGTAACCTTTTAAGTGTATGTATGTGTTGCGCAACCCATAATGTGCGCTCTGCGCTCAGCTGTGATTGTATCTATGAATATGATCTGGATGTACCTCTTTACATCTCAATGTGTACTATAATCATTATTATGTCCATATTGATTGTATCTATATGAGGTCTCCAAACTAAAATTTCCTCTATTGTTTATTTGTTTGGCCGTGTTATCGGAAATCACGTGAAACGTGCTTCCCCTGTGCTGAGCACATAAATTGATGTTATGTATTTTATAGTTTAATTATATATTGTAAAAATGTTGTAATATTTTTGTTTGTATCCCGTCTGTCATCTGACCCGAAATTGTCGTCTTCAGCAATCGCAGAAGCACTGAACTCGAGTCAGGCCTCAGCGGCTTAATTAATTAATTTTCTGTACTTAAATAATTAATTCTCTCTGTCACCCAATTCCCAACATATTGTATTAATTGTTTTGACCAATTTTTCGGAAGCCAGGTGTGAGCCTAGCCCTCCCAAACGTCAAGCCCCTTTTTCTATTATTGTAAATTTTCTCTGTGTATAAAAAGTTACTACCTAACTACATTTTCTGTAATATGTATATTCATGCTTGTATGCCCTCTGTGGTCTGATCAAACCAGTGTCGTATTCCGCGCAAGCGTTTTACCTCTCATTACAGATCAGATCGCAGTGGTGTATGTATTCGTATGTATGTTTTCAAACAAATTCCCTTCATGCATATGTACAATGTACTTTGTATTTCAAATATTTTTCTTTTACTTAATAATCTGTGCCGAATAATATCGTTGTCTCCCTAAAGAGATCAACTCATTTCGAATCAGATTTTCTCACTTCTTTTTGTTAAATTGTAAAGTTCTTTACTGCTCATAATATTAAAAATCATTATTCCACTGTACTGTTAACTTCTATACTGATCTATTCGAGATCTATTTTAAACAATTTTTGTTAGACTTTCATAACATGCAAAATTGAGTGTCCATTTAATGTTCAAGTATTCACTGACACTCGTGAGATAATAATGTAGGTATTTCATATGTGGCCCCTAACATCTGTAACTGGTATATAACCTTTGTTTGTATTATATATCGCTGCAGGGGAAATGTACTAGTAGTTGGCCCGTCAATATTTGGCGACTTGAAAAAAAAAAAAAAAAAAAAAAAAAAAAAAATTTTTTTTATTTTTTTTGTAACTTTCTATATGGAATCCACACTTGTTGATGTTATGTATGTATGTTTGTATTCTTTCAGATGTGATGGTTGATTTCTGGGATGTGTCTCCTCATGCCTTCGTGATTGTCTTTTTCTTTCTTACTGAGATGTTCTTATGTTAAACTTGCTCACGCGAAGTTTAAATTTAGGAGGGGGGAAATGTCGTGTCTCTTAAACGACCCGACGATGTTGAGTATTTAATTGTACCTACCTATATAGTATATCTGCTCCTGCGCTGGTTTTAGTTTGCTTAAATGTCTACCTATACACCTTTCTTCATAGTCGTCCCCGTTTTCATGGTAACATGTCAGTAAACAAGCCCGCTCCTCGACTGGAAGCCCCCTGGTGTATTCATGTCCAATCACTGGTCGTGTTAATACTCTGGCCCTTTTGATAAATATGCATACCTTTGCACTACTCGCGCGCGTAGGCTATCCCCGCCCCTTGACTTCGGATCCATTCCATTTCGTCCTGTACAATCACTCTTGATTTACGATCTCTACTAACAGGACGCGCTCCTGTCGTTACGACCATGTATCGAAATGGTTATAATCGAGAAATTATATTTGAATCTTCATGTGAATAAATCTATAATAACAGTGACGAAATTAATTAGTGAGCCGTGATATGTGCTTTATAATAACATTAATAATCAATTTTTTATTCTCACTTAATAAGTGCTGGCGTGGGTCGTGTTTCCCGCCATATTGTTTTTGTTCCTGCTCTTTTGATTGAACCGTTAAGAAATACGAATTGAAATTCAACCGAACTCATAAACATCTTGTTCCGCACCTGTGACTCCTGTTTTCATTGTTCAGACAATTCAAAAGTGAACTACTAATATTTTTTACATAGACTATCCTTGTGCCGAAGACAAGTTCATCTCGAATCTTACTAAACTTTTCCATCATCGATACCAGCCGCTCCCAGAGCCGTTGCTTGTCTTGGACAAGCCATGTAAAGGATTACTTTACCGTCTACATGATGCCTACTCCGTTTCGAACCTGATGACCGCCTCCTTCCATTCGTGTCTGGGCCCGAGCTTTGAACTCTTCGAAATCTACATCTATCCTGAGGACCACCTCTTCGTCAGGAATCTATCACGACGTACATACATACTATCGTTCCATTAAAGGCAGACATATCACCTGGAAATCTTCTCATCACATCAACCAAATTCATGGCATGTAAGCAACTATTTTATATCGAATTTTATTGTCTTTTTTTTACATTTAGTACAGAAGTAATGTTCCTATGAATGTACCCCTTGTCAATCAAAATCCAGTATATTATAATAATTGTGCGTAACATAACATTTAGCTTTTTGATTTGATATCGCCTATATTTTCCATTCCACATTTCAAGTACCTACGGAATGCCTAATAATGAAAGATTGCATCATCTTAACCTATACACCAAGCACCTAGATGACTACTTATACATAAGAACGATCCGACCAGGATCTGCAAATCTATATATAAAACTTAGAAGAGTCCGAGTGACCTCACACTTTACTATCTATTGCAATGTAATATATCATTGGACATAAGAGTATATCACAGCAACCCCTCTCGGTTGTTTGTATTTTCCTCTCCCTACTGGACACCCTGAAGATCATAAAGGAAGATACTAATCTCCCTTTTATTAAGAAGTCTCCGCTCATTAAGAGTTCTATTCTTTCACATAGAGAAGCTAGCCAGGCAGAAGTATAAACACAACAGAAGTAAGTATATTTGTACAGTTTTTCCTTCCGAGGACTAATCTGATTTTCCCCTCTTTTCTCCCTTTCCTTTTTTTATTAACCAAATGCTGTTGTCCCCAAAAAGGACACGGCACTTCTCCAGTTAGGAAATAACAGACACATTGAAAGATTCATTAGAAGATATTTTTATCGAAATGAAAGTAATCGATTGAGAAGAAACCAGCTTAGTGTTGCCTACTCAATTTGATTTTGAAGGATAAAATAGAAAGTTGACGAGGGTCAGGAAGGAGACAAAATCACACCTGTGGATAAACTTTTCCAGACAGCGGGCTTTGCTAGAGTGATCTGTAAAGGTAATTTGAGTAGAGGAAGAAAGCCGATATGTGTTAAAAGCTTACAAAATCATCAGAACTTTATCCCAATGAATCGAATGTCGAAACACTTCGAATAATAGATAAGCAGAGTAACATAGGAAGCATATTATTTGCATGGAAACGACGGATACATGTTCTTGGTAGCCATCTATAAGATAAAGTTATGTAGTGGATGAAGTGATGGAAGGAATCTGATGGCCACGTCAATGGAAAACTATCCAAGAGATGAATATCTAGAAGTTAACAGTGTTGCTATACTGAAATCTATTGATTTCTATAGAAATTTCTATGTATTAGCTTTTAGGCTTCAGATTTGAAATCGGATGACGTGTTGTCTTGACTAGTAGTAATGCTTATTGAGTCAGATAATATCTGAAAAATAAAAACAACATATGAACCTAACCTAACATGTTCTGTAAGATAAATTTATGCATCTACTGATTGACGTTTTAGGCCTTTTAGGTTGTGGTGTTAGAGATAAAAAAATCAGTGCACATTCCCGAAACACGCTGTATTAATCCGTCTAACGAGACACCTCGTCACTAACTAGTGGGGTTTCGCCAATACCTCGATACAATAGCGTACCGTTCTACCCACGGGGTACCTACACACCCCCATCGTTCGCCGTACAGGTATTTAGTAATTAATATTATTACACACATAGACGAATTCTTTTGTGTTCCGTGATTATTAAAAGGCTTTTGATGATAATCTAACGTGGTAGAGATTACACGATATCATATAATATTATATGCTGACGTCCCCTATCACTTTCGTTTTGTAAGGCTTAAGTACACACTCATTCAATGAATTTGAAATGAGGTTTCCGTATGATATTCCTACTTTACTTTAAATTCAAATAAAGTAACAACTACATCTTAAAATAATTTCCTTTAACCAATCTCAATCTTCGAAAAATAAGAGAAAAGAGAATGTTTTTCACGTTTACATTTTATGTAGCTGAACCATATTGATCAAAGTTCTTTGTTGAAGGCCACAAATATAGATAATATTGTATTATCAGCCATACAATTACTGACACGTGGGAGTGTCTGGAAAAGAACTGGATTTTTAATCCCTACACCTTTTTCGAATTTACGAAGAATGGGTTATGGTATGGGTTTTATTTCACATTTAAAAACATCGGATAAAAAGAACGATGGCAATTGCATCAATGTTGCAAGGAGAAAAAAGGAATAAAATACGATTGAGGTAATGAGATTTAAAGGTTGAGTACAGTAAAATAGGGTCTTTATTAAATGCGGAAAGGATGTCTGTTGTGGTTTTCAAAGAAAAGTCAATAAAATGAGTTTTTTGTTTATTTCGTGAAAAGTAGTTGTTAAACCTACCATTTTTTATAGGTAAGATGTCATCTTAGCTAGCAGAATACTTTTTTCCAATCAACCGTTTCCGTCTAATCTTATGATGGGTCTTAGTACGGGTTGCGAAAAATAAGAAAAAAATCTGACCCGTGGATTTGAATCCGAAATCTTTTGATAAAAATCCTAGTTAAGGATCTTCGTTAGACAATTTTGGCTGGATTAGGTTTTTATATTTGATAGATGAAGTGGTTGGTTTTATATATGAAGTGGTTACAACGTACCCAGCGGTTACAACGCCGGCTTTCGTACTGCGGACGTCGTGATTCGATCCCAGGTGCCGACCATCTTCCTCTTTCACGACACAAGCTTCCAGTAGCTTACTGTGAAAGAGTCAAGGAGTGTATTTGTGTTCACTTTGAGTGAGCACAGATTCATTTAAAAAAAAAAAATTTAAAGATACAAGTTTTCAGAATTTTAATGGTACCTACTTCCAAAATTTGTATTTTTTTTTTCATAAATAAGAAGCGATTCATAGATTTCACTAAGTGCGGTCAAAAGTCTTGTGAAGATTTGGGCTCTCACAGCAAGCAATTCGACAATTTAACATTTGAAACAAAAGTGTTGAAATCTGAAAAACCACGAGTCATATAACTTTCGTCCAGTGGGGTTAATTTCGAGAGGGTAATAACCGCGATTAAGATAAAAAAAAAAGAAGAAGACAACACTCTAAAGAAGATACATTTATTCTTTTCATCTAAAATAATATCCTATTAGCTTTTTTTAAAAAACCAAACTGGAAATTTTGAAACAAAGCGTTCGATTCTGATATTTTGAAATCATGATTTTTGGAGTCTGTGATGTAAGGACTATCGACAGCAGATAACAACGTGAAATGTGGGTACTCAAATATCTATTAAGTCCTGAAAACAATGCAATCGGCTCTTGCAATGGGAGTGCTTTTTATACTTTATTGTATGGTACATAATCCCGGCGCTGACTACAGCAGGGAATGGAAATCTGAATAATTGGTTTCAATTGTATTGTTATTAGTGGAGTATAATGAAAAAAAACATCGCATATAAAAATATATCTAGGCACATCGCTGATCTAGTGCAATACTCGGACATCTTAAATATACGCAATGAGATAAAAATGTGAAAAAGGCCCAAAGATAGAATATCATAACTAAATAATGGATGAATGTTGTACATAAGTGGTAATGTGTCATCATAAGAAACACGATCATAATTTATGTGATTTTATGATGTCGGTCACACAAAAATGAGGTCGTGAACTGCCCACATTATGAAGTTAAAAGTGTCATAAAGTCTCAAAAAGTTGAACGCCTATTCAAAAAGTTAATTTTCAAATAGAACACTTACCTAGTTTATATTTCATTCCAAGTTAATTAGGTATTATTTTCATAAACCGATGTCACTACTCAATATGCAATGTCTTAGGTTTACAGGTGATATCTCGGAGATATTTAGTATTGGAGATCGAGTGTTAAATTCAGACGAAACCTGTTTCTATCTGCAGTTATCCCTGTCTGCAGTTATCCCTAATATATTTCCATTCGTTAAATACTTAATGCATGGTTAACGAAAATTAAACTCTTGATTAATGTCTCAGGCGCAAGAAGCTAAAACTGATTAATAAAAAGTCTAGGTTTAATTAAATCAGTAAATCTAGATACGACAGTACTGCATTAGGGTTGCATTTTGGCGCATCAATTCCCTATGAAATTAATCAACATCCGAGTAACTTTCTATGGCAGTGTTATTATTCTCGAAATAGGATTTCAAACTCACAATTCGACATATTTTTTAAGTGTGTCATGCATGCATTTCATGCTTCGAAAAACTCATCATATTTATTGTGAAAAAAACCTCTGAAAAACTGAAATGTCATTTTTTCGACCACAGCTCTTCTTCCGAAGGTGGTCATTTTCCTCTAAACTAAACGAAACAAGAACAAGAATCCACTATGGCGAACAATCTTCTAACGGGCGTTTGCTATTCCGGAAAACCACTGAAAATGAAAGGACAGCTATTTTTTACAATGAGGGAAATAAGGGCTCCTACCGAATAAACCCACCTTTTCAGGTCTGCAAAGTCTGTCAGACTCTTACTTCTTGTTAACAATCTTTTACATACTTTTCACATTTCTAGTGATTGCTGCAAGAGGTCGAAAGAGTGTTCCAGGAAACTTTTATGTAAAAAAACAGAAGATTATTGATATCCACATCTTTCACATTTAAAATTTTCGGCACTGGGTTTCGGAACTTGGAACAAGTGGATGAGTCTGTCTATTTAGGTAGTCTATTTAACAGAGATGGAAGGTGTGAAAAGGAGATTGAAAGAAGAAAACTCGCTGGTAGAAGGGTTGGCGGTGCACTTAGACCTCTAATGAGAAATAAGAACGTATATCTTAAATCTAAAGAGTTGATGCACAATGCACTCCTGATTCCATCCATGATGTGTGGGAGGGAAACTTGGACATGGACGAAAAATCATGAAGTTGGAATAAATGCTGTGGAAATGAGATCACTGCGTAGGATATGCGGAAAGAGACTGGTTGATAAGGTGAGGAATGATAATATTAGAAAGGAATGTGATGTGAATGTTAGCATAGTGACTAGAATCAAAGTGAATAAATTAAGCTGGTTTGGGCATGTAGAGAGAATGAACGAAGAGAGAATGACTAAAAGGATATATAAATCTGAAAGGGTGCACGCAGAGGAGGCCGACCTCGAATGACATGGTCCGACCATATCGGTGCCATCATAGATGAGGGCCAAGTCAGGAGCAAAAGGAATAGAAGAGCATGTATGCGGAATGTTATGCGTCTGGAGGAAGCGAAAGAGGTTTGTTTGGATAAGAAAGAATGGAAGTCCGTACTCTCTGCCTACAAACTTCGGGAAACGGCGTGATGGGTAAAAAACAATAAAAATAATAATAATAAAAAAAGAAGTTTCGGAAATCACTGCTTCAACCAGGTTTCTACCTACCTTGATACGAAATAATTGAGTTGTTGCTTAAAGAGTAGGTAGGTAAACGTTTGATAAACTTTCCCGGGATAAAAATAGCAGCTGTCTTAAACAGTTTAAGCGATCCGCCTGGACTCAATGTACCTAATCTTCTTTTAATTGATGCAGTCGGTAGCCTATAGCGTTTCAATTGACGGCTTTCGTACGTTTAGCATACTGTACCCGTATTCTGTAGCAAGTGTAGGGTAAAAACGTCTATACGTATCGAATGCGAGAATCGCATTTCGACGTTTTTCATACAAAATGTATCGCCTAATAGTCACATTTTTTTAAGTGACTACCCTACACTTGCTACAGAATAGGGGTCCTGTACCCGAATCAGGTTGGATGCTGACCACTACCACTCTCACAACACGAGCTTTGATTTCTATGAAAGGTTCCGAATGTAGGTATATTTGTGTAAGCTTTGGGTGCACCCAGATTTATTAAAAAAAACTGGTTTAGAACACTGTATTCATATTATCTTTTTTATTTTGGGTTCGTGTGTAAATAACTATAAATGTTCGTTTCTGCATGTTTTTCAGCAAGTCAGGTTTTTGGATGGCTTAGCTTTTTTCAAACAGGAATACTGTTTTTTATTGTGTACGTAATACTGTGTTTTGTGATGATGTTTTTTTTAAAGAATAGGATATTCTTGTTAAATTGGTGTTGATGTTTTCTTGGCTTCGGAGAATTGTGTTTCTGTATGAAATGTTTGTCTGTTGGATAAAAGGATATTTTCATTTACTGTTTTGTTGGCTCATTTTTTTTTTAACTAAGTATGTATTATATTTCATTATTTTATTTTATTGTTTTTCAATGGTGATAATATGATCTCTATAGATGAATAAACATAGATGATTTCATAGCTATGTAACTATTATATTTTTTTATTTTTTTAATGATTTTGGTATTTTTTATCTCGGTATCTATTTTGCATTGTTTATTGTTTTTTTAAAATGAAAAATTCTAATGTGAATGATTTTTATGTTATTGTTTTGTAATTGGCCTAATGGCCGTATGTGACGATTGTAAAAAGTTTGGATTATTCAGGGGAATAAACTGATAGTAAAGATTCTGATAATACCTACTATAGTTACAGTTTGTGTACTTTTTTAAAAATTCTACAATGGCATATTAAAACTTAGTCCGTGAATTTCGCAGTTACGGTATAGGGCCGTATATTTACTACGGATAGGGGTTTGCTTTCACGTGATAAAAGCCTTATTTAAACATTTTTCAGTGGCTGTAGACAAAAATTCCAACCCGCATAATAAATTCGGCAAATCGCTAAAATAAAATCGAGCATAACTATTCCTACGAGTCGACAATATGGAGGTTTTATTGTAATTGTAAAAGTGTGAAATCCGCAAAAAAATTATCAATTTTTAAGGGTCAGTGTTTATCTTTTGACTTTACTCATTAACCCTTTGTAATTACCGAGCCCATTATATTTTTACACGCAAGAATTTAAATTTTTGTGTCAACAGTATGTAAAATGATTTTGATAACTTTTATTTAATTATATGGTAAGGACTATACAATACCTAGTATTGCAAATGGAATTGTGAGAGAAAAAAATGTGAAGGAGGTTCTGCTAGAAAACGATGTAGTAGAATTCGAGGAGTTTGTCAAAAGAAAGAATGAATGACTGATTGTTTTTACATATCACGTGACTTGAAATTATTTGTGCAGACAAGAGTGAACAACACGAGCCCCCGGGTGTTGGAATTTTCTGGACGGTGTTGGAGAAAGTGTTCAATGAGCTTCTCTTTTTCCTAGTTCGGTGGACTCAAAATCGGAATCCCTACTGATTTTAATTTTTTGCCTTTACTGTTTTTTCTTTCTTTTTACGACTAGAGGTAAGTATCAACGTGAGCTATACAAAGGGGTGAATTGTTTAGTGGAGTGGCCTATTAGTGGCTTTGCTTAGTGAGTCGTGAATTTCGGAGTTTTGAAGCAATAATACTCTACATATTTTGTGGTACCACATACAGTGTACATTTTTTGTGCATGTGTATGTTATGTTTCTATTTCGCTGCTGTGGTTTTTTTTTGTAAACAATAATGGCATGTACACTTGTACAATGTAGGTACAGTGTTCACATCTTAACGCTCGCGGTAACGTAGCATGCAACGTATCCAAATTCCATAGTACGCAGTGGTTTGTCACGAACCATGGAAATTTGATACGTTGCAAGCTACGTTAGATTGGTTACGTTACAGGGTGTGTTCAGATGTGTACAGACCCTAACTTGCGTAAGCGTACGTGAAAGTATGGATTTGAAAATGATGTTTTTCTTTTAAGTACCTACATGACATGTGATGGAGTAAATGTACATGTTTTAAGATTTAAATATCCTATACTATAATTAACCATTATTCCCTTCTCGTCTGGCAGAATTTATAAAAAAGAACAATATTTTGATTTACTTACTGCGTGAGATTATGGTCGTTGAAATTCTCTCAACTACCTTTAGTGATAATTGACGGGTTTTTAGATTGTATTGTTAATTGTATTTTATCATCCTTAGGTCCATTCGGACACTTGGAGTCGTCATTTGAGCATCATTTATATAATAAAATAAATATTACATAATAAAAAATCAAGGAAAAGCATAGACATAGAAATATACATATACATGGAAAATAATAATTAATAGTTTATACAGAGGCAGAGAACAGCCAACAGAACATCATACAAGAGCAATGCTAGTTGCAGTGTAAAGAGCTCCGACCAGCATTTTGTCAGATAGTCTATACAAAAAATATCACAATTTAGGAAATATAACCTTTATCATGAATAATCAAAATAATCGAACGCTGGCCAGGATGTTTAAGTTTCTGACCAGCGTTCACGTCAATCGTTACATGGTAGGAGTGCGAGACAACCGGAGGAGACACAATCCTGATGGCTGCTATATTATGCATTACTATAAGGATCGACAGTAGCTTGACAAATTGGTCATGGTTTGATCAGCTCAAAGCTAAACTGAGGGCAACAACCAAAAAGACACATGAGAAAAACGATAGGCAAACAACAAAAATGTAAAGTCCCGTTTTCCATAAAAACTGTTATGTTTTTAGGTCTCACAGGTTACCCAACTTTATTCTGAAATGATATGGACGGCTGACACTTTCAAATTACGAAACAGTTTACAAAATGCTGATACAGAAGTACATATTTCAAAGATTTAATATTTTATTTCTGCAAACATTTCAAAATAAGACAGAATTTATTAAATTTCACCCGCCCGCAAGAAGAGAAAAATAAAAAAATAAAATATTATTCTTATTTCAGTCACTATATTAATATTACTTCAAACGAAATAAGTCCTAATGAAAATGTTTTCCAAGAGTCATTATAACGCGTCACTTGAACGATAAAATACTTATCTCCCAGGAATAAAGTGGTGTAGCCAACAGCACAAAATAACATCGAGAAATGAGAAAAGCTGACAAGTACATTATTATTATTGTTATTATGGCAACACCGCCTGTCATCCACAAACTTGGATGAGTATCCGCGTTTCATTAATGAAAATAATATTATGATTTTTTAAAATTGCATTAAGATGTCATGACACATTTTATTCATTGTCTATGCATTTATTCAAAATTAGAACATATTATTTAAACTGTCATAATACCTATACTATTTTTTCTAGGTATCTACTTCTGATTAAGAGGAACGAAGTTTGATTCAGGATAGGACAGAGTGGATGGGGATGACCAGAGTCAGAGAGGAGTGGCGTGAGCATGAGGAGGCCTATGTCCTGCAGTGAATGATCATGGGATAACATGAGGCCAGAACTAGTATTTGATGTCAGTGTTTTTCACGAGAAACTTCTACGCGTGGTCTTAGATTGACGGAGCTTTTTCAAATGAGACTTTTCTCTAATAGGTGGGTATAGGTCTCATGTTTTGTTAAAATACTCGTAGTAGGTACATACTCATTTGTTATATACCTATAGGTATCCTTGTGAAAATAATTATTTTGTATATTTTCAATGCCGTGAGGTGGCCGGCGAAGAATAGCACCTCTGCTCTTTTTGCTGATTTTTCGAGCATCCTGTAAGAGGCAGGAAATCGAAAAATCAGATCGGGATAGTGAGGTTGACCACTTAACGTCCTTAAATCTGAACTGGTCAGAAAAGGCGCAATGAGCCTCGGACGCCTTCAAGCGCAATGGAGAGCTCTTGATGCCTCCCTATGCTCCCGAGTGGGGCTTAGGCCCCCGCATTGCTGGTTGGTTTGAGGGAATCCGCGGCGGGCTTGATTTGTGTGTGGCCGGCTTTTTGGTTTGAATGCTTCGATCGAGCTAGGGGGTCGGTTTCGTGCAGGTCGGGTTTGCTGCGGATTGGCTTGCGGTGTGCGGGGTGCCTAAAAGGGAGAATGTATGTATATTTTCAATAAATAGAATAAAAAAATATAACGAAACTCAAAAAAAAACACGATAAATTATTGAGTAAAAATGGCTACGCGATTACTTACAACCGATTTCGCTATAAATATGCTTTGCTTTAAGTTATTATATCAAAATTGGTAGGTACTTACCTATTTAAAAAAACATAAGTAGATAAGTAGGTATTAATAATTAAGGTTTGTAAATTTTGAACCAAAAACGAAGGTGCCGACTTAAAATACAAGTCAATTTAACAATTACTTTGGTAAGAAATGTCGAATTGCCCTCAGTTCTCAACGGGGTAATGAAAATATCCCAACCTTTATGGGACAATCAAACACCTAATTACCCTTTTTTTACCTGTTGTTTGACAGGTTTTGCTGCTAGTTTGATAATATTAAATTACGCCCACCTACGCGATACTTTAGTGAGTTATAATAATTGAGATTCAGTGCAGACAGCCACAACATAAGGACCCCAATAATATTTTACCATACGGGTAAATTATTGACTGTTTATGTTTGTTTAGGAGCCTGTTTGCTCGGTGACCCCATGTTTGTTAGCTCTCAAATTATTATATTATTATTACGGTTCTATATTCCATGTTTGATTTGTCTTTGGAGTACGGGGATAATAATATGCTAACCATCTAATTATTGTGTTTGTTTTTAATGTATAACTCTAAAACCCAAAAAAAATTACCTGTCCGGGAAAATGTTGAAAGGTCAAACTCAATTTCTCCCCAGATAACTAAAAATGTTGAGGTGTAGAAAATAAATTATTTTTCCATTCTATGAAACATAATAAAATGTGAGCAGAATGAAAGATTTCAATAGCGGTTTTCTTGGCAACAGGAGTAAATTATTGTCAGTCGCCATTGACTGAATTGAAAGCGAAAGAATTGACCCGAAAAAGTATAGACTTTTTGAACCATAAATCTAAAATTGGCGGAAGACGACGAGTCGGAAGACCTAGACTCAGATGTGAGCATGACATAAGGGCAGCTGCGGCACAATTTCTGCGGATTACATATTGACATGCCGCAGTGGAGGGCAGCAAGAGTTGGAGGCGTTGTCTATTAGAGGCCAAGACTCGATTTGAGCTTGAGCGCCATTCATAGAAGAAGAAATGAAAAAAAAAAAATCTTTGTGAGTACCCACGAGTTTCTATACAAACGTTTTATTGAATTCGAAACAACTTAACGATACAAAACAGATACCTTAATAAAAAACTGAATAATAATTAACAAATGAAATGTTGTATAAAATTTACTAAAATGTTACCAAGTAAATGTTCATCATTGATAATTCCAAGTCTGTTGACAATACAATGTTGATGTGGTTCAACAACAGCAGAGCTGTAAAAAGGATATCAGTACATAAGTACAGATTGCGCTAGTTTGAGCGCAATGGAAAGCTCTTGTTGCCTCCCTAGCTATGTCCTTAAATAAGGTGTAAAAGGAGTTTCGATTACGATTCGACTTTTAGAATAATCGTTATAGGTTTGTCAACAATAAAGATTGTTCGTTACTTACACCGCATAAGTATGACTGCATTTGCATGATTTTTGATAAAAAAAAGACAATATGAATGAATTATTATAAACTTCATCGATAAATTTATGCGCGATTTTCGTTGTGAAACATATTTTGTACGTGCTGAAATCGTGTTTGGATTCCCTAAAGTTAGTTAAAGGTATGAAAATATGGGAGCTAAATCACTTGATATTTTTAGAGACGTTTTTCTTTGAATAAAAGTATTACCTACTGACAAAAAAAAGAAAATTGAAGGCGAGAGAGAGAAGGAAGCAGATAGCGTTGATGTCGTTTTAAATGGTAAATATGATATGTGATAAGGAGATTTACAATGTACATAAGAAAAAATATTACAAACATATTTACATAATTTACTTTCAATAATATTTAACCCTCACTGGCTGTTTATTTTGTACTTGTCCAATTTAAGGAGTATAATTTCAGGTTATTTCTCGGTCCCCGGTGGATCTCAGCCTATCTGTGGAAGGTGTTTCCGCGGAACAGGTCATCAAATTATTAAGAGCGAAGATGTGTGGGCAGAACGATCTACCGA
Source organism: Mystacides longicornis (assembly GCA_963576905.1). Taxonomy (NCBI): domain Eukaryota; kingdom Metazoa; phylum Arthropoda; class Insecta; order Trichoptera; family Leptoceridae; genus Mystacides; species Mystacides longicornis. Next base: position 26,795,588 of record OY756426.1, on the reverse strand, counting down.
CTGAAATATTGGATTAAATCAAGGGTGCGGATAATATGCGAGTTTGATGATATAGTAAGATGGAAAGGGCAGGGAAAAAGATCACTAGCACGCACATGTAAAGAGAATGAGTTTTTCCAGACTCCCTCATATGAAGACGGCTCCCAGGCAGACAGAGGCGGGTGGAGGGAAAACTGGAGACGACCTCGCAAAAAGGCTAAGCCCCTGTCTTAAATTGCAGGCCACAATGCATAATTATGATGGAGAAGAAGGAGGATTTCAGTGGACACATAATAATACTTATAAGGTAAGTATTCCAGCTTATTATCGACTTATCCTTTTTGAAAGATCCAAATACTGAACGAATTTTCCGTCATCATGTACCCCACTGTTCTATGCCATTTGCTCCCACATCACTCCATTATTATGTGTCTTAATGTCATCCCTTCGTCTTAAATGTGGTTTCCCACCTCATTTCTCTATTCTAAACGCCTCCAATTCAGCAGTGTTTTTTTTTTCCATTTTTCAACCAAGTTTCAAGGATACACATGCCTATCCTATTTCAAGTTAAGAGAATAACTCACCAAATATTAAACCACAAAATATTTTAAACACAAATTTTAGAAAATCGAACCCTTTTCGTCGAATATTTTTCCCGTAATTACATAAGTATAACATTACTATATTATAACGTGGTGAGGCAGTGTAAGAGAATCCATCATTTGATCCGATGTTCGTTACGGACAATATGTCTCCTGAATTAGTGTGCAAAACTATCATAATGCGAGTTTCTCAGTTTGCCCGTACGATTTTTTTAGTGAAACAACAATTTCCATTTCGGAATAAATGTGATGGCCGATTGACAAGAGCAACGCAAGGCTGTGAAATTTTATTTCCTGTTAACGGAAATGGGACGCGTCAACTATTGTAGATAATCCTTAAGGTGATACTGCCTTAAGTAAAACCAGAGTCAAAAAAAATATTTTAACGTTTTTGTATAGGAGTAAAGTCAAGTGAAGAGCAACCCCGATCGCGAAGCCTCTCAACGTCAAGAAGTAAAAAAAAAAGTCAACAAATTCGATGCTCTCGTTCGCAAAAACCATTTTGGAACCTTTAATCAACTTTGTGAGAATGCTGTATAAAATATCATGGATTTCAATACAGAGGATTCTATTCTAAGGTTTGAACTGGAGAAGAGTTGCAGACAAATTTGTACCTCCCTTTCTCACAGATAAGCAAAGCGAGCGTTGATTTCAGACATGTTTTTTTTTTGTTCCGGGGTACCCGTGAGGAATGCGTTTTAGGGTAAGCAATACCAAGATCACCAAGAAGCCAAAAGAACACCTCGATAAGTGAATGTAATAAGTGTATTGAACATAGTAAGATAATTTGGAAAGTTGAGTTGTGATCAAGAAAGATCAATCTAAACTAGACAATCTGGTAACTCTCTCCTTATTATGGTTTAAAACATCGTTTCATTCATAAGAAGATTTGAAGGAGGTGCTTAATTATTACGGTTCAATAATCAAAACAATGATACGTTGAGAATAATTAATTGGTTTCCTATATTATAATACTCCTTCGAAATTATGTTGATTTGCCTCAGTAATTCCTATTTATCGGTATAATTTTGATCGGAGAAATGCATTAATATTGGTCTTATTAAATTGTAATTAGAATGTTATCAACTTAAGTACACAATCAATATTATTGTAGGTAATCACTTAATTAACAATGCGAGTTCTCTTTGTCTAAGAATGGGATCATTATTATTATTATAAACCAATAGTTTAATATTACATAATATATGATAAATAATTAATTGTGCCTACTGTATTACAATTGTTAAATAACATTTTTCAACAAACTTAAAAGGGGTTATAAATACGGTCGCTTATTGCTTTCTTTTATTATTAATTTTCTTTTTTTTTATATGAAAAATCATTTTTGAAATAACATCAACATTAAAATACACCATTTTTTGAAATTGTGTCAATATTTCTATATTCCACAATTTTTTGAACCTATGTCAACATTAAATTACGTAGTCTTTCAGGCTTTAGAGCATCGATACTCAACCTGTGGTGCCGCCGAGCTTTTCTCTGCGGAATAAATGACGGCCAATTTGATGTATTTCACTTCAACAAAATGGCCGCTGTTAGTTTTCAAAGTACAGACGTTCCTATTGAAAAGCCCTTGTGGATACGCAAAAAGTCGTTCTCTGGGCATACCTCACTTGCTATCAAATACAAAAAATCAACTATTTTCTGCTAACAATTAATAGTTAATACCCACCTTAAGTGCCCCACCCATTTCATATAAAAACTATAGTGTGCCAAATATTATACTTCTCCGTCTGCGCAATTTTCATAAAAATGGTCACAAACTTATTCCTTCACGTACATAGATATTTGGCGAAGCTATATGCCTGGAAAATTTTTATGTTTTATTACATTTGTTTGTATCCAGTATATTCCTAAGGCAGCAGAATAACTTTCTTGGTGACGAGTGTTAGTTTTTAAGCGTCAAAAAATTAACATCAAAATATAAAATAGACCTTTTATTTAACTTCTTGTCTTTTCTGAGAATCGACCATATACCTTCAGATCTACACGTATAATTACATAGAATCTAGAAACATTAAAAATTCCACCAAATATTATTTTAAACGTTAATTAAATTTCATCTCGTAAATATATTTCTTATTGTTTTATGTTAATTAGTACGCATTCAATTATCAAAAGGTTATGTAAACCCTTGTAATAATAATCAATTAGGTAATTATTATTCCAATTTCTATTGTAGGTAGCAGGAAAATAATTTTATTTTGAGTTACTGAACTGAAATGAATGAGTTGAGTATTGTTCGAGATTTTTTATAAATAATTTATTCGAAAACAATTTTAAAAGTAGGTATAAACTCAACTCTTTAATTTTAAGAAGTTCTTGGTATTAAAAACAAATGTAAGAAAATTGTTTTCATATAACCGTTGATTTTTTTAGTTATGGAGCCTGATTGAAAATTACCATTTTCTTATGGAATGGATTTTTTTTATTATATTATCATTAAAATATGAAAAAAAAAAAAATACAATGATCCTAGTGGGAAATTTTTCTATCTATCTATCTTCGCTTAGAAGAACATATTTTTAGATACCCGACCAGTGAAAACAAAAAAAGTCTTATGTCTGGTCGGGGAGATTCATATTTGTGTTAAATTTCTATAGTTATTATTAATCTAAGAACTTCAATCCATTTTGAAATTACGCCTTTTTACAATATGTACTCCGACTGTTCATTTTATAAAACCATTTCAGTTACAACTTTATCGTGCATGCATGCTCACGAAACGACATTTTTATGGAATCCTGGAGTCAAGTCCAATAAAATGGCCGCCAACAGTATCGTTCAATGAGTGCCCACCTATTATACCTGTAAAAATGTTAACATTATAAAAATCTGTCATTTGTACGTTGTTACCATGGTAACATCGACTGAACGATTGGCGGCCATTTTATTATACTTGACTTCAGCCTCAGATCTGATTATTGGCAATAATTTATGGGTATTATAGCATACGGTTTCGTAACGTAATGTCCTAAGCGTAATATTTGGCCATACTAACTTTAAGGAGAAAATACAAGTCGTATTCATTATGTAGTCAAATAAATAAAATTAATTTCAAATCTTGTTCTTCTTGAACCGTCCACTCTTGATCGTAGGGCTCCTCCATGTTCTTCCAATCCCATATATCCTGCGCCTTCGCCATCCATGTCCCACCAGCAAATCTCACCAGGTCATCTCTCCATCAAATTCTCCATATTATGAAGGTGCATTTATACCAAACCAACAAAGACCCAGAGCTTGAAAATAGAGTAAATTTTCCTAATCGTTGATACTGGACACCATGGAAACAACAACTTATTAGTAGGTAGGCGATAACGCTTCTTTCTAGTTATTATTGCCATGGTGACCATACCAACGATTAGGAAAATATACCTACTCTATTTTCATGCTCTGGGTTTTTGTTCTTTTGGTATAAATACACCTTTAATGCCATAAGTTTGTGACAAAAAACGGCTATTTTACCGACCTCGGTAGCCTACTTTTGTACTAGCGTAGGCTTCAGATCCGAGGTCCCGGGTTCGATTCCCGGTCGGGTCAGAGTTTTTCTAAGTGTTTTTTCACTTGAAATTTCTACCCGGGGTTGGCCTGTCTCAGATTGGACGGTACCGGTTGACTGGAAAAAATTGCTTCAGGCAATAAGTTCCGCCGGCTATACTGACACCTTTGAAGTGTTATATTATTATTATTTTAGAGTATGGGCCCTTCATTTTTTTAATATTTTATTAGTTCTAAACTTTCGTGAATTACTCTGCTGTGCCTGCGAAACTAGTCAGGGTATTAAATAATTTGTGGAACAACAATCAATCGTTTCATTTAAATTACTTTATTTTAATAGTTCCACCACGAATGCACGATCAATTCGTTATTTTTTTTAAGTAGGTACCTATAATATTATTAGGTTGGTAGTTAATAAGTTTTTAGAGCGCCATAACTCATATAGGTAAGTACCGCTTTGAGATTAAACCAACAATTACCATTAACAACGTCATGTCATAGATAATGTGTTACGTTTGACAATATCCTACCGTCAATTAGTCACAGAGAGTACCTATACCTCCCCATAGTCTCTGGTCCTGTCGATGTTATTAACGACCTCCTTCATCTCTGGATGTGGGTCAATTATCTCGCTCCCACTAAGCGTCTGTCATCCATTTTGATTTACATAATGCCAACTATGGCCCCGTAATGTTCCCATCAGGAATCTTTCAAGCGCTAGTTAAATTTACATAATAAACATTCGATATTATGCAACATTCATAAAATAAAACTGTTGAAAAATCCCACAAAAAAATATGTTCACTAGTTAACAACCCCTTACGCTTGTCTTTGATTGTGCAATTGTACATATTTTTAAGAATAGACCAATGTCAGATTGAGGGTGGTTAAAAATGAAAGCTCTGGCACCTGACCAAAGACAAAACAATTATTTATGGATCCTTGAGTCCTTTTCTGCAACTTTATCGTAAGATAAGAACTTGTTATGATATTGTTTGATTTTTAAATGATTATATTTATCAGTCAAATTGCTCAGTATATATTTTAAGGGTGTGTGTAGACCATAAAAAACTGGCTCTTTTCACTGTTTTACTAGATACTTAGGTAACTTACCTACCTATCTGAATTTTTTTTTGAAATTTTCACTTCACACGAAAACATTATAAATTTCCCTACGAAAACGTATTTTAAAATTATTTAGATATTATTCAAAAATAACATTTTCCAAACTTACAATAACACTCTTTGTATCTAAACGAACGAATCTATAAAAAATGTTTAACACAAGCAAAAAGAGTAGGTATATACCTAATTTGAATATATTGTAGGTATACAGAGCCGTTGTTTAGGAAAAAAGTGCCCGCTGTTATATATAAATTAGTTCAATATTAAATTAATCAGTGTTTCTCTCTGCCTTGGGCCAGAAAAATGGTTCCACAGTGCGAAAGCCAATCCATTCTTTTTAAGTACCTACCTACTTAGATAAGGAAATGTTTTAACTAAAATAGGTTGGAAATTGAAGAACACTTATTTCGAACTCACCTTTAATGAGGGAGAAAAATGGATTGCAAGAGTTATTTTACTTCTTCTTCTTCTTTTTCCACTTCAGTTTGGACTCTGTCGTGTAGAAGGTTTTCCCGTAAATTGCGAAACAAGTCGGCCAAGGGGATCGAGGTCACGACCTTCGGTATTAAGTAGTCAAATAAATAAACACCATCCATTTGCTGATAAGTTTATGCACGACGAGTAGTAATTCTGTTAATGCGCCCCCGTATTGGACACCCAGGGTAAAACCACCCAAGTGACCGCTCCTTAAACCGCTCTGGTTTATAACTTGCGCACTGAAAATTCAACTTTTATAAAAAAAAACATGTTTCTGCTTACATTATTTGTATATTTTTTCCATCTTAGCACACTTTCAAAATATTATTCCACATTTAAACACCAAAAAAGGTGTTTTAGGCAATGTGGGAAAATAAATATTTATTAGGTAGGTAGGTAAGTATTTTTAATATTATTATTTTTTTAACTTCAAGGCTGAATGGGGGGAAAGCGACAAAGGAAATACGCTAAAGCTTAAACCGTTTATGTTATGTTCAACGTTTTAATAATTCTGTAAAGAGTTACGCATGTCGATTTCCCTGAAGGAGGCTTCGTACATTCCTATGGCTATAATGTTTTGAGAAAATGCGGGTTTTATTATCCCCTACATACTATTTGGGCATTTATATTTTAGATACTATTCGGGTATTTATACTTTACTAGTAGTCGACCAGTGCTCGAAATTCGAACATAACTAATTTAAATTATAAGTTTGAATATTATTGAGGTTCCATCGTCAAAGACTGAGCGAGCGCTATCTAACAATTTTCTTTCAGAAACAATGGATACGTCAAATTTGAAATGTTGATATTATGTTCAAAGTTTTTTCTATAGATATTTAAGACAAAAAAAATTAATTTGACCACAGATAAAGAAAAGATCTGTGTCAAATAATGTCAAATACATCGAAGTGTATTGTATGTGAGTATGAAATACCTCACATTAAAGTAGTGTGTGTAGTGTTTTTTATTGATTTAATGTATTTTAATGAATAATTTTAAAAAAATATTAGCATTCGCCACTCCTTCTCTATGTAAACTATAAGTGTGCGCCATTTTCATACTCCTCCGTCCGTGAAATTTTCTTAAAAATAGTCAAGTTTTTCCTTCACCTATTAATATATATATATATCTAATAATAATATACCTAGATAGGTATATTATTATTAGAGTATTTTCCTTGGTAGAATTAACTTTTAAGGTGTAGATAAAGTATTCAACATCACCAGAATTAATAGATCCAACAATAATTTTGTATAGAATTTTAGATTATTTTGCTGGGTCTTGGGATGGTTTAGTAAAACTGTAATTTAACGGTGAACTTTTTAGACCACAACCAAATTTTAAAAACAAAATCTTCGCCAGAGTGGTTTAAACTTAACATAATATAGAATACAATACTTCCTTTGCTATCCAATTTAAGGGCATAAAGAGGAAACAAGAGCCTTCTACTGCATTCGATCTTGCGCTATATTGGTTAAACTTAAGGGTATAATATTAATTTATTTTTCGTATTTGATCACGAAATCTAGAGTTTGAGTAAATGTCCTTACTGGTCCAATTTTAGCATCTTTGAAGATCCAGGATTGTGCATTTAAAAACTTATTTAGTCTATAATAAGGTTCTTACCCGAGGACTGAAATATGGTAGTCCTAAACTCCCCTAATCTAATCTTTTTCTGTAATAATATTCTTTAGTTTCTAATCTAACAAAAGTTAGTATTTTAATAAAAACATTTTTTAAGCGTATTTTTTTGCCTATGTATGATATTACGAATAACCAACAAGTTCAAATGCTTTAAATTAATAAATCAGTTTAAATGATGTTAATTTTAAATTTCATTGTTTTCTACTTTCACATCGGCTCTTTTAAAGCTTGGAATGGGTAGTTTCTAACAAGTCATCAAATATACTTTGAGCAAAGCATTTGTTGTATTTGCATTAAAAAGCCCCATCGTGAATCGGTACCTAAGTACATTCTTCATTTATTGTAATTTGGTAAGTATGTATATGCATATTTTGTAAAATAAATAAATATACTAAAATAACCTTAGTAAAATAATTCCTTTGTATTAATATGTTTTGATTGAACTATTTATAAAATGAAAGGTATATTCAATAAACGTGTTCTCTCGCCATTGTAAATATAACATTATTTTACTTATGTCTTATGTTGGTGAAGCCGAAGATTCCCAATTAACTAAATGTTGTATTACATACTGGAGAAAATTGTTATTTTCGTCCCTGCTAGAGAAGGGAATTAATTCCAGTTATTTCTGCTAATAAATAACAATTTAGGTTGAAAAAAATACCGTCTAATGGTTCTTTTACTCCTACATGAATTTATATTAGGTAACTCTATACTAACGTAGGTACTTTTTACAACGTAGGTACATCAGCGAAAGCCGAAGTATTTTTATATTATTTACTACCCTTATGAATTCTTACTAATAATATTCAGTATTTTCTCAAATTTCTTAACTTGTGTTATCATTTAAAGAGAAGTTATTTCAGAGGTTTTACATTCAGACCATAAAGGCACTAATTTTGTAAGGTACTTCTGTGTTAAATAGATTCTTTCTCGTCTTCGGGAGCCTGATGAACAGTGCTGTTCTTGGTAAACTATTGTTCAGCATCCTCGATCATCCATTAGAATTATGGTTTTGAGCATGTTGTACAAGGAGATGTTGACACTGCACAAGATTAAGATATGTTAGATATATATCCGTATTCCCCTAATAGGGATTAAATAATAGAATAGAATACCTATGTAAGCTTTAATATGGGCTGCGCTCAAAAGATTTTTTGGGTTGGTGTCACCAGATGTAGGAAATACCTACATAGATGGGGCTACCTCTCTGCTGACGAGCACCAAGATGACGATCACCTCTTGAAATATCCAATTATCCATTGACTGGGGAAAGTTGCAACTTTCAAAACTTCATCCTGGCCAACGACAACGCAATGGCAGTTTGGTGTCGCAAACATATGAATACGACCCGTAAAGTATGTAAGTAAGTAGGTACCTACTATTATTACGCATAGCATTATTATAATGGCGTAGCCAATATTTTTCACTTGAAAAAAACCAGCATGCACAATATATTGACATCCAAAAACTAACTATTTTTCTATTTGAATAAATAAACAGAACCAATAAACTAAAAAATAAATTCGTTTTATAAAAAACTAAGAATGTAGTGTTTCATACCATGACTTAAATAATATTATACCATCATACAATATAATTACATAATATGTTGTGGTAGGTATCACAATTTAAAAAATAGGTAATAATTCTTTTTGGGAAAATTACTAAGCAACCCTTGTCTTTATAACAAAAGGATACCAGCAATTAATTATAAGGTATACATTCACCCGGACATATAATTCTACCGAGTGACGTCTGTAATACTGTATCTTATACCTATTTCTTAAAAAAAATATCGAATGAATGTTGTAGTATCGATTATTTAAAAACTGGACTACATACTGCTTGATTTGAAACTTACGATCAGTGGAAGAAATAGCTTAGCGATAGAAAATATTACAATCAAGCTGTCACCGAGATAGTTTAACGCAAACCGCTTGATCGTGAGCTGATCTCTGTATATTTCGACCAGCCATGTTGGATTTTACGTCAAATGACAGCTGTTTCCAGTATACAAGAACGTTTTCTGTAATAAATACACTGTATTTGAGTTTTTTTCCCTTCCAATTATGTGCTCCCTTAATTGTATTTTGGTTTATCATATCAATCATAGAAAATTTAAACAAATATGTAAAACAAATATCCCGTGATCATTAGAGGGCTTACAACCATGACGCACCAACTAAATTTATAAGAAATATACTGACGTTTTGAAGAAAATATTCAAAGAATACTTTTTAAGTAGGTAGAAATATTAAAATTGAAGTGATCAAACATGAATTGGTTCATTTTGGCTTAAACATAAAGGTTTCGTATGATTTAATAAGGACTTAATTATATTTTGATAAAAAAATAAATAATTACAAAAATAAGGTACCTATTCTGCATCTAAATCTGACATAGCGAATATTGGAAGTTACCGCTTGCCCGGCTACTATTTGTTTATTTACAAAATTTTGTATGAAATGTCATCTTCATAGATAAAAAACGCTGATTAAAAAGGTAATTTTTTTTTATAATTGAAGTAAAAACTGATCGGTGATTTATACGTGATCTTACGATTAACGATTTTTTTTATAAGTAAGACGGCTAATGTTAAATTGTTTCTTTTTTCTTCTAAAATGATCGAGCACGTATATATACTAGTTGAACTTTTAATATAGGTAGATGTAATAATATGTACCTACTAACATACATATTTCCTTATAAATTCTTACACGAAAATGAAAGTCCAAACCTTATGAGTGTACCTACTGTTTGTTATAAAATGTTGGACCATCAAAGGACTAAGAATCTGTAATACACATCACTTTCTGCTGTTTTGTAATAAAAAAGAATATGGTACCTTACCTAAAATACCAATATTACATAATATGTCTAGCTGCAATCTACAAGACGAACGAAGGCGAACGACAAAGCGAATACTTTCGTTGCTTACTGCTGTGGCAAAATATAAACGGGATACTTGAAGTGAGTACTTACCCATGTCTGAATATAATATAATGAGTAAGTTATTGGTTTCAGTTATGGGTTGTTTTCCTACGGATACGCCGCTACAATAAACGGCGGTGGATATGTCAGTTGAGAACATTGCCAATATGGTTTCCATAGTAACGAAAAACATTGTCATATAATTTTGAAAGACGCCGTTTTGTCAGATGACGGCCGCTCCCTAGGAACCCAACGCATTAGGCACTACTAAAAAACGGCACTCACCTGAAACAAAAACAAAATTATAAATTAATCTTGTGTGGTGTTCTTTGATTGTAACTGCATTTAGATTGTTTTTTTACATTATTATCTTATAAACAAAAAGATACTTAGATATTAGGTACTTATAAATTTGAAGGTGATGATTAAAACCTCAATTTTAATTTTGTTTTGTGCTAATTTGAGCGTAGGTACGTGACTATAAATAAATAAATTAACATTTTCTATACAAAGGTGTCAGTAGCTGGTATAGCCGGCGGAACATAATATTGCCTGAGGCAATTTTTTCCATTCAACTGGTCCCGTCCAATCTGAGAATGACGAAACTCGGGTAGAAATTTCAAGTGAAAAAACACTGAACCGACCGAGAATCGAACCCGAGACCTCGTGATCTGAAGTTCACGCCTACACCACTATTTGAGAAGACATAATACTAGAGAAATAATGTGCTACTCCGCATGGTTCCAACAAGTACCACGTGACTGTTGTTAAACTCATACAAACTGAGACTTTTGTCGGTAACGGTGTGTGACATTCGATTTTTTATTTTTATTTTTAGCGTTAACACAGAGGAATTGTACCTATGTTTTAATTGTATAATTAGTTAAAGGAAGTACCTATGGGCTTTGGTGTGTTGTCTTGTGCTTGTGAATCAAAGTAACATGAATTATTATTGATCATTTATCTTCAGTCAGGTGACTGTTGAATAAAGGAACCAATTTTCGGTTCTGCGCATCCAAAAAAGTTCTCTAATAATACTTGTACTCAGTGATACCACTAGGCTACCTAGGTCGGTATACTATACGAGTTAGTGACTTTACCATCGCTATAGCTGATTTTCTTACGGTGCTTGAAGTCGTCAAAATAGTCAGCACTTGCAACGAATCCTAAAATTCATCAGTTTTATTCATCATGATAAAGAAAACTAAATATCGGTGCTACATATATGTTATCATATTATCTTCTAAACATAAGAAGATAATATGATAACATATGTAGCACCGATATTTAGTTGTCTTTATCATGTTCTGAGACACTTGATAATGACATATGAAACGATTGTTATTTGATACATAGAAAGAGAACATTTAGGTGGCTTGATAAGAACAAACTGTGATACCCTTTATGACTGTAAAGTACCTACCCTTATAATTTAAGTGATAGGTGTCTTCCGCAGACTTGCATTGTCATTCAGAAATAACATCCCTGTTTTATACACTCTCAGTACCCTAGAAAGGTGACGTTATCAGTATGTTTTTGAAGAGGGTGAAAAACATTGGACTTTGTTAGAAAATACAAATTAATAGAACCCAAGATAAGGGTACGAAAATTCACAATATTCAATTCGTATATAGATTTAAACAATGAAATGTAATTTATCTTACCAAAAATGTTTTGATACACACACTACATGAGTCAAAACCAAAGACATGTCAAGTAGTGTTATGGAGCTAACCAATAAAAAAGCGTTTTAGGAGCGACCGCGTCCAAAGGTCCGCGTCCGACTCTCAAGAAAATATAATAAAGCAAAATTGGCTTTATTTCTTTAAATTTTGCATTCTCGTAATCATTTGAGGGCTTACAACCACGATGCACCAACTAATTTTATAAGGAATATAATGACGTTTTGAAGAAAATATTCAACGAATACTTTTAAGTAGGTACAAAAATATTAAAATTGAAGTGATCAAACATAAATTAGTTCATATTGTCTGAAACATAAAGGTTTCGTATGATTAAAAGGACTAAACTATACCTATTTTGATATAAAATAAATAATAATAAAACCTATTCTGCATCAATAATTCGAAATTTTATAAACGAAGTAAAAACTGATCAGTAAATTAAAGCTAAACTTAAGATTAACGATTTTTTTTTGTAAATAAGACGATAGTGTTTCTTCTATTTGGTGAATCATCGACATAATTTTCAAAATGTATTATTGGAGCATGAGAAACACAAACCATTTAAATTCCTACCCGCAACGCACAATGGTTCTTATAAATAGTAGGTATATTAACATTGATTGAGGTAAAAGTAGAAGTAGCTTTTCTTTTTATAGACTAGCGAATAATAAAAATATATTCTGAGAATAAAAAAATCCCTTGATAATTTGGTAGGTGTCTATTTTGGTTCTTGTTATTGTACCTACAAGATAATTTATTATAGTTATTCATCCATTATCCAACATAAGCTGCCGTCAGAGCTCATCCGCGTGAATGCACACAGATGAATGCCTACAAAAGGAAAATAATAATATATTAATATCCCGATACTATTATATAAAGCTACAGACATTGTTGGATCGGTGCGGTGGTGAAAGATGTTTCGCATCAAAGTAATCCTACCAATTAAGTTTTCTGGAAAAGAGTTTTAAATTTTGTATTTTATAGGTACCTACATACAAAACATAATGTTTGTTAAGAAAATGATCTTTTGCGACATAATATAATAATCTGATCACTAAAAATGTTGGTAATGGTCTATTTTCCTAAGAATACGGTACCGCTGTAAACAGCGGTCAATGTATCATTTTAGAATATTGTCAATATTACCGTAGTAACAAAAAGACATTGTCATAATTTTAAAAGACTGCCGTCTTGTCAGACGACGTGAAGCTCCTTAGAAACCCGAAATCGGTAGCCTAGTGGCAAAGGCTCCGACTTCAGATCAAGAGGTCCCGGGTGCGATTCCCGGTCGGTCAGAAATTTTCAATGTGCTTTTTTCACTTGAAATTTCTACTCGGGCTTGGAATCCTGTCTCAGGTTGGACGGGACCGGTTGACTGGAAGAGAATGCTCCAAGCATTACTAAGTTCCGCCAGCTATACTGACACCTACCTATGTATAGAAGAGTGTTATTTAAATTTTAATTTTTAAACCCAGTGTATAACCTACCTCTATCACTTTTTATCTTACACGCTAATTTATACATCAAATTTATTTTGTAAATGTTGATGCAAATTCTTTCTCAGCGCATTTATTATAAGCATTAACAACAATACATTTTACAGCACGCCTTTTTAAGCGAGCATTCAAAATATGCTAAGCTTCACGAGCTTAACTAAAACAAAAAAATCAAAAGCACTAAACCCTTGCAATAGTCCAACAAAACAATCACTTATTGCTGGCATCTTTCATCTCTCTCCCTGGATATCCTAGTATTAGCAAGTTCCTTGTCACGGAGCGGACCATCTATCGTTATCCAAGCGGTGGCTGAACCGTGTCTTTCCCGCATGTCTTCCTGGGGGATTATCCCGTCGGACAGGATAAGTACTAACATCCGTGAGCGGCCTTCCTAGTACGAACAATATAATATTTCTTAGACGATGTGTCATCCGAATTCAGCCGTGACAACTCCAAAATCGCCATCTGGTGTCGTTTATTTTTTTTATAGTGTGTTTGTCAAAAGGAAAGTTTTGTTCATTTTGTATTGTTGAGAATTTTATATGTATATTTTTAAATGACTCTGGACTCACTCAAAGTGGAGACAAAATATATACTTTTGACATCTTTCACATAAAGCTAAGCTTGGGTAGTGAAAGTAGAAATGGTCGGCACCGTAATTTGAACCCAAGACCTTCAGTACGCTGTACGTACGAAAGCCACTGGGCCTCCAATTATACGTGTTCGATAGGATACGTAATACGGAATGAAGATGTACAACATAAGAAAGAATGGAGAAGAAAATGATGCATTGATGCAAACCAATCCTGGGATTATGAACAAATATATATTATTATGGAGGTAGAGAGAAAAAGAGAGAGATCTTTTCTACATATAATATTTTTCCTTTGTATTAAATAAAATAAACCGTGTGGAAGTTAAGAGATTCTAAGTCATATTTTTATGAAAAGGTATGCATGCGCAAGTAGTCCTAAAACTAGATTTTACAGCGATTTATGTAGGTCTAGTGTTACTCGGGGTTCTTTATAACGTCAGCCAAGGATTTCTATCTCATTATTTCAAACGTTTTATATTTAAATACTTGCCGGAGCGGCACGTCAAAAGTTGGATATAATAAAACTTGGAGCTGTTAGAAAGGTCTTTTGCACAATAATAGTGTAATGTAGGTATACACGAAAGAATGCATTTTCGCCGTATAAACATTTTAATATTAATATTTCAGTACCAATTATTTTGAGATATTATGTTGGGTAGATACGTAGATGGCTATCAGCATGGCAAATTTCTGTCTCAATAAAATGAGCATGTATATTGAACAGTGGGGCTAGTACAAGTTTTATCGAAAGCTAATTGCACGCTAATGAGCGCTTATAAGCGTGCAAAATAGTGTCCTAAAATCAAACGATCGAATCATTCGATCATTTTTGTATGGAAAGTTTTCGAAACTCTTTCGATGATCGTTTCGATATTCCATCATCGAAAACTTATACTAGGGCTACAGTGCCTACCCATGTATGGGGTTATATTCTCAAATTTTTCTTTGGATGTAATTAAGGCATTCGAAATCGATACTTTCAGACTTTATTTTCTCAAAGTCGATTCCGCAGAAACCATTCAACAGTCAAGTTGATAATATCGGTTCGCTATAAAGAGGAAGCGGAGAGCGGCTGCGATCTCAGAATAAATATTTTTTACCCATAACGTGTCTCGTAAAGGGAGGCAGAGAGAACGAACCTCCACTCTTTTCTATCCATGCACACTTCTTTCGCTTCTTCCACCGACATTTCTCATACAACCTCTCCAATTTTTTCGATCCATGTCATTCTTGGTCGGTCACGCCTGCTTTCACCTTCCCATTCAGCCTTATAAATTATCATTGTAGTTCTGTGCGCATCCATTCTTTCCACATTCCCAAACCATCTCAACTTATGGACTGTAATGTGTGTTGTCGACGTACTTCGACAGAGCGCCCGCGGCCGACACACTTCGCTACGCACCGATCTACAGTGAACATCGAATTTGATTGTCTCCGTTCTAGTTCAGTTTTAGAGTCTCGCTGCCCTTTTTATATTTCAGTGTTTTATAATATATGTGATTAATTGTTATAAAAGAACTTTTATTTGATTGAACTTCTATACCACATTCTTTCCTTATATTCTCATTCCTTTCCATATCCCAAATTTCTCTAGGATAAATAATTTATCTATCGAATAAATTGGTCAGATAGTTTTTCATCGTTTCTTCAAAATTGTTGATGGTTAGAACCGTAAATAAGAAAACTTGAGGAAGTTTCTAGTCTTTCAACATGCTGTCTAAGAAGTAAGAAAGGAAGAGAAATAGAAAACAACTTTTGAAAACAATCTTCGATTATTTTTTAGTCGTACTGACATATCGTTTACTTTAAAAATAAACACAATGACATGCGCTTTTCTTATGGAAAAGGCTCGAGATTCAATGAAATTTTATGAAAGTAGAACTGTGTTACCTTTAAAATAATTATCGGTAATTTATTCTTCTTATTTATTCAAGGTAACCAACTGTCGAATAATCCATTTCTGCAGAAATTTTTTTGGGAAATTCTTCTTCTTTTTCTTTTATAAGTGAAGTCTTAATAAAGAAGAATATTCCAAAAAAACTTCCGCAATTTCATCGTTAATTTTTTTATTCGTACAATTCGTTTGATCAAGTTTCGAAATTAACACATTGTAGATGTTAGGTAAACATGTGTGATCCATACCTACGGAAGACAACTGAGGGATAGCCTGAGAAGACGGTGTATTCTCCCAGCTGTTTGGCGAGTTTCCTCAAGGAGGCTATGCGTCACCAACTCACCAGTTTATAATTTAGATGAAACTTCACAAAACGAGCTGAATGTAATCTAGGGAGACGCAAAAATTTCATCAAGTCATCAATACCTCCATAGTGTCTTGCTTTGATAAACTGGGAGAAAACGTATCAAGTACGAAGAAGACAAACTCAATCACCTGGATGTGTGGAATTTTTAGATCTAGGTAGGTATTGAGAGCATAGATAGCAATGATGTAATAGGTAAGAAAGGGGTTGCTACCTGCTTGAATCAATTACAGCATTGGTTTTTCCTCGTAATGTAATAGAAAATAAAAAGTCTCTTCCTTAGGTATATCAATGAAGTAATGGGTTGTACCAAGCACGGCATAGGTATTTCCTCGTACTATACTAGAAAATATAAAGGACTTTACTTAGATATATCAATGAAGTAACGGGTTGTACCAAGTACGTCATTGGTTTTTTCTCGTACGCTACTAGAAAATATACAGGCCCTTACTTAGATTTTTCAATGATGTAACGGTTTATACCACGTATGGCATTGATTTTTTTCCCGTACGTTAATAGGAAATATGAAGTCTCTTACTTAGATATATCAATGACGGCATTGCTTTTTCCAATGAACTATCATTTAAAAATTCAATGACATTGCATAGATCAATTCCTCTCCAATACGTGCTAATTTCCAGTAAACCGTACGGGAAAATACCTCGTATGAAAATTCAATGACGGAGCATTGAAAAAACCAATGCTTCACTCTGAGTCAAAAAAAACAGTTCTTACGAGAAAAAACTCAAGAAATACGAGCTTTTCCCCCTTACTTTTTTCTCAGTGTGTTAGATATACCTAGGTATGTTATACCTACCCAGTATTTTATTTATACCATCAAAGGGATTTTACAGGGTAGTGATTTAAAAGACAGCGCCTGTGGTAGACTAGTGTTAACGAAAACGACGCTTACAGTTTATACTAATATATTTTGATTAGGAGGCTTTGAATTTCCGAGCTGGTAGCTAATGCTTAGGGAATAATTCATAACAAAGATGAATAAATTAGCTTACGCCTCATAATCTAGTTTCACACACATAACATTCTCAGTGTGTGTGTAGGAAATCCGAAATATTATACTACTTATGACTATAATTAATAGTAGTTCATGAGTGTTCTGAGATATTATACATAATATTGTACTTAGTATGTTAGTGAGAATTCTGTAATATTTAATAGTTAGCTGTTTTACGAATTATCTGTACAGCGTTTGTACCGCAACATACTCAAGGAATGTGCCGTGCTTAGAATAAAATTATGAAGCCAAATACTGTAGTAACATTTATTTGAACACGCGTGAGTCTTGCTAACAAACTAAATAACGCTATGGAGAGATTTACTGAACGTGGGTATGCAACGAGTGAAAATAATAGGGATGCATTAAGTAGGTATTGTCAAAGTGGAAAAAATAGGATTACACAGATCAGTCACTATTTGCCTTCATTATTTGGTACATCTCAAAGCTGTATGCTACAGATACGACTGCTGTTCAAATTATGGATTGTGTGTCTCTCATCTTCCATTCTTCTATATGGCTGTGAACAGGGAAACAACCTGGCACCAGACCAAACTCTTGGCACAAAAAATATCCACCTTCGAAACAAAGTAGTGCTTTTGAAGAAATTTTATTGGTAATCAATGGCACAATCGCATTGCAAACAATTCAATACTCCGCGCACCCAGCGCTAATCCATATCACTTTTACTTGGCTGGGACATTTCATTGTGTTAAATATACCGAATGACAGTTGGCCGAGGAGAGCGATGCGCACTGTTTTCCCTCATTCCAAAGACGAGGAAGATACTGTCCTACCGCGTTCCGTTCCTATGCTCTGAAGTGCGTCAAAAAGGGAGTATATTGTTGTTTCTCTCATCAACGAAACGTTTACTCAAGAGTTTCGAAGAACACAAGCTAAACATTAAAAAAATATAATTACCTATATAAAGATCACTGAGGTTCATATTATAACACTGATTTTTTTTTAATTATTCATTCAATTTCCTGTGATATACCTACTTAATTTCTGAAAATTCAAGTAGCTTTATATTTATTTATTTACTTATATTATTTTATCCCAAACAAGACAAAAAAAAAACATAAGCATTTTTTACAATGTGTGTATATTATTATATAATTTGTATAAAGGGTATATATTTATATAAGAGTTTATAAGGTTTTTATTTAACCATACAAACAATAAAAAAAAATAAACAGATCTAGCTACTCTTTAAGACGATAATTGAGCAAGTACGTAGTTGAACTTCGATAAGTAGCCGATTATCGAGGCCAATGTCGATAGAATACGTGTTATGTGTAGAAGGCAGATGTCATGGATCCGCAACACAAAGGCGTGGACTGTAATCTAAAACTTTGAAGAACACACAGATTCATGAAATTTGAGACAATGATGTCTTTGCGTGATTGTGTGAAATGAAATGCAATGCCCAGTGAAATGCCCAGTCAATCACTTGAAGTCATTGACTGGGCATTTAAAAAAGAATATGCATTATAACGATAAAAATATTATAATCGAAACCGGGATTCGAATAATTCAAAGCGATAGGGAAAGAACGCTAAACTCAAGAACGTAACATTTCCATTTCAAAGGGTATCTAACAATGATAAAAATCTTTTTTTCTTTTTATTCTTTAAAAAAAAAGGTTTTAATTATAATTTGAAATGAGCTGCATTTAGAGTGCTCAAAGGCCTTCACCGTTTTTGAAACGTGGATTACAACACAAAGAATTTCAATCGTTTATTTATTTAGAACTGGCCTTAAGACTTCAAGAAACTTAACACGCCTTTTAGAAAATAATTTTCACTCGTAAATAATTATACGGGAGAAAAATCTTGGTAAATTCTCGGAATGCTTCTAATTAAAAAGGGTAGGCTTAAAAAATATCACGAATAAAAGTGAAAATGTAATTATTATTGGAGTGAAAGAGAATATTTTTTCTCAGAGCCCTTTAATTCATATTTCGTTCGGAGTAATGTTATAACAAATTTCTGGAATTAAAATCTTAATTATGTACATACCTATAATGTTCGGGCATAATATTAATAACATACAATTTATAAACATTCTCATCGAGGTCTTCTTACGTTTCAATACCAACAATATTACTGTTATTTTGTACTAGCTAATACCCGTCTTGCTTTACGTTTTTAATTCCGAATGTCAAGCTTGATTGGTAGGTAATTAAACAGGTTCTATTGTTCTAGTCTAGCTTCCCATTGCTTAACTGACCTCTATAACTGACATAAGCACAGAAAAAGAAGAATTACACTTTCACAATTCATAAAAAGAGAGAAGAATGACAGTTTTAATGTTTATAAAAAAGAAAGAAGAAAAATTATAGTCTGCCACATACCTAGGTACATGGAAAAAACTGCATGTATCATAATATGTTACATCTTACACTTGATTCAATTCCACTGCTCAATAGAAGGGTAAAAAATTCCTTTAATAGTAATATAATACAAACCTACCTAAATAATATGAAAGTTTTACTCTCAATATGGTTTGAGTCTTGACTACATTCCCTACAACCTCTATGTGTGGAATGGTACAAATTTTATGCGATTGGCTAATGATAAAGGCAGCTGTTTTACCGACCTCAAACGTTAGTCGAAAAGTAATCTGAAAATGTACTTTCATTTTAATGTTGATAAAATGTGTTTTATATGGTTTGAATTACATTTATTTTTACTTCAAAACAACCTTGAATCTTTTAAATACATTTTTATTCTGTCAAACTTTGGTTCCATGCAACATTTACATGAGTAATTTTGTTTTCAAAAGATGGCCATCTGTGTTTACGCAGATTTTACTATGAAAATTTTGTAATTTTAGAAATTTATTAATCACATTAAATATATATGAGAAATTGTAAAAATTTGTATCTATGATTACCATAAATTTCTTTTCCATGTCTGGATACATCAAACTCAAAATAATCGCCACAAATTGTTGAAGAGTTTTGCATCTAACTTGACATCAATGGTTGATGTGTTATAACTTCAAGATGCAAGTAACAACATCTGGTAGATTATTACTGAGCGAATAAAAATCAACTTGATTATGCAAATAAACTCACCTACATAGATTAACAATACTCTCTATTTTGGTGGTTCAACTTATAAATCTGCAATCCCCAGACTCGTCACAGGAAATTGAAGAATTAATTGCCCATAGTAGGATTCGAAACCTACCGAGATGCTCACTTGACGTCAATAGATGTTGTATTATTATTATGTGAAAAATTAGGTGAAAAATTCTATGGCAATTAGGCAAAACTATTTAATGTCATTTTGAGAAAGGCATTGGAATCAAAACAAAACTACACCACTACAATATAATTTAAAAAAATATGTGAAGTTACCTATAAGGAAATTTTCAATGAATCAATGCAGGTATATCAATATCCAATTTAGGTATTTCTTCTTCTCCTTATTGATAAATGCCATTATCTATTAAAATTAAACAAAATTTGAACCAAAATGTACATAGGAAACAAATTCAAATTTAAGTTATTGGCTTCTGAAAAATGTCAAGTTTTTCAAGGTAGAACCATTTTAGTAGTAGTATTATTTATGAGTATGAATGAATGAATGAAAGAATTTTTATTTATTTTTTGTCCAATCATTATTTAATTCATAAAACATAAAATCAACAATTGAAAAGCTATATAAAAAAAATAAAATATGTATAATCTCAAAGTTTTATTGTTAAATCAGCAGAGTAAAAAAAAATATTCTCCCAAACAAATGGAAACCAGAAAAGATATTCCGACCCACCGTTATAAAAAAAACTATTAGTTATTCACTTCTTAACCCAAAAGTATTAGGTATATCATTTTTATTCCATAACCGAAATAAAAAAATTAAAGTTTAATTAAATCTGATGCTAGAACACAGAAATCCATACAATAACCTAGAATCCCGACTCGCGTTCAAAAGTGAAGCCTAAATATTGCAACTTTTGACAGTTTGGTTCCCAAAAGAATGTGGTACAGCGTATATTTATTCAGTAGTTTTCTCGTGTTTTTTACAATAAAACATATTTTTACATTGAAATAAGTGAAATTAGATCATTTTTAAGTTTCTTTATAAATGTACTGTCAAAATTGCTGGCCAAATCGGCTTCACTTTTTTACTACGAAGAATATATGAAAATCTATGTGCTAGAAACACACTATTGTGTCAGCTTGTGTTGTGTCGAGCCAGAAGCATTATCATTTTTATATTTATTTATTTTCTGTCAAAATTAAGCATTGCTCACCATTACAGAGTAATCCTTTGCGGTAATAGTGGTTAATAATATGGTTTAAGATACATTTAGGCTCTATATGAAGCTGATATGCTTCTAACGGGTTGAGAACTTATTTATAGTGATATGTGGTAAAATTGATAAAATCGCTGGCATCCGCAAGACACTGTTATTGATTATGGTCAATCTTCTTTACATCCCATAAGCAGCCATTGAATATTTTTTCAATATAATTGTTTCCCTTCTCAAATGGGAAATTTAAATGAGCTCTCTAACATGGATCTGCAATATAAAGTTTCTGATTTTAAAATACACATAAAGAAATCCAAGAAACATAATTAATGAAATTCTTACATAGGTAGCTTACCATTTTGGTATATTTACAATATTATTATATTGTCTTGCAAAAATTAAACCTTTGAATTTCTTTGTTAGAAATGCACTTTTATCAATCAATTTGATCCTTAGAAGTATGTACTTAATTGCTATGTCAAAAAGGTGGGATGAAAGCAATTAGTCTCGTTGAAAACACGTTTGCCTCAGGAACCTGAAAAAAATATCAACAAAATAAATTAATTTTGTGATTTCGGTAACACACTAATTCCCGCCTTATAACATTATAACCTTATAATTGTTTTAGCAACGCATAAATGTTTTAAGTTACGGCATAGGCTTACAGATATTTTAATCAATTTGACTTACCAGTTTTATTTTCATTAAACTCAATTGAAAATAAGGTAATTATATTTTTCATAATCGACGATATCAATCCGAACCTTTTGTTTGACAACAAAATATGACGTATAGTGAAGTATTAACCATCCATGGATAACCAAAGATAATAATATAATTCAACACAGTTAGGTACTATTAAATTATTTTATGATGTATATTTTTGATTTACTTATATAATGGTCTCTTAAAATATGTAGACTTATTAAAAAAAAAAAATTTCACACAAAAAACCACTTTAAATGTGAAGAAGAATTATTAAAAAAATCATTCTTATTTTGTTTTCATATTATGAAGCTAAGACAAAAAATTACATATTAAAAAGTTCGTCTATGGTAACCTACTGTCAATTATTGTTATTCTGACAGCCAAACAAAAACAACAGGAATTCTATTTTCAAAAATTTTGTAAGTTTTTTAATATATTGAAATATTTTTGTAAGTAGGTACCTAAGCTATATTTAATTATTAAGATTTTTACCTATCATGAAGTTTTTAGTTGTGAATTGTAAAAATATGGGTATATAAAATATGATACTTTGAAATTGTTGTCCCTCCTATAACTAAACTTTAGACAGATTTTGATGTTTGTTTTGTAATATTGTTTTCTAGGCATGGAGTTGCAGTCTATCTGAAATAATAATACCTGATACATTATGCAGTCTAAATGGATTTAATGAAGATCTTAAAAAGGTATAAAAGCTACACTTTTAAACAAATAATACTATGAAAGATTCCAAATGAAGGTTTTATGCAGAGCATATCATATCAATATGTATCTAGCAGTTGATTGTTTTATTCTAATTTGAAGTTCATAAGTAGTTTGATATACTTTCTAAATCCTTAATATTGATTCTAATCAAATTCTCATAACATGTATTTTTAAAACAAATCCCTGAAAAAGCAAAATTTTCTAATGTCGTCTTATATATTTGCAACCATGGCCATGTAATCACTGTATTTTGCTTTCATATATTAATAGAATTGGTTTTTTTTAGGTCAGAACACTCAGAACCTTGCAGGGATTTTGGATATATCAAGAAATATTTACCGAATGCTTCAACATACAACATGCTGTGTTTTTTAAAATATTACCCACCTTGTTTTGTGATGAATATAACATTAAATAAAATAAATTAAAGGTAAGAGAACATAAGTTTGCATTTATCTACATAAGAAATTTGAGTTCGATACAGTTTTGTGAATACATATTGTGGATAAATCAAGTGAATTTTACTTTACCAAAATACCTACATATCTGATTCTTTTCCAAAATAAACAGGAAGTATTATTTAATTATTATGATGTGTGTAAAACCAAATATATTTTTTGACTATAAACATACACACATACCTGACAAATCCATTATAATCTTGTAAAATAGGAACGTCATCACTTCCTGTCAGATTGGCTTTCTTTCAACGTTCTGTTTTACCGACCAAATCTACTAAAGAATATTCATACTCATTTCAATTTTCAAATATCATTTTTTCTCTAAAATCTTTATGAAAGAACAATTTTTAGATTGATGTATTATGAATTTAATTTAATGTATCTTTATTATTTTTTACCAACATTTAATATGATTTTATCAGGTATGTAGCTACATAATTACTCATCTATCTGGCTACGACAGTTTGACACAAAATGTGGCCATAAATTTTTTAAAATGTGTCAAATAACAAAATGGAGGAAATATTTTTCCAAAATCTTTCTTTAAATCTTTATTTATTGAGAATAATAAGATTTGAATAACATTTATATGTATAACATATCAATCTCCAATTATTTTATTACATTTTCATACCGTAATACCAAGATTCCATTCAACGTTTACATGAGTAATTTTGTTTCCAAAAGATGGCATCTGTCTTTTTTGAAAACGTTGTATGAAGATCCTAAAAAAATAAGAGTTTTTTAAATAGCTTTAAATATATCAAAGCTCATGTGGTTAAATATATTTAAGAACGCTCTCTGGAATTTTGCGCGGCTTTTCGCATATTAATATCTGACCTTTACGTTTGTTTTCTATGATTGATGCTCTTACAAAAATATATATAAACGGACTAAAATATTATGTAGAATAATATAATATGAAGTTCTTAAGTAGTTTGATATACTTTCTAAAACCTTAATATTGATTCTAATCAAACTCTCACAATACGTATTTTTAAAACAAATCCCTGAAAAATGCAAAATTTTCTAATGTCGTCTTATATATTTGCAACCATGGCCATATAATCACTTTATTTTGCTTTCATATATTAAATGAATTATGTTTTTTTTCTAGGTCAGAACCTTGCAATGGTTTTGGATATATCAAGAAACGCTACCAAACTTACCAAATGCTTCAACTTTCAACAACATGCTGTGTTTATTTAAAATATTACCCACCTTGTTTTGTGATGAATATAACATTAAATAAAATAAATTAAAGGTAAGAGAACATAAGTTTGCATTTATCTACATTAGAATTTTGAGCTCGATACAGGTTCGTGAATACACATTATCTAATATCTGTTATCTTTGAAGAAATTTTATGCGTACCTGCTTTATATCGCTTAATTTTTATGTGGATAAATCAAATGAATTTTATTACCAAATACCTACATATCTGATTCTTTTCCAAAATAAACAGGAAGTTTTGTTTGCTGTCAAATTCATTCTGGTAATGTTTTGAGATTCAGATGTGGGTAAGTACCTGTTTTACCGTTCAATTCTTGCAAAGTAAATCTTCATTCATAAATTTTATTACCTTAACTCTTTCATAATATTTTCTTGAATCATATTACATCAGTGTGTATTATGAATTTAATTTAATGTATATTTATTATTTTTACCAACATTGCAATATGATTTTATCAGGTACTTACAAAATTACTCATCTATGCTAGCTACGACAGATGGAAAATCTGTAGCCATAAATTTTTTGAAATGTGTCAAATTTGCAAAATGGAGAATTTATTTTGCAAATTTTTTCATTAAATCTTTATTGATTGAGAATAATAAGATTTGAATAACATTTATATGTATAACAAATCAATCTCCAATTATTTTATTACATTTTCATACAGTAATACCAAGATTCCATTCAACGTTTACATGAGTAATTTTGTTTCCAAAAGATGGTTTACTGTCTTTTGTGAAAAATTTGTATGAAGATCTTAAAAAAATAAAGTTTTTTAAATAGCTCTAAATATATTAAAGTTAATATATCAAAGAGTATTTAAGAACGCTCTCCGGATATTTGCGCGGCTTTTCGCATATTAATATCTGACCTTAACGTCTGTTTTCTACGATTGATGCGCATTCAAAAATATAAACGGACTAAAATATTATGTAGATTTTCTTGTTAATCATTCTTTAATTATTGTTGTTTATGAAATTTCAAATTGGATTTTTTTTATCACGTATAATAATTAGATCTTCATTTATAATTATTATTCCTATATTATGAGCTTTCTTTATCTATCGGTACGGTAATAAACGTTTTAAGCGACATATAAAAACAAAATATCGAAAGCGTCAGCGTCAGTCAGTCAGTTAGTTTTAAGACGAAAATAATAATAAATGTTAGCTGTTTGATGCGAGTGTGTTGTCTTTTTTCTTTATGGGTGCGAGTCCTGGCACCTCACAGCCTTTGAAACAAAGTGCCATATTTATTTATCGTATGGTCTTACAATGTATGTCACATTTCATGTAGGTTAATATTTTTTTTTTCAAATAAGTAAGAATACATAAAAACAGCAGTTAAAATATTAAACAGTTATATCTCCTATTGTAAATAATTTAAAAAAATAAAATAAATAAATAATAAAGTGCAATAGAAGAATAATTATGGTTATTGGAATAGTTACCGCATCACGTAACACGATATACGCCGGCACACCCATTGCGAGCCCATCACTTCTACCATTATGGTGAGCAGGTGGACTTTCACTGGGACATATTTTGTTATGCCGAATTGAAGTTACTAGATATTCTTTCTTCCATCAGGGTTCCGAACACGAGGAAGACCCTCACCCACTCTGTTTTCCGTTCCTTCGAAGCAGATCTAAAGAATTTGGACAAGGTGTAGTAGGAGGTGGAGGGCTTTTTGCTTCCAAGTGGGGTCATAAATGAAGAATGTAGGTATGAATGAATCTTTAAGTAGGTATATCCAAATCCAATCCAATGGTAGATAAACATAATTGTTGGTACCATCTATACAAAATTTTATTTCTTCCCAAAATTCTCCTGAGGCACTTCTCAGCTCACTCACACCCATACAGGATAATGGGCAACACACACGCATCAAACAGTTTACATTTCGTCTCGACACTAAACGCCGACGCCTTCCATATATACATACTTTTATATCATTCTTGATAGATGTTATAAAGATACGTATGATCTAGTTTATTGAATCATACCTATTCCTTTACCGAACTTACCAAACCAACAAGACACAAAGTTTATGAATACCTTTATTATTACTTGTAGTGGAATCGGCCTTTACAATTCAAGCGAAGCCTTTGAGTTATTTCTGATACTCATTATGTAAGACGGGTACATTCCAGACCCTAGTCGGACGGCAAACGCTACCCAAAGATCTTACACAAACTTTATCTCGGAATAATGAAATGACATCGCTCCATGATAATATTATTAAGTTTATAATAATAATATGTAGGGCTATCTACTCTGGAATCTATTTTCATAATATTGTTACAAATAGTTAGGCGTTCATAAAGTATGAATTTCATACTCAGCTAGAAGTCACATATTATAAAGTGTTCACAAATTAAAATATGTATGATAGTTAGGTACTACAGGTTTAATAACATCATTTAATTCTTACCAACAGGCTGTTTAATAATATTGTAGAAAACAATCAATGAAATCTCTATTTACACCCCACTTAGGGACATAGGGAGACAACAAGAGCTCTCCATTGCGCTCGATCTTGCGAAATGTTTATGGTAATCATTAACATTGTAGAAAAAAAAATAGATCTGCCACTCTTGTTAAGTTTTTGATCTATATCGAATTCTTGTACGTAGATGAAATAATAGTTGGTAGTGCTTAAGTCGCCGACTTTAGTAGTGGAGGTTGTAGATTTGATCCCCGATGCCGGCGTTGACGACCATCTTCTTCGTCTAAACACAAAAAACGTGTTTCTGTGAAAAAAATTATGTACCTATAGGTATTGTAAAAAATCAAAAGTGTATTTTGTGTTTACTTTAAGTAAGCCCAAATTCATTTAAAAAAGGAACCCTGTTCAGTAATACGGGTACATACTAAAATTTGGATTTGTAGTTTTTTTTCCGTACGAATGTTTCCCTTTTCCTTCCCCACCCTTTCTTTTGTGAGGTTTTGCGGATGCCACTTATTTTGTTAATTGTTGTGTTTTTGTTGAGTAATTTTGTTATATCTTAATTTGAGTTTTTTTTTGGTTTATTTTTTTAATTTGAGTTTTTTTTTAAATTTTAAGTTGTGCAATTTTGTCATTTCTTTAATTTGTAAAATTTGTATTAAAGGCCACTTGGTCGTTTATTATGTTAATAAATAAAAACACCGAGGAAATAGTTTTATTTCGAGTAAACTATTTGAAGTTGAAATAGGTAGTTGGCACCGGGATTTGAGCCCACGACTTCAGTGTACGTACGAAATACGTCAACTAATACCACTGGGCTACCATCAACTTTACATTCTTACTTCCTATCGCTATCTAAATAAGGCTACATTTTCCAAAATAAAAAAATATGATTTGAAATGTAACAGAAATAGAGTACAATAGTACAAAATGTGGGTTTTCACCTGAACAAATTGGCCCGATAGCCTAGAAAAGCAGTCAATTTTTCGCCGTCATTTGCAAAGCTTTTTTAATCGTATTTTATTATAGGTCGGGTACACAAAACTACAATAAATTGGATTTTATATCTAGACATGTATAAGAGAGTTGGGCGTATTGTGAGCAAAAAAATAATAATACAAATCGTTTACTTTAACAACCAAGAGGTTAAAACATTTTATATCTTTAAAAGAACATTTTTGAAACTCATTCATTTTTTTTTCGCAAATATCGCAAAAACTTAGCGAAAGAATGATATTGATTATAATTTATTAATTTTGAACATCTATGATACATAATCCTGTTCAATCCAAATTTTAAACCCTCTTAAAAATACTCATAACAGTAAAACGTAGCTTCTCTTTTTAATTTCCTGTAAACTTTAACCTTTTTTAATCATAAAACTAAACAAAAAACAAACTCTTATAAAAACACTTCATAGTACCTACTTTATCTTTTATAAATTGAAATACTTTTCTAATGACTTTTTAATACTTACTTTCTTAGAAAAATAATTATAAAAGTATTTTCGTTTATGAAAGGAAAGAAGTAATAAAATATGGAAAATAATGATAGAAGTGGTTGGTAGCCCAGCGTTTACGACGCCGGCTTTCGTACGGTTTCGTTCGGAGGTCGGGCGTTCGATCCCAGGTATCGACCATACGGGACACGGCGTCATGGGCAAAAAATAATAATCTGTATTCTGTACCTA
This sequence comes from Mystacides longicornis, assembly GCA_963576905.1. Lineage (NCBI taxonomy): Eukaryota > Metazoa > Arthropoda > Insecta > Trichoptera > Leptoceridae > Mystacides > Mystacides longicornis. The sequence continues at coordinate 26,766,724 of OY756426.1, read as the reverse complement.
TAGCTAGGTTTACATACTATAGACCTGAATTTTGTTTTTCGTAGCTGCTCAGTACTTATTCATCCAATAATTAGGACATGAATTGGTTTTTAATACGACACGATTGACATGGACTTCCAACTATGTTACAATTATATTTTTTTACCCCCTACGCCATGTCCCGTAAGGGGTAGCCAGAAAGAACGGACCTCCACTCTTTTCTATCCAAGCATAGGTACTTCTTTCGCTTCTTCCACCGACATAACATTTCTCATACACCCTCTCTTCCTTAAGGACGGAATCGATGTGTTCGATCCGCGTGATTCTCGGTCGGCCACGCTTTCTTACACCTTTCCTTTCAGCCTTATAAATTCTCTTTGTCATTCTGTTTGCATCCATTCTTTCCACATGCCCAAACCATCTCAACTTATTAACTTTCATCTTTGTCACAACACTTACTTCCATACCACATTCCTTCCTAATATTTTCATTCCTTTCCATATCCCATAAAGTTTTTCCGCATATTCTTCGTAGAGATTTCATCTCTACTGCATTTATTCTGCATTCTTCTTTTTTCGTCCATGTCCACGTTTCACAACCAAACATCATCGATTGTAACAGGATTACGTTATGCACTAGTTTCTTTGCTTGTTGTGAGACTTTGTTGTTTCTCATGATAGGTCTTAGTGCACCGCCCACCCTGCAACAAGCAACTTTCCAACGTTAGATTTCTTTTTCACACTTTCTATCTCAACTAAACATGCTTCCTAAATACACATACTCATTCACTTGCTCAAGACATTCATTTTCTATGGTTATTTTACTATTTTGTTCTTGCTTCATCCCTTTCAGAATACTAAAACCTTTGTTTTGCTGACATTCATGTTTAGACCGTTTTTTGCATATTTTTCAAACAAACAACAAGTTCATGCAAATATATTTTTTTTTAATTTCTTACATATATTCAAATTTATATGTTTTGCTAGTTATTGTGTTGTATATTCATATAATATAATATATCCTTGCACAATATAATAATCATTATTATTTTATGTAATTGTATACCTTTGTAATTTAATGTGACGCCTGGAAACCTGTTGAGAAGACCAAAAATAACTACATATTATTATTGTAAATTATTTAAATTAAGAAATAAATAAATACCACATTCTTCAATATGTTCCATTGAATTATTGTTGACTTATATGAAAGAAAGTATAAGAACAGTGAGTTAAAACAAATTTTTCTGATGCGATAATTTGATTAAACATAACAATCTAGAAAGAAAATAACTTCTGGTATTCGTTGAACAATGTGTGGTTTAAGAGTAATATGTAGGTACATTTTTCTTTTAAGGCATAGGAAGAAGAAAGGTCGCGGATAACGATAAGAAAAGACAGTAAACTTCAAAGTCATTTGTTTTTCGTAATGGAATTTTAATGATGTCTTGATGTGACTGTGGTAAGAAAATGAAATAAGTACCTATGTAGGTGAAATTACTTTGAAAATCTCAGTCAGAAGGTAAGTAGGTAGGTACACCCCAACCCGAGTATTGCTGGAACGAAAAATCATTAAGAAAAAAAATATTGAATTCCAAACTCTTTACTTTTTATAATATAATCCATCTTTTTCATTTTTTTTCCAATAGAGACCTCCCTTTTTAAGAAAGGAAAATAAGATTAATGATTTAAGAAATCATGATCATATGATAAGGTACCTGCCTAGTGCCTACGCTTTTTTAATAAATCACAATACATTATTTCTTGGCTCTTATTTGTTGCTATTATTTATTTTACAAACGTAATCACATTCGATCCAGTGATTTTATATCAAGAAAAAAAAAATCTTTTGCTGTTATTTCATTTCACTCTTGTCTCTTTATTGTTTATTTAAGATTTTTTTTTGAGAAATGCTTAAAAGGATCATATTATTATTAAGTCTTTTTGTGGAGCATAATATCCCATTATTGGGTGTCCAGTATTTGTGCTGTAAACTGCGATTGATTTGATCTGAAGTATCTATTCATACTTTCTCGAAATTGGTCTCAACTTCGAAGGATTGTAAAGATCCACGCATGTATATCACGTGCAGTACAGAAATTTCTGGACATAACATTATGCAAAGGAGGCCACCGTCCAGCAGTGCATGGCAAAGGCTACTAAAAAAATAAGAAAACGTAGTGAGAAAGATAAAAAAAACATACATAGCTTATAGAAAATATTATATAACGTATAGAAAAATATTTTTATAAAAATGAATAAATTTTTGTTACGTACGGTTTTGCTGATAATCTTATTTGTCTGATGTAGACAATTATTATTAATATACAGTAAATTGAATGAGAAATTAAAAATAAGTTTTCGTGAGGAGTTTTTTCAGTAAGCCGACGACTTTGGACACTTTAGCTAAGCGGGAGTTGTGTCAGATTTTCAGAATAAAATAAAAATAAAGTTTTATCATTTTTCAAGAATAAAAAAAAAAGTCTTCTTTAAACATCTTTTCGCGATGATATCTTTATTATTGTCGAGTTGACTTTTTCAATTTGCATGAAACTTATATCATTACTACGCCTCGACTTTACAATATTATTTTTATTTCAAGAAAATCTCCGAGTCGGTTTACAAGAAAACTCTTTTGTAAGAGAAAAAGAAGTTTACTTAATTTTAACAAACAACTCTCTTTTATGTGCGTATTTTTTTGAGAAATAAATTAATATCTTTAGTTTTAATTATTATTGTCCAATATTTTCTAAGCTTAATCGTAGAGTACGTTTTTCGAACATTATTTGTTTGTGTCCAGGCAGAGAAAAAATTAATAGAAAGAAGATACATATTATTGATTTTACCTATATTTAAATTTTAACATCACACGACACATACAACAGCATCATTACTACAAAAATATCCAGAGATTCATAACTAAAAGACCTTGGTTTTCTGATGAGAATTTATCGCGTGAATGTATTAAACACATTTCTAGATTGAAGTTTGGACATAACAGACTTGACGCGCACCTTTACAAGATTGGCCTGTGCTCTTCTCCATTCTGCGAATGTGGCATGGACTAGGAGTCGGCTGAACATGTTTTGTTTGCCTGCCCCATAAGAAATTCAAACCATCTGGACTATTTTTTGATCGTAGATGACACATTGTATCCAATACATGTTTCCTGCTTGTTATCATTAAAATCTATAGCGATACATCAAAAACTAAATATATGTATAATATATAGTCGTATGGTTAAAAGGCGCATCAAAGTCAAAATTATAAAAACAATTTAAAATCCCTCAGCCAATTCTTGGCGTCGGTCGTCAGCAAATTCAAATCCTCCATCGAGCCAGGAAACATATTATGTACTAGCTTATACCCGTCTTGCTTTACGTTTTTGATTCCGATTGTCAGGCTTGATCGGTAGGTAATTAAACAGATTCTAGTCTAGCATCCCATTGCTTAACATACCACTTTAACTGACATAAGCACAGAAAAAGAAGAATGACACTTACAATTTTTGTTTTACCGACCTCATAATAATATTATACGAACCTCTTCAAACCACAGAGCTCTCTCTATGAAAACTTGCAAATTATGTCCACAGATAATATAAATATACTGATTATGTCGGTAGGTTCGTATAATATTTTATTTTTTTTGGAGGTCTATAATAATAAAAAAAATATTATACGAACCTACCGACATAATTTGCAAGTTTTTTGCAAGTTTTCATAGAGAGAGCTCTGTGGTTTGAATCTTAGCTACATACATTGCCTGCTTTGATATTAATTGGCCAACCCACCCATAGAGGGTGATTTTTATATCTGTCAAACTTCAAAACCAAACTGCAAATTTTTTCATTAAATCTTTATTTATTGAGAATAATAAGCTTTTAATAACATTTATATGTATAACAAATCAATCTACAATTATTTTATTACATTTTCATACCGTAATACCAAGATCCCATTCAACGTTTACATGAGTAATTTTGTTTCCAAAAGTCTTTTTGAGAAATTTGTATGAAGATCCTAAAAAATATAGTTTTTTTTAAATAGCTCTAAATATATTAAAGTTAATGCAGCAAATTGTATTTAAGAACCTTCTCCAGCATTTTATACTTCTCTGGGCATATTAATATCTATCTTAGCATTTGTATTTTGAGCGTGATGTTCACATATACGGTTAAAGTATTGTCAAAGGCAAATAAAAAAACATTTCTCAAATATTATGTAGATTGGACAAATATGCACAATATGCTGTATCGTCTCAATCGTCTGTGTGTCGCTCCCACACTCACATCGGGGACTGTCGACGTAACCCCTTCTATGGAGTTCGGCCGCACTTCTTCCACAGTCCGTTCTTATACGGTTAAGCACCGTCCATGATCTTCTATCCAGCTCAAAGCCAGCAACCCTATTCGAAATGATATAAAAAGAAGTAAATTAATTATTATTCTATGATTTCTAATCGAATTTGAATAATCATATTGAAATAGCGTCATTGGCCCTATCATCTTTTTGGATGTAATGCCGAAATCAAAAATTTTAAATGTATTAAATATACCTACGTTGGTCGTCAGGTTTTCAAATCAAAGAATGATAACAAAAATAATACCATATATTAATTTTATACTGTGCAATGTGCATAGTCCTACTGTAACATATACAGTACGGGGTTTTCCGGAAAACCTTCCATAACGGATTTTTTTAGGTTATTCCTAAACTTTTTACAACCTACTTTTAAAGAAATTTCTCGTATTTCCGAAAAAATAGTTCCAGGTTTATCTGGGTTAATTAATTTATCATCAACAAATTAGAAAAAATCAATATTTATAATTAGGACAAGACCTGCTACAAAATTATGTATAAGGAATGATTTAAACCCTTTAAATACCATCCACGAAATAATTCGTTCAAAGATTATTTACAATATTAGTGAGTCTGTACACAATAATAATAAGTTTGTTAATAACCGCAAGTTATCTCATCTAGGAATGTGAATAAATTGACGTTAGTATTAATTAAGTTCCCACTCCAACTAATATAAATTATTAAAACAAAGTGACTATTGTTAAGACAAACTGTTGTACAACATTTCTAAAGTTTCAACAATCATAATATTCCTAATAATAATATTATTACATCCGAGTGTATTCTGGCTCCCAATTCCAGGACTCAAACTGGAGTTTGTGAATATATTATTATTATTAAGTTCTAAGAATATTGTGACTTTGAATTCTCTGTATCTCATCGAGAAATCGGTCTACAACGACGAGATTTTTATAAAGACAATCGAGAACAATGTTTAGTTTTAAAAACTCAACAGGAAAGTTTGATTTTTTGCTTACACTTATGTAATTAGTGTTAATTAAATTTCACAAAAATATGAAAAAGCTAGGCTGTGCACAAATTGGAAAAGTTTCCAAACCGGAGAAATTATAGGATAGGTACAAAAAAATGTGTTTGAAGAATTACATCCAAACTAAATAGTTATTTTGTACTTTTCATTGAGTCACTATCACTACCTATTGTCCTTTTTCTATCCCATGTGATTAATGCTGAGGGTCCTGACTTCTTTGTGAATATAGGTAATACAATTCTTTTTCGTCTCTAATTGCCCTCTTTCAAGTGCCTCCGACGTTAGAGATCACCCTGGTGAAACTTTCTGCCTTGAATAGTCTTCTTCAACTATTTTACTTATTTAGCAGTATGAAATCACTGCATACAACTTTATCATTAGCAGAAGGTGATTGACTACATAAGTTTCATGAAATCAAGTCATTTGTGAAGGCCTATGAATAAAAAAGTTATAGGTAGTTAGATTTAAAACATACAAGAAAATTGACAGATAGTTGATATGGAGGAAATTCGGCCAATAATCTGTGTAGTAATAGATTGTGTACCAACAATCAATAATCAAAAGGAACGAAAGAGAAGAGATTAAAACACATAGGTATGAAGTTTCAATTCGTAAAAGATCATTATTTTTAAGGTTTTTTTTTTTTTTTTTTTTTTATTTAATAATGTAGGGGCATTTGTTGTACCTTTGGACAGTTGCAATTTGAATAGGTTGCCATAGATATAAAAATCTGCAAATTTACAAAAAAAAAATGTTTTTATGTTGTGTAAACTTAATCGTTTTTGGTTTGACATAAGTGAAGGGATTCGTCTGGGATGAGAGTTTGAAGGTTTTTTGATCAAAAAGTAAATTTTTTACTCATTAACATTGTTTCTCTTATTCTGTTTGTTTTATTTGTGAGTTGCGTAAACAATATGAATCTCAAATATGACAAGTTTTACCTCTATGAATACATTGTTGGTTTACTGCTATCATAAGTCCAATTTTTTTTGCGCGCCAAATTTCCTGTCAATGTCAAATATTTAGTCATGTTGTACCAATGAACAATTCTGTTGTTGTACCTCTGAACATTATAATTTTTGTACTCGGTCTTCTGGACGCGTCAAAAAGTACAAAAACCTTTTGAACAGTCATCGTTGGTAGAACATATTTTGTCTAATAGTATAAATATATTAAATATTAATGAACAACTTATGTAGATATTATAATTTTGTAAATTGTGTATAATTCATATTTGCACCAACATGTTATTAATTATTTTGAGTGCCACGTAGTAAAAAAAGGTGTTAAAAGGATTCAGCCCAGATCAGATATCAATCTAAATTAATTCTTTGAATCACACCCTATGCTTCTCTGTCCTAAGGTACACACATAGCTGTCCAAAGGTACAACTTGTCGTTGTACCTTTGGACAAAAACGTATGATTTTAGTAAAACGCAAATTTCGTCAATAAATAAATATGCAAGAAATTAAAAAAATACATACAAGAAATATGTTCAGGCTACTTATAAAAAAAATTATGCCAAAATCTCGTTTCGTTTAAGAGAAAAAATAAATAAATAAATAAATAAATAAAACTTTATTGTTGTGTGAATTACATATTAAGAAAATGGTTTGTACAGTTCAAAGGGCGGACTTATCTATAAGATCTCTGCCAGCCAACCCATTTAACAATATAATTCTATAAAATACACAAATACATATATAACAGATCACACTTAATGGAATGATTAAAATGTCTCATTAAAAAAAGTAAATATTGATAACAAAATAGGTACATAAATGAAAATATATAAATAGGTAAATATGATATAAATAATAATAAATAAATAAAAATAATACATAAATAAAAGAGCAGACCGAAAAGAAAGAAGGAAAAAGAGGGAGAGGGAGGGAGGGAGGGGATCCTCTTTGAAATTGGAATAGGTAATAATTTATCGTGTCATCAGCGACTTTTTGAAGGAGTGAATGGTCTGGGAGCCTCTCACGGAAAAAGGAAGTTGGTTCCACAGCCTAGCAGCATGAACGGTGAATGAGTCAGTGTAGAATCCGGATCGGTGGGGAGGAATGAGCAACAAATTATTTTGATCAGATCGCAACGAGCGCTCGTGCGAACTGAGGAAGGTGAATCTCTGTTTGAGGTAATTCGGTGAAAAAGGGTCGTTAAGTATTTTGTACAACAAACAAAGAGTATGCAGGTCTCTTCTCTCTCGCATGGTTACCCATTGAAGCTGAAGTCTGTAGTCCGAAATGTGATCATATTTTCGTAGTGAGAAGATATACCTTATGCACATGTTTTGAAGACGTTCAATTCGGGACTCAAGCTCCACCGACATATCTAGGTAGCATATGTCGGCGTAGTCAAAAAGTGGGTGGATCAAGGATTGGATTAGTCGCTTTTTGATATCAATAGTGAGGAAGTTTTGAAGTCTTCTAAGTGCATGAAGTGAGGAAAATACTTTCTTACTCAGCTCATCCACCTGCTTGTTCCAAGAGAGTTTACTATCAATGTGTATCCCCAAATTCTTTACACAGTCAGAAAGCGGGACTGCGTTACCATTTAAAAGTAGAGGTGGCAGGGAACCAGAGTTTAATGAAGCCAGAAGCCTGGAGCTTCCAAAGACAATGGATTGTGATTTGTTGGGATTAATGAGGACTCCATGCCGCTCACACCACGAAGCTATGTACTGAAGATCTCTATTCATAAGAGCAAAAGACTCGACGACATCGTGTGGTCTGAAATGAGTGTAGATCTGCAAATCGTCGGCATACAGATGATAGGATCCTCGGATGTATTGAGTGATGGGGCTTATGAAGATAGAAAACAAAAGTGGAGATAAAATGCACCCCTGAGGCACTCCTGCGAGTAGTTGAACCCAATCCGAGCCGACGTCATCGCAGACCACCCTCTGCCTTCTCATGCTCAGGTATGACTCAAACCAACTCACAACACCGTCTGACAAATTCAGAGCTCGCAAGCGCGACAGAAGAAGACCGAAATCAACACCGCTAAAGGCACTGCTGAAATCCAGCAACACCATAACGGTCAAGTGAGTGCTGTCCATAGCACCACGTATATCGTCTGTGATCTTCAGAAGTGCAGTCGTGGTACTATGCCCCTTTCTGAATCCAGATTGAAGGGGGTTGTGCAAATTATGACTTCCAATGAAGGAGTTCAATTGATGGAAAACTAGTTTTTCGGTCACTTTAGAAAGCAACGGAAGCACCGATATAGGACGAAAATCATTCGGTGCTGCAGGTATAAATCGAACGTGTAAAAAATTTATTTGTCCTAAGGTGTCCTAACAAATGACCCTACTTATGTACTTTAAACAAAATTATTTCACAGAGCTCGGCGAAAAAGCATTTTACTGTTATACTGAGCGATGTATCATTGTACCATAAATAAATAAAATAAAATAGGTATATCATAATTAATTGAGAAAAAGTACATTGACATAAATTTTGTAAGTTTGGAGTTAGCAAGAGACTGATACATTAACCAAAACGTTGTACAGAATACCCTAGATAAATTTCAACGTATTTTATTTTATAGAAAAAAACCAAAAGATCAATATAACATAATTTTATCAGATATAAAATTATAGGCATTTATTATTGGATATTGTTATTCCGAGGGTTCAATGCTAATCGTGTTGCACTTCTGTTCCATGTTACTTCACCATTAGACCAAGTTTCTATGCTTGCAAAAGCCATATGCAAAGTTTATTATAAAAAGTTCACGTTGTTTTTTGAGTTTTCATGAAGAATTCAATTAATCAAGTAGTGCTTTAAAGTCTCACATAAGAATTCAATCATACGAATGCAAAGTTTGCATGAAAAAGTTTAATCAATCAAAAAGTTACCTAAATACCCACATGCTAAAAGCTATTTGAATGCAAAGTTTGTAATTAAAAGTTTAAGTTGTTTTTGAGTTTTCATAAAGAGTTAAATCAACCAAGTATTTTGAAGTCTCACAGCTATGAGAAAGTAAAGTTTGCATAAAAAAGGCCATAGGTAGGCGCCAAGGGCGCCTTTAAAAAACTAGTTCTTATATATTAAACCAATTATAGTATTATTAATTGACGATGATTTTAAAGATAACAGATATTGCACATTAATTGGGTACTCAACGTCCTCGAACGAGAAGTACTCCTGGCAATCGGCTTCCCTTATCGGACATGCAAAAAGAGCGTGTTCCGCGGACTCTTCATCCATACCACACTCGCAATATGGAGAGTCCGCCAATCCCATTCGAAAGAGGTGTTTATTCAATCTGTGGTGTCCAAATTTTAATTTGCGAGTTAATTTTTCCGAATGATACCAGGGTTTTGTAGGAATTGTTTGTTGTATGTTTCTGTATTGGAGGCTCTTAGATTTGATATTCCAGTATGCCGTCCACTTGGAGTGACTAAACAGTGTTATTTCACCCAGCATATCCTCCTCTGTTGGGGCGAAATCGACAGGATGGGAACCATCTACACAAGCTCTTTTTGCCAATTCATCGGCGTTCTCATTCATTTACTATAAAATATTTGACGTAAAAAATACAAAAGAATATGTGCATATATTAAAACATTCTATTTTTTTTATTAAATTAATGGATATGAGTATGCAAGCCTTTTCTACAATCCGGAAGGGGCAAGAAGGCGAGACAGGCACAGCACATTAACAATCATGCGGGCATTCACTTCGGTTCTAAGCTGGGATGAAACTGAGCAACTGGCGCAAGATAGAGATGCTTCTAGGAACTCCGTGGCGTCCACATGCTCCACACTGGGAGCAAACGTGGATTATGTTAATAAGTAAGTAATTACTATTAGGTAGGTGTAATCTATTTCATAATAATTTGAAAATTCACAAATTTAAAAAGCAAGATCCCATTAATTTACACAAAAAATCACGGTCTGCTTTAATAAGATCCCCTTTTGTTAACCCTCATTTTTATTTCATAGGTCTCAATTTTAGTTTTCGATTACGTAAGCCGCAGACCCATGGTGGTCGATATAGACTACACCACTTTGAGATATTAGATTAGACAATAGCTATTTTTACTGGCTAAAATCTTCATTCACTGTAGGTAACGACTTACCTTATAAACCTTGGGAAATGTTTATTTTGGCAAGCAGGTAATGAGAAAATTAAAAACAATATGTTATTTTGATTTCAAAATTCCTTTAAGTAGTACCTACGTTTTATTTAAATGTTTTTACTCAACATGGAATTTAGCTCTTTATTCCAGAGCTAAATTAATTCAATTATCTACATTGTTTTGTTTCAAATTATAATAATCATTAGTAGTCCTTTGTTTTTTTTTCGTACGGCCAACAAGGGTACGTGTTTGATAAAACAAAAGATAAGAGACATTTTTATCATTTAAGGAAGGTTGAACCTTTTCAGTGTAATTTGAACGTCCCGACCGTCCTAATGGAATTTGTGAGTCAAGGTAGAAAGTGGGTCCTGAATGCCTCCTTTATTTTCATATATTGCAAGAATACTAATAATACTTTTATCATCTAGAATATCTCAACAGTAAGCTTAATTGTTTTTAGGCTAAAGTAAGTTAATTCAATTAAACTCTTAACAGATTTTAATATGGCCTACATGTTATCTTTTATTCATAACAGTTTGTTATTATGATAAACTATTATAAATAGGCAAGCCGAAACAGTTGAAAAATTTAAGAAACTCTTAAAGACCCATTTTTTCGGATGTCTTACTGATGTTTTATATTAAATTTTTGCATTCTTCCAATCCGTATTTATTTGATGACTTACTGACTGTTTACAAGTATCTATGATGATTTCACATATTTCACTATTTTACAACATGACGAACCTTGTGGGATTATTGCCATTTTTTTTACTATGTTTTGACGAACCTAATGGTGATTATACTCTTTTTCTTTATGTGAGGCGCCGTTGAGGTGAAGATATTTCACTAAACGGCGCCATAAAAGTTGTCCAAATATTATTATTAAATAGTGATGCCTTCAGCTTTTTGACCGTAACTACTACAAAATCATATCTTTACTTATTATGCAAAAATGTATCTCAACAGTTATTTATTTTCGCATAGTTCCTCTATTCGCCGTATTGTGGTCTTTTGCCTGGATTATAGGTATTCTGAGGCAAGGCGAAAATGTATAGCTGTCGTCTATTCTCACCACAACTTGTGACAAACAACAAAACTCTAAACCACAAATTTATTCAAACCATTTTTATGAGGTGTGATGAACTTGGCGTTTTTAAATTTCGAACAGTATTAGTTAGTCATCAGTTGATCTTCTTCTTCTTAATTTAGGCCTTGTGGCCTGTAATTCAAAGAAGTGGGGTTTGCCTCCTGCGAGGTCAACTCCCAGCTGTCCTTCCTCCTCTTTGGTGGTCTGCCTGGGAGACATATTCCATGGGGTTGGCCGTGCAATGCCATGTGAGGGAGTCTGGAAGAGTCCATTCTCCTCACATACGCATACCAGAAAGTTCTTCGTTGCCTTCCTCATCTCACTATGTCCTCGACCTCGCATATTTCCCGTACCCTCGTATTACTTACTCTATCTCTGAGGGTCTTCCCAGCTATGCCCCTGAGAGTTTTCATTTCTGAAACTCTCAGCGCATTTTTGGTCGCAGTGGTATCTGCCCTAGACTCGATCCCATACTTCATTATGAGTCTAACAGAGGTCTTATAGATTTTTTCTTTGCTGCTTGTTCTCATATCGGGGTTTCTCCAAATATAGTTTCGGAGGCACTTTGAGACTGCAGCAGCCTTGTTAACTTGATCCAATATCTCAGTCGGTAGATCGGACTGCCCACACAACTGCACTCCAAGATATTAAAATTTGATGACCTGTTCCACGGAGACACCTTCCACAGATAGGTTGAGATCCACCAAAAACCGCGTAAACAGTAAACACCATGAATGCATCAGTTGTTGTTGATATTGATTAAAGTACGTTAGTATTCAGGTCATTTCTGATAGTTTTGATCCCATAATGTGGTGTCCGAAACATAACCGTTATGGAAATATTGAATTTAATATTTTTTTTTTAAATCTTTAATTTTTGGCTTTCTATCGTTTGTTTCTGATAAGAGTTTTTAGCGTAGGTACTTAAAAGTTCTAAACCGAAAAAATCGATAATAAGCAAAAAAATAAGCATTTTTAAAAAATCTTTAAAAGTCAATATCTTTAATAACGGATATGTTTCGGACACCATATTATGTTATAAAATCCATCAGAAATGACCTGAATTATAACATCCTTTAATATTCAGTGCGATTTTCCCTATAACCCTGTATGAATCCGTGTAACAAAAGTAGGCACGGGTTATTAAGTTTTCTACAACATTTTGATCTTCAGTAACTAACTATAATTGAATGAGAATCTTACAGTTTCCAAACTCAATAAATATTTTGCTTCAAACTATAATGAAATTATCCTAAACAATATTATTTCTTTGGTATTTCAAAACAATAAAGGTGATATAATAAACTAAAACACTATGACATAATAATTATTTTTAAAGGTCTCATAATTCGATATTGTTCATGTTTTATTACCTAAATAAGATTTCTTTGTTTTATAAACGATATTTTGTTTTGGTTTCTGTGCTTCTTATTAAAGATCTTGATTATTTTTAAAATAAGGGTACGGGTATGTGGATTGTGATTATAATAGACATTATTCTTATTAATAGAAGAGGTTGGTAGCTTAAGCTTAAGTGATATTTGAACAACTGCGTGCTTACGACTGTCCTCTACTGCTTTTTCAAAGGCTGGCTTAGTGTTATCAACTCAAGTTAACAATTTTCGCCATTTAGGTAGTCAAATTCGTCGAAATCTCCAAAATTTCTATATAAAAGTGTCTCTTAAAAATCGAACACTATTGAAATTCATGATTAGCATCAAATACCAAGTTGGTTCTAAATTATGTAAGATCTAGTCATATAAATATGAACATTTGGAAGATTGTGTTAATTTAATGAAACAAGACTAAAAATGCCTATAATCAGGGGTAGAATAATTAATATTAACTGTTGAACTGTCTGTCGAAATGCATTAAAGTATTAATTACTGTCAATGTGCATAATGCAATAACTAGTGACATCTGGCGAGGAAATGACGAGGAAACTCTCTCGCAATATTGGCTCCACTCCAAAGTGGTCAGTTTCAGTAGAGCAAAGTGTTTGATATTAAGTCCTACAGCAGCGATAGTTGTTTGTTAATTAATGCGAACATTTCCCCTTTAACCCATATAAGTCAGGACGGTGTTACGAGTTTACGGACCAGTTCGATATACGAATAAACCGACCTAAAGCTATTCGCTTTATAATTTGAGAGCGTCATGTTTGTTGTTTGAAAGCCTTTAATTGGCTTTTAGACTGTTGTTCCTCTTCTGCCGGGAACTTTATCTTTACAAAACTTAAGATTCCATCGACATACCATTTCTCATACAACCTCTATTTCTCTTGCTTTTGACCTGGCCTTCTTTGAGAGGACGGAATCGATGTGCTCGATCCGTGTCATTCTTGGTCGGCCACGCCTTTTTACAACTTTCCTATCAGTCTTATAAATTATTATCTTTGGCGTTCATTTTGCATCCATTCTTTTTATGTACATACCTAAGCCATCTAAATTTATTAAATTTTATCTTTATTTCAACACTTACTTCCTACCACATTCCTTGCTAATTTTTTTTCATTCCTTTCCATTTACCACGGAATTTTTCCACATATTCTTCGTGTAGCTCTCACCTCTACTGTTTTTATACTACCTAAATATTCTTCTTTTTTCGTCCACGTTTCAAATTCATACATCATTTCTCCTATTTTTTCTCCGGTTACAAAATATACGGTTTATTCGTTGAACGCTTCATTACATGAGGTAAACAGGGAAAACGAACCCAGAATGTCTAACAGAATCATACATCTGACATTTCCCCGTTTCACACAAGCGACTATTTGCTCTAGAAACGGGGTCTACCTACATATTATATTGTTTGAAAATACATAAATAATAAAATAAAATAAATTTCATCAATACTAATCTATGTACACCTACAATCACAATGAGCACCTACGTGGCCATAGCCTTAAGTTGAATAGAAGTGTGTTCACCCAGAATCCACACAAACACTTCTTAAGTAACAGAGTTGTGTATGCTTGGAATAGGCTGCCTCCAGATTTGGTTGTTGCTGGGAGTGTAAACTCTTTTAAAAATGGACTTGACGGATTACAGTAACACCTCTAAACTCATTCAAGCGTACCAGCTTTGCTGCCTGCTTGATTTCGGGATAATAGTAATAATAATAATAAAGGCTGTCCCAGGAATGGCTTCTTCTGGAGCCCACGATAAATGTTAGTACCCAAAGATTGTCCGATCAGGTTCGGGTAATAATTAGAAACAAATTATTATCGGAATCTGAACTAGACGTTCTTAGATCGGAATATTTAAGTTCTCCGATGAATCATCATAATACAATTTTGGACATAAATTCACAACTTAATCATCACAACACAAGCTCTGATGACATTCATAATATAAATATTATAAATTCTAATGATGCTTCAAACGAGAACTTTGAATATTTCGATATCCCTGATTATGACTCTATTAAGAGCAAATATGAAGAGATGCTTTTGTTGTTTCGTAATCAAGAACCCTTTCTTCGACCTTTATTGCCAAAATTCAAAAGTTTTCCAATTATTGAAAAAATTATTTGTCGTGTTAATAATATTATTTTAGATGATTTAAACTCCTGTCAAAATTTACAAGACGTTCATTCTATTCTTTATTGTGCAGCGGCTACTTGCATAGATATGGCTAATATTAAATTTAATCGAAGTCGAAATCAAAACATCATTGACCATTCAAGTACCCCCCGTTGGCAAAAAAGAATAGAAAATAGAATAACTAAATTTCGCTCAATAATTGGAAAACTTACATCATTTAATTCTGGAAACCATAGACCAAGATTAAAATTGTTTGTTGAGAAAATTTTTGATATCGAAAATATATATTCAATTGATAACTTTAATTTAAAAATAATAGAAAAAATTGACTTTTTTAAACAACGAGTCTTGGCGTTAGCTAAACGGATAAGAAGATTTAAAGAAAGGGTTCAAAGGAAAAAACAGAACCATCTCTTCTCCTTTAATCAAAAAAAATGTTTTACCAATCTGGAAGATTCAAATTTCAAAACAGATAATTTACCTAATAAAGATGATATGGAAACTTTTTGGAAAAATCTTTGGTCGAATTCTATATCCCATAACACTAATAGTGATTGGTTAGAAGAAATTAATTCTGAACATCCAGAAATGCAAAATTTTAGTATAAATTTGATTGACGTTAAAACTGCATTAAAAAAAATACAAAATTGGAAATCTCCTGGAAAAGATGGGCTACAAAACTTTTGGATTAAAAAATTTACAAATTCACATATAATATTGGCAAGACAGTTTCAATCTGCAATTGAAAATTTGAACTTTCCAGAATTCTTAACAGAAGGATTAACCCACGTGATCCCAAAAATCAATAATGCTTCAACTCCAAATAACTTTAGACCAATTACATGCCTACCAACAATTTATAAACTTTTGACATCTATAATTTCAAACAAAATTCATTCATACTTAATTGAAAATGATATTTTATCTGTCAGACAAAATGGATGTAAAATGGGATCTCGTGGGACAAAGGAATTGCTCTTAATAGACAGTATTATTTGTGAGCAGGTGAAACACAAAAAGAAAAATATCTCTTTGGCATGGATTGATTACAAAAAAGCATATGATTCAGTCCCACATTCTTGGCTAATAAAAGTTTTGGAAATATATAAAATTAACAACGAACTCGTAGAATTTCTAAAATTTTTGATGTCAAAATGGAGAACAAAAATATCTGTTTCTCAACCTTCTGGAAAATATATTACCGATTCAATCCATATCAATAGAGGTATTTTTCAAGGAGATAGTCTAAGTCCACTTTGGTTCTGCTTAGCTCTAAATCCACTGAGTAAATTATTGGAATCCTCAAATTGTGGCTATGAATTAAAAAGGTCTGGTATTAAATTTAGTCATTTACTTTATATGGACGATTTAAAATTATTTGGTAAAAATTTAGTTGAATTAGAAAAATTAATCAAAATTACAAAAAAATTTAGTGATGATATAAAAATGGAATTTGGCTTAGAAAAATGTGCAAAAATTAATGTTCAAAAAGGAATAATCCGAAACAATCATCAAAATAGTTCTTCATCTGTTACAAACATTCCTCTTTTAGATAATCAAAATTACAAATATCTTGGCTTTCAACAAAATCTAGTTTTTGACCACAAAATTATTAAAAATAACATTAAAAATGAATTTATTAAAGGATTAAAAAAAGTTTTGAAAAGTTTTCTCTCCGGGAGAAATAAAATTATGGCCATTAATTCATGGGTTGTACCGAAAATTTTGTATTCTTTTGGAATCATTAAGTGGAACCAAACGGAACTAGACAAGATGGATTTAAGGGTACGTAGTTTGCTCACACAATATAGGATGCATCATCCAAGATGTTCCTTGATGAGATTATATTTACCAAGGAAGATTGGTGGTAGAGGCATGTTAAACATCAAAAACATGAATAACAAAGAGATAAACCTCCTCCAATCTTACTTTATCTCATCAAGGAATAAATTGGGTTATGAAGACCTCATTGCGTGTGATTTGAAGTACACGCCCTTAAATTTATCAAATCCTGTTTCACCACCGATAATTGGGGTACAAGATCGGGTTGATATATGGAAAGGCAAGTCTCTCCACGGTCGATTCTTCGAAACTTTAAATTCATCACATGTAAGTCTTGAAGATTCGACTGGATGGTTGAGGTTTGGTGAACTATTTAGCGAAACAGAAGGTTTTGTCTGTGCAATACAAGACCAGGTCATCGTCACTAATAATTATAAAAAATATATTATTAAAGCACCTGATATAATTGATAAATGTCGTGCATGTGGCCAAACAGGAGAAACACTCAGACATATTTTGTCTGGGTGTTCTCTCCTGTGTGGTTCTGAGTATCTGCACAGACATAACGATGTGGCTAAAATAGTTCATCAAAAACTTGCCTTGAAATATGGTTTGCTCGATCTTGAAGTACCTTATTATAGGTACACCCCAATTTCGGTAATGCAAAACAGTAATACAAAGTTGTATTGGGATATACCAATACAAACTGACCGAACGATTAACGCAAATCGTCCGGACATTGTATTGGTTGATCGTAGGAACGGGATAACGTATCTCGTGGATATCACTGTACCGTATGACGAAAATTTGAAAAAAGCCGAGCAAGACAAGATAATTAAATATCTTGATCTTGCTCACGAAATCAAGGATATGTGGCATACACCAACCACCCACATAATACCTATAGTGATATCGACGAATGGAGTTATTCCTAAGTCTCTTAAAGACAATCTAGGGAAACTTGGCATCTGTTGTGGTCTCAGATATGCCATCCAAAAGGCAGTTCTGTTGTCCTCATGTAGGATGTTAAGAAGGTTCCTTTCTCTGTAGTTCGAAGATCTCTCATGATTACATTACATCGTGATGTATCATGAGAGATAATACCGATATTTTTATATTTAGTATATAGCATTGTATTTAATTTTAATTTATTTTTATTAATTTTTTTTTACAATGATGTATACTTCATATGATATATTGTGATTTAATGAATAAATGATTTGAAATAATAATAATCGTGATGTATCATGAGAGATAATACCGATATTTTTATATTTAGTATATAGCATTGTATTTAATTTTAATTTATTTTTATTAATATTTTTTACAATGATGTATACTTCATATGATATATTGTGATTTAATGAATAAATGATTTGAAATAATAATAATAAACTTTTCTTTGAGGACGGATTAATTGAGATCGACCCATATTTTTTTTGATCGAACACCCGTCCAACATATTACTTATTCGGCCTTACATATTTTCTCTATTCTTTTATCACACATTAGTCACATAACCTTTTTCCAACTAATGCACACCCTTTGAACTCGTTTAGTTTTCAACATAGCTGTTGTGTTAAGTCCAATTAGATGGCATCCTCTTTTATAATAGGTACGTAATTTTACGTTTAAGATGGGTATGCTAGAGTTACCTGTTATAAGATCCCTAGGTTAGATTAGATTTCATAGTACCTATTTGTATTGTGATTTGTTTTGTTTTTGTAATAAAGTTTTCTGACGGTTTCTTTAAATTAATATCATCTAACCACTACATTGTTTGTGAACCTATATCTTGATTGATGACATCTTGTTAAATGTTAAAAGCACCCCTTTTTGTACAAACATAGGTAGTATGTTTGCTCCGCATAATTCAAACCTTATTAAGAAACAAAATATAAGGAATATATGAAGTCCAGATTTATAAGATATATTTTCTTCTGAACGTGAAAGATTTTATTTCAGTGGAAATTTACTTTCCTACGAGTACAATTTTTTTTTGCAAAGTTTTATATTCAATCCGTGATAAGCATCTAGTAATATTTGTATTAAGCTCAATAATATTTCGGTGAGCAGGAAAATGTACGTCTATTCTAGTATCTAGTCCTGTCTATTATGGAAATATATGCAGGATAGTTCTGTTACAAACACACACATCCCACTTCTATTCCCGTAGGAACCTCTTGTACTAATAATAATATTATCTACACTTTGGTACACGTCCCTCTTCCCAGGGCTGCAGTCCAGTTTCGGGATAAACACCTTATGTGAAACGTCTCTATTTAAACAAATTTGTAGTTACCAAAAATTAGAAGCAGTTCTATTGCATTCTATTGAGAATGTATTGCGCCGTAGTTTCCACTACATAACATGTTGGTATAGAATCGGCTGCTATTTTTGTAAGCCATTCAGAATCTGGTCTCTTTCTATGTGATCTTTCCAGAAACAACTTGGACTTCACAGATTTTCCTTATATTGGAATTCCTTACCCTGTCCCGGAGTGTGTTTCCCGCAAAAGGGGGAAATTATTCGTATCTTTTTGTACGTAGGAGGGTCTTCGTCCTTTATTCAATACCATAGTATGTCAAGATAGGTATTATACAGATTGTAAAAATTCTGACTTTGATCTTCTTCAACAGTGCTTATTCCTCCATACAGTAGTTTTCAAGCATCCAGCTACAGTTTCAGCTAGTCTAAGCCATTAATATTTCAACAGCAAGAACTGAAATTGCGTTATTTGCTATATTACTACATTCGGATTTCGAATACAATCCACTACAAAAGTAACAACAATAATGGGTTTGAATGACATCCCTAATTTTGATCTCTGTATGTATATCTAGGAGGAGACGAATATATTAATATTAATTTTTGTTCATCCCAGTACCTAATAGTTTACATGCCGAAGAGACTCAAACAAACCTACACCTATATTTTGTAGTGAATGTTCCAATTTATTTAATTGGAGAACCCAAAAACTTTAACAAGAGAGACAGAGCTCAGGTCCCCGAATACATATTACAAATTATTTTGGTTTACGACTTACCTTAGATCCGGGGAAGTGTATACTATTATTATCTGGAAAATTTACCGAGAAACTTCTCAAACAAGCTTCTGTAGATTGTACGACAATCTTGGATGGCGGTATTGACAGATTCGCCAACAATCATTGCTCTATAGGGAGTGAATATTGAGTAGGTAGGTACCTCTCTACTACAATTTACTAACGATATTGAAGTTAATGTTTTAACATACTATACATAATAATAATAATATAGTTCCCAGAAGGATCAACAACGCGACCCTCAAGTTAGTATACTGTATATTATGTCTTCCCGTTTCTCGTGCTATCTAGAGACAAATCATTATCATTTATTGTCATATTATGACAAAGCTCATTATACTTATGTCGAAGGTTCTGAATACACGTCGATCACATAATACAACAGTAAGTGCGGCTTGAGGATAAATATTCAGAAAAATATAGAAAGTCTGCCACTCACATAGAAAAAAATATCATTTATTTTACGTTGCGCACTAAACTTGTGTAATTCAGTTTCACTAGGAATTCAATAAAAGTGCGAAAAAAGCACTAGGTACTTACCTATATCAATGACCTGGTAAATAATTATCCTTTCTTTGTTATGGTCCAAGCGGGTAGGTACTGTTTTGACCGACGTTTTAAATTGCAATATTTTATATCCTTAATTTTTGCATTTCATTTTTTGTATCAAATCAATCAATCAATCAAATCTCCCTTTGAACTCCACTAAGGAGCATAGGGAGGCAACAAGAGCTCTCCATTTCGCTTGATCTTGCGTAATGCCTATGACCTCCTCCCACACCAAGTCCATTTCCCTCAGCTCTGCCTCGAAGGAACGGAACACGGTATGAGAGGGTCTTCCACGTCTTCGAGACCCCGATGGGAGGAAAAACAGCGCTCTCCTCGGCCAACTGGCATTCGGCATCCTCAACACAATATGTCCCAGCCATGCCCATCTCCTCTCCGTATAGTTCTTTTAAAAATCAGTTGACCGTTCAAAATAAAAAATAATGAAATAGGGATCGCAATTTTCGGTTCTATGTAGGTTATCATTATATTGGCCTCAGATGTATTTGAGACGAATAAAAATTGGGCTTGCGAATTTCCCGTACTAAACGAAACACTTTATTATATAAAATTTCCTTGAAAGCTAAACTAATAAATTGTCTGTTTATTATAAGTTATATAAATATAAATTTTATATAAATTTCAATAGGAATTATTATCCCGCGGACTTCATTTCAATATTCCGGGAGTCCATCTTCCTTCGTTCCGTTTTGTCAGATGATCCGCCCACTGCTGAATTATGAAATATGATCCACAGTGTCTGTGACAACACTTGTTTCTTCCCACAATCAGGATAATATCTGTTAATTTGACGCTATATTAGTTATAAAAACAATAATTATAAGAAAATTTGAGTTTCATTAAAATGTTGATGAAAAAGTGAGGCATCATCAAAAAAATATCGCATAAAAGGCTACATCATAAAATTTGAATTTTTGCAGTTAAAATAACTGCTAAAGCTTAATGGGTAAAACAGACAGAAAAAAGGGTAGAACTATATAGGCTGCGACAGGAAGATGAAATGGAGAGTGGGTACATAAAACATTTTATAGAGTCACAAAATTGGTGAACTGAGGAGGAGTGAATGGTTGTTTAGAGGCGAAAAATACTCTAAGCAAAGGCACAAAATGAGGTTTTACGCCTTTGATAGAAAGTAAAACGATTGGTATCTAACTATATCTAAAGTTATAATAAAACAAGACATCATAATAAATCAAAAATATCCTTTTAAGGGATAACGAACGCCCATTGATCTTGAATTTAGGCGATACTATTATTGACGTGAAACGAGTCTTCCATTCAAATTGTTAGAGAGTTTTTTTCTTTTTAAAACTCCGAGAGACAAGACAATAACGCCTTTTTAACACTACTATTCTAAAGACTTTACTATCATTGACCATTCCTAACACTTCTTCACACAATAATTACTATGATTGGGTTAAAATTGTTTCAAATAAAACAACTATTTATATTAATAGATTTATAAAAACGTTTTTACTTGATGAGATTTGAAACCCAAGTTTTTATTCATCTCTCCTCTAAGCTCTAAGTAACTAACCTCAAAATTATGATTCATAATCATAAATTTCGATTTGCTTTTACAATCTGTTTTCCATTTGCTTACGTAGGTAACTTTAAACACACTACGAACTGTTTGGTCGGTTTTCAATTAGTCCAAATATCTATCGAAACTGTGTCAAATGTATTCACAAAAACAATTTGAATGAGATAAAAGTCCAATTTACACACACGATATTATTATTTGCAATCATTGTCCTGTACCTAATCCTTTCTATTGTACCCAAATGAAATTCGTTTGAAGTTGCAATATACTCGTATCGACTGAATACATTTTCCAATGTAATTCAATAAAACCCTGTTTAATTTCAGATTACCCTTTGACGGAGAATCGCTTTTGTTTCATTTGGTCGATATACAAATTGAAAAAGGATCGATATGAATATTATGAATTTTATGTAATCTCTAATATGAATTAAAGTGGGGTTAGTGCAAACACTTACATATAACTCGAGATTGGCTCAACAGATTCTTCCGATGTGTGATTTATTGGATTCTTCTCCACTCCGAATAACAGAATAACTAATAAAAAGTAAAAAAAATGGATAAGAAATGATGTAAAATACAATATTTAAGTTTGTATGGAACGGTTACCTGGGACGCGTCCACGACATCGCGGGTAGTTCCCTCTCATTCTCGCACACGTTCTTACAGTAGGTAGCCCATCCCACTTACTCCACCGCACCGTTTTGAGGGTTTTAGAAAATTTTCCTACAAAGTCAACAATATTATCGGACACATTCGTTTTGGTAATAGGCGATGTAGGGTGTGTGCGCGAGCGCATTATTCTCAAGTTGTTCCCGCTAGAGCTTTGAATACGAATGAAATATTTAAAAAAAAATATTTAAATATTTATATTTTTTTTTTATTAGCTTAACTCAATCGAATTAATTTAGTATTGTTTTACGGGGGCGCAGTGCACATTATGTACATATTAACGGCAGAGGCGGCCCGTTCATATGTGCATAATGTGCTCTGCGCCCCCAGAAACAAAAACAAATTTAAAAAAAATAGTTGGTATTAAAATAATAACATTAAAATATTTCTAAAACATCCATATTCGTATTCAAAGCTGAGGCGCGAACAAATGAGAATATATGCGCGCGCACACACCCTTACTCGCATATGAATTACCGAAACTCGTGTGCACATTTCAATATTATGCACGAGATTATTGTCGATTTTGTATGAAAATTTCTCAAACAGCGTGAACGGTGGAGGGAGTGAGACCGGCTATCCATAGAGCGAAAATACGTGTGTGGGAATGAGAAGGAATACACGTCCCGTCGGCACTGCACGACCGATGTCCTTGAAAAGCTTACAATTAATATCGCCCAACGTTTCACTTTGATTGAACGTGCGTATAAGAAATATGCGCAACGGTTTTTTTACTAGGAAATTTTGAGATACGTGCATGCAATATTGGATTATAATACCTATTCATATTATTGACAGAAGTAGGTACCTACCTATGTTGATTGTTGAACCGCGTATTGTGATTGTTTTCCAAGGAAATAATCGGACCAATATTTCTTAATATAAAAGGATCGTGTACTTAATCTAACAATTTATTTTTTTCTCGTTTATTGTTGCAATGTGTTAAAAAATATGGTTACCGTGGATTTTTTAATAATAATCCGTATAGATGTACACCATAAGGCTAGTTGTTAGTTATTGCTGTTGATAGTTTCGGCCGAGGGTGCTTGGTAGTAGTCCATTTTAATGTATGAAGATGATATTTATTATTTATTTATTTACATTTTACACTCATGTAAATATAAAACAAGCCTTCACTAAACTTTGTGTTACTGCAAAATATTTTAATATCATAAACATGTTTTCGGGAGCGACTGTTCCCTTCTTCAGATGGACAAAGACAAAGTCCATAGAATAAATAATGGATTCTCACAAAGTCTTGACGTCATAAAAATGTTTTCGGGAGGTAGGTACCTACATTGTTTGTATGCACTCGCTGTGATTTAAGGCACGAGCCGCCTCTGATTAACGGGCCACTTCGGACTAGAACCACAGGACAACGTCTGTTGGGGAAGCTAGTTTATCAATATAAAAAGGATTCAATAGGACTAACTGTACACATCTAAACACGCGCGGTAACGTAACCAATCTAACGTTTCGTGCAACGTATCAAATTTCCATATTACTTTGTGGTTCGCGGTGGTTCGTCACGAACCGCGTACTATGGAATGTTGATACGTTGCACGAAACGTTAGATTGGTTACGTTACCGCGCGTGTTCAAATGTGTACAGGCCATTATATAATCACATTCGGTAGAAAAACTAGCAGCAAAACCTGTCGGATGACGGGCACAGAAAAGGATCATAAATTGTATGAGTGTCATATTAATCAGTTTATTAACGGGTCCATTAAAGGGTCCCAATTTACTTAACGACGTTGTGAACTGCGGGAAATTCGTTTTTTTTTTACCATAGCAACATCTGATGTATCTACATATGTAGGAATCACTGATCAAGTATCGTTTATTTTTATTTTTTTCAATCATCAACAATAGGCTTTAACATGTTACAACAAAAATAGACATAAATATTTTTTTGTTTCACAACACAGTAAAATATAAAAAGAAAATAAATTAAGCAATTTGTCAAGACAGGGTTAACAATTACACCAAATGAATAAAAAAAAATATGATAACATTTAAATATAATCAACAACAACAGCGATCACTCAGAATCGTCAATTATAGAGTTCGATTTACAAAAGATAAATAATTACAGATGTCAAGTGAAAAAGGAATGTCATGAAAAAATATGATGTAAATTAAAATATCATATAAATAATTAGGATTGTGAATATAATATTAAATCAGGAGGATAACAAATCAAATATTATATTGAGAAACAACAAGCAAAGCAATTTTCCCAAGACGACATCTAATAATTAATTATCATAGCAAAAATTGATACATCGACGAATATTTAAGTCCGAAAAATACACATTTCCAGTAGTTGTTGGATCGGTTTTATCATTTTTGTAGAATAAAAAAATTTATATGATAAATATTTAGCGTGGGTATTCGTCTTCATGAGTATTTCATCTAAAAAAGCGCGGACTTTACCAAAAATATTTAATATTATTATTTAATTTATCGACATTATAACAAATAAAAATAATGACATAATATATATGTTCATATATTCATAATACAACTTCAATTAATGTTCAAAGAACGTATTTTCCCGCGCTGATAAAAGGTTAAAAACTAACTAAATGAAAATATGCTACCAAATATCGATACATAAGCTCCAAATTACACGGGATTAATTGGATCTTTGTTATAATGTATCGTTTTTTTTGTTGTTGGCCATCTACGTAGTAATGTTTTATAATGTTGTGTTGTATGTTGTGCTCAATTCAAGCTTTTAACCCTTCTCAATCACACCGAAATGGTAAATAACATACATATGTAATGACTTGGATGTACAAAAACTCTGAAACACAATTGAGTTTTATCAAAAATATGCCTTGAAATTATATTACAAGAAAATCTGTTCCCAGTTTTTAACCTGAGCTTTGCGATTTTTCTTGCTTAAGAAAATCTCATCTGCCACGAGATAAAAGCAGATCACATTGCAATCCTACATAATGGTATAACGAAAATACGTTAGTAGAATTTTTATCATAAGTACGTTTGTGAGAAATTCAAGCCCGCATTTTCTCTCAAATTCTCTCTCACGATACAGTTTTATTGTATTCCGAATAACAAAAAAAAAATCCTGTCGAATTTGCGAATATCTGTAGAGAAACTTGTTTTTCTTTGTTCATTTACTGACACGATTCCGATGAAAAAACAATTTCTCATACAACTCTCGAATATGTATGTAGGTACCTATCTTCTTTCTAGGCGGGTTCTCAGATTTTTGGACTTGCTTCAGATTGAAGGACAGCACTGAAAACTGATCTTGTAAGGCAAATTCGAGAAGCGTCAAGAACAAACGACACTAAATATGGCTTGCGGAAAACTAAGGTAGTTAGAATATTAGACCTATCTTACTATAATAATTTTTCGATAACCTTTCTCTTACAGAATGTTTAAAAAACAGCAATCAGTGCAAAATATGTACCATTCTTTATCGGTAGCTTTATATACACACATACACATACTCTCTTTACGGCCCCCCGCACAACGCAAGGCAGCTCGGAAGAGACCAATCCGCAGCAAACCCGATCCACACGAAACCGACCCCTAGCTCGATCAAAGCAATCAAACGGAAATGCCGGCCCCACACAATTCAAGCCCGCCGGGGATCCCCCCCAAACCAACAATGCGGGATGCCTGAACCCCACTCAGGAGCATAGGGAGGCATCAAGAGCTCTCCATTGCGCTCGAAGGCGTCCGAGGCTCATTGTGTCCTTTCTGACCGGTTGAGGTTTAAGGACGTGAGGTGGTCAACTTCACGGTCCCGATCTGATTTTTCGATTTCCTGCCTCTTACAGGATGCTCGAAAAACCAGAAAAAAAAAGAACAGAGGTGCTATTCTTAGCTGGCAACCCCACGGCGACCCACGGAGCTTTATTTGACCAAAGCGAAAATATTAATATTGCAAAACCGTAAAAGGATGCGAAAGGATCAATATTTATTTATATATACCTACCTTAAGTTGAATTTCCCTAAGACTTTTGTATTATGAACTTGTAAACCACAATCTCTCAATAAAACCTACTGCATTACGCAATTCTGTTACCATAAAATGATTAACCTTTTATGGCTGGAATTGTGGACATGGACAATCAATATTGAATGTAGAGTATCCACGAAGAATATGTGAAAAAAAAAACCCTGTGGGACATGGAAATCAATGGAAATAATGAAAGTAGGTAGTATGGAAGTTAGTGTTGTCACGAAGATGAAGGTTGAGGTTGTTTTGGGCATTTGAAAGAGTTGATACAAGGAGTATCATCATGGATGATTGATATGGAAGGTGTAAGAAGGCATTTTCCACCGGAACTAGCGCAGATCGAACACATCAGTTCAGGACCCCTATTCTGTAGCAAGTGTAGGATAGTCACTTGAAAAAAGTGACTATTAGGCGAAAAATTTGAAAAACGTCTATATGCGATTCTCGCATTCGATACGTAGGTATAGACGTTTTTCATACAAAATGTATCGCCTAATAGTCACTTTTTTCAAGTGACTACCCTACACTTGCTACAGAATAGGGGTCCAGGTCAGAATCAAAAGAAGTGTTTTTCAAAAGTAAAAAGAATGAAGCTCCGGGACACAACGTGATGAAAAAAAAGTTTTTTTTTTACTATCGGTAATATGAAATAGGAAAGTATGTTCTATCATTTATATCTGTCTTTAAACGTAAATAATTAAGTAAGTAGGTACTAACCTGCAAAGCAAACTGGCCGTAAAACAGCAAGCATGGATAACACGCTGACTAAACAAACTCGGACAAACAGTAATTTATTGTTGAACGACAGTATACCTAGGTAAACTTTTCATTTGTTTTTGCTTTAAAAACTTTACCTTTTCATGAATATAAACATCATGTTTATAGCTTAAGTAATTCTAAAATTACCTTCATCTTACCTATAAAAATACACTGTAGGTAGGTATGTTAAAAAAGTTAAACTGCGTATTGACACTCGCTGTTAATTTCCTGATGAGAACCTTAAGTTTGTATTCAATCATAAAAACGTAATTTCACTACGCTAGTAGGTATACGCATTTTGCTATTATCTATACGTCGCGGAGCCCTTTTTAAGGAGGTCCAGCAGACTTAGGAAAGTCACGTAGACTGCTTCGTCTATTGTGTTTTCCTGAGGATTGGCTGAAAGAAAGAACACCTGGGGTCTTTTCCCCTTCTGCCCGGCTAGAGGCTCTCTGAAACAGACTCGTTATCCCTCTGGATTAACTTTGCACAATCTCAAGGGTGGATTAAAATAGTTTTGGCTCAAGAAGACTCTGGAAATGGTCATGGGCTCTAATAAAAGAATTTGTTTATAGATACAAAGGAATTTCACAGTTTATTCAAAACATATTTTTCATTGATTATTGCTTTCAACTTAATTCCATTCTAATATGGAATTTTTCAAATAATAATTCGTTTAATCAAACCTATAATTAGTTTAACATACAATTCACTATAGTTGGAACTCAAAACCCAAAATTTGCATTGTCATCGCAGTTTATCAAAAAAAAAATGTAAAAACAAATTATGACCCAAGGTCAAACAAGAAAATTACAATTCTACATATAACAAAACTTAACGTTCGAATTATCCACCTTCTCAATCATTAATCTATGTAAATTTATATTTTACCCTGGTTATACCAGTCAACAATAAATAGCACAAGTAAAATACTACACTCTTATATGACTTCAGTAAAAAGAATTTGAAAGAAAGAAATTGAAATAAATTCGTGTACTGTTTGCATGCTTATGGAAGGAAATTGCGGTTATATACTTAACTCAGGTCCGTAGACTTCTTCTAAAGTAAATCCTGGCTGACTACAATCACTCCTCCGATCCTCTCAACTACCCGGCATTCCCTCAAATATTTGGCATCCGCAACCCTCCAATTTATAGATTATCTCCCCAAAAATACTGTTGAGCAGCTACCTTGCTTGGTTCTCGTCTCCAATCCACATCGTTCCAAAATAAAAATTAGGAGCCCGCATCGACAAATGTGAATATAAGTTTTACCCGCGATAAGGGTTGAACTGTTTTATGCACTGCCCAATACGTTCCATCCAACCTTTAGTCCAAACGATTGATTTCAATTATTAAAACTCCGGGTTATTTGCCCATGACTAGGAGTTTCTTTTCTCCCCCAATACTACGATATCTTCTCCATATACTAAGACATTTTCACCCCAAGACTAGGAGTTTGTCTCCCCCCAGACTAGGACATTTTCTCCCCAAGACTAGGACATTTTCTCCCCAAGACTAGGACCCGCTTTTCTGTAAATAAAATTTACAAAAAAGTGTCACTAATAAGAAAATTATATGATTGTCACAAAGGCTACATTGCAAAGACATTACTGTATAAATTTCACGACTAAATTTAACTCTTATTTAAACATTACGTACCTCTTTATACTGCGGGTTGAATTTAGCACATTATAATTTACACCACACAAAATTAAACTTAGTTAAATAAAATAAAAATCTATATTTCTATTCATCTCGCGCGATGCAAAAATGCACCGTCACGGCCTGTATCCCCCGCTGTGATTTTTACAAATGCCGTCGCATAGCAGAGCGCTTCGGGTTACCTCGCTAATCTTCGTAACACTTAAGACCCTTCGGCCGTCGCCGAAACGACACTGCCCTACCACTCAAAATATCTGTTACAAATACCCCTCGACCACCGAGAGATTTTCCGGCCTAATGTTCGGAAAATTTCGACTCCACGACCTCTCCCGCATGCAAACAATTCCACGAACCCCACCCCAACGTTACATCAAGTACAGTATACTTAATTATTTTAATAATGATCAATACATTTCAAACTTAAACTATCTTATATTAATCTAGTCATCAGAAATCATAGGAAGAATTTTGCCAACCAGCTCAAGTCGCTAATACAATATACCTTAAATCTCCGACCTTAAAATCTAAACATTTCATCATCATAATTTACAATATTTACAAAGTTATGGGCGCCAACACGAGTTTAATTTAATTTATATTTATCCCTTAGGTAGAAGTACGGGATTTGTGAAACCAAAACTCGTGTAAAAACATTTCACTAGAAGGGAAAGAACAGTTATTCTGCATAATTCCCGACAATCTTCCCTTGATCTCTGACGACGACATGCATATTTATTATAATTTACACTCTTATGAAAGCACCTACTACAGGTACCATATTTTGTACAATTGACTTATAATAATTGATATTTAGATGACCCGGACGGGTACCATCCCTCACTGACGAAGCTCCGCGGATATAGGTGCCCACTTAGGCCTCTATTTCATCACACTTTTATCCACATAACATTAACATTATATTCCTCCTCCCGATGCACCCACGGCCTGCCTCAGTAAACTTCCCAACTTTTAACACACGCTACACATACATCAACCACCATTCTTCATCACATTTCACACTTAAACTTTCACTTCTATCAATTCCTACATTCATAAGTCCGGACTTTCTCATAACTCACAATATTCTACTCATTAATTCCTTACATTCATAGATTCGGGTATGTAAAACGAGAAACGTACCGTCGGTACACCCACAGAAGATTGCCAACTCTTTATACCTACAATACTAGTACCTATGTACCTTGGACTAGGGTTTTGTTATACCGGGTTGTGCGTCGACAATTGCCTTCCCTGGCCTAAACCCTTCGCTTCATTCCATAACGCTCCTACCTAGTCGTATAGTTTTCCTATTCAGAACTGATCGATGTACGCTAATGCGGACATACTATTATCGAGTACAATTATTTTAACCAGTTAATAACTTACGTATGTTTATAATAAAATAATACTTCCTACGAACGTCTTACTACTTATGTTACATAAATTTCTAAATTTTGTTTTTCCTAATTATTACGCCTACCCCTGTGTACCCGTCTCCCTTAACAAGTAAATCGTCTAAAAACACGGCATATACATTTGTATTTAACGAGTATACTCAAACAAAACTATACTACCTGCATTAGCTTCCCTGACGCTATACGCTTTATAACCGTACTTACCTACTAACTAATGATTATTTTATTTTCTTAACATTTCTAACTATTTCCACCCATTATCTTACATTTTTATATCCACTTTCAAAATATCTTTGATATGGAATCTATTTTTGGAACCCGTTTCTAAATCTTGAAGTTCATACACTAAATCTGATATTTTCTTTATTACTCGACAATTTACGAATCTCGGTGCGAGTTTAGTAGTAAAATATTCGCCTGCATTGGACTGCACGAAGTTTTTACGCCATACCGTATCTCCTTCGTTATAAGTTATATTTTTCCTACGTAAATTATAGTACTTCGCATATTTTATATACGCTTTCCACAAATTTTCCGTGACTATTTTAAACAATGTAGACAACTCTTTCATTTTCTGATTATACAAGTGCCTGTCGTTGTCCAACATATCTACTCTGGAGATTTCTCCCTGATCTACCCTACCGTAGAGTGAACCATTCATAACGATTTCCCTACCCTTAGCTAACAACGCAGGACTAAACCCAGTGGAAAGGTTTATCGTTTGGTTGATTATCGCTTGGACATGATCTAAATACAAATCCCAATTCCGCTGGTCTCCTTCTACATACATACCTAAAGTATAAGATAGTATGGAATGATACCTCTCTACACCGTTCACCTGAGGCGTATATAACGTTGTGTAAAATATTAACTGTACACCATAGTGTTCCATAGTATCTCTGAACACTTTTGAGACAAACTGTCTCCCGTTGTCTGACACCAAGATTTGGGGAACTCCTTCTACCAGAAATACCTTCCTCTCTAGTTTATCTACGATTTCTTTAGCATTCGCCCTTCTCAACGGGATAAACCATATATATTTCGAAAACACATCTGACACCGAGAGTACAAAGGTGTGACCCCCCCTGGACCTTGGGAGCGGCCCAACCAGGTCCAAAGACAACATCTTCATAGGCCGGTCTACTCTCTTCCTGTTAGTCATCAGACCAGGAGGCGGAGCGTTGTTTGGCTTAAACTTTTTGCACGTCGTACATCTATTTACCCATTTTTTTACTTCGTCGTACATTTTTGGCCAATAATAATACCTTTCCAAAGCCTTGTACGTTTTGAACGTACCCGGGTGACCCTGACTATGTATTGTGTCTAATAAACCTTCGCGCAGTTCAACACGCGGTACTTGCTTCCACGCAAAATCCCTTGTGAGGGGATTATCATCTTTAGATAACCTGTATAGTTTGTCCTCATCTACGCGATAATTAATAAATTTCGATGGGTTAGCGATACACCCATTATAAATTCTATCGTACCATTCGTCTTTTTGAATTTCTCCCAAAGGTCCCACTAGCTCCTCTATAGAATAGGGTATACGCGAGAGCGCATCGGGTACCCTGTGTACACTCCCTTTCCTATGTTCTACATCAAACGAAAATTGCGACAATCTTGTACTCCATCTAGCCAACCTGCCTGATGGATTCGATAATTTATACAAAAACTTTAATGCAGCGTGATCGGTAATTATTTTGAATTGCATTCCTTCAATGTACGGCCTAAAGAATTCGATACTATCCAATATAGCAAGCAGCTCCCTCTCCGTCACGCTATAGTTTATTTCACATTTCGATAATGATCTTGAATAAAACGCAATCGGCTTCTCCTCCTCGCCGAAACGTTGATGTAGTGCCGCACCTATTTGATGCTGACTAGCGTCAGTGTGTAAAATAAAGGGTTTTGAGAAATCGGGACACGTTAGTACCGGCGCACTCACTAACGCCTCTTTCAATTTGGCAAAAGCTTCCGCAGCCTCTTGATTCCACCGAAAGGTAGTATCCCCCCTCTTTACCCGCAACAATTTATTTAAAGGTGCTGCAAGCTTACTACATTCCTTGATAGACCTCCTGTAGAAACCAATCATCCCCAAAAACATCCTTAACTGCTTCAAAGTTCGCGGCTCCGGATAATCGGCGATACATTTTACCTTTCCCGGGTCCGGCCTTAACCCCTCGTTGTCAATCAAAAACCCCAAATATTTTAAACTACTCTTACAAAATTCGCACTTAGCGAATTTTACTGTTAACCCGGCTTCTTCTAACCTATTTTTAACTTTCTGTAACAAATCTAAATGTTTTTGAAACGAATCACTAATTATTATTAAATCATCAATATAACAAAATACATTTTCGTCAAATTGTGGGCCAAATAACCTGTCAGCCAGTCTCTGTAACTCGCTTGCCGCGTTTACGAGACCGAAGGGCATTCTCCTGAACTCGAACAAGCCTCTCCTAGGCACTACAAACGCGGTCTTTTCTCGTGAAGATTCCTCCAACGGGATTTGCCAAAATGCCTTAGAAAGATCTATAGACGATATATATTTTGCATTACGAAGATTGGCCAAAGTTCTATTCAAGTTAGGTATGGGGTAATTATCACGTTTGGTAACCGCGTTG
Organism: Mystacides longicornis; assembly: GCA_963576905.1. Taxonomy (NCBI): domain Eukaryota; kingdom Metazoa; phylum Arthropoda; class Insecta; order Trichoptera; family Leptoceridae; genus Mystacides; species Mystacides longicornis. Next base: position 26,733,582 of record OY756426.1, on the reverse strand, counting down.
AGTTTTCTCGAGTCTAAACAGAATCTCGCTGTTCCGTCTGCCTTAGATACCATGAGTGTCGGACTAGCCCACGACGACTTAGATGCGACCACGACCCCTAGGTTTAACATCTCATCCAGTTCTTTCTCTACCAGTTCTTGTTTTGCCGGTGAGAGTGGGTAATAACGTTGTCTTATTGGTTCACCCGTCGTTACTATCTTGTGTTCTACTAAATTGGTACACCCCAATCCCCTCTTTTCAAAAGATATATCCCAGAATTGTTTCTCTATTTCTTCTAGACTATGCTTTTGTTCAATACGTAGTCCAGCCCTATCTTCCAATTTACCTAGCTCGCTGATGTGATTTTCTCCTCTATACTCTATAAGAGACAATAAATCTGGCGCAATGTTAAATTTTTCCCAAATATCTATACCTAAAATTACTTCCTGACTTAAATTCATTATTATAAAAAATTTATGTTTAACCTTCAAACCTTTACACTCCACGTAGAGCTCAACGCTCCCCAGTACCTCCGTCTTGTTACCGTTAGCTAAGGTAATACGCTCCCTACTTCTTTCTAATAGACTACCCCTGCTTATAAAGAATTCACCCGTCTTACGGTCTATCGCACTTATGGTAGCACCTGAGTCTAACAAACCGGTGAATTCGCAACCCTCTAATACTACATTTAGGTATGGCCTATTATCTCCGTTCCGAGCACATACTAATGGCGCTAATTTATGCGTTTTATTAAATATTTCAATATAGTGAAGCCAGGATGCCCACTCGCGATCCCTCACCTCAGCGGATGGCTGGTTCTTTCTTATTCTACTCTTAAACGCGCCGTCAATGTTTGTCCTCTTCTGTCCCTCGCCGAAGCTTCGACCAAAATTTTTCCCTGCACGATACCCTATATTTCCGCGGGAGCGCGCCTGCTGATTAAGTCTTTTAAAACATTGTGCTTGTAAGTGCCCCGTCCTTTGACAGAAATAGCAAACCCTGGCGTTGTTACTGTGCGTTGAATGGTTTAACTTACCCTGGCTACGTTGAAAGTCTGCCCTACGGTCGCAAGCACCATGTGACCCGTCATGACCCCTAACCTTAAGAGACAAGTTATAAGGGTGGACATAGCCTGATCCGTTGGACGAATTTTGATGTTGTGTACTTTTGCCTTCTGAGGCCCTACCTTCATCTTGACCTTGCTGCGAGAGTTCCATGACCTTCCCTATAACCTTCGTTCTTCGCTTCAAGTTCAATACGGTTATCTCATCATACTTAGAGCAAATACCTAATAGTTCATCTATATTTTTAACATCTGTTACTGCTAATAATTCAGCATATTTTTCTGATAGGCCGTGTTTTATACTATCCAAGAGCTCCTCGCTACTTAACGGATAATCAAATAATTTATTTTTCGCGATTAAATCCAAAATGAATTCATTGGCCGAAACGCTACTGTCCTGTTTAGCTGACAAAATTTCTAACTTTATTTCTCTTTGTCTACTAGCCCCTTCAAATTGTTTCAAAAACTTTAACTTAAATCTTTCCCAATCTGGTTCTAAGTCTGATGCCCTTAACCATGTCAGCGCGAAACCGGTTAAAAGAATTGGCATATATCTAATGATTGAGTTTAAAGAAACTCCATACACATCGGCGAGTTCTACCACTCTTGATAGGAACTCCCTCGGGTCAGTCGCACCAGAATAACATATACCCCATTTGCGCGGATCCACATCTTTAACCCTAGCTAAAGGTTCCCTCTTCGTAGGTTTCTTTCTATTATAAGATTTTACCGAAATTACATCGGCCGCAATGCCCAAAGCGTCCTGATATGGCACACCATCATCCGACACTGTAGAATGACGGTCTATGTCCTCCGCAGGGACTTTTAATTTGCAAGTGTCATCTTCCTCCATCATGAAAACGTAAAAAAAAAACTGATCCTAATAAATGCCTAATAAAAAAATATTCCCACCACTGACTCAACTTAAAACATTAACAGTCTCTCTCTAATACATGACTCTGTATCACAACATTCAAAACATACCTATCCATACAAATTATTTTGCTTAACAAATTGCTTGATCAATTACGACACATACATCTTCAGTAAGAAACTATCAATTCAATACTTTACCAGCATTCTCCTGAACACAATAAATATTACATATATTTACCCGCGTTATCCATAAAACAGTAATAAAATAATTTTAACATTTTGTTCGGTATCAATATAGCTTCCTCGTCAGTGTGAAATGGTCCTCAATCTCAGTTCAATCCAGTTAAACAATAATCATTCGATTATCCAAAAATCGTTCCAAACAAATTTAATTCTGCAAGAAAAAAATTTTACACCATTAGTTTAATGTAAAAAAAAATATTTAATTTTCCCACTTGCCAACTATAAACAGCAAATTAAGAAAAAAAATTTAATAGCGAAAATCGCCTTCTTTGAATTTACTTTGTTTTTTTTTAAATTTCTAAACTTTAATAATTTTACAAACAATAAATTAAATCATCGATTATCAATCCCCCAAAGAATTGGCATGTACAATAATTACAAGAGCGGTCAGGATTTGAACCTACCTCACTACGCTCGGGCACAACATGTTACAAGTTTATAAAATTTTAGCAGAAAAATTATCTACCCACTGAGTAAATTAAAATTTTCTGAACATAATTTATACCAAAAAAAAAAAAAAACCAATGCAAAACATTCTCATCGGCAAACCCGACAAACTAAAATTATACCTACCTAACTTAACTAAATGGACAAATGCTAAAAATCAAAGCGGGGCACACAGTGAGAACAATATAACTTGACAAATATAGTACCAATTACCACTCCCTCCAGAGCTTGAGCCAGATTAATGAAACATAAAAATTTCTACTTTTTTACTATCGAAAATTGTGCCTATTTGACAGCCAATTAGTTTGGATGTCAATTCTGCGCCTTTCTGACAGCCCCACGTTGGGCGCCAATCTGTCGCGGAGCCCTTTTTAAGGAGGTCCAGCAGACTTAGGAAAGTCACGTAGACTGCTTCGTCTATTGTGTTTTCCTGAGGATTGGCTGAAAGAAAGAACACCTGGGGTCTTTTCCCCTTCTGCCCGGCTAGAGGCTCTCTGAAACAGACTCGTTATCCCTCTGGATTAACTTTGCACAATCTCAAGGGTGGATTAAAATAGTTTTGGCTCAAGAAGACTCTGGAAATGGTCATAGGCTCTAATAAAAGAATTTGTTTATAGATACAAAGGAATTTCACAGTTTATTCAAAACATATTTTTCATTGATTATTGCTTTCAACTTAATTCCATTCTAATATGGAATTTTTCAAATAATAATTCGTTTAATCAAACCTATAATTAGTTTAACATACAATTCACTATAGGTGGAACTCAAAACCCAAAATTTGCATTGTCATCGCAGTTTATCAAAAAAAAAATGTAAAAACAAATTATGACCCAAGGTCAAACAAGAAAATTACAATTCTACATATAACAAAACTTAACGTTCGAATTATCCACCTTCTCAATCATTAATCTATGTAAATTTATATTTTACCCTGGTTATACCAGTCAACAATAAATAGCACAAGTAAAATACTACACTCTTATATGACTTCAGTAAAAAGAATTTGAAAGAAAGAAATTGAAATAAATTCGTGTACTGTTTGCATGCTTATGGAAGGAAATTGCGGTTATATACTTAACTCAGGTCCGTAGACTTCTTCTAAAGTAAATCCTGGCTGACTACAATCACTCCTCCGATCCTCTCAACTACCCGGCATTCCCTCAAATATTTGGCATCCGCAACCCTCCAATTTATAGATTATCTCCCCAAAAATACTGTTGAGCAGCTACCTTGCTTGGTTCTCGTCTCCAATCCACATCGTTCCAAAATAAAAATTAGGAGCCCGCATCGACAAATGTGAATATAAGTTTTACCCGCGATAAGGGTTGAACTGTTTTATGCACTGCCCAATACGTTCCATCCAACCTTTAGTCCAAACGATTGATTTCAATTATTAAAACTCCGGGTTATTTGCCCATGACTAGGAGTTTCTTTTCTCCCCCAATACTACGATATCTTCTCCATATACTAAGACATTTTCTCCCCAAGACTAGGAGTTTGTCTCCCCCCAGACTAGGACATTTTCTCCCCAAGACTAGGACATTTTCTCCCCAAGACTAGGACCCGCTTTGATGTGAGGGATTTATTTATAGTATGTTATTATTCAAAATATTGTTAAGTCATTATTTGAAAGTTTGGAAACGCGATGGTAAAGAGTTTGAAAAACAGTTGCTTATTTGTTTACGGCGGATTAGATAGTTGGGTATTTTTACGCACTGAATGTATGTCCAGGAAACCATTTAAATGTTTTATTGTTTACAGCGATTAGTATAGAAGGTAAATTATCCTGTTTTGAGATGAATGCTTTGATTTTTTTTTACTTCAGTTCAATATCAGATCTCGTTCAGAAAACATCTCTCCATAGTTTATCGCGATTTTGTTTCCTTGTTAATCAATTTATAATTTCCGTCGCGTTTTATAGTTTCTGTAGTCATTGGGAAGTGTTTGACGATGGAGTTATGGTGTGTCACATATTTAGAGTTGTTTTGTTTAGAGTCTCGCGTTTGTTGATTAAACCTTCCGTTTAATTATGGTTTATTATAAATTGAAGATTCCCGATCTGAGCGGGTGGCGAGGTTCGAGGTAGAAAGGGACAAGTGACACACCATACCTCATATGTGTGAATGTGACGTGTTTATTTTCTTTTTGTGCATTGTGCTAAATATTTGAAGGTAGGTATGCTGAATTTCGGGTGAGTGACCATATTTTTATTAGAGTGTTTTTGTTTCGTCGCTGGCAGCTACCCCCAGGACGATGATAGGGCAAAGAGATATATTTTTATGTTGTATTTTGTTTGTTGCTTGGTTGCCCCCCCCCGCCAAGCATGCTTATGGGCAAGTTGCTCGATGTGGTTTTAGATGAGAGATATATGGCCGACGCGATACGGCATATTTATGAATATTTGTGATCTCTGTGTGCCAATGGATTTATTGTATTGCAGCATGTACCTACCTGTATTGTTTTCACACGTCACCTGTCAAACACACGTCGCGAATTGTTATCTGTCATTCGCGGGTTACCCCATTTTCCGATACCAGTGATGTGACCTATCTTTAATGTTTATTTTTGAATCCGGTTAGGAATTTCATATTTAGAACCTTCTAGTAAGCTTAGTGTAGAATTTTCATTTGTAAAATTAGGTACGTCGGCGTGTTCCTCGAGAGAGTAATTTTGTTATGAATATCCGGTCGCGATAGTATGATATTCTGAGCTTGTTATTGCCCGCGCATAAGATAGATTAATATGTATTTTGATCGCGCCGTTGTAAATATATTGAAGTTACAATAATGTATAGTAGGTATGTTAGGAGCTCTGTGGACTGAAGATATACCTCACATGACTCTCCGGGGAATGGGTTGACTGAATTGGACGCTCTTCAGCTCAGCTCAGGAAGTTCCCTTCGAAAAAGCAGTGCACAAGCCCAAGATGGTGAGCCACTCGGAAACCTAATGAGGAAAACTTGCGGTCTGATGAACAGCCCGCGTTAATTCGACTAGAAGGTTAATTAGTTCGCCGGTAAAGTGATTGAACGTTTATTTTGATATTGAGATCGATAATAATTAAATGCACGCGAGATAGACATTAAAATTGTTAATAGGCAGGATCGTTTTGACTGCAGCTAGTCGTGGCATAATTTTGGCGAAGTAAAATCCTGTCCTATTTAGAGTCTCTGCTGGAAGTACGTTTAGGCATTTAGAGTCAAGAGTCAGATAGTTGAAAGATAGCTTCCAGCCCCTGTAGTCTGTACACCATCAGGAACCTTTTCCGTTTGTCTATATACACTATATCTGATAGCCGAATTTCGGCCCCCTTTTTGGTACCTGTTCGAGGCGTGAGGTCGCATCGAAATTGGGCCAGTCTCGGACCTTCGGAGTTTTTTTTTTGCCTGAATTTTGGCAAGAAGGTTCGTTTGACAAAGAAGGCCCTCTGTCGGTGGCTAATTCCTCCCATAGACCTCGAGCATGCTTATCAAATGGCGCCCAACGATAGTTCTGTTATATCACAGAGCATATTTAAAGAACCTTACGACCCTGATAAATTTAAATTATTTTGTTTGAAAAAAAATTTTTTTTTCGAAATTCTCTTTTGTTGAAAATTCCTGAGCTAGTTAGTTTGATGTGAAAGTGTATTTTTGTTTATTAAGAATAATATGTTTTGAGTAGTGTTATAGAATTCAAGTAATTTTTGTAGATAGGAGGATTTTTAGAGCTGTACCTGAGATTTGAATGTTAAATGTGGATCGAGAAGAAAAATAATTGTATGTAAATATTATTTAAAATGTTGAAATGTTAGATATTGGAGAGAAATGATTAGCACATAGGTATTTGACATATGAATTTTTATTTATGAACGTTTGTTTGAGCTGTTATGTTGTGTATAAACTGAGCAGTTTTGTACGTACGAATGTGAAGTAGAATAGAATGGCATATAAAGACGTAGGATGCCAATCATTTTAATAGATTTATAATTACGTTATGTTATGGTTAGAGTTTGTAATAGCTTAGATTTGTAATTTGATAGCTTATGTTAAGACAATACTAGGTATATGATAGATAAATAATTATTATAAGGCCAATGAAAGAGAGTTTAAAGTTATAGGTATAATTTTTAAGAAATATGATAAGCTAAGAATATGAGTAATTATAAAGAAATGTATTTTGGATATGAATAGCGATGTATAAAGAAATAGACGTAGAATATTAATGGATTGTAATAATTAATAAATAAATAAATAATAAATAAATTAATGAATAAATTAAGTTTCAATATGGCTAGGAAAGATATGTAGGTAGAGATTATAAGCATTAAGGTACATAGATTATTTATTTCAATAAATAAAATAATAAGAATTATTAACCTTCTTAAATTTTTAACAATTATTTTTATAATCAATTAGCTTCAAAAATTTTATAAACGGCCTGTTTTTTTGAGGAATCACTTTAAGTAGGTTGGCAGTTTAAAAGAAGGGCATTGTTTTATAATATACATAAATAACAAAATTTGGTATAGCGCATATCTGGTTGTAAATATTATTATTATTATTTTTATGATTTTTAAGACAGAGAATAATGAACGGTGTTTTAACCCTCTAAATTGACAAATCCGAGAATTGGCCGTAGTTACAATAATAATATCGTAATGTGTACATTAACAAAGTTTCTTAAAATGTTTTGGAGAAAGTAATCAATTTTAGTAGCAAGGATTTTTTTTTGGGGTTTACTTATAAAAATAGCAAGGGATTGAATAGATTATAATTTACATTAGTTCTGGAGGCCAAATATTGAAATCCTTGGCAAATACATTAAAAAAAAAAAAAAAAAAAAAAAAAAAAAAAAAAAAAAAAAACTTACTACCTGTTGTATGAAAGGTGAATTTTTATAAATTATTGAATTTTGAGTGTTTAGGACATTACTTATAATATGGTGAAGGTTAAAATAAGAACTGTAAATATTTGAGGATTATATAAAAAATATTGTACAATCGTTAAAGAGAGGGTGGAATTGTTTTATTTATTTTGTAATGGTCGATTGGTACAATATATTTTTTAAAGTTGAAATAAAAGAAACAATATTTTGAATAAAAAAGGATTGGCGAATTGATGTGAGGGATTTATTTATAGTATGTTATTATTCAAAATATTGTTAAGTCATTATTTGAAAGTTTGGAAACGCGATGGTAAAGAGTTTGAAAAACAGTTGCTTATTTGTTTACGGCGGATTAGATAGTTGGGTATTTTTACGCACTGAATGTATGTCCAGGAAACCATTTAAATGTTTTATTGTTTACAGCGATTAGTATAGAAGGTAAATTATCCTGTTTTGAGATGAATGCTTTGATTTTTTTTTACTTCAGTTCAATATCAGATCTCGTTCAGAAAACATCTCTCCATAGTTTATCGCGATTTTGTTTCCTTGTTAATCAATTTATAATTTCCGTCGCGTTTTATAGTTTCTGTAGTCATTGGGAAGTGTTTGACGATGGAGTTATGGTGTGTCACATATTTAGAGTTGTTTTGTTTAGAGTCTCGCGTTTGTTGATTAAACCTTCCGTTTAATTATGGTTTATTATAAATTGAAGATTCCCGATCTGAGCGGGTGGCGAGGTTCGAGGTAGAAAGGGACAAGTGACACACCATACCTCATATGTGTGAATGTGACGTGTTTATTTTCTTTTTGTGCATTGTGCTAAATATTTGAAGGTAGGTATGCTGAATTTCGGGTGAGTGACCATATTTTTATTAGAGTGTTTTTGTTTCGTCGCTGGCAGCTACCCCCAGGACGATGATAGGGCAAAGAGATATATTTTTATGTTGTATTTTGTTTGTTGCTTGGTTGCCCCCCCCCGCCAAGCATGCTTATGGGCAAGTTGCTCGATGTGGTTTTAGATGAGAGATATATGGCCGACGCGATACGGCATATTTATGAATATTTGTGATCTCTGTGTGCCAATGGATTTATTGTATTGCAGCATGTACCTACCTGTATTGTTTTCACACGTCACCTGTCAAACACACGTCGCGAATTGTTATCTGTCATTCGCGGGTTACCCCATTTTCCGATACCAGTGATGTGACCTATCTTTAATGTTTATTTTTGAATCCGGTTAGGAATTTCATATTTAGAACCTTCTAGTAAGCTTAGTGTAGAATTTTCATTTGTAAAATTAGGTACGTCGGCGTGTTCCTCGAGAGAGTAATTTTGTTATGAATATCCGGTCGCGATAGTATGATATTCTGAGCTTGTTATTGCCCGCGCATAAGATAGATTAATATGTATTTTGATCGCGCCGTTGTAAATATATTGAAGTTACAATAATGTATAGTAGGTATGTTAGGAGCTCTGTGGACTGAAGATATACCTCACATGACTCTCCGGGAGAATGGGTTGACTGAATTGGACGCTCTTCAGCTCAGCTCAGGAAGTTCCCTTCGAAAAAGCAGTGCACAAGCCCAAGATGGTGAGCCACTCGGAAACCTAATGAGGAAAACTTGCGGTCTGATGAACAGCCCGCGTTAATTCGACTAGAAGGTTAATTAGTTCGCCGGTAAAGTGATTGAACGTTTATTTTGATATTGAGATCGATAATAATTAAATGCACGCGAGATAGACATTAAAATTGTTAATAGGCAGGATCGTTTTGACTGCAGCTAGTCGTGGCATAATTTTGGCGAAGTAAAATCCTGTCCTATTTAGAGTCTCTGCTGGAAGTACGTTTAGGCATTTAGAGTCAAGAGTCAGATAGTTGAAAGATAGCTTCCAGCCCCTGTAGTCTGTACACCATCAGGAACCTTTTCCGTTTGTCTATATACACTATATCTGATAGCCGAATTTCGGCCCCCTTTTTGGTACCTGTTCGAGGCGTGAGGTCGCATCGAAATTGGGCCAGTCTCGGACCTTCGGAGTTTTTTTTTTGCCTGAATTTTGGCAAGAAGGTTCGTTTGACAAAGAAGGCCCTCTGTCGGTGGCTAATTCCTCCCATAGACCTCGAGCATGCTTATCAGCTTTTCTGTAAATAAAATTTACAAAAAAGTGTCACTAATAAGAAAATTATATGATTGTCACAAAGGCTACATTGCAAAGACATTACTGTATAAATTTCACGACTAAATTTAACTCTTATTTAAACATTACGTACCTCTTTATACTGCGGGTTGAATTTAGCACATTATAATTTACACCACACAAAATTAAACTTAGTTAAATAAAATAAAAATCTATATTTCTATTCATCTCGCGCGATGCAAAAATGCACCGTCACGGCCTGTATCCCCCGCTGTGATTTTTACAAATGCCGTCGCATAGCAGAGCGCTTCGGGTTACCTCGCTAATCTTCGTAACACTTAAGACCCTTCGGCCGTCGCCGAAACGACACTGCCCTACCACTCAAAATATCTGTTACAATATATTAATACGTGAAGGAAAAACTTTGTGACTATTTTTACGGAAAATGCGCGGACGGAGGGGTATGAAATTTCGCACACTTATAGTTTTTATAGAAAGTGGTAAATGCTAATATTTTCTTAAAATTATGCATAAAAATAGAAAATCAATAAAAAAAAAACATTACAAAAAACGCTACTGTAATGTTATGTGTTTGATACTCATACACACTTCCATAGACTATTTCTAAAGAAGATCAACTTATTATAGAAAAAAAATTTAATGTAAAGCGCCTCATAATGGGCGCAGAAAGCTTTTTGAAGGCGGTATATTTAATTGGAAGGTAGAGCTGAAAATAGCGGGATCGTCAAATTGAGAATAGGTAGATATATTAATATTATTTTTTTAGTACCTAATATTAGAAAAACTTCATACCTACATACATAATATAAACATTAATTTGGCGTATCAGTGTCATTGTTTTGGAAAGAAAATTGTAAAATAGTACTCGCTCAGTCTAATGTTCAAACTTATAATCTTAATTAGTTATGGTCGAATTTCGAGCACTGGTCGACCACTAGTTAAATTAAATAATATAGCAACACGTGTGACCCGGTGGAAAGGTGATGACAATTTTAGTTAAATTTGGACCAAGTTTTTAACACTGATAATAACATATTCAAGCAACGTGGGGCCTGGACCACGTTCACTCGAGTTTCCCCATTGACAATCCGTTTGGACTTTGGAGTGATGGACTTGACAAGATTGAATTAAGTATGGACTAATGGATATCAGCTAGACTCACTCTATGACTCCACATCATCCATTTGGTTTTCCTCATTTACAGTAATTTTTTGGAGTGCCTTCGCTCCATTTGGAAGGATCGAAGGTCGAAAAAAAAATCTAATTTTTTAGGGGTCATCCCTGTATTTTATTCTATGCTATATTTTTTGCTACAATTTTTTTTTTAGATTTTTAAACAACTTTTAGGGGTCGCTACCTCTAGAAGAAAATATCATAAGTCGGTATAAAAAAATAAAAAAAAATATTTTTATTTCAGAACTTTAAATCCTACAAAAATTTTAAAATAAAAAAAATATAGATATTAGATATGTAGCTATTATAACAATAACTGTAAGGAAATTTTCCAATTTAGATTCCGTCTGCATACATTTTCTATACAAACTTTCAACAGCCGGTAGCAACCCCTAAACTATGTTTTAAAATTCTGAAAAAAATCGTAGTTCCATTTTTTACATAGTAGAACTGAATGACAGGGTGACCCTTTGACATTTTAAATTTTAAGAAGCACCCTAGTGCCCGTAGATAAATTCAAATAAGTTGTCTAAGCCTAATATCTTAAAAATGTCTAAAGGAGTGAAATGTGTAGGTAAGTACTTTTAAGATAATATAATAATAAAGTGTGAGTACTTATTTGAAGAAGATGTCTCGTGGCAAATTCAACATTCTGGATGTAAATTAAGTAAGATTTTTATATCCGCGGTAATAAAAGTGCTCCACACAATAAAGTAACTTTCACAATTTCGGAATTTAATAAGGCATTTTTATTGAATCTTTACCGTGACTTTTATTGCTTTCTCCCTACGTTTTTTTTTATTATTTATCTTGTGCCTCTTTTATTGTTTAAATTTACATACGGATTTGCAAAATAGGATTGTAAATAATATTATTACTATGACTACAGTGTGAATACAAATCAATTCCATCTGGAAACATCGCAATCTTTTACTTGTATTATAAGTTCACAGCCTCCAATAGCTTTTTTCCTGAGTCAAGTTATACCTAATACCCGTGACAGTGCTTCATTACTTTTAATAACATTCCATAATATACAGTCTAGGACTATACTATAAGCTACAAAAGCCACATTAGAACCTTTTGTGTTATTTGAGATATGTACTTTCTTTTCTAGCTTTGTTTATTTATTTATTTATTTTACAATATCTCCCGTACAGGTCCTTTACAGGACGCTTGGGTTCATCATTATAAATAACAATCATATAAAATTATAGGAATGAAGTTATGAACATACAGTTTACAATAATAACAAAACAAAAAATCACTGGTACAGTGGAGAATAAAGTCATATTATTAATTAATTTTGTGCAGTACTAAAAGGATGTAAAGGGTCCCTTTAGTACCATGTCAGAGTGTTGAAGTATGTACATACATAATAAATAGTATTGCAATGAGAGCATTAGAACAAGGCCATTTCACAAGAACAAAGTCAGGGTTAGACTAGTCAAATTTATGTTAGTATTCTATTAGAATATTAGGGAGTTATTGGGCTGAATCCTCGGTAAACATTTCGTCAATGGAATAGAAGCCATTGCAAACAAGATAGGTACTTTTTTACCTTTCTCTTAAAGTATATAAATTCAAGTGATTTTGAGGTAGAGCGGAAGGTTGTTGAAAAGTCTCACACTCATGCAGACAAAGCTTTTAGATATTTTTGTCAATCTGTGGCCAGGAGGACGAATCAGTTCTTATGCTCTCGTTTCAACTGTTTTTATATTCCCTTAAACTTACCTAATGGTAAGACATTTAAGTAATGACATTTTTTCTTCAGATGCTTAACAATTTTAATTCAACAACTTTATTTTGCAAGAAAAAACCCCTAGTCAAATGAAACAGCCAACCCATTTTTAAAAACTTTTACGTAAATAAACAGTTTTGATTTATTGTAATCCATCACGCCGTATACCGAAGAGGGTAGGAAGAGAGATTTTCGTTCATTCCTTTCCAGATAAACCTCTTTAGCTTCATTGAAGAGCATAAAGTTCCGCATATTACATTGTCTCCATTTCCTTTAACTCCTGACTTGGCCCTCCTTTAATAAATTTTCGATCAATGAAAAATGCGAGCCACGATTAGTTTTTCAAGGCTGTTTTTCGTCTTCAACATAACATACAATTCATAAACACAAGCGTAATAGTATAAGTACCTATATCAAAAAGTATATTATGTTTAATTGTATAACAGTCAAATATTATTACGTATAAAATTGTTTAACCTTTGTCAGAAGACTTATAAATTTTTAAACACGGATTCTAATTAAATTATATTCTGATTAATTAAAATGATTTGTAATTAAAATTATATCTTAATTGGATTAAATTTCAATAACGGTTCGTAAAGTTTCATCTTGTACGTCCCAAAACTATAATATCTTTGTAATTTTCTATAAAGATATCTACTTACTTACGTCAACATTTTCACAAAACTTTGACACTTTCTGTTTTTGTATGTACCTACCTACGTACCTATAGTTATCATTGGGAAAGTTAGAAGATTAGGATTTTCATAACATAAGTAACATGGTCAGTGATTGTTCTACTTACCACATAAAAGCGGAAAAACAATAAGAGTCTCCGGAAACCACGCCATCTGACGCCGGTTTTGACAACTTATTCTGTCCACCGGAAATTAACACATTTTTCCTTAAGCCACGAACAAAAGAACTTAAGAGATTTCTGAAAAAAAAAATAACAAACTTTTTTCATCTCGAACTGAATACTACATACATAATAAAAACATGATAATATCAAGATATTTTTTTCTGAAACCTTGAAAGATGGAAATTATTAAGTGTTTGTGCAAAAAGGGAAAAAATATCTTTTGACGGATTATTTTTTTTTTATTCTTTTGTATAATAATATTATATCGCAAGAAGATTTTCTCATTTTTTTTTCTTTTCTCCGTCATTTTTTTCATTCTTCGTTTCAGAAGTTAGAATTTAAATTGTTTGCACGAGAGACGAGAAAGAGATTGACATCTTTCCGTGCTCACATTTTAAATATTGAATTTCATTATTTTCAAATTTCAATGCCGCGATGAAAGATTAAACACAGCAGCATCTAAAATAAAAATGTTTAATATTAAATTCCTAAAGGAATTTTTTGTGAATATATTCTTTAGGTACTATTTATTTAACAAAAAATCATGATAGGTTTTTTTTTTATTGATGAAAATATGAAAGTTTATATCTGTTATATTTTTGTATTCAGCAAAATATCTTTGTTGAAATGCTGAATACGATTCATTTTATCTTGAAAATAAAATTACTTTTGCCCACATGCATCATTAATTACTCAGTATTGTAAAAACCATCTTAGACATAATATTGTCATTTGGACATATTATGTCGTTTGGACAAAGAAATTTAGACATGTTTGTAGTTCATTAAGAGACCCATTTTCTCACCATGTGAAGAATTTGAAAGTTTTTTTTTACTGCTTGAGAAGTAATAAAACTATTCAGATCAAATTTCCATTAAATGAATTAGATCCACAAAATCGGTGAATAATTAAATAAAAATAAATAAATTATACGTTTAAAAAATATCCATCATGAACAAATAGCACAATACTTGGTATGTTAATTATTTAGTAAAAAATGCCTATACGAGTATTTATGTTACATTTTTTTTTTGTCAATAACAATTTTTTTTAAATATTTTTTATGTTCATATCAAAGTTTGAAATATCTTTAAATTTACTAAAAAAAAAAAGGTTTTTCTTTTGAAAACTTTGAGTTTTTGACCTTTGTCGTTAGTAGGTACTCAGTTAGCTAGGTACCTAATTGAAAAAAATTACAACTGATAGGTACTACCTACTAATAAAATACTTTCTCTTTTCTTTTGTTAAATACTCAGTCTTTCAATTAGTAGATTGAATTCATAGGTACCTACTCGCATATTGGTTTTTATATTTTTAGCTATATTTAATGGAAGATTGTTGCTTTTCTTATACCTGCCTACATTTTGCTCAGTCGAAGTAAACACAAATACACCTTTTGACATCTTTTACTTTGTGAAAGTGGAAATGGTCGGCACCGGGATTCGAACCCACGATATCCAGTACGCTGAACTTTTACCAGTACGCCACCAACTGATACCATTATATATAATTTCAAACTACAAATGGTACATAATGCTTTGTGTTAAACCCACAAAATTGGTTATTAATATTATAACTTAACCAACTACAAAAAATAACAATAATTCGCTATAGATAATGATGTTTTAACATACCAACTCAATTCACATTATCTCTGAATATTTTTTATCACTATCTTTGGCCACTATATATTGTATATGTTCAAACTATTTAAAATCAATTTCTATCAACTTTCTCCAATGATTAATTAATTATAATTGTATTTCAAAATACAATAACTTCAGAGGGTACAGAAAGAGCAACAAGTATGTTTTAATTCATTATTGAACAACAATCAACGCTAAACTAACAAACATTTTTATACAAAACATTCGTAAATAAATTATTTTATTTATCGTATATAGGAGATCAAAAATAAATATGAGATGATATTCAACCCATTTATATCCTAATTATTCTCAATAATATAAAAAAATATATGAGCAATAAAAGTTAAGGAACCACCATAACATATAAAAAAAAAATTACTTACTTCAAAAAACATCCATGATTTAATACAATATTATTCTTTAATATTTTTAAACATCCACTACTAAACACTATGTAACTTATTTATTTTAAGATGGTAATTAATACAATTAAAGAATTCTTATTAGTTATATTATTATAGAACACCTTAACAATATAATAGGACTTCGGATTTTCAGTATTATTACCTTAGAGTATTTTTTTATATAAATTCACGAACAGCGTTCATTTAAAAACAATTTATCAGATCTGACGTAGATCAACTATAAAAATGCAATGAGGCGCGAAATTTTTCGTAAAACGAAACGACAAAAACACGCGACGAGTAACGTCTCGACGTCGACAGAAAGCGTCCGTTTACAACCGGCGTCGCAACACGAATGATCGTGTCCTAGGGGCGGTTGGATGTTGTTATTCAGCAAGCTCAAAAGGGTATTTTCCCGCGTCTAGTGAATTTCATAACACGCGCTAACTCCTATACAGCTTTTTTCCTCTCCTTTGACTTAACCCATTAAGGAAAGTTTTGAAAACACGTACTTATATAGGCGATGTGTACATTTTCTTAACGGTGTTTATTTTGTATGAAAACTCCCGAAGACTTTTCCACTTAACATAATCTATCGTAAACGATTTTCTTTATACACTTTTGTGTATCCTCAATTTGAAATTGGTTCTGTTGTTTTATAATCTTTTATATTTTGTGATTCTTTCTCTTTTACGGAATTTATAATACAAAAAACATATTTAGGTCTCAAAAAGTTATTTTTTCTAAATAACCTTTTGTTTCTGTTGAGTTTGTTTAGTTAGTAAGTAAATAATAATCTTTTCATAAATTTATATTGAAAAGGAGCTTGTATACCTACATATATAATAATTTTAGAACAACTAGCAGCGAAACCTGTCGGACGACAGCAATAGAATAGGATCTTTAATTGTTTGGTTGTCCTATAAATCATAATAGTTTTATCCCCCATTAAATGGTCCTTTGTTTACTTTACCACTTTGAGCAGAGCAAACAACTAAATATTTCTTCCTGTAGCAACAGTTGAATGTTGGAACCACTGATGGTATTTTCCACGCATAATTAAATTGACTTGATTTGACACTCGAATAACATACCTAAGTATGAAAAATATTAATTACATGGCGACGGCGCCAAAAATACATGACTGCAGTCGCAGTCTTTAAATTTGGTTGCTCTCTTGTTCTCAATAATTTCCAACTTATATCTCTATTTTTCATTTTATTACTAAATTTCTACTTGTTGCATACATGAGATTTTTCGACATGTTGAACATGTTGAGAATTCTCATGATTAGGAGTTTCGGAGACAAACATTACTACCTAATGGCGAACGTTGTTAACGTAAAGTGATCACACTAAGCCAGCCTTCGAAAAAACAGTAGAAGACGGTCGTAAGCCCGTAGTGGTTTGTTCCATTTAAAAATCGAACATTATCAATGAATTGTAGAGTCATTAGTTGTTATTTTTTCTGAAAAATATTAACCGTTGTTGCATTGATTTTGTCATTTTTCTGTAAAATGAAATGCGTGGCGTTATTATTTGTGTTGGAACGAACAGCGAGCTACGGACGATCTAATAATTTCAAAATATTACGTTTGTTAGTATTACTTATTTTACCTTCAACTGTGTCTTTCTATTGTCGACTTAACACTTGTATTTATGCCAAAGTTGTACGTATAGAATACTTCTGAAAAACACTTCTGAAATATTTCAACTGAGTAGTTATTTATTTATTTATCTATGTTAAACAAACAGTCTCTTACCAAACAAAAATAAAACTCTCAAAGAAACAATAGGTAGGTAATATTAAAATAATAAGTGAGACCAACAAAGTAAGTGTGTAATTTTGATAAAATATCATATTTTAAATGAAAAATGGCTATTTTTATGTTATTCTTTTGAAAAGGCAACACAATAAATTAGTTAAGGTAGGTATTTGACTCATTTTTTTACCAAAATTCGATTTGGTTACAAATACCTACGTACTTTTTTATAGAGATGGACTCAATAGAATGCGTGGATATAAAATTAAATAAAAAGTCTAGAATTAGATATTATTATTTTCTAAAATATCTAAGCAACAAACAACCCTTTAATAGTTCCTACGTATAAAGCCCTGAAAAGAGACCCTTTGTGTGCTTATTTATGATTATACATATTATGTGTTACCGACCTATTTCTTGGGTCAAAGATCTTGACCAAGATTATGTAAGAACAGTGAAATAGTCATATTATTATCTTTCCCAAATAAATAAGTAAGATGGTAGCCTTCTGATATACTTGACGTGTTTTCTGAAATTTATTTAGGTAGGTATTATAAGTACAATGTTTTTCGTGATTTAAACAACTTTTTTGTTAGTTTACTAAAACTCTTCGATGGAGATGGATGATAGTCGAACAAAAATATATTCCGGATCACAAAAAATACTTAGGTATACTGATACTGCAAAGATTGTTATAATTCATTTTTTTTAAATACCTATGTATTTTAATTTTCTCAAATTCTTAAAAAAAGAGTTTCTTTATTTTTGTGCCAAAAATGTAGGTACTTAGGTAGATACCTATCTAAATCCCAAAAATATTTTAAAAAAGGAAAATTAAGAGGTTTTTTAAAGTAAAAACGCGTTTTTTACGATACCAATCATTTTATATTGAGTAAAAACTTTACATATTAAAAAAAATATATTTACATTCAGATCTTCACTCCAAATATTCCTTGACATTTTATCCTGAAAAAAAAAAGTAAAGCAATACATACAACAATATACGAGTATATAAGAGTATAAAAAACTGACTGAATGATCGACTGACGCCGCCTTCCTGAAGCGTTCCCGCAAACTACTCATACGCCCACACACATCTTCTCACCCTCACACACATACATCTACAGGTTCCGCGTCCTTCTGTTCTCAATTTTGGTTATTTCAAACTTTTACTGTGCATTTATCCTCGTTTCACGCATATACAAGCGAGTAAGCGCTTTATAAATGGAGTCTGTATTGTTGTCAATAAAAATAATCAAATATAACATTGGATATTCGTGAGTGTGTACTTGGATGCTCGTATCTATGCATTGCTCCTATATATGACTGGTATATTCTCTTGTTTTCCAGGGTTTTTATTTTCAAAAACCATAATACATAGATACTAACAAGGACTTGAGTACACTGTAGACACACAAAGGTCAGACTTATTGCACTGAGACATACTGTGAGCTACATGACACAATGTCAAACATGAGGATGAATCGGAACATTGAAGGATTTTATGAAAATTGCAAAAAATCAAATACATACGTTGGTTTAACCTGAATGAATGGTGCAGTCAGACCGGTTTTGGTGCAAAATCCGAAAAACGTTTCAAAGAAACTTCTGCACTGGTATGAAGAGTATGCCGTAGGACTTCGTACAGCTTTTACAAAGTAAACGGGTGCTTTAGTGTGGGAACAGTCCGTGATTATTTCGAAACACCCTGGCTGCTTCCTTCCACCGTTGACATAAACATCGCAATGTCCCTCCTGCGTACTGAGCGTCGCCAATGTCCAGGCGGTCTTCTGAACTTGATAATACGAATAGTGGAAGGGCGAATAAAAATAATGATCAACGTTTCTTAAAAGAGATACATAATTTAGCTCAATTTTATTGAAATTATCTACTCATGTGCTTTGATGGAACACAGCACTATGACAAATGGACTTGGGAGAGACGCCGTGGATGGTTCCACGTGTGGGCGTCAGTACAGGCAAACACCTACCGTACGTTTTAAGAATATCCCTCAACGGACGCAAGGTTGGTGTCATCAGGTGTAGGAGAAACCTACATAGATGGGGCTATCTCTTTGTAGATCAGGCTGAATGTGAGTGTGGTGTGCTCCAACACAACGACCACGATATGCTGATTAGGGAGGGTTGCAATCTAAAAGACCTTATCCTGGTGAACGATAATAGGATGACTAAAGTAAGTATAGAATGGAAGATTAGGAATAGTAATCATATTTCACCTAAAGTAGGTACTCTACTTCTTGGTGAACGATAATAGGATGACTAAAGTAAGTATTGAATGGAAGAGTAGGAATAGTAATCATATTTCACCTAAAGTAGGTACTCTACTTCTTGGTGAACGATAATAGGATGACTAAAGTAAGTATTGAATGGAAGAGTAGGAATAGTAATCATATTTCACCTAAAGTACTCTACTTCTTGGTGAACGATAATAGGATGACTAAAGTAAGTATAGAATGGAAGAGTAGGAATTGTAATCATATTTCACCTAAAGTACTCTACTTCTTGATCGAAGAGGTTTAAAATGTACCTAATCCTTACCAATGATATTAGATACTCGTCCTCGAAATCTTTTTCCTGCAAATCAAGCCACATGAGCTCCAAGATATGGTAAGTACAATATGGATGGAATCTAAGGATATTCTGCCTACCATATTAATCTGTGTAGGTAGTTAAATTTGCAACATCATTGCCGATATTTCTCAAACCAAATCTTGCAATGGGGTAAAAGTTTGAGGCAAACACAGACCAATCCACGATACTAACAATCATGTTCTATTTGAAAAGTATAGCTGGAATGAAAAATTAAATGATTTAATAATAATTAATCTTGATGAAGTAGAGCATCTTATATTATAAAAAAATACTGACTGATACATCATTCGACACCGCACGATACACATATACACATCTGGCTTAATATTTGATGTAGTGCGTGAGTTTTGTTGTTTGATACGGGCGGATATACAAAAAAATACCCCGGTGGTAGAAAAGAGAACTAATGCACTAAATTTGGATTCAGGGTTGTTTACAATAACTGTAAATATATATATATATAGCTTACCTCTAGTTTCATGTAGCCAATAACTGTAAATGTTATATATAGTTTACCCCTAATTTCAAGTGTTTTTCATTCGTGATATTATATTATCCATTGGCAAATATTTGTTATAATACATATATTCCAAAGCCAAATTCAAGCAATCAAAGATGTATGACTATTTCTTATGTTGTTAATAATATTTCATTGATGCATCCATACGTTGATATTCCGAGTTAAGCAGATTTCATAGTAGGCATAGAAAGCACTTTGTGAAAGAGAATTTTTGACTTATGAAGAAATTTTTGAAATACCTATGATAGCCAATAAAGTGCTCTATCAAAATTAAAAGATACACCGTTTAAACTGTACAATTATATATATCTTAAAAATCGATATTATGTTATTGACATTAGATTGAATATGTTAAAAAAATGTATGGATACGAACCATCCTTGATATACTCAAAATACTCTCGGAGTTAGGAAGGCCCAGCCATCCGTGTATCACAAAAATTGTGTCTCTGTTTGTATAAAAATAATTGGATTGTTAAATTGTTTGTGCAGTAACCGCTACTCCGTTTATTGGATTCGATCTAAAATAAAACAACAATCTATAAAATACATAAAACAATGAATTTATATTGCGTTGGTCATCGATAAAAATGAGACGGTTGGTAGCCAAGCGGTATCACTTGGCGGTTTTCGTACGTATAGCGTACTAAAGGTCGTGGGTTCGAATCCCATTTCCATTTCACAACGCAAGCTTCGCTTTATGTGAAATTTGTCTAAGGTGTATTTTTGGTCACTTTGGGTGAGTCCGAGATTAATTTTAAGTAATAAAATGATCTCCTCAATGCACTTTTTGTTTGGAGAACATCATGAACGAGCAGAAATGATAAAATATCAAAACATGAAGTGACACTTGGATTCTGTAAGTTGCCTTGACAAATGGGTAGGCTACTAAAAAATACTTTTAAAGAGTTTTCAATAGTTTTCAGCTGATATAAAATAGACCGTAAGAACCAAATTTTGGTAATCAATACGGTTCCTACCTACCTATGAAAGAACCTTATTTACATATTTTTATATAAGTAGGTACTGTTACTGTTATCTGGCATGCGAAAAGTGAATAGAAAAAACTACAGTTAACCCATATCTCCCAGTGTTCCATTATTGGAACGGTTTAGTTCATAATTTTTATTATTTTTTTGGAAATGCGCAACTCGTTTATTTTTATGTGCTTAAAATCTTCGATTAATAGGCTATAGTTAGAGATATTGTTGCACGATATTCGCATCTGCTTTTTTTCTGTTATGAAGCATTATTTATAGCAGATTTTGTGGAAAAACATTGCTCGTTGTAAAATGTCCGTATATTTTTATTTGTTATAATTAACATTCAAATAATACGTTACCAGTTCTATTGTAGTCTCTTTTATCATTATAAAAAATAATAAAAATAAAGAAGTAGGTATTTTCATGTCCATTTTCCTAACCGTTCCATTTTTGGAACACTGGGATAATATGCCAATGTAAAATTTTTGTACTATTTTCATGCAAAAAATTTATTTATTGTTGGAAATTTATTTTTTTGGTCGTAGTTTAATAGTGTACTAAATATTTGAACATCTAGAAACGAAAAAAGTATATTATGTAAAGAAAATATGCGGAGATAGCTGGTACAACTGAACCTTACACAGTAAGAAAACGTTGTTTGTATGGTTACTTTGAAGGTGAATGATGTTGATTTTCAAAAAGGATCTGCAAAATCATATTAACCATCGGATTCCACCTAAGGTCTGCTACGCTCAAAAACAAAAAAAAAATTCATTGTACTTGATGAGTGACAATACTACCAGGATGCGGTGATATTTTTTTTTGGTCAAGAACGCTATGAATTACATTGAAGCAGATGTTATATCTCTAAAACAGGAGAAAATCCTGCATCAGCAAGCTATTGAAGTGCTTTGCTTTACAGTCAATAGCGAAGTAACCTTCTCGCCTGATAAGTAATGTCACAGGTTGATAAAGCTGCCGCAGAAGCAGTCTGCTTGAAAAATGTCATAATATGGAGAAACAATGCTATGAGGACAGACACAAAGGTTCGTATTTATAAGACACATGGAATTTTATCCAGGGCAGACACTGTCAAAACAAAAAGCATGCTTAGAACATCTAAAATGAAAACACTCCATGGTTAATCTCTGCGTGATCGAATTAGAAACACAGTAATTTGAGAGATCTAATAAGTCGAACAATGTGGTCAGGTGGGTACGTTATAATTTGTTTTATATTTTTTTTGGCACCAACATGTATTGAGAAGTTAAACAAAAGTAAGAATACTATATCTAGCCCTGTATGATGGTACCAAATGGGCTGCGCCCATCAAAAATACTCTTCAAGTGATGGTAAGAAACCTGGAACAAGGCAAGTCAAGATGATAACCCTGATTAAACAGACTCCCGTGTCTATAAAAGAGAAGAAGAAGAAGATTTTTTATTGTATTATTTTATACAAGGCTTATAATTTATAAATTGTGGATTAAAAATTAAAAATCTCTCCATAAAGTACTTTACTGCGCTCTATATCGTTTTTGATTTCCCATACAAAAGCCCAAATGTTACATGTATGTATCTTCCCAGTGTTCCATTATTGGAAAGGTTCTATAACTAAAAATCCAAAAATCCAAATTTTTTTGACACTTATTTATCAATACATAGACCGTAAATAGTCCCTGGTATGATTTTCGTGAAAATCTAACGGCTATTTCTATGTCTGGGAAGATATGGGTTAAGATGAGAGATAGGAATGAAATCATCATAATTGGCAATAAAACATACGCAAAGATGCTCATGAACTACTTCAGAAGTAAAAGTTATAGGCTAATATTTCAGATGAATATTCTGTAAAATAACCACTTGAAGGTGGATCTTTAGAAGGCTTGTTGTCAAGTCTACGGAACGGGAAGAGATCTTGAGGTGCTGGAGGTGGAATTTATTTATTTATCGTAAGGTTATATTCTATTACATCACATCATATTTAATTACAAACAAAAAATTGATATATTATATTGTATATCAGTGTCACTAAAAAAAAGAAGGAGGTGGAATATTAACAGAATATAGTGATATAAAATGTGGCTTGCTTGAGAAGGACAAGAGAAGATAAATATTCGGACGTGTGTCAAAAAAAATATAAACTGGATCTATTGTGACATTCTTCAATTCATTCATGAAGCGCTGCCTCTTTTTTCTTATTGCATAGTGACAGTGCCCTCTCCCGACTCTTGTGTGACTCCCGACCCTAAGCTAGGGGGCTTTAGAGGGGCTGGAAAAAGTCCTTTCAGTATCAAGTAAATGAGATAATACTTATTTTCACGATCTGTATTATTCTTAATATTTCAATAAACTTAGGCATTATAAACGGACTCTTATTACCTATATCTGCAACAGTAGTGTTCTGCTCAATTACCTTGTATTATTTTAATGTTTTTCTAAATTTGTACAACCAAGTCGGCCTTGATTTGCATATAAAATAATAATAAACCTACGATTTTTATAAATTCAGATAATAGCTATGTCGTGTATTTATTAGATCCCTAAAATATAATTTGGTTCTGATAAAATAACGGTTGGTCCTCAAGAAGTTTGCACCCACGTTACAAAACCGTATTTTCTATTCCAACAAAAGCCCCATTAATTTTTTATCGCAAAACTTTTTTTTTGAATAAAATCTTTGTTATTGCCTGCATTAAAATTAATAACATATTTTTATCTTTATGGGTTGGAACTTTCGTACTTGAAACATTTATTTTTGTTGGCACTTAAGATAAAATATAAAATAAAAAGAGTATAAACGTCTTTATTGCCCTATCAACGCCCGGTATTAAAATTAATGATTTTTTTTTCAGTTATGTTTGGCGTATTCGGCATTTGTGCATGGATGGCTCTTTTTACATCAAAACGATTAAAGGAAGGTATTAAAATCCAAAAAATTTTGCATTTTACAGCACGAATTCATTTTGTAGTCAATTTTTTTTTAATTATTGGCATTGCGTCCAACCAGGGACGATTTGTGCCATGATCAATCTTATACATACATATGTAGATACATTAAAATTCATTCAAAACAGTCTCAGAACGAAAAAAATAGCCAAAAGCATTCTAAAGCAAAGAATATGTTTAGATCAATAAATTATTTATGAACTATAATAATGTTCTTATTTATAAACCTAAGAAGCACTGATCGCACCGTTGCATCATTTATTGATAGAAGATGTTCCACATTCGTTGGAAGTGGAACATCAGGAAGAGCCGAGCAAACGTCATAGGCATCTCGCAGAGGACAACCAAGGAGACATGGTCCAGTGTCTCCAGGTCTAGACCACACTCACAATACGGTGACTCCACCATATTGAATCTGAACAGGTGCGAGTTCAGTCGATGATGATTGAAACGCATCCTGCAAAGTCGTGAAATGTCAGACCTCGAGAGACCGGTCAATTATTATTTGTAGCCATGTTTTGTGTCGTGCTCAAAAAGTTTCATAAAACTCTTTTTATATAAAGATTAAGGTGCTTGGCGGTTGAGGAATATTCTAAACTGGTTAATTGACTGCTATTCTCAAATTCACGTTCCAACTCAACGCAATCAATGATTGCAATTGAGTCCATGGCAATCACAATCCAATAGTCGATAAAATGTTTATTATGAACAAGCTAATGATAGGTTATTGTAGTTCTATGGTCAAAACACAACAGCCCTGTCAAAAAGTGTATAGCCGGTGCAATCCTTTTTGGCTCGCGGTGGCCAATTTTGGAACTACATACAACATTATCTTTATGGCGGTACACCACAGTCACATTATTATTCATCATAAATGTAAAGCGCCATCTTCAGGAAATGAAAAGAGCCATCTAACGAAACACACCAGAAACAGCTGCTACTTATCAACAAGGAAGATTCCCACTTTTTAGCAAGTTGATCGAGCTTAGATTATTTCGCACCAGAGGGAGTCTACTTCACGTTTTTTCCAAATTATCATTGCAAGAATAAAGGCCATATAAATTAGATTTCCCTCCTTAGATTTTTACTCTTTCCTTCAGAACCGACAAGTGCACAATAATGTAATTAGTTTTAAGTGAAATATTTTCTGTGATAATTTTGTTTAATATAGTTGCTTGTGTTATTTTAAAAGTTGAAATTTGGTTTCATTTTTGTAGTGAGTTGAATTCCTCTTAATTGTCAGATTTACTTATAAAGAAAGTGCAAGCTGGTGAGTACCAAAAATATTCTCAAACCCTCTGCTGAACTCATAAGAGAGTTTTCTTGTCAAAATCCCATTTTCTCTTGCTACCATTCTGCTTTGAGAAAAGTTACTTGCATCTCATTTACATCTCAATAGAAATCAGTTGTTATTAATTTGTCAGATATCTTGGAGAAAGATATGGATCAGATCATGCCAATCTGACGCCATATCTTTGTACAGAAGATCGCTGCGCAGAAGAATGGTGCTTCATTGGTGTTTGATAATCACAATTCAATAACCAATGAAATGGTTCTTTTGAACGAGCTGTTGAGTTGCTTATGGTATTTCTATGGTCAAAACACAACAGTCCTCTCAAATGCACTGTCAAAAAGTGTATAGCCCGCGCAATAATTTTTGGCTCGCGGTGGCCAATTTCGGAAATATAACGTTATCTATGTACAATAGATCACTGCGCCATTCCCGCGTGACAAATATAATGATGCTGTCTACAAAATATCACCATTAGGGTGGGCCGTTCTATTATGGAAGTTAAAAAAGTGCATCTAATCTTAATGTAATAGTGATAATTTGTTGCCTTATGATGTATTATAACTATCTACAAAATTTCATGACCAAAAAATAAGATCTTCTGTCTCCGAATCGACCTTGAAGTTTTCTATGGGACGAAAATATCCCATACTGACTGATATTTTTATAATAATCATGTAAAATGATTACGGCCTTGTTTTTTTATTCATTTTTTTTATTATACCACAGATACTTCAAGTAAATACTTCTATTTAT
Source organism: Mystacides longicornis (assembly GCA_963576905.1). NCBI lineage: Eukaryota > Metazoa > Arthropoda > Insecta > Trichoptera > Leptoceridae > Mystacides > Mystacides longicornis. The sequence goes on along the minus strand of OY756426.1, from coordinate 26,707,249 downwards.
TTAATTACACAAAAATAATAAATAAAACTTTTATATTTTTATGTAAAGTAAGTATATGAAATTATGTTAGTTTGCAGTGATTGTTTTTGATAAATTGGGTTTGATATCTTTTTTACTCGTTGCTTTCTAAGCTTTTACATAATCTTCTCTTGATAAATTTCTGCGTAAAGTTAGTGAGGCTTCTTTGACAATTTCACAGATCGTCAAACTCCTTGGATATGACAAAGAAAATTCAGAAAACTGTATTTATTCATCTTCGCCATTGTATGTAATGAATGCCGTAAGATCTTCGTCGGATACTTGTCGATTAGTATTTCTGTTACATTTTGCTGTCTGTCTATAACGTAGTTCTTGTAAAAGATGCTTCAAAATTTACTTTCGGTACTTCAAGGATCAAAGGTGCGTGTTTTCGGGTGATTCGAGCTTTCTCTATCTGGCGAGCGGTTAATTTTCTTACTACATAGTGTATTTCGAGCAAAATAGCTTTTTCTATTAGTAATTAGAGTTTATATAACAGCTTTGATCATCTGATAAATATATGGATAAGAAATTAAACTTCCATAGGTAACGGGATCAGTTGCGAACTAAGTTGGTGCACAAACATTAACATTAAAGATAAGTTAAGGTCATCAAACTTTCTGAAAGAAACGCAGTCGCAAAATCCTATTAGCTTATTTTTCCTGGAGCTCAGTGGCCTAAATCATTAGAAAATGTTCCTGTTGGTATGACTGTGCCAATTTGGAATAAATATAATTGATTTTTTCGTAGATCTTGAAATGATTAAATATTAGTTTCTGTTGTAATCACCTGGAACATATCCATTGTTTTTTTTTTTTTTTTTTTTCCAGTTGTTTTCCAATTTGGTCAGAATGCGTATGATGATTTGAAAAAGCACTATCAACATATTATACAAAAACCTAAATAATTGTTACTTGTCGTTTTTTTTTCTAGATTACCGAGATTTTCTAGATTTTCTAGATTAATTTTTTGAAACTTTGAGCTTAATTCGGAGACAGAAGATATCTTTCAAATTGAAAAATATTTTGCATACCTATTTTAAACAGCATTTATCACTAAAATATAACTATTACGTTAGCAATATTGGAAGAAACGAAAATCGACCCACCCTAATCACCATGTCAACATAAACAACGGATTATAAGGGTGGCGTACACATTGTTAAGTGCGAGTGCGTGTGCGGCTGCGAGTTACAAGTGTTTTCAGCATATGAGGACAGAACTTCGAGTTGCGAGTGAACTTAACAGTGATAGAAGCAGGTTCTATTTTTGCGAGTACCATACCCGCCCTCCTTCCCCATTTTTGCAGCATACGTGCGCGCACCCTGTTCACAGTGCTGCCCCGGTGGAGAGAAATGAAAGTAAACAACACATTGAAATGGGCAGAGCAACTTTAGATTCGCACTAACTTGCACTTCACAGAAGTGGACAATGTGGACATGCACTTACTTATCACCTGCAATTTTTACTGGACAACTCGCACTCACACATCCACTTGCTGCTTGACAATGTGTGTGTGAAAGAAAAACTATAGGAGGTATTGTTAAACTTAGAGTATCTGTGTTATAAAAATACATACATTTTCTGTAAACCATATCCAATTCGTTATTTTATCCAATAAGTTTTGGTAGAAGTATGACTTTAGATGTTCGCCTCAAATATTCCTTCATATTTTATTCGGAAAAAAAACAATTATTGTAAAACCGAAAGATATAATTTTTTTTAAACAATTGTTTGCAAATAATATTCGAATTTCTACCGGCAAGAAGCACATGGGCAATAGAAGAGGAATAGTGTAAAATTGCAAAAAATTTGGTAGCTGTTTTGGACTTTGAAAGAAAGGGTGGGTTCTACAATAAAATTGAAAAGTACCTACGAATAAAATTCTGAGAAGCGTGAATCTCCGATAATTATGTGGATCAAGAAGTAAGAGAACAGGAAACCACTCTGCATGACACTTTTCCAAAAAAAATAAAAAGATACGGAATACACTATTTTTGCAATGGATTATCGACACCAGACCTTTCATAGGATTTAGAATCCAAAAGACATACCTAAGAGCTTCACGTATGAACGGGTTAATTGAAACAATAAGATATGATTCCAAATATTTTGGAGCAGACCTAAATCTATACAAATTTTATTAAAAAATTCTTGAACTTTTGCATAATTTTTCACTGTTTAAGTAATCTCGATTTAGGTATATCATTCTTAAATTTTGTAGAAGTAAATTGTTGTACTAATCAAATGATGTTTTGATATCCAAAATGCAAACTTTTTTTCCAAAAAATATAGAAATAAAGGTAGAACCTTAGTTCATATTTCACACACAAAAATAACATAGAACACACAAAAAATTACAAGATTTGTTTTTTTTTTCGTTACATAATTTTAATCATTTATATAAACTTATATTTATAGGTACTTTTGGCACAGCACTTTTTACTTCATTTTTGACATAAAAGCATTAACATAAGGAACTTAAAACCTAGTACACTTTTATATTTTTATCACAGCTTTATTACATGCATAAAATGTATAAAAACATTGTATGCATATAAGATAAATTGGCTAAAAAAGAGTCCAGCATTACAACTTTTGTTGGTTTTATTATAAGATATTTGCCCAGAACACTCCACGATATTTCTGTCTGAAATTCAAAATGGAACAAGTTTATCAAGCTTAGAAACAATAATAGATAAAGTACAAAGATAAAAAACAATCGAAAAAATAGTGTCGACTTACGTTGGTTTAATTTGTATTAACGGCGCTGATAATCCAGTTGGTGTACACAGTCCAATGACAATCTCAAAATATTTCGAACACTCAAATGCTGGATACAATCCTGGATTTTGAACAGCATTTGTGAAATATTTCTGCGCCAGAGTGTGAGAGCATGATGGCATTAATGCACTGCAACCAGGCTGCCGTTTTCCGCCGTTGACATAAACATCGTAATCCCCTATTGGTGCCATGAATCCAAAAGTACCCCCAGTATTGTGAAGGATTTGGACATATTGAGCATCACCGATGTTTAAACGGTTTGTAGTATCCCAAACGGAAAATAAGGGGAAGGCAGGATCCAAACCTAAAAATAAATTCATGACATATAAGTTTACATAAATAATTATATTATTTGCAATACCTACTATCTACACCAAATAAGTTAAAGAAATAATTGTGACGGTAGGTATCTACTCAAAATGTAAAAATTTTGTTCAGTTGTTCTCTTTTTCTTGTCGGAGAGAATGGTCAAAAAATTTGTAAATTTCAATTAAAGGCACGCCGTTGTACTTTTGTCCAATAGAAACGTTTGTCAGACGGATTTCAATATTGGGTGTGTGAAATGGACTATATTGTCTAACTTGTCTATTGACAACTGCGCAGTATCTATCACAGTGTTAGGGGATGTTTTACTAATAGGGTGATATATATTATTATGTTTTTTATGTCAGCTTAGTAATAGTATGGATCAGATGGTGAATAGAGTCCCGTCCTAATTTTTATTAATTTATTATGAGTATGTGAATACTGAAAATTCAATGACTATTAATAAACGTCGTGACTTGACGTAACCTCCACCATGTGATAAAGCATGACGTTTATTTCAGTTATTTGTTTGTCAGCAATATTGTAAAGACTGATATAGTCACAATATGTTGGTTCGAGAAAAGTCAGTTCGCGTTCTCTTCTCTAAAGGAATACCTACTTAACGTCCAGTCTTTAGCTTCTTTTCGCCTATAAGATGACCCACACCAATTATCATTGAAGATTTTTTTTTTTTTTTTAATTTATTGACAAAAAAAATTTGTACAAAAAATTTTAAATAGGAAGATGCCTAATCCCTTACGGGATTTTTGGCTGTTCTGCATACAGGTATTATACACTTAAAAATAACTCATACACTATACATAAAGAATTTACTCAATAATAAGGAATAAAGTCCGGACCCTCCGGCAAATCAGATCAGCCAGCCAACTTTTCTATGTAATATATAACCTTTAATTTTATTTTTAAAGGTGGCCATGGCTTTGCATTTCTTAATGCCCGATGGTACAGGGTTCCAAATTTTAGGTATAATAATGTCATCCGTTCGTCTACCATAGTCATTGTGGAAGTTAGAAGTTTGTAGTTGATTGTTTGTTTTTTGTCTCGTCAGTCTGTCATGTGTCAACAAGTATTTGTCTTTTGGTGAATTGAATGTTTCTGTCAGTAAGTTTAATAGGATTCTCTGTTGGAGATTGAAGACATTTAGATGTGCAAAATAGCATTTATTTTGTGACTTAAGTCTGTGTGAATGTTTTTTACCTATGACAGTTTTGATTATTTTTTTTTGTATTACAGATATCTTTTCTAAGTTTGTTTTATATGCAAGACCATAAGAGGAGAGACCGTATGAGACTACCGAGTCGCATAAGGCTATATACAGCAATCTTGCTGCGCCGTAAGTTAATTTAGGACGGATCACCTTAAAAACAGCATTCATGCTTCTCAACCTCTTACATACGTTTTCAATATGTTGTTTAAAATTGAGGTGATTATCAATTGTAATCCCCAGGTATTTACACGATTGAACCTCGGATAATTTAGGACATGGACACTTTTGAATTCCTTGGTGTAGGCATGCGTGGCTGTGTGACTGTACAGAAACTTTGTATGTTGATTTATTTCGATGACTATGAATATGCATAATTTGAGTTTTGCTCTCATTTATCACCAGCTCTTTATCATGAGCCCACTTACATATTGAGTTATAGCACTCCTGTATGTTTTGTTCTGCTAGTCGAACGTTCTTTGAGGCTGATATGATGGCCGTATCGTCTGCGAATTGGTATATCTCGCACTTTTCGTTATCTATGCAGTCAGACATATCATTTACATACATGAGATAAAGAAGAGGAGCAATTATTGAACCTTGTGGTGTTCCGACATTTAAACTTATTGGCTCGCTCATTTCGTTATCTACTTTTACTATCATTTTTCTGTCACAGAGATAATTTTGAATCCAATAGAGCAGTGGACCCCTTATACCACACTCCTCTAGACTTTTATTTAAAAGATTATGGTTAATAGTATCGAAAGCTCTCGAAAAATCTATAAAAATCGAAACAATATGAAATCCCTTGTTAAGGTTATTATTTAAAGAATTGGTGAACTCTTTAATCAGTGCCGTTGTACCCTTACCCTCCTGAAAACCGAACTGATGCCTAGAAATAATATTGTTATTTTTTAAAAATGTTTTTATTTGGTCACATATAAATTTCTCCGTTATTTTATTGATAGAAGATAAAATGGATATTGGTCTGTAATTTTCGTAATCTTTATGAGATCCCTTTTTATATATTGGTCTGATTATAGCGGCTTTCAGCAGGTCAGGCACGATACATTGTTTAATACTTTGGTTAATTAGTGTAGTTATAATTGGTGTTAATTTTTCACGTAAACTTTGTACATCCTCCATTTTAATCCCATCAACACCCGCAGATTTTTTATTGCTATTTTTTATTATTTGGTCTATGTCACTATCTGTTGCCTTTCTTAAATAAATTGATTTATCACTCGTCCGTAGCTCACTAGGCCGTGAGAACAGTTTTGTATCACACGAAATTTTTATTTTGTCTATTTCGGCCTTAAAAGAGTTGGAGAAATTTTGCGCGATAAGTTTTGGTTTAATATTAAAAATTTTTAATAAATCCTCATCAATGTTTGTAACGCGCTTTCCGAGTACAGTGTTCATTTCCCTCCAGATCAGCGAGGTACTTCCCGCGGCATCAGTAATTTTTTGCTTGTAGAATGAGTTTTTGCTTTATTTATCTGTCTATTTACTTTGTTTCTTTGCACATTAAATTCGAGTCGAAGGCTTGGATTATATGGGTCTTTTGAAAGTCTGCGTTTAATGTTATCCCGGCACTTCATACTGCTTATTATGCCATGATTTGAACAATGTCTTACATGGATTGTGTTATACGTACCGATTATGTTTGCAATCTTTCCGTTGAGACTTTTACCGACAAGTCCGGCAACGTGCGCTCCAAGACTATATCCAACAGCATGTATTGAATTCATAGATTGTCCAGCTGCAGTGTTTAAAAACACTATCAAATCTCCAATAACTGCTGATATATCACCGATACTATATCTGGCTGTTGGATAGAGCTGTGATGCCAAATTCTCCCAATTTACAACAATCACATTCATGTCTTCCCGAGAAAGAATGGCTAAAAACAATTGAATCCGGTTAAAGAATGGGATTTTAAATTCATGTCTCAAATAATAATCAAGTTTTGTAAGTACTGACCATCTTTCATGTTTAAAAAATTTGCTGCGCTTGGGCTCTGCGCCCACCCATGAATAAGAAACACAGTATGTCTTGTTGTGTTGAAGTTGGAGGAAGTCAAAATATTCTGCCTATTTACAATTTGATAGGTTGTTGGATTTTGTCTGCAAAAAATAGAATATCATAAAGGTACCTACTTCTCATTGAAAAAACAGGAAACAAAGAGGATTAAATTTCATGGATTTTGCAAAGCTGGAAGTTTCATACTGTGGCTACTTAGAGAGTAGCCAAATTTCATGCACAGAAACGCGATGCCAAGTAGGTACGTATTATATTATTATGTAGAACTAACAAAAGATCCACTAAAATATATATAGATAGAGCCACCCATAGTTAGGTCCTCCCATCTAGAAAAGAGCAACGGAAGAGACGAGAATAGAGCCTATATCCAGCAGTAGACCAGAGAGAGATGAAGTAGAAGATCTTAAAAAGTTTTCTTACGTGGAAGATAGTGGATCGTGGGGGAAGGACTCCGAGAAAGACTGTGAATGAACCCGAGGGTATATAGATAATATGTATGGAAAAATCTAGCTTACTCCAATGGATCAAACTCTATAATAACGATACAAAAACTCGCCATTACTCAGTGAAACAAAAAAAATGGCCTAAGATGGTTATCCACATAAAATGACATTCTGTGCGAGTGGAAAGAATTTGGGAGTCATAAATTGTGCAGTTGGAGCAAGAAAGTTTGAGAAGCCTTTGTGTATTGCAATATTTTATGCATCTACTCGCGAGGGAGTTACTCAAAATTTTACGAAAATAATAGGTATTTCTGTGAATTACATGGCTCCCATGTTGTGTCATGGAGGAAGGAAGTATGAAGATAATTGAACAAAGAATTATTTTATTACACCAAAATGATAAACTAATCAGTAAGTATACCTAATACAAAAATCAACATCTACATTTCCGTTTACATAGGAAACAAATGTTTGGCCAAATTATGTGTAACAAGATAATCTTGTCATAGAGTGTACCTACCTGTTTAAATCTACAAGATATTCTTTTTTTTTACCCATCACGCCGTGTCCCGTAAGGGGTAGGCAGAGAGAACGGACCTTTTTTCTATCCAAGCATACTTCTTTCGCTTCTTCCACCGACATAACATTTCTCATACACCCTCTCCTATATCTCTTACTTCTTACCTAGCCTTCCTTGAGGACGGAATCGATGTGTTCGATCCACGTCATTCTCGGTCGGCCACGCTTTCTTACACCTTTCCTTTCAGCCTTATAAATTCTCGTTGTCATTCTGTTTGCATCCATTCTTTCCACATGCCCAAACCATCTCAACTTATTAACTTTCATCTTTGTCACAATACTTACTTCCATACCACATTCCTTCCTAATATTTTCATTCCTTTCCATATCCCATAAAGTTTTTCCACATATTCTTCGTAGAGATTTCATCTCTACTGCATTAATACTACATTTTTCTTTTTTGATCCATGTCCACGTTTCACATCCATACATCATCGATGGTAACAGGATTGCGTTATGCACTAGTTTCTTTGCTTGTAGTGAGAAGTTGTTGTTTCTCATTATAGGTCTTAGTGCACCGCCCACCCTGCAACCAGCAACTTTCCTACGTTAGATTTCTTTTTCACACTTACCATCCCGACTAAACATTCTTCCTAAATATACTCGTATATACTCATTCACTTGCTCAAGACATTCATTTTCTACGGTTATTTTACAATACGTTCTTGCTTCATCCCTTTCAAATACTAAAACCTTTGTTTTGCTGACATTTTTCACAATTTTCAAACACACTTGACACAAGTTCTCGCAAATCATTTTCACACTCAGCCATAAGTACTAAAGCATCTGCATACATAAGCGCACATACCTTTATACCATTCAATTCAACCCCTATATTTATATCTTTTAACCCACTGACGCAAAAATCAATAAACAAATTGAAAAACCAGGGTGACATGACGCACCCTTGCTTCACGCCCTTCGTAAGACAGATCTCCGGTGAAAGGTGACTTTTCACCTTCACACACGCAGTACTTTCCGAATAAAGCGAAGCCATGCCACGAATCAGCCGGTTGATCACTCCATAAATTGATAGAACATCCCATAGTTAACCCCTATCTACTCTATCATATGCCTTTTCCAAATCTACGAATGCACAGAAAAGCTTCTGATGTTTACTCAAAAGCTTCTCCGTTATCATCCGCAGAGCGAAGATCTGGTCGGCACACCCCCTCCCATTCATAAAAGCCCCTTGAGCATCCCAAACTTTACATTCTGATATTTTTCTAACCCTTTATACTAAGATTCTACTGTAGGTATAATTTACCCACGTTGCTCAACAAGCTGATTGCACGATAGTTACCACAGTCCAACCGGGAGCCCTTCCCCTTGTACAGAGGACAGATAATGGCTTTCCTCTAGTCTCCTGGGGTACGGCCTTCCATCCCGCACAAGCTGAAAAGCTCCAAGCACCACTGCAGCGTCACTCGGCCGCCATACCTGATAAGCTCCGTTGATATCCTATCACAACCCGAAGCTTTCCCATTTTTTGCTTTTTTAAGCGCATTCGTTAGTTCAGCAAGATATTCGATAAGTAATATGTAATAATTCAACTTACTTAGTAAATAGTCTGAATTCCGCAGAATATATTATTTTTCCCAGTGTTTTTAATCTAAAAGATCTCGGAACCTGCTTATTCAGCTCATTGATGACTTCATACCCAAACTCATTCTGTTTATATTTCCCGAAATTGAAATCAAAATCAACCTCTGTTTTAGTTAGAGTTGATTTTTCTTTTTGAGCGTTGCCATAAAGTGTTACTAGAAAATATATGAGAAAACAATGTAGGTATTAAAAATTTAAATTTATTTGTTAAAACTATGTAGATAGAGTAGTAGACTCTTATTAGTAGAGGAGGCTGTTTATTGTCTTGTTATTTTAGTTAAAACATTATTATTTTTACTTTTGTTTATTACTATTATTTTTTTCTTCACTGTAGGTATTATGCTTTTTTTTTGTAAGTTTAATTAATGGGTACATGCGATTGGTTGGTTACATGATTTGATTTAAAGTATTATTGCCCCAGAACAGACGTTGTCTAGTAGGGCAGTAAATTCCAATAATTATATATGTAAACTATTTGTTATAATTATAATGGAAATAAATAAATAAATAAAAAAAAATAAAAAGATAAAGAAATAAATTTTAAATAAATGTTTAGAATGACTGGTATTTGTTATATAACCGAATCGTCCTTGTATGGTAGGTTAGTTTACATCAAAACTTTACCTGCAGTTTCATCAAATTGAAATTTCATGTATTGTAAAAAAAGAATTTGTTATGGGAAACCCTTTTCGTATCTCTTTATAGAAAAATAAAAAAACTGTGCTCACTCAAAATGAACACAAATACATGCACTCTTTGACTCTTTCGCAGTAAGCTTCTTAAAACTTGACGTGAAAGATGAAAATCGTTGGCGCCTGGGATCGGACCTCCAGAACGAAAGTCGGCGTCGTAACCGCTAGGATATTATCATCAACCACTTCTACATGAATTGGATCCTAGTTCACAGACACAAAATATCAAACGAAAAAATCATATTGGATGAAGACTAGGTTTCACCAAAATATATTATAGAGGAGAGAAAAATTTCAGTTTTTTTCTCTCTACCTTTTCCTTTATAGATGATTGAGCTGGTCGGTTCAGAAATAATAAAGAATGTGGTAATAAAAAAACATATCCTAACATCCTAACAAAAGCATTAAAAGACAACCTCAAATGATTCAGTTTCTTACCCATTGCGAAAATGGTGACTTTTAAAAGATTTACTGTCAGAAGCATGGTGATGACTTTCTCGAGACAACAAACTGATATTTCATAAAACGAAACCCACCAGTTTTATAACGAGATAAACAAAGGTTTAGTTAAAAGTAAAGTTAATTGACTCTAACTCTAACCTTGATTTGTTGTTAAATAACAATATCAACTAACTAACTAACGATAAATATTCATTGTTTAATCCAAGTATGTAAAAAATACATAGATAACGGTTGATGTTTTCAGTAAGGTATGACAAAGATAACTGACATACCCATCTATGTACTTTCATAGTCTTTAAAATGACGCAACTAAGGGCATCAAACTTCATAACAATTTTAATTACGAGTTTATTTGCTAAAATATTTACCTACCTACCTGTTATGTAAGATTACGTTTAAATGTTTTCTTTTGTAAATAGTAATTTTTCTATATTATATTCTAATATAACTAGATAAAAACCAGCATGTTACCGTCCAGTTCACACTACTTATAGATTTGAGTTTATAATATAAGAAGTAAGGGATCTTGGAGTTACTCTTGATCACAAAATGTCTCTGAAAACACATGTTGACAATATCGTGGATCAAGCGTTTAGACAGCTTGGTTTTATACTGAGAGTATCAAAACCATTTAAAAATGTGAACACACGCTTTATATTTTACGTACTTACGTTAGAAGTTGTCTGGAATTTGCATCTGTGATATGGAACCCACAGTACGTAACATAATATATAAGTAGAATTGAGAAGGTTCAGAATAAGTTCTTAAAGCACTTGGACTATAGATGTAAACAATCCTTCGAAAACTATACACAATCTGCGCGATATCATAAAATAGACTCACTGGAAAACAGGCGTACCAAATTTGATATGGTATTTCTCTATAAAATTATAAACAATATTATCGACTGCAGTGAACTTCTTTTGAATGTTAACTTCAACTGTCCATCACGTACCTACAAGGGTACCCAAAACCTTTCAAATTCCTCTTTGTAACACAAACTATATACAGTACTCATTTTTCCCCAGAGTCTGCGCAAACTATGAATCGTTTTTCAGGGATGTCGACATTTTTCAGCTGTCACTGCTGGAATTTAAAAATACTATTTCTCGCTCTCTGCATGGTTCTGGTCAATCTGATACATACAGCGTTTTGTAGGTGACCAATATCTATTTGCCATTATAAATAAAAATATTTTATTAAAAAACACACACCGAATCTTCAACAGGAATTTCGACTTTACGTGGTGTAAAGAGCCGATGACTCATTTTAACACCTATTGACAAATCCTGTATTATTAAAAAAAAAATGATATTATTTTCAAAAAAATGCAAATTTCTATAGAAGAAACAATTGGTGACGTATTTTAAACATAAAAATCACTAATTGAAATTACCACATGCATGATATATTCACTTATCTAAGAAAAAAGGCAAAATTTTGAAGGGTGTCCATTCCTTTGGCCACTAGTGTAAATATGAAGAACCTTGCATGTGACATATTTCCATCTTACCCTTCACTTAATATCATAGGAGCACCCCCTCCCCCTCTTTTATCCCTTTATCCTTTTATTTCTATAAATAAATAAAATAATAAAATAAAATAGTGTTGACGATATATTATTGTTCATGTATAAATTTGCAAACTTAACTGGTTTATGATATGATTTATGTTTTGTTGTACTATATGTCTTTGTAATAACCGTGTGTTTGTTTAAATAAAGTAAATAAAAAATATAAAAATAATAATTATAAATAGTGTAAATATAACAGTGTAGATAGGTTGAAGGTTATTCATATTTGTTATTCAAAATATTGTTTAGTGATTTAATATTTGAAAGTTTGAGAATGCGATGGTGAGAAAAAATTGAAAAACAGTTGCTATTTTGACGCATTGAATGGATGTCTAGGAAACCATTAAATTTTTTATTGTTTACAGTGATTCAACATCTAAATTCAACATTGTTTGAGGTGACAACATCCTTTAGTATTTGTCCATAGTTTTTATTTAAATTTGATGGTATTTTCTGTGTGAAAGTATTAGTGATATACATCATTCGATTCCGTTTTTAATTCTCTATTAGAGTGTTGTGTTTTCGGATAAAAAAATTGTGAAAATATTGTAAAAAATTCGGAAAAACTTTGTTCAAGTGACATTTGAAGGAAAAAGTGGTTGTGTAGCCTTGACCAGGCAAGTGGCAGACAAAGAAACTGGATTTATAAACTCTCTGTGATAAGGACTTAAGAAAACCTCGTGACGGATTGGGTCCATGTTCGGTTTTTCCCTCAGAAAACTAATTTTTGATTTTCTGAAAAGTGTTGAAAATTCGGAAAAACTTAAAGTGATATACCCACTCGAAAGAGTTTTTTAAGCTGATTCTGACTACGTTTTCCATTTTTTCCTAGTCGTTGACTGTGATGAGTTATGCGCACTTTCCTTCAGTTCATGAACACTTTTCGGGGTTTTCTTGTAACGCTGCTTTGGGATTGGGCCGTTCGGTATAGCTAGTGATACCATTGGAAAGAGCATACCTAAATCAACAAAAAAGGTCGGGACGACCCTTACCTATGTGGACAGTGAGGAGAGATAATGTGAGTGACACTCTTTTTTCCTTGTGAAGTACCCACACTCTGTGGGTTTTGTTTATGTAAACCCGAGCGTTGAACTCTTTTAATCCAGTGTTTTGTTATTTTTTATTTTATCGACTTCAAGTCAAATATTTTGATCACACCTGATATAAAATTGATGGTTTCAACTGAATTGAATAATGTCACCCAGGAAAACAAGAAGCCATACTTATAAGGAAAAAAATCTCTACATAACCATGTTCGATACATCTCAGCACTTCAGTGAGGATGACACAAGTGACATTAGTGTTCAATGTGAGCTGAGAAATAGAATGGTTGAAATAGAAGAGGAAAGAGATAAATTGAGAAACGAAATCATACAAAGTAAAAATCATTTAATCACAAAAAGCAGTGAAGTGCAAAGCTTAAAAAATAAGATATTTATTTTAGAAAAACAAAATATAAAATTAACTAACTTAGTGAAAAAGAACTCATCTCTAGAAGTAGATTTAATGCAAAAGAAATTGTGCACTATGAAGGATGAGGTGGAGAGATGGAGGTCTGAAATGAGGAAACTTATTGACAGCCATACTGAGACCGTGGAGAGTTATAAAATGAACCACTGCATCATTCAGAGGAAGCTTGAAGAAGCAGAAAATTCTGCCGACCTCGGTAGCCTAGTTGTACTAGCGTGGACTTCAGATCCGAGGTCCTGGGTTCGATTCCCGGTCGGGTCAGAGTTTTTCAAAGTGTTTTTTCACTTGAAATTTCTACCCGGGGTTGGCCTGTCTCAGATTGGACGGGACCGGTTGACTGGAAAAAATTGCCTCAGGCAATAAGTTCCGCCGGCTATACTGACACCTTTGTATAGAAAAGTGTTATATTATTATTATTAAAATTGCAAACAAAATCTCCGTTCTGCATATGACTATATTTATGAAAGGCTGGAGGCGAAGGACACCCAGGCGGTGGATGAGGGCACCCTTAGTCAGAGGAGGAATAGGCAACAAGCAGCGGAAAATTTCAAAATGTTAAACCAAACAAAAAATCGCAATAAAATCAAATCAAGCAATGTGAAGCAACCCAGGGTCTTCATTGTGGGGGACGACACTGCCAAGGGACTAGGACGGAGACTGCAGAGCCGAGTGAAGAGTAGTGTGGAGTGTGTGACGAGGCCTGGAAGCCGTCTGGAGAACACTGTGGCCGATGTGAGTTCGACAGTGAACAAGGCTTCACTTGGTGATACAGTGATATTACTTACAGGGAAGAATGAGAGTTATAAACATCCCCAAAAATATTTTAAACATTTAGAGACAATAATTGAGTTAGCAACACTTAGAAAGATAAGCCTTTATATTAATAGTATTAAGTACCTAAAAAATAGTAAAGTGAATTTGCTTATTTACAAAATAAATTGCAAAATATACAATATGACAAGTTCCTCAAACAATGTGCATATTATTGAAACAAATACTGAGAATACACTGTGTGAACAAATATCTATGCTGCTTAATTACACTGCGTATAAGATACCTATATTATGTGTAGCAATCAACGCTACTACTGTGGATTCTTGTAAAGAGAATCTAAGCCACCTTGTGGGTAGTCCAGTGGCTTGCACGAGCTATGATCGGACGGTGGGCTCTTCTTCTTTTTCGGGAAGAGGCCATCCGCCTCCGTGGCCATGAACAGCAAAGATGAGACAGGGTTCATTCTGGCTCATCAAAATGTTCAGGGCTTAAGAGGGAAGGAACTTGAGCTTTATCTGTCGGCCACTGTACATAAGCCAGATGTAATATGTATAACGGAATCTTGGATTGGCAAGAATGAAATTTATAACTTTGCACTTGAAAATTACTCATTAGCGAGTAGCTTTTGTAGAGGGCGCTCTATTAGAGGAGGCTGTCTTATACTTGTTAATAGAAAACATAGTACCAAAAACAGATTGGACATTACAGAAATGTCTGTCGAGAAACATTGTGAAATTAGTGGTACCGAGATGAAATTTTTGATCATAGTATGTATCTATAGACCTCCATCTGGAGATTTCAATAATTTTATGAGCATCGTAGAGGTTATTTTAAATAAAATAACATCTAAAAGTAATAAACGGGTTGTTAGTTGTGGAGACTTCAATGTGGACTTTAATTCTAACATCTTATTAGACCTAATGAATTGTTTTTCATTGACACGTAGCATTTATACAGCTACACGTACCACTAACACAACATCGACTTGCATCGATAATATCCTCACGGATCTCACCGTTCATGAGTCTAAGTTATGTAGTTTTGTGGGTTCCGACCATGATGGTCAACTAATCCACACGAACCTTTTTATGGAACACAATAACGTACCAAAATATACTATTGTCAAAAAAAGATATCCTAATGAGAAAAACATGCCAAAATTCTTACATTCTTTAAAAGAAAATCTTGAATCTATAGATTTTGATGATGACCCTAATTTACTATTTCATAATTTTTTCAACTGTATAATCCTAAATCTGAACACCCATATTCCCGTTACAGTGTCTAAAATGAAACCCAAAAAAACTTTTACTAACTGGGCAACTCCAGGTATAAAAATATCTCGAGACAGATTATTTGAATTGTACAAAAGCAAACACACTGGTGGAGCAACTTTTAGAAATTACATAATTAGGTATAGCAAAATTTTTAAAAGTGTTTGTAAAATTGCAAAAAGTAATTATCTGAATGATAAAATTGTGAACTCCAGTAACCCAATAAAAGCGGTATGGAATATTATAAAGGAAGAAACAGGTAGGGCTCCCCTGAATAATGACACTGCGCCTGTCGAGAAAAGTATGGATGAGGATATTGTCGATGCATTCAATGATTTCTTCACTAACATTGCTGACGAATTAACTAAAAACGTCGGCGCATCTAAAAAGATCGCTATGGAATATTTTCAACATCATCCCCGTCTCGAGAATACATTCAAGTTTAAATTATTGTCTATCCATGACATTCTTGAAAATTAATTACAAAAAACCTAAAAATCACAAATACTCAAGACTTATGGTTCCTTTCAAGCAATGTTCTAAAATATATAATTATTGAAATAGCTCCTATGTTGTCCCAAATCTTTAACGAATGTTTAATGAAGGGTGTCTTTCCAGATTTATTAAAAATGGCTAAATTAATCCCAATATACAAAAAAGGCGATAAGTCAAACCCTACCAACTATCGTCCAATATCGATTCTTCCAGTTTTTAGTAAAATTTTGGAAAAATTTGTTAGTGAACAACTCACCAAATTCTTGACTGACAATGACGTGTTGCATGCTCAGCAGCACGGCTTTCGTAAAAATAGGTCCACTGGTCATGCTATAGCGTCCCTGAATGAAAACATACTTCGTGTTTTTGAGGAAGGTCGTGACGCCTGTGGCATATTTTGTGACCTCTCAAAGGCTTTTGACTGCGTTGAGCATGATGTTCTCATTGGCAAGCTTGAACACTATGGCATCCGTGGCTCAGAAATTCGTTTCTTTGCCTCCTACCTAAGCCAAAGACAACAGACAACAGAGATCAATGGCGCACGATCCAAAATGTGTAAGGTTAAACATGGCGTGCCGCAAGGTTCAATTGTGGGTCCACTTTTGTTCCTCATTTACATCAATGATCTGCCAAACTCTGTTAGGGGCAAAAGTGATGTTATAATGTACGCAGATGATACATCACTCCTTATAAAGGGCAATAAATTTGACGAGCGTCTTGCTGAAAATGTGATTAAAATTTTAGATGACGTAAACCAATGGTTTGATGCCAATAATTTAGTTTTAAATATGACGAAAACCAATGCGATTTGTTTCTCTCTGAAAAGGAATAAAAATATTTCAGCAAATCAACTGCTAGAAAATAACTCATTACATGTTGTAAATAGTTATAAGTTTCTTGGTGTCATGATAGATGAGAAGCTGCAGTGGTCACCACATGTGGACCAGCTCTGTGGTAGGTTAAGCTCTGCGATTTACGCAATTAAAAAAATTAAAGACTTATGTGGTGTAAAAACTGCCAGGAACGTGTACTTTGCGTACTTTCACTCCGTCATGGTTTATGGTGTGATGGTTTGGGGGGGGGGGGGGGGGGAGCGGATTTCTCAAGAGTAGCAATTTTGCAGAAGCGAGCTCTGAGGGCGCTACTAGGTATGCAACCCCGGGAGACATGCCGAAATGCTTTTAAAGAACAAGGCATTCTCACATTGGCTGGAGCATATATCAGGGAATGTCTTCTTTTCGCTAGGAGGAATCTGCCGAACACACCCCTAAACTCGGACCACCATGATCATGATACTAGATTGGGTGATAGTGTACGGCCTATCAGGCATCGACTAGCAAAGGTCTCAAAGAGCTTCATTTGCCATAGTGTGCGTGCCTATAATAAATTACCGCAACCCTTTAAGTCCATGGATGACGATACCTTTAAGAGAGAGATAAAAGAGTATCTGGTTGAACAAAGCTATTATTCTATTGACGAGATGTTAAATCAAACTTAGCCTATTTTATATTATTACAGGGTTTGACTACTTTTGTTTGTGACTGGGCTTGCCCTTGAACTTTCCGTTTATCCATTAGTCCACATTGAATTCTCGTTGGGACGGCCCCTTGGTGGGGTGCTCTCATTTGTTGTCAGTCAACCAAACTTTTTAATCTCAGTGACTCTCCACGCTATTATAGTATATTTTTATTGTTGATTGTGTTTTTTTTACTACATTTACTGACAGGAGACTGAAAGGCTCTTTACACCTTTTCAGCCTCGACCACATATGTATTTTTTCTATTTATATGCATTTTTCTGTATTATAAAAAATATCACCCTTTTGAGATTTTCAATATGTTTATATATACCTACCTATTTATTTTTAATTACATTTGCTGACAGGAGACTGAGAGGGCCATTTACACCTTTTCAGCCTCGCCTTCATTTTCATTTGTTTATTTTTTGTGTACTTTTGAAGATTGTTTCATATGCAATTTTTGTTTTTTTTTTTTTTATTGTATGTATGCTTTTTGTTTAAATTCATTAATGTAACATTTTGTATAATTTTGACAACTCCAAGTGCCTGAAAAGGCCTAGGGATGAGAATGAAAAAATAAGTGATTAGTATAGAAGGCAAATTCTCCTGTTTTGAGATGAAAGCTTTGATTTTTTTTACTTCAGTTCAATTTCAGATCTCGTTCAGAAAACATCTCTCCACCATTATAGTTTATCGCAATTTTGTTTCCTAGTTAATCAATTTATACTTTCCGTCGCGTTTTATAGTTTTTATAATAATTTTGAAGTGTTTGACTGTTGAGTTATAGTATGTCACATATTTAGAGTTTTTTGTTAGAGTCCCTCGTTTGTTAATTAAACCTTCCGTTTAATTATGGTTTATTATTAATTGAAGTTTCCCAATCCGGGATGGCAAGGTACGAGGTTTGGAGAGGGAACAAGTGAAATCCTATTATTCATATGTGTGAATGTGACGAGTTGATTTTCTTTTTGTGCTGTGTGCTTTTATTTTGATGGTATGCTGAATTTCGGGTGAGTGACCATATTTTTATTAGAGCGTAATTTGTTCCGTCGCTGGTAGCTACCCAGGACGATGATCGAGCACAGAGATATGTTTCGATGTAGTTTTTTGTTTGTGGCTTGTTTGCCCCGCCAAGTATGCTTATGAGCAAGTTGCTCGACGTGGTTTTAGATGAGAGATATATGGCCGACGCGCTACGGCACAGTTATTAAGATTTGTGATCTCTGTGTGCCAATGGATTTATTGTATCGCAGTAGTACCTGCCTGTATTGTTTTCACACGTCACCTGTCAAGCACACGTCGCGAATTGTTATCTATCATTCGCGGGTTACCCCATTTTCCGATACCGGTGGTGTGACCTTTTAATGTTTATTTTTTAATCTGGTTAGGAATTTCATTTTAGAACCTTCTAGTAAGCTTAGTGTAGAATTTTTATTTCTAAAGGTAGGTACATCAGTTTGTTCCCCGAGCGAGAAATTTTGTTATGAATATCCGGTCGCGATATTATGATATTCTCAGCTTGTTATTGCCCGCGCATGAGATAGGTAGTTTATGTGTATTTTGCCCGCGTCGATTAAAGTTAAAGTTACGGAGCCCGTGTATATGTAGTATGTCAGAAGGGCTGTGGAGTGTGGACTGAATATGTACTCGTACCTCACATGACTGTCCACCAAGAGAATGGGCAGTTGCTGATTTGGACGCTTTTCAGCTCAGTTTATGAGGCTCACTGTCGAAAAGGTCGCGCGCAAGACCGTAGCAGTTGAGCGATTTGGAATTCCAATGAGGAAGGACTTGCGGTCTGATGAACACCCCGTTTATAGTACGTAATTTGACTAGAAAGTTTATTAGTCCGTCGATATGGTAATTTTGATAGTGAGATAGATAATCATTAAATACACGCGAGATAGACAGTAAAATTGTTAATAGGCAGAATCGTTGTTAAACTGTAGCTAGCCGTGGGATATTTTTCGCGTAGTAACATCCTGTCCTATTTTTAGTCTCTGCTGGAAGTAAGTTTAGGTTTTTAGAAAACTTCCCAGAGAAACCCCGGACTTCAATAATTATGGAAACAAAAGGCGCCGAATAGACAGAGTAAAGGATATGGAAAAGGTTGACAGTTCCAGGTTGAGAAGAAGATGAAGAAAGATAAATTCATAGAGTTAATATTTTTATTATACAATAATCAAGAATTATGAAAGTGATTGGCCTAGCTTTGAATAGCTGCCTGTAATTTATTTTGGAGTTTCCAATGATGTTCGTTTCGTTCAAAGCATTTCTTTATTTTATCAGCTACTAGTTTTCCCGGTAGACGTTGACCTGTCCTAAACATGGAAATTGAATTTGATTAGGCAACCTAGTATGTACGCACTTAATTTATTGTATTATAGAAAATAACATGCTTTTTCAGTTCCTAGGAAGTCTATAATGTCAACAATCAAGAGGTTTAATTCATATTAGGTCCAATTTTATGTGTTTTTTAACTTGAATTTTTGTTGAAAAGACCAATGATTAGGTACCTAATAAATGTTAATACCTCATAAAATAAAGCAGTACCTACCTACCACTATGTACCAAACAGGAATGTCCTTTTTCCTATGATGAACTTTATGATCATTTTAGATTCATGTTCAACTAAATCTCTGTACGATTGGATTTAAATATGCCACATTATCTAGCATTTGTACATGTGGAGTACCTGAAGATCTGAACCTTATTAATAAGATTATGATATAACAACTGTACAGTACAATGCTCTCATTTTCTTATCAGCTGATCTCGGAGAAGTTGTCGGATGCAGTTATCAGCTTCATTTGTATTAAACAGGCAGGTAATTTAGTTTCTATGGGCATATTAAATATATAAAATTATGAATTATTGTAAAAAAATGATTAAAACATTAATTTCTTATCTTTTCTTTCATTCTTCGTTTTTATAAGATTTATTTTACATGATAGAGTCATTGGCCCTGTCGGACTATAGGTAGGAATGAACCTATTATTATTTTTAAGATAACCTCAAATACCACGAGAGTCTTCAGGGGATGGTGGATTCTTCCCTCTATTTTGGCGCCCTCCTTGATTTGGTGTGGTAGAATCAAATAACAAAATTACGAAAGAAGATTATATGGATAAGCCACTATATTCAATTACACGAAGATGTAGGTACACTTAATATTTACTAATGGCACTTGATTATATAACAACAGAAATGAACACGAGGAGAATCATCCATTTAAACTAGTTAAAGTAGGCATGGGAGAAGCAGATAGTTATTGGACGCTTAAGAAGTTCTTCAAATTCATTTGACTGTAAAAGGTGAAATAAATGAATCACAATTAGAAAATATATGTTTTATTCAAAATAATGTATTAATGTATGAGTACCAATGATCAAAGTATCATATTTTTAATTATTAAAAAAAAAAGATAAAAATTAAAACTTGTGTAAAAAAGTATAGTTATTGGACACATTTTTCAGTTATTGGACAACCAAAATACAGATATTGGACAAAAGAAAAATTTAAATATTAAGGAAAAATAAGATATTTTAAAATGTTGTTTTCAAAATAAATAAAAAATGTCATCTATTAAAGATTCCCTTATACCATCTATGGTGTCATTATCATCAAGTTCAAGAAAATTAAAAATAAAAATACATATTTTACAGTTACTGGACACTCAAAATTCAGTTATTGTACACAGTGTCAGTAACTGTCTAGAATTCAAGTAGAACTGTATAATTTTAATTTTGTCTATAAGTTGTATCTACATAATATTTTAGTCCGTTTATTTATTTATATTTTTGAATCAGCATCAATCGTAGAAAACAGACCTTAAGGTCAGATATTAATATGCGAAAAGCCGCGCAAAATTCCAGAGAGCGTTCTTAAATACTCTTTGATAAATTAACTTTAATATATTTAGAGCTATTTAAAAAACTTTATTTTTTTAAGATCTTCATACAAATTTTTCACAAAAGACAGTAAGCCATCTTTTGGAAACAAAATTACTCATGTAAACGTAGAATGGAATCTTGGTATTACTGCATGAAAATGTAATAAAATAATTGGAGATTGATTTGTTATACATATAAATGTTATTCAAATCTTATTATTCTCAATAAATAAAGATTTAATGAAAAATTTTGGAAAAATAATACCTCCATTTTGAAAATGACACATTTTAAAATATTTATGGCCGCAGTTTGTGTGAAACCCACATAGCCATTAGATGAGTAATAATTATGTAGCTACCTGTTAAAATCATATTCATATTGTGTAGATAAGTATAAAATAATTTAGCAATAATTGTTGAATCATTTTATATTCTTGAAATATAAATAAAGTTTAAATCTTAAAATCGTCGTTGAAAAAGATTTGCAAGTAAAATAATAAACATTGCAATTGGTATGAACATTCCATAGACAAACTGGCCGGTAAAACAGTTGCCGATAAATTATGTAAATCATTAGGTGCAGTGAGCTTGACAGAATTGTTGAGAGAAAGAAATAAAATTAACAATAATTGAGAATCTTTAAATGGTTTCAGGATTTTAATCAGT
Source organism: Mystacides longicornis (assembly GCA_963576905.1). Taxonomy (NCBI): domain Eukaryota; kingdom Metazoa; phylum Arthropoda; class Insecta; order Trichoptera; family Leptoceridae; genus Mystacides; species Mystacides longicornis. Next base: position 26,685,430 of record OY756426.1, on the reverse strand, counting down.
TTAATAAAATGTTTGTTTTATGCACATAATAATTTAGAAATATAATACGTATTTGTATTAAAATTAATCACACTCAACAGCGGTATTATTTTGTATCTAAATTAGTATGTATATGTATGTAAATAAACTCAAAACCACATTAGCTTATTTATTTTATCCTGCATATTATAAAAGTATTGTCAAAAATTTGGACTCATGGTCGTATTGTTGGCGTGAAAATTAATTAAAAAAAATATTCATCACATACTTAACTTTAAACCAATTGTGTTAAAAGAAGTATTCTTCAAAGACAGCGGCCAATAAGAGGTTTGATTGGAAGCCTTACTTGACGACCCACCAAGGTTTGTGACAAATCATTCATCCTAGAATAAATACAATATTATTATGATACAACATAAACCTTATGTCATTTCATCTTCCACATATTTTACATTATGTGATATCATGTACATTAATTAAAGTTATTGTAGGTATATAATACATCTATAAGTAGCCAAAATCAACACTCTTTTTATTACATGTATTTTTTTAAAGTATTTAAATGAATAAGATCACAATGAATCAATATTAACAATTAAGAAATCAAATTAACGCATACCTAGAACATGAAAAAAAAACTTTTAAAACAAAGTTAATTAAAAACATACAGTCATGGGTTGGGTACATTAGATGCAAGGTAAATGACACTTAGAGAAAATAATATTTTTATCTACATAATTCACAACAAAATATTATATGTACAGTTTGATTAATTTAATATTATAATGTAGGTACCTACTTGGAAAAAAATAAACAGCAATAATATTCCTTTATTATAATTTATTCAATGTTATTCAAATTTAGAACAATTAAATTTACTTTGTTTTGTTTACTTCGTCTATGTGTCAAAATTAATGACAGCTGACAGCCGTGAACTATAGACTATGATTCTTCTATGATTAAAATGAAATATTTTTGTGAAAGATAATGATTTTTTTTAATGTGTATTTTGTGTGAATAATGTATTCTTTAAATTAATAAAAATACCTCAAATTAATTACGATACACACCTACGTATTTTTTTACAAAACTTTTTTATTATTCACCCGAATTGCTCGAAAACGGCTGCAGCGCTAAAAAAGAAATATTTTGTTGCGTTGTCTATGGACTCTTTGACACTCTGATTTTGTTGTCAAACTAGAAATTGAAGAACTATTCTTATTCTAATGAAAATAAAAAAATGTAACCAACTTTCTATTGTCTGGTTGTTTTTTAATTATAAATAACGAACAGGAATATTAATGAACAATCCACTGGTAAGCATAGTCATTTGTTTCAAAACAATAGAATAAAATTATATTGCGGTTATAATTTCATTGACTAATATTTTGTGTAACTATATTTTTACAGGCTCTGGTGGCATTTTCAACAATAAAAACTAATTGGTGAATTTCTAAAACGTAAAAAGATATATCAAAGTTACCAGTTCAACAATGACAGGATCATGTCATACTGAAAAATATTCAATGTTTGCCAAGTTTGGAATGTAAAAATACAACTATTATGTCATAATCAGTAATAATGAACTGGCTGTCAACCTTTAAAAACCTTGCATAGTATGGATAAGATATGCTGTGACAATACCTACTAGACGATAAACCATTTGTTTGATAAATAATTAACAATTATTTATAACACTAAATCAAGTTTGAAACACAATATTTTATTTTAGCGAGTCAGAAACATTATCAGTGGATCGTTGTGTGCTGACTCTATATAAAATACATTTTTATACAGGTTTTTATTTATTCTTTACTGTAAATTTGTGTACATATACGCATAAAAACTTAACACATAACAAAGACATCACAGAATCAACACACAAAGGGCGAGCTTACCATGAAGTTGTGGGAGATTTTTTTTCTATTTTTTATCTGTTAGATGTTACAATGACATTTTGTCATATGACTGAAATGAAATAAACAAAATTGTTTTATTTATAACCAGAAATATACTAAATGAAATAACATTATGTTTTTCTTTTTCATCAAACATAATAATATATTCTTCCAAACACCACTAAAATTTAAAAATGATGCCTCCAGCAAAAAGAAATGATGAGAATTCATGGAGTTTGTAAGTATTTTTACATAAGATATTTATGTTAATGTTAAAATAACTATCAAATAATGTGACATTTTAACACAACTTACTTTATTATTATTAAAAGGATATTCCGTAAATTTGAGAAGCAAGAAGATAACAATGGTCTTATTAGCAAGTCAATTTCATATAAAATATTTTTCATCACGGAATAATGAGTATGTAGCCAAGTATGAGGCATAATGTCTTTTGACAGTGGTCAGGAGCTCTCTTTTACTTTTGTATCATTCCCAGGACTCTATAGACACCCTGTCAACACATGATATTATGCTCAGCATTCTTCTGTACAACCACATCTAGAGAAAATAATCAGTTTATGTAGAGCTAGATTCTGGTTTAAAACTTGACGTGGACCTTAAATTTGTTCTTCAACAGTTGTGTGCATTAAGTTTTAATAATTAGATGTCGACTTCTTATCATGAAGATCTGGGTTCTATTTCTAGAGGAATCAAAGTTTTTATAGATGCTTTCTTACGTTATACAATACATTGTTTCAGGGGCTACACTGATTATATATTACTACCGTAGTATTTATAGGAAAAGACAAGATTCCTTTTATTATATGCATAAATTCCATAGTAAGAAGTTTAACTTGAACAGTCTTTAGAAAATTCATGTCTACTTTTAATCAATTTTTTTAATGAAGATAGATATTTTGATTGTTTCAGCAATTTTTATTATTTAGATTAATTAAGTACCTATAATTGATCAAATTTTTGAAATATAATCTACATACCTAATAATTCAGTAGGTAATGTTTATTTATTATTGTATATTTATTTTTTTGTATATTGGAGCATAATACCGTAGGTTCTGCGTTGGATTTTAATTGTCGTGAATCCTTGCAGGTATATTTATGGTAATCATAGTTACAAATTTTTACAAAATCTCAAATATATTTAATCTACTTAATAATTCAGTTATGTTTGCTTTTTTATTTATGTGTTTTTTCGTATATTGGAGCATCACGCTTAAACCGTAGGTTCTGCGTTGGATTTTAATCGTCGTGGATCCTTGCAGGTATATTTATGGTACCTAATCATAAATATTTTTTTTTACAATTTCTCAAATATATTTAATGTAATAAAGATTAAAGATTGATTTGAAATAAAAATAAATTTAATTCAAACTATATAAAAGACATTTTATAAACATTGAAATGAAAGTACATTTTCGGATTACGTTAAATGTCTAATTTTGAGGTCGGTTAAACAGATGCCGTTATCATTAGTCAATTACATAAAATTTGTACCATCCACACATAGAGGGTGTAGGGGTGGTGTAGCTGTAGGGAATATATTCAAAACTCAAACCATAGAGTAAAACTTGCATATTATGTGGGTAGGTTCGTATTATATTATTATTATATGAATATTTTACCCTTATATTATTGCTATTGAACAGTGAAAATGAATCAAGTGTGAGATGTAACATATTATGACACATGCAGTTTTTTTCCCATGTGAGTGGCAAACTATAATTTTTCTTCTTTATTTGTTATTATTAACATTAAATGTGTCGAAATTCTTCTCTCTTTTTATGAATGGCAGTGCTAATGTCAGTTATAGAGGTCTGTTTAGCAATGAGAAGCTAGACTAGAACCTGTTTAATTACTAACTAATATGAATTAAAAACGTAAAGCAAGACGGGTATTAGCTAGTAAATAATAAGAGCATTTTTATCATCAAAACACTCTTATTGGTCGGCTGTTCAATAATTGAAACGTACCTAGTAAAAATAGATCCAGTTATTGGACACACTACTAACACGCTTAATTCAGCAATCAAATGATATAAATTAAAATTCCATCATTTCTGACAACCTTATTTTTTATTCTAAATGCAACAAAATACTTCATAATAGCTTATTTTTACGTATACCTACTTACATTTAGCACATATTGATATCTTTATTGATTTTTTTAAGTAAAACACAGTATTGAACCAACACTTCCCGTCTAGACAAAAAAAGATATTTTACTGGTCAAATTTTAAGTGAGCCGATAAAATAAGTACCTACCGATTTTTCTTAAGTAAAGTTCCACGAAGATATCTCTGGAAGAACTTATTACTTAACAATAAGTAGCAGTATGCCTTTTTTTTAGAACATTGATACTAAACGTCCCATAACTGTCTGGTTTACCTTCAATATCCAGATATTTTTTGAAGTTTGTAACTAACAAGTTGCTGCCGCTCATAGGTCACTACTTGTCTTGATACAAAACGATACTTTTAAGTGGGTGGGTTTAAGTGGGTTCCAATAACATATAAGGACTTGATAGAATAGGGTATCCCCTATGATTAGAAACGCAAACTTTTTCCAAAGAATAGATATTTCAGAAAATGTTGGTAATTCACAACGAGTAAACCAGAAAATCAACGTATTTGAGATGGGCGGAGGAAATTGAAAAACATTTTGAGAATAAAAAGATGCTGACAGGCGCTTTAAATAAGTAAACATACTGCTAGCAGGTAACTTAAAGACTGTGGTGAACAATAATAGGAAAAAAGGTAGTCAACACTCAGAGCTGTGCGATACTCGAGTACAAGTACTCGTAGATTGTATTCTGAGTAATTTTGGTGTACTCAGTCCGTCATGTTGACTGTTTAAAAAGATTCATCAAATTGTCATAGCACAGAAAATAAGAATCATGTGAAACATTTGATACACACAAAATTTTACGTATTTTTTTTAAGAGGGATTTTAAAGATCTTTGTTCCATGGCTTTTGGGTTTTAAGAAGGTGAGATTGTCTACTCCATGGTCCCGATATGATTTAATATTTCGTACCTGTAACAGGATTCTCCAAAGAGCAGAGTTGCCCTGTTTGTCGACAACCCAAGGGCATTAAAAATTTTAACGTGCTATATTTTAATGGTCTTAAAATTACACATAATTCTTATTTTATATGCAACGACGAGATATTTCCTTATTAGGTTAGTTCTGAAATATCAATCAATCCATCAAAACTCGTTTTGAACTCCACTTAGGAGCATAGGGAGGCAACAAGAGCTCTCCATTGCGCTCGATCTTGCGCAATGCTTATGACCTCCTCCCACACCAAGTTCTGAAATATAAACGATGAAATTGATGAGATTTCGAAAAAAATCATGAGGGGCTGAATTTTGTTAGATGGTTTAGAAAGCGAAAAAGAGTTTTGATACGATTCAAACTGCAAGAAGATGACCTCGAAGAGAAAACTGGGACAAGACAGTACCTATGGGTGATGTTTTTTTCCTGCAGCTGCAGATGAAGGCTGCTCCCAGACAAAAGAAGAAAAAGAAAATAACACTTTGATTACCTATATTTAAAAATTTAAAAATTAAAAGTATAATTAATAATAAATTTTGGACTTGATTACTTTTGCTAATCAATGCTTCGCAGGTTGGTAGCTACTAAAGCATTGTTCTAGGTAGTGCAGCTGATATTAAGTAAACTATTTGCACAAGTGAACGCATAAACAAACATAATAAATTTATTTCACAGCGATATTAAAAAAAAAAGATATTATGTATTTAACAAAGGTACGTCATTTACTATTTAATTATTTTTAAAATGAATACATATTAGGTATGTTTATTTAAAAAAAAGATAAATTGTGACGAAAATAATTAAAATTATTTAGGTATTTACACAATGCCTACTTTATCAAACATTTTTATTTATTTTCTAAGATACGTTCTCCTTTAATTATTTTTATTTTATCAAACAAAGTGCGTTACAAATTGCAGATTCTGAATAGGTAGGTACCTACTTTCTTTTCAATTTTCTATTTTTTTATCCTTGTATGTCCGACCAGTAAATTCCATAATGTTTCACACTGAAAACAAAGAAAGGATAAGTTGGCAATTTATGTCCCGCTTAGCATTTAGATTTTTTTTCAAATTACACTACCTAATATCATTCGAGATAAAGCTCGAGTTCGATGGGGCCATTACAGTCACAGTGAACAAGTTACATGACACACAACACCACCTATATAAGAAGGCCTTAGTGCTGCGTCACATCGTGAGGCCCACCGTTCGCTTGTCTATATCTGTATGTACTTACCTGTACACTATGATATCTGTCTACACGCCGGCGGCCGTGACGCGAGAGCCCAAAAATGGCCGCCAGCACTAAGGCCTTCTTATATAGGTAGTGTTGCATAACACAAGCAACACTGGTTAGTCCGAATCGCAAGCATCCATATTGCTTACCTATATCGGACAATGTGCTCACATCATAATTTTGTAATATAGCAGATGACGAGAGAATGAAAGGAGAATTTTTGCTCAACCCCTACAAAAACCACTCTGGTTTATACATTCCCAGGAAATTACTATGATGAGTGTTCTATTATTTGTTGTAGTGACCAGTGGGCCTAGACAAATTCAAATTGGCGATCGACTACAGACGAATTCTTCGACAATGTAGAGTAGGAAGAAGATTAACTGTCCACGTTTTATATTTTTATATAAGTGTCATTGTTTGGTTTATGTGTTCCAGTAGACAGTTATTTTTTTCGCACTATACATTGGCGAAATCTGTAGTCGAACGCCAATTTGAATTTGTCTACGGGCACAGATTTTGCACTCTAATGAATCAAAAACAACTGAGTATCTACCTCGGTTTAAGCTCTATAAAAGGTCCTTGTTTCCCTGTGGGCAAACACAAGCCAGCAACAACCTGGAGATAGCTTGCACATTCATAAGTGGAATATACATTGGGATTATTCACAGAGTTTGTAAGATACGACACTGCCAAGAAATGAGAGCAGTTGAAGTCGACTCCGTTACAGTTTAGCTGGTTCCTGCCTCCATTGGCATAAACGTCGAAATCGCCGATGGGCTCCAGAAGACCCAGGTTACCACCACCTGTATGGAGCACTTGAACGTACTGAGCATCTCCAACATTCAAACGATCAACGGTATTCCACGGAGAGAAAAATGGGCCAGCTGGGTCAAGTCCTGAAAATATATTAAAATCATCTTAAAAGGGGCCTACTTTGTGAAGAGGCAAACGCAGGTTATTAACGTGTGTCCACTTCTGATATAAGTGTAACAATCTAAGCTTGCAATAATTCTTATTTTTGGTTGTTTCATTTCTGTTTTGCAACCTTTTTTGACAAACGGGGTGCGTATCTTATGAAAGAGCGAAGGATGGGGCAATAGACGAAAAATATAACCCACTTATATCGCTGATAAATGTATTAATCTTGCAGAGTTTTTGAGGACAAGATGGTTTTTAGAGAGATGGTTCGATTAGTAACACGGCTTTCTTACATAGGGTTTACGACCAAAGAGAGATTGCAAGTTGTAAAGCATAAAATGGGTTGACTATTATGTATTATTTTCTAATATGGACAGCTTCTTTGCATCCCTATAATATTGTATAAAAAAAAACACAATTGTAAGCTCCGAACCCACGCTTGCATGAAAAAAATGCATGGGTTGCATTTATTTACTTATTTGCGGAATCGGACAAATCCGGATAACCATGTAACAACCTAGGTTATAATAATCGGGGTTATATATCAAACCAATGATGATGATTTAAAAATCCGACATCATTAATACCTAAACTGTTGTAAGAATCATAGGTTGTTGTATAATCAATATATTTGAGCATACGCTCGAGACAGATGGATAATCTGACCGTGATGCTTAATGCTTACAGTATTGAGACATTTTGTTCTCCTTAGCTGTGGGAGGAGGTCATTAACGTTGCGCAAGATCGAGCGCAATGGAGAGCTCTTGTTGCCTCTCTATGCCCCTAAGTGGGGTCTTAAGGGAGTTTGGATTTGGAGCTGTCTAAGAAAGTTTTGCTTTCGTTTCCAGTACTACATCTCGAAGGCGTCTATCCGACAAGACATTTAAACTGACCAGGTATCTTTAGATTAACTACTATAAAAAGAATCAGAGAAAAGAAATAATGCGGGTATTTACACCATTTTTTTCTCCTTTTTGGCATTTCATCCACAAAGGGGATGGTTTGGCCATCTTAGAATGATAATAAGTATTGCATACATAAAACCTACCGATAATATTGGGGATAGATCCGTCTAGTCTTTTTCCAGCGAGGCCAGCAATATGCGCTCCTAAACTGAAGCCAACGATGCGAATTCTGCTAACAGACTGCCCCAATCTATCCGTGATATATTTGATAATGTTGTATATCGCTGTGGCCACTTCATCAATGCGGAATCTTGACACATTATAGACCTTAGAAGCCAACTCACTCCAGTCCACCAATATAACGTTTTCTTTGTACTTGGAGAGTATTGCTGCAACGAATATGAGTTTGGTTATTGTACGTGGGCCATCATTGTATTTTCACACGGGCCATATTGCTATCCAAGGTAATGGGCAACTAAGTAGGTACTATAATATTTTGGCACTTTTGAGTTTAACATTATTTTTATTAAATGTGCTTGTACCTTCTTGTATTTTATTTATGTCACATTTTTTAATCCGCAAACATTAAATAATTCAGAAGAAAAAATATTCGATTGTTTTTTAATGAGTAGGTACTGTAGGTAGGTGAAGTAGATTGAATATTGTAAAAAATAATAAAATTATTATTTACCCTCTTTTAAGTCTAACATATCCGGAGAGGAAGCGGACTGCAGCCACCCATGTATTATAAACGTTGTGTCTCTGTTTTTATTGAACGTAGATTTGCAATTTATATTTCCCGTGGATATGACCTCATATTTATTTGTATTTGGCCTATAATCAGAATATATAGTTATTATAAGTTGGTAAGGAGGTATGTTGGAGTCTGTAGAAATGTCAATAATAGTTAGGTATGTTGGGGTCTGTAGAAATGTCAATAATAGTTAGATATGTTGGGGTCTATTGAAATGTCAATAATAGGTAAGTACCTAGCTATTTTGGGGTTTTTGGAAATCCTTTGCGTAATGTTTTAAGAGTCTCTGCATTTTTATCTACTCTCAGCTACTCGTGATGGACACTGTTATGTCGGCCCAGGCTGAAACTGTTTTACAAGCGATCCAAGAGGGTGCATTGGTCGAACAGCAAAGGAGAGTAAGAGCTTTCTCCAACACTTTTTTCTACTCTCCTGATTTTTAAAAGCCCTCTTAATCATACGCACCGAATCCCATCATTCCCGAGAGAGTAAACCTATCTGCCAAAAAATTCCCAATTTCATTCGACCCATGCTAAAGGATCTATGATTAAGGGGTAGGTTACCAACTTACTGAAGCTCCCTGATACCATTCAACCTCATCAGGGTAACTTATTGTCATACCCCAATATATGGAGCTCTGAAGTGCTTGACTCTTATTTTCCTAGATCTGGCTATGGAGGATGCACTTGGTACCTCTGTACAGAATATGAAAATTGAAAGTAGGTAATCTTAATTATCTTCACAGAGAACCCTAACCGGGAAGAGGCGCTGGTAGTCTGTAGGCAAGATGCCACTGGAGACGAAGCCCAATAAGAGGCAGTGCTCCAAGAACAAAATGAAGGATTCCTCAATAGACCTAATTTGATCTCAGTAGCACTATAGGGCTTATGGTTCCTGAAACTGTCATGAATTATTTATACCAACAAAAAGTTATGAATTCTCACTTGGTAAATAATCTAAATTCTGCGAGTGGTTGACCAGAAAAAGGTTCCAACCCAGTCTTGTTGAGTTTGATGGTGATAAAGGTGTTGGAGAGTTGAAAAAGATTGTAGGCGTACTCCCCCGGTTTATAATCGTAATAATTGTAGCAGATTGCACTGATTTCTCCAACGCTTAGTGGTATTATTGCACCTAGGATTACTGAAAAAACAATACCTTTATGAATCTGTATAATCCTCTCAAATCTTAATCAAGGATCGGCAACATTTGAAAATTCACACATTTAACAAGTTTTATTTACAGTAATTTGAAAATAGTTATGTATGTAATTGATTGCGTCTCAACTGCAAACATTTTTAAATGATTTTTTTTTTTGAAGTACTGAGGAATTTGTACAATGAAGAAGGTTAAGATTAGAAGAATTGAATGCTTTGAGAAGCTAGACCTATAAAACGGAGACTATCGGGTTCGGACCGTGGTCAACATGATCGTCTAAAATTTTATACTTTCAAATTGCTATTTGCATATAGGGTCTTCCAATATGAAATTTCAAACTTTGACAGTTGATATCAGCTTAATTGTCGACGAAACATTCGTGAAATTGGCTGTCATTTATTTTATTGTTATTCATGGTCATATCTTAGTGTGCGTATACACCAAACGAACATTGATCCAGAGCCAGAAAGAGAGCATTCCCACATGATCGCTGACATTGACACTAAGCAAACAACAAGGATTTACACCAAGTAAGTAGAGGAATTACAGCGCAGTGTTTCAAGACTCTGCGACGAAACAGCACGCCTTGGCCTTCGAATCAATGCCAGTAAAACGGAGCTCATGGCGAATAATGCCTGCCCCGATAAACAGCTACCGATAGCCATCGACGGTCACCAGGTCTCCCGGGTGGATAAATTTAAATACCTGGGAGCAACCATCACCACCTATGGTGACCTCGGGGCTTAGCTCCCGATACGTATCGGTATGGCAAGTGGCGCCTTTAACAACATGACCAAGAGTTTAGTGTCGAGACGAAATGTAAACTGTTTGATGCGTGTGTGTTTCCCATTCTCCTATATGGGTGTGAGTCCTGGCACCTGACCAAAGCCCAGGCACAAAAAGTATCTGCATTCGAAACAAAGTGCCTCGGGAGAATTTTGGGTAAAATATTGTACCACCGCATCACGATCGACGCTATACGCCGGCGCACCCAGCGTGAGCCCATCACCTCTACCATTGTGGGGAGGAGATGGACTTGACTGGGACAATATGTGTTGGATGCCGAATGACAGTTGGCCGAGGAGAGCGCTGTTCTTCCTCCCACTAGGGTCCCGAAGACGAGGAAGACGCTCTCACACTGTGTTCCACTCCTTCGAATCAGAGCTGAGGGATTTGGAGATGGTGTAGGAGGAGGTCATAAACATTGCGCATGATCGAGTGCAATGGAGAGCTCTTGTTGTCTCCCTATGCCCCTGAGTGTGGTGTAAAGATAGTATGATTGATTTATTGAAGTAGGTAGGTACTAATAATTAATTGGCGATGACAGAGATCTATCTGTTCATATAATTCTTGCTCCTTTGCTTGGTATGAATATCAACGATAAAGAAAGAATGTACTATCTCTTTGTAGATCTAGCTCTATGCTCGTCTGGTGTATTAGGCTCTACCAAACTGTCTAAAGAGTTTGATTTTGTTTTAGTAATTGTTAACATACTAAACTTATCGTATTATGTATGTCACATCTCAAGTAAGTTGATACAGAATATTCTTGCAAATAAGTAAGTATACAAAAATAATTTTTAAAATATCGCGCATGGGTTGTCAAATCAATAAAATGAAATTAAGTACCTATAGGTAATTTAAATAATATAAAATATTGTCAATATAAAATTTAATAACGATGTATAATATATTGGTATATTAGAATTGTTGTGTCTCCTTGTCAAAAATTAAAAAAATTAAATTGTTTCTTACCTAATATCGGTACAACGCTATCCCAGTGCTTATTATAATATCTCATTTCGATTGTTTTCTTTTTGCGAAAAAAAAATTAAAAAAAAATAAGATTGAGCTTGGTATCTACTAATTGCGACAAAAGAATAACAACTGAGTTTCTGAATAATGCACAAATGCTGCGAGATTGTTCTATTGCTATTTGTTTTAAGCAGCAAAGTACCTATTGCGCACATTTAGTCAAACTGTATAGGTACCTGTGTTTACACAAGTGGAGGAAAAGTATTTTTAAATTAGGTAAACGTGTTTATTGTAATTTATCATCCTAAGATCCATTTGGACACTTAGAATCGTCATTTGAACATAATTTATCCAATAAAAAAAAATAGAATATAAGACAAAAGCATTGACATTGAAATATACCTACATGGGAAAAATAATCAATAGCTTATACAGAGGCAGAGAACAGTCAAAAGAGCATCATAAAAGAGCAATGCTGGTTGCAGTGTAAAGAGCTCCGACCAGCATTTGGTCAGATAGGTACCTATAGGTAGTCTATATACAAAAAATACCTCCATTTAGGAAATGTAACCTTCATGATGAATTATCAATGTAATCGAACGCTGGGCAGGATGTATAAGTTTCTGGCCAGCGTTCACGTCAAGGGAAGGCAGAGAAAACGAATCTCAACGTCTTACCATCCAGACACACTTGATTTTGTCCCTCATGACAGCTAAGCACTAGAGGTTTTCGATTTTTTTTTCACAGCCTGCATGGCTCTACTATTTTCTATAGTAGGTAACTTTTATTTACTTTTCTTATTCATTTCCATATCTCTCCTATCTTTAACTGTGTTAGATAATAGTATGTATATTTTTTACCTTATTTTTATTATCTTTGTAGTCCTATTTCTTCCTGTGCAGTTTGGTTGTTTCTTACTGTAGGTACCTACCTAACAATACTCCTCTTTTAATCTGGACGGAATTTAGTCCATCAATGGCCATATTTCAACCAAGAGATTTTACTAAATCAGTGCTGTACAAAACAGTCTTACGACCAGTGTTTTATTTTATATTTATTTAAATCACAATTTATTAAACTTAAATTATAATATATATAATATATATCAGTACAAATAAATACAAATAAGGTTATTCCATTCCCCAAACAGCAATTGAAATTATGCTGGTATTAGGGGTAATGATTTTGACATAACGAACAATATATACAAAACTTCGATACAATTCAAACAATCAAACAACAAAAAAGAAAACCACAGATATCATAATACTAACTTATATTCTACATGACTTGGTGTGTTATTGTATTGTATTGTGAGTAGTTATGTTACGAGTCTTTATATGGGTTTTTAGTTTTGATTTGAATGTAGTTGTATTTTTTATTTTTCGTAAAACGTCAGGTAGGCTATTATAAATTTTTACGGATGAATGGAGGAAGCTATATCTTTTTCGATTAGTTCTTGGAGGTGCAGTTCTTAATTGAGAGGTTTGTCTCGTATTGTGAGTGTGGATGTCTGAACTAATCGTTAACCTAATGTTGGATTTAATTTGACCACTCTTTATTTTATGTATGTGTTTTACTTTTTCCATGAAAATAAGATCTTCTAATTTAAACTTTTCAGTCAATTTGTAAAGGTCTGAGGTTCTAGTTAGTCGGTGAAGCCCAAATATTAGTTTGAGTGATTTGTTCATCAGCCGTTGCATAGTGTTGCGTTGTTGGAGGCTACATTGAGACCAGACTGTAAGTCCATATGTAACATGAGGAAGAATGAATGAATTATATAAGGTGTGCTTAATTTTTGTGCTTAATATGTCAGTTCGTCTCATTATTCCTATAATAGGAGATAATTTTTCAATTTTTTTATTTATATGTGTTGACCAATCTAGTTTGTCGTCTAAATTTAGTCCAAGATATTTAACATTGTGAGTTCTACTTATTTCTGTTTTATTGATTACTAATTTGAGATTAATTGCAGGTTTATTTTTCTGGGAGAAAACCAGGTAATTGGTTTTGTTTTCGTTTATTGTTAGATAGTTTTGCATTAGCCACGACGCAAATTTTTTGAGGTCATTATTGATTTTTTCTTCCAGACTAATCGGGTTAAGTCCGCTATAAATTAGTAACGTGTCGTCAGCATAAACATAATACTTACCTTCTAATTTTTGGTATTTTAGATTGTCTATATATGATAAATATAATAATGGACCCAGTATTGAGCCTTGTGGGACACCTATAGTTGTTGATCTAGGTGAACTGATCGTATTACCATTTTTTGTTGATACCGTCCTTTGCTGAAGATAGCTTTGCAATAATTTGTTTGCATTTCCTCTTAATCCGAGTTTGTCCAATGAGTGGAATAATGTAGCGTGATCAACTGTGTCAAAAGCTTTTGACAGATCAACAAAAATGGCAACAACGTACATTCCTCTGTCAAGCTCATTATTGATGTATTCAATTGCATCTGTTAGAGTTGATGTGGTATTGCTTCCCTTTTGAAATCCGTACTGATTAGAGTCAATTCCGCCATTACCTTTCAGGAAAATAGTGAGTCTGTTATAAATTATTTTTTCAAGAACTTTACTTAATGTGCTTAGAATACTAATTGGTCGGTAATTTCCTTGTTCATTTTTTGGGCCTGCTTTGTGTATCGGGGTAATAATTGCATGTTTCAGACAATCTGGAAATTTTCCTTCATTGAAGCTAGTGTTAATTAAATTTACCAAAGTACCAATTATTTCTGCAGATATTGTTTTTAAATCAGAGGATGTGATGCCATCGCTTCCGGATGAAAAGCTGTTTTTCATGCTATTTATTATGCATGAAACTTCATTATTATCAGTTGGACTCATGAAGACAGAATTAATTGGGGTCCAACTCGAGTCGTAATTGGCTCTTGTAGATTGTTTACTCTTTTTAATATTGGAATACAACTGTTGGCCGATTGAGACAAAATAGTTATTCATTTCTTCTGCAATGCTTTTAGAATCATTTATAACTCCATTGTCGGTAATTATTTCGTCAATAACATTACTTTTATGACTATTCCTATGATTATACATGACATTATTAATTATACTCCAGAGTTTTTTGCTGTTACTACCTGCATCTTTTATTCTAGTTCGTATATATTTAGACTTTGCCATTTTTATTTTCCTCGTTACTAGGTTTTTATACAATTTGAATTTTTCTTTATCAAAGGATGACGCCGTTCTTTTCTTTTGTTTGGAATATAGGTTATTTCGTATCTCAATTAGTTTTATTAAATCAGCGTTCATCCAATTATTGTCTTCTCTTGTGCGTTTGTGTTTGATAGATGATGCTTTATCTTTAGCTGTGTTTATTATTTGTACAAATTTTTCCATGTTAATTTGATCTTTGTTGTTTTTTATGTCGTTGTGTACATTAGTTATAAACTGTTTTTTATTAAGTGCTATATATTCTAGATTTTGCATTATTTTTTTAGGTTTAGGAATGTTTGTGAGGATTATTTTTATTAATTTATGATCAAATCCAGGCCAATCAAGCAGTTGTATAGTATGTTTATTATTGGTTCTATCATCAATTATATGATCAATTATAGTAGATGTTGTGTCAGTCACTCTAGTTGCATTATTTTTATCAAGTCTGTTTATTATATTGTAATTGTTTGTGTATATTATAGATTTGTAAATAGCAGAGGTAGTATTTTTTTCCAGCAAGTCAATATTAGCGTCACCTACAATAATCATGTTTTTATATTTACCTAATAAGTCATCGTCAATAGTTTCCAAAAAAGTATTTAATGAGTCCAGAGTAGGCGATCTATAGAATGTGCATATTTTTTGACGTACATTACCTAGTTGTATTTCAACAATGAGCATGTTTAGGTTTTTATCTGAGTAAATTAGCTTATATTGTAAATGTCTTGAAAAAAAAATAGCTGTCCCTCCTCCTCTTGTACTTGAGTCCCGACAGTTAAAGCAGCCCTCATAGCCCTCAAGGTGATAGAAATCCGTTTCCGTATTGCGTAGCCAAGTTTCTGTAAGAATTATGATGTCCGGCTGAAATTTATTTGTTATTGCGCACATTTCATCTAACTTATTTCTTAGGCTACGAGCGTTTGCGTATATAATGACTAGTTTTTTGAATCCTCAGTATACATAATTCTCTGTTTAGCTATTTTAACCTTATTCATGAAAGTCGGACATTGTGTGCTATAGGCTGTGTGGTTTATGTCTGTTGTATCTTTTAGGTTTGCAGAATTATTATTTGTGCAGTTTACACATTTTCTATTAGCTGATGAGCAGTCTCTGGTCGCATGATTCTCCGCACATTTAGCACATGTCGCGTCTTTTTTGCAGTCAGATGCTTTATGGTAAAATCCTTGACAGTTGAAACATCTTGTAATAATGTTCATATCTTCCCGGACATAGTGCTCCCCCCAACCAATATTTACATAATTATTGATCAATTTATTGTAAGTGGTCGGAGAAACTTGTAGTATAATATGGTATGTGTTATTTTGTGAGCTTTTTTTTGTGAATAGTAGTTTGATCTCATCACTTGTATTAAGGAAGTAATTTTGCGATATCAACTCTTTAACTAAGTCCTCTTCTTCGTATTTCTTCTGCAGTCCCGCAATAAAAAGTCTGGGTTTCTTTGTTTTGGTCACATACACTTCATAATTTAGTTTGAGTTGTTCGTTTATTGCTTCTTTTAGTACGTTTGTATTATCTAGACTATTTGCTTGGATAGCTAGCCCTCCATTTTTTATTGGTTTTATCTGAGTTATGCCGATACCCATGTTAGAAGGGAATATTTTTTCTTTTATAATTTTTTCAGTCTCTTCGCTTTTATGGCCGTCTGGGGTTCGTGGTTTTACAATTATGCAGGTTGATGGTTTTGTTTTTGGTTTGACTTGTTTTGGTGTCATAATGTTAGATCCATTATTTTCCAGGTTTTTAATTTTACTGTTTTGAATACAGAGGTATCTGTTTTCTGCCTTTAAATTTGCAAGCTCCGTGGCAAGATTAGCGATGTTGGCTAGTATATTATTTGTTGCTGAAGTAATTTGTTTCCTTATTTCGTTGTTTAAGCGACCATTTTCTGTGAGTATAATAGAAGTAATCAATTGAACATCATCCTTAGTTTTTGTTATAAATTCTTCGCTTGAGGTTAAGTTAGATGTAATCTCACCTTCTATCTTATTCATTGTGAATGTGTTTCGAGGATAGCTGTTTTTATTATTATTATAATAATAAATAATAAATTTATAACGAAATTTTTGCTAAAGTCGCATGTGAAAGTGAAGTTTTTGTTGCACACACTACACTCGTATGGCTTTTCTCCACTATGTATTTGTAATGACCCGTTAAATCGTTTAGGAAAACTAACTTTTTGTTCTACACACTACAATTGTGTGGTTTTTTTTCCACTATGTATTTCTAATGTCTCGTTTAATCGTTTAGGGAAATTAACTTTTTGATGCACACACTACACTCGTAAGGCTTTTCTCCACTATATGTTTGTTATGACCCGTTAAATCGTTTAGGAAAATTAACTTTTTGTTGCACACACTACATTTGTGTGGTTTTTCTCAACTATGTACTATGTAATAATGATGTGTACTTTTTGTTGCAAAATGCTATGTAGGTATTTATATTTTGTTGCAAAACACTATATATTTGTAATGACTCGTTAAATCGTTTAGGAACATTAACTTTTTGTTGCACACACTACATTCGTATGGGTTTTCTCCACTTTATATTTGTAGTCCCGTTAAATCGTTAGGAAAAATTAACTTTTTGTTCAACACACTACAGTTGTGTGGTTTTTCTCCACTATGTATTTCTAATGTCTTGTTAAATCGTTTAGGAAAATTAACTTTTTGTTGCACACACTACATTTGATAGGTATACGTCTCCGATTCCTGGGTGCTCAGTAAAATGAATGAGCAACAGCTTGCGGTCTTTAAGGGGAGGATCCCCGGAAAAATCTAGGCTAAAGTATAGGCTGTAAAGCTACATATTCTAATAAAAAAATAAAAAATCTTGTCTGAAAATTTAGATCCATCTGTAATGCAATGGCCCATAATTACCGCTCAGGTATATAGGGAAAATATTTTTGCAATAAATTTTTTTTTCATAAATATAATATTCTCCCGTTAGGGAATTCGTGAATGCTTCTAGTACTTACCGTCAGACTGCCATCTATGTGAAAATTTTAAAACCCACATGACCGTATGTATTAACGTCAAGCTTTGTTAATTTTTTGCTAGATGGCTTGACTTCATTTTAAAGAGGTACATTTATTTTAATAATACTGTAACAGTGTAACATAATAATAAAATAATATTTTTAATAATGGCTACCTACATTTAATTGGTAGTTATTTTATCGATAAAATAATTATAAGCAACTCATCCAAATGATAAAAATTATAACTATAAGTGTTGTTTGCGTTGACCCGTTGACATTTTATTTTAGGTACCTTGTACCTTTACCTTTGTTAAAAAGGTAATTACATTAAAATAAACAACATGATTTTATTATCAAGACATATTAAAACTTTATTTTGTTTTGATTGGTTCATCAAGTTCTTTTTCAATGCTTTTTATTTCATAAAAAAAACATTAATTTTTCGGTTTTTTTTTTAGTTATTAAAAACTGGTTTTCTTCGTTTGGTGTTTTTTGCAAATGGAGATTCTTCGTTAGTTGTTAAAAAATAAACTCCCTCTTTTCTGAAATTAAATAAATATATTTTTTTAAAAATAACCTTTCTCATCTTAAATTTTAAATATTATGTTTATGTACAATAATAATTTATTCAAAATACTATATTATTGTTTTTTTAAGTGAGAACCTTTCGATCCCGCCATCTTTTGGTGGAAAAGGTAATATCTATTGAAAATGTTTAAAGGAGCATTGCAGAGATGGTGCTTTACATTACAGAAATTAAAAGAATGACTCAATGTTAGAATTTTTTGTTTACTTACCCATAATTTATATGGAATCCTCCCATATTGAGTGTTCTTCCTGTAGGAATACAACAGCCCGCCACTATATTTTCGTAACTCTCGCATTGGGTTGCCACAAAGTCAATGTCCAAATATATTGATTCGGCGAAATATCTATGAGCTCTGTTGTGTGCACAAAGTCCTGAAATTGATAAAAAAAGCACACATCATTTTGACCATAAAAAAATCTACCCTGGGATCAATCTAAAATAGGAGATATTAGGTAGGTAGGTACTTATGCACAACTTCGTCCTGTCCTAAATCCATTGACTCGTTACTTTTAAGGATAGGTAACTGTATCAGCCACATTTTGTTTATATAGAACCGCGACATCAACAAGTCACATAATCTTGTATCGGACTGCAATCTAATTCCCTCGCCATTCATGCTTAAATTAGTAATACCTACCTACTATTCTTTAACATTGATAGGATCAACAAATAAAAATATTTTCTTACCTCTAAAATCTATACCGCATCCAGGTTGTCTGCTTCCACCATTGGGGTAAAAATCCACATGACCGATTGGCTTGGAAAATCCTAAGTAACCCCCACAAGTGTGGATCACTTCAACATATTTCGCGTCGTGCTTATCCAACCTGGCGTCCCTGTTGTCCTCAGAGAAAAGAGGCATCGCTGGATCCAGTCCTGAAACAAAATTTTCGTCAAAATTAATCTGCATTGAGAGCATTGCTTACATTTTTCATATTTTATTAATTTAGTTTAGAATTTTTTAATGTATGTGGAATAAAATTTAATAAAACAATGAATGCGAAGAGCTCCAAAAACACCGACCTAATTGGAAATTATTGAGAAACAAAAATAATAAAGTTGTTTTCTTTCTTCAAAGAATTAAAATGAAAATACTTATTTTAACAACTATGTTCGATATTGAATTCCAAATATTAGGTATAGCTTAGTTGTCGCGGTAGCCTAGTGGTTCATTCACCGACTTGGATTCTTAATATAGGTACTCGTAAGGTCGTTCGTTTTGGATCCCCGGTGCCGAGTATCTTCTTATTTTATGACTCAAAAACCTTTGTTTATTCTGA
Organism: Mystacides longicornis; assembly: GCA_963576905.1. NCBI lineage: Eukaryota > Metazoa > Arthropoda > Insecta > Trichoptera > Leptoceridae > Mystacides > Mystacides longicornis. The sequence continues at coordinate 26,665,705 of OY756426.1, read as the reverse complement.
AATAATATGTCAAAAGCGGTCCTTGAGTGATCCCAGATTGGTATATTTAAAAACAATATATTAGGAAGGTACACAATACAGCTTCATTATCCAAGAGAAGGTGGCCAATTTGAATACTTGACTATCTGATAATAATAAACAACATTATAAGAATTCTACGGAATAAAGAGAAATGAGAAAGAAATTAATGTGATTTTATCAATGGGATAAACTATTTGAAGGTAGATAGTGCAAATTATTAATATTATTATTACCTACCGGTGATTGTATGAATGGGTCCCTTGTCCATAAAGGCCCCAGCTATGCCTACGACATGGGCCCCCAAACTGTGTCCGATCATGTGCACGTCGTTGGGATTCACGCCTTCGTTGATGAGGAAGTTGAGGAAATTGGTCACGTGCTTCCCCACGGGAGCCACATTGTAGCTGGCTGACACGTAATTCACGTTGGCCGCTTGTCCCCAGTCCACCACCACGATGTTCAGCTCACTCACGTTCAAATAAGCTAAAAAATATTTTTATTTAATTTTTTTTTAAAACTCAATCTGTAGACATGTTCAAAAGGTATATACCTACCTACCTACCTATCTCTATATTTTGAGGTAAGCATTGAGAACTCTAGCTAGATAGAATTTGACTTGTGGATTCATAAAAGAATGCTGCATTTTGCCGGGGTGATTAAAGTAACAACGAGGTTCTTGCTAGAGCCAGAGAACATCAGAGGAGCGGGTATTTCTGTCTATAAAAGAATAATAATCTCTTTTGGCCTCTCGAGGTGTTTTGCAGATTTGCTCAAATGATCACCAACGCTGACTGATAGGGAGACCTATACCATGGCACAAAAAGAAGAAAAGTACATAGTTCCACTTTGAAGACTTTTGGCAATATTGCGCTCACATTTCGTAATTATGAATTAAATCCATGGCTTAGGCCTAAGTCATAGCCTAATATTAAAGACAATACCTGTGATAATTAGGATGCATGTCATTAACCTACCTTTAATTGTTACATTATTTGCAGATTCTGGGTAAAATACCAAATAAATCCATGGCTTAGGCCTAAGTCATAGCCTAATATTAAAGACAATACCTGTGATAATTAGGATGCATGTCATTAACCTACCTTTAATTGTTACATTATTTGCAGATTCTGGGTAAAATACCAAATAAATCCATGGCTTAGGCCTAAGTCATAGCCTAATATTAAAGACAATACCTGTGATAATTAGGATGCATGTCATTAACCTACCTTTAATTGTTACATTATTTGCAGATTCTGGGTAAAATACCAAATAAATCCATGGCTTAGGCCTAAGTCATAGCCTAATATTAAAGACAATACCTGTGATAATTAGGATGCATGTCATTAACCTACCTTTAATTGTTACATTATTTGCAGATTCTGGGTAAAATACCAAATAAATCCATGGCTTAGGCCTAAGTCATAGCCTAATATTAAAGACAATACCTGTGATAATTAGGATGCATGTCATTAACCTACCTTTAATTGTTACATTATTTGCAGATTCTGGGTAAAATACCAAATAAATCCATGGCTTAGGCCTAAGTCATAGCCTAATATTAAAGACAATACCTGTGATAATTAGGATGCATGTCATTAACCTACCTTTAATTGTTACATTATTTGCAGATTCTGGGTAAAATACCAAATAAATCCATGGCTTAGGCCTAAGTCATAGCCTAATATTAAAGACAATACCTGTGATAATTAGGATGCATGTCATTAACTACCTTTAATTATTACATTATTTGCAGATTCTGGGTAAAATACCAAATAAATCCATGGCTTAGGCCTAAGTCATAGCCTAATATTAAAGACAATACCTGTGATAATTAGGATGCATGTCATTAACCTACCTTTAATTGTTACATTATTTGCAGATTCTGGGTAAAATACCAAATAAATCCATGGCTTAGGCCTAAGTCATAGCCTAATATTAAAGACAATACCTGTGATAATTAGGATGCATGTCATTAACTACCTTTAATTATTACATTATTTGCAGATTCTGGGTAAAATACCAAATAAATCCATGGCTTAGGCCTAAGTCATAGCCTAATATTAAAGACAATACCTGTGATAATTAGGATGCATGTCATTAACCTACCTTTAATTGTTACATTATTTGCAGATTCTGGGTAAAATACCAAATAAATCCATGGCTTAGGCCTAAGTCATAGCCTAATATTAAAGACAATACCTGTGATAATTAGGATGCATGTCATTAACCTACCTTTAATTGTTACATTATTTGCAGATTCTGGGTAAAATACCAAATAAATCCATGGCTTAGGCCTAAGTCATAGCCTAATATTAAAGACAATACCTGTGATAATTAGGATGCATGTCATTAACCTACCTTTAATTGTTACATTATTTGCAGATTCTGGGTAAAATACCAAATAAATCCATGGCTTAGGCCTAAGTCATAGCCTAATATTAAAGACAATACCTGTGATAATTAGGATGCATGTCATTAACTACCTTTAATTATTACATTATTTGCAGATTCTGGGTAAAATACCAAATAAATCCATGGCTTAGGCCTAAGTCATAGCCTAATATTAAAGACAATACCTGTGATAATTAGGATGCATGTCATTAACTACCTTTAATTATTACATTATTTGCAGATTCTGGGTAAAATACCAAATAAATCCATGGCTTAGGCCTAAGTCATAGCCTAATATTAAAGACAATACCTGTGATAATTAGGATGCATGTCATTAACTACCTTTAATTGTTACACTATTTGCAGATTCTGGGTAAAATACCAAATAAACTCTACTGTTTGTAGACGTCGAAAGTGTATTTCTGTTCAATTTGAGTGAGTAAGTATAATTTTAGATATTTTAAAAAATGCACGTGGAGTAAAAAAATATTATTAGCGGTGTCGTGAAATGATTATTAAAAAATTTTATTGTTGAAAGAAATAATCAATAAGTACCTAATATACGAATTCAATCTGTACCTACATGTTATAATTATAAAAGTTTACAACAAGGCAATAATGAGAATCCGGAGAAACTAATTATTGTTTAAGCGGTTGGTAACTCGGTCTTATTGAAAAAAAGTACCTAGGAACCTTAATGTCAAATAACAGCTGATGCTTACCATCTCTTATGTTCATTGGCATGGGACTTGAGCCGTTGTTACTCCAACCGTGCACCACAATCTTCACTGGGGCGTTTATGTCAAAATGAGATTCTCGTAGTAGCGAGCTATTGTCTATCTCCAATGGTTGATATGTTAACATGTTATCTCTGAAACAATAATTCCGAAAAGCAAATATTATTGAAGTCACTATTATGTTGTGAGATAATGGATTTTTGATCTTCATATCAATCATATCGTTTTGTTTAGCGAAATCTTTCGATTTTTTCTACCATTCGTTATCATATTTTTTTTTGTGAAAGGCTTTATGCCATGTGTTATGGTAATAACTGAAGATACTGCTCTTCCCACACAGTTTCCCGCGCGCCCTTGAGATGGAGATCCATTAAATGGCGCCAAACAAATCATCCAACATCATCATCATCAAATTAAGCAAAAGAAAAATATACTTAAAAAATAGATAAATTTAAAGAAATAAATGATTATACCTAGGTATATACGTGTAGAAGTTATGAAAACTGAACTGTATGCCTAGACAAATTCAAATTGGCGATCGACTACAAACGAATTCTTCGACAATGTAGAGTAGGAAGAAAATTAACCGTCCACTTTTTTATATTTTTATATAAGTTTGGGGAGATTTTCCTAAATCCCTCGAACTTTAGGTGTTTTTGCGCCTTCGCGGAGGACTGGAGAGAGCAATGGGATAACCTGATGCAGCCCGTCAGCGAGGCACCACTCACGTAGTCTCGTTGAGATGCGTGTTTCAAAATTCATTACCTCTGTAACTTTTATTGTGGGTGCATTTTTTTGCGGTATGGGCTTAATCTAGTAAAAAACGGTGATGGGTTTATTTTTGGTTTGAGTATGTGTTGTAGCTTGTTTATTTTTATTATTTGGTGGGATTTGGTTATGGTGTAGTTGTTGGGAGGAATCATTAACGGTTGTTAAAATTCAAATTAAACTAAAAATTTCCGCAATTTAATTTAATTATAAAGTTTTTCTTTAATTTACACTTAAATGAATTATTTGTTGCAAGGATCTTTTTCTTTGTTTTCTTCTTTGCGCGTCAGATGAAGTCCTTCCGACTATTCTGAAACCTTGCACTTTTTGTCTACTTTTTTTTTTGGCTTATAAAGTCTGGATGAAATGAGAACTTAGGTTCCTGAAACATCCAGGGGTATGGGAGGGCGCAACCCTTAATGATGATTTTTATATAAGTGTCATTGATTGGTTTAAATAATTGTTTATATTATATGTTCCAGTGGAATGTTAATTTTTTCGCGGCGAAATCTTCGTTTGTCGTCGAACGCCAATTTGAATTTGTCTACAGAACTACCTAGTTAGATTGTTCTTGCTGGATGGACAAATAAAATTATTATTACTTAATACACACTACACAGGTAGCTACTTAAGTTAATTTTTTCAGTTTATGTCAAATGCATGCTGGACCAAGTAGTAGTCCACTAGACTACAAAAGATTATCAAGAGGTAGGTACATAATTACCCTTTTGATTACCTTGCCAAACTCTTCTGTGATGCATGGAGGGGGATACTGTGAAATTTATATAAATTACCTGGTGTACAGCCTGAATTCCACGTTTACATCCTCATAGTTAGGGGTTAGAAATTTCGAAATGTTGTTAAATCTTATTTCAGGATACTGTTCCACACTTGCCAACCAAACAACGTCGTATTTGCTCGATTTATTCAATTGAAGCGTGTTTACTAAAAGAAATTAATCAATCAAATAAATAAATAAATAAATCAGACACATTATTTGAAAAGGACCAACTCTAAAAGTATGTTTTGCCTATAAAATTGTGTTCTTTTTGGTTTGCCGAAGATAAAAAAAAGTTCCTACCTAAACCACCTTTTCGTATATTTGATTGACTTACTTACTTGTTAAAATTGATACTAATATCAGACATCCAAACACTTTAATAGCACACATAATCCTATTCTTACACAAAACACAGCAAATATTATAAACACTTAAGATAACTTCTTTTTTGTTACACCTAAAAGTGTGCGGTACAAGTACTAATTTATTCAATGGGTACTCTCCGTCTTCTTATTTGTAAAACTTTTACTTTTTCTATAATTAATTATAAATATGTAATACTATACACAATTTAATAACAGTAAATATCACATTTTTGTTTCGTATGCACACACTATTTTGTCTCGAGTGTGAGCAACCGTTCAGTACGTACGTACTGCGAATAGTAGTAGAGAAGTGTGAACATTTAATCAAGATATAAGAAGAAAGGGTTTCAAAATTCAATTCCGTGGAAAGAAAATTATAATTCCCAATTTTTAACACTTTTAAATGTATGTTTGTAAATTTTATTTTAATGTGAAAGCCGGATCAACAAAGGCTCAGTGGACGTCCTTAGAGACTTCGCTAAGGAGTATAGGGAGGCAAAAACAACCTACCCTTACACTCGATGCTTTGAACATTTTATAATTGGCTGGGGTCTCAGATTCTCGGGGATCAGTTCTGCATCGATTTGAGATGAGATAAATAGTTCTACAAAGGATATTATATTTTAGATAGAATTAATCTAGTTTTATGCACTATCAAAAACTCATTGCATAAGGTAATATTGTAAATAAAACTACCTCAGAGTTATTCTCCTCTATCTTTTTAATCATCTTCAAAACATTTCCACCCATCTCTATCTTCCGTGCTATGCATCTATTTGAGTATCACGACTGGCGTAATGTTGTATATGGCATTTTTTAGGATAAACCAATGGTTCTCCTCTTATCCGTTGGCCGCCATTTGAATACGTTTCAGGAGCACCTTCTTTTGTTCCGTCTCGCGATATGACCCACTCATTCCCAATAATGTTTCCTAATGCAATCCATAATCAGCGATTGATACCTTAATTTCTTTGTGTATCGCGGAGGCTTGCCTATTCTTAACACCCGTCTCTTCCTGGTTCACAGTCAGCAAATGAATTACCACGAACCACCATCTTTTTTGAAGATTATTTCATGGAAAAAATGTTACTTTATATATTTTTTGTTCTTCCAGCAGAATTTTAATAGTTTGGATTGAAGAGCCCTGGCCTAATGAAGTGTGAAGAATATTAATGAAGCCACCATTCGATTCTTTCAAGCGTGAATTTAAAAAAAATATCTATACACCACGTTTGCAATTAATTTGTATGGAAGATGACAAATACCAGCAAAAATGTCTGTCGTAGTATACAAAATAGCAATTACTAAACAAGTGTTTTTTTATTGCGGAATAGAGAAGGAGATTATCAGAGCAAATGCTTTGGCAGAATCCATTTCTCAACAACACGATGAATTTATGAAGACAGACATACTGCTCAGCAAAATAAATGCCAGTATTTTTTAATGTTCTATATGAGTCTTCGCATTCAACAAAAACACACAAAAAAGACTTAACAAATTCCTTTGTCGATTTTGTGTCCAATGACGCCGTAGGATCACGAACATTACAATTTTCTATTTAATACACAGTGGGTGATACAAAAGGACATGGCAGACCAAAACACACTATCAAGACAGTTTATGATGGAGTTTTCAGGGTTCCGATTGGGATGACGCTCTGGATCTTGCCCATGACAGAGATGCCTGGCGAGACTTTTTGGCACTTTCTCCACCTAGGGAGCAAAATTTGCTCTTAATTAATTTAATGTGGATAACGTAAAGTAAGTAAGTAAACCAGAAAATTAATGGTTTTGATCAAAAACAATCTCAAGTAGCACGAGGTTCTAGAAAGATTATAAGTAGTTTGGAGAAGTCTATAGAAACTTTTAGTCTATTTAAACTAATTTTTTAAGCCCTTACAATAGATTTCTGACAATTAAATACTCGTGACCTTCATGCGACATGGTTACTAGGTACTGTCCTACAGCTTACTGTGCCTTATTTTCTCAGAATTTTCTCAGAAAGTGCCAATATTTCAAATTTCAAATGTATCAAAATATGAAATTGAACCACTAATAATGCTTCTAAATTCTGAATAGATAGTACTGCGCTCATTATAAGAGTCTTGATATGATGGGTGATGTTTAATAACAGGAACAGTTGTGATTGCAGGAAATGATTAGGTGGACGACAGTCATCGTCATTGATTTCGTATTCTGCAGGGGATTCGCAAAACGTGTGAGTGAAACTAAATTTCTACACGTAAATGTGCGTTGTGCGAAGCCATTGTGTTTTGATTTGTAATCTGCAAACCTTCTAGTCCTTAAAAGCAGATTTGAGGTAAAAAACTTAATGAAGAACTACATAATATAAAAGTGTTTGGGATATTGATGTTGTTGTATGGACATAAGGCCCAGTCAGGCGTCTTTCGAAACGACAAGTCGTTGAAAATTCGCAGACAACTCTCATTTGTGTTAAAATGACAACGAAACCGCCATTTTGTTGATAGAGTAGTCATAGAATGCAAAAAATTCCTAAGCCTACTGGATCGATTCGAACTTCGTGCATGCGAAAAGTCCTGATTAAAGTAAAATAATAAGAGGAATTTGCAATGGAAATGCAATATTAACAAACAATGGGATCCGTTATCTTTTATTGACACACTGAGTAAAAAATTAAAAACATGTTTATTTATTCAACAAAACAATAATTTTCTTAAACTCAACATTACCTATACCTATAGATTCAGTTTCTAGCATTTCGATATAAATAAACAATACAATCATTCTTAGCCAGAAAATGGTAGAAAAAATACCTATACTCAAAAGAGAAGTTCGCCGATTGTTTTCTTTTCTGATCTAGCTCTTATAATACGGAGATTCGGCATTTGTTTCTAGTGAAAATACTCCATAGCTGTAAAGTGAAAGAAAAAAAAAAACAGATGAAGTAAGTAAGAAGTTTTGAATAATTTGTAGGTACTGAGATGACCATATGGACAGCTTATGTGAGGCTAAATACACTGTAAGATGAAATTGAAATCAAACGAAGGGATATTTCAAAAATTGACAATAACTGTTATCATACTCATTGACTCATTGATTCAGACTCAAAAGCAAACAGTGAGGATTCATAAAATTCAATCTCATAAGAGGAGTTATTAAAACCTCTCTACAGGAAAATTGTTATGTAGGTACGACAATATATTATTTAAAGTCTCCCACAGAACACCTTTGAAGGAATGACCGAGGGGACTATGTCAAGCGTACCTCCAATAACAGCTGCTATGTAGTAAAGAGGAAGTGAAGTGGAGAATTATGCTGAGCAATCCTTGGATTGTGGGCAGAGTGGGAGGAAGGAAGAACATGTAAAATATCTGAGCCAATAAGGTGTGCCAAAGGGAACGATATCAAATTATAGCAAATTTTAAGGTGGATATCGAGAAGACAAATATTTCAATTGAAGCGATGACGGCAGGCAGAGAAGCAGAAGCTCTGATGAAAAGAGATGGAGCAATAAGATCTTCAAAACAATGGGCAGACACTAGAGATAACTGATGGAGAACAGTGATGATAGGAGTGCAGATACTCCTATAGGTTTGTTCCAATATCTACCGGACCCTCTTCAGCTCTACTAGATACATACGTATTTTTGTTTGATATAAAGTTCGGCTTACCCTCTTTTCGCCTTTGCCGCTCCCATATGAAGTTTGACGTAATTCGAACAGTTCTGATTCATAGCGTCGTTCAATGTTTCACACTGCGTGGACAGAAACCGATTATGATCTATGGAATCTACAAAGTAGTCGATCACTCTTGCGTGAGAGCAGACAGAATCTCCAACGCATCCAGGCATATGGACCCCACCGTTGGGATAAAAATCATTATCGCCCACGGGCTCTTTTAGACCCAAATATCCACAATTCGTATGAATTACTTCAACGTATTTGGCATCAGATTTTTTTATTCGATCTTCATTGTTTTCCCATGATGGTAAGGCAGGATCTAAACCTAAAATTTAATCAGGTATTTATTAACATCTGTCAGTACTTCTGTATGGAGTGAATGTTTGGACCCTCAGTCTCAACTCAACCATGAACAGGATCGAGGCGTTTAAACTCAGGATTTACCAAAGAATGCACTATAAGTATCTTGCGGAAGCATCGCGTAACCAATGAGAAAATCTGGCTATTAAAAGACGTAATGCCATAAACTTTGGTCATATCTTACACAGTGTGAAAATGGACAGAAACATAAAGGGCAGGCAGAGTTTGGGGCGTAAAAGAGCCTCGTGGCAAAAAAATCAACATCAACAATCGAGATTTGGTGCTTTGGTGTTCCGGAAGATGCAGAGTTGGTGAGACTTGCACGAGATCGCGAAGCTTGATGTTCGCCAATCTCCGTTAGGAGTCACATTTAAAGAAGGCTTGAACCCAGTAGTCAAAATTCATCCATTTTCAATAGATTTTAATTATAAGAATTCGACAGTTTGATGTGTCAGAGGCTTTTTGCTATACTTAGGAGGTTATCGTCAGCCGTATCGTTGGTGCAAAGTATACCAATACTCCTCCTAAAATTATCATATTGATCACTCACTGGTCAAATATTCCACTTGGCCCCGTCTCGTAGATCGACATATGAATCCAACCAGTTGGCCGCCTAGACTGTGACCTATGACATGCATATTGTAGAATGGTACTCCTACGCTGTTAAGCCAGTCCAAGAAATCTCCAACACTGCGACCAGTTTCTGGAACATTGACAACTGCTTCCTTGTACGGCCTTCCGGTACTCCCTTTAGACCAGTCAACTGCTATTATATTCACATCCATTACGTCTAGAAATGCTGTAAGAAAACGGCTTTTAAGCGATCCTCTCCAGATATTATTGTTTTTAAATCAGAAATAAAAAAATAGATATGGATACGGCATAAAGTATTGTCACTGGTGACTGATAAAAAAATTCTTGCTAAATAAGTTCTCAAAATGTCCATGGGAAATATGGTTTTGAACATCCAGGGGAATGAGAGACGCAAATAATAATCAAATAACTATATCTAACGCTGGGCCAATGCCCTGGAATCTATATGAATTTTGATCAGTTGGTCGAATTAATTATGTATTTTTTTCTGGGGGCACAGTGCACATTATGCACATTATGAACGGGCCGCCTTGGGTTAGAACCACAGGACAACGTCTGTCGGGAAAGCTAGTAATTAATAAACTAGCATCAAAATCAAAATCTTGGACGACATTGATGAAACAAATATGTACTTCTCACTGAAAATGACATCTCAGAAAGGTGTTCCTTAGCAACACCAAGTTTCTGGAAGTTGTCCAAAATTAATATTAAACTCACTCACCTGCTCGTACCTTGACATTCACATCACTAGTGAGGTCACCGTTCCATCCATGTACTGTGACCTTAACGGCTTTCTTCACATCTAAGAATGAAGTTCCAATAGTGGAGTTGTCTCCTTTGACAATTTTTTGTCCCATGTTTGGTGTGTTCCTACAAAAAAAAATCAAACATTACAGCCCAATGCCGTCTACCCAGCTTTTCTTCACGGGCCACACATACTCGTACACATTTTTATATAGTGGTGCGTGAGTTGAAAATACACATAAGTTGTGTAGACCAGAACTTAGGTATTTGCAAACATCAGTAGTTGGAAACCACCCTGACAACAAGAAAATATTATCATTTTATGATAATATTTTCTTGTTTTTTTATTGTATTATAATAAAACTAACGCCCCGGTGTACCTACAGGATATTTGGCTTAAGAGCTCTTTACAATAAATTCTCACGCTATTTGTTCTTGCATTTCATCTCACAGTTCTCAACGGGTTGAAGTAAAATTTAAGTGAAGATATTATACCTAACCAAAAAAAAAATTGATTTATATGACAATCAAACAATGTATGAACTTCTTCTAGGCCTGTCCACGGTCAGCTTTTATTGTTAGTTATAGGTAGGTACTTAATGTCGACCTGCGAGAAGAAGTAAGGAAAAGAGTGCAAGGCATTAAATACCAATGCGTGCTTAAAAAATATCACATCAATGAGGGAAAACAGAAAGCAGAAGCCTGAAAAGCAACTTGGAGTGAAGATTGGCTGCCAAAAAAAATCCAAGTCCATAGGTCTTAAGAACTTAGAAAATAACCTTGTTTTTAACTAACCTTGAATACACATAATAACTGATGTCTTCATCGGGGTTATAGTCAGATTTTTTACTTGAGTTTTTGGTTAACCTTCGTGGATTAGTTGAACTGTTTTTGATAGGGCTTATTTCTGAACAGAAAACTGAAACCATGATAGTTTTTAGGTTATTTTTAAATCAGACATTGATAAATACTTTGAGGTAGTGAAATTAAAGTAAATCATCTAAAAAAAATATAGGTAGGTAGTACAAAAAAGGATGAAATATGAAAACTCACATATAAAAAACCCTTGAAAAAATATCACAAATATGAAAAAATCTTTACACATTATACAGCTATTGGTAGCTCGTCAATCAATGTATTGAATAACTATCAATATTTTTTAGTCGGCTTTGATATTTATACCTCCATGCAGGAACTATAATGCCCGTTATCACTCTGACCTTCGTGGAGAGAAATTCGTATACCTACATCGTTAGCAACTGGTGCCCTGACAATTTTTACACAGATAAAGTGAGGTAAAAATCCCTAGTGGTCGACGCGATAAGCGGAAATTTTCAACGAAACCCTTGCTTAAAATAAAAAAAATAAAAAATACTCTAATAATGTAAAAATTCAGACGTTCTTCTATATTTTAAATTAATTTAATGTAAAATATAATATATTTTTATTTAGAAATATCGGTTACGTTAAACACGCGTGGTTCAGATGTGTACAGGCCCTTAGAATGGTTAATTCACAACGAATTGTACCTAGTTGAATTTTTGTATGGCTAAGCTATGACAATGAATTTGTAAATTTAACAAGGTTCTAAACTCTAGTATTTCATCACTATTGGTCAGATCGTCCGTAGCTAGGTATTTTCTTGAAACACACTCTAGCCTAAAACCACGCGAAATATTTTTCATACTTATGACAAAACGAATCCTTCTGTCAGATGTCTGTCATTTGATAAGTTTTTCTACTAGTATTATTACGAGATTAATATTGATCAACACAATTAATATTAAGTATAATTTTCATATTATTTATGTAAAATGTGTATGAGTTTATATGCCAACATTATAGTAGTCCAGAACACTGACCGACTAACGCTATTAAGTCATATCCGCGATCCATACATGTACCTACACATCTATGAAGTAGCGCACTACTTTTATTCTTCGAAGCGGACGGATACACATACAAAAGGAATTTCGGCTGCAGAAATGTTAAATAATGCATGACATATGAATTAAGGTTCCTTATGTGCAATAATTTCTCATTATATTTGTGGGGGCTTAAACTTGAGGTACCTAACTAGAACAATAATTCACGCCTTAAATAAAAATCAAAAGATGCACAGCATTTTTTATCAACTTATTGTTTACTACATCACTGTGCAATTGTAAAAAGGGCTGATGAAGTGATATGGTAATGGGCAATCCCTAGTATTTTTATTTTACAGTGATAATAAAATTACTTCCGATGTGTATGTACTTAATGTAATCAATCATTTATTGTCAATATGCCACAGGACGCAATCCCGCATGGAAAATTTCAAGAGCATTGATTGCAGCTGTTGTAGGCATGTAAAACACTCTCACACAATGCTGTTTGCAACCATATGGTAAAGTAGCTGATATTAGTAAAATTTACAAGAAGCATTTAAAAACTGAATGTAATAAAAAGATATACGGGTCTCTTTTGAGACAACTCCGCTAAATCTTTCACTAAATTATGAATAGGATAATGTTTCACCTTAATATAACTTCAAGATAAGTTATTTCAACCTGAATAACATACCCCGAGCGACATTCAACGTAGATGAAAATGCTTTATCATATTATTACGTAGGTATGTACCTGAATCACACGAAAACGAGTGGAGTGTTAAAAAGAAAAAAAAAAGTCCGTAGCTGCTAGTAATTTAAATCTATGTGATGTCGAAATTCTTGTAATAATAGCCAAATTGGCTTTTCTTGTAATAATAGCCAAATTGGCTTTTCTTGTAATAATAGCCAGATTAGCTTTTGCCAAATCAACGTATGTGATGGGGGAAAACGTTAAATGACTCCAACAAGAATATCTAATAGTTATTATTTTGGACTAGAGATAGTAGTGAAATTTGGACCTACAAAACTGTAGGTAGGTATCCTCTAAAACTTTGGCAAGGCATTCTCAGATGTCCCTCAAACAGCGGGTCATTCTAGAAGAATCATGTTTACAACACACTCTTTTGTATTTGTATATTTTTTTAGAAGATTTTAATAAATTAAAGAATAGCTCTGGTGTGTGATATATTTTGGCAAATTAAAGAGATGATCACTGCTTTTAGTGTCAATTCATCGCACAGTTTGTTGTCTTCGTCATCAAGTATACCGCATAATTCTCAAGAATAAGGCGGTATTGGATTCGTTCTCAGTGAAAATATACCATTTCTGAAATCAATGAAATTTACATTATATGTCATTATTTGAATAGAATGTGTGCGGTACATGCTTTAAACTGAATAAATCCTTACTTGGATTTGATGTCGCTTCCTCCCATTTCCATAGTAAGACATCCCGAACATTTTTCAGCGAACGCGTCCACGATTTTCGCACAATGAACAGCAGTAAATCCTCCAGAGATGATAGATTCGGCCATGTATTCGATACACATACTATGAGAACAGCTGATGATATCATATTTAGGGCATCCTGGCATAAACAGTCCGCCATTTGGATAAAAATCGTTATGTCCGACAGCATCTCGCATGCCCAAGACACCGGCATTTGTATGGATTATTTCAACGTATTCACCATCAGTTTTACGAATTCTCTGACTAAAGAGACCCCACAGAACATGAGCTGGGTCCAAACCTAAAATGTCATTTTTTTTTTAAATTTTGGGTTGGGACCCTTTCTGTCGAATGTCGATCGATGAATTAAAGGTCTTTTAAAAAAAAGGACTTTCGTAACACATACGAAAGTCAAAAAATTCTATAAAACCATCGATCGACATTCGAGAATAGGGTCCCTGGGGTCACACCTTGCGGCGCACTATGGAGTATTTTGCCACCTAAGATTGGAGCATCAGTATGTTGCACTGCTAGCCGTTATCAACATTCTTCTTCTTCTTCTTCCTCAGCCATCTCTCCACTGCTGGATATAGGCCTCTCAACATTACTTACCTATTATTTATTTTAATAATAATAATATGCTAAAATGGGTGTTTTCGATACAACTCGTTCAAGGGAAATAGGTTTATCTAGATTATCATGTACCTACCTAGTTGGGTTCAGTTTCAAATGTTTTTTCTTTATATTTCATAATAACAAACTGTCTAATATTTTGTGTTAAACTGTACATCTCTATTTTTCATTTTATTATTAAATTTCTACTTGTTGCATACATGAGATTCTTCGACATGTTGAACATGTTGAGAATTCTCATGATTAGGAGTTTCGGAGACAAACATTACCACCTAATGGCGAACGTTGTTAACGTAAAGTGATCACACTAAGCCAGCCTTCGAAATAACAGTAGAAGACGGTCGTAAGCCCGTAGTGGTTTGTTCCATTTAAAAATCAAACATTAGTAATGAATTGTTAGAGTCATTAGTTGTTATTTTTTCTTGTACATTTTTAGCATAGAGAGTTACGAGCTCTACATCCATTAACAAATGCTCCCTTTATGAACCTATTTAGGGGCATAGGGCGGCAACAAAAGCACTCGACACATGTACGGCTTCGATGACCTCCTTCTCATTCAATGACATTGCAAAAACACTTGCTAACCAAAAATGGAGGTGGGCGAGACACGTGTGTCGTAGAGAGGATGGTCGCTTGCGCTGAAAGATATTGGACTGGCAGCGCAGAATAGGCATACCACCAGCCAAATGGAGCGGCAGGACGAATTTGGATGAGGGGTGCGAAATGCAGAGAAAGTTAGAGGAGAGGTGAAGAGGCCGTGGTTCATCAGTGGATATACAACGGGCTGATGATGATGCCTTACCAGTTATCCGTCCCACGAGACCTCTGGTACAATGTCGCCCCACAATTCCAGCCATTTGCCCTCCCAGACTGTGACCAATAATATGCATTTTCGAAAATGGCACATGAATAACTTCATTTAACCAGTCCAAAAACTCTGCAACCTTGGGACCAGCTGCTAAGACATTATGCACAGATTGGAAGTAATTTTGTCTGGCCCCCTTTTCCCAATCCACAGTTATCATGTTTACATCGGAGACACTCAGATAAGCTAAAAACATAGCAAAATAATATAGTTTTTTGCTCTCCTTGAGCATGTTTTTTTCCGAGTGCAAATAAAATCAACCAAGGATTGTTACGCCAAGGATGATAACATAATATAAAATCAACGTGTTCATCTTCTATAATATAAAAGAAAGTCGAGTTAGTGGGAACACTTATAACTCAAGATCGGCTAAACAGATTCTTCCGATGTTTGATTTATTGGATTTTTCTTCGCTCCGGATATGAAAATATTGAAAAATGCACATGAAATATACGAATATTAAAGTTAGTATGAAACGGATTTCCTGCGACTCCAACGCCATATATGAAAATTTCTATAACAACAAAATTATCATTTATTTGCTTGACAACTATTGACAATAAAAATATTGCTACGCAGATTTTTGAAGGAATTTTTTTCGAGCATTCAGAAATAATTTTTTAAGATTCAAAAATATTTTAAACATATTTTTGTATAAATTACAAATAATTTGAAATCAATATTCATAGTAAGGACTACAGCACAACGTCTGTCGGGAAAGCTAGTCTTTTTTTAGAGTACCTACTTTTCAAAAATGGTTAAAAAATATTTCGAAGTTAGTATGGATACACTTACCATCTCTGATCTTCACATTTGATGCCGACAAAGGTCCCCCTGTCCATCCATGGATGGTTAAAACAACAGGATTCACTGGATTGATCTTTGATTTTCGCAAACTGTCAAAATCCTTTAACCTAATTTCTTTATAATTTTTCGGATTTTTCCTAAAATTACAATTTTTTTTTTTTTTTAATGAATCTGTGCTCACTCAAAGTGAACACAAATACACTCCTTGACTCTTTCACAGTAAGCTACTTAAAGCTTGTGTCGTGAAAGAGGAAGATGGTCGGCACCTGGGATCGAACCACGACGTCCGCACCAAACAGTACGAAAGCCGGCGTTGTAACCGCCAGTCTACCAACCACCTCCAAAAATATATCCAAATATTTCCCTCATTTTTTGGATTTATCACAGCCTATCATGACAGTCATTATAAGAAAAATTGACATAGAAGATAAACTACAACTGAAGGTAGATAGGTAATCTCCACAATGACATGGTCGTCTCAAAGCTGGTTAGAGTTACGGATCTGTTGTAAAAGGCCTTAGTAAAGACATACGCTGTTATAACATTCTCTAGTTGTCAGTTTGTTTGTTTACCAGCCACTTTTAGCTGTTGGTACCTAATGTCACATAATATAGAACCAACTATATTGCATTGCTACCTGTAAGCCAGGGTTCAACAAAAAAAGTTTACAAAAATAAGTATAATATAACTCAAAAACTATAAAAATCGCTGAAATATGTTGATGTATTTAGATAGCCCTAAAGGTGTTCTATCTCTGGAGTTCCGCTTAGTCGTACTTTCTGGGACACTCTGTATAATAAATAAATAATAAATAAATATGTAAATATAGCTTTATTGTTTCAAAGTACAGTGTGGCGACAGTAGTTTTGACAGTTTAAAGAGCGGACTTATCCCGAAGAATCTCTGCCAGCCAACCCAGTTGTATAATCCAATCATGAAGTAGTAAATAAATTAGTGTTAGTTTTTTTACACCTATTTGAACCCCTATAGACTAACGAACGTCCTCTATTGTTATTTCGAAGGCTAGCTTAGCGTGATTACTTTGAGTTAAGAATGTTAGCCATTCCTAGTCATGGGGTTTCTTGGACTTCGTCTCATTGACAGACAGTGTATTGAACTACTTTCGAAAGCTGGACTTGATCATCTGACAAGCAGGAAAATGTCTCCTGCGCTTCAATCCTTTAAATTGAATTTGACTTCATTGTATAAAAATTGACTTCATAAACATTGCGCAAGATCGAGCGCAATGGAGAGCTCTTGTTGCCTCCCTATGCCCCTAAGTGGGGTCTTAAGGGAGTTTGGATTGGATTGTATAAAAATGGGTCGGTTTGGGGGGGAGGTCCCCGGCGGACTTGATTTGTGTGGGGTTGACTTTTTGGTTTGGTTTCTTCGATCAAGCTAGGGGGTTGGTTTCCTGTGGGTCGGGTTTGCTGCGGATTGGTCTTCTCCGGGCTGGCTTGCGGTGTGTGGGGGAGAATGTATGTATGTATAAAAATGTATTAATATTAATTTTTGCGATGATTTGGCCATACGCTGAATAAATAAAAAAAATATTTCTAAACAGCGATCAAACTTACTTTGTATATAACAAAAATCTGATGTCCTTTGCAGGAATAAATTGCAGATAGGTCTTTAATGCATCCTTGAAGTCCTTAATTGCAACCATGACACCATCAGCGTTTATAGGAAACCAAACACGACTGTCTTTTTTGAAGTTGTGCATAGGAATCGCATGTACCACTGCATTACAACAAAATGATTTAATAGGGAGAAAAATAATTAAGAAGGTGTAGCGTGCGGATTAAAAGGCTTCTGTAAAATGTTCGGCCTCGCAACAACGTTTATGTCTCGGCAGTAAACCTCAATATACACCGAACCACTGAAAAGTCGTACTCGAAAACAAGAATCTGTGTATTTTGGTAAATGGTAAATTGTGAAGCTTCCCCTAAACTTTCACCTAATAAAACAGCAACAAACTGTAATAGTACTAACACGACAAGCAAGCATAAATATAATAAATAAATAATATTAATGAATTCAAATAAACTTACAAAATAATGTAAACAGTAACTTTGTTAAACATAAAAATAGCTTCATTATAAGAATATGTTTGCTCTACTTGTTCTAAGAAACTGAAACCTGCCATGTTAATGACAATCTTCTCCAATGATTTATCTGGTACACCTGAGCTACAATGAATATGTTTTGTAACCGGAATAGACAATGCCATTATTGATCTTGTTTTGAAAACATTGGTTCGATTAACTTAAATAACTTTACTAATAACTAACACTATCAATAATTACCGGCGGCAGGACGTTCCGCCTGTGCTGCTGGAGTGCGACATCTGTGGTAGGAGGTGTGCCTCCAGAATCGGCCTGTTCTCCCACAGGAGGAAACATCTCCGTACTTAAACAATTGACTGCGTCGGTGTCACTGTGTACATTGTAATACTTTTATTATAATTTATTATGTTTTTTAATATTATTTTAAACGATTTTAGCATTTTTAAGCAATTTTAAACATGTACATGCATGTTTATTTTATTTAATGAACATGTGTTTTTTAGCTTTTTATATACTTTGACATTTTAAATTTTTTACATACATTGACATTTTCAACATTTATCAAAATAAATACTACCTACCTATTTATTTTAATATTCTTGGAAGCGCGAAAGGGATCTTCGACTCCGAGGCCCAGCTACAACAACAACAACAATCGCCTCATTGATATGAAAATTTCAGCCTGTTGATGGTGTAAAATTTTCTGTCTTGATATTATAAAGACATATTTAAATTAAAAAAAAACGTGTTTTTATTAAAATAGAGGTACCTACTTACAACATGATGGGTATTTTGTACTAAACATAGTACCTAATCACAATAACTAAAAATAAATACAAGCATAGATGACTAGATTGAATGATTCGCATAAAATTAAAGACCTTGAAATGACAACCATTTTTATATTTTTATATAGGTTTAAACATTTACACATCTCTTTTATGTTAGATGACGTTCTGATGTCCAATGAGCCGATACGTCATGTATGTTGGAATCTATCGTCAAACTAAAAAACATGGAATGGAGTTAAAAATAGGTGAACTATCCCAGAGAAAAAGGAGGTTCAGCATTTGTGTCCAAAGCAAAGATCCCAAATCTGAAAAAAAAAATAAACAAGAATATTAGATTGGCATCAAACAACAAAAGGTGACATCGTCAGAGACGAGAAACAAAAGTAAAGAAATTTTGCTGCTTTATCAAAGAGACACAACGAAAAAGTACTATTCGAGACATCGAGCCATTGCAAGGCACTAGGAGCGGTATGGTGTATTTAATTATGTGCCAGAGAATACTCCCAAGAAGAAAGTCTTCACGATATGTTGGATTTTTCGTATCTGTCCACTGAGGAGCATCTGTCCTCTGAGGAGTATCTGACCACATCAAGGGCCTAAGCCAAGTGTAATAAAATGGCCGTTGGACAAACGACAGCTTTTTACGTTGTTACCATGGTAACACCGACCGATCGACACGGTTGACGGCCATTTTATTACACTTGGCTTAGGCCCCAGCTGTCTCCCGGTGGATCCGATTTATAGCCACCAGTTGACGTCTGGGAGAATATAAACTGGCATTGGCAATTCCTGGCTCCGAAACATTCGTCAGTGGACCGGACTGAGAACTGTGGGAGATTTATTCAGGGCAGCTGAAGATAGGGAGGCTTTCTCTCAAGTGGTCGTCGACGTCGGGGGACCCGATAGGACACCGGAAGAAGAAGAATTGGCAATTCCACCCCCTGCACCATTGGGGTTGCGCGGTATAAACTTAATGATAAATAAATTTAATTAATTATAAATTAATAGCTAAAGTGGACTGTATGGGCGATGGCATGCTGTGCTGGAGGTCGAGTGGTGTGACCAGCTGGAAAAGAATGGATCAAGGAAGATGGACTAACCTTAACTCCACGGTGATGTCTTTCTGCTGGCCAGCTCTTCCTTATTGAACACAAAAACATAAACAACACAGCACAATTTATATTTATAAAACGCGGCGCGGATGAATCTATTTATTAGTAATTATTTTAGAAGCGTAAATCGAATTAAAATGAATATAAAAAATGATTTGTTTTTAGCGGTGCGATGCGGTTGATTTCTTGTATATAAGAGTATTGTCACTTTTCCTGGTTAGCTAAAGGTAGGAACCAAAAATGGGTAACAACAAATTGATAGAAAAAATGAAATGGAAAGGACAGGTTGACACTGGCAACACCACACTCCCCACCTTGAAAGCTCCAAAGCTTTCAACACAAAAATAAAAGAAAGCGGATTAAATAAGAAAAATGCGGTATATATAAATAAATAAAGCGGTATTTTAAATGCGGTTAGCCCATTGCGGATATAAAATGCGGTTGTCCCATTGCGGATAATAAATGCGGTTAGCCCATTGCGGATAATAAATGCGGTTGTCCCATTGCGGATAATAAATGCGGTTAGCCCATTGCGGATAATAAATGCGGTTTTCCCATAGCGGATTTATAAATGCGGTTTTCCCATAGCGGATTTATAAGCGTTGAATATCAGAGTACTGATATTGTAAAGATGCGGTGAATATTAGATCAGAAATCTGATATTTTCCCATAGCGGATTTATAAGCGTTGAATATCAGAGTACTGATATTGTAAAGATGCGGTGAATATTAGATCAGAAATCTGATATTTTAAAGATGCGGATTATATCATTTTATGATATATTTAAAAATGCGGTTAGTATCAGATCAAATGTCTGATATTTAAAAAATGCGGATTATATCATTTATGATATATTTAAAAAATGCGGTTAATATCAGATCATAAGTCTGATATTTAACAAATGCGGGTTATAACAAATGCGGTTAATATCAGATCAGAAATCTGATATTTTAAAGATGTGGATTATATCATTTTATGATATATTTAAAATGCGGTTAATATCAGATCACAAGTCTGATATTTTAAAGAATGCGGGTTATAAGAAATGCGGTGAATATCGGATCACAAGTCTGATATTTTAAAGATGCGTATTATATCATTTTATGATATATTTAAAAATGCGGTTAATATCAGATCAGATGTCTGATGTTTTAAAGATGCGGATTATATCATTTTATGATATATTTAAAAATGCGGTTAATATCAGTTCAAATTCTGATATTTAAAAAATGCGGGTTATATAAAAAATGCGGTTTTTCAAAGCGGTACATTCACCAAATTTACGTGAAAAGACAATATATGCGGAACCATAATAATAATTTATAGAAATTAATACGAAATGTGAACTTCACATATGCAAGTCCAAATATTTACTTTAATAATGCGGTTTAATAAAAATTAAAGAGGTACTTATAAAAAACTTATTAAATGAATTATTGAGTTGGTGGATCTTTCATAACGGATGTCAAAACAGTAGAAACTGCTTCAGGCACATCCGAACTTAAAGGTGTAAACGGCTTGATAGGCCATGAATTTGGTTGGCTAAGAAGCCACGTTGGACCTGTCATCCAAAGACTGTGCTCCAGCAATTGAGATGGATACAATCCCCGAGATAATAAGTCACTGGGATTTTCGACCCCAGATATATGAAAAAAGTGTTTGCATTCTAGATTCTCTTGTATCTGAGTCACTCTATTAGATACAAAATTAGACCAGCGGTGCGGTGAAGAGTGTATCCAGGATAAAACTATCGTGGAATCCGAAAAGGCGTATATGTTGTTTATAGCATAAAGTGGATTGAACGTATCAAAAACAGTTTTTACTAATTTGGATAATAACAGAGCTGAGCACAGCTCCAAGCGGGCAAGTGAGATCACCTTAAACGGTGCCACCTTTGATTTTGAGCACACTAAACTTATGAAAATATTACCCTTGTCATCTTTGACATGTAAGTACAACACACAGGCGTAAGCTTTTAAACTGGCATCACAGAAGGCTACGATATTTACCTTGCAGCCAGGTGTCACTTTCAAGTGACGCGGTATTTTTATATTCGACAACAACGGCAGTTCAACAATTAATCTTTGGTAAGCGGTTATTGCCACAGCAAACAATCGTAATCCAAGCAGGAGCACTAACAAACCAGCAAGAATAAAATATCCATCCGTCTCATGAGATGGAATTTCTTCTAGATAATTATTGTTAATGTAATCTGGAATAACATTATTATATTGTTCACGCAATCGAGAATCAATATTTAATTTGCGTTCTAGTGAAACTAAACGTCTTTGAGCTATAGCGAACGAATCACCCAATTCACTTGGACTTTTACAAAAAGGAAGGGACACTGTATATCTGCCCTGAGACTCACGAGATACTGAGGACTGATAAGCAGACTCACACGCGACACTCTCAGGACTTGCGACCTCAACCATCGGCAATTCCTCCAACTTCCAAAACCTATGCAGAGTTCTCTCCAAGCTTCCACAATTGTTACAGGATACAGATGTATCATCGTCGTGGTTCACTCGCGAAACCGTGGCAGTCGTGACAAGGGTGACAGTCGTAGAGCATTGAGGTTTTGAGTTTTTATTTGAAATACTACCCATTATCAAATATCCCAGCGTAGTTTCAATAAGCGGTGATAAACCTGATATTTCAATCTTTCCACTCAATAGAATATGTGGAAATAGTTGAGCTCCTAAAACGATTTCTATCCCAGCAGACAGATTCCACTCGTCATCAGCCAACGGAACTCCGCTCAAATGACCGACACATGTGAAATTTATATCCTCCGTAGGTAACGAGTCTGTTATTATGTCCAACACTAGACATTTTATCTTATAAGTATGATGCGAGATGCGGGATTGTATGTGAAATATAACAAAGCCGTGAATCGGTTTGCTAGACAGACCAACTCCTTTAACAAAGGAATTGTTCAAAGGGATTATATCTAAACTTAATTTCTTACAACAAGCGAGAGTGATGAGATTATTTTGTGAGGCATTATCAATCAAGCATCGAACTAGCCTCTTCTCACTTTCATTTCGATAGGCAAGTACCTGGGCAGTAGGTAAAATTATAGGACATGTCAATCCTATATTATTGCGAGCGCATAAAGTTGTAGAAGTAGTTGTAACATTTTTACTGGTTGATAGTTTTTCATTTGAAGTACAATTTTTCTGATAAAACTTACTAGTGTCTTTATCATCAAAATGAAGCATAGTATGGTGCGGTTTGTTACAAATTTTACAAGATTGTTTTGAATTACAAGTTTTACTTTGATGATTACAACTAAGACAGTTGATACATCCAAATATAGATTTAATTAAATTAAACTTCTCCTTTGGAGTAAGAGGTTTAAACTTTTCACACTGATATAGATGCGTGTGAGAGAAGTTACATAAAGTACACTTCTGACTAGCAGAGCCAACATTTATCAAAAATGATTTAGAAATGTTTTGAGATTTATTTTTTCCTTGCCATGGTACCCTTTTATATTGACTATTTAAACTATCACGAGAGGTGCGTTCTAAAATTTTAACTTTATCTTTGACAAATTCCATTAATTGGTCGAACGAAGGAAAATCTTTTCCTCCTCTAACCGACATTTCAAAATCATGCACTATTTGAGGGTGCAATCCCTTAAGGGCACATGTAAAAAATATGAAGTCTGACAAGTCTTTAATTTTTAATTGTTTAAGAGCTGATACCGAGGCAGATATATTCTCTGAATATTCATTTAATTCGTTAGCACTCTTTGCGGACGTCTTACTCTCTAAAATATTATTTAAATAATAAGCTCCCAGAGATCTATTATCCTGATATCTCTCAACTAAACCTTTCCATATGTTTGCATAATTTTCACCTGTAGGAATAATCCCGGAAAACACATTTAGAGCTGAATGACTTAGTTTTCCAAGCAAATACTGCATACGCTGCGAATCATTAAGATTTTCGTTAAGATGGATATTATTCTTAAATGACTCATAAAATAGAGACCAATTTTCTAATTTACCATCGAAACATGGTATTTGAATAGGCGGTAATTTAATATGAGAAATTTTATTATCTTTTGATTGATTTGAGGTATTTACATTTGAAACTTGGTCTGTAGTCAACAACTGAGACCGTTTGAATTTAATGGCATTTACCTGACTGTTTAAAGTATTTAAACTATCATACGTTGGCTCATACGTTTTATCGTACGAAATTTTTAACAGTACAAGTTCATCCAATGCGGTAACTATATCTTTCTTCAATTCATCAATTGAGAAAGTGTCTGAAATGAAAGCAGTTGTTTCCCGAGTTCCGTGACTCAATGTCAATTTTGACTTCTCAAAAAACTCACCAACCTTTGAGAGAAGTGAATTAGATTTGGCTTCTAATAATTTGATACGTTCCATTGTGAAACGCCTAATATAAATAAACAATTAATTAGATGCAAGACAAGTTGAGTAAACTGAGTAAGTTGTCAACTTATAAACTACGCGGCTTATCTTCGTTTATGAACGAAGGTACATAAAAATAAGAAACCGTGAAACTCAATTAAGATGTCTTAAGTTAACTATATATAAACTAGTTTTTTTAAAGGCGCCCGTGGCGCCCACCTATGGCCTTTTCCTGCAAACATTGCTTTCTCATAGCTGAATTCACATGCGAGACTTCAACATACTTGGTTGTTTTAACTCTTTATGAAAACTCAAAAACAACAAACTTTTAATTACAAACTTTCCATTCAAATAGCTTTTAACATGTGGGTATTTAACTGTTTGATCGCGTGTGTGCGTTAGTTTTCTGATTTAGTAAACTTTTTCATGCAAACTTTGCATTTGTATGGCTTCTGTACGCTATTAATTCACATGAGAATCTTTAAAAAAATACTTTAGTATGCAAACTTTTTATTGCAAACATTGCATTCGTATGGCTTTTCTCCGCTATTAGCACTTGATAATAGAACTCTATGAAAATTAAAAAAAAAACTTGAACTTTTTATTACAAATTTTGCATTCAAATGGCTTTTATCATGAGTTATTATTTGATTGATTAAACTTTTTATCGCAATTGTTGCATTCGTATGGCTTTTCTCCGCTATGGGTTTGCGTGTCATTCTTTGGTCTGCGAACTTTTAATTGCACACATTGCATTAGTAAGGCTTTTCTTCCCGTTGTAAGTACCTAAGTTATGATTTGGTAAACTTTTTCATGCAAAATTTGCTTTCTTATAGCCGAATTCATATGTGCGACTTTAAATCACTTGCTTAATTGAACTTTTCATGAAAACTCACAAAAGAACGTTATCTTTTTACAACAAACTTTGCATTAAAATGGCTTTAGAATGTGAGTGTTTTAGTATATGATTGATTAAACTTTTTATTTTAAACATTACATGCGTAAGGCTTTTTCCGCTATTAATTCGCGTGTGTACGCTAGTTTTCTGATTTGGTAAACTTTTTCGTGCAAACATTGCATTCGTATGGCTTTTCTCCGCTATTAGCACTTGTTAATAGAACTCTATGAAAATTAAAAAAAAAACTTGAACTTTTTATAACAAACTTTGCATTCAAATGGCTTTTATCATGAGTTATTATTTGATTGATTAAACTTTTTATCGCAATTGTTGCATTCGTATGGCTTTTCTCCGCTCAGAAAACTCAGCCACACGCGAACATTTTTTATTGCACACATCAGTGATATGTTATGGTACCATAAAATAAATGGTTATGGTACCATACCTTTAAAGCACTTGATTAATTGAACTCTTCATGAAAACTCATAGAAGAACGTTATCTTTTTATAACAACCGTTGCATTCAAATGGCTTTTATTATGAGTTATTATTTGATTGATTAAACTTTTTATCGCAATTGTTGCATTCGTATGGTTTTTTTCCGCTCAGAAAACTCAGTCACACGCGAACATTTTTTATTGCACACATCAGTGATATGTTATGGTACCATAAAATGGTTATGATACCATACCTTTAAAGCACTTGATTAATTGAACTCTTCATGAAAACTCATAGAAGAACGTTATCTTTTTATAACAAACGTTGCATTCAAATGGCTTTTATTCTGAGTTATTATTTGATTGATTAAACTTTTTATCGCAATTGTTGCATTCGTATGGTTTTTCTCCGCTATGGGTTCGCGTGTGATTCTTGAGTCTGCGAACTTTTGATTGCACACATTGCAGTAAGGCTTTTTTTCGCTATGAAGTCCCGCTGTGCCTAAGTTATGATTTGGTACACTTTTTCATGCAAAATTTGCCTCTTATGGCCGAATTCATATGTAACTTTAAAGCACTTGATAATAGAACTCCACGAAAATTAAATCTTTTAACATTTTATAACAAACTTTGCATTCAAATGGCTTTAATCATGAGTTATTATTTGATTGATTAAACTTTTTATCGCAATTGTTGCATTCGTAGGTCTTTTCTACGCTATAAGTTCTCGTGTGACTCTTGAGTCTGCAAACTTTTTATGTCACACATTGCATTAATAAGGCTTTTGTTCGTTATGATGTCCCGCTCTGCGTATAAGTTTCCTGATTTGGTACACATTGATTTCTTATGGCTGACTTCGCATGTTAGTTTTAAATAACCCGAAAAATTGTTTTTCGCTACATCAAAACCTTTAAAAAAAGTGCTCAGCCACCAGGCATAATTATATTATTATGTTACTGTCAGCTGTCACTGCTGTCAGCCATATTATATTAGAAGAACAATATTAGTTGCGAGTGGCGCGCCATCTAGCGGCGTTAATGACATCAGTCAGTCAGTCAGTCAGGCAGTCAGTCAGTCAGTCAGTCAGTCAGTCAGTGAGTCAGTGTTCAAGACAAATATATATAAATAAACATTCAGTTGCCTATATGAATGTATGTAAAAAAAAAGAAAAAGAAATATAATAAGGATGCGTTAAATTTAAGTATACATAAATAAGCCTTAAATTGCCTATATTATTAATGTATACAAAGAGAAGAAAAAGAAATATAATAATAAAGCGTTAAATTTAATATATCTACTATCCGAATAAACAGTAGAGTACTGTATGCAAAGGCTTAAGCATACCTAAGCATACGGGTGTGTTCATATAATGCGTAGGTATAAGCTAATGTACACGATCAACGACAAAATTAACCTTCTCAATTCTCAAATCAACACAGAAAGCTAGAGCAATAGCGACATAGGTATGACGTAAAACTCTACATAAAGAGTTTGATGCAATTGTTGTAAGTATGACTATTTTATATCAAAGTTACAAAGTTATGCGAGCGATGCGTAGTTAGGTATATAAAATATATTAAATATTATGTCAATATCTATATGGGTACTATTCTAAGCAATTGGGGTTCTTAAATAACTCTTATCAGTTTTATAAGTGTAACAGAATTATTTCCCATTAAATTCTCGATAATACACTGATATTATACTTCAAATTTTATATATGTCATACTTGTATGGTTTTTACGTGTAAAATCATTCAATTGTGAATAACAATTAATTATTATGAATCATTAATATTTTTTAAGTTTTCAAGCCAATGCCATCTATGGAACTACAACAGAAGCACGTGAATTTCCAAAATCAAAGTTTAACTATTGACTTTTCAAAGAAAACCACTTCGCCTATTCAAATATAGATGGCGCTATACGTTAATAATATTAATTATTATTTAAAAATTACAATTGTATGTTTTATAAATCTATATTAAACTTCCTCACACTTATTGCCTGTTCAATGAATTAATTTGTCAAATGATTAGCGGACTCGACAAGAATTATGTTATATAATTAAGTTAATTATAAGCAAGTTTATATCAGATAACATGTGACATGACTGACACAAATTTCACTTTGGATTCATATGTACTTTTAATGCGTGATATTAAATCAAAAGAACAATGAAATTACCGTTTCTGCATTGTTTCAATAAATTTGGTGAATGCATAGATGAGAATTAAAATGAGATTTACACTAAAGAGTTTTGCCACAGGGGCTCACCATAAATCCGGTATAAGTGACCAAATATCTAACCATAAATCCGGTTCGTATGGACCATTAATATGGGGATGCGCGGTATAAACTTAATGATAAATAAATTTAATTAATTATAAATTAATAGCTAAAGTGGACTGTATGGGCGATGGCATGCTGTGCTGGAGGTCGAGTGGTGTGACCAGCTGGAAAAGAATGGATCAAGGAAGATGGACTAACCTTAACTCCACGGTGATGTCTTTCTGCTGGCCAGCTCTTCCTTATTGAACACAAAAACATAAACAACACAGCACAATTTATATTTATAAAACGCGGCGCGGATGAATCTATTTATTAGTAATTATTTTAGAAGCGTAAATCGAATTAAAATGAATATAAAAAATGATTTGTTTTTAGCGGTGCGATGCGGTTGATTTCTTGTATATAAGAGTATTGTCACTTTTCCTGGTTAGCTAAAGGTAGGAACCAAAAATGGGTAACAACAAATTGATAGAAAAAATGAAATGGAAAGGACAGGTTGACACTGGCAACACCAACCATCGTGCCCCGAGTAGTTGTCACTATTTGAGACTGTCTTTTCTGCCCCCTATTATTGTTGTAACTCTCTCTCCATCCTACCCATATTACTGAAATACATCTACTAAAAGAAATGGCAAAAAGCGTTGTCAATACACCTACCTACGATAAGTCAGCTATGTTGATAAGAGTATATTTTTCCACAACACCGCCTATATAAGAAGGCCTTAGCGCTGGCGACCATTTTTTCCTCTCGCGTCACCAGGCCGCTGGCGTGTAGACAGATATCATCGCGTACAGGTAAGTAGGTACATACAGATATAGGCAAGCGAATGCTGGGCCTCACGATGTGACGTAGCACTAAGGCCTTCTCATATAGGTGGTGTTGTTTTTCCATAACTAGGCAATGAAAAGTATGCATGGTACTTACTCTGACTTCACGTTTGCACCACCCAAAGGCAAAGATTCTGTTCCGGTGCAGTTTCCATATCCGCTCAACGCTTGTTGTACATCCCTGCACTGAATAGCAGTAAAGCCTCCATGTAATATTGACTCAGCCACATACTCGTATGAGCGACTGTGCGAACAGTTCATATCACCATCACATCCAGGCATTCGTCGTCCACCGTTGGCGTAGAAATCATTGTGGCCTACTGCATCCGTCATTCCTAACAGACCCACATTAGTATGTATAATTTCCACATATTTTCCATCAGTCTTTCTGATTCTTTCGCTGCTGGCACCCCACGAAGGGTTCGCCGGATCCAAACCTAAAACTATAAGACAAAAATAGAAGTTCTTACTTGATTTGAAGTTTTACATTTTCGATGATCGGTTGTATTTAATTAATTTATTTATTCAATTATTTACAGCCATTATAGGCCATTAACATTAGGTATATTTATTACATAATACAGTGTGCAAAAAAGAAAACACATACAAAAAGGCTTAATCAACATACATACACACAACAAAGAAAAGAAAAGTCGAGAATCATACAAATAGTAGGCACAAATCAGTTGATGCAAACAGAAATTATACAACGATAGGTATAAAACATTAATAATTGTTCCAAAGGGAAATTGATCGATAGACAAAAGTCAACAACAAAAGAAGCCAAAAGTTGACTCAAAGTCAGACAGTTAACAATAGTCATATCTACAATTAATGAAACGAAAAGAGACAGACTTTCCTGCGTTTATTGTTTAATCAAACAATCAACCGTTTTGTCCTTTTTTCTTATGAAGACGTTCATCTCCATGAAATCTTTCAATGGTTCAGGTAAATATGGAATTCAGTTCTCTACTAAATTTCATCTACCTATTTCTGTTTTCAAGGGATAAATATTTAGAAAATTGAACCTAAGTTCGTTTATGAAGTGACATTGTGAGTAAAAATCATATGCACAACTTGTTTCGGAGGAATCAAACGTCTTATCATCATGTCATTGTATTCATTCAAAAACTGATGTCATAATATTTGGTTTTCAATAAGAATCTCGTATTATTCTTGCGATCAGAAATAGTGGGTAATAATTGTATACTGGAAATGAAATACGCACTAAGCGCCAAAAATGAAAAAAAAAATAGTTGAATATGAAGAAAATGTTCTATAAACCATTTCCAATAGCCTAAATATTGCACTTAGTCCATATCGATGATCTAAAGGCGTAAAAAAAACAGATCCAAAAATCATCATAGTAGGTACTACCTATGTCTATTTTTATTTATTTATAAAAAATACGGTACTAAGTGCCTTTGACAACAATAGGATATAACAAAAAGCAGAAACAATAATAACATATAGAATACAAACACAGTTTGAGCCAGATAGAATAAAACAATATGCGAAGAGAGTACATAAAAGCAAACAATAAGGAATTATTCATGCAAGACTATTATAGTACTAGTTTTTTAAAGGCGCCCGTGGCGCCCACTTATGGCCTTTTTTATGCAAACTTTACTTTCTCATAGCATAGCTGTGAGCATTCACATAAAATACTTGGTTGATTCAACTCTTTATGAAAACTCAAATACCTACAACTTAAACTTTTAATTACAAACTGTACATTCAAATAGCTTTTGGCATGTGGGTATTTACCGATTTGATTGATTAAACTTTTTCATATAAAATTTGCATTCGTATTGCCGAATTCTTATATGAGACTTTAAAACACTTGATTAATTGAATTCTTCATGAAAACTCAAAAAACAACGTGAACTTTTTATAACAAACTTTACATATGTTTGGCTTTTCAACGTTATGAATTCACATGAAAATCTTTAAAAAATTACTCTAGGTGTGTAAACTTTTTATTGAAAACATGGCATTCGTATGGTTTTTCTCCGCTATGATCTCGTGTGTGTGGATTAAAGATTCGTGATTTGGTAAACTTTTTCATGGAAACTTTGTTTTCTTATGGCCGAATTCATTTGTGTGACTGTAAAGCACTTGATATTTTTTTTTTATTACAAATTTTGAACCTTTTCTAACAAAATATGCATTTAAATGGCTTTTATCATGATTTATCATTTGATTGATTCAACTTTTTATCGCAATGGTTGCATTCGTATGGCTTTTCTGCGCTAGTGTGCAATATTTTTATTTCAAACATTGCATTAGTAAGGCTTTTTCTCTGCTATGATATCGTGTCTATGGGATAAATTTATGATTAGTAAAATTTTCATGCAAAGTTTGCTTTCTTATGGCCGAATTCATATGTCAGACTTTAAACCACTTGATAATAGAACTCAATGAAAATTTTAAAAAAACTTGTACTTTTTATAACAAACGTTGCATATGAATGGCTTTTCAACGCTACAAATTCACATGAAAATCTTTAAAAAATTACTCTAGGTGTGTAAACTTTTTATTGAAAACATGGCATTCGTATGGTTTTTCTCCGCTATGATCTCGTGTGTGTGGATTAAAGATTCGTGATTTGGTAAACTTTTTCATACAAACTATGCTTTCTTTTGGCCGAATTCATGTCAGACTTCAAACAAATTTTGAACTTTTTCTAACAAAGTATGCATTTAAATGGCTTTTATCATGATTTTATCATTTGATTGATAAAACTTTTTATCGCAATGGTTGCATTCGTATGGCTTTTCTCCGCTATGGGTTCACAAACTTTTTATTGCACACATTGCATTAGTAAAGCGAAGTCCGGCTGAATTCGCAAGTGATACTTTACAGCATACAGTTGATTGAACTATTTATGCAAACTTAAAAAAGAAATTAAACTTTTTATTGCAAACTTACCATTCAAATAGCTTTTAGCATGTCATTGGTTGTTTAAATTATTTGATTGATTGAACTTTTTATTGCAATTATTGCATTCGTATGGCTTTTCTCCGCTATGAGTTCGCATGTCACTCTTTAAATTACTTGAAACCGCAAACTTTTTATTGCACTCATGGCATTAGTACGGCTTTTCTTCACTATGAAGTCCCGCTGTGCGTAAAAGTTTCCTAATTTGGTACACTTTGCTTTCTTATCGCTGACTTCGCATGTGAGTTTTTTAATAACCCAAAAAATTGTTTTTCTCTACGTCAAGACCTTTAAAAAAAGTGCTCAGCCACCAGGCATAATAATATCATTATGTTACTGTCAGTTGTCACTGCTGTCAGCCATATTGTATTAGAAGAACAATATTATTATTTGTCTTTAGTTGCGAGTGGCGCGCCATCTAGCGGCGTTAATGACATCAGTCAGTCAGTCAGTCAGGCAATCAGTCAGTCAGTGAGTCAGTGTTCAAGACAAATATTATATAGATAACAAAATTGCAGTGTTATATAGACAGCGTTAAGTATCATGTAAGTATGCATCTTTAAATACTTTTTGGCACTTAGTGCGTATTTTATTTCCAGTATACAATAATTATGCCTACTCCCGACTTCTTTTTTTGAAAACTTGCCAAAGTTGGTGTAATCTAATGTTTGTTAACAATAATTATTATAGTTGGAAGGGTCCAAAAAGGGAGAAGGATTTTTACCAGTTATATATTCAACTAGGCCTCTTTTGCTCAATCTCGCCGCCATGCCTGCCAGATGCCCTCCAAGACTATGTCCAAACACATGCATATTTATAAAAAGTACACCATGCTCATTTAAGAAATCGAAAAAACCCGCTATGCTAGGCGCGGCTTCGTGAACGTTTTTTACAGCTTCCAGTCAATTACCTCCTGCTCCAATCGACCAATCAATAGCAATCACATTAGCATCTTCAGTGGCTAAGAAAGCTACAAGAAAAATATTATGATTATAAAAAAAATGTATTTAAGTAGGTGTGCATAAACTATTTTATGTGATATTTTTGCTTGGTCAACCTTCCCGGATTATCCGGTTCATTCTGGAAGTATAGCCAGAAGTCCAACCATGTATTGTAAATTTGACGCCATTCTTAAAGTTGAAATTCGATGAAAGCAAGCTTTCCAAATCTCCTTTCTTTATTTCTTGAGGTACTATTGGGTTAATTCTAAAAAGAAAATACTATTAGTGAAAAGTCAGTCCCAGGAGATCAATAATAATTTGTGAGCAACCATAAGAAGAGAAAGAATAATTATTTTGTTTTGCTTTGAAGAACTTTGAAAGACAATAAGTACTTAGTATGATATAAATAAATGTATGCATGGGTAGTTTTTGCAAAACGGCCCTCTGGTATATGGTTCAACATTATATGAAAGAAAGCATTGTATTTATGGGAATTGAATTCAATATATTAATATGGAGGAAAGCATTTTCTTAATGGAAAGGAATTGATAAATAATAATCCAAATCCATTTCTCTCTTTTACACCCCACTCAGGAGCATAGGGAGGCAACAAGAGCTCTCCATTGCGCTCGATCTTGCGCAATATTTATGACCTCCTCCCACATCATGTCCAAATCCCTCAGTTCTGCTTCGAAGGAGCGGAACACAGTGTGAGAGGGTCTTCCTCGTCTTCGGGACCCTGATGGAAGGAAGAGCAGCGCTCTCCTCGGCCAACTCATTCGGCATCCTTAACACGTCCCAACCAAGTCCATCTCCTCCCCATAATAGTAGAAGTGATTGGCTCACGGTGGGTGTGCCGGCATATAGCGTCGTTCGTGATGCGGTGGTGCCATCTTAGGCACTGGGTTCCTAGGGAACGGTCCGTCATCTGACAAGACGGCGTCTTTCAAAATGGGATGTTTTTCTTCCTTTCTGTGCCGCTAGAGGCGCCCTTGCTAATCCGGTCTATTGTCAAATTCATCAGTGTTGCCAAAGGGGGCGATTTACTGCCGTTTGGGCTATTTGGAACTTACTTGCTTACTTACGTAGTTATACGCTTTTAGCGAGTTTTCACCTTTTCGGACTACTAAATGACCTTTTTTTAGTGAACTCCCACCTCTCTTCGGATATTAAAATTTTCGGAATGACCGCATACCAAATTTTCAGTTGGGCTTCTTTGCGTTTGAGAAACAGCGTTGGCAACACTGGTTAGCTAGATGGTATGTTTGACAGCTATCATAATTTGACAATAGACCTGATTAGAAGTTCTGCCACCTAGTGTGTATTGTCGGAAGCTCCCCAGAAAACTTCCCATTATATGACAATATTTTTCGTTACTACGGAAACAATATTGACAACGTTCTCAACTCACATATTCACCGCTATTAAAAGTAGCGGCGTATCCGTAGGAAAACAACCCATTACACCCAGAATTATTCTCCTGACGTTTTGACTGCACCATTTTAACTATCTTCGGAGGTATACCGTACAATGTACATAGCTGAAATTTTCCATATCGATGGTCTATGTGGGCTGTCGAAAGCCTTTTCAAAATCTATGAAGCAACAAGCGACTGGAGAGTTAAACTCTTTACACTGTTGAAAAATGCACCTGGCACAGAAAATTGGGTCCGTGCAGGACTTGCCAGTTAAAAAAAAATATGTAACTTATTTATAAAACCTTTACTCACTTTTATCTTTCTTTACAGGTTTAATTTGCTATAGAAAAACACTTGTTTAATAATAAAACGACGGCTCACCTTGTATATAAATAATATCGAATATCCTCATCCGGTGAAAACGGTATAGGTGATTGAGAGTCAGTCTTCAAGTCGATAATCCGTTCATTTCCATATTCATCAACAAACCGTATATTATTGTCATTGTCAATCAGTTTATTTCTTTCAGCTGCATCTAAAATACATGCATGAAAAATCGTTTAATAATTATTAGTCTGTTACATTTTAAGTTCATAATTTGCGGATGAAGAGGAAGAAAAAATGATATCAAATAAATAGGTAATCAAATGAAGAAAGCAGCGCCATCTAGATAATATACCTACTAACTGTTATCATCTGACTGATCAATGTTAATTGTTGGTTTTACTGAATTATTCAATAGATGTCTCTTTTTGTCTATCTCAAAGGATTGTAAACTTTTCAATTTGATCTAAAGGTGCATTCATTGCTATGTATAATATTATGATAGCGCAAGACAATATTGAAGGCGAACATGCATCCAACATAAAAAAATATCTAAGTAGGTACCTACCTACCTGCTTATATATTTTGAAAAATATATTTTTTAATTTTAATTGAAATAGGAACATAGGCTATGATTATTTTTAGCCAATCGTAGCTTCTTCTCTTATTGCAGAAACCTTCGTCGTTGATTCTATGAAAAAATTTACACATATTAATGTTTTTTTTTTTTTTTTAAAGAAACAAAAATCAGCTAACCGGTTTTCGAAGACCGTACGTCTTCTTCTAGTAGATGTTAACTTAAAGTATGTTCCACCAAGTAGCCACGGTCGAAAAGATAAATTAACATATTAATGTGTCAATTTTTACAAAAAGAGTTTTTGGTGTCAAATTGTTAGTTTTATCGAGCTGCATATATGTATCTTATGTGTTATATAGAATACTATGATGAAAAAATAAATCTCTTAAGTGAGGCTATAAGCTTGAAACAGGAATATTTGTGTCCAAGTACGTAAGAGGTTTCATAGAACCAACGACGCTGTGTTTTACGAGATCTTTAAATTTCGGAATAATAATTCTACTTATAAAACACTTACTTGAAGCAAACAGACAACCAACGATCCATATTACAGAAGACATAGCAATCAGTTAAACAACAGTATCTGGATATTGAATCTCAACTAATTAAGCCACTGAATAGATATTTTTTAACGTATTCCTATACTTAATTATAATTTTGAGAGAAGATATTTGAAAAATTCTTTAAATCTTTGATAAGTGAATAATTAATTATGTCATTGTTTACATTATCTTTTGATTGTAGGTAGGTATAATAGTTTATCGGGTTATCATATTAAAAAAAAAAAAACAAATTGCTGATATGTGGCACAAAAATTATGATACATCGTGCTTCACTGACCAGACCAGAAAAAAATGAGAAATTGCGGTTTGGGTACATAGGTATAGAGAGCTCAGGATAGATTGTCGGCAATCACAGAATCCTAGGACGATGTGGAACTTTAAGGATGTATTTTTTTTACAAACCATTATCATTATACATTTGATCCGGTTCGAAGGACCAAATGTATAACGATGATGGTTTGTAATTGTTGTTGTTAAAATGGAGAACACGATCGTTTCGGGATACTTAAAAATTGTATTCACATTCAAAAATATACATCAACACCATGAAAAATTACCCATCAGACACAATAGAACAACAAGTCCATAAGTCACGAAACATCACTTGAAATTGGAACAATATTTTATTACACATTTTTTAATATTTTTGTTTAAAATAGGTAGGTACTTACCTACCTACTGATTTGAAATAAAACACCATCTTTCTACTAGAAAGCTTTAAAATCTAAGAAATTAAATTGGGTATATTTCAACACCACCTGGTGTTGGGTATATTGGTACTCTTTGCATGGTATGATCCCGTCAAAGGTGAAAATACGAACCTACTCAATGTTATTTACTTCGGTATAAAAATACTAGACTCGTCCAAGCTACCTCCCAATAATTGGGTTGGCAGATGATTGAAGCAAGCTCATAAGAGCTCTTGTTCAAAAGGTAGGCTTACAAAGGTGACAATATCTTAGAATAAATAACGTGAAGTACTGATATTGATTGCGCAAACCCTATTGAAATTATTTTCAACCATTGCGATAAAATCAACGATTTATTATTGTAACATTTAGTTGATTTATTTTATAATAAAAAAATTGTTTTATCTTTTAATAAGCGCATGCTAAATTGCTCGTCATATTATTTTTCTCAACTTTAATACCTGTCACCTAATAAATCTTGGATAATTGGCCTAAATACGAGATTCCCAACTATAAGTGAAAATCAATATAAAATCTGGCACTTATCTACGATAAGCTGTAATTTATTTTGATAAATCATTTAGCACGGCGTTATTAATTGATTGAGTGAGATTGTTAAACATTACTTAAGTAAAGTTTGAAGTGGATATTTCGTTCAGTTCAGTTTGATTGTGTTTTCAGTAAATTCCATGTCATGAAGTGTTTTGGAGAAAAAATGTTATTTTTTATGATTTTTTTATTTCAAACTACAGGTAATTTGGTTACCCTAATCCGTATTACCTATAATAACTAAAATACTTTAAATTGATATTATTTGTTAAACAGGGAGTTTGGTAGAAAGTTAGACAAACTGGTATGGTAATGGTTTATTAAAGAGGAGACCATTTTTGTTAGCATCTCGTGGGTATTCAGCATTTATATAAGTTGCTCCGTTATTATTGATGATTATTTAAAAAAAATGATGTATCCTAAAATTTACCTGCTGGCCTCTATACCTAACTATTTTCATCAACCAATCAAGCACATCCAACTAAATTTTTATGATACATTATGATAAGTGATGATAAAACACTTTGCATTACGGTACCACCAAGTCAAAGCTTGAACACATGGGTCAATAAAACATTTTCTGTTTCTTCTTAGCTTTTATTCTTTCATCATTCAGAACGTAACTGATACATGTGCTTTCTTTACCTTATCTTTGAGTTTTTTGTGCTATTTCTTGCAACAATGTTACTTCTAGATTCAATTCCTATATAGTCGGGATGAAATCAACTCGGAGTTTAATATTAAGGGCCTTAGCTTTTTGTATCTAGATGAGTAGAGGAAATGGTATAAATATGTATCTGGGTAAAATGCTTAATGTGGTTTTATTTACCTTCTTAGTGTATGTATCCTTTATATTTTTTTAGCTATCACCTGTGTTCCTGCAGTTGAAGAAGACGGAGGGAGGTACTACTGGTACCCTGCCAAGGATGGAGTTATGCATCTTCAAGATTCTTGGAAGGAGCCAATAAGTTATTTTGAACCTGACAATGACATCAAGTATTATTTATACACAAGGTAATAAAAACACAAGTGACTCATCGATGTGAAATGTCATGCTAGTTTGAGAAAACCACTATAAGATTTATTACATCCAGGGTGTTTGTGCTTCAAAAGAGGGCGCTCAGAACTCTTCTTGGCTTGAGCCCAAGACAATCTTGCAGATCATTTTTTAAAGAGCAAGGTATTCTTACCCAGCCCAGTATGTTTATTTTTGAATGCGTTGTTTATGCCCATAAAAACATAGAGAATACGCCTTTAAATTCCGACCACCACGGTAGGGATGGGCAAAAAATATCGATATATAAAAATATCGATATTTTTTTAGAAAATAATCGATATTTTTCGTCGATTTTTTTAATCTGGAAATATCGATATTCGATTTTTATTTCTGAATATCGGAAACGATATTTTTTTAAGCGCTTTAATAAAAATTCAAATTTTTATATAAATTATGAACGCATCCAAAAACTTTTTCTCTACGTCCCTGTCTGGCATTTACAAAACAAATGAAAATACGACAATAAAACAGGTATATAATATTCAGCTAACAAAATATTTTGTAACGACTTAGAACATATTCGTAGCGATATATTCAAAATTTCTGCAATTTTTCACTATTTCAGCACGATCTTCCAATAGTGGAAATTAAGCCAAAAAATAATAACCATTTCAACTTGAAATACACGTGTTCCAGACAGATTTTTTTTTCAATTAAGTAATCTTATTAGGTCATAATCACACGTTTGACAGAACAGATTTATGTATTTTTAGTTGTAATGAGTCTTAGCAAAATACCTATAGATGGAGCTGAAATTTGTAAAAAAAAAAAACTGCACAAAATTTGAATATCGCCGACCTGTGGGTGCGTTTCGCCTTATAAGACAAACTTCTTGGCACAATAATTATAAAGCGAGACAAAAAATCGATTTTCCGAAGTTCATCGCCAGCTAAGATAAATGTAAAATTCACTAACTGATGAACATGCATTTCTTTGTGGAGTTTATTTGAAAATAAAGATCAAATAAAAAAAATTGTTTAACTTTTCCACAAATTTTTATTTCCCGACTAGTTTCGTAGGCTCACGTCCTACATGGTCACAGGAGACTAAGATAAATGTGTAGGTACATGCTTAATTTAATTTCTTGCTTTAGTCATATTTTAAAATGTTATTGTTTTTCTAAATTATTGGTTTGATTACAAGTTTTTTGCAGTTTACGTTTGTCCCAAGAAGTTTTCCAGCATCTCTGTAATTTTTTTCTTTTTTATATACGAATAATAAATCCAATAAAACTATGTACCTACCAAATATGACGTGTTGTTTTTCTTTTCATTTTTAAATGTTTTGATGGTATAGGTTCGATGGATAGAGGTAGTTATGCTTTGGGCTAAAAATATCGATATATCGAAATATCGATATTTTTTCCTCTTCATACATCGATACTTTTTAAAACTATCGAAACGATATATATCGATATATTTTTTTGATTTGCCCATCCCTACACCACGGCCATGACACACGCAATAAGAATCTTGTCAGACCTATAGGACATCGTCTGGCCAAGATGTCCAAAAGCTTTGTGTGTATGAGTGTACGTCTATTTAATAGACTCCCAGAAAAAATGAAATCCCTCACAACGATTGCCTTCCGGAGAGAGGTGAAAAAGTATCTTGTGGATAATACATTTTACTCTACTGACGAGATGCTTAGCGGTAATACTGTCTAGCATCAATTTTACTTACCATAGATATCTTTATACTAACAAACTTAACCTGTACGTACATATGTGTAGATGGCCGTGTTGGACTTTGTTCTTGTCTCACTTACTGCACTTACTGGTTCACTGTTTCCCTCATATATTCTATGTACTGCTTCCGTTCTTGACTATGTATTTGACGTAATGCCAGAAGAACCCTTTACATTCTTCTGGTATTTAATACTTATTACCTCTTATCAGCTTCCTATTGACTTCTGAATATATAATTATGGTTTATTTTAAAGTTTGTCATCTCTAAATTTGCTTTTTTTTTCTGTGAATATTTTTGTTAATCTGTTGAAACTATTGAGATTGTACTTATTGTTTTTGTTATGAAAAAGACGAACCCAAGTGTCTCGCATGAGACCTAGGGGAGATAATAAAGAATAAAGAATTGTCCTGTCAAAAGTTCAGTGTCCACGAGTTAAGGTCCTCTTCAGCCTAATGGCATATTATCATACAACATTAGGGTTTTTTTTATATTTTCAGATCTAATCCAACAAATCATCAAGAAATATTTTTGGGAGATGACGCCAGTTTATACTTCTCAAACTTCAATATGAGCAACCCTGTTAAATTTACTATTCACGGATGGGATGGAGACTATACATCTTCATCTAATACTTTACCTAGAGAAGGTGAGTTAAAAAATCTTCTTCATAAAGTGCCCTTCAGGTCACCCGTTGGCTGTCACTTGGGCATTGGGCAAACGCCTTCCTGTCTCTAGCTGCATCAATCAGTGCCCAATTCCAATTCTCGCCCTTGTATGTTGCGGAGCCATGACACCCGTCATTCACTATAGATCTACATATAAAACCTTTAGAGATCTGGATTCATAGAAGGATATTGCGTATCCCTTAGCCTTATGCGGTGTTCACATGAGGCGAATATCGCCAGGACACCAAAATATCGCCAGCAAATTGAACCGTGTGAACAGATTGTCGATAAATCTGAAGCGATAAAAATGATTGAAAGCGATATCTCCTCAAGTTGACTACCTTTCAACTTTTGTTGAACGAGTGGAACGATGCACGCATACGCAGATATGCGCGGCGTCCGTATGTTCTGTTTCTTGACAGATGACAGCACTGCTCCAAATTTATTTCTCCTTAGAATCCAAATCCGCACCCAATATCTGCGGTTTTTTTTTATTTTTCCTTAATTAGGAGTCTCCTTATATCGTCTAAAACAACATTTTCAACTTATCCCAAACACTCCGCGACTTCAACCTCGACGTCCGCCATTTTTAAAACTACGCCAAAATCAGCGCACCTGACAGATTGAATGTATGTCGGTGGACTCGTGTGAACACATCACCGAGCGATATTTTTTTTATGCAAGCGAAAGCGTCTGGCCTTATATCGCCTCGTATAAACACCGCATTAGACGGATATGGTCAACATTCGGAGTTCCTGAATAGAGCAAATATTGATAGAGAATTGTAGACAAATAGGGTCCTGGCCTTCAAGGCATATTTCTTGTACTTTCCTAAAGCAGTAATTCTACTTCTGTGTGATATTATATTCCATCTTATAGAAGGCTTTTTCTTCTTAACCTTTGGAGACATTAGTGGATCGATTAATGTTTTTAAAGGCCTTTTGGTGATTATTTTGAGCTGTTAGGAAAGATGACATGAACAAATTTTCCTTATCACACTATGAAAATTAGTGTTGATTCCACGTTCGCTCCCAGTGTGGAGCATGTGGACGCCACGAAGTTCCTCCAAGCCTCCCTATATTACGCCAGTTGCACAATGCATAGCTTCATCCCTGCTTAGTCCAGCATCTTGTAGAACCGCAGTGAATGCCCGCTTGATTGTTAATTTTGTCCCATCCGGATTGTAGAAAAAGCTTGCATATTCAAGACTCTCGGGGGACATGCGGAGAACGTTGCCAAGCCAGCTCAATCTGCAATTCTGGATTACTGAGGTGATTGGATGTTGTGTTGTTCTAGCGCATACGGTCTCATTTGAGACATAATGGTGCCATACCTCCATACTTCTAGGCGAAGAATGTTTTGAACAAAACATTATGTTTTCAGCATTTTTGAGTGTTGACGATGTCAATATGATAACAATAGATTGGTCTGTTGGAGCGTACACTGGATACTTCAACGCCGTACGAAATACCATAGCAGCTGGTCCTAGTGTGGCGAAGTTTTTGAATTGGCTCAACGATAAAGGAGTGCCCTTCAGTAATATGCACATTATTGGGCACAGCCTTGGAGGACAAATGTCTGGAATAATCGGAAGGAATGTCAAAGGAGAGGTTGAATACATAACAGGTAAATTCTAGTTTTTTTACTTCTACTAACACGCACAAGATTTGACCAATAGCAAGTCAAGTTAATGCATGGCTTTTTGAAGTTTTTTTAGAAGAATTGGCGTTTTAATCATAGATATAACTTTCGGGTTATCTTAAAAGATTGAAAGAAACCAATACATTTCATTCCAATCCAACTGGTGGAAGAACTCTTCGGGATAGCTCCGGACCGAAAGAACCTTTTTAGATACCAATTTTAGAATGTCTCTGATTCATGAACCTCATCTATTTTCCAAAATATTTTGTCATTTATTTTACAGCCTTGGACCCAGCTAACCCAATGTGGGGTCCAACCAGCCAAAGAATTCGTAAAACCGATGCAAAATATGTCGAGGTGATACACACTAACATTGGGATTCTTGGCATGACCGACCCAGCAGGACATAATGATTTTTATCCGAATGGCGGCCAGAACATGCCTGGCTGTGACAACAACGTTGAATGCTCCCACTCCTACGTGAGGAGGTATTTCGCCGAGTCCATTTCTTATGGTGGGTTCACATCTAGGGAGTGCGCTAGTCTCGCAGAAGCCACGACCGGGGTGGAGGTATGTTCAGGATCAAAAGAGTTACCAATGGGAGGAGCCACAATTAAACCAGAGTAAGTTTCATTCACATTTTTTTTGACATAATATTATAATAATATGCAATAGTTATTATCACTTATTATTATGTTATTTTTTCTATCACAAAATACCTACATCACGCATAAATCGTAGAGATTACGTTCCATTTTAATCATCCTTGCAATTATAACTGCAGTGGGTTATGTTAGAAGCAAATTATTCATTTTTCAGGGAACACCAATACACATTTGACTCTCTCACAGTAAGCTTTTTAAGTATCTATGTACTAAATATCAAAAACAAATGTAACAAAGTAAAACTTCAATAATAGAAACCCATCAAGACGGTTTCAATCAACTAGTTATAATATATACCTATATTAGTTTATAAAAAGTTTTAGCACTCTTGAGATGTTTTTATAGCCCTTATAAGGCTTAAAGAATTGACAAGGATGCATGTCAAAATGTTATAAGGAACAGTACAAAAATATAGAACCTACGAAACGCGTCAGTAAAAATTCCTTAAAGCGTGAAAAGTTCAATTTCTAATACAAAAGAAAGTCGGGTTAGTGCTATTATTTTATTAGTAACTTAATCGGATTAATTCGTTTATTTTTGTTTCTGGGGGCACAGTGCACATATGAACGGGCCGCCTCTGGTTATAACTACAGGACAACGCCTGTCGAGAAAGCTAGTAAATAATAAAATATGAAACTTACAAACTGTTTTTTTTTTACAGATACGGTATTTTCGCCCTCAACACAAACAGTGTCCCTCCATTTTCGCAAGGATAAAGATATGAAATAATAAGGATGTTTCAAAACTCTTCTCTCAGAAACATATAGGATGCGAAGTCATGGTTGTCCATTGCAATAAATGCTGCGCAATTTCATCAAACACCATGACTTTAATATAATAATTATTATTCCCTTGTATCATCCTGAAGAAAACAATACCCAATAGTTTATTGTTGGAGACCTCGTAGCTTTGATGAGAGTTAGAAAAGCTATCTCTAAATGCACTGTTATTTGGTACTAGCTGATTCGTCGAACCTCGTCCCACCTAATTTCCGTTTTCTTAGACCTACACAGGTAACTGATTGATTTTTAGGAATTTTTGTTTTATTCGTCTCGGCCTCGAGATGTTTTCTTGGACAGAAAAGAAAGTACCAAAAGCATTAATACATAATATCACAACAACACTGGGTATCTGTTAAACGATAAAAAATATATCGGCGAT
Source organism: Mystacides longicornis (assembly GCA_963576905.1). Taxonomy (NCBI): domain Eukaryota; kingdom Metazoa; phylum Arthropoda; class Insecta; order Trichoptera; family Leptoceridae; genus Mystacides; species Mystacides longicornis. The sequence goes on along the minus strand of OY756426.1, from coordinate 26,621,970 downwards.
TATGTTTAAATATAAATGCAACGTTGTTTGCTGGTTCTGGATAATCCACTACATGTTCTTTTTTATATTGTAAAAGTGTAATATAGAATGCAGTTACATAATAAGTTAACATTTTTGTATTCTGAGGCGGGATGAAGTACGACAGTTCAGCTAGCTTACACCTATACCTAGCTTTAATTTTTTTTCAAGAGATGGCTGTGTAACTAAATTATTTTGAAGATGTACCTAGTTACCTGCCGTCAGATAATATTATGTTCATAATATTATTCTCTGCCTGCAATGCTTGAGGCCGAGATGATAATGAATTTAGATCACGATTCCGACCAATCTTCATAAAGATATCATTGTGATATTTAGATTTTGGTTACTTTAATTTATTTTTATTGTAAGATAATATAATATAGATTTATTTTTAATTTAGTAAATATTGCTTGATTAAGTTAAACACAAATAATAATTATAATAAGTTTTTTTAATAAATTAAAACGAAATAAATAAGTTAACAATATACTTAATGTGTTTTTTATTTAAATATAAAAAGGGTAGTCCAGTAATCCTTTATAATACGGTCTTCTGCTATTTGTTGTCAAATAAAATAATCCAGTCCTGAAACAAAATTATTTTCAATTTACCTATTCAGAAAGCCATGCATGTTTAAAGACGCTTTTGACCAACAACATTGAAAAGTACCTACGTACATTGAAAAAATGAATTGTGTCCTTAGAAAGATTGGACAGAAGTAAAGATATAGGATTGCGCAAGATCGAGCTCAATGGAGAGCTGTTGTTGCCTCCCTATGATCCTGAATGGGGTTCAAAAATAGTTTTGATTTGATTAGAAAACTAATATCGTTACCTATCATATATTATATGCATATATAGATATTAATTAGGAAATCATGGCATTTAGGGATTAGGGTATATACAATATATTATTACTTTTAAGCCATTTTATTCGACGAAAGTGCATCGGTCTTACTTTGCAGAAACAGTTCAATTGAGCGTACCAATGCAGAAACAGTTCAAATAAGTATTGGATTAATACTTACAAATTTTTCGGCCGAGAACCACCCATGTATGACACGCTCAGTTTTGAACAAGTCGATGGGTTGGCAATTTCTCCCAAATGGGCGCACTCTACGGCTTTGAATTGATGATGGTCCAAAGAGTCTGAGAAATACAAGTACGATCTTGAATGAGCACATCCTATATCAAAAGTGCAACCTGGTTGATTTGTTCCGCCGTTGGGATAGAAATCTGCATGGCCAATCTGAAAACATCAAAGAATGTAATGGTTCTGAGGAACTGTACATTTTTCAAATTAGCAGAAATCGGTCTTTGAAAGAAATTTGTTACGAAAAATCTTTGGTGTGAAAATTATAAAAATATATCGGTTTCGATTTTCTGGGCAAGTTCAGAAAACAGAATCTTCTAAAAAGTAAGCCCATTGCCCACCTAGACCACCAGGAAGACCAAGACAGCGGCTGATTGACAACGTCGTTCGGAACCTGGACAGTGGACGTGGTGGGTGAAGGAGATTAGTGGTAGTCCGTTCCACAGGATAGGACGGCATTGAATTCAGGAGCCAAACCTCTGCAGGAATTGTGTGGCCAACGAAAGTAAGAACCTAAGTAAGGAAGTTCAGAGAACAGACGTTAAGTTTACTCCAAAGGAGATTCCTGACATAAGGTGTATAGGAAGACTGAAAGTAAGGTGGATATATTGTATATAGGAGGATTTCAATGCAGCGGGTGTGACTTATTGAAAGATATTTAAGATGGGCCTGGGTGAATGGCAACCAATTTTTGAGGAGGCCGAGACTTACAACGGGATGATTCATTTTGTTAATTAAAAATTCTTACTGGTTCCTTTACTCCCAATATTCCAGCGTTAGAATGAATTATTTCAACATAGCCTGCGTCACTTTTGCGGAGTCTTTCACTACTTTCAGGCCACAGCGGCAAAGCAGGATCAAATCCTGGAATTGGCAAAAACATCAATGTTTAATTATGTAGAAACTACTGAAACGTTCTTATTCCAATCGTTTCCTTACCAGTAATGTAGGATAATTTTCCTGATTGTATCGTCCTTCCAGCTATACCAGCCACGTGCGCTCCTAAGCTGTGTCCCAGCAGATGTATGTTGTCCAGAGGAACGCCCAAGTCTACCAGAGAATCCACGACACTCGCTACATATTTACCAATCTCCGGCACAATACCAACAACCAGAAGATAATTGCGGTCAGCGACAAAATTCCAGTCCACGAATATAACATTCACATCGAGAACGCTAAGAATATCTGTAAACAAAATTGCTTTTGAATTTTGTATGCTACGTAGATTTTATTTTCTTTATATCCCTCAACGGCCCAACAAGATCATATACTTGTGATTTACACTGTCAGAATACCTCTTGGTTTGGGATAGAGCCATAGAACAAACATTTTTATTAAAGTGAACATATAACATTATATACACTTTCGACATCCTTCAGATAAATCAAAGCTTGTGTTTTGAAAGTGGAAATGGGTGGAACTGGGACTCGAACCCACGATTTTCAGTACGCTATATACACTGATTTATTTATTTATTTATTTATTTATTTACATATATAAAAATCAATCATTTTTGTACAAAAAATCTCAACTAGGACAAGCCTGTCTTTGAGAAAATGAGTTGTAATATTTTTTATAAAGTTTATACATAACTAATTAATAATACTTAATCTAGTTACATTTTATTATTTATTTATATCTACTTATATATGAGGTGGCATATTTTAATTACATATATATCTCTTATACTAAGTTCCTTCTACTTATTGGCATTTTCTTTTACATTTTTTTTAATAATAATTTGTTACTAAACTCTTTTTGAATAAATGAAGTTTAGGTAATAACTTCATTCTAGGGTCCAGCTCATTGAACAATTTGGGTCCGATGTATGAAGCACAGCGCTGTCCTGCCAAAGTCCTCCTCCGAGGTACACTTAAGTTAGCATGCAGACTACTCCTCGTAAATCTTACCCTAGTTATTATTTCGTAACTTTCTTTTCTTTTAAAAATCTTACAAAGAAGAGAAGATACGTATAATTGTTTTATATTCAATACGTCAAATTTATTAAATATTTCCACAGTGGGATATCTTCGAGGCTTTTTTAAAATTATTTTTATTATTTGTTTCTGCGCTATCTCCACAGGACTAAGAAATGAGGAAGCACATCCTCCCCACGAATCAATGCCATATATAAAAAGTGACTGACAAATTGCAAAGTAACCCGTTTTCAGACTTTTCAATGATAAAATATTTCGCAGGTCCCTGAATATGTACATGGACATTCTGAGTTTTTTGGCAACAACCTTGGTATGCACATCCCATTTCAATTTATTGTCTAAATGTATACCTAAGTACTTTATGTGATACCCCTGGGCTATCAACCACTTCTACATCCGCACTTAATTATTATTATATTTCTCTAGTTTTTATTATGCTTAAAGTCCGTCTTTTTGGGAGATGTTTGATCCCATCAACGTGTCTATGTTTTTAAAAAAACTATCACTCAATACTTTCTAGATTGATTGTCTTGGTATGTATATGATATGAATATTTAATAGAAAGCTACTTTAAAAATGCTAACAAGTAGGTATAACAAACTGCTTGATTCGCGTAATTGTGTGTAGGACAGGTCTAATTTGGTATAGGGGGCGTCAATTAATCATGTGAGCCCAAAAGTGGGAGTGGGGTCTGGGAAAAAATCACGAAAGATCAAGTAGGGGGAGGGGGGTTTGGTTAGAAAATCACGTGCATTTATTTTTCTGGTGAATTTGAAGAAAAACAGTTGCATTTTCAGAAATTTTATAAATTGATGAAAATTAAAATCATAAGTTTCGTAATTCTTTGTACTAAAAAAATACACGTGATTTTCGAGGAGGAGGGGGAGGGGTATCCTGAAACATCACCAAATATCACCAGGGGGGAGGGGGGGTCTAAAAAGATGCAAAAAACATCACGTGACTAATGGACGCCCCCATAGGTACTTAGCCAAAATTTCTGATGAACAAAATCATCTTATTATGTATCTACTTAAATCGGATCAAATTGCTTACCATTTGTTAGGACTGTATGAATTTTCCCAAATAACCCGCTCTTCCAGCCGTGTACCACAATTTTGATAGGCTTTGTGGCATCCACACCGTAACCCTCAAATGATCTTTTCACATTCTCACTATCGATAATCAACGGCGAACGAATGTTTTTCCTTTATAACAAAAAAATACAATGAACTTTATAATTTGTCTCTCGAATAACAATGCCATACATTTATCAATATAATTATTTTGATTTTTATTTTCACCTGGTGAATAAATTCAGTACCACGTCTCTCTGGGCATCAAACTTCCATTTTGTATCTTGTCGTTTGTCACCCAGATCCACAATGTGAAGTCTGTCGTATCCGTCAGGTATAAAAACAAATCTTTGCCCTTCTCTGTATTCAAATGGAAGCAACTCTGTTTTTCCTGAAGTATATTGTAATATCATCCAAACAATTAATTATTATTTATGTCATAAAAAATGTGTCATTTTTCTATTTAAATATTTTAATAATATATACTATATCTGACTACACGAAATGCTCTTTTTCTCCTGTTAACTGTCCACTCTGAGATAAACTTATCAATAAATTAAAACATCAAATATAATTGTCAAATCAACACATTTTCTATTGCGTTATTGAAACAAACGAAAAGGTAAAAAAATTTGTAGAAAGAGTTATAATGTAAGATGACCAACAATGCGGCTAGTACGAAATTTTTCGAATGTTAATTGCTCGGAAATAAGCGCTTATTAGCGTACAATTAGTGTTCGTAAATCAAACGATCGAATCATTCGATCATTTTAGTATGAAAATTTTCGAAACTCTTTCAATGAACGTTTCGATATTCGATCATCGAAAACTTATACTAGGGCTACCCGTTCAGCGATTTTTGTCTTTTTTTTGCTTATTTTCAAATCTAATTACGCACGTTTGTATTTGTAAAAATGTTAAGTACCTACGTCAGAAATATACTATTTTAATATATTATTATTTTATTCGCTTATTTTTGTTTTCTTCTTAATAGGTACAATACATCATAACAATTTTGGGACCCGAAAATATGACAGAGTGACTTTATTACCTAGGTACATCCAAATCAAGGAGAGTTTGATATATTAAAAAAATATCATTTTACATAGGTTTGAGGATATAATTTTCTTAGGTAGGTATAGTTATAAATTAGGTTTTTTCAATACTCTATGTAGTTCTAGACTTATATTTTATCGTTTATATATCCTTTGCAATAAAACAAAATAGGTAGGTACCTACAGCAAAAGTTGACATTTTTCACTGCACAATAACTTTTACAATAAAATACCTACTTGAATACTTCATTTAAATAAGGCACTAAGTGCCAGAAATCCTAAAAAAAGATATGATATAAAATGTGTTTATAAGTTAAAATATATATATATTTTTTTTAAAAATGGTGTAATTTTTGTTTAGAATTAAAAAATTTTAGGTAAGCTAAAAAAAAATTATTAAAAAAATACTCAAATCATACAGAAAAAAAATGTGAAAAATAAAAATTGAAGAAGGCTCTAAGTGCCAACCTACAAATCTTTGAAAGGAACTAAATACCATCTGACAAAATATGAAATGCACTATGTTAACACATACCTACTAAAGACACTAAAACATACTAAACATACTAAAACAATGTTAATAACGATCATATTACGCTCATGGCACTTAGTGCCTTATCAACAAAACTACTCACAGGGACTTGGTCCTTATACGATATTTAGCGACATATAATTACCAACAAACGAAGACCGATATAACTTTGGTGCATTTTTATTACATCGGCGATGGCACATAGTACCTATTGGCATACTTAACTCGAAAAAAAAAAATTGCCCTTATTTAAATGAAGTATTCACTTTAGTATAATACTAATTGAATCACAACGACAATTATTCAAAAATATTTCACTAAATTCAACTAACGAACTTTTCAAATTGATAAGAAGATTCAAATTTCCACAAAAATACCATGTATTGATTAAACAACAACAAAAAACTTACGAAACTGCGCTAAGCCGTGAAATGGACAGAAAATAAAAATCATTAACGAAAGTAACATTTTACCAAAACGGATTTTAAATTGGCACTACACCGCGATGCTACTTTTGGCAATTTATATACATTAAATAATAACACTCTGGTTTAATTGCGGTGATAATGGTTATAAGTAATAATTATCTAATGTGAAAGTATTGCGCCTATATGTTTTTTATTTTCGTATTGGACCGCTATCTTTGGTAAATAATAATAATTATTTAAGTATGGTGTTTGACCAAATTTCGCATACCGCAATGTTAAGCAGTCCCATCTCCGATGGTGCGTATACTCTTCACAAACATATCTATCTGACTGATTAATATTTAAAACAGTTCTCAGATATGGACCAAAGAATAATACCTACTATATAAGGTTCGAAGACTTACAGACAAAAGTTGAAAAGAAAAATCTGTACATAATATAAATTAATATACCACTTCAATTTTCATACTAAGACAATATCGGGAACATAGAGGTGCCTAGAGCTAGAATGTCTGCGCGCGCATATTATAATAATATTCTCGCGTTGTTCTCGCCTGAGTTTTGAAAACAAATGAAATAGGTACGGATGTTTTGGAAATATTTTATTGTTAATATTTTTAGTAGCTTTTAACTCAATCGAATGAATTATGTAATTTTTATGGGGGCGCAGTGCATATTATGTACATATTATGAACGGGCCGCCTCGGGTTAGAACCACAGGACAACGTCTGTTGGGAAAGCTAGTTAATAATAAATTTATGATTTAGATTAATGCGGTTTGGCCCTCATTAAGGATATCACAAAATTAATGGCACACAAGATATTTTTAAAGGAAGCATTCTGTTTAATTCGGTATGACTGATAAACGAATTAATATACGTATTCTTTCCCTTTGAGCATAGTCTAATGTGTTAAAACAGCCACATCAAAAATTTTATAATTTCGCTTCTCAAGTTCTCTTCAAATTGAGAGAGAAATAAGGTGTAGGCAGGTAGCGGTTACGACGCAGGCTTTCGAACTGTTTTGTGCGGAAGTATTGGGCTCGATCTCAGATGCCTATAATCTTCCTCTTTCACGGCACAAGCTTTACATAGCTTACTGTAAAGAGGCAGGTATTTTTTTTTTTCACATTGAGTGAGTCCAGATTCGTTTTGAAAAGAAAAAAAATCGAACCATCACTTACTCAAGATGCTAATTTATGTTTTTTGAATAAAACTTTGTAATCAATTATTTTCTCTACTATGGCAATTATTTGAAATAATCTGTGAAGTTTACAGACGTTGTCCTGTGGACCCTTTGGTCCTAACCAGAGGCGGCCCGTTCATTGTGCACTGCGCCTCCAGAAACAAAAATAAACTAACTAAATAATAACATTTCTTCTTCTTCTTCGAGTCCGGACTAGACTTTGCCACTCCAATATTCCGCGACAGATATCGCGTTGTCGTTTGCGGATTGTAGGTCTTCAAATTTTCGACAAATTCACGACCCTAGACATCCACTTTATGACCACCGGATTGTGCCCCCAAGACTGAAGTCAAGAAGCAGTTTTCTCCAGTGTACACAGAGAGGAGCTATGGAGACGAAAACTTGGTGACGGTGACGGACTCTGGATGGCGCCATCCGAGAGCACAGATAGCGCACATAACCTGGAATACCCAACCTGGAAAACACTGAACAGGTTAAGAGTGGGAGTATCCAGATGCAAATACAACCAGCATAGGTGGGGTTTTCTGGAGGGCGATAGTGTGGATTGCGACTGCGGGGAGGTGCAGGACGACCCTCACTTACTGCAATGCCCGCTGATGACAATTACCTGCAACGAGGAAGACCTACAATCCGCAAAATAATAACATTAAAATAATAATTCTAAATCGTCCATATTTCATTCGTATTCAAAGTTCAGACGGGATCAACGCAAGAATATAATTATATGCGCGCAATTTGGTTGACATTGTACGAAAAATTTCTAAAACGCCCGAAACGGTGGAGTGAGTGAAATGGGCTGCTGTAAGAGTGGCAATTAATTATGCGAGAATGAGAGGGCGCAGGTGCAGAAGACAATAATTTTGTTGTTAGATTATTTCAAAATGGCCTTGAATGAAGTTCGTTCCATACTAACTTTAATATCATATTTTATATAATTTCTTATGCATTTTCAACCTTTTATTAGTTATTATATTATCCGGAGTGGAGAAGAATCCAATAAATCACACATCGGAAGAATCTGTTGAGCCAATCTCGAGTTATAAGTGTTCCCACTAACCCGACTTTAATTAATTATATTAGAGATTTGACATTTGTATTTTAGTCAGCCTACTGGAGATATACAATATACATAGCAGGTATGTAGGTACATTCATCTCTGCACTGCCATTGACCCAGGTCTTTGCCGCAAAATGAAATTCATATTACTAAATATTCGAAGCGTTTCATGTGCATTGTGCATGCCTCTCCGGCTAAAAATAGTGTAAATACATAACACTTATTTCTTCTTCTTAAAGTATCTACTTTAAGCCACTGCAATAACCAGAAGTTGAACCCAAAAAACCAATGATTCGCGTGTTCCGTGTGCAGTTGTCGATTAATCCCACTTTGGCGTTATCAGGAATTTCAGGTAAGACTTCAGACTCTTTGAGAAATTAATAATGGTAGGCAAATTCGAGGGGACGGGAAGAAGAAAAGGGAGAGCTCCAATGCGATGGCTGGACCAAATCAGTAGCCCTAGTATAAGTTTTCGATGGTCGAATATTGAAACGATCATCGAAAGAGTTTCGAAAATTATCGATACAAAAATGATCGAACGATTCGATCGTCTGATTTTCGAATACTAATTACACGCTAATAAGTGCTTATTTGCGTGAAATAAGCTTTCGATAAAACTCGTACTATCCCCACAGGGCTGAAGTGGGATCAACGCCTAGGCGTTGCAATTGGCTCGGTGCCGGGAGGTTTGGAGTGGAGACATCTTCACGGATGTAGATACTAAATTGGCACTGGACCACAACTATCAGAATCGAGAAATCGAAGAAGAAGAAGAAGAAAAAAACTGCCGATAGTAGTTTTATATAAAAAAAATAGGTACCTCACGTTCTATATGATGCGACCATAAGGCAGCTGGTTTTAATTATTTTTTTATCCATCACCCATAATAAATTATTTAATCGTTTCTCGTTAAAGTAAATTCGTTAGTTTTACCAAGTACATTTGCACAAATTTTTAATCTGTACAATTATGTAGTTTGGTTTTAATAATCGGTAGGCCTATAATTAAAAATGATAGTAAACTTGTTTACTTATATCTATGTAGTAATCAAATTTATTTTAAATGCTGTATACTTACTTATATGTCATTGTGTGTATATGTGTGTTATTGTACATACATACACACACTTCTATATTATGTACTCGTAGTGAAATGTTGCTGGAAGAGTGAAATATCAATGTTGCTGAGCATAACTATATCCATTTAAATGATTGATGGATATCCATATATTTGTCACCAAAGTTTATTGCCATAGAGTGTCGAGATATGCGCGACTTTAATATTGCCGTAATATGTTGCTTTATGATGGACGCTTACGTCAATAAATAAAATAATTTATATGACAGAACAACGTTTTTCAGACCAACTAAGCGAAGTTGACCATCTTCCCCCTTCACAACAAAGTTAAACATATTATTTGCATAAAAAACGACGCTCCAAGCTAATGGGAGTTCAGATAGAGACTCGTTTCAAAAATATTCACGAGTAATCATTATAGTTGGTTATCAGACAGGCAGCTAAGCTGATATGTCTGATCTTAACACTACTGTCACAACAACAACAACCGTCAGGCACAGCAAAATCACAACACCAATGACTCCAATGAGTCATACAAATTCTTGAAAGCGTTCACATTCGGAGAATCCACCAGCTCAGGCGGCAAACCAATGGTCAACCACTCTATTAAACAAACAATGATTCAATGGATTCTGCTTGAACCTGTAGTCATCCAATTTATATCCATGTCCCCTCAGGTGGATATTCTGGTTGTACCTGAGCATTGCTTGCAATTCCGGACAGCTATGTCACCTCTCCTCCTTCTGTCTGACAAAGGTGTCCATAAAATCTTAAACTAGGAGGTATAAGATAGCACCCGAATTAGAGGTTTCTAAGAAATTCAGTTCCTACAACCTTGATAATATAAAAAAAAAATGGTTAAATACTTATCATGATTTTGAAAAAGAAAGAAGATTCTCTCTTAAAATAGATGCAAATAAATCACCTAAAAACACCAAGTAATCATTTTCATTAGTTACATTTCAATCAATTTAACAGGTCACTGATGGTCACAATGGCGAATCATGAAAAAAGCGAAGACTCTCAATAAAATCATCATTGTATTTTTTAACATCATAGTTATTTTAGATATTTTTTATCTAAAAAATCATATTATATTCTAATATCTACTTAATTTATAGTGTTTGAAAATAAAACAGAATGTGCCTTTATTAATTAAAGTTTATTGAAATAAGGAACATAATTCAATAAATCTTGAGTAATCACAATAATAATAATTATTGATTTCAAAAATAAACTTTAATCTTTAAAAATGATCTTCAGATGAAAAGCTTAAATCGCTTAGAATTTTTAAGTACGATAGTTAAGAGTAGTTGTTAAGGACCTATATGTATACTACAACGCTATACATCATCATCATGAGTTTTGTCACTTGCAGATGTACGTATATTTCTTTCTTGAAATACCTAGGTAAAAGGAAAGGAAAGGAAGTACCTTAGGAAAGGAAGTACCTTAGGAAAGGAAGTACCTAGGAAATACCTTAAATACTTGTCTTTCTACTATTTGACAAGAGTTCGGTTAGTGCTTCACCCTTTGTAGTAAGGACGTTCGCTGTTCGTTATCAAATGAAAGATACCCATCCTAAAAGATATAACAGATTAAAACATTAAAAAAATATTAATAATAATAAAAAATAGGACAAGTTTTATAGCTCCGTTTAATGACAAAAATGATCACCTCAAGGGCGCTATAATATATTATCTTAGCTCTATTACAAGATATAGACGGTTGAAATATAAAAATGATGATTGCTGACAAATTGAGGATAAAGGAGGACCTTTGACGTCCAGCATTGCGAAATGAAACGTACGAAACGAAGTATATCCTTCTCATATAACGCGACCTATCGAATTTCATATTAAAAAAAGACAAAATAAATTAACCTAACAATTTGTAATGTTAATAATTATTGTACCTATAAAGATTTTAATGAATTTTAATCAAAATTAGTGATTCTCATAACACACTACGGTTGAGCTGTCCGTTATTTAGATCAACTTATAGAACGTTGATTGAACCATATTATACACATAATAATACTTTCTCTAGACACTAATTTCCAAAGAAAAGGATCGAGTTGTTCGTTGTTTGGATGTAAAAACAATATTACGCGACTAATAATCGCTTATTAGCGTCCAATAAGCCGTTATAAAACTTGAACTAGCCCCACTGTAAGAAATTCTTCATTAGCATCCAAAGAAGAGCTGGACAAATAATAAAAAGACTAAAGAAGAAAATTCTTACGCTGGTTTAGGTTTCGATGTCCCCATCTGCATTTGTGGTCCGCTACATTTGCCACTCTCCGCTTCACTTACACTATTGCACTGTGTGGCCATGAAACCGTCGTGATCGATGGAATCGGCGAAGAATTGGTATGATCTTGAGTGAGAACAAGCGATGTTGATACTGCACCCTGGTTGATATTTACCGCCGTTTGGATAAAAATCGTTATGGCCAATCTTTAAATAAAATATTCATTTTTGATTAGCAGGGCATTTTTCTGAAAATGAATTCAAGTCGGGCTGAGAGTCGGTATAAAGTATTAAACATAATGCAACGTCAGTGTTGAAACTAACTCGGGAAGTTTGTTAAAAATGGATTTCTAAATTCCATCTCGACAAACAAACAAAAATGCGATCTTTTAAAAACGCGATTATTACTTACAGCTTCCATGATACCCAAAAACTTTCCGTTAGTGTGGATTATTTCCACATAGGCTGCGTCTGTCTTGTTAATTCTTTCACTTTCAGCACCCCATAAAGGCAAAGCAGGATCAAATCCTATAAAAATTTAAAAAAAAATAGGTGTCATCATGTATACATTTATGAAGAAATAACGAATAATTCTCGCAAACAAAGTGACAAATCACAACTATTATATCTCAATTTTATTAAACTTTACAAAATGTTCCAAGATAAACAAAACGTTTTTCTAATAAACGAAAAAAAAATTAAGTAAATTGATAATAACATTATGACGTCGATATAAGTCACTTATGTATCTACATCAATGTTAACCCTCCGACGGCACATCGGGGTCTTTTGGACCCCAGACCTTTTTATTTTGCTTGCCATTCTGTGCTCGATCCAACTAGTAGGTTAACGACCCCTTGAATTTTACGACAAATGTTTGAATTATCGATACATGAGAGCAAATAGTATGGTCGGTCGCTGGTAACTGCGCAGGAAGGATGAATTTCTTGCTTTGGGTCAATTAGACCCCGCAGTGCCGTTTACGTAAGTATTTTTCACGAAGTAAATTTTAAAACAAATTTGAAAGTTCTTATTAAAAGCTAATTCGTTTTTACAAACTAACTTGATTTTAGGTTGTGACATGTAAATTTACAGAATTCAAATAAAAATGAGTTTTTAAAGGCTGAATAAGATGGTGATATCGAAAAAGCATAATTAAAGTCTGATATTGCTTTGATGGAGAAGATTCTGATAGTAATGAAGATTTTCTTGAGATTCAGTCACCAATCGATTCTGAAAAGAGTGTTGAAGATTTATATAGCACATTTTTCAGAAATAAATAGATAAAAACAAAGAATAGGGGAAATATTGTCATTGAGCTATGTGTGATAATATGCACCGTGTTCGCGTATGCACAGAATGCTTTTGAAGCAGAAAATACACATTTTTTTCTATTCACATGATAGTATGATTTATTTTGTATTGTTTCCATACATAATATTTGTTAAATTGTTTTTTTGTTTCATTATTTTATATAGATTTTCTCAAAACGGTGAAGTTTTTTGTCGTTTTTTATTATTTTTGTTTAAATATCTATTAAAAATAAAATTGCAACAAATAATATGTTTTTATTTCTTATAAAATATTTTGAAGATACGATCTGTGTATTTAAATAATTAAACACATACATATTAAATTTATTGTGAATTTTTAAAAACATGGGGTCCAAAGGACCCCGATGTGCCGTTCTCGTTACAATAAATAGGTGTGCCATCGGAGGGTTTTTAGCATGGGAAATCGATGTAGGTACCTAAAGAAATTGATTGGTGGTTCATTTCGTAGATTTCCGTATGTCATATTATAAAGTCAGTTGAGCTAGGCTCAAAAAGAAGTTTCATAAAATGTAACTACATACTTTAAACTATATGATTCACAAGAAATGTACCTACTTCAAATTAAGTAGATAAACCAGCCTAAAGAACTGGGTCAAAGACAAAAGTTACGAAATTTGGGCGAACAACCCAGGGATGAAACATGCGAAGGAACTAATCATAGGGTTCTCGCAGATGTTCACCTTTGAAGCACTCAAGCTTTCCAAAAAACAAATAAGGATCCTAATGAGGACCTTAACAGGACGTATGTATGGACATATGTCCATAATTGGACTCTCAGGCACTCCATTCTGCAGATTCTGCTCAGAGGACTACGAAACACCAATTCACATCCTCTGCAACTGTGAAGCACTCGCTCACAAAAGAAGTCGTACACTCGGTGGGCCACTACTGAACGCTACGTAAGACTACTCGCACCTAGGCAAATTGTGAGCTACGTGACTCGCATAGGCCTAGATAACGAGCTATAATATTGAGGAAAGTCACAATACACCTATGCTGGTCGCAGTGACACAAAGGGTACCTCGGTCCCTTAACCCTCTCTCAAAAAAAAAATAGATAAAAGAAGACACTTGCCCAAAATATACGGAACTTTGCCCGATTTGATATTTCTTCCAGCAATCCCCGCAACGTGAGCTCCGAGACTGTGTCCCATGATATGAATCTTATTCAAATCAGCTTTGTTTTCCACCAACCAATCAACCAGGTAAGCCACAAACTCTCCCACACGTGGTACATTGCGAACAACTCGTACGTAGTTGAGTGAGCTGGCGATTCCACTCCAGTCGACAAATATCACGTTGAGATCGTGGTTTTCCAGATATGCTAAAAAATATTTGAATTGTTCAATAGCACATCAATAATCAATTCGTCTATCAATCAATTAATCAATTAATTGATTGAAAGACGAATTGATGATCAATTGATGATCCATGATCAAAATAGCGACGTCTCTTTTTTAATCGTATGGAGAAAACATTAATTCTTTCGAAAGTGCAACGGTGTTCTAGAATAATGGACCCGATATTATTTAGCAGCCGTAATACAAAGAAAAATGTAATTTTATTCAATTGGGCGTTTTGCTTACTATGGTTTCCAAGCTACGCACAATGAGACTACATTATGTACGGGTTACACTGTCTCTTACGCGCTTTCATCATTATCATACTACAGATTAATAATTATACCACACAATAATTGCTAAAAAGTATTCTCCCTGTTAACATAAAAGAAAGCCAACGTTGTGTTTTTTTATAAGCGTATTGAAAAGGGTTACCTTCGGTGATGTATTCATTAATTGGAGTTTCCCAATTAGACCTCCACCCATGAATGACTATTTTGATGGGATTTTCAAAATTCAAATTAGAATTGTGGAATTCCGATAAATCTCCGTTTCCAATAATATGAGGAATTTTGGGATTATCTCTGAAAAAAAAAAAACAAATCAATAATTTTGAAAAATGTACAAATATTTCATGATTATATTACATTGTTAAGATTAAGTTGGTCAAGTAACTTTAAATTGTCCACTTAGTTTCAATGCATCAATCGGTAGATAGATAAATTTATCTTACAGAAAAGCCTTTCTTTGAGATATTTGCCACATCAATGTCTAGATATTGCTAATCTTTAGGATATCCAACGCCATTTTAACAAGCGGTACCTTCTATTGGATAACGATTTATCTCTATGGCTGTCAAAATAGCGTTCACTGACGTTTATAAACTCCCGTAACGCCGTGAATGTGATGAATTGTGATAATTATATACATCATCATTAAACAAAACGAGAAAATATACATGAATTATCATTTTGAAGCTTCGAACAAATCATATTTTTCTTCAATTTCGATCGACAAAAGATACCAATTAGCCGGTTTTCAATAAATAAACGATCTGGAATAAAAAGTCTAAATTGTGATGGAAATTTCTGGAAGTTTAAAGTTTTAGAAATAATATTACAAAATTATAATATTATGCGATACAAAAAACAACATTAGAACCTAACCTAAATATTTTATTCAATACGCATTAATTATTGTCAAAACAGACTTCATCTGACATCAAATCTGGCGCGGAAAAGCAAATCTATTTCCCTAGACATTTCCATAGAAATCGAAAATTTCGGCATAGGAACACTGTTATCTTCTAGATTTCCACCTATTGGATAGTTTTCAATTGATACGGCCGTCAGATTCTTTCCATCACTTTTTCCACTACATAACTTTATCTTATATCAAATCAAAAGACGTCTGTGTAGACTATTCTAAGTTTACACATGAGATTTATTTTATGTGCGTTTCAATTTTCACAGAACTAGAATAGAACTATTTTATTTGCAACCACGATATAACTTACACTTCACGCATTTATGTATAGGTACTCTTTTATTGCGATTTATTGTTGAGCGATTAATATATTAATATGTCCTCAATAATTATTCTCAACGATTAATTTCTCGAATATGTAACAACTAATGACTCTAACAATTCATTACTGATGTTCGATTTTTAAATGGAACAAGCCATTACGGGCTTACGACCGTCTTCTACTGTTATTTCGAAGGCTGGCTTAGTGTGTTCACTTTACGTTAACAACATTCGCCATTAAGTGGTAATGTTTGTCTCCGAAACTCCTAATCATGAGAATTCTCGACATGTTCAACATGTCAAAAAATCTCATGTAGGTATACAAAAAGTAGATATTTAATCATTAATGAAATATATAGAGATAAAAGTTGGAAATTATTGAGAACAAGAGAGCAGCCAAATTTAAAGACTGCGACTGCTGTCATGTATTTGGCGCCAGAATATGACTATATCCATTTTTGTAAAGGTCTCATCTTTATTGCCTATTGGCTTTGTTGGTGCACAACGTTCTAATTATGTCTAGATTCTTGTGACCTTTTTTCAGGACTAGATCTTAACGAATATCCATTTTTGTTAATGTTTCATCTTTATTGCCTATTTGCTTTGTTACACACCTGAAAAATGGTCTCAAGAATCTAGACATACCTAATGAGAACGTTGTGCACCAACAAAGGCAATAAAGAAGCCCTGAAAAAAGGTCACAAGAATCTAGACATAATTAATTTCTCGTTCTTTTTACATACCTTTTTTGCAATAATTTAAATCAAATTGGATTTAAAACATGGACGGAGAAATGTGGGTAATTTTCATTATAAATAGACGGGCCATACTATTGCTGAAACAATATGTGGCCACATCACTTTAGTAAGACAATATTCCAGTCCAGCCATAAAAAAAAAACATTTTCAAATGCAGCATATTATGACGGTGTAACTAAATTGAAGTCCGGCTCTTGATATATCTGATATTGGCCACACATTTTTGAAGAAAATTATAATCCGGCTAGAAGCCCCATAAAATATTGTGTTTTTCAATACCTGGTATACAATTTCAGCAAAGTATCTTTGAATGCATCGAATCGAGGTTCTGTATCAACTTCCTGTTCTAAATCAATCACGTAAAGATTGTCATTACCATCAGCCATATAGTAAATCCTCTGGCCTTCCACATACTCATCGTATGGTAGTAAGATTTCACCTGAAACATTATAATATGTACCATATTATGCACATATTTAATATTTGATTTCGCCTATATCAAAATTACTTAAATATGAAGAGGTATTGCAATTCACTTCAATTTCGCAAATTTAAAACAATAAAAGCTAAGTTTTTTTTTATATGATAATAATAAAGCATCCTAATATTTTAGGTAATAAATACTTCTTTGTTTTATTTGTTTCATTCCATTTTTATTTATTTCTTTGGGGTCTTTGAGGACCCCATGCGCCTAGTTGTGTAATTTTCCTTATGCGTCTAATTAAAGATTAAGCTTATGATTTTTTTTTACATGTCCGAGTTTCACTTGAATTGTGGATATTATTTATGTTCCAAGCATGACTGTTTTGATGCCAGAATACAATATTTAGTTAATCATGACAGACATCCTTAGTACCACACTAACCTACTAACAGAAGATTGATAAAGGCCTTCTAACGGGTGTTATACATTTTAAAATAAAAAAAAAAAACCTTCATTCTTCAAATTATACTTTCGATATTTCAATAACAAAAATCCTTATCATTTTTACGCCTTAATACTAAATCTAAATTTTACAAACGTTAATTTTTCTTCCTTTTAAGTTCTCGATGACCTGTTTATAACATTACTTCCTCCATATGAAAATTGCATAAAAGTGTATCTCTATCTTATTTGAGCTTTTGAACGCTTTCTTCAGAGTAGTGTTTCGTCTGGCTTTGTGTTATGCATTTTCAATAATTCGGGTTTGCTGATTCTTTAGAAATGGTAATACTATTTACTATCATAATATACATTTTATAGATTTCAAATAAATAAGTTTTAAAAATAAATAATAATTATTACATACCTGATACAAACACAAAACACAAAAGTATAACGTTATAAAAAAAGTTCATTACAAGAATTCACGAGCTAAAAACATAAACAAAATGTAAAAATTTGTCCACTGAATACCTTTTTATAAAAATAATAAATTCTCCGAGAGATAAGCAATATAATAAACTGCATTGTCAATAATAAAACTATTTATTATCTAATCTTTCTGATCCATATTGTTCGATTAGATCTTGGATCTATCTATATACCTAGTTAGAATGTTTCTTCGATTTTAATTAACTTAACAAGGATAATTTATAGTAACAAACAATAATTATTGATAATGTAAACACTAAACAGGTAATTCGATTTATAAATTCTTTCCATGAAAATATTATCATTAAGGTTTTGAGTTCAATATCGTATTATCTCATAAAGGCGACGATACACATGCCTGTAAAATGAAACAGTAGCTTGCATGCCTGTTAATGGCATGTAGAAGTTACTGGCGCGATGTGGATACATTTGCAAGTTAAACTTGCATGCAATTTGCGTCCTTGCATGCCTGTATACACAAGCTAGACACGAGACAGTAAATGTCCCAAATCACATGCAAATCACTCGAGATTTTTTGCAATGGAAAACATTCGAAGTGAATTAAATTTCATCGTATTGCAATTAGCAGTACAATGTGTGGCTAATTTAATGAAAGAAAAAAAGAAAAGTAAAATAAGACGGATTTGGATGAAAGATTTGATTAGCAGAAGGGAACATTTTGGAGCAAGTAGTTGTCTGCTTACAGAAATGCGACAAGAAGATATAGATGGTTACAGAAACCATTTAAGAATGCTGCCAGAAAAATTTATTGAATTGTTAGGAAAAATTGCGGATAAAATGAAAAAGGAAGATACTCATATGCGAAATGCTATTTCGCCCAAAACTACTGGCATGCACGTACCTGTCGTGAAGTTCACACGTGCAGGTTTCGTAGCCTCCCGCATACCCGCCGCATCCTCTCCCTCATGTGCCATGCCAGTAAATCAAATGTTGTGCGATCTACTGGCATGCCAGGTACAGGCATGCCAGTTAGCGTATACACAATATGATAGTAGGTGGCATGTGCAAGGAGCTGGCATGCAAGTGTGCCTGCTACAGGCATGTGTATTCCCAGCTTTAGGTATCAATAAAAATTATACCCAATGAAAACAAGTTCATTGACTGTTCATCTCCCTGATAAAGAATCACGTCTCATTGGCATCGATTGTTTTATATATTAGGTATTTAAGTACTTTCTTTCTGAGTTCGAATCTCCAACCGTTGGCCACATGTCATTGTAGGGCCCTGTCCTGTCAGGGGCGTCAATAAAATCCTCCCGCGTGCACCCGAGACTGGCGCGATTGCTGTCTCTCTCCTTTGTATTGACAAACCGGAATACAGGGCCTCGCTTAGTTTGTCATTCTAACTTCAAATCTTCTTCTTCAAATCTTTATTACATCCCCCATAGGCCCCTCACGAGGCACTCGGGTTCATTAAAATATTTACAATTTAGTACATAAAAGACAAATAGATTTCATTATACAAAGACATCAATATTATTGAGAAAGTAAATTCGATGCCAAAGGGGTGTAAAGGGTCCCATTGGCATCTCGTCAATGTACAAGGCCACTTCATGCAGTAGCGACAAGAACAAAGTCGAGAAAAAAGAAACAGAATGATATTACATAGTGTCAACATAGAAGGTAAAATTTATATTAATCTACATGTCATTAGTTGAATAAAAAGCATTTTCAACAAGATACCTTTTGACCTCCCTCTGGAAACAAACAGAGTCAGATAATTTGAGTTCGTGAGGGAGGCGATTATAAAGCCTCACGCTCATACAAACGAAGCTCTTTGACAGTTTTGTTAGTCTATGCTCAATAGGCCTCAGTAGACTTTTATTGCGGGTATCGTGGTGATGAAAGTTCAAGTTTTGTGGAGTGTTTGACAGATTTTTATGTGCATACGTTAAACATTCAAATATAAATAAACCAGGCAATGTTAAAATGCGCTGTTCTTTAAAAGCGTCCCTACATGAGTCTCTAGGGCTCATACCCAATAGAGTTCTTAAGGCTCGCTTTTGTAGGATGAACACTCTTTTTGCACCAGATCCCATACCCCAGAACATTACCCCATATGACATAATTGAGTGGAAGTAGGCATAGTATACAGATTTATATAAATAATAAGGGGCCCAGAATAGATCCTTGAGGAACTCCACTTTTTATCATACCTGAGTCAGATCTTACTCCATTAATTTCAACACACTGTTGACGATTTTTTAAGTAGGATTGAAAAAACTTATTTTCTACATTTTTTATACCATAAAATTCCAGTTTTTTAATTAATATGTCATGATTTACACAATCGAACGCCTTCGACAAATCACAGAAAATGCCATAAGCATTGTGTTTATCATCCAGCGTTTTTAAGATAGTATGGAGTAAGGAAGCAATGCTATCTGAAGTGCTCTTTCCTTTTTGAAAACCGGATTGAGCTACATTTATTAATTAGTCTAAATACATTTTTAGCTGATTAAAGACAAGTTTTTCAATTATTTTGCTTAACGTTGGAAGTATAGATATTGGCCTATAATTATTTGCTTCAAGTCTGTCTCCTTTTTTAAAAATTGGTAAGACCCTAGCAAATTTCTGACTCTCTGGGAATATTCCATTTTCAAAGCAAATATTAATAACTAGCTGACCCGTCGAACTTCGTATCGAAATAAATAATATGGGTACTCTAAGTTTTATGCAACAGAGCTCAAATTCGTTTTTTTAGTTATATAACATGAATGACTATTTACTGGCATTAGGAAAACCTGCATACCACGCTACATTCATCGGGTCTGAGTTTATTTTTACATCAAAAACTTATAACCTATGTTAATATGATGTGGGAAGATGTCATCATTGCGCAAGATCGAGTGCATTGGAGAGCTCTTATTGCCTCACTTTGCTCCTGAGTGGAGTTCAAAGGGAGTTTTAATGTTGATTGATTTGATGTTAATATGTAAAAAAAAGAATTTAGGTATGTCATTATATTCGATATTTCAATAATTATAATATTTTGCTCAGTTAAAATAATATTGATTGATTAATCAAAGTAGGTACGATAAGGAACTTCTCCGTACCGATTCAAAATACGCATTGAGGTGTCAATACTTATTTTACCGATCACGCTGATTCCCGAAGAGGGTAGGCAGAGAATATGGACTTCCATTCTCTCCAATCCAAACTCATTCGCTTCCTCCAAATGCATAACATTCCGCATACATGCTCTTCTATTCCTTTTGCTCCTGACTTGGCCCTCCAAGGAGGGCCAAGTCAGTCGGACGATGTCATTCGAGGTCGGCCTCGTCTGCGTGCACCCATTCTTTCAGATTTATATATCCTTTTAGTCATTCTCTCTCCGTTCATTTTCTTTATATGCCTAAACCTTCTTTCTTTAATCACTTTCATTCTAGTCACTACACTAACATCCACTCCACATTCCTTTCTAATATTATCATTCCTCACCTTATCAATAAGTCTCTTTCCGCATATCCTACGCAGTGATCTCATTTCCACAACATTTATTCCAACTTTCAAAATTTTCGTCCATGTCCAAGTTTCACTCCCATAAAACATGGATAGTATCAGGATTGCATTGTGCATCAACTGTTGATTTCAGAGATATCTTCATAGAGGTCTAAGTGCACCGCCAACACTTCTCCCAATCAATTTCCTTCTTTCAATTTCTTTTTCACACCTTGCATCTCTTCTAAATAAATTACCTAAATAGACATACTTCCAAGTTCTCGACATTCACTTTCACACAACATTGCGTTCTTAAATCTTCTCTTTCAAAACCATGGAAATAAATAAAAAGCACATTTAATGCAGTATCTGTGATTTTTTTCGATATTCTATTACAACATGGTGGAAGTGTTGCAATTTTTATTTTCAATAAAGAAACAAATGCTAGGTCATTAGCAAATAATATCCAGCTTTTTTTACATATTAACGATGCAGATTATATTTACGTGTAGATATGTACTCATTCTCTATAAAAATCAGCCCATAAACGAAGAATTGATTTTCAAACAAACAAAAAAATATTCTACTTGTTCTTCAATATAATCATGTATTCCTTGTGTTAAAACTTAAAAAACTCCTTATAAAATGAACTTCAATTAAGTATAACTCTTTAATAGCAATGTTATGTATACGATTCTGTTTGCTGGCGGTTTTAAAAATCTCTGTAAATAAAGAAAGTTTTCAAAACTCCTTACACTTCATAGCAATAATGAATTCCTTGTATTAAAACTTACCAAAACTCCTTAAAAAAAGAACTGCAATAAATATTATATGACTTATCCATCCAATCAATCTATTTCATACGATATATTTTACATTCGCATTCTATCAATTGCAACAACAATCAATCCACTGACAGTTCGTTCAAGTATCAATTAATAAAAATTCAAAAGTAGAAGAAAATTATATTGTAAAAAGTACTAAAAAGATTACCTACTTTCTGTGTTTTCTTTAATTTTCTAATATTCCATGCATTTTTCTTATTTTTTTCTTCTAAAAGGACATTGTCCTGATAAAAGCCTACACGACAAAAAAGAATTAGCCAAATCGGTCCAGCCGTTTAGGCGTGATGTGATGACATCGGGAAATAGCTCACCATTGTTATAGTTTTCTTAAATTTCCTAATATTCCATGAATTTTTCTTATTTTTTTTTTCTAAATCAACCTTCTCCCGATAAGAGCCAACACGCCAAAAAAATAATTAGCGAAATCGGTCCAGCCGTTTAGGCGCGATGCGATGACATCGGGAAATAGCTCTCCATTTTTATAGTGTTCTTAATTTTTCTAATTTTCCATGCATTTTTCTTAATTTTTTCTTCTAAATCAACCTTCTCCCAATAAAAGCCTACACGACAAAAAAGAATTAGCGAAATCGGTCCTACCATTTAGGCGTGATGCGATGATATCGGGAAATAAATCTCCATTTTTATAGTTTTCTTAAATTTTCTAATTTCCCATGCATTTTTCTTAATTTTTTTGTTCTAAAAGGACACTCTCCTGATAAAAGCCTACACGACAAAAAAATAATTAGCGAAATCGGTTCAGCCGTTTAGGCGCCATCCGATGACAACGCGAAATAGCTCTCCATTTTTATATATAAGATATGTGTAAGTAGAGGGGCTAAGCTATCAATTATTTCTTTCAATAGACGTATTGAAATGTGCCAAAGGTCAGCAGTATTTTTCGATTTCAACTGTTTACATGCTGTTATTATATCCTTGTCTGTAACCTTTGTAAATTTGAAGTTTGTGGTCAAAATTGGGCGAGTGTTAATAAGGTGTGTTAAGGCATTGTCAATAGAAGGTACAAAGGAGTTTGTTAGTGTATTAGATATATTTACAAAGTAATTATTAAAAAAGTTAGCTGTATCTACAGGAGTTAAGTGGTTAGTTTCCTTAAGGCTAATTTTCTTCTTGCATGAACAATCGTCACTAACTGATCTTCCAGTTTCCTGTTTGATAATTTCCCAAGTTGTTTTAATTGGGTTATCGGAGTTTAATATTTTTGTTCACTCAAATATTTTTTTTTGCCTCTCTACATACTCTTTTGAAAACTGCACTATAGTTCCTTACTTAGATTTGAGTTGTTTTGGAATTATCATAGTTTTTTATGTTATAGAGTTTGAAGAGTTTTTCTCGAGAAATTTTGATGCCTTTAGTGGCCCATGATTGAAATGCTTGCTTAGGTTTGGGTTTAATTTTTTTTAATCGGAGGTGATGTTCCAACTCAATATAAAACGAGTTCAGTACATTTTTAATCGACTCATTTACATTGTTGCAATTATATGAAAAATTCTCCATTCTAATTTGAGATAGTGAGGATTTAAAGTTATCCAAACCTTTTTTACTGTACATTCTCTTGTAAATTGCTTTTTCATAAAAAAAATTTTTTTTTTGTGATGCAATTTCTACACTTATTGATTGACCAAAATGATCTGATTTAACAAAATTTATTAATTTAGTGTCGTATACCTTCAGGTCTGTGAAAATATTGTCAATACACGTTGAAGATTTATATGTAACTCTAGTGGCATTGAAGATGCTTCTTGTAAATAGAAAACTATTTATTAAATCTACTAGAAGGCAACTCTCATTTGAAGTATTGTCAAAATTAACATTAAAATCACCACATAAAGCTACATACTTATTGTTCTTGTCGCATATCTTTGTCAAAATTTCATTTAAAACAATTAAAAAGGTACTAAAATTCCCAGATGGGGGTCTGTAGACGCAAACAATTACAACATTCTTCAGTTCCACACAGCTCAGTTCACAAACACCTTCCACCGAGGTATCCACCACATCTTGTCTGTTTTTCATTTTAATGCCGTGTTTCACCATAATTAATTTCCCGCCCCTGATCGTTTTCATTCTATTAAAATAACTTAATAATCTATAATTTGGAACACTGTATTGTAAAATATCACCGTTGGTTAACCACGTTTCACTTAAACAGATTATGTCAATATTTAGCAATTCGTTTGATGTACACAGTTCGTGAAGTTTTCCTTTTAAACCTTGAACATTTTGATGTGCTATCCTGAAACCAGCTCCACCAAAACTCTGCCCCTTTCCCTCGCTCCTCTCCATAAAAAAGATGCACTAGGTCTATGCAAACCTGGAATGGATTGGATCACCGTAATGTTTGAATTCCTTTTATCTTCTTCACTACAATACAGTTTATGGTATGTTAAACCCTGGTTATGTGAACTTAGTTTAGCGTGGATTACTTGTGCAATAGCAAAGCTATGTACTCACTACCCTGGTCTGCCTATGCGAAAGAAACATCCCTCCCCAATATTTTGGTCTCGGTGCTTCCCTCTCCAATATTGGTGACGGTGCTGTATTTTTCCGCACACTCATAGGTGTAATCCTCTCTGTATCCCATTTTTTGAGGATACTATAACGGAGTGACACTCCTGTTCTCAACCTGTTTAGGGTTCTCCATATGGTAAATGGCAGGTTGGATCCAGTAGCCATCTCCTCCTTCGGCCAACGTGCGCTCGGTCAGGCAAGATTTTCGGTGTCGGTAGATATAATTAGGGAATTTTAAGCTGATTTTAATATTAAACAAAAATTCACTTTTTTTATTTATTTATTTATAACACATTATTATAGGTTACTATAAATTGCAACAGGATAATAAAGAAGTTTACAAATTCTTTGATATATCCAAATTAAAAAACAACCATTAATCCTTCACAGAAGAATAATTATAATGGTTCATAGATTTTACCTACATCATTATCACAGTTACTTTAATCACGATAGCTTAATCCTAGTGAGATATTCATGAATTATTTTAATCTTGAATTTTTATATTGATATGTATCTTTATCAAAAATCTTGCCAGATTATTTCAAATCTTAATCGCCCAAAATTTTACAAATAATTAAATTACTCTTTGTTTATTAACAATGAGCACAGAACAACTGAATGTTGGTAAATATATTCAAATCAAATCCATAACGAGAAATAATAAATAAATAAGGTATTTTATAAGCTTTGCAAACCCTATTTAAATAATTTAAAATCATCCAGTACGTTTTAGAAGCCTCTTACTTAACCTTGATAATATGGCTTTGCACTGTTTGTTGTCAAATAGAAGATTCCTTTTCTGTAAGAAAAATAAAAGAAAATAATTGAAATCAGATTCTAAAGATATTTAACAAGAAGAAATAAATAATAAAAAAAAAACACTAATATAAACCAAGTAACCTCCGGCCCACTACTGGGTGTTTAATTGTGGGCGGAAAGTCATCAAAATATTAACCAATGCAAAAGAGTTGTGGGCAATAATAGGGGTAAAAATGGGGACATCGAATAAACATTAAACTCGATTATAACTTACGCCTGTTTAGGTTTCGATGTTCCCATATGTATTTGTGGTCCTGTACATTTGCCATTTTCAGCCTCACTAACACTGTTGCACTGTGTGGCCATGAAACCAGTGTGATCGATGGAGTTTGCGAAGAATTGGTACGATCTTGAGTGGGAACAAGCGATGTTGATACCGCATCCTGGTTGATTTTTACCACCGTTGGGATAAAAATCGTTGTGGCCAATCTGCAATTTCATAAAGTATAGAAAATCATTTGAGTAATACTTATATTGTGTAAACACCCCCCTCGGTAGCCTAGTGTTAGGCGATAACTTCTTATGTCCCGGCGGGTTTCATCTTCTATAATCTTCTCACAAAAGTGTTTTTCACTTTAAATTTCTACCCGGGGTCGGCCTGTCTCAGATTATACGGGACCGGTTGGCTAAATAAAATTGGCCCAGGCAATATATTATTTCAACGGCCATACTGATGAAGCATTTGAAATGTGGCTCCATCGTCGAATGCTCAGAATTCCCTGAACAGATATGGAAACCAATACTGAAGTCCTGAGGCGAGCTAGGGTTGACAGAGAGATGTTATCAATTATCAAGGTCCGGAAAATATCATATATGGGCCATGTACTGCGAGGAGAAAAGTATCACTTTCTTCACCTTATACTGAAGGGAAAAATAGAGGCATACCGAGAGCCTGGCAGGAGACAGATGTGCTGGCTGCGCAATATAAGGGAGTGGACCGGCATCCGAACTGTGGAGGAGCTGTTCCGAGCAGCGCAGAACAGGGACAAGTTCGCCGAAGTGATTGCCAACGTTGGGGGACACGACAGGGCACGTGAAGAAGAAGATACTTATACCTTTATATTATAGAAAAGTGGTAATATGTTAACAAAATTCTTACATCTTCCATGATTCCTAAATATTTTCCATTTGTATGGATTATCTCAACGTATTGAGCATCATTTTTGGTGATTCTTTCACTCCCAGATCCCCATAGAGGCAAAGCTGGATCAAAACCTATAAAAAAAAAACAGTTAAGCAAAACCAAAATCTTTCAACATCAATGTCAGGAAAAGTCCTAAACCGTATGTATAAAACTTACCCAAAATATAAGGCACAGTTCCAGATTTGACATTTCTCCCTGCTATTCCTGAGACGTGCGCTCCGAGACTATGCCCCATGATACTGATTTGACTCAAATCTGCGTCGTTAACGACCAACCAGTCTACCAAAAACGCAACAAATCTTCCAACGCTTGGAACCCTTCCAACAGCAACAGGATAAAGAATCGTGCTTCCTCCTTGACTCCAATCGACAAAGATGACGTTAACGTCGTACTTTTCCAAGAATGCTGCAATCAGAATAGATATTCTTTCATTTGTTATCGAAAAATCGTTTACACTTTCAAATTGTATGAAGCTGCGATGATTTAAAAGTTCTTACCATCTGTTATGTAACCATTGATGGCACTCTCCCAATCAGCGTTCCATCCGTGAATTACTATTTTGATGGGCTTACTCACATCCAAATTGGAGTTATAAAACTGCGTCAGTTCACCATTTCTGATCACATCCGGAACTTTGGGATTATTCCTATGAAAAAATGTAGCAATTTTTACAAATCCGTATAGTTAAGAATTGATTGCCGTAAATAGCATTGCCTCAGGCAATAAGTTCCGCCGGCTATACTGACATCTTTGTAAAGAAAAGTGTTTATATTATTATTATTAGTAGTGGTCGGCCAGTGCTCGAAATTCGACCATAAATAATTTAGATTATTAGTTTGAACATTATTAAGATTGCTTTGTCAATAACTGAGCGAGCGCTATTTCATAATTTTCTTTCAAAAATAATGTCATGGATAGGTACCTACGTCAAATTTGAAATGTTGATTTGTTCCATGTTTTTTCTATGGTTATCTATTTATTACAAAAAAAATATTAATATATTCTCAATTTGACCACAGATAAATAAATCGAAGTTTAATCTATGTCTATGCATAATTTTAATAAAATATTAGCATTCGCCACCCCTTCTCTATAAACTATTAGTGTGCGAAATTTCATACGCCTCCGTCCGCACAATTTTCGTAAAAATAGTCACAAAATCAAATCTAAAATATATATTAAGATTAAAACCAGGAAGTATTTTTAAAAGAACAATATAAACCAAAATATTTTATATATTATTCAAATAGACGCAACAAAAAGAATCTTCGGTAAGATTTTTTTCCACTTTGAATTACCTAGTAATTTTCGTATGTCGGCAATATAAAACTTGCATTAGGTATATCTGAACACGTGTTATTATGGCATTCATCATTTTGCTCACTGAGTTCAGTCCGTCCTATAATATTATTTGGCCTTTTATACTAATTATAATACGATCAGGAAAAAACGATTTGATTCTTACCTGGTGTAGAGATTAAGAACAGTGTCCGTGAAGGCATCAAATTGAGGTTCCACGTCATGATTCTCTTCCAAGTCCACCAAATGAACGACGTCATTGCCATCAGCCATGTAAAAGAACCGCTGACCTTCTACATATTCTTCCAAAGGAGGAAGAACATTGGCTATAACAACAACAAAATAGCCATTTAATAAACACACCTCAAAATGGACATAGTTTATATCCTAGAGCCATCTATTGATTTACAGTTGAAAGTTGAAACTTCATGACGATTGAATATTGTGTCGATTGCAATTGAAAATCTGTTTTCTTGCTGTAGGTAGGTAAATCATTTATCTATTTTATCCTAGCTATTACTCGTCTTGCATTACGAACTGGTTCTAGTCAAACTACATAATATTGATTAATAGGATTATGCACTATGCAGTAATCTATGTCATGCACACAGCACTTTAACTTTTATTGTCGCTTTCACAATTCATAAGAAGAAAAAATAATATTTTAAATGATGAAGAAAAATATAGTCTGACACTCACATGGAAAAAACTGTCTCTTTCTGTAACATCTTATACTTTATTCAAATTTACTGTTCAAAAAATTACTACCAAACTAGCTAGGTATATTTATTTAAAATCTCATAATATAAAAGAAAGTCGGGTTAGTGCGAACACTTATAACTCAAGATCTACTGAACAGACTCTTCCGATGTTTGATTTATTGGATTCTTCTCCGCTCCGGGTAAAAGAATAACCATTAAAAAGTTGAAAAGTGCATATGAAATAATAATATAATATGATATGTATGGAAAATTCTATAACAACAAAATTATTGTTTACCTGACAACCATTGACATAAATACATATAAATATTATTGGTACGCAGATTATTGATGGATTTTTCTCGGGCTTTCAGAAATAATGTTTTAACATTCAAAAATATTTTAAACGTATTTTTGTATAAATTACAAATTCGAAATCAATATTATTTATTTTATAGTAAGGACTACAGGACAACGTCTGTCGGAAAAGCTAGTAATACTATGAAAAATCCTTAAAAAGGGATTACCTATTTAAAAAAAGCTTTAAAATTATTAAAGAAAATGCAGTAAACTGTATTTATGAATGCTCTGAGAGATTTTGCACGGCTCTGCGCAGAATATTATCTGATGTATGGTATATTATATTTTGAGATAACAAGATGCAGAATAATTATTATGTAGAATAATTACGGACTATAAAAAAGATGGAAGAATGATTGCTTGGAGTCCACGTCTCAGGAGGCTAACGCAGTGGGCACTTCTGAAAGAAGAAGAGAATATAAATTCTTACCAGAGGCAAGTCCTGCGATAAAAACTATGTAATATAACAACATTATGAAGAAGAATCTTTAACGAATGCGAGAACAATCATTGTTCTTGTACTTATAAATACCGCGCTGTTTTCTTGAAGAAGCATATCGGTAGTCTTGCTATACGATAAATCATTATTAAGATCATAGATTAGACATTATTGTCATCAAAGCATTGGATTTTTTAATTGTTATCAGCTATGCACTGATTGTGGGTTTTAAAAAATATAATGAACTTAATCAGTTCACTATCGCGACTCTGTATTTACTTGTGATGTAGGTACATTATATTGATTGAGCTATAATATTATCTCAAAATAAATGCTATCAAATCTTTGATCTTGGAAAGTATTGCGTTTGTCGCAAAAAAACGCTTTGAAAGAAACAGTATCCGATGGTCATTCTGTATTGGACGTCAAAATGTTGAGGGAGAATAAGATTTACTATGAATAAAATAGAGAAAAGATGAGTCCAGATTCATTAAACAAGATCGAATAAATGCTTAAATGATTACATTACTATTTTACAACAGTCTCCTAGTTACTCAATCACTCAAAAACTCTGGATTGCCATTTAGATGGGCTATTTTACAAACGATTGTGTCCTTTGAGATTTTGAGAGTTGATGCAAAGTAGCTATATCAATCTTGGGATTCCGTCGTAGTGTGGAGATCCAGAGGAGGGGTTTGTAGTCTGTAGGTCAGGAGTTCGGTTCAACGTCCATTAGGATTTTCTCCACCACCCAAGAAAAAAACAAATATTCACACACACAATCCAATGACACACCAAGGTATCTACTTTTTATTTACATGGGGATTATTTTATTTCACAATTTAAGTAAGCTATTACGCACGTTGTATTGACGTCAATATTTTAATATTATTAATTAGTGTAATTTAAAGATTAAAGTAGATACTGTTTTAAAAATGATTATCTATTTTCAATTAAAACAGGTTTGGTTTTACCACAAATCTGGATCCTTTAAATACCTACATCTTATTGGGTTACATAAAAATAAGTAGCTTTAGCAAGACTGTAGCTGATCCTCATAATGACTTCATGAAATTCGGACAAAACACTCATGTGTAATCTTAACAAACTATGTAACCCTAGTTTAGGATCATAAGTCGGAAATAAATTCACTTATTATGTCCAAAATGCCGAGAGAAATCGAAAGATCAGCGGCAATGCCATGCACAGTAGTCCATCATCAAGAGGAGTTGTTCATACAAAAAGTACCTCAAACGGCAACGTAATAGATCCTGGCGCGTACGATTATCAGTGAGGGAGAATGAGTAGCATTTTTAAGGTCCAGGATGAGACGGTTACACATAATACACAATCTACCTAGTTTCTCAAAATGGTCGTATAACCGCATGCAGTCGGCCTCGACACTTACTTCTAGGTACTTCTGAGGGCCATTCAATTACTGCAGAGTTGGCCTCATGAACAATGCTTTTCCAAGCCGTTCTGTATCCATAGTATAAGTTTTTAATGATCGAATATCGAAACGATCATCGAAAGGTTTCGAATTTTTTTATATTAAAATGATCGAATGATTCGATTGTTTGATTCAAGAACAGTATTTGCGCGTTAATAGGCGCTTACTTGCGTCTAATTAGCTTTCGATGATTCCCCACTGTCCTCGGAACTTATAGGTCGATGTATCTGCAGGTCATCCGCAAAAAGGAGAAATTAACTTTTAATGAAACAGGTGCCCTCGTAAAAAATGTATAGTAATGGACCCAGTACCGATCCCTGAGGAAGTTTTCCCTTATGAAATACAATTTCAAAATTAGGTACTTACCGAAGTATCTCAGTTATAAAATACAAAGATTGCTTTCTCAGATATTGTTGTGATAATTATTATTTTCACACCTCTAATGCGTGCAACAAAAAACATTAACTTCTTCTACATTATAATGGACACATTCCTTTCAATCTGTAACCAAAGCCCATAGGTATCTTAATATGACTTAGGTACTTAATTTTCGAATCCGGCCTATACTTTGCCACACAAGTATCAGCGACAGTCATCGCCTTGTTGTTTGCCAGGATAAGGTCTTGCAGGAAATAATAATATGTCTTTCAATTTTGAACAAAGCCGATGAATTTTTATAATTTTGAATGATTTCAAAAAAAAAAATACAGGATTTATTTTAGTTTAGGTTATTTTTATGTTTTATTTTCTACAATATGTTTTATTTCAAAGTAAATTTGAATATTATTAATATAAAAATATTCTTTGTCTAAATTATAAAGATCAAATTCCACAATTTGTTAGTTTATTTAATTTCAGTATTTTCTCATTTCCATTGACTTATCCTTGGTAGTATGGCTGATTTCTGTTTGTTTTCAAATGATAAATTCCAGATCTAAAAGCAAATGGCAGGTTTAGTTACTTAAATATCAAGGATTGAAATAACGTTTATACAAGAAACATTTGAGATAATCTCATTTTTGACTTACCCAGACTTTGGTTGGGCGGATCCCATGTGAAGAGTGGCTCCATGGCAATTTTCTCTGGTTGCTTCTTTAACGCTATTGCATTGTTTCGCCACAAACAGTTTGTGGTCTAAAGAGTCTGCAAAGTAGTGGTAAGCGCGTGCATGGCCACAAACTCCAGTAATGCAACCGGGTTGACTTTTGCCTCCATTGGGGTAAAAATCAGTATGACCAACCTGCAAAAACATGATGAAATACCTCATTAACATGATTGTCGAAATAGCAAACAAAATTTGGGATACGTTCTATACGCAATTCAAAACATTTCCAGGATGAAAACACGTTTCCTTTACTACATCATCGTAGATTCAAACTCGCTGATTTGTAAATTTAATAGAGGATCTATCATTGATGATATTGATAGTCGGAAACGATTTTCATACCATCTATATATAGGTTGAGACACCATTTTGATTCATAAACGTCATACTGTAGGGGCGATAAATAATACATTTCCATACAAAATTAGGTATACGCCAGCGTAAAAATGTCACGGAAACTTAGGGGTACTGACATGTCAGTTTATTCTAAGTGGAATCTTATGAGAAAAGTCATATGTCTGTATTATTCATTCAAACCAATGTTCACTTACATCAGCTTCAATGCCAAGTGCTCCAGCATCTGTATGAATGATTTCTACATAATTTCCATCGTCTTTAGTAATTCCTTTATAGAACAATGTTCCCCAAAGAGGAAGAGCTGGGTCCAATCCTATTAAAATCAAAAAAGCAATATATTGTTATAATTATTATTTTAAGCCTTAATTAATCTGTAAAAGCGGCTGCTAAGATGTACCTAGGAAAAGACGAAATTTTGTCAAATTATATTTTCTCTATGTTGAGTTATGGTAAGAGCCATGCTAGGATTGCATCTCAACGATAGATTTATATGAAACGGTGAAAAAAAGTTGTAGACATAATCCACCCATTTGCAACACTGAATTGGCAGGGGAAGGCGCATATGCCCAGCAGCTCGGCTGAGAAGTGGATCAAAAGCGTAATGTCATGGAGATCTTGAGCGACAAAAAGATGCTTAGGAAGACAACAGCTAAGATGGAGAGACCACGTGCAAGCAAATGGTGATGGTTTTCGTTCAAGGGTGGATTGGAATGGACTTTGAAAGAAGAAGATGCATGTTTTCAGGTACCTACCTGTGATATAAGGAAGTTTTCCCGATTTAACATTCCTTCCCGTGAATCCCGAAGCATGTGCCCCCAGGCTATGTCCAATTACATGCATATTCCTCAGAGGTACTCCGTAAGCCACCAGCCAATCTACGACATGAGCCACAAACTCTCCTACTCCCGACACTCTCTTTGAGGCAATGTTGTAGGCAATAGTGGAACCCCCATAGCTCCAATCGACCACGATCACGTTGACATCCATTACTTTCAGGAAAGCTGAAAATTAAAATTTAAAATAATCATACTTAATTCATCAAAAAATAATAATAACCAAACCTAAGTAACAATAGTTCCAATAATAATATCATCAACCGGAATAATACCAAAGTCATTACACACCTCACTGCAACTACTCAATATAAATAAAAACACATACACCAATCTCCAGAAATCAGTAATATTAGATACATGTTCAATAGTCAGGCGGTTTCTGAATAATAACACAATAGAACTGCAATAAACAATCAAAATGCTTGGCAAAAGCCCGCATACTGATTGATCCACCAGCTTCCAAAGCCGAGCTTACTTATTAATAATGATAATACAAGAGATTTCATCCCAAAGAAGTAAAACAAACAATCATTTAGTTAGAAATAACAATATTCTTACAGAATTTTCTACTGAACCTAAATGAAAAGTAGATGAAAATAGATAGGTAATGATCTAAGGAAACTATGGCTATCTAGTAGGTAAACGTTCAGAATTTAGTTCTGTTATATTGTATTTTCTCAGTAACGGCTGAATGAAGGCTAATCACTTCGCCACAGGAACCCGGAAATGGAAAGTTAGTAAGTAATTTCGAACAAAAAAATATAAATTGCAACTATGCGCATTAAAAATCCTTTCAGTGCAACTATGTACATTCCTCAAATCTATAGAAAACGAATAACCTCTGAGGCTGATGGTATTTTGAAAAATAAAACCGATAATCAATGCTCTAAAATATTCTTCATACCAATGAAACATACTCGTTGAACATAAAATACGACTCGTGTGTATATTTCAGTGCAAATTTTGCATACATACAAATTTACACATGATTCTAATTTTTCGACATGTTGATTTTGATTCTATATAGTGCCCTATCGGTGGATATATTATGTATCTATAGATGGACAATAATTATAACCTATAAGTTTAAACATCTATGACTATTTAAAACCTATGTAACTTGCCACTTGTAATAACTGAGTTGATTTCACTGTCAAAGTTATTTATCCAGCCATGAATTACAATTTTGACGGGCTTTTTCTTATCCAAATTAGAGTTGGCAATATTTCCTACATTTCCATTGCTAATGACATCTGGATTCATCATATTCTTTCTAAAAAAATAATCGTAGGTTAGTAAGTAAGTCAGTTCTTAGGATAATGTCAATAACTTAATTTACGGAAATTGATAGGTATTTCTATATAATAAGGCAGGTACTAACCTCGTATGGATGAATAAAAGAATATTTTTAAAGGGATCAAATCTGGGTTCGGGTTCCGAGTCATCTTCCAAATCAGTCAGCGCCATAGTTCCATTTTTCTGTGGGACAAATGCGTACCTTGGATGGTGAATGATCTTACCTAAAAATCAAACAATAATAATGTACAAAAATCATATGAAATCTATAATATCTACATTTCTACATTTTTTTATTGTCTTTATACTTATATGTTTTTTTTGCTGTTTTGTAAAAGGCACTTGTGCCGTATGATTATGAAAAATAAATAAAAATGAAAAATAAAATATAAAAGAAAGTTGGGTTAGTGCGAACACTTATAACTCGAGATCGGCTGAACAGATTTTTATTATGCTTGGTTTATTGGATTCTTCTCCACTCCGGATAATAGAATAACTTATAAAAAATCGAAAAATGGATATCAAAAAATATAAAAAAATATTTTATTAAAGTTAGTATGGTACGGATTTACTGAGAACAACGCCATCTGTGAAAAATTCCATAACGACACAATTTTTATTTACTTGCATAACAAACCTTTGGGCTTCAAACATTGGTAGGTAGGTACTTTGGTAAGCAGATTAATGATATAATTTTTTTCAAGCTTCAGATATTATTTTGTAACATTTTAAAATATTTTAAACGTATTTTTGTATAAATTACTAATTTGAAATCAATATTCATAGTAAGAACTACAGGATAACTTATGTTGGGAAAGCTAGTATAAAGATATAAATAATGGTCTGTTTCATTCTGTTAATTTTAACTAACCTATAAATGCACAAAAAGAAAAACGAAATATTAAAAGTTCATGGTATGTGGCACTCAATCGACATTTTCTGGTAAAAATGTGAAATGGAACAAGTTTTATCATTCCAACACTAGTTCTAGTAAGGATGCATTTAATCCAAACGAACATAGAGCCAGACCAGCTCTGTAGTAGAGTATATTATATTCTTGATCGGTGATATGGACACTTATCTTTGATCGTCTATTCATCAGTTTTTGTTTGTTAAATTGTTTCCATGGTGTCATAAATGTCAAGCATTAAAGAAAGTATGCTCTGTTTCTAGATTCGTCTCTATGGTCATTAAATTTGGTTTAAACGCACACTAAAGAAACACCAGCTTTATGAGCCCAAAGAATTGGACTAGGTGCATCTCGCGTCTATGTAGAAAAAATGTTATCTCACCTGCAACTAAACCAACCAAGAGGCATATTATAACGAGCAAAAACTTCATGGCGATTGCTTGACAACTAAACTAAAAATGACATGTTTCATAAAACTAAGTATCAATTTATAGAAATCCAAAATACCAGCAAGATTATGACACGCTTTTATCAAAAAATTTGGGGATTAGATCTAAGCCAAAATAATCCATTAAGTTGGATGTGAATTGATTTATGTTTACAGTATTCAGATTCCTGTACCCCAAGTATAAGTTTTCGATGAT
Source organism: Mystacides longicornis (assembly GCA_963576905.1). NCBI lineage: Eukaryota > Metazoa > Arthropoda > Insecta > Trichoptera > Leptoceridae > Mystacides > Mystacides longicornis. The sequence goes on along the minus strand of OY756426.1, from coordinate 26,585,732 downwards.
CGAATATCGAAACGATCATCGAAAGAGTTTCGAAAATTTTCAATACAAAAATGATCGAACGATTCGATCGTTTGAATTTAGAACACTATTTGCACTTTATAAGGGCTTATTAGCGTGCAATAACCTTTCGATGAAACTCGTACTAGCCCCACTGTACATTTGATATGAGAATATTATTAACCCGGACATACAACAGTAAGTAGGTAGGTAGGTACCTACCTAATCTTCTTCTTTACGTGCCCTGTCGGGTCGCACCAACGTTGGCGATCACTTCTACGAACTTGTCCCTGTCCTGCGCTGCTCGGAACAGCTCCACCATAGATCGGATGCCGGTCCACTCCCTTACATTGCGCAATCAGATACCTAATAACAAAATTTTATCGTTTAACTAATAATTTAACATTAAATTAGTTAAACGATAAATTAACTTTATGGAAGTGGAAGGTACTTCTAATACATTCGCAGAGACAACCTGTGGGGCTAGTACGAGTTTTATCGAAAGCTTATTGCACGCTAATAAGCGCTTATAAACGTGCAAATAGTGTTCTAAAATCAAACGATAGAATCGTTCGATCATTTTTGTATGGAAAATTATCGAAACTCTTTCGATGATCGTATCGATATTCGATCATCGAAAACTTATACTAGAGCTACTGTGTGAGAAGGATCAATGGTTAAAACGATCACTAAGCCGTATGGTCAAAAACAATCATTGCAACCGAAAGATATAGAAATCCTGCTAAGAGACTTCTTGCAGAGGGTATATTATAGGAGCCGCTAAAGGCACTATTTTATCAATATTAGCATTGTAGGTACCTACCTTAAAAAAACAATTCATTTGAATCCATAATCAGAAGTATAGTTACAAATTAAACAAAAGTATTAAATTACTTAAACAAATTTCACTGAAAATTTGCATTTGAAAATTTAATGATTTACATACACAAACAGATAATTATTAATATTGATTTGTATTTAGGTTTCATATTGATTTTTTCACACTAGTTTGCCAATAATCCAACATCAATCACATACGCAATGATAACATTATCAGGCTTATTTCAATTTTAAGTAGCATATTATTATTTTTGAGCAAAATAAAAAATATAATAATCCACATTAATTTAATTATATCTTGCCCTTTGACATTTCATCGAAAATGGAATTAAGTCAGACAATAACCCCGAATTAAGGAAAATTAAAATAACTAACATCATTGCCGAATGTAGGTTACTACATTCGGCTTATAGGTGACTTGGTTTTGTATATTATGGCACATGGTGGTATAGGTCTCTTGTTACCTCCCTTTGCCCCTAAGTGGGGTCACAAAAAGGTATGTACTCATAACACAAGCAAGCCCATGAGCTTTGACTCCTTGTTTCAAAGGATTTTTAGGCCGCGTATTCATTTGAGCCGCGGACAAGGACACGAGTCTTTGCACCAATATAATCAAAAGGTCCAGTGTGTACGTAAACGTAACGTGAGCGTCCTGTAGATAATATTGATAATGCTTGCGGCCCAAGTAAACAATTGAACAAGTAACCAGACTAATGGAATCATATCGCTTAAACCGATGTTGCCACTTATTACCTACAATCGAATGATTTCAAATGGGAAAATTGGACTGTCGCTATTAAATGTTTTGTCAAATTCCATTCATATATCATGATACAACAAAATTTGTCCAGGACTGTCCATACAATATAAGCTTATTGCCCGAAACAAGGTACCTACTTAGTTAACAACAACAGTTCAATGATGATGAGCATTCGTATCAAAAGATCAGGCTACATACTTTGGTTACCTAATATGTATGTAGGTAGGTATGTCAACATTTTTATCATACCTCACTGTGTGTATGAGTACTTATTTTAGCGATTATAATATTTTACTGATCAATAATAACACTCAATCAAATGTGAGATGATTATAATTATCTTGAAATCAGCAATCACTGTTGAAATATAATATAAGGAGAAAGACATCACGGGAGTTCGTTAGTGGTATACCTTCAGAAGAAAAAAATGAAGTGCTGTATCTTGCTTGTTGTATTGGTGGCTTTTGCCTCAGGTAAAAAAGTTCTATAATCTATTCGCCCCCTTTTTGTGTAAAGGAAAGTGGGAACGCCACTGGAACTCCTTGTAGAAGGCCACTACGAAAAATCCAAAATTTCTAACTGGCTGATATTTTATAATTATTGATTATATCCTAATTATTGATTGGCAGCAATGTTGACCCTCTAATTTAATTTGCCCTATCCAAAGCAGTCCTTTTGAGTTCTTCTTCTTATTATTCTAGGCCTGAAGACCTGTCATTAAGAGGTTTGATTTGCCTCTTGAGAGGTCGACTTCTTGCTGTCTATCCATCTGTTTGGTAGTATTCCTGGGAGTCGTCTTCCATGTGGTTGGCCGTTCAGTGCAATGTGGAGGGGTCTGGATGAGTCCATTATCCTCACATGTGCAATGTGCATACCAATATCTCCTTCTTTGCCTCCCTCATCTTACTATATCTTCAACTTCGCATATTTTCCGTACCATCGTATTCCTTATCCCATCTCTAAGGATCTTCCCAGCAATGCTTTTTAGAGTCTTCATTTCTGAAACTCAGTAAATTTTTTGCTATGGTGCTTTAATGTTCCTTATTTTTATTATTTCAAAGCACAGAAATGACATTTTTTGTTACCCAGGAGTACCCATTTTGTACTCGTTTTTGTGTATGTTTGCCACCATACATTGGAGCTCCAGCTGCCCGTCAATGTTTTTCATTGTCCTTAACGCCAACTGATAACTGTATTTCAGTGATCCCTCAAACATACAAACGGCGCCACTGAAATCCATGTATCTCAGGGTCTCGATCTGGCCACATTCACAAAAGGATACAAAAAAGATTTATATACATGCAAAATAATTACGAGCTTGTTTTAAGTAGGTATTTTAAAATCAATGACAAATAGTAAGACACACTCAGTTGAAGTATAAGTCAAACGGTTGAAAAATATATTCAAAGATAACATTATTCATAACTTTAATATATTATTTTCTTTCAGGAAGTCCTAGTAGATGGGTCTACGTTCCAGATAGTGAAGGAGAATTTTACTGGGAGGATCTTAGTAAAATTGAAGAAGCTCGTTTTGACCCATTCAAGGATGTAATCCTGAATGTATACACCAGGTAGCTATTATTACCTTACATATCGTAACTTTGTTTGTGTCCCTTTGTCGCCTCCAGTTTTTTTGTAGCCGTTTTGAAGAGGTTTCTGTTCAACTTGATAGTGGTCAAAAAGTATGTTCCTAACCTTGTTCTCTAGGCCTGTCTAGCTAATCAATTTGGATCCGTTTCATGCAAGTCAAGAAGTAACAATTAGACCTGGTTCCTTACCTATCTTTTTTTTTTTAACCTATCTGATGAGTAATATTTTCTGCGTGTTGCAATGTTTCGTACATAGTGTTATACTTTTTCCAGAAATTATTTCAATTATCATGTTAGTGTATACCTACTCAATGGATTAACACAAGTTATAGAAAATTGTTGAGTATCTTCTAGGACCTTGTCCTCATCATACTTTATGAGGTTTAGATTGAATGTTTGCGGTCCAGTCTTACAACAAATTTAATATATTATAATAATACATCGTACACTTTTTGTATATTTTAGGAAAAATCCATCAGTTCCACAAGTTGTTTCAAAAGGTGACATCGGTCTTTTAGCAAATACAAACTTGGACTTGAAAAAACCAGTAAAGTTTATAATCCACGGATGGATCAACAAGGCCAAGAGCGAGGTCAATAGGGTTATCAACAATGGTGAGCCATTTGAATATTTCTTCAAGCTAAATTCGGAACCCACAGGAACTTCTTGGCCTGAACATGCTTAATCCATCTGAATAAACAGTATTTTTAACAATTTTTATTAAATGACAGTATTCTTACTTCAGCTTTCCAAGCATCAATGGATGTGAACGTAATCGTCGTTGATTGGAGCGCAGGAGCTTCAACCATTTTATACCCAGCAGCTGCTGCTAAGGTTAACGGAGTAGGAGAATTCGTGGCCAGAGTGATTGATTGGATGGTAGGACGTGGAGCTCCTTTAAGAAACATCCATATTATTGGGCACAGTCTTGGAGCCCATGTTGCTGGACATGGAGGTAGAAATGTCAAGTCTGGAAAGATCGCATACATTACAGGTATTCACTTGAACGGATTTCGTATACTTACTACTGTCTCTTAAAGTCACATATTCGTAGAGTTTAGTTACCAAAAAAGGAAGCCTTCGGTAGTTTGACTTTTAGAATCTTTAGAATTTTATTTTTGGTTATTTCAGGATTGGATCCAGCAAAACCAATGTTTGAAAATTTACCCGTTTATGAGAGCATTAGGAAGGAAGACGCTAACTACGTAGAAATTATCCACACTGACACAAACACCCTTGGTGTTAGAGCTCCTGTAAGTAGCATATGAAAAACACTATTAACACATATTCAAATAGGTACCTACAACGAACATATTAACTGCCAACAACTTATTTGCCAATACTACTGGGGGGATCTATAGTTCAGAAACTAGAGCCTGACTTTCCGATAACAATTTATTGACCATTTGGTATTTTTCAGCAACACAAAATTTACCATTTCCTCTATAGTTTCTTCTGTTTTACATTCTTTTGACCTGGGTTTCTTATTCGAATAATCTTTCTTACACCTTTTCTTGAAGTCCTTTGTCTCTTTTTCCTCTTTCTATAGATCATGCGGATCTGTTTGTGCCGTCGTTTTAAACTCTCGGAGGTCGATTGCCAACTATTTCTCCATCACTTTGGTGGTCTTCTTCCTTCAGGCTTTTCTTGAAGTTGTAGTTCTGTCTTCTGAAATTCTATTCACGCGTTCATTCTGTCACCTCCGTTGCCTTTTCCAGTTGACGTTGATATGATGCTTTACTTTTTTTAAATTTCATCAAAATAATGTCCGGTTCTGCATGAAATATTGTAACCCTTTTCCATCTTTTTTTATCATTTATGGTTTTATTACATGTTTACTTTTACTTTGACTATTGTTAAATCTTATTAGATACCCCCACTAACGGACATTTGCCTAGTGGGATTTTCGATCGAAATTGTAATCAAATCAAAGGAATGTACCTATGTGAATATCTGCGTGTATAATAATTGATATTATGTATATTTTATGTATGTTTTTTTTTAAATCGAAAATAAATTAGTAGGTATTATTATTATTAAAAAAAAATGTGTGTCGTTGTTTGCAGGTTGGCCACGCTGACTTCTATCCAAATGGAGGGAAAGGTCAACCAGGTTGTCTAACAAACACTTGTGATCATTTGCGTGCATTCCATTTGTTTGCTGATTCTATTGATCACAAACTATTTAGCGCTCAAAAATGTGTCGACTTGAACCAAGCTGAAAAGCAATCATGCACCGGGTCAAGATCGCACATGGGTGGAGCTCAACCTAAAAAAGAGTAAGGGAACAACTATATCGAAAATGCTTTCATCAATAAACTAGTGAATTTATCAACCTTATACTAATAAATATTTTTTCTTTTACAGGCAAGGTATTTACCACTTGAAGACAAATAGTAAGGAACCATACTTCTTAGGATAAAGAAACAAAAATCATTGTAGTATATACACGACGTGCCTGTCCAGCCACTGATGCAAATCTGATCAAACACAAATCTAAATGGAGAACATATTATCTTATCAGAGAATAATCATTGGGAAATTTTTGTTCTGAGATAAATAATATTTATATGTTTTAATATGGATATTATTAATATTATGTTTAGTGTTCATTGTTCAGCGCAAAGGGTTATAACCATTAATGCTGAATTTTGAACAAATTTACATGTGATAAAATAATAAATAAAGTGAGTACTTATTAAGTATAGAAAAAAATATATAAGTTAAAAAAAATATCATTTTTTTTTCTTGTAAACTTAAAACTTATATAGTTAGCTCTAGATTCTTGTGACCTTCGCCTTATGTCTAGATTATATCTAGATTCTTGAGCCTTCAAAATAACAGTAGAAGACGGTCGTAAGCCCGTAGTGGTGTGTTCCATTTAAAATCGAACATCAGTAATGAATTGTTAGAGTCATTAGTTGTTACATATTCTTTAAGAAAATTGAGTCTGAGCTGATGCAATGTCGAATAGTTGCTACATCAAATGTCATAACAGGAGCCTGAATGCAATATTTCAAGATTTGGGATTTGTACTTTGCTATGAAAACTAAAAAAAAAATACCGAAGTTTTTTCTAAGAAATGGACAAAAATATGTGAATATACGAGATCGATATGACCTCAGTTATTCATTTTGATTATGAACAACCTGTCTAAGGAAGTCTAGAACATCTAATAAAGGGAACAATTAATAACTATTCTCAAAGGCTAGATCGCTGCGAATAGAGAATTTCGTAAAAGGTAGATTTATTTCATACCAACTCATTCTGAGTACAATTTCACCCTGTTCTACTGATTCCGCATACGTATTAACATTCATCCGAAAAACTTATTGATATCCTTTGTAACTGTGATATATTTGCTCACAAATAATTAGTCTTGGACTTGGTGAGCTACTACAACTGAAACCTGCAAATGTATACTCGCATCAAGACAGATACCCGCGATGTCGTGAGCGCGTCCCAGAAACCTTTCCATACAAACTTAATTATTGTATTTTTATCATATTTTGTTATCCATTTTTTTTACTTTTTATTAGTTATTCTGTTATCCGGAGCGGAGAAGAATCCAATAAATCAAACATCAGAAGAATCTGTAGAGCCAATCTCGAGTTATAAGTATTCGCACTAACCCGACTTTAATTTATATAGTAGATATACTTAGTGATGTCTTGTTATTTTATTAAGAACCCAAAAATCGATTTCTCTCCGTGAACACAATGGTATGAAGAAGTAAAGCTCCCATATATCCTCGTAGCTCCTAGATATCGCACGAATTCATAATTCTTTGGCATTGTATTAATAATATTAAATATACTCAGTGATGTCTTGTTATTTTATTAAGAACCCAAAAATCGATTTCTCTCCGTGAACACAATGGTATGAAGAAGTAAAGCTCCCATATATCCTCGTACCTCCTAGATATCGCACGAATTCATAATTCTTTGGCATTGAATTAATAATATTATATATACTTAGTGATGTCTTGTTATTTTATTAAGAACCCAAAAATCGATTTCTCTCCGTGAACACAAGAAGTAAAGCTCCTGGTCGGGTCAGAGTTTTTCATGGGTTATCACTTGAAACTTCTACATCAGATTGGTCTGTCTGGGTTTGTATGGGTCCGGATAAGTAGAACAAATCTTCAAATGCACAGGTTAAAAGTTCGAAATTTGTAAATTGTTCAATTTGATTTGAAAATTATTGTCCCAGTTGAATCGTAAACGTTCCATTTGATTTGAAAAAAAAAAAAAAACATCCAAATTGAACTAGAAACTTATTTCCTACCTTAAACAGATTTTATTAAACATGATATGATACTCAAATTCCGCTGAACAAAATAAATAATTAGATATTTTATTAAATTATGTATAGCAGATTTGCAAAATGAAATTATAATTTCCGGCCCGAAATGCTAATTACCACCTTGATATTAAATTGACAAAATCTCTGAATGCAGTACTAATCCTTTTGAAACAAAAACAAATTACGTAGTCCTATTATAATAATTAACACGAGATGACAATAATTTTATACGCTTACTTTAATAAGTTTAGGTGATCTACACCTTAACTGCGTCTAAACTCAAGGTTGCACTTTGAGAATGTCAAAGAATGTCAATTATCGTCCGTGAGAATGTCAAAGATGGCCTCAATGGTCTGAAAATAGCACAAATTAATATCAGGTAGGTAGTATAAGTAGGTAGGTACCTACGTCTTTTTTTTTTCCAGAAAAATAGAACGTCTTTCTCAAACTGAGTTCAAGATGAGACGTTCTTTCTGGTTTCAAAATGTATGGATTTTGAGAGTTTGCAAGAACGAGCGCAGTGGAGGGCTATAGCAGCATCTCTATGTCCTTTTAAGAAGAGTCATAGGTGAGAATTTTGTTTTTTTTTTAATTAGTAAGTGGTTTCTTTGATATTATTATTATTATCATAATCACATAATATTATTATAATTACATCAGATAAGAAGCATTAAAAGTTGAAATTTTTTTAATTACTTAAATTTTAATTCAAAATGCAAAAATAATAAAAAAGGATAAAAAAAGACAGCTTAATATATTACATCTCTGGGAGGTCATTTGTCATCAGAAGATGTGAATCATTAAAAGTTAAAAAAATATTAAATAAAAATTCAAGATGCAAAAAAGAAAAAAATACAGTTTACATTACAGTTCGAAGTGGTCACAAGCCTATAAAACAATATCCAATTCGTTAAGGCAATGGAGTGCCATGTTTCCCACATTGTTTCCACAAAATAGTCAAAAAAGCTCTACGAGGACATACCTCCACAGTGTGTTCGATGGTCTGCGCTGGCTCTCCACCAGTTATTTTAGTAAATAAAATCATAAAAATAATAAGAAGGTGAGTAATAACATTTTATTACGAATGTAGAAGCGAATTTCGGAATATCAGAATTTGTCACCCAATGTGAATTTTTCAGGAATAAAAAAAAAGATTTAATTGTGATAATATGACTTTATTTCCATTAAAAAATCGAGATAAGGTGTATATAAAAAATCTAAATCATATTCATGCATCAATAGCTTGTGCCCAGTAATCGCATCACAATGAAAATCTGCTTATTACTAGTGTCCTTGGCTATGTTTGTCTCTGGTAAGAATTTTTATTTTACGCATTACCCTAAAAAGCAGCAAAAGGAACTCTCTCTTATATTTTAGATTATACCTAGCAATCCTGCTAGAATCTTGCTCTAGTCCGTCTATCGACTAGGTAATTTAAAGCAGTTTAATTTATATGGCGTTTCAATAAATATCTTTCTTTTTTTCTTATTCTTCTATGTAATTATAACTTAGCTTAGCAATTCTGAACTGAGATGCTTCTAGGCCCCTAGAAGTAAGGATCTACATATGTTATAGTGTGATTTTTTCCATGTTGGTAGCTTTTGAAACTCCTATTTTATTTTACATACTTTCTATCACCTACTTACATTGTTTCATCATCTGCTAAAGAATGTAGGTAATGTACAATCATCTTCTTTTGTCTCAATTCTGCGGATTGGCTTGCAGCACAGATCTCCATCTAATTTTCTATTCTGTCTTGTCCTCTCTTGTCCTCGTATTATTGTTCGAGGTACATTGTTTGCAATACTCACGATCAGGCTAAGCCTGGTGGGATTTCTCGCGTAAGCTGTGTATCTCATGTTTTGAATATTTTACAATACAACATGTTCTATTTTCTTTTTTCATTTAGGAATTTTAGGGTACCTACCTACCTAAATCCTACACTTTTTTGTTTCTTATTTTTTATTTTATTTTATATTAGTGTCCAAGTCCTGAAATTATGTTTTATTTATTTTCATTTTTATTTTATGTGTACATTGTATTGGTTGTTAATTAACAAAAAATGTGAGGAATATTTTTTTCTATATTATTTCTATTCTACTCCTGACGAGGACGCTCTCTGGCGTTCTTCCCCTCATTCCAATTTTTTTGGGTTGGCTGGAAGAGATCCTTCGGGATAAGTCCGCTCTTTGACTCTTTAAATATTTTTATAAAAATTGTTTTTTGCACAATAAAACTTTATTTATTTATTACAATGTAGGTTACAAAATATCATATTCACAAGAAGAGATGTTATTGAACTAACATACTCCGTCCCATTTTTTTTTTCTAAACAGGTTATGTTATGTAGGTATGTAATTTGCAAATTTATAAATAAATGTCCATTTGAATCATTTCAGGCAATCCTGTTGATGAAAATAGTAAAGGTCGATGGATATATGTACCAGATTATGATGGGAACCTCTATTGGGCCAATGCGGAAGCTCCAATTGTAGAACCTTTGAGGTTTGACCCTTTTAAAGATGTTAGCCTTCATGTCTATACCAGGTATATGATTATTATTAAAATTTTCAAGACTTATCGAAATAGTTTTAGTAGCATGTAAGTATTTTTAACCCAGAACTAATATTTTCAGAAAAAACCCTACCACTGCTGATGTCGTCAGAAATGGAAACATACCCCTCTTAGCGAAAACCAACTTAGATACGTCAAAGCCCGTTAAAATTGTTATACATGGATGGATTAACAAATCTAAAAGTGAAGTCAACCAAATGATAAATGGAGGTATGAATGATTTTTTATTCTTCTTTCTATTAGAAGAAATCTGGAAATCTAGGAAAATTTTCACAATCAATCTCCAACCTACCATCAATTCAATGTAACAAACTTACAATATAGGCAGCAATCTGTGCCGAGGAGAGCGCTGTTCTACCTCCCATCACGGTCCCGAAGACGAGGAAGACCCTCTCATATTCCGCTCCTTCGAAGCAGAGCTGGGGAATCTGGACATGGTGTGGGAGGAGGTCATAAACATTGCGCAAGTTCGAGCGCAATGGAGAGCTCTTGTTGCCTCCCTATGTCCTTTAGTGGGGCATAAAGGGAGTTTGGATTTGGATTGGATAGAGTAATATTTGAAATTAGAAGAATATATTTGAAATTAGAGAAACTATTTGACATCCAATCACATTTATCTGGATTATTCGAGTAAATGACTAGAAATTTTCGGAATAAACAAAAATCTATGAAATTAGTGTAAGAGTAACTTTATCTGACTTGTTTGATTGGTTAACAGCTTTCCAAAAAGCCATGGATGTGAACGTGATCGTCGTTGATTGGAGTCAAGGGGCAGCGACCATTGATTACTTCGCCGCAGCTGCCAGAGTCCCTGGCGTTGGTAGATTTGTGGCTACAGTCATCGACTGGCTGGTAGAACAAGGGGTACCCTTGAGTAACTTCCATATCATCGGTCATAGTCTTGGAGCCCATGTTTCTGGTTTTGCTGGGAGGAATGTGAAATCCGGAAAAGTTGCGTACATAACTGGTGAGATTAGCTTATGAATTTTTTTTTCTCCTTCTTTATTTTTTACTAGGCCTATATTGGTCTATTACATTTCTTCTGTGTTGGCCTCCTGTTATGTCTCCAAACTTTTGGTTACCGTCCTGAAGATCTTTTAGACTGGGGAATGCCGTCTCTAGCCGAATTAACGGCTCTTATGCCAACCATGCTGGATAGGTAATTGCTCGTTCCAGGCGAACCTTATTCTGAGTTGTCCCCATCTGGCAATGTTTCCAACTTCTTACACCGTTCGGATTTCTTTATTTGCTAATATATGTAAAAGAGGTTTTTCAGTGCTATTTCTGATAACTTTCATTTCACTAGTTTAAAGGAAACTTATGATTCTGACTATGTCAACTCTTGACCCAATGCTGTATCTCATACTCGTGCAGATTTGCATAACCCAACCTTGCGTTCTTCAAATAATTGTTTCAGTATCCAGATTGAAATCATAATCTTCACAAATTTTTACATAAAATTTTATATATATTTTTTTTTAATTTGAAGGTATGGATCCAGCCAAACCTGACTGGGAATTTGCAACCAGCTACGGAGATGGAATCAGACAAAGTGATGGAGACTATGTTGAGATTATTCACACCAATACTTTAGTTTTGGGAATAAGAACACCAGTAAGTCCAAAATACTAATTCGACTGAAAAGGTTTGAGAGAAAAACGTGCATGATGAAAGACGCGATATTCTTCTTCGTGTCGATAAGCCATATCAGGTCACCCAGCCGTTGGCGATTACTTCGACGAAAGGTTTTCTGTCTTGCAATATCTGGAACAACACCTCCAACCTTCAAATTCCGGTCCAGTCCGGACCACTCTGATCTCCTCTATGTTGCCCTTCATAAAAAGCTGGAGTAAGGCGTATTTGTCACCCCTCAGCACATGACCCAGATAATAATAATATTAAATCTTAAGCTTCCGAGTACCTCATGAGTAGCTCACGCTCAACTCCGGCTCTGCGCAGGACCTCCGAGTTTGTCACTCTCTCAGTCCACGATAATATATCAAGCATCCGTCTATGCATCCACTTTTCGAAGGGTTCTATTGTATGCATCGAGTTGACTTTTAAAGTTCACATAGATTATATTTACCAGACGCAACAACATCAACACCAACACAGAATTAATATCTGAATTCAGCAAAGAAAAATAAAATTCTTCTTTATCTCTTTCAGGTCGGTCACGTAGATTTTTATCCAAACGGTGGCACGAATCAGCGTGGTTGTCTTACTAACACCTGTGGCCACCTGAGGGCATACAAGTTCTTTGCAGAATCCATCGATCACCGTGGTTTCATGGGACAAAGATGTACGGATTGGTTGCAAGCTTCTTTGGAAAGGTGTTCGGGTTCAAAGCTGCACATGGGTGCCGCACAGCCTAAAAATACGTAAGTAAATGAAGTTCCTACTTTATATCGAACCATGGATAGGATCATTATATTTTCATTCCATGCGTTTATTCTATGAACTTTATTAATTTATTAAAAATAAATTTTACTTTTCAGATTCGGTATTTACCATTTGAAAACAAACTACTTTTCTCCATACCATCAAGGATAGTCGGCCGATTAGGAATCACTTTGCGATGAGTCAAGTACTATCTTGTATGTTGCTTTTCAACTATTTCTGTTGAAAAACTGAAAAACATGAAATTATAACACTTTTCCTTTTGATCAAGTGCTTTAATATTGTTAAATTACATCATATTGTGTAACAGAGTATTATTACAGAAATAATTGCATAACAATAATTATTATAAAGATGTGTTATTTTATATGACGATGAATTTTATGAATTGTATGTAAAAGGTTATTATAAAATTTTAGCAATTTATTAGCTATTCTCTCCCTTGATTTATTTTATAAATAATACGAATTATTTATATAGATTTAATTAGAAAAAAAAAAATATAAAAAACATTATCAACACGCGGTGGTTCGTCACGAACCACGCGAAACCTAGTACTATGGAATTTCGATACGTTGCATGCAACGTTGCATTTGTTACGTTACCCCTCGTGTTCAGATGTGTACAACAGGCCATAAGGTTTTATAAGTCGTCACTTTTTATGTGCCAAACTGTGGTTTACTCTTAAATATTTATTTTTATAAATAGATAAATAAATATTGTGAGCCTACTAAATAAACATAAACAATTTATAAATTAATATCACATGTTTTTATTCCGACACTTCATTCGATCTACGAAACCATTCAAAAAAGAATCTTCACAAGTAATGTTGTTTCATTTCTTTTCTTCCTTCGTTCACTCGATGTAGAAGGGTTCTCTTCCTGTGGTTATCAAATAAAAAATTCCCAATCTGAAAATATATTTTCCATAAACAAAGCAATAGATTTTGTTAATCGACAAAAACATAAAATAGGTATTATTCGCGGGCTATTATTTTGTGTATTTATTTATGTTTTTATACATAAAAAACAAAGTGGAAGATTATTGGCACGTTTCATATTCTGACAATAATATTGTTTAAAAAGCTCGTATAGGTATTATTTCTGATAGGATAGTCCATTTTCATTTGTAATGTCCTACATTTTCAACTTTTCTTATTAAGGACTTACTTTTAAAATCATGGATTGATACTGGAAAATAAATTATGACTACACGCTATTTTTAAGGAATCTGGGCTAATCATGATTAAGTATAAACAGTACACTTTCTAATATCATTAATAAGTACTGAGCGATACTACTTGGGTCCTAAAAGATGTAGATTAGACAGACCGTAATAAGAAAACCAACCCATAAGAAAATCGTCTTAACTATTCGTAACTTTGCAAGAACAGACCATTGACTCATGCAATGCCTTTGGTACTTTAAAAATGTTCAAATTTAGATTTTAGGCAAAGATGAACTTTTGATGTGAAATGGTTCTAACGCCAGGTAGGTAATTATTTATCTCCAAAAAAAAAAAAAAAACTTTAGAACCTTTTCAAATGAAGGTATATGTAACGTTTTCGCTATGACATGAGAGATTTGTATGAGCGTTTGCTTTATAACATAGCCATTGATGAACCTCTGAACCTAATATTTTAATGATGGATTGTTTAATATGAATCTTAATAAAATATTGACATACTTTGGTTTCTCCTTCATTCCACCCATTCGAATGATGATACCATCTGTACAAACTCCGTCAGCGGCCAAATCTTCCAAATCTATGCACTGGATAGCCTGAAACTTGTCATAAAGTACAGAGCTAGCAAACAACTCGAAAGATCTCGTATGCGAACAACCAATTTCGAATATAGAACAACCAGGCTGTCTCCTACCACCGTTTGGGTAGAAATCGTTGTGTCCAAGGGGACTGCTAAAACCAAGATTCCCCGCATTCGTGTGTATCACCTCAACATACTCTGCATCTGTATGATGCAACCGATTTGGATTGAATAGCCATAGAGGATTGGCTGGATCTAGTCCTAGAAAAATAAAAAAAATTTAAAGACTTTTTAGCATTGCATAGCACGGTCAATCCAAAAATACGTATTTTAGGCAAATCACCAAAGTGTGGCTGGGAGTCAACATCTTTAAGGACTAACCGCAACTCCAATAACATACAAGGCTTTTAAGTTTATTGGAATACATAACAGAAACTTACTTCAAAAAGTGGTGCAAAAAAGGGTACCTACATAACAAAATTGTATATCAGTGTTCATATTTGGTAAGTTTGTGTTGGAGCATTTGGCATATTATAGACATGCTTGCTGCAGCCATCAAACCTCCAAAAACACTTTTTTATCTTAAAAATTATTATAATAAATTAATGTTGTTTTGCCATTCCCATGCAATTATTGCTCCAAAATCCAATTTTTTTAAATTCTTTTCCAACTTAAAAATCCGTAATAACATTGTCTTGATGTGCTGATTTTCAAGCCTTATCATTCAAACATTTATTTATTTAGATTGTGATTCTCACTGTTACTCGTACAACTTTAAGTTATTTTGCTTACTCTAGGACCTAGCGCATCAATCAGTGGATTAATAAATAATTTATCTTACCGAAAAGCCTTTGTTTGAGATATTTGCCGCATCGATGTGTAGATATCGCTTATCTTTAGGATATACGACGTCTTTTTTTAAAAGGAGGTTCCTAGTGTTGGATAACGGTTTATCTCTAGGATGGCTGTCAAAATAGCGTTCACTGACGTTTAGAAACTCCCGTAACGCCGTGAATGTGAACAACTTTAGACTTGTTTCTTCATAAAGCAAAATGATAATTATATACATCTTCATTAAACGCAACGAGAAAATGTACATATTATTTAGAATTATCATTTTGAAGCTTCAAACAAAACATATTTATTTTTTCTTAAATTTCGATCGACAAAAGATACCAATTCGTTTGTTTGAAAACTAACGATCTGGAATGAAAATCTAAAATTTTAAAATACCTACTGTTATATTCTCATAACTTTTGGTTAAATCATTTTAGGTAAAATTTAAAGTTTTAGGAGTGATACTATAAATTATAATACCTATGTAAAACAAATAAAAATAACATTAGACCTAAACTTAATCTGATTCAATATGCATTACTGATAAAAACAAGACGTCATCTGACATCAAATCTGGCGCGAAAAAGCTAATCCGTAATAATTCCCATATAAAGATTCTAGAAATCGATAGATTTCAGTATAGCAACACTGTTATCTTCTAGATATCCATAGATTTCAATTGATGCGGGCATCATAATCTTTCCATCACATTATCCACTAGATGACTTTACCTTATTGATGGATAACCAAGAACATTTATCTACACATTGATTCGTTGGGCCTAGGTATCTTATTTGTACGCTGTTATTAGATTACCTGTGAGATTTTCAATTCTTCCCTTCCTGACATTTCTAGATGCAACGGCGGCGACATGTGCTCCAAGACTATGTCCCAATACATGGAAAGATTTTATGTCAGATCCACCTTCTATAAGCCAATCTATGTATTCACCAACAAACGTTCCCACAATGGGAACATTCAGAACTGCTAGAAGATAGAGAGTCTTGGCATAGCTTCCCCAATCGACACAAACCACATTGACATCGGTGACTTTTAGAAATGCTAAAAAGGTTTTAAGAGGTAGCTTGAAAAAAGGAAGTATTTCTATGAAATCTTAATGATGGTAAATGAGGCTTAGACGCATGCCGGTCTATTAAAAATAAATGAAATATTATGTGCAGTCGAATTCATGCCAAACAGAAAAGGGGTAATTGAGTCAATTCAAATAAAATGTTTGGCAATACCAACCGTTTTTTATTAATGCATTAATTTTACTCTCTCCGTCACCAAACCATCCATGTATGATGACTTTAGTGGGATTAGAATGGTTGTAATACTTCGATATTTCGAATGATTCATTAAAATCCTTTCGTATTACTTCGGGTTCATCTGGATTATTTCTAGAATAATAATTGTTTTAAAAAAATATTATTCTCAGATAGGTACATAACTGAAAGTATTTAACCTTGCCATTTCTTATTTTATTCATGAGTTATTTTAGTAAAAACCAAAATAATTACAGTCATTCAGAATACATGACCATTTAGGTACAGTTTGCGGGAACATAATATGTAATTATTGGTAAAATTACTCAATGCAACCTTAAGTATGTTTAAAATACAGTTACAAAATACAGACTCGTTGTCAAAATGGATGTTGTGATGATTCAAAGTTATAGCATCAAAAAAAAAACTTTGTATGAAGTGGAACAAGTGGACAGAAAAAAAAGAGAGAAAGGAGAAGAAAATGGGAAAAGAATTAGGCGTCCACAGCCATCTACAACTATGACCCACTCGGGGCCTTATTCACTTCAAGAGCGGTGAAATAAAATGTCAACATTCTCCAAAAATACGTTGTAATTACTGCAAGATTTTTGAAAGAAGATGTTTACGTGTAATTGTTTTGCAAACAAGGAGTAGAGTAAAAGTAGATAGCGATTTGCACATTCATGGCATCCTTCTCAGATGTGATTCCACTGTCTTTTGATGTCGTCCTTGTAAAACTATAGAAGGTTTGGGCATCGTTGATATAATACAATGTAAATAGTTATGGATCCAAGTGAGATCCTTGAGGCACGCCAAATAATATCTATACTGAAAAAAAGATACATCATACATTAATTTGAAGCCAACAAACCTTGTATAGACCTCAAATTCAATGTTTCCAATTCCAAGTGTTCCATTTGCTTTTTCGTCCAAATCAACTAAACGAAGTTTGCCATTAGCGTCCGCAAAGTAAAAAATACGCTGGCGTTCTTCATAAATTGGACCCATCACATTGTCCAATATGGTTACTGAAACTAAGAGGCATTTTTTCTATATTTTATTTTCTATTATTTGCATTTGGATGTGTCCACTATCCACTTGCGCTTTTCAGCAGACTACGAACTTTAAGCTATATTACATACTATTTATTTTATTTAATTAAATTTGACAATATTTGCTCACTAAATAATAATTTATAAGACCTAAACTTTAAATAAAAAACTTTTTAACTATTCCACAAATTTATTGTACCTGACATGTTTCGAAGGGGCACGCCCTTCATGGTCACAGGTTATTTGAAACATGAAGGGCGTGCCCCTTCGAAACATGTCAGGTACAATAAATTTGTGGAATAGTTAAAAAGTTTTTTATTTAAATTTGATTATTTAAATTACTTCCACCAAGAAAAATGCATGTTCAACAACTTATAAATTTTATTTTTACCTAAACTTTAATTTTTAGATATTCTCACCTGTACTAGCGATTGGTACAAAAGTCCAAAAAAGCAAAAAACCCAACTTGTACTTGAAATCAGACATTTTATATATTTCAAAGATAAGAAACAGACTATGTACAATGTAGATATTACAATTATAAAAAAATAAATGAAACAAGAGTTCACGGCTTTTATAGTTTTTATTGATTTTTTTCTCATATACCTAAGTGTGCAATAAAGATTATCAAAGGTATTCTTAATCGATGTACTTAACCCTTATTATGCCTCAATTTTTTTTGTATTAATAACAATTCACATTCACAGCAAGCATTTATTAAATGTAGAGACTGAAATATTATGTATCAAATCGGAAGGTGGATAAAATAAAATTTGCTTCCCTTCTTTTTATTGAACAGATAATTTAGAAAATATAAACCAACTTAAAAATAGAAGTAAAGGACACGCATTTGCATTTTCAGAAAATTTAATTGAATCTCGATCACTTTCGTCTAACTGTACCACTAGTATAAGTTTTCGATTATCGAATATCGAAACGATCATCGAAAGAGTTTCGAAAAATAGTGCCTTGCAGAAGGCCTATGAGGGATGAATAAAGATAAAGAATAAAATACCATCAGTATATACATAAGAAGACTGTCAAATGCGCAGCTTTGTTGATCCTCTCTTAATTATTACCTTAAAATAAGTGTTCTGATGTATGTATATAAGATCATCTTTGAGGACTCTTTTTGCCTTCCTATGCCCGTACGTGGGGTCAGATAGGGAATATTGATTGATTATAAGATCATCATCATCAGCTTACGTTTGTCCGCTGCAAGATATAGGCCTCCCCTCTATTTCTCCTCTCCTGTGCTCTGTTTCCCATCCACTGGGGTCCAGCGTACCTCTTTATGTCGTCCATACATCTGGTAGATGGCCGCCCCTGTGGTCCTTTACCGCCACTCCTTGGTCTCCACTCCATCAGTCTTCTCGTCCATATTATAATGTCAGTCATTCTTACAATGTGCTACCACTATCTCCACATTGATCTGGCTACGTTTCTAGTCATTTCTCTTCCTGTCTTGCAGTTTAATGTCGAACAATATTCTTTCCATTTTTCTTTGTGCTATTTTCAGCTTACTTACAGACAGTTTGGTCAACTTCATATAGTTTCCATGCCGTAAGTCAAATCCGGCAGGACACACAGCTCAAACACTTCTTCAGTGTGTTTTGGGATAGAGCTCCGAAAGATCTGATCCTTTTTTATGTATGAAACCTCATGCTCCTTCCATTTACTTTCACTAGACCTAAGTGGTCTCGAAATATATTATTATACCTAGCAGAAAATAACTTAAATTTTATCAGATAATCAGTAACAATATTCAAGAGGTTTGTACATTTCTCTTGATCTTGTTTCGTTTCTAGGTTACTGTCAAGTAGGTATATCAGTGAAAATAATCTTCACACTCTATGTATTTCAAGAGGTTTTCTACTAGAATAATAAAACTGAGCATTTCATTGTTATCTTTGTTATGTGGTGCTGGTAAACTAGTGGTTTAGTTGCCAACTGAAAATCGTGTAGATGAGTAATGGAGACCTAGTACCAACAACGCAAACATTTCTTGAGCCCTGATTTCATTTTACAAAAACTACAAACTAGGTAAGTATATGCAATATCCATTACACAATATAAAATCAATTATTTTCAAACCATCAATAAATATTGATATTTTTATTTATAGTAAAACGTTCACAATTTGAACGTTCAGCCTTCGCTATTGATATTTGAAAGAAATACGCCTACCCACTTGAGCCAAATTTTATTGAACTAAAAGCATCACAGAAAAAAATCCATATTATAATACATTTCAATTGTGGAGAAATATGGGAAAGAATTGAATGTGTTATTATGTAGAAAGGTGAAGATGAAAAAACATTGTCTCAATTTTAAGTTTTTATTAAGTAATATTTTTTTTATATAGCTACGAATTTGTTCCTCTTGTTTTTTCTTGTTTATTCGATGATCAGCTACCTAGTTTGCTATCAACCCAAATAAAATGGCGATTGTTTCTTTGTTTCAAGATAAAAAATTCCAACTCTGAAAAGATATCGTGAAGAATTTTATAATCAAATCTATGAGTTCTTATTCAATGAAAATAAATTTGATTGTAAATAGATTTCGTGATATCTGAGTGAAATGCTTTTAAGATTAATGTGATCAAATAAAAAAAGAAAAAATCGCCTTGGTTATTGTTCCAAAATAAATTGCAAATGCCTCGATAAAAGTACATGAAGTTGGATTTGAACATCTTGATAATAAATAAATGGAAATTTGACTTTATTTTTATGAATTTGGCGATGAAACCAAAATGCCACATTCACAAATTAGCACACAGAATTTAAGTGTATTTTTGGTCAACTATTAAAAGCACCTATTGGCACCTGACCAAGGCCCAGCCTTTCAAATGAAGTGCCTAAGGAGAATTCTGGGCGTAAGATGGTACCACCGCATCACGAACGACGCTATACGCCGGCGCACCCAGCGTGAGCCCATCACCTCTACCATTGTGGGGAGGAGATGGACTTGGCTGGGACATGTGTTAAGACCCTCTCACACTGTGCTCTGCTCCTTTGAAGCAGAGTTGAGGGACATGGACATGGTGTGGGAGGACGTCACAAGCATTGCGCAAGATCGAGCGCAATGGAGAGCTCTTGTTGCCTCCCTATACCCCTGAGTGGGGTGTTAAAGGGAGAATTGATTAATTGAATGATTGATTAAAAGTAAAAGATCAAAATTACTTACGATGGCTTTGGAATAGTTCCGCCCATATGTAAAGTACTGAGATTCGCACAACTTTTGAGCAACAGTTCACCTAAATTCACACACTGAACAGCCCTGAAGTTCTTATGGTCGATTGAGCTTGCATAGAGTTGGTAAGCTCTTTTATGGGAGCATCCAAACCCTAATAAACCACATCCAGGCTGGTTGTTGCCTCCGTTAGGGTAGAAATCATTGCTTCCTAGCGGATCATCTATCCCAAAAAGACCCATGCTTGTATGAATAATCTCCACGTATTTAGCGTCCGTGTGACGAATCCTTTTGCTAAATTTATCCCATAAAGGTAAGGCCGGGTCAAGTCCTGCAAAAAATAATTTTTATTAGGTACCTTTTTAACCTCTACGATTCAGAAAAATGTCGTTACAAAGCCCTTATTGAATGGGTTACGACTATAATATCGTACCTATCATACCTAGTTATCAAAAACTTGAAACATTTAAAAATAGAACGAATTTGAATTCGTTCTATTTTTACACGATAAAATATAGTAGATCTATGCAGGTATATCTCAAGTTCGTTAACCGTATTTTCTACATAAACACGTAGGTATTTTACTTGGTGTAAGTAGGTACCGCGAATAGGTAAGAATTTCAACTGAAATAAAAATACTCTGTTTCTTTTGAAGGAAAGTTTCCTTTGCCGACCTCGGTAGTCTAGTGGCATAAGAGCTGGAGTCCCGAGTTCGATTCCCCGTCGGGCAGATATTTTCTCTGTTGTTCTCGATGTGGGCGTCCGCATCCAGTATCAGATTGAACGGGACCAGTTGTCTGGTTGAAATTTTTCAAAAATTATGTTCCACCGGCTGTACTGACACCTCTGGATAGGAAATTTTATCATTTTTACCAGCGATGGCTCATGTGTCTAGATTGTCCAACGAGGTATAACAAAGTATGGTTTCCAGAATAAGTTGAGGAGGTAGATATCAATTGACCAATCAGCGAACAAAGCATGAAGACCAAAAATATTATCTTATTCCCCATATTGTACACACAGAGTTTTTATGACATTCTTCATTCTTCCCCTGAACATTATTTTGGGTTTAAAAGCTATTTCAAATAAAATACCTGTTATGTATGGAATCTTTCCCGGTGTTATGTATCTTCCTGCGATGCCCATGACATGTGCCCCTAAGCTGTGGCCTATCAAATGAAAATTGTCAATGGAAACATTTCCTTTATTTATGAGCCACATAAGAAATCCAGCCAAGTATTCTCCCGTTTTGATCGAGTTACCCACAGCTGTGGTATAGTGTACTTTAGCTCCTTGACTCCAATCCAACACCATCACGTTGACATCCTGAACATTGTTGAGGAAAGCTTTAAGACATAAATAGAGAAAAATAATTAGATTGATTTTTTAATTGGAGACTGGGACTACCTAATATGGCACAAGTAGAAATGGAATATGAATCTAAGACATCATTTTTATACTCAAATTTGGAGTCCCTTTCATAGAGAGTTTGACTATGGTGTATATTATAGCTCTCTAGGCCAGTGTTCCGCAAACGGTGTGCCGCGGCACACTGGTGTACCGTGGTTATCGGTTGGTGCGCCGCGAAAAATTAAGACCCAAGACTTTTTATAGGCTCATGGTTCAGATTTGGTTTCTGTATTTAAAAAAATGAATAGAAACATTAGGTACTAATTTATATTAACAGTAGGCAGATAACTGCCAGACATATTCGCTCATTTAAATGAGCTCAACAGAAAATGCATGATAGGAAGTCTAACATTCGACAGTGGTAGGTAGTAGGTTCCTTATGAAATGTTTCCACACGTCACGCCTAACGATTCAGAAAAAGGTGGCGGTATTGATAATGAAACTCTTGGAGCTATTAGCAGCAAACTGTCAATTTCCTAAGTGGGACCTGCAACTTACGGACTGAGTACGAAATGTATTTTCGAATGTCATTTCTTTTGGACACTGATCGGACATTAAAATAAAAAAATCCAAAGAAGAGACTGAGCCTAAATATCCCAGCGTTCAAAGCATGCTGTTGCAATTCTTATGCGAATTGCGGTAGGTATAATATGCAATGGCAATGGAAGGGGAGGGGGAAATGTTATGCGATTCTTATGCGAATTGCGGTAGGTATAATATGCAATGGCAATGGAAGGGGAGGGGGAAATGTTACGGTACGTTCAATTGGGGGGGGGGGGGGGGCTAAAAAATTCATTGGTGTACCTCTGAAATTTCTTGATTTGGTATAGGTGTACCTTGAACACAAAAAGTTTGCGGAACACTGCTCTAGGCAACACACCATTTGGTTTACATATAGGTAGACAACGTTCAAAATAAAATTATAAAGTATTAGGTTTATGTATTTAAATTGAAAAAAAAAATGTGATAGAATTTTACTAGACTCTTCATTTACAATAAAAAAGTTAATTCATTAAGAAAGGAAAATAAATCTTAACAAGTTTAAGAAACTCTTAAAGACCCATTATTTTCGGATGTCTTATTGATGTTTTGTATTAAATTTGCATTCTTCCAATCCAATTGACTATTCCAATCCATTTTGACTGTTTACAAGTATCTATGATGATTTCACATATTTTACAACATGACGAACCTTGTGGGATTATTGCCATTTTTGTTATTTTATTATGTTTTGACGAACCTAATGGTGATTATTACTCTTTTCTTTTTATGTGAGGCGCGCTTGAGGTGAAGATATTTCACTAAACGGCGCCATAAAAGTTGTCCAAGTATTATTATTACTATAAATCTGGGCTCACCCAAAATGAACACAAAAATACACCCTCGACATCTTTCACATTAAGAAAACTTGTGTTGTGATAGTGGAAATGATCTGCACCGGGATTCGAACCCACGACCTTCAGAACACTGTACTTACGAAAGCCGTCAACTGATACCACTAGGTGTATACCGTCGACTGATATCTACTACTTCATTACGGCTGCTATACAACAGCACTGCTTTTCTAGAAAATCAAAGCTTAAAACGCAAAGGGATTGTTGACTACCAAGAGTTTTTCTAAGTGTTTTTTCACTTGAAATTTCTACCCGGGGTTGGCCTGTCTCAGATTGGACGGGACCGGTTGACTGGAAAAAATTGCCTCAGGCAATAAGTTTCGCCGGCTATACTAACACCTTTGTATAGAAAAGTGTTATATTATTATATTATTAAAAGGGCATATTATATTATTTCCTTTTTTTTTATTAAATTATTGGCATTGCGTCCAACCAGGGACGATTTGTGCCATGATCAATCTTATACATACATAGATACATTAAAATTCATTCAAAACAGTCTTAGAACGAAAAAATAGCCAAAAACAATCTAAAGCAAAGAACATTTTTAGATCAATAAATTATTTATGAAGTTTATAGTACTAGTTGCATGTATACATGAGATCCAACTGTCGATGGCCTGAGTCGGTATGTTCATTGTATGAAACGATGTCGTCAATAAATTAAATTTTTACAAAAATTGTTAAGAGAAGTTTGAGATGTACTGATATTTTTATTATATTTTATGATGTTTTTTATTGAAAATTAAATTATCTAGTTGACATGTTTCGGCGTTTTTCGATATTTTTTTAAAATTCTGAAATATAGGCGCTGAAACTCTTAAATTTGTCATAAAAAAATATTTTTCTTTATAAAAAAAGTTTGAGAAATCCTGGAACATTTTCATTAAATATAATTTGAGATATCGTATTTTTCTATATACATACACATTTTTAGGGTTCTAGCTTTTATAGTTTTCGAGATATATGAAAAAAATAGGTAAAAATTCAAAGGTTGATTACCCCTGACTGAAAAAAAAAATTTAAATTCTGTATACAAGTTTTGTAGACTTAAGGTATATAATATTTTCTGAAAATTTAAGATCTGTACATCAAGCGAATCAAAAGTTATAAGGGGGGAAGGGGCACACACACACCCTCCCTCACACACAGACACACTAAATGTTCTCCTCCGAATTCTGAATAAATCCATAAATGGAACATATTATATGCTGCGAAGCCTCTAAGTTGGTGTTTTTTTGTCGTCAAAGTTTGAAAAACCGTTTAAAATCTAGACCTGGCCATACAAATCTCACGTATCTTGGCTTGATACTGCCGATCTGTCTCGAGAAATAATTTCTATTCAACAAATCGACAGTTGGATTAGTATATTGATGAAACAAATATCAAACAATGACTTGAATATCATTATGATATTTAGGTACATGCTCGTAGGTACGCCTGCCTACATGTTAATGATAATTACTTTTGGAGTAGGTACCTGCCTAGTTAATTGACCTCACAATTTTGATAAATAACATTATTACAACAACAAATATGACATGTAAAAACAATATAAACGCAATTAAAACATTCAAGTTAAATAAATACATTCAAGTGCGACCTCGGACACCCTCACTAGGCATAGCCTGTGTCGAGTGGTGTCCGAAGCAACACCCTTCCTCTTGAAAAGCCACAAAAAAAATTTATACAATACATGCTCAAGTTAAGTAAGAACACGTCAGAACAGAATACAAAAAAGACAAAATAAATAAAAATGTTAATCATGACTCAGTAAAGAGTAAAAACTTATTGCATGTAATAAAATGTTACCGAAAAAACAGAAATGAAAGTACCGGAAGTCGTAAAATTAGTCACTTAAAGCAAGTCAGTTAATAAAATAGTAAAATTCGAAGATTAGAAAATAAAATTACAAGTTAAAATATAGGCAGATAATTATAAAATAAGATCCAAAACATACTACATAAAATGCAAAAAAATGAAAAAAAAACAAAATTCACAAAAATACACAAAATATATCAATTTTAGAAGCATAAAAAAACTCAAAAAGATAAATAAGAACGATATGTAAAATTACAGAAAATATTAAACAAAAAAATAAATAATAATAATATTTAAAATACCTATATGAAAGCACAAACTGAAAAATAGATTACAGGAATTGAACGATTACACAATATATTATGATCATTGAAGACAATAGATAATAATGAGGGGAAGGAGAAAAAATAAATAAAATATAAATGAGAGGGCTTATATGAGCATATTTTTAACCATATTTTCGGATTCATAGATGCCAATATCAACCAAAAAGTTTCGAATGGCTCCGCGATTCATCTGGAACCCCGATCCACCACTTCCCCGTCCCAGAGCTTCACTCACGTCGTTGAAAACCTTCGGTCCCAAGTATAGGTGAAACCTTTGGTATGCGGTCTTGGAATAAGCATTCTGTCCATCTGACGAGTGACGCGCTCATGAGCAGAAGCAGCGGTAGGCACCTCGGTAACCCTTCGAGCATAGTATAGTGTCAGTCTCTGGAGATAAATTTGTCTAACGTTTAGCAATTCGGTGACTCGATATAGTTCCATTGAGGGAAATGTTCTTTCCAAACGGAAGATTTTTCAGAACCATTCTGTGAGCTCTTTCAAGAGTAATGAGCGTAGTCCCGCATGCTCCCCCCCATGCTAATATTCCGTAGTTAATTATGCTGTGGCACAACGCAAAGTACACAGAAATCAATTGCTTTTCACTCAAGATATCTCTGAGTCGTCTTAAAATAAAAGCTGTTCTTCTTACCCTTTCAGTCAGCTGGGAAATCTGGGATTTCCAATTTAAGTGTTCATCTATTGTAACTCCCAAATACTTCACCGAACCGAGTCTGCCAATCACACCGCACCCACAGGAATCATTTCCATTCCGGGCGTCACAGATATGATATTTGATGTCACATTCGTCAACCGGCCGACCGTGTCTATTGATAGAAAAGCACATGTATCCGGTCTTGTCTGCATTCAAGGTGAGAAGATTTTTATGGAGCCAGCCCGTAACCTCGTTGAAGCCACTCTGTGTACGAGACATCGCCTCAGACCATGTGTCACCAGCGAAGAGAAGCACCGTGTCATCAGCAAAGGTGACAATTCGACCACTCTGCAAGGACATATTACAAAGGTCGTTTATATAAACAAGAAAGAGAACTGGTCCCAATACGCTGCCCTGCGGAACACCAAAAGTGATCTCTGAGGGATCACTCCTAACGTCCGCCCGGTGCACAAACTGGATCCTTGCAGACAGATAGCTCCTGAACCATTCGTGTGCCAGTCCTCTCACACCAGCTTGATGAAGTTTTTTCAATAATATCTCATGAGGGACAGTATCAAAGGCCTTAGCCAAGTCCAGGAAAACAGCAGTGCATTTCTTCCCATTGTCAAGTCCCCGTGTCAGAAACCCGTTCAAAGATAACAATGCGTCCTCCGTGCCAAACCCACTCCTGAAACCATACTGGTTGCTTGAGTAGAACCCAACCCCTTCAAGAAAGCCAACCAATCTCACCTTCATCAGTTTCTCCAGTACCTTTGCCACACATGGTAATAGGGATATTGGGCGGTAATTTGAGACCACACCTGGATCACCCTTCTTCAAAATGAGACAAATTTTGGCAATCTTCGCCGACGATGGAAAGGCTCCCTCTGCAACACTCACATTAAAAACATGTGCGATTGGTCCCGCCAAAGAGTGTCTATTCAGGAATAACATTTTCGAGCTTATGTCATCCGAACCCGGGGCGCTTTTCCTTTTTAGTGTGGAGATAACTTTGGACACCTCCTGTTCGTTCGTTGGCACAATGAAAAATGAATGAGTGGGTCCACCCTCGATATGAATCAATCTTTCAATAGTATGTATGTCCGTCCTTAGTTCATTCAGTTTATTTTGGGCCAATTGTTCACCTACGTGCGCAAAATAATTGTTAATTTCGTTAAGCCTCTGCGGCAGGGAAGTCTCTGATAGACCACTCACCAGTCTATCCACCCCTGACTGCACTCCCCTCTTGATTCCCAGATACTCCTTAATCACATTCCAGCAACCTTTTGGGTTGTGACGCTGTTCCTCAATCAGCAGCTCGTAATGCCTTTTTCTGGCCGCTCGAATAATGTTGGAGCACTTGTTGCGGAATATTTTATAGTTGTTAGCCATCTCACTGTCGAGTGGGTTTCTCCTGCAAGCAAGGTGCATTTTGTCTCTTTTTCGTATTGATGTTATAATGCCCTCTGTTATCCACTCTTTTAATCCCAACCTAGCTCTATGTCGTCGACACACAGATGCACTATCCCTCATACATTTCTGAATAGTGTCCCCTAGTGAATCGTATGCCCGATTAGTATCGGTGAGACCGCCAAAATCGTCCCAGTCGACTCTCCTTAGGTTATTACTCAGTCGTGCATAATTCATCTTTACGCAATCTGTTCTATTCCTCACCCCGGGTTCATTTCTCAAGCGGTCAATACTCAACATCACAGGAAAGTGATCTGTGATGGCCGTTCTACATACCAGAGCGCAAGCCGCAGAATACCTGCTTCTGATCATTATGTGATCCAGACAAGACTCACCCCTCGTATTCTCATTAATAGCCGACACGAAACCATGGTAAGCCAACATATCGATGTACTCCTGTTCAACTGCACCGCTTACATTTTTAATATTTATGTTCATGTCACCTCACGCCCGCTCAGTGAATCAATAAATGGTCTCACATTTGTAAACGACGGTGGTCTGTACATGGCAACAATCAGCTGTCCAACGTTCGTATGAAGCAGAAGTGAGTTCGCCTCCGTAATCCCACGAGGTTCCTCTACAAATTTAACAATCGATTCCTTAGCGTATATGACAACACCAGCGTTTTGATTAATATGCAGATTAGTTCGAAAGCAAGTATATCCAATCATTTCCCTTAACGGACTCATGTCATTCAACCAGCACTCCGTCAGTATTATGACATCAAAGTCGACTTGAGCTCTATGCAAGAACACAGTCAGGTCGTCAAAGTTTTGGTTAATACTCCTTATATTTATATTAAGAACCTTAAAGCAGGATACTCCCGACATCACGCTCCTGCATGCCTCCGGCTCATCATACGCATGTGTTGCCACAGTCGCATATTTGTCCAGCTCTGTGTGCACCTCTTGGATATCCAGGCCATCTTCAGCACAAATAAGTGGTAGATTCTCTGGCATACCCCTCGTATACATCTCTCATGGGGCACTGCTTGGATGTTGCTAAGTGATTAAACTCATCCTTGCCCTTTTCCATGCAGATTGCGCATCTGATAGGTGCCCCATCTCCCCTTGTGCATTCTCTACTGTCATGTTTTTCGGCGCAGAACCTGCATCTAGGTTCTGCGCTACACACTTTGGAAGTATGTCCATATGATAGGCACTTGAAGCACTGCACCAAGGGGCTCTCGTCACAGACTATAACGCGCTGATATCCGATAAAAACTCTCTCCATCGAGGTCAGTTTCTTCCAAGTTTCTGGTTTAACTTGGCAAACAATATCACACAGGAGTTCATTTCTGTGACGCTTTCTATATTTTATCTTAAGGAGTTCGTCGATATTCAAGCCTCTATTCTGTCGTTTCAGCGAAGAGTTTAGATCTTCCTCCTGGATACCCTTTATAACACCCATGAACTTTATGAGAGGATTCTTCTTCACTCCCACATGTGATTTCAGACCATCAATTTTGGAGAGTTCTTCTTTGATTTTGTCAACGTCCTCTCTCAGGTCTGATTTTATGATCACCCTGCCGCCTGTAACTCTTTTTATACTTGAGATTCCCACTCCGAGGGAACGAACATTTATCCTTTTCCTAATCATCCCCTCAACCTCATCACTTGATGTTGCGGGTTGATCTGAGGCTACTATCAGTGTATGAGCTCCCCCCCGACCTCTGCCTTTCGTCATCATCTTGGCATATGTCATACCTTCAACTGAGGCCTGTACACTCCCGCTCTCCAATTTACTCCCCAAACTTTCCAGTTTCTGGATACACTCCACGTGATTCGCATTTATCAGCCCTTTAACGTCGGTTATTTGCTCCTGATATTTCCCGAACCTCTGCGATTTCCTCTTTTCCCCCTCCGCAATATCTCTAATCTCTGCGAGCGCGCTCTTAATGTCGACAGACTTAGTGATTTTAGCCGTAGCATCGCATAAGAAGATTATTCTTCTCAGTCCGTGATCTAAGTAACCATCAGTTTCCAATAAGGATCCACGAGGAGATCCGTCCCTAGAACAAGCCGCACTTCTCGAAGAGGCAAGCCTCGTCGACAAGTACTGTAAACCATCACCACAGCGTCCAGCATTGTATCATATCATCAAATGATGCACGGTGTGTTTGTCGACCTATATTTATAACCTTTGTTTTACGTCGAAGAAATCATCGTCTGATCGCTGAGTAGTTACTTTCGATATGTACTCTACTGTTGTAGGAGGACAATGCACACATACACTCGCATTTTAATAATATATGTATTCACTCACACATACCCGAAAACGCTGTCATACCAATTTTTGACAAGCGCTGAGTGTTCACATCACAATATCGATGTGCGGAGGTAGATGGTTTAATTTTAACACTGTTGTAATGATTTGGAGTTTTCCTTGTTATTTTAAGAATTTTTATATTTTTTCTTTTACAACTTTGTAGTTCTTAAGGTTTTCTAATTGTTTCAATAAAAATATTTGCAAAATCTTAGAAAATAAGGTCAAGATTAATTAATGTACTAGGTAAGAGTACATTTTAGAGGGATTTATTACCATTGCTAAACATTTTTAAGTACATAAACATATTCGTATGGGGATTATTTTTATACTAGTTTGTGGGTAATTAGGTCTTACATAAGTTGGTGAAATTTACAAGTTGATAAATATAATGTAACTAGAGATATTCATGTTTTCATATCTAGGAAAACGTGAAAACCTACATATCTATAAGCATCGGACACATCTGATGTAAGTATACATCGCTTTGGAGACGAATGGTCTGCGGGACATATGAGAAGCGTTTGATGTCAAATCGAACAGGAATAATCAACTTGGTTAATTAGTCCAGAGTTAATTGGAATTAATTTTTTTTATTAAAAATGATCAAATTACTAAGTATAGAAATATTTAATTTCTTTGTTATTTTTAGGTTGCTTTTCGTAAAACAGTTTAGAGTCATTGCTTTTAGAATCTTTTGAACTAATTATAAACACTTTTAATGGGTTAATTATGGATTTATATTTTTTGATTATAATAATGTATAGGATAGTATGTACTACTAAGAGTATCATACACTACGTGCAGAGGGATGCCTAAATATCAATTTATAAATTTAACTTTTGTAAAAGTACTAAAACTTTTGGAACGGCCAGGGTTTTTGAATTGACAAAGCCTGGCGAATTAATGACCAAAAGCTGTGGCTGCGTCCGAGATGATTGCCTTCGAACATCAATTCGATGGGAGCTGGTGAGTTTCACGTAAAAGAGAACTTATGTACTTTTGGTACTTCATTTGAAATATCATGCCAGCCAGACATGTCCCGTACCTCTTTGATTGTTAGTTTTCATTGCCTGTTACATATGAATGATTTCATTATTATTTAATCAATATAAAACCTGTAATTAAAAAGATATGATGAAAAATGTCACAAATTGATAGTGAAAAATGTTCACATTTTTTCCTAAAATAGAGGCCGTTGATTGGTCAATTTAAACAATCAATCTGATTGGTTTTCTTTGTTCATGATTTTTGTATAAATAAAAGCGGCAAATGTATGGCGAGTTCAGTTCTTCTGTGAACCATTTCTACTGGACTAACTCGCCGGACGTCTGCCTTCAGGAAAGCACCGCTGGTTTTATTTCTGCACCTCTCACAACCCCTGGAGATCTGGAGCCTCACCTGCTGGACCTGCTGCTGCCCTGAGCTGTCCATTTGGTCGTAGCCTGGTGGTAATAATTTTGGTCTGTAGTAACTTGATGGTTACACTGTTGGACCCTTGAAGCCACAGAGGTTACATTGCTGGTCCTTCGCAGTCGGATTGCTTAGCGGAAGACAGGATGCCGGGGCCACTGCGATCGGGAAAAGTGAGAGAACCTGAATCTAGTGACGGTGCTTGCCAATCTGAAGGTGCAGACAGCCCTAATGAGGGCTCTGAGGTCCATGAGGACGTTTATAGTGACGAATTTCGTGATGTTCGCGACGAAAATGTGTCTCTGCGCGACATCGGTTCTAGTCCAGTACAACTCGCGAGTGAAATGTTATCGCGCCGTGAGTTTGAAGAGGCTCGACGCGCAGACTTGGATACCGTTCTATCGTACATTAATCATGCGTTTGAACGTTTGATGAATAACCAGGTCAATCGATTGCCGACAAATTATGATTCAGAAAATGTCGCGAGTGCAGTAAATGAATGTGAGGGTATTAAACTACCTGAAGTGTCGTTTGATGTGATGGACCAGACGTCTTCCAAAAAGACAGGTCCCAATTATTTTCAAAATTTTATGTCACCGCGCGCGAGTTCATCTACTCAATATAATGAAACATGTGTTGGTGAACCAAATGATTGTACTTTTTCTAATAAAAAGAAAGTACTTGAAGAAAAAAATACAAGTGGAGGTATTCCACTTACTGCCTTGATGGCAAGACAGACAACATCAAGAGACCTACCGTCCTTTGACGGTAATCCATTAGAATGGCCAGCATTCAAAGCTCAATTTGAAGTTTCAACAACCACCTGTGAGTTATCGGATGCTGAAAATTTAATGAGGCTACAAAGATCCTTAAAAGGAAAAGCAAAGGAAGCAGTTAGCGGCCTGCTACTTTATCCTGCTGGAGTAAGGGAAGCCATGGAAACATTAGAAGAACAGTTTGGGCGGCCAGAGATAATAATTCTAGGAATGCTAGAAAAAGTTAAACGCTTGCCACGGCTTTCAGAATCGCCCTCAAGTGAAGAGTTGAATAAGTTTGCAGTTACCATAAAAAACTTTGTGTCGGTTGCCGGGCAAATGAAAAAAGAATTTCTCAATATACCTGGCCTTCTGGGTGACCTTGTAAATAAGTTACCTGCCCACATGAAGAGTTGGTGGATGGCATCTCAACAGGGACAAGACAACCGTCGAAGCCGCGATCTTGCAGATTTTTCATCATTCTTGAAGGAAGCGTGTGACCTGCATTTGTCATGTGCCGCCGAGAAATTTGTGAGTGCCAAAAGCAGTTATAATAAGCAAATTGTGTGCAACGTTCAAAGTGAAACAAAAATTAAAAAGTGTTCATTTTGTGATCAACAGCATAAGCTGTACAAATGTAAGGACTTCCTAAAATTGTCTGTCGATGAACGATGGGCTACTGTGAGAAAGTTTAAACTGTGTTTTAGATGTATGGATTGTAAATTTTCTATATATCATAAATGTAAAATAAGGTGTAACATGTTAAACTGTTCAGGAGGGCATAACAGCTGTTTGCACAAGGACCACGTCAAAGATAAAAGTGTTTCGGAAAGCTCTTATGTAGCCAATACATACTCGTGTAGTACAGTGGCTTTGAAAATAGTTCCGGTTAATATTAAAGGTTCTAAATGTGCAGCAGATGTTTATGCACTTCTTGACGAAGGTTCTCAAGTTTCTCTTCTTGATTATGAACTGGCGAAAATTATTGGGGTAAATGGGGAATTGCATCCACTTAAAATACACGGTGCTCGAGGTATGTGTGCAAACGAAAATAAATCAAGAAAAGTTAGTTTAACAGTAAATAATAAATTTAAAATCGGTGCGCATACGGTGAGTAAACTGCAGTTGCCCGCCCAACAATATTGTGTAAACAAAACCATCAAAATGGTCGTCCCTCAGCTGTTACTAGGACAGGACAATGCTTCACTCATCGTCACACGAGAAATTAATAGCGTCTCGGGTGACACTATCCACTCAAGAACACTACTTGGATGGACTACACATGGAAAGGTCAAGGTCAGTAATGATAATAATAATACATCGAATGTTTATACTGTGGGCTTAGTGACACACATTCAGACACAGGATGATTTGTTGATCGATATGTTAAAGAAACATTACGCCATTGACTCTCTTGGAGTGACAGGAACGGCTAGAGTAAACAAGATAGATGCACGTGCAGAAGAAATCTTGTCAAAGACTACAAAGCAATTGGAGGATGGTTATTACGAAACTGGATTACTTTGGAAAAATAACAATATAGGTCTTCCTGACAACAAAAAATGCGCTTTAAATAGGTTATACAGCTTAGAGCGAAAACTTGAAAAAGATTCTAAGCTGGCTGAAGCGTACAATGGGAAAATAAATGAATACCTTGACAAAGGTTACGCCAGACAGATATCAAATGAAGAGTTAAAGATACCGAATCCGAGAAGATGGTACCTACCTCATTTTCCTGTTTTCAATGTCAATAAGCCGGGAAAAATACGAATCGTATTCGATGCAGCAAGCAAATGTCAAGGGATATCTCTTAACGACACATTGCTCTCGGGTCCCGATCTACTGGCGTCACTTACGGGCTGCCTGGTGCGGTTTAGAGAGGGCCCTGTTGCCGTGTCGGCCGATATAAGGGAAATGTTTCTTAGAGTAAAAATTATACCCGAAGATCAACAATCGCAGTTGTTCCTCTGGCGAAATAGCAAAGAGGAGGAAATTAAAACATTTTTGATGACTTCAATGATCTTCGGAGCAACGTGTTCTCCTACAAGCGCGCAGTATGTTCGCAATAAAATTGCCGAAGAAGAGTTACAAAATCAGCCAGAGACAGCCAAAAGTATTCGTGAAAATTTCTACATGGATGATTATCTGGAATCTTTCAATTGTGAAACTAGCGCGCAAATAACAATTACGCAGGTGTATAACTTGTTAAAGAAGGGACAGTTCGAACTGACCAACTGGGCCTCGAACAAGCCTGCTATATTAAAAAAGTTTCCCGATCACTTAAAAACATCATCCACAGTAGACATAATACGAGCCCAAAATAATGAAAAAGTTCTAGGCGTTTCGTGGGATCCCAAAACCGATCAATTTGTTTTGAAATTTGATAGCAAGTTTAAATATATTGATGTGATTCCTACAAAGAGACAATTATTGAGTTCGGTGATGGAGTTGTTCGATCCAATAGGATTTTTGACGTGCGTTACTGTTAAAGCCAAAATATTATTGCAAGAGGTATTTCGTTCAAACATAGAGTGGGACCAAAGTATCAGCGATTCGCAACATGTAAAGTGGAGAAATTATTTACGACTTATTAGTGATTCATCGTGTTATATACCTAGATGTGTTATATCAGACAAAAATACACCAGTTGTTTTACATATTTTTTGCGACGCCTCTGAAACTGCATGCTGTGCCGTGGCATATATGACTCAAAAAACTGATACGGAAACAAGAGTCAGTTTCATAGCGAGCAAAGGAAAGGTAGCTCCCTTAAAGCCGTTGTCAATACCTCGGTTGGAGTTACAAGCTGCCTTAATGGGTGCTAGGTTAGCAGCTACAATAAAAAGAGAATCTACTTGTAATATAGAACGGACTGTGTATTGGACAGACTCAACAACGGTGCTTCAATGGATAAAATCGGATCCCAGGAATCACACAAGCTTTGTTGCCAATCGTCTTGGTGAAATAGACGAGCTAACAGAAGCAACTCAGTGGAAATGGGTATCATCGAAATGTAATCCAGCTGACATGGGCACGAGGGATGCAGAGCCACCAGACGTAACGAGTGGAGGAATTTGGTTCTGTGGACCGTCGTTTTTATCACAAAGTGAGTCAAGCTGGCCGCAACAATCCATTAAGCTGAAAATGGATAACGATCGAAAGGAATTAAAAAATATTCAAGTAAACGTGACCACATGTACTGAGGTGGCGATAACAAGTCTACCAGATATTAAAAGATTCTCTAAACTGAATAGACTAATAAGAACCACAGCGTGGATAAAAAGATTCATCAATAGGTGCTTGAAAAAAGGTCCCAAGGGAGAGACATTATCTGCAGATGAAATCAAAGAAGCTGAAATGCAATGGATACAGCGATGTCAAAATGATTCGTTCACCGAAGATATCGAGAAATTAAAGAGAAAAGAACCACTTTCGAAGAAAAGTCGCTTATATAAATTAAATCCCATGTACGAAAATGACACCTTGCGTATGATGTCGAGAATTTACAATGCGCAATCTATTTCTCTGGATATAAGAGCACCAATTATCTTAGACGGAAGTCATCCTTTTACTAAATTACTTATAGAGAGAGCGCATGAAAAATGTCTACATGGGGGGACAGAAAGAACTGGCTTCGAAATAAGAAAAAACTTCTGGATTATTCATTTGAGATCAAGTGTGCGACACATAGTCCACAAATGTTTAAAATGCCGTTTAGCTAGAAAAGCAGCAGATCAACCTCAAATGGGAGAAATTCCTGAAGCACGATTAGCATGCTTTAAAAGACCTTTCAGTCAATGTGGGATTGACATGTTTGGTCCGTTATATGTGACTGTTGGTCGTAGAAGAGAAAAAAGGTATGGGGTTTTGATGACTTGCATGACGACCAGAGCAATACATTTGGAACTCTCTGCGAATATAACAGCTGATTCTACTATTATGGCTATCAGGCGAATGGCAGCACGAAGGGGCTGGCCTGAAACAATGCACAGTGACAATGGTACTAATTTTCATGGAGCTGAAAAAGAGTTATGCCAAGCAATTAAAAAATTGCAAACAGATGTGGAATTTCAAAATGAATTGGCCAACAGAAATGTGAAGTGGGTTTACATCAGTTCTGCATCTCCCCATAAAGGAGGAGCATGGGAAAGAATGATTAGAAGTGTGAAAAATTCATTGCACATATTATTAAAAGACAAATCGCCTCGTGAAGAAACACTTCAGACGGTATTCACAGAAGTGGAATACGCTATCAACAGTCGGCCCCTTACGCATGTCACTGTTGATGCAGAGGATGACATGCCTCTAACTCCGAATCACATATTGATGGGGGCAAACTTCAATCTACCTGTGCACACAACTAATCAAGAAAATATGCCTTGTTTACGTTCTCAATGGAAGTTCGCTCAAAGTCTGGCAGATCAATTTTGGCGTAGGTGGGTAAATGAATACCTACCGACATTGGCTCAGAGGCAGAAATGGCATGAAAAAGTAGATCCATTACAGATAGGCGATATTGTTGTTATAGCTGATCCCAAACAACAAAGAAACTATTGGCCAAAGGGTATTATCACAGAAGCCACTCCTTCAAAAGATGGACAAGTTAGAACAGTTAAAGTCAGAACGAGTTCAGGAGAATACACGCGGCCTTCAGTAAAAATTATACTGCTCAAAAGACGCTGAGTTCTGAGAGATGTTAGTGAAAGAAAAGTCTTTCACGGGGGGACTGTAAACCATCACCACAGCGTCCAGCATTGTATCATATCATCAAATGATGCACGGTGTGTTTGTCGACCTATATTTATAACCTTTGTTTTACGTCGAAGAAATCATCGTCTGATCGCTGAGTAGTTACTTTCGATATGTACTCTACTGTTGTAGGAGGACAATGCACACATACACTCGCATTTTAATAATATATGTATTCACTCACACATACCCGAAAACGCTGTCATACCAATTTTTGACAAGCGCTGAGTGTTCACATCACAATATCGATGTGCGGAGGTAGATGGTTTAATTTTAACACTGTTGTAATGATTTGGAGTTTTCCTTGTTATTTTAAGAATTTTTATATTTTTTCTTTTACAACTTTGTAGTTCTTAAGGTTTTCTAATTGTTTCAATAAAAATATTTGCAAAATCTTAGAAAATAAGGTCAAGATTAATTAATGTACTAGGTAAGAGTACATTTTAGAGGGATTTATTACCATTGCTAAACATTTTTAAGTACATAAACATATTCGTATGGGGATTATTTTTATACTAGTTTGTGGGTAATTAGGTCTTACATAAGTTGGTGAAATTTACAAGTTGATAAATATAATGTAACTAGAGATATTCATGTTTTCATATCTAGGAAAACGTGAAAACCTACATATCTATAAGCATCGGACACATCTGATGTAAGTATACATCGCTTTGGAGACGAATGGTCTGCGGGACATATGAGAAGCGTTTGATGTCAAATCGAACAGGAATAATCAACTTGGTTAATTAGTCCAGAGTTAATTGGAATTAATTTTTTTTATTAAAAATGATCAAATTACTAAGTATAGAAATATTTAATTTCTTTGTTATTTTTAGGTTGCTTTTCGTAAAACAGTTTAGAGTCATTGCTTTTAGAATCTTTTGAACTAATTATAAACACTTTTAATGGGTTAATTATGGATTTATATTTTTTGATTATAATAATGTATAGGATAGTATGTACTACTAAGAGTATCATACACTACGTGCAGAGGGATGCCTAAATATCAATTTATAAATTTAACTTTTGTAAAAGTACTAAAACTTTTGGAACGGCCAGGGTTTTTGAATTGACAAAGCCTGGCGAATTAATGACCAAAAGCTGTGGCTGCGTCCGAGATGATTGCCTTCGAACATCAATTCGATGGGAGCTGGTGAGTTTCACGTAAAAGAGAACTTATGTACTTTTGGTACTTCATTTGAAATATCATGCCAGCCAGACATGTCCCGTACCTCTTTGATTGTTAGTTTTCATTGCCTGTTACATATGAATGATTTCATTATTATTTAATCAATATAAAACCTGTAATTAAAAAGATATGATGAAAAATGTCACAAATTGATAGTGAAAAATGTTCACATTTTTTCCTAAAATAGAGGCCGTTGATTGGTCAATTTAAACAATCAATCTGATTGGTTTTCTTTGTTCATGATTTTTGTATAAATAAAAGCGGCAAATGTATGGCGAGTTCAGTTCTTCTGTGAACCATTTCTACTGGACTAACTCGCCGGACGTCTGCCTTCAGGAAAGCACCGCTGGTTTTATTTCTGCACCTCTCACAACCCCTGGAGATCTGGAGCCTCACCTGCTGGACCTGCTGCTGCCCTGAGCTGTCCATTTGGTCGTAGCCTGGTGGTAATAATTTTGGTCTGTAGTAACTTGATGGTTACACTGTTGGACCCTTGAAGCCACAGAGGTTACAAGTACGTACCGCCATTCATCGTGGGAATATGTTGAAGAGTTGTTAAGAGGAAAATAAGAGCTAGTTTACACGAAAAAGCAAGAAAAAACAAATAAAAAAAAAGAAAAATAAAAAAATAGTAGTAACAAAATTCTGTCAAAAAATATAGTAAATGAACAGTCAGAGGATAAGAAAATAATAATAAAAAAAGGATTTTCGAGAAGTAGTCAGAATAATAATATTAAAAAAAATAATAATAATAAAAACAACTGCTATAGAGAAAGACAGCAGTAACATGTGTAATTAAATTTAGAGAAGAAAAAAAAAACAAATTCGGTTATAACACTAATGATAATTAAATAAATAAACCAGATAAAGAGTAAAATACAGATAGACAGCTAAAAGTATGACACCTACTTATTAATAGCAGTCATGCAACCAAATGAAGATAAGTATCAAAAAAAGAATGAAAAGAAAGCTAACAAACAATTGAAAATAAATAACTATAATATTATGCTCAAAAACAAAAAAGTTAATAAATATTCAAATACAAATAACTGCCTTAGAGATAGACAGCAATAAATAGTGTAATAAAATTTAGAGATAAAAATAAATACATACAATCTATAGATATAAAATAAATAAACAAAGCAGATAAAAATAAATACAGATAAATAGGTAGACAGTTAAAATAATAATATTATGATGCTCATTAAACCATTGGTAAGTAAGACTTCAAAGATATGGACTAAAATTAACCAAAAGGCACATACATTTGCTTCATTATTTTTAAAACCTCTTATGAATAAGAAATTACCTACCTATAATTTATACAAATGCCGAACAACTTTTAGTTTATAAATGAAGGGACTTCACTGTCTATTACAAAAAAAAAATATTTTATTCAAGACATTTCATTTTTTAGCTACTTATCGCTTTTCTATAAATTATGCGAAAATAATTTTGAAAAGTTTTTTTTGCAGCTATTTAGTTAGGGGAAATCTTTACTAGGATATCAATAATGAGAGAAGGCAACATAATTTATTTGCAAGAATGTGATGTTTTCTTATATGGGCAACCCGACATGAGACTTGAAAATTTAGATTCTAGGTAGGTATTTGTAACTAAATTATTTACTTACCATCCCTTATCTCTATCGACATATCTCCATTCCTTTCATCCCTCCAGCCGTGAGCCAGGACTTTGAATGGTTTTGTGAGGTCAAAGCATTCATTTTCAAACAGGAGTGAACGGTTTTCCGAACTCAGGATTATAGGTTTTGCTGGATGCTTGCTGAAATTTCAATAATATATATCAGAATCAGATACTTTACAGAAGGTAATAAGTACCTAATTTAAGTACCTACGAGAAAAAAATGATTCATTTTTACCTTGAATAAATTACCGCATAAATATCCAACTTTGGAGTAAACCTGGTGTCTACTGTGGTTTTGTTTAAATCAATTATGTGAATATTTCCTTGAGGATCGGGGAAAAATATAAATCTTTGTCCCTCATTATATTTTATTCTTAGCATTTCTTCATTATCGGCTAAAAAAGCAACATAAAATTAACAACAACTATTTATAATAAACTTTATTGTGTAGTATGTAGTATAAATGCGAAGGCTTGAATGACATAAATCAAGAGGAGGAAGATTTGCTGATGCCTTCTTATACCCTTTAGTGGGTCAAAAAGGGAATATAGAAATATATAATCTAAGTAGGTGAGTATTAAATATGTAGACTTATTTTGGAGATAGGGGAGAGTATCCATGAAACGGACATTTTTCAAAAATGTCACAGAGATCATTTATTTATAATAGCTTCTAATAGATAATAGTGTGATCTTCAAATATGTAGTTTTCTCTTCTCTTATACATCAAAAAAATGTTAAAAACAGAAGTATAAAGTACATAAAAATGTAATTTTAAAATATGTAAATTATGTCCGTTTCATGGAACCGTTCCCTTGAAACGGACACGGGGTCCCATGATGCGGACACATTATTACCTATACCTGTAGGTAAAGTTTTAATTGTAAAAATGAGACACTTGTAGTATGAAAATATTTCATTTATTATTTATTTATCAATATATACGTAATTATAAACATTATAAAGATTTGTAACGGCAAATAAAAAAAAATAAATTAAAAACATTTTTAACAAAAAAAATTATTGTTCCTTTTACACCACAACTATCATAAGCCCATATTTGGTAGATTTCATCACATTAGCCAATCTTCTTTACTGTTCGCGTAATGTTTTATTACATATAGGACATATGCCATTTTCTTTTGATGAATCGTATGTCCACTTCATGGTCCGTTTTGCTGTCCGATTCATGGGATTTTGTAAAATCTCAAACAAATGTATATATTTTTGCAGATTAGAAGGTTATTGATTCTACTGTTACAATTTTATTAACTTAAATGAGCGAGTTTTTAGAATATATAAAACACGTATAATTTAAATCAAAATTTTACCTTTGACAGATTTGGAGAAATGGAAGAAAATAATACTTTTATAGTGGTAAAAAAATAAATAAGTATACTCTACTCAAATACTAACGCCCGACTTACACACTCCCGTGGAGTGAGAGCATGCACTGCGTGATCGACAAGGACATAATAACAATGCGCTAGATCCGACACTAACCGAGTTCAAACGTTTGTCCGTTTCATGGGACGTCCGTTTCATGGATACTCTCCCCTAAGGTACTGCTTATGGGTGTTATTATAAAAAAAAACATAAAGTATTAATTGAAATAAGATATAACCACTAGTGACTATCTGAAAATGTCCGAGTTTGAAGCTACTCAGCTACAAATATGGAATTTTTTTAGGGAATATTGACAAGACATTTGAAGATATCAAAGATGTCATCAGTAGATGAAAATGGAGACAGGTAAAATGATAGGTTAAATCTAGTTATCGTATATTATTTTCTCTCACAATGTGTTTTGAACAATTTACCTGATGTGTAAATTATCTAATGAAAAAAAAAATAAAGGAAAAAACTACAACCGTGTATATCTATGAACAATAATTAGTATAAAGAGAAGTACCGAAAGAGCCCAAAACATATTGTGGATCTAAAATTGAGAGTTGGTGAAGATGGCGTATAATAAAGGAGGAGGAAGATTTGCTGTGGGCCTAGACAAAATACAGTTGGCGATCGACTACAAACGAATTCTTCGACAATGTAGAGTAGGAGGAAAATTAGCTGTCCACTTTTTATAATTTTATATCAGTGTCATTGCTTAGTTCAAATAATTGTTTACTTGTTCCAGTGGACAGATAATTTTTTCATACTATACATTGGCGAAATCTTCGTTTGTAGTCGAACGCCAGTTTGAATTTGTCTACGGGGGCTGATGCCTTCTTATACCCTTTAGTGGGTCAAAAAGGGAATATAGAAAAATATAATCTAAGTAGGTGAGTATTAAATATGTAGACTTATTTTGTAGAAAAGGTACTGCTTATGGATGTTATTATAAAAAAAACCATAAAGTATTAATTGAAATAAGATATAACCACTAGTGACTATCTGAAAATGTCTGAGTTTGAAGCTACTCAGCTACAAATATGGAATTTTTTTAGGGAATATTGACAAGACATTTGAAGATATCAAAGATGTCAACAGTTGATAAAAATGGAGACAGGTAAAATGATAGGTTAAATTTAGTTATCGTATATTATTTTCTCTCGAAATGTGTTTTGAACAATTTACCTGATGTGTAAATTATCTAATGAAAAAAAAATAAAGGAAAAAACTACAACCGTGTATATCTATGAACAATAATTATTAGTATAAAGAGAAGTACCGAAAGAGCCCAAAACATATTGTGGATCTAAAATTGAGAGTTGGTGAAGATGGCGTATAATAAAGGGGAGTGAAAGAAGGAGAAATCATGGAATTTGATATCCAGCATAAAGGCAAATCAGGAAGAAGTAAAAAAATAGAAAGACTTAGGAAAAGGATGATGACTCGATTTGCGAACTACTTCTATATTACTATAATGTATTATATTAATGGGACATGTGTTAAGGATGCCGAATGACAGTTGGCCGAGGAGAGCGCTGTTCTTCCTCCCATCAGGGTCCCGAAGACGAGGAAGACCCTCTCACACTGTGTTCCGCTCCTTCGAAGCAGAGCTGAGGGACATGTAGGTACATTGTGTGGGAGGAGGTCATAAACATTGCGCAAGATCGAGCGCATTGGAGAGCTCTTGTTGCCTCCCTGTTGTTGTTGTTGTACTATATGCTTAGTCTATACACCAGGTGGTACAAGAAGACGTGGCAGACCAAGACTCAGGATC
This sequence comes from Mystacides longicornis, assembly GCA_963576905.1. Taxonomy (NCBI): domain Eukaryota; kingdom Metazoa; phylum Arthropoda; class Insecta; order Trichoptera; family Leptoceridae; genus Mystacides; species Mystacides longicornis. The sequence goes on along the minus strand of OY756426.1, from coordinate 26,542,897 downwards.
AAGAGAGCTTACGATGAAGACCTTTGGGATACCGGCTTAAGTTGGAATGACGCCCTGGATCTAGCCCAGGATAGAGATGCTTGGCGAGGCTTTGTGGCGACCACGACATGCTCCACCTAGGGAGCGAAAGTGGATTAAGTCTATTACTATGCAATAGGAACAATAGGAAAAAAACCAAACCTGTGAGTTCCTCAATGAATTCACCACAAACAAACCACCATAATAAACAAACAAATGGCACTGCTACACCTTTGAACACCATCGCGGCATCGCCTTGTTATAAAAATTCACTTATTTTACCGTACTGCGATGTTCGAAATGAGAGATAAACTTCAACGGACCTTTACCGGGTCATTATATCAACCGACTAATGCATTTTTGGTGTTCCCCATCACTTAAATAATATTAAGTAAAACAAAAAAGAATCGTCAAAGGTAACCTTAATGTGAATTATATTGTGGATTGTGTTATCTTGTTTGTCTTTATGTTATGAAATATCGTTTCGATTAACCGCGAGTTATTTACTTGTACCTACTTATGCTCAGTTCAGTACATTTTAGTACCTATCAAAAAAGTACTTAACCTTAGCAAAGTATCTCACAATGTAGTACTGTGAGAACAGTTTATTCATACGAGATGCATATATTCCAAAGAAACTAGTGGATACATTTTCTTCAACTCACTTTCGGATTTAATTCTGACATCCATATGCAGTTGCCGGTCCTTTACCTTTTGTGCCGATATTTTAACTATTCTCACCAGACCTGATCTGATCTTTCCAATAAGATCTTTTACTTCTACCCCATCTTGCCTACCTTGCAAAAACTCCTCCGAACTTCAAAATTTCAAAACTTGTTTAGGACGATTGTTCTCGTGATAATAAGAGATTTTCATAATAATCGGTATTGTGGTTTATGGTAGAGTTTATAATGAATGTACACAAATTCGTATATTGTTTCAAACTTGCTGATGATTGGCAGCAAGTGCGAACATTCTCTCGGTTTTCCGCTGTTCTCCGCTGAGCTACATTCCAGTTCAGTTCCTAGAAAACCGTTGCAGATGCAACGAGCGGAGGCGTCCTCTAAAAATCAAATCCTAGAGCATTCCGTCCAATATATTATGTACTTCCCAGCAAATGTTCATGTTTCTTTATATCTCTATTTTTTTATGATGTTCCCTTTCCTACCGCGTGTTCTCTACAAGATATTTTCATTCGCGTATTCGTTCACATATTATCGAAAGCATATAGTTTTTTGCGTTATGTTTCAAATCGATAAACTAAAATGCTCTATGTCATACATATTTGTTTGTTGCAAAGCTTTAAGCTCGGTACTCACTTGCGCCCCAAACGTTCATTACATCAATTTTATCAAAAGGATGCATGTGTTCCGCTCGCGTTCGCTTTTCGAATCACGTATACACTTCGAGATCCCGGGTTCGATTCCCGGTCGGGTCAGAGTTTTTCTAAGTGTTTTTTCACTTGAAATTTCTACCCGGGGTTGGCCTGTCTCAGATTACACAGGGACCGGTTGACTGGAAAAAATTGCTTCAGGCAATAAGTTCCGTCGGCTATACTGACAACTTTGTATAGAAAAGTGTTATATTATTTTTATTACTATATTACACTTAACCTTTCGATTAAATTGATGCAATGTCACACGTTCGCGGTGCAAGTGAGTACAACACCTTACATAAGTCAATTATATTAAATTCAAATACTTCGATATTTTGTCAAGGCTCGCTTAATGGATGGTAGGTGGATAAATAAACCCAAATTTACTAATAAAAAGGTATAATTTATTTACAAAAATAGAAACACATATTATTTTTACATTTCTCCTAAAACGGAGATACTTAATATTAAAAATTTTCTTACGTCAACATTCAAAGAACTTTAAAAAACTCATTTCTTCTAAAGAAACATGATAAATTCTTCAACCCATAAAGAATGGACGATTTGCTGTGGTTTTCAAATGGAATATACCGCGGCTAAAATCATAAAAAAACGGTTCAAGTACAAGTAGAACAAATATTTTCAATACTAAAAAATTACGTATAGATACTTACGCAGCTTTTGGCTTGGCTCCTCCCATGTGAAGTCGACTCAAATTTGAACATTTGTTATTTAAGGCTTCATTCAAGTTTGCGCATTGGTTTGCCATGAATCCTGTGTGGTCAATTGACTCGGCGAAATATTGGTAAGACCTTGCGTGAGAACATCCGACTTGGATTGGAAGACATCCTGGCATTCCTGCTCCTTCATTAGGATAAAAGTCATTATCACCTACAGGTTCCTTAATGCCCAAATAACCAGCATCGGTGTGGATTATTTCAACGTAAGCTGCGTCTGAAGGACGAATCCTTTCTGTTTCAGGACCCCATGATGGACCAGCAGGATCCAAGGCTGTAAGGATAAAATGAAAGCAAATTGTCGAAATATTTATTAAGCTAAATAAAGTAAAACTATTGAAAAAAGGTATTGCGAAAGACCAAAAAAAAAGAGGTTGAAGAAGAGGCACGGGCTCTTGATAATGTATTATTATTATTTAATCATGTGATATTATACGCCTGAATGCCGAGCTATTTTTAGTCACTGAAGTGAGGATCTCATTTGAAAGTTTTGTTTCTTACCTGTAACATATGGGATGACTCCGTTGGTAAATCTGGCCATTTGACCAGAAATATGTCCTCCCAAACTGTAGCCCATGATGTGAAAACTGTTGATTGAAGATCCTTTGCTGACCAACCAGTTGATGACACGGGCCATCCAGTTGGCTACCAAAGGCACATTCCTTACGGCAGTCCCGTATAATCCGTTAGCACCTTTGCCCCAATCGACGCAGATAATGTTCACATCCATCTTTGAGAGATAAGCTAGAAAATTATAAGTACAAAAGTTAAACTACAATTTAAAAAAAAAAGTAAATTACCTAGGTCATATTGAAGAAGAATAACTATTTTTGAACACTTTAAGGTGCCTACTTTCAATGAATACTCTCCATTAAAAAGTAATTAAGTTAGTATGAGAGAAAGACAAATACACAGACAACCTTCAGGATAAATACATAATTCTGTGCGTTTTCCGTTGAATTGTACCTATAATTACCATATTGTACCTATAATAATATAGGCGGTATTCAGAACAAAAATGACAAAGTTTTGTGCCATAAATTATTAAAAAGGCGGAGCTATGTTTATTCGAACGGTTCTTGTCTCTTTCCATCTTGTTGTTAATTATAAACATCGGGAAAGCAAGTGACAAACTTTTATTATTAGAATTTCTGGATACCTTTCAAAAAGGTGGAGACCGTTTATCAAATAATATAGACCGTTGTATATTAAACCCATGCATGGGTGCTGGATACCCATAGATTCGTACTCATATCAGCATTTTAGGAACAGATCTCCTTCTAGTACGTGGTTATTGAAAGGTGGTTTTCAAGTGTTTCATTACTTGATTAAAACAATACACATGCCTAGGTTATTATAGGTTATCCACAATATTTTAAAGACTGCCCCGCCTTCAAACAGAGCTAAAAATTATTGTGCCCAAAAAATATCTACCGCTCAATTATTTGAATCCACTAAGATTATTTTCAAGAGATCTTTGGAACTCCGAATGCGAAAGAGTGATCTACTTTATTCTGATCTTATATTTTGTTGGGTAAATTAACAGCACAAAAGATCTTATGTTAATATTAATTACTTAATCATACCCAGTGCTTAATTTCTTATTGTTTGATGAACTTGAGTTTTATCAGACCACCTATGTAGACTGATAAGATGAACTGATAAAATTGTCTTAATACTTCGTTGGGGGAAAATAATTTATTATAGATAAATATAATAAGCTTTCTTTTAAGGTCTTAGTGGATTTCAAAGAGCTCAAGCTTTGTTTAATCAACATTAACAAATCAACACTCACCGTCTCTTATATTTGTATTGACGTCACTGTTACCATCATTGTTCCACCCGTGAGATATGACTTTAGTTTCTTTTCTAGTACTGAATGGGGACGAATTCAAGCTGGCGTCATTCAGACCGGTCAGAATATAGGGCGTTGTTGGGTTGGATCTGAAACCATTCACAGAAACGCTTTAAATATAGGTACCTATTTTAATGTTTTTTTTTATTTAAATACAAATAAAAATAAACAAGCTGAAATCTTTATAAAATGTGTATACAAAAACAATAACATTAACGATAGGTAGAGACAAAAAAACACCAACATTAATGGCGGTGGCATGAGAAGTAAAGGACGTACAAAATAATATATTTAGCCTATGCTGGCGTAAAAGATGCAGGCCGAGGATGAGGGACAGGAAATGGAAGGAGAAAGACGAAGTTAAAGTGCTCTTATGTCAGCGTTGTCCTTACATTTAAATGACTTAATATTTAATTTTTACCTAGTGTACAGTAGAATCCTGACATCTGATTCGGGTGTAAATCTATCATTGGCGTCATATTTCAAAGAATCCACAATTTCTAGTTTTCCATTATCGTGCTGATATAGGAAATATCTCTGGCCGTCCCTGTGGTTCAAGAAATAAGGATGAATGCTGGCTAAAACAAAATAGTTAACAGAATATTTTTTTTTCATATTTTTTAATTTTTGCCATCACAACCAATCAATCAATATTAATATTGAAGTTTATACTTAATATGGATAAGGAAATAGTTAAGTTGAGTGAAATAGAATGAAAAGTTTTTCAAACGAATCAATATAATAGAAGCCTACTGGGAAATAAAAATTATGATGTTATACACGAAGTGAGCACGAATTTATGTTAGGGTTGAGAAATATCAAACACGTTAACTTTTAAAACTACTACTGCAGGCGTACACAATACACATGGTATTTTTGTATAAAAATCGATCAAATCGAATCAAAGTTGCCTTTGTACTGACGCCCGCTCATTAAAGAGATTTCCAAAATTCATTGGTTCATTTTAAGTTTTGTCTGGTGTGCAAATTCACCGAACACCGGCATTTCCACCCAAACGGTCAAAATCTTGACGGAGATGCTCCAATGTGTTCTTACTTCGTCGGAAAGGGGGTGAGACCACTTCAAAACATCACGAAAAAAACCGGTGATCAAACTACCATTATTGAAATTCTATAATTACATACATTTTGAGTAGTAAGTGGCCAAAAAACGTACCCTGTGGAACACCTTAGTTTTACCAAACAATATATTAGGTACCATTATGTACTTAAAAGGCTGTTGAAATATATTTTCATATACATACCCGTTACGTAGCCAAGTGAAACAAGAAGTAAAATTATAAATTTCATTATGAAATTTATGATATCTACCTTTCAAAACAAAACACAAATATTTAGTTAAACATTGGGACAATCCGTATTTATATTGTGAAGGGATTTATAAAAAAATATGTTATCAGATTGAATATCTTAGAGAGGAGATAATCACAATATTGTAATAAGTTACTTTAACCTCCTAAGGCCCCAGGTACTATAAAAAGTACTAAATCAACATAGTCATTCAGACCCAAGTTAAAATTTTGCTCCCTGAAATAAATGCCCATGGTACTTCCTAAAGTACTAATTATTGTATTGGCTCTAGTAAATTTAAATTTCCCTCCCAAAACTAAAATCTCGCATATAATGATGGATTATACTTCTTAAATACTGGCAATTCTCATTAAGTACAATAAAAATATATTTAAATGTCAACGTCAACTGTCAGTTGAAAGTCAATGATCATGGAGTCGAGGCGCGTATCACGTAAGTAATCTGTCTTTATCTATAAAATCCTGCTTAGTGTTTATAAAAAATATGTTTTATTTTAAATATCATGAATTAAAATACTAGTATATGCTATAAATGTATAGTTTTCTTCAGTAGTGGCTGAAATTTTTAACCTCAAATTAATAATAATAATAATACAAAGCCTTTATTGATAAAAATATACAAATATAAAAATAACATGCTTACAAATAATTATTAACAACTAAAATATACTTAAACAAGATACCTCCCGAAAATGAGTATATACTCGTGCTTCGGGAGGGAAAATAAGTGCTTTAAGTAATAAGTGCTTTAAAAAGGACTTCTGGTTTATCCTCTACATGTTAGGGCTTTTATTTGGTTCTATTAATAGGACTTCGGGTTTGAGTTGTGTTTATAATAAAAAAAAATATTTATAGGACTGAATAGAGAAGAAATATTAAATATTTTATATAAATCGGAGTTCGAAGAACTAGAGGATGACGACTTTTTAAATTCAGATGAGGACAACGCCTACATTCCCGAAGAATTTGCAGATAGCCAGTCCTCATCTTCCGGTTCATCAGACACTGAGTTAGAAAACGAATGTCTCGTTGCAAGGGAGCTTTGTTGCATCTAGAAACCGCCTGACATGCAACCGGTTTCTGTGCTTCACTAAAAACAGAAAATGTTTTAAATTATTTCATGAATATTGAATTTTTGTTTTGATTGGTTAGTAAGAGATGTTTTTTTTTCTTGTTTACATTTTTATATTAACAATTCTGATCCATAAAAGAATTGAACAGATGAAAAATAAATGATGATATTAATTGATTTTGAATATTATTTCAAAACCAAAAGTCCCCACCTAGGGTAACAATAACATGACAAAGTTTGTCGTACACCTAAGTTAGGCGTACAGACCCAAAGTACTTTTTAAAGGTAAAAACATTTTGGATTTTTTTCTTCACTAAAGTATTAACTTATTACCCAGAATATCCCTTATGAATTTTTAGAATGATTGCTTAGCTATAAATCTGAAAAAAGATGCATAGTTTGTCTGGGTCTGAACGCCGCATTTATTTATTTAGTACTATATTACTACTTTGATTTTAATAGCCTGGGCCTTAGGAGGTTAAATTTAATATCAGGCACGCTTAATCAAAAAAATGCCACCAAATGATCTGGATAATAGCCGATATCTGGCTCGCGTGATGTCGAGCAAACAGATCACGATTTCGTATACTTGACAAACCCTTAAAATATGACGATACACTCAAAAATGCCTTCGACAATCTTGTCTCATCATTTTTGGTAGCCTGTACCTAGTTGATGCCCAGGATTTCGAACAACCACCCATACCCGCTGTTTTTAGATTTATGATTTTCGTCTTCTGTCATGCGATTCTAATTGGTCTTTCTTTTCTTCCCTTCACTTCTCGTTCTCTGTTTCTTCATTCCTTAAGGCAGTTAATCTTGTCATTAGTAGACCAGCTAGGTACACAAAATATCTACCGTTTTCCATTTCTTTTGCTAATCGCATCATCAAGTAAAAACCTGATCATTTAAGTTCTTTCTTTATCGAATCGATTAACCCAGCAGCTAGCGTTTCTCTTGGGATGATTAGGGTTGCAGGTTCCAGACCTGCCAAGGCAATGCATGGAAATTTTAGAAATTTTGACAATGTCGAAGATTCCACAGATGGTACTTTCAGGGATTGGGCAGATTGATCACCTAAACGACTAACACACTTTGCCAGCTTTCGAAACAGCAGTGAGTACCTACTAGGTGGCTCAAATTTGAAATGTTAATATAATAATAATATACAATCGTAAATAATTTTTGATGTAATTTTCTCATCAAACAGTGTTGTTTTTACATGTAGGTATATCAAAATATAGTGTATTTTCCTTCATTCTATTGATAATGTTTGTAATATTTATATAACTTAGATACCTACATGAGATAGCATTGTAACGGTTTTTATTCATAGATCAATCAAAGATTTATAGATTTTAACAAAAGGATTTACAATTTTATCTCAATAAAGAGTGTAAGTATAATATTTTGATTTGTTTTTAACGGAACGTGAATGATAAAACTGAGGTGACGTCGCCAAGGGGGGCAGGGAGGGGGGAGGAGCTGCCCTCCCCCTATAGAATAAAAAAATGAGCCAACTGCAAAGCAACCAAAGTATAATATAGGGTATGTTGAACATGTCGAGAATTCTCATGATTAGGAGTTTCGGAGACTCAAACATTACCACCTAATGGCGAACGTTGTTAACGTAAAGTGATCACACTAAGCCAGCCTTCGAAACAACAGTAGAAGACGGTCGTAAGCCCGTGGTGGTTTGTTCCATTAAAAAATCGAACATCAGTAATGAATTTTTAGATAATTTTTGAACATAAACTTGTTAACGATTTATATTGTTGATCTTGATTCTATGACCTTTACTGCGTGGGTTATATTTCGGGCTTCTATATACTGTAAAGATTGACGTTTTTGAAGTTAGGTTAACTCAGAAAGTTTTGAAACTTCTAAGAGTAGATGGCAAAGGTTATCAACAATAAGGTGTACCTATCTATTTTTATTGTCTACTGGCCATATTGAACACAACTTTCTATGAATTACTAGCTTTCCCGACAGACGTTGTCCTGTGGACCCTTTAGTCCTAATCAGAGGCAGCCCGTTCATTGTACTCTGCACCTCCAAAAACAAAAATAAACTAACTAAATAATAACATTAAAATATTACTTCTAGAGCGTCCATATTTCATTCGTATTCAAACGGGATCAACGCGAGAATATAATTATATGAGCGCTATTCGGTTGACTTTGTACGAAAAATTTCTAATACCTACGCCAGAAACGGCGGAGTAAGTGAAATGGGCTACCGTAAGAATGGACAATTACGTATGCGAGAATGAGAGGGTGCAGGTGTAGAAGACAATAATTTTGTTAGATTATTTCAAAGATGGCGTCGCATCATATTCGATCCATACAAACTTTAATATCATGTTTCATATTATTATTTATCCATTTTTCAACTTTTTATTAGTAATTCTGTTATCCGGTGTGGAGAAGTATCTAATAAATCACACATCGGAAGAATCTGTTTAGCCAATCTCGAGTTATAAGTAGTTTTCGCACTAACCCGACTTTACTTTACATTAGAGATTATGTCCTTTTCCACGATTGCTCACCTCAAAATTTATTACGTAGGTACCTATATATACCTGCATAGTGGATAATAATTTTATGTGTTTAGATTAATTAAATTAAAATTTATTTATTTTTGGTTTACTTAGAATATTTGTAAAATAAAATAAGCTGTTCATTTTGGATGTTATTTTAAATACCATCCAAATTGGAAACAAAGCGGGGAAAAATAAATAATGAAAAAAATATGTAGGTATGCATAAAATATCACAATTTAATATCGAAAGACAAAAAGTTATTTACATTAAAACATACAACCATTCTTTTCTAAAACGAAAAGATATAGGTACAAATTACATATTTTAATATCAAATATTTTACATTAGGTAGATATATGTATAAGATCAGTCAACAGAAAATTTCAAAACTATCCCATGAAAAATGGACGGCTGGCGGTTGTTTTCAAATGGAAAATTCCACGACTGAAAAAAAAAGAAATAATATAAGAAAATAAATAATCTTGACAAATGAACATTTAAGCATAAATTATCAAATGTATACTCACGCAGCTTTTGGCTTAGCTCCTCCCATATGGAGTCGACTCAAATTTGAACATTTGTTGCCCAAGGCTTCATTCAAGTTTGCGCATTGGTTAGCCATGAATCCTGTATGATCAATTGAATCGGCAAAATATTGGTAAGCTCTTCCGTGAGAGCATCCTACTTGGATTGGGAGACATCCTGGCATACCAGCTCCTTCGTTAGGGTAGAAATCATTATCTCCAACAGGTTCTTTAATTCCCAAATAACCAGCATCGGTGTGGATGATTTCAACGTATGCAGCGTCAGAAGGACGAATCCTTTCTGTTTCAGGACCCCATGAAGGACCAGCAGGATCGAATGCTGCAAAAATAATAAATCATGAGTAATAATTCAACAATTTGTTTCAATAAGGACATACGCGGAGATACGCGCGCACTCAGAACAACCACCAGTGACATAAGGTCAAGAAGATTTGCATTGATCGGGCATATTGTCAGATCTGGAATGGAAAATTCCACAAAAAATCTTGTACACATTGACAGAAGACCACAAGAAAGACCAAGACAGCGTCAGATGGAAAACGTCGCTCGGGCCTGAACAAGGCAGGTGTGGAAGACCAATGGGAGACTGTTGCGCAGGAAATGACGGCTTGAAAAACATTATTAAGGGGTTGTGCTTCTATCGGAAGTAAGTAACTAAAGAATTGAAAAAAATATTTTTCTTACCTGTAACATAAGGAATAACTCCGTTGGCGAATCTTGCAGTTTGTCCAGATATGTGTCCTCCTAAACTATGTCCCATGACGTGGAATCTACTGAGTGGTGATCCTTTGCTGACCAACCAATTGATGACACGGGCCATCCAGTTAGCAACCAAAGGCACATTCCTCACAGCTGTTCCGTACAATCCGTTAGCACCTCTGCCCCAATCGACGCAGATAATATTCACATCCATCTTTGAGAGATAGGCTAGAAAATTATACGTAAGTTAGGTACACTATATTGAAAAAAAACGATTTTGAGAACTTTTGTGTAGTATCAATAGTTTGGAAAATATCACTAAGGGTTTTTAGAGTAACTTCGTAACACTTCATTTTAACTAAGTAAAATATTCGGTGCAAACTGTAAGACAACTCTTCCCGATGTTCAATTTGCATGTTTTTGTTTCCTTTACTTGATCAATCGTCACGCAGGATCCAGAATATTTTAGTTTTTGGGTCTACATTAGTATAAATTATTCATAAATTATTTATTATTATTTGTATCTCTCGCTCTTTTCCTTCTTCCCATACCCCAGCTGAGCCTGCACATATTGTTACATAAGTAAGTATTTTTTTTTCTTTTCTTCTGTTGTTTGTCTTACTTCTAACCTACTCGCTGTAAATGTCTACGTATATACCTACTTTACTGGTGTTTTTGTTGTCCATACTATTTGTGTAATTGTTTGTAATAATATCGTCATATCCTCAACAGAGACATCTATAGAATCGTTGTAGTGGTCAAATCCGACTAAAGAAAGACCCAAGCCCATTTAAAGAAACTTATGTGTTTCATACAAAGTAAAGGTTTTGTCCAATCTTACTGTATTGGATAAGAACCTTTTAAATCAGAATTTATATGAGCGTTTTTAATTTATTTCTTTCTGGGATTAAACACCTGGTTGAAAAGAAGATCGTCCATCTTATACTACACTTTCATAAAAGAGAGTAAAAAATATGTATAGTGTAGGTACTCACCATCCCTGATCATAATATTGACTTCGCTGTTTCCATCATTGTTCCAGCCATGAGAAACTATCTTGGTCTCTCTACTGTGACTGAAAGGTGAAGCGCTCAAACTGGCGTCGTTTAAGCCGCTCAAAATATAAGGTGTTGTGGGGTTGGACCTATGGAAAAATGTTATTTTGAGTGTAAAATACTAATACGATTTAAGATCTTCAAATCTCTCATTGAGAATTTCGGAGTAAAGCGACATCGAATGTTATGAGAAAAAGTTTATAAGGAATCTAAATTTCAGACAAAATAAAAAATTTGATATTTCTTGTTTTCCATTTCATTTTTTTTTTAAATGAATGTTTGCTCACTCAAAGTGAACACAAATACACTCCTTGACTCTTTCACAGTAAGCTATTTAAAGCTTGTGTCGTGAAAGAGGAAGATGGTCGGCACCTGGGATCGAACCACGACGTCCGCAGTACGAAAGCCCGCGTTGTAACCGCTGGGTCACCAACCAGCTCATTTGTTTATAAACAAACTTTATTTTTTTTTATTTTATTTTAACATTTATATACAAACAGTGAAATTGATACAAAAATAAGACAGTACATAAAATTTACAAAACATACACCAGTGAAGTATATACATTTAAATCAAACATATAAAAACTGTGAGGTAATTTTTTTTTTTTTTTTTTTTTTTTTACGTATATGTGTATTATGAAAATTACCAACAATACATACAAGTACTCGCCTCAGATACAGGGAAAGGGAACAAGAGGAGAGGGTAAAGGTTTAGAGAGAGAGGAAGAAGGATAGTAGGTACATATTTTACAAAGAACCAAATATGTTGGTAAGATTTGTTGCAGTTTAAGCTTGTTGCATATGCCGCAGTATAGATCTCTTGAATTTCTGCTGTGATGAGTCATATAAGTTAATGTCTCTGAAAAAAGAATCAAAATTTGCGCATGCTCTTTGAAGAAATGAGTTTTGAGCATAGTTTGTAGTACGTCTAGGCATACGGAACGTGGAAGGTGATCTTGTGGATCTAGCAGGACAGTTAAAACATATTTCACCAAGAAGGTCGCCAGAGTCAACAAATCCATTTATAACTTTAAATAAATATGTCAAGTCTCCCAAAGTACGTCTGTTTTCAAGTGTCATTAATTTGTGGTAACGTGCTGATTGTACTGAAGTGTCAAAACTGATTTTCAATCTATAATTAAGATGTTTAAGTAACTTATTTTGTACTCGTTCGATTCTGTCGATGTAAGTGATATACTGGGGACACCAGACAACTGTGGCAAATTCCAAAATACTACGTATATATGAGAAATATAAAATTTTTATTGTTTTTGTTGATTTAAAAGGCTTAGATATTCTAATTATGAAATTTAATTTTCTAAAAGCCCTGTCGACAATGTCATCTATGTGATTCTTAAATGTCATCTTGCTGTCCAGCACCACACCAAGATCTCTAACATATGAACACCTACCGACACTTTCATCACTAATCATATAGTTATATGCTATAGGGATTTTACCTCTTGTAAATGAAATGACGTTGCATTTTTTTATATTGAGGAAAAGTTGATTTTTTATACAATAGTTCTGTAGATGGGATAAATCGCGCTGAAGATCGAGGCAATCTGAGGCATTGGATATTTTTTTATACATTTTAATGTCATCAGCATAGATCAAAAAGTTTGAAGATGTGAAGCATCTATTTATGTCGTTTATATAAAGAATAAAAAGAACAGGACCGAGGTGCGATCCCTGTGGTACTCCGGATGCACAAGGCCTGTATTCTGATTCACAATTATTTATCGCCACTGACTGTAGTCTGTCCCTCACGTAAGAGTCAAGCCATCTAAGTAGGTCTCCGTGTATACCGTAGGTCTGTAATTTGTGTGTCAGTATGTCATGATTTATTTTGTCAAAAGCCTTGGAAAAGTCAGTGTAAATTGCGTCCGTTTGTCCCCCGTTACCCATAGAATTTAAAATAAATTCGGTGTATTTAACCAAATTTGACTCTACCGACCTTCCCGGGAAAAATCCATGTTGATTCGGGAGTATGAAAGGCTTAATAACAGGCGTGAGTTGTTCAACGATGATCTTTTCCATCAATTTACTAAACAGTGAAAGCTTAGATATGGGTCTATAATTTTGTACGTCGTGCTTGTTTCCGGATTTATAAACAGGGGTAATATATGATTTTTTCCACAGCACCGGAAACACTCCTTCTCTCATAGATTGATTATAAATGTGGCAAAGAGGAGTCACTAGGGAGTCTGCACATTTTTTAATAAAAAGTGGGGGTATACCATCGGGCCCCGGTCCCTTATTCAAGTCAATGCCCCTTAATTTCCCCAACACGTTCCCGTCCTCAAAACAAACCCTACCGATGTCTAGTTCACCAGAGCAGGTTACATCTGGCATAATTGGTTTTACATCACCTATGAACGTTGATTGAAAAAAGATGGAAAATATATCACACACATCCTGCGAGCCGTCTGCAACCTTGTCACCAAAAAACATTTTTTGCGGATATTCAGAAACAGACTTGGTTGACTGCACAAAAGTGTGCAATGCCTTTGGATCCGATAATATAGCGCTTTCGGTTTCCCTTATGTATACGTCATAGCATTGCTTTTGTAGTTGTTTTTGTCTAGCTCTTAATAAAGAGAACTCATCATAATCGCTTGTGAGACCGGATCTCTTCCATCTTTTGTGCGCCCTCAGTTTCTCACGTATGCACAAAATTAAAGGCCTTGAGTACCAAAAAGGGTGTCTATGATTTCTCCGCACAACCTTTTCCGGTACAAAAACCTTTATGCACGTGTTTAATATGGAGTAAAACTTCTCCGTGGACTCCTCAATCCCAAGACCAAAAAATTCTTCCGACCAATTTATTCCAGATAAGTGCTGATTTATCTGGGCATAATCAGCCCTGTGAAAAAGCTTAACCACCCTATCAGGAGATTTAATATATAAGGTGTTAGCGAGTGAAACTGTAATCAAAAGTGGCTTATGATGAGGATCAGGGACAGTGAGCGGGTTTGAATATTCAATAACCTTGCATTTAAGGTCGTTTCCCAACACCAAGTCCAGGATTTTGTCGTTGTTATTTCGTACTCCATTATATTGTTTCAAATTGGAAAAAGAGATGTTGTCAACCATGAATATACTATTAGAGTCAGAAAATGAAGTTGGGGAGAAAGAGTCAGACTCAGCTGAATACGACCAGGTTACATTCGGGAGATTGAAATCCCCTACAATTATGAATGTACTATCTGGGTGATTCAATAAGCGATTCGATACACCTTCAAAGCACATGTCCAACATATTGTTAAAATTAGCACCTGGAGGTATATAGGCACAACATATACATACCTTTGTTTTAGATTCGTGATGATCGATGGTAATCCAGATATCCTCAGCACCTGTCGACCAACCAGGGTTAAAAGAAGCAGGCAGGTCCGACTTAACTGCTATAAGAACTCCGCCCCCCATAATCTGCCCACTGGAATTATAATCTCTATCTCTCCTGAATACATTATACCTTGAGTCAAATAGCTCATGATCTAAAATATTTGAATTTAGCCAAGTCTCCGTAAGGCACACAATGTCGAAATCGTTCTGCAGCAAGGATTGATAAAAACTATGGGTCTTTGTTCGAAGACCTCTTACGTTTTGATAATAAAGAGATAACTCCATTTAGAAAAGAAAAAGATAAAACATGTGAAGCATAGACTGCTCATATTACCATGGTTCATAAACATATATAAGTTGTAGGTTAAGAGGAGGGGGTGGGATTGGGGTGAGTATCTGAGCCCTGTGAACATGTAAATAGGTCTGAAACAAAAACATAGCATTGTATGCAATTTAAGTATAAGGTAAGTGTGCAATAGTATCATCATCATAGTTACAGCTTCATTCAAGGAAAATCCAGCACGAAGTAGTCATGTCATTTTTTTCATATCAGAGCTTTTCCGAATCAATAAAGCGGGAGACTTGGAGTCTTTCCGCACGTATATCATACAGTGTTTAACCCAACAGAATTGGTATTCTTTGGTCTTCGCCCTCAGTTTAACCTCTCTAAGGAGTCGCTTATTCGATGGTGTCAGGTGACAGTTTAGATAGATTCGAGAGGTATCATTTTCAAAACCCAGATCTCTCGCTGTTATGCCATTTCGCTTCCTCACTGCTGACAGCATATTTTCCACAATGTTTCTTTTTGTGAATTTTACAATCAGCTTTTGAGGGGTGCCGCCTTTGTCATTCCAAGGGGAGACTCTTCTACAAAATATAACATCTGTGTCATTCAGCTTAACGTTAATTTTTTCTGATATTTTATGTATTATTGATCTTGTGTCTTCGTCTCTGATCTGTGGCACACCAGTAATTTCCAAATTCTCATATCTGTTGTACTGCTCTCTGTTGTTGACATCTTCAGTAAGTTTATCGATTGTGACTCCAAAATCCAAACTTCCACGCTCAAGCTCACTGACTCTATTCTTGAGATGGTTATTTTCATCCCTCAGTTTATCCAATATCGAAATCTTTTCTTTTAAGGTATCATATTCATTTGACAAGAAAGAAACAGAGGTTTTTATACCCTCTATCTCTCCTCTCAACGCTGAAAACTCATCTGCAATCATGATCTTTAAGTTTCTAGAGAGGCCATCTATGACTTTAGAACATATTTTATTCATTATAGCCTCGGTTATAGTGGCGCTCCCTTCAACAGACGACGCGTGAATGGTTGCGTCGTTTTTTAAAACGACGTCATGATGGGCCGCACTTGAGGCATTCTCACTTTCAGCAATCGCACTGTCTTTCTCCAGCCTGCACTCACTGCACAGCAGGGATTTACTTCTTGTACCTATTCGCCTGAAACTCTTTTCTCCCAGGCCACAGCAAGAGAAATGAAAGGACCCTGCACATGAGCTACAATTCAGCTGGTCCTCACTCGCGATGGTATCTCCACACTTTTTGCACTGAAGATTATTCATTTTAATTAGTCTGGCCCGATTATTTGCTTTAAACAGTTTATAAAGAGTTCGATAGCCGGTCAGACGCGAAACCCGAAACGAAAACTTTTGTGGGTAGTTTTATATGAAATTAATATCAGCACTAGTAAGAAAATTGTTATACAGCACTTTTGCTCAAAATCACTGCAAGTTTCGGTGTGGTCACCACTGGGTTTTATGTGTTATTTTTAAAGGGCTTTCACGCACTATACTCGAAATTTCCATAAAGCTAAGGCCCGAACCAGCGTTTCACGAAAATGAATTTTTCTTGTGTTTTCCAAGTATATTTTTCTTATTGTCTCGAAATGTGAAATGATGCAACCACAATATGAAGCGATAAAAGAGGCCAAATATATTAAGAAAATCAAAATTGCAAATAGACAGGTTTGAAAAATTTTCTTTGTCTTTTCCTTGAGTTTTCCGGAAAACTGCGGCAGATAGCCTAATACACTCGCGGACTTTTCCGTGCAGAATGATGAGCTCTACACAACCAGATAAAAACTGTATCCAAATTATGCAACCCCTGTTTAAGGGAGTCAAATTTTCACTATTTTCACAGGACTTTTCAGTCTTTCACATATAGCACCGCTGTAATCGATGATTCAGTAAATTGATTTAAACCACTCGAATCGCCGTGAAATTCTGTACAAACTGATATAACATACTAATGAAAAAGATTGATTTTAACCACTTTTTGAAAAAGATAAAGAATGTAAACAAAGGAAGACGTAAAATGCGTATCACCTCAACGAACTTGAACGAACAATTATTAATTTTATGTAAGGTTTCCACGTTTAATGTGCAATTCCATTGATCAAAAAGCGTACCTACATATAACGAAATGGAAAGGAGAAACACTACACTATCATAGTAAGAGGCTTACCTTGTGTAAAGAAGAAGCCTGACATCTGACTCAGGAGTGAACCTATCATTTGCGTCATATTTCAGAGCATCCACAATTTCTAACTTGCCGTTGTCATGCTGATACAAAAAGTATCTCTGGCCGTTCTTGTGGTTCAAGAAATAAGGGTGGATGCTTGCTGCAATTTTTTACATTATTTAAAAAAAAACACAAAAATTTCAACTAGTATAATTTACAAGCATAGTTTAATAAAAAAAAACTCTTACCAGCTACACAGCTGAGCGATATTAATAGCAGAACAAAAATTTTCATATTAATTAATTATTGTTCTACGGACACTATGTATAGAAAACAATTGAAAAATCTGAACAACAAGAATAGTATTTATAGCCAGTTAGTAAAGTAATCACTCAAAATAAATCAAATATTATCGGATTAAGACTATTTAGTTATATAAGATGATATTGTCTTGTATTAATTTGAATATTCGGTATTGTTATCTTATGATCGAAATTCTTAAAAAATGCAAAGAGGGTTTACATCGTTTAATCACACTACATATTATTATTATGTGACACATCTCGATCGGAGATGATTTAATTAAAAACTATTAGATTCTACTGTTTTTATTATAAACTAGCTTTCCCGACAGACGTTGTCCTGTGGACCCTTTGGTCCTAACCAGAAGCGTCTCCAGAAACAAAAATAAACTGACTAAATAATAACATTAACATAGTAATTCTAAAACGTCCGTATTTCATTCGTATTCAAAGCTCAGATTGGATCAACTCATTAATATAATTATATGCGCACAACTTGGTTGACTTTGTATGAAAAATTTCTAAATCGCCCGAAAATGTGTAATAAGTGAAATGGGCTACTGTAATAGTGGCGAGAATGAGAGGACGCAGGTGTAGAAGACAATAATATTGTTAGATTTTTTCAAAGATGGCGTCGCATGACATTCGTTCCATACTAATTTTAATATCATATTTTACATTTTTTCTTATCAATTTCTCGACTTTTTATTTATGTTATCCGGAGTGGAGAAGAATTCAATAAATCTCACATTGGAAGAATCTGTTGAGCCAATCTCGAGTTATAAGTGTTCGCACTAACCCGCTTTAATTTATATTAGAGATTTACAGATGTCCTTTGTAATGTGTTTAAATAGTTATAATAAAAAAATACAAATAACTAGCCACATATTAGATGTCAATATGTCTAGATCTTGTCCTGAAAAATCCCACAAGAATCTATAAAAAATAAGGTCTTTTTCTTCTTCTCCTTCTTGAAGTGTGTGTGCTTGTATGTGTGAGTAGGTTTAAGATCTGATTTGATAATATTCCCAGTTTATTTTATTTTATTTAAGTCAAAGCACATGAATTCTTGGGTTAACAGAACTGTTGTCTATGGTTGTAGCACAGGAGCAAAAGATAAAAAAAATATAAGTAGTACTGCCCCAGAACAGATTTTTCTAGTGGGGCAGTAAATTCCGTCTAAATAACATTGATAATGTTTTATTATATTTATGTATTATGTGCCTAAAATTGTGTCATTGTCGTGATGCTTATAGTGTGCCTAAATGTATGTTTATTTTTTGGAATAAAAATCATTTCATTTCAAGTACCTAAGGTTAGCTATGACTTGAGAAAAGACCTCCCTGTCTCTAGCTGCATGAGTCAGTGCCTCGATGGTTGGGATTCCAGTCCACTCCCTTATTTTGCGGAGCCATGACTACTGTCTGCTACCACGTCTTCCCTCGATCTTGTCTCTGATAATTATTAACTTCAGAAGAGAGTAGATACCTACTTACTTATCGCCTGTGAGAGTGTGGCAAATCTTAATATTTTGTCAACGATCCTCTGTCCATTTAAAAAATCACTGGTAAATTTGACTTTAAGTACCTGGGAGCAACCATTACCACCACTGGTGACCTCGGGACTGAGCTCCCGGTACGTATCGGTATGGCAAGTGGCGTCTTTAACAACATGACCAAAATATGGAAGGCGTCGGCGTTTAGTGTCGAGACGAAATGTAAACTGTTTGATGCGTGTGTGTTGCCCATTCTCCTCTATGGGTGTGAGTCCTGGCACCTGACCAAAGCCCAGGCACAAAAAGTATCTGCATTCGAAACGAAGTGCCTCAGGATAATTTTTGGTATAAGATGGTACCACCGCATCACGAACGACGCTATACGCCGGCACACCCAGCGTGAGCCCATCACTTCTACTACTATGTGGAGGAGATGGACTTGGCTGGGACATGTGTTAAGGATGCCGAATGACAGTTGGCCGGGGAGAGCGCTGTTCTCCTCCCATCAGAGTCCCGAGGACGAGGAAGACCCTCTCATACTGTGTTCCGCACCTTCGAAGCAGAGCTGAGGAATCTGGAAATGGTGTGGAAGGAGGTCATAAACATTGCGCAAGATCCAGCGCAATGGAGAGCTCTTGTTGCCTCCCTATGCCCCTAAGTGGGGTCTTAAGGGAGTTTGGATTTGGATTGGAAATTTGACAAAAAGTTAATCAAACAACTATACTACCTATGGTTAACAGTTTGTTAACATAGAATGGTGGAAATAATTTTTATTATTTTGATTTCAGGTATTTCCGTTTTATTCTAATAGAGAGACATCTCTGTCATCCCTTGATTATTAGATTTTTAGAAGAAGAAGATAGAAGTTTCCTTATCAAAAGATATAATCGAAGGAATCGAAGGCATTTTCAACGTTTACCTTTTGAAATAATACTAATGCGCC
The DNA here is from genome assembly GCA_963576905.1 of Mystacides longicornis. Taxonomy (NCBI): domain Eukaryota; kingdom Metazoa; phylum Arthropoda; class Insecta; order Trichoptera; family Leptoceridae; genus Mystacides; species Mystacides longicornis. The sequence continues at coordinate 26,523,099 of OY756426.1, read as the reverse complement.
ATCTTAGTTTACCCGCTAGCCGTCACTTGTCCCCAACCAACTCCAAGAGCTGCTTTACATATATTATTCTTCTCTTCATTCTACTCGGAAAATAATTGTATAGTCATTCAGCCTTCACAACCTGCAATATTTCTTTACTATTCCTCAGAAACATATTTTTACAGAACAATATACAAACAAAAAATTAATGTGGCAATCTACAAACAAAATATTTTAACCTTTAAAAATTGTTTTATGAAAATAAATCCCAATCATATTTCCTCTGTTTGGTATTTCAGTTTCAATTTTTATTTAAGAGTAACAAGAAATATCAAAATAAATGCTCTGCAATAATAATACGGGTCATGTAGCATTATTTCGTATCTTATAAGGTCGGCCAATGAAGAAGAAATTCATAGTTATATAAAATGGATTAAAATTTAACGTGTTAGATATTATTGTAATCTTATGTTGGGGGGACAATGATACCAATAAACTCGTGAGATTACTCTGCCCATGCGATTAAAAATACATATTTTGCAACTTAAGTATGTAATGCATCATTATTTAACGCATAATCCTGTTTTTCTTACATATCTTTCGATCGTTTTGTTTGATGAAATCGATATGATTTTTTATCAGTATTAAAAATTCAAATGATGATAGATCACAGAGATATATGTACCTACTCTGAAACTTGCGTAAACTGATTAGTTTATATTGATCACTCTAAACGAGTCTGACGCATTTCAGATTTTATTGGTGTCATGGTGTCCCTATTAAAGTATTGTAGATATTCTTGATAGGTGAGTTATATTGCTATATTATAAGTATCTACCTATCTAAAACCAAAGTGTATCGATGCATTTAACCAACTGCCTTTGACAATTGTGAGATACTGAATGACAGTTGGCCGAGAACAGCGCTACCTGTCCTTCCTCTCACACAGTGTTTAATTTTAACGAAGCAGATCTGAGGGTGGGATGAGATCATACAAGCCGCGCAAGGTCGAGCACAGTGGAGAACTCTTGTTGCCCCCCTGTGCTCCAAGTGAGGTCTAAAAGGGAGTACCTAAAGGTTAAATATATAAATAGATATCTACATAAAAAAAAACAATCGCCATTTCTATTGTTCTTTTACAGCAAATAATATGAAATATATGAGAAAATGAGTAAATACAAAAAATTCCTATAGTTAAAATCTTATTCGATCGACGAGCTGCGACCTCCGTGTATTATTACTGGAAGCTCTATTTTGGTATTATTAACAACTCGTTTCAAATATTATTCAAAAGAGCCAAACTGGAAATGAAAAGTTAACAAAAACATATCCCATTTATAATGAATCACATTATTATTGACAGATATTTTTATTTGGTCTGATATCATAACAACTTGTTGATACATATCCGATATTTATAAAGATTTTGTTTAATTATTATTATTTGTTGGTTTGTTTGGCCATTTCACATCTATTGAATATTTTGGTCTCACTGATAGTGATTTGCTGTTTTATTTATTTTAAGTAGTAGGACACGTGGCCAGACACCCAATCTCGAGATGGACTCCCAGAGTCTTAAAGTGGAGACCATGGGAAAATAAAAGGGGAGTCGGTCGGCCACAGAATAGATGGGCCGACGATATTGTTGCGGTCGCTGGGAAAAAATGGGATGAAGCGGCTCAGGATAGAGAGAAGTGGAGACAGATGGAAGAGGCCTACATCCAGCACTGGAGGGAAGCCTAGGAACAATTGACTTGGTCGGTTTTGATGAGAAGATTCTTGGCCAGATTGTTGCTATCCAAAACTCCCATCGCTGTATCAATGACTGACTGTGCTGGTACTGCTGTTCTTGTCAAAACCCATATGAATCCTGCAAACAAAATGTCATATTTGCTGAGGCACATTTTTTTCTTTTTATTTATAAGGGGTGGGAGACTTAAACACTTTGAAGATCTATCAATTTTATAACTACTGTTCAAATTAATAAAGTTCTTGTCTACACAAATATGATGAGAGTTCACCTGTTGTAAAGAACTCTTATTTATAATTAGTAAGTTTTGTATAGCATGCTTTGTTAGAACATTCTCTCGTTGCCAGAGTGGTTGCCATTCACTAATGGCTGTAGGTACGTAAAGTTCTTATCTGACGCGGTAATTATACAGGTAGTTGCCGTGTATGTTTGTATATTCATATAACTCAGCACCACTACAACAATATCATAGTCCTTTTTCCAGGATTATATTATTGAAAAAATGTTATTGATCCTTTTTGTATGTTCATGATTTTCCACTCTGTTAGTGTAAATACCTAAATATGTAAGTACACGAGCATTTTATCTCTTTTCGTATGTTTTTATACCTATTATTTTTTGTATAGTTCGTGTAGCAAAATAATAATAATTATAGTGTAAACAAAATCAATAATTTTGAAACTATTTGCGGAAAACTTACTGAAGTGGAAAAATACAAAATCGACGCATGAGAATACGACTGCAAAATTGTTGTAGTCTGTCTCCAATACTTGATACGGTTCAGGCAATGCACCTGGATTAGATGGGAAGACCACTCGGGCATCAGCGATTTCTGGTTGTCCCTTCATTGAAGCGTATCCGGAAATTTCTGACACTTGATTGGTTCTGCAATCAATACAATAATATTTTTAATGCCAATTGGTTTAAATCTGATTATTTTCTTCTTTTTACTCCTGGAAGTTTTCCTCACGCATAAGGGTCCTGACCTTATGTAAATTCAGCAAATCGCTTTGTATCTATACTCCGTTATTGTATCTAACAGAAAGGTACTGGGAATAAGATGGTATAGCACTTCATCACCAATGAGAATTATGCAAGCTGCAATAATCCATAATCTCAAGTCGCGTATGTCTCCAAAACTTTTCATTAATTTTTATAGGTTTACTTTATGTACTAACAATAAGTCTCCCCCAGGGTAGCCACCAGGGGCCGTCTTGTTTCTTCTTTTTATAAACGATATTGACCAAATATTCAGCGGTGTGGAATTTTCGATATTTGCTGACGACCTAAAAACTTATAGAAGGATAGAGTGGCTCACTGATTGCTTTCTCCTGCAAAAAAATCTAATAACCTGAAAGACTGGTGTAGCCAAAACTATATACCTACTCGGGTTATTGAATGAAAGATTCAGATGCGAATTTATGGCTGAGAAAAGCCAAACGAATGCAATATTTGTAACAAAAAGTTTAATGAATCAAATAGGCCACAATTACATACTAAAAGCCATAGGAATGCTAAGTTTGTAATAAAAAGTTTTACCTAGTTTTTTTTTTTAGGTTTGCATAAATAGTTCAATCAACCGTGTGCTTTTAAGACTCGCATGCGAATCCATCGATACGATAGCAAATTTTGCATGAAAAAGTTTACCAAATCAGGAAACTTAAAAGCACACGCGCGGCTTCATAGCGGAGAAAAGCCATACAAATGCAATATTTGCAATAAAAAGATAATCGATCAAATAATTTAACACCCACATTTTAAAAGAAGCCTTTGTAGTGCTAAGTTTGTAATAAAAAGTTTTAAGTGTTTTTTATGTTTGCATGAAGAGTTCAATCAACCCTGTGCATTGAAGACTCACACATGCGAATACAGCGGTACAAAAGCAAAGTTTGCATGAAAATGTTTACGAAATCAGTAAATTTAAACATACACTAGGGCGGGCCGATTTTGTTGTCTCCCGATATTGCTAACGTAATAGTTATATTTAGTGCTAAATGCTGTTTTAAATACGTATGCAAAATATTTTTCAATTTGAAGGTTATTATCTGTCTCCGAATTGAGCTCAAAGTTTCAAAAAAGTGTTTAATTTATCGTATTTTGAAGCAGGTATAAAGAAATTAAAAATATCTTTTTAACATAATATTTTTTAAGATTGTATATCATAAAAATGACGGAATAATCAGTTATGTATGATATAAGGTAAAAGCACCAGTGATAGACACATTAAGAAAATTTTTGAGGGAATTTTTTTTTTAAAAAATAAATTCAGAAGGTAGAGTTTTTATAAAGGTTGTTGTGGAAACCTTAATCCTTTATTTATTTATTACCAGTATTATATTGACCAACTTTGCTAAAAATAGTGTATTTACATCAATCTGAAAAAACCTCTAAAATGGAACCAGTAATAGACATGGGCAAAAATGCCCAGCCCCAGTATTGGACACTTATTTTACCCAATATTCGACACTATAAGAAAATACAATAAAACCCTTCAACAATTCAGAAATTTTTAATTATATACATTACAATGTATACTAAAAACCTTAATAATAGTGTAATGAAAATTAAAAAAAATACGAAGAGGAAATTTTGTTATAATGTTTCAAAAATGAACATTTTAACTATATATAACTGTTACAAATTTTTTGATTGTGAATATAGATAAGTATATTTTATGAATTTACTACATAAAACTAAAATATTAAGTACTTTAACAATTTTATTATTATAGATCACTCTCGAGAGAGTGGTTGCCATGTTAAAAGAAAGAAGACGAATTTTATTATTATTTACTAACAAAACAAAAACAAAGGGTTTTTTGCGATTTGCAAAACTTGATCAATGTCAAAATCATCCTCGCTGCTATCGAAATCTATTTCAGAATTAACAAAGATGGCAAGTAAATAAGTCTCCATTATGAAGAATATGAATTTGATATGTATGTAGATGGAATGCATCTCAAATGGAACAATTTTTTGCATTCATCTCATATGATGCTATTGCTGCTCTTTGTATTTTTTTTTTTTACATTTTTTACAACAGTTTTTTCATTGTTCGTCTTTTTCTTCAATAATTCGTCAGCTCTTTTTTGCTTCGCGGCTATTTTAATTTGTTTATCTTCATCTTTTTATGATATAACTGCCACAATTCCGAAGATACTACTGCTGGAAATTTTACTGTCCTCCTTTTTTATGTTCAATACCTTCTTTTCAGGCCAAAATAATATCACTTTGAAGGGAGTAGGAATATTACAGCCACTTTTTTCTGACATGTTAGGCTGGCAGTTTTCTTCCCCTAAAGAATTTACAATTGTTTCAGCATCCGCAACATTTTCCCTGACAGAAGTAGTTGGCATATAATTTGTTTCAGAATTTTTATCCTGTGATAGGCTCACAATAATCAGTGTTGCTTTTTGTCGGCGCGCGGCGGTTTATTATTTTCAAAGTTGTTGAGAAATCTCTTAACACGTCCTCGATTGCATTCTTCAATTCTTCTTCCGAATATTGGAATCTATTTCCTTTAATTTGAGGTATCTTTCAGTCTGTTAAATAAATTTATTGCAACTTTTTAAAATTACCTATACTATGAACCCAATGTTCGACACCTATTGAGAACCAGTATTCGACACATTTCAAACCCCTGTCGAATACTGGACCAGGTTGGAATACGAACCTCAAAATTGAACCACGTAATATTCATTCCATTTAAAACTGTATGAATATATGATATTATTTTAACCATGAAAAAATAAAATACCCGGTATTCGACACCCCTGTCCAATACTGGGTGTTTACAAAAAAAATTGAGCCAGTATTCGACACCCCCCTTAACACTTAGTATTTGTTAAATTTAACAGAATTATTTAGTGTGACATCAAAATATGGAGTGTATGTAGTGTTTGGAAACATAAAAATGTACTTATTTTAATGAAAAATAAAAAAAATATATAAATATGATCACCTTAATAATTTTGTTAAGATGTTGCTCAAAAACAACAAATGAGAGACGCGCACACACGATGACCGACAAAAGTCAAATAAAACGTTGCACTTTTTAGATTTTAATTCTTGCTTATGACGCTAGAGGGATTGGAGAAATTATTGAAACATAAAGCTATTAAGTTAATACCATAGACTCCTTAATATTAACATTTTTAATTCAAAATGTCGAAAACTGGTGCACTGTCTACCACTGGTGCTTTTACCTTAAAGCATAAAAATGCAGTTTTAGACATCAACAAATTACATAGAGCGCCGCGAAAAACAAGGGAAAATCTCATGAAATGAGAAAAGGGTTACAAATGCCAGAATTATATTTTGATGGCCGTAAAACCAAAGTTTTAGTCTAGTGATTAGAAAAAGTGGACAAAAATACAGATGAACAATAATAAAAGAGAGTGTTAAAGGAAACTGATTCTAAATTTATGGAAAATTTTGGAACACCGAAACCGATAGAGAGATCGATTACGGTGGGGCTAGTACGAGCTTTATCGAAAGCTTACTGCACGCTAATAAGCGCTTATAAGCGTGGAAATAGTGTTCTAAAATCAAACGATCGAATCGTTTGATTTTAGAACACTATCATTTTTGTATGAAAAATTTTCGTAACTCTATCAATGATCGTTTCGATATTCGATCATCGAAAACTTATACTAGAGCTACAGAATTCTTTTCAAAAAGCAATATTTCATTTGATCTTTTACTTGTCGTCTGATGTGATGAAAAAAAGTGTACAAAATACCGGAAAACATGATTGAATAATTAGTTTGCAGGAGAAAAGACTAATAAAACCATTAGAATGAATTATTTTCTTATTACAAACGACAAGTCACCCAATTGAATGAGTCGCCGGTAATCTAGAAAAAAAAAACGACAAGTGACAATTATTTAGGTGTTTTTGTATATGTTAATGTGCTTTCTCAAATCATCATACGCAATTCGTATTTCACAAAGATTATAAAGTTGTTTTGTTTGTAATAATTGTGAATCAGACGACGACTAACTTCAACATTATTATTTATTTTTTGTAGGTAGGTATTTCATTGTTTTTTCTATAAATAAAGTCCCTTAATTTTGTATATACCTATAATTTTCCGAACCGACCGAGTGTTTTTTCACTTGAAATTTCTACCCGGGGTTGGCCTGTCTCAGATTGGACGGGACCGGTTGACTGGAAAAAATTACCTCAGGCAATAAGTTCCGCCGGCTATACTGACACCTTTGTATAGAAAAGTGTTATATTATTATTCATTTTAATACATTTAAATATATTAAATTAATTTTGTAAATATATTTTGTATTAATTATCCTTGTTGGCACATTCAATCCCTTACCCCGGAACTTATTACCCCGTTGGTGGGGTAAAAAGTTCCAGTCGACACGGGTCAACAAAATGCATAACATTTTTTTGAGTTGGAGTTAAAAAAATCTTTTCTACCGAAATGCATACATATAGGGATAATGCGACTCTGCATATATTAAAAGAAAATCAATTTTACTAATTAATAATTATTGTAGTTTTATGTTATTTGAAAAATGGCACTTTTCTCCCCACCCTCCTCTAGGTATTCAAAACTTTTGGACACATTTCTGCTGGCATATATTTCGTCGCTGCACGTAGAATATCACATAATAATATGTGGCAATTTTTCGATTTTGAGTTAAATTTTTGAACAACTCAATTACTTTGCAGTGGCTGGTTTTTTCGAAACACAAACTCATAAAACATGAATAATTTTTTTCATCTAGCATGCAGGTGGGTTAGATTACACAATTAAAAAAAAAGCCGCACAATTAGGAATATTAGGATTGAAGGACCGAAAATGGAAAACTCCTGACTACTGTCAAGAAAAATAAGGGAGAAAAAGGAATTTGGACCGCAACATACTGAATAGCTATGAACATTTCGAAATCGATTTTCGGTTTTGATATATTAATATTGTACCTGCGTGTACTTAGCTTAAAAGGATGAATTCAATTATTGTTACTTACAAAATATTTCTTTGGCGTAACGACGCGGATACTGCTGTTTCGTTGTGGGCTCCGTATGTTGCTATGATGCATTTTCCGCCAAATTCGAAAAGAACAAAGTATTTCGAATACTCGTACCACACACCCAAGTACTGAAATTATAATATATTATATTTCTTTAATGTCCGAAACATGCTGTAGAATACCTATAGGTATATGAACACAAATAAACTAGATAGGTAACCTGAATGATCACGAATCTATACCACGTTTTAAATAACAAAATTGAGAAAGCTTAACATTTCAAGGGTCCCTGAATCCGTCAGATCTCGGACCGTATGGCTCAAAGATAATAACCTTCACTGGCTGGCTATTGCAAAAACGTTCCTTTTTTCTGTACTTTCAAAGGTCTTCTTGTTGGAAAATGTAGATTATAATCAGATAAATTTTGTGTGAGTTACACAAATAATCTTTTTACAGAGATCAAGCACATATTATTATGTAAGGTATACCACTTATTTTGAATTTGATAATATATTGATCTATGCATCAATAATAGAGCAACGTATACGTTAGCATGTTTATTTATTAGTAAGTTTCTATGTTAAAAAAAGTTTTTTTATGAATTTAATTTCGATATTTATAGGATGGAATTTCGCATTCCATACTAGCGACATGTACCAATAATAATTGAGATCAGGTAAAATCTGTTGAACCATAATTGTAGGTATATCAAAGTTTATTTTGACATTATTCGTACCTACTGACACCTATGTATAGAAGAGTGTTATTTATTTATTTATTAATAATTTTAGGGACTAGTCTCGAATCAGAAAAGATATTAAACGTCTTATTAAAATTTTTAAATCTTATAAGTAAAGCGAATAATATTCTGATTTCTGATACAAATGAAAGAAGTTCTGTAAATTTTAATATCCCAGAGAGTAATAAAAGAAATTCTTACTGATGTAGGAACAAAGTTGCTCTTGATTGAAACATTCGGGCATTTTCCTAAGAACGGGACTTGAGCATCACAACCGACCAGGAACACTGATCCTATGGCGAACACAATGAATAACTTCTCCATTTTCTGAAACAAAATAAACTATAAATTTAGAATTACTATAAACATCATTCATATATTGTTAAAAACTGTTTTCAGGTAACTAATCACAAAACAACATAAAAATGGGACTGGAGAAATGTTATATTTGCGTCAAAAAGGTGTGTATAATAATTTTGAACACAAGCAATTTCAACGAACCGTTTTTTGGGTTTGGTTTGAATGCTCAAGAAACAGAAACACAATGGCTATGAGGGAGATACCTGTAATGGGAGCACTGGAGATTCTATGTTTTTGTTTGTGTTGTTCAGTCATCTGTTGATGTTAGAGAATAAACACGATATTTTGCAGAATCAATGGATCCTTCAGAAAAGTAACAGAACACAGGACATTATGAGAGAGCTTTCCAATTTTATCTTCGGAACCCTGAAGAACAATGCTTCTTTAACCAAACATTGATAACGCAAAAAGGAGGTTCTATAAAGGTTGTAAATATTTTAAAGGGCTGCAGAATCTTTAAATCTTTTATAGTCTTGCGTGTTAATTGGGTTTCATTACACTTGTGTTGCCTCAGGCAATAAGTTCCGCCGGCTATACTGACACCTTTGTATAGAAAAGTGTTATATTATTATTATTAATGATAATTGAGATTTATAGGTAGGTATAATATCTATTATGACAATTTGAGGTAGGCAATAGGCATATCTATCCGTTAATGTTTATGCTGACAAAATAAATAAAGCTTTTCCGTTCATATAAGCAACTGATGATTTTAATTGCTTGATATTAATATCCAATCCAATCCAAACTCCCTTTAGACCCCACTTAGGGGCATAGGGAGGCAACAAGAGCTCTCCATTGCGCTCGATCTTGCGCAACGTTAATGACCTCCTCCCACACCATGTCCAGATTCCTCAGCTCTGCCTCGAAGGAGCGGAACACAGTATGAGAGGGTCTTCCTCGTCTCCGGGACCCTGATGGGAGGAAGAACAGCGCTCTCCTCTGATATTAATATAGGTACGCTATATTGTAAATTTGAGAACATCCTTTCCAAAATTGGGATCAATTCCAGTCATAATTTAAAGGTTTGTATCGATGTTGGAAGTATTGTCATGAAAATAATTATTACTGTCGTGATTATAAAAAATACTACGCTGGTCTTGATTGCAATCAAGTAGGTGCAACAGCGTGAAAAAAATGGTCAGCAAATTAATCGGATCGCCTCAAATCATTCTTAAAAGTTGTTACTTGTTATTCGTCTGAATTATATTGTCTAGTTTACTTCAATGAAAAAAAAAACAAACTATTTTGGTCAAGCTCATAATGCATTTTGCTTTCAATATAGTGAGTACATACGAGTATATACATTTTATTTTTCTATATAAAGGTGGTTTATAACCGACGATATACTTACCTACCACTCAACCGGACGTGTCATCTTATAAGGTAGGTACTTAATAAAATCCAATCCAACTCCCTTAAGACTCCACTTAGGGCCATAGGGAGGCAACAAGAGCTGTCCATTGCGCTCGATCTTGCGCAACGTTAATGACCTCCTCCCACAACATGTCCAGATTCCTCAGCTCTGCTTCGAAGGATCAGAACACAGTATGAGAGGGTCTCCCTTGTCCCCGGGACCCTGATGGGAGGAAGAACAGCGCTCTCCTCGGCCAACTATCATTCGGCATCCTTAACACATGACATGTGGATGATTAACAGATGGACTTGGCTGGGACATAATAGTAGAGGTGATGGGCTCACGCTGGGTGCGCCGGCGTATAGCGTCGTTGGTGATGCGGTGGTACCATCTTATACCCAAAATTCTCATTTCAAAGGCTGAGACTTTTTGTGCCTGGGCCTTGGTCAGGTGCCAGGACTCACACCCATATATGAGAATGGGCAACACACACACATCAAACAGTTTACATTTCGTCTCGACTCTAAACGCCGACGCCTTCCATATCTCGGTCATGTTGTTGAAGGCGCCACTTGCCATACCGATACGTATCGGGAGCTCAGCCCCGAGGTCACCAGTGGTGGTAATAGTTGCTTCCAGGTACTTAAATTTATCCACCCGGGAGACCTGGTGACCATCGATGGTTATCGGTAGCTGTTCATCGGGGCAGGCATTATTCGCCATTAGCTCCGTCTTACTGGCATTGACTCGAAGGCCGAGGCATGCTGTTTCATCGCAGAGTCTTGAAACACTGCGCTGTAATTCCTCCACTGTCGTACTGAACAACGCTAGGTCGTCCGCGTACTCCAGATCGCACTTTGGTGAAATACTTTGGTGAAATCCGGACTCGACCGAGAATCTTGTCACACCATTCAGACCAAGATCAGTATGCCATGCCCGTAGAAAAAAGGTCTATGTTATCATAGGTCAAAAATGAGTTTTTAATGCAGTTTAATTCAGTATTAAAAGCTCTACAAAAATGCATTTTTAGTTTTTTTCTATCACCAATAGTTGTTTTTGAGATATTAGTTTTTTTATAAAATTCCTATGTGAATTGATCTCCGTAGAAGAAAGTAACATGTGCACTTAAGCAGTTTTACATTTTCATATCAGCGATGCTTGACTGTACGACCCGTGTCGACACGACTCTCCACTATTTACAATACCTTTTAATATACATAGGTACATATGTAATCTCTAAGATTTTTTAAATCTTTACTAGTACTCATGCTTACTTTTTTATATTATACTTTTTGAAAATGTAGAAAGTCAGCTAGTAGCTTATATCCGCGAAGGGGTTATCTAAACAAAAGAACAAATCACAACATTTCAAAAGAAGAAGAAGAAGACTTTTCTAAAATTTACACACATTTAAAACATAAATACCTGATATTTTTCAAATAATGACTTACTTATAAAAGTGATATGTGTCGATGCTTTTCAAACTTGCCTAAGTCCACTTTTAATGTTTTTTTAGAAATTTATGTGGATGTATAGAAAATAATATTCCACGGATCATTTGTGTGATTTTCAAGTGAACCTATGCTTTTGGTAGAAAAATTGATTTAACAATGTGATTTTTTTTTCAAATTAATCTACGTGCATGACATAAAACATAATATCATAATTGCCTACGTCCATTTGAACCAATCATAGAAGAGAAAATTCTTTTGACAGCCGTCGTGCCGCCATTTCTTTTTCAGTTATTCTTATTCTTCTTTTGGTGTCCTATCGGGTCCCCCCGACGTCGACGACCACCTGAGAGAAAGCCTCCCTATCTTCAGCCGCTCTGAACAAATCCCCCAAATTTTCAGTTATTAGTATTTTTTTTATTTTATTAAATCAATATAGACCCAGTTTCTAAAGCGAAAAGACAATAAAGTGTGAAACGGGGATATAGTATAATTTTATTATTTTGTTTTTTTACTAATTTTGCATACTTATTCACTTTTAAGTATTATTTCTTTATTTTTATAATTGTTTTATATCTTAAAATATAAACGAAATAAAAATATATTTTATAATTCATACCCCAATACGTTCTCTTGACTAAAATGTCGAATACCTACCTGTATTTATTTTTAAATTTGCCCAGGTTTATTATGTGTTGAAGAATCTATATATTATTAATTTACAGTTTTCTAACATCATTTATCTAAGAGATTATTAAGAGATAAGAGGTTCTTCAATAAAAGCGCCCCTCAACCCTTCCCCCCTAATTAATGTTATCTTTTGAAAACGAAATAGGTAGTATCCTAATTTGACTCTTTATGAAGATTATTATTTTTTTGAAATTTCGATAAAACCAGTTTTAAACTTATTAGGAGCCACTTTAAATCATCCCTTTTTATATGTGCCCTTTTTCATCCCTTTTAGTAAAATTTTGAAAAAAAAAAATGCCAAATATGCTACTACTCATTTCTACAGGAGAATTCATATGCCAAATGACATGTTCGACGTTCGTACCATGTCTAGTTTCCGAGATATTCGCATATTTTGAAACGAACCCTATTTTCACCCCCTTAGGGGTGGAATTTCCAAAAATTCATTGTTAATAGAAGGTTTTGTATCAAAACCTACCTGGTTTCCAAATTTCACTTCTCTACGATTAGCCGTTTGGGCTGTGCGTTGATGAGTGAGTATGTCAGTCAATCAGTCAGTCAGTCAGGAACTTTCCTTTATTATTATAGATTGGACCAAAAGTTATTATTTTCTTGACTAGTTTCGTATACTTTGATGATCGAAAGAGTCTTCGAAAGAATCTTTAAATAAAAATGTATGTACCTATTAATGCACCAAGAATCAACGTTTATTTTTCGATTTTAATGGTAAATATCTGTACATAAAATGGAATAGTTTGATATCTATACAAAAAGAACGAAATTCCTAGTTTAATTTTCTCTCTACATAATAAAACACCCTTGAATAATAATTATTATTCTATTTAATACAAAATTCATTAACAAATTAATTAATTTGAAGGTTTTTAACTATATGTTTCTTGCGAATCGTAGAGATAAACAACCACTTCCTATGTAAAAGAGGATATGAGTTCGGTTAGAAAGGAGATTGATTTGTTTAAAAGTATTAATTACCTTGTCAATGAATTTAGCGCAACAACTGGGTCGAAGAGAGGTTACTATGTGACAGTTATCTCGTAAGACCGAAGGCCGTAAACTAAACTAAACTATTTGTAATGACTTTATATATATTATTACTTTTTCAGGTACCCGCGTACGTTTTCACTCAAAGACAATACCGCCTTATTAACACGTCCTGTATCCTATACTACATATATGAACAATGTTCATTGAACATACATTATTTTTATTAGTAACTCCATACAACATTTCTCATCAAATCCAAGCCGCGGTATTAAACAAATATTGGTCTAGCCAATACAAAACAATACTAGCTACCATTTCCCTTAAACTCTTTTAAAAAACTCTAACGTTTTAAACCGACATAATATTATTCGATTGTTAGAGGTATACCAAACTATTTAGTGATTATGTATTGCCACTCCATGTTACACTTGGTGGCAGCCTGGGTGTTACTTAAGTACATTCTCTCTCTCTCTTTTCTCAGCCTTGAACCATCCACTCCTGAACGTAGGCCTCCTCCATGTTCTTACACTCCTGTCTATCCTGCGCCTTTTGCACCATGTCCCATCCGCAAACCTTACCAGCAGAGGCGGTCCGTTCATATGTGCATAATGTGCACTGCGCTCCCTGCTACAAATACATAATTCGATTGTGTAATACTAATAAAATAATATAAAAATATTTCTAAAACAACATCCATATTTCATTCGTATTCAAATCAAACCAAGGCGGGTACAACGCGAGAATATATGCGCGCGTACCTCTTGTAATATTAGTACTGCTTGCGCACATTTGAAATTGCACGAGAATTTGTTAGATTTTGTATGAAAATTTCTAAAACGCTGTGAACCGTGGAGTGAGTGAAACGGCAAAGCACCTCCAATATCCTTGAGAAGAATTTCGACCAATGTTTCACTTGGAACGTACGGCTATTTTATTAGGATAATTTTGAGATCTGTGCGTGCAATTTTGGTTCATAATATTTTTATAAACATTATTAGTTACAGATGCACGTACTGAGTGTTTTTCAAGGAAATAATCGATACAATAATATTATTTTTATATTATAACGGGATTCCTTGTAGGTACATTGGTTCGTGTATTTAGTCTAATAATTAACTGTTTCTCGTTCATTGCTGCAATATGTTCTAAAAATACGGTTTCGTTTGAACAAATAACTAACTTTACTTAATGGATTGTAAGCTTAAAGCTATACCTTGGCCTAGGCTATTCTTAGAAATTATTCAGGACCGTTAGGTTTACCACCTCACGTCCTTGCCTCAACCGGTCAGAAAAGGCACAACGAGCCTCGGACGCTTTCGAGCGCAATGGAGAGCTCTTGATGCCTCCCTATGCTCCTGAGTGGGGCCTAGGCCTCCCGCACTGAGAGTTGGTTAGGGGGGAGGTCGATTTGTTGCGGGCTTGATTTGTGTGTGGCCGGCTTTTTGGTCCGATTGCTTCAATAAGGCTGGGGGGTCGGTTTTGTGCGGGTCGGTTTGCTGCGGATTGGTCTCATCCGGGCTGGCTTGCGGGGTGCGGGGGCCTTAAAAGGGAGAATGTGTGTGTGTATAGAAAACTATCAAATTGTACATCTTTAGGATAGTTGTTAGTTATATTTTGAGTTAACATCGACGAGTCTAAAAATTGGGTTGAAGATATCTTGTCTCTCTGTGTTTCGAAAAAAAAAAACGGTGAAATTCACATAATTATTATTGAATGCGAAGTCTTAAGTCTGCGAGCGGCTCGTCAGGGATCGAGGATCACAAGATTCATAAGAATCGCGTCCACCATGTGGTCTAAAAAGTTGATAGCAAGCGCTAATATTGTTAAAATTTTGTATAATACGAACGTAATAAGTCGAGATTAATTACAAAAAACCACAAAAAACCACACCATCTAGTAAATTTCTTCGACAATTCGTGGTAATCGGGTCTGTTAAAAAGAAATCTTACAGAAATAAGATGGTTGCTTTCAAAATTTCTCTCTAAAATCAATAGGATGTCGCAGATGGTCATAAGGGAGACATTACATTACTACCTGGTTTCTCTCGATCCCTGACGAGCCGCTCGCAGTCCAGTGCTAGCGACAGCATACACTCGGACATCGTCGGAGTGGCCGTGGTTCGAATCCCCAGCGTGGCACTGGGAGATAATATTCGAATCAGTGTACTTAAATGGTGAACGTTGTATACGTAAAGGTGATCACAACTAAACCAGCTATCATGATTGATGAAGGTCGTAAGCCCTAATGGTACACATACTAACATTGAAATAACACTCATCAAAAATCTAAAATTTCAAATATTTTAATTCGCGTCATATTTTAACAGAAAGACACACAAATACACAACCGACTTTATTTTTTTAACTGTGTCAATCCGCAGCAGGTATGTAAATACTACATATTGTTTTTTTAATTAAGTGTTTCAATCATTCAAGGAATTGACAATAATATCAAAATTGAAATTTGTTATAATTAATATCCTGTAAGAAATATAATATGAATTCATATTCATTCATTCTGAAATCTGGAGGGTACAAGGGTACCTATGTAAAATTTTGTAAACGAATTAAAAAAACGTCATTTCACGGTGTTATAGATTGGTGAAAATTTAAAAAAATCCGAAAATTTTATGAATGTAAAAAAAAATACCTACCTTATCTAATTATTGCTCTTAGCCGCCGACACTATTTTTTTACAACAAGACCCTTAATTTGCATGTACGAGATCCCCCCCAAACCAACCCGCAATGCGGGGGGTCTAAACCCCACTTAGGGGCATAGGGAGGCACCAAGAGCTCTCCATTGCGGCGTCTGAGACTTATGATGCCTTTTCTGACCGGTTGAGGTTAAGGATGTGAGGTGGTCAACCTCACGGTCCCGATCTGATTTTTCGATTTCCTGCCTCATACAGGATGTACAGGATGACTCGAAAAACCAGCAAAAAAGAGCAGAGGTGCTATTCTTTGCCGGCAACCCCACGGCGCAACAATTTTATTATTAGAAGATCGAAATTTAAATGTGCTTGTAATTTGCATCACTCGTACACGAAATAGACTCTAAGGATTAGAGCTTAAGATTAAGGGGAAAAAATGCGAAATTGCGAAAAAAAAAAGCGAAGAAAATGCTCAGTTACAAATTCAAAAACAGCCCTTGTCACGACTTTTTGACGAGGGATGATACCCGATTTAATATTGAGTAAATTAGCTTAGCCAAAGCCATGGTACTCTCTCGAGTAGCAACTAAAAGATGAACACGTTGACGTTTTACTCCAGGGGAGAAAGAACAGAAATTATGTCTTATTTGAAAACCAAGTTTAGGGGATAATTTTCATAGGTACGTTTAATTAATGTTTTCATGTCAAGTAGTAGCTCCTTAGCTTCTCTGTCACGGTCAGCTCAGAAGAACTCTTCAACTATGAAAAATTCAGTTAAAAAAAAAAAAACGAAAAAAGAACTCTTCTTATTTTTGTATATTTTGTGCAAATTGCCTTCTGGCAACAACAAACTCTAGAATCATCTTTCTTCCTACCTCTCTTCAAATCGATTTGCTTTAAATTTAGTTGTAAGTTTTTACTTGGATACCGATTAATTTTGAGGCCATTTTTTGGAAACACTTGTAAAAATTGTTTTGAATATATGTAAATGTATGTGTTTGAAAGTATGTAAATACTTCATATTGTTATTGTTTTGTTAATTAAGTGTTTCAATCATTCAAGGAAATGACGAACATCCATGAGTAAATATACAGCGCACAGTAGTTATTCTGACTAAATCTACCCGAATCAAGTTTTTGCCTATGCAAACATAATATCAAACATGTATAAGTAATTTTTTAGGATTAATTGTCTTTCTGTACGTTTTTCTAAAGGATTGCATTTTGATTTCAGTCCTGGTCTCATTGTTTTAATTCAATATATCTTCTGTGAATGTAAGTTCTTTGTGAATGTTGTATTGTTTTATATCTTGAATGATTTCAAAATTCTAATCCCATTAGAATTTCCAAAATTTCTTTTATACATAAACTATAACATTGTTGTCTTCGATATTCTATTGTGTTTTTTATCTTGACTGTTTTTGGAACTACAATTTCATTAAATTCTCTAAAATTTATTCATTCATTCATACTCCCGTTAAGGTCCCCCACTCTACGCAAGCCAGTCCAGAGGAGACCAATCCGCAGCAAACCCGACCCGCATGAACCGACCCCCAGCTCGAACAAAGCAATCAATCCGAAAAGCCGGCCCCGCATAAATCAAGACCACCATGGATCCCCCCCAAACCAACCAACAATGCGGGAGGCCTAAGCCCCACTCAGAAGCATAGGGAGGCATCAAGAGCTCTCCTTTGCGGTCGAAGGCGTTCGAGGCTCTTGTGCCTTTTCTGACCAGTTGAGGTTTAAGGACGTGGGTTGGTCAACCTCACGGTCCCGATCTGATTTTTCGATTTCCTGCCTCTTACAGGATGCTCGAAAAACCAGCAAAAAGAGCAGAGGTGCTATTCTTAGCCGGCAACCCCACGGCTAGTTTATATTTTAACAAAACCGTTATGGGTGTAATATTATGTATTTTTTTTCTAATTTTGTACGACATTATGTAATGTATGACATGTAAAAGGCCTAGGCCGAGTATTTCATAAATAAATAAAAAGTCTTCATTATGAAGCCAAATTCTACATAATAATTTGACATTAAAACTGAATTAAATACAAATCAATAAATACAATATGGGTGGAATGCCTAATTAATTATAAAAAAAAACTGAATTAAATTAGCTAAAAATGTATCGTATTATGTTATAATTACTGTTGATTCGGATTCGGGATGAAGTTCGACTGGTCGTGACCATAAGTTTGGTATAAAAACAATAATGCCTCTATAGTTGCATAACTAAAAAAAATTCAAGATATGGCGGTGTAGTAGGAAATAAGTTGCATGTGCAACATGCTGCGTTATTGTAGGTACATATTATCTTATTGCAAGAACAGAATCCATTATACCCAAATTTTACCGAATTATTATGGTAAGATGTAGATAAAATTTTAAATAGATAATAGAAATTGAATTGAGTGACTTCTCCGGGGCAAGAAATTAAAGTGAATAAATAAATAAATAATGAAAGACATTTCATATAATATGTCTTGGAAGTTCTTATAAATAAAGGTAGTTAGATTGATTAGTCAAAATCTTACTTCTTCTCAAAGTATCATGTCAAGTTCTTCGCCTAACGTTAATTATCACTAGAGGAGGCCTCTATATTAGGAAGGTCTAAAAAGCTCCTCCACTGTTCTCGGACAATTACACTCTCGAATATTCCTCAGCCATGAAAGCTGTCTTCTCCGAATACCTCGTTGACCCAATTCTTTTCCAATGAAGAACGGCGAATTTATTTGCTCACAGTACATGTCTCAAGTAGGACACCTTCGTATTTTAATATTGATCAGCGATTCTTTATGGAGAACGTTTATAAAGCTAACCATGTCTGTCCAAGGATTATGTAACATTCTTTGGTGTATCCACAGAATTTTGTAACTTGTGCCTTTATATATTTTGTACCTAATATAGTAATATTAGGTATTTAGTTAAATTAACTCAATATGGCAAGTAATGTGACTCATGCAATCATGCATGCCCCTTTACCTTGTTTTCACAGATACATGCATCTGATGACTAAAAACCATTAACATTGTTTTCGCTACATTAAAATTAAGAAGCAATCTCATTGAATATAAATTTTTATGGTTTTTTGCCTTCTTGAACGTTATATCAGTCAAATAACATGGGCGATAAAACAGCCCTGCCGAAAATTTTGCTGAACAGGCTTTCTATCTTTGGTTGAAAACACCAAGAACGCTGTCGCTTATTTCGACCGGCACCGATTTGAATGGGCATGCCGGAAAGCGGGTTCCTGTTTTTGCTGTGGATATGCTCATTCAAATGCATAGAAACATTATTTTGCGCCAATAGGAATCAGCGTTCTTTGTGTTTTCACCCTTTGAAAACATACTACCCAATTTGATTACAGCTTGTTGTTTCCAGTATTGGAATTTGATGAAGGTTATTGTTGACATCCACAATGTACAGCATCTTAGAGTCGAGGACAACACCCAGGTCCCTCACCTGCTCATAGCGGGTTAATACCTCACCATCAAATTCGTAATCGAACATGATCGGACGTAAGGCTCTAGTAAACGTCATGCTGTGACATTGGGATATATTTAAGTATAGTTGGTTTGCACGACAATAATTCAACAAGCTTCCAAGGTCACTCTGCATTCCCGACAGTCTCCAATACAGTTAATTTCCGAAAAATCTTGGTATCGTCAGCAAACATTAAAAACTCTGAGTCAAAAAACAGCCACCCATGTCACTGATGTACAAAGAGCAAGGTTGTGGACTATGTACTGAATGGCTTAAATGACGGGAGAAGGCCTTACCTATGAACAAGGTTGTGGACTATAGACTGAATGGCTTAAATGACGGGAGAAGGCCTTTGGCAATTTTTTTGGATCTGTCGAAGGCATTTGACACTGTTTCACAAAATATTCTATTAAGAAAATTAGAAGTTATGAGCATAAGGGGTATCGCTAGGGATTTCTTTGTAAGTTATTTGATAGATAGGGTGCAGTGTACTAAGATAGGCAACAGTATCAGTGGCGAGAGAAGAATTGGATTTGGTGTTCCACAAGGACGTACCTACTCTTGGACCACTGTTTTTTATCATTTATATTAATGATCTTTGTGATCGGAGTATTGACGGAGAAGTTGTTGCATTTGCCGACGATACCGTACTGCTATTCAGTGCGGATACATGGAAAGTAACATATGCATTGGCTCAGGATGGTATGAAACTAGTCAAGTCTTGGCTCGATAGGCATCTCTTAACTCTTTATACGGTTAAAACAAAATACATGTCGTTCTCTTGGACTGTCACATCACAGCCGGATATGAATAAAATAATTGCTGCTTGTGGCTGTGCTGCAAACTGTGGGTGTACTCGAGTGGGAAGTACTGATTGTATTAAATATCTGGAAGTTATTTTTGATAAGAATTTACGTTGGACATCTCATTTGGCTAAGAGATTGAGAAAGCTGATATATGTTTTTAGAATGCTGAGGCAGGTACTGTCCCCTGATGCTATCCGGATGGTATACTCAGCACTTTGTCAATCAATTTTAAGATATGGCATTGAATGTTCGTGTTTTTAGACTTCCACCCAGAATGAACACTGTTCTGTGTGCATGCTCAGAGATTCTCGCTTTTTCTTGAGCCCAGGATTTACAATCGTCTTGATATCTCTGTTAGGGGCTGCAAAACAGGGTACAGCTGAACACTGAGAATGAACACTGTATGGAAAAGGTCGGCGTTATGTTAAGATGAAATGTAAACTGTTTGATGCGTGTGTGTTGACCATTCTTCTACAAGTATATGGGTGTGATTCCTGGCACCTGACCAATGTTCAGGCACAAAAAGTCTCTGCGTTGGAAACAAAGTGTCTCAGGAGAAGTTTGGGTATAAGATGGTACCATGGAGTAAAGATTGAGATATATCTAAACACCTACATAAATAAACTATCGCCGTCTCTTTTCTTCTTTCACAGCAAATATGCAATCTAGTGAAAAAATGCGGAGATACAAAACAGTACCTACTATTGTCAAATCGGATCAACGATAATAATGATTGATATATATTTTTTGATAAAATTAACGAATTGAACGTGCATTCTTGGTGGAATTATTTAAATAAAATAATTTAAATGAAACAATTGATTTGTTATTCCACAATATTTATTTACCTGACTAGTTTCGCAGGAACAGGTCCTGCATGGTCACAGGTGACTTAGAAACTGATTTTAGTTTCTAAGTCACCTGTGACCATGCAGGACCTGTTCCTGCGAAACTAGTCAGGTAAATAAATATTGTGGAATAACAAATCAATTGTTTCATTTAAATTATTTTATATATTTTTTGATACGCCGAGTTCCGACCTCTGTGGATTATTACTGGAAGCTATGTTTTGGTATTATTCACAACTTGTTTCAAATATCATTCAAAAGATGCAAAGTAGTTATAAAAAAATAACAAAAACATTTAGGAATCTCAGATTTTTACATATTTGTATATTATTATTGATAACTGTTTTTATTATTGGTATAATATCATAACAACATTTTGATGCAATATCTGATATTTAGGTATAAAGATTTTGTCTCATGTTTTGTTAATTTGGTAGAATATTTCACTGCTCCTAAAATATTTGGTCCCACTGATAATGATTTGCTGTTTCATTTATCCATAGTAAGAATCAGCTGGACAATTGACTTGGTCGGTTTTGATGAGAAGACTCTTGGCCAGATGGTTGCTATCCAAAACTCCCATCGCTGTATCAATGACTGATTGTGCTGGTACTGCTACTCTTGTCAAAACCCATATGAATTCTGCAAACAAAATGTCATATTTTTACTGAGACACATATTTTTATTTGTTATATAAGGGGGGGGGGGGGGCTTATTGGAAACATTTTAAAGTACTTTTGATGTTATTCTGTTGAAATTCTCGTCTACACAAATAAATATGATGAGAGTTTACCTATTGTAAAGATCTGTGAATTATAATTAGTTAAGTTTTGTATAGCATGATTTCTTAGAACATTATCTCGTAGCCGGGGTGGTTGCCATCCACTAATGGCCATAGGTACGTAAAGTTCTATGAATTTTATTTTATTTATCCACAATATACGGCAAATGCCTTTGGGGGAAAAAAAATATATATACAACAGCAACAAAACAAAAGTATAGAAATAATGTGCATAGTGCACCTACATAAATTTGATATAAAAACAAGTATATAAAAAAGTGCATGCATTAGTAGTACATATACTCAATAAGATCGGAAAAAGGTAAAATAACAATAATAAAATATTTCCAATAAAGTTAGTCAAACAAAGGAGTCAGAAAAAAAAAATAATGATCATGTTTAGAATTTGGGATCTATAAAACAGAATAAAATGGTAAAAAAATATAAAACAAACATTAATAATAATAATAATGATAAAATTAATAAAAGCAAAGTGTCACCGACAACAAACGGTCTAATCTCAATAAAATAAGTCAATAAAATTTAAAAAATATAGTGAAAAAAAGTTAATAAAGACTAAAAATAGAAGAAGAAAAAATAATAATAAAAAATAGGGTAAGCAGTACAATAACTGGCCATTAACAGTAACTGGCCACCTCGATCATTTTTCTTTAAAAATAAGACTTGGGTGAGAATATCTGTTCCGTAACTTCGATAGGCTGATAGCTCGTTTATTTCTACATGCACTTTTCAAATTTTATTGAAATCGGACATTCACTTGTGTCAGTTTTGTGCGATTTTTTCATGAGGTAGCTACTTTTGTATAAAATATCAGTAATTCGTTGTCCATTTGTTAAGGAGAAGTGGTATACATCAAATGTGTTTACTGTAAATTTTTGATAGTTTTTTGATGATATTATTATTTTATTTCGTAAAGAAGGCTTGCTTCTACAATATTCACAGAAATTAGGGATGAAATAATGGATTTTTTAAATAATACCGAGGGGTGGCCAGTAATAGAATCAAGAATTTGATGATTAGACAGTAACTGGTCAAGGGTGCCAGTTACTATGTTTTTTAATCACGTTCGAAATTATGCAATTTTAAACCATATTCGTAGTATTCATAGTATTTATTTTCGTTATTTAAAACCCCCATTTCAATAGGAGCATCCGTTACAGTAACTGGCATAGGTGGCCAGTTACTAAATTTGGGTGGCCAGTTACTATAATTATTGTGTTTTTATTTATTTTGAAAGGCTGCATCTTAGTTCCTTATATTCAATTGTGTCATGGATTTTCACCTTAATAAGTCCATGGGAGGAGAGGGAAATACCTGAGGTCACAAAGAAATCCTACAGATGGGTCAAAAGAGGAATATGCGATCTGGAATAACCGGACAATCAAAGTTGTTTAAAATATGAAGAACATTGGCCATCCCTCAGGGTTTCGTGCATGAGGGAGACACTTTAAAGAAGAGGTTATGGATTTTAGCATAAGTGGAAGAGATGGAGCCAGTATCTTTATCAGCATGGTTATAAGACGAGCTCTACATCGGGACCGAGTTGGTCCGAGAAACCAGGAGAGCTTATCAGGGTGGACATAACCTTTAGTTAGACCAAAAGTGTTCACAGGGGTGGGAGGATGTGATTATTAATGTACAGAAACGCAGTGAAGCTATCTTGTAGCTTCCTTTTTCATCTATTTGAGGTCATCAAAGGAAAATTGATTACACCGAGTTCGTATTCCCGTAGGTGAAGTAGAGAATCTCCTCTCTCTAATTTATTTTTATGTTGATGATTTAAGCTCAGATTTTTCTGAGTCGTCACAGATATTTCCCATGGTTGAAAGTATTTAAATAATCACTATTACTTCTGCTTCCTTTATCAACACCATGGTGCCATGTTATGCAAAGTTTCTCCTCTTGCGATTCAGATCATAACTATTCCATCGATCTTAAACCCTATTCTTTCATCTTCTGCGAAGGCAAGTTCTTAAGGGAAACGGGATCTTGCCTTGATACATGTCCTGCACATTGTCTCTTCAATTTTGCCTGCCATTCATGATGTCTATCAATCAAGTTTGGTTTTCATTTCTTCGTAGGAATTTCTTCTTGGCATATATCAAGCATTGACTTACCCATGGATCGCTACATGTACTAATTTTAAATCTGCTTATTTAGAAACCTTAGTCATGGTATTGGGAAGTGGATGGCCAGTTTTTCGGCCATTTCTTCTGAGTTTGACGTCCCCCGGGTGTCTCAAGCATCTCTATAAATTAGGAAATCTTTCAGGACTTATTTTCAATTATTTTTGTACCATTTTTCATCATTCTACAACATTTGACAATGTTTTAAGCTTCTCTCTCTCATACTCTCATCTCTCATACTTTCGTTACTTTTTAATTGAAATACATATTGTATTATATTATGTTTAAATCTAGATATCTGCAAAAAAGTGCCAAATTATAATGAATTTTCAAAGTATTTTATTTATATTGTTTTTAAATTATGTTTTTCGTTCTGAAACAACATTTTTTATACAAACATAGTAAGATTAAACATTTTTTTGTTTTACTGTATACTTAATTTTACTTTAAAACAAATAATTTGATAGTTTTTCAGCTAATCCTGAAAACACGTATGGTGGCCAGTTACTGTCATATTACCTATGCCAGTTACTGTATCAGGTGGCCAGTTACTGTACTTTTTGACCATTTTTTAGGAATTATTTTTTTTTAAATACAAAACTCAATATATCTGAAAAATGTAATACTGCAAATTGTAAACAAAACAATTGTTTTGTATAAAATATTTTTTTTGGAAAAATATCTTGATAAATGAGCGAGATATAAATGTTTGAATCCTTAAGTGGCCAGTTACTATACTGCTTACCCTAGCCAAAATTTAAAAATAAATTAGTGAATAATATGAACAAAATTAGCAGAAGGATAGCCATCACAAGTCAGGAGAAAGATCTTTTTTAATACCAGATTTATAAGAGGAGTAGCTGGCACTATATGTCGATTATATGAGCATATTGGTTTCCTAGGCGTTGCAGTCTATTTAGCGCTGAGTTATAATTATACCTTGTTGTAGATTCCCCTACGTAAAAAGGGTATGACTGCCTTGTTGTTCTCACTGGTACATGGAAATTTATTTTGGACAAAATTTCGGGGCAGTCTATTTGCCCATGTATAATTTTATATAACGTCATTAAATCTGATAGCACTCTTCTATCGCCAATTTTTTGAAGCCTAAGGCTTTCGTACAGGTAGTCGTAATCAATGTCTTCATACGCTATTCCAAGTCTGTAGTTTATATGCCTAAGAAATTTTCGCTCAACCTTGTCGATCTTATTCCTATGAACCTCGAAATCCGGGCACCAAACCGAGGACCCATACTCCAAAACACTACGTATTAGGGACATATATAATGTCCTAAGAGTACTTATATTCGAAAACGGCCTACAGATCCTCAGAATGAAACCGAGAAGTCTCAATGCCCTTCCGGAGATATTATCAATGTGTGGAATGAAGCTTAATTTACGATCGAAAGTTGCTCCAAGATCACGAACCTCATCGACCGATTTCAATGCTGTACTATTCAACTCGTATTCATAAATTATGGGTTGCTTAATTCGGTAAAATCTCATTACTTGGCATTTATTTGTGTTAAGTTGAAGGTTATTTTCTAGGCACCAATCGTGAAAGGCTTTCAAATTCTTCTGCAATACCCTGCAGTCGTCTAGATTATTGATAGCTTTGTAAATTTTCAAATCATCAGCATAAATCCATATATTTACATCTTTGAAAACACTAACAACATCGTTCAGAAACAAAATAAACATTACCGGACCCAGGTGCGAACCCTGGGGTACCCCACTTCGAGCCTCGAATGCACAAGATAATTTGTTAGCGATCTTTACCATCAGACTACGACCCACCAGATAATCCTCGAACCAAGTAAAAAGCGATCCCGAGATTCCAATAGCAATCAATTTGTTTAGAAGAATATCAATGTCTACTCTATCGAACGCTTTAGAATAATCGGTGTAGATGGAGTCGACTTGGCTCCTACAAGCCATAGAAGAAGAAATAAAATTTTCGTAACACATTAAGTTTGTCATAGTGGATCTTAAAGGCATAAATCCGTGCTGATGTTCAGTTATAATGCCGTTGAGGCTATGCGACACTTTGCTAAGTAACATTTTTTCGAGAATTTTTGGTATCGTGGATTGAATACATATTGGCCTGTAATTTGTGACATCCTGCCTATCTCCAGACTTGTGAATGGGAATAAGGTAACTTTTCTTCCAATATTCAGGATAGATGCCCTGTGAAATCGATTTATTGAAGATCAGATACAAGGGGTACGACAGACCACGCATGCACTCTTTCAGGAATAAGGGTGGTATGTTGGTATGAATGTTATGTATATACCTAGTTGTTAATAACTAAGTTCTTGTCTACAAAAATATGGTGAGAATTATTTACATATTGTAAGGAACTCTTAATTATAATAAGTTAGTTTTGTTAAGCATGCTTTGTTATAACAATATGCTCTCGTCGCCAGGGTGGTTGACATCCACTAATGGCTGTAGGTACGTAGTGTTCTTATCTGACGAGGTAATTGTACAATGTACATTAGGGTGGTCCAAATTTTTTTTTATTGGTCTTCATTTGGCCACCCCGTTGTATTCAAAGTAATAACATAGAAAAATTTCAGCGAGATAGCTTAAGTAGAAAAGAGTGCTAATCGAGTGTTATTTTTTAAAATTTTTGTGTAAAAAGCTTAATTTACTTTTTCTCAAAGGACAGTTTCATGTGTTGAACTATTAAAATAAATGTTAAAATAAACAACTGAAGAGTTTTATGAACAGTTTCAAATAGTTTTGATACTTATTAAGTAGACTATGGAGTGAATCAGCGTAGTAAAATTTGTTCATCTACTCGAAAAATAAGATGAAATTTTTCTTATTGAAGTTTTAGATATTGGCTTAGCTATTCCTATTGTAAAAGATGCCAAGCCTGTGCCTACATACTCGAGAACTCATAGAATTATTAGTACTAATAAAGAAAGATAGTAGATAGATAAAAAGAAAGTTGAACGACTTCTGATTCTTGTCTCCGGTAATGTATGTGAAAAACTATTATGCTACAATTACACGCTTGCCATGGTTTGTCAAGCCACCACAAGCTCCAAGCCTTCACAATCGCTTGGACGTCATTTACACGTTGGCGTGCGCGTCGGTATTTTCATACTTAATTTGTTACACGCAAATTAAGGGGTTGGTTAGTCTAATTTAAAAAAAAATCCATACAAGCTTGTACCACCCTAATGTACATGTTGGTAGTTGTCGTGTATGTTTGTATATTAACCTACATAACTCAGCACCACTACAATATGCTTAGTCCATGATTATATTTGGCGCCTTTAACAAACTGACCACAATATGGAAGGCGTCGGCGTTTAGTGTCGAGACGAAATGTAAACTGTTTGATGCGTGTGTGTTGCCCATTCTTCTCTATGGGTGTGAGTCCGGGCACCTGACCAAAGTCCAGGCACAAAAAGTATCTGCATTCGAAACGAAGTGCCTCAGGAGAATTTTGGGTATAAGGTACCATATATATGGTACCACCGCATCACGAACGACGCTATACGCCGGCAGCACCCAGCGTGAGCCCATCACTTCTACTATTATGTGGAGGAGATGGACTTGGCTGGGACATGTTTTAAGGATGCCGAATGACAGTTGGCCGAGGAGAGCGCTGTTCTTCCTCCCATCAGGGTCCGTGAAGCAGATCTGGGGAATCTGGACATGGTGTGGGAGGAGGTCATAAACGTTGCGCAAGATCGAGCGCAATGGAGAGCTCTTGTTGCCACCCTATGCCCCTAAGTGGGGTCTTAAGGGAGCTTGGATTTGGATTGTTTGGATGATTATATTTAAAAAAAATGTTAATGATTCGTTTTGTATGTTCATCAAATAATTCTCCACTCTGTGTTTTCCAAAACTTTTTTCGGTTGTTCATTTCGTACTTATGTTTTTTATTATATTTTGCATACATAGTGAAAGTAGCAAAACAATGATAATTTTATAATAAACAAAATCAGTACCTAATAATTTTAAAACTATATAAAGAAAACTTACTGAAGTGGATAAATCCAAAATCGGTGCATGAGAATACGACTGCGAAATTGTTGTAGTCTGTCTCCAATACTTGATACGGTGCAGGCAATGAACCTGGAGTAGATGGGAAGACCACTAGAAGATCGGCGATTTCTGGTGGTCCCTTCAGTGTGGCGTATCCGACAATTGTTGACACTTGATTGGTTCTGCAATCAAAAGAAATATTTTTGTGACTGATAAAATCTATGTAAAGTTTAAAGTATTTGGTTCTCTCTCTCTAATCTCCCAAATATCCAAATCCCACCGGTCACCTCCCCTCTCCTGAAATTGTTACTGACACCCTCTACCATTCCAACTAACACCTAATTTTCACCCCCTACCCGCCCTTTCAAAATACATTATATCCTGTCTTGATAGTTTGTAATTTAGTATTGTTAAGGCTACTGAAGATGGACGGTTGTCCGAATACGTTTTAACTAAATATACATACTCAAAAGTAGAACTGACAAAGTTTTTTTAAATTTTAGACGTAAACAACTATGCAACCTCCACTAGTATCTGGAGTCATCAAAACCTTAGATTAAAGATTAAGACTCTTCAATCTAAAATCCAACTATTCAAAGGGATTTAAATATGCTAGATTCTGATCTGGAACTATACTATAGCCTTAGAAAGCTGTTTGGATGAATTAAGTAGGAACTATAGCAAGGAAGAACGAATGGAAGTAACTTTTATCTCTATATTTCATTGATTATTATTAAATATCTATTTGTTGCATACATGAGATTTTTCGACATGTTGAACATGTCGAGAATTCTCATGATCAGGAGTTTCGGAGACTCAAACATTACCACCTAATGGTGAACGTTGTTAACGTAAAGTGATCACACTAAGCCAGCCTTCGAAACAAACAGTAGAAGACGGTCGTAAGCCCGTGGTGGTTTGTTTCATTCAAAATCGAACATCAGTAATGATTTTTTAGAGTCATTAGTTGTTAGATAATTCTTTAAGATCTAGTCCTGAAAAAGGGTCACAAGAATCTAGACATAATTAGAACGTTGTGTACCAACAGAGCCAATAGGCAATAAAAATGAGACATTAACAAAAATGGATATAGTCAAAAGACAAGAAAAATCGAATAATGGTCTGTATTGATTTAATAAAATAAAAAAAATAAATCTATAATATAAATGAAAGTTGGGTTAGTGCGAAAACTTATAACTCGAGATCGGCTGAACAGATTTTTATTATGCTTGGTTTATTTGATTCTTCTTCGCTCCGGATAACAGAATAATTAATAAAACATCGAAAAAGGGATAGAAAATAATATAAAGTATTATATTAAAGTTAGTATGGAACGGACATCCGAACAACAA
Source organism: Mystacides longicornis (assembly GCA_963576905.1). Classification (NCBI taxonomy): domain Eukaryota; kingdom Metazoa; phylum Arthropoda; class Insecta; order Trichoptera; family Leptoceridae; genus Mystacides; species Mystacides longicornis. The sequence continues at coordinate 26,493,703 of OY756426.1, read as the reverse complement.
CGCCATCTGTGAAAAATTCCATCGCAACACATTTTTTATTTAATTGACAACCATTGAGTTTCAAAACATTGATAGGCAGATTTTCGATAGAATATCTTTCAAGCTTTCAGAATTTTTTATTGTAAATTAAAACAATAAAAATTGTATTCTACAGACTACAGGACAACGGCTGTCGGGGAAGCTAGTAAAATAATAATATAAAGTATTAATGTTTCATGCAACGTATATATCATCGAAGTGTATCAAAATCATAACATTGGATTATCTACTCATGTACAGCATTACCAGAGTTTTGTTCTATTCAGCTTTTGTTTTATTGAGCAAGTTCATCATACAATGTGCCCTCACTTTGATGAATCATAACTCAACAATAAGCCTCGAATGTTACTATTTGATATGAAAATGTCCTATCATAATGATTGCTATTACTAACATTGAACTCGTGTTTACCACTAATTAGTTTACGCATTACTGCACACACAGACATACATGAGTAACATTAGTATAGACACTGCTATGACAATAATTAATGTTCTTTTTTGTCGAGGCATAATTATGACAGCTTAGAGTTTTTTTTAATGAATCTGTGCTCACTCAAAGTGAACACTAACTGTGATATATTTGACTCTTTCAGAGTAAGCTACTTAAAGGTTGTGTCGAGAAAGAGGAAGATGGTCGACACCTGGGATTGAACCCACAACCTCCGCACGAAACAATACAAAAGTCGGTGAAGTAACCGGCAGGCTACCAACCAATACAAATTATCTAGTACATTTTTTTCTTACCCAAAAGTATCCAAAGTTATTTATGAACAAAACATCGCTAAGTTCCTACCAATATTTCACCTTGCAACTAGCTTCCATGTTAGGTGAATACATTCAGAATGTTTTTTCTTATCACAACTTAGAAAATCTTTTGTCGATGATATAGAATTTCGCTGATTTAAACATTACCACCTAATGGCGAACGTTGTTAACGTAAAGTGATCACACGGACGGTCGTAAGCCCGCAGAGGTAAAAGAAAAGTTACCAATTCAATCGATCTTGATAGCTGAAATATTATAAAAAAAATATTTCTGGTAGAAGGAAAATCTACTAATGTCAATTATTGAAAAATATCCAATTCTAGAAGATGTGATCTAATCAACAATTATCAAAAATATGGATTTTAAAAACCATGCGCCGACCGGGTGGAAAGAATAAATAAAGTAGGTATAAAAAAATAGATGTGTGATATAATAATATGGTGATTATTTTTCGTTATAAAATAATACGGCGAGCAGTTGGTATAATAATATCACTGCTCGCCGTTCTACATAACTATTATGAAACATTAAATATTTAAACAAATGTTTCATAAATTATAATAATTACTGTCAGTCAAAGTAAATAAAAGTTTATAAGCAAATTTCTTTTAGTAAAATATTAGAAAAAGTACTTATTTGAACAAACTGTTGAATACATACCTGCTAAAATAAATTAATCATTCTTTGGGATCATAATTTCTACATAAAAATTGATGAAATATGTAGGCTTAAATTATGCTTTGATCTATCTACTATGTTGTGAAAAGCTAAAGTTCTATTTACTATATTAAAAAAAAAAATATTTGTTATATAACCCGCGTAAAACTTAATTCATTTAAAAGATTGACAAAACAATGCGGTCATTATACCTAATAGTGTTACACATTTGGTATAATTGCTGATGTTAATAATTGCCTACATTTATTTTCGAAATTTTATCAGAGGCAATTTAAGAAAGTAGGTAGATATTTAGAGTTTATAATGTTTAATGTGAAAATGGCAATATATTAACGAGATTAAGTACAAAATTATATATTTGAGAGAAACTTATTAATTTCAATCACCCAACCACTAAATTATACCAAGCTACCGCAGAACAATAATAAAATTCGATGACTTTCTACTAACATTTGAATTTATCGATAAGAAAACAAAAACGTATAGCATCTTGTCGAATTCCTTCATACCTTTCTTTTTTAATGAATCTGGGCTCACCCAAACTGAACACAAATACAATTTTGTCATGTTTCGCACTAACCAAAGGGTTGTGCCGTGATATTGGAAATGGTTGGCCGTCGACTGATACAGCTGGGCTACCGACCACCTCAATTTCTCAGATATTTCTACTCGCATATTAGTGTCATTAAGAACGCAAGAAAAAGTAGGCATATAGCATCATTTCGAATTTCTCCAAATCTTTCCTTTTTCAAATTTCTACTGACATATTTGATAATCATTCAATCACTTTTCGGGGGCTAGTTTTTCGAAACACAAACTCATACTACATGAATGTTTTTTTTTTTCATCTAGCATGCAGGTGGGTTAGATTACACAATGAAAAATAAATCCACGCAAACTTGGAATATTAAGATTGAAGGACCAAAAATGGAAAACTCCTGACTACTGTCAAGAAAAGTAAGGAGAAAACGGAGTTTGAATCGGAACATACTGTAGGTATAGCTCTTATAGTATTTCAAAATCGATTTTCGGTTTTGTTACATCAATATTGTACCTTCTTTTATTGTATAAGCTAAAAAGGATTAATTCAATTATTGATACTTACAAAATATTTCTTTGGCGATTCATCACTGATATTGCTGTTCCGTTGATGGCTCCGTATGTTGCTGTGGTGCATTTTCCACCAAGTTGGAAAATTGCGAAGTATTTGGAATACTCGTACCAGAGACCCAAGTACTGAAAGTAAATATTAGGTACATAAATATATTTCTTTAATGCCCAAAATATTATGAAGAGTGTGTACGAAAACAAATAATAAACCAGATAACAAGAATGATTATGAATCAGGAATCTATACCACGTTTTAAATAACAGTAGTCGAACAATTTCAAATTGTCTACGTGGCCAGGTGAATAAAAAGTTTATTTTGACATAATTCGTACTGAAAAATCTTTTCAATAATAATATAATGTGCGAGATGTAATATAAATTGAATATCTTTTGAGAAAAAATCAGTATCCAATCCAAATGGATTATAAATCGGTGAATAGAATTTCAAAATTCTTATGTGTATAATAAAGCGATTACTATGGTATAAGTATATAAAAACATATGATGAATCTAAAAGTTCTGTAAATTTTAAAATTCTTATGAGTAACAAAAAAAGGTTCTTACTGATGTAGGCACAAAGTTGCTTTTGATTGAAACATTCGGGCATTTCCCTAAGAACGGGACTTGGGCATCACAACCGACCAGGAACACTGATCCTATGGCGAGCACAACGAATAACTTCTCCATTTTCTGAAAAAAAAAATAAAGTAAGAATTTTATTATTACAAGTTTTATAACGTGAAACTCTATCAATACAACCTCCCTTCTTTGCCGAATCACTCGAAATCGATTGCAGAACTAAAAATAAAAACCTCCCTTCTCCAACATCAACCCCTAACCAAAGAGCACGTAGTTCAACGCTGCTTACTATAAATTTTAAATAGTCAACTCCTTTGTGTAGGTACCTCGGGTTTCTCGTCAAATCAAATAATAACACAAGAAGAAGAAGAAATCCGTAAGCGCATTATGGTTGCCAATCAATGTTGCTTGGAACCGATCAAACAACTTCAGTCGAGTAATCTCAGTACAAGTTCTAAATCTGTGCTGTACATAACATTCATACGAACAGTGTTGACATACGCCTCCGAAAAATTGATGCTTAGTAAAATGAACGAAATAACAGCTTGCGGTGTTTAAGAGGAGGATCCTCCGAGAAATCTACGGACCAGTAACTGCAACCAAGAACTGCATGATCAGGAATCCCGGCGTAATTCAAGTAATCAAAATTCAAGATTATAATGAGCTGGGCACACAATACGAAGGAACGAAGAAGCCCAGACCAGATACTAAACGCTAACACATCCCGAAGGTCGTACAGAGGAACAGGAAGACCCAATAACCAATAAGGTGGATGGAGGATGGTAGCACAGATGCAGAAAACAGAGTCCAGTAACCCTCAAAAGGATGGAGTGGAGGAATACTCTTGCTTGAGCCAAGTTTTGAAATTGAATTTGAATGTCTGATATTGGTTAAATGAGCAAAAAGAATATACCCAATCAGAAACGAATGTAACCACAAAATAAAGTGATTAGTAGCCTTGCTAGCGGTTCCGTCGCCCAATTGTTATTACTGGAGGTCGCGGGTTTGATCCCAGGTGCCGACCATTTCCTCTTTCACGACGCAACTTTTAGTAGCTATAGTCAAAAAATATATTATCTTTTCGTAAAAATTTATCAAAAAAAATGTTCCTGGATACTTAAGGTTGGTAACAACTATATTTTTTTTTAAATTCATAACAAAACAATACAGGAGGTACTACATAATATAAAGGTTTTTACATGTAAACTAGATGTCCCGTCGAACTTCGTCCCTCCTCTGAACCCATGATTATTTTTTATTTATTAGCTAAATTGCATTCAGTTTATTAAGTATTCAACAGATAGTACATACCTACCTATATCTTTCTCTCAATATAAAAAAAACCTTAACATAATACCGTCGTAATAATGTCGTATGTACGCTCTTTAGAAATAAAATTACCATTTTTATGAACGTAGTTGTTATCAGTTGAAATGGGAGCAAAAAACGCAAAAACTAAAAACTTAAATTAAACCCGAAATATAGTAGCTAGAAAGCCCCTGTTTTCATCTAAACCATCCTTGGGTAACCCTCGACATCTCCAATTTCCAATTTTTCACCGAAATCCGTCCAGTAATATAGGATGAGTTAGGTAACAAAGAAAACGGCTAGATTTTTATAGAGTAAGATATGAATATTGTGGAAGACTACAAAATCTATTAAGCTTTTCTAGTATTGTGCGTTAATTGGGTTTTATCTACTAATTAAACATGTTACACTTACATATAATATGTCTATAACACTTAGTATTAACTTATATAATAACACAAAGCAGTCTCGACAGAGCTAATAATGATGATTGAGATTTGTTGGTAGGTAGGTACTAGGTATATCTATTATGACAATTTGAGGTAGGCCTATCTACTAACTAATGTTTACACTGACAAAATAAATAAAGGTTTTCCGTTTATAAACAACTGATTATAGAAATGAATTCATATTAATAGGTATACACTTATTGTAAATTTGAAGATATCCGTTCCAAAATTGGGATCATAATTAAGAGGTTTGTACCGATGTTGGAAGTATTGTTTCGAAAATTGTCGTTATTATAAAAAAACAAAAGAGATCTTGAGTGCAATTACCCCGAAAACAATGGACCGCGCCTAACAGAATCAGGACAGGCCACGGAAGATGCGCAGACCTTATGCTAAGATGGGGCTTTTCCCAGAACCCCGACTGTGAGTGTGGTCACCGCCAGACGATGGGCCATATAGTTGAGTGTCCAACTTTTGGTTTTGATCAATGAGATTCATGCGGTCACTACAAACGCAGCCAACTGGCTGAGAAACATACAACTGAATTTGTAACCGCCAGGCCATACAAGACATATGCATTAAAAAAAATTATAGTACCTATATGAATATCCTTTTACTCGATTTATTTTTCTATTTAAGGGTTTTATAACCGACGATATACGATTCAACGGGACATGTCATCTAGATAAAGCAAGATACTAACTCCGGATGGTACTACTCCCTAATATTGCAGACTGCATTAATAGCATCTAGCTATGGATGGGCTGTACTAAACTTAAATTAAATCCATCTAAAACAGAATTTCTGTGGATAGCTTCGCCACGCAGACAACACCTGATTAAAAATGATCGCATTTCAATCCAAGGTGCTAATATTTCTCCTTCAAATAATGTTAAGTTCTTAGGTATTTATATTGACAGCGCTCTGTCCATGGAAAAACATACATAAGAATAAAATAAAATGTCTGTATTAAATTATGTAGGAGGCCTGTTGGTTTGGGGGGGGGGGGGGGGGATCTGCCGGCTTTTTTGGTTTTGATTGATTCGATCGAACTAGAGGGTTGGTTTCATGCGGGTCGGGTTTGCTGCGGGTTTGTCTCCTCCGGGCTGGCTTGCGGTGTGCGGGAGGTCTTAAAGGGAGAATGTATGTATGTATTAAATTATGTGGTTAAGTACTTTTATTTATTTATTAGACCAAAATTATTATTTTCCTGACTAGTTTCGTATATACCTACTTTAATGTAAGACTCAACGTTGGCTATTTTCATGTAAAATATCTATAGATAAAATGGGATAGTTTGATATAGGTACCTATGTACGAAAAGAATGAAAGCTTACTTTATTTTTTTTCTCTACATCACAAATCACTCTTTAATAATAGGTGTATAAGGTATCTACATATTAAATTCATTAACAAACTACTAAATAATTTGAAGAATTTCAATTATCTATTTCTTGCGAATCGTAGAGATAAACAAGCATTTCCTAGTAAAAGAGGATATGAGTTCGGTTAGAAAGACGATTGATTTGTTTAAAAGTGTTAATTACCTTGTCAATGAATTTAGCGCAACAACTGGGTCGAACAGAAGTAACTATGTGGCAGTTATCTCTAGAGACAGACGGTCGTAAACTAAACTAAACTATTTTGTAATGACTTTATATATATTATTACTTTTTCAGGTACCAGCGTACGTTTTCACTCAAAGACAATACCGCCTTATCAACACGTGTTGCATCCTATACTATATGTACATACATTATTAAGAACTCCATACAACATTACCTACTCATCAAATCCAAACCGCGGTATTAAACAAATATTGGTCTAGCCAGTACAAACAATACTAGCTACCATACCCCTTACATAACTCGTTTTAAACAGATATGAACAATTATTGTATGAGGTAAACCAAGCTCAAAAAAAGTCTCAGCTTTTGAAATGAAGTGTCTCAGGAGAATTCTGGGCGTAAGATGGTAGCACCGCATCACGAACGACGCTATACGCGGGCGCACCCAGCGTGAACCCATCCACACTTCATTTTGAAATAATAAAGTCTTATTTATTTATTTATTTTATTTTACCTCTACAATTGTGGGAAGGAGATGGACTTGGCTGGAACATATGTTAAGGATGCCGAATGACAGTTGGTCGAGGAGAGCGCTGTTCTTCCTCCCATCAGGGTCCCGAAGACGAGGAAGACCCTTTCACACTGTGTTCAGCTCCTTCGAAGCATAGCTGAGGGATTTTGACATGGTATGGGAGGAGGTCATAAACATTGCGCAAGATCGAGCGCAGTGGAGAGCTCTTGTTGCCTGTCTGTCTATGCCCCTGAGTGGGGTGTAAAAGGGAGAATTTTATTTTGTACCAAACTATGTACTATTATGTATAACTCAAAATAACAGCTACACTAGACAACTTGAAACTGAATAAATAATAATAGGGGAGAGGGGGGCATAGTGGAGAATCGGGGCAAAGCGGGGTAGTGTGTTTTCTGATCATTGTACTTAATCATATGGTATACAAAATATCGCAAACAATCGACTCTCGGTTGACATGCGACCTGCGCATGGAGTGGATGCTGCCGTGTTGGTGGTTTTTTTCCGCGTTAATATTATCGAATAATGTCGATTTGTTAAAATATTTGACAATTTTTATTTTTTTAAATATTCCTCTCGTAAATATTTTAAAATGAACATACGATTATTATTTGAGTTGAATGATTAAAGGTAAACTGAATAATAAAAGGATTGTTTAAAAAACAAAGGTAAGATAATGTTATCTTACCTTTGTTTTTTAAACATATAATCAATCGGTTTACCCCACTTTGCCCCGTGTACGGGGATATTTGCCTCGATTTTCGTCGATTTGATAACAAATATTTATTATGTACCTAAACTATTGATCCTATAATGAAAATTTATATTACAAATCTTCCGTTATTAACCACACAACTAATTAGCCATACTTTATAAAAAAATATTAATTTATAAGGGAGCTAGATGACTTTATATGTTAAGTACCCCACTATGCCCCCAGCTCCCCTACTTATGTGATTAGCGGTTTTGCTACTGCATGTTAAAATTCGTGGCAGCCTGGGACACGTACCTACATTCGTTGTACTTAAATTGTAAGAACCTCAATTAAGATGGTATGGACAGATTAACGACGACCATCGGATCACAAGAATCAGGCAATGTCGGTAGATGTTCCACGTCTTTTATAGAGAAATAAATAACACTGGATAATAAAATGCGATAAGTTCTACAGACAAACGATATAACAGAAGAAAACACAAAGCCAGAACCATATAATTTATAGCATTTGAACAAGAACAGCCGACCCAAGCATCCAATAGAGGTAATAAGTTCTGAAGGTACCAGGAAGAAGCAGAATATTGTAAAAGACACGAGCATAGCAAACTGGTTTTGAGTTGCGATGCATTTTACAAAGTAAAACTAATATTTTAGGTAATGTATTCGTTTGCTTTCAAATTATGGACCTACCTTCGTTGCTTGTATCAATGGATATTCGGCCCTCTTCTGACTCGTTTCCAAGCTGAATGAGCCGTTCAAAGGTCGTAAAATCTATGCCAAACATCACCTTGTTTCTGATGATCAGCACGGTTACTCTTGAAACTCGATTCCAATCCTAAAATCGTAAAATCCCAAAATGGTACTCTTGAAATGCGACGCTAGCGCACGATTGGATTCAAATCGAGTGGTGATTTGAAGAACATGTGAAATCGTGTAAAATTTGAAAATTGGTACTCTTAACGTCGTTTTGACAACTACTCGATTCCACGGGATTGTGTTAAAATCGTCTAACTGTCATTATTTACAAGATCGCAAGAAAGTAACTTTTTTGAAATCGAGAAGACGTATTTAAATTATATTACTTTAAAAAATGGCTCGTCTTGCATTATTTTTTAACATTTTGGAAAACGCGCATCAAGTCGATATGCGTCAACGAAATAACTTGCGTAAAATAGCAAGATATTCGCAAAATGCGTTTAGCATGAGTAGTGGGGAATATAATATGTATAGCAAATTATAGCGAATATCAAAAGAGATGTTTGAAGAGTTGTGCGGGATTTTTGAAGACATGAAAATGATAATATAACCATACCCACAGAACCAACAGTTCTTTCGGCAGCTCATGACTGAAGCCAGACATGAGTTAGTTCATCAGCTGTGGAATTCACATCATAGGCGAATATGAATAATTTAAGAGAGCTTAAGAAATAACCATTTTATTATAAAAAGCTTCTTTATTGTGAATTCTGTTACACGTTTCATGTATATAATAGTAGGTACCTATATGTAAATTGTCAAGGTTTGTAAAAATAACAAAATTGTAATATAATATCATACATAATAATTTTATTGAGTATTATTTTATACTTGATAATTAAATTATAAAAAATACAATATACAAAATAAAAAAAAAACTATTAAAATTATTTTCTGTTGGATATTGCCTTTGCAATTTCCCTCGAGGCTGCTGCCACTTCAACAGAGCCTGAACGAATGGCAGCAATAGTTGCGATTAAAATTCGGCACACTGCCCCATTTTTTCTGCAGCTTCTTTAAACGGAATTATTGCTGTTAAGCGTTCTGCTTCCACCCATTTTTCTTCCATTAATGTGAGACGCTCTCGTTCTTTCAATAAATTTAAAAAATATATACCTAAGATTTATTTTGATAAATCAGCAAATAAAATAAAGCTAGCATTTTAATGATTATAATACAATATAAGTAGTACCAAAACAAACAACGCACACTCTAATACAGAAACGTCAAAATGTTTATTTGAAATATAAACGAGTGTTTCCATTTAAAGAAAAGAAATCCTTAAATATCATAGCAACGTCAAATTATTATATTTTTTGTTAAGTAGGACAGTTATTAGTAAATCAACTTCGACTTATTTTATGTTTAAAAAAAGTATACCACTCACAGATGTCAGGTTTACTTCCTTACAGTTTCTTTGAGAATAACGCGACATAACAGCAATTATCAATTCCTAATTTACATCGAAAATATTTTCATATTGCAATAACAAACTTGAAACGAAAACGTTTTCACGGCTTGGAACGCCAATCTCAAATCCGATTCCAATCGCACGGAATTTGGTTCAAGAGTACGGTTTTGAAACTGGAATCGAGATTGTGATTGAAATTGGAATTGGGTTCGAATCGAGTGTCGAGAGTAAGCCTGCAGAAGGAGTTTAAAGAGTTGCCAATTGAGGGTTTCAAGATATTTTTCAGCACGGGGAACAAAAGGTCTGCAAATAATCATCGATTTCATCGTTGAGGTTGCAATGTGGTCTTTACTGGATAGTTGAAAAAGTTGACTGGTGCTCAGTTCATTGCAGGTCTTCGCGGGAGCTATTGAATATCAATAGACAGTCAAGTTTATAGTTCATTCAAAAAAATTTTTTAAATTGGACCTTTTCCTTAGAATCACATTTATTATGTGATATTCAATTCAATCAATTTCACTAATTTTGACGATCACACTGGGTACCTACTTTCAGATAACATCAGCTATCAACTAAAAAACATTCAGTTTCTATCTCAATAGTCTCACAATATTCGTTGACATTTATTTTTGATAAGAAAGATAAGCTAATTCCGAACTGTGTATTGAAAAAAAAAACAGTATATATTTTTTTTTGAAATGTAAAATTATAAAATTCATGTTAAAAAATCTAAAATTTGAAATAATTTAACTCACGTCATATTTTAACAGAAAGACACACAAAGGCACAAACGACTCACAATATTATCTAAATTGAAATTTGAAGATAATTAATATCCTGTAAGAAACATAGGTACCTCATCTGAATTCACATTCATTTATTCTAAAATCTAGTATGTAAAATTTTATAAACGTATAAAAAAAACGACATACGTTGTTATAGATTGGTGAAAACTTAAAAACATCCGAAAATTTTATGAAAGTATAACAAAATTACCTACCTGTACCCTTGATAAGACCCATACCTAATTATTGCTCTTAGCTGCCTACATAATTTTTTTACAACAAGAGCCTTAATTTGCATTGCGATTTCGATCCAATGTTAACGACGATATTGACTATTATTCTGAAATTCCCAGTCCAACTCAACGCAATCAATGATTGAAATTGATTCAACGGCAATCACAATCCAATAGTTGATAAAATGTTTTTTGTGAACGAGCTAATGATATGTTATTGTTTTTCATGGGAAAATCTCAACAGCACTGTCAAAAAGTGTGTAGCCGACGCAATCCTTTTTGGTTTGCGGTGGTCATTTTGGAACTACATACAACGTTATCTCAATGTACAGAAGATCCCAAGTGATAAATAGAAGGTGCTTCATTGGTGTTTGACAATCATAATTCAATAAGCAATGAAATGGTTATTAACGAACATTGAGTATGCTTATGGTATTTCAATGGAATAACACAACAGTCCTGTCAAAAAGTGTAGCCTGCGCAGTAATTTTTGGCTCGCGATGGCCAATTTCGGAACTATAGCGTTGTCTATGTACAATAGATCACTGCGCCATTCCCGCGTGACAAATAGAATATTGCTGTCTACAAAATATCACCATGTCAACATAAACAACGGATCATAAGTCCGGCGTACACATTGTTAAGTAGTAGTACCTATGTGCGAGTGCGTGTGCGGGTGCGAGTTACAAGTGTTATAAGCATGTGAGGACAGAACTTCGAATTGCGAGTGAACTTAACAGTGATAGAAGCGGGTTCTATTTTTGCGAGTACCATCCCCGCCCTCCTTTCACATACTTGCAGCATACGTGCGCGCATCCTGTTCGCAGTGCTGCCCCGGTGGATATAAAAGATAATAAACAAAACATTGAAATGGGCAGAGCAACTTTGGATTCGCACCAACTCTCACTTCACAGAAATGGACATGCACTCACTTCTTATGACCTGCAATTTTTCTGCGCAACTCGCACTCGCACATACACTTGCTACTTGACAATGTGTGTATGACCCCTTAATTGAAACAACACCAAAAAAGCTCTTGCGTAGAACTCGATTGGTTTCCAGTTGTTACACAATTATTGTTGTATTGGATTAAATACACTCAGAATATGTATGTAAAACTGTCAAAATACGCAACAACTATTGGATAAGAGGCAATCAATCATCTTTTTATCATTGCAGAATAGAAGCTCTTGATTAGAACATAATCGGTTGCCAGTAGTTACGCAATTAATAATATGTTGGATAAAATATTTTCAGAACACAGAAATGTCAAAAGTCTGTTTTTTTTATTTCAGAATAATAGTCATTATCATAATTACATTTAAATTTTAGTTGCTAAACATAAAAAAAAATTGTTTCTCGTTGGTCTATTTTGAATTCCGTATTGCTTATGAAAAAAATTGCATAATCGAGGATTTATAAAAGTCTTTTTATTATAAAACGATCGACCTTGTCACGATTTATTGACGAGGGATGATAGGTACCCGATTCACGATTTAATATTGAGTAAATTAGCTTGTAGCCAAAGGGTGCTCTTTAGATTACCAAATAAAAGATGAACACGTTGACGTTTTACTTCAGAGGAGAAAGAACAGAAATAATGTATTTAAAAACAAAGTTTAGGGGATAATTTTCATAGGTACTTTTAATTAATGTTTTCATGTCAAGTAGATACACACCTTCACTATTAAGGTAGCTTCTCTGTCACGGTCAGCTCAGAAGAATCCTTCAACTATAAAAAAAATCAGTTAAAAAAAACGAAAAAAGAACTCTTCTTATTTTTATATTATTTATGCAAATTTCCTTCTTACAACAACAAACTCTATATAGAACGTTTTTTCTTCCTACCTCTCTTCAAATCGATTTGCTTTAAATTTAGTTGTAAGTTTTTACTCGGATGCATGCTCATTAATTTTGAGGCCATTTTTTGGAAACACCTGTAAAAATTTGTTTTGAATAATTAGAATCTATTTGTTATTATTTTTTTATCTGTGTCAATCCGCAGCAGGTATGTAAATACTTCATATTGTTATTGTTTTTTTAATTAAGTGTTTCAATCATTCAAGGAAATGACAAACATCCATGAGTAAATAAATATACAACGCACATTATTCTGCGAAAATTTGCCCGAATCAAGTTTTTGCCTATGTAAACTTATCAAACATGTGTAAGACTTTTTAACTCGAGTTCGGCTGAACAGATGCTTCCGATGTTTGATTTATTGGATTCTTCTCTGCTCCGGATTACAGAATAAATAATAAAAAGTTAAATAAATGGCTAAAAATGATAGGTATAAAAATATAGTATTAAAGTTAGTATGGAACGGCTTTTCTGTTGGGGACATTACCGCCATCTGTTGGGAAAATAGGGAGATGTTTGGTAGATTGATATTTTGGTAGAAGGATTCTATGGATCAATGTTGTCCCTATGTTTCCACAGATGGCGGTAATGTTGCCACCATTGAAATTAATATTATTGATACGTACGAACATTTTTGATGGTACTTTTTTCAAGCTTTTTTACAATTTGTTAACATCTAGATATAATATAAAAGGAGAAACCCCCTCATGTACATTTTGTTCAGTTTTGATTTATTTACTCTTTTATTAATATTATGTTTCCCCTAATTAATTATTTCGATTGAAATTCACGCTTCAACGCTGTTGCCTCTAGAACACTCTTGGTAGTTTAAGTGATTCCAATTTCTCCCATAGTTATCGTCCAGAAGTTAACAATAACTTTGGCTTATACCTAATTAATGATTAACATTTTGTATCTCTTGATATTGTTTTGACGTGCCTTAATTGTTTTAAGTTATTTATTGTTTTGAAACTGCCGCCAAAACTCAACTATATGATATCGCGGGCATCAAGCCAGAAGGGCGAACATGCAAAAATGCGATTTTTCGTTTTTAATGCCATTCGATGCCTGAACATCATCTCCACCTCTCCTAAAAAAATAAGAGCATTCGATTTAGTATGTTTTAAGATTTTGAAAAAAATAATAATGGGCATATGCTATGGTATTGTCGAACATGTTGAGCCAGAAGGGCGTATGAACATACGCCGTGGACTTGACAGAATATGTTTGTGTAATATTGTCGAGCCAGAAGGGCGTATGAACATACGCCGCAGACTTAACAGAATATGTTTGTGTAATATTGTCGTGCCATAAAGGCGAACGTACATACGCCCTGTAATTTTGATGCGTGCATGTAATATTTTTCCTAAACACCGGGCGAACACCATCTCAGTACCTATACGTATCAACCTACTAACGAACGGACGTTTGTATTTTTGTTGGTTACACTGGTTACATCCTAGCTAAATAACTAACTCTCCCTTTTACACTCACTCAGGGGCATTTATGGAGGCAACAAGAGCTCTCCATTGCGATCAATCTTGCGTAATGTTTATGACCTCCTCCTACACCATGTCCAAATCCATGAGCGGAACACAGTGTGAGAGAGTCTTCCTTGTCTTCGGGACCCTGATGGGAGGAAGAACAACGCTCTCCTAGGCCAACTGTCATTCATCATCCTGAGACATGACCCAGCCAGTTGGCGGGGTCATGTGGTCAGGATGAGAGGGACTTCCCTCTCCTCTCCACAATGGTAGAGATGATGGGCCCGCGATGGGTGTGCCAGCGTATCCAGCATATAGCGTCGTTCGTGATGCGATGGCATCATTTTATACCCAAAATTCTCCAAAGGCACTTCAATTGGATGCGGAGATTTTTTGAGCCAGGGCTATGGTCAAGTGCCAGGACCCCTCACCCATCCAGAATGAGAACACACACGCATTTTCCATATCTTGGTCATGTTGTTAAATAATGGCGCCACTTGTCATACCGATACGTAGCAGGAGCTTATAGCCCCTAGGTCACCAGAGGTGGTATTTTTTGCTCCTAGTTCTTTAAATTTATCTACCAGGGAGACCTGGTGACCGTCGATGGTTATCGGTAGCTGTTTATCAGGGTAGGCATTTTTCGCCATGAGCTCCATCTTTCTGGCATTGACTCGAAGGTCAAAGCGTGCTGTTTCGTCGCAGAGTCTTGAAACACTGCGCTGTAATTTCTTAACTAGTGTTCTGAAGAAATAATAAATTCCGTAATGGTATCAATATTACACCACATAATTGCTGCACAAAACTGTGAAATAGATGTCCTGGATCATACAATTTTGGAACTGGACCATAGCTTAATCATGAAGTGCGACATAATGCATTGGACAATTGAACGTGAATCCGAATATGCCAAAATTTATGTTATGTACCAAAGGACTGACATAATGTAATCAGTTTGGCACGTAAAGATATTCCTTGATTAAAGATAAGCTCAAAATAATTATAAACCATAAACCTTTCTATTACTAAGATATTCTGGAATATTAAAATGACCAAATGCTTGTAATTCATACGTAAATATAATAATGGGACAATGTGAGGTAGCCACCTTTTAAGAAAGATGAACCAAACTCACTTTTTTCAAAAACAAATTATTGGTAGGAATTTAAGCAGGCGGTAATATCGAACATAACAACTCGATCTGGATCTTGCAGGAACGTCGATCAGGCTTATTTTAGAAAAAATAGGTGCCTATTAAAGCTAGTATAAAGATTTCAGGAATTTGTGTCAACTGGGGACTATTCAAGGAGTCATCAGAATTATAACGAAAGCCTATCGGTTGATCTGAATGACAATGGTAATTTAAATAGTGAAGAGTTTTATTGTCTCCAGAAGAAATAAGAAGTTCTTTGTTTTTTATGTAAATAAATATAAAGGTTTATAAATCTGTTTTGTTTAATTATGATTTTTTTTTACTATTTAAGTAAAACTTTCAAAAAATTGATGTCATATCCATTTCTGTTTTTTTTTTACCTATTTCAAATATTATGTAGGTACTATTATTTCTTTTAAATAAAGTTTTGAGTACTATGCGTACCAATAGAATTTTGTGCTTTTTTAATTGATTCCCTATTGAAATTCCCTTAATGGCCTTAGAGAAAAACACTGTAGGTAAATGAGAGTGCTTGTTTTATGTCTCTACTATAAAATAATTATTTTATTCAAAATTGACACTTGTAAGTGCGATCGTGTTGGCTTTATTCTGTTTTATTTCAGGAATACTCATTGATAGAACTTGAAATTAGGAACATTAAAATGTTATTAGTCTTTTCATTTTAGGTTATGGAATAATTGTTAATCATAATATATTTGAATTTATTATCAAAATCTATTTTGTAAAAAAAAATCATTTTAAAATTACAACTATTTTTAATTGGAGAGTGATTATTACGAAGATTATAAGAAAAAGTATATACGACCTCCTGTTAAAATGGCACGGTAACACTGAAATCTGTCAAGCCAGAAGGGCGAACAGACATTAAAAATCGTATAAGCTTTAGAAAAACTGGCTCAATTTCTGAATCAAGGGGCTTAAATATTAGTAATAAATAAGCTCAATAATTTTTATCTATAAAATATAGCTGTTTCCGACACTTGATTTTACGCCCTTCAGTTTTCTTATAATTTCATGTACAAATATTGAGTCCATATTCACGTATATAAACGAACCAGAAGGGCGTATGTGCAGAATCTATGCGCAAATAATAAAAAAATTGAATTTGGGTGGCACCGTTTGATTGTGATTATTTTTTGCTTAATTTCATAAAAAATAATAAGATTGATAAATTCATTCGTTACGGAAATAAATAGTTTTTTGTCTCTCCTGTAAAGTAGTCATTTCGTTCATACGCCCTTCTGGCTTGATGCCCGCGATATGTATGACTTTGAACATGTATTTAAAATTGATAGCACTCCCCGACACAGGCTATTGCCTAGTGGGATGGCTTAGTTGAATTTTATCCATTAATGTATAATATATCTGCTAAAACCGGATAGAAGTAACACCTATTTCGTCCGGATTTCGTAAAATATAATATATTATTTTCATAAGGAAGGCAACACATATTATCAGTTTTTTTTTTAACAAAATTATGTTTACGGTAAATAAAACAATTTATTTGTTATTCCACAAATTTAATAACCAGACTAGTGACTAGTTTCGTTAATAACCTGACTAGTTCTTTATATTATATATATATTTTTTTTTTTTAAATAAATGAATCTGTGCTCACTCAAAGTGAACACAAATACACTCCTTGACTCTTTCACAGTAAGCTACTTAAAGCTTGTGTCGTGAAAGAGGAAGATGGTCGGCACCTGGGATCGAACCACGACGTCCGCAGTACGAAAGCCGACGTTGTAACCGCTGGGTCACCAACCACTTCGAACCCGTAGTAGAAATGAAAGTGATCATTGTGTATGTAAAAAAAGATTTTGTTCGCCCTTCGCTTTGAGGCATACACGTTTTTAAGGGCCCATGGATGACATTGGTCATGGTGATTGGCGACAATGGAGGTCAAAATCTGTATCTACCATCATTGTCACATAATCTAATCTTCAAACACGCGCAAGAACCATATAACTACTTGGTATGTTTAGGTGTAATGTTCATATCTTTTCGAGGCCAAACTTCATTTGTGTAAATATTTTGAATGCCATTTCAGTACACACGTACGTTCATTACAACAAATTTTACTTTAAACGGACTTGTTTATTTTTATGTACAACCATGAATGTAAATCGTCACAATTTTAATGATAAACTACGCTCTTGGAAAGTTTGTTCAAAGGATGTTTGAATTACATCTGGAAGAGATTAAACTCACGTTATACCTACTAGTAATACTTAATTGGTAAGGAAACAGGAAACCCATATTTAAATAAAATGAACAATATTTAAGCTTAAATGTTTATAGTGTATTAATTTGTATATGTTATTGTGTATTAATTAAATGATATTATATTATTGTTTTAGAAAAATGAACCCCTCCCTTAACACGAGACTTGTCTCTACTAGGGAGGTTACTAATTTAAGAATTTTTTACTGTGATTGATGTATTGAATATATTGTAAAGGAAAGGAAAATGTAAGAAAAAGAAAAAATAAAGTATTATTATTATTTCAATTCATTTATTCATTAAATCACAATATATCATATGAAGTATACATCATTGTAAAAAAAAATTAATAAAAATAAATTAAAATTAAATACAATGCTATATACTAAATATAAAAATATCGGTATTATCTCTCATGATACATCACGATGTAATGTAATCATGAGAGATCTTCGAACTACAGAGAAAGGAACCTTCTTAACATCCTACATGAGGACAACAGAACTGCCTTTTGGATGGCATATCTGAGACCACAACAGATGCCAAGTTTCCCTAGATTGTCTTTAAGAGACTTAGGAATAACTCCATTCGTCGATATCACTATAGGTATTATGTACGTGGTTGGTGTATGCCACATATCCTTGATTTCGTGAGCAAGATCAAGATATTTAATTATCTTATCTTGCTCGGCTT
The DNA here is from genome assembly GCA_963576905.1 of Mystacides longicornis. Classification (NCBI taxonomy): domain Eukaryota; kingdom Metazoa; phylum Arthropoda; class Insecta; order Trichoptera; family Leptoceridae; genus Mystacides; species Mystacides longicornis. The sequence goes on along the minus strand of OY756426.1, from coordinate 26,475,341 downwards.
TTTTCAAATTTTCGTCATACGGAATAGTGATATCCACGAGATACGTTATCCCGTTCCTACGATCAACCAATACAATGTCCGGACGATTTGCGTTAATCGTTCGGTCAGTTTGTATTGGTATATCCCAATACAACTTTGTATTACTGTTTTGCATTACCGAAATTGGGGTGTACCTATAATAAGGTACTTCAAGATCGAGCAAACCATATTTCAAGGCAAGTTTTTGATGAACTATTTTAGCCACATCGTTATGTCTGTGCAGATACTCAGAACCACACAGGAGAGAACACCCAGACAAAATATGTCTGAGTGTTTCTCCTGTTTGGCCACATGCACGACATTTATCAATTATATCAGGTGCTTTAATAATATATTTTTTATAATTATTAGTGACGATGACCTGGTCTTGTACTGCACAGACAAAACCTTCTGTTTCGCTAAATAGTTCACCAAACCTCAACCATCCAGTCGAATCTTCAAGACTTACATGTGATGAATTTAAAGTTTCGAAGAATCGACCGTGGAGAGACTTGCCTTTCCATATATCAACCCGATCTTGTACCCCAATTATCGGTGGTGAAACAGGATTTGATAAATTTAAGGGCGTGTACTTCAAATCACACGCAATGAGGTCTTCATAACCCAATTTATTCCTTGATGAGATAAAGTAAGATTGGAGGAGGTTTATCTCTTTGTTATTCATGTTTTTGATGTTTAACATGCCTCTACCACCAATCTTCCTTGGTAAATATAATTTCATCAAGGAACATCTTGGATGATGCATCCTATATTGTGTGAGCAAACTACGTACCCTTAAATCCATCTTGTCTAGTTCCGTTTGGTTCCACTTAATGATTCCAAAAGAATACAAAATTTTCGGTACAACCCATGAATTAATGGCCATAATTTTATTTCTCCCGGAGAGAAAACTTTTCAAATCTTTTTTTAATCGTTTAATAAATTCATTTTTAATGTTATTTTTAATAATTTTGTGGTCAAAAACTAGATTTTGTTGAAAGCCAAGATATTTGTAATTTTGATTATCTAAAAGAGGAATGTTTGTAACAGATGAAGAACTATTTTGATGATTGTTTCGGATTATTCCTTTTTGAACATTAATTTTTGCACATTTTTCTAAGCCAAATTCCATTTTTATATCATCACTAAATTTTTTTGTAATTTCGATTAATTTTTCTAATTCAACTAAATTTTTACCAAATAATTTTAAATCGTCCATATAAAGTAAATGACTAAATTTAATACCAGACCTTTTTAATTCATAGCCACAATTTGAGGATTCCAATAATTTACTCAGTGGATTTAGAGCTAAGCAGAACCAAAGCGGACTTAGACTATCTCCTTGAAAAATACCTCTATTGATATGGATTGAATCGGTAATATATTTTCCAGAAGGTTGAGAAACAGATATTTTTGTTCTCCATTTTGACATCAAAAATTTTAGAAATTCTACGAGTTCGTTGTTAATTTTATATATTTCCAAAACTAAAAAAAAAATGTAAAATGGTATTAAATCAGACATCCACAAATATAGATGTGTTTATTCTTCTATACTACATACCTGGATTATTTTCTCTGGTCTGCTTATTGAGCTTATCCATTGTGGTAAATTATTATTATTTCAAATCATTTATTCATTAAATCACAATATATCATATGAAGTATACATCATTGTAAAAAAAAATTAATAAAAATAAATTAAAATTAAATACAATGCTATATACTAAATATAAAAATATCGGTATTATCTCTCATGATACATCACGATGTAATGTAATCATAAGAGATCTTCGAACTACAGAGAAAGGAACCTTCTTAACATCCTACATGAGGACATCAGAACTGCCTTTTGGATGGCATATCTGAGACCACAACAGATGCCAAGTTTCCCTAGATTGTCTTTAAGAGACTTAGGAATAACTCCATTCGTCGATATCACTATAGGTATTATGTGCGTGGTTGGTGTATGCCACATATCCTTGATTTCGTGAGCAAGATCAAGATATTTAATTATCTTATCTTGCTCGGCTTTTTTCAAATTTTCGTCATACGGTATAGTGATATCCACGAGATACGTTATCCCGTTCCTACGATCAACCAATACAATGTCCGGACGATTTGCGTTAATCGTTCGGTCAGTTTGTATTGGTATATCCCAATACAACTTTGTATTACTGTTTTGCATTACCGAAATTGGGGTGTACCTATAATAAGGTACTTCAAGATCGAGCAAACCATATTTCAAGGCAAGTTTTTGATGAACTATTTTAGCCACATCGTTATGTCTGTGCAGATACTCAGAACCACACAGGAGAGAACACCCAGACAAAATATGTCTGAGTGTTTCTCCTGTTTGGCCACATGCACGACATTTATCAATTATATCAGGTGCTTTAATAATATATTTTTTATAATTATTAGTGACGATGACCTGGTCTTGTATTGCACAGACAAAACCTTCTGTTTCGCTAAATAGTTCACCAAACCTCAACCATCCAGTCGAATCTTCAAGACTTACATGTGATGAATTTAAAGTTTCGAAGAATCGACCGTGGAGAGACTTGCCTTTCCATATATCAACCCGATCTTGTACCCCAATTATCGGTGGTGAAACAGGATTTGATAAATTTAAGGGCGTGTACTTCAAATCACACGCAATGAGGTCTTCATAACCCAATTTATTCCTTGATGAGATAAAGTAAGATTGGAGGAGGTTTATCTCTTTGTTATTCATGTTTTTGATGTTTAACATGCCTCTACCACCAATCTTCCTTGGTAAATATAATCTCATCAAGGAACATCTTGGATGATGCATCCTATATTGTGTGAGCAAACCACGTACCCTTAAATCCATCTTGTCTAGTTCCGTTTGGTTCCACTTAATGATTCCAAAAGAATACAAAATTTTCGGTACAACCCATGAATTAATGGCCATAATTTTATTTCTCCCGGAGAGAAAACTTTTCAAAACTTTTTTTAATCGTTTAATAAATTCATTTTTAATGTTATTTTTAATAATTTTGTGGTCAAAAACTAGATTTTGTTGAAAGCCAAGATATTTGTAATTTTGATTATCTAAAAGAGGAATGTTTGTAACAGATGAAGAACTATTTTGAAGATTGTTTCGGATTATTCCTTTTTGAACATTAATTTTTGCACATTTTTCTAAGCCAAATTCCATTTTTATATCATCACTAAATTTTTTTGTAATATTGATTAATTTTTCTAATTCAACTAAATTTTTACCAAATAATTTTAAATCGTCCATATAAAGTAAATGACTAAATTTAATACCAGACCTTTTTAATTCATAGCCACAATTTGAGGATTCCAATAATTTACTCAGTGGATTTAGAGCTAAGCAGAACCAAAGCGGACTTAGACTATCTCCTTGAAAAATACCTCTATTGATATGGATTGAATCGGTAACATATTTTCCAGAAGGTTGAGAAACAGAAATTTTTGTTCTCCATTTTGACATCAAAAATTTTAGAAATTCTGCAAGTTCGTTGTTAATTTTATATATTTCCAAAACTTTTATTAGCCAAGAATGTGGGACTGAATCATATGCTTTTTTGTAATCAATCCATGCCATAGAGATATTTTTCTTTTTGTGTTTCACCTGCTCACAAATAATACTGTCTATTAAGAGCAATTCCTTTGTCCCACGAGATCCCATTTTACATCCATTTTGTCTGACAGATAAAATATCATTTTCAATTAAGTATGAATGAATTTTGTTTGAAATTATAGATGTCAAAAGTTTATAAATTGTTGGTAGGCATGTAATTGGTCTAAAGTTATTTGGAGTTGAAGCATTATTGATTTTTGGGATCACGTGGGTTAATCCTTCTGTTAAGAATTCTGGAAAGTTCAAATTTTCAATTGCAGATTGAAACTGTCTTGCCAATATTATATGTGAATTTGTAAATTTTTTAATCCAAAAGTTTTGTAGCCCATCTTTTCCCGGAGATTTCCAATTTTGTATTTTTTTTAATGCAGTTTTAACGTCAATCAAATTTATACTAAAATTTTGCATTTCTGGATGTTCAGAATTAATTTCTTCTAACCAATCACTATTAGTGTTATGGGATATAGAATTCGACCAAAGATTTTTCCAAAAAGTTTCCATATCATCTTTATTAGGTAAATTATCTGTTTTGAAATTTGAATCTTCCAGATTGGTAAAACATTTTTTTTGATTAAAGGAGAAGAGATGGTTCTGTTTTTTCCTTTGAACCCTTTCTTTAAATCTTCTAATCCGTTTAGCTAACGCCAAGACTCGTTGTTTAAAAAAGTCAATTTTTTCTATTATTTTTAAATTAAAGTTATCAATTGAATATATATTTTCGATATCAAAAATTTTCTCAACAAATAATTTTAATCTTGGTCTATGGTTTCCAGAATTAAATGATGTAAGTTTTCCAATTATTGAACGAAATTTAGTAATTCTATTTTCTATTCTTTTTTGCCAACGGGGGGTACTTAAATGCTCAATGATGTTTTGATTTCGATTAAATTTAATTTTTGCCATAGTTACGCAAGTAGCCGCTGCACAATAAAGAATAGAATGAACATCTTGTAAATTTTGACAGGAGTTTAAATCATCTAAAATAATATTACTAACCCGACAAATAATTTTTTCAATAATTGGAAAACTTTTAAATTTTGGCAATAAAGGTCGAAGAAAGGGTTCTTGATTACGAAACAACAGAAGCATCTCTTCATATTTGCTCTTAATAGTGTCATAATCAGGGATATTAAAATATTCAAAGTTCTCGTTTGAAGCAAAGAGTTCCATAAATAGAGCGGCTTACTTGCCTTGTATTTTATGTTCTCAATATGAGGCAGTTAACCGCTGCGTATTTTTTATGAATTCAGTCTGTCACAGACGTTGCTAGGTGACGCATCGTGTTGCTTACATAATAATTGCCCTCATGTGTAATGAGATGCTGCACCAATTATGCAATAAGATAATAAAAGTGACAATATTGTATCTTTTAATCCTTAAAAACAATTTATTATATGTTTTTTCATTTAATAATTAATAATATTTTCTACAATATATTTCAATATTATTTGACACATCGATACCTCAATATGCAAATTGGGTAACTCCAAAAAATTAACTTTTTTGGATGAAAAAAAAACGACATAATTTTGATACATAACGATTCTATAATTTGAAAAAAAAATCCCGCAAAGTGGAACCTGGAACGGGGCCCAGGTCTCGTAACCCTTAGGTTAGCAATCACAAGTGAAAGTACCAGAAAAAAATTCTTTTCTTCATATACATCTTCCTTCAAACTTATTAGATATGGAAAAACTCTTCAAGTCATAATTTAATGAAATCGTTGTTCATGTACCCTCATGCCCTTTTGTTTTTTTATCATTTTAATTTGTGATCCAAGGTTTGCTTTATTTCTGTTTTAAGTATAATTTTCTGCCTAAGTATTTCATATTTCTCTTTTTTCTGGTTTAAATTTGAGGCCCATGAAAATTTATGTGCTACATATTTTCCTTCTTTTAATTTTACAAGATTGATATCTCTCAGTTTTTACCAGAATCTGAGTATTCTGTTGACCGTAATGTTCTTGCAATCTCTTACAACATTAAAATAAAATAAAACTTCCTTATTCTGTGCTTGTAATGATATTCAATCAAACGATTTTCTTAATCAATGTCATGAGTATACAGTTTTATCTTGAATTTATCCAAGACAATTCTCAATCTCAATCAATCAATCAATCTCGGTCTGCATAGAGAATAGAGTTGCGCATTTTAAACGTTGTAATACTAACAAACTTTTCCCTATTTTTCTTAAGGTCATATTAAGACATTTTATTATTATGTTGGATTTGCCGAAATCACCAAGAATGTGTATTTGAATACAGAATTTTTATACCATCATTAGGTAAATGGTTTTGTCAAATATGCAGTTATCCATGTTGTATATCAATGTATTGACACCATAGCAACATAATAATAACATTGTTGCTTAGTAAACAGTTTGTTACTATAGTAAACAAATATCTACTGAAATATAAACAATGCACTAAGTAAAAAGGTTGAATTCCATTACATTCGCAGTATAAGTCATTTATATCGAAAATTAAAATTTTCTAAGTCATCGTTATGAATGTTTTCGGCGCATTATTTAAACACAATTGGAACATCACCCGCACACCTCCCGTCCCTCCCACCAAACTGGACACAAATTTAAAGTGAATTTTCTTCCTATTAGCCCCTCTATTTATGGAACTCTTTGGTTTGAAGCATCATTAGAATTATTTGTAACATTTGTATGGTTATCATCTGAACTTTCCAAAATTGTGTTATGATGATTCATCGGAGAACTTAAATATTCCGATCTAAGAACGTCTAGTTCAGATTCCGATAATAATTTGTTTCTAATTATTACCCGAACCTGATCAGACAATCTTTGGGTACTTACGTCTATCGTGGGCTCCAGAAGAAGCCATTCCTGGGACAGCCTTTGCCTGTAGCCAGTCAAGAAACTTCCCCCCTCTGTAGCTCGGAAGTACGCCCGCATGACATTTTGGTTGATTAGTGTCGTCCATCTCATCCTGCGGCGTACTTGACCACCTGCAGCGGGGCCTGTTGAACCACGAAGGTTCACTCGGCCCAAGCATGCAGGTGTCGATGGTGGTGGTGGGTTAGCTTCCATCATAAACAATTATTTTTGCAACAGCTGATATATCTGAGATTTCTTCAAATACTGTAAACATTATGCACATGCCAAAATAATCTTGATTTATATTTCTTGTTGTTTTTTTTTTGTTTTCTTGTTGTCAGCCGGCTGTCATAAATTGATTTCTTCAAATACTGTAAACATTGTGCACATGCCAAATTAATCTTGATTTATATTTCTTGTTGTTTTTTTGGTTGCTATTATGAAAAATTTCTTGTTGTCAGCCGGTTGTCATGTTTTCAATATACTACACTTACAAATTCATTTTTTTGCTCTTCCAATAAAAGATATTCACCAAATTTATAGTACAAACGTTAATAAATAATTAAAAATATATTTTTGACATAATTTTATATAAAACGAATATGAATTACTATTAAAATTGATTTTTTATTTCAGAGATATTTTTATGTATAGACAATGTCAAACTGTTGCTAGGTGTTATTATTATTATTATTATTATGTTGTCTTAAATTAAAATTAGAAGAGAAAAGAGAAATGAAAAGTTAAAATGCCGCTAAAAAACGGACAGGATATGTGTAAAGGATGCCGAATTACAGTTTGCCGAAAAGAGCATTGTTCTTCTTCTTATCAGGGTCCCGAAGACGAAAAAGACCCTCTTGGAGCTGACGAATTTGGACATCATGCATCTAAGAGGAGGACATATTTAAGCCGCGCAGGATCGAGCGCGATAAAAGGCTCTTGTTGCCTCCCTATGCCCCTAATTGGGGTCACAAATGGCGTATTGTTTTGTAAAGAAGACCTTATCAAAAAAATCACATTTATATCGATAAATTTTACGACGATTATTCGCACATCTCGTTTGATAAATAGTCGAGAAAACACATTGTTTATCTTAAGTGAAATTTATTTTATTCCTTCGCATATCACAGGCATTTCCCCCCAGCCGACCGGACATTTCCGATTTCAAACAGAATGTCTAAAAAACTCTATTCCGATCGAAAATCTTGCCCATTGATAGCGATCATTTCCCCCCAGCCGACCGGTCATTTCCGATTTCAAACAGATCTCAATGCAGAAAATTTGATAAACCACATGCTGAAATCGCCAGAAACATGGAAGGCCATTGAGGGTTTTATGGAGGTGATTATGAAGAAGATGGAAGAAAATCATCGTTGACAAAATTTGCTTCCCGGATAGACCGAAACGTAGGTACCGGGCTGCAAAAGAAGAATGAGGGGTTTTAGCCGGTAGGAGTCCGGCACTACCGCTTAGGTGTCCTTGAAGGATTTCCCCACATATAAAAAAAAACCCAATAGTACAATTTAAGCATTAAAATAGTTCTCACATAGAAATGGGATGCTGATAACATTGATTGAAATTGTATTCATTGAATTGCGTCCACAATAATCATAATGCGGTCAGTAAGTTGATAACATGCGTGAGCATTTTAAAATATGTAGTTTGTTTACCTAAGTACACAAGATCACAATCTATGGGAGATTTAATGGATGCTTCATAGTTACTTCATCGTCAACATGATCATTTTATTCTTTACAGTAGTCATGAAGCTTATTTGCCAAAGAGCCAAATGCGTTAAGTATTTATTTTCTTTATGTGTCAATAATTTTACACCTTTAAAAGAGAAATTTGTACAAAGGGTAACAATGGGGTGAATCGAAGATAAAGCTCCTATAAGAAAAAGCAGGTACATACGAAATAAACACATTTTTTGGCAAACCTATAGTGAAATGGTTGATAGTCTAGCGGTTTAGTCGTCGACTTTCGTTCCGAAGATCGTGAGTTCGATCTCCGGTGTCAACCGATCGTATTTTTAACACAAGATTTGCTTGGTGTTAAAACTGATGTCAAAAGTCTGTTTGTGTTCATTTTAGGTGAACACTAATACATTTAAGAAAAAAGGCGGGTTTATTATTGTATACAATTTCTTTTATGTCGTGAAAGAGGAAGATGGTCGTCACCTGGGATCGAACCAAGAACTCCTGCACGAAACAGTACGAAAGCCTGCGTCGTAACCAACAACTTTGTAAACAGCATTAATCTATGCAGTCCTAAAATGTATCACTACTTAATACATTACAATACTTACATACATTCATAGGTTTCTTTGATAAAAATTCGATCTCGTAATGAATTTCTCACAAAAAAACGATTCTTATTTTATTTGGCCGTCAAAATAAGTATTTTCCTTATCAAACTCTCACACATACACAAAAACAATCTTTATAAATTCACATGGTATAATAATGTATGAAAATAAGCGTCCAAATTAAAAATCACTGCAATAAACTTTTACGAGCGGTTTGTTTGGTCTCTAATAAAATTAATTTAAAAACGTAATGCAAAAATACACCGAAACGTCCACTCGTACGGCCGGTTGACTGTCAAACAAAATTATATTGATGTTTGAATTGTTGATGTTGTACTTCCGCAGAGAGAGATCAGACAATCTGAACTACCTGAGCGCGGATTTTCAATTATGATTTTTAATAATTCGAGGTTTTATATTGTCAGGTTATATTTTGTACCTGACATAAAATAACCTAAAAGGGAACTGTTTTGACAGCTGTTAGTGGGTACTAATTAGATGAACATCTATGGTTTCCCTGACATTTTGTATGGAAAAAGTCTTCGGTTGGCTTTCTCTTTGCCGACGCGTCTCTCTCACCGGTTTTGGCGGTTAAAACAACAGGGCACGCATTTGCGTGTCCCATGTTTAATAAATAAAGTTCATGATTGACTAAAAGAGTGAGACGATATCTCCTCACGGGTTTTCACGTCTGCACGTCATAAGTTCTGTGCTTAAAACGGGTCGAGACTTCGCAATTTATAATCATCGGGTCACGAAACCACGCCGGATCGGAGTGCCATTCTATTTCAACTTATTATCAGGTAACATCAGCACCTTTTCATTTGAGGAAGCCTAACTACCTTCTGTACAGTTGTAGCCACTGGAAAACCATACCGTTCACATCCCTAGATGATGATTTCATAGTTCTCGTCAGGAAGCCTAACTACATTCTATACAGTTGCAGCCACTACCGACTTATACGGGCATATTGCACAGAAGTGTTGTCAGGAAGACCGACCTGTAAAGCACTTTCTCCCTCTCTATCTCTTACTATTACAATATGGGTGATTTCCTATAACAAAACCTGTGTCTTTGAATTGATATTTGTGTGCTTACCGAATTGTCATTATAACAACTTGTACAATTGATTCATGTGTACATGTAATCAATATAGTCTATTGTAAAGTCTATCTGTTGTTTTACTACCTCAAATCCTGCCGACACTGGACGAAGCTCAACACAGAGGGAGGAATCCACACACAGCCCTTTGAGTCTCATGGCACTGCCCAAGGAAGGTAAGGTTAGGTCAGTAACCTTAACCTTCTGACAAGATTTAGATCAACAAGGTTGGATTTCGATAAATGACAAGTAAGTAATGTTTTATTTGCATAATAATATGGTTATAGTCATCAGGATTGATCAAACTCACGCCTGTCCTTAAATGAAGATGATACGGAAAGAATAAGAAATGAGGCCTAGAAATTGAATTCAAATAGAAAAAAGCATCTCAGGGATCCTGTTCTCGATTATCTTGGTTTTCTAATAGAATTTGTATGACTTTCGTATGAGTTCTTTAAGAAAACATAGTAAGGAACTCATAAAAATTGATCGACATTCGAGAAAAGCTTCTCTGATTTCAGAAGAACATTGAAAATTAAAATAAAAGCTTTCTTTTGCGATTACATTATATTCTCCATTGTTACCCCTAATATCTACAATATAACAGAAAGTTGGGTTAGTGCGAATACTAATAAAATAACTCAAGATCGGCTGAACGGGTTTATTGGATTCTTCTCTGTTCCGGATAACAGAATAACAAATAAACCATGGAACGGATTTACTGACAACAACGTCATCTGTGAAAAATTCCATAACAACACAATTTTTATTTATTATACTTGACAACCATTGAGTTTCAAAACATTTAGTTTCAAAACAGTTTCAAACGTATACAGATTTTTGATAGAATTTCTTTCAATTTTCAGAAATAATTTTTTAACATTCAAACATATTTTCATCGTATTTTTGTATAAATTACAAATTTTCAAACAACATTCATCGTAAGGACTACATGATAACGTATGTCGGGAAAGCTAGAAATCCCATAAAAAAGACAATAGTTCTCCACAGATATTGCGCAGTTTCAATGGGGCGGGCTAAGACTTAACAAGCAAAGAACTGGAGCAGGATTAAAATTTTCAAGAAGTAAGTCAACGAGTAAAAATTTGAAACCAGTAACTAGGATGCGCTTGCCAGGGTCAATTTGTAAGAACAACACAACGCTTCGAAGAGAATGTGGACTTCAAAGACGATAGAACGGCTCTAGGCATTACGTTCATACCTATATTCAAACGAGTGAACAAAGGTAGAGTACCTACCTAACGTAAGGAATGATCTGACCATTCAAGAGATTTCGGTAGAATCAGATAGAATGAGCATTCGCTTGTATACACTATGTCCAAATTCGTGAACAAATCACAGCATGAGTTTGTTTTCCACATAATCTTCAGAAACCTAATAAAATTACCTTTAATATTAGTCAGATAGTCTGTTTGATTGGTGCTTTTTCAAGTGTGCAACCATAGCCTTAAAACGATATTATGAAACCATTATAATCGTTGACAGAAGAGAGTTTTTCTATGTAACCTTACCTTACCTATCCAAGTTCGCTCCCAAGGTGGAATATATATGGTCGCCACTAGGTCCCTCCATGCACTTCTGTATTGTGCCAGCCGCTCCGCTTCCTCCCAGGTCAGTCCGATATTCTGCGGTGTAGGCTCGCGCAATGGGGAGGCACGGTCTTGCCCGAGCCAACTCAGTCTGCGATTTAGAATGACTGAAGTAACGGAGGGCTGTAGTGTTCTTTCTCGGACAGTCATTAGTCACAAAATCATACCACCTGATTCCCAGAATTTGTCACAGGAATCTGTTTTCAACGCTGAGAAGTTTCCTTTGCTGAGCCTTTGTCAAATGCCAGGACTCGCATTTGACAAAGGCTCACCAGGACTCGTGTTTGTATACTTACCATCACTATCCAACTGACAAAGATCCAGCGCATCATTTGAAAGTACCTACAGATCTCGCGGCGCAATATTCTTTTCAAACAAAACAGAATTATTTTATTTAAACATCCGTGCTTAATATTTTTTATTACGTTATAGTTTGCATAACTACTTGGTGTCCACGTGTTTTGTGCATGCATTTTATATCACAATCAAATATTGCATTTGTCGATAGTGTAAATTGATTTTTTTAACCTAGCACCGTACCTACCATAAAAATGTCATATATTTTGCGGTTTTAAAATAATCAATCTTCAAAAGACATCCACAGTATTTAAACAATCTTTGTCACGCAAAACACTTTAGGCATTATATTATGTAGATATGACATAACTGATATATTTATTTCAATAAGAAACGTTACTTTGAAGAATCATGTAGCTATGTTTTGATAATTATATTATTTGAATACGACCTTGTAAACTGGATATCATTTCCTCGTCAAATATTATTATGTAACAGTGGTTTGTTCAATGTCTACGTGTGAAAATTGATAATCTGGTATGTTATGTAAGATGAAGTGCAAGTTAGCGAGGTCTCAAACCGTCCTCTTGTTCACGTAGCTATGTTAAGCGGGTTTTACACGGGTCGATTTTCGTCGTGCGGCTAGTCGCTTCCCAAATCGCCTCACCAAGCCGCAATCGATTTTAGTCACAAGTGATTAAAATCACACGCGGCTCGGTCGTTTCCTTCGAAAATGTTGAGAAGAATAGGTGTTCGTGCCGTAATTGAAATCTATAAGTATATTATATTAATAAGTGAAGGAAAAACTTTGTGACTATTTTTACGGAAAATACGCCGATGGAGGAGTATGAAATTTCGCACACTTATAGTTTATATAGAGGGGGGGGGGGGGGCAAATGCTAATATTTTCTTAAAATTATGCACAAAAATAGATTAAATCAATAAAAAAAAAACATCACAAACACTACTGTAAGTATTTGATACTCACACACACACACACACACTTCCACAGACTACTTTAAAAGAAGATCAACTTCATAGAATAAAATGTAAAGCGCCTCAAGCTTTTGGAACTTCGCGTTGCCGGGCTACTATATATTTTTTTCTTGATTACCGGCTTTCCGTCCGAACCCGTTTGTTTACAAAATTTTGTATGAAATGTCATCTTCATACATAACAAATCCGGATAAAATATATTTTTATAAATTAAGTAAAAACTGCTCGGTGAGTTACACGTAATATTACGATTAACGAATTTTTTATAAGTAAGACTAGCGACTAGCGACCCCGCCGCGGCGCGCCGGGGCTGAGCTACCGCAATGTATCGGTCTAGTGGCGTATTTAGCTTAACCTTATATGGAAAAGGTCGGCGTTATGTTAAGATGAATTGTAAACTGTTTGATGCGTGTGTGTTGATCATTCTTCTACAAGTATATGGGTGTGATTCCTGGCACCTGACCAATGTTCAGGCACAAAAAGTCTCTGCGTTGGAAACAAAGTGTCTCAGGAGAAGTTTGGGTATAAGATGGTACCATGGAGTAAAGATTGAGATACATCTAAACACCTACATAAATAAAACTATCGCCGTCTTTTTTCTTCTTTCACAGCAAATATGCAATATCAAGTGAAAAAATGCGGAGATACAAAACAGTACCTACTTTTGTCAAATCGGATCAACGATAATAATGATTGATATATATTTTTTTTGATACGACGAGTTCCGACCTCTGTGGATTATTACTGGAAGCTTTGTTTTGGTATTATTCACAACTCGTTTTAAATATTATTCAAAAGATGAAGTGGATATAAAAAATGAACAAAAACATATAGGTATCTCATATTTTTACATATATATTATCATTGATAAATGTTTAGTATGATATCATAACAACATTTTGATGCAATATCTGATATTTATAGATATCACTGTATTTATAAAGATTTTGTCTCATGTTTAGTTAATTTGGTAGAACATTTCACTGCTCATTTTGGTCCCACTGATAATGATTTGCTGTTTTATTAATCCTTTAGAATTTAACCATCAGCTGGACAATTGACTTGGTCGGTTTTGATGAGAAGATTCTTGGGCAGCTGGTTGCTATCCAAAACACCCATCGCTGTATTAATGATTGATTGTGCTGGTACTGCTGCTCTTGTCAAAACCCATATGAATTCTGCAAACAAAATGTCATATTTTTACTGAGACACATATTTTTATTTGTTATATAAGGGAGGGGGGGTCTTATTGGAAACATTTTAAAGTTATTTTGATGTTATTCTGTTCAAATTCTCGTCTACACAAATAAATATGATGAGAGCTTGCCTGTTGTAAAGAACTCTGATTTTTTTTTATTTTTAATTAAATGAATCAGTGCTCACTCAAAGCGAACACAAATACACTCTGTGACTCTTTCATAGTAAGCTACTTAAAGCTTGTGTTGTGAAAGAGGAAGATGGTCGACACCTGGCATCGATACCACGACCTCCGAACGAAACAGTACGAAAGCCGGCATCATAACCACCAGGCTACCAACCACCTCATTATAATTAGCAAGTTTTGTATAGCATTATCTCATCGCCAGGGTGGTTGACATCCACTAATGGCTGTAGGTACGTAAAGTTCATGACTGACGCGGTAATTGTACAATGTACCTACATTAGGGTGGTCCAATTTTTATTGATTAGTCTTCATTTTGCAACCCCGCTGTATTCATAGTAATAACACAGTAAAATTTCAGCGAGATAGCTTAAGTAGAAAAGAGTGCTCAATCGAGTGTTATTTTTTTTAATTTATGTGTAAAAACTTATTTTTTACTTTTTCTCAGAGGACAGTTTCATGTGTTGAATAATTAAAATAAATGTTAAAATAAACTATTGAAGAGTTTTGTAGATAGTTTCAAATAGTTTTGATACTTATTTAGTAGACTATGAAGTAAATCAGCGTGGTAAAATGTGTTCGAAAAATAAGACGAAATTTCTCTACTTGGAGTTCGTTGGCTTAACTATTCCTATTGTGAAAGATGCCAAGCATGTACCTACATAGCTCATAGAATTATAGAGTAAATCAGATTTTAGTAGTAATAAAGAAAGATAGTAGATAGATAAAAAGAAAGTTGAACGACTTCTGATTCTCGTCTCCGGTAATGTTTGTGAAAAACAATTAATTAGGAGTACATAAACTTACTACAAGAATGGTACAACAAAAAATATTTGTTGCTGTTTTTGAGACAATTCAACAATGTAATGTTAGAAATGAAGTTAGGGCCATGAGTTTTGACACTACTGCTTCTACACCAGCGCCAAATAGGAGCCTGCACTCTTTTATAAGAAAAGCAGGAAGTGATCTTTTGTGGCTTGCTTGTCGTCATCACATATTTGAAATATGCTTTCAAAAATATTTACTCTGTGTTTTGGGGTCATTAAGCTCTCCTCAAACCCTAATTTACAAAGATTTAGCGATATTTGGGAAACATTGCCGAAAGAGCACTGACAGTTAGCTGAAAATAGTCTTGAGAGTCTTAAAACTGCTCTATCTGGAGAGGAATATTGCGAGGAGGAGGATAAAGCTCATAATGATTGTTTTGAACAAACCACCTTTGATGGCGCGCTCTAGGTCCGATTCATCATACTCGTTGGATAGCGACATTGCTGTATGTTTGAAGCTTTGTTGCTCATCTACACCAAAGGTTTGCGCCTTTGGTAGCATATGCGCCAGTAAATGAATTTCGGTCACACATTTCCAATGAATTATTTTACTTTCAAATGATACCACCCAACAATATGTATATCAATAATAATAATGTTTGTCAGCTGTTAGTATCCTCTCCCACAACCGTGGTACTATAATAATAATTGTCTTCTCTTTGATTTTTGTTATTTTATTGTAGTCTCATGACAATGTCTGCGTGAGTTGGACGAAAGCGCTCGAGATTCAATATAAATTTTGTGAGAGTGCAACTGTGTTCACTTTTTTTTTAATAATTAATTAGGCATTCCACCCATAGAGGGTGATAATTCATAACATGAACTAGTTTGCCTTGTTTCCTGATAAGCTATCTGATCCTGAAAAACAAGCCATTGTTTATAAAATAAATTCTGATGGTGGTAATCGTTCAGTACGAAGTGATTCTGGTAATCCTGTCTCAGATGATACCTACATTAGAAACTTTTGCAGTACAAATAACGTTGAAAACACTCTAAAAGTTCTTGATATCAAGAACTCTTACCTCCTGAGACTTGGAATGACAATGTTGGTTGATGACCTTCAAGGTAAAAGCTGCGTTTACATGATACTTTGGAAAGAAGTGTTCAATTATTCGAGACTAGCCTTTTTACCCGTCCATAAAATTGTTGATGAAGTTTGTTGAGAAAAATGTGAATTACAGAACCTGATTTATGGATTAATAAAATATGGTACCTATAAAGTATGTCCCTAAGTGGAGTCAAAAAATGGAGAATTGATTGACTGATCGAGTTTGCATTACCTATAAGTCAGATGATTTGAATTGGTAAATAGGTAGATATAATTAGATAGTATGAGAAATTAGTAGAATTATTGCTGTGGAGGCAGCAAAGGTGAGTCATAAACATAGCATTTTCTATACCTTCCCCATCAAGTACATTTAGATAGAACACCTGATTTCTGTAAATGCTTTAGTTGTTCTTCTGCAAAAATTAATTATGTACCTACAAAGCTTTATTTATTCTTAATATCAAATTTAACAGGTAGGTACATAATTATTTTAAGTGTTAAGACCTCTACCCGAGCCAGTGATTTTGTACCTAAAAATCTTTTGTATGAAAAATTGTCAGTATAGCCAGCAAGAAAATATTGCATAAAAAACTCCTATAAATATTCTGACCCATCTGGGAATTGGAACGGAACCAGAAATTTCTTACCAGAAGTGGGTGTTAATTATTTTGAGCATAGTAAAGAATTTTGTGGCCAAGGGTTCGAACCTGCACCTCACATCCAGCCTTCGTGTGAATAGAAAAATCAGTGTAGATTGCTTATTAAAAATATAACACAGGAATAGGGTAATAATAAAAATTTCAAATTGCTATGGCAATAATTCCACAAATTTATTAAATCCCTATGCCCCTAAGTGGGGCGTAAAGGGAGTTTGGATTTCAAAAATTAATTTTACTTACATTAATAAAACAATCAATACAATTGGTAAAGAAAAACACTTTTATAATAAATAACTAAGGTATTTTGCAGTTGATCTTTAAACATCATTTTAACAGGGTAAAACTTTTTAATAAATGATAATTTTGAGTATAAATATTTAGGTACTTCTAGAGAATTAGAACTCTCATCTCTCATAGGTGCTTAATATAAGTCATACTAAGAGTTGACAATTAATAAGAGATATACAAAACATTAAAGTAAACGTTATTGTTGTGAGAATTGTTGAGAGTATCTTGAAAATTTTGACACACTTTAAAATTCTGTAGACATTTTGGCATTGCATTCATGATAAGATATAATCCTAGGAATCTCAGCTCCATAGACGAATTATGGAAGGCATAAATGCAACGGGCCATTGGCCCGGTGGCTAGCATCTCAGCAGATTGTTGAATTTGTCGAATACTCAAGGATTTCAATTTGACCACCTAAATAAGGAACGTTGTTAACGTGAAGTCATCACACAAAGCCATTCGAAATAGCAAGAGAAGAAAGTCATAATCCAGTTAGTACAGCAGCCCGATTCACGGAAAAGTTTAAGTCTAAGTTTAGTTCGAAGTTCGAACGAAGTTCGATTCAAACTTTTCCGTGAATAGGGCTGCTGGTAATAATAATCGTAGGCGGCGACTATCTACAGTCTATGTACCTATTCACGGAGGGTTTGAATCGAACTTCGTTCGAACTTCGAACTAAACTTAGACTTAAACTTTTCCGTGAATCGGGCTGCTGGTCAAATTGAAAAAAAAAATGGCATTTTAAAATTGACCATAAATAACGGTGTAATGTTGAATCTATCAGTCTGTAATAATATGACACTTTTCGATGTTACAGGAAAAGAGGTCTGATTATAGAAACTTCAACTAAATTTCAACAAAAAAAACAGGTTTACAATAATAATAACTCTGAAATTAAAATAATCATATATCTAAATTTAAAAACAATTAATAGTTTGGAAGTTAAGCTGCTATAGGCTAACAATTGTCCTCCAATGCAATCACTTGTAAGTTAATGATGTTGCTAGGTTCTTTTAACAAATCTATGAATGCTCTTTTTAGTACTTACGTACTTAAGTACTTACTTAATACACATAATCTGCAAATTAAATATACATAGGTAATCTTCATATTCATAAGAATGATATTAAAAATTGTGAAAAGTTTATAGGCCTGGTGTTGGTTATTTTAACATAATATCTTGTTAAGATTATAAGGCCTATTCCAATTAAAATAATCAAAGTGTTAAATATCAAATAAATATTTCTTCTTCCGATGGCGCTACAGCCTAATTCAGCCTTGGCTTCCAATACTCAACGCCTAGAGACAACTCTATCTCTACTTCTGTCCTGATTTCGTGGGTCAAGAAGTTTCTCGGCATCCCTCCTGACCTCATTCTCTCATCGCAGCCTAGGTCTTCCAGTTCGGCTGGATGTCCACCCATAATTCTCTTTGGTGCTCGCAATGATAGCATTATCTGCTCATGTCTGGCCCAGCGTAGTCTATATCTATAATAATAAAACCAATATTAGGATGGGACTTTCTAAGGTTAGATAGGTATCTCAAAATTTTCTTATGCATAATTTTAAAACAAATAAGAGATTACACTTTTTAAATAAAGTAATGGATATAACATGAGTTTAATTAAAAGAACATATTTTAGGAGTGAGAAGTATAATTAAATGTACTGAATAATAAATTCTAAAATAATGTTTCATATTTTATTTTTTGTATAAGTAATGGGGATATTTGTTGAGTTAATACCTGCTTCGTTTTTTTTTGTGTTGCTGATGAGGATATTTATAATTTGATGCTTTGTTTTATATTTGATTTTTTTTATGTGGGACTGATGAGAATATTTATTAATTTAGTGCTATGTTCTGTATTTTATTGTTTGTTTTTGTGAGTTTTGAATTGATATGATCATGTAAAAGGCTTGTAGCCGTGTATTGTTAATAAATAAATAAATCTATAATTTTAAATAAACATTGATATTGATAAAGTTATTATTGAGAAGATTCAATACCTAGAATTGATTTGTGTTCAAGCAAAGTTATATTCATCATTCTTATCAGTTCATCCCCTTGTCAAAATATTATCAGATATTGCTCTGCCGTCTCTGTGATTCCTTGCAATGACTGGCTCCTTCATTCTATCAGGCTAGAAACTTATCTGCAACAAAAAAATTATGTGTGTTTTTATTTAGCCTTTTAAATTTGCTGCATTTAATGTCTATTTCTTTTTATAATTTCCAATAAAACATTGGAAGGAATTTGGAATAATGTTCCACAGGTGATGTTTGAATAATATGTATTCATATTTATTTTTAGGTTATAAATTATATGTTTTTTGAAACTATGACTAAATAAATAAAAATACATGAAATAGGTTACCTGAAGACCAGAAATCCAATATTAATCAATTTAAATCTCAGTCCATCCATCAAACTCATATTGACATATGTTTTTCCAAGGAATGAATCAGATTTGATGTCTATTTTCGACAAACCACTCTCACATTTAAAATATATATTTTGTACTAAACTAATTCGCTATATAACTCAACATTACACAAAAGTCATAACTTATTGTCAACACAAACACGATAATATCATTACCGCCAATCTCTTCGATTATTGCGTTTTCGTGCCAAATTGCGCTGTGCACATATTTGGATTTGCGTATAAAATTTGACAGCTCATACGGAAGCAAAAATACCATAGATGAAGATAGTGCATACAGTACAGAAATAATTCATTATAATATTGTAAAAATATTTATAAAATTGATTATTGAAAATATGTTTTTTATTCATATAAATAATTAAAACCTTTTTTTATTTAATAATTAATTATGACGTAGCGAAGTAACTAATTAATTATAGACGAAATTTTATTCCGCTATACATATTTTCTTTTGATAGTGTCTGTAAAACCAACCTTCATAAAAATATAATATGAAGTAGATGTCATTTACACATAAAATAAAATATATAAATTGGTTAAGCAATATTTTTTTTTTTTTTAAATATCTTAGGCAACCCATCCTGGAAGAATAATTATTATTTGTGAAAAATACGCTGCTTTATTTTAATTAGATTATAGTGCGCCACTCAACCATAGATTTACTAATACATAGATTAGCAGAATTCATTGTCAATGTCACTCAATATTGATAAATATTGATCTGTCAAAAAAAAATAAGAGAGTGATGGAATGCTTCCAATTTCAAAATTAAAATAATTATTTGCTGCTCAATAGATATTTTCGGTAGGTACCTAATGTTGTTTAATAAGATTTATTATATTATATCACTTCTTTGTAATTTTTAAGTACTGACTCAGAAACATAAAAAATGATGACCTTTTCTGTAACATTCTTTCCATCACTTAGTATTTTATTTTTTTAGTTTAAGAATGCATGAATCACTTTGAAATGTTAACCGAATTGGAAACAAATGAGCTAAGACAATCATACTCTTTTTGAAAATATATAAGCAATATGATTTATGCTAAACTATAAGATTTGATTTTAAATTCAAACATTAGTGCAAAGGGGTTAGTAAAGAAAAATAAACGCAAATATTTACTGACTGATGATTAATTTATTCATTTTCAGTGTCACAAACCTTGGTTGCTTTTATCTGTCATCAAATTGGGCTGTGACAGAGTCACCTTTGGGTTTTTTTTGCGTCAAAACTTGGTCGAAACCTGTCAATCTGCACATACCACATCCAACGATTGCAGTTTTGGTCTTTGAAGGATTCTTTATTCTACAGGATCATGTTTGAGATGTATAAAGAGAATATGTTGTTGACGGAAGAAACTACTAAACCAATTATCCCATACCATACTTTTTTAATATAATGCTTCTTGTCGTATTATGAAACATACGTGAAGATTGTTATATTAACGCAATAAAATATTAATATATATTTAACATTGTTTTTAATTTATCTTCATACCTATTAATTAAGAATTTAGATAATTTTGTTATAATAATAGCAAATAAAGTGATCTTCAAATAAAGTGATATTCGTTGATTCTGTCCACAACAATCTGTTTTATGTGATTGAGATATGAATATTATACAGTATTTCTTAATTATTATGATGTGGATAAAACAAATATATTTTTTACTATAATAAACATGCACAAATACCTGACAAATCCATTATGATTTTGATAAACAGGAACGTCATTAGTTCCTGTCAGATTCGCTTTCTTTCAGAGTTCTGTTTTATCGACCAAATCTACTAAAGAATTTTTATACTCATTTCAATTTTCAAAAATCATTTTTAGGATTAATATATTTAAATGTATTATGAATTTAATTTCATGTATCTTTATTATTTACCAACATTTAATATGATTTTATCAGGTACTTACTCATCTAATGGCTACGACAGATTTACACAAAATGTGGCCATAAATTTTTTTAAATGTGTCAATTTTCAAAATGGAGGATTTTTTTTTTCCAAAATTTTTCATTAAATCTTTATTTATTGAGAATAATAAGATTTGAATAACTTTTATATGTATAACGAATCAATCTCCAATTATTTTATAACATTTTCATACCGTAATACCAAGATTCTATTCAACGTTTACATGAGTAATTTTGTTTCCAAAAGATGGCTTTCTGTCTTTTTTGAAAAATTTGTATGAAGATCCTAAAAAAATAAAGTTTTTTAAATAGCTCTTAATATATTAAAGTTAACGTTGCCAATTGTATCTTAGAACGTTCTCGAGCAAATTTCACCGCTCTGCGCAGATTCATATCTGACGTAGCATTTGTATTTTGAGCGTGATGTTCACATATACGGTAAACTATTGTCAAAGGCAAATAAAAAAACATTTCTGAATTATTATGTAGATGACAACACGATACTTACTAAGAATGAGGCAGAAAAGCAGTTTTTAATTCAAATTGTTGAACAAAACAGAAAAATCGTTTCTACTGAAACATCCAAAAAGTTTTGTAAGAACGTGTCTAACGTTATTGCATTGTCTACAAGTTTTGTTCATATTTAAGTACTCTTCATACTTTTGGTTAAAATACCTTGTAATATTAATAAACCTTATATTACGTGTTCTTCTTAATCCTGAACTTTTTGTCAGAAACTTCGGATTCGATGAGCACTCCCGTGTATATAAAATAGGGAGCTGATTTTTTTTAACACATAATAGAAATGGTAGGTGTAACAAATTAACGGCCGGTTTCATAAAAAATAAAGGAGAACTCCCCTTTAAAAAATAACAGGTTTCATAAGAACAAAACGACATTTAAAAAAGACTTTTAGCTAATGTACCGTTATTGATTATTATTTTTAGTTAAAGTCGTCTAAAGTAAGTTAATAGAAAATTTGGTGGCGCTTTCCCTGTCACAAAGATAAACATTTTGTATGCGGTGACCAAGCGGTGACACTGTGGACAAACATGACTAAAATAGGGCGGAAAACATAGCAAAACGGGAAGAATATTATTGTTTAGAGATTTCGTTAACTAATTAACTAATTCATAAACCTTAATAATAAATTAACACAAAAAACGGCACTTTGATGCTCTATTGAGAAATGAAATTGACAGATCAACAGAAATTCCGCGAAAATATTAGTATACAACCTATGTTTTCCATAGATTTCCATGGTAACTTTACCAACTGCTACCAACATTAAAATATTTTTTTGACATTTAAAATTTTAGCTGGAATATTTTTTATGAAACGCGTCAGCTTAAAGGAGTCTTTAAATTTTAAAAGGAACTTTAACTAAAGTGTTCTTTTGAAGCTTTTTATGAAACCAGCTGTAAGGGGGTGGCTAGTCTAATTTCAAAAAAAAAAATCCATACCAGCTTGGACCACCCTAATGTACATGTTGGTAGTTGCCGTATATGTTTGTATATTCAAATAACCTAACTCGGCACCACTACAATATACTTAGGCCATGATTAGGTATATTTTGAAAAAAAAATGTTAATGATTCGTTTTGTATGTTCTTCAGATAATTCTCCACTCTGGTTAACCAAAACTTTTTTTTTGGTTTATTCATTACTTATGTTTTTTTATTATATTTTGCATACATAGTGAAAGTAGCAAAACAATGATAATTTTATAATAAACAAAATCAGTAATTTTGAAACTATATAAAGAAAACTTACTGAAGTGGACAAATATAAATTCGGTGCATGAGAATACGACTGCGAAATTTTTGTAGTCTGTCTCCAATACTTGATACGGTGCAGGCAATGAACCTGGAGTAGATGGGAAGACCACTACAAGATCGGCGATTTCTGGTTGTCTCTTCAGCTTGGCGTATCCAGCAAATTCTGACAATTGATTGGTTCTGCAATCAAAAGAAATATTTGTGACTGATAAAATATATGGATAGTTTAAAGTATTTGGTTCTTCTGTAGTTTTAGATTATAAACTTTTAGGATTTCCTCTTTTTATTCCTAGAAGTTTTCCCGATGTCTAAAGTTCCGATCTTATGTAAATTCAGCAAACTATTCATCTATCGCTTTATTCTTCTCCTCCGTTGCTTTAGTAAAACAGAAAGGTACTGGGAATCAGATGGTAACACTTAATCATCTTCAAAATTTTTGTCGTGAATAACTTTGTAGCAAATTTAAATAAACAAACATAAATTAAAATAAACAAAAACTTTGACAGTTCTACTTTTGAGTACCTATGTATATTTTGAGTACCTATATATATTGGACAATCTGGGAGAAAAATAAAAATAAGAGCAGAAGAAAATATTATTAAAGCAGTGAATTTTTTTCGATCAATTCTGATATGGCGAACCACAGCAGAAACACGGGACATCAATTTAGTTCAAATATGTAGTTTAAAGGTTTTGAATATAAATGATAAAGGCTACAAATTAGACATATAAGAAACCATTCATATTCATAATTGTAAAAATAATCTCCTAAATTACCAAATCCCACCGGTCACCTCCCCTCCCCTGAAATTGTTACTGACACCCTCTACCATTCCAACTACACCTAATTTTCACCCCCTACCCGCCCTTTCAAAATATATATTATATCCTGTCTTGATAGTTTGTAATTTAGTATTCTTAAGATGGGCGGTTTTCACTAAGTATACATAATACATACTCAAAAGTAGAACTGACAAAGTTTTTGTTTATTTTAAACGTAAACAACTATGCAACCTCCACTAGTATCTGGAGTCATCCAAAATCTTAGATTAAAGATTAATGGTGGATTTCACCAAAGTTACCTAAACTCAGACATAGCTGGGGATTTCTTAAGCTTAGGAGGTAATCTTTAGCTTATCACTTGGTTTTCACCAGTCTATTGTGCCCGTTCCTTAGCTAGGTGACAGCTACAACGATCTTTCTTATTTACCATGGTAACCGATGTATAGAAACGTAGAGCTGTGAAAAATTGTTTCTGTTATTACAGTAGTTGTCCATATTATTAGGGTCATTACGAAATACCTTATACTTCCAGTTTAATTAATTGAATATTTCAACGTTATGTTGAATCTGATGATGTCGTCATGCAAAACATGGCCGCCACAGAATATTTAAGATTTTAAAACTTATTTTATGTGTTTTGGTATAACATTTCACAAACTTTTTAAGAGATCTCTTAAGCATCGTAGGTACTCACTTGCGCCGCGAACGTGTGACTTTGCATCAATTTAATCGAAAGGTTAAATGTATACGTGATTCGAAAAAGCGAACACGAGCGGAGCACATGCATCATTTTGATAAAATTGATATAACGATACACGTTCGCGGCGCAAGTGAGTACCGAGCTTTAGGTATAACTTCTCACAAACTTTTTAAGAGGTCTCTTTGGAATAAAATTGCATTTTAGATACGAAAACTAACGAAAAAAATTGTTAACAAATCTTTACGTCCTGTGGCGTATTGAAGGTAGGCTTTGTTGTGATAAAATATGACTTTTATGGACCCTTGGGCGTGGGGGATTATACATAGATTCTTTAAATTACTTCAAATATTTTCGGTTTTGTTACGTCAATATTGTATCTGAACACTGTATGAGCTAATAAGAATACATTGAATTGATACTTACAAAATATTTCTTTGGCGATTCATCACTGATATTGTTGATCCATTGATGGCTCCGTATGTTGCTGTGGTGCATTTTCCACCAAGTTGGAAAATTGTGAAGTATTTGGAATACTCGTACCAGAGACCCAAGTACTGAAAGTAAATATTACATAAATATATTTCTTTAATGCCCAAAATATTATGAAGAGTGTGTACGAAAACAAATAATAAACCAGATAACAAGAATGATTATGAATCAGGAATCTATACCACGTTTTAAATAACAAAATTGCGAAGGTTTAACATCTCAACGGTCCCTGAATCCATCAGATCTTGGACAGTGGGGCTTATAATTTACATTCATTAGCTCGCATGTATCCCTAATCCGTTGTATCCCTAATGAGTTGTATAAGAAGTCGCATTCCAATAGGTACTAGCGATATAATATACCTACAACTGTACCCCTGGTTTTCGATGATCGAATATCGAAACGATCATCGAAAGAGTTTCGAAAAAATTTCCATATAAAAAAAATAATAATATCTTGATCTTGCTCACGAAATCAACGATATGTGGCATACACCAACCACCCACATAATGCCTATAGTGATATCGACGAATGGATATATTATTATATTTTGTTTATCTGTGGTCAAATTGAGAATAGATTAATATTTTTTGTATTAAATAACCATAGAAAAACTTTGAACAATATATTATCAACATTTCAAATTTGACGTACCTATCCATGTCTTGAGATTCGTGAAATAGCGCTCGCTCAGTATTTGACAAAGGAACCTTAATAATGACTTATAATCTATTAGTTATGGTAGAATTTCGAGCACTAGCCGACCACTAGTATGGTCAGATTTACATTTGTAATAATTAAGAAAAATCTAGTCCCCAATCAGAAAAGATATTAAACGTCTAATTAGAATTTTTAAATCATATAAGTAAAGCTAATATTCTGATTTCTAATACAAATGAAAGAAGTTCTGTAAATTTTAATATCCCAGAGAGTAATAAAAAAGTTCTTACTGATGTAGCATCAAAGTTGCTCTTGATTGAAACAGCCGGGCATTTCCCGAAGGACGGAATTTGGGCATCACAACCGACCAGGAACACTGATCCTATGGCGAGCACAACGAATAACTTCTCCATTTTCTGAAACAAAATAAACTATAAATTTAGTATTATTATAGAACACCGTTCTAATATTGTTAGAAACTGCTATCAAGTTGCTTATATGTAAGACAGTTTTGAAATAAGCTCACTATCGCACCAATCGACAATTTCTGCTAAAATTTCAAAATTGGAATAAAAATCATAAGGCATAAAGTACTATTAAGGTTGTCTACGTAGAGTTTTCTTTAATTTTCTAATTTTCCGTGCATTTTTCTTAATTTTTTTCTTCTAAAAGGACATTCTCCTGATAAAAGCCTACACGACAAAAAAAGAATTAGCGAAATCGGTCCAGCCGTTTAGGCGTGATGCGATGACATCGGGAAATAGCTCTCTATTTTTATATATACGAGAAAGAGAACAAAATAAATGAAAAAGGTTACTGTTTTTGTATCTACTATTATTTTTTTATAACATATTCTTCTTTGTAAAATGTTTACGTACATCGATAATATAATTATCTGAATTGTTTCTACCTGTAAAGATGTGATGTACTTATATGACCATACGATAATATAATTATCTGAATTGTTTCTACCTGTAAAGATGTGATGTACTTATATGACCATACGATAAAATAATTATCTGAATTGTTTCTACCTGTAAAGATGTGATGTACTTATATGACCATACGATAATATAATTATCTGAATTGTTTCTACCTGTAAAGATGTGATGTACTTATATGACCATACGATAAAATAAATTATAACGTACCTACATCGTAATGTTTATTATTATTATACTAGCTGACCCGTCGAACTTCGTATCGAAATAAATAATATGGGTACTATAGGTTTTATGCAACAGAGCTCAAATTCGTTTTTTAGTTATTTAACACGAATGACTATTTACTGGCATTAGCAAAACCTGCATACCACGCTGCATTCATTGGGTCTGAGTTTATTTTTACATCAAAAACTTATAACCTATGTTAATATGATGTGGCAAGAGGTCATCATTGCGCAAGATCGAGTGCAATGGAGAGCTCTTAAGCCTCACTTTGCTTCTGAGTGGAGTTCAAAGGGAGTTTTAAATTTGATTGATTTGATGTTAATATGTATCTAAAAAAAAGAATTTAGGTATGTCATTATATTCAATATTTTAATAGTTATTTTGCTCAGTTAAAATAATATTGATTGATTAATCAAAGTACGATAAGGAACATCTCCGTACCGATTCAAAATACGCATTGAGCTGTCAATTCTTTTTTTGCCCATCACGCTGATTCGCAAAGGGGGTAGGCAGAGAGTATGGACTTCCATTCTTTCCAATCCAAACTCATTCGCTTCCTCCAAACGCATAACATTCCGCATACGCGCTCTTATATTCCTCTTGCTCCTGACTTGGCCCTCACGTAAGACGGCACCGATATGGTCGGTCTATGTCATTCCAGGTCGGCCTCGTCTGCGTGCACCAATTCTTTCAGATTTATATATCCTTTTAGTCATTCTCTCTTCGTTCATTTTCTTTACATGCCCAAACCTTCTTTCTTTATTCACTTTCATTCTAGTCACTACACTAACATCCACTCCACATTCCTTTCTAATATTATCATTCTTCACCTTATCAATAAGTCTCTTTCCGCATATCCTACGCAGTGATCTAATTTCCACAGAATTTAATTTAATTTAATTATTCAACTTCCAAATTTATCTTCCATGTCCAAGTTTCACTCCCATAAATCATGGATAGTATCAGGATTGCATTGTGCATCAACTGTCGATTTCAGAGATATCTTCTTAGAGGTCTAAGTGCACCGCCAACCTTTCTACCAGCCAATTTCCTTCTTTCAATCTCTTTTTCACACCTTGCATATCTTCTAAATAAATTACCTAAATAGACATACGTCCAAGTTCTCGACATTCACTTTCAAACAAAATTTTGTTCTTAAATCTTCTCTTTCAAAACAGTGGAAATAAATAAAAAGCACATTTAATGCAGTATCTGTGATTTTTGTTCTATCTTCTATTACAACATGGTGGAAGTGTAGCAATTTTTATTTTCAATAAAGAAACAAATGCAAGGTCATTATCAAATAATATCCAGATTTTTTTACATATTAACGATGCAGATTATATTTACGTTATATGTAGGTATGTACTCATCCTCTGTAAAAATCAGCCCATAAACGAAGAATTGATTTTCAAACAAACAAAAAAAATATTCTACTTGTTCTTCAATATAATCATGTATTCCTTGTATTAAAACTTATCAAAACTCCTTATAAAATGAACTTTAATTAAGTATTACTCCTTAATAGCAATGTTATATGTACGATTCTGTTTGCTGGCGGTTTTAAAATGTCTGTAAATAAAGAAAGTTTTCAAAACTCCTTACACTTCATTACAATAATGTATTCCTTGTATTTAAACTTACCAAAACTCCTTATAAAAAATAACTGCAATGAATATTATATGACTTATCCAATCAATCTATTTCATCTACATAATAATTCAGAAATGTTTTTTTATTTGCCTTTGACAATACTTTCCGTTATGTCGGAGCATCACGCTCAAAATACAAATGCTGCGTCAGATATGAATCTGCGCAGAGCGGTGAAATTTGCTCGAGAACGTTCTAAGATACAATTGGCAACGTTAACTTTAATATATTAAGAGCTATTTAAAAAACTTTATTTTTTTAGGATCTTCATACAAATTTTCAAAAAAGACAGAAAGCCATCTTTTGGAAACAAAATTACTCATGTAAACGTTGAATGGAATCTTGGTATTACGGTATGAAAATGTAATAAAATAATTGGAGATTGATTCGTTATACATATAAATTTTATTCAAATCTTATTATTCTCAATAAATAAAGATTTAATGCAAAATTTTGGAAATATAATTCCTCCATTTTGAAAATTGACACATTTTAAAAAATTTATGGCCACATTTTGTGTAAAACCGTCGTAGCCATTAGATGAGTAATAATTATGTAGCTACCTGATAAAATCATATTATTCAAATGTAGATAGGTATAAAATAATTTGGCAATAATTTTTTAATCATTTTATATTCCTGAAATATAAATAAAGTTTAAATCTTAAAATTATCGTTGAAAAAGATTTGCAAGTAAAATAATAAACATTGAAATTGGTATGAACATTCCATAAACAAACTGGCCGGTAAAACAGTGACCGATAAATTAGATCATTAGGTACAGTGAACTTGACAGAATTGTTGGGAGAAAAGAAATAATATCGACAATAATTGAGAACCTTTAAATGGCATTCAGGAATACAGGATTATAATCAGTGTAGTAAAACGTTTGTTTTATCCACAAAATAATTTAGAAATGAAATAGTAAATAAACTCAAAACTATGTTAGCTTATTTATCATATCTTATATTATATGCAAAAACAATAATATACAAGGTTCATTTAAATAAAAGACTGGTGGTATTGTTGCCGTGAAAATTTGTTTAAAAAAACAATATGCATAGAGTTTCATCGTGTCAAAAGAAGTATTCTTGAAGAAAGCAATCAGTGAGAGGTATGACTTTGAAGCTTTTCGTAAAACTGTCCAAGGTTTGTGACAAATCATTCATCCTAGAACAAACACAAAAGTACCTATAATGACGGATAATATCATTTCATGAATTTTTTGGGCTAGGTACACATTAATATGTAAATTAAAGTCATCTACATAATATTTTAGTCCGTTTATATTTTTGTAATGCAAAATGCCGGAGAGCGTTCTTAAATACACTTTGATGTATTTAAGTTAATATTTGTATTGAATTTTGTCACAGACAATGGTGGTAAATGTTATATTGAATCTAAATCGTTATGTAGATAAACGCAAAGCTATGGTAACTTATTTATCATATGTTATATTCTTCAAACAAAATACAAGAATAGATCATACCTATTGTTGTGGTAAAAAATCTTAATAGACGTAGGACGATCATCGTGTTGAATGAAATATTCTTGAAAGACAGCAAAATGCAGTGATCAGTATGTTTGGAGACATATTCTTGACGGAACCTCCAAGGTTCCTTCAATCCAAAAGAAAGCCAAAAAGACTATGGTCATTGGTCATCCCATCCTAGAATAAAAACAATGAATTATGGTAGATAATTGATAACTATAGTTATTACATGGCCACCATTATAAAATATGAAAACTTGAATCTATACCTGTAGATATATCGCCATTATACATCCATTCTCAAAGTATGACTGCTCATAGCCTCCAGGACAAGATCCATTTATCACATCCATTGGGTTGTATAATATGTAATATAATTTTTGGTTGATGCTGGAAGACAAGGATTTTTATTAAAAAGTGTTTATTCTACATAATTTAGTAAATATTATGTAGGTAGGTATATAGGGTAATCTAAATAAATAAATATTATCAGGTACTTACTTAGAAATATATTAACAGCAGCTATCAATTAAAAAAATATTCGAATTTTGAAAATGTTTTGTTTGTCAAAATATCGATGACAGCGGATGACATGACAGCCAGTACGCCCAAAGAGAATATAATACCTTACGGATAAGAGACGCAACTCCATAGATAAATTTTTTTTATGAAAAATGTACCGAATAGGTGAAATGTTTAGCCAACATTGAAACAAAATAATTCTGTAATATTTATTATGGTGATGTTGTCTTCCTGTTATTTGAAAGTTTGGGTGACTGGGGTTTGACAGATGCAAAGATGTCGGTTTTATAGGTTAGGTTAGGAATAAAGATGCAACTGTTTATAATAGATTTATTGCAGTCAGATAAAAATGTACACTGTGAATATTATAATTGTTACACTAATTAATATAGCTCCCACAGAAACAAACAGCAGAAGATTCGGCAAAACAACTCCTGTACCTCATTTAGCAGTCAGTTCTGTTCCCTCATGGAAAGCTTAATTATTTGATTGGCTGACACACAGACATATTTATTCAAATCTTGAAGAATACTGCACATCCATAATAATATGTCATCTAAAACAATAAAACATATAAATGAAGATTAAAATTATGATATATAAAAGTTCGTATCTATAAAATTGTCAACTGGACTTCGAAATTTCTTTTGAACGAAATAATGGAATGAAATTTTGATATTTTTTACCAGAACAGAGAGAATATTATTACAGTATCAGCTTGGAAATATAGAAAGACATGACAAGCATTCATTAAACTACTCACCTGTCACGTTTGTTAATGCATTACAAAAAATCTCAAAGTATATGCTGGATAACAGTTTTGTATAAGACCGGATACGATAATTTGTATATTATAATACTTTCAGACAATTAGACT
Source organism: Mystacides longicornis (assembly GCA_963576905.1). Lineage (NCBI taxonomy): Eukaryota > Metazoa > Arthropoda > Insecta > Trichoptera > Leptoceridae > Mystacides > Mystacides longicornis. The sequence continues at coordinate 26,443,850 of OY756426.1, read as the reverse complement.
ACGAAATAAGTACTCTAAAAATGTAAATATCGGAATTTTAAAAACACAACAAAACACGTACAACCAACGTTTTTTGTTAATTCGTCATAGAAATCAAAGAGAATATAATACCTTACGGACCTTGAGTACGCCATAGATATCAGTACGCCAGTACTATAGATTACCCATAAATTATTTGCGGTATTTTTTTGTGACTGAAAATAATTAAATCATGATATTTTTATTGAATGTTTTTTTTAATTTTCATGTTTAGGATTTTTGAATTATAAACATTTTATATGAATTCATTTTGTTGATACTTTTCTTAATAGATAGCCTTTTTAATAAATTACGATACTAATTTAACACTAACTAAGTAATATTTTTTAGTGTGTTCTATGGTTCATTTGATACGTCATAAAAAAATCTATGGATATGTCTTATTTTGTTGTCAAACTATAAAATGTAAACATTGAGTTTTTGTACGGCTTTAGATATAAAATCAATTTTTGGGATTAATAAAACAGGTAAGCAAAGTTAATTGAGTAAATATTATTTCAAAATAATCGCATAATTACAATGCAGCTAGCCAATTACATTAATTTATTTTCTGTTACTATATTTTTTTTACAGGATAGATTACAAGAAATTTACAACAATATCAAGAGTGAATTTCTAAAATGTACAAGAAGTATGCATTTTATTACTGGAATAAGCAAAGCGGTAAGTCCCGTATTATTATTTGATAATTGTACCTCCTTTCATATGTTTGTGTATATAAATTCCATAATGTTTTGTTACAGATTGAACTTTAATTGAACTGGCAGGCAAAGCTCTCAAGAATTGTGCCATATGGATACACTGTTACGAAAGCGCTAGACGAAATTTGATAAATAAATAACTATCGGTAACAGTATCTAAAGCTAGAAACAGGAGGTTGGTAGCCCGGTGGTATCAAATGACGGCTTTCGTACGTACAGTGTACGGTTTTTGTGCGTTTGACTTCTGGTGCCGACCATTTTCAACTTTTACAACACAAGCATCGTTTTGTGTGAAAGATGTCAAAAGTGTAAATGTGTTCACTTTGGGTGAGTCCAGATTCATTTGTATAAAAAAAATGTGTTTTGATGAGCTATGACACGCTAGAAGCAACATCGGTTTCATACATTTAGTATGATTAGAGACACATTATCGTTGAGCATTGTATTTTTTATGAAAAAATATGCTTTTGGCTTAACACAACATAATTGTTTACAACACGTCTGTTTCTACTGTAAGATTTGAATGTGAATTTTATTTTTAGTTATGGATTTTTTTTTAAAAAAAGTTCCAGCTTTTGGTATAAAGAAGGTGATTTTTTATTCTGTTTTTATTTTTTTTCTATTTTTAATCTGCTAGATGTAACAAATAATGTTATTTTATTTTACAAAATGGTAGTTTTGTGTTTTATTAATTGAAATTAAATAAACAGAATGTTTTAATTTATTTATAACCAGAAATAAACTGAAAAAAAAAACACATTATGTTTTAATTTAATATATTCTCATGAACTATTTCCAAACAATAGATGTTTTATAATGATTCTTGGTTAAATAATGCCTCCACCACAAATTAATATAAAGGATGAGAATTCATGGAATTTGGTAAGTAATTATTCTCAAATGAGGTTTCTGTGTTAAAATTATCAAATAATGTGATATTTTAAAACAACCCTCTATATTATTAGTAGTGGTCGTACCAGCAAGTCATTTGATTTAAAGTTCTTATAATAATGTGTCCCATAAACAGAAGCAAATACTCCCCTAAAATGGTTCATATTTCTAACTATTGAAGTTTGCCAGTTATAAAAGCATTGTAGTTACCTATAACTTACCTATAATGACTTATGAAGTCAAGAGCAGCATATCAGTTTGTGAGAACTTTTTTAATGTAAAAGTAGTCACACCTCAATGTGTTGTTACTACACTTAAACGCAATAGATCTGTTAATGAAAAAGCTAAACGCAGGTTTGAAACTTGGTGTGGGCCGTAAATTCTTCAACTGTTGTGTTAAGTTTTGATGCTTAGGTGCCGACTTCTTAGTTTACTTATATTTATAGATATATTCCATAGTGAGAGACTTTACTTGAACAATTTTTTATAAAGTTTATGCACAAAGAGGTTGTTGGAAGCCCGGTGGTATCAGTCGATGGCTTTCGTTTGCACAGCGCACTGAAGGCCGTGAGTTCAAGTCCTGGTGAGGCCATTTGCACTTTCACAACACAAACCTTTGGTTAGTGTGAAAGATGTCAAATGTGTATTTGTGTACTTTAGGTAAGCCAAGATTCATTTTCTTAAAAAAAATGATAAAATACTGTACTAAAAAGTCAAAACTTTTATTAATACAGTTATATATTTTTATTTTATTCTAAAAAAATTATGATTTTCAAATAAGTATGAATCCACCTTCACAATTTGTTAAATATAAGGAACAAAAAGCTGTGTTGGTACATACTTAATTGCAGAATAATAAAATCAATATTGTGGTGAGAGCCCATAGCTCACCACATATAAATCGAGCACTCTGTCTTATTAACTATGGGGCAAGCATAGAGAATAAGTCAGCAGTCTATGATTATGACTTGCAGCGCTTTCTTATTGCTGATGAGGTGTGACAAAAAAATTAAGTCCAATTAATTATAAGTATATTATACATTATGTAGGTACACCACACTTTTATATAGCTCTGTATGTAAACTTCCATAGATCAGGATCTAACTCCCATTATTCTACAACTTTTTTTGTGGACGGGTAAAAAAAGCTAGTACGATATATTTTACATTCGCATTCTATCAGTTGCAACAACAATCAATCCACTGACAGTTCTTTCAAATGTCAATTAATAAAAATTCAAAAGTAGAACAAAATTATATTGTAAAAAGTACTATAAAGATTGCCTACTTAGAGTTTTCTTTAAATTTCTAATTATCCACGCAATTTTCATATTTTTTTGTTCCCATACAACCTTCTCCTGATAAAAGCCTACATGACCAAAAAATAATTAGCGAAATCGGTCCAGACGTTTAGGTGCGATGCGATGACATCGGGAAATAGCTCTCCATTTTAATAGTGTTCTTAAATTTTCTAATTTTCCATCCATTTTTATTATTTTTTTTCTTCTATATCAACCTTCTCCCGATAAAAGCCTACACGACAAAGAAAGAATTAGCGAAATCTGTCCAGCCGTTTAGGCGTGATGCGATGATATCGGGAAATAAATATCCATTTTTATAGTGTTCTTAAATTTTCTAATTTTCCACGCATTTTTCTTAATTTTTTTTTCTAAATCAACCTTCTCCCGATAAAAGCTTATACGACAAAAAAGAATGACCGAAATCGGTCCTGCCGTTTAGGCGTGATGCGATGATATCGGGAAATAAATCTCCATTTTTATAGTTTTCTTAAATTTTCTAATTTCCTATGCATTTTTCTTAATTTTTTTGTTTTAAAAGGACACTCTCCTGATAAAAGCCTACACGACAAAAAAGAATTAGCGAAATCGGTCCAGCCGTTTAGGCGCCATCCGATGACAACGCGAAATAGCTCTCCATTTTTATATATAAGATTAACACTTTTGACTTTTCAATGCAAACATTACAATATTAGATTCAAAATAGAGTTTGTTCTATTAGATAATGATTTATTATTAATTTGGGCCACTAAATAATACATATGTACCATCATCGTTAGCATGTAGTTTTTTAATCTCAAAATAACATAAAAAAGAAACCGGCTAAATGTTATATTTGCGTAAAAAAGCCGTGTTTGCTCATTTTGGACACAAGCAATTTCAAGGAACCGTTTTTTGGGTTTAGTTTGAATGCTCAAGAAACAGAAATACAATAGCTATGTGGGAGATACCTACTATTGGAGCACTGGAGATTTTAGGTTTACTTTTGTTTCATAACTTTTTTTATTCTTGTTGTTCAGTGTTCTGTTGGTGTCTCTAATTATTACGATATTGTGCAGAATCAATGATCCGTCAGAAAAGGAGCGGAACACATTATGAGAGAGCTTTCCACTTTCTTCTTCGGAGCCCTGATGGCTGAAATAACATTGCTTCTTTAACCAAACATTAAAAACGCAATAAAGGAGGATCTATAAAAGTTGTAAATATTGTAGAGGACTACAACATCTATTAGGTAACCTTTTCTAGTATAGCGTGTTAATTGGGTTTTATCTACTAATTAAACTTGTTACACTTAAATGTGACAGACACTGAGTATAAACTTTGATATGACCTAGGAAGGGGGTAATGATAAAAATTCATTATTTTAAAAGTAAATCAAATGAACTAGGTATAGAAACGAGCTAAGCATGCTGAAGGTGTGTGGTTTAGCCAATAGGTAGATACATACATGGTGTGACGGGACTAACATTTTAATAAAGTATTTAGATTTTATTTAAATATTTATTCTTAAACTCTGGTAACTTGGGACGCCTCTGTGTTTTACGTCACGGGTTGGTTTCGAAAATGTGGCGAAACATAGTTTTATAAATCTGTGGTCAGATGGCAAAAGACGATATGTCACATTTTTTGCGAAAATGAGTTATGCATACCGTTGAATTCGTCTCAGCGAGATCTAGAAGATGGCAAAAGTTGATATGTGTGAGTATTGTATGCTTCGAGAAAATCGCTGTGGCAATATGTGATATGTCAACTTTGTAGAAATTACAAGTTGGCAAAACACGATATGTCATATAACCTTGTTTGCCACATTCCATATCGAAACATTCAATAGACATGAAAGTAGACAAAACATGATATGTCACTACGTAGTCATTTTTTGCCTACCTGTTAATTCCTGTTTGCCGGTTCTAGCCTGAAGATGGCAGAACACAGTATGTCCTATATATTATCAAAATTAAGCTGAGTGGTGTTGGCGCACGCGAATAAAAAAACTATTATTGGTATATTTTTAATTTTAAAGTTATTAGACAAATTGTGACCTGCCTTCTTATTTTTAGAAATATTTAAAAAATAAATGAGGGTTTAAAAGGGTCATTTGCAAAATAAAGATTTTTTAATTAGAGATGCAACGGATATCCGATATTCTTATCCGGATGTTCAATCTCCTACGAAAAGCCTTAGCCAATAACTCATAAGTGATTAAACTAAAGAGATCAATCCAGAGATCTTTGTCGCGCGCTTTACGTCTGCTGATAATTCGCCTCGTCAGTTGCTCTTTATTTGAATATCAATCTATGTAAAATTAAAATAAATAATAATAATATTTGGACAACTTTTATGGTGCCGTTTAGTGAAACATCTTCACCTCAAAGGTAAATGAAAAATATATAATTATCTAAGGTGCCGAATAACGGATATCCGTTATTCGGCAGCTTAGTTGGCCGAATATCCGGTTATCCGGCTAATTTGCTATCCGTTTCATCTCTAGTTTTAATATTCCCCTGTCTCCCTAGCCGATAAAACCAGTATACTGGATTGCATAGGAATATAAGGTAATGTAAATGAGACCCAGTTCTTGAATCTCAAAAGTTAAAAATGATTAGTAGCCTAGTGTTTCAGTCGTCGAATTTAAAATCCAAAGGTCGTGGGTTCGATCTCCGTTGTTGACCGTCTTTCTCTTCTTCAACAAGCCTATGCTTAGTGAGAAAGATATCAAGTAGTGTATTTGTGTTCACTTCAGGTAAGCACAGATTCATTTCATTTGAAAAAAAAAATACCTTTGTGAGTCATTGATTTTTTTTTCATTTAACGCATGTTTTTTTAATTTCTTAACCAATAATTTTATTACACATACATATGACAGTAAATAATAAAATGATACTAATCTGAAATACAACACCTGGATTTCACATTTTTAAATTCTTTCATCCGATTCTGGTTTGCAGATATAACTAGGTATGATTCCTATGGGATTTTTTGGACATATCATGTTTCGCCATCTTCTAACAAACTGGCCAAATGTGATATGTCATGACAGCATGACAATATTTTCAAAAAAACTGTTTATTTCTGTATACTACACAAGCAAATGTTATTATGTACATAAAAACAACTGTTTTTTACAGGTTTTAGCAAAATTTAGGGTTTATTGATTTAGATTCTGATTTGTTGAAGGAATTCAAACTTTTAAATTGCTCTCCTGTAAAATCTGTCAAAACTGACATATCAACTTTTGCCATCCTTCCACAGAAATAGGGGTCGCAAATACCTATCGGGCTCACTTGACGTCCAGCTCTTGGAGCAGTGAGGATCTCCTACTAAGTGGTCATCCAACAGCAGGAGCAGTTCATCTCATCTCTTGGAGAAGTAAAGACCTCCCACTGGCAGTGCCCAAGCCAGGACCAGTCCGATTGTGAATTTCGGCACATTTCTCTCGGTCGGTACTACGTACCGATTGTGATGCTGATGGCGATTGAGTCATACCTTAATAAGAGTTTTTGAGTTTGAGTAGACTAGTACCCCTACCCCTTGGCTCTGTTAGAGGAATTTTTCAGTACCTATACTGGTGGAGAGAGAGATACCTCCGAATATTGGATAGAGAATTGTAGATAACCGACCCCTGACTGTCACTGGAATAAACACTCAGCTGAATTGTTCGATGCGAATGATGAGTGGTCCAGTAAAATCAACGCCGTTGCCCTGGCTCCCGGTCCTCTTCAACATCGCTCCCCCTGATCTCCGCAGGAAGCGAATAACGTCCCGGGAGATATTCAAACTGGAACAAAACCCTCCACTGCCGCCCCCTATCCTCAGATTACCGACAAGGAACGTGTTGTGGAGGGAACTGAAATCGTCTCCCCAGCATCCTACGCTCAACGAGGAATGGCTCTCTCTCTGGAACGAGGCAAATGCGCCAAATGGGCACCTTATAGAAGATCCCAATGAGCGTGTGCCTGGATACGACCTACCCCGAAAACAACGGACCACGCTTAACAGAATCATGACAGGCCACGGAAGATGCGCAGACCTTATGCATCGATGGGGCTTTTCCCAGAACCCCGACTGTGAGTGTGGTCACCGCCAGATGATGGACCATATAGTTGAGTGTCCAATTTTTCGTTTTGAGCGCGGTCTCAATGAGATTCATGCGGTCACTACAGACGCAGTCAACTGGCTAAGAAACATACAACTGAATTTGTAACCGCCAGGCCAAACATGCCATAGGGTAAGAACACGTAGAAAGCCGATTCCGACCCGCGCCGACCGGCGCATAGAATGTTACCTTGCATTTGAATGGGGATACCCACAGAAAAAGCAGGAACCCACTTTCTGGCATGCCCATTTATATGCATTGAAACCATAGACAACAATCTTTAAGCCGGTCGGAATCGGCTTTCTACGTGTTCTTACCCATATGCAGTAATTTCTATTAAAGGGTTTTATAACCGACGATAGGTATACATAGGTACCATTCAACGGAACATGTCATCTAGATAAAGCTAGATACTAACTCCGGATGGTACTAAAAAAATACTTTGGTAAAATCCGGACTCGACCGAGAATCTTTTCCGGGACCTCTTGTCTAAAATTCAAAACCTTCAGAACAAGATCAGTAATAATAATAGACAATATTTTTTTTGGCCTTAGGAAGTGAGATCGTTTACTAACAATAAGACCATTCATTTTGGTTGAAGCTTTAATACATACAAAAAATTAAAGTTTAAATAGATTTCGAATAATGTTTAAACAGATTTCGAAGCGTGGACACTAAAGGCCAACATGATGAATAGAATAGAAGCCTTCGAAATGTGGATTCACAGGCGGATACTAGACATAATATCGTGGACTGAGAGAGTTACAAACTCGGAGGTCCGGAGCTACTCATGAGTCATGACTATTAAGACGCGTAAGATCTCATATCTGGGTCATGTGCTGAGGGGTGATAAATACACCTTACTCTGACGTACCTATTTTGAAGGGGAAAATAGAGGGGAGCAGAGGGGTTGGGAGAAGGCAGATGTCTTGGCTGCGAAATGTTCGAGACTGGACCGGAATAAGAAGCGTGGATGAGCTATTACGGATAGCTCAAGACAGAGAAGCTTTCGCCGAAGTGATCGCCAACGTCGGGGTGACCCGATACGGCACACGAAGTAGTAGAAGATTTCGAATAAGAATAAAATAAAATGTTTGTATTAAATTATGTAGTTCAGTACTTATATTTATTTATTGGACCAAAAGTTATTATTTTCCTGACTAGTTTCGTATATACTTTGATGATGGAAAGAGTCTGAAGAGGTGCTGAACTAGGGACCTACCATTTCCTTGTAGTTGCAAGAATTGATCTCTTCCGTGGTTGGCGATCGAGACCGAGAGATGTGGAAAGCTCCAAAAGGATACGAATCGAAAAGTTGAACGAGAAAAATTGAAAGGATGAATATGTGAGATTAATTGGAAACACTTTGAACAACTTAGAATCAATCAATAATAACTTAGAGGAAAGATGGGAAATTTTAAAACAGTCATTAGTACATAGTGCATAGTATGTGGGGAATCTAAAACGGGTAGGAAAAAAGGTGATGCATGGTGGGACAAAGTTGTGAAAGCGGCTGTGGATAAAAAACAGAATGGGTGGAAGAATGTAATCTGTGCGAAGAATGACTCCGACAAAACAGTTATGTATAATATGTATAAGAAAGAGAAGAATGCAGTTAAGAAACTTGTGAGCTTGAAAAATAAAAAATTAGAGGATAATGAATGTAAAAAATTAAGTGCGAATGTGAATGGTAATTTAAAGCTTTTTTGGAAGGAAGTGAAAAGGAAAAGGTCTAGGAAGGATGAGAAAGTGAATTGTTTGAAAGACAAAAATGGATGTATGCTGACACAGGAAAAGGATATAGGTTTGAGATGGAAAGAATATTTTGAAGATTTGTTTGAAACTAAGGATGGATGCGGCAGTTTGTAGCAAGTAGTTATAAATGGACAGGATGATGAAAGTCAGCAAATCAGTATGAATGAACTAACGAATGTGCTTAAAAAAGCAAAAAATGGGAAAGTTTCGGGTTAGGATAGGATATCAACGGAGCTTATCAGGTATGGCGGCCGAGTGACGCTACAGTGGTGCTTGGAGCTTTTCAACTTGTGCTGGACGGAAGGCCGTACCCCAGGAGACTGGAGGAGAGCCATTATCTGTCCTCTGTACAAGGGGAAGGGCTCCCGGTTGGACTGTGGTAACTATCGTGCAATTAGCTTGTTGAGCAACGTGGGTAAATTATACAGTAGAATCTTAGTAGAAAGGGTTAGAAAAATAACAGAAAGTAAAGTTTGGGATGCACAAGGGGCTTTTATGAATGGGAGGGGGTGTGCCGATCAGATCTTCGCTCTGCGGATTATAACGGAGAAGCTTTTGAGTAAACATCAGAAGCTTTTCTGTGCATTCGTAGATTTGAAAAAAGCATATGATAGGGTAGATAGGGGTAAAATATGGGAGGTTCTATCAATTTATGGAGTGAACAACCGGTTGATTCGTGGCATTGCTTCGCTTTATTCGGAAAATTCTGCGTGTGTGAAGGTGAACAGTCACCTTTCACCGGAGTTCTGTCTTACGAAGGGCGAGAAGCAAGGGTGCGTCATGTCACCCTGGTTGTTCAATTTGTTTTTTTGATTTTTGCGTCAGTGGGTTAAAAGATATAAATATAGGGGTTGAATTTAATGGTATAAAGGTATGTGCGTTTATGTATGCAGATGATTTAGTAATTATGGCTGAGTGTGAAAATGATTTGCAAGAACTTGTGTCAACTTGTGTGTTTGAAAATTGTGCAAAAAACGGTCTAAAAATGAAGCAAAACAAAGGTTTTAGTATTTGAAAGGGATGAAGCAAGAACGAATTGTAAAATAACCGTAGAAAATGAATGTCTTGAGCAAGTGAATGAGTATGTACGAGTATATTTAGGAAGAATGTTTAGTCGGGATGGAAAGTGTGAAAAAGAAATCGAACGTAGGAAAGTTGCTGGTTGCAGGGTGGGCGGTGCAATAAGACCTATAATGAGACCAATAACAACAACGTCTCACTACAAGCAAAGAAACTAGTGCATAACGCAATCCTGTTACCATCGATGATGTTTGGTTGTGAAACGTGGACATGGACGAAAAAAGAAGAATGTAGTATAAATGCAGTAGAGATGAAATCCCTAGGTATTGCATTCGTTTGCTTTCAAATTATGTACCTCCCTTCGTTGCTTGTATCAATGGATATTCGGCCATCTGTAAAATTTGACTCGTTTCAAAGCTGAAAAGGTCGTAAAATCTATGCCAAACATCACCTTGTTGCTGCTGATCAGAAGGGGTTAAAATGGTTGCCAATTGAGAGTTTCAAGATATTTTTCAGCACGGGAATCAAAAGGTTTGCAAATTATGTGCAAATAATCATCATAGTTGTAAAAATTGACTAGTGTTCAGTTCATTGCAGGTCCGCGCGGGAGCTATTGAGTATCAAATAGATACCTAGTCAAGATTATAGTTCCTTCAAAAACATTTTTTAAACTGGACTTTTTGCTTAGAATCACATTTATTATGTGATATTCAATCAATTTCACTAATTCTGACGATCACGCTGGGTACTTTCAGATAACATCTATCAACTAAATAACATTCAGTTCCTATCTCAACAGTTTAACGATATTCGTTGACGTCTTGATAAGAACGATAAGCGAATTCAGATCTGTGTATTGAAAAAAACAACAGTTTATTATTTTTTATTTATGTATTATGAGAAATGTAAGAATATAAAATTCATGTTCAAAACCCTAAAATTTGAAATATTTTAACTCACATCATATTTTAACAGAAAGACACACAAAGACACAACCGACTCACAATATTATCTAATTTGAAATTTTGTAGATAATTAATATCCTGTAAGAAACATAGGTACTTCATCTGAATTCGTATTAATTTATTCTAAAATCTAGAGAAAATCAGGGTATGTAAAATTTTGTAAACGAATTAAAAAAACGACATACGTTGTTATAGATTGGCGAAAACTTAAAAACACCCGAATATTTTATGAAAGTATAAAAAAATGACCTACCTGTACCCTTGATAAGACCCTTACCTAATTATTCCTCTTAGCCGCCTACATTACTTTTTTACAACAAGAGCCTTAATTTGCATGTAGGTGCATTGCGATTTGGATCCAATCTTAACGGCGATATTGACTATTATTCTGAAATTCCCGGTCCAACTCAACGCAATAAATGATTACAATTGATTCAATGGCAATCATAATCCAATAGTTGATAAAATGTTTTTTTATGAACGAGCTAATGATATGTTATTGTTTTTCATGGGAAAATCTCAACAGCACTGTGTATTAGTGTGTATAGCCGGCGCAATCCTTTTTGGTTAGCGGTGGCCATTTTGTATTATTTCAAGTCAATTTAGTTTAGAGTAAGTATCGCAATAACTCCAAAAAAACGGCAACAAAATCACATAAAGTAATAAAAATTGAGCGTTCAAACATTACGAATTTTTGGACTTGAGTAGGTTTATTAAAATTGAATTTCTAATTTGAGCAGTCACTTACCTACATACGAAATCAAAATAGGTTGTTTGTTCAAATAACAAGTTGGTATAAATTAGCTAATAGTAAATTTGACAGGCATGTGTGTACCTTCTTAAAAAACGTGAACTCTATGACTGAATAAAATTAACTCCTCAAAAAAGGCAATTAATAGAAATCTAATAAAAAGACAGGGAATATAACATGATGGTCGTGAGATATTCCAAAATCCAAACTCCCTTTTGACCCCACTTAGGGGCATAGGGAGGCAACAAGAGCTCTCCATTGCGCTCGATCTTGCGCAACGGTGATGACCTCCTCCCACACCATGTCCATGTCCCTCAGCTCTGCTTCGAAGGAGCGGAACACAGTGTGAGAGGGTCTTCCTCGTCTTCGGGACCCTGATGGGAGGAAGAACAGCGCTCTCCTCGGCCAACTGTCATTCGGCATCCTTAACACATGTCCCAGCCAAGTCCATCTCCTCCCCACAATGGTGGAGGTGATGGGCTCACGCTGGGTGCGCCGGCGTATAGCGTCGTTCGTGATGCGGTGGTACCATCTTACGCCCAGAATTCTCCTTAGGCACTTCATCTCAAAGGCTGAGACTTTTTGTGCCTGGGCCTTGGTCAGGTGCCAGGACTCACACCCATAAAGGAGAATGGGCAACACACACGCATCAAACAGTTTACATTTCGTCTCGACGCTAAACGCCGACGCTTTCCATATCTTGGTCATGTTGTTGAAGGCGCCACTTGCCATACCGATACGAATCGGGAGCTCAGCCCCGAGGTCACCAGCGGTGGTAATGGTTGCTCCCAGGTACTTAAATTTATCCACCCGGGAGACCTGGTGACCATCGATGGTTATCGGTTGCTGTTTATCGGGGCAGGCATTATTCGCCATGAGCTCCGTCTTACTGGCATTGACTCGAAGGCCGAGGCGTGCTGTTTCGTTGCAGAGTCTTGAAACACTGCGCTGTAATTCCTCCACTGTCGTACTGAACAACGCTAGGTCGTCCGCGTACTCCAGATCGCACAGTTCGCCCATTAGACCATCTCTCTGTGTTATCGGTATACCTCTTGCTCCTTGCATGGACTTTCTCAACAGGAAATCCATGACTATTATAAATATAAAGGGAGCTAGTACGCAGCCCTGTCTGACTCCCGTGGTGATCCTAAAAGCTTCAGTAGGACCACCTGGCGTTTTCACGCTACACTCAGAGTCTTCATACAGGGACTGCACCATTTTAACTATTTTCGGAGGTATACCATACAGAGCAAGTATTTTCCATATTGATGGTCTATGTGGGCTGTCGAAGGCCTTTTCAAAATCTATAAAGCAACAAGCGACTGGAGAGTTAAACTCCTTGCACTGCTGAAAGATGCACCTGGCACAGAAAATTGGGTCCGTGCAGGACCTTCCAGGTACAAAGCCGCATTGTTGCTCTCTCAGGACAGCCATGACAGGCCCCCGAATGCGATGTAGTAATATCTGAGATAATACCTTACCGGGAACACTCAGTAGAGTAATTCCACGGTAGTTTCCGCATTCAAGGGGGTCCCCCTTTTTAAATATTGCGACGATGGATCCATTCCGCCAATCTTTTGGGCACCTCTCCTCTTCCCACGCCATTTTAAATATATCTAATAGTGGTTGGCCAAGGGTGTCTATGCCTTGTTTGAGGAGCTCTGCGTGAATTCCATCGTCTCCTGGCGCTTTGTTGTTCTTAAGTCTCATCACGGCCAGCACCATCTCACTGTATGTCGGCGGTTCCTCACATATCCCAGTTGCCTGAGGTATATTCAGACCAGCCAACTCCTCCTCAAAGTTGTAAGGTGAGGAGGGCTCGGGACGGTTTAATATTGACTCAAAGTACTCCCTCCATCTCCCTTTAATCAGTTCGGGGGCAGTGACAGTGGCTCCACGAGAGTCTCGTATTGCCGTCACGGGTCTTTTTTGACCCCTGCCCCCGACCTCCCGGGTGATTTCGAAAAGTGTCCTTGAGTCATTTCCGAGTGCAGCAGATTGCGCTCGCCGTATCTGAGAGTCCAGGTGTCTTCTTTTATCTGTTCGTACAGAGTGCTTCACCTTGCGGCTCAGCTCCCTGTACTCAGACACCAAAGCAGCCAGTTTTTGAGGGTCTTTTTCACTGTCTCTGAGGGTCTTAGCCTTCTGGCGATCTTCGATGAGGCTCCAGGACCCATCGGACATCCATATTGGCCTCTTTTTGCTCTTATAGCCGACAGAAGAACGTGCGGATTCCATAACGGCGTCACGGAAGCTATTCCAAGCTGTTTCAATTGGAACAGCTCCGTGTGAATCCTGCAAGGGGGCAAACCTGGTGCGTAACTCAGCCTCGTACGAATGACGACACTGAGCACTCTCTAACCTGCGTATGTCCAGCGGGCGAGAGGCAGACGGTCCCTGCTGGAAATGGGTAAATCTGAATTTCAACGAACCCACAAGGAGTTCGTGATCAGTATCCATGTCTGCCCCTCGGTAGGTGCGGACATCTCGCAGGTCAGTTCGGTTGCTGGCCCTTACCAGAAGATGGTCAATCTGGTTTTTTGTTCTCCTGTCAGGCGAGGTCCAAGTATATTTATGGATATCCTTGTGGGGGAACAGAGTTCCCCCTATTAAGAGTCCGTGGAGTGTGGCGAAACCAATCAGACGGCTTCCATTATCATTTATCACTCCCATGCCATGCCTACCCATGACGCCTGGTCCATACTGGGGGTCACTGCCAACCTTGGCATTAAAATCCCCCAGTACAATTAAGCGGTGGCGCCTTGGGACATGGGACACAACTGCATCCAGACTGTCATAAAAACAGTCCTTGGCAGCCGCATCCCCATCCTCAGTGGGAGCATAGCATAGGAGGACCGTCAGTGTTTCGCCTGTCATCTTGAAGGACGCACTCATCAGGCGGTCAGAAACAGGTTCCCAACCAAGAAGGCGAGAGAAGGCATATTTACTTAAAAGTAGAGCGACGCCACGCATCCGTGCAGTTCGGTGACCAGAGTGCAGCATGACATAGTTGCCAGCGTCACTCTGCCCCGTCCCTGGGATGCGTGCCTCGCTCAGCCCCAGGATATCCAGTCCATAATCTCCCGCCAACTTGGCAGCAACAAGCTCCCCGCCCGCCCTCAGAGTGCGGACATTCAGGGTCCCGATTTTCAAGCTCTTGTTCCGAGCCGTGGTCAACACAGGGGGGACACTAGCTGCCTGGACCCCCCCCCCTGGTGGGGCCCAGGCGTCCGAGGCTTAATTTTGTTGCCTTTTCTGACCGCTGGAGTTTAAGGGTGTGAGGTGGTCAACCCCACGACCCCGATCTGATTTTTCGATTACCTGCCTCTTACAGGATGCTCGAAAAACCAGCAAAAAGAACAGAGGTGCTATTCTAAGCCGACAGCCCCACGGCAAAAATGAGTGAGATATTAAATGATAATATTATTAATTTTTATATCGGTGTTCGTATAATAATTATAATTATTTTAATTGACTCGATTCGCGATGTTTTCACGGCAAAGGTGCCATAAATATAAAAAAAAACATGATGTTTTGATAGTAAAACATTTTTATTCATACCTACATGATTTTTCACAATTTGGTTGTATGTATGTAAATGCTATAAGTATGCAGTTTATAATGATTTTTAAAGATGCCGAAAACGTTCACTTGAAAGATTTAACTCCCTCTGAAATCTGTCGGGTAGCAGGTATGTTTTCTTAAAGAACTCAAACGAAAGTCATAAAACTTATAGGTATTATAAAGCCCATCGATCGACATTCGAAAAAAGGATCTCAGAACGCCAATGCCGATGCACGGCATAGGGATGCCGAGGTTTGAATCCTCTGCAATGAAGTTGGGAAAAAATATCTTTGAATCAAAGCACTTAATGATTGTGTGTGGTCAATACAACTAAACCAGGCATCAAATATTATTGAAAATCGCAATCCTATTAAAAATTCAATAATATTTTTAATCCGGGCACTTTACACGAGATATTTTAGGGAAACTCTGAGAAGGAGACAAAGAACAATGACCCTCAGATTATGCTGTGCATACAGGACAATCTTCACAAACGCAGTAGCGGGCGTAGTTCCCGCGCACTTGCCAGCAGAGGAGCGAGAACGATTCTTCCGACAAGATCACTCCGAGAGAAGAATGCAAGCGTCGCGAGAGAGATGAAACTATGAATAGATGGCAGGTGCAATGGGTTACCTCCAAAAATGGACGATGGACTCATAGGCTTATAAAAGATATAAGAAAATGGGTAAAGAGGGAACACGGCGCCGTCGGCTTTCGGATGACGCAGTGCATGTCTGGACACGGGGTCTTTGGGACCTTCCTCCACAAAATACAGAAGGCTCCAAACGGAGGATGTATGTATGTACCTACTGCTCATCCGAGACTGATGACGCCGAACATACCCTCTTTGACAGGTAGAGAAGAGAAAGAGATGATCTGTATGAGTCCGTAGATTGCGATCTCAATACAGAAAATTTGATAGACCACATGCTGAAATCGCCAGAAACATGGTAGGCCATTGAGGGTTTTATGGAGGAGATTATGAAGAAGAAGGAAGAAGATCATCGTTGACAAAATTTACTTCCCGGGTAGACCGAAAGGTGGGTACCGGACTGCAAAAGAAGAATGAGGGGTTTTAGCCGGTAGGAGTCCGGCACTACCGCTTAGGTATCCTTGAAGGCTTTCCCCACATATAAAAAAAACCCAATAGTACAATTTATGTAAGCATTAAAATAGTTCTCACATAGAAATGGGATGCTGATAACATTGATTGAAATTGTATTCATTGAATTGCGTCCACAATAATCATAATGTGGTCAGTAAGTTGATAACATGCGTGAGCATTTTAAAATATATGTAGTTTGTTTACCTACACAAGATCACAATCTATGGGAGATTTCATCGAAGCTTCAATGTTACTTAATCATCAACATGATCATTTTATTCTTTTCAGTAGTCATGAAGCTTATTTGCCAAAGAGCCAAATGCGTTATTTATTTTCTTTGTGTGTCAATAATTTTACACCTTTAAAAGACAAATGTGAACAAAGGGTAACAAAAGAGGTGAATCGAAGATAAGCTCCTATAAGAAAATCAGGTACATACATACGAAATAAACACATTTTTTGGCAAACCTATAGTGAAATGGTTGATAGTCTAGCGGTTTAGTCGTCGACTTTCGTTCCGAAGATCGTGGGTTCGATCTCCGGTGCCAACCGATCGTATTTTTAACAAGATTTGATCGGTGTTTAAACTGATGATAAAAGTATTTTTGTGTTCATTTTAGGTGAACACTGATTCATTTAAGAAAAAAAGGCGGGTTTATTATTGAATACATTTTTTTTTGTGTCGTGAAAGAGGAAGATGGTCGACACCTGGGATCGAACCCACGACCCTTGCACGAAACAGTACGAAAGCCTGCGTCGTGGCCACAAGGCTGTACAGTGTACACCAACCACTTCGTATACAGCATTAATTTATGCAGTCAAAAAATGTATCACTTAATACATTACAATACTACTTGCATACATTCATATGTCTAAAAGTTCGATCTCGTAATCAAAAATACACCGAAACGTCCACTCGTACGGCCGGTTGACTGTCAAACAAAATTATATTGATGTTTGAATTGTGTTGATGTTGTACTTCCACAGAGAGAGATCAGACAATCTGAGCAAAGGCCTTAGCGCTACGTCACCGCGTGAGGCCCAGAATTCACTCTCATAATATATCTGTATGTACTTACCTGTACGCTATGATATCTGTCTACACGCCGGCTGCCTGGTGACGCGAGAGTAAAAATGGCCTCCAGCGCTTAGGCCTTCTTATACCTATAGGTGGTGTTGATCTGAGCTACCCGAGCACGGATTTTCAAATATGATTTTTAATATTTCTATGTTTTAGATAAACAAGATTGGATTTTGATAAATGACAAGTATATCTACTGTTTTTAAAGAAAAAATAACAACTAAGTAATGACTCTAAAAATTCATTACTAATGTTCGATTTTTAAATGGAACAAACCACTACGGGCTTACGACCGTCTTCTACTGTTATTTCGAAGGCTGGCTTAGTGTGATCACTTTACGTTAACAACGTTCGCCATTAGGTGGTAATGTTTGTCTCCGAAACTCCTAATCATGAGATTTTTCAACATGTTCAACATGTCGAAAAATCTCATGTATGCAACAAGTAGAAATTTAATAATAAAATGAAAAATAGAGATAAAATTTGGAAATTATTGAGAACAAGAGAGCAACCAAATTTAAAGAATGCAACTGCTATCATATTGTATTTGGCGCCAGGATATGACTATATCCATTTTTGTTAATGTCTCATATTTATTGCATATTGGCTTTGTTGGCGCACAACGTTCTAATTATGTTTAGATTCTTGTGACCTTTTCAGGACTAGATCTTAAAGAAAAAATAACAACTAATGACTCTAAAAATTCATTACTAATGTTCGATTTTTAAATGGAACAAACCACTACGGGCTTACGACCGTCTTCTACTGTTATTTCGAAGGCTGGCTTAGTGTGATCACTTTACGTTAACAACGTCCGCCATTAGGTGGTAATGTTTGTCTCCGAAACTCCTAATCATGAGAATTCTCAACATAAAATTTTCATTCAATAATATAAATGTTTTTTCCCGAACGTGATATTTCTCCATATTTTTAGAAGGTATTTTAATAAAAGAACTTTGCTAGTATCACTTAAATTTTATTTTATAGGGTCAATCCATTTCAAATCACCCAAAATGAATAAAATTTGTTGCTCGACTTTTTTAATTTTCCTGATTTTTTTATCATGAGTTCTCTATAGGTAGGTAAGCACAAATCACACATTAATTTTTTTTTAAACCTCATAGTTTTATTTTGGCGGCCATTTTGAAATTGGAGTCTGAGCAAATTTCGTACAAAACGTGGTTTACGGAAATTTTAAATATATATATGAATAATTTAAAAACCTGTGTGATCAGCATAAAATGAACTTATAAAAAACATTATTTTAGTAATTCTTTAAAGTTAGAAAGTTGGTAAATTTTTTGCTGAAAAAGTTTGAACAAAAATCATAAATCGCTACTTTTTAAGACCATTAAATTCAATGAAGGAATAGAGAATCACTGTATTTTTTAATATCCATGTATTGTTTACATTTAGAATGGCTTAGTATAAATTTTAGTTCTGAGAATATACTCCTTTTTTGTCTAGAGCTTTTCAAAACTACCCGAAAATCAAAAAATCTCAATTTTTCAAGGTCAATATCTAAAAAGGGACTAAATGAAATCAAGTGAAAATTTTACTGAATGTTCTTTACCTATATAGGAATACCTCATAAAAAAATGACGACTGAGACTCATGATAAAAAAATCAGGAAAATTAGAAAAGTCGAGCAACAGGGCCTGGGTGATTTGAAATGGATTGACCCTATATTTTAAGTGATATTAGCAAAGTTCTTTTATTAAAATACCTTCTAAAATTTTCATATATTCGTGATCGTTTTGTATTGAGGAATGCTCGATCTCAACGAGCAAGAAAGCAAGAAAATACCATCGAGCAAGAATGAAAACCAGGAAACTTCGAAGAGAAGGAGGTCGTCGAAGACGATAGAACACTAAAACCATTCCGTTCATATATCCATGTTCAAACGAGCGAATAATGGTAGAGCAGCAAAAGAATGGTCTGTAGGTATCTATTTACTCAAGAGATTTCCCGGTAGAGTCCCAATGAACATTCGCTTGTTTAGTTTAAACCCGCCACTATGCATCATATAAAAAAAACGGGAACAGTAGCCCTAGTATAAGTTTTAGATGATCAAATATCGAAACGATCATCGAAAGAGTTTCGAAAAATTTTCATACTTAAATGATCGAATGATTCATCCACCACAAACACCAACGTGTAAACGGGGTGTTTGCCTTACCTTGTGTGAGCTTGCCAACGCTAGCAACAAGTGTCGGTTTTTACACAGATCAAACGATTTTTGCGGCAAACGTATGAAAATACCGACGCGCACGCCAACGTGTAAATGGCGTCCAAGCGTTTGTGAAGGCTTGGAGCGTGTGGTGGCTTGCCAAGCCGTGGCAAGCGTGTAATTGTAGCATTATGAAACCATTATAATCGTTGACAGAAGAGAGTTTTTCTATGTAAAGCCCTCCTGAAAGTGTTGGAGCTTATAAGGTTGACGAATCTTTTCAATCAAGATAAGGCAGGCAACGTGTAGAACAGAACATCTTTAAAAATCTTAGAAAAATATCGAATAATTCGCTCTTATTAAAAATAATCTCAAAGTTGGGTTGGTCTGGTCAGGTTACCTTTTTGCATCGCTCCAATCAACTGGATTATCATAATCAAGTCAAGTAAATAAACCTTTTAATGCTCTATCCTTTTAGGAAATGGAGATAGATCTCTTAGCAATCCATTGTCCTGCGATCATACGATCACTATTAATAATTGTCTCCTTATTCTTGCATTCCATTATTTTATATCTTTCCAGGTTATTCGAGGATTCAGGCCCAGGTTTTTGAAACTATCATTATCCAACTGACAAATATCTAGCGCTTCTTTCGAAAGTACAGAGCTTGCGGCGCAATGTTTTCTTAAAAAAAAACAGAAATACCGATTTATTTCATTTAAACATCCGTCCTAAATAATTTTGATCATGTTTTAATTTCCAAACTGCTTGGCGTCCACGTGTTATGTGCATGCACTTGGCGATGGTGTAAATTGATTTTTTTTTTCAATCTAACACAATACCATAATGAAATGCCAAAAAGTTGAAAAAAAAACAATACCATAAAAATGTCATATTTGCGGTTTTAAAATAATCAATCTTCAAAAGACATCCTTAACAATACAGCAGCCCGATTCACGGAAAAGTTTAGTTCGAAGTTCGAACGAAGTTCGATTCAAACTTTTCCGTGAATAGGGCTGCTGGTAATAATAATTGTAGGCGGCGACTATCTACAGTCTATGTACCTATTCACGGAGGGTTTGAATCGAACTTCGTTCGAACTTCGAACTAAACTTAGACTTAAACTTTTCCGTGAATCGGGCTACAGTATTTAAACAATCTTTGTCACACAAAACACTTTAGGCATTATATTATTATTATGACATAACTGATATATTTATTTCAATAATAAACGTTACTTTGAAGAATCATGTAGCTATGTTTTAATAATTATTATTTGAATACGACCTTGTAAACTGGATATCATTTCCTCGTCAAAATATTATTATGTAATAGTGGTTTGTTCAATGTCTACGTGTGAAAATTGATAATCTGGTAGCTATGTTATGTAAGATGAAGTGCAAGTTAGCGAGGTCTCAAACCGTCATCTTGTTCACGTAGCTATGTTAAGCGGGGTTTACACGGATCGAATTTCGTCGTGCGGCTAGTCGCTTCCCAAATCGCCTCACCAAGCCGCAATCGATTTTAGTCACAAGTGATCAAAATCACACGCGGCTCGGTCGTTTCCTTCGAAAATGTTGAGAAGAATAGGTGTTCGTGCCGTAATTGAAATCTATATTATATTAATACGTGAAGGATAAACTTTGTGACTACTTTTACGGAAAATGCGCCGATGGAGGAGTATGAAATTTCGCACACTTATAGTTTATATAGAGGGTGGGTGGTGAATGCTAATAGTATCCTCTATTATTAAATGTGTAATTTTAGAATCTGAAGGAAGAATTATTTGATGTTTGTAAGAGTAGGTAATCAATATTAGCGTTTTGTAATCTACCTGCAACTCTTAATAAACCTTTTGTATCTATAAAAGGGTTCAATCCTCTTAAGTAAGATGAAACTTGAAGGCCTTTTTTAAATTACATACAAATATTATGCTTGAAATACACATTTTGATCATGAGAAATTATAATATTTAAAGAAGTTTCAATTTCTTCCAAAGACAATCTATCAGACATTTTAATATTTTTAAACAATTTAAATTTCAGGTTATTACAAAACCTTAAAATATAACAAAGTACATGTATCATTTTATCAAAAATAGAAATATTAAACAGTCAATACATAATTTGCTGAAACGGATGCCATGCATACCGCATTGCAGGGAGCATCCAACTCTAGCAATTCTACTATACGTACATCAAGATTACAATCATCAAAATTAAAATTTGTGCACTTTAAAAATTGAGAACCATTCCACCATAATGGATGGTTCTTTAAGTCTTGAGGGTTCACGCTTCGGCTTAAGCAGTCTGCAGGATTCATGGTAGTATTAACCTATAACCACCTGAATAAATTAGATAGAGTTTGTATGACATTTATACGATTGGCTACATAATATGCCTCTTATTTTATACATTTAGTATTTAACCAAGCCAAAACTACCCGTGAATCAGTAAAAAAATATACATTTTTAATTTTTAATTGTTTCTGCAATACATTAATTATGTACTCTGCTGATGAGCTTACTAGCAAAACTCCTACATTTAATTCTAACCTTGATGATGTAATGCGAGAATTTGAACAAAGCAAATTAACACTTATTTTTCCATCTAAATATATGGTTCTCAGATACACTGAACATCCATATGCTGTACTGGAAGATGCATCAGAAAATCCTAATAATTGATGTTCCAGTACAAATTTTCTGAACAAAATGTTTCTATTTACGACTATAATTATTTAGGTTATTCTATACCCCAAGGAATGGTGATAGGCCCACTGCTGTTCATCGTATACGTGAATGATATATTTACACTGCCCCTTGGTGGAAGTATTATCTCGTACGCTGATGACACGGCATTGGTTATGAGCGCGAAAACATGGAAGGATATGGAAGATGGTTTGAACAGAGACATGCATATTCTTAAGAGATGGTTTAACGAAAACTATCTCACAATGAACGCAGAAAAAACTTATATCCTTCCATTCTCTATAGGATCAGCTGGACTGCCGGGCGACCTGAGCGTTACGCTACATTCTGAGGCGTCGACGGGAGAGCATTTTTGCGAGGGAGACTACGTCAGGCTGAAGATGAAGAAGGTAATAAAATATCTCGGAGTAACCATTGACTCTGCACTGAAGTGGAGGGAACATATCGAAATGGTCACAAAAAGATTACGAAAGCTGACGTGCGTCTTCATGGAAGTCAGAAATTTTTTAACAACGTCACAGATGTACCCAATATATTACGGCCTGGCGCAGTCTATACTACAATATGCGGTGACTGGGTGGGGTGCGGCTTACGCCAGCACATTAAAGTGCGTGGAAGTCGCCCAGAAGCTTATTATAAAAACTATATTAAAGCGACCAAGAGATTACCCCACAGAATCCATTTTTAGAGAATTTAAAGTATTACATTTTCAAAGGTTATTTCAGAAAAATGCATTAATGCAGGTGCTTAGAGAACCACTATACCACTCCTATCTCACGGAAAGTAGGACTAGGCAGGTGTATGTGTTTGCGCAGACTAAAAGGCTAACGTCGTTCGCACAGCACCACTACACGTATCTGGGAGAAAAATATTTCAACGAACTGCCAGAAGACATTAGGAAAATAACAAATACAAAAAAGATAAAACAAGAATTGAAAAAATACTTTAATAATTCCATATAATATCGACTGATGTGAGGCTGTGATGATGGGTTGTGTGTGTTCTTGGTGGTGTTCTCTGTGTTTGGCTGGGTTTGGGTGCATGGGTATGAAGGTAGGTACCTACTTAATAGTGATATCCAATAGTTGTTGATATTGTCATTTTTGGTATAGTATTGTGTGTGGAAATTTGTGGGTGATGGCAGTGCAGTATTGAAACAACAATTCATTTTTTATAGTTTTTTAATTGGCAGTGAAGTATTGAAACAAAAATTCATTTTTTATAGTTTTTTAATTTCGACGTCTGCTGCTCCTCATATGAGGAGCTCAAGAGGACTGCAATGGACAGAGAGGAATGGAGAATGAGATCCAATGCTATTGCTGCAAACCAATCCCAGGATTGAAACTGCAGAAGAAGAATTGGCAGTGAAGTATTGAAACAACAATTCATTTTTTATAATTTTTTAATTTTATGTCAACTCATGCAGATACCCTCTCTTTGCACAAGCTTGTACAAGCTTTAAGAGAAAGGAAACGTTGTATTTTATATTGTTATTGTTAAAATATATTGTAACTATTTTAACTACGTAAATGATCTCAAAATAAATAAAATAAAAAAATAAATAAAAAATTAAATATTAAACTATTAAAAAAAAGCCATTTCTTTAAAAATTTTGAAGGTGGTATTTCGTCCAAATCCACTTTTTCCATCCACAAGGATTGCATTAATGCTTTTGATTGTACAAAAATTGCTACAAGCTTTATGGAATATCTACAAGTAGTAACATTGGATGATTCGACGACCATTTGTGCAGCATGAAACCATCTGATTTTAATAGTTCAATTACCTAGTTGTTTTTTTACTTTCAATAATAATATCCAAAGAATTATGACTTAACAAAATATCATCTACATAAT
Source organism: Mystacides longicornis (assembly GCA_963576905.1). NCBI lineage: Eukaryota > Metazoa > Arthropoda > Insecta > Trichoptera > Leptoceridae > Mystacides > Mystacides longicornis. Next base: position 26,419,852 of record OY756426.1, on the reverse strand, counting down.
ATGTGCAATTTAAAATAATGTTTGAAGTCAAGGGGTATTTTTCCCGGTATTTATTTATTTTATTTATATATTTATTTTCCGTCAAAATTAAGCATTGCTCACCATTACAGAGTAATCCTTTACGTATATTATAGCTAGCTCTTTTAAATATCTAGTGGCTAAAAATTAAGAACTCTTTAAGCCATATGTGACTGTTTGTAATTGAATGCATATAATAGGCTCGTCTGGTGAGTCTCTTCATAAAATGTTTCAAGAGGCCTTTGTTCTTTTTCTATCAAAATATTTCTATACATTTGTTTGATATCACAAGTTAACACACACTTATTATCTAAAACTAAAGAAAGGCGACGCATTTAACCGACTGCCTTTGATCCAATAAAAACACCTTTTCAATTGAAAAAGTGAACTTTAACTGCTTTAGGTATTTAAAAACTCTGATCAGTGGAAAAAAGAGCTCGGCGGAAGAATATTTGCGATCAAGCCGTCGCGTCGTCGAGGTAGTTTAACCCATATCGATTGATTTCGAGATGATCTCTGTACATTTTAGCCCGCCATGTTAGATTTTATGTCAACTGACAATGGTTTCGATTATTTCCCGTCCAATTAGGTGCTTCCTTCATATTTTGGTACATTTCGTTTTGGTTTATCATTTTAATATTAGAAATTTTAAACAAATAAAGCAAATATTGCATTCCCGTAATCATAGAGGTAATATAACCAAGATGCACCAACTAAATTTAAGATAAATATAATGAAGTTTTGAAGAAAATATTCAAAGAGTACTTTTAAAGTAGGTACAAATATTAAAGTTGAAGTGATCAAACATAAAAATTAGTTCATTTGGCAACATAAAGGTTTCGTGTGATTTTATAAGGACTTAACAATATTTTGATAAATTAAAATACTAAATTAAAAAATAAGGTCTGGCACCTATTCTGCACCTACTCGAAATCATTCAAATCTGACATAGCGCATCTCGGTTGTAAGCACTCGCGTTGCCGGGCTACTATTTTTTTTTTCTTGATTACCGGCTTTCCGTCCGAACCCGTTTGTTTACAAAATTTTGTATGAAATGTCATGTTCATACATAACAAATCCGGATAAAATATATTTTTATAAATTAAGTAACAACTGCTCGGTGAGTTACACGTAATATTACGATTGTAAGACGGTCAAGTTTAATGTTTGGTTTATGAAAATTAACTTTCAATAGATATCAATATCGTCATTACAAAGTTTATTGTCAATGTTGTTCGGTTTATTTTTTTACCATTAAGCCGTATCCCGGAAGGGGTAAACAGAGAGTACGGATTACCATTCATTCCTATTCAGACAAACCTCTTTCGCTTCCTTTCGTATTCCTTTTACTCCTGACTTTACTTTTATTCTTTCAGATTTGTAGATCATTTTTGTAGTTCATCTAGTCTCTCAACATACCTGAACCACCTCTATTTTTTCACATTCATTCTAGTCACTACGCTAACATTTACTCTAGATTCCTTCTAATATCATCATTCCTCACCTTATCAATTAGTCTTTTCCGCATATACAGTATAAAGATCTTACATCTACAGTATTTGTACAAAGTAATACGATCTTTACATCTGTTTGGTTTGACATAACAAACTCTAAACAGGCAAAAAGGAGTAAGAGAGACTTGGAAAATTTTATGAAACATAAAAACCTCGCAAGAATTCATTTCTAAACACGGATAAACTTGTAATAAATATAGGGAAGTCGTCAGAAAAATCTAGTGTTTACACTAGCGACCCCGCCGCCGCCGGGGCTGAGCTACCGCAATGTATCGGTCTAGTGGCGTCTTACTTAAGAGCCGGACACTCGAAAATGGCTGTTTTTATATAAACGTTGTTCCCTTAATAGGTATCGTAGAACAACAAAAAAGGAAGTGTGCTTTAAGTTAGAGCTTTGGCTATCAAGTCTTCCAATTTGAATTTATATTTTCCAAATTTACTTCGATAGAAAAAAAATTCAAAGTTTGCTCTATATTTTTATAAATCATAACGGTTTAGGCTATCTACTCAATAAAAAACGCTTTAAAATATACCAAAATGCGTGTCTTTAAATTTTCTTCAAAACCATCGTCTTTTTTTATTTCTATTTAATATAGTTTTGCAATTAATCGGTAATAAGTGATTGGGCGCTTAGGACCTTTTCCTTTAGAAACAAAAACTCTATACGCTCCATACAAATCCTAAAATTCTTCATTCGTGAGAGAACGTTGTGGCGGGTGGACGTGTCGCTCTGTACTCTGTAGTTTTTTTCTGCAGAAACCTTCCACTTTCTAATGTTGGTCATTTGGGGCTAAATGCAATATTTGTGAGAATCCATGGTTGTCAAAAATTTTATATTTATTTATTTTTTACATGTTTTTTTCCCTTCTACATTTTTTTCTTTACAAATATTTTAAATTCAATATTTTTTTTTCTATAAAATAATATAAAATTACGTTTTGACGTATTTTTTATCGTAATATCTTAATTAGATATAATAAGTTTTTACCACATAAATCTTGACTTTTAACGGTAGCTAAGTCAAAGAACCTATCATCAACAAAATTGCGTAAATAGTACGTTGATAATATAGTAATTGGTTTATAACTACATACGTACCTACAATATATTATTATATGAACAAAAAAGTTTTTATGTTACACAAAAATAAAAAGAAAATAAACTTAAATGAAGCCAACCTCTACTCGGGGTTTGAATCTTGTCTTAGATTAGACGGGACCGATTGATTGGTAGAAAATGCTTTAAGTTAACTTCCGCCGGCTATACCTACCGAGAAGAGTGTACTTTAGTAAAACAAAACTCATGTGCGTTTATTCAATAAGCTATTAAAAAGTTGGTCTTATTAATGTCACTCAACTTCGTCGAAATACGCACTCAACGAATACGAACTCAAATAGTAGGTACTTATAGAATTTCATTATATTTAATTCTTCAAACACACTATTTTCAACTTTGTAATACTGAGTCATTATAAATATTTATAAATAAAACTAACTTTGCAGTATTACAATAGATTATATTTCGGATAAAAAATGTAATATATTGTAATACTGCAAAGTTAGTTTTATTTATAAATATTCATTATATTCAATTTGAAAAATATCCATTATTTGACATGATACAAACTTTTAAATGTATTAATTAACCTGATATTTATGGTTTGGCTGCCAACCCTGACTCCGATTGCATTTTGACTAAGGATAAAGAAATGAACAAAATATCATTGTGTCAGCAGTGTAGTTAAGTGACAGAGACAGCGAGAAGAAAGTTCAACCTGTCTCACGCACAATATGACGAGGTGCGCGCGGGGAAGCGGGGACAAAACTCAGTTCGGTGATTTGAGTGTCCGGCTCTTAACCTTATATGGAAAAGGTCGGCGTTATGTTAAGATGAATTATTGTAAACTGTTTGATGCGTGTGTGTTGACCATTCTTCTACAAGTATATGGGTGTGATTCCTGGCACCTGATCAATGTTCAGGCACAAAAAGTCTCTACGTTGGAAACAAAGTGTCTCAGGCGAAGTTTGGGTATAAGATGGTAGCATGGAGTAAAGATTTAGATATAGCTAGACACCTACATAAATAAACTATCGCCGTCTCTTTTCTTCTTTCACAGCAAATATGCAATATCTAGTGAAAAAATGTGGAGATACAAAACAGTACCTACATACTTTTGTCAAATCGGATCAACGATAATAATGATTGACTTTTTTTTTTGATACGACGAGCCCCGACCTCTGTGGATTATTACTGGAAGCTTTGTTTTGGTATTATTCACAACTCGTTTTAAATATTATTCAAAAGATGAAGTGGATATAAAAAATGAACAAAAACATATTTATTTATTTATTTAGATAAGTATACGGCACAAAGTGCCTTTAACAACAACATAAAATATATTACAAGAAATATAAGAAGGTATCTCATATTTTTACATATTATATATTATCATTGATAAATGTTTGGTATGATATCATAACAACATTTTGATGCAATATCTGATATTTATAGATATCACTGTATTTATAAAGATTTTGTCTCATGTTTAGTTAATTTGGTAGAACATTTCACTGCTCATTTTGGTCCCACTGATAATGATTTGCTGTTTTATTAATCTTTTAGAATTTAACCATCAGCTGGACAATTGACTTGGTCGGTTTTGATGAGAAGATTCTTGGGCAGCTGGTTGCTATCCAAAACTCCCATCGCTGTATTAATGACTGATTGTGCTGGTACTGCTGCTCTTGTCAAAACCCACACGAATTCTGCAAATAAAATGTCATATTTGCTTAGGCACATCATATTTTTATTTGTTACATAAGGGGTGGGGGTCTTTTTAGAAACACTTTGAAGCTCTATCAATGTTATACTGTTCAAATTACTGCAGTTCTGTATACACAAATAATATGATGAGAGCTTGCCTGTTGTAAAGAACTCTGATTTTTTTTTATTTTTAATTAAATGAATCTGTACTCACTCAAAGCGAACACAAATACACTCTGTGACTCTTAAGCTACTTAAAGCTTGTGTCTTGAAAGAGGAAAATGGTCGGCACTTGGGATCGAACCCACGACCTCCGAACGAAACAGTACGAAAGCCGGCATCATAACCGCCAGGCTACCAACCACCTCATTATAATTAGCAAGTTTTGTATAGCATTATCTCATCGCCAGGGTGGATGACATCCACTAATGGCTGTAAGTACGTAAAGTTCATGACTGACGCGGTAATTGTACAATGTACCTACATTAGGGTAGTCAAATTTTTTTTTATTAGTCTTCATTTGGCAACCCCGCTGTATTCATAGTAATAACACAGTAAAATTTCAGCGAGATAGCTTAAGTAGAAAAGAGTGCTCAATCGAGTGTTATTTTTTTTTAATTTTTTTGTAAAACCTTAATTTTTACTTTTTCTCAGAGGACAGTTTCACGTGTTGAATAATTAAAATAAATGTTAAAATAAACTATTGAAGAGTTTTGTAGATAGTTTCAAACAGTTTTGATACTTATTTAGTAGACTATGAAGTAAATCAGCGTGGTAAAATGTGTTCGAAAAATAAGACGAAATTTCTCTACTTGGAGTTCGTTGGCTTGACTATTCCTATTGTGAAAGATGCCAAGCATGTACCTACATAGCTCATAGAATTATAGAGTAAATCAGATTTTAGTAGTAATAAAGAAAGATAGTAGATAGAAAAAAAGAAAGTTGAACGACTTCTGATTCTCGTCTCCGGTAATGTTTGTGAAAAACAATTAGGAGTACATAAACTTACTACAAGAATGGTACAACAAATATTTGTTGCTGTTTTTGAGACAATTCAACAATGTAATGTTAGAAATGAAGTTAGGGCCATGAGTTTTGACACTACTGCTTCTACACCAGCGCCAAATAGGAGCCTGCACTCTTTTATAAGAAAAGCAGGCGTGATCTTTTGTGGCTTGCTTGTCGTCATCACATATTTGAAAAATGCTTTCAAAAATATTATTTACTCTGTGTTTTGGGGTCATTAAGCTCTCCTCAAACCCTATTTTACAAAGATCAAGCGATATTTGGGAAACATTACTGAAAGATCACTGACAGTTAGCTGAAAATAGTCTTTAGAGTCTTACGAAAATATTAGTAAACAACCTATGTTTTCCATAGATTTCCATGGTAACTTTACCAACTGCTACCAACTTTAAAATATTTTACAAAGATTAAGCGATATTTCGGAAACATTACTGAAAGAGCACTGACAGTTAGCTGAAAATAGTCTTGAGAGTCTTACGAAAATATTAGTAAACAACCTATGTTTTCCATAGATTTCCATGGTAACTTTACCAACTGCTATAAACCAACTTTAAAATATTTTTTTGACATTTCAAATTTTAGCTGGAATATTTTTTATGAAACGCGTCAGCTTAGAGGAGTCTTTAAATTTTATAAGGAACTTTAACAAAAGTGTTCTTTTGAAGCTTTTTATGAAACCGGCTGTAAGGGGGTGACTAGTCTAATTTCAAAAAAAAAAATTCATACCAGCTTGGACCACCCTAATGTACATGTTGGTAGTTGCCGTATATGTTTGTACCACTACAATATACTTAGGCCATGATTAGGTATATTTTGAAAAAAAAAATGTTAATGATTCGTTTTGTATTTTCATCAGATAATTCTCCACTCTGTGTTAGTCAAAACTTTTTTTTGGTTTATTCATTACTTATGTTTTTTTATTATATTTTGCAAAGTGCATGTAGCAAAACATTGATAATTTTATAATAACCAAAATCAGTAATTTTGAAACTATATAAAGAAAACTTACTGAAGTGGATAAATCCAAATTCGACGCATGAGAATACGACTGCGAAATTGTTGTAGTCTGTCTCCAATACTTGATACTTTCCAGCCGAAGAACCTGGAGTAGATGGGAAAACCACTATAAGATCGGCGATTTCTGGTTGTCCCTTCAGTGTGGCGTATCCGGCAATTTCTGTCACTTGATTGGTTCTGCAATCAAAAGAAATATTTGAGACTGATAAAATATATGGAGAGTTTAAAGTATTTGGTTCTTCTGTAGTTTTAGATTATAAACTTTTAGGATTTCCTCTTTTTATTCCTAGAAGTATTCCCGATGCCTAAAGGTCGGAATCTTATGTAAATTCAGCAAACTATTCACCTATCGCTTTATTCTTCTCCTCCGTTGTTTTAGTAAAACAGAAAGGTACTGGGAATCAGTTGGTATCACTTAATCATCTTCAAATTTTTTGTCGTGAATAACTTTGTAGCACATTTAAATAAACAAACATAAATTAAAATAAACAAAAACTTTGACAGTTCTACTTTTGAGTACCTATGTATATTTGACTGCGATGCTATGCAATATAAGCAGTATATTGCAATATATTGCAGAAGAAAATATTATTAAAGCAGTGATTTTTTTTCGATTAATTCTGATATGGCGAACCACAGCAGAAACACGGGACATCAATTTAGTTCAAATATGTAGTTTAAAGGTATTGAATATAAATGATAAAGGCTACAAATTAGACATAAAGAAACCATTCATATTCATAATTGTAAAAATAATCTCCTAAATTTCCAAACCCCACCGGTCACCTCCCCTCTCCTGAAATTGTTTCTGACTCCTCTACCATTCCAACTACACCTAATTTTCACCCCCCCCACCCGCCCTGTCAAAATACATAATATATCCTGTCTTGATAGTTTGTAATTTAGTATTCTTAAGGCTACTGAAGATGGACGGTTGTCCGAAAACGTTAACTAAATATACATACCTACTCAAAAGTAGAACTGACAAAGTTTTTTTTAATTTTAAACGTAAACAACTATGCAACCTCCACAAGTATCTGGAGTCATCAAAAATCTTAGATTAAAGATTAATTGTGGATTTCACCAAAGTTACCTAAACTCACACATAGCTGGGGATTTCTTAAGCTTAGGTTATCCTTAGCTTATCACTTGGTTTTCACCATGGACGTACAATCACCAGTCTATTGTGCCCGTTCCTTAGCTAGGTGACAGCTACAACGATCTTTCTTATTTACCATGGTAACCGATGTATAGAAACGTAGAGCTATGAAAAATTGTTTCTGTTATTACAGTAGTTGTCCATATTATTAGGGTCATTACGAAATTCCTTATACTTCCAGTTTGATTAATTGAATATTTCAACGATATGTTGAATCTGATGATGTCGTCATGCAAAACATGGCAGCCACAGAATATTTAAGATTTTAAAACTTATTTTATATGTTTTGGTATAACATCTCACGAACTTTTTAAGAGATCTCTTAAGCATCGTACACGGAGAGAAATCGATTTTTGTGCTCTTAATAAATTGACAAGACGTCTCTATATATTATTAATTCAATGCGAAAGTGTTAAGAATTCGTGCGATATCACCATGGAAAAACAATAAAATACCATGCCATACGAAGTTAATATCAGTGTAATGATAGTTATTTCAAATTGTTTTTGTTAAACTATCATGATATTGTCACGATATTTTATATTTTGCAGGAGGAATGATAAATTATCATAACACCTTTCAAAAAATGCATTACGGACTTATAAACTATCATTACAGTGATGTGAAATTCTTGTGATCATGATATATTTACCTGAGTACTGATATTTTATAAGTACTAATAATTCTTTATAATATTTATCTTGTTATAATATGTGTACACAGTCACAATAATTTTCTTTTTGAGCAGAAGAACGGTTATTTTATAATGAAATTCTAAAAAAAGCGATTTCGCGGATATAAAATGTGTATACAGGAATGTGAAATTGTCATTATTTATGTAATATTTATAGGTAAACTGATATTTTCTAATAAAATGTAGGTAGGTACCTATACCTATTTATGTTACAAATGTCTGTAATAAATAAAATAATCATGGCTCGCCCTAAAGTTAAGACAAATACACTTGAAATCTTTCACACTAAGCAAAAGCTTGTGTTGAATGGACAATAGTCGGCATAGGGGATCGAACCCACTACCTTCGGATTGAACGCCGCCGACTGAACCGCTGATGTAACAATAATTTTAATAAGTACTTAGGTACATATATGTTAAATGTACCTAATATTATATCAATTCGTTATTAGAAGCTCTTTACATCCATTATCATTTTGCACACGCTACAACAAATTTGACAGATGGTCATGTCAAATTCTCAAGACGGCAGAATAATAATTTTTATCCTTCAAAAAACTAGCAAAACCAGCTACACAGAAAAAACAACTGGATTTTATTCTCTCAATCCAAGAATTTAAACTGTCTCAGGCAATTCAAGAGTTTATTGTCTTGAGTTAAGAATATTTCCTTGAATTAAGTAAACCACATATCTCCAATCAAACAATTTTTTTTCTCATTTTAATAAACATTGTTTTCTTGCTCTAAGAGATTTTATCTCATTCTAAGTAATTTGAATATCTTGGATTAAGTAAACACACAAAACTTTCATTGAAGAAAACGTTTTGTTGGTTCAAGAAATTATAGTCTCAATTGAAGAGCCGAGCCCCGAGCGTAAATTTATTTTGTCCTCTATCCATGTAAACGGGGATTTCCATTATGTTTTGCGACGGCGTCGACGTTCGGCTTTTAACGATACTCCGACCCACTCCGACCATACTCCGACCATTCGGCGATCTTCGTGTCGTTACTCGTTACTCGAGTTTGATATATTGTGCATTGTCAACCTCAACTGTCAAGAAAGTATTAATGATGGTGTACTATTATTTTTTGTTATAAATCTAGTTTTTTTTGTGTGATTCGGTGTGAAGTTTTGTCAAAATAAGAGTGATAATTTGTTTTATCCGAATGACGAAGTGTTTTATGATAATAAATAATTGAAAGTCTTCAGTGTCGGAAGAGAAAGAACTAACATTTTGTCGGTGAATACCAGAGTTCTGTGAATACATTGTTTATGTAAGTATGTTTAAAACTTTTCAATGGTAAATCACAAAAAATATGTTAAGTAATCGATTTTTTTTCATTTATAGAATGTATATGAACATATTTATGGTATAATTTATTACTTTGTTTAGTTATTTTACTAACCTAATCTAACCCGACTTTTTAACTACGTACCAACCTTTAACATAATCTATTCATATCGTATATAAAATAAAGAAAAAATAACAACAAACTAATGACTCTAACAATTCATTACTAATGTTCGATTTTTAAATGGAACAAACCACTACGGGCTTACGACCGTCTTCTACTGTTATTTCGAAGGCTGGCTTAGTGTGATCTCTTTACGTTAACAACGTTCGCCATTAGGTGGTAATGGCGAACGTTGTTAACGTAAAGAGATCACGAGATGAAACTCCTAATCATGAGAATTCTCAACATGTTCAACATTTCGAAAAATCTCAAGTATGCAACAAGTAGAAATTTAATAATAAAATGAAAATAACTTCGAAATATATACTTCGTATATAAAATAACTTCGAAATCGTTAGGAGTGACTCAACTAAAGCTTTACCTTTTGCGACTTATTTTAGTGTATATCTATATATTATCTGGTCTTATACTGTCAAAAAAGTTCATTCAAGTATGTGTTTACCACCGGTTTTGGACAATCTAACCTAAAATTTGTATGAGCCAATCATTGACATATTGGTTTCTATGTCATAAGACATGTTACGTTAAATAATTATTTCGTCGTTTCAGCCGTATAACAAATGATGAATAGAATACAAAAATCATAGGACTACCCATTAATTTCCAAAAAAAGCAGAGAGGTCATACTTCGCAAGACCAATTAAAGAGGTAATAAGAAGAAAATACATCGCAGTCTAGAGCAAGCTAATAGACAATGTAGGAAACATCTTGTGTGGTGAAGATCGCTGAATCAGACTGCCGAATCCAGAAATAATAATTATCACCTCTCGAAGAAATCAATGGTTAGTAATTATTATTTATTTATTTGCCAATTAACGGCGTTGCTTCTATTTTCTACAAATTATGTACATGTTTTATTATTTTTAGATTCGCACCACGATGAAGATTTAATATGGTTTAAATTTAATAGAGGACCATGGGATGAAGTATTTAGAAAGTGGAAATCAACATTTCAACTTCGAAGAACATAAACTGATAGAACAGAGGCAACGTTGTTGAGTCAATGGCCCCTTCTGGAGGATTCCAGAAATAGTAATGTGTTTGTAAGTCATTACACTTGACATTTTCTACTTCACAATTTTCTCTTTCTTTGTTACTGACTGCTAATATATTACCTATATTATATAATAACAATAAATGGTATTGTAATTTGTAAAAAATTACAATTGTACTACTTGCCACTCTAGTAAAAAATATTACCTCCCATCATTTATCTTCGTGAGCAGGCCGTGATCTTATTGAGATACATAGTAATGGAATATTGTTTTTCAGATAACGAGAATAAGTGAGCCGGCCATCTGCAGAGAATGACATCACCAGGAGGTTCCTCGAGTGTCTTCCAAGTGTAAGATTAGTTGGAAGAACTAGGCTCAGATGCGAAGACAATATTAGGAAGGGTACGGCACAGCTTATGCAGGTGACGGATTGGCGGACCGCAGTAGAGGACAGGAGAAGTTATCGTCAGGAGGTCCAGGCTCGATTTGAGCTGTAGCGCCATCGAAGAAGAAGGAATATCTTCTTTGGAAGCTCCATAATTTAAAAAAAAGTTTAATTGTCAAGAAAAAGTTATGTTGAATGGTATTCAGTTAATTGTGTAAAATATAAATATCATAATTACATACTCTTGTATTAACTCAGAGAAGCACACCTATATTTCTGTAAAATTATGGATATTTTTGTAGATGTAATTCCGATGTATTTTTTTAGCATGATTATCATTTAAGAACTGATGGTAGGTACACTGTAGAATCTACAAAAACTTACATTTTATTGAAACTGCAAATGTTGATTTTAATTAATTATAATTAACTTTCTACCTTTATTAATTGAAATAATTTGATAAGGTAAATTATTTAACTTAACTTTAATTACTAACTGACTCACTATTGCTATCATTGTCATTACAGCATTATAATTTATGTTTACTTGACCTGCTTATATTTAGACATTCTTAATTTTTTTATATATCATTATATCTACATGTTAATCGAATTTCTCACTTGATCTGACAAAAATTATTTCACTATTTCCATATAATATATCCATAATGAATTGAATAATTTATTTTTGTGTGAATGTTTAGAATTGGAGGGCTTATTACTGTTGTATAATTGTCTTTAATATTGTTATTTATTTTAAAAAATTGTACAAATGACGATGGATGTAGTAGAATCGCTTTCGACTGGAATACTCATCTGGCGATGCGATTTTACATTCCTGATAACTATTTTACACTTCCATCTGTCTGTCAAAGCTTTGTTGTATAACGAATTGTATAAAAAAAATGTATAAATACACACACGGCTAACGTCTTAAATTGAAAAAATAAATAAATAAAATAAAATTTTATGTTTTTTTTTAACAGACTCCTTACAGGCTTGATAGACATGTTACGTTAATCCAATTAGTATGTTAAAATATCTTTATTAAAAATTTTATGTTTCTTCGTAATAATAAATAATTTTTTGATGTTCATAAGAATATTATTTTTTATTTCACTTTTAAAGGTGGCTACATGTTAACATCATGTATAGTTGTTGAATTTTTTATTTACCATCTTTAAATATTCACAATATTTTCATTATTAGATTGTAAATAAATTTTTTGTCAAATTTGCATGGTATGTAGCCACCTTTAAAAGTGAAATAAAAAATAATACTCTTATGTACATCAAAAAATTATTTATTATTAGGAAGAAACAAAGATTCCGGTTTATCAGAAATTAAGGATATTGAAGAGCTGATACGAGATCCACTATCGTGGACCCCCAAATTTTTTAATAGTTGTATCTTTATATTATTTAACATATTAAAAGTTAAACATAATTTAAATGTTTTACTTGCATCCTATATGTTCCTCAAAAGAATTTTCTATTGAAACTATTGATATTTGTATTTTCTGATTTTACAGCTTTCATTTCAAGAAAATGATAATTTATATACTCCTCATCTCTATTTATTACATAAACCTAATATGTACAAATATTTTTTCAGGTTTCGTAACATATTCATAGTATAGACACAGGTATGTATTTGTTCTTGTACAAATATTTTTGCAGTATTCTAAATACCTATATTCACAGTACCTAAAGACACTGGAATTTGTTCTTGTATGAATATTTTTTAAAGCTTTCTGAATAAATATTTTTACACTTTTCTGAATACCATGGTATCTATATATTTTATTTTGTTTGGATAGTCTTCAAATCTAATTATAATTACAAAACTACTTTCGAACGTGCGCTGGACGTCCATTCTCAGAGGGGTGCTAAGTAAACCCCATTGATGATGGACTTTTTGAGTGTTCAAAACTTGTTAATGAATCATAATTAGATTTGAAGGCAAAACAAATAAAAAAAATGTACTATGGTATTCAGAGAGGTATAAAAATTTATTCAGAAAGCTGCAAAAATATTCGTAGAGAACGAAGAAAATGTCAGTGTGAATATATTCAGAAACCTGCGATATTATTTGTATAAGAACAAATAAATTGCCAGTGTCAATGGTGTGAATATATTCAGAAACCTGCGAAAATATTCGTATAAGAAGGAATAAAATACCAGGTTCAATGTTGTGAAAATATTCGTATAAGAACGAATAAAATGCCAGTGTCAATGATGTGAATATATACAGAAACCTGCAAAAGTACTTGTATAAAAAGGGATAAAATATAAGTATCAATGTTGAGGATATATACAAAAACCTGGGAAAATATTCGTATTAGAACGATAAAATGTGAGTATTAATGTTGAGGATATATACAGAAACTTGCGAAGATATTCGTATAAAAACTAATGTAAAGCAGGTGTGTACTGTAAGTTTAACATGAAAAATGAAGGAGATTTATTCAGATATCACGATAAAGCAACGGGAATTCTTAATAATTTTCTTGAGTGTTTATCAAGAATTCTTGTTAATATATTCGTTGACTTGTCATGTTATTTTATTAAGAAAGTCCTGTGTTTTTATTAGGAAGTGCTTCCTGACAATTTAACAGGACGAAAATCCTGTCAAATTAGTCGGTAGGACGCCAGTCACGCTTTTATGCGGAATTCTTAACAAGTTGTTAAGAATCTTAACAATTTCACAAAACGTTTTTTTCTCCGTGTACTCACTTGCGCCGCGAACGTGTGACATTGCATCAATTTAATCGAAAGGTTAAATGTATACGTGATTCGAAAAAGCGAACACGAGCGGAGCACATGCATCATTTTGATAAAATTGATATAACGATACACGTTCGCGGCGCAAGTGAGTACCGAGCTTTAGGTATAACTTCTCACAAACTTTTTAAGAGGTCTCTTTGGAATAAAATTGCATTTTAGATACGAAAACTAACGAAAAAAATTGTTAACTAATCTTTACGTCCTGTGGCGTATTGAAGGTAGGCTTTGTTGTGATAAAATATGACTTTTATGGACCCTTGGGCGTGGGGGATTATAGATTCTTTAAATTACTTCAAATATTTTCGGTTTTGTTACGTCAATATTGTATCTGAACATTGTATGAGCTAATAAGAATAAATTGAATTGATACTTACAAAATATTTCTTTGGCGATTCAACACTGATATTGTTGTTCCATTGATGGCTCCGTATGTTGCTGTGGTGCATTTTCCACCAAGTTGGAAAATTGTGAGGTATTTGGAATACTCGTACCAGAGACCCAAGTACTGAAAGTAAATATTACATAAATATATTTCTTTAATGCCCAAAATATTATGAAGAGTGTGTACGAAAACAAATAATAAACCAGATAACAAGAATGATTGTGAATCAGGAATCTATACCACATTTTAAATAACAAAATTGCGAAGGTTTAACATCTCAACGGTCCCTGAATCCGTCAGATCTTGGACAGTGGGGCTTATAATTTACATTCATTAGCTCGCATTATGCCCTGTATCCCTAATTTCGAATGTCTTTTTATTGCGAGTTGTAAGAAGTCGCATTCCAATAGGTACTAGCGATATAATATACCTGCAACTGTACCCCTGGTTTTCGATGATCGTTTCGAAAGAGTTTCGAAAAAATATCCATACAAAAAAAATAATAATATCTTGATCTTGCTTACGAAATCAACGATATGTGGCATACACTAACCACCCTATAGTGATATAGACGAATGGATATTATATTTTGTTTATCTGTGGTCAAATTGAGAATAGATTAATATTTTTTGTATTAAATAACCATAGAAAAACTTTGAACATATTATCAACATTTCAAATTTGACGTACCTATCCATGTCTTGAGATTCGTGAAATAGCGCTCGCTCAGTCTTTGACAAAGGAACCTTAATAATGACTTATAATCTAAATTAGTTATGGTAGAATTTCGAGCACTGGCCGACCACAGTATGGTCAGATTTACATTTGTAATAATTAAGAAAAATCTAGTCCCCAATCAGAAAATATATTAAACGTCTAATTAGAATTTTTAAATCTTATTTGAACAAAATAACAAAAAGTAAAGCTAATATTCTGATTTCTAATACAAATGAAAGAAGTTCTGTAAATTTTAATATCCCAGAGAGTAATAAAAAAGTTCTTACTGATGTAGGAACAAAGTTGCTCTTGATTGAAACAGCCGGGCATTTCCCGAAGAACGGGACTTGGGCATCACAACCGACCAGGAACACTGATCCTATGGCGAGCACAACGAATAACTTCTCCATTTTCTGAAACAAAATAAACTATAAATTTAGTATTATTATAGAACACCATTCTAATATTGTTAGAAACTGCTTTCAAGTTGCTTATATGTAAGACAGTTTTGAAATAAGCTCATCCATTTTGAACGTCTTAGATTCGATGAATGAGAAAGTAGGAAGAGTCTCTCAGAAAAGAATGCAACCATCAAACAAAGGTGTTATTATGCTGTTTTTTTTTTCAATAATATCTTACTCAAATTCCGTTAGTACCATTTAGACTTAATATTTTACAGAAAAAAGAAGAATGATATTATTGTAGGTAGGTAATATGAGATTTTAGACATTTTATCAACCTTCCAAATTATCTTTTAAACAATAAACCAACCTCATAAAGCGGTGAACGACATTTCTTTCCCAAAAAGACTTGCCTATTTCGATGTATTGTCATATTTTTGTCAAATTGAGTAATTATTATTAACTAGCTTTCCCGACAGACGTTTCCTGTGTTCCTAAATAAGAATATTGAATTAGAATTTGTATGATGATGAATTAATTATCATTTGACCAATGTGATTCCGAACGATGCGTCTGTTTAAAATCGTGTATATTCCATCCGCATTCTGTCAATCGCACCAATCGACAATTTCTGTTAAAATTTCAAAATTGGAATAAGGCAAAAAGTATCTACTATAAGGTTGTCTACGTAGAGTTTTCTTTAATTTTCTAATTTTCAGTGCATTTTTCTTAATTTTTTTCTTCAAAAAGGACATTCTCCTGATAAAAGCCTACACGACAAAAAAGAATTTAGCGAAATCGGTCCAGCCGTTTAAGCGTGATTCGATGACATCGGGAAATAGCTCAACATTTCTATATATACGGGAAAGAGAACAAATGAAAAAGGTTACTGTTTTTGTATCTATACTATTATTTTTTTATAACATATTATTCTTCTTTGTAAAATGTTTACGTACATCGATAACATAATTATCTGAATTGTTTCTACCAGAGTGAAAGATGTGATGTACCTACTTATATAAAATAAATAATAACGTACCTACATCGTAATGTATTTATTAACACTTTTGACTTTTCAATGCAAACATTACAATATTAGATTCAAAATAGAGTTTGTTCTATTCGATAATGATTTATTATTAATTTGGGCCACTAAATAATACATATGTACTAATGTGGTATGGAAGTAAGTGTTGTGACAAAGATGAAAGTTAATAAGTTGAGATGGTTTGGGCATGTGGAAATAATGGATGCAAACAGAATGACAAAGAGAATTTATAAGGCTGAAAGGAACGGTATAAGAAAGTGTGGCCGACCGAGAATGACGTGGATCGAACACATCGATTCCTTCCTCAAACAAGGCCAGGTAAGAAGTAAGAGAAATAGGAGAGAGTGTATGAGAAATGTTATGTTACGTGAAAAAAGTATGCTTGGATAGAAAATAGTGGAGGTCCGTTCTCTCTGCCTACCCCTTACGGGACACGGCGTGATGGGTAAAAAAAATCGAAAGAGTTTGAACAAAATAACATTTAAGTAAAAATAATGTATTATTCCAACCAAGACTCAACGTTGGCTATCTTCATGTTAAATGTCTATAAATAAAATGGGATAGTTTGATATAGGTACCTACCTATGTACGAAAAGAATGAAAGCTTACTTTAATTTTCTCTCTACATTACAAATCACTATTTAATAATAATTAATTGCATAAGGTAGGTACATATGAAACTCATTAACAAACTAAATTATTTGAAGAATTTCAATTATCTTTTTCTTGCGAATCGTAGAGATAAATAAGCATTTTCTATGTAAAAGAGGATATGAGGTCGGTTAGAAAGACGACTGATTTGTTTAAAAGTATTAATTACCTTGTCAATGAATTTAGCGCAACAACTGGGTCGAACAGAAGTAACTATGTGACAGTTATCTCTAGAGACAGACGGTCGTAAACTAAACTAAACTATTTGTAATGACTTTATATATATTATTACTTTTTCAGGTACCAGCGTACGTTTTCACTCAAAGACAATACCGCCTTATCAACACGTGTTGCATCCTATACTATATTATGAACATACATTATTAAGAACTCCATACAACATTACTCATCAAATCCAAACCGCGGTATTAAACAAAATAAATTTTGGTCTAGTCAGTACAAACAATACTAGCTACCATACCCCTTACAACTTGAAACTGCACAAATAATAATGCTTGTGTGATAAGCGGTATTGATACTGCATGTTGAAATTCATAGCAGCCTGGGACACGTATCTACATTCGTTGTACTTAAATTGTAAGAACATCAACTAAGATGGTATGGACAGATTAACGACGACCATCGGATCACAAGAATCAGGCAATGTCGGTAGATGTTCCACGTCTTTTATAGAGAAATAAGTAACATTGGATAGTAAAATGCGATAAGTTCTACAGATAAACAATATAACAGAAGAAAACACAAAGCCAGAATCATATAATTTACAGCCTTTGAACAAGAACAGCAGACCCAAACATACCATTATCATAGAGGCAATAAGTTCTAAAGGTACAGGAAGAAGCAGAACATTGTACAAGACCCGAGCATAGCAAACTGGTTATACATTCTACAAAGTAAAACTGGTAAAATTTTAGGTAATGCATTCGTTTGCTTTCAAATTATGGACCTCCCTTCGTTGCTTGTATCAATGGATATTCGGCCATCTGTAAAATTTGACTCGTTTCAAAGCTGAAAAGGTCGTAAAATCTATGCCAAACATCACCTTGTTGCTGCTGATCAGAAGGGGTTAAAATGGTTGCCAATTGAGAGTTTCAAGATATTTTTCAGCACGAGAATCAAAAGGTCTGCAAATTATGTGCAAATAATCATCATAGTTGTAAAAATTGACTGGTGTTCAGTTCATTGCAGGCCCGCGCGGGAGCTATTGAGTATCAAATAGATACCTAGTCAAGATTATAGTTCCTTCAAAAACATTTTTTAAACTGGACTTTTTGCTTAGAATCACATTTATTATGTGATATTCAATCAATTTCACTAATTCTGACGATCACGCTGGGTACTTTCAGATAACATCTATCAACTAAAATACATTCAGTTCCTATCTCAACAGTTTTACGATATTCGTTGATGTCTTGATAAGAACGATAAGCGAATTCAGATCTGTGTATTGAAAAAAACAACAGTTTATTATTTTTTATTTATGTATTATGAGAAATGTAAGAATATAAAATTCATGTTCAAAACCCTAAAATTTGAAATATTTTAACACACGTCATATTTTAACAGAAAGACACACAAAGACACAACCGACTTACAATATTATCTAATTTGAAATTTTGTAGATAATTAATATAATGTAAGAAACATAGGTACTTCATCTGAATTCGTATTCATTTATTCTAAAATCTAGAGAAAATCAGGGTATGTAAAATTTTGTAAACGAATTAAAAAAACGACATCATACGTTGTTATAGATTGGTGAAAACTTAAAAACACCCGAATATTTTTTATGAAAGTATAAAAAAATGACCTACCTGTACCCTTGACAAGACCGATTTCGATACAATCTTAACGACGATATTGACTATTATTCTGAAATTCCCGTTCCAACTCAACGCAATCAATGATTGCAATTGATTCAATGGCAATCATAATCCAATAGTTGATAAAATGTTTTTTTTTTATGAACGAGCTAATGATATGTTATTGTTTTTCATGAGAAAATCTCAACAGCACTGTGTATAGCCGGCGAAATCCTTTTTGGTTCGCGGTGGCCATTTTGTATTATTTCAAAGAATTTAGATTTATTTGAGTTTAGAGTAGGTATCGCAATAACTCCAATAAAAAGGCAACAAAATCACATAAAGTAATAAAAATTGAGCGTTCAAACTTTACGAATTTTTGGACTTGAGTAGGTTTATTAAAATTGAATTTCTAATTTGAGCAGTCACTTACCTACATACGAAATCAAAATAGGTTGTTTGTTCAAATAACAAGTTGGTATAAGTTAGCTAATAGTAAATTTGACAGGCATGTGTGTACCTTCTTAAAAAACGTGAACTCTATGACTGAATAAAATTAACTCCTCAAAAAAGGCAATTAATAGAAATGTAATAAAAAGACAGGGAATATAACAGGATGGTCGTGAGATATTAAATGATAATATTATTAATTTTTATATCAGTGTTCGTACAATAATTATGATTATTTTAATTGTCTCGATTCGCGATGTTTTCACGGCAAAGGTGCCATAAATATAAAAAAAAAAACATGATGTTTTGATAGTAAAACATTATTTTTATTCATACCTACATGATTTTTCACAATTTGGTTGTATGTATGTAAATGCTATAAGTATGCGGTTTATAATGATTTTTATAGATGCCGAAAACGTTCACTTGAAAGATTTAACTCCCTCTGAAATCTGTCGGGTAGCAGGTTCTCGACTGTTGATCGATGCATTTTCTAATAGAATTTTATGAATTTCGTATGTTTTCTTAAAGAACTCAAACGAAAGTCATAAAATTTGTATTAGAAAACCCATGGATCGACATTCGAAAAAAGGATCTCAGAACGCCAATGCCGATGCACGGCATAGGGATGCCGAGGTTTGAATCCTCTGCAATGAAGTTGGGAAAAAATATCTTTGAATCAAAGCACTTAATGATTGTGTGTGGTCAATACAACTAAACCAGGCATCAAATATTATTGAAAATCGAAATCCTAGTAAAAATTCAATAATATTTTTAATCCGGGCACTTTACACAAGATATTTTAGGGAAACTCTGAGAAGGAGACAAAGAACAATGACCCTCAGATTATGCTGTGCATACAGGACGATCTTCACAAACGCAGTAGCGGGCGTAGTTCCCGCGGACTTGCTAGCAGAGGAGCGAGGACGACTCTTCCGACAAGATCACTCCGACAGAAGAATGCAAGCGTCGCTAGAGAGATGAAACTATGAATAGATGGCAGGTGCAATGTGTTACCTCCAAAAATGGACGATGGACTCATAGGCTTATAAAAGTTATAAGAAAATGGGTAAACAGGGAACACGGCGCCGTCGGCTTTCGGATGACGCAGTGCATGTCTGGACATGGGGTCTTTGGGACCTTCCTTCACAAAATACAGAAGGCTCCAAACGGAGGATGTATGTATGTACCTACTGTTCATCCGAGACTGATGACGCCGAACATACCCTCTTTGACAGGTGGAGAAGAGAAAGAGATGATCTGTATGAGTCCGCAGACTGCGATCTCAATACAGAAAATTTGATAGACCACATGCTGAAATCGCCAGAAACATGGAAGGCCATTGAGGGTTTTATGGAGGAGATTATGAAGAAGATCATCGTTGAGAAAATTTGCTTCCTGGGTAGACCGAAAGGTGGGTACCGGGCTGCAAAAGAAGAATGAGGGGTTTTAGCCGGTAGGAGTCCGGCACTACCGCTTATGTGTCCTTGAAGGATTTCCCCACATATAAAAAAACCCAATAGTACAATTTAAGCATTAAAATAGTTCTCACATAGAAATGGGATGCTGATAACATTGATTGAAATTGTATTCATTGAATTGCGTCCACAATAATCATAATGTGGTCAGTAAGTTGATAACATGCGTGAGCATTTTAAAATAATATGTAGTTTGTTTACCTACACAAGATCACAATCTATGGGAGATTTCATCGAAGCTTCATAGTTACTTCATCATCAACATGATCATTATATTCTTTACAGTAGTCATGAAGCTTATTTGCCAAAGAGCCAAATGCGTTATTTATTTTCTTTATGTGTCAATAATAATTTTACACCTTTAAAAGAGAAATGTGTACAAAGGGTAACAAAACAGATGAATCGAAGATAAGCTCCTATAAGAAAATCAGGTACATACATACGAAATAAACACATTTTTTGGCAAACCTATAGTGAAATGGTTGATAGTCTAGCGGTTTAGACGTCGACTTTCGTTCCGATGAGCGTGGGTTCGATCTCCGGTGCCAACCGATTGTATTTTTAACAAGATTTGCTCGGTGTTTAAACTGATGATAAAAGTATTTTTGTGTTCATTTTAGGTGAACACTGATTCATTTAAGAAAAAAAGGCGGGTTTATTATTGAATACAATTTTTTTGTGTCGTGAAAGAGGAAGATGGTCGACACCTGGGATCGAACCCACAACTCCTGCACGAAACAATACGAAAGCCTGCGTCGTAACCAACCACCTAAAATGTATCACTACTTAATTCATTACAATACTTACATACATTCATATGTTTCTTTGATAAAAATTCGATCTCGTAATGAATTCCTCACGAAAAAAAAAACATTTTTATTTTATTTGACCGCCAAAATAAGTATATTCCTTATTAAACTCTCTCACACACACACTCAAACAATCTTTATAAATTCACATGATATAAAATGCATGAAAATAAATGTCCAGATTAATATCAGTGCAATAAACTTTTACGAGCGGTTTGTTTGGTCTCTAATAAAATTAAATTAAAAAGCGTAATGCAAAAATACACCGAAACGTCCACTCGTATGGCCGGTTGACTGTCAAACAAAATTATATTGATGTTTGAATTGTGTTGATGTTGTACTTCCGCAGAGAGAGATCAGACAATCTGAGCAAAGGCCTTAGCGCTACGTCACAGCGTGAGGCCCAGAATTTACTCTCATACATCTGTATGTACTTACCTGTACGCTATGATATCTGTCTACACGCCGGCGGCCTGGTGACGCGAGATGAAAAATGTCCTCCAGCGCTAAGGCCTTCTTATATAGGTGGTGTTGATCTGAGCTACCTGAGCACGGATTTTCAATTATAATTTTTAATATTTCGATTTTTTAGATCAACAAGATTGGATTTTGATAAATGACAAGTAGTATCTAATGTTTTTAAAGAAAAAATAACAACTAATGACTCTAAAAATTCATTACTAATGTTCGATTTTTAAATGGAACAAACCACTACGGGCTTACGACCGTCTTCTACTGTTAATTCGAAGGCTGGCTTAGTGTGATCACTTTACGTTAACAACGTTCGCCATTAGGTGGTAATGTTTGTCTCCGAAACTCCTAATCATGAGAATTCTCAACATAAAATTTTCATTCAATAAATGTTTTTTTCCCGAACGTTGTGATATTTCTCCATATTTTTAGAAGGTATTTTAATAAAAGAACTTTGCTAGTATCACTTAAATTTTATTTTATATTGCCAAAATATATTCTACCGCAATGCGGTCATCTTCAGTGGCTGTCTGTGTGAATACTGTATTCACTGAATACTGTATTCACTGAATACTGTATTCACTCAGACAGCCACTGAAGATGACCGCATTGCGGTAGAATATATTTTGGCAATATAAAATAAAATTTAAGTGATATTAGCAAAGTTCTTTTATTAAAATACCTTCTAAAATTTTCATGTATTCCTGATCGTTTTGTATTGAGGAAAGCTCGATCTCAACGAGCAAGAAAATACCATCGAGCAAGAATGAAAACCAGGAAACTTCGAAGACAAGGAGGTCGTCGGAGACGATAGAACACTAAAACCATTCCGTTCATATACCCATGTTCAAACGAGCGAATAATGGTAGAGCAGCAAAAGAATGGTCTGTAGGTATCTATTTACTCAAGAGATTTCCCGGTAGAGTCCCAATGAACATTCGCTTGTTTAGTTTAAACCCACCACTACGCATCATATAAAAAAAAACGGGAACAGTAGCCCTAGTATAAGTTTTAGCTGATCAAATATCGAAACGATCATCGAAAGAGTTTCGAAAAATGTTCATACTTAAATGATCGAATGATTCATCCACCACAAACACCAACGTGTAAACGGGGTGTTTGCCCCAACTAGCAAAATCTGTACTTGTAGCACTCCCAAGAGTAAAATTTTGACTTATAAGATACATATAGCATACTTTAACCCTGGATTTGGGCGCAGTTATAGGAGCATTTATTTCTATAACGATCTTCTCATAAGATACTTATAGCATTCTTCAATCACAAGATTAGGACGCACTTACAGGAGCATTAATTTCTATAACGATCGTATAACGAGCTTACAGAATGTAAATAATCAAATAATACACTTGACGAAGCGCAATTGGTTCTATAATGATCTTCAGCTATGCATTCACAAGCATAAATACTCCTATAAGTATCTGCCATAAGTATCTTACCAGACCAATCTTGTTTAATGTTTACTGGTAAAGTACTGTATAAAGTATGTTTTGTTATGCTTTTTGTGCGTCGTGAAAGTTTTTTGTTCTTGTATTAAATACTAAAAATGTAAGTACATTTTCTA
Source organism: Mystacides longicornis (assembly GCA_963576905.1). Taxonomy (NCBI): domain Eukaryota; kingdom Metazoa; phylum Arthropoda; class Insecta; order Trichoptera; family Leptoceridae; genus Mystacides; species Mystacides longicornis. The sequence continues at coordinate 26,396,209 of OY756426.1, read as the reverse complement.
TTATTAATATACCTAATACATTTATTAATAAACAGCAAAATATAATTGATAAAGGACACTAATATATCCACTGTTGGGAACATGGGAAGTCATTTTTACTGTAAATATGTACCGTAATTTTATTATTTTATTCACGCGCTTCGGAAAAAAGCTCAATTTACAGTTGTTGTAGAATTTTCATTTCATCTGTTTTATATGAAAATTCGCCATTTTTAAAAATACTCTGCATTGAGTACTTTATAGAACCATTATAGGTACATTGTTACTTATAACAGTTTCAATCAAGATAACACATTGCCTCCATTTTAACAAATTAGGGTAGATCAATTTGAACCTCATTATTGTTAGAAGTTTTTTTTTACTTATTTCTTGATGTCTTCCGTTACATATTTCGACTTATTTTCGATAAATTTAGATAGGTGACTGACAAATTGTACGGAATATGTAAGTCAGTTGATGACAGCGGAGGCTGTTTTTATATTAAAAACAATAACCACTGACTGACTGATGTCATTAACGCTTCAGCCTTATGGCTGAATTCGAACCCGAAGTGAAAGCAAAGTTTGCATGAAAAAGTTTATCGAATCAGGAAACTTAAAGCACACACGCGACTTCATACTGGAGAAAAGCCATATGAATGCAATGTTTGCAATAAAAAGTTTACAAACTCATGTAAATTAATGATTAACATGCGAACTCACAGCTGAGAAAAGCCATAAAAAGCCATATTTGCAATAAAAAGTTAAATCAATCAAATAATTAAACACGCACAGCTACTGTAATGCTAAGTTTGCAATACAAAGTTTAAGATGTTTTTTAAAGTTTGCATAAATAGTTCAATCAACCGCGTGCTCAAATGCGAATTCAGTCATATGAGAGCAAAGTTTGCATGAAAAAGTTTACTGAATGGAAACTTAAACGCACACGTTCGACGTCATAGCGGAGAAAAGCCATACGAAAGGAGCGCCATATTTGTAATAAAAAGTTAATCAACAGTAAACACTCATATGCTTTAGCCATTCTGTACCACTAGTATAAGTTTTCGATGATCGAATATCGAAACGATCATCGAAAGAGTTTCTTAAATTTTCCATACAAAAATGATCGAACGATTCGATCGTTTGATTTTAGAACACTATTTGCACGTTCACAAGCGCTTATTAGCGCGCAATGAGCTTTCGATGAAACTCGTACTAGCCCCACTGCTTTGAATGCCGCTGCGAATGTTGCTGCTGTATAATGTTATTTTTAAAAGAATGCTGCTGCTGTATAATGTTATTATTAAAAGAATGCTGCTGCTGTATAATGTTATTTTTATTACCGAAACTGTCGTTTTTCTGTGTGACTTTCTTGTTTGTTTGCTTTGTTGTGTGTATAGCGTCTGTTGGCAAATTCTTTTTCTGTATATTGACTTCTGGCTTCTTATTGATTTATGTATCTACCTATAATTAATATTTGTTTATCTGACTTTTGATTATATCTTATGTTTTTGTTACCACTTGATTGAATGTTTTTCATTCTTTAGACTTTTGATTATATCTTATGTGTTTGTTACCACTTGATTGAATGTTTTTCATTATTTATTCAATATTTTATGTTTTAATGTATTTCATTAGTTTATTTAATTGCCAACCTCGATACAGGCCAAAACCACTTTTGTATATTCTTTGTATGCTTTTATTTTGTTTCATTCATGTTATAAAAATGAATAAACTTATTATTCAAATTTGTAGAAGTACAAATTTTCTTACTTCGTCAACTATGTGTATTAAATTGTGTATGTTACTAGTAACATAGTCTCGCCCGTAGAAGATTTTAAAATTTTCTGCAAAATCTGCTATCATTTTTCAGCAATGTTCAAGAGCGGAAAATGGTTTTCATTTGAACAAATCGTAATGGCACAAAACAAGTTCAAAAAATGATGAAAAGGTTCAGATTTCAGAAAGTGTTTCAAAATTATGAAACTTAATAATAAAAAAAACATCTGTGATCAGATCCTTTCCAGTAAGCCAAAACATTGATAGAAATAACGGTTCTGTGTATCTCTTTCGGCATTTGACAGTTCAGTAAAAAACTGGTGACAATAGCAATATCTCGAGCACTCCATTTGGTATACTTTCCCAACTTTCCATCTCGCCACCCAATTAACAATCGTTTCATCAAACCAAGGTCTATTAAGTGTAATGAATCACCGACAGGAAAACTCTCTATCAGAGTCTTAATACTTAATATTTTGTTTAAAATATTAGATAGCTCATTCAGGGCTAAATGGCTTATATTAAATTTAACAGCCCAGCTCTGTATATTTTTAAACAATTTATTATTTTTTTCATAATCAGTTTCTTCAAATGCCGAATCGGATTCATCTTCTTTATTTTCTATTTCTTCACATTCCGAGTGATAGTTTATATATTATTTTCGACAGCGGAACTCTCATTTATTGCATCTCTATTTAAACTTGAAATATTTCCAGGCCCTGAATGAGGCATTTGTGAAGAATATGTTTTCACTAATTCAACATACCCATTTGTCATTTGTCACTTTTCTTCTATAACCACCGCTCCTTTTAAATCGTTTCCAGTCACTTAATTCCATATTAAAAACATTTGAACCACCTCGACAAAATGATTGGCGTTTACCTATAAAGTGATTGAGTTAGTATTTTTGTGTATATTTGCTCTTATAACGTATTAATTAAGTACTGTTGGTTTTGTAAGAGTCTTACACTAGGCTTATAGCAGCGAGAACTTATAATGATCTCAGCCAAGTTATGCCATGTTAAAGAATCTAGTTTAAAGACTATTTGCACTTATAGCGTTCTTTTGAAGTACTATTTGTTTCATATGAGTCTTGAACAAGACTTTATAGACGATTACTTATAATGATCTCGGCGAAGTATTTTATAGGATTCTTTAATCTTACAAAATGCTACTTTAGGATCAGCATTTTTCTCAGGACTATTAAGTCTTAGTGCATGCTCTTATAGGATTAGTTCTCCCATAACTTACCTATAAAATAGTCTTGTAGCTATCTATAAGTCTGAAAAACTAAATCAAATGCTCTTGAGATTATCAACGCTTGTAGAATGCCATTATAAGTAAGAGTATCCTATAACTGTCCTGTGCGAAAGTTTTGTAGCAAACTATAAGACTGAGATATAAAAACGAATGCTCTTGAGAATATTAAGGCTTGTAAAATGCTATTATAAGTAATACAGTCTACAACAATGCCATTATAAGAGGTTTATAAGTACTGACAGACTTATAATCTTTCGTTATAGGATTACTTTGCTAGTTGGGGCCTTACCTTGTGTGAGCTTGCCAACGCTAGCAACAAGTGTCGGTTTTTACACAGATCACAGGATTTTTGCGGCAAATGTATGAAAATACCGACGCGCACGCCAACGTGTAAATGGCGTCCAAGCGTTTGTAAAGGCTTGGAGCGTGTGGTGGCTTGCCAAGCCATGGCAAGCGTGTAATTGTAGCATTTTGAAACCATTATAATCGTTGACAGAAGAGAGTTTTTCTGTGTAAAGCCCTCCTGAAAGTGTTGGAGCTTATAAGGTTGAGAAATCTTTTCAATCAAGATAAGGCAGGCAACGTGTAGAACAGAACACCTTTAAAAATCTTAGAAAAATATCGAATAATTTCAATGTTGGGTTCTGCTGGTCAATGGTCAGGTTACTTTTTTGCATCGCTCCAATCAACTGGATCAAGGCAAGTAAATAAACCTTTGAATGCTATATCTTTTTAGGAAATGGAGATAGATCTTCTAGCAATCCATTGTCCTGCGATCATACGATAACTATTAATAATTATCTCCCTATCATTGCATTCCATTATTTTACATCTTTCCAGGATATTCGAGGATTCCAGGCTCAGGTTTTTGTAAACTATCATTATCCAACTGACAAATATCTAGCGCTTCATTCAAAGTACAGAGCTTGCGGCGCAATGTTTTCTTAAAAAAAAAAAAAAAAAAAAAACGGAAATACCGATTTATTTCATTTAAACATCCGTCCTAAATAATTTTTATCGGGTTTTAATTTGCATAACTGCTTGGCGTCCACGTGTTATGTGCATGCATTTGGCGATAGTGTAAATTGATTTTTTTCAATCTAATGTAGGCCACACACGCTCCGGTATACCTGCACAGGTCGCCTGCGCAGGCAGCCTGTTCAGGTGTACCGGAGCGTGTGTGGGGGTAGACCTGTGCAGTTTTTTAGACCTGCGCAGGCGACCGGAGAAGAATCGAAAATCAATTCTTTCACAGGTTCACCGGAGCGTGTGTGGCGGCACTCCGGTCGCCTGCGCAGGTCTTTCAGTAGTTTTCCAGCGTTTGCATGGAGTGGTTGTGCATTCCTTAATTGCATATGCTGCCGTGCTAAGCCAAAAGGCGTTATCTCAACAAAACCTACTTTCGAGATAATTGATATTTTGTAAAAATCATTTTCGCACTAACTTTTAATAAAAAAATTGTATATATTTTTATTGCTTTTAACACTATTTCATGTCTATTTATTAAAAGTGTAAACAAAATATCACTTCATTATGTATTTCAGTGTTTTTTATGAGATACGGCCATTTTGCTTAAAATATTTTGATTTAAAAAGTGAGTTACCGCTTTCGATCGTAGGCTTAGTATGCAATTTTCTATACAAAAATGGAAATATTCAGTTTGGTGAAAAATTGATAGTTCTATTTTGAAAATAAGGCCGATTTATTTTTTTTAAATAATTTTAATATATTAAAAATAAATTACGATGAATTAAAAAATGATAGGATGTTTTATTCGAACAAAAAAAAAATCCTCAAAAGTTGCGGTTTCTCTACAAAAACTCAATCTGTTTTCAGGTCTTATAGGGTTTGGAGTGATTTCAGAATACCATATTTTTGCCTTTGAAATTTCGATCAAGTTAGTTTTCTTTTTTGGGGGTGGCGACGATACTCATTTGGCTTCCTGAAATATCGCTTTATAATGAAATCATGGAGCGACACGTACCTGGTTACACTGGATCAGGAGATACTGCGTAGTTAATTTTTTTCATCATTAACATGTAATTATATTTTATTAGGTTGTCTATTGTTTCTGTATGTTTAAAAATTACCTATCCAATGTAAAAGGCTCTTAAGCCGTTGAAATCTTGAATAAATAAATAAGTTTTACCTAAGCATTAAAATTTAATTATCTCATAGTTTTAATTTATCGACAATTATTGTTTTTTCTCTCGACACTTCAGTTTATCTTTATATTCCGCAAATTTAACAATTTATTTTGATTACCGGAGATATATCCACAGTTCTACAGGAAAGTGGACGTTAATTGTTTACAAGTAGGTAAGGGTTTAATTAGTCTAAAAATATATTTGGTACTTGGGTATTTTTTGTCTATTAACTACTACGATTAACCTGCTCGCTGTGATGTTTTTTAAAGATTTTTTCTAGCTGTAGGTGTGTTCTACCGGAAAAAAATGTCAAGATTAAGAAAATGACTCTAGATGACCTTTATGAAAGGCATGACTACACGACACAATACAAGCTTTCTCGATTTTCACCGCGCCCCTATATCAATGACATTGTGCAGGTCGAAGTAAACAGATGCAGCTACGATTTGATCTATAAAACTAGGTTCGAAAATGATTTTATAACAGCCAGTATCGTCGCCACCCCCAAAAAAGAAAACTAACTTGATCGAAATTTCAAAGGCAAAAATATGGTATTCTGAAATCACTCCAAACCCTCTAAGACCTGAAAACAGATTGAGTTTTTGTAGAGAAACCGCAACTTTTGAGGATTTTTTTTTTGTTCGAATAAAACATCCTATCATTTTTTAATTCATCGTAATTTTTTTTTAATATATTAACATTATTTAAAAAAAATAAATCGGCCTTATTTTCAAAATAGAACTATCAATTTTTCACCAAACTGAATATTTCCATTTTTGTATAGAAAATTGCATACTAAGCTTACGATCGAAAGCGGTAACTCACTTTTTAAATCAAAATATTTTAAGTAAAATGGCCGTATCTCATAAAAAACACTGAAATACATAATGAAGTGATATTTTGTTTACACTTTTAATAAATAGACATGAAATAGTGTTAAAAGCAATAAAAATATATACAATTTTTTTATTAAAAGTTAGTGCGAAAATGATTTTTACAAAATATCAATTATCTCGAAAGTAGGTTTTGTTGAGATAACGCCTTTTGGCTTAGCACGCCAGAACAGAACAATGACACGAAAACACAGCGAGTAGGTTAATCGTAATAGTTAATAGACAAAAAAATACCCAAGTACCAAATATATTTTTATACTAATTTAACCCTTACATATAAATGATTAACGTCCACTTTCCAGTACAACAGTTGTAATCTCAGGAAGCCAAATACATTTTAAAATCGTGTTTTGTTAAAAAAATACTAAGCATCGAGGCGGCAACTTTAAAATCCTTCGGAACAGAAACTTACTGCCTTTTGCCTTAGTAATTATGTTTGAGTTAAGATCGCTATTTCCTTAGCCCTTTTCATGTATCTTTAACATACGGCTCTTTAGCTTCACAAAAATAACATACGGCTAAGTTTCTTCATAATTTAGGGTAAACTTGAGATACGAAATATATTCTTAGGTGTTTTTTTCTATGTTATATGAGAGATATGAATTTTTGGCTTAGTGGAACAGATACAGACTGGGTTTAGCTATCAGAAGCGATAAAAAACAAAAAAAAAATTTTTTTTGAGATACGGCTTTTTCGCTTAGCACGGCAGTATGGCTCAGTCGAGAGTAGAACTAGAGGAGTTTTTTTATAATTATTATTTTTTTAAATAATAATATTTTTATATTTAGTATATAGCATTGTATTTAATTCTTTTATTTTTATTATAGTTATACAATGATGTATACTTCATATATAATATATTATTATTTAATAAATAAATATTTTAAATAATAATAGGTAAATAACTCTCTTCTATACATCCAATCCAAACTCCCTTAACGCCCTACTTAGGGACATATGGAGGCAACAAGAGCTCTCCATTGCGCTCGATCTTGTTTATGACCTCCTCCCACACCATGTCCAGATTCCTCAGCTCTGCTTCGAAGAAGCGGAACACAGTATGAGAGGTTCTTCCTCTTCTTCGGGACCCTGATGGCAGGAAGAACAGCGCTCTCCTCGGCCAACTGTCATTCGGCATCCTTAATACATGTTCCAGCCAAGTCCATCTCTTCCACATAATGGTAAAAGTGACCGACGTATAGCGTCGTTCGTGATGCGGTGGTATCATATTAAACCCAAAATTCTCCGGAGGAATGTTGGTTCTTCTATACATAGGTGTCAGTAGGTATAGCCGGCGGAACTCAATGCTTGAAGCATTCTCTACCAGTCAACCGGTCCCGTCCAATCTGAGACAGGATTCCAACCCCGAGTAGAAATTTCAAGTGAAAAAACACATTGAAAATTTCTAACCCGGCCGGGAATCGAACCCGGGACCTCTTTATCTGAAGTTGGAGCCTTTGCCACTAGGCTACCGAGTTCGGAATTTTGAATTTTTTTAAATATTTAGATTTATTTATTTATTTTATACTTTATATGCATATTAAAAATAGTGTACAAAAAATAGTGTATAGACAAGTGGCAATGGCGGGATTATAGCCGTAGCAATCTCTAACATCCAACCACAATTTTTTTTTCACATTTATAAAAGAAAATAAAAAATAAAAAAAATTCAAGTAAAAAAAAACAGAAAAATTCTGTCCCGACCGGGATTCGAACCCGGGACCTCGTGATCTGAAGTCCACGCCTATAACCACTACGGTACCGTACCGAGGTCGATCAAAAATATAGTCAGTAATCAAAAAAATTAATAGCTTTCGGTAACTGCGCAGGCCGCCTGCACAGGTATACCGGAGCGTGTGTGGCGGCACTCCGGTCGCCTGCGCAGGTCTACCTTACGGTAGACCGGAGCGTGTGTGGGCGTTGTGAGGTATACCTGCGCAGGCCGCCTGCACAGGTATACCGGAGCGTGTGTGGCAGGCATAATGTAGGCCACACACGCTCCGGTATACCTGCACAGGTCGCCTGCGCAGGCGGCCTGCGCAGGCGGCCTGTTCAGGTGTACCGGAGCGTGTGTGGGGGTAGACCTGTGCAGTTTTTTAGACCTGCGCAGGCGACCGGAGAAGAATCGAAAATCAATTCTTTCACAGGTTCACCGGAGCGTGTGTGGCGGCACTCCGGTCGCCTGCGCAGGTCTTTCAGTAGTTTTCCAGCGTTTGCATGGAGTGGTTGTGCATTCCTTAATTGCATATGGCTCAGTCGAGAGTAGAACTAGAGGAGTTTTTTTATAATTATTATTTTTTTAAATAATAATATTTTTATATTTAGTATATAGCATTGTATTTAATTCTTTTTTTTTTATTATAGTTATACAATTTTATTATTTAATAAATAAATATTTTAAATAATAATAGGTAAATAACTCTCTTCTATACATCCAATCCAAACTCCCTTAACGCCCTACTTAGGGACATATGGAGGCAACAAGAGCTCTCCATTGCGCTCGATCTTGTTTATGACCTCCTCCCACACCATGTCCAGATTCCTCAGCTCTGCTTCGAAGAAGCGGAACACAGTATGAGAGGTTCTTCCTCTTCTTCGGGACCCTGATGGCAGGAAGAACAGCGCTCTCCTCGGCCAACTGTCATTCGGCATCCTTAATACATGTTCCAGCCAAGTCCATCTCTTCCACATAATGGTAAAAGTGACCGACGTATAGCGTCGTTCGTGATGCGGTGGTATCATATTAAACCCAAAATTCTCCGGAGGAATGTTGGTTCTTCTATACATAGGTGTCAGTAGGTATAGCCGGCGGAACTCAATGCTTGAAGCATTCTCTACCAGTCAACCGGTCCCGTCCAATCTGAGACAGGATTCCAACCCCGAGTAGAAATTTCAAGTGAAAAAACACATTGAAAATTTCTAACCCGGCCGGGAATCGAACCCGGGACCTCTTTATCTGAAGTTGGAGCCTTTGCCACTAGGCTACCGAGTTCGGAATTTTGAATTTTTTTAAATATTTAGATTTATTTATTTATTTTATACTTTATATGCATATTAAAAATAGTGTACAAAAAATAGTGTATAGACAAGTGGCAATGGCGGGATTATAGCCGTAGCAATCTCTAACATCCAACCACAATTTTTTTTTCACATTTATAAAAGAAAATAAAAAATAAAAAAAATTCAAGTAAAAAAAAACAGAAAAATTCTGTCCCGACCGGGATTCGAACCCGGGACCTCGTGATCTGAAGTCCACGCCTATAACCACTACGGTACCGTACCGAGGTCGATCAAAAATATAGTCAGTAATCAAAAAAATTAATAGCTTTCGGTAACTGCGCAGGCCGCCTGCACAGGTATACCGGAGCGTGTGTGGCGGCACTCCGGTCGCCTGCGCAGGTCTACCTTACGGTAGACCGGAGCGTGTGTGGGCGTTGTGAGGTATACCTGCGCAGGCCGCCTGCACAGGTATACCGGAGCGTGTGTGGCAGGCATAATGTAGGCCACACACGCTCCGGTATACCTGCACAGGTCGCCTGCGCAGGCGGCCTGCGCAGGCGGCCTGTTCAGGTGTACCGGAGCGTGTGTGGGGGTAGACCTGTGCAGTTTTTTAGACCTGCGCAGGCGACCGGAGAAGAATCGAAAATCAATTCTTTCACAGGTTCACCGGAGCGTGTGTGGCGGCACTCCGGTCGCCTGCGCAGGTCTTTCAGTAGTTTTCCAGCGTTTGCATGGAGTGGTTGTGCATTCCTTAATTGTATGGCATTCAGATTTGGCTGGATCTGATCCATAAGATGAGATGGGATTGAGATGAAGAAGGAGTAATGATTTCTTTTCTCAAGGTCAAATGATATTGGGAAAAGTGGTCTTTATCTGAAGATGAGAAACTCTCTTATGAGTTTTTGCAAGATCAAGAATATCTGGAGTACTCACCAAGTTTCACTATTTCTTTATGAACTAGATTAAACAGTTAACAAGGAACTTGACTAACTACCGAAATGAAACTCGATTTATATTATAAAAAACACAAACACTATATTAGTGAATTAAAATAAAGTATCACAGGAAAATATATTTTAACTTAAAACTAACTACAAAGATATGCACTGGTAGTGGGTTCTGAAGAAAAGAGTGATAAAATTGTATCTTGAAAAAGCTTTTATACTAGGATTATTCACGCAAGATATTCTTTAAAAAATAGGCGGTGTGTTCTCCCTCTGGCGTGAAATATCCAAAGCTAGTTGACTTGGTACAGACGGCGATGAATCTGCATAGTTGATAAAATACGAGATGTATTCGTCGCACTCCGCTAGATGGCTCTTTGTTCTGGATGGTTCTGATGGATGGTTGTCATCGGATGGAAAATTAGTTTGTGTGATAAAAACTCGATACTACATAACCGCCATATAGCCTCCCGCAAGAATTTATGGCGTGCTATAAATTCTGATGTGGATCCGGTGATGGAGTGTGGAGCGGAACTCTGCAGTCCTCTGGTTGAGCGGTTTGTAGGATGGTACGTACTGGACGCTGACATGGCTCGACCGGGCTGGGTGTTGTAGCGACTGGAACTTATGAGAAGTTGGACAGAGTGTTCACGACGTTAGTGCGGTTGCACTGGGGTAATATGATGGCTAAAATAGGTTAAAACAGCGTTGATGTGTTTTACCATATGAAGCGGCGATGTTGATTTGCGCTCGGCCATTAATGCAGCAGCGATGGTGCGTGTGCTGTTGTAACTGGTTGATCCATGAGGTCTGTTGACGAGCAAGGAAAAATGCATCAGTTGTTTTCAGTGGGGTGTCATCGTGGTGTGATGTACATCTGCCACTGTGAAGAGAGACAGTAGTGGGGCAAAATTCGTTGGAGAAGTTTGGCCTCCGAGCTACGAATCTGTGAGACAACTCGTGTAGTCCGCCTTTGCTAAGTACAGCAGGTGAAGATTGCTATCGTAGGCTTCCATCAATTGGATTGTGGTGGTGTAGTCCAGCGTTGGTTGAGTAGTGTCATGATGAGATAATATGCAACATATAGAATAAACAAAAAAAATTTACAATAGAATTGGTATAAGTATATTTGTTTTAGGGTGGTTCTTGAATTTAAATTTTGTGAAGTAAATTTTAAATTTGAATTTGAAATTAAGAAATTGTTTGAGTATATTATAAACAAATGTTGATTTTGAAAAAAATTACAAGTTATATTCTAGGAAAAATTTTTCTAAGTGTAGTGTTTCAATGTTATTTTTTTGTTCAATATTCAAAATAAAGTTAGGAAAATTTATTAAAAAAATGGTATTGAATAGTTATGGTTCACAATTGATATATGTTCAAATACTTTTTCTATACTGTTTATGAAGTGAAGTTACTATGTGAGATCCTTTATATATAATAAAATTTGTTACCAATCTGGTATTAGCAATATACAGTTGGTGGTTTTGTATTGGGATCTGTAATCATTTGTAAAAAATACATATTAGAATTTTTATACAATAAAATAAGTAAAAAGTAGTAGGTAGACATGGTAATATAGTTGTACATAGTGTGTTTGAAATAAAAATTTTTATAATGTTATACTTTGTCAATGTATGTGTGTCAATATTATTAAATAAATGTTACTGATTTGGGAAAATTAGTATGACACTTTTTTTGAATTTTGTTTTCAATGGTCTTTTGTATGAATGTAAATACATTAATTGTCTTTTTCTTAACTCGTTGAGTTGTATATTTGATGGTAATAGAGTATACGTATGACGCTGTTGTCATGTGTGTATAATATGGACAATACGTATGACATTATAGTCATGTGTGTATGTCCTTTGGTAGACTATACGAATGATGCTATGATCATGTGTGTATGTCTGTTGCTCAGTCACTACAAGAAAGCTTTTGAGATGGGTATCTCTGCTCTTGTGTGTATGTAGTTAGCCGACGAAATGGGAATTTCGGTCTGAACATGCGCGGTGCATTGTACTAGACGTGGCGTGAAATACATAGAGCTTTTTTGTACATGTGTATGAGTACATGTGTATAAGTATTAGGCCGTATTTGCATATGTAAGTTGACCTCGAATTGAATTCGGACTGAGATTCTTGAGACAGAATTTCTCTAGTCGCGGAAAACGTTAATAGCAATTGGCTAGTAGTAGATGGTAATATAAGATGGTAATATAATTGTTTTACATTGACAATTTAGATAGAATATATTTATAGACCATTGAAATGTTTGTATCGTTGATAAGTTGATACATAATTAATTATTTATTGACCAGAATAAAATAAGAATTGGTAAAATATGACTGAAATGTTGGTAAGATATTGACTGTAGGAGTCTGAATGTCCTTTTGTGTGTTTACCAAATATCAATATGACAATATACAAATGTATGTGAAAAAATGCGATTTAAATTTCTTGTTTTTCTTTAAAATGCAATAATGCGCTATGAAAATTAAATAAAAGTGTAGGTATTTGTTTCGCTTGTTGTTTATATAAAATATAAAAAGGTTACCTCAAAGTTTGGCAACATGATAATAATGTACTTGTAAATCTGCAATCAGATAATCAAAGGTTATTATTTTGTAAAAAAAAAATCATTTAAATTTGCAATTCAGCATGCGATTATAGATAGTTAATGTATTAAATTAGGTTTTATCAATGTTTGGAGACTTGAAAAGTTTTATGAAAAAAAATTCGATGTGACATTGTATCGTGAAAAAATTTAACCTACAAAATTTATTGTTCACAAATTTTAAGTTTTTTTCTTTTTTTGAAGATTTTAATATCGTTTTTACAAGGTTTAGGCATTATTGATTAAATGTTTGTAATAATAAATAGAAGGCAGAAAAACAAGAGGCTTTTAAAATAATCCGATGGGTTGAAATTGTTTGGAAAAATTTATGTGCTGAATGTCGTTTTACAATGGTATTTTAAAAGATTTTACTTGCCTGTGACCCATCGGATGACTCATCCCTTCAGAACCAGTTGAATTTTCGAGTTTGCACAAGATTTTACCCTATATTTATATATTTTGTCTAAAGTTTGAAAATATTGATCGCGAACAAAACGGCTGGTGAGCTATTTTGACAGTTGTACTCGCAGTAGAGTGAAGTTGCGCCGAATGATAAATGGATGTTGGACGCGCTTAGTTTTGAATGTAGTATGTGATATGAAAATTTTAATTGTGGGACAATAACTATTCAATACCATTTTTTTCACGTCGGGGTCACCAATTTATGGCATTCAGATTTGGCTGGATCTGATCCATAAGATGAGATGGGATTGAGATGAAGAAGGAGTAATGATTTCTTTTCTCAAGGTCAAATGATATTGGGAAAAGTGGTCTTTATCTGAAGATGAGAAACTCTCTTATGAGTTTTTGCAAGATCAAGAATATCTGGAGTACTCACCAAGTTTCACTATTTCTTTATGAACTAGATTAAACAGTTAACAAGGAACTTGACTAACTACCGAAATGAAACTCGATTTATATTATAAAAAACACAAACACTATATTAGTGAATTAAAATAAAGTATCACAGGAAAATATATTTTAACTTAAAACTAACTACAAAGATATGCACTGGTAGTGGGTTCTGAAGAAAAGAGTGATAAAATTGTATCTTGAAAAAGCTTTTATACTAGGATTATTCACGCAAGATATTCTTTAAAAAATAGGCGGCGTGTTCTCCCTCTGGCGTGAAATATCCAAAGCTAGTTGACTTGGTACAGACGGCGATGAATCTGCATAGTTGATAAAATACGAGATGTATTCGTCGCACTCCGCTAGATGGCTCTTTGTTCTGGATGGTTCTGATGGATGGTTGTCATCGGATGGAAAATTAGTTTGTGTGATAAAAACTCGATACTACATAACCGCCATAATTGCATATGGCTCAGTCGAGAGTAGAACTAGAGGAGTTTTTTTATAATTATTATTTTTTTAAATAATAATATTTTTATATTTAGTATATAGCATTGTATTTAATTCTTTTTTTTTTTATTATAGTTATACAATTTTATTATTTAATAAATAAATATTTTAAATAATAATAGGTAAATAACTCTCTTCTATACATCCAATCCAAACTCCCTTAACGCCCTACTTAGGGACATATGGAGGCAACAAGAGCTCTCCATTGCGCTCGATCTTGTTTATGACCTCCTCCCACACCATGTCCAGATTCCTCAGCTCTGCTTCGAAGAAGCGGAACACAGTATGAGAGGTTCTTCCTCTTCTTCGGGACCCTGATGGCAGGAAGAACAGCGCTCTCCTCGGCCAACTGTCATTCGGCATCCTTAATACATGTTCCAGCCAAGTCCATCTCTTCCACATAATGGTAAAAGTGACCGACGTATAGCGTCGTTCGTGATGCGGTGGTATCATATTAAACCCAAAATTCTCCGGAGGAATGTTGGTTCTTCTATACATAGGTGTCAGTAGGTATAGCCGGCGGAACTCAATGCTTGAAGCATTCTCTACCAGTCAACCGGTCCCGTCCAATCTGAGACAGGATTCCAACCCCGAGTAGAAATTTCAAGTGAAAAAACACATTGAAAATTTCTAACCCGGCTGGGAATCGAACCCGGGACCTCTTTATCTGAAGTTGGAGCCTTTGCCACTAGGCTACCGAGTTCGGAATTTTGAATTTTTTTAAATATTTAGATTTATTTATTTATTTTATACTTTATATGCATATTAAAAATAGTGTACAAAAAATAGTGTATAGACAAGTGGCAATGGCGGGATTATAGCCGTAGCAATCTCTAACATCCAACCACAATTTTTTTTTCACATTTATAAAAGAAAATAAAAAATAAAAAAAATTCAAGTAAAAAAAAACAGAAAAATTCTGTCCCGACCGGGATTCGAACCCGGGACCTCGTGATCTGAAGTCCACGCCTATAACCACTACGGTACCGTACCGAGGTCGATCAAAAATATAGTCAGTAATCAAAAAAATTAATAGCTTTCGGTAACTGCGCAGGCCGCCTGCACAGGTATACCGGAGCGTGTGTGGCGGCACTCCGGTCGCCTGCGCAGGTCTACCTTACGGTAGACCGGAGCGTGTGTGGGCGTTGTGAGGTATACCTGCGCAGGCCGCCTGCACAGGTATACCGCAGCGTGTGTGGCAGGCATAACGCAATATCATAATGAAATGCCAAAAAGGTGAAAAAAAAAAACAATACCATAAAAATGTCATATATTTTGCGGTTTTAAAATAATCAATCTTCAAAAGACATCCTTAATAATACAGTATTTAAACAATATTTGTCACGCAAAACACTTTAGGCATTATATCTTATATATAAAAATGGAGAGCTATTTCGCGTTGTCATCGGATGGCGCCTAAACGGCTGGACCGATTTCGCTAATTCTTTTTTTGTCGTGTAGGCTTTTATCAGGAGAGTGTCCTTTTAGAACAAAAAAATTAAGAAAAATGCATGGAAAATTAGAAAATTAATGAAAACTCTACGTACATAACCTAATTAGTACTTTTTACCTTATAATTTTTATTCAAAATTTGAAATTTTGTTAAAATAGAACAAAAAACCTGTTAAATAACAGAGTTTCACATTTCAAGACAGACAGACGAGCAATAGAAAAAAAAAAGAAATATCAGCTATTAAAACAGAACTAAAACAATAATTTAAAGGTGAAAATCACACTTAAAGCCACGTCCATATAATTATATATACATGGTTTAAAACAGACGCATCGTTCGGAATCACATTGGTCAAATGATAATTAATTCATCACCATACAAATTCGAATTCAATATTCATATTTAGGAACACAGGACAACGTCTGTCGGGAAAGCTAGTTATTAATATAATATGACATAACTGATATATTTATTTCAATAATAAACGTTACTTTGAAGAATCATGTAGCTATGTTTTAATAATTATACGACCTTGCAAGGGCGTCGCCAGCCCGAGGCCTAGGGGGGGGGCAACTGAACCCAGTCATAGGCTATTTTCTGTATATCCTATATTATGGAGGATGAGAAATATATGAATTTTAAGTATAGTCAGGAATATGAAGATTTTTTTAGGATTTAACGGAAATCACGGTCTTAGAACTTTGGTTGCAAAGCAGTTGCCTACATTTTTTAATCTCCCTCCCCCCCCCCCCTTGGCGACGCCCTTGAGACTTTGTAAACTAAATATCATTTCGTCGGGTCCGTAGAAAAAATGCCTATGTGACTTTTGTCCATTTTACAGGAGAGCAGTTTAAAGATTCCAATACACATTTTTTGAGATTCCTTCATAACTATTTGAGCTATATTCTTCAAACTTAAAATTTGTAATAGAAATAAAACTATTTAATATTAAGCATCTTAAAAAAATCCCTAACGTGTATACTTTTCTAGAAAAATCACATAGGCAGTTATTCTAGGGAAATTTTTCAGCCTATGTGAAGATGTTCCTTTTTTCTACGGACTTCGTCTCGTAAATCTCGTTCCTATGTTACGACGTACCTTTATTCTACGGAAATATTGGTGTATTTGTTCAGTCCTAAGTGCAACAATCATCGTTTTCTTTAAAATAACCATAAAATATCGTACTTTCAATAATACTCACATTATGATTTGGTTATTTTTTATCAAACGCGCATATAAAATAGCAAAAAATATATATGTATTCAAATAAAATGATGCAACACATAATATACCATACCACTTTTATAAGCATGTTATTTTTTTAAAAATATCAGGTTTTAAATGTGTGTTAATTTTAGAAAAGTCTTCTTCTTCTTTTTTTGGAACCTGGTGATCTGTTGTTTTGTTTAGATAACCCCTTCGCGGATATAGACTACCTAATAGATTGGTTTCTACATTTTCAAAAGGTAAAATATTATAAATAAATAAATATAAATTACTCAATTGTGAGTGGAATTGCAGAAATTAAAAATATATATAATAAAGTTAACACGATTACCATTAAAGATAAAAACGTATTATAAATGGAAGTACATTATTTCAAGTATAATTTCCTCGATGCTATCCAATGGATATGAATGGTGGAATACCAGTTATGGTACCAGTAATGCTTTCAGGATGTCAAACACAAGTTATTTTTTTATAAATAATACAATAAATAAATATATTGCATTAATTAGGGGCTTATTCCTAAATTATAAATGCTGGTGAGTTCTTTAAATTTATCTTTGAATTGCTGTATTAGCTGAGAACATGCATCAGATAAAGAAATTATAAAAAAGTGTCTTTTTCGTGTATGGTTTTTTATGCTAATTTCAGATTTAAGGACATATTCATAATTACTTAATTTATGATTATGCCTGGGTTCAAAAAATGTTTCTAGTTATTATCGTTATATATACTTTCAAGTTGTAATTAATATTATAAATGTTTGGAATTTAATAAAATTATTCTCTTTCTGTTCATACAGTGTACACATTTGGTCCATTTTATAAGATTTTTTTTATTTCTGGTGTTAAGTATCTACTTTATCTGCATATGATTCTGAAAAACATAGGCATTTATATTTAATTACTGAATCTACACCTTTTGCTTTTGGAAAGGGTGATTTGGCACACTACTTTCAACAGGAATGAGCACTCATGGTGAAAACTATTACCTCATCGCTATGATATTGGAAGGAAAACAATAAAGTATATAACTTAAGTCATAACTATTTGGAACCTTATTTACTAAAGAATCACGTCATATTAACATCAACAACACTCTAAATTACATACTTCTTGTTTCACAAAGCTTTTCCACATGAAATGTGTATTATGATGAATCCTTTTGCATATGTACAAATTTTGTAAGTATTGTATGTTAACAGTAAGGTTTAAAGCTATGTTCGCGTAGATAGTTTACAATTGAGATGCAATATATTATCTAAGTACTCTTATTTAATCAGTGATGTGCTTAATTTAGATTTTCTCCTCCATAGGATATTTTTATTTTGGTTTTCTGCACCATTTATGAAAGTTAGCATTTATATGGAAACTATTTTAGTGTTTAGATTTGAATTAATTCTAACGATTATTTGATTCATCAGTCACTGTACAAATTAAACATTTCCAGACTACTAATACTTCATATACTTATTCAAATAAAATATGATGTAATTTTTTGATTAAACTGTGTTTCCAACAGGATTTATGTATTTATAGGACCAGTTGTAATTTCACAATATACTCATATTATTTTTCTACTTCTGATGCATTTTTCAAGCCCTAGTTTTAGATATTGTTTATATTTCAAGCAATTTAAATAGATTTAGCTTTTCGTGGAATGTTTTAAGAAATATTTATTTTAAAATAACATTAAAAAAAAGAAACAAAACGTATAACATTAAATTTAATTAAAATTATTAAAGTAAGTGTCTTAAAAACTACCACGTATACATACAAATTAACTTAGGCTTATGTTAGTACCTTTTAATGAACCGTATATATATTCAAATGTATTTAGAAGCTTAATGGCACATATTTACGAAATTTTAGTTGCAGCATCATACGAGTGATTTGTTTCATAAAATATTGTATATAAATTATAAAATATATTAAATGCGTTTAAATTTGTAAAAAAAAGTTTATCTCAATGAAACACCCCACCAATATACAAGTTTTAATATAAAAACATTCTTAAAAATATATATAATAACGGAAATAGTTAGTAGAAAAAAGGTGTATGTTAAAATGTGTCCGTAGAAAAAAGATCGTTGTGAAGATAGGACTATGAAAATGGAAAACAATTCCGTAGAACAAAGGAACATCTACACATTGGGTAGTGGGGTATCCCTAGAAAAACGGGTCATCTGCACATAGGACATAAAAATTGCAAAAAATATATAATTCTCCAGCGGTAAAAATAATACGATATTTTCACTCAAAATATTGAATACAACTCAAAAAAGGTGGATAACGATGTTTTTAAAAAATACACATTTTAATCATCCTATGTGCACAACGGAAGTTTTTGAATGGAATATTGTTAAAATAAATTATAACTTCACAAATTTTGGCTAAATTTTAATTATTTTAAATAGTTTATAAAATAATGTTTAATTTCTACTTCTCCAATCAATTTTTAACTTGATTCTCATCTGAATTTAATAATTATCAATACTTTAGTCGGTTTCGCTGAACCAATCCTTTGTACCAAAATACTATTCATAAGACATTTATAATACAAATTTTGTTTTCTTTTATATCTTAAAATATCGCAAGTGTAACTAACATTGTAAACTCTGATAAATATTTAAAAAAATGTGGATAAAAAACAAGTTTGCGTTAAAAAGATTCATGAGAAATATATGAGCGTTCGCATCGTATAGACTCCGACGAACAAGTGCGCATGTGTACATGGGTCGTACAGTTATGCATCGTTGGTATGAAAATGAGCACAGTAAAACTGCTTAAGTGCACATGTCACTTTTTTCTTCGGAGATTTTTTCACATAGGACGTTTTATAAAAAAATATCTCAGAAACTATTAGTGATAGAAAAAAACTAAAAATACAGTTTTGTAGAGCTTTTAATACTAAATTAAACTGCATTAAAAACTCATTTTCGACCTATGATCACATGGACCTTTTTTCTACGGGCACGGCGATTTCCTCGTCAAAATATTATTATGCAACAGTGGTTTGTTCAATGTCTACGTGTGAAAATTGATAATCTGGTAGGTACCTATGTTATGTTAGATGAAGTGCAAGTTAGCGAAGTCTCAACAAACCGTCATCTTCTTCACGTAGCTATGTTAAGCGGGGTTTACACGGGTCGATTTTCGTCGTGCGGCTAGTCGCTCAACAAATCGCCTCACCAAGCCGCGTCGCTAGCCCATTTACACAGGTGACTAAAATACACGCGGCTCGGTCGTTTCCTTCGAAAATGTTGAGAAGAATAGGTGTTCCTGCCGTAATTATTAATTGAAATAGTTATTCAATTATCACGGGCGATCGCTTGCAACTGATCGTTTTACACGGTCGATTTTAGTCACCAGCCGCATGTTCAAATTTTAAATGGAACAAACCACTACGGGATTACGGTCGTCTTCTACTGTTATTTCGAAGGCTGACTTAGTGTGTGATCACTTTACGTTAACAACGTTCGCCATTAGGTGGTAATGTTAAAGTCTCCGAAACTCCCAATTGGGATCTCCTCCGGGATTGCAATGCGGTCTCATTTTGAATCCGGCCGGATCTAACCGGATTTTCGTCAATCCGGTCGGATCCGGCCGGATTGAACTATCCTTGATATATTAACATTTTTAACAATAATGAATGCTAAAAATAAAACAGCATATGTATACGAAATTAATTTAATTAGGTATGACTACTTGTAAATGGAGAAAACTATAAAATTTACAGTTTCAAAACAAATAAAATTATAAATTAGATTACGTATTATAAAAGTCAAATTGAAATTTAGCGAATATAAAATACCTAATAACATCTTTATTTGAACTGCTTAGATCGATCATGATTTACGATATGGAAACCAGAACCGACACCACGAAAAAGAAAGATTGTCGAAAACTCTCCAACCTATTATGGAATAAACCATTCGTGTTGAGAGTTACTCCGAGTACTTGATCTCGAGAACGTCAAGTAATGGTGTAGAAATAGAAGGCGTTTCTGGAAAGATCACGTCAACAGAACGGATTCGGTGATTCTGGTAAATATAAGAGGATGAAATCAGATCAACCAACAGTAGACATAATGAGTTTGGCGATCGACTACAAACGAATTCTTCGACATTGATGTAGAGTAGGAAGAAAATTAACTGTCCACTTTTTATATTTTTATTGTTTGGTTTAAATAATTGTTTATATTATGTTCCAGTGGACAGTTAATTTTTTCGCACTATACATTGGCCAAATCTTCGTTTGTAGTCGAACGCCAATTTGAATTTGTCTACGGGGGCTGTTTCTCGGACGAGCACCAAAGAGATGGCTTAATGGACATCCACGTCCCTGGAGTAATACCTATAACCGAGAATAAACAGCGACACTCATATATCCAGAATAAGTGTTTGAGAAATTATTTCATTTTTATTCTTGAATATAACTGCACACACGTTATGAGACTACCGAACTAATATAATGAATCCAATCCAATCCAAACTCTCTTTAGACCCCACTTAGGCGCATAGGGAGGCAACAAGAGCTCTCCATTTCGCTCGATCTTGCGCAACGTTAATGACCTCCTCCCACACCATGTCCAGATTCCTCAGCTCTGCTTCGAAGGAGTGGAACACAGTATGAGAGGGTCTCTCGGACCCTGATGGGAGGAAGAACAGCGCTCTCCTCGGCCAACTGTCATTCGGCATCCTTAACACATGTCCCAGCCAAGTCCATCTCCTCCACATAATAATAGAGGTGATGGGCTCACGCTGGGTGCGCCGGCACGGCGTATAGCTTCGTTCGTGATGCGGTGGTACCATCTTATACCCAAAATTCTCCTGAGGCACTTCGTTTCTTGGTCATGGTCATGTTGTTAAAGGCGCCACTTGCCATACCGATACGTATCGGGAGCTCAGCCCCGAGGTCACCAGTGGTGGTAATGGTTGCTCCCAGGTACTTGAATTTATCCACCCGGGAGACCTGGTGACCATCGATGGTTATCGGTAGCTGTTTATCGGGGCAGGCATTATTCGCCATGAGCTCCGTTTTACTGGCATTGACTCGAAGGCCGAGGCGTGCTGTTTCGTCGCAGAGTCTTGAAACACTGCGCTGTAATTCCTCCACTGTCGTACTGAACAACGCTAGGTCGTCCGCGTACTCCAGATCTCACAGTTCGCCCATTAGACCATCTCTCTGTGTTATCGGTATACCTCTTGCTCCTTGCATGGACTTTCTCAACAAGAAGTCCATGACTATTATGAATATGAAAGGAGCTAGTACGCAGCCCTGTCTGACTCCCGTGGTGATCCTAAAAGCTTCAGTAGGACCACCTGCCGTTTTCACGCTACACTCGGAGTCTTCATACAGGGACTGCACCATTTTAACTATTTTCGGAGGTATACCATACAGAGAAGAATTTCCCATATTGATGGTCTATGTGGGCTGTCGAAGGCCTTTTCAAAATCTATAAAGCATTAAGCGACTGGAGAGTTAAACTCTTTGCACTGCTGAAAGATGCCTAGCACAGAAAATTGGGTCCGTGCAGGACCTTCCAGGTACGAAGCCGCATTTTTGCTCTCTTAGGACAGTCATGACAGGCCCCCGAATGTAGTGTAGTAATATCTGAGATAATACCTTACCGGAAACACTCAGCAGAGTAATTCCACGGTAGTTTCCGCATTCAAGGGGGTCCCCCTTTTTAAATATTGTGACGATGGATCCATTCCGCCAATCTTTTGGGCACCTCTCCTCTTCCCACGACATTTTAAATATATCTAATAGTGGTTGGCCAAGGGTGTATATGCCTTGTTTGAGGAGCTCTGCGTGAATTCCATCGTCTCCTGGCGCTTTGTTGTTCTTAAGTCTCATCACGGCCAGCACCATCTCACTGTATGTCGGTGGGTCCTCACATATCCCAGTTGCCTGAGGTATATTCAGACCAGTCAACTCCTCCTCAAAGTTGTAAGGTGAGGAGGGCTCGGGACGGTTTAATATTGACTCAAAGTACTCCCTCCATCTCCCTTTAATCAGTTCGGGGGCAGTGACAGTGGCTCCACGAGAGTCTCGTATTGCCGTCACGGGTCTTTTTTGACCCCTGCCCCCGACCTCCCGAGTGATTTCGAAAAGTGTCCTTGAGTCATTTCCGAGAGCAGCAGATTGCGCTCGCCGTATCTGAGAGTCCAGGTGTCTTCTCTTATCTGTTCGTACAGAGTGCTTCACCTTGCGGCTCAGCTCTCAGTACTCAGACACCAAAGCAGCCAGTTTTTGAGGGTCTTTTTCGCTGTCTCTGAGGTTCTTAGCCTTCTGGTGATCTTCGATGAGGCTGATATGTCAAAAACTTTTCTATTTTGGACTCTGAATGCTTCTAACTCTACTTCCTTAAGTTTCTACACAGATTTTTATTTTTATTACAACATTTGTCAAACCCATTCATAGAATTACATCACATTTTCGTACGTAGATAGGATTTATTCTATTAACTCTGCACAAAAGTTCTATGAAACCAATTATCGGCCATTTTAACTTTTGTCTCGTAGAAGTCATGTTAATACACTTTAAAACATACATCACCTCTTCCTACACACTCGTGGAAATAATAATTGACATGCGACCTTTCACTTTAAGACAATAATCATCCACTGCACTTGATGAAACTAACATTTCAAATGTATAAATCAGCCCTTGCCGCCCCCATTTTGTCTTGCACTTTGCATCTCTCTCACAGCGTCAAAGACTATTAAATTGATAAAATAGTGATAGCAACAGCTAGTCAACCTGATAAGCATGCTCGAGGTCCATGGGAGGAATTAACCACCGACAGAGGGCCTTCCTTGTCAAACGAACCTTCTTGCCAAAATTCAGGCAAAAAAAAAAACTCTGAAGGTCCGAGACTGGCCCAATTCGATGCGACCTCACGCCTCGAACAGGTACCAAAAAGGGGCCGAAATTCGGCTATCAGATATAGTGTATATATACAACTGAAAAAGGTTCCTGATGGTGTACAGACTACAGGGGATGAAAGCTATCTTTTGACTATGTAACTCTTGACTCTAAATATCTAAACGTACTTCCGGCAGAGACTCAAAATAGGACAGGATTTAACTACGCGAAAAATTATGCCACGACTAGCTACAGTCAAACAACGCGATCCTGCCTATTAACAAATGTACTGACTATCTCGCATACATATATTTACTGATTATCGATCTCTCTATCAAAATAACCGTTCGATCACTTTACCGGCGCACTAATTAACCTTCTAGTCGAATTACCGCGGGCTGTACATCAGACCGCAAGTTTTCCTCATTAGGTTTCCGAGTGGCTCACCATCTTGGGCTTGTGCACTGCTTTTTCGAAGAGAACTTCCTGAGCTGAGCTGAAGAGTGTCCAATTCAGTCAACCCATTCTCCCGGAGAGTCATGTGAGATATATCTTCAGTCCACAGCCCTCCTACACATACCGGTTTTATAACTTTACATTTATCACGGCGGCGAAAACTAAAATATAAACTCTATCTGTGCGCGGACAGACGCGAACTTTAGTAAACTCATTCATAGCTCGACTGAATAAAATTACTCTCACGGGGAACACACACACCAATGTACCTACTTTTACAAATGAAAATTCTACACTAAGCTTACTAGAAGGTTCTAAATATGAAATTCTTAACCGGATTCAAAAATAAACATTAAAGATAGGTCACACCACTGGTATCGGAAAATGGGGTAACCCGCGGATGACAGATAACAATTCGCGACGTGTGCTTGACATGTGACGTGTGAAAACAATACAGGGAGGTACATGCTGCAATACAATAAGCCCAATGGCACACAGAGATCACAAATATTCAAAACAATGCCGTAACGCATCGGCCATACCTATCTCTCTCAGCTGAAACCACATCGAGCAACTTGCTCATAAGCATGCTTGGCGGGGCAACCAAGCAACAAACAAAATACCACACAAAAAAACATCTCTCTGTGTCCATACAAATTCTAATATCATAAAAATATGGTCACTCACCCAAAATTCAGCATACCTTCAAATATTTAGCAAAAAAGCACAAACGAAAATAAACACGTCACATTCATAGTTGGAAGTTGAATTACCACGGGGCTGTCCAATCTAACGATCCGCCACGCGACCTCCCTCTATGGTAAGCCCAGTCGAACAATAAATAATAATATATTATAATAATTAAACAGAAGGTTTAATCCAAAACCGAAGATTCTAAGTTTTATCAAACGCGAATTTATCAAATGTGATATTTCAACCTCCAAAGATACACATCAATCAAGTCGCACGCAAATCCCGTATTAATAACAACACACTCGGACACACCCCGGTAGGTACATAATATGTACAATTGAAATATGCGAAGGATATTAAAAATTACTCAAACACTTCAACACAAAATTTAATAAGAACGTCTCCCATCGGAGCGTGGATCTAGACTAAACTTCAAAACAAACTATTTGTCCTATCAAGGGCCAAATAGACTATCTCAAAACAAAGAAGCCTTGCCTTCTCTACTAATCCCTTTAAACAACATTTTTTCTAAAAATGGTTTCCCCGTACATCCATTCAATATGTAAAAATACCAAACCTTCTAATCTGTCATAAACAAAGAAGCAACTGGTTTTCAAACTCTTTACCATCGCGTTCCCAAATTTTCAAATAATGACTTAACAATATTTTGAATAACACATCTGAATAAATCCCTCACATCAAACCATGTTTGGATTAGTTTTTGAATAAAATAAACCTATTTAAGTAAATTCTGTGATATTTCGTAGACCGCGAAAACAGCCCCAAAATTGCCGTTTTTGTAAATATTCGAAGTCAAAGCGGGGGCTCTTACCGTTGTATGAGAATTTTTATATTTTTTACGTAGATTATTGATGCCAATAGGCAACATAATACAACTATTCCAAATCGAAATTCGACTAAAAAATTTTTTGTTCCACTCTAATCCATATTGGCCTCTTTTTGCTCTTATAGCCGACAGAAGAACGTGCGGATTCCATAACGGCGTCACGGAAGCTATTCCAAGCTGTCTCAATCGGAACAGCTCCGTGTGAATTCTGCAAGGGGGAAAACCTGGTGCGTAACTCAGCCTCGTACGAATGACGACACTGAGCACTCTCTAACCTGTGTATGTCCAGCGAGCGAGAGGCAGACGGTCCCTGCTGGAAATGGGTAAATCTGAATCTCAACGAACCCACAAGGAGTTCGTGATCAGTATCCATGTCTGCCCCTCGGTAGGTGCGGACATCTTGCAGGTCAGTTCGGTTGCTGGCCCTTACCAGAAGATGGTCAATCTGGTTTTTTGTTCTCCTGTCAGGCGAGGTCCAAGTGTATTTATGGATATCCTTGTGTCCATGGAGATCTATTAAGAGTCCATGGAGTGTGGCGAAACCAATCAGATGGCTTCCATTATCATTTATCACTCCCATGCCATGCCTAACCATGACGCCTGGTCCATACTGGGGGCACTGCCAACCTTGGCATTAAAATCCCCCAGTACTATTAAGCGGTGGCGCCTTGGAACATGGGACACAACTGCATCCAGACTGTCATAAAAACAGTCCTTGGCAGCCGCATCCCCATCCTCAGTGGGAGCATAGCATAGGAGGACCATCAGTGTTTCGCCTGTCATCTTGAAGGACGCACTCATCAGGCGGTCAGAAATAGGTTCCCAACCAAGAAGGCGAGAGAAGGCATATTTACTTAAAAGTAGAGCGACGCCACGCATCCGTGCAGTTCGGTGACCAGAGTGCAGCATGACATAGTTGCCAGCGTCACTCTGCCCCGTCCCTGGGATGCGTGCCTCGCTCAGCCCCAGGATATCCAGTCCATAATAGAAATCAAGAAGCTTTTAAAAACACATTTGTTTAAAATATCATATCCAGACAATTCTTAAACAAAACGTAAATACCAAAATGCTTTTAGTTATAATAATGAGTAACTCTCTGTGATATTGTAGAAATCACAAACCAAGATTTTGAATACGCCATTAAAAAACTAAAAAATAAAAAATCATCCGGTCCAGATATGATCCCGGCATTCTTCTTCTTAAGAAGAAGAAGAAGATATGATCCCGGCATTCATATTAAAAAAATATGGGAGGAAAATGTCAGTGGTATTAATGCATATTTTTAGTTTATCCGTTTCTTGTAATATTTTCTGGAAAGTTGGCGAATTTCGAAGGTTTGCCCTATTCATAAGAAAGGGGATAAGCAAGATGTTTCGAATTATAGGCCAGTGGCAATATTGTCTGCTCCTGCAAAATTGTTTGAAATAATACTGCAAAAAAGGATTTGGGATGCATGTGAACATTTTATAATTGACGAACAGCATGGTTTTAGACCCAAAAGGTCTGCAGTCACAAATCTCTTATGCTTTCAAAACTATGTAGCGAAGCGTTTGGATAGCAGATCTCAAGTGGATTTTACAGACTTATTACAGACTTCGAGAAAGCGTTTGATAGGGTTAACCACCAAATATTTCTTCGTAAACTTAACTCCTTCGGTCTTTCGAACGGTCTTATATCATTCTTTGAAAGTTATCTGAAGGAGAGAAAGCAATATGTAACATACTTGTCTTATGATTCGCAAACATTTCTGTCTACTTCAGGAGTTCCACAAGGATCTAACTTGGGTCCCATGCTCTTCACATTTTTCATTAATGATATTAGACGTAACATTACAAATTCCCAGTTTCTATTCTTTGTGGATGACCTGAAACTCTATAAGGAAATAGCGGACAAGTCCGATGCAGAATTACTGCAGAGAGACATTGACTCTATAACCACCTGGTTGCATGATAATCAGTTATTTTTCAGCACACCAAAATGTAATGCAATGACATTTTCTAGATCACGGAATCCACAAATGTATGAATATAACATGAATGAATCGGTACTGAACAGAGTATGTGAGTCAAAGGATTTGGGTGTGATGTTAAGTACCAGTTTGAATTTCAAGGAACATATTATAAATAAGGCAAATAAAACATTAGATTTTGTCATTAGAAATTGCAGATTCTTTCAAAATAGTGAAACATTTAGATTGTTGTTTGAAACTATGGTTAGATCCATATTAGAAACTGGTTCTATTATATGGGATCCGCAAGAAACAACATTATGTGCTTAGTATTGAGAAGGTCCAGAAACGGTATGACAGACATTTGTATAGAATGATGTATGGTTATTATCCATATAATATGTACCCATCATTATTTATATTTGGGTGCTTAAACATTACAACGTTGGAGAGACGACGAAGAGAATACCTTTGTAGGCACTTCTTTAAACTTATAAATGGAATAATTTATAACCCGCAAGTACTAGTTGAGCTGAGCTTCTACGTCCCTGACGATTACATGAGATCTCGCTCCCATGTTTTATTTTATGTGCATAGAGGACGTACTAACGTTATAAAGAATTCACCCATCAACGATGCTGTTGATCAATCAGCTGTCTGATGATGTTGATATTTTCAATATTACTTATGAGCTTTTCTGCAGGCGAATCGAGTATTTGGTGTAGAAATAGAAATGATTTACTTTAATATGAAAATATTTTTAGTTATTCTTCTTTGTTTATTGTTTTTTTTATGTATTTTCTTGTAAGTGTAATAGACCCAAAGGCTTTTTGAAGCTGTTAAGTCTATTGCACTGATATTTAACAGATTAAAATAAAAAAATTAAAAAAATAATTGTTATTGTTAAATGCTTAATCCTAACTGTATGTAGAATACTTATTATTGCAATACCTATATTATGTATGCAATAATGTAGCTGCTGCGTGTAATGTTAATAGTCCATGGCTTAATTTTGTGTTCTCTTAATCCTATTTTATGTATCTTGTATAGGATTAATTTTTTATGTATGTATATTTGCTTTGCGCCCTTGAGGTGGCCATTGTGTCACAAAACGGCGCGTTAAAAATTATCCCCTTATTATTATTATTATAATCTCCCGCCAACTTGGCAGCAACAAGCTCCCCGCCCGCCCTCAAAGTGCGTACTTTCAGGGTCCCGATTTTCATGCTCTTGTTAGAGCGAGCCGTGGTCAACACCAACAAGTGGGGGGGCCCAGGCATCCGAGGCTTAATTTTGTTGCCTTTGTCAACCCCACGACCCCGATCTGATTTTTCGATTACCTGCCTCTTACAGGATGCTCGAAAAACCAACAAAAAGAACAGAGGTGCTATTCTAAGCCGACAGCCCCACGGCAGATAATGAATAGCAGACAATAATCACAATAATTTTGCTTTTAAATAAGTTAATATACTTATATTGTATGGCTATTTTTTTTTTCAATAAACTGGTCAAATTCATTTTGTGTTGTTTATATTTTGTTTTTCTCCATAATCATTATTAATATCTTCACAAACAAATCTACTTAGTTATGATAAACTTGTAGCAGATTAGAAAGAAATGGGGTAAGTGCGTACTGCGTAGTAAATATTAAGTGGCTAGGAAATAATAATAATGTAGGTTATCTAGAAGTATGAGTATTGAGAAACTGCTACTCCACCAATATTATTTTGCCCGACTTCACGAAATGGAGTGAGTAGACTCCTATAGAAAAAGTGGGTTACTTCGTCAAAAGGCTCATGAATCCATCACACACCTATATATAATATTCTCTTTGCATCTCTCATGAAGAGTTTAAACATGAACGATGTTTCTCCATGTCAAAATAAATTAGATAACACGGTAAACGATATAAAAAAACATTGAAAACGTAATAATATGCAGGTATCGGACTGGCAGCTGAGTGTGATTTTTTACATTAAACAATTTTTCAATTGAAGTGCCATCTATGGATGAATTTTGTAAACTGCAAAACTATTCTACTGATACGCCAATAGAACCTTCACTTATCAAACTGATGGCAGATAATTATTATTGAGTTATCGGCAGTAGATGGCTCTCATCTGCGCGTATTGCGAAATACCACCAAACTGATTTTCCTATTTGATTGCCTTTTAGTCTAGTCTTTTTTTAATTGCAGGCTTGCGACTTTCAACTGGACGGCTTATAATAAAGTTACTAGCGGTGTACAATACCTATATTTTAATGAAATTAAAAATATTCAAATTAATAGATTTAGCTATAATTTTCAAAGAGTGCTTTTTGTCTAAAATCTGTTTTCAGAGCATTTCAGCGGAGTAAATTTTTAATGGTATAACCAAAACGGTCTATTTGATTGGAGGAGATGATAGACAATTTTTATTTAAGAATGTGACTACAAGTTAAGTATTTACTCATGTACTTTCTTCTTATTATTCTTTCGTATGCTTGCGACGATATCTTGGAGTTGCAGCTCCGTGTCAGTATTTCTCAAATATATTATTCCATTGCCCATGGCATCAACTGACTGTCTTGGAACACATTTTACTCAGTGATCTTCTCTTCAAATTTTTTATTGGGATAGCTGATCACTATGTGTTTCCCAGTCTCAATCTTACTTCTACTTGCACTCACCTGAGTAAAAGGTGTTTACATCTACCATGACCAGTTCAATTTCTGTTAAGGGTTGACCGCCTGTAAGGCAAATCAAACTTATCCTTCTAATGATTCTTTAGAAAGGTCGAGGTCGTTCTGTTATGGATTTTACTTCCAGTGTATAAAAATTTACTGTTTACCTGTTTATCTTCTTCATTCTCCCATAATTCATTCAACCTCTCTGTTCTTTCTTTAGGATTCGTCTTTCTTTAGAATTAAATAGTTGCAATTACTGCTCATGAAAGTTACTTTAGAGTTGGATCTACTAGAATAAAATGACTAAGAAATTCTAGAAAATCTTCTCGCTGCACATCCCATAATTCCCAGTCGAAAATGATTTAACTCTTTTGGTTATAGAAATATCATATCACAGAAACTTCAATAATCAAACAATTTGCTACTTGATTCATTGAATGTTACAAAAATGGTAGCAACAAAAATATATAGGTACATTTTGCAACATACTTGAAATAATGCAACAAAATGTTAGATCATGCATTAATATCTGGGCTATAAAAATTTTATAAGAGGTGAGAAATATAAAATTCTTCAACTCACTCTCGAAGGGAAAATTGAGGGGAGAAGGAGTGTTGTCAGAAAAGAAGCCACTCCATGGCTAAGAAATATCCGAGATTGGATGGACATAGAAAAGTTTTGACCTAGCAAGAGATAGGGAGTCATTTTTCGAAGTGATCGCCGACGCTGGGGGGACCTAGACTAGAATGATACGGAAAGGACTAAAGCGTTTCAATAAGTTGCTTAAAAATAAAACAATAATTTGCGTTCTTATGTACCTTTAACAGCTATAGGCCTTTTTGTTCTTATTATTGTTTATAAGTGATGTGTTTTCAAAGATCTGTTTATATTTTTTTTAATAACTTTGGTGCCCTCTCAATATTCAGTGATACTATCTCTATATAATCACGTGAGATTAATATTACATCTTCTTTAATCAAAATTAAAATTATCTGTGCTTGACATCATTCTTTGGATGTTGTTAGATTTTTCCCACGCTGCAATACGTACAATAATTAATCAAATGGATATGCCCTTGCCTGGCAAGCTAGTTTTATAAAGTTTAAGTACCAACTCCTTATGTCACAATTATTTTGCACTTATTCATTTCAGATATGAAGAAGTTGAAAGATTACTACTTAATTTGTATTGTGTTAAAAGCAGAAACTCTAGGAAAGTACTAGTTGAAGTGGTTGGTACTGGTCGTGGGTTCGATCCCGGGTGCCGATCATCTTCCTTTTTTCACGACGAAAACTTTCGTAGTCAGAGAACCGAGATACGCAAAAACATGGTACAGCTGATGGTACAGAATACCGGTGCTCAGAATGTGATTGAGTCTGCCTTTGGAAAAAAAGCCTCAACAGTATTGCAAAGAAGACAGATCACTCAATTTCGAGTTGAGATTGTCATTAATGGTTAAAATGAGAAATTAAATAAAACAACAAGATTTATTAATTTATTTTTTTCATTTTTTTTTTCATTTCATGTAAGCCTTCATCTTTGAAGATTAATGGACAATTTAAAAATATCTAAGGATTTACTTCATTTGGCACTTGACCCTTTTACAAAATCAACATTCAGCTCAAATCGACGCCAAAACAAATACAAAAATATCTAAATACTACTGTGATTGTTTAATTTGGCGTTGATGAGCTAAAATTACAATCAAGGACTCCATAAGAAAATCCTATGAAATCACAGAACACAATACATTTTAATATTCAAGCAAGGAATTTACGCTTAAATACTCTTACATCATATGTAATAAAATTAATTAGTCAATTAACTTAACTAAAAATAGTGTTTCACGCTTTGACTTCTTCGCTATTTTGTTCAATTGGTTAGGGATTTACTTGGTCTACAGGTTTACTTGATTCTTCCTTAACGATTTCGTTTACAATTCTATGCACTGGAGCAGGGACTTTAGAAACTGGGTCTACGTCTACAGGTGCTACGGGTTCAGGCTCGACAGATTTGATGACAGAATCAACTACTGGTTGAACTACTTCTTCCTTTTTTTCATCTACTACAGGTTCTTTTGGTTCAGCATTTGAGATTATTACTTCAGCTACTGGAAGGGCACTTTTTACTTGTGGGATTGGTTCTTCGGGTTTTACTTCTGGTTCGGACTTAATGACTGGAGCAGCCTTTAAAAATAAAACGATAAAAAATTTACAACAAGTTTTTGCCAATTATCACAATCATCGCTAACGTATTTTTCAAATATTTCAAAGGAAAGTTAAACGATAAAAAATTTACAACAAGTTTTTTCCAATTATCACAATCATCGCTAACGTATTTTTCAAATATTTCAAAGGAAAGTTAGTGTGAATACATATTATTTTAATCTTCTGGATTTTCGATTTCTTCTATATTTACCTCTTCTTTCTTTTCTTCTTGAGGAATATCTTCTGCTGGCCGTTCTACTTCTTCGTTTGATTTAGTTGCTGCCGGTGCTGGGGCTGGTACTTCAGCAGCTGTCGTTGGGTCAATAACATCAATAGGAGCGCTTTGGATTGAGCAATCTTCTTGTCCAGTCTTTACGAAGAATGTTCTGGAGATTTTGAATTTATCCAACACTCCATAGGCTCTTTGCAAGACTGCTCCAGGAGCGAGACGATCTCTTGTCATAACCCAAGCATTTTCTATAAAAATAAGAAATATAAAGGTGACTAATGCTACAAAAATTCTGTAATATCTCTGAAAAACCATGTGCGAAAAACAACAAAAAGAGATAATGTAAATCTGAAGAAAGAATGAGATAGTCACTAAAAAGTTATGGTAACAGCCAGACTTCTTTATATTAATCTACAAAAAAATGGATAGCTTATAGAATTCAACCTCATCAAAACGAGCAGCTCATCCTAATAACAGGCTTTATTAGCCTGTTGAAAGGAGAAGACGAAATAAATATAGAGAAGGCGGAACATTAAAAAATATTTGTCGTATACTTACGTGTATGAACTGGTCCGATTCCACTGCAAGACCACAAAACTGCGAAGCTGTCATAATCTGTGTCAAGAACTGTGTATTGGGTGTCATATGCAACCGGGAAGGACAAATATTTGACAGATAATTTCCCTTCGCCATCACGTCCAACATGCTGCAGTTGTCCATCTAAGACACGTTTTACTCCGGTTCTGAAAAGTGTTCAATTCCAAGATTATATTTTATGTTCTTCGAAGTGTCAAATATTGAAAGTATGTAGGAAAGAAGCCCAACTGTTAAAAAAATTTCATTTTATTTGTACCTACCTACTAATTTCACTAATCCATACAGAGGTCAGATGGATATAAAATATGTTTACCTACTTAAAATAATGATACTTCTGCATATTTTATAGGTAGGAAAATAAATGGTTTATTACCTACATTTTGCCATCATAGTTACAAAGTTGTTATTCAAAATTCAGGAAAATACTTACAAGGCACTTTTGATCTCATTGTGAACGATGATTCTTCCATCAGCGAGCTTCTCGTAGGAGGTCGTCACGCATCTGCTTCCCAACTCTGTGATAGTGAAATAGCGTTCGGCTTCGTGCCATGTGCCAAGGAATCTATTCAGGTTAAAACTGGGCATAGCCTAAAAAGAATAAGATAATATTACATTTCAATTAAAAACAACATGGCTTATGGGGACTTTCTATTGTTTATTCAATGTCAGGCTTTCCATAATTTGTTTGCATCATAATTACTGAATGCCCTTATTCTGATGTTTAGTTAAAGAAGAATAAAAAAATTCTAAAATGAGTAGGTAATGGTATTTTTTCTAAATGAATCTGAAATTTTCATACGAATTTCATAAGTGAATACATCTAACCAGAATAAACATTTTAAAGGATGAAAAGATATGTAATTCAGTTACAACTTCAATTTTTTTTTATTCTGATAATAATGTGGTGTATTCCTTTTTGTTTTGTTTATTGTTATTTCCAAACATTTATTCATTGAGTCGCATTAATTTAAGTCTCCGAAACTCCTAATCATGAGAATTCTCGACATGTTCAACATGTCAAAAAATCCCATGTATGCAACAAGTAGATATTTAATTATAATTAATGAAATATAGAGAGAAAAGTTGGAAATTATTGAGAACGTGAGAGCTACCAAATTTAAAGACTGCGACTGCTGTCATGTATTTGGCGCCAGGATATGAATATGTCCATTTTTGTTAATGTCTCATCTCTATTGCCTAATCGCTTTGACGTTGTGCACTATCAACATGGTATAGATATTAGCTTTGATACATTACGCTTATTCTGAAAAAAAAGAGACACTAACTTTTGAAACACAATGGTTGCTAAATAATAAATTCTGTGTTGTTAAAGAATTTTCACAGATTACGTTGATATCGTGGAAAATCCACTCCATAATAACCATAATACTATATTTTACTTTATTTGTTTTATTTTATTCAAATTTTAATAGTTATTATGTTATCCGGAGCGGAGACGAACAAAACAAACAAAACATAATGAAAATCGGTTCAGCCGTTCTCGAGTTATAAATGACCCGACTTTCTTTTATATATTTAGATTCCAAATATAATTTACTCTCAAATAGATAAAAAGAGCATTTTTTTTAATTATATACGAGAAGTCCCTATTTTTTTCTCCATATAGGTACCTGCATAAGCTACCTGCACTTTAAGTAACTGCATTAATCGATTGCATAATGCGAGTTTACGTGTTGCAGAGTACTCGTATGTTTCGCTGAGTACCGGTAAGACTCGTTTCATGGTACTACGTCCAGCAAGTTCAAGAGCAAAGATAATCGCCCCGCCGGCACCGCGCAGATAAGTAGGTACGCGCGCCTCATAATACAGCATGTCGTAATAATTGCATAACATTTCTTTTAAATCGATCGCATCGCTTATACTTTAGCCGGCGTTCTACACAGAGCTGGCTGCAGATTTATTCTATAATGCAGTTGCGGTAAGGTTTTCTTTTACCAGCCTATCAATCAAATCAAATCAGAACTCCCTTTGAACTCCATTCAGGGGCATAGTGAGGCAACAAGAGCTCTCCATTGTGCTCGATCTTGCGCAATGCTTATGACCTCCTCCTACACCATGTCCAACTCCCTCAGCTCTGCCTCGAAGGAACGGAACACGGTATGTGAGGGTCTTCCACGTCTTCGAGACCCTGATGAGAGGAAAAAACAGCGCTCTCCTCGGCCAACTGTCATTCGGCATCCTCAACGCAATATGTCCCAGGCATGCCCATCTCCTCTCCGTAATGGTGGAAGTGATAGGCCTGCGCTGGGAGCGCCGGCGTATAGCGTCGTTCGTGATGCGGTGGTACCATCTTATACTCATAATGTGCCAGGACTCACACCCATACAGAAGAATGGGCAACACACACGCATCAAATCTTATATATAAAAATGGAGGGCTATTTCCCGATGTCATCGCATCACGCCTAAACGGCTGGACCGATTTTGCTAATTCTTTTTTTGTCGTGTAGGCTTTTATCGGGAAAATGTCCTTTTAGAAACAAAAAAAATAAGTAAAATGCATGGAATATTAGAAAATTAAAGAAAACTCTACGTAGACGACCTTATTAGTACTTTTTACCTTATAATTTTTATTCCAATTTTGAAATTTTGACAAAAATTGTGAATTAGTGCGATTGACAGAATGCGGATGAAATATACATGGTTTAAAACAGACGCATCATTCGGAATCACATTGGTCAAATGATAATGAATTCATCACCATGCAAATTCGAATTCAATATTCATAGTTAGGAACACAGGACACGCACCACGCACTAAAAGTAAGGAAAAGCGTTTTAAGATTATATTTAAAACTTTTCATTTATTTGAGTTCTATTGAAAAAAATAAAGATATGCCTAATTCATGAATTAATTAAATATACCTACCCCTAATTTAATTCTTTCACGGCCGTAAAGTTTTATAATTTTATATGAAAACCATATAAAATTCGCGCAATTTTTTCACCGGCGAAAATTGTTTATAATATTCAGAATAGTGGTAATGCTGATGTAAGTTTTCTTGCTGGAATTGTATACTAAGTTTAGCAACAAATTTTAATTTAAAACATACTATACCAGGGAAAGCCTGTAAGAAGTACAGCTACTCACTTAATTTATAAAATCATAACTACTATACCTATCTCAAAAATATCTGAAATTTTTATTTGCAAAATTCATGTGTACTAAAGCACCTTTATTCGTACCTAGTTCATTTCGATAGGATTGATTCTCGTTTTAAATAAATCGAACAAAAATAAATAAACTTTGTTTACAAGTAGTAATAAGTAAAAAAAGATATTAGGCAGGTAGGTAAATTGAGCAGACTAGAACTTAATTTGGATGATAGGTACGAAGAACGTGACAACGTGAATAAAATGGTATTTTTTATGTGTAGGTACCTACACCATGTTCTGTTGGTGTCTTATATTGAATAAATAAATAAGTATATCAAAAAAGGTTATGCTACGTCCAAAAAAAATGTAGATACGTAGGTATTAAAAAAAAAATGAAACTTCAACTCAGAGAGGAAGCTACCTCATATTTTTTCACAACAGTGCCAATGTACCAACCAAAAATTATTTTTTTATTTACTTTCTCCCACTTTTATTTATTTATTTATTCATAAGAAATACCAAAAGAACACAGATTGAACACAAAAAAACAAACAAAAATCATGAAACAATAACATTGAATCTCCAGTGCTCGAATATCAGGTATCCCCCGCTTTTCTCGTAATTTATGTTTTTGATCAAATTGATTAGGAATATAATAATTATAAATAATAATAACTTTTTTACATCAAAATAAATATGACATGAAAACAATACATATGCACTTATCAATTTTGAGTGATACAGCTGTTATTTTAAATAAATTATTATTGAACCGTATTTCTATAGTTACTAAAAAAGTATGTAATTTGGTATAAATTATTTAAGTTTAAGGGCATATTATAAGGCTTATAAAAGGCCCACTTTTTTGTGCTCGTAACACAATTTCTTTCTAACTAACTACTCAAATATATCGACAATTGTACAATTCAAATTAAAAATGAAATAAGTGAATAGAGTATAAAAATTGTCATCCAGCAACATGGAAGCAAATTTAGTATCTAACACGAAAATTTAAGATTTTAAATTAATAATACCAAAAATGAATGTTTGAAAAACTCACCTGATAATCAGGACACCATCCCAAAGATGGGATCTGCGCCGATGCCACAGCCAAGAACAACACGAAAATGAAGCCCTTCACAGCCAACATTTTGAAAATTTCCCTTGAATAAAGAATAAAAAAAAAAAAAGAAAATTATTTCACAATCAGATGAAAGTTTTAGGATAGATGGACACTGGCCGAAGAGTTTGCCTGGAATAAGCGGGCCGCGAACTGGCTGTGTGTTTATATACCTGCACCCAGGCTGAAGTCCCAGTAGGTACCCGGTCAAGTAATTTCACATAGTCACGTTTGTCTTGAGCGGTGGTTGCTTTGCTAGTTCAACCACTTCGATATGTATCCCATCCAGAACGATAAAAAATGAAATTTTTGCTTCTCTTATTACATCATTAAAACTGTTGCACTTTCATTATGAACTTGAGCACTTTCGACAATCAATCACTCGTTGATACATATTATATTCAAGAGACAAGAGACTAAGAAGTTTAAATTAAAGTTTATGATGGGTCTGTTTAAGTTTTCTTCCACTTTTTCTACTACAGTTAGGGATGCGTCCTGTCTTCACTCGAATCTTCGTTTTCCTGGGAAGCAGGTGTCCATCAACTATCACTCCACCTCACTGTTGGTCTGCCTGGGGGTCGTCTGCCAGTTGGTATAGACTCACCAGCTACTTTTATAATCCTTTCAGGATTTGCTCTCTACGCGATCTTCCAGGACCCAGGATCTTACACAACATTCTGGATATCGCAGGTTCTCTTAATATCGGAGTTTCTTACTCTATTCCGGAGTGTTGTTTCTGTAATAGGGCGGAGAGTCTTAACGAATATGTAACAACTAATGACTCTATCAATTCATTACTGATGTTTGATTTTTAAATGGAACAAACCACTACGGGCTAACGACAGTCTTCTACTGTTATTTCGAAAGCTGGCTTAGTGTGATCACTTTACGTTAAGAACGTTCGCCATTAGCTGGTAATGATTAAGTCTCCGAAACTCCTCATCATGAGAATTCTCGACATGTTCAACATGTCAAATAATCCCATGTATACAACAAGTAGATATTATTAATATAATTAACGAGATAAATTTGGAATTTACCTATTGAGAACAAAGATAACAACCAAATTTAAAGACTGCGACTGCTGTCATGTATTTGGCGCCAGAATATGAATATATCCATTTTTGTTAGTGTCTCATCTTTATTGCCTATTAGCTTTGTTGGTGCACAACGTTCTCCTTCTAGGATCCTGCGGAGGAATGGACGATTACATACATAACCATAGAAAAAAACCAGACATCCAGTAGATGCGATAAGTTGATAGGGTACCAGAGGGAAATGATGTAGAAAAATTGATCAACACAAGCGTTATTTCAATTTAAGATTCTCGTACCATTACAGGCATCAAACTCAATTTTATCCAACTTACAAAAATCACACGTATTTTTATGTTGATCTTCAATACATGAAACCTTTGAATTGATTCCTTTCTTAACGAATATCCTTTTGAAATTAATTATAAAATACATATTTAGAGTGATTGACCGTTAACTTGGAGTATTTTTCCTCCTCATTTCTTGTTGACAAACTTGAATCAACAAAATTTGAAATAATAAACTACCGTTACAAGTTCCTTACAAATTTGAGCATTAAAATAATTAATTTACTTCGTAAGAATCCCGGTGGTTATAATAATAATAATAATGATTTTTTTTTCCTAATGTTTGCGAATTTAAAACGATTATTTATATTGTACTTTAGAAACAATCATTATAAAGGTAACCGCGCATGAAACATTTTCTCCCAATTTTGTTTGAAGATATTTTAAAATATTTTTATTTTAGAGTCATAGACTTTTTCTGACAATATTATTGTAAAGTTTATTTCCATATATATAAATTATTCATTCTCTCAACACAAGGCGAGAAAACGATTGATTGTAGTAAGGATATACCTGCATATAATTTTTCAGATATTTTTGTGGCATATTTAGAATAAGTTAAAATATTCAATCAATCAATTCTCTTTGTCTGACCCCAATCAGGCCATAGGGAGGAAACATGAACCCTCAACCGCGCCCGATCTTGCGCGACTTCAATGACCTCCTCCCACACTGTGTCAAAATCCCTCAGCTCTGCTTTGAAGGAACGGAACACGGTAGGGAGGGTCTTCCTCGTCTTCGGGACCCTGATGCATGGGAGGAAGAACTGTGCTCTCCTCAGCAAACTGTCGTTCGGCATCCTTAATACATATCCTAGCCAAATCCATCTCCTCATCTACAATTGTAGAAGAACTTCATTTCAAATGCAGATACTTTTTGGGCCTGGGATTTGGTCAGATGCCAGGACTCACACACATACAGGAGAATGATCAACACGCATGCATCAAATAGCCGACTTTTTCATATATTGATCATGGTGTTAAAGGCGCCTCTTGCCATACCGATACATATCGGGAGCTCAGCCCCGAAGTCACCAGAGGTGGTAATGGTTGCTCCCAGGTAGGTACTAAAATTTATCCAACCGGGAGACCTGGTGACCGTCGATGATTAAAACTCTTCCACGAAACAGCCCGGCCAAGGCATGCCGCTGTAATCCCTCCACTGTCGTACTGAATAATGTTAGGTCGTCCGCGTACTCCAAATCGCACATTTCGCCCATATATTCAATAAAAAAATATGAGATCCCTCTTGTTTAGTCTCCTTTTTAGACTAACTTAGATAAAAAAAAATCACTAGGTACTAAAGTTATTTAAAAAACCACAATATAGCAAAATCACGAAGTATTGATTATAGAGGTAAGCATGTAAGCATTACGTAAAAAAATGCAGGTTAATTTTTTTTTAAATTAACTAGGTCCTGCATAATATGATTACGAATAAATGTAATGACAGCTGAGGATGCTGCCGAAAATGAATCCCATTTGAGTAATTCTAATTTTCTGAAATTTAAAACTTTTGATGTACCTACCTACCTACTAGGAAGGTTTCTCATTGTACAGTAAAAACCTGCATAAGTAACGTGTACCTACCTATGTTTGAAAAACCATGAAGCATGTGGTCATAGAGAGAATCCAGTGGATTCCAGTAGATACCAGGATCAACCTCGAATTTGGGACAGAGGTGAGATATAAATGATTCTACTTTTTCAATATTAATAATTATACTTATTCAATAAAAAAATTTCTTTTTTCAATATTAAGTAGGTATGTACCTATGTATTATCATCATGAACACTTTCAGTGTGAGGGCATTATTTCCTACAAGTCAATTATATCTTACTCAAAAACTGTCGTAGGAAAAAAGCTTGACCATTAATGTCAGCGTAATACATATATATTATCAAATCAGATATAATACATACCTATCATAGTTATACATATACTTCAGGTAAAATTATTTACTTTAGAAAATTAATTATTCTAAATAAATAATACTCCCTTCTTGATCCCACTTAAGGTTATATAGGGTGGCAACAAGAGCTCTATCCACTGCGCTTGATTTTGCGCCGTGTCGAGTATTGGAAGTCACAGATTTCATGTTATCCGGACTAAATATGTAAGCTCTTCTTCGAAGAAACAAACACGAAAATTAATCAGCAAAACATTTGAAAGAAGGTAAATGAACTGGAAAAAGTCTTGAATATCTACAATGTATATTTTGTTGTTGAGATGGCTCGTCTAAGGATCCATTAGTAATATTAGCGAATTTATTTACGGACAAGGCAAACATTAAAATACCTTTGTATGGTGTATTTTCCCGTTGTAATGGTTTGTTTAGTTAATTAAGAGGATCCATAACTGAGCTATCGGACTATTAGAGTAACATAAAACACATTAGAAGAACAGGTATTGCCAGGTGAC
This sequence comes from Mystacides longicornis, assembly GCA_963576905.1. Taxonomy (NCBI): domain Eukaryota; kingdom Metazoa; phylum Arthropoda; class Insecta; order Trichoptera; family Leptoceridae; genus Mystacides; species Mystacides longicornis. The sequence continues at coordinate 26,354,999 of OY756426.1, read as the reverse complement.
AATGTAATAGACATTATTATTTTACTTATCTTCACCGCTCATCCAATATGTTAATATTTTTGGCGGTAGTCTATTGGTACAACCTAGGGGTCTTCGATTGATATTGAGTTCGTCTGTGTACGAACTTATTACTATCCTTTAAAAATTCTACCCTTATACCAGAAAAAAATCTGATTGGGACATGTCTAGTGTTATTTATATGATTGTTTAATGTAATATACTAATATATGTGTGTAAATATTATATTGTATTCTATAAATTTAATTCAGTTCTCTCTATTTGACGCCACTGGGGCATAAGGGGGCGACAAGAGCTCTCCAATGTGCTCGATCCATATCCAGATCCCTTAGATCTGCCTCGAAAAAACGCAACATGGTATTTAATTATTTATTGATCTACAATACACGGCAATTGCCTTTGAGAAAAAAATGACAAAACAAAAGAAAAGAAATAATAGTTATAGTGTACACGTCATTATAACAAAAAAACGGAAAAATTCATGCATGCATACTTATCTCCAAGGGCGTCGCCAAGGGGGGGCAAAGGGGGCAGCTGCCCCTCCCCTAGAGATTAAAAAATGTAGGCAACTGCAGAGCAACCAAAGTTCTAAGACCGTGATTTGCGTTAAATCCTAAAAAAATCTTCATACTCTTGACTATACTTAAAGTTCATATATTTCTCATCCTCTATAATATAGGATATACGGAAAATAGCCTATGACTGGGTTCAATTGCCCCTCCCCCCCTAGGCCTCGGGCTGGCGACGCCCTTGCTTATCTCTAATATCGGGAAAAAGGTTGTTTCCATAAAAAAATCTATATTAGTAATAAAATTGGTCAGAGAAAAGAGTAAAAAAACCAATGAGAAAGTTACCTAAGAATTTGAGATCTATAAAACAAAATATAAATATATAAATAAATCTATAAAAAAAAAAAAAAACGAAAGTAAAGTGTCACCAACAACAAAAAGTTCAAATCTGTTAAATACATTGTGCTGAATAGAATATAAAAAAATTAATAATAATATAGTAAAACAAAGTTAATTAAACTTAACATAATATATAAATAATATTAATAAAATTAAATAGGTAGTTAATAATATTAATGAAAAATAGCACACACCAAAATAATTAAAATTAAATAGTAGTAGAGTTATGAAAGGGTTTTCCTCGCCCTCGAGAATCTGATCTTATGCAGTGTTTTTACATGAATCCAAAAACTTGAAACAATATGTAGGAACAAAAAGTTTGATGTTTGTGTCACGGAAAAGAAGGAAGTCTCTTCGCACACGGTTTTATAACGTACCTACCTAAGCGTATCATAACACAAATACTCGCGTCGCAAATCCGTCAACACGTAAGTTAAACGACCTGCGAATTAGGCACTCAACTTCTTATGAAGATTACAGGATAACGCAACGAATATTCAATTTGCCAATAATTGATTGCAACAGTTTCTATCCCATCTTTTGAAAAAGTTATGCCGCATGAGTGAGCTATGAAAAGATTCAACACGTCTTATCACTAATTGCTTTGCTATCACTTCTTCTAAATTCTTTCGCTTCTTGTTTATAAACCATTTTATCGTGCAACGTCGTTTCTATTTTCTGGCTTTCTTTCACGTTAGATTTTAAACTAAAAAAATACTTTGTTATTAAGTAAGCTGATGTCTGGTCCGAATATGGTGATGGCGAAAATAATACGCAAGTAGAAAGATTGTTTTTTAGTCCTGCACTCGTTTATTTTAACCGAAAATAAATTCCAGCCTAACACAGTAGGTATTATTAAAAGTAACTGTTTACAACTGTGCAAGAGACATGTTAATTCGTTTAACACAGAACGATCCCCTTCCTATAATAAAGCACTGTGATACTTTATATTATCACAGAGGGGTCAAGTTTAGAGCAAAAACGTGAATTTGTTATAACGGTCTGCTTAATATGGTTTCTAAACGTTTATATTGCCGGTATAATATTACTTACTTTAATTTTCTACAGTTTAATAATGATATTTATCTGTAATGATCATGTAGAGTGGGGCTAGTACGAGTTTTATCGAAAGTTATTGCACGCAAATTATTTACTTTAGAAAATTAATTATTCTAAATAAATAATACTCCCTTCTTGATCCCACTTAAGGTTATATAGGGTGGCAACAAGAGCTCTATCCACTGCGCTTGATTTTGCGCCGTGTCGAGTATTGGAAGTCACAGATTTCATGTTATCCGGACTAAATATGTAAGCTCTTCTTCGAAGAAACAAACACGAAAATTAATCAGCAAAACATTTGAAAGAAGGTAAATGAACTGGAAAAAGTCTTGAATATCTACAATGTATATTTTGTTGTTGAGATGGCTCGTCTAAGGATCCATTAGTAATATTAGCGAATTTATTTACGGACAAGGCAAACATTAAAATACCTTTGTATGGTGTATTTTCCCGTTGTAATGGTTTGTTTAGTTAATTAAGAGGATCCATAACTGAGCTATCGGACTATTAGAGTAACATAAAACACATTAGAAGAACAGGTATTGCCAGGTGACAATGTAATAGACATTATTATTTTACTTATCTTCACCGCTCATCCAATATGTTAATATTTTTGGCGGTAGTCTATTGGTACAACCTAGGGGTCTTCGATTGATATTGAGTTCGTCTGTGTACGAACTTATTACTATCCTTTAAAAATTCTACCCTTATACCAGAAAAAAATCTGATTGGGACATGTCTAGTGTTATTTATATGATTGTTTAATGTAATATACTAATATATGTGTGTAAATATTATATTGTATTCTATAAATTTAATTCAGTTCTCTCTATTTGACGCCACTGGGGCATAAGGGGGCGACAAGAGCTCTCCAATGTGCTCGATCCATATCCAGATCCCTTAGATCTGCCTCGAAAAAACGCAACATGGTATTTAATTATTTATTGATCTACAATACACGGCAATTGCCTTTGAGAAAAAAATGACAAAACAAAAGAAAAGAAATAATAGTTATAGTGTACACGTCATTATAACAAAAAAACGGAAAAATTCATGCATGCATACTTATCTCCAAGGGCGTCGCCAAGGGGGGGCAAAGGGGGCAGCTGCCCCTCCCCTAGAGATTAAAAAATGTAGGCAACTGCAGAGCAACCAAAGTTCTAAGACCGTGATTTGCGTTAAATCCTAAAAAAATCTTCATACTCTTGACTATACTTAAAGTTCATATATTTCTCATCCTCTATAATATAGGATATACGGAAAATAGCCTATGACTGGGTTCAATTGCCCCTCCCCCCCTAGGCCTCGGGCTGGCGACGCCCTTGCTTATCTCTAATATCGGGAAAAAGGTTGTTTCCATAAAAAAATCTATATTAGTAATAAAATTGGTCAGAGAAAAGAGTAAAAAAACCAATGAGAAAGTTACCTAAGAATTTGAGATCTATAAAACAAAATATAAATATATAAATAAATCTATAAAAAAAAAAAAAAACGAAAGTAAAGTGTCACCAACAACAAAAAGTTCAAATCTGTTAAATACATTGTGCTGAATAGAATATAAAAAAATTAATAATAATATAGTAAAACAAAGTTAATTAAACTTAACATAATATATAAATAATATTAATAAAATTAAATAGGTAGTTAATAATATTAATGAAAAATAGCACACACCAAAATAATTAAAATTAAATAGTAGTAGAGTTATGAAAGGGTTTTCCTCGCCCTCGAGAATCTGATCTTATGCAGTGTTTTTACATGAATCCAAAAACTTGAAACAATATGTAGGAACAAAAAGTTTGATGTTTGTGTCACGGAAAAGAAGGAAGTCTCTTCGCACACGGTTTTATAACGTACCTACCTAAGCGTATCATAACACAAATACTCGCGTCGCAAATCCGTCAACACGTAAGTTAAACGACCTGCGAATTAGGCACTCAACTTCTTATGAAGATTACAGGATAACGCAACGAATATTCAATTTGCCAATAATTGATTGCAACAGTTTCTATCCCATCTTTTGAAAAAGTTATGCCGCATGAGTGAGCTATGAAAAGATTCAACACGTCTTATCACTAATTGCTTTGCTATCACTTCTTCTAAATTCTTTCGCTTCTTGTTTATAAACCATTTTATCGTGCAACGTCGTTTCTATTTTCTGGCTTTCTTTCACGTTAGATTTTAAACTAAAAAAATACTTTGTTATTAAGTAAGCTGATGTCTGGTCCGAATATGGTGATGGCGAAAATAATACGCAAGTAGAAAGATTGTTTTTTAGTCCTGCACTCGTTTATTTTAACCGAAAATAAATTCCAGCCTAACACAGTAGGTATTATTAAAAGTAACTGTTTACAACTGTGCAAGAGACATGTTAATTCGTTTAACACAGAACGATCCCCTTCCTATAATAAAGCACTGTGATACTTTATATTATCACAGAGGGGTCAAGTTTAGAGCAAAAACGTGAATTTGTTATAACGGTCTGCTTAATATGGTTTCTAAACGTTTATATTGCCGGTATAATATTACTTACTTTAATTTTCTACAGTTTAATAATGATATTTATCTGTAATGATCATGTAGAGTGGGGCTAGTACGAGTTTTATCGAAAGTTATTGCACGCAAATAACCGCTTATTAGCGTCCAAATAGTGTTCTTAAATCAAACGATCGAATCATTCGATCAGTTAAGTATGAAAATTTTTCGAAACTGTTTCGATGATCGTTTCGATATTCGTTCATCGAAAACTTATACTAGGGCTACTGCTGTTTGTAAGTTGGTCTATTTGATACGTTTCTTCCTAACTACCTATTCTTTTTTTCTGTCTCTTATTATTGGAATCTCCTACCCGCAGTTGTAGCGAAATTATCGTTCCTTCTAATTTGCTGACATCCAACACTTCATTAAGGATCCCGGATGTCCTACTATCAGCCGAATTTCAAACTTTTTGTCAATGATTTAAAGCAGCATTTTTTGGTCATGGTATCGGAGAAAGTCATTGGCATTGCTGATCGTGAGCAAAAGTAGGCTTTTTATAGATTAGTATGCTATTTCAGAATATTATTTTTCTTAGCATTAATATAATCCACTCCTGGTCAAAGACCTTCTCATGGCCCTTTATGTTTCCTGATCCTGTACAACCTGCATCCAATATGGGCCAATGATTCTTATGTCATTTCTCCAGCATATTTTAAAATTCTAAAGCCTAGCCCTAGGCGTTTGTTGTACAATGACATAGCTTTAATATTTATTTCTTTTCTAGCTTGACTGCAATACACATACATATGTACGTATAACTCTTGTTGAACTGTGTTTCTGCAAGGGGTTAAGTGTAAATATTTATTACCTTCCACTGGGGACCTACACGAAGAACACTTAGTTACGCAGCTCCCATCGCATCGAGTCCTAACGTCGAGTTGCTATGTGCAAATTACACTTTAACAATCGGTAGCCAACCATAAATTTCCAGTAACGACCTAACAACAATGAGGGCCCCTTATCTATCCTGGAGGGATGCGTCTTTAAGAAAGCGCTCGGTAAATATGTTTCTATTATTTAACCCGTTTTTGCATAAACCACTGTTTTTTATAACACGTCTAAACAGTGATAGAAAAAGTCAGGTTACTTTTGAGTCTCCTCTCGTAGGTTCGAATCCCGGCCGTCCCGACCATTTCCGCTTTCACGACACAACCCTTTGGTTAGTGTGAAAGATGTCAAAAGTGTATTTGTGTTCACTTCGAGTGAGCACAGATGCATTTTTATTAAAAAAAAAAGACTAGGAATATTTATTGCCCCATACACAAGTTTCTAACTTCAAATGGGGCATATAAAATTGACTTTTTCATTTGATATATTTGTTAATGTACCTATATGTTTTGTACTTGTATATATTTTTTAATTATTAAATAAAAAAAATAAAAAAATATATGATTCCTACATAATTTATACTAATAATAGGTATTACCAAATCATGATATTGTATAATACTAACAGAATCTTAAATTGTTTTAAATTTCGTAATTAATTACCCTTTCTTATATATAAATCAATTTGTGTGAAATTAGTCCCTTAACAAATATCTTCATATAAAAATAGGCTATTTTATTTCACAATATGAAGAGTCAAATATTACACACATGGTATAAACATTGAGATAAAAAAAATGACAAGAGATAATCGGTATTGAGTTGGTGTCAATGTCCAAACAACAGGTCGTTTTGTATTGTAAAACTATAATCAACACAATATTCTATGTATAATGTTTTTGCAGATTAATAAGGGGAGACAACCCTCAAACTGTGTTTGTATTCTATATGTTATTATTGTTTAATTCTTGATTCTGCTTTTTGTCATATTATATTGTTGTCAAAGGCACTTTGTGCCGTATATTTTGTTAAAATAAAAAATAATAAAAAAAAAAAAAAAATTATTGAGCAACAAATTCGATTTCCTTTCAAAATCACAATTTTGATATTTCCTAGCATCGGAAAATTGTTTTTAATTATTTAAACCTTTTCTCATATTAATATCTCAACTGGGATAAAAAGAGTTAAACATCTCGTCGTCACACGATATTAATATTAAAGTGCAAATAATAATCTCATGGTATAAAGTGCATGTAATGTTGCTGCGATTGCATGAAGCGTTTACCTGCAGTTTATTGAATGCATTTTGTGCGTTCTATGTGTACTTCTTTGTAACGCTGGCCATACACGATCAAACCTATCGACATGCCTGCAGCGGGCTTGAAGCGGCATTAGTACTTGATAGTGTAAAGCTACAATTGACATGACAAGCCTATCCATCATGTCGACTGATGGAAATTCTGTCGGCTTGATCAGTTTCATAGCAGCATCAAGTAAACTTGATTACTATGTGTATGAGCGGTCAAATATGCATGATCGTATTTTGCCTCGAGCGGCGAAGATGTTCGCGCGCATGTGATGAGCGCCATACTGTGGGCTATTATAGAAAACTCAATTATGTTTACATCAAGTTGGTCTAAAACCTAAGTTGATATCATTTCCGAGAATTTTAGACACTCACTCACATTCTGGTGAATCTTAATGTTACTGAATATGTAACAAAACTAATGACTAATAATTCATTACTGATATTCGATTTTTAAATGGAACAAACCACTATGGGCTTACGACCATCCTGTTGTTATTTCGAATAACCTTCTACTGTTATTTCGAAGGCTAGCTTAATGTTACTATTGATTTTTCACCTGTCAAATAGCATTTCTCATGGCAATGTTTTCTTTCTGAATCTAATTTCTTCAAAGGTGTTTTTCTACCACCTTGAACGATTTTTTCTTTCTGTTTTTTTTTTAATACAAGCTATAAGCCCATGACGACTAACGCCTCGTCGTCCGCCACTGGTAAGGCATGGCACATGATTTCAACTAATACACAACCGTACAAGTTTGCCGGCAAATTTGAACGTATGCGGTCTCTATGGAAGTAGGTACTGCAAATCGGACACCGCGTCAATCCCTTTGCGGGCTTGATGGATAGTCTTGATCGTGTATGGCTGGCATAATACGTCTTTTCCTATGGAATCGGATGTACGAGGTATGTACCTATTATAATGTGAAGTTATCATCTTCCACTATGGGATAGTATATAATGAGCACAGAGTGTTATAGAATGGTAAAACATATTATCAGACGCATAAAATACTGAAACTTTGTCTTTTTAAAGATTATTTAAACGGGAAAAAGTGTCACTTTTCTTACTTATTTATTTATTTTACTTTTAACTTCAGGACAAAAAAGTAAGAAACAAAACTGTTTTCCCAAATAATGTTCTTACTTTTTTATATTGATCTGTTCTTTTTCTTGACTTATTCTGGTTGGAGTGGTTTCCCGTTGGACTACCTTCCTCTGGAAGTTCTTCTGGACGTAGAAGTCTGTCTGGATCCATTCTACCAACATCCAGTAATACACGCTTTTTCGTTTACATAAACAAAGTTCAGGGTAACATTATGCCCCGTTATATACGGTCGCTTTATGATGGCACCGTTTTTATAGGAAATTGAGCATTAGAGCTTACGACGGTCTTCTAGTGTTGTATCGAAAGGTGACTTATTATTATCACTTTATCTTAACAACGGTTGCTTTGGTGATAAACAACTCATTATCGTTTTTAACGACAAATTCATAGCCATATTCTCTAAGTACCGCTGGCAAAACAACAAATTAAAGTTTATATTGAAAGTATAAAAACCAATTAACATAATATATTTTGCACTTCATGATAAAAAAAATTCACCTTTTTCAATAAAATTAAGTGATCAAAATCCATTTGCTTGCGTTGAGATTTAAAAGCACTCTCTTTTCTTGTTAAAGTTGTATGTGATTTTTAATATCGCGCATGTTTATATCAAAAGACACATAAGTTGGATAATCTTAATTACCTTAATATGTTTTAACGTATCTGGGCTATAAGCCTCCCGGTTGATCCGATAATTTTTAATTTGAACCAAGCCCATGAATGTATTTAATTGTGTGGATGGAACTTAGAATGATTGAAAATTTCTTGTATTGTAGAATAATGATTTCATATTTGGTTAGACTTTCACTATCAATGAGTGCAAGTTTTTCAGTATTCTGAGTCAGTACACTTCTTCAAATCTGTGTAATCGGGATAATACATTAAGGTAAATGCCCGATGCATTTTGTTTTCTATTTGTTGACCAATTTGGTATGAACTTTACACACTTTTGTCGTTCAATTGTTTTGCGAACCTATAAGCATCTATTTTTGGTGCCTTCGGCAACCTTTCTTTGAATTCTTTTATTTCTGGTCCATTATTTAATTTGTTCTTTATTTATACATGTTGACCTTTGTTGAACCTCGAGGATTATTGAATTCCTTATTTTGTCTGGGAATTTTGCGTGTAGGCTCTTTTAATCTTCTTCTTTGCAGTCCTTTTTGTCCACAGCTGAACGAGATCCTGTCCTTAATGATTTTTCAGGGATATAAATTAACAGTAAATAATAGTGATATCAGATTTGCAACATGTTTTTAGTCCTGTTACCGTTATAAGGATTTAGTCTCATAAAATTGGTATGGTTATACGGACGATTCTCGGTGGCCACAGCCTCGTAAGTTTTCTTTCAATCTTGTATATACCACGTGTAGGTGGGGTTGACATTTGGGTCGGCAAGTTGATGTCTTTTTCGATATGATATTATAGTTTTTTTTTTATTTATTTATTTATTCATACACAATATTACAGTGATAACAGATAACAAATGGAAATGCTGCCCAAATAGGCCAAGCCTGTACTAAGGCAATATACTGTCAGTATAACAGACAAATACCGGACGAAACGATTTTTTTATTTTATTCAAACAATTTCTTACAACAGACATAATTTACATTTTACTTCATTATTACATATTCGTATTATTATTAATAGTTTCTTCCTCTCTCATTAAACTCAGAACGTTTGAGTGACTCTCTATCATTCGTTAGTTACTAATAAGACACTTACTGTAAAAACCGCGTACTCAACAAATTAATCTTAAATTTAAACGCTCCAAATAAGAAGCACCTTCGGGGAGACTGTAACTCGCAGACATAGTATGGATCCTCCAGCTTAGCGGTACCGTACACGTTGGTGTTATATTTATTTTAGTGGCACGCATGTGTGATGCTGTGTTGTGGTCCATAACGGGATCTTCACGAAACGTTGAGAGGCGGTCGTGAGGCCGCACTGTTTTGACCGCACTTCATTATTTCTCTTAAATGTTTAATTATCAACGTCCAGTCGTGACAAGCTTCATCAAGCTACATATAGGTAAAGGTTCCTTAACTTAGCATTTACAATAATAATTGTCTTTCGAAGAATTATACGTATGTGTTGGTCGATCTCCATGGGATCCTGATGGCAAAGCGATTCTCGTACATACCTACTTCAGGTTTTACAAAAATGCTGAGATACCTTCTTGGATTTTTTGTCGTAATTATACGACGATGATGTTCTCGATTATTGAAGCATATTTTTCATAACTGGTAGAATTGGTGGTTCCCGAATACGAAGAACAAATTTTCATAGAAAGACCCCTTCAAATCGAGATAAACACAAGAAATAGAATACTAGAAATATATTATAACCGACGACTACTTCAAATGGAGATATAAACACAAGAAATACAATACAAGAAATATATAACCAACGACCACTTCAGATGGAGATATAAACACAAGAAATAGAATACTAGAAATATATAACCAACGACCACTTCAGATGGAGATATAAATACAAGAAATAGAATACTAGAAATATATAACCAACGACCACTTCAGATGGAGACATAAACACAAGAAATAGAATACTAGAAATATATAACCAACGACCACTTCAGATGGAGATATAAACACAATAAATAGAATACTAGAAATATATTATAACCAACGACCACTTCAGATGGAGATATAAACACAAGAAATACAATACAAGAAATATATAACCAACGATCACTTCAGATGGAGATATAAACACAAGAAATACAATACTAGAAAAATATATTATATCAATAAAAGAGTTGACCACCTTACACCTGACTTCAAGAAGACTAGGATCATACATGTGTGGCTTTCTGACTCTGTGAGTGTGGTTCTTGGCCTCTATCAGCTGGCTTTCCAAGCCACCCTATCCGCCGTTATTGTCACCAATTTGTTTCTCAAAAGCCCCAGCGTTATTCATCAATGGCACCATATTATGATGATAGTGTTTGAAAGCAAGCACTATTACATAATAAAAACGAATTTTATTACTAAGAGTAGGTATGTCCACTTCGTGAGAATTCAAGATGCCCTTCTTGAGATCTAACAATATTAATAAATTCATTTTATGATATTGCATCTCTTTATGAGGTTTTAATTTATTAGCTCGTGCGTTGATGTTTATTACAAAAATTTCGTAATAATAATATTATACCGTTTTAAATTTCTGTTTCAAATTATGAAATTTGTACTTATCTTAAATTTTAAATTCAACAGCTGGAGGCGTATGTACATATTTATAAGTAAAATAATCGATATTTCAAAACAAATGCAATAGATATGTACCTACTTCATTATTACAAGATTAGTTTTCAATCAAGCACAGTAACAACTCACCGAAAAAAAATCATCACCAAATAGTTTCAAATTTTGAGACCTTTTCAATTTGCATATTCCATCTTTAAGTTATTTGTAACTCAACTACATATTTAACTAAGGAAGGTCATTTTATATTTTTTATTTGATATCAGAGTCATTTTCGAATGTCTAAACTAGATTTGAAATAATGAGTTGGAATTTACAAAATTTTATGTTTGCGATTTTTTTTATAGGTATAAAAATTGATCCCTCGGTTTCTTATAGTCACGGAATCACGCTTAGAAAAGGTACTTATGAAAGAAAGAAAAAGAAAAAAGTTTCGGGAAACATTAGAAAATTTATCAAAACATTTATATTTTTGATTTAATTGGCGTTTAACATAACTGTCAATTATTGTTTGATAGAAAGATTGACAGAATTTACCTACCCTTAAAACATCGATTAAAACAGATGCATCGGTTTTAATTATATTAGTTCGGTCATTATACAAATTCGAATTCAATATTCATAGTAGGTACGGGTGGGTCAACGTCTCTCGGTTCAGGTTGTTTAGAAATAAACGTCCGAAGATCTCTAACCTCTGTTCTTCATGCAAAGCCAACAAATATATAATAATTTCAAAAAATCAATATGAACTTTGCCTTCGCATTTAGCACAGTTCGCCCCTCGGTTAAGTTGCAGTGAGACAAGTTTAACTTGTCCGGGAGAGGCAATGGCCTGCGTTGCCCTTCGACTACTGCATGCATTTATCTTCTAGTTCTAGTACAAAAACCTGCAAGTCCGCCATTACCTGTGCGTTACATCAAACCGCTTATAATTTATCACACTGCAACAACGGAACTGGATTCACAATTCGAAAGGAAATTGTTGTGCGTAATATGAACAAACAAAGCAACGGTGCAGAAAAGGTAAAGTTATCTCAAGAGCCTTACAATTGTTCAATTGCACTTTATTGCACTCGGCATATTATTTATTTTTATAACATGTGATAGATTGTGTAGTTGTTTTTGTATTTACTCGCTTTTGTTTTTATTTGTAGTTTTATCTTGATCTATACACGATGCCGTTTATCTAGTTTGTTTGATAAATGGTAAACAAACTGGAATTCTAGATCCATTTATCCAATCTTTGGTTGCATTACCTGATATTACGACTATTGTTGTTATAATCTCCAGACAATGCCTTTTTTATATTTCTGTATAGTAGAATTGTGTATTTGGATATTAGTGATAATATCATTTTTATACGTTTATTTTTGTACAACTTATTATTCCTTACGTGGCCGCAGTGACAGCTGTTCTTCCTCCCTTCAGGGTCCAAAGATAAAAGAAATCTTACATAATTGACTTTCGAACAACTGTTTTTCATATAGAAGAAGGTCGTAAGCCCGTAGTGATTTAAGTTTTTAAAAACTTTAAAAATAGAACACTAATCAATTTAACGATTGCATTATATTGTTGGTTCTACATTTTTAACGCATTTTAAAATTATAGTTTTTAAGATAGAATTCACTCGAGAAATTAGAGAAAATGACGTTAGGTATCCACCGGATTTCAAACCACCGTATCATGGTAAGTATATCTAGAAAATATGATATTGAAAAAGAAATTAAAAAATTCTAAGAGACTCAAACATTACCACCTAATGGCGAACGTTGTTAACGTAAAGTGATCACACTAAGCCAGCCTTCGAAACAACAGTAGAAGACGGTCGTAAGCCCGTGGTGGTTTGTTCCATTCAAAAATCGAACATCAGTAGTGAATTTTTAGAGTCATTAGTTGTTAGATAATTCTTTAATTGGTATGAGTTTACTAACACATTTATCCGCATAACTTTTACACGAGGTTTAAGTATATTTTTATTGGCATATAATCTTGTGCAGTTTACCATATAATGACTTTCGGTTTTATCACATACTTAATAATTATTACTGCTTACATTGGCAGCTGATAAACCCATCGACCGTAGGATGTTTACGAGGGAATCAACGCTTTTAATTTCATCCCAGTAAATGGTTACAGGCATTCGCTTAGAAAATTTATGCGTACGCGTATGTTAACAGGGTAATCAGTGAACCATAAATGTCAATAATCTCGGAAAAGCAAAATACATCCATACGACATAGTAATCGGGTATTTATTTGCCTTCAAGTATTCAATATTTAATCAACAAACATGTCATGTGAGTATTTACCTAGGTACCGCAAGGAATTGCCTACAAAGTCGAAGTGTTTGCACTTGGTTGAATTCAATTCGATTCGGTCTTTTTCTGGAGCTTTACTTTCTTTGAACATTCTTTATTTTTATAAATGAATCTGGACTAGTCCAAAGTGAACACAAATACACTTTTGACGTATTTCACACTGAGCAAAGATCTTGTTGAGAAAGAATAAGATGGTTAGCACCGGGGAACGAGCACGCGACTTTCAAATTGAAAATGGTAGTTTACCGCTAGGCCGCTTAACATTTTATCATATCCTTGAAATCTTTTATAAAATCCGAAAATCGTGGTTTTGGGAGTTGAAAAATACATGGTCTATTGCAGTGGTTCTTAACCAGGGTGAGTCAGTCTCGTGGGTTCGGTGGAGGTCAAGACTCAAACCAGACATATTACTGAACTCCTCTTCAAATTAAGATCAATGTGAAACTGGTGGGGTTCAGTAACCTCCAAAAAGGCTAAGAGCCACTGGTCTATTGGATCTTCCTTTCTCGTGTCACCTATAACTAAGCCAATTTTGTCTAAATTGGAACATAAAATAACGTATAAGAGAGAGTATAATCGAATTGTTGAGCTTAGGAATTTCTAAACCACGGACTATACGGAATATCACCCCACACTGCCCCCTAATTACCACCAGCTGCGGAACTCTTTAACACTTTATTCCATTCCTCCCGAATAAAATGGTCCATAGCGCTCATGCGATCCGTAGTAGGCAAAATGAATTAAGGAGTGCCGCAACACTCCATACGTGCAAGATCCTTCGCAGGGGAGTCCTTTCTTTCATTACCACATATTGCGATCAATTCATCTTCATGTCAAAAATGTTCTAGGTGGTTTTTCACATGAAATTTTTACGTGGGTGGGGTGTCTTGTTTCGTATTGGACGAAACTGGTTTACCTTCTGCTAGAAACTAGAACCTATGTATGTAATTTCCAAATTTATAATCATTAAAAAAGTTCAGACAGAATAATGAAAGATGCGTACCAATTATCCTGAAATTAAGATGATGATGGGAGCAAAAACAATAAAATAATATGTATTGGTCCCTTTTGAAGGAAAGAAAAGGAAATAAGTGAGACAAAACAGGAGAAAACATGAGTATACATAGATCTAAGATATCAAGATATATCTTAGATCATAGATCTAAGATATCGTGGAGGGATAATTTAAGAATAAGAATTAATAGCGAGTGGCGCCGCTTGACTAATGCAGTGGGTTCCTAGGGAGCGGCCGTCTTCAGCGGCTGTATAATATTACGGCAGCTTACGACGGCGGTCTTTACGGTGACATTTGAAAAGTTCCGTGCCCGTACACTCCGTTTTTTTAATAACAAACGTCAATTTGTGTATTGTGTCGGAACGTGAAAATGAATGATCTTGATTATGCTTTAGTTATTTGTTTGGAGGATGACAAGGCATCAGAGGAGGATGAATATCGTATGGGAGAAGACAATTTATATCAATCTCGTAACACAGAAGGTGCTTTTTAATATGTAATAATTCAGTGCTATCAATGAAAGCGTTCACCAATCATCTGACACTGACAAGACGGCGACCGTTTTTGAAAATAACGGCAATGTTTCTTGTAACTACATTGTCGTTATTTTCAAAAACGGTCGCCGAACAAATAAACAACGTTCTACTGACGCCGTTCTCCGAGACGTCGCATTCTTAGGAAAACAACCCATAAGCATTTTGTGGGATGTATATTTTAAATAAAATTCTTTACTCACCCTTATGAAACTAGTATAAACACTGCACTTTACTGCCGATCACTTAGAAAAGAAACTGCTAACTGATCGACTTACTGATGAAAGCTAGCATTTTCTAAGGCTTCTCTGCTTGTCCTCATTGCAATATAATATGTTATGTTATAGGATTTCAGCAAAGTAAGTACCTTCTTATACATTAACAATGATTAAGTATTCATTTATTTATTTAAAAAAGACACCAACAGAGTATTATAATCTAAGTGATGTTATGTTTCTTCTTTTACTTATCATAATTTCTTAATATGTACGTACCTACCTACTACATTTTATGTAAGTATGAATTATTAATTTCCGCCGTTTATTGCCCTTCATTTTCTACTACTTTTGACCATCATTCAGGAAGGCTTATTCTTAAAAAAATCTTTTGAGGCAATCCAATTTGCCACCCATAAGTCAACTTCTTGGTATCTTTTCAAAAATTTCCCCAGATAAACCATGCTGCATTGACCAAAAAAGATGATAATCTGATGGGGCGATATCTGGGAAATAGAGCGGGTGTGGTAAAACTTGTCAACCAATAGAGTTTAGCTGGTATTTCACTACTTTTGCAACATGTGGGAAATTTGAACATCAAATTTTTTTGACTGCCCAGTCCTTGGCTTATCGAAAGTTGAGAAATTACCATTTAAAATGACTGAAACTACTCATGTCAGGTCCGGTCTGATAGAGCATGAGTGCCATAAGTTTCTACAAGTATTTGATGAGCAGTAGCAACTCAGTTTTTTTATAAAAAAGTGGCACTTCCCGCAAGTGCTGCTAGGTTTATGTAAAAAAAACATCTCGGAAGCAAAGAATCTCATGGTTTTGACGTATTTGAGTGGTTAAAAGTGCCACGTGGGTTTTGTCGGCTGCAGGAAACAAAAAAAAACGAAAAAAATTAAGTATCGTTATAGTATCACACAGCTGTCCTCCAAAGGAACCTAACACAGTATAAACGCACTCTTTTTCGGGGACTTTTTATTTCTTCTTTTTGTAGTCAATGGAATGTTTAAATGTCACAGTTTGATTCATGGGTATTCGGTATTATTATCTTATTTGGGAAAATGTTGCTGTGGCATAAAAATAATTCTACAATGATTGGATGGCATTGATGGCTCTGGGACAGCATAACTAGAAAGTGGCAGTCAATGACAAATCAGGATGGAAAAGCTTTTTAGAGGCAACTAGGACCCAACACGGGTTATCAAACTAAAGATTATGACAGAAATTATTCTTCAGAGAACAATACTAATAATTGGCTTATTGGAAGATGGAGATATCAATACAACAGAAGAGCAAAGTATAACAAAGCAAATGGAGTTAAGTTAGCCATATTGTACAAAAGCGGCCAAGAGATTTTGAATAAAACGTCGGTCAGGATGACTTGATAGTTTAAGAAAGGTTGCTGGGGCAGATGGATGCTATTGGTGGAGGACTCGGAGCTGTCTTAGTCTACCTTCGTATCCAACAACAGACGCAGCAGGGCTTAAAAGATGTCGCGTTTCTTTAAGATGAATATTTTCGTTGGCAACCTTTCTTTTTTGTTTGCATGAGTTTGTAAGGCGAATTAAGATGTTTTGACGGAAAAAAACAAATACGTAGGTAGGTAAACTAAAAAAGATCTAATACTTACGCACATAAAACTAATGTTATAAAATCATTTCCATTTCATTGTTAGTAGAGGTGCAGTAATACGTATTTAACCTAAATCTGCACTTTACGGCTCGTGAATGTAGATTACGGCTAGTTATACTTATATTCTTAGGCTTCTATAAGGCTTCGCTAAATTGCAGTGCATGTTTATGAGAGGCTGGAATGAATATTCCAGAATAACTTTATTTTTGTACAACTTATTATTCCTTAAGTGGCCGTAGTGACAGCTGTTCTTCCTCCCTTCAGGGTCCAAAGATAAAGAAATCTTAATTGACTTTCGAACAACTGTTTTTCATATAGAAGAAGGTCGTAAGCCCGTAGTGATTTAAGTTTGTAAAATCTTTAAAAATAGAACACTAATCAATTTAACGATTGCATTAAATTGTTGGTTCTACATTTTTAACACATTTTAAAATTAAAGTTTTTAAGATAGAATTCACTCGAGCTACTAGAGAAAATGACGTTAGGTATCCACCGGATTTCAAACCACCGTATCATGGTAAGTATATCTAGAAAATATGACATTGAAAAAGAAATTAAAAAATTCTAAGAGACTCAAACATTACCACCTAATGGCGAACGTTGTTAACGTAAAGTGATCACACTAAGCCAGCCTTCGAAACAACAGTAGAAGACGGTCGTAAGCCCGTGGTGGTTTGTTCCATTCAAAAATCGAACATAAGTAATGAATTTTTAGAGTCATTAGTTGTTAGATAATTCTTTAATTGGTATGAGTTTACTAACACATTTATCCGCATAACTTTTACATGAGGTTTATATTTGTATTGGCATATAATCTTGTGCAGTTTACCATGTAATGACTTTCGGTTTTATCACATACTTAATAATTATTACTGCTTACATTGGCAGCTGATAAACCCATCGACCGTAGGATGTTTACGAGGGAATCAACGCTTTTAATTTCATCCCAGTAAATGGTTACAGGCATTCGCTTAGAAAATTTATGCGTACGCGTATGTTAACAGGGTAATCAGTGAACCATAAATGTCAATAATCTCGGAAAAGCAAAATACATCCATACGACATAGTAATCGGGTATTTGCCTTCAAGTATTCAATATTTAATCAACAAACATGTCATGTGAGTATTTACCTAGGTACCGCAAAGAATTGCCTGCAAAGTCGAAGTGTTTGCACTTGGTTGAATTCAATTCGATTCGGTCTTTCTCTGCAGCTTTACTTTCTTTGAACATTCTTTATTTTTATAAATGAATCTGGACTGGTCAAAAGTGAACACAAATACACTTTTGACTTCTTTCACACTGAGCAAAGATTATGTTGCGAAAGAAGAAGATGGGTAGCACCGGGGAACGAACGCGCGACCTTCAAATTGAAAATCGTAGTTTACCGCTAGGCCGCCAAACAATTACTATATTCTTGAAATCTTTTATAAAATCGTGGATTGTTAAAAGCGGACAGTTAAAGAACACAATGACATGATCTATTGCAGTGGTAATTAACCTGGGTTCGATCGAACCACAGGGTGAGTCAGTCTCGTGGATTCGGTGGAGGTCAAGACTCAAACCTGACATATTACTGAACTCCTCTTCAAATTAAGATCAATATGAAACTGGTGGGGTTCACCTCCAAAAAGTCTACGAGCCACTGGTCTATTGGTTCTTCCTTCCTACCACATTTGCAAGTAGAATCACCAACAACTACGCCAATTTTGGCTAAATTGGAACATAAAACGACGTATAAGAGAGAGTAGTCGAGTTGTTGAGCTTAGGAATTTTGCAATTTTGATACCATGTATGTACTTTACGGAATATCGACCTGCATTGCACTGTAATGACCACCAGCTGCGGAAAAACTTTATTCCATTCCTCCCGAATAAAATGGTCCATAGCGCTCATGCGATCCGTAGTAGACAAAACGAATTAAGGAGTGCGGCAACACTCCGCACGTGCAAGTTTTTTTGCTAAAGGAGTCTGCTATTTCATTACCACTTATTGCGATCAATTCCTCTTCATGTCAAAAATGTTCTAGGTGGTTTTTCACTTGATTTTCTACGCGAAACGGGTGTTCTGTTTCATATTGGACGGAACTGGTTTATCTACAACTAGAACCTACCTTAATATATCCAAGCTTATATCATTAAAAAAGTGTTCAGTTCAGACAGAATAATCAAAGATACGTATCAAGAATACTGAAATTACGATCATGGGAGCAAAAAGAAAACATCAATAAAAAGATGAATTGGTCCCGTTTGAAGGAAAGAAAAGGACATAAGTGAGGCGAAACAGGAGAAAGGAAAAAACATGAGTGTATATCTATACATAGATCTAAGATATCAAGTCGTGGAGGGATTATTTTTTAAGAATAAGAATAAATATCGAGTAGCGCCGCTTCAATTAGTATTCGTTGGGACTATAAGCATTTTGTGGCATGTATTGTATATTTTAAATAAAATTCTTTACTCACCCTTATGAAACTGGTATAAACACTGCACTTTACTGCCGATCACTTAGAAAAGAAACTGCCGACTGTTCGACTTACTGATGAAAGCCAGCATTTTCTAAGGCTTCTTTACTTGTCCTCATTACAATATAACATTATGTAGTATTAAAATATGTTATAGGATTTCAGCAAAGTAAGTAGGTACCTCCATATATGTAACATTAACAATGATTAAGTATTCATTTATTTATTAAAAAAAAGACACCAACAGAGTATTATAATCTAAGTGATGTTATGTTTCTTCTTTTAGGTACTTATCATAATTTCTTAATATGTACGTACCTACTACATTTTATGTAAGTATGAATTATTAATTTCCGCCGTTTATTGCCCTTCATTTTCTACTACTTTGGACCATCATTCAGGAAGGCTTATTCTTAAAAAAATCTTTTGAGGCAATCCAATTTGCCACCCATAAGTCAACTTCTTGGTATCTTTTCAAAAATTTCCCCAGATAAACCATGCTGCATTGACCAAAAAAGATGATAATCTGATGGGGCGATATCTGGGAAGTAGAGCGAGTGTGGTAAAACTTGTCAACCAATAGAGTTTAGCTGGTATTTCACTACTTTTGCAACATGTGGGAAGTTTGCAACATCAATTTTTTTTGACTGCCCAGTCCTTGGCTTATCGAAAGTTGAGAAATTACCATTTAAAATGACTGAAACTACTCATGACAAGTCCGGTCTGATAGAGCATGAGTGCCATAAGTTTCTAGAAGTATTTGATGAGCAGTAGCAGCAGTTATTTATATAATACAGACATCTCGGAAGCAAAGAATCTCATGGTTTTGACGTATTTGAGTGGTTAAAAGTGCCACGTGGGTTTTTTCGGCTGCAGGAAACAAAAAAAAACGAAAAAAAATAAGTATGGTCATAGTATCACACAGCTGTCCTCCAAAGGAACCTAACACAGTATAAACGCACTCTTTTTCGGGGACTTTTTTTTTATTTCTTCTTTTTGTAGTCAATGGAATGTTTAAATGTCACAGTTTGATACATAGGTATTCGGTATCTTATTTGGGAAAATGTTGCTGTGGCATAAAAATAATTCTACAATGATTGGATGGCATTGTTGCAAGCTGTCGGGCTCTGGGAAATAGAGTTAAGTTAGCCATATTGTACAAAAGCGGCCAAGAGATTTTGAATAAAACGTCGGTCAGGATGACTTGATAGTTTAAGAAAGGTTGCTGGGGCAGATGGATGCTATTGGTGGAAGACTCGGAGCTGTCTTAGTCTAAGGGTGGTCCTTCGTATCCAACAACA
Organism: Mystacides longicornis; assembly: GCA_963576905.1. Classification (NCBI taxonomy): domain Eukaryota; kingdom Metazoa; phylum Arthropoda; class Insecta; order Trichoptera; family Leptoceridae; genus Mystacides; species Mystacides longicornis. Next base: position 26,334,530 of record OY756426.1, on the reverse strand, counting down.
GACGCAGCAGGGCTTACAAGATGTCGCGTTTCTTTAAGATGAACATTTTCATTGGCAACCTGTCTTTTTTGTTTGCATGAGTTTGTAAGGCGAAGTAAGATGTTTTGACGGAAAAAACAAATACGTAGGTAAACTAAAAAAGATCTAATAGTTACGCACATAAAACTAATGTTATAAAATCATTTCCATTTCATTGTTAGTAGAGGTGCAGTAATACGTATTTAACCTGAATCTGCACTTTACGGCTCGTGAATGTAGATTACGGCTAGTTATAATTATATTCTTAGGCTTCTATAAGGCTTCGCTAAATTGCAGTCTATTGCAGTGCATGTTTATGAGAGGCTGGAATGAATATTCCAGAATAACCGACAGCACATCACTTCATGCCTTCCATATTCCTTCGATTTATTGTTCAAAGGAGGGTTGGACCCTCAACGTCTCAACCATGAATAAAATTGAAGCATTCGAACTCTGGCTCTACCGAAGGATGGTCCGCATCTCTTGGAGGGATCGGTAACCAACGAGGATGTCCTGAGAGCGATGAATAGGGAGAGAGAGCTGCTGAACACTGATGAAAGAGGAAAAGCCGCGTACTTTGGCTATGTCTTCCGCAATGACAAATATGCTCTCCTACAACTGATTGTGGAAGGAAAGATAGAGGGCAGGCGAGGTACGGGCCGTAAAAGAGCCTCTTGGCTTAAGAACCTTCGACAGTGGTTTGGTGTGCCAGAGGCTGCAGAGTTGGTAAGACTTGCCCAGGAACGTGAGACTTATTCAAAGATGGTCGCCAACCTCCGATAGGAGTGGCACATAAAGAAGAAGAAGTTCAAAGAATCCAAGCTGCCAAATAATGTGAGAATATACCTACATAATTATTATAAAAAAAAATGTATACTTTATGTGTTTAGGATGTTGAAGACTTTTTACTGTTTTGACACCATCTTCTGAACAAAAATTTTTGCTTCTTTTGTCGGTTGGTTTAGAATTTTCCGATGTCATCATTTCACTTTTTTTTTGTCTTTACAGATTAGGAAGAACCGGTTTTTAGAAAGAATTTGGCTCAGACGTCAATTTTATTTCTGCAACCTATAGCTGGGAATACACATGCCTGTAGCAGGCACACTTGCATGCCAGCTCCTTGCACATGCCACCTACTATCATGTGTATACGCTAACTGGCATGCCTTTACCTGGCATGCAAGTAGATCGCACAACATTTGATTTACTGGCATGCCACATGAGGAAGAGGACGCGGCGGGTATGCGGGAGGCTACAAAACCTGCACGTGTGAACATCACGACAGGTACGTGCATGCCAGTAGCCGACCTGTTAAATAGCATTTCGCATATGAGTAGGTATCTTTCTTTTTTATTTTATCCGCATTTTTTCCTAACAATTCATCATTTTTTTCTGGCAATATTCTTAAATAGTTACTGTAACCATCTGTATCTTCTTGTCGCATTTCTGTAAGCAGACAACTACTTGCTTCAAAATCTTCCCTTCTGCTAATCCAATCTTTCATCCAAATCCGTCTTCTTTTACTTTTCTTATTTTCTTTCATTAAATTAGCCACACATTATAATGCTAATTGCGATACGATGAAATTTAATTCACTTCGAATGTTTTCCATTGCAAAAATCTCGAGTGATTTGCATGTGATTTGGGACATGTACTTTCTCGTGGCTAGCTTGTGTATACAGGCATGCAAATACAGGCATGCAAGGACGCAAATTGCATGCAAGTTTAACTTACAAAATTAATATATCCACATCGCGCCAGTAACTTCTACGTGCCATTAACAGGCATGCAAGCTATTGTCCCATTTTACAGGAATGTGTATCGCCACCTTATTATATGGACATTTAGATTGGTTTATTTTATTTTCAAGCGTCAAATAAATTAAAGCATCTGAATCTACATAATATTTTACATCTTTGCCATAATCGGGGTTTAGAACCAGAAGGCTGATCAAAATATAAAAATAAGTCGTGCTAAAAATATTTTTATTAATTTACTAAGATATAAGAACACAACATCCTTAAGACAATGTTAGGTGAAAATAGAAATATTCTAGACAAAAAAAATCTGCTTAAAAATTTACACTATTTTTTATTATTTTAATTTTTTTTATTAATACAAAGATTTTTCTGTATTTACAGTGTGAATTAATCAAAATTAAAAAAAATACAATACAATCCTTATTATATTATTGAATTATAAAATAAAATAATATTAAAAATTATTATCTTTTTTTATTATTAGAATAATTACTATTTTTTTTTAATATGAAACAAAAAACTATTATTTACAACAACATGATCATATTTACAATTTGTTTTGTATAAAATATTTTATTCCAAAATAATATTATAAAATCTTTTCAATAAAATAAAACATTTTTTAAATATCTAACACTGTATAAAGAAATCTTTTATATAAATATATTTCGATTCTAATTTTATTCAAGATAGGATTAACACGCAGAATAGGAAAAATATTATAAAAAGAGTCATATACATAGGTATCATAAAAGGATGAAATACAATTTTATACCTTTGTGGTTATGTTATTTTATAATACTGTAGTTATGTAATTTGATAGTAATGTAGTTATGTAATTTGATAATAATGTAGTTATGTAATTTAATAATAATATAGTTATGTAATTTGATAATAATGTAGTTATGTAATTTGATAATAATATAGTTATGTAATTTCATAATAATTTAGTTATGTAATTTCATAATAATATCGTTATGTAATTTCATCATAATGTAATTTCATGATAAGATGTAATTTTATATCATTCCCTCATTTTGAGAGCATTGGAATAAAAGTGAGAAAATAACAGAATGAGAAAGAACTAGATGAACTAAGATGAGAAGAAAAGAGTGCTCAGTCACTTTCTGATTAAGGATGGCATAAAATATTAATTCATATACCTACATAGGTAGGTAATTTTAATATATTCATAAAAAAGATTTCTTTATTTTTTTTATCACATTGTTTCTTAAATCATTAAAACAGCTTTTTATTTGGAATAAGATAGAACAATAATATTATCATGAAAATTAAAGAATGTAGTTGTTTTTGTACAAAGAAGGAGAGAAAATTAAAAAAAAAATACAATAAATAGTAATTATTTTCTTAAAATACTTATTTATTTAGTTCCTAATGCTGGTTGATTGTCATAAATTCATTCTAAGGCTTGATTTGTTTCATTACATTTTATTCGGAAGACATTTTAGTAAAAAAAAAAATATCGATTATAATTTTTATAAGTAGCGTAGAGAGCTCCTTAGAGACCCCATTGGAATAAAGCATATTTTTTTCCAAACAGACTATTTAAAAAATCTTTTAACGTGTTAAGTCCAAATTCATTTTATTTAAAAATGGTGTTTGATTTTTAAATTAGTATATTATTATTAATACATTTTTTGAAAAATACTATTGTGTAGGATAATGTATAAAAATATGTCAATAAGGCACTTACTGTTTTCGAATTCTTATATATGTATAAAATTATATTTTCACAACCTGAATTTGATGGTATCAATAATTGTTGAAAAATAAACAAAATTATTTATATAACAATAAAACAGTATTAATTGTAAAAAAAAATGGTAAACTTTGTAAAAGGTAGGTACATCTTGTTTCATTTTGAAAATAATTGGCAATATTATTATTTTGTATTTTTATTTGTTTTGGTTCAGGTACTAACTGTGTTAAAAAAATGAAAACAAAAACATATAAATCACATTTATACAAAATAATATTTTATCACATATCAAATAGTTGTTTATATTATACACTTATATAATATTATAAAGCATATTAGGTACATCATTAATAAATGTCTGATATATAATATGTAGATCTTACCTATTTTATTTTATTGTCATTTGATGGTAATTTTACTGTCGGATATTTAAATTGAAAGTTTTTTCACAATTTTGTTGAAAGTCTTCAAATATGTCAACTAGTCACAAATACCTAAAATTAATACGGTCAAAAATAGTACAGGTTTTATTAAAAATAGGTAAGCATTTTGAGTTTTAATTACGTCAATTACAAAGTTAAAAAATAAAACATCAATTGGTAACTATGTTTGTAATACTTAATTTGATACTATAATTCATAGGTAAAAACATCAAATTATTTTTTATCGGTGTCTATGAAAAATCCATATAATGTAAACAAAAATATCATCTTCGGAAAAAGCATTTTAACAATAAAAAAGATATTATTTACTACAAGCCTATTACAATTAGCCACAATCACGCTTATTTATATAAAAATGTATAACATATTGAATATATATATAAACTACATAAGAATATTATTAAAGTCAATTAAACGAGGAATTATTACAGCGGAAAGCAACAATAATAATTAATATTGTTAATATTTATCAGGATGTAAGAAGCATTTACAAATATTATTAATAATTTGTACTGACAAAATTTATTTATTCGTGCTAAAATAATTTAAAACAATCTTTATTCTTTACTAAACAAGAATGTTTAAATTAAAAATATAAGAAATTCATAGGAAAAGGGTATTTTTTGTGCTATTTATTGCTGGGGTTGTTTGTAATTATGAAAAAATCAACATGGATGAAGGGTTAATGATTATTTATGACAATCATTTGAAATAAAATTCTGACTCTATAGTTAAATTATTAGGAGTACAAACAATAATTGTCAATTAAATATCTATGTACCTATTATTGCAATTATTGCCTATCAATGAACAATTATTATTGATAGACATAAAACGAATAATATTGGAACACAAAATTGACAGGAATTGATTCAAAGCAATAGTATACCTATAGAGATACCAATAGAAAGTAATATCTGGTAAGAGAGATGAACATAGGGGAAGACATTATACAATTTGCCAGAAGCTATGCCCCAGAAAATTGCCAAAGAGATAGTGAAAGAACTGGACCTCTTTATCTCAGAAATACCTACACCCAAAAAAAAGTATTGACAAATACTGACCTAAGCAAGGGAAATTGTTACCTGCACATAAACTAGCAGGTATTGCTGTATATTGCCTGGAATTGCTCAGTAAAAGGAATATATTTTTTACAAAAATTAACAGACATTGCTAATACTGTATTTTTAGTACTTTTATTATAATTGACCAGCAATTTTTTGTTAGGAAAAATACAAAAAGCAAGGTTTAATTTAAAAAGAAATTTTTATATGTACGTGTGCTAGAAAATTATAAAATTTTGGAAAAAAACCTTCGAAATATTGATTTTTTATAATGGATTATGGATGGATTATTAGGTAATAAATTTCTTACTAGTGCATACAAACATTTTGGGTATTTTTACTTTACTAAAAATTGATCTTTGAGTTATGTTTGTTTTTTAAATTTAAAATTTTCAAAGAAGACACCAAAGTAGAGATATTGAAATTCTGTTAAGATCTTTGGTGTATATTAAATTTCTATACACTGAATTATTTTAAATATTGGTGAACACAGTTTTGTTTTTACCAAAATTATAAATTAAAACTAAATCTTAAATAATATTAACTTAATTATTCTTAAGTATCGTAATACCATCAACTAGTTTTTTTTTTATCTGAGATTAGTTTTTTTTGTGGCAAACGAAAAAAAATATATTTACATACGTATATATAAAATTATAAAAAATTATATATAAAAAAAGTTAAATTAAAATGATAATAGATTTATTTGTGTGCAAAAATAAGAGACTGGAAATCGAAGATTCTATAAAATGTTTGTAGTAGTTAAGTTAAAGTCTATTTCTGGAAAAAAAGTAATTACCGTAATAAAGAAATAATCATATATATTAAAGCTTATATATTAAAATAATAAAAGATTTATATAATAAACATAATTATATTATACTGGCAATATAATAAAGATCTCACTTATATTAGGTAAAATAATATTTACATAAAAAATATTAATCATAGGTAATAAAAAATGAACACATAATGAAGAATTATAAAAAGTAGGTTTAATAATAAATATATGTACTATTATATTAAATTTACATAGTAAGGTAGGTATATAATAATAATAATGTTCTTATGGAATAACACTAAAAATATATATATAAAGTAACATTGAATATTTATGCAACTCATAGTTGTTAGTAGGTATTTTTTAACTGAAGAGAATGATCAAAAAGTATTCGAATTTGAAACTTAAAAAAAGGAGGGCTATTCTAGCTCATCATTGACATCTGACAAGCGTTTTTATTGGACGAAAGTGTAGCGCAAACTTTTTGCGCCTTTAATTGCGCAAAAAGTTATAAATTCGAGAATAAAATAATATTACACAATTTTTTTTTTATGAAACTGAAAATGAAACAATGCGGTACGCGTAAGATTTTTTTATCACCATAATTTTGTTGGAAGTGTTTTTTTTTTAATATAGGTAAATAAATTATATTTATTAAAAAGTAGATTATGTTTAAACTTATAAAATAATACCTATAATTATTATAGCAGTAATATTTATTAATCTTTCGTTTGCCACAAAATGTATTAATATTATTACCTAATAATATTGTCAATGTTTTGGGACCGAGTGGTCGAAATACCTTTTTCAGTTAACTATCATTTTGTTTTGAAATACTCTGGCCTTCAAAAATATTTGGTATTTCTGTTTGAATAACAAAAATATAAATCGATATATTTTTTTGTATATTTCAAACGTACTCTTCGTAAGCTTAAGATAGACTCAAACACACTGGCCCCTTTGTGAACCTACTTAATCCATACATAAATATACAAAAAAACAACTTAAACTCAATATTATCCGTATCGGTGGAAATGTGATTCTGTTTATTTATCATTAACATTACATTTAACAAATCGTCAACAATGATTTTCATTTTTATTTATATGTTTTTTTTTAATGATTATTTTAATTGAAATAAATACTATTTTTAATCAATGTTACCTTAAGCATTAATAACATGTATTTGGTCCCGTACATAATTTTGAAACAAATTACATTATATTCGGAAACCAATCGGATAAAAAATCATTAAAAATAATTGAGTGACAATACAATAATTTGAATTATGAATTTTGTATTCAATTCGATTTCAATATTTTTAAAAGGGATGCAAGTCGGTTTTAATAGTTGTTGGTAAAAATTTCATTTCATGATAACTATCGCCCTAAGTTTTAATAAAATTGGTCTCATCACAATCAAATTTATCAAAAAAAAGACGTTTACGTAAGGAAGTCACAAATAAATAACACACTATAATAATTAATTGTTAAATACTTAACATGTATCTAAACAATTTGAACGTGTCAGCGGTAATATAATAAACAATTAATAATTGTATTAACTAATACGACCTACATCACTGGGAGATTCACCATTTTCAGTTACAAATAACGTAACCAAATATCTATATATCCACAATAAAATGTCATTTAAATTAACTACTCTGACCACACAACACTTCACTTATGATGGACCACAGGAAATTATTATAGTTAAATGAATCATTCGTGAAGATTTTTACTGAGAAGCAGATTGTTATGCGGCCCCGACAAATGTCGTATCAACTCTGGCATTGCTTCGAATGTCATTTGACAGAAACAACAATTGAACCTACCGGGCATATTGGATCGTCCGTCGCTCTCACTGGAAGATATAACGTTTCTATGTACAGAACAAAGATGTTTGAGTAAATGTGCTTTTTGTTTAAACATGGCGACACAAAGTCGACACGCGAATGGTTTCTCACCGGTATGAACTCTGAGATGTGTTTTGAGATTCCACGACATTCCAAACTGTTTTCCACAATATTCACAACGATACTCCCTAACGGGTGGTTGCTTACTTGAGCCTTGCTCTTCTTCCGCTGATGGTGGGAACGAAGGCGGCTCGTCCATGGCTCCTACTTGGGCTTGGCATAGAGACCAAGCTCCCCAAGAGCCTGCACTCGGAGGACGATGATCAGGCGGAGCGGGTGCTGGTGATAAACCTCTTTCCGCTATATGTGGAGGTGCTGATACACTTAGCGGATGAGGAAGCAAACGTGGTCCACCTACTTGTGCTAAACTCTTCCTATACCTTAAATGTGCTATTTCCTCTAGGTAACTGGGAGAGAAAGGCACAAATGGTGGGTTCTGTGAAGGTGAATTATGAAAACCGGGTCTTCTTTTTCTATGCGGCGTTACAACATAATTTTCAGGTGATGTCTGGACCATCGTCATCAAATCCTGATCAGGTGGCTTCAATTGACTAAAGTCGTCGTGTTTCAGCAATCTGGATTCCAAGTCCAGAGGTTCAATGTACCCAGATTTTCTTTTGATTCTAGCCGCATTTTCGTGTATTCTTGATGTTAATTTTTCTGTCAAATGTCTCCGATACAAGTCTTCCACGTGTGCCTCCGTGTGCTCTTCTGTACTTGATGAATTGGATCTTCTTCTAAGTATCAAAGCCTGCAAAATTTCAACAATAATTACTTATGTTACTTTCAATATTATAGATTTTTGCAAAGTTTTATTGTAAAAAAGCCTAGCTTCAATTTGTTATTTTATCTACAATTTATTTTGGTAATAATTGAGTTGGTAAAACTTAATAACTATTCAAGTAGGGACTTTAACAAACTATCCTTATACATACCTTTTGAGAATTAATTGTCTCCGAATCAACATCACGAGAATTTTCTGTTTCAATTTTGATATCTTCAGAGCTTCTCGCTAAAGACAGATTCACCGGATTTAACGAACTTCTTCTTCTGCCTCCCAGTCTTCCACAATTCTTCCCTCCTCCCCCTTCATCTTCCAAATCACCGTCTTCTTTTTCATCGTTACTACTTTCATTTGAAAATATTTCATTTTTTACTTGTAAGGCTTCATCTTGTGATCCTGCGTACGAATCAGGATCTCTATCTTTGCTACAGCCAGCTGATGGCGTTGCTCTGTCGCTTTCTGAATGTGAAGAACCGCACAATGGAATGTCAGGATGCAACTTTGTATTTTCATTGCTGTTTATATCTGTTTTGGATGTGGCTCTTACTCTGTCACTTATTTCGGAATGAAGTGAATCGTAATTTATATGTCTGAAATCTCTGGTCCAAACGTCTGACTTAATATCTAATAATTCGAACAATTCTCTCATAGCATTGATTTCCCCAGACTGAAAAAAAAAACAAATGAGTTTATGAAAAAATACATTTAACATGAAATGCATGCGGAATATGAATGAGACATCTATTGAATCAACGGCGAATTATATTTTGTTACAAGCGCCATCTATGTTTGGATAGATTATTTTAATGCGTTAAAGCTTTTGCTCAATTCCAATAGATGACGGTACAGTTTCAAGAATTATAATATTGATAGGTCTTAATGTTTTTAAATACTATACGCACCTCGATATAAGCTTGTCCGCTATACAAAAAATCTAATAAATGCCTCATTAGATTGCTCTGAATGCCTGACATGTGAATCGCTACCGGGTAATCCTGGAGAGGTGTGTCGTCTAATATTTTTCTGAAAATAAAAACAGATAAATATAATATTAAATTTAATCATGAAAAAACATGAAATTATTAAAGATTTGAACAAAATTTATATCGTTTAGAATCCTTTTACAAAGGTTTATGTCAGTAAAACGTAGAAGAAGTATTTTACATAATATATATTACATCTATACTTAGAATTAAATGCTGGGTAGGTTTATTTTATTGAGTGATACAGTAACTAAAGAAAATTGATTTATGAATGGGTATATTGAGTACCTATTATTTATGTTGTATTGAGTGATAGGTTTTATTTGAGCATATTGAAAGATTATGTTATGCATATTGAGTCATAATGTTTGCATATTGAATGATATTTTTGGTATATTGAGTGATACTATTGGGTAGGTATATTGAGTGATACTATTGGGTATATTGAGTGATACTATTGGATATATTGAGTAATACTATTGGGTATATTGAGTGATACTATTGGATATATTGAGTGATACTATTGGATATATTGAGTGATACTATTGGGTATATTGAGTGATACTATTGGATATATTGAGTAATACTATTGGGCATACTGAGATTATCGAGGGGGCAAATTAGTTACCTTATGAGGGGGCTGGCGGCGGCTACCACGATCCGGTGAGCGTGCAGCGGCGGCCCCCCCTCGCAGTGGAAGCGCACGTCCGCGTGCCGACCACCACGCCACGCAGCTCCCACCTCGGCCGCTATGCAGGCGCGGTGCTTGCCGTAGCTCAACGTCAGCAAGCCCTCGCCCATACTGCACGATCTGCAACAATACAACATACACAACACATTAATATTATGTAGAATCAAGCAATGCAACAAAGGTACTCATACACAGAAAGAAGATGAAATAGAAGAATTCGATAATTGACTCGATAGTCGATCGAAATGGGAGATTCTCATCCCATGTCAAACTATCAAAGTAAAATCTCATCGAATTGAATCGATTACGGGCATAATAAGTATGGTTATCTCCATATTTTTAAATGCTCGAATCGATACGATAACAACACATCAACTAAGCGCTAAGTTGCGTACGGTAAAAATGCCTTTCAATCTCACGCTACTTATCGTGAAAAGTTCAAGAACTGAACCAGTGTCCAGAATGAAGAAGAGGGAATTTCAGGTAACACCAAAACCTCTAGAAAGGTTGTAATTAGGTTATGAAAAGTTCCTGAAAATCTCTGTTGCTTTTTAGGAGCAATGGTAGCTTCACAAAAAATGGAAACTTGGTAAGGGAAATCCCAAAAACTCGTAGACCTGCATTTTGCCAATAAAAGTCGCAAACTTACTGGAATAGTAAGATTAAGTCAAATAAATACGTAAGTAGATATCTACTAAGCCATGAGATAAATCAAACGGCTTACAAAGAGGTACCTTTAGTATCAAACAGCAATATTGTTAGTCAAGTACCTAAGTAAAGTACATAGATAGTTTATAAATAATTAGAGAGATAATTTACAAGACAATTTAGTTTCATACGTTAGAACAGCTCCACAATAATATAATCTAGCATTGAATAATGGCGTTTTCGTGCACTCAGTACTCCTACGTGTAGTACAAGATGATATTACCACCATGAATAAGCCAACGTAAAAACCTTTAAGATCAGTACAAAACTAAACGAAAGGTCCTTGTTGAGATGATTAACTTGACATTAAAGTCCCCTTCGAAGTATTTATTAGAGATGGAAGATATATTGAATTTGATATACGAAAATTCATTCAAAAGTGGGGATAAAATGTTGAATTATTTCGTTTGCGCAAAGCGAACAGTAGTAGCGAACTTTTGTAAACTCAAAATCAAAGCATGCTTGCGTTAAAACCTATGTATGGACTCGTAAATAGCTGAAGTGTCCATCCATAGGCTATGGGGAATGCTAGAGATTGCTAGCCGCAGACCATCAGGACAACCATTAAAGAGATGGAAAGAAGAGCTCTTCCTGATCTTCCAAGACTTATTGCTTATTCCTACAATAAATGGGTTGAAAACACTAAAAATTGGTGTAACAAGACTTTTGTTTTTGTTCAACTTTTGTGAAGTATCAACTTAATGAATTTATTGGTTTATAAATCGTTATTTTCTACCATTTCTAAGGAAAAATTAAGTGAGAACAATTTCAGCAGAGTGTTATTACAGCTTATTAAGGTTTATTTCCGGTACTTAGTTATCATAAATCGATGCTTTCATTTACATCCCTATTGAAATGTCATTATTTAGTTTCATAAAAATCATTCTCAAACGATGTTGTGGGTTGAAAATAATCGATGCTAACAACATTGGATTATCAATGCTTGGTTTGTTGAGTTGTTGCCTAGCTTTTGTACTTATTGTATGGCTTTTTCTCTATAATAATAATATATTAGGTGTATATTTTGATAATTATAGTAGGTAATATCAGAATTAAGAATATCATAATATTTCTTGAAAGTTTGCTGAAAGTAGTTAATAGGGGCTTAATACGCCCGATTCTGTATCAATTTAAGTGCGCACTAACTAAAATAAGAACGTTCCAATTTTAGTCAGTGCACATCGGTATTCTATAAAAATTAAGAGCGTTCTTAATGTGTCTAATATTGGAATTAGTTCATTTTGGTATTCTACAACACTATTTAAGTCAATTTTAGTGCGTTCTTATGTCAAAACGTTCTTAATTTTAGTTCACACCTAATTGTATGCGACTTAAAATATATCTGATGATATTTTTATAACAAAAGTATTATTTTAACCTAATAAGTTAAAAAAAAGTATTAAATATCTTTATTAAGGTAAATAAAATCATAAAATTGATTATTTGCGCGTGTTTCATTATGCCGAAATCGAAAATTGGAGGTTAGATCAAAATCACTACTTTCATAAAATACTCTTGCGTAAGTATATTACAACACGATATTTGCACTAAAAATAATTATACTTATTTATTTCAAAAGGAAAATAAAATATTTCAAGTTGGTCTGATAAAAACGCAAATTCGAGATGCTTCTAACATATTTAGTCAAATTTTGGCACACGTAGTATTTGTAATAAACAAACATTGACCAATGGCGCATGCGCGATATATTCCATAGACAATTATAATTCATATTTTTGTTTATGGTGAACTAATTTTAAGTCATTTAAGTTTTTAGAACACATCACTTTATAGAATACGGAATTTTAATTCATGTGAACTTAATTCTAAAATTTTGGAACGTTCTTATTTTAGTTCGAACCGAAACAGAATAGGGCGTAATGTGTGTCTGGCGTAATATGATTCAGTAGTAATAAATAAATACCTAATACCAATAATTAAATATTCTAATTAACCCAAATAAGAGAGTAAAGAAATGGCAATCGATAATAACTTAAAAGAACCTCATCAAATTAATTAATCCAAACATCAGTAAATTCATAGAAAAAGTTAATATTTAGTGGTTGAAATACAAAATTAGACCTAATTTATGCATTAAATATGGACTCACTCAAAGTAAACACAAATACCTACTACTTATCTTTGAAGACTCTTTCAAAATAAAGCTTTTGTCGTGAAAGAGGAAGATGGTCGGCACCTGGGATCGAACCCACGACCTCCAGTACGAAACAGCACAAAAGCCGGCGTCGCAACCATTAAGCTACAAATCACTTAGAAACAATATCTCCCAAACAACCGGTCAAAAAGATTATGAGTCCTGATATTAGATGTGTGTAAAATTTCTACGAAAAAATCACAAATTTTGCGCTTGAAATCTAGATAAGATCCCGAATGCATCTAAGGCCCCTCATAATTATAGTTACGCCACTGCTCGGGAGCGTTTTCTTTCACACATCAGAATTCAAATAAGCCTACATAATACCTATAATAAATAAATTTCAAGGATACTCACCAATATGGGTGAACAATTATATTATTATAATGCCTACATTCATTCAGTATCCTTTATGTTTTCAGTACATACATACCACAACCATGTTACAATTATTATTATTCAAAGTACCTACTTATATTATACTTGCAACATCTGTTGTCAAACACGATTAAACTATTTCCCAGTGACACTCGACTGTCAACGATTGGCATCAAGACACAACTCACTCCAGTGACTGGGTGTTCTAGCTGGAGCGACCATTACGCAAACACTTCCATACAGAATTATTGTTCTCTTTAGATAGGTACGCAGATTATTACATTCGCCATGAGATTCCCACGATTCGTGTTATCAAAGACATAGCGCAAACTATATCTGGGGTACATCGTAAATTTAGCGTAACTTAGTAAGTAGTGGTGAGTTTGTATATTATTGTACTGGTGAGTTTGTATATTGCACTGGTGAGTTTATAGTTCTAGTACCTACCTACCTTTATGAAGTTCCGTTGTGATAATTGGAATCTATGTATACCTATAGGTAGGTGCTTGAACCAACAAAGTCAATAGGCAATAAAGATGAGACATTAACAAAATGGATAGGTATATTCATATTCTGGCGCCAAATACATGACAGCAGTGGCAGTCTTTAAATTTGACGGTTGCTCTCTTGTTCTCAATAATTTCCAACTTTTATCTCTATATCTCATTAATTATTATTATATTTTTTTCTATTATACAATAAAAATGAATCTAGTCTCACCCAAAGTGAACACAAATACACATCTTTCACATAAAGCAAAGCTTGTGTTGTGAAAGTGGAAATGGTCGGCAACGGGATTCGAACCCACGACCTTAAATATCTACTTGTTTTACATGAGATTTTTTGACATATTGAGAATTCTCAGATTAGGAATTTCGGAGACTATTCATTACCACCTAATGGCGAACGTCGTTAGCGTAAAGTGATCACACTAAACTAGCCTTCGAAATAACAGTAGAAGGCGGTCGTAAGCCCGTAGTGGTTTGTTCCATTTAAATATCGAACATCAGTAATGAACTGTTGGAGTTATTATTTGTTAGGTACATATTCGCTTATAGGTACCTACTTACTGCTGTTTGTCGATTATTTATTTATTTTATTTTAGGTAGATATTTATAATCATATTATAGGTACTTACGGCATTAAGTCTTTTACGAGTTACATTTTATTTTTAAATTAATTTCATTTATTTTTTATTGATTGTTTAAATTTAATCAACAAAAAGATACCAATACATTTAGTTATAAACCCTTCACAGACTCTTGGTGAAAGACAAAAACGAGACGGAAGTTGGAGTTCTTCTGCAACTTTGTATTTGATAATATTATATTATTTTAATTAACTAAATACTCATAGATACCATCTTCAGTAATTCTTCACGAGTTGAATAAACGGATAAATCGATTACTCAACACTCTTCCAACATAAACGAGTGTAGGAAGGCAATAATTGATATTCAGAAAACAATTTGTGTGTGAATTCACATTATTTGTTAACTTTTCACATCTCTTGCGTGGCTTGTTTTATCGTCAATTCACATCATAGCTTTATGCAACATGAACAAATAGCATCTAACAGTGACGAGAAACCATGGAAATGTATGGATGTAGTGTGTAAGTACAGTGATACCCCGTAATACGAATGCCTTGACATACGAGAAAAAGAATTAAAAGAGATGAGTAAGCGATATTAGGCTTTAAAGTACGAGCTTATTTCAAAATTGTTACTAGTAAATGTGAAGAAAGCGTGTCGAAAAAGGCACAGACCGTTGATGAAAAAAATATTAGCGAAAATTTTAATTAAGAACAGTTACGTACCATCGAGTACCTAATCTAGCTTTTATGTAAGCTCAATTCGATTACGTTTCAAGGTAAATTTATGGGTATAGGTAGTAATTTTACTCACCTACATATTTTGTAAGTTTTCTGTAGTGAGGGTTAATTGTGGTGAATGAAAGGAAAAACTTTGAGGTAGAATTTCACAATACATACATTAATATTTAATTTGGATCTTAAGCGCTTTCGTCTCATGTAGAAGTGTAACTGTGTTTACTAAAAATGATTTTTAAATAATTTCCACTTTAAAAAAAAAACCAGTGGGCCTAGACAAAATACAGTTGGCGATCGACTACAAACGAATTCTTCGACAATGTAGAGTAGGAAGAAAATTAGCTGTCCACTTTTTATATTTTTATATAAGTGTCATTGCTTGGTTTAAATAATTGTTTACATGTTCCAGTGGACAGATAATTTTTTCGCACTATACATTGGCGAAATCTTCGTTTGTAGTCGAACGCCAGTTTGAATTTGTCTACGGGGTAAGTTCATTTATCACGACCACCTAAACGCTGGAGGGGTAGCTGGCAGTCAGCTTCCCAAGAGGATATTGCAGCAGGAACAACAGGCCAGCAGGCCTAATCAAAGTGGAAGAAGAAGATTGGAAAAGATACTCAGAATGGAAAAAAACTTTATTTATTTAAAAATATTTGATAAAAAAAATTACCTTTTAACGTTGAAGACAGGAATGTTTGAGAATATTCAGGAAGGATGAGTATTTTGACAGCACGACAATTTCAAAGAGGATCGATCAACATTGAAACCGTGATTGAATTTCAAGAGTAACCCACCTTTTGGGAGGTATTTAAGAGGCTGGAATCTATATGGATATTCGCTTTGAAATTCGAACAATATCAGTGTTAAACTCGTATCTTGAGGTTTCATTGTATTCTAATTGCGCCAGAAGGAAACGTAGATACCGCGAAGTTGGTGTTGGTATTACCATCTTATACCTAGCTCCATTATGGCCGAGTCTCTCTGGTAAAATAATTAGTTTTGTCTATGGCGCACTGAAGTACCTACCAGTATTGTACACTGCAGAATCAACGATGCGTTGAAAACGAAATGATTGTTGCTGAAATCAAAATTTGTATGCCTATCTATAATAGAGAGTTCGGATGTTGGTAAGTAGGTATATTATATTTCCATTATCCGATAATTTACGAATAATCAAATAAAAATATGCAACAACTAACTAAGTACTCTAACAATTCATTACTAATGTTCGATTTTTAAATGGAACAAACCACTACGGGCTTACGACCGTCTTCTACTGTTATTTCGAAGGCTGGCTTAGTGTGATCGCTTTACGTTAACAACGTTCGCCATTAGGTGGTAATGTTTGTCTCCGAAACTCCTAATCATGAGAATTCTCAACATGTTCAACATGTCGAAAAATCTCATGTACCTATGCAACAAGTAGAAATTTAATAATACCTAAATGAAATATAATAGAAAAAAGTTGGAAATTATTGAGAACAAGAGAGCAACCAAATTTAAAGACTGCGACTGCTATCGCATGTATTTAGCGCCAGGATATGACTATATCCATTTTTGTTAATGTCTCATCTTTATTGCCTATTGGCTTTGTTGGTGCACAACGCTCTAATTATGTCTAGATTCTTGTGACCTTTTTTCAGCACTAGATCTTAAAGAATATGCAACAACTAGGGAATCCAATCCCGCAAACCGCGGATCCCGCATTTGCGGGATCCCGCACCTTTTTTGCGGGATCAGAAATGCGGGATTTCTCATGCGGGATCCCGCACGTTTGCGGGACTGAAAATAAAAAAATAATAAACAATAAGAATGGGCTCAAGTGAAGTTCTGATCATTTGTTAGATCCTGTACAACCTCATTAATAAAAGGTTTATCAACTTTCGCTAGGAAATCGGGATTTTTATTTGAAATTCGTATTGTAAATAATTATATTTTCAGGTTTTAAGTTACATTACAAGTATTACAACTAAATAAGTTTTGAATTTATATTGTGTGTTCTGTGAATCCTGTATCGGAACGGAACGAAATCAATGTCATTTGAATTACTCTATGGCTAGGGATTCTCCCACGGTAGGGGATTTAGTCTCGAGTGTAGTTAATTGTCAAAGAAGGTTACTGCTTGATGCAATGTTAGTTAGTCCAGAAACCAAATTGATCGACAAAATACCAGGATAAGGCAGGAACTTGTAGTGTCGCTATCTCGTCGGATAAAAGGACGCCGTACAGCAATGACCGTTATGGTTGTTAATTCTGGCATCTGGCGAAGGCTCAACAGAAGAAGATCCTTAGTGTTGAGAATAGACATCTGCGACAGATTTTGGGGCTAAGATGGTACCACTAGGGAATCCACTCCCGCCCCTTTTTGCGGGATCAGAAATGCGGGATTCTTCATGCGGAATACCGCACGTTTGCGGGACTGGAAACATAAAAATATAAAAGATAGGAAAGGCCTCATATGACGTTCTGATTGTTTATTTGACCAAGTACAGCCTCATTAATAAAAGATTTACCAACTTTCGCTGGGAAATTGTGACATTCTTTGGAATTCATACGGGAAATAAATTTATTTTCAGTTTTCAACATACAGCTAGTACTGATTTAAAAAGTCAGGAAATTTGTAATCTTTTTTGTTTTAGCAAAATCTCCAGTAAACAAATATATGTGCAAAAAGTGCGGGATCCCGCACGTTTGCGGGACTGAAAAGAAAAAATAATAAAGAATAATAATGGGCCCAGATGATGTTCTAATTATTTATTAGACCCAGAAAACCTCGATATTAAAATATTTATCAATTTCACTAGGAAATCGGGACTTTTCTTTGAAATTTATATTCAGTTTTCAAGTTACAAGTAAATAATTTTTGAATTTATATTTTGTGTGGTGTGAATCCTGTATCGGAACGGAGCGAAATACATGTCATTTGAAGTACTTTATGGCTAGGGGTTCTCCCACGGTACGGGATTTAGTTTCGAGTGTAGTCAATTGTCAAAGAAGATTACTGCGTGATACAGTGTTAGTTACTGCAGAAACCAAATTGATCGATAAATACCAGGTTAAATCAGGTACTTACAGTGCCGCTATCTTGTCGGATAAAAGAACGCCTACATCAATGGCTGCCGTATTGCTTTACTTGGAAAATCCAAGAAATATCTAGAGAAAGATTCAGGATCTACAAATGTGGTGGACGATCCATTCTTATATCCGAGCAAAGTAACACTAAGAACTGAAATGAAGTTTTTAATAGAGAGATTGCTGTCAGACGCGCGGGTACAACAAGAAAGTGAAAGCCAGCAAGTTGATGACAACGACATCAATGACGATGAAGAAGGCATATACCTTTTAGAATCTTCTAAATGATGATCCTTTGCTCACACTAGAAAATGAATGAGAGCTGAATGGGTAGCTGAGTCTAGACTTGTGCCTGTACCCATACCCACTTGAGATATGTGATTCTCTTAATCTGATATTGAAGCGTGAGACGACACTTTTTGAATGTGGAGGGAATAGAAGAAAGAACTTGGAAGTGGGAAAAACAGCTTACAAACTTTAAAGATGTTTCATTAATTTTAAATAATGTTATTTTTAAATGCTTATTTATTTCATTAGTATCTGGAAAGACTCTCCTATAAAAAATAATTTACAAAATTTGATATCCGGTGGCGGTAAGGTATAATTTCGCTTAAAAAGGTCATTTAGTAATGTCATGACTCTGATATATTTACAAAAAAGTCGTTTAATTCGAATAACGTTGAAGAGGTTATTTATTTTTATCTAATACCTATTTTATCAGCTTTCGTTATAACGCTCACCTCTGCCTACTTGGAAACTGCTTAAATTTATGTAAAGTAAATTCCGCCTACAACATTAGACAATTTATCATTCCTTCGGAAGTCTTATCAGAAAAAAAATAGATAGTTTTCAAATCAATTAAAGTGTTCATTTGTCAATTCGAATCATAAAGCTAAAAGATTAAACGTTAAAATGTTGTTTTATATCGTTTCTTAAAAAAACATCATGCGAACATACCTCTGAAACATCATTATTTTCAATTGTTAATAAGTAATAACACTTCTAATAATTAATAAATACCTACTTATTTTTATTTCATTATTTTTCTTAATAAAAATAGCCTACTTCAAACAAAGAAATGTCAATCCCGCAAATCCCGCGGGATCCGCGGGATTGAGGTCTTCAATCCCGCAGCCTTGCGGGATCGCGAATTTGATGCGGGATTGGATTCCCTAGCAACAACTAATTACTCTAACAATAGACCATACTTACCTACTTAACTTCAAAACTGACTTATTTTGTCGATCGGTTGGTTAAAATAATATGAATTATCTTAAAGACGAGAAATAATAAACAATTACCATTAAATTCGAGGAATAACTGTCCCAAGGATATCTATCTATACAGGAAAAAAACCATTGCCGAATAAATCTTTTACACTGTTTACGTAACATTTAGAATTATTTAAAACGTAGATATTATGACAATCTAACAAGAATAATAGCTAGGTAGGTAGGTACCTACCCACAGTAAAAGACATGCAGAACTCGCTGTGTGAAAGAATACCTACCTACCAATACAATAAGTAGTGTAACCTTGAAAAAGTGAAGGTATGTACAAATCGCTTCCTATATTTTGGCATTGTACACTCGTACATGTTTTCTATATACATACAACCACTATCTATTTACCTACACACGTATAATAATACAATATTATTATGTATCTAGAACTGAAGCTAACTCCGTGAGTATAAGAAATAGCTATCACTAACACATGAAGTGCTTGGTACAGGGTGTAAATGTTTAGGAATGAAAGTACATAATTTTTTAGATTGTTTTAAATACCGTCACTCAAAATGAAGTGATTTCAGATGAAAGGACATAGGTAAATGGTAAAATGTTGAGTATTTTCTCTTCCTACCAACCCATGAATATTAAAACATAACTATGTGGATAACACTAATCATGCAAATTTTATTATGTCGTTAATAATTTGTAAAGACTATTACTGTGAAAATAGCAATCATTTTTTGTTTTTCTGGACCAAATTCATGAAACCCCTTTCTTCAAGTTTTCTAAATTTACTCTTGTAAATAAGAGGAGAGTTAAGAGTTCTGCGAGGTTGACTCCGATCGATTCTTTGACCTATGTGCCAGTTTGCCTGGAATCGGCATTTCATGGGGTCAGCCGTATTAAGCCATGGCATTGTAAGGTAGTTTGAATGAGTCAATGATAATACTCCTCACACGTGCATACCAGAATCTTCTTATTTGCGTTTTTCTCATTTCACAATAATATCTTTTATTCAAATCCTATGCCGTTTAACTATCAATACATTTTTTAGTTGCAATAGTACATCAGGCTCTAGACTCGATATCATACATAATTAGGGAAGCACAGAAGTTGAAAATATTTTAATATTGTTTTTTTTTGTTCATGTGTATTTTTATCTCAGGCTTGTTCAAGATGAAATTCCCACACAAAACGCGGTAAGTGTCTAAATTAAGCAACCTATTTCACGGAAATACTTTTACACGGGACCCGCTGGATACATGAGAAAAGCAATCATTAAAATTTTAAAAATCTTAATGATTGGTTTTCTCAGTATCCATAAATGTTATAATTTTCACATGCACTTTTTTGTCTTCCTCTTCTTATTCTTGACCTTAATACCTGTTATTAAGAGGTGGGGATAGCCACTTGCGAGGTCGACTCCCAGTTGTCTCTTCATCTCTTTGGTGGTCTGCCTCGGAGTCTTCTTCCATGAGGTTGCTCGTCATCAAATTGTTTGTCATTTTCAAAATTGGAGACCGACTGAGAAAAAACGAGTATTTCTTCTCGTTGAATTTCTTTGCTACATTGGGGTCATGAATATTGAAAAAAAAAACTGCAATATCAGCATGAAATGATACACCCTTCATAAAACTAGAACTATACTATAATAGTTTGGCTATGCTCGTAGTAGGAGTCATGACAAAACATCTTGACTGTATCAACTACTATATGTACATGACTACACACACTATGATTCTACTAGTCCATATTATTATTATGCAATGTTCTATTGGTGGCGGACTCACCGATACATGGACACTGCTTATCTAGCTATGAATTGTATACATGTAGATTTTGTTCTATGTGTTTGTGTGATGCGATTGTTCATTGATGCAGTCTAGTACAAGATTGAGAGCAGAAGACAGAACTGTGTGGCGACTGAGCGAGACCATTTTTGTGGAAATGACGAATAGTAATTTTAGAGTTACAGTACAGTATCATGCTAATGTCATATTAATCTTCTTACTTGCATATTATATTATTATTAGGTACTTTAAAAACGCTTTTTTGAGCAACGCTATATAAAATACCGTAAAAAGTATATGACGTTCACTAACAAACAGAACTTTTTCTACGATTTGTATCGTGAAGGAGAGAAATATCGGAACTGAGTTTTAGTCCTGTGTTATAAAATTCAGACAAACATTAAAAATAATTATTAATTAGGCATTCCACCCTCAAAGAGTGATTTGTATTATTAAAAACAATACACAACAAGATTCAGTCAAACATTAAAAACAATATACAATAAGATTCAGTCAAACATTAAAAACAATCTATAAGAATATTCATTCATGAAGTATGTAGTTGATAGGAAGCCTAGCGATTCTATCGCCGGATTACGTTCGGTCGTGGGTTCCTTCGTTCATCATTCGCTTTATGTGAAAGATGTCTTTGACATCTTCCTGGAAAGTTCTTGTTGCCTTATGCCGCTGATTGGGGTCATAAAAGAAGTAGGTATAGAAAATAATTAGGAAATAGAAATTTCAAATATATTCTTTTAGATTTTTTAGAACCTTTTCATACTCTTCTCTCATAAGTATGCATATTAAATATGTTATATGTACGATAATCGGCCACAGCAACGCGTCAACACTTACGAATTGCCCTCCAACTCATAGCCCTCGGCTCCGCTTCTAAGGTACTTCATCATATTGTATTTATTTATTAAACATTTACTAAATAGACCTACCTATATACTGACTTAGTATTTTACACAGAATTCGCTAACGATCTAAACCTAAACTAAATTAAATAGAAAATACAGATAAATAAATAAATACCGAATGCCAATTAAGGACATCGTTTAAGTCAATTAACATTCACTTTATTTAGTCCAATACGTACCTACTTAATTAATTATAAGAGTCATTTAGGCATTATGGCTATACGCACATTGCGAATAAGTACCGACATTATTTTTTCTACGCATCTGACCATTCTAAATAGCCTTTCAATAGAGGATTGCAGAGACGTTTTATGATATACCTCCATAAAATTCAGCAATTTCGTTTTCTTTGCTAGTATCTAATAAAAACTTGTAGCAGAAAAATGTGTCATAAGCATTGTGATCGAGCGCAATGAAGAGCTCTTGTTGCCTCCCTATGCCCCTGAGTGGCGTTGAAAGGAATATTGATCGATTTACTGTAATGTAAAGAACATTTCACCTAGATGAGGCGAGATAGAAGGTGATTCTGCGGAGAAAGAAAACGACCAAGGAGAGAGAGACTCTAACTTGCCGGTTGCCGGCCTTCTAAATTTTGTTTTCTTATGGTGTTTTTAAACCAAAAATATTTTAAAAACAAAACAAACCAAAGGAAAGAAGGCTGATACTGATTCACGTAGTTTATCTTTAAAAAAATAAAAATGATAAACTCAAATCAGAGGAAGTTTTTGATTCATTTCCCACTCTCTAGTATTATTGCAACGAGCGAAATTATCTATTCTATGGAACGGAACAAATTATTTTCTTGCAAGTACCTACCGCGATTTATACATAGTACCCAACAATTTTCACAAAATAATGAATTTGCCTATATTTATGTCGGTAGATATATATACCTACATATTAACATTAACTTAAATATTCAAAATGTAATAAAATTCAGTCAATTTGTTATAATTTTCAACTGACATTAAGATATGTGAACTTTTCGATTTAGTAATAACTAGCTGACCTGCCCGTCGAACTTCGACATAATCCAGAATAAAAAAAATAATTTTAACTTATTGCATGAATTAAATACAGTTTATGACATAAAAACTGAATTAAACTTATCTAATAATTTATTTCATTATGTACGAGTATATAATGATTATTGTTAATTCGGACGCGGGATAAAGCTCGACGGGTCATGAGTTTGTAATAAAAACAATAAATTCCTCAATAGACGTGAAACTTTCAAAAAATCCAATAGATGGCGGTGTAGTAGCTTATAAATCACATGTGCTACACGTTACGATATTCTATATGGTCTTGAAGGAATAGACCTTCGTCAAAACCAAATTTTTCCGAATTATTATGGTAAGATTTATTATTATTAATTTAGCACAATATACCTACACTATTAATTTTTCTTAATTAATATTATATTTAATTATGATAAATTGTTTCAACTCGTACATAAATGAAATTCATTTAGATATTTGTGTGAGTTAATAAGATATAATATGCAATAGGGATGGGCAAATGAAAAAAATATATCGATATATATCGTTTCGATAGTTTTAAAAAGTATCGATGTATGAAGAGGATAAAATATCGATATTTTTTAGCCTAAAGCAAAAAAGGTCATTTCCAACATTTGGTATCTGGAAACTGAACTTTTCCTAAAAAAAAAAAAAAGGTCGTTCCCAAAATTTGGTGTCTGGAAATCTTTTCCTAAAAAAGGTCATTTCCATTAAAAAAATATCGATTCCGATATTCAGAAATAAAAATCGAATATCGATATTTCCAGATTAAAAAAATCGACGAAAAATATCGATTATTTTCTAAAAAAATATCGATATTTTTATATATCGATATTTTTTGCCCATCCCTAATATGCAATAATAAGTAGGTAATTGTGTAAGCTTGAGTGATAAATAATATATTCTGACAAATTGCGTACTTCCATGGGCTGTGGACGAAATATGTGTGTCCAACTGAATGCACTCACAATATTATGTACCTACAGTTGTAGACCCAGCATCGGCTATTCGCTAGTATATTATGAAAATAATACATCTGACCCATTTCGATAGATTATATTGAAAAGCAATATACGCTGCTATGTCTAGTGTACGACTATTTACAGACCTACGATTATACAAAGTATGATAGTTCGATTCGAAATCGGGACTCGGCGGTAGGTTTTGCATTGGATAAAGTTTAAGTCAAGCTACATTATTATTATTTGTAAAATTGTAACAAAATAATGTAAATTCTGGTTTTTACTTTTAACTATTAACTCATTCTTTGTCGTTTTATCAGGTAGTCAAATCATGCGATTACAGTGTAATTTTTCAATTTTTTATTTTTTATTTATTAAAACAATAAAGACCCCATTCCTAAAGCGAAAAGTCGATAGTGTGAAGTAGGTACTATAGGCATTATGTACCTACTATGAATATTTAATTCGTATTTATGTAATGAAAAATTAATTACATTTTAACCATGTAATTCCGAATGATGCATCCGTTTTTAACCATATATTTTCCATACATTTAATTTTCGAATTAAATTAATGATTAAGTATTAACAGAGGCTATATTCTATTATACGTTTTCTTTAAATTTTCTCGTTTTCCGCGAATAAGATCCTTTCATGAGAACCTTCTTGTGATGCATGGTGTCGGCTGACCATATCCACATTAGCAAGGTTTGGATTATGTGAAAGATGTCGAAAGTGTATTTGTGTTCACTTTAAGTGAGGTCTAATTCATTTAATAATAAAAAATACCTATGTGCAGTTTCCAAAGCATTAACCTTATGATCACTTGCATTTTACGTGGCTGTACCCAAGTACGATTTCGAATTTCATAACAGTCTGTGAAACTTTTGAAGGGAGATAAAAAAAAGAGAGATTTAATAACGATTCAAACGTGTGACCTTCCATTCTGAATCGCGAGCCGTAAACCGACAAGTGCGGAGAAACTCGCAGTCGCAATATTGTGAAAATGAAACGTTGCAAAAGAAGTGGATCGAAACGACGCCGATTCAATTTTATTGGTGGCTAAAAGGTTTCTATTTGAACGATATTTCAAAGCCGAACGCAAGTTGTGCACGAAACCTTTACTCTTGAAATATATCTTACAAATATTATACTTTTTTTTTTCTTTTTTTTTTAATGAATCTGTGCTCACTCGAAGTGAACACAAATACACTTTTGACATCTTTCACAGTAAGCAAATGCTTGTGTCGTGAAAGCGGAAAATGGTCGACACGGCCGGGATTCGAACCCACGACCTCCGCACGAAACAGTGCGAAAGCCGGCGTCGTAACCGCTGGTCTATCAACCACCTCTCCAAAAATTTAATAAATCAGCAAATAAAAAAGGAAGATGTATTTTGTGTCATGCGAGGCTAATTTGTATGAAGTTGTCACCAATTTAAATCACAGCACCCTAAAATTGATGGGTGTTGAAACCTGCATTTTTTATAATACCCGATCCAGCCTCCAATCACCACGGCTCAAGTTTGAAAAGCTGAAGTTTGTTCTAGTTAGAACGATATCGTAAGTCCTGCAGTCTCCTTTGCTCAATTTTTCGTTAATCGTTTAGAAATGCAAAGATCATTCGAACGGTTCTTGTCTCATTCCATCTAGTTGAGCGATGTCACTCCATTTTGACATCAGGTTTGAATGTTGAGTTTTTTATTCAATCATTTTAACAAAATTCCACCACCTACGTGAATATACCTACACATTTTGCTATTATTTAAATAAAAACAGCAACACGTGTAGCCTGGCGGAAGGATAGTGACAAAATGAGACAAATTTGGACCAACAGCTTACATTTTAAACATTGGTGTTTAGTGGTTGATGATTTGTATCTAGAAGCTGACATGCTGTATATTATTGTGTTTGACAGTAAGTAGTTGATATTTTGCATGTTATTGGTGTACAGTAGCTGGTATACTGATGAAGATAGATATTATGTATTGTATTGTATTATTTTGTCGTAATTAATATCTGCCCCAGTTCTATTCTGCGCTAACCTCGGCAGTCGCTTTCCAACTTGGTAAAGTTTCTCATTATTATTTTACGGCAACGTTACAATTCAACATAATGACCGAGTTTGTTAACTTGTAAGGTGAAACCTTTATTAGGTATATTTATATCAATATCAATACAATTTTTTTCATTTTAACACTGGAGGCTTATTAACGGCAAAGATGGGAAGAAGATGAGGAGGAACTGCTTCAGGCAGCCAGCTGGAAGATATCGGAGTGAGTATGTTGGAGGAGCCAAGGCCCGATTTAGGCTGTAGCGCCAACGAAGGAGAATTTGATCCCACGAACATTAAATTTTCTCAATATTAGTGTCCTCTGGAAACACTATACCAGTATACTAACTTATAATTAGAGATTGAGTAGCTCTCAAACGGCGTCCTTAACTCATGTTTCAGCCATATACTTCTTCCATCCAACATTAAACTGTAGTACCTACCTAAAGAGTGGTTATGTTCCGAGTACGCCAGCGTCTTAGTTGGCAAAAATGCTACGGAACCTAGCATTTTAATTACGCATTTTGTTTTGAAGGCGGAGAAATAAATGAAAAAAATAACACACTTCTATACATAGGTGTCAGTATAGCTGGCGGAACTGAATTTTTGAAGGATTCTCTACCAGTTCAAGTGAGACAGGATTCCAATTCCGAGTAGAAAATTCAAGTGAAAAAAACACATTGGAAGTTTTTGACCCGATAGGGAATTGAATCCGGGACCTCTTTACTAGAAGTCGACACCTACACCACTAGACTACCGAGGTCGGTTGAATTGGTGTGACTGAGGTTTTGACAGGTGCAAGGAATCATCAATGTATTAACCTATGTTTCGTAACATAATATGTAGTACCTTCTGATCGCATAGAAATGTATTATTTCTATTGCGAAACTTAAGTAAACGTTTTATTTATTTACAAAGTAAAGGTAAATTGATAGCACTTCCTATGTCTAGTTTGTATTTCCAAATATTGTATTAAGTGTTTTTAAAATTAAGGAGGTGTAAATGTATTAGAAGAATGAAATGTGGAAAAATAAATGAAAACAATGTTAGAACAAATAATGTTTTTATGTAAGTAGCAGTCACAAATTCGAATGACCGTGAGGAAAATAATATCTAGATATGTACAATAGCTATATGTCTATTTAACAAAAGCAAACACTAAAAATAACAGTCTGTTTTTGATCAACGATTTGTCCGATCTATGAAAAAAAAATGTTATTTAGATGTGCCACTGACTAAATAAAGCACTGAAGAAGTTACAGTTTCCCAAAGATCCATGGAAAAGCCATGCTAAATGTGAGTTGAGATATAGATTAAGAAAGAAACGAAAGTTTCAGACACTTATTGGCTTTTGTTACGCAACTTTCAAATTGCGATAAGCGGGTTATATAGCTAGATATCAAAATGTGGTCGAGAAATGTCGAAAATTGAAAACCTAGAAAGACTAGCTAAGGGAGACCAGTTCGATCAGTGAATGACATTGTGAAGTATGTTGATGTCACTGGGTCCATGAGCCCAAAACATAGCGTCGGTGTGGAATGAAACGAAGAACTTTGTCCGGGAGTGGGCGGAAAGCGGCTGATAAGAAGAATATTGGTCTAAACTTCTCTTCTAGAAATACTTTTATTAGTACATCCGAAGAACGAAGAAACACTAAGAGCGGTGGAAGTGTTCGACATATGAAATAATGTGACATTCCCATTGTTGTGTGGGCCACATCCTCATATTAACGAGAATCTCCTGGCTGAAAGCATGCAAGGAAAATCTCATTAGCGGAGCATTCTTAATTCGGAGATTGTCAACACGAAAATGGACACACTTACTAAATGTGTGTCTAAACGCTGTTGGCATAGTACGTACCTACTATATCTTAACGTTGAAACGAGAATATTTTTGGCATTTTTTGTTCATTACCGTCCTTATAATTATCTTCTAATATTATATAATTTTAGCGACCCTGAGGATGTGGGATACTTTCTTAGACGAAAAAGAGATTTTGAGTTTTCATTCTTGAGTTTTTCAGCAGGTATTTTCTCCTCTGGATACTAAGCTATCTATTTAGATTGCAATCAATATGAGACAATGAAAAATCCCTTTCTGTAAAGTATGCTATGTAAAATATTTTATAGAAGTCCGATGGTTGGATAATACATACCTAGGTATCTGAAATAGTATATTACTAGGAAAGGTAACAAAATATGAATTTAGAAACACATTTAATTTTGCACTTTCTTTCACATAATGATTTATCTGGGAGCACACTTTATAATATTGGAGAAGGTTAATCAAGATTCATCCGAAAATGAGAGGAACAAAATTTTCGTCTTTGAAATTACAAACATAACCGCAGCTTGAAGAAAAAAAAACAACAAGAATTCTTCTGAGCTATTACAATTTCTTTCTTCAAACACATTATTTGTAACTTATACCAATTAACAAAGAAAACAAACTTAGTAGTATTACTATAATAGATTATATTATTTCCGAAATATACCTAAATATAATATGGTCGCATAGTCGGCCGAAAATACAATTTCTTGTATTCCTATTGACCAAACATTCAAACAATGATTGGCGTGACACAATAGTGTAAATGTATATATTATAATATTATCTTTAATAATAAAAAAAAAATCAGATGAAAAATCAGTAGATATCTATCAGATAGAAATATCCGTAAAATTAGGATTTAAACAGGGTGGTGATAGTTTAATTGGCTTGAAACTTATAACTCCATTGAGAAATTTGTTGTCGCTGGAAGAAGCGAAAGAGATGTGTTTGAATAGAAAAGAGTGGAGATTCATTCACTCTGCCTACCTCTTAAGCAATATGAGTAAAAAATCCAATTCCCTAATAATAAAGGGAAATTCATTCAATTTTTTGAGAATTTCCGTACTAATGGTTTTAATATGTAATATCCACTTGGTTTATATCCAATTGTATTGAAACAGTGTTGCGATGGGAAATGATAGAGATGGTCCCATAAGTCTGCCCAATAATGACAACACCGGTGTGTGTGATACGTGAATAAGTATGCCTGATGGCTATGGCTAGAGGTCGAAGAACAAATTAATACCAATGTCACATTAAACACGCGGTACCTTCATACTACGGAAAGGGAATCTCACGCCTCGACGGAGCACCGCTTTTTTTTATTAAATCATAGTTTTCTTCCGTGTTGTCATTCTGACTCGACCTGTGAGGCTAGTACGAGATTTATTGAAAGCTAATTGCACGCTAATAAGCCGTTATTATCGTGCAAATATTTTTCTAACATCAAACCATCGAACGTTCGATCCTTTTTGTATGGAAGTTTTTCGAAACTCCTTCGATGATCGCTTTGATACCTTTATTTAGAAAAGTGTTCATATATTTATTTTATCTGTGAAATTGACCTCTATGCCAGGCACCTCTAATTGTGAAAGAGTTTCAGTACATTCATTCGAAACCTCACCATACTAAAACTAGATACGATTCATTCGATTTTCCATGCTTAAACCTGTAAAATCAATACATGGAATCATAAAAAGAATGGAAACCAGTAGTGATTAAAAAGGAAGATTAATCAGCGATTCGCGCAAATTTTTCTGCCGTGACATATTATTTGCGTTGCAAAAATAATAGTCGAGCTATAAACACTTTATTCATACACTATTACATTATTCATATACTAGCTTTCCCGACAGACGTTGTCCTGTAGTCCTTACTATCAATATTGATTTCAAATTCGTAATTTACCTATAAAAAACTCCTACGATAAAAATATTATGTTTGAATGTTAAATATTATGTTTTATAATATTTCTAATCTATTTTTTTTTCAAATTTTTATTAGTTACCTATTCTGTTATCCGGAACGGAGAAGAATCTAATAAATCAAACATTGAATGAATCTGTTCAGCCGATCTCGAGTTATAAGTGTTCGCACTAACCCGACTTTTCTTTATTTAATCGAACAATAATTCGATATTTATTTACAATCATAATAATTATATAAGGCAAGGCGTAAATGTGGGTGTAACATTTAAAACAACAATAGATACTTATATAAAAAAATTAATACCTTCTTCTTAATGACTGGAAGAAATAAATTAAAAAAAAAAGAAAATTTTAATTAAAAAAAAAACAGATAAATACCACATTAATTAAAGATAAAACACTAATACAGTAGGTATATTTTAAGCTAGGTGGGATCTATTTAGAGCGATTTATTTTGAGCCCATGCATAAGTTTTAATAGTAAGAAAACTTTAGCAGAAACCAACCAGAGAGGTCTAGTCTATAGACTTTGCTAGCAATTAAATATTGCACAAAGACATAGAGTGAGTATGTCACTATTGACTAAATACACAGAGCCTTTTTGTCTCTCGCGAGAACGCACTATTGCTCCCACTAGACCTAGCTCTAGTAAATAGACAGTGCCTACTCTAGCTAGGTAAGGGTGGATCTTTTGAACAAGCATTATACAGTCAAATAAGTTTTAATGGAGGATTAACTCACTAATGTCCCATTAGAGAAAAAAACGGATCTTTCAAGTGTCAAATAGCGGCGATTGGGGCATTAAACACCTTAATGAAAGATTAAATTTAGTGGGCTGCTCCAACAGCCAATAGCACATGCACTAATGGACAATTTAGAACTGTCAAAATGGTTGTCAATTTTGTCTGTTTTCATACCGTTTTTCGAAATTGTTGATGATTCTAATTATGAGAGAGCCCATTTTTTTCGACCAATTTATAAATCGGATTACAATGCTTTCTATAAAGCATCAAAATAGGAACTATGCGGTACTAAAATATCGTCTATTTTATAAAAAATATCTCACTTTTTTAGTAATGCTAAGTGAAATGTCAAAATCACAAGATGACGCACGTGGTACATAATATTATTATAAACCAATGGGAATAATCTCGAATTACTTATTTTTAATACAAAAAATAATATATATGAATTATTTTATATATTTGTTTGGGTTCCCTTTTAAAAATATTTAAATAACAGAAATAAAATAAAACTTGACTTGACAGTTGCAGTAAAACAAACACATAAGACCTTGTCTGTCATCTCTTTCTAACGAATGGTGTTTACCGCGCGTCTCGCTCTCACACATGTATAGAGTGAAGATAGCAACAAGTTTAATATTGCCAGTCGCAAAAAAAACAAGATAATTGTCAATTAACCAATGGTCCATTAAATTTCTCATGAAAGACCCGTTTTGAGTTAGTAGAGCCTTTAAAGTTATTTGTTCATTTACTATTGGGATGTTTAATGCTCATTTGAAATACCGGCCCTAAATCTCTATAACGTAAAGGCACCTTTAATAACTTTACGGTGTGCTGAGAACTCACCCTCAAGTCGTAGTGAATGTTCCGTCCTAACACGATAGGCTAACAACGAACTAGGTATATAATTTGTATGCAATCCGTTAATCTTACATGGCTTGTCATCCCAGTACCAAATGTTATTTCGTTGTCTGTTGTTAGCGCTGTACACCTATGTAACTAATGAACACACAAAACGACAAAACAATCAATCAAGGTGACAAATAATAAAGACTTCGTTAAAACATTCAATTCAGTTAAGCGCCATTAGATCTTTTTGGAAACATGGTTACAGTATTTGATCTGAAGAAAATGAATCTGTGCTCACTCAAAGTGAACACAAATACACTATTTGACTCTTTCATAGTAAGCTACTTAAAGAGCTTGTGTCGTCAAAGAGGTATTTATTCTGTAATAGTAAGTACAGCAGGTAAAGATTGATCCTGTCAACATTTCCACCGGACAATTGTTGAGTTTTCATCAGTTATTATAGAAAGTTCAGAATGCCTGAAAGCCACATTATCACCAAATTTGCCTAAACACAGCGTCGTTATCACTGGCCTATCAACAATTTCCTAAGTGACATTTTAATTATACCTACACATAGGTACCTACATATGTACATTATTTTCACCGGTTTTCGAAGTTGTTTTTCAAATTCAAACAGAATTAAAGAGAAAAATTCTTTTTAATTTTTAAATTGTTTCAACAAACAAGAGTTCTACGTGCCGATTTGCACGCATAGAAAGCCTTTGGTTCTGTCCCCAGCGTTATAAAAGAATATTTTCACACTTGTAACAATTAACAAAGTTTTTACAGGTGCTCTTGAATAATTAACATTTTTGATTATGTCCGTACCTATTATTTGCGTAACTTTTTAAAAAACGCTGACAGTCAAGGAAAAAGATGAAAAATAATAATTCAGAGATTGTTTTTTTAGTAAAAAATGTTGATTTAATATTTTATTAAACATATGTGTAAATAAAACCACCGAGTAAAGATCGCGTAATTCGTTTCGGCAAATAAAATTAAAAAAAAAATAATATCATTCGATTGTAATATAACATTAAGTCATTCTATGTAACTATAACTCCCTATAGATGTTCCTACCAAATACTGTATTTCTATGTCTCCCTATAGGTTCATAGATGTGATATCCTCAAAATTGAGTAGGTGTTAACCCGTCTAAATAGTTATTCTGCATGCAATTGCATGGAATTTAAAAAAAATCGGAAGCCAACAGAAGTAACAGGAAAAGTGTCTAAAAGTGTTGTCAATAGGTTGTTGAAGGTTACAGGAACTCTTGACAATCTTTCTAATCTAGTGTGGTGGTGCCTATTTTAGTAGATTTTTTAAAAATATCCGGTATACCTATTCAAAAGAGTGACATTTGAGTAGAGAATTGTGGTAATTTTTACAAATTTGAGGGATCTCGTAAGTGAGCCAGTGAAGTTTGATAGACATCAAACTCTGACAGGCTCCTTAACCCGTATGTAGACACGTGGCTACCTTACAGTTGAACCTAAACAAAAATGTTAAAGTAATTTTTAAAAAAATTTAAGATTTCAAAGATTTGAAGTTATAACGTCACTAAGGTGAGACAATTTTCTTTTGAAAAAACTAGCGTGAATGTGAGGGAAAAAAACAAACTATGGGTTACTTTACGGTAAGCAAAAATACTTTTGAATTAATTTAATTTGGATCTGTAATCAAACACCTCAAACTAAGCTGTCAGTACAATACGTAATATAAAAATACCGTACCTAAAGGCTTTTGGCTAAAAAAGTAAGAACAAGCCTTTATCAATATGCCATGAAATTGTTTTGACAGAATATATGCATGGGTATATAGGTAAATACTTACGTGGTGATTGTCAAATTGGTAATGACATATGTAGGTAGACCGCCAGGGATATCAGGGCCGGCATTAAGGCTATTTATGCCTCATGGACCACGAGCACTCCCACTCCAGAATAGATGCATTGCGGACCTGCAAATTATGAAAAACACTTTATGAATAACAATACTCTTGTTACAAAAAATAGAGGGGGAAAGGGGATGTTCTTTTCTAGATACCTAATAGATAGGTATAACTATGTTAATGGGGAAAAGAGTGTTTTTTTTCTACGGTAAGAAGAACAGCAAGATTGATTATTTCGATGCTACACTCAGGAAATGATCAATTAAGTATCATTGAAAGCCTTCTCAATACTGGTTTCCCCTGGAAACCACAAGAGCAAAATACAAGAGAATATAGAAAAACCTTCCAACCGTAACATAGCATCGTATCCAAGAAAGAAATTAATGGAGATAATAATATTTAAGCGAGGAAAATGTTCAATGGTTGAATATAAACGAAGAAAACATGAAAAAGAAATTTAATCGTCAAGTCAGTGTTGATTAATGACGTCATAATTTTTCAAGGTCAAGGCCACATTAACATTGCAAACTCACAACACATTGGTTTGCTGCTAGTTTTGAAATTAAGACATGAAATTAAACCCTACAACCTACAATGCCAACAGGTTTAAAAGCAAAAAGACCATAAGAAAAGCAAAAACACCATAAATATATGTACAACCTTTACAAAAATTGCATAACGCTTGCGTTTCTATCGACCCTTTACCTATTAAAAATTATTTCAAAGTTTCGAGTACCTACTCAAGTCTTAATACTGAATTACTCGTATGAATGCTGTTCACAAATTTGGAATAATTCTTGATTCAAAATGACAAATTGAGTATGATGACAGTAAAGATTTGTCCACATTATTAAAAGTTGAATATGTAAAACCTCTTCAACAACAACAAAATAAAAAACAACTTTTGGAAAAAATATAAACAAAATTATGATTTAAAGTACCCTTGCGCCAAAAGAACGAGGATTGTAGTGGAGCGGAGAAAGTGCTACGCAATAAAAACCAACCAATAGGATACAAATAAAAATGAACAATACTTTTTATTGGGCGGTGATTAAGCCAATAATATTACGTGTTTATCTCGTTAGTGTAAAACGCAGTAATACGACTCCTTTGACATTCTGAACTTGACCGGCGCTGGTGTTTATAACAAGGTGAAGGCCATTTTTTGCATGCATAAGTAGTTATTCTTATTACAATCATGAGCAAATTGTTTTTTGCGATTATTTATAGACAGATAGACTTGCCAACAACCTACATAGCGTGGAGGTATATATTGTTATTATTATGATTATCCTGGTGTATAGCTGTTTTGATTAAAAGATTACACTAGGTAGGTACAATAATATAAGGTGTGAGTCCTCGTTGCTTTTAGCGGGAGGAATCACAACATCATGTAAGTTGCAAGAACACCGATTTCTTCGATGTACGTTTTAGTCTTGGTAGGATTCTGAGATGAGTCGTTAAAAAAGTTTGCCAAAAGGGAAGTTTTGTTTACAAAAAATCAAGGCATCGAATAGTCAAGCCTGTTTTTAGTTTTAAGGAACTATTCTGGCTTCAGAGAATTAAAATCAACTACCTATAGTTCACGCTTAGCAAACTCATGCAGTAAAAGAGATATAACAAATGAATCTGGGTTCATTTGAAGTGAATAAAAATACACTTTGGACATCTTTCACATAATTAAAGCAAAGCTTGTGTTTTGAAATTGGAAATGGTCGGCTACGGGATTCGAACCCACGATCTTCAAACGCTGTACGTACGAAAGCCGTCGATTAATACCACTGAGATATTATATATCTACCACTTTAAATATTTAAATTCAAACCTTTCTAGAGTCTTTTTTGTCATCCAATTGCAAAGTTTTTGATAGACAATTTCCTTTTTACTTGATAGGTAATTGATTACTTAGATTAGAATCTCTAGTAAAGGAGGTATAATTTCTACTAAACTCAGTCCAAAAGAAGATTTATGACAACTTTATGTTTTAATGAAGTATTAAAATATGTAGATTAAGTACCTTTATGAAATTAGTCTTATATGATACATATAATTGCCAGTACCTAAAGCTAGCAGAACTTATAGCCTGAGGAATTTTTTTAGTTAAGGGAAAGAAACTCCTGATAAAAAATTTCAAAGAAAAAGATCAAAAGGAACCTTCTGTTTTTTTTTAATACGACATGAGAAGAGATTACTTGATAATACTATTGCTGTTTTTTTTTTATTAACATTATAAAAATTACATTAAAATATCCACACAATACTACCAATTAAACTAACATTACACGAATACATTCAATACATAAGCAGTTACTGCAGATACAAATCACTTTCATTCAAAAAATCAACATGCCTACATATTACCAACCAACATACAAACAATCATCATACTGACACAAGAGCCGAATGAAAGAGATATGTACAAACACAATCATAAAAGTAGATACGTAGGTATGCATATGATGCATTGCCCTTATTACTAGTTTATTTATGTTTTTGGTACAATATGCACTCGGCTAACCACCACACACAGCAACGTAATACAATATCGTCCGCATACAAGCACACGATGTGATGTATATATTCATTGTATGATATGAACACATCCATTCTGTATGCAATGAAAACGTGAGCTGAATGTATTATGAGAATTGTGCGAAGAGCTACACTACTATCATAAAGACTAAAGAGATGTTCGAATATGTTCAGAACGTAGCATCTACATTTTTATATTGAATCTTGATGCCTTAGTAAACGTCATATTTAACACCTACATCCAAAGCATACTTAACTAATATACATCCAGTAACTCATGACAAAAAATGATCATACGTTGTGACACATCTAACAGACAGGAAGACTTTGTTTGGGAAAACAATATTGTTATTTTTATATTTTCCTCGCAATTTCTCAATTTATCGTTTAAAAATGATTGTACGAAATCATAATTCACCTAATGGCAATTATACGAAATCACAATTCTCCTAATGCACAATTCTTCGAAAAATTTTATTTTACGTTAGCGTTAGCAAGCTTTCTACTATTTACATGAATGAGTTAGGTCAGGTTAGGTTATAATTATAGGGCGGAGCCCCACATACCTTCTCAGCCGTTCCCCCGAATTAATTTATTATTGGAATATATCTGTGCATTTATTTTTATTTTTAAATTGAATTTTGATAAATGTAGACCACATTATGATTGAGTTAATCTGACTATTTTGTATGTTTTTGTTATTATTTTGAATTGCCTTTGCACAGTTTTGTTAAACATTAAATTGATATTGTATATTAATAGTATTTTATGTTAAATTCTGTTAAACGCAAAGTGTTGCCGTGTACCACTAATAAATAAATACAAAATATAAAAAAAGAAATATATTCGTAGAAATATTCATTCGAATAATTCGCTTTAGAACAATTGATTTTTCGAAGAATTGTGATTAGAAAAATTGAGTTTTCGAAGAATTTTCATGGAATCTTTAAAAATACCCTTAACTTATAAGGATATTTCCAAACCAAAATTAGCCAAATCGGACAAGCTGTTCTCGAATTTTCGCGAGAAACACGCACAGATAATAAATTTAATAACTAAGACTGAAAAAGATTGCAAAATATACGGGATTTAATGACCTTTAC
Source organism: Mystacides longicornis (assembly GCA_963576905.1). Lineage (NCBI taxonomy): Eukaryota > Metazoa > Arthropoda > Insecta > Trichoptera > Leptoceridae > Mystacides > Mystacides longicornis. The sequence continues at coordinate 26,297,370 of OY756426.1, read as the reverse complement.
AACTTCGGAGAAATCTACTCAATCGATCAAATGATAATTTATGACCTTTATGGGGATATAGGAAGCTTCCAAAACTTTCAACTGCGTTTGATTTTTCTTCCAAAATAACCTTCTCGGCTTCTCGCATGTCTAAATCCCAGAGCTCTCCATTGTAATGAAGAAAATTTAGTCTCCTCTTCTCTTGATAGGGGGACGAGAAGCCGTTTACTTTCTTCTAAATAGGTCCAGGTTTTGATGACAGACTAGCCAAAAAAGCGTGCCATTATGTAATTCTAAAAATTCCAGTGATTAATTTCAGGTAAAGAACTTACAAGTTAAGGTCATAAACTTATCGCCTGGAACAGACAACACTTTAGTTAAAAGATTAACTTCATACGAGGCTGAGAAATATACGATATTCGTTAAAGAATCAATAAAAAATGACGCGATTTAGACAAAAGTTGATACATAGAAAGTTCTCTGCAAAGGAGTGCTTGCTTATCTTTCATTGTATACTTACTATTTTACGTGAATTTTGTCTATTAGATTGACTATTCGAAACATAACTTCACGATTTTAGGTATGTACCTACTACATAATTTGAGTCTTTGTACTAAAGAATACTTTTTTCATAGAATGACCACCCCATTTTATGTCAATTTTTAATGGCGAAACTATCTTGCAATACGCATATTTTTATGAAATTTATATTATTGCAAAACATTATGATCAACGAGTGTACTAGAACCAAAAAACAAATACCTACTTTTCTCTTGCAAGAATTTTATCATAGATAAAAAATAATATTTATGAAATTATGATAATATAAAACACCCATAACATAATTGACAATATCTACCTATAACCTCGCATTATCGTATTTGATTTACTAGTATAAGGAAATCAATTCATGATATATGAAAGAAGGCGTGACAATTTTACAATCAAATCTAAATGGCTTAATTATATCGGGAAGTAAAATTAAACGTGGGATGTGATAAATTATGGCAAAGTCAATAGCTAAATACCAGAATTTGTAGTAGAAAAATTTATTGTAATAAATTTCGGTTACAGCTGTTTCGATCAAGAGCATCAGCACCAACACATTCAAATAAAATTGTTTGTACGTATTGGTGTCAGCTTCTATACTGCGTCGAGAAATGCGTTTGCGTTGTGCGTTTTTAGCGATTAACGTAACCGCCATCAGTTTTGTAATGGTAGTTACAGTACTATTTCAAGGTCGTCAGAGCAGTTTTTAGAAAGTTGACTCCTATTGGTGGACACCCATACATTCAAGCGCCAATCTTTCACGTACCTACACAGCAATAAAACATTCACCCGTGTATGTGTGCGAGTGAGTGTCGGTTTATATTGGAGTGGTTCATTTTAACTTGAATTTCGAGATTTTTTATTTAAACCGTGTAGTATTTCGGCACCATGCAGGAACACTGTCATAACTGAGAAATCACCAGTGCGTAATTATTTTGATCATATGAGCACTCAGAGTAGGTGCCTACCTAGTCGAAAATATTTTTATTGACTGCTTTAATTGATACTGTTTTTGAGTAGGTACTGTCTTGTTCGGCAAAAATATATAAAAACTCAAGTGGTTCGAATTGAGATGCTGAAGATTGTGGGTTCGATCTCCTGACCCGACCTTTACCTATTTCACAACATAAGCTTTCCTGTTTTTTGAAAGAAGTCGAAAATTATATACCTACTTAGTTGTGTTCACATCAAAGTAGGAATGTAAACATTTAGGATGGAAGGAAGATTAGAAACACTGATTGGAACAAAAATATATGATTGTATCTAGGTAATAATAATATGCAGAATCATTCTATTTCTTTTATATTTTTTTTAATTATCTCTGTAAACCCTGATCGATTTTTTTTCTTAAAATTCGTACCTATTTATGAGAATTACGTAGAAGTGTCAAAAAGAAACACCGATCAAGCAATGTCTCTACTGAAATTGGCTGTTAGTCTAAAGACTTGACTTTTATGTCTAGCGAGACAGGTTCAAACTCTACCAGGGTCTGAGATTTATCAAAAATCGGGATCCACTTTTTCGTGATGGGACGATGGTTTATTTTATAAATTTGACTGTTCAATCGTGAATTTTGTACCAGCTTTCGAAAAACGTTCTTGTGGTATAGTTATATGATAAAAAAGTCAGCAGAAGACCTTGACCTTGTGGTGATACCTGCAATAAAGACCGATTGTCCTAAGTCCTAGATGGTACATTCATATATCAACGAAAAAAATATAATATAACAGAAGTCATAAAAGTACCGCGTATTTTCAAAATAAAATAGAAGTAACATAGTATGTGTACCACACTTTCACAAAACCTATGTTCACGGTATAAAAAATATTTCTTTACGTGGGCTGGTACCTACCTGCGATGGCACAATACCAACGTAGAAAATAAAAAGCGATTTTATTTTAAAAAACAAAAGAGTCGTGGGATTTTTTGTTTTCCATTCTACGCTCCGTTGGCCACATAATGATATTCTCACTGTACAATCGGCCGAGTTTTATTTGATTTGGTACTAAATACGTAACATCCAGGTAATATTGCTTACAATAGACCATATTTATTCGCATCTAAGTGCATATTGGTATACTTTTATCCCTGGGACCCTAGGGTCCCTGTTCCTAATTCTGAACGAGATTTCTTTGACCGACATCGATAGCCTAGTTGTACTAGCGTGGACTTCAGATCCGAGGTCCCGGGTTCGATTCCCAGTCGGGTCAGAGATTTTCAAAGTGTTTTTTCACTTGAAATTTCTACCCGGGGTTGGCCTGTCTCTGATTGGACGGGACCGGTTGACTGGAAAAAATTGCCTCAGGCAATAAGTTCCGCCGGCTATACTGACACCTTTCTATAGAAAAGTGTTATATCATATCATATTTCTAGGCGGGGTTCGTATACTTTCTCACATCGACCAGCAGATATGCTTACCAAGGTAAGTTCTTTCAACCCAATACCTAAGCTTAACTTAATCAATGTGCCATAGTAGGTCCTTTCCAAGTTGTCGTTTGTCAATCTTGCACTATCCAGACCAACTCCTTGCTTCATTACAGGCTCAAGCAAGGTGTCTCTTTCTTCTTCATAATAAGCTGAAGGGCATAATCAAGTTCCTGGTCAACTATTGTAATGCCCAATTGCCTTAACAAATATGAAAGTTTCGCGGTGTACTTAATTTCACCAAGACGAAAAAAATTTGCGCTTTATTATCCCCGATAATTCGTACGCAACTGAATCCTGGCTAATGAGAACTGCAACATGCTAAGGACTTTATGAAGTTTGCAAATATTCAATTGATTTGTTTGCAAATTTGCTGGTTTAGAATAATATTAATATGTTCTATTTGTTTGTAATTTATATGTGCTTCTGTTTGCTGAGTAAAAAATATAAAATAAAAATTAAAAAATATATTAATAACTTCATAATATCTGACCATGATTATTTAATTTCAAATAGGTTGCCAGTGAATTAAAGCAACTACCTTTTTCTGAGATTAGATTGAAAGAGGAGAAGAAAAAATAGATCGTTAGAACAAATAATATTTTAAGAATAGAAAGCGCCAGGATTATAAATGCATTTTTAGCCAGCTACTAACTATCAGCAATCTTTTTCTAATCACGTAACCTGAGACACACCTTTTTGGAGATGTGTTAGTATCTTAAAGTTGGCGGGTCCGGTAATTAAGTAAATACAATAACAATAATATAACATTATCTGTCCGACCCCAATCAGGGGCATAGGTAGGCAACAAGAGCTCCTATTAAAACATGACCCAATAATTGATTCCAGATATGTGACCGTAAACTGTATTTATTCCATATTGTGATGTTATAGTTTTATTCGCAGTACCAAATACGTATTTAGTACCAAACTTATGTAAACCATCTCATACTTTCACTCTCGGCAGTGAATTTAAGAGATAGGAGATTGTAAAAGGCATTTATACTAATTTCCTCAACTTCAACGACGAACCCAGCATGTACACAACAATATTACTCCCAGTGATTCACTATATAAGAGTGTTTAATGTTCACTGGACTTACCTACTTGACGTGGGTTTTTTTGGTTAAGATACTTTATATGTACTATTCTTTTCTTTCTGATTATAGTTATGACTAAAACAATATTTAACATAATATGTAATAAATGCTTAACCAGAAGTTGCTTTCAAAATACGTTAATGGTTTAAGAAAATAAAGAATTAACTACATTCTAAAATCTGAACAGTACAAACGATCCCGATAATAAAACGAAAGAAAGAATTTGGCTCTCATCAAGTTTCTTTCTCCTTTTTTTTTCTTTTTAGACTATTGTTCTAAATCTAGTATAAGCTGAAAAATATTTCAATAACAATAAATAAATAACACTCTTCCTTACATAGGTGTCAGTGTACCAGTCAACCGGTCCCGTCCAATCTGAGACAGGATTCCAACCCCGAGTAGAAATTTCAAGTGAAAAAACACATTGAAAATTTCTGACTCGACCGGGAATCGAACCGAAGAGTAATTTAATTAAAAAAATTTACATTCATATTCAACGTTTTTCCATGCGATAGGTACATACGTCATGTATGAAATACCCCAACAAGTTATTTTGACACTGTGCATAGACCCCATTAGCGTTGCACCATTAACAGAGATATTTTAGTCTTATTTAAAAAAAAGGTTAAATATTGCTTTTATGTCCTTTACTACAGCGAGTGATCGAGAGACGGGTGTTAACCATAAATAAAGTACAGTAAACGAAAGAGTGGATAGGATGGAAGATCTAACTCAGGCCGAATGGTCCAAAAAAGCATTCCATATTTGAATCAAAAACGAAACAAACCCACATGTGTAAAGTAGTCGTAAGTAGCAAGTGATTTCGTCTTTAGTGCTAAATACGCTGCTATTGTTAGGTCAATACTTACCTAATAATAACATAATCCAACGTGTGAATATAATTTCATCTCACTCTATGAAATAAAATAGCATTTAGAGAGAAGAGTTCGACTATAAGTCACTAATAGAATAATCGTACCATTGTTGCAGTGAAAAAGGTAACAGATAGGAATTTACGTTTACTTCGCTGTGATAATTTCAAAGATAACAGTCAAAATGAAAGGTGATTTAATCTCTAATGAATGCCTTGAGTTTCAACCATGTGAATTCACAGCGATTACAAAAAAAAAGTATATTAATGTAATAATATTAGGTAAATATTTTTACGCGTATCATTAATTTTACGGGCATTTTAAGATCGTGAAGTATTTGAACAATTTTAATTGATCAATGGAATATTTAGTTTAGATTCGAGATCTGGATTTCAAAATGTGCATGAAGCAAACTTCAATAAAGAAATCAGTATAATATCATAAGATTTGTTGACATTCCATAAAAATATTAACAAAGGATATTAACTTGCCTTTTTTAACAAAATATACTTACCTAATTCTTAGTTTTAAACAATGTATGCAGGGAACGTTCTGACAATCGCACCAACAATCAAATAACTGATAATTACGTCAAAAGCCAATTACTTAGATTAAAAATTTTTAAAGTTTTTATTGGCAAGGTCTAGGTTAAGGTTACATAGGTACGTCAAGTTTTTTTTTAAATTTCTTATAATCCGCATAACTTTTCAAAAAATTTCTATCTCTAAAAAACCTTCTGCTGACAATAGCAAACACAACAGAAATAGAATTAACGGAATTGGTCCAGCCGTTCAAGGGGAATAGGGATTCATACAAACTTAAGATCTTAAAATATGCAAACATTTCAAACAATGTTTTGATTCAAAATCCTAGTTTGAAGTGAATAACTACTGGTACAGTACAAAGAACCCAATAATAAATCATGGCATGTGTACATTCTTAAAGTTCTAAACATTTCATGAATGACAGATTTTGGCAACAGTATCGATCACCCTAGCAAATTGGGATCAGAAATGCGACGGTAGGTACTCGCACAACGACGAGAAACTCATGCAAATACGTGTGTAAAGTGTGACGTCATTTGACAGCTTTGCGCTCCACTCTTCCATACATTTTGTATGGAATCAGTTCCAGAAAAAAAAATAGTTTCTTAGAGAAACAAAAAAATAGTATTAGTGCTAATCATTGTACTGAAAACAAACAGGGGCAAAAAAACATCTTAAAAACGTCGTTTATGGTTACAAAAAAAAATTAAACAAAAAACCCAATTTCATTAGTAGATATGGGAATTTGTATGGGATTTAAAATGTCAGGTAGCTTCGTGGAGCGCGGTTGTAGATGTCTCTATACATTGACTTTACACACGTATTGGTTCAAATGAAGCAAACAAATCAGAAACATTACATTTTGATTGGAGTTGAAATTTGTGATACACCCTCTCGGCCTTCTACTTAGTTTGAAGACGATTAAAAAAAAATATATTCACATAAATATATGCACGTTTCTTCTAAATATTTTCAAAAACTTGCCAATTCATCAAAATATGTACTGTTCAGGTTTTACAAAAAAAGTACTAAAACGGCTATACTAAAAGTACTAACTCGAAAACTATAAAAAATCTTCGTCTTCTTTTCATAGATCCTGCGGATCTGTTTGTGCCGCCGTTTCAGCCTCTTGGGAAGTCGACTGCCAACTATCTCCCCATCGTGATGTTCCTTATGCGATCGCAAAACAAAAATCGCTGAACATATTGTTATTATAGTTATTGAGTTGTTTGAAAGCCCTTAAGGTGTTTTATCTCTGGACTTTCGCTTAGTCGTACTTTCTGGGACACCATGTATCTACATAATAATTCAGTTATGTATTTACTTATGTGAAAACATCACGCTCAAAATACAAATGCTACGACAGATATGAATCTGCGCAGAGCCGTGCAAAATGCCGGAGAACGTTCTAAGATACAATTTGCTGCATTAACTTTAATATGTAATAAATTGAGGACTGGACTTTACAAAGATGCAAGTGGATTTAAAACATAGAAAAAAAAATAAAACGGAGAAGAAGAAAAAAACTTTAGGAGCGCACCATAGTAACAACTAACGTTACGGGAAGTAACAACTAACAACGCGCCATAGGGGTGGAGGTCTATAAATAAAGTTAAAAAAAATTAAATAACAACGCACCATAGTAACAACTAACGTTACGGGAAGTAACAACTAACAACGCGCCATAGGGGTGGAGGTCTATAAATAAAATTAAAAAAAATTAAATAACAACGCATCATAGTAACAACTAACGTTACGGGAAGTAACAACTAACAACGCGCCATAGGGGTGGAGGTCTATAAATAAATTTAAAAAAAAATTAAATAACAACGCATCATAGTAACAACTAACGTTACGGGAAGTAACAACTAACAACGCGCCATAGGGGTGGAGGTCTATAAATAAATTTAAAAAAAATTAAATAACAACGCATCATAGTAACAACTAACGTTACGGGTGACATCTTCAAGATTAAAATTAATTTAGGTTTAATGACATGTAATTCAATCACTTCATAGATGCTATTTTGGTCTTCAAAAGCTCTTTAAATCTAAGCTGCTCTCAAGAAAGTCAAAGGAGCAACTGTATAAGACCATGATCCGACCGGTACTCACATACTCCGCGGAAACCTGGCCGCTGAGTAAACGTGACGAGCAAAGGCTTGACATCTTTGAACGGAAAATACTACGAAGAATCTACGGACCAGTCAGAGATGGAGAACACTGGCGCATTCGTTATAACCGCGAACTTTATGAAATATATGATGATGTGAACGCCGCAAAATTCATAAAGCTTAGCCGACTTCGCTGGTTGGGCCATGTTCAAAGATCGAGCGAACCGTCCGTCCTCAAGGAAGTTTTCTGTGGGAGACCTGCTGGAAGGAGGAGCATTGGAAGACCCAGACTGAGATGGCTGGACGGAGCAGAGAGAGACCTCGGACTACTAGGGGTGGACGATTGGCGGAGCATGGCGGAGGACAGGGTGGCATGGAGGTGTCTTTTGGAGGAGGCCAAGACCCACACAGGGTTGTAGCGCCACGGATGTATGCATGTTGTAATTCAATCACTTCGGTTAACCCGGCAATTTCATTAAAACCATCAAGCCCAACGCGAAATATTTTTCATGCAAATGACGAAATCAATAAATCAATTACGTAGGTAAGTCGATATTTGATATGACAATTAATATTAAAAGGTATCTGCGGGTAAAATTACATGAAAGACATGTGTGATTCTTGATTAGAATTTCGTATAGCTATTTTTTTTTCAATCGTTTTTGGGTTTACTTCCTATAGCTATTACAAAATAATACAAATAACGTTGTCACGGGAAGAGTCCCCAATGTGTCAAAGTAAACCAGAGACTCTTTAAAATTCAATATAACTGATTTAATAATAAATATACAAATAGGGACCTAAATTTGAAATTTGCTATTTACTCGCGAATTTTTATCTTTTGGCAAAATACAGTCAAAATAGGTATGATTATATTAAGAAATAAACATAATGGAATCCGCAATTAGTGACAAAATTAATAAGATCAATATCGTTTAAAAAGGGTATCTACCTAAATATTAGATGCCAATTTTCAGCGGCTGAAGGTGACCTAATATAGCAAAGGCATGGAATACTCGTATGTTGAAGTTACCAGGGGGAAACATTTTGCTGAAAATGTTAACATCAGAATATGGAGTATGATCTTGTGCTAATTTAGAAATATTATTATCACTTTACAACTCGCTATTATCTAAACATTTTTAGCACTGTACTCTTTTTCGAACAATTCGGCTACACTGAAACCTTTGTATAGAAAAGTGTTATATTATTATTATTTCAAATCATTTATTCATAAAATCACAATATATTAAGCATACATCATTGTATAAAAAATAATTTATTTAAAAAAACAAATTATTATAATCATTATTATCTATTATTTAGATATCGAAACATACGAGACATTAAAAACAAAAACATAAGCAACCCTAATATTTAAAAAAAAATGGGTTTTTAGAATAGGTATGAATAATTATATTATTTTCCTAGCATTCAAACATTTTTTTGTTATTCTAAAATATCCAATGGAATCTTATTAATATAACAGGTTTTGTTTTTTTTTTTCAATAATACGTTCATATCTTTTAAAATTATAACAAAATTTGTAAAAGATTAAACCCAATCTTTGATAAATTTTAATTACACCGATTTTATTATAAAAATAACACCGTTTAACGGAATAATTTTATAAAAATAACGCGAAAAATAACACCCCTTTTATGGAAAAAATAACACCTAATTTCCTTGATTTTCAATGTATTTTTTTAACTATGTATTTTATTTCATTATTTTATTTTATTGTTTTTCAATGGTGATATTATGCTCATGATAGATGAATAAAAATGGATGATTTCATAGCTAACTATTATATTTTATTTTTTTTTTTTTTTATTATTTAGAATTATTTTGGAATGATTGTTTATTGTTTTTTAAAAAGAAAAATTCTTATATGTATGATTTTTATGTTATTGTTTTGTAATTGGCCTAATGGCCGTATGTGATTTAAATAAATAAATAAAAATAACGCGATAAATGCACGTACCTACCTAAAAACAATCTAACAATTACACATTATTATTTACCTTTCTTACGTCTGTCGTTTGACAGTTTGTTGCTATAAACTAATGATAGTAAGGTTTTAATCGTTCGAAATATATTAATAATTTCTTACAATATTATATTCTCTAAAATAATTTCAATCAGAATCCAAAACAGATTTACTTAGTTTAGAATGCCATAAATACACTAACCAATTTCGGTTCATGAATAGCCCGATAAACATCAAAGCCACTGTACCTATGTATGAATGTACAATACATAGATGCTTTATTACCACACGTCAGATGATTTGAGTGAATGAAGAGATGGCCTGACCAATATGTGACGTTCCGCTGTCAACAAGAAGGTCACCGCGGTGGGTGTTGACACATGCCTAGAGCTATTATATGGGTGTCCGAACATGACACAGGTGAACTGCCAACCTCGTTCATTGGCCAATTATCTCGTAGATCAAACGGTGATTTTCATCATTTTAATCGGCCGATGTACGTAGACTAACATTTATTACAGTGAAATGTGACTATAAAAAAATACTAATACTTGATAGGATATACAGTTTAAAAAAATTGTTTTACCATTAGCACAGAATTTATCTTGGACTGCCCATTCTGTTTTTGTAAATATGAACATTCAGTTTAGGTATTATTCAGTATGCCATCATATCAGACAGACTAAAAACTTACGTTTAATCGTCGCTAATACTTTCAATTATAATTTTAGTAATGTTAGATAAAATAAAATCAATTTTTCGAATAAGTAGGAATACTTATTTCATACATTTTTAATATGATAGGATCATCAACAGAAGATTTAAACCGTCATAGCCTCAGCCCTCAACTGCCAGCCTGAGGGCCACAGACGATGCGGTGGACGCCTCCAAACCATAAAAAGACTCCACGTGGCGGATCTTCGGGGAGCTGTCCACTGGAATGAAGCAGTGGGGATAGCAGGGGACAAGGCAGCATGGCGAGGACTTGTATAGAGTCCATATGTCCCATCTACACAGGGACATAAAAGAAGAAGGATCATCAAAGTAAAATGTTCGTCAATGAATCGGATAGATTTTAAAGCTAGACGGTTATTAGCCAACAAGTACATAAACACTTTTTGTAAGGTGTCAGCAAAGCCTTATAGCAAAGGAACTTATAGCCCGAAGCAATTTTTCTCGCCAACGTTTTCCGTTCAATCTGAGACAAAGTAAATAGGTTAAAAATAATTAAAAAAAAAACTTTTAAGCTCACTAAACAGCGGGTAATTTCTGTGATAAATTTTGTATTTTTTTATTATTTTTGAATACCTACCAAGACCAAGAAAAACACAGGTTGTCCGTGGTTATCTACATCTGTAAGAAAGAATAACAGATTCCGGAGTTGTTTTCCAATCATTACGAATGATTGCATTCATGAAAAACAGCTGACAGATTCAATTGCTCTCATTCTTGTCCGTTATTTAAATTGGATAAGAGCAAATTCATCACTAGATAGATTTATTCCCACCGGTTGTAGAACATTCTAAAGAAAAATATGGTAATAAAAAAAAACTGTATGTATGAGAAATAATATTAAAACCAATTGAGATATTTTAGGCATGTTTAAATAATGGATGCTAATAAGATAACAAAAAGAATTTGTAAGGATGAAAAAGAGAGGTTTGAGATAATATGGTCGATTGCATGAGAATGACCAAGATCGAGAGTTTTTTTGAGAATTAAAAATGTTATGTCAGTGAATGAAGCGATTGAGTGTATCTGTATAGAAAAGAGTAGGGGTCCGTATTCTCTGCCTACCCCTTTCGGGATATGAAGCGAAAGTTTAAACATTTAAGGTACAACATTTCTAAAAAAAAATACTAGATGAACATCCATTTCTTGGTGGAGTTTATTTGAAAATAAGGTTCAAATAAAATATTGTATACCTTTTCCACATTTTTTTAATTATCCTGACATCCTACATGGTCACAGTTTCTTAGTCTCCTGTGACCATGTAGGACGTGTGCCTACGAAACTAGTCAGGATAATAAAAAAAATGTTGAAAAGTTATACAATCTTTTATATGAACTTTACAATATTTCTACAATTTTTACTGAACAAATTTCAGATTGACATATTGTCATCATATTGTCATCATCATGTCGTATTTTAAAAATACAAAGAATATCAATTTCCTATGTATTGAATGTTAGGTACCTATCATTTACAAATATGAAAAGATTGCTCTGTCCAAATGAGGGCCATATTACCTAAATGTATTGTTTAAAATATTAGCCATTGCATTAAATTCATGTAGCTATTGATACAAATAAATTTAATTATGCGCGTGGCTTTGTGGCACTAACAGGTGTGTTTTTGTGGCTTTGTGGCACTAACAGAATCAAAGGTGTGTTTTAAAACATCACTTTTCCACTACAATGCAAATTCACAGAGCGATCGGATTTATTCACAGTATCACCACCGTATTGGAATTAATCCGTAAATCGATTACCTACAACTACATAGTTAGTGGCTGGACTTGAAGTATTAAGTAGGTACATGCATGTGCTCTCACCAAAGTATAGATAGAATGTACCAATTTCACTCATACTAATGCTGTGCGTTAGAGCACAAACCATGGGAGTCCCATTTCAGTAATTTTGGAGGAGAGAGGATTTAGTGAAACTTGTTTCTAATTGAAAAATATTAATTCTGTAAACATTTTTTTTCTCCAATTAGTCCATATTTTGTAATAATAATTAATGAAATTTTCAATTTTTTTTTATAATCTCTAATATAAATTAAAGTCGGGTTAGTGCGAACACTTTATAACCAGATTGGCTCAACAGATTCTTCCGATGTGTAATTTATTGGATTCTTCTCCGCTCCGGATAACAGAATAACTAATAAAAAGTTGAAAAATGGATAAGAAATAATATAAAATATAATAATAAAATTAATATGGAACGAATTTCATGCGACGCCATCTATAAAAAAATCTAACAACATAATTATTTTCTTTAGCACCTGCAACCTCTCATTGTCGCATACGTAATTGCCACTCTTACAGTAGCCCATTTCACTTACTCCACCGTTTCGGGCTTTTTAGAAATTTGTCATACAAAGTCAACCAAATTGCGCGCATGTAATTATATTCTCGCGTCGATCCCATCTGAGCTTTGAATACGAATGAAATATGGACGTTTTATCATTAATATTTTAATGTTATTAATTAATTAGTTTATTTTTGTTTCTGGAAGCGCGGTGCACAATGAACGGGCCTGTGGTTAGGACCAAAGGGTCCACAGGACAACGTCTGTCGGGAAAGGTAGTAAGAAAAATATAATAGACTCTATATTAGATACCAACATAACACTTAACAACACAAACAAAACAATTCACTACGTAAATAGAATCTACGATGTTCCTGTATCAGGCATCTCTTATAGAACTAGAACTCAGTAATATGTTAGTATACGATCACCGTATTGGATTGGAAAGAATGGAAGTCCGTACTCTCTGTCTACCCCCTTCGGGAAACGGCGTGACGGTAAAAAAAAACATAGCAAAGCACCTATTATCGCATTCAGCGAAAAGGCATATTAAATGCATATGTATTATAGTTTGCAGGATATCTTGGGTTTTGTCCCATAAAGTAGTTTTGTTTTTTTTTTCTTTCTTCTTTATACTGTTGATTGATGTTTGTTGGGCCGAAGGGTGTTGTGACTGTTGTGTTATGCTTTGTTTGTGGACTGTGCGTAGTTGAGTTGGTGGCTGTGCTGTGGTTCGTGTTTGTACGTTCTTTTGAATATTCTTTTTTTATGAACTGTTAAGATGCTTGCCCTAGTACAGGCTTGGCCTATTTGGACAGCATTACCATTTGTTATCTGTTATCACTGTAATATTGTGTATGAATAAATAAAATAAAATAAAAATACTGTTATGCTGAGTGCGATCCTTTTCATTAAAGTGAAATAAAATTAATTAAAATTACGAAACTAAATTACAACTAAATTAGTACGGTAATGTGAAAGTTTTATATAAAGCCTTTAAAAAAAACCTCGATGAAAGTTACGAGTACTTTCACTAATTGAATTATTTCACTTAACATAATATGACTTGCAATGTCTTACTTATGTGATCTTCTGTTATGGTTAGCATCGTTGCAAACATCAATTAAGAAGATTAAATTTATAGAGAAGAAACTATTGCAATGACAGATTTTATATTGCATTTGAGCTGAATATAATATTATGAATTTTATCAGGAAGGAATTCGTCTAACGTTAGACACATGATAAAGTAGGTAGGTACTGCCAGAGATCCAAAAATACACAGACCACCATCACGTTTGCCAAAAGATTGATGGTAAAGTCCTGAGATATAAAGGTCTTACGAATCAAAAAGAGGAACATTATGTTTTTCATGTGCACTGTTAGGTCCTTCAGAGATTGACAATCACTTTTGGGAAGGTCTATCTTTTCTGCACTGCCTAATGGAAGGGTTATTCCACGGTTGAGGTAATGACCCACTCTCTTATATTGCGCTGCTGGCGATTTGCCTTCTATCTACCCTGAACAGCCTTATTTTGCTCTTCAAAGATCTTGCGAACGTTTTAATTACAATCAGAGAAGTGGTTGGTTGAAAATCCTGGCAGTTACGACGCCGGCTTTCGTACTGCAGGTCGTGGTATCGATCCCAGCTGCCGACCATCTTCTTCTTTCACGACACAAGCTTTAAATAGCTTACTGTGAAAGAATCAAAGAGACTTGTGTTCACTTTGAGTGAGCACAGATTCATTTTATACAAAAAAAAAATCTATTAAATCTTACTCGATTAAAAGGATTTCTTGGCTTATTACTCTGTCCGCCCATGGATATCTGACAATTACTTGATGAAGCCACTTTTTTAAAAGATTGATCGGTTCATTGTACCTATTAATTTTCAAAGTTTATGTCTCATAACGGACTACACATCACACAAAAATGCTTTGTATAACTTTGCCTAAACTTGATTCAGAAAATCACTAAAAACTAAGCTAATTATCATCGAAATTAGAACGCTTGAGTAGTTCAATAAGTGGAGGTACCTAGAGACAATAATTATATTGGTTGTGCATTGCGGTTTGTAGTACGAAGTGATTATATTATAGAGTGTATGTAGAGTCATAACAATAATTATGATAACACCAATAAGTCTTATCATTTGGAAAGTGAATCGAATAAATAAATAAATAAACAAAACGCAGTATTGCGGCCAAACGAGCGGGAATTATGTCATTGTTATTGTGTTGTATTGCGTAACAAATATTTATCTTTTTGTTTAAGTGATATAATTATTGTTCTCACTTCTGCTTTCTTCTTGTGTTCTGTATTGAACAACCGTGTCCAGTATAGTTTGCCGGACCAACACAAACGTCATCAGAACATACTATCTTCTCTCTGATGTTCTCAAACATCAGTTCATCACATTCTACGATCATCGATCCTCATGAATGAGCTATTATACGAATCTTTGAATTAGAGTTTGAGAAGGTTCAGGTCCAATAAAAGTGGAACTGGAATGTAACACGTATTCTTGATGGAAGATTGGCGAAGAAGGTGTTGAATTATTCTGTATTTAGAAAAATAATTTGAAAACATGTATCCTTCTTTGAGAGTAGGAAGGGTACTAATTATTATAACCTGCAATCTAATACCCAACTTTAGTTCTAAGACGTTCCAGCTCGACCAACCAGACAAATATTACTGAATCCAAAAGGAACTTTACTCAGCCTTTCACTGGCAAAGGAATTTCAAAAAAAGCGTGGCCCTTACCATGGATAAACTATGACAAAAATTAATGTTTTAATTTTTTTTTCATGAAGAAATATGCATCATCATCATCGTCGTTAGTCCTCATTACTGAGGGTCGTGACCTGGTACTCTCTCTGCCGTAACAACATCGTGTATAATCGTCCTCCACCTCTCCCACACATCGCCGTGCGCACTGCTCCAAAAACTGTTGAGCCTGTAGCTGCCCTAATTTGGTCTGTCCATCTCGTGGGTGCTCTTTCTCTGCCTCTCGATTCTTCCACACCACCAATTTCACTCATAACCACCATCATGTTAAGCATTCAAAACATTATATTTATCAAGAACTCAAAAGATAACGATGGTGAATAATAATTAACAAGATCGCTGAACAAAATTAAAAATCATATAATTTAGAGTAAAAAAAATACAAAAAGTATTGGAAATACCGGTTTTGATAGGAGAAATGTTTCATTTTCAAGCCAAAAACTGAATACCTAACTAGATTTTTTAAATGTTGCAAATAATGAAGCATTCCTTTTTTTTATAGGCAAGTAAATCTACGTACTAAAACTGCTACGAAGATTTTGTTGGCTCCTAAGAAGTAGCCAACATCAGTTAGATACCTAGGTATGTATATTAATATGAAAGAACTGACCTGCACAATGTGTAAATTATTATTCCTCCTTATCTACCGAAATACACACGGCCATTGCGAAACTGACCTACGACACTCGACGCTCATACAACTCCATCATTCCGCTAAAATAATTCATGCAGCGATCTATCTAGATAACAATAAACATGATTATTTGGTAGGTATATAAGTACGTATGTAGTTGTGTACATATATCTTTATTATCGTCCCACGCGAATTACGCCGAATGCTTCCAGAGAAATGTTCTCTCGGTGCGTGGTGCTTCGTGGACTTAGGACTAGCGTTCAGCAAAGGTTAATGAAGCCGGTGTCAGCTATTTGGCTCAGTAAAATCAAACTTGAATAAGTATTATTTTTTTGAGTACACCAGCTTTAAGCCACTTAAAAATACTCCCTTTTTCTGTTTCCTTTTTCATCACTTATAGTAATATCACAATCGAATACGCGCTTTTTTGTAGGAGAATTTAAATCTCAAATTCGTGCCATGTCTAGTTTCCGGGATATTCGTTTACTTTTAAAATCATTTAACTGTATATTTTCTAAAAATTCATTCTTTGTGGAAGGTTTTGTATTAAAACCTACCTTCTTTCCAAATTTCACTTCTCTAAGATTAGCCGTTTGGGCTGTGCGTTGTGGAGTGAGTAAGTCAGTCAGTCAGGACACTTTGCTTGAAATATATTTATTTATAGAGAGTTCATAGTTTGTCTTGAATTGGTGGTATATATCTATATATACTAATAATATTTAAATATTTTCCTCTTGGCAACAAAAGCATATTTTAGCATTCTTAGAACAGACGGCTACTGCTTTTAATATTTTCTCTTTAGCCAATGGGACGAAATGAGGACAGGGGCGCTTGGAGAGAGTTGGTTCAATAGAAGATAGCAACACATAAGGGTGGACAATCCCGGAATGAAGAGAACGTAAAAATAAGTAAAATGGGTTTGACTTTCATCTTACGTAAAAATTCACCCTCGGGATTACATTGGCTGAAGTCAATAATATCATTTAATGAAAGCCAACGGATTCAAGAAACTTGTTGAATATTAAATGAAAAAAAAGGCCCTAAACATCAGCATTTATGGTACATTACACTGACATATCAAAATCGCAAAAGCATATAACAACTATCCCATCAATATATCTTCTTTTGTAAATTTATCTAGTCATATCAATAACATCGCATAATATATACGAGTACATAACAACTTAAAACTACACAATCTGAATTGCTTTGTCTCTCGTTCTCTATTGAAACTGTGCTCAATTATCGCTTTAGAACAAAATCCTAGTTCGATTCGAACCTACTGGAGAATGGAAACAAAAGAATGAAGAAAAACAGTCATGTTCAATGCTTTAGTAGAGTGAAGTGTACCGGGTCTCTTTTGTGATGTCATTTGTCGTGATCTCTGATTCTTGTACGTGATCAGTGTTATTGCCTCTAGTCATTTGCAATTGAGTTTCTATCTATAAAATATTTTCTTAGCTATTAGGTACACTGTGTCCCTTAACGGGTAGGCAGAAACAACACCTCCACGATTTTATATTTCCATTGCTTCTTCTACCGAATACGATTTCTCAAACTGCCTCTACTTTAATTTCACTTCTGATTTGGCCTTACATTAAGACGGAATCGATCCACATCGTCTATTTTCTTTATTATATCTAGAATAAAAATTCATTTTCTTTCTGTATGAGTTTCTTTTCTTTCTGACACTCTTACGTCCTTTTAAAACTATTTTTCCGTGCCTACGGTTTTTCGTACAGGTAGTTTTCAGCACACTAGTTCTTTTATTACGAGTAGTTTTCTATAGGTACTGTACCTGCCTCTTGTACCTATAGGTACTTACTGTCACTCTTGTAAACGTGTGATTTATATACGGTCTCCTTGTGAATGCGTATAGGTTTCCTCTATGATACCTGCCTCTTGTACCTATAGCTACTGTCACTCTTGTAAACGTGTGATTTATATACGGTCTCTTTGTGAATGCGTATAGGTTTCCTCTATGGTACCTGCCTCTTGTACCTATAGGTACTGTCACTCTTGTAAACGTGTGATTTATATACGGTCTCCTTGTGAATGCGTATAGGTTTCCTCTATGGTACCTGCCTCTTGTACCTATAGGTACTGTCACTCTTGTAAACGTGTGATTTATATACGGTCTCCTTGTGAATGCGTATAGGTTTCCTCTATGGTACCTGCCTCTTGTACCTATAGGTACTGTCACTCTTGTAAACGTGTGATTTATATACGGTCTCCTTGTGAATGCGTATAGGTTTCCTCTATGATACCTGCCTCTTGTACCTATAGCTACTGTCACTCTTGTAAACGTGTGATTTATATACGGTCTCCTTGTGAATGCGTATAGGTTTCCTCTATGGTACCTGCCTCTTGTACCTATAGGTACTGTCACTCTTGTAAACGTGTGATTTATATACGGTCTCCTTGTGAATGCGTATAGGTTTCCTCTATGGTACCTGCCTCTTGTACCTATAGCTACTGTCACTCTTGTAAACGTGTGATTTATATACGGTCTCCTTGTGAATGCGTATAGGTTTCCTCTATGGTACCTGCCTCTTGTACCTATAGGTACTGTCACTCTTGTAAACGTGTGATTTATATACGGTCTCCTTGTGAATGCGTATAGGTTTCCTCTATGGTACCTGCCTCTTGTACCTATAGCTACTGTCACTCTTGTAAACGTGTGATTTATATACGGTCTCCTTGTGAATGCGTATAGGTTTCCTCTATGGTACCTGCCTCTTGTACCTATAGGTACTGTCACTCATATAAACACAAAATCACACACAAAATTCATATATACAGACCATATATCTAGTGGGTACCTATTATCATTCGATGATTGGTCTATTGGTCTATTACTGTAGAAATACTAATTACATATCTAGGAACATATGCATAATGAACGTTAATTGTGTCTAATTACTATCTCAGATATACACTTAAATAGAATTAAAGGCCAATTTAAATGTAAGGTGGTAAGATAATGCAAGAATTATTCAAGTACGTAACCTACATCTCGCACGTATAGACTGAAGTTTAAGAAATTATTTGTCTTGAAAAATATATTGAGAGATGCTGATGAAAATAGTATAAATAATATGGTGCTTCTGTTAAGAGGACATCCTGTTATTGAGTTCTAATATGTTAAACATGGAACACCTTTTCTTTCAAAATTCAGGACTTGGTTTAGGAGTCGCTAGTGGCTGTAGAAAATTTGTAGATGTATGTTATAAATACAGCATTATACATCTTATCAATATTGAATAACTAAAAAATGCTGTAGGAATTGATTGAAAAAATATATAAATTTTTTATACCTACCTAATATGAAAATTTCTTTTTATACCTACCTAATATGAAAGTGGTATTAGGTACCTATTGCACAAACCTTATGAACACAAACTTACCTATTACTTTGTGTTCGTCTCTTAAAAGTTGTTCAAAAATTCTAAAAAAACTGTAGGATTATGAATTATTATATTATAGTTCTTCAAACATATTGTTTGCAACATTGTAATATTTAGTCATTATACCAATTTATAAATAAAACCTACTTTGCAAAATTAGGTACATACTCTAATTATAGTAATACTGAAAAGTTGTTTTATTTATAAATAGGAATTATTATAGCGTAGAAAAAAGGGATGTAACCTCAAATATTCGAAAAAAAATCGACCATATAAACACTGCACCAAACAAAATATGCACCAAAAGAAAGAATAAAAATGGGTTTAAATAGGCATTGCAACTTTTATACTTAGGTATATTATATTATAGGTATCGTGGTTTCCAATAAATTACATTTGCGTATTAAGGTTCACTCAAGTAAGGTTTAAGTGCATATTTAACAAAATTGTTTGTGATATAGGTCCAAAACTATTCAGAATGAAATAACCACTGGTGTCATTTAAGTATTAGGGGCAACGAAAGCAATGTTTGAAATTTCAAGAGTAGAAAATAGCCATGATATTGGCTTGCAAATGCAGAATCTTATGTTCAGAATTGAAAAGATACTCCTAAAAGCTGAATGACGAGCACTGTACCATTTATAAAGGATATGTTAGTCCGACAAGTTTAAAGAATAATACCTGTCTAATGAAAAAAGCATTACATCATAGATAATTCGAAACCAGTTATTTGTATAGCTGATGTTTTGTCAATTATTATTCTCCTCTCTATTCGTACCATGTTAAATTATAATTGCAGCAATTAATTTCAGTGTAATTGTGAAAAATGTGAGCAGACGATTTGATTAATCGCGCACACGAAGAACGTTGCGAAGAATCAAAAAGAAACACCTCTCAATATTGAGCAACCTTATCTAGCGGGTGTTGCTAGATTAAAAAAATTGTTCACAATAGGTTTCTATTTTGCTTAATTACTAATCTGTTACGGCAATCTAAGGCATCCATGATAAGTGACACAGCTCCAGAACTATAATTTAAAAGAATTACATTCGCTATAAGAAATAACATTATCAGACCCATATGGTGTGAGATTATTTTCATAAACACAAAATTTCTTGACAATCTTAATAATAGCTGACCCGTCCGGGCTCCTCGGTCTAACTTAGAAAAAACATATTTTGACTTATTACATGAATTATTATAATAATTATTTTAACTTATAAGGTTTTACGACACAAAAACTGAATTAAATTTAGCTAATAATTATTTATTGCATTATGTAATACCTAATTATTGTTGATACGGATGCTGGATGAAGTTCGACGGGTCATAAGTTTGTGATAAAAGCAATTTCTCTTTAAATGCATAACTTAAAAAAAATCCAAGAAATGGCGGTGTAGTAGGAAAAAAGTCACATATGAAACATGTTACGTATTGCAAGAATAGACTCTATTGAAACCAGATTGTACCGAATGGTAAGATTACCTCCCCTAGGTCTTCCGCGAGACACTTGGGTTCATCAAAAATTTGTCCTTCAAACATGGTTACTCTAATCTACAACTTTAATACACATTTCATAAAGCGTAGTACGCTGAAAGCATACATTTGCAATAAAGAGAGAAATTTGTCCTTCAAACATGGTTACTCTAATCTACAGCTTTAATACACATTTCATAAAGCGTAGTACGCTGAAAGCATACATTTGCAATAAAGAGGGAGGCATGCGTCTATTAAAGAGGTTATGTACCTACTTACTTCTTTCACTAATTATAAATATATTTTTTCGTAATGGATCTATGTATTTAAATAAGGGCACAAGTTAAGTTTTTACACATCTACGAGTACATCAGGAATTCCGAGATATTGGGTTGACAACCATTTTCCTTCTCAATCTCAAACTAACAATAAATGTGTAAGATTTTTTTCAGTCAAATGGTAAAAAACTTACCTACTTTGAAATAAATTTGCCTAAATTTGTAATTTTTTTAAGGAAATTTTGTATTGCTGTTTGAATTATTTTATGAATGGATTTTATCGGCTTGATTCTGGCATTTTTACTTCTTGTTTTTTCAAATTTCAATTTTTTTTTGCATGTCTTGTTTTTTGTGTGACTATCCTTGTTTTTTTTTTGTTGAATTTTTTTTTTATATATGTCTTTACAGAGAGTTTAATTTAAGTATTATTAAGTATAGGTACTAACTTGAAATGAATCTGTTTGATCATCTATATTATTTAGAGACATTTTTTTCGTACCTATACTTGAAATGAGTTTGTATTTAAAGGCGAAAGGCGTTTTTATTATGTAAAATAAAATAAATCGAAAGTCAATTTGTGGAGGCGAAATATTTCTATACAATAATTCTCTATTGGGTCAATGTTCTTTACTCGAAATTTCTTCTGTAGGATGATGAAAATCATCTGACAGAAAAACCGTGAGAGAAAAGGAAAGTATGATGGCAAACCTTTTAGAAAATAAATACCTACCTATGGAATTATAGCACCCTCTTTGTATTACATAAAAAAATATCTATGAAAAAATCATACTGTATGTACTGAAAAAAAAGTAATTACTCCGATACCAGTTGTGATCATGGATCAAAAGTCATGTTCAAGGATATAATATTATTCACATAGACAATCCCATCAAGGTCGTAAATGGTTTATATTCGTATAATTAATAATAATATCATTAACTATAATACAAGAATAATAGTACATAATATGTCTATCGGAAAAAAATCTTATGTAATAGTTTGATAGACGTATTATGTAATCCATAGCTGGTTTAAGCGTGCATTGATTTGCTTCCTACATAAGAAAACCATATCTACATCTACATAATAATTCACATATATACTTATTATTTTCGCATGTCAACGCATCACGCATTAATCGCTGACTATGATAACATTGGTTCGATTTCAATCATCGCTAATCCTTGCAATTATAATCATAGTAATGTCAGATAAGTACAATTTATACGAATTAGGTTTTTTCAACACAACGAGCGATGGTGTAGAATAATTATTAACATTAAACGGAGAGACAGGAAGATAAATTAATGGAAAGGAGCAAAGTTCCTGATGTGACATATAAAAAAGCGTTACATAATTCGAACTGGGTTCACCATACAGTGAGAATAACGGATGACAGATGAACAAAGAATATCCTTAAATAGATGTGAACAGGCAATAACATGGGAGCACTTGAAATTCAATATCGTAAATCCTTATTATTTACGTATACCATTTTTTTCCTGGAACAGCGATGGTGGATTAAAATAGACCTACATGAAACTATTTTTATGGTTATCAACCAAAATCAAAATTTCATAATGACATAGTTTTTAAGATTGGAATTGGATTGGAATCATGATGGAAATGTACCTATGGTAAGGCCCTTGGTAACAGAAGCCCAGGAAGGCCTTATATTAGGAGAGTGGTATGAAGTCAATGCCAAAGAATGGCAAGAATCATGAAAGTCGGGAAGGGAGACCTGTATCAAACTAGCTTTCCCGACAGACGTTGTCCTGTGGTTCTAACCCGAGGTGCCCCGTTCATGTGTACATAATGTGCACTGCGCCCCCATAAAAAATACATTATTAATTCGATTGAGTTAAGCTAATAAAATATGAACATTAAAATATTTCCAAAACATCCATATTTGATTCGTATTCAAAACTCAGACGGGAACGACGCGAGAATATCATATGCGCGCGCAGACATTCTACCTCTATGTGCCCGATGTTGACATAGGATGGAAATTGGAGTAAGTGGGATAAGAGCGGCAATTACGTTTGCAAGAATGAGAGGGAACTACCCGCGATGGCGTTGACGCTTCACAGGTGATCCGTTCCATACTATCCGGAGCGGAGGAGAATCCAATAAATCAAACATTGAAATACTCTGTTCCCCCGATCTCGAGTTATAAGTGTTCGCACTAACCAGACTTTCATTTATATTAGAGATAATGAAGGCTGATGTAATAAATTTCTGAAATGTTTGGATCTTCATAGATAATTTCAAAAACAGAGATCCATCAGGTAGATGGTAAAGCAAGACGGGTGTCAGCTTGTTTTAGATATGATTATCTCACTGATGGATCATCACTTAGTGTAAAAAGGCTCAGACGTACGACAAATATGCATTAAAAGGACACTCTGTTCGCATATATTTGCACAGACTGCATTTTTATCTTATCGTAATATTTAAAAATTGCACAGTAAATAATGTCAACTAGGACACTTTAAATCGGCGAAATTTTATTTGCATTTCTGCACAATATCTAGGTAGGTATATTATTTGAACGATCACAAATTTCAAATTTTATGTTGAGTATTATGTCAGGTATACAATATTTTGCTGGTTATTTTCACATGAAAATTCAAATGAACTCACGGTTTTTATAAAATTACGATTATAAAAGAGCCTTAATTTTGAAAATATTTCATAAAGCGGTTACTTAATAAACTTTGAATAAGACAATACAATCCGCCTAGATGCTTAAAATAAGTTATACCTCACGTAGGTCTACTACATATGCAGTTTATCCTATTATTTAGTATTTTTCTTAATTAGTTTTCATGTTAGAGTGGTCACAAGTTCTGGTTTTCTAATCTTCTTTTTCTTAGAATGAATGCTCTACTGAAAAAATGTTAACCACAGCGGTTTCCCGTTGCCTTTACTGTTACTGAGCCAAAATGATTTGATTTCGTAACTAGATTTCTTCTATAGGAACATTTTCTTCAGAATAAATCCAAGTTCACTTATCCAATCCAAACTCCCTTTACGCCCCACATAGGAAGGCAACAAGAGCTCTCCATTGCACTCGATCTTGCGCAATTTTTATGACCTCCTCCCACACCATGTCCAGATTCCTCAACTCTGCTTCGATGGAGCGGAACACAGTATGAGAGGGTCTTCCTCGTCTTCGGGACCCTGATGGGAGGAAGAACAGCGCTCTCCTCCGCCAACTGTTATTCGGTATAGAATGTACCTAGAATAAATAATGCAGTAGAGATGAGATCTCTACGAAGAATATGTGTATAGACTTAGAGATCAAACGGATAGCATTTTAGCCGGATACCGGATGCCGTGATATTAGGTATGAATCAAAATAAAATAATATGTTTTTTTTCTTATATAAGCCTGTCGTCCAACATGGTTTATGCTAGTCAATTACAATAGGTACAGTAGGTACGGTATAAGTATGTGAGAATAAATCAATAAATAATTATTAATATGAAGTTAATGATTTATTTTCTTACATGGCTATTCAAGGTCGACATATATTATAGTTAATAGATAGTCTAAGAGAATATAAACATTGTTATACTTTAAACTGTAATGATTATTACTTCTTTAGTACTTAGTATATACACAATACATGACTTATTATTAGCTTACCGGAAAACGTTAATATTATTATGATTAATTTATTAACACGCAAAGTGATTGTTTTAAAGATTTTATTTAACTTACACACTCAAATGTTGTCATGATGTGAGCGAAAGCTAGTTAACACAGCATCATAAATTTTGGAATGCCTATGAATTTATTATCGTTTTTAAGTATTTTATTAAATTTATTCTGGACATTTATAATTATACCTAGGTAGTTCTGATTGCTTGCTTGCTTTGATTGCTTCGATCGAACTAGAGGGCTGGTTTTGTGCGGGTTGGGTTTTCTGCGGATTTGTCTCCTCCGGGCTGGCTGGCGGTGTGCTGGGGGCCTTAAAGGGAGAATGTATGTATAACTAAAGATAACAAAATACCAACTTGTCTGAAAAACACTTTCATAATAGCAGGCGAGCTGTTTTTAGCCTAAAACAGTTTTTACCAGTCCAAAGTCTCATCCAATACTAAGTTTTCTTTAAGCCCTGCGTTCGGCATAAAAAAAATAAGTGTGTTAAGGTGCCGAAAATTTCATGGGACAAAACGTTTATAATTTATTTTTTTATTTTTTTTAAATTTAATCGACCTAAAATACTTATATGGGTCTATGTTTTTAAATCAGCTTGCCGAAAACCTCAACAGGGCCTCTTCACCTTTCTTCTATCTCATCCAACCATATCCATCTCTTTCTATAAATGTTTCTGTTTCTACCATTGACCTACCTGGAACTGAACCTAGGAGACTGCAAAGGAACTGGAAATTATGCATGAACAATGATTTTAAATTTAATAAGAAATGTTTGAACGATCTTCAAATTCATGCTGATAAGAATTAGGGGCCTATACCTACAACAAAATATTATAGCTACGATAATTTTTTTTTTGTAAACTATCATGTTTGAGAGATAATTTGATCAATACCAAACAAAATAACAGTCAACTTATAAATTTACATCACATTTACAAAAAAATACCTTTGTTTATTATTACTAGCGGTCGACCAGTCCTCAAAATTTATTTATTTATTTATTTTCGATTTTTCTTTCATCAGCCGGCATTACAGTATTCACCTATGCACCGGCAGATGTCAACAAAATATATATGCAAACAAAACACAATCAGATACTGATTAAACAATTCATCTAAGAACTACCCGAGGTCTCACATAAAGATCGCAAACATTCAATGAAGTATGAACAAATCCTTAACAAATACGAAAAAAAGAGAAAAACAATATGACATTCGAAATCATACATAACGAAATCCGACCATAATTTATTTAAGTAATAAGTTTGAACATTATTAAAGTTCCATTTTCAAAGACTGAGCGAGCGCTATTTCACAATTTTCTTTCAAAAACAATGACATCTGATAGTCAAATTTGAAATGTTAACATGTAGGTAGGTACTAAGTTTTTTTCTATTAATATTAAAGACAAACAATATTAATCTATTCTCAACGTGACCACATATAAAACAAATAATATATGCGTCTGTGTCAATGTCAAATACATCGAAGTGTGTGTGAGTATCAAATTTCGCAATTTCCCGCTCCACCTTACATTTGAATATACCGCCTTCAAAAAGCTTTCTGCGCCCATTGAGGCACTTTTCATTTGCATTTGTTTCTATGAAGTTGATGATATTTATAGGTAGTCTGTGGAAGTGTGTGCGTGCGTGTATGTGAGTATCAAATACATAGCATTACAGTAGTGTTTATAATGTTTTTTTTAATTGATGTGATGTGTTTTTTATACATATTAAAAAATTTCATACTCCTCCGTCCGCGCCTTTTTCGTAAAAATAGTCACAAAGTTTGTCCTTCACGTATTAATATATAGATTATTTTTGTATCATCAAGCCACTCCTTTGTGAGTATTTAGAAAAAAATTAAAATTATTGATAATACGCGTAAGAAGATAATAATATTTTGCTTATCAATTTACATAGTTTTTCTCTCATTCTTAATTTTCTAAGCCTATTTTGTCGTAAACATATAGAGGTACCTAGGCAGTGTACCTATCTACCCACATCTAATCTATTAGATACAAAGATTACAATCCATCGTCGCTTGATAGGTGAAAAATTTCAATATTTACTTTTGTGTGTGTGTAGTTTGTTCTGATCGTCAATCATTGTCAAATAATGGTAATAACTTATGTTAAATATTAAATTACATTAAATAATATCTAGCCATTACAGTTACTATGTGTTTTAAGTATTATGTTAACAAAAATAAGTTAAAAATAATCCAAAAATAGCTACTAAAGTTGAGTAAAATGTGGAACTCGAAATTGGTAGTAGGTAAATAGGTATGAGTTAACTAAGTAGATATGTCCAATTGTCCAACTGTAAGAAATTTACACTAATCTTTAAATTTTTGCTTACATTGCTTGAAAATTTTGATACATTTCTTGTACATGTAAAGGATGAAAACTCCTTTCGAACATTTATTGTAACAGAAAAATCACGATTTTATATCTCAACGAATTTTATCTACATAAGCCTTATTCTTTTTGTAAATTAGAGAAGACTTCGGTAAAACCTCCTATAACGACTTAAAAATGATTAAGTTAATTAAGTTAAGTAATCCCCCTCAAACTTATATAAAATACATACTAATAAACATTATTCAAAATTATTTTTATGAATTTGCAATCGAAATTGAGCGTTGAAAACATCGAAAAACGGTTATTTTGTCTGACAGATGCCTTTTGATACAATTTAACAAAATTCAAATCATTAGTTCACGTCTTCCTGGATTTCACAACCCGAGATATTATACCATTATTGATAAAGATGTTAGGTACATCCATCGATATTATATATATTTAATTTATTCCTCAATAATTTTTATTTACACTAATAAATAATCTTTGATGCGTAGTAACAGCGTTTCAGATCCCTCCCAAATATGAAAAAAAAATAATCAAAATGTTGTGTTAGCTTAATGGCGCCCAACGGGAATATACAAATAGATCTTGGTACGCATGTAAATAAGTAAAAATTGACAACATATGTAATATACACAGAGGGATAAGTACATATATTATGTTATCAGATAATATCATCCAACCTACTCTATGAAAACTCCAATTTAGTGCGTATTTAGAAACCTACTTATATTATCGCACCGCTAACATTTTTGTAAAATCTTCGGCTTATTCTAAAACACCGTATCTCCAAATTTGTACCAAATTGTATCAGGTAGTTATTATTACAGTTTTGTCAATTTTCGCGAGCCAATTGTAAAATTATAGGGAGTGAAGGAGATACATAGGTACTCATTCAAAATTATTCAATAAATATCAAAATATTTATTTGCACAAAATACAGATCGTGTTTATTTTCCTACTAACACCACCTAAAACTAAGGTCCGATTATACAATGCCTGTACAGGTCCTGTGATTCTTGGCACCCGACTTGCGCTCAAATCGTTCACATAGCGGGATTCGAGAGCAAGTGCCTCCAAAGAATGCCGGCCATCCGTTGGAACGATTTTGTGCCGGATACAACTTCAAGAAACCTAACAGGCCAAACCGCTGGTAGGTAGCCGCTACTTAAGGTTCCGCCGACTGACATGGGTAGGTATCCCTAAGGAAGGATACGGAGGACATAACCCGTCTAAGCCTCAACTACGACTCAGAAGGCAATCGGAGACGCGGTAGGCCCCTAAACTAAAAGGTACTACGAAGTTGACCTTCAGGGAGGTAGTGTTGACGGATGCGGCTACTAGAATAGCGGAGGACAGGTTCGCATGGCGAGTACTTGTGGAGTCCATAATGCTCCAACTAGGGAGCAGAGATGGACAAAGAAGAAAAAGAAGACGTACTAAGGGGTATGAGTAGGAAACAATTAAGAATATGTTACAACTAATGACTAACAATTCATTACTGATGTTCGATTTTTAAATGGAACAAACCACTACGGGCTTCTACTGTTATTTTGAAGGCTGGCTTAGTGTGATCACTTTACGTTAACAACGTTCGCCATTAGGTGGTAATGTCTCCGAAACTTCATGTACCTACCTATGCAACAAGTAGAAATTTAATAATCTACATAATAATTCAGTAATGTATGTATATTTATTTATTTATTTATTTGTTTCACTCCAACTGTATGTCGTAGCATCACGCTAAAACCATAGGTTCTGCGTTGAATTTTTTTCTTCGCAGTTTTTCGCAAATACAATTTTGGTAATCTGAGATACAAATATTTACACTTCATTAAATATATTTTAAGTTATTAATAAATTTCTAAAATTATGAAATCTTCATAGTAAAATTTCATTAAACACGGATAGCCATCTTTGAAAACAAAATTACTCATGTAAATATTACACGGAATCGGAGTAATGCGGTATGAAAATGTATTTAAAAGATTGAAGATTGATTTGAAATACATACAAATGTAATTCAAATGTTATAAACCTTATAAAATAATGATTTTCATAAAATTTATCAAACGCTACTCCATTTTGAAGGAAATTTTGACATATTATAAGAATATGGCCACCGTTGTTAGAACAGTTGTAGCCATCGGAATCAAAGTTAAAATAGATGCCTCCCTGCATATTGTAATGTACATAATTATTTTTATATAGAACTGATGTAAAATGATTCAAGATAATAGAGTTTAGGTAATAAAATTTATGAATGAAAATTTAATTTGAAATTTGTATGAACATCCATAAAATAGCAAGAATTGAACGGTAAAACAGGTACTTACCCACATCTGAATCTCAAAACATTACCAAAGTGAATTTGACAGCTCAAATATTATGTTGCAGCAAACAATAGTAAACAAAACTTCCTGTTTATTTTGGAAAAGAATCAGATATGTAATTATTTTGGTAATAAAATTCACTTGATTTATCCACATAAAAATTAATAACAGATATTAGATAATAATATGTAGGTATTAACGACACTATTCAAAATTCTTATGTAGATAAATGCAAACTTATGTTTTCTTCCTTATTATTTATTTTATTTAATGTTATATTCATCATAAAACAAGGTGGGTAATATTTTTAATAAACACAACACACAACACAGAGTGGATGGAAGCATTCGGTTCGGCAGCGTTTCTTGACATATCCAAAATCCTTGCAATGCTCCCATCTAGAAAAAACATAATTCTATTAATATGTGAAAGCAAAATACAGTGATAACATGGCCATGGTTGTAAATATATAAGGCGACATTAGAAAATTTCGCATTTTGACAGGGATTTGTTTTAAAAATACACATTATGAGAATTTGATTAGAATCGATATTAAGGATTTAGAAATATATCAAACTACTTAAGAACTTCATATAAGAATAAAACAATCTTTGATGTATGTGCTGCTTAAAACATTAATTTAGAATTTTTAGTAATATTATTTGTTTCAAAGTGTAGCTTTTATACCTTTTTAAGATCTTCTTAAAATCCATTTAGACTGCATAATGCACCAGGTATTATTGTTTCAGATAGACTTGAAGAAAGCTGCAACTCCATGACTAGAACATAAAATACAAAATAAACTCTCAAAAAAAAGTTTAGTTACACTAGGGACAGCAAATTCAAAGTATCATATTTTATACTTATATATTTACAATTCACAACTAAAAAAATCATGAAAGGTAGGTAAATGAATAGCCTAATCTTAATACCTAATTAAAATAGCTTAGGTACCTACGTAGAAAATATTACAATATTAAAAAACTTACAAAATTTTCAAATATAAAATCCCTTTTGTTTTCGTCGGCTGTCAGTGGTCAGCCCCCGTAGACAAATTCAAACTGGCGTTCGACTACAAACGAAGATTTCGCCAATGTATAGTGCGAAAAAATTATCTGTCCACTGGAACAAGTAAACAATTATTTGAACTAAGCAATGACACTGATATAAAATTATAAAAAGTGGACAGCTAATTCTCTTCCTAGTCAACATTGTCGAACAATTCGTTTGTAGTCGATCGCCAACTGTATTTTGTCTAGGCCCACAGGATAATAACATGACAGTAGGTTACCATAGACGAGCTTTTTAAAATGTATTTCTTTGTCTGAGCTTCATAATATGAAAACAAAAAATAAGATTGATTTTTTCAGGATCTTTTACCACTTTAATAATTCTTCTACACATTTAAAGTGGTTTTTGAATGAAATTTTTTTTTATATAAGTAAATTAGAAATATAGGTACATCAGAAAATAATTTATCCAGATATTTTTTAGCGTTTTCTATGGTTTATGTATTGTCATATAAAAATCTATGGATATGTCTTTTTTGTTGTCAAACTAAAATGTAAACATTGATTTTTTTTACGGCTTAGATATAAAATCATTTTTTGGGAATAATAAAATAGGTAAGCAAAGTTAATTGAGTAAATATTGTTTCAAAATAATCGCATAATTACAATACAGCTAGCCTATTACATTAATTTATTTTTTGTAACTATATTTTTTACAGGATAGATTAGGAGATATTTTCAACAATAACAAGGATGAATTTCTAAAATGTACCTATGCATTTTATTGTTGGAATATCCAAAATCGGTAAGTCCCGTATTATTATTTGATAATTGTACCTCTTTTCTTATTTTTGTCTATATTTAAATTACAAAATGTTTTTTTACAGATTAATTTTAAATGGTTCCCCCAAAATTTATATTGAATGAGGATATAATCAAATTATGTATATTGGAAAGTATTCAATGTTTTCGGAGTTTGGAATGTAAAAAACACAATCGCAATCGGTAAAATTTAACTGGCAGCTAATGCTCTTGAAAATTGTGCCATATGGATACGCTGTTACAATACTAGACGACATTTGATAAATAAATAACTATCGGTAACAGTACCAGAAACAGGAGGTTGGTAGCCCATTGGTATTAGTTGACGGCTACGTACTGTGTACTCAATTGTGGCTTTGAATTCTGTTGCCGACCAATTCAACTTTTACAACACAAGCATTGTTTTGTGTGAAAGATGTCAAAAGTGTATTAGCGCAATATGTTGATTGTTCTATAAGACTTTTGAAAATTGAGAATAGGTTTTCAAGATTTTCTTTTTATGTGTTCACTTTGGATGAGTTCAGATTCATTTGTATAAAAAAAATGTGTTTTGTTGAGCTGTGATACGCTAGAAGCAACCTCGGTTTCATACATTTAGTATGATTAGTATAATTATCATTTTACAAAATAGTAGTTGTGTGTTATATTCATTGAAATTAAATAAACAGAATGTTTTCATTTATTTATAACCAGAAATAAACTGAAAAAAATTACATATTATTGTTTTAATTTTCTATAGAACATCTAATAATATATTCTCTTGAACCATTTCCAAACAATAGATGTTTTATAGCGATTCTTAGTCTTAGTTAAATAATGCCTCCACGACAAATTAATGTAAAGGATGAGAATTCATGGATTTTGGTAAGTAATTATTTTCAAATGATATTTCTGTGTTAAAATATCAAATAATGTGATATTTTAAAACAACTTACTATATTATTAGTGGTGGTCGTACCAGCAAGCCATTTCATTAACATTTCTTATAATAATGTATCCCATAAACATAGAAGCAAATACTCTCATAAAATGGTACATATTTCTAACTTTTGAAGTTTGCCAATTATAAAAGCATTGTAGTTACCTCCTATAACTTACCTAATAATGACTTATGACGTCAAGAGGAGCATATCAGTTTGTGAGATAGCTACACGTAGGTTCGAATCATGCACTTTTCAACATGATTACATCACAGTTAAGCTTGCTATGATGGGTAAAGGATATCAGATTTATAAGAAGAACCACCTACCGAGAACTTTTTTAATGTAAAAGTAGTCACACCTCAATGTGTTGTTACTACACTTAAACGCAATAGATCTGTTGATGAAAAAGCTAAACACAGGTTTGAAACTTGGTGTGGGCCTTAAATTCTTCAACTGTTGCGTTAAGTTTTGATGATTAGGTGCCGACGTCTAAGTTTACTTATATTTGTAGATATATTCCATAGTGAGAAGCTTTACTTGAACAATTTTTTATAAAGTTTATGCACAAAGAGGTTGTTAACAAGTGATGGCTCAAAAAAGCAGAGGTTCTTGGAAGCCCGGTGGTATCAGTCGATGGCTTTCGTTTGCACAGCGCACTGAAGGCCGTGGGTTCAAGTCCTGCCCCCGTAGACAAATTGAAATTGGCGTTCGACTACAAACGAAGATTTCGTCAATGTATAGTGCGAAAAATGAACTATCCACTGGAACATATAAACAATTATTTAAACCAAACAAAGACACATATAAAAAGGGAACAGTTCATTTTCTTCCTACTCTACATTGTCGAAGAATTCGTTGGTAGTTGATCGCCAAATGCAATTTGTCTAGGCCTACTGGTGTTGCCATTTGCACTTTCACAACACAACCCATTGGTTAGTGTGAAAGATGTCAAAAGTGTATTTGTGTTCACTTTAAGTAAGCCGAGATTCATTTCCTTAAAAAAAAAATGATAAAAATCTGTATTAAAAAGTCAAAACTTTTAATAATACAGGTAGATATTTTTATTTTATTATTTTCAAATAAGTGTTAATCCACCTGGACAATTTGTTAAATATAAGGAACATAAAAAGCTTTTTTGGTACTTAATTGCAGAATAATAGAATCAACATTGTGGTGAGAGCCCATAGCTCACCACATATAAATCGAGCACTGTCTTATTAACTATGGGGTAAGCATAGAGAATAAGTCGCCATGCTATGATTATGACTTGCAGCGCTTTCTTCTTGCTGATGAGGTGTTACAAAAAAATAAGTACAACTAATTATATACTTTTTGTAAGGTTTGTGTATTCACACAGTGAAAGTTCATTTTAATCTACTAATTATATACATTATGTAGGTACACCATACTTTTATAAAGCTCTGTTTGTAAACTTCCATAGATCAGTTGCTATAACTCCCATTATTCTACAACTTTTTTGTGGACGGGTAAAAAAAGCTAGTTAATGAAATATAGAGATAAAAGTTGGATATTATTGAGAACAAGAGAGCAACCAAATTTAAAGACTGCGACTGCTGTCATGTATTTGCCGCCAGGATATGACCATATCCATTTTTGTTAATGTCTCATATTTATTGCCTATTGGATTTGTTGGTGCATGCACAACGTTCTAATTATGTCTAGATTCTTTGTGACCATTTTTCTAATATGTAACAACTAATGACTCTAACAATTAAGAACATCTCATATGAGTTCGATATTCTGCAGTGTTCTGCATTTTCTTCCCCACCTGCCTCATTTCTGCTTCGAAAAATCGGAACACATTATGAGAAAGTCATACGACTTAAGGAGTAGGTAATAAAGATGACTGTTACTAAAAAAAAGCTGCTAACCTAGGGTAGCCCAGAAATCATAGTATATTATAAAAGCATTTTCGTGTAAAACGTATATTTGCATAAAAATTCATAATTTTACGATTAAAATGAATTTATCCTTGGAATTATTATAGAAACTTTAAAATTATATCGACTATTGGAGCATTTTATTATCTGCTTTAGAACTACATACATATTCAATATTAATCGGTACTTTAAGGGGGACCCACCGAAGTTACGGACCTCAAATTTTACTTGCTTGTGTAGGAGCCCGTATACCAAATTTATGCAAATCGAAGAAATTTTTTTTTTCTAGAACAAGTTAAATCTTTGGATTCTTTAAGAGGGTTCCCCTGAAGGTACAGATCTCGACATTTTACTGACTCATCTACATCTACATCGAGGGGTTAGCCCCACGGTTAGCGTTCTACCAAATTTCAATCAAATCGGATAAGAATTACTATGAGTTATGGGTGCGCACACATTTTTGGCGTACGCGTATGAGTAAAAGAGACAGAAGATTATATGGAAAGATAAACGGCCATATATGGAAAATATTTTTGAAAGATCAGGATCGCATTGTACAGGATGTAACTCTAAAAACGGTATTTTCTAAATCTTTCGGAAAATTTGTTCTAGAAGTAATTTGATATGAGGCGTGTCTTTTTAAAGCACCAGTGACATTTAAATTAACGACAAAATAAATGTCACTTCTTAAGCCGAGTACGAGGATATTATAATGGAATCAAAGGTAACAGCCATTCTATCATATATCAGTCAAAAGCAAGGATTACCGGTGTCCACCAAAAATATTTATGTTAATTCAACCATAGAGAAAATATATAGGTATTTAAATAAATTCAAAACTATTTCCTACACGTTCCAAACTCTATTAATAAATTTTATTAATCCAAAGAGACATCAAACTAATACTTATACATACCTACCTATAAAAATTAGTTTATTTGGCAATAGTGAATAAATTATTATTTATTACAGAAAACTCGTTTTTTACTATTACACTTTTTGGATTGTTAATTTAATACAGTTCCTCTGTAGGAATTTGTAATTTCGGAAGATTGTCATTATTATATTTTGTTTATATCCTAGCCGGATATTATGTACAAGGAATTCCCGTTGTCCTTGTTCATCAAATATTTTATCCATTAGTCATTAATATAACCAGGATTAATTCCACAATTTACCTACTTACGCGGAATCCGGCATTTGATGAGCTGGTGTATCACGACTGTTAATGCAGAATGAAGCTGTTCCTTCTCAATAATCGGATAAAAATAAATAAATTAGAATAATTTATATGCAACATAAACATTGCGCAAGATCGAGCGCGCGCAATGGAGAGCTCTCTTGTTGCCTCCTTATGCCCCTGAGTGGGGTGTAAAAGGGAGTTTTTCTTTTCTATGCAACATGTCAACCCACCATCAATAACCCTAAATAATGTCAATATAGAGGAAGTGAAAGAATATGTTTTCCTGGGTCAAATGGTATCATTTGGAAAACTAGGCCAGCAGAAGGAGACCGAAAGACGCATACAGTTAGGCTGGGCGGCTTTTGGCCGGCTAAGCAATGTGTTCAAATCGGCGATGCCTCAAAACATGAAAACCAAAGTCTTTGAGCAATGCGTTCTCCCCACATTGTCGTATGGATGCGAAACATGGACTCTTACAAAGAAAACTATGCATAAGATGAGAGTCGCACAGCGCGCTATGGAAAGATCAATGTTGGGTATCTCAATTCTCAATACGCGATCGCATCAGGAATAATGAAATTCGAAGGCGCACTCGAGTCACAGATGTGGGAGATAAAATTGGCAAACTCAAATGGAGGTGGGCTGGACATCATGTATCCCGCAGGGACGACGGAAGGTGGAGTAGAAGAGTGACGGACTGGAGACTAGAGACTGGCCGAAGGAGTGTAGGAAGACAGCCGATGAGGTGGAGCGACGACATCGTGCGTGCCGTTGGGACAGAGTGGATGGGGATGACCAGGGACAGAGAGGAGTGGCGTGAGCGTGAGGAGGCCTTTGTCCAGCAGTGGAGAATCACGGGCTAGTATGATGATACTTCTATGCATAGGTGTCAGTATAAATAGCCATCGGAACATTCTCTACCAGTCAACCGGTCCCTTCCAATATGAGACAAGATTCCAACCCCGAGTAGAAATTTCAAGTAAATAAACACATTGGAAATTTCTGATCCGACCGGGAATCGAAGCCGGGACCTTTTCACCTGAAGTCAGCACCACTAGGCTGCCGAGGTCGGAAAAATAAGCACTTACATAGCTATATACCTACCGTAAAAGCAGAACTCTTTACCTCCATTTTTTTATATTTCTCCTACGTTATAACTTGACAATTTATTACTGTACTAACTTTCCCAATAGACGTTGTCCTGTGTTCCTAACTATGAACATTCAATATCACTATTGAATTCGAATTTGTATGATGATGAATTTATTATCATTTGACCAATGTAATTCCGACCGATGCGTCTGTTTTAAACCATATTCCATCCGCATTCTGTCGATCGCACCAATTGACAATTTCTGCCAAAATTTCAAAATTGGAATAAAAATTATATGTACCTAAGGTAAAGTACTAATAAGGTTGTCTACGTAGTTTTCTTTAATTTTCTAATTTTCCATGCATTTTTATTTCTTTTTTTCTTCTAAAAGGACATTCTCCTGATAAAATACTACACGAAAAAAAAAAGGAATTAGCGAAATCGGTCCAGCCGTTTAGGCGTGATACGATGACATCGGGAAATTGCTCTCCATTTTTATATATAAGACAAGACTACGGTTTGATTCCTTATTATATGACTTAAGATCTATGATTCTATATTTTTTAGTAAATCAATATTTATTCTTGATAATTTAAAATACATAATTTAGGTAGATACATAGTGGACACCGCTGCGGGTGAAAATGCGTTGAAAGTTTCAGAAATGAAAACTTTCAAGATCTCATAGCCGGGAAAAGAGCCTTAATGATAGAGTTAGAAACACGAGGTAAGGAAAATATGCGAGGCAGAAGACAGTGAGATAGGAAAGCAACGAAGAAGGTTCTGGTATGCACAAGGCTTAAATCAAGAAGAAGAAGATGTGTATTCTTAATTGTGGAAGTTATATATGTAGGTACTTACATAACTGATTTAGTTGCTTGCATCACACACATAAGTAAAAAAAATCTTATATAATATGCAGTATGTATGCATATCTTTAGCAAGGTCACCGACATACCTTTTAAAAATTATCTAAAACTGTCATCAATTGGTTTTTATTTATTTATTTATTGGCATTTATTTAGTGGAGAGGTTAGAGATAGCGTCAACAGGATTGAAATAAACGAATCTTTTTCCGAGCAGGTATAATAGCCATATTATTATACTGTCAAGGTGTTCTTGGTAATTAAAAAACGAGCAGTATTTTTTTTTAATAGAAGACTTCCCATAGCTATCTATGGGAAATTTAATTTATTAATGACAATTAATTATATCTATCGTTATAATGCTGACGATTTAAAACGATAAATCTGTTCTTTAGAATAGAAAAAAGTAGGTGCCTTAGTATTCTTAAGAATTTCTTAGCTAGCAATAGGTACTGTATAATTTCCTTTATTTCAAGCCATTGTGAGGAATTTTGGTTCCAAGAATCTTCTGTAATGATAGCTTTTCATAACATCCAAAATGGAAGTCAGCCTCTTAAAGCTTTCAACATAATTGCATTTCAAGATTATTCCATTAATAATGCGAATTTTTAAATTCATACTTAGCTACAAAATATGAATATCAGGTGAGAACCTGATGCCTATTAAAAAATTGATAGTATACTTATGTAAGATATAAATGGACGAATCAAAGTCAATTAATAAATTAATAGATTAGGCTAAAACAATTTTGAGAGTCTAATCACGTCAATTTTAGGCCATTTTAGGGTTACATTAAATAAAAAAAATATGGACAGTGGACACGGTCGAGTAGTATTTTAAAGTTTATTTTGAATCCTACATAGATAGACGGAAAAAAATAAGAAGGACTTTACTAAATAAGTACCTAAGTAGGATTCCAGATTAATTTATGCTTCAAACCGCGCGATATCCTTGCATAACTGAAATGCCCTTATTAAAGCTATTATTCGGCGTAAACCAAAGAACAATAAAAAACACTTTAGATTACAGAGAAACCCATTATTTTATTCTAATATTTATTTTATCGTAAGGAAAGTTAATAAAATTTTACCGAATATAATAATACTAGCTAGTTACCCGTGGCTTCGCTCACGTGTTACTGTATTTGCTTTCTCTTCATAAACAATGCAGAATTAATTATATTCGCATCAAAATTAATAATAATAAGAAACATCATCAACATTTCTTTTTTTAAATATATATTCTAAAATTTCCATTAAATTACTATATTTTTATTTATATTTGTATTATTAATCTGTATTTAAAAAATATGTGCTTCTTATACAAATAGAATCAGCCCGCGAACTTAAAAATTTCGCTAACTTGACTGACATTGTTCTATGAGAATCCCAAAAAATAACTCGAATAACTTTTATTCCATCAAATGACGTTATTTGAAATCAATTTTTATATTGCTGGATATGAATAAAAAAATATTCAGGTCTCGAAAAGCAATGAAATTAGTGATCTTTAAAACACTTATTTCTATCTGCTTTGGGCATTTTTCAAGCTACAGACGTTTTTTAACATTTCAATTTATATCTTTCACGTTGATTTGTTGTTGTTTGTCTGGTCGTAGGTTCGAAATTTAGTTCATAAATATCTTATCCTGAGCAAACACGACATAAAAAGAATAAACGATATCGGTCCAGCCGTTCAGGTCGAAATAAATAACGTTAAACGTGAAAACTGTTAACGTTCCGAACGTTAACGTTTACCAAATTGAAAATGGTTTCCAAACAAAAAAAAATGCGTTTCGTCTTCAATATAATAGCAGCGTCGTAATACTTCCAAAGATTTTGAGGTAACGTTTAACGTTAATTTTGAATAACTGACAGAATTATTTTTTTGACTCGGAATTTGGAACAGCATTGTTTAACGCACGTTGAACAACAGTTTTTACGTTATCTCTATGGAAATAACAACAAATTGTTAACGTTGGAGCTGTCGTTAATATTTCGACTTGGCCTCCAGGCGTGATGCGATGACCACGTAAAGTAGGTCTCCATTTTTATAATAACGTAATATTCTCCCTTTTAAGCCCCCCCGCTCACCGCAAGCCAGCCCGGAGGAAACTAAACCGCAGCAATCCCGATCCGCACAAAGCCAATCCCTAGCCCGATTGCCAAAAAGACAGCCGCACACAAATCAAGCCCGTGGCGGTTCCCCCCAAACCACCCCATAATACGGGAGGCCTTGGACCCACTCAGGAGAATAGGTTAGGCATAAAGAACTCTCCATTGCGCTCGAAGTCGTCCGAGGCTCATTGTGCCTTTTCTAACCGGTTGAGGTTTAAGGAAGTGAGGTGGTCAACCTCAGTATTCTAATGGTATAAGTAATTGGCGTTCGACTATAAACGAATTTTCGACAATGTAGAGTAGGAAGAAAATTAACTGTCCACTGTTTATATTTTTTATTAGATGAAACGGATATCGGCAACTATCCGATATCCGGTCTATCCGGCGGCGTAAATAATATCCTGCCGGATACCGGATAGTAAAAAGAGACATGTTTGGATAACTCATTGATTTGTTTATTAAAGTATCACTTAAGAAATACACCTTATAATCACAAAATAAATTCTACAACTTAGAAAATTGATTATCAAGCATAAGGTAAATTATGGAGAGTAATTCTATATAATATTTCGTTATATAGACTATTACTAAAATGACTTCAAATAATTTGACAGATCAAGACGTAACGAATTAGTATATAACCCAGGTTCTTCCCATGTACTTGCCGTAAAAAAAATTGAAAAAAAATATTTTTACCTAAAAACCGCAAAATAAAAAAAAATATTTGCGTTGTTTTTAGACCTTTCACGTTCCTGTATTATTTAAGTTTTTTGAAATTTATTTATTTTACTTTGTGGTGAAAATGGAAACTTATAAATATCTCATACCTACTAAAAATACCTATCTCTTTTTATTTTTTTTTTTTTGACAAAGGATATTTTCAACTTATTTTAAATTTCACAAAAAAACTCTTTAATTTTGAAAGCCACTGGCGGTGGGACTGAACAAATATTAGCTGGCAGCACGTGTACCGTTAGGTAGGTCTCAAGGTCAAAGTTACGACACTCAAACTCTGATGGTATTCAGGTGCATGTAAAAGTATATGTGTGTGTGTATGTGTTGCGACTTGCAAACAGTACCAGGATTTCCCCCTATTCGAGTAAAAACCTACGCGAATATACCAAAATAGTATTTTACGCGCGGCAACAAAGTGCATACCTACTTACCTTCCCGGCTACTTATAGATATGTTTAAATATATTGTAAGCGCTACGGTAGCGAAGTTAGTACGTAGAATTCCCCAATCAATAGGGCCGTAAAACTAAAGATTGGACATTTTCAACATATCATATAGGTAACCAATTTACTAATGAAATTTATTTGCTGCTTTAGTGAAAGATAATTTTTTAATGTTTTATGTATTTATTTATTTTTTCTTAATTTTTAGATATCTTAAATTTTTATACATCACTAGTTACATGTAAAAATGAGATCCAACTGTCGATGGCCTGAGTCGGTATGTTTATTGTAAGAAACGATGTCGTCAATAAATTAAATTTTTACAAAAATTGTTAAGAAAAGTTTGAGATGTACTGCTATGATGTATGTATTTTTTATAGAAAATGAAATTATCTAGTTGGTCTGTTTCGGCGTTTTTCGATATTTTTATAAAATTCTGAAATATAGGCACTGAAACTCGTAAATTTGTCATAAAAAAAATATTTTTCTTTATAAAAAAAGTTTGAGAACTCCTGGAACTTCTTCATTAAATTATATTTTAGATATTGTATTTTTCTATATACATACACAATTTTAGGGTTCTAGATTTTATGGTTTTTGAGATATATGGAAAAATTAAATAAAAATTCAAAGGTTGATAACCCCTGACTGAAAAAAAAATTCAAAATTCTGAGTATACAAATTTTGTATGCTTAAAGTATTCAATATTTTCTGAAATTTTAGGATCTGTGCATCAAGCGAATCAAAAGTTATAAAGAGGGGACGGATACACACACATACACGTTGGAAAAGTGCCCCTCACCCCCTCCCCTCTAATTAATGATATCTTTTGAAAACGAAATGGTATAATTTGACTCTTTCTGAAGAAATCATTTTTTTGAAATTTCGATAAAACCAGTTTTAAACTTTTTAGGAGGCACTTAAAAATCATCCCTTTTTATATGTGCCCTTTTTCGTCCCTTTTAGTTAAATTTTGGAAAAATTGCCGAATACGCTAACACTCATTTCTATAGAAGAATTCATATGCCAAATCTCAAGTTCGTACCATGCCTAGTTTCCGAGATATTCGCATACTTTGAAAAACATTCAACCCTATTTTTCACCCCCTTAGGGGTGGAATTTCCAAAAATCCTTTCTTAGTGGAAGGTTTTGTATTGAGACCTACCTGATTTCCAAATTTCACTTCTCTACGATTAGCCGTTTGGGCTGTGCGTTGATGAGTCAGTCAGTCAATCAGTCAGTCAGTCAGTCAGTCAGGCACTTTCCTTTATTATTATAGATTAAAATATAAAAGTATGGTACCTAGATAAATAAGTAAGAAGGTGTGGATAGTACTGGTTTGTTGAACTTTAATAGCTTCCTGTTAGATCAGTTATAAAAACTAGTATTTAAATAATAATAATAATATGTTGGTAACATAACATATAATAATATGTAAATATAGGAAAATACGTAACATTTAAATAGAGTGTATTATGTAGGTGCTCGGTTATAATTTAACACCGGTTATACTTAATAGAGAAGTTATTATTTAACGTCAAGGTTGACAACAATTAAACTATCCATATTGGGCTATTAATACCTGTACATATTATGCGCGAGCTGATAGCTTAGCCGAGCGGGTACTCGCTGAATGCGTTCTAGTCGATACGAACGATAGATAGCTGGCGAGAGTATGTACCAGAAAATGACACTATTGGGCGGATGGTTGTAGCGAGAAGTAGGAATACGGTAATTTAAGAAAAATTTTATAAAAGAGCAAATCATCATTAATCAATGAGCCTCCCATACCATCGATATTTCAGTAACCTTATTAGTTCCATATTTTGAACAAAACAACTGCAAGTGTTCAGATATTAGTCTAAAGAACTTCAGAAAAAATAACAACTAATGACTCTAACAATTCATTTCTAATGTTCGATTTTTAAATGGAACAAACCCCTACGGGCTTACGACCGTCTTCTACTGTTATTTCGAAGGCTGGCTTAGTGTGATCAGTTTACGTTAACAACGTTCGCCATTAGGTGGTAATGTTTGTCTCCGAAATTCTTAATCATGAGAATTCTCAACATGTTCAACATGTCGAAAAATCTCATGTATGTAACAAGTAGAAATTTAATAATACATGAAATATAGAGAAAATAGTTGGAAATTATTGAGAATAAGAGAGCAACAAAATTTAAAGACTGCGACTGCTGTCATGTATTTGGCGCCAGGATATGACTATATCCATTTTTGTTACTGTCTCATATTTATTGCCTATTGAAGAACTTCATCTTACGTGGCAGAAAAAGTAAAAGCCTTGCAGAATTAGTTTTAAGAAAAATTAAAAAGAGAATTTTCAAGTTAAATTGACAAGGAAAACAAGTGAAATGCGGAGGATTGAATTTGTTTCGATTTTAAACAACCATTAATGATTTTTTCTAATCTACAGTATGACCGAAATAATATAATAAAAAAGCCCCAATACTAAATTTAAGACCATCACACTGCATATCTACAAATAATAAATACATGATCATTGATCATTACATAAAATGGGGTTGGTTGGAAGAAATTGCCGTTCGGCAATAAGCCCGCACTTTCAACAATAATATTTTTTTTATATATTTTTGTGCGCAATAAAGAGTATTTTATTTATTTATTTATTTTTATTTAAAATAAAAAGATTCTTCCAAAAATGAACGAATGTATCAAATAGGAAACGACGACCAAAAGATTTCCTCAAGCTGGTGTGATGAAAAAAGCTCAAAACACCTCAAAACCATCCGAGATCGAAATGCGGAAAATCGCAGAGTGTGCGTAGTTGAGTATATCATTTTTGTGGACAGCGTAAAAGGTTCTGAGTCGAAATTTGTAAGCATATAAGAGCGGCAAAAACTGTCAGAAACCGGAATTCGGAGATCAGTATTTATAGCTAGCAGTCTCCTACTCAGAAAGGAGTTCGCTATACCAAAGTTTTATCCTGGAATAGCATCCTAACTCAGATTCGGTGGTACACTATACCAAATAATCACTGCTGAAATTGTACGGTGACAGTTGTCTAATGAATTCCGCCAGGTATATACAGACACCTTACAAAAATAATAGAACAAATCTTTCAAAATATGACTCTTTACGTATAATGACCATAACCTCCCGACATTTCAACAATGACTAACCTCAGTTTAGTTCAGTATAAAGCGAGTTCTCATTCGAGTTAACAAGTACAAACACACACCCATACACACAAACGGAACACTTTCACTTTCATGGAGCGAAGTTCCACAAATCGCAGGGAAATCTTGAACTTTTAAATAAAATGTTAGCCGCAAGGAAGTGTTTAGCTGTACCTAGAAGAGTTACGTATACGAATTTTTAACTTTTTGAGCAAATAAACTGACTGACAAGCATTTTTATTGGACAAAAGTTGAACGGTAAGCCTTTGATTGCGCAAAAAGACTTCTAGAGATATTTTTCGATATCTCTAAAAGTCTTTTTTTAAAAAGTCTTTAAGATCATGGCTAACGTTTTAAGATGAGGAGACACACTTTAGGGAAAAATAAGAATAAAAAAATAGTTCGTATTTTTTTTAAAAATCTACCAGTAATTTACAAAACTATCCTAAAATCGCGAAATAATATCAGAAGAGGAAAGATGAGTTATGTGAAAATATCACCTATATTTATTTTTTCGTACAAAACGCGATTTTTAAACCTATTAAAGCGGTTCGTAACTATTAGGTAATCTTTAAATGAAATGTTTTAAGCGAAAAAATATGAGGTATATGTTGTATACTGGTCAACCATTGTGATCAGCAAGATTTATAAATTTGTTGAAAAAGACTTCATAATATTTTTTTTTACCTATCATGCCTTTTCCCGAAGGGGGTAAGCAGAGAGTACGGACTTTTATTCTTTCCTATCCAAACAAACCTCTTTCATTTAAACCTATCTTGCATTCATCCGTACTCCTCTTTGAGCCGTCCTGCTCCGACACAGCCTGATGGGTGGCTAGCCCAATCGATGTTTATTCTCTAAAACACATCGCGAAATACAGTATGAACATTTATGTGGAAGAATAAATGTGTGAAACTAAATATCTCTTGATTCACTCTAATTCGACATTTTATGGCTCTTTACAATACCACATAAGAAAAAAAGACGGAATGGAAAAAAGGTTTCGCGCAATTTTACTAAAATAACAGTAGGTACTTATTCTGAAAAATATCAAGGCGAAAATCAAATAAATAATAATTAAAATCACTTACCTAAAGCAA
The DNA here is from genome assembly GCA_963576905.1 of Mystacides longicornis. Taxonomy (NCBI): domain Eukaryota; kingdom Metazoa; phylum Arthropoda; class Insecta; order Trichoptera; family Leptoceridae; genus Mystacides; species Mystacides longicornis. The sequence goes on along the minus strand of OY756426.1, from coordinate 26,252,473 downwards.
TTGTGATATTCTCCAATTAAAAATCCAATATCCAAAAAAACTGATATAAATTCACTTCTTACACTTCAGTAATTAACTATTCACAATCAATATTCAACAAAATCACAATCACAAAAAAGGTTATTACAGAGAGAGAGAGAAAAAATGACTATTTACACAATGAAATTGGTCAAAGGTTAGTAGAATTGAGTAATTTTGTTGCAATGCATCAAATAGGTAATTATAATTTATTCCGCCGGAACACTATTTCGTATTTTTTATTTTTTTTTATACTTATGAAGATATAGGTACTAAAAATTATTATCACATTTTTTTTATTATTATTATTTAATTTTTTAATGGCACGTTCGAGCTTTTGTAGACGTTCCAAGGCACCATAGATGTCACTGAAAGAAATGAAAAAAAAAAACAATTAAAAAAAAAACAAAACAAAACAAAAATCAAGAACATGTTCGAATTATGAAAATTCAATTATTGACGAAACACAATCATTTCCGTTTTAGACAAAACAAACTGTAAATAGGTATAGTGTCAAAATATTATGTCTGAATGAATATATTAATATTAACGTTGCTTGCTATTCGGCGCTTCGGCAAGTACTGTATTTTGATATCGAATTAACATTATTTTTGGAAGAAAATATTATGATTGTGTTTCTAGTTCATTAAATGAATGAGTGTACTATTTACATGGTAGATAATGAGATATTATTATTTTACTTGTCTATTAGTTGGTCTATGTGCTAGTTGTACCTACGTACACATTTATGTATTAATAAAATAGATATGTGTCAATATTACGTATCTATGTACGTAAACAGTACTATTTAATATAATATGGACTACACTAAAAACACACAATAGATAACAATGAGTAGGTACCTACCTACTTAAAACTATACGAAACACAGAAATTTTCCAACTGTTTTTAATTTCTTTCTAAATTATCATTAAAAATGGGTTAATTATCGATTAAAACGCTTCCGTATTCGATAGACACGTGCGTTTACTTGATACACAAGGTCTGTACTGAAAATTACAATGGATATGGTAAAAATTTTTAAACCTAGCCATTACTTATAGGATCAATGGATGATCTTGATAAATTATTACTTTTTAAGTCTTACCGTTATACCTACAAAAATTTTGGTACGTAGGTAGGTACTGCACCCCAATTCCGAATTTAACTCACTAAAGTAAGTGAGAAAAAAAATGGCGTTATGTTTAGGAGTAGTTACTTCATTCCAGCATAAACGTCACGGAAACTTAGAATAGGGGTAGTGGAATCGATATATTGCGATTAGTTTCAAGAAAGAAAGTTTAAATTCAAGAAAGTTAATTAAATTCAGCTTAGATATGGTTTAAAATCTCAAAATCTCGAAATATTTTTCATCGTGTCATGTGACAAATGGATTGCAAGATTCATATCGAACAAACAAATGAAAAACGAAGTAAAATATGACAAAAATGCGGTTAATTTTTTTCTGTTCTTTCAAGTATTTTTTTTTATGATTGTCATAAATAATCGCATAGTAAAATCATTGTAATACTACTTGTATCTATGTACACGTGTTCCGATATCATAAATTTAAATTGAGGATTATCTTAAGAAAATAGATAAATTCGTTAATCGAAGTTATTTATGTATGGACTGGTACACTATAATCTATAATATACATAACCACAAAAATATTATAGTCTTGAAATAATTTTTGAAAGCGTATCTATAAATCATTAAGCAGTAGGTAGTATTTTTATAGAATTAATAGGTAGTGATGATTGTACCGTTTTTATGATTAAAAAAAACATTAAGTTCTACACATTTTTTACAAAAAAACTTATAGGTATCTGCTTGTGTGTTTTCATAATTTTTTCCGGAAGGGATATTAATTTATTTATTATATTGTTCGATTTTAAACTGGGTAACCTTTAATAATGGTACCACCGCATCATGAACGACGCTATACGCCGGCGCACCCAGCGTGAGCCCATGCATCACCTCCACTATTGTGGGGAGGAGATGGACTTGGCTGGGACATGTGTTAAGGATGCCGAATGACAGTTGGCCGAGGAGAACGCTGTTCTTCCTCCCATCAGGGTCCCGAAGACGAGGAAGACCCTCTCACACTGTGTTCCGCTCCTTCGAAGCAGAGCTGAGGGACATGGACATGGTGTGGGAGGAGGTCATAAACATTGCGCAAGATCGAGCGCAATGGAGAGCTCTTGTTGCCTCCCTATGCCCCTGAGTGGGGTGTAAAAGGGAGAATTGTATTGTTGTTGTATTGTATGTACTAAAAGTAAATATAAAAAGAGACTTTCAACCTCGGATTATTGCTTCAGACTTTTAACCATAAAGAAATGAGCATTGAAAGTGTAGAGTTTGCGATGAAAATTTTTCAAGTGGTTTACTTAAAAATTAAGTTATTTTTGGACTTATAATCTAAGTTTGAATATTATTCTTAAGTTTGAATTAAATTTCTTTTTGCTACATTTTCATAATTAAGTATTATCAAAAGGAAAAACATAACTTTTCTTCAACGAGGTGTAAAGTACATTTATATAATATGTATTTACTTTGTACGTAATTGTCCCATGATAGTATTTTTTCTTAAAAAACGATTTACTTTCTTAACTCACCCGTTGTATGATGGGAAAATAATCATGTCGTATTTCATACGCAACTCTATAGATCGGTTATCATTTCTCTAACAACTCTATTTAATTTTTCATGGGAAAATATAAACAGCTAAAAGTCGTATTTGAATGAATAAATTCTTACAAAAATATTACATAATTGAAAATGAAGATTATAAGTAATCGAGCTTGAGTAATTATTATGATTAAGATATTTTTTCTTAAATCACAATTGCCTATTAAATTTTTGTACGAAATAATTAAAATGTAATATTTTTAATCTTAATTGTATTGCAAATGTTAAATAATATACCTACGTTATTCGGACGTTATATAAAAGTAATGATTATTATAAAGTTAAACATTGTGAATGATAAAAATAAGACTGGGAAAAGAGAAAGGTTGTGATTGTTAACACCCTTTCGGTTATCTCAGGCAGTAAAACACTTTATACTATATTGTGACAAAATGCTATGAAGAAATCCTATATAGTGTATGAATGAGTAAAGCATTTAGAACACTTTTATTTTAACTATTTTTATAATCTTCAAAATGAATATAAGAACGACAAAACAGGAAATAAGTGAATATGGGGGTTCTGTAAGATGGGAGAGGCTAAGAAGAGATTTGATTAAGAAAATAAAGAGTAACTAGATTCATTTGAGAGATGTCGCTGTGTTAAATTTGAATTTCTAAAACAGTATAGCTCTTAATATAATGGATAACGTGGTAGTATTTTACTTATAATTATTGGAACCTCAGCTCAAAGCCTGTAGGAGTAAAAACATCCTGCAATGAAATCCAACGATGGATGTTACTGTTTTGCAAAATTTCATAATGATCTAAGCCAGATTTGATCCATCAAATCGATCAATCTTAGCTTAGCATCATCAGTATTGAATAAAAAATCTTATAATATCACAGTCTTTCGCAATAATATATATGGCTTCCGCGCAGATTAATCTCGCTAGAAGCTTAGTCGAACTTTTCAATATAAACAAAACACTTGTGATGCGGAAAAACCTCACTAAGAAGATGATAAAACGGTGACGTTTGAATGATTTTGTTTCGTTTTATGTTTTCTTTTTTTTTCATTCTTTAGTCCTTTCGTATAACATACTGCCCCTTGGGTTTTAGAGTTCCCTATCCCGCGACAACAGCACGCATCCACAGTGCACACTGAGCAACATTTCTTACCTGACGCTTCTCTGACAAGACACGTTTCTTATGTATATCTGATGTCAGCAACTCTGGCCATATATGGCCAGGCTCACTCATCAAATGTAAGATATACGTGAAACATAGGTATTAAGCCCATTCAATGACAACCTTTTTGATGTAAGTTGATTCCTATATCTAATCGTAGATGTTCCTACTGACATTTTCACTATAAACCTAAACCGTTCATCACGAGATTAAAAAAATTACAACAAAATAGCCGCACTCTCTTCTATCAATAATATTTTTTTTATATCTCTTCAATCTATATACCTACTGACAATCTCTCTCGTAACATCGTGGAGATATGTATGTAGATACACTCACTGTCTCGTGCGACAGCATTTCGTCTGAAGCTCTGTCCCTCTCTGACTCAGGCTCAATGTATGGGAGAGAGTGAATACAGTGCATCGAGTCGATGGTGAATGTACTTTCTTTTTTTATATGAACGACAGCGAAAGTGTTACAATAAAATGGTTGCTACGTAATATTTATCATCATATTATTCAATATTTACATTTATTATTATTATAATAACTATACATATTATAAAGGCAGGTAACATGTTTGATTCGCAACGCGAATATGAGTTGTGCTACATTATATGCTAAAATATTCGAAAAACTCCAACAAAATTAAAAGTTCTTAAAGAAAATATACGAAAGTCATTGAAATTCTATTAGAAAACCCATCGATCGACATTCGAGAATAGGGTCCCTAATCTCTAATCAGGATATACGTATGTAAGGAACATCCAGGAATATTCGAAACCTACAGGGAAATAAGCATTTGAAAAATCATTCTAAAGGCAGAGTTATTTTCTTCATGTAAGTACCTACCTAAAATGCTGAGAAGGTTCCTGTCTCTGTATTCTGAAGATCTCTAATAATAATTACATTCATAACTCGTCCAGTATTGGAAGTAGTGGTGTAAATAATCGATCTTTTTTTTAAACACTGTTAATCCAATACTAAAATGTATAATTCTCCATAGTAGGATATGGTATTTTGCAGGATATCTTGGGTTTTGTCCCATAAAGTAGTTTTGTTTAGTTTTATTTTGGTTTTTTTTCTTTATACTTACTGTTGATTGATGTTTGTTGGGCCGAAGGGTGTTGTGACTGTGGGGTTCTGCTTTGTTTGTGGACTGTACGTAGTTGAGTTGGTGGTTGTGCTGTGGTTCGTGTTTGTGTATTCCTTTGGATATTCTTTTTTATGAACTGCCCTAGTACAGACTTGGCCTATTTGGACAGCATTTCCATTTGTTGTCTTTTATCACTGTTAATTTTCTGTATGAATAAATAAATAAATAAATAGTCTTGCTAGACGGTTTCATAATAATAACTTCTATATAAATAGTTTGTTAGTAAATCGGATACGAGTAGTAAAAAGTCAACAATGAAAACTGTTAAGTTAACGTATTTCCGTCACACGGTGAAAACGCGCTGGGCATAGATACGCGATTAGGTACCTACCGAGTTGTTTCACAACCCGACAGCTAACCAACACTTAACTGCGGAGATATGTATTAGAGAGGTAGGTGTATCTGTATATATATAAAAATGTCGTGTTTGTTAACTGGTTCAAGGACAATCAAATAGAAAACTAGCGAGGAAAATTTCGTTAGTGTCTGACTACAGTAATTGTTTTTCAACGGACGCGTTATCTACGGTATGTGCGGGTACAAGCAGTTACCTACTGGCGGCGTTTAATTACTAAATTAGTTGGCCAACTACCTACCATAATGCCGCGTTGATGATGTGTAGATTAGGAGCTATGAAGTCCGGGACACAATCATTATTGATACATTTTCTAATACACGTAAACTTTTTAAATATAGTATACTAGTTTTCCCAGCCGACATTGTCCTGAGTTCCTAACTATGAAAGAGGTTCTATAATGTTGAATTAATTACTTTTTTGATGCACCAACTATCATTATTAATAATAAAGAATAAAAGATTTCCTATTTTTGGTGTTTCCTATTTTCAGCAGAATGGACTCATGAAAGAAAAAATAAAGAAAGTTTCGTGAAACATTACATAATTTAAGAAAACTTTCAACGATATAATTTGTTCTTATTTTGAAATTATTTTAAGTTTGCTTAAATTTTGTAATGTTTTACAAAACTTTCTTTATTTTTTCTTCTTTCATAAGTCCCTTCTGCCGAAAAGAGGAAACACGCCAAAAATTGAATTAGCGATATCGGTTCAGCCGGATATCGTCACGCGTGATGCGATGACCATGGGAATAGGCCACCATTTTTATATATAGAGATTAGGCGTATCTAGTTTTGTTGGGTCGTTTCATGTAGGTAGACGAAGAAAGCATTTGATTGGTTTATTAAAACTTGGTGATCAACACAAGGCAAAAAGGATATATTTAATAACACTTACATCTTATGAAAATTTCTTTTACAATTTTGTAAAGGTGAATTTGTTTTACAGCAACACGTGTATATTGAAAGTTGTATTACCTACCGAATTTCGGGAAGATGTGCACACTGATGGTTGTCCTTGTGGATGAAAAATTAGATTAAAATTCAAGATCTCATGACAAATGTTTTAAAGAATAACATATTATTTGACTATGTGTGTGTCTCTACCACTTAAATTTTTTTTTGAAAGCAACAGATCGAAAATCACTAAATTGATGGTGAGATCACAGTTTTGGCATTCGCGTGTATTCCAATTGGATAACTCCCCTATTTGGGAAGTTCCTTCAAAAGTCATAAATTAAAAAAGGTCTTTTTATTGAACCTTACTTATCTAACATCCTCTTAAGACTTAATACAGTAAGTAAAAATAATGTAAGTGGTGTGATTCGACTAAGCACCTATTTTACAGCTTTTGCTGTTCCTCATAATCTTATTGGAAATATTAATACCACTATATCAGTCCACAGCACAAAATTACAAATTACAATATTATGTTTATATAATAGTTACTGAGTTTCTGGTGGACACATGTATTATTTAAAATGGGCTCACCAGCCTGCGCGTGTGGGGTGACAAAAACAATCGATCACCAGCTGATAAACACATTCCAAGAGGAAATACAGAAAGTACTTGTTATAGACAAAAAACATAATATAATATAACACTTTTCTATACAAAGGTGTCATAATAGCCGGCGGAACTTATTGCCTGAGGCAATTTTTTGCAGTCAACCGGTCCCGTCCAATCTGAGACAGGCCAACCCCGGGTAGAAATTTCAAGTTAAAAAACACTTAGAAAAACTCTGACCCGACCGGGAATCGAACCCGGGACCTCGGATCTGAAGTCTAGGCTACCGAGATCGGTTGCATATTTGCCTAAACATCGCATACCTATTTTTTATTAAAAAAATATGCTTATTTCATTATGATATGCACAAACGCTGTACGTTGCACTGTCGTTACTTGTTAGGCATGTTACAAGAAACAGCATACAAGTGCTCTCCATATTTCTCTAAGTTCAAACATAAAAAAAAACATCTTATTGATAATACACATTCCTGTTCATATAATCACAATATGAACATAAATTATTATAAGCTTTCTATTTAAACAAAAAAAAAAACTTATAATAATTGGTAGTACAGAAATAAACGAACTGAATTTTGTAATAAGTGAGGAAAATAATATAGTAACGTAAAGATTGTTTAATACTTACTTAGTTTAAAAAAAGATTTTCACCAATAGGCAACTCGGTCTATTGCACAAACTTATAAACAGTATATTCGACTTGAGTTAGTTACTTTGGTATCAAAACTACAATACAAACCATTCGGTGTGAATGTATGCGTACCACTATCACAATATTACACAACTTAAAACTAACCAAACTTCGCCGGTACGAAAGTAAAATTATGATATACCCGCGGAGTTTCGACATACATTCATACTTCACCAGCGTGACTTGTAAAATGCTAGATACCTAGTATCCACGAAAATAATACTGTCGAAAAAATGAGAATACTTATTATACACCGATGCACTTTTCGAACGACTGATATTGTTGGCGGACAATATGGAACTAAAACCAATTAAGTGTTGCACAAAAATTCTAAAATAGGTCAAAAAATAATAATAATAAAGTTTTGGAGGTAGCAATACAATTCACAAATTTTAGGATGGGTTGGTAGGTAGGTAGGCATGGGACTGACTGGATTTTATAACAGCCGGGTCCCTTTTTTTTGTTGTGTCGAAATATTATTGCATAAAAGTGACATTCTTAGAAGTTTGATGAGCTTTTTTTTTTCATCGCCTAAAATCTACCTATTTTTGCTTTTTTCTGTAGGTAGGTGCCGGTCATAAAAATTTAAATTTTTTATTTATGTACTCAGAATGTTATCGAACGAAATTGAAAGTTTTGTTTAAACAATAACCATTCTATGTTCCAAACAGACAAATTTAACCATTCACGGTCGTCATAAAAATACTCCTTTGTGTCAAAATTTCTATTGTTTGTTTAAAGGTAGTGTCGCTCTATTGACAATGCAGTATAATAAGTGTATGCCAATTGTTTGTGGAACAATTAACCTATTTTAAATTATGTTTTCACTTTTAATAATCGGGCGGCAATCCGTAAAGGAATGTTTTTAAAATAGTTTTTATTTATTATTATTGGAACCCAAATGCCGACATCGAAAGGGAAATTGAAAGTTTTGTAAGAGATTGCAACCATTTCGAAATAGATTTCACTCAGGCAAATATTTTACATCTAAACTTATATGTGTATGAGAATTTTTCGATAATTTTAATGAAGATTTTTACACTGACGTCCTGTAGTCCTTTCTATAAATATTGATTTCAAATTTGTAATTTATTTATTTTGAATATCAAAAAATTATTTCTGAAAGCTCGAAAAAAATTCCACCAAAAATCTGCGTAGGTACCAATATTTTTAATGTCAATAGTTGTCAGGTAAAATATAATTTTGTTGAATTTATAGAATTATTCATAGTTGGCGTTGGCGTCGCAGGAAATATGTTCTATACTAACTTTAAAATTATATTTTATATTGTATCTTACCCATTTTTTTTTCAAGTTTTTAATAGGTACTTATTCTGTTATCCGGAGCGTAGAAGAATCCAATAAATCAAACATCGGAAGAATCTGTTAAGCCGATCTCGAGTTATAAGTGTTCGCACTAACCCGACTTTCTTTTATATTATAAGATAAGTACTTCTCTTAAAAATTCTTTTGGATCAACTTCTTATCTTCTCTTCAACTCTTAAAAAACACCACACATACGCGTAGGTACATAATATAAAAATAAATAATAGGTGTGTATAATTAATAATATCTAAGATAAACGCATTTCTGCAAAGTATAATAACATATATTTTGCTACCACTGAAAGGGATATCAAGTAGGTAGGTAGTGTAGTTCGCAGAATAACACACGCTTTGTGTACCTATGTTTGTAAATTAATCCCCTTACATAATACAATACACAATACGCTTGGATAAAAATATTTACATTGGAACTTTCTACAAATAATAAATATCACTATTTAAACAATGAAATTATTTGAGACAATTCTTGTGTACGATATTATATTTGTATTATACTATGTTGCATTGTAGGCTACTCGGTTACAATGTATGCATGTAGAATATAACACTTTAATATATAGTACGCATTTATTCTATAAAAGAGATTACGCGTAGGTTCTGTATGTTGAGAAAATTCTCTTCCTAGTCGCTTTCTTCATTTAATGCCAATCTGGTCTCCGCATCCCTGACACTGAGTAGGTACAAATATAATTAGAGAACTTTTATAGATGCCCAGAACAGAAAATTGGGTTCCTTTATTCAATAGTCACGTGACTGAAGATAAATTACCAATAATTATTATTCATTTTACTTTCATCCACAAGCACCAGACAACACAACAAACCCACAGGCACTTCCTATAACTATAATTGTACGATTAAAACATAAAATTCAAATATTGAAAATAAAAAATCGTATGTCACACACCCCTCCCGACAAACGTCACAGTTTGTATGAGTTTAACAGCAGTCACGTGGTACTTGTTGAGACCATGCGCAGAAGCAGATTATTCCTCTCTCTAGTATTATTTCTTCTCAAAGATCCCTGACAATGTTTCTCCAATCCTCCCGGCACTGAGCCAATTGCATCGCCTCGGCTATCGTTAATCCCACTTCAGCCCTTATCTGGTCCAGCCATCGCATTGGAGCTCTCCCTCGTCCTCTTCTCCAATCGACTTTGCCTACCATTTTCAAGGCTGCTGAAGTTCCGCCTAGCGGTATACCCAAAGAATCGGAGAACCCGTCCGACACAGAGGGCCGAGGGTCTGAGAAAGTAACTGACTAAAAAAATGTACTTGTTATTTAATGAAATTTAAAATATTCCTTCTTAACGTTTTTTTTTTTTCAAAATCAGAATTGATAGAACAATGGTTGGAGTTGGAGACCGTGGCGCGTGGTTTCGTTTCCCGATGCCAACCATCTTCATCTATCACGACACAAGGCTTTGCTTATTGTGAAAGATGTCAAAAATATATTTGTGTGATCACTTTTAGATTACCTACTCAGATTCATTCAAGCCTATCATGCCAACTGATGGCCATTCACAGTCAAGTTTATTGGACGCCGTTTCAACAAGCCCACTGCAGGCCTAATCGTTTATGGACGTCTTTAGATTAATCTCACTTTACTGCTCTCATAAAGAAGTAATAAAAAAATGTTCATGTCAATGTTTCTATGGTGTGTTTAAAGCTGAATATAAATAGGCACAGACGCCATAACTTCTTGAATCATCACATGACATTGACAAGGTAAGTGTACGTGTCATCGCGATTTTTCTCTATCACTTTATATTTTGCATAGACAATTAATTGTATAATTATTGTTCACACTCTGTGGTGCGGACTGTAAACATGAGTCACATAGACAAGTCTGTCGCAGCTGATGGTGGGAACTGGTTTGGAAATTTCAACGTATAAAATCAAATTTTATCTAATTTAAATATTTCCAGCTGAATCCATTTGGGCACTTCTTTAAAAGCCCGTAGTGGTTTGTTCCATTTAAAAATCGAACATTGGTATAATGAATTTTTAGAGTCATTAGTTGTTATTTTTTCTTTAAGATCTAGTCCTGAAAAGGTCACAAGAATCTAAACATAATTAGAACGTTGTGCACCAACAAAGCCAATAGGCAATAAATATGAGACATTAACAAAAATGTATATAGTCATATCCTGGCGCCAAATATATGACAGCAGTCGCAGTCTTTAAATTTGGTTGCTCTCTTGTTCTCAATAATTTCCAACTTTTTTTCTCTATTTTTCATTAATTATTAAATTTCTACTTGTTTCATACATGAGAGTTTTTGACACGTTGAACATGTTGAGAATTCTCATGATTAAGAGTTTCGGAGACAAACATTACCACCTAATGGCGAACGTTGTTAACGTAAAGTGATCACACTAAGCCAGCCTTCGAAATAACAGTAGAAGACGGTCGTAAGCCCGTAGTGGTTTGTTCCATTTAAAAATCGAACATTGGTATAATGAATTTTTAGAGTCATTAGTTGTTATTTTTTCTTTAAGATCTAGTCCTGAAAAGGTCACAAGAATCTAAAGCATATATTCAAATTTCACAATCCTTCTGTCTATACAAATTTATAAGAAAACTATTATATCCATCCCAGGATTCTAGACTATATCTTCACGAGACCACTCCACAGATTTCTCAGTATTAAAAACGTTTATTAATAAACGGGACCGTGAGGTTGACCACTTCACGTCCTTAAATCTCAACTGGTCAGAAAAGACACAATGAGCCTCGGACGCCTTCGAGCGCAATGGAGAGCTCTTGATGCCTTCCTATGCTCCCAAGTGGGGCTTAGGCCCCCGCATTGCTGGATGGTTTGGGGGTGATTCGCGGCGGGCTTGATTTGTTCGGGGCCGGCTTTTCGGTTTGATTGTTTCAATCGTGTTAGAGTTAGGGGGTCGGTTTCGTGCGGGTCGAGTATGCTGCGGATTGGTCTCCTCCGGGCTGGCTTGCGGTGTGCGGGAGGCCTTAAAGGGAGAATGTATGTATGTATTAATAAATCATTCATAAACTGCAAATAGCCACATACGTTGAAATAAACAATGAGAAATAACATGACCGAAACTGTCGATAAATAATTTACTAGTGTGAAATTGTATGTACCGAGCAGTTTTACGACTTTACGAGCGTTCGTGAAGAATGCGAAACGCATATTTCTCCACAGTGTGAACATACCTCTATGTCGTGGCTGATGAAAGAACAATCTATTTCTTTGTTCTGTCTTATCGAATGAGAAAATATTCCGAAAACAGTCGTTTTATCTGAATATTTCGAAAGAATCATTAAATTCAGTTTGGGTGCATAATATGGTGATTGTATGAAAAAGAAATAGGGCACGTACCTATTAGCCAGTTCATTGTATTAAACTTTGTTGTGTTGCCAATATCGGCGTGTAAATTATTTATTGATTGTAGCTATTTAAAGATTATTTGAGAAACAATTTAAGGTACTGTAGTCTTTTTTGTTTAATTTAAATGTAGGGTTCTTCAATTCTAGGACGTACCTTGCTAACCTTTGTTTATTTTAGACTGAAAAACTGTCCTATTTGCAGCACCATAATGGATTGTCTGAATTTCTTTCTAATTTATGTACCTTTTTCATAAAAAAAATAAAGATTATGAATCAAATAAGGGTTATTTTTGTGATATGTTCATTGTTCATGCACATAATGTTAGTTTGACGAAGAAAATTTCGAAAAAGATTCCGAAAAAAGTTCATGTCCCCTAATGTGGGGGCATGAATGGATGATATCAGACATCTGCAACCGTAGCTAGATTCTTAAACATGAGTTATAAAGTAACAAATTAATTAATAACCACCAGGGGGTCCAAGGAAATGTTACGCGCAATATAAGAGCATTTAATGCCTCTTAGCCACTGCATTTCAACTCGACTCTCACCTACAAGCGGTGGACTCTGTTACGTTGGCCCAGGCTGAAACGGCGGTTACATTCGGTCCCTGTTGACGCTAGGGTCAACAAGCCGAAGAGAGTACGGGGTGCCTTGCATGGCTGTCCAACATGCAGGGCATTTCCTACACCTGATTCCTTTCCTCCTGCCTTCTATGAGCCCTCCCATCCATATTCACCTAGTCCTATCATTCCGGAAGGAGTAAACCTTTCTGGCCAAAAATCCCCAATCCAAGGTGTCATTCGACCCGTGCCGATGGATGCGTGACTAACGGGTAGGTTAGTAACTAACGGAGGCTCCCTGATACCAGGCAACCTCAGGGTGACTTTTTGCCTTACCCCTACACGCAGGGATGTGTAGGGGCGGACTTTTATTTCCCTAGTTCTAGCTATGGAGGATGTACATGGCACCTTTGTAGAGCCGACCTGGTGTGATGGATATAATAGGTACTTCCGCATCAGTGGTCAAAGTGGACATAAGTTCACATGATCAAAAGCATTTGTTGCAACCGAGAGATAGGAATCCTGTTGGGACCTATCTTTCAAAAAGAAGATTATGGAGACCTTTTGCGGAGGGCAGGAGCCGGGAGGAGGCACTGTCACTCTGCAAGAGGCCTCTGGAGACGTGGCACAATAAGAGGTAGCGCTCCAAAAATTCATTGAAGGATGTCACAATAGATCTTATTGGTCGCGGTGACTCAAAGGGCATCTGGTCCATTGACCTTCTTTACTAAAAAAAAAAAAAAAAAAAAAAAAAAAACAACCACCAGATGGAATAAATCTTAGTGCCCATGCCAAGGCACTAAGATTTATCGCTTTTATAAGGGTTGAAAGAAATAAAAGTAGCTAATTTTTTGTATTGTTTATACCTACTTTAGAGATAAATTGAAAGTAGCGACATCTATCAGGTTATTTAGTCCAATTACAGAAAAATGTAAGCGTCGTGAGAGAGATGCAACTATGAATAGATGGCAGGTGCAGTGGGACACCTCCAAAAATGGACGACGGACTCATAGGCTTATAAGAAATATTAGGAAATGGGTAAACAGGGAACACGGCGCCGTCGGCTTTCGGATGACGCAGTGCATGTCTGGACACGGGGTTTTTGGGACCTTCCTTCACAAAATACAGAAGGCTCCAAACGCAGGATGTATGTACTGCGCGTCCGAGAGTGATGACGCCGAGCATACCCTCTTTGAGTGCGACAGGTGGAGAAGAGAAAGAGAGGATCTGTATGAGTCCGCAGACTGCGATCTCAATACAGAAAATTTGATAGACCACATGCTGAAATGGCCAGAAACATGGAAGGTCATTGAGGGATTTATGGAAGTGATTATGAAGAAGAAGATCATCGTTGACAAAATTTTGCTTCCCAGATAGACCGAAAGATAGGTACCGGGCTGCAAAAGAACAATGAGGGGTTTTAGCCGGTAGGAGTCCGGCACTATACCGCTTAGTTGTCCTTGGACGATTTCCCCTCATCAAAAAAAAAATTAAAAAAATTGTTCAGTTACCATTTTATAATACCCGAATTATGTTTATATCACATCAAATTTGACAACTCAATTCGGAACCTACCTAACTAATTTTTAGGAAATTACTCTATGGTAATGTTTTTTTATGGGACAGATTCTAGATTCGAATACAACGATGCTGTTCGAATTAACGCAGTGTATTGTGTGACCTATTGAATGGAATAGGTTTGTTGGATCTAATCTTACATCCAGCTCTCCTAGGCATTAGCACACACAATGGTAGCTCTGTTGGAGAGCAGTGGAGCGTGAGACTACGGCGGATATAGGATATGATGGCCACAGCACACACACGCACCTATGATGCCTAATACTACATATTTGTTTTGTAATGAATGCCTTTGATTATTCATGCCAGAGAAATTCAAGCATGCATATAGTATGACATATCAGCGCACAACGCATATACGTGCGCGTCAATACATCTAGGAGTTGATAATGTTATCGTGAACCACCCAAAATTCCAGGTATCCTAGATCAGTCAACGATAATAATTATTATTCATAACAAAACTATGTGGCATACCCTAGAAAGGTGACACCAGTTATTTTTTGAGCCAATAGTATTAAAGAGTGAGGAAAAAATCTTGTTTAAAGTCTCCGGCGATTATGTTATAGGTTAACCTACAGTGGGGAGATCGAGTTTATAATAGAAATCTACCAGAAGCTCCAAAAATTGGAATCTGTTTCAGGCATTGCATAATGCGTGGATATTCCGTTGATTGGGGAAAAACTGGAGGCGTTGCAGAGAGCTGATATAGATAGATAATAAAGAGAAGAAAATATCTTATTGGGAACTATTGAATGCTTTGCAATATTGAATAAGTCACCTTATATAAAGGCAAAATTGATGAAAATCACAGACAGATGTCCTGGTTCAGAAATATCTATAGAAAATTGACTAAAATTCTGGCAAAGCAGATTGTAATGTTATCCGCATAAGAGGAGAATGGATTCTTCCAGACTCAATGGAATACCTACGGCTCCCATGCAGACCACCAAAGAGGTGGAGGGACAGCTGGGAGTAGACTTTGCAGGAGGCTAACTCCACCTCTTGAACTACCTACAGGCCACAAATTTAAGCAGAAGAAGATTATTAGTTGTTACGTAGGAATATATCACAGGATAAAAGATCCTTCAATCTTTTAAATATTCATCGATCTTAGTAAATTTGTTAGTTATTACTTATTAGGTACCTTTCCAAAATGTATATTGATCTACTGGGTTCAAAAACGAATCTCGCCCAGTTAATCCCTAGAATAGC
This sequence comes from Mystacides longicornis, assembly GCA_963576905.1. Taxonomy (NCBI): domain Eukaryota; kingdom Metazoa; phylum Arthropoda; class Insecta; order Trichoptera; family Leptoceridae; genus Mystacides; species Mystacides longicornis. The sequence goes on along the minus strand of OY756426.1, from coordinate 26,236,858 downwards.
GATATTCACGGTTTAGCAGAGACACACAGAACGAACGCGAGGTACAACCATCGCCGGGTAGGTACCGACACGCTGTATGTGTGTCAGTGGAGAAACGAACTTCAAGGACGATCTATGAAACGAATGCTTCCAACTCTACACATTGCGCAGGAATAGACCGACGACGCTCAGTACCTACGCGCAACTCATTATTTAGTACTTGCATAGGTATTTGATACCTTCACGTTAGGATCATGCTGCAAGTACGGTACATACATTATATACACCATCGTTACATTTACCGCAAAAGTATACCTATTGGGTTTAATATTATATGCACCATAACGGGAAAATACCTACAGGATAAGTATTATTATTATAGGTAGGTACATACTAGTATTTTTTACAATTTTTCTATGATCAGAATATGATAGATCACTGAATGCCGAATACATCACTCTACTCAATAATTGCAAATTCATGACAGAGAAAACCAACACCAAATTTGTCATAACATTTATGGCCATAGAGTGTTGAGACATGCGCGTCTGAAATCTGTTATTAACATTCACGCTTACGATTTGTCGGATCAGCTAGTATCAAATAAATCTAAATAAAATCACAATTAGCGATGGTCATCTTGACCAGATTCTCATTCCTCATAATGTATTTTGTAAAGGTGACATTCAAAATGATTGAAGAATTTTGGATTTTTTTATTGGCGCCACTGATTATTTCATTAATATGTATGTTTAAACAGGAAAAAGTCGTTTGAAATTTATAAAGTATCTATAAAAACACTACTTCTTACTTAATCAACATTTATTGACCATTTATGTATTTAATTTATCCATCACGCTGTACTCTAGAGGGGGTAGGCAGAGAGTAAGTACGGACTTCCATTTATTCCTATTCAGACAAAACTCTTTCACTACATTCAAGAACATCACATTTCGGATAAATTGTCAACTACTCGTTTTACTCCTGACTCGGCCCTCCATTAAGACGTCAATTGAGATTCCGTATTACCAATGGAATTGTAAAATAATATAATGTATTCAAAGATTTCTAACTTACTAACAACGAAAAACTTATGCCCTAAATGTCTTTGAACAGCAGTAATTGAATAGCGAAATATTCTCATATAATCGTTGGTATATAAAAATTCATGGTAAGCTGTGCGTGTGTTTCGATAAAACTAGACAAATGGTGTATCAATTTGGCTTATTTTGGTATCGGAATAATCGCAAAAGCCCAGGGTTTCTTTTTAAATGTGAGGATATATGGAAAAATTTCAAGGAAAATAGGAAAGAACAATTTTTGTCTTCCCATAAAATGCCAGATGTGTCACAATGCATGCATGCAATAAGGGATCATTATTATTTTTGTAACGAACTACTGGAAATGAAGTAGGTACTTTATGCTTAAGATGTTGGTTAAGGAAATAAGAAGGCTACAAGTTGGCTCTCAGTTACAGAAAGGAAATAAGACGGTTAAAAGTTGACTCTCAGGTACAGATTATGTTACGACAAATATCCTGAGAAGGGTTTAATAACAGTAATTTTAATAGTAATGATAACATCAACTCACTTAATTGTTGGGTGAAAAACTAGTAAAAACTAATAAATTACAATCACATATCAATAAATAATGTCCACATTTCTTTCACTTGGGCCGACTACTGAGGATACTAATAAAGTAATAAATTAAGCAATAGTAAATAATAATATTTATTAATTAGTCAATAATTTACTGTTGAATTAGGTAGTTTTTTTTTTTATTATTTCGCTTTCAAAGTCATTTTCCGCCTATGCAATAAATCTTTCTGCCTTCGTTAATCAATAGCGTTTGTCTAAATTAAAATCTTGAAATGTTTTAATTTCCTTCTCAAGGCGACTTGCGAAATTTACATGATTAGTTTCGAGGTTAAAGTTAGCATACGTAATAATAAAAGACATTTCGAGTTATCAAATTATATTCGCAAATACCGATATGTTTGAATGTATCATAAAATACGTTTGTTTCCTGCAAACACGTTTGGACATATTATTATTATTATGATTTTTCGTCTTGTCTTTGTTGTACTTTTAGATTTTAATTGGTTTTAACTAATGAAAGCCCCCTTTTAGATATTATTATAAATTTAAAAAAAAATGTTATTATTTTTTGAGGGGTCCTGTTACGTATTAATATTATAGGAGCTTTCAAATAAAAAGGTTTATGGTTCGATTTACTTCAATACGCGTTTTAAATCCAAGACAAAGTACAAATTATGTAATATGTAACAACTAATGACTAACAATTCATTACTAATGTTCGATTTTTAAATATTTACATATTCTTTACAAATTATGTCCCTAACTCTTTTTAATTTCTTTTATTTCTCTACTCTACTCTATTAATTTTTTTTTATTGATATAAATACAGAATATAATTTACAAAAAACAAGTATCATACTATGATTGAGTCACGCCAAATCTAAAGATTTGTCGGCGTGTTCTCTTTAATTGTAAGTATATGATATAAAGAAAGATTTACTTAATCTACTACTACATTAAAAACATACCTAAACCATAATTAAATTTAAATAGTTAAGTATATACAAATCCACACTTTATTAACCATTCCTTGACTAATTTTTTTGCAATATTTTTACTTTTGCATTCCTTAATAGATGCCGGCATCATATTAAATATCTTTGGCACGTAGTATTCTAATGTTCTTTTGCCGTACTTATTATTAAATTTGGGGACCACATACCCATCATTATACTTGAATCTAGTGTGATGCTTATGTCGCGGATTATCTTTAAATTCGGTTTTTGAAAACTGGTCAAGGACCATTCTCTGCCAGAACAAGCCTTAGCTGATAGTACATTAAATTTTTTAAAATATAATGAAATATTATTCCGCGCCGCAAACCTTGTATAAACCATAAATTAATGTATAAACCAAAAATTTAGTTCTGTTTCATGTTTTTTTTTTTTTGTATTAGAGTTATTTACAAATTCATATATTTTGTCTATTTTATATTTAAGATGGTATCAGACGAGAGAAATATATAGGGAGCGGATTGAATTTAATTACCTGATATTTTCTTTTTCATAAAATAGTACAAAATATTACTTACAAACCTTTTGAAGAGTGGAGGATAAATTTCGGATAGCGCAAGACAGAGAAACTTTCGCCAAACCTGGCCCCGTAGACAAATTCAAATTGGCGTTCGACTACAAACGAAGGATCACCATGAATTGGAAAGGGCAATCATTTTCACAGATTCCTTATCTCTAGTAAATGTACTTGCGTCCGGCTCAGGTACTGATAACTGTATCATCTTAGACATTAGGAGAAACCTTTATAGTCATAAAGTAAAGGGGAGAGATATTGTCATCGCTTGGATCCCGGCTCATTGTGGTATAACACCCAATGAGGACGTAGACGCATTGGCAAAAGAGGCCACCAGCAATGGATTGGTCCCTCGAAACTTTGAACTCCCCCTGAGTGATATAAAACGTTCTGCCTTTCTCGGAGCAATGTCGGCCTGGACCGATCATTGGGAAGAGGTAGGTAGAGTTAAGGGGTCGATTTATCGGGACATTAAGGAGTCTATCTCCAGAAAGCCATGGTACCATGACTTCAAATTCTCCAGATCAGAAATAGTCACACTGACTCGCATGAGATTTAATCACCACAGACTGGATAGTCATCTATTTAAAATAAATTTAGCCTCGTCTCCACTCTGTGAGTGCGAACTCGATATGGAGACATTAGACCACGTCTTCCTCGGTTGCCCAATAAGAGATTCATATGAACTTTATTACGAAATCGATGAAATTCAGTTCCCCATTAATATGTCTTGTCTGTTACACTCTGAAAAGCTTTCTGTCTACAAAAAAATTTTAAAATCAGTAAAACAGAATTATATAATTATATAAACAGTATGTGTGTGTGCGTGTATCTATATATTTTTTATATAAATGCGAGAAAGTATGTATGTAGGGGCGTGATTGTAAGTATGTAAGGCCGTGTGTGAATGTAAAAATAGTAAGTCTTTACATAAAATAAAAGAAAAATAATAAATTAAAGCATAATATTTTTGTTTTGCAAATCATCAAATATTTGAAACTGGCACAAATCGTCCCTCTAGGGATGGGATGCCATAAACATAATAATAATAATTTCACCAATGTATAAAAAATTTAACTCTCCACTGGAACATAAAAACTATTATTTAAGCCAAACAAAGACACTTGTATAAAAATATAAAAATTGGACGGTTAATTTTTTCCCTACTCTATACTACTATCAGCAGATTGTCGAATAATTCGTTTGTAGTCGATCGCCAAATGCAATTTGTCTAGGCCTACTGATATTTTTATAGCACAATGGCATAAAAAATTAGAAGATTAAAATTTTTGTATTATTACCATGTTCGAAAACAATTCACGAAAGGTTTTTTATTAAAACTATTTGCACAATTAAAGGCTTGCCGTTGCACTTTCGTCCGATAAAAATGCCTGTCAAACGTCAAAAATATACGCTAGTATGTGGATCGTCTGTCTGTTTCCATTTCACACAGTTGATGGACATGTAGTGGATTGATATGTGTTCGCCACGTACTCGTCGTGAAGGAATAGATGTTGCACAATCGAATCATTCTACGGAGTTACGAAATTCATGGAGCAACTTCTCTTTGACTGCTGATAGTCGTGTGTCTGCGTCTGCTCTCTACTCTACGACGTGTATAGGTCCGTTTATACGTTTGTAAGTATCTACCAATAACTATATAATATACACATAATATCCAAGTTTTAATATTTTATTTTCAGATACATTTATGAAAGTCAGCGCAATATTGTTGGGCGATCATCAAAAGTTGAAAAAATATAACAGATGAAAAAATATATACAATATACATACCTATTACCTACGTCCTTCAAAATATTTCATCCATCTGTAGAAGGGTCAAAATTAATAAAAGAACAAAACATTTGAAGAGAGACTATACCTAATCTACTTCCACCGTTGTTTGTGGAGAGTAGATGGACATTGCTGGGACAAATTGTGTTAAGGATGCCGAATGACAGTTGGCCAAGGAGAACGCTGTACTTCCTCCCATCAGGGTCTCGAAGACGAGGAAAACCCTTCGAGGCAAAGTTGAGGAAGTCATCGAAGTTGCGCGAGATCGAGCGCAGTGGCTGTTGTTGCCTGTCTTTGCCTCTAAATTGAGTCAAGAGCGTATGTTTTAACAAAATAATAGAAAGGAATAGTTTTTGATGAGAACGAATGGAATGGAAAAGAATGTCCTAATAAAATGTGAGAAGGAAAATATTCAAGATATAAGACGTAGGTAGTGCAAACTAGTGAGATGGGGAAGGCAACGAAGAATATTCTGGTATGCACATGTGAGTAGAATGGATTTATTCAGACTAAATCCTGTGGCATTGCATGGCCAACCCCATCGATAGCTCCCAGGCAGCTAGACCACCAAAGAGATAGGGAAACAGCTGGGAACCTTAGTTCTTGAATTACAGGTTACAAGGCCTAAATAAGAAGAAGAATTATTGTTTCTTGAATATAGTTGAGTGGAGGGTACATTAAATTTCATATTTTACTGAATAAAGATGCATTTGCGAAATTTATAAAAAAATAATAATTTTTTTATAATACCTAGGTATTTATCCAATCCAATCCATTTATCAGCTGTCCGTATTGAACACTCAAAAAAAATCCCATAATGTAAAACGGCAATAAATAGAATTCTGTTATTTATCTTCACGCATGCGCATTGGAGGTACATAATATAATATTACTTCTGTTTTATTTACATAGTTACATAAAGTACCCATTTAAAAGTTACGATAGTAAAAGGCTTGCTTAAATTTCAAGATCACGAATAATTATTAGGTACTTCTTGAAAATCTATTTTGAATATTACAATACACATTCATCAAAACCGTAGTAGATACTACGCATGAGCAAGGTTTCGATATTTAAAGAGAATGAGCAATGCGGAAATTGGAAAAAAAAAACTTAGAGGTTAAAATACAGATAAGCGTTCTAATAGAAAAAAACCTTGTAACTATAATCAGGTCTATCCATTATTATGTAACAGTGTTATAATACAATTATGTTAGAAAAATATTAAACCGTACATACTACTTATCCATTTTATCTCGAACTGTTGTCAGCGGATGCGGTTGAAATTATTTTTACACAGTATTTTTCTATTCCAAGAAAATATACAACAATCATTTGATAATAATTAAAACAATGCATGATTATACGATGGAAGCATCCACAAACATCTTATGAGCATTTTTGCCATCTTAGTTTTCTAATCCGCTGCTGAATTGTAGACGCAAATGCATTAGGGATTTTAAGATGTAATCCTGGCTAAAAATGTGGGGGTTTCTTAACATTTCTCTCCATTTTTAGAGTTGGAGGCTATGGAAAAATGCACGAAGCTGACAGATGAATGTATGCATGAAAACAGAAGGGAATCTAGGAAAATCAGAAAGAAACTCCCCATGGATATTTCTATATAACTATCAAAAGACGAAAAGTTTGTCACAACCAATCGGACTACGGCAATTTTTTTTAAATTTTTAACGAATCTGCGCTCACTCAAAGTGAACACAAATACACTCTTAGACTCTTTCGCAGTAAGCTACTTAAAGATTGTGTCGTGAAAGAGGAAAAAGGTCGGCACTTGGTATCGAACACACGACCTCCGAACATAACCGCACAAGCTACCAAGCACTTTTTCAAATATTTCTTATACTTATATTATTAGTCTGAATGTAAATATTCGTTAATACCTATCATAAAACTGTTGTCTTCAAATTGTCAACAAATTGAGGTTCTTTAAGGGACTACATAGGGAAATCGAACAATAATTACCCTTTTTTATTTCAACCGCTCGACAGTTTTTGGCACTACAGTTCCGGGGAACGGGGAAAAATCCGGGTATCGCGACATACGTCCGGGTCGTGTCAAGATGCTAGACAGGAATTTTCCAAAACTAAAGTAACGGGTACAATAATGGAAAATTATTTATTAACAGAGTTTGAATTTCATATCGATAGTTCATATTAATACTATGATTTTTCAACACAAGGACTTATGTACATACATACATATGAGGATAAAAATATACCACATCTATTAATGATAAGTTAGAAGACTGGTGATTAAAGCTCACGTGGCTCTACCACCTCAAGGTACCGGTTCGCAATGGTAGTTATGCTGTACTCACATATTCTTAAAAGAGATAGATTGGACTCAATGTTTCATATCTATAGATTAAGTACCCGATTATAAGTGGAATAAGGATTGAAATTTTCGTTCGTTTTTTGCTTAGAGCGATTTTCACAACTTTCATACAAAATTCTTGTGATAAAAGGCCCAATTCATTTGGAACTGATTCAATCTCATTGCGTAATAAAACTTATTTCCTTATCTTTTCTAATGTGGCAATCCTCTATATTTCGAAAGTCATCGACGACTAATTAAACAAATTTTACCCTAAAGACGCGATCGTGAAAAATAAATAAATGTCAGATAACAACGGGATTGCTCTTTAATATTTTCCATATTTTTTGGCATTTTCTCACATAGTATTAACACATTTTAGCTCCTATCTTCTGTTTTTGGCTTTAAACAGATGTAAAAACATAAATTGTTGAGTCTTTGCCATTTTTCTGGTTTTATCACACTTTGAGAATGCCATTGAATATAGCGGACGGATGATACAACCATCTAAAAGTATTATGTGTGGAAAATTGTATGTTGATGAAAACAAAAAAAATAAACGTGAAACTTGAAGTGAGCAACCAAACTTAAAGACTGCGACTGCTGTTATTTCTTTGGCGCCAGAATATGAATATATTTTCAATTTTTGTTAAGTCTCTACTTATTGGCTTTGTTGGAACATAAAGCAAACATTCGAAATAACAGTAGAAGACGGTCGTACGCCCGAAGTAATAAGTAATGAATTGTGAAACTTTATACCTATTATTATTATTATAATATTTATTATGAACAGACCAGAAAAATATACCACCATTAAAACTAGGCACTGTAATAAATCAACTATTGTCTATGTAAAGAAAATTTACCGTCAACAATAAAAATAGTCGCGCCCAAGTTAAATGGACCAAATCCGGAGCGAAGGATTTGTAGATCTTCTGTAAGGTCAATTAAAAACTATTGCTGTAGCTTGACTGATAGCAGTAGATATTCTTGATTCACGTACTGGCTATATCCAAGGAAACACTGGACAGTTTGGTTTTGAACTCTTGTCCAAAATTTGGATACTGAATTTAGACAGTGCAAACCTGAAAATCGGCTACAATAATGTACTGAAAACATGCGTGCCTTGGATGCTCTCTTCAAACGATTGAATGAAATCAAAAAAGGTGTCATCAGAAAAAGGGAACAGAAGAATTAAAGAAATAAAGTATTCGCATCATCGGGATAAAAAAAAACTACTGATTTAAGCCAAAATAAATTGAAAAACCTTTCAAACTGTGTTCTTTGAAGAACCATTAAGCATATCAGAAGAAAAGCAATGGTTATGTAGTGGAAGTAACATATTGGAAGTAACAGTTGATCCTCTGAATTGATTGATAGTCTAGCCGCCAGCGGTTCAGTCGTCGATTTTCGTAGCGGAGGTGGTCGGTTCGATTTCTCTATCAACACCAGCATTTCTCTCTGTGATACATGTCAAAAATGTATTGGTGTTCACTTTTGGTAATCAAAATATAGAATTGGTCAATACAGAATTTATAATCAACTATCAAAAGGGAAATGTTGATTTCGTAACTTTTTAAAGTTCAGCTTTCTTCGATTATGTGTGTAGTTGGTGCAAGTAAGAAATATTGCTGCATAGTGTGGCCCGTGTGATATGGATGTAGTCGGTAATAATATGGCTGTAATAATTGGCCAACGTTGAAATGGTATGCATGGATGAAGGCGCAATATGACATCACGTTTCTATTGTGAGAGATTTTATTTTATCTACTGTACTTCACTCTGGTGTACCTACTCTGCATTCAAACGTAAATTGGCGGACATAATTGCACAGTCACTATGAAGAGAGAGGAGGGTCTATGTAAAGCTGATGTGATAGTATATACTCACTAGATGAAATATCTATCCTTATTATAATTAGTTGAGTTCGTCCGTAACTCGGTATATTCGTCGAAACAGTAACAGCCGGTTTCATAAAAAACAAAGGAAACTTTAAGTTTCCTTTTAAAAAATAACGCATTTCATAACAACAAAATGACACTTTATGTTAAACTCCCGTTCTTGGGATTTAAGTCGACTTTAGTGTAGTTCAATATTTTGCCGTCGGAGTTTCGTAGAAAATTTCGTGGCGCTTTTTCTGTCACAAAGATGAACATTTGTATGCGGTGACACTGTGGACAAAAAATGACTAAAAAAGGCTGGAAAACATAGCAAAACGGGAAGCATATTATTGTTTACAGATTTCGTTTACTAATTCATAAACCATAATATTAAATTAACACAAATAACGGCACTTTGATGCTCTACTGAGAAATGATATTGACAGATTAACAGAAATTCTACTTATGTTTTCCATAGATTTCCATGGTAACACTACCAACTGCTACCAACTTTCAAATAATTTTTTAACATTTCGAACTTTAGCTAAAGTAAGCGAGAATATTTTTTATTAAACGCGTCAACTTAAAGGAGACTAATTTTTAAAAGTTCCTTTAGCTAAAGTGTTCTTTAGCCGCTTTTTTGAAACCGGCTGCTACCCTACGCGACAAATCCAATTCGAGTACAGGAAATATTTTTATTCGTCCTTAAGCGAAAACCATTGTTTTGACAATAATAATGTTAAATAGTGGGAAATATTATTTCGGCGAAATATGCGATACTTAATCAGAAGTTTTTACATAGGTACAACTAGGTACGTATTGCTCGTGAATAAATGTTAAATAATTAATAATTGCTCTATTTTTATGTACTATATTTAAGTCTCCCCGAGACAGGCTTGGCCTAGTGGGTAGATTTATCAAATTATGCTTTGTACTGAGATATACTATTGAATAAATGTTTTATTATTATTATTTGTCGGTTGTCCCCAAAGTAATAAATGTTAAATAATTGTCGGTTGTCCCCAAAGTAATAAATGTTAAATAATTGTCGGTTGTCCCCAAAGTAATAAATGTTAAATAATATGGTCGGTTGTCCCCAAAGTAGTAAAGTAAAATTGGATTTGGAACCCTTTTACCAACTTATAGGACACTTTTTTATACGCTTGTCGTCCGACAGGTGTTTCTGCTTGTGTGTTAATCATGATAAATGGCCACAGACAAACCGAAAATACAAAACTAAAAACTGCTCAAGCTCTAGATAGATATTTCTAGCTCTAATAATATTGTACACAGTAACAAGGGCGTTTCTTCCTATTCTCGCTAAATCACTATACGCGTTTAGTGTACACTTGGTCAGTTTATTCGAACCACTCTAGCTAGATATCTGGATACTGTAACTAGGAAAAAAGAGCTCGGCAGTATAAGCTAAACTCTATTGCAGTCCAGTAGGGCTATTCTCGTAATCAATCGCTTTTACAAATCACTTAACGATAAGATTAAGACACGATCGCAAGCAGTCGTATTCACAAAACTATCGGAACCTAATGTTAATCCTATCTTGAACTGGATCATTTTCATACTGATATTTCAAACATAACGAATTTTGAAGATATCTACTAGATATCTTGTTTTGTGAATACCAATCCGCCATTTTATGATAGTCAATCAAGATAAGAGCGTATTAAGACCGCTATGAGAATAAGGGCACAGATTGCGTATTCAAATGATACACGTACCTAACTCTTGGGAACTTTTTGAAGCCGTAAGGGCTAAGGAGTGTTAGATTCGTAATATACAAATACAAGTATGCAAGCCTATTTTTTTACACTACATTACTGTTATGATTCAAAAAGCCATTAACTTAAACCTTCAACATCGCTCAAATCTAATTTGATTGTCTAGCTCTCTCGTTAAAAAGTACTATAGCAGTGTTCCATTATAATGAATTGAACATCTGTGCGACAATAGAGATAGACTCAATGCATGATCTACGATCATACACAATATGCGCGTATTGTCTGCGCATACATGCAATGAGTTGCTATTTCATTAATCCATGTAATGATGCGGATGTCACAGTGTCTGTAGATCAACGACGCCCATGATCTATTATTGTTGTATTGATCTATGAACGAGAAATCACAATTCAACATTTTAAGAATGAATTCCAAATTAAACAAGGCAGTACCTATACAGTCTACCTATATACAGATTGTTTTTAGACGTCTAAAATTGACGGCTGTCAATTCTAGGTATAATGATTTGGGAAAAAAATACTTGATCAATTTAAACATATTGAAATCGGTGAAGAATAGAAACATATTGACTCCTTTTTGCTATGTCCTTCCAAATTTTTTGTGGACGATCCTATAGGTCTGAAACAATACTTACGAAAAATCTACGGGCTAGTTATCCCGCAAAATTTATAAAATCCAGCCGACTCCACTGGTTAGGCCATGTTAAAGATCTAGCCAACCGGTCGTTCACAGACATTTTCTTATGAAGATCCACTGGAAAGAGGAGCATTGGAAGGTTAGGTTAGGTGGCTGAAAACATCGGATAGAGACCTCAGAAGATTGGGTTGGACCATGACGAAACAGGGTCCCATGGAGAAAACTTTTGAGGTAGGCCAAGACCCACTCAGGGATGTAACGTTACGGATTTAAGTTTTTCTTTTCATGTGTATCTGCTATCGATAGTATTATAAAATTTTCAGTATTAATATATGTGTTGGTTTTTTCCCATAGATTTTAAAGTCTATCAACAAAGACGATGTCTAATTAGTACAAGTATTTTATTACTTGTATTCTCCGCAGGTATCTATTTATAAATAAAATAGAAACAATGAAGGGTTTAATTAAATGTTAATTATACTCATATCCACACATCCTCTGTGAATTTTCATCTTAGAGTCTATCACTACGAACGGTGGATAACAATGTGAAATGAATAATTACCTATTGTCTTGTAAGAATCTAATTCTAAGAATGGAAGATGAACCAACAAGATAAACCTGGGAGTTTTATCCTTGGGATAAATGATAACTTCAAATTAGCCAACTCTCCCTATAATAGCTAGAAGCTATACTTATAGGATAGGTATGTACAGTAGTGAGTAGATAATGATTTGCTTGTAAAATTACTTAGACTATGTACTCGATAAATAAATTAAACTTTTCGAAAATCAATGTACAAAACTTTATTTCTAAAAGTTATATCTCATAAATATCAGTCCATACAAATTAAATAATGTAATGTGCATAAGAATGCAGTAATTTCAAAGTTTCCCAAAGTGCACAGTAGGGATATTTCTTTAGTATAAAACAACACAAAAACTTAAACTAAAAATTATTTTATCCAGAAAATTTATTTGGGAATTATATATGACTAGCTAGTTACCCGTGGCTTCGCTCACGTGTTACTGTATTTGCTTTCTCTTCCTAAACAATGCAGAATTAATTATATTCGCATCAAAATTAATAATAATAAGAAACATCATCAACATTTCTTTTTTTAAATATATATTCTAAAATTTCCATTAAATTACTATATTTTTATTTATATTTTTTGTCGTTATTAATCTGTATTTAAAAAATATGTGCTTCTTATACAAATAGAATGAGCCCGCAAACTTAAAAAGTTCGCTAACTTGACTGACATTGTTCTATGAGAATCCCAAAAAATAACTCGAATAACTTTTATTCCATCAAATGACGTTATTTGAAATCAATTTTTATATTGCTGGATATGAATAAAAAAATATTCAGGTCTCGAAAAGCAATGAAATTAGTGATCTTTAAAACACTTATTTCTATCTGCTTTGGGCATTTTTCAAGCTACAGACGTTTTTTTAACATTTCAATTTATATCTTTCACGTTGATTTGTTGTTGTTTGTCTGGTCGTAGGTTCGAAATTTAGTTCATAAATATCTTATCCTGAGCAAACACGACATAAAGAAAGAATAAACGATATCGGTCCAGCCGTTCACAAAACTGTTAACGTTCCGAACGTTAACGTTTACCAAATTGAAAATGGTTTCCAAACAAAAAAAATGCGTTTCGTCTTCAATATAATAGCAGCGTCGTAATACTTGAGGTAACGTTTAACGTTAATTTTGAATAACTGACAGAATTATTTTTTTGACTCGGAATTTGGAACAGCATTGTTTAACGCACGTTGAACAACAGTTTTTACGTTATCTCTATGGAAATAACAACAAATTGTTAACGTTGGAGCTGTCGTTAATATTTCGACTTGGCCTCCAGGCGTGATGCGATGACCACGTAAAGTAGGTCTCCATTTTTATAATAACGTAATATTCTCCCTTTTAAGCCCCCCCGCTCACCGCAAGCCAGCCCGGAGGAAACTAAATTTGCCCGATTGCCAAAAAGCCAGCCGCACACAAATCAAGCCCGTGGCGGTTCCCCCCAAACCACCCCATAATACGGGAGGCCTTGGACCCACTCAGGAGAATAGGTTAGGCATAAAGAACTCTCCATTGCGCTCGAAGTCGTCCGAGGCTCATTGTGCCTTTTCTAAACGGTTGAGGTTTAAGGAAGTGAGGTGGTCAACTCAGTATTCTAATGGTATAAGTAATTGGCGTTCGACTATAAACGAATTTTCGACAATGTAGAGTAGGAAGAAAATTAACTGTCCACTGTTTATATTTTTTATTAGATGAAACGGATATCGGCAACTATCCGATATCCGGTCTATCCGGCGGCGTAAATAATATCCTGCCGGATACCGGATAGTAAAAAGAGACATGTTTGGATAACTCATTGATTTGTTTATTAAAGTATCACTTAAGAAATACACCTTATAATCACAAAATAAATTCTACAACTTAGAAAATTGATTATCAAGCATAAGGTAAATTATGGAGAGTAATTCTATATAATATTTCGTTATATAGACTATTAGACTATATAGAGGAAAACAGCAGCTTTGCTGGTCTTCGTATAAGTAAGGAAAGTTTAATAAAACAACGTTTCGTCATATATCATACTGGCTGAAGATGCAGATAGTTTCCGCGATTTTTGGAACAATAACGTTCCGGCAACGGAGTCAGTCCAATTGGTATATACCGCCTACGTAAGCGTAATTCATGCGTTGTACCCATGGTAATTTACGCACTGGCCGGGCTCTAGTAAGGACTTATTTAGCATTCTACGAATCTTATAAATTTTTGAAAATAAAAACACCGATATTTTAAGGGGAGCGCTTTTCTTCCTCCCGCAAGGGTTCCGAAGACAAAGAAGATCTTCTCATACCGAGAGGGTCTTCCTCGTGTTCTGCTCCTTCGAAGCAGAGCTGAGGGATCTGTAAATGGTGTGTGAGGAGGTCATAATATCCGGCTAATTGCTATTTTGTAGATAATTTTAAAATTTAATATTTTGCACTTTTACTACATTTGATATAAAATAATTTACCTATTGACTTCATAATACTATTTACCTTTTTTCAACATAATATTATATCAACTTGCTATTCATGGTTTACGCAATAAATTCAAAGCAAGATTACTCACATAGTTTTTTTTTTTTTGCTAGTGTTTTTATGAAATGGCTTCAAATATTTTAATATACAGATCAAGACATAAAGAATTGCAATACAATCCAGATTCTTTTCGTGAACTTACCGTAAATTATTTTAGTAGAGATAATAAATTACTAAAATAGGTAGGTACCTACATAATGATTTTAATGTCGATCGTAAAAAAAAACAATTCAGAATCGCTGTACAGGATGCATGGTAAGAAAAATATATTGAAGTAGGTAGGTACGTAAAGTGTTTTTCTGAATTCACGGAAAGTGTATTATTTATCTCTTATATAAAAATGGAACGCTAATTTGCGCGGTCATCGTATGGGTAAGAACACGTTGAAAGCCGATTACAATCCGCGCCGACCAGCTCAAAGATTGTTGTCTATGGTTTCCATGCATTTAAATGGGCATGTCGGAAAGCGGGTTCCTGCTTTTTCTGTGGGTTTCCCCATTCAAATGCATAGTAACATTCTTTGCGCCGGTTGGCGCTAGTCAGAATCGGCATTCTACGTGTTTCTTACCCTATGAGAACAGCTGAACTTATATCGCCCATTTTTTGTCGTGTTTGCTTTTGTCTGAAGGGTCTTATGAAAGAAAAAAGTTGCACGGAATAAAAATAAAACTTCCATATTATTATTACATTTTTTCTAATTTTGAAATTAAATCAGGCGTTTGACAGGAATCAGTTGTTTGATGAATGATACGATTCACGGAATGCTGATAGTAAATAATATAATGATATGTTTTATAACAGATGCAGCGGTTACAGTAGTTAAAAAGGTAAAAATGAATGTATCATTATACTAATTCAAATTCAATAATATAAGGACCACGTCGTCGTCTGTGTTAAATAACTTTAAACTGAAATCAACTTAAAGTTATACATAAAATCTCGAACATATTATTTATATTCCAAGGCGGGACGAAGTTTGACGGGTCGGCTAGTTCAAAACTATATTATTATTATAGATTACGCAATAGTTTCGACACGTGTATTGGAGAAAGTAGGTTGGGATGGTTAGGTACCTACCTACGTATATATTCATACACGCTGCACCGGACCAGCTCGCGGTGTATTTTTTTTATTTTTATTTTTTTATTTACTAGAAATCACATTACAATCATCCGTGCTTACATAAGTTATACTAATTAACATTACAAAAAATAAATAACAGGAAAACGCTACCTCACTAGGTGTAAACCTGTATCGAGGATAGCTAATTCTATACAATAGAAAAAATAATATGTATGTTTATTGTATGAAACGATGTCGTCAATAAATTAAATTTTTACAAAAGTTGTTAAGAAAAGTTCGAGATGTACTGCTATGATGTATGTATTTTTTATAGAAAAATAAATTATCTAGTTGTAGCGTTTCAGCGTTTTTCGATATTTTTATAAAATTCTGAAATATAGGCACTGAAACTCGTAAATTTGTCATAAAAAAAATATTTTTCTTTATAAAAAAAGTTTGAGAAATCCAGGAACTTCTTCATTAAATTATATTTTAGATATTATATTTTTCTATATACATACACAATTTTAGGGTTCTAGATTTTATGGTTTTTGAGATATATGGAAAAATTAAATAAAAATTCAAAGGTTGATAACCCCTGACTGAAAAAAAAATTCAAAATTCTGAGTATACAAATTTTGTATGCTTAAAGTATTTAATATTTTCTGAAATTTTAGGATCTGTGCATCAAGCGAATCAAAAGTTATAAAGAGGGGACGGATACACACACATTCACGTTGGAAAAGTGCCCTTCACCCCCTCCCCTCTAATTAATGATATCTTTTGAAAACGAAATAGTATAATTTGACTCTTTCTGAAGAAATCATTTTTTTGAAATTTCGATAAAACCAGTTTTAAACTTTTTAGGAGGCACTTAAAAATCATCCCTTTTTATATGTGCCCTTTTTCGTCCCTTTTAGTTAAATTTTGGAAAAATTGCCGAATACGCTAACACTCATTTCTATAGAAGAATTTATATGCCAAATCTCAAGTTCGTACCATGTCTAGTTTCCGAGATATTCGCATACTTTGAAAAACATTCAACCCTATTTTTCACCCCCTTAGGGGTGGAATTTCCAAAAATCCTTTCTTAGTGGAAGGTTTTGTATTGAGACCTACCTGATTTCCAAATTTCACTTCTCTACGATTAGCCGTTTGGGCTGTGCGTTGATGAGTCAGTCAGTCAATCAGTCAGTCAATCAGTCAGTCAGGCACTTTCCTTTATTATTATAGATAATAATCATATAATTATTATCAGGCATCTGCCTAGTGAGATAATAAATCCTAAAAAATATATTTACCTAGTTTGTAAGTATTATAGTATTATTGCTTTATTGTAAAATATTTAATTTGGGAAATGAATAAATAAATAAAATATTCTGCCTAATAAAGATTCATTGCCAGTCATTTCTTCTCTATAAGTACTTATGTGAAAATTACTTACAAATTGTTCTTTTAAAGAACCAAGTTTTGCAAAATATAACTTCTTGTATCATATTCGAAATGTTTAAAGTTAAATTTGAATCATAACCAACATCAGTTGATAACTACTATTGTCTCAGTCCTAGCCCTAGCTGGTCGCATGATCGCACGATCGCGATGATCGCTTGAACGCGTTAGCCCTGGTCAAAAATATAACGTTGTACGAACGTGTTCTAACTGGGCAGACGGACAGACGTAGATTCGATCGTCCGATCGGTGCCTTGTTTGAAATGATCGCGCGTCGCTTTGTATTGCTCTGTTGTATCGATAATTAATACAACACCTATGTACTTGCCAAAAGTTCTTACTTACTAACATTCACATTTATTTGTTTGCGTTGTCAAGGAAAGTGGACGCGCGATCATACGATGGTAGTTAGGACACACAATTTTTCATCGTACGATCACAAATTTTTAAGCGTTCATGCGATCATCGCAATCAGCTAGGACAGGGCCTACTGCTCTTTCGCTTTGGCAAAATATTGTGATAATTAAATTTTAAAAGTATTCTTCAGTAGGTAGATTGTCAATAGAATTCTTTGTTTTATTTCATATTATGTTGTTTTTACGGTTTTATATTTATTTAGTGAATTTTTTTTTTTTTTTTTTTTTTTTTTTTTTTTTAATGAATCTGTGCTCACTCAAAGTGAACACAAATACACTCCTTGACTCTTTCACAGTAAGCTACTTAAAGCTTGTGTCGTGAAAGAGGAAGATGGTCGGCACCTGGGATCGAACCCACAAATTAATTCAATTGTTTGTAGTCTTTTAGTTACGTACAAGAAAAGTGGAAAAATAAAATGATTTTATCTTATTCGCATACAACGTGATCTTTACAAAAAATATCACCTAAAATGTACCTATACTTTTATAAGCATTATTGCCAAACATTTTTAAGTCGACTAGGGCATGTATAAATATCAAATTTGTATTTACTGGATTGGATGTTTGAGTTGTTTTTAATAGGTTAAGTATATTGCTTATTAACAAAATCCAGTAAATTGAATTAGTAGAGACAAGTGAAGTAAAAAGGCTTTTCCTAAGAACACGGAAACCATTTCACGCTGAACGCTTAGAGGTGATAAACAGTACTACATACATAGTTGCAAGGTATTATTATTATAAAAATGTTTACGGCAGGTCAGTTAGTTTCATTATAATACAGATTATGTGTGTTACTGATACATGCTGTAATCTGCAGTCAATAAGTACCTACCTGGCAACAATGTATGGAAACGTAATACCAACATATAATTTTATAGGTACTATAAGAAGTTAGCAGGTAGGTACATACCTTTTCCTGAAATAAAAACTGGATATTTTATTCTCACTAAAATTTAAGGTGTTTCAACCGATATTGCATTCGGAGTGAATAAAATAAGGAATATTTCAGGTTGAAAGGAAAATTTTAATTATGACTTAAGAAATCGTAATAATAGATTTGAATCCTGCCGTGGCCCTAAAATTTTAACCACGTTTTTGCGTTATAAGGCTTTTTTTGATGGGCCTGAGAATATTTTGATGAAATAATAATCATAAATGACAACCGTTTTATGGTAAAGGTGATTACATAGCCATGCAGTCTTTTAAATACAATAGTATAGAATACGTTCGTTACCTCTTTAAATGTTCTAATATCAATAAAATATGTCTAATATTTTAATATCTATTCAACTCTATCAAGGATTATTTTCGAAGTTAGATGAATAGGTAATATATATAAATAAACAAATATAGTATGCTGCTTTCTGGAGAACTTTCTGCCGTTTAAAACTTTATCTACGATCTAAAATGCTCTTTGAGCCTTAATAATTTGAGAAAAGCCATTTATATAGAAATGAATTAAAAAAAAAACATATTTTTATATTACAAATAATAAGAATAACACGAAAGAGTTTGATGACCTTTGGCAAACTCAGGCATTTTCTAGAAAATAACGAGATTCTGCCTGAAATGAAAAAAAATACTAAGCGTGTACAGTATACCTACAATGCCAATGACAATACCTACTTATGTACTAGAGAAAAGTAGAAAAAAATTTCCTTCGCAAAAAAATGTAGAAAAGATGAAATACACACGCAGAACGTCGATAGATCTAGACTTGGAATTATTAACCTTAGAAATACAATTATTTATTTATTTATTCACTCTCATCCCTAGGCCCTTTCGGGCACTTGGAGTCGTCAAAAATATACAAAACCAGACATAATTAAACATTATTAAATTTAAGCACATCAATAACAGATAAAAAAATACACAATAACATAATTAAAATCCATGAATTAAGATAAATAAATGAAAGAGTTGGCGATGCTGAAAGGGTGTAGGGAAAGATTAGGAAAGAAGAAACTATAAACAGAACCAAAGTGGTAAATATCACGGATCCCATAGAAAAACTGAAGTGGCGATGTGCAGAACAGTTAAGTTTCTAGGCAAGAATCTACGAGATGGACCTTTCAAATTTTGAGATAAAACCTTTAGAGTGTCGGAAGACTCGGAAGAACTCAAAAAAGATGATCCGCGATAATTTTGTTCGTAAAGAAGACTTTCATTGAGCAGAATGCTCAGTGGTTCACACACTTCATACGTTCACGTGTAAATGTTGTTTACCTAAAGCAATTTATATTAATAATTTATTATTTCGTTTCAAGCCGATGCTATTGAGCACTGCATAACCTGTTTTCGCCTCTGTATTCAATAATTCTACTCCTTCTTGAGCGCCGCTTTTAGCAAATTTCGCAACCAGAATGGAAGTTGCTGGGTATACCTACCTACCTGGTTCTGAATCAGAGACTCTTGGTTTGCCTACATGCTCGCTTGCGTCATTTTCTCAGTTATGTACAGAATATGATGCTTAATGGGTGAACGTTATTGTAAATCATCGTCGTTGCGTGAAAACTTGAATTTTGTATAATTTTATATCAGTTTACACATAATTTTATAAAGAGCCAACATGTTATTTGTCATACTTAGGTATATATATATTTTAAATTTGAACGTTACAAGTCGCATAATTTTATGAAACATGATTTTTTTATGAAAATATATAAGAAACAACCCTTAGAATATTCGAAGAAAGGTACATACTCGGTTTCAAATTCAAGTGTATTGGAATTCATCTAAATACTGTTTGCGGTGTAAACCTTTCAGCTTATTTTTAAACAGGTAAAACTCAACGTATATAGAATAAGGTGCAAAATGTCAAATGTTTTTTTGCCGCACATTTGGTAGCAATAAAATCATTTAAGACGTACAAAATGCTCGTATATTTTGGGAATTTTTCACAGTGACATACTTAGGTTATTTTATCATAAAATAATACTTTGGTTTGTCTAAATTCGAGTCAAAGGGATATACTAAGTATAAATAAACGATTTTTCACGCAGTGTGCCTTAAAGGGTAGGGAGTGAGAACGAATCTGCACTATTTTCTATCAAAGTTTACATCTTTCTCTTCTTACAGAGACATACCAATTTTTCTACAACCTCTGCTCTTTCATTAAGCTCCCATCTCTACTGCATTTATACAACATTTTTTATTTTATTGTCCATACCCACATTTCACATCTGCTATACATCATTGGTGGTAGCAGAATGTCGTTATGCGCTTGTTACTGGTCTGATTTTTAACATTGAATGAATGATGTCAAATATTTAAAAATTGATAATACAGTTAAAAAAAAAATAGAAAATCGAGCTACTTTCTAAAAATTGACAATGAATACCTACTTGAATTGTAAAGATGAGTTTATACCAAACAAACATATAGTTCGAAATGGAAAATACAGAATATTTTCTTGATCGTTGATATTGTGGACACCATGGAAATTACAACGAGGAGGAACTGTCTTCGCCCATTAATTAGTTGTTGTTTCCATGGTGTCCAATATAACCATTAAAGAAAGTATACTCTACTTCCAGCTCTGGAACTATATTCGTTTGGTTTGTATGCACCCATACATTAAAAAATTAGAGTGTTATAACCAGGTTAACATTAAGCTGTTTGTTTGTTCATTCTTTTTGTGATGAATTCAGAAGCCCCCTACTCATCGTGAGAATACCCATTCATCGTACAATAATAGTAGGTACAGTGAGTATAATAATATTGTGTCTTGAAATAACTAGAGGAGAAAACACAAAGATGAATTAGTTAGTACGGTGTGTGAGAGAGAATGCGACGAGTGTAGGTACAATTCATTGAGAGAATTCGAATATAGGTTACCACATGTCACTTAGTGAATTTGAGTCACGTTCAATATAATATAATAATACTTCTTCATCTTATGAATGATATCAATGAAATCCATTTGTCACCATTTTAATTATAGCTTTGGCAACCATACGACACAAAACGATTACAACAGAATATTATCGAGTATAGGAATCGAATGCAGTCGACGACGTACCATTTGGTTATTTTATTTCGTGTGTGAGTTGGCTACTTTCAATTTACTGCTAAACGCGTTAAGATAATAATATGCACAGTGTTACTATGAATTTAGTACTTTTTCCAGTTTTTGAGAGAAGGACCAATTTTTTTACCCTTAACTCGGTACATAAATGGTGGACTAGGTACATAAATAAAAAAAAGGGTGGACTAGGTACATAAAATAAAAAAAATGTGAAATATTTAGCATAGAATTCAGTAACTCAATGAAACTGTGTGGAATTTTACCAAAACTAGCAGCAAAACCTGTAGGAAAACAGGCATGGAAATGGCTCATTGATTGTTTCATCAGTTGTACGTATATTTATTGACATTTCTTCCGGGATTGGGATTAGTATTAGGTACCATTGAAAATACCGAGTAACAAAATGAACTTACCAACCCTAATATAGGATAAATTACTGTTTAACTTGTATTCCAAGTCATTTTGTATGATTCATTCCATTTTCCGTCTTACTAACCTAGTTTTAAGGGTATAATAAATTTAATGTTTAATCTATTCCTTTCGTTTTGTTGTGGCTAAATCCTAACAATTTTAGCCATTTTTATATTACTTAAGAGATTATTAGCAGTGTCTAAGTCCTGAAGTTTTGTTTTCTTTTTATTATCATTTTTATTTTATGTGAACATTGTATTGGTTGTTTATTAACAAAAATGGAAGAAATATATATTTTATCTTTCCTATTCTATTCTTTGTATTTAAGTAATAAAAACGCCAACCATCTTTCTTTATTTCTCGCATAAAAAATTTCGCAGACAATTGAAACATACCTATAAACAACAAGATTATACAAGTAGGTAATAGTTTAAAATAATATCAAATCAATTATTCGATTATCAAATCGTAACGATATTTTGTATCAAATTATAAATAAATAATAAATAAAATATTCTTTATTGCGCACAAAATATTAACAAATATATTATTGCGGAAAGGGTGGGCTTATTGCCCGTATTCCTAATCTTCACGTGTATATTATATACGTGAAGATTAGGAAAATTTCACATATTTTTATCCATTTTTTCATGTGTGAAAAATGTAATCTTAACGTATTTCTTATATCACTTTGTATTTTATAAAAAAATGGACGCAAATCGAATAAAAAAATAATCAAGATTGGACTGTAATAAGAAAAAAATAAGCGGTTAACATTTCAAAAGTCAGTATCATAAACTATCGCTTTTATTGTCGGCTCATTATTATAATATTTAATCAACTAAACTGATAAAAGTCGAAATGAATGTTGCATTTTATTTTATTACACAGTCCGTTGAATCGTGGGACTGGAGCTTTACATTATACAGCTCGAATTTTGTAACAATCCAATGAAACAGTTCGATACATATTATGTAGTTGAAACATAAAACAGCCTCCGTGAGATGAAATTGGCGCGGTGTAAAAATGATCGTAAAATTATAACTTCACACATAATTATATGCCAGTTTATATAAGGCTATAAAAACTGTTAAATTAATTAAAACGTGTATAATTGAATACTTTAAACCTATCAGCGTATATTTGGATAAATTCAAGATAAATTAAAATGAACCGATGTAAAGTTTTGATGGAAAATGTCGAAACTTTGCAAGAAAAACTCAATACAACCATTATTTATTGGATATTAGAATACCATATCAGCAAAGACAAGAGTTTAGTTTTCATTCAAGTGAAAACTAGGAATGTAATATTAAATGGTACATTATGCGGAAATGCCCTAAATATACATATTGCCTAGAAAAGCCTAAGTACAAATATTTAAATTCCATACATCAGAAAATAATAGAGTGCTTACGGCATTATTCATGTGAAGACAAATGCATTTTGCCCAAATTATCAAGTTGTGAGAAAGCATGTACGCTATGTACGGAGTAAAAAAAAAATACAAATTCGAGATTAAATTATGTACTGAATAGAGCAAGCCTTATTTCTATCTCTATAAAAACAAAAAAATGCTGTGAACGGTGGGTACCTACCCAAGAAAGTGTTTATATTTTAACTTCTTTCGTATTATTACGCCATTTAAAATAAGAATATTATAATTATTTAATACAAAATTCAATACATAGATAAAATGTAGTTAGGTAGGTACTATTTAAAGTAATGATTTCAAAACCTCAAAGAATAACAAAGAATATTATTACCTACATTTAAACAAATTCAATTGCAGTAAGTACAAAGAAATATGTACGCTATGTACGAAAAGCGCTGATGGGAAAATGGCCCAAACGATAAAAGAAAACCAATCCACAATATGAATGAAATCGCGTAAATTACAATGTTAATAATGGGTTAGCAAATTGCGAGATAGATTACATTATATATCTGCCCCACTCCCACTCTACTGTATAGTACCTGACTACAGTCTATCGAAAGTGAATTGGATATTATGGCTTATTAACAAAACTCAGTTTCGTAGCGCCATCTCTTTCCCACTCACTACGTTGAAATTTAATCGGAAAAGGAAATAACCAGTCTCGGAACGACTCCAATAAAATGTTACGTTATAAAATTTTACCGAGGTCATCAAATCATGCAGGCTGTGTTGAAAAAAAAATTTTCTCTATCAAAAAAAAATATTTAAACGTGTTTTCTATTGTTGAAATAAAAACGACGCATTGTTGCCATCAACAACAATATTCGTCTTTTTTTTCGTTATCGTTGTGTTGGTTTCCTTTCGACTAGAAAACGTTGGACGCGGTTTTGTTGGCAAAAGTGAAGGTTTTATGCGCCAGTGAATATCCTTCCGAAATTGGTTGCGGCAACTTCGGACTGAGCAATTCGCAATGATTTTATTATTTTTATATTCATGTCAGTGAAATACGAGTTTCTTTTTATTTTATTTTTTTTACGATTACAACATTATTTTTAAATCAAACTAATATGAGTTGTTGACGCACTTATTTACCTAGTAGGGACCTGTTTAGTTTAATATTGACTCAAATTTTAAGACAAAAGTAACGCCCCTCTTTTCAAATCAAGGGGGCGTTCTACGAAATTCTAAGAATCGTTTTAGGGAGGTTTGTCAAAACACCTGTTGCTTCAAGCTACTTTGTTTTACAATTACGGTTCATTTAAAGAAAGCACAATCACGATTTTTTTTTAACCTATATAAAAACAAAAGCTTTCATGCCAGTTAAATGCATTATGGATTATAAAAAGCTATATTATTAATGTTTAATTACTATTTTCCAAAGCTTTTCTTTCATTTTAAACAAAATTAAATATTATTATTATTAACTTTTATTGCGGACCAGTTAGATTTTAAAAACTTTTTCGTTGCTTTTTTTTTACCCATCACGCCGTGTCCCGTAAGGGGTAGGCAGAGAGAACGGACCTCCACTCTTTACTATCCAAGCACACTTCTTTCGCTTCTTCCAACGACATACCATTTCTCAAATAACCTCTCCTATTTCTCTAACTTCGGACCTGGCCTTCCTTGAGGACGGAATCGATGTGTTCGATCCACGTCATTCTCGGTCGGCCACGCTTTCGTTGCATTTATTACAATTAATTTTATACTCGACATAATATGTAAGTACCTACATATCTTCTTATATTTTTTCAAAGAGATTTAGCTTATTTCTACATAATAACCAGAAATGACATTCTACTTTAGTATCTGACCATGAATCGCCCACGCAACATACTAAAAAGGTGCCTTTTCTCCGACTCATAGCACATAACACACCTATTTTGTTGCTTATACAACCGATTTTGTTGTGTTTACACAATTCGGATGATTTTCTACGTAATATTGATGATATTTAGGTACTTACTCACGCTGTACCTAAACTAAACTAGATAGTGAATGAACCAATAGTGTAAACATGCGTATCTACCAGGTACTTACCAATCAGATATAATGTGATGAGCTCACATTGTATATAGGACAAACCACGTGTTTAACCATGGGATAACAATTTTTACTAATATAAGAATTTTCTCAAATTCAAATTTTCCTATTCATTGTAATTTTAATAACAAGTTTATCACTGACCGTTTAATAAGATAGGTAAAAAGATTAATTTATTTGCCTTAAAGATATAGGTTATAAAGCACTGATTTGTTCAATTCGTATATTGATGACTTTTTAAATATTCGAAGCAGTGGCGTAACTAATAACTAACCCATCTCAGGCCCATGGCAATTATTTGAAAAATAAAAATAATCACGTTGTTATATTATACATTTAATCAACATACTTCAGTCGACAGTTAACCCAACACTTTTAATCATACGGTATGCATTTTAGTTGAAGTAGTTTTATTTTCATTAGAAAATTTAATTTTAATAAGATATTTCTAGTTTTTTATATAGTAGGTATATTTTATAACATCGACAAAATTTAAAAAAAATAACGTAAATTACCTAATACGGAAAATCAATGATACAAAATATTAACATGAAATGAAATCTATTTTTTTTAGGGCTTGTGTATTTACGTAGTGAAAGTTCATTAATGAAACCTAAAATGGTTCGTTTGAATTTGTATAATATGGTTTTAGTTATATGTCATTTTTATCAACTTTTTTGTTAATGATGAGTTTTTTGTCTATGGTTCTCTTATTATTTAACGTGGCAAATTTTAAATTTCATCCCACAACTATCATTTGATTTTTCTAAATTTTCTTCATATCCATACCGAGAATAGGTAAGTACATTGAATTTCTTGTATACCTACCTATTATAAAGTGACTAGATTGATTTAGTTTATTATTTGAATTAAAATTACCATGCAAGCATTTTCTTTTTCGGCATCTTAACGACACACTAAGCAAAGCTTTTCTTTGTAAAAGGCGTGATTATCAACAACAAATAAGTTGGACTACGCCCATATAGGTACAACACAAACATAAAGGTGTGATTGAGAGCAGACAGTTTTGAAATCACTGTTCCCTTTACTTAATCGTATTAAGAAGGTATATGAATTCATGCAATACAATTTAGACTAGTTATGTAGGTAAATTTGGGAGGAGATTAAAGTGCGTAAGTTAGCTGTTATTATTCTTTTTAGGTAGTTTAAACGTTGGGCATAATTTACGAAATTTCTACGCATTCGAGTATTAGCTAAATATACGAGTTAAAGTAAATATTTGCGGAAGATAAACAAGTTTATTTACACGGAAGTCCTGTGAAGTATCTCCCTCCAGAATGAGCTGGAATTTCATATCAACGTGGAGACTGAACGTGTTATTTTTTTCCGAATAGGTCTGATTCATATCGGATGATTTTATTTAATTTATCATTCTCGTGTTATCTTAACATATTAAAATTATAGGTAAATGAATCAGTTATGATCTCTTGGTAAAAGTAAATTTCAAATGAGTAGGTACAATCATTCTACGACTGATATTATTGATTGAAAAATAACATAAATAACTATTCTTATAATTTAAAACTGTAGTATAGTGGAAAACATTCATACCTTTTTGGAAAGCTTATTAATAAGGGAAGTTTTTCCTATGCTTCTTTGTACGCCAAGTATGTTATACTTTTATGGAGTAACTCCCTTAGAAATGGAAATTAATAATGAAAATAACTGATTGTGATTTTACGTTTTCGAGGTTTTTGAAAAATTCTTCTTGATTTTTTACATTAATCATTCCTTCATTCTTCGGCTATTGGAAAAGTGTATTTTTACTTTCCTAAATGGTGTAGGTACTTTTTCACAATTTTTAAATTTAGGTCAAAAGGTAGAAAATTGAAAAAAAAAACTCTAAAAAGTTAAATAACACGAAAACCATTGGCATTTGACCCCTGGTTAATCGGAACAAAATTATTACAAATTTACTCTAGTATAACCCCTTTCAAGGAATATATCGAATCACCAGTCACCCTGTATATGAAAAAAGAATATACTTAAATTAAATCAATATGGAAATTTGTAAAAAAAGTTTTCAACTAATTTAAAAAAATTGTTGAATAGAATATTATGATGTGTTGTTGCAGAGAAAATGACAATCTTTTCTAAAAGCTTTCGTTCTAGAATAGCCTTATAATCTGTTTACGGTGCATTTAAATCAAACGAATAGAGCCAAGGCTAGAAATAGAGAAATCTTGCTTGACGGTTGATATTGACACCACCACTATTTATTTATTTAATTCTTTATGCACAAATTAAAAAATAGTGTAGGTACCTATAAAAATAGTGTAGGTACCTATAAAAATAGTGTAGGTACCTATAAAAATAGTGTAGGTACCTATAAAAATAGTGTAGGTACCTATAAAAATAGTGTAGGTACCTATAAAAATAGTGGCAATGGCGGAATTATAGCCGAAGCAATCTCTAACATCCAACCACAATCGTTATTATTATATTAGTTTTGATCAATACAGCAATAAACTAACAAGATATACATAGGTACATATTATTGTAATTTACTACCCCATAGGTATATCAAAATCATTTACGTTGTTAAAATTTGGTATAAATCGCAAAATGTTTTTCTTTTTGCTTTCAGATGAATCAATTCTCAGTATTTTTAAGTCCTTTTTTCCAACATAACCATGTTACCATCCGGAGGAGTTAGGTTATTCCCGTTTCGCGTCAAAGTGATAAAAGTTGGGCAACCGTCATTATTGTGGATGGGGAATTTTCAGGAAAATTAAGGTAAGGTTATCATCAAAAACCGCTATCAGGGAATCATAATACCTACAAACCTATATGCGTCACAAATGATTCAGTAGAATTTCTTTCGCTGTGGGGATTCAAGCGGAAATTGAACACGTGTGTTCTGCACCTTATCAATGGCTACAAATTGACCGCGAGTTACATTGTTGATGGTAAATAAAATTAATCTGCCCGAATATTCTATAGAGTACCTACTTCGTCTTAAAAAAACATTTCAATGCTTTAAAAGAAAATAGAAATTAAAACTTTTGTTTCTAATATAGGTATTGAAACTATCTGTCCCGGCTGAATTGATTTCAATAGGTATCTATGTAATGTTTATAATATGAAAACATTATTTCATTCACCTATGTTTAATAGTAAAAGTTTATATCTTCAAATTACTAAGAAGGTTAAAATATAGTTACATATAAAGATTTTTTTTTCAATGAATCTGTGGTCATTTAAAGTAAACACAAATAAATACACACTTTGACATCTTTCACAGTAAGCAAAATAAATAAGCGTGCATCGTGAATAATAAAGGTTAGATATCTAATTCTTAAATTTCAAATGTTCGGCGCAATTCTTCAGTTTTTTCTCTCTCATAAAACATTCGCCTACCAATAACAAACGCAACAAAAAGTGAAGTGGAACCAAAGGGAGTTGGGATTCATTTTTCTATTATGCACCTATAAAAAGATGAAGTTTTAATTTTCTACTTTGTGAAGAAAATTATTGAATAAATTTTACTATGGACAGAAAAGGCATTTTTGTATAAGCTGTAAAATAAATATTCCGGTGGTTTTAGTTCATAACCTGCAAACACTGTTGAGTCTTTACTTTTACTTTCGCTGTTATTATTAGCTCTTACTTTTTTTAAGCCCTGCACTCGTTAGAGATTCAGTTAGCTACTTTTACTGTTTCGTGTCAATAAAAAAAAAATATTTAATTTAAACTGATATAATTGATTTAAGACCTCATTTGCATACACATATTTAGTTAGGTATGAATGTGTAATAAGGTACAACAATATTAAAAACTGACGTAAATGTTCCTTGTTGCTAGTATAATATTACATTAAATTGACCTTGATTTGAGCCTTTTTATACCACACTTATACTTAAACAGAATTACTCTAAGTTGGAGCTTTTTATAATTATAATAACGCCCATCTCTAATTATTATAGTACCTTTTATACCAATAATAATTATTGTATTGGTAAACATTTTTTGCAATAAAATGGTTAAATTATCTAGCCTCTATCGATAAGATAATTTAACCATCTTTAAAACGAAATCATTCTTGATATGAGTTTTTGTATAGGTATGTACTTTCATAAAATTTGAAAAGCTGCCCTTGATTTTTATCAAGTACGTCATTACTTTTACGATGATTCAAAACTGTCAATATACTAGTGATTCTTATTGTGAACACTGATCTATACTGTAGAGTTTAACGGATACGACAAAACGCCGATTGCACAAGAATCGAATGAATATTTAGGACAAGCTGGAAGTCAACTCACCTACCTAGTTCTAAAGCAACAACTTTTCGAAAAACCAGTAGAGTATTATTGGAGTAGGTCCGGTAGGTACCTGCAGATTATCTCCTTGAGAAAACACAGTGTTTTGTAATAATCCGCCAGTTAGACTCGATTATAGATGCAAGGAAATATCGTCATTTTGTAAATCGGAATTAAATACGGATTTGTCGTGAGGTTGTGTTCAGAGTAAAATACGCTTATAGGCGCGAGGTATGTTTTAGAAAGGTAAAACTACTTCGTTGCCGCCAGCTCGTTGCAAGTATGCAGGCAGTTGCCCAACACGATTGAGGCATTTCTAACCTTATGGCTGTTTTGCCCTTTATTTCCTAACCTAATGGCCCTTTAATAAGTCTTTTCTCCCATTTCTAACTGCCTCTTTCGTCCTTTTCTCCCATCACTACATTCAAACTTTATGACTATTTCGCCTTTATATACTACACTTATGTCCGTTTCGCCCTTAACTTCGTCTCACTATATTATTATTCTAAACATTTTTTTTAAATGCAGGTGTTAAGAACAGGTGTGCAGACAAAATCATTAATAAAAATTAAAAAAAAAATAATTAAAATCACCCTTTCTCCTTCAATGGACACTCACATTTTTTGGTTTATATTTTGTAAGATATTAAATCACTACGCCAGCCTCGAACCACAAGCACACAAAATTCACCTATACACTTTTGTACAAGCTGTCAAACACGGCGACAGTTCACCACAACTTATGCAAACAAAAATTTAATAATAATAATAATAGCAATATCCAACAGATTCCTTCCTGTATAAAGATCGTTAGGTTGAGTATTTAGTGCGCACTTTGTAATAAAAACAACGTTGAGAATCCTGTTCTGTTTAGAAGCACGTTGCACCTTTTTACGTGTAGCCTGTGTGAATGGTTTTAGTTAAAAGTTGTCGAGTAGTGAAGGCTTCACTATCACTGCACTGCACTGTCACTCGCGGCAGACACAGACGCGCGACTCTAGGTTCGGGCGCGAACGGACTGTTGCCGCTCTCCACGCGGACGCGGCCCAAGAAAGTAAAAGTGATTGTTTCGGGAGGGGGGAGGGGCATGAGGAAAGACACTGCGAGGGAAGCAACAACCAACATCTCCCCTCTCAATTTCTTCAAATCATTGTTGCACACGAAATATGAGGCATGTGTACGCTTTATTTCACGTGCAAAATTTAACTAACGTGCAAAAAAAATGTTTTTACCCAATTTCGTGATTATATTATTATTACAGAACCTACCTAGTCAAAGTTTCTTTTTTTTTTAATATTTTTATGAAATATGCAAAACCTCCTGAATTTTTATTATTGTTTTAAATCTTGTGTTATTTATTTTCCCGAAATAATTTTGATTAAGTTGGAAGCGTTTTCCCTAACTTTTGGGCTTACGTACATTTTTCAATTACCTAATTAATTCAGTTAAGATGATACCCACTTACCTATTCCTTTTTACTGCTTTTTTTATTTGTGTATTTTTTTTTTGATCTGAAGGTCAAAAGTTTTTTCGAGTACCTAGATAAAACTACTGATTTTACTGATCAATCATCGAAATCAATTTTCAAACACTTAAATGCATGTTCACTACATATTTAGAAAATCGTTCCATTTCGGGTGTCAGAATAAAATTTGGTAAAAATTGGTTTATATTTGCGTGCAACAAATTTACACATGAATCATATTTCGTGTGCAACGTCAACGAAATGCTTTCGTCCCTTTCTTTCCTCTACCCCGATTTCAAGGTCACGCGTCACCTTTCGCTTTCAATAGTAGTTCGTTTTTTTTTCTGTATTTTTTTTTTGTTGATCTCCCCTCCACTGGTGCGTGCTCCCACCGCGTGGCTGAGGATGTTGCGACAGTCCCCGGAACCAGGTCAC
The DNA here is from genome assembly GCA_963576905.1 of Mystacides longicornis. Classification (NCBI taxonomy): domain Eukaryota; kingdom Metazoa; phylum Arthropoda; class Insecta; order Trichoptera; family Leptoceridae; genus Mystacides; species Mystacides longicornis. The sequence continues at coordinate 26,205,222 of OY756426.1, read as the reverse complement.
GCATAAAATAGTTTGGTGTTACGCAAGGTCTTTCGTCACAGCGATGCCGTCGGTGTTAACTGGATTGGTAGCGCCGCGCCGTACTAAACTCCCGAGGACCAAGTAACGCCGCGTAACGCAGACTCACTCTTTAATTAGCGTTTTAGTTAATAATTATTACCAGAGCGACGCATGAGAAATTCTCACGGTATTCGAAAGTAATTTTCGTAAACAGCTTTAGGCAATGCACTCGATTTGCGCAACTTACCTACTGTCTTACGTTTTATTGAGCTGTTAAGTATTATTATGAATAAGCGTACAATACTTAAGCATATTTTGCATAGATAATCTATGCTTTATTACAATACAACAATACAATTCTCCCTTTTACACCCCACTCAGGTGCATAGGGAGGCAACAAGAGCTCTCCATTGCGCCCGATCTTGCGCAATATTTATGATCTCCTCCCACGCCATGTCCAGATCCCTAAGCTCTGCTTCGACGGAGCGGAACACAGTGTGAGAGGGTCTTCCTCGTCTTAATGATTTATTAAGTGAAGCAAAAACGCAAACGAAAATTGCGCGGAGGGAGGAGTATTATATTTCGCACTCTTATAGTTTATATTATATAGAGAAGGAGTGACGAATAATATTTTTTTTAAATTATTTATGTTGAAAAAAAAATCATAAAAAAAACAGTATAAACTTTACTGTAATGTTATGTATTTGACACTAACACAGACGCATTCATTATTTTGTTTAATTGTGGTAAAAATTTCTTTGATAATAAAATAAAAAACTTGGTATGAACATCGACATTTTGAATTGAACGTCATTCATGTCATTGATTTTGAAAGAATATTTTGAAATTATGGGTGTATTTCGACCACTGGGCGACCACTAGTAATAATTATTACATCGCAATTAGCTGATAATCGATTGATTATATACAGGGTGTTCCAAAAAGTATGGATAATCGGTAAACCACGAATAGAGGACCCCTAGGGCTATCCAAAAACCTCAATGTATTTATGTTCTACGATTTTTTGTCGTTTTCGAGTTATAAGTTTTATTTCGAATTTTTTCGAAAAACTCCCACTGTCACAACATAATTGGTCACAGAAACGCTATTTATTGAGATACACCCTTCTTTATTTTTTTCAAAATTTTTGAATAGGTAGTGTAAGTTTTAGATGTAGGTAATAATTTTTTTATCGAATTTTATACCATAGCTTAAAAATGTATCTCAAAAATAGTAAAATCATTTTTCAAAAATGTTTGAGGGCAATTTAAAAATATTGACCAAAATATCCCCCTTGTGGATAATATGCAAAAAAGTTCACATATAAAAAAATTCCCAAACATTTTTCAAAAACTTCCTTATTTTATTTGGTATCTACTCTGTAAATTTCATTTTCCTATTCCTACGGGATCATTCTTAAAAACGGTTTGAAAATCGACTCAAGGTATACAAAATCGATTCAATATTCATAATCATTATTATTAGAACAAGAAAACGTCTGTTGAGGAAGCTAGTATTATTGAACTGAACGGATCTCAACGCACAAATTTTTGTTCCAATTTTTAGTACTTTTTACCTCTGGTCACAATTCTAGGATTGGTTGACAGAAATTTTCTTTACTCTTTCTCATCTCCACTGTGCACCGGAGCATGGAACCGATGAGTACGCTGTTTGTATGAAAGCTGTCGACTTAACGGCGGGTTACCATCCATGCATTTCATTATAATCACTCAAGGCCGTCCATTTTTAAGATTAGAAAAGAAACAAATATTATTATACATAAAACACAAAAATAGAAATAATCTTTAGACTGACGTTAAGGTACTTACCTGAACTATTACGATTTAAATAATATATCAACCAAATGTACCTACTCACTCACCTATATCTTTGATAAAGAAATGTACCTAACCGCAATCTCCTGTAGAAGTATATTGCTTGGTGCCTGGATGCCTATGCCTTAAGATAAGATTAGGTACAATAATATTCACATCATACAACATTATAAATTTCATTTTATAATGTAAATAATTTATTAATTATTAAAATTAAATGTATAAGTAGTAAACATTTCAACTGACACTGACAATAAAATATTAATTAATTATTTACCAAAGAATTAAGTGTAGGACTATAGCAAATTGTATTTCTGATGATGTAGGTACCTTTTTTAATAATATCTAAATTATTAATTATGCTAAAAAAGGTACAATCAAAGACTATACTTATGAATATCATATCACATTTAAGTTGACTATAGACAATAGATTAATTATCTCCTTCACAGGTATTGGAAAATGTTTGGTGCATGGGTACTGTGGGTACCTACCTACTCAAATTTTTGGAGCTTTTGCTATCCACCTATTTTATTCGTATATTTTGACGTTGATTCTTATTCCAGAATATTAATATTTTAAAACGTGAGTAACTAGTATACTATGGAAAGTAATCTAAGTATTTTTTTTTTACCTTTCTATTTATACGGATGACGTTTAAGAGGTCGCAAGAAAGAGCGCAATGGAGAGCTCTTGTTGCCTCCCTATGCCCGTGAGTGGGTTTCAAAGGGAGTTTTGATTTTGATTGAAGTTTCAAAGATAAAATAGTCAATCAATAAGAAGTGCAAGAAAACTACTTGATAGATGACTGTTCAAGGCAATCCAGAAATATACGACACAAAGACTTGATTATTTATCTTTTTCTTTCAAACTCATTAATGAAATCAGCGAGATGGTGTGAAGTATGAAAGTTATTTTGTTTGATGTGCCTTCTTCTTTCGGGTCTGTCACAAGCAAGAGTCCGCTTTCCACGTTTCCCTGTTATCCTCGTGTTAGCCTCTTACTTCCTACCAAAGCATTTGATCTCTAAAACTTCATTTAGGAAAGTACAAGCAATCGTGGAAGTGATTAAGCCGAGAAAAATTGACATCATCTTCACAAGCATCTTCACATCCCCCACATTTCGTACTTAAGGAAATGATATTACGAAAAAAAAAATGAAATCTTGGCATCTAACATCAAGATTTGCCAATATTTTTGCAATGTAAAATACCGTCAATTTAATAATAATAATAATCGATGCTTGATTGTCACCATAATCGCAAGTAAAATAATGTAATAACATAGCATAACTTTTAAAATATGCAATAAAACAAAGAATATAGGTACGCCATGAATTATGTATTAGGGAACTTTGTAGCTGTGCATATTTATCGGGCAGGCAGGTATATCATTACATTACAAACAATATGACAGCGGTAAGAATGAGTTGGTTGCAGCTCTATCTGCCTACGTTAGAGCAGACTAAGCCCATATACCTAGATAGAATAATAATTATTATCCTACAACTTGATTGTCAAGATTTCCTTTAGAGATCACCTTGAGGTGATGTGGAAGTCATCAATTTAATTACACCTTACATATTCTTCAATCTAGCGATGCTATATATCATAAGACCTACCTGCCTACTTTTATATTGTTGTTGTGTGAACACAGGTTGATTCGAAAATATTTTCACAATTGAATTAATTTTTTACATATTATGTAGGTACTATAAAAATTTTGAAAAATAATTACTTACCAATAATACCTCGTACATGTTTATAATTGAGAATATTTTTTAAAAGTTAGATATTATATTCTGTTGATGAATCAAAGAAAAACTGTGATGATATAATTAGGTCTGAAATTTATCCGAATTTACTTAGATCAATTTTAGAAATTGATTGAGCTCCCAAAATTTGTGATCACTTTACGTAAAGTAACACACTTAAGCCAGCCTTCGAAATAACAGTAGAAGACGGTCGTAAGCCCATAGTGGTTTGTTCATACCATTTAAAATCGAACAGTACCTATTAGTCAATCATCAGTTGTTGATTATATTCGATAAGATCTAGTCCTTAAAAATGTACACAAAAATCTAGACAAACTTAGAATGTTGTGTCACACAAATTGACTTAATTCATAGAAAGCAAAACTTGTGTTGATCGATGAAAGTGAAGATCGAAACTGCAGATTGAAAGTCGGCGACTGTAACAGCCAGGCTTCTAACATTAAAAAAAGTCTCAATTATTATATTACTAGCTTATACCCGTCTTACTTTACGTTTTTGATTCCGAATGTCAGGCTTGATCGGTAGGTAATTAAACAGGTTCTAGTCTAGCTTCCCATTGCTTTGCAGACCTCTATAACTGACATAAGCACAGAAAAAGAAGAATGAAACTTTCACAATTCATAAAAAGAGAGAAGAATGACACTTTTAATGTTTATTAAAATTTTGTATAAAGATCCTAAAAAATAGAGTTTTTTAAATAGCTCTAAATATATTAAAGTTAATGCAGCAAATTGTATTAAAGAACCTTCTCCGGCATTTTGCACGGCTCTGTGCAGATTCATATCTGACGTAGCATTTGTATTTTGAGCGTGATGCTATGACATACGGTAAAAAGCAAATAAAAAAACATTGCTGAATTATTATGTAGATAATATAAACCCTGCAATAATATGGTGTGGACAGTAAAGAAAATATTGAAACAATGCAAGATATAAGAGGATAATAAAATCAAATCTCATCAAAGCTTTCGAGAAATATCACAACATCTTCAACTTAACTGAATTTCGAGTCCTCTTTTACTTCTAACTAGCCCTCCCGACAGACGTTCTCCTGTCTTTATTACGAATATTAAACCAATATTATGATTCCGACCGATGCATCTGTTTAAAATCTGTTGCAAGATGTTGTATCCTGTGCCTGATCAAATTTGTAATATTCTGGATCTTTTTCTTCTGATGACCTTCTTGTGATTTATGTTGTTGGCCTATTTACATATTTATTTAGTTGTTTATTTTATGATTGCTTACATCTTATTACCGTGACTTGAGCTTATGAAGCGGCGAACATAGATTAAACTTGTAATTCAGGACTTCATCAAATTCCAATTTATTTTTATTTTAATTAATATTTGTGTCTCGTTTGCATACTAAATGTTCTTTTTTTCGTTGTTGATGGGTGAATTCTGCTGCTGTATAATGTTATTTTTATTACCGAAACTGTCGTTTTTCTGTGTGAATTTCTTGTGTGTATAGCGTCTGTTGGCAATTTTTTTTCTGTATATTGACTTCTGGCTTCTTATTGATTTATGTACCTATAATTTATATTTGTTTATCTGACTTTTGATTATATCTTATGTTTTTGTTAGTTCTTGATTGAATGTTTTTCATTCTTTATTCAATATTTTATGTTTTAATGTTTTTCATTAGTTTATTTAATTGCCAACCACGATACAGGCTGTGCCTAGTAAGGTGGCAAAACAAAACCCCTTTTGTATATTCTGTGTATGCTTTTATTTTGTTTCATTGTAAATGTTATAAAAAATGAATAAACTTATTATTATTATTATTATTAAAACCATATAATTTCCATCCGAATTCGGTCAATCGTACCAACTAATAAGCAATTGACAGATTCTGTCAAACGCCAATTCAATTTCAAAATAAGAGTTAAATTATATTGTAAAATAAAGCAATGAGAAGGTTACCTACTTTAACGTTCTTCGCCACTTTCTCACTTTTTTCTTTCATTAGAACCTTATTATAACATCTGATTAACGAGTGCCCCATGTACGCATTTGAAAAAGGACTACAGGACTTGCACGCACTGACGGATGACGCGATCCAATGGCTTCGGTCTCTGGAGGTCAGATTGTGAGCGACCATAAGAAGAAGAAGAAGATAACAAGAATAACAGAAAAAAAAGATTGGTCCAGCCGTTCAAACGTGATGCGATGACCACCAAAAATAGGGTTCTATTTTAATTTATAGAGACTATTTTTTTTGGGTTTTTGCCTGCCAAATTTATTAATATTTACGATTTGGATATTTTGTACACATACTTATTTGTTTGTATTGACTTTTTATTTTAATATCTAGTCATATTGTTTGTATTTTATTTTATTAAGAAGTATGTTTTTACACACCGTATATAGTGAACAGATGATGTGCACGAATATTGTACCAAAAAAGACAAACCTCCTCAATAAAGAATGATGATTATGATTGCCTACACCGGCAAGGTACAAATCAATCTTGATGTACGAGCATCTACCTTGCCTTATAATTGACGTTTATTTTGAAAAAGTCTTTGCATAAGGTATGACCGCCAATCACGGGGTTACTCGCAAAGTGTGACAACCACCTTTGTCCTTGAAATATAAATAAAACCTATAGAAAAAGCAATATAAGTACTCCTTCAAAAATCTTTCTTCGAAGGCTTTGAGCAATCAATGAACATTCCCTTTAAGATCCCACTTATTTGTATAGGGAGCCAGATCAACATACATCTTAACTCTACAATTACCTATTTATTAAAAATCAATTAATCGTATCGTGTTAGAAAAAGCCTCCTTAAAAAATCTTTCTTATACAACTTCAATCAATCAATCAAAATCCCCTTAAGACCCTACTTACATAATATATAGGATATACATGAGTCTTGTGATCTGATTTCAAAAAAAAAAATAGATTTCGCTGAAATTAATTTTCCCGACGTTTTCGAGGGTGTACCTGTACATTCCAAAAATGCTTTAATTTCCGCGTCCACGCGTACGCGGACGCGTACACCAAAAATGTGTGCGCACCCATAACTCATAGTAATTGTTATCCGATTTGATTGAAATTTGGTAGAACGGTTAGCCCCTCGATGTAGATGAGTCAGTAAAATGTTGAGATCTGTACCTTCAGGGGAACCCTCTTAAAATATCCAAAAAAAAATCACTTGTTCTAGAAAAAGGGGTTAAAAAAGAACAAAAAAAATTTCTTCGATTTTCATAAAATTTGGTATACGGGTTGGTCTTATACTCGTACACAAGCACGTAAAATTTGAGGTCCGTAACTTCAGTGGGTCCCCCTTAAAGTACCGATTAATATTGAATATGTAGTTCTAAAGCAGATAATAAAAAGCTCCAATAGTCGATATCATTTATTTTTGAAGTTTCTATAATAATTCCAAGGATAAATTCATTTTAATCGTAAAATTATGAATTTTTATGCAAAGATATGTTTTACACGAAAAGGCTGTTATAATATACTATGAGTTCTGGGCTACCCTAGGTAGCAGCTTTTTTTTATAGGGAGGCAGGTCAACATACAATTATTTATTTAGGTACCTACCTATAAAATTATTTATTTCTACTTATTTAAGTTACAGAAAATACATATTTTATAACTTAAAATATTTAAAAAATTTAAGGTGGTATAAGACCAAGACAACGGCTGATGGACAACGTCGCTCGGAACCTGGATGTGCTGGGTGTGGGAGATCACGGGATTCCGTTGCGCAGGACAGGAGGTCTTCGAAAAACATTGTTCAAGAGGCCAAAACTCAACTGCAGGAGTTGTATACACATCTACTTACATAAAACAACGTTTTAAAACCTGTAGCTTTAATTATTCACTGGTAAAAATTTCAACCTCACCTAAACGTGGTACCCCCACTAGAAAAATAACGAGGCTCTGATGACCAAGCATCAGCGGTATAAACAAAGATACTTAAAGTATGTATACGGTAACTTTCTGTGGATGTCAAATAAGCCTTTTAAAATCAGGCAAGGGGAGACTCTTGTAGCAGCGGTAGACTAAGAAGGCTAAAAAGAAAAGAAGAAAAACAAAAGGGCCTGATGACTGATTCCACAAAAACAAGGATTTGGATAAAAAAAATGTAACCTTTGTTTAAAAGAATGTTATTTGTTTTGTTTCAAACGTTTGAAACACTAGACAGCGCTACCATGATAGGTTCGAATTGCCAAAGAGGCACATTTATTCTCTCATTCATTATTGGAATGCAACAAGAACACAGGGCCTATCTATTGGAGATTCGTTACAATATAAATCATTATAAATCATGATCCTACCAACACGGTAATATTTTACACGCATAGATCCTACGTTTATTCATGTGGCGTAATCAAAAGATCGGATAATCTTTATGATTTTTCCAATTAAATAAATTATTTTTTCACTGATTGGATGACCATTCGAACTCTTTATTTCACAACTACGGCAGTACTTGTTTTATCTTAATGCATACATATTATTTTCTTGTTAATGTTACCGAAGTCTTCTTAAACGTATGCGTGGTTTTTTTATACAATTTTCTTTTTGTTATAGGTATTATTAAACCGAATTTGGTAGCCTAGTTGCATAGGCGCCGACTTCAGATCAAGAGGTCCCGGATTCGCTTCCCGGTCGGGTACAAAATTTTCTATGTGTTTTTTTTCACATGAAATTTCTACTCGGAGTTGGATTCCTGTCTCTTGTTAACTGGTAGAGAATGCTTCAAGCATTAATTTCCGCCGGCTATACTGTCATCTATGTATCCAATCCAAATTCACTTTACGCCTCACATAGGGCATAGGGAGGCAACAAGTGCTCTCCATTGCGCTCGATCTTGCACAATGTTTATGACCTCCTCCCATACAATGTCCAGATCCCTCATCTCTGCTTTAATGGCGCGGAACACGGTATGAGAGGGTCTTCCTCATCTTCGGGACCCTGATAGGAGGGGAACAGCGCTCTCCTCGGCCAACTGTCATTCGGCATCCTTAACACATGTCATCTCTGTACAAATTTCAGTTTAGTCATTCAGTGTTCTAGGCTATTTTAATAAAGGTGTTTTTTTATTAGTACAGGAGGCAATAAGTTTTTTAATTTTCCTTTCGATTATTATAATAAGTATATTATTATTTGTTATTAATTATCAGCTCGTGAAATGGGTGTATTTATTTGTACCGATAAGTACCTACATAAATATTTAATTATTTACTACATAAACTTAATTATATTGAGTAATTCACCTTTGATAATTACTTATAAATGAATAAAAATAGTAAGTAGGTACATAAAAAGGCCCTTGAATAAAAAATACAGATAATAATTTGTTTCGAAATACTTTGGATGAGAAAAATATTGAAATATCTTATTAAAGTTAGTATGAGTCAGATATTAACTATTTTCTTATTCAATTTAACACAATAACAGCCTGAGTAAACAGATAATAGGTATAACTTAAAATACGTACCTATAGTTTTTTATATGATTACCTACTTATTACATATGTATTATACCTATTTTATTTTTAAAAATTTCCAAAATATAATATACGTAGGTACAGTCATACAAAAAATATTACACATACACAAACACGTACCTACCTACTATATAAACAAGCAAAGTTTACCAAACGTGTTGCAGTATATTATGAGACTTTGTCAAAATAATAATAATACTAGCTTATACCCGTCTTGCTTTACGTTTTTGATTCCGAATGTCAGGCTTGATCGGTAGGTAATTAAATAGGTTCTATTGTTCTAGTCTAGCTTCTCATTGCTTAACTGACCTCTATAACTGACATAAGCACAGAAAAAGAAGAATTACACTTTCACAATTCATAGAGAGAAGAATGACACTTTTAATGTTTATTAAAATTTTGTATGAAGATCCTAAAAAATAGAGTTTTTTTTAAATAGCTCTAAATATAGTAAAGTTAATGCAGCAAATTGTATTAAAGAACCTTCTCCGGCATTTTGCACGGCTCTGTGCAGATTCATATCTGACGTAGCATTTGTATTTTGAGCGTGATGCTATGACATACGGTAAAAAAGCAAATAAAAAACATTTCTGAATTATTATGTAGATAGAGAAGGAGGGGATAATGCGAGTTTAATTTAATTTCCCATTTTACCACGCAACTTTCTTAATTTTTTCATTCATAAGAACCGTCTACTGATAAAAGCAAACACGACAAAAAAATAATTAGTGAAATCGGTTCAGCCGTTTACGCGTGATGCGATGACATACGGTAAAAAGCAAATAAAGAAACATTTCTGAATTATTATGTAGATTTACCACGCAACTTTCTTAATTTTTTCTTTCATAAGAACCTTCTACTGATAAAAGTCAACACGACAAAAAAAGAATTAGTGAAATCGGTTCAGCCGTTTAGGCGTGATGCTCTGACATACAGTAAAAAGCAAATATACAAACATTTCTGAATTATTATATAGATAAAACTTTTCTATACAAAGGTGTCAGTAACCGGCGGAACTTATTGCCTGAGGCAATTTTTTCCAGTCAACCGGTCCCGTCCAATCTGAGACGGCCAACCCCGGGTAGAAATTATAAGCGCACATACACTTTAGGACAACTCCGGAACCTCGTGATGTCCACGCTTTTACAGGACTCTTGTGTTGCTGATCAATGATCATACTACTTGTCCCTTATATGCGGAACTTTTCTCGTCGTAGGTACCCACCTACATTTCAGATGCTTCCAATATTTTCAAGGGAAAGATACTTGATAATATTAATACATTATTTTACAAACATTATACTCAGGTACATCGAACCAACCTTACCCTAATCTTTTCCGTATTTATTTTCATGACACAAATTGGTACCTACTCACTACTTTAATACGCACAAAAGTAATCCCATTTTTAAGACTATTTTTTTTATCAAAAGTAAATGGGTATTTTTTTTTCAGACAGTTAAGATAGTATAAGAACTATGATAAGGCGAGCGTTCGTTATCTAGTGAATTTAACAATACCTTTATTACATAGTTATGTGGCATCCCAAATTTCTTTATATAAAACTATAAATTATTTTTCTTATCAACGACTATTGAAGGTTATCGAGATTAATCCGGTCCAAAGCCCTAGAAGTTTCTATAAAATACGGTTAAATATTACTAATATTTGGCAGTTTGGACGATATTTTTAACACTAATCATCAGAGTCGGAATTCGCCTTTATGATTATTTTTGTTTCATATTAAGGATAAGATATCTATTTATCTTGCAAACTCATGGATTCAATTCGTTTCCTCTTTCAATTTTTTCCTTCCAAAAGATGTCTAAAATTTACTATACCTAATAAGATTCTATAACAAAAGATATAAAAGAAAGTCGCGCTATTGCTAACACTTATAACAAGAGATAAGCTTAACAGATTTTTATCCTTTTTGTTTTTTTTTTCGGATTCTTCTCTGCTCCGGACAACAGAATAACTAATAAAAAATGTAAAGCAAATAATATTAAATTAAGTATGGAACGAATTTCGAAACAACAACGCCATCTGTGAAAAATTCAAAGAAACATTTTTTTTTATTTAGGTAAGCGACAATGGTTTGGTTTTTAATGGTTTTTTTTTCAAGCTTTTTTCTAATTAGTTATCATTGAAGCACATTTTTTTATAAATTTAAACGCGAAAAGTGAATAAATCTAATTTTGAAATCATACTCTCGTTTGACACAAATTGTCAGTTATCGAATAGTTGGTGTAATTGAAATTGTGTGGTATAAATTAAAATATATGCATCGATCGGAATGACATTGGTTACAAGTCATTTCAATCATTCTTTTTCAATATTCATAGTTAGACCACAGGACAACTTCTGTCGGAAAACATGGGCGCCCGCAGAAAATTTTCTAGGGGGGGGCAAAATATTTTTAGTAATGTTTTAATGTAGTTTTAATTTACTTTAATGTTTTTTTCTCTATTATTGTCTAAAAAATGTTTTAATCCTTCAGTCCAGGGGGGGGGCAAGTGCCCCCCCTTGCCCCTACCTGCGGGCGCCCATGTCGGGAAAGATAGTATAATAATGATAATGAAAGAAGAAATTTAAATACCTACCTACAAAGTTCACGAGGGTTCAGGCAACCAGGCAACTGATGGCGCAAGTTCAGGCGCAGCGATGGAGCTCTTGTTGCCTCCCTGTGCTCCTGAATAGGATTTGAAGGCAGAAGGTAGTGTTATAAGGTACACAGATGTTAATCACGCTAAATGTCCCAATGCGATTCATTAAACATTTCGTCAACTGTTAAAATAAATTTTACTGCTGTTTCCAAAGTTGGCTTTGTACGAGTAGTTTACGCTAATAATGTTCGCCATGGGGTCCAAGGAAATGTTACGCGGAATATAAAATCATTTAAGAGCATTTAATGCCTCTTTAGCCACTGCATTTCAACTCGACTCTCACCTACAAGCGGTGGACCCTGTTACGCCCAGGCTGAAACGGCGGTTACAATCGGTCCCTATTGACGCTAGGGTCAACAAGCCGAAGAGAGTACGGGGTGCCTTGCATGGCTCTCCAACATGCAGGCCATTTCCTATACCTGAATCCAATCCTCCTGCCTTCTATGAGCTGTCCCATCCATATTCACCTAGTCCTATCATTCCGGAAGGAGTAAACCTTTCTGCGCAAAAATCCCCAATCCAAGGAGTCATTCGACCCGTGCCTAACGGATGCCTAGGGATGCGTGACTAACGGGTATGTTAGTAACTAGCGGAGGCTCCCTGATACCAGGCAACCACAGGGTGACTTTTTGCCTTACCCCTACATGCATCAGGGAACTGTAGGGACTTTTATTTCCCTAGTTCTGGCTATGGATGATGTACATGGCATGCACCTTTGTAGAGCCGACCTGGTGTGGTGGATATAATAGGTACTTCCGCATCAGTGGTCAAAGTGGACTTAAGGTCACATGATCAAAAGCATTTGTTACAACCTAGATTTGCACATACGTCCCCATATCTAAATATTCCTCTCAATGATCTGATCCTGTTGAGGACATTCTAAATTTACATCATAGCCCGGAGACAGGAAATTTAAATACTGATCTGTATATAGAGTCCAGTCCTGTTAAATAACAGATACACAGTTGTGTAACAATTATTAGCCCTTTTGATAAAGTTGGATAGTAACTAACTACATTATGAATAAGTAGGTAGGTACGTACGTATGTGACACATTCTCACAATCTTGTAGCGTGGTAAGTATGTACCTATTGACACTAAGTACGCGGACATTGTGCAATTAGACTTCACTAATTCACACCAACACAAACGCACACACTCTAAAAATATGAAGCTGTATTGTCGGCCGAGGTAAAACTGGCAAAAGATTGACTGCAATTGGCAACTTATTTTTTTCCGCGATTTTTAATTCCGATATTATGTACTCCTTAGCACTATTTTAATATCAGAGATTGACAACAGAGTATAAAAGGTTATAATATAAACGACGATGTGTAAGTATGTTGAAAAATAATTCGAAGTGGTTGGTGACCCAGCGGTTACAACGCCGGCTTTCGTACTGCGGACGCCGTGGTTCGATCCCAGGTGCCGACCATCGTCCTCTTTCACGACACAAGCTTTAAGTAGCTTACTGTGAAAGAGTCAATGAGTGTAGCTCACTCAAAGTGAACACAGATTCATTTAAAAAAAAAAAAAATTCAATTGCATTTTATTGAAATGATTTTTGTTCAGGTATGAAAAAATCATAAAATGAAATTAAGTTGTCGTCATCTTGGTAAAACGTATTTGTAAATCTTCTATATAATAATTCAGAAATGTTTGTCTGCTTTCTATCGTATATGTGAACATCACGCCTAAGCGGCTGAACCGATTTTACTAATTCTTTTTTTGTCGTGTTGGCTTTTATTAGTAGAAGGTTCTTATGAAAGAAAAAATTAAGAAAGTTGCGTGGTAAATCTACATAATAATTTAGAAATGTTTTTTTATTAGCTTTTTACTTAATGTCATCGCATCACGCCTAAACGGCTGAACCGATTTCACTAATTCTTTTTTTGTCGTGTTGGCTTTTATCAGTAGAAGGTTCTTATGAAATAAGTTGCGTGGTAAATTAGGAAATTAAATAAAACTCGCATTAGCCCCTCCTTCTCTATCTAAATAATAATTCAGAAATGTTTTTTTATTTTGCTTTTTACCGTATGTCATAGCATCACGCTCAAAATACAAATGCTACGTCAGATATGAATCTGCGCAGAGCCGTGCAAAATGCCGGAGAAGGTTCTTTAATACAATTTGCTGCATTAACTTTAATATATTTAGAGCTAATTAAAAAACCCTATTTTTTAGGATCTTCATACAAAATTTTAATAAACATTAAAAGTGTCATTCTTCTTTTTCTGTGCTTATGTCAGTTATAGAGGTCTACAAAGCAATGGGAAGCTAGACTAGAACCTGTTTAATTACCTACCGATCAAGCCTGACAATCGGAATCAAAAACGTAAAGCAAGACGGGTATAAGCTAGTTATAAAATAAAGTTTTAAGACGACAAAGAATTGCCCGGTTTGTCATAAAACGCAATATTTTTTTAAGAATCTGTAAGCAGAGGGTACCTAACTACGTCAATTATTTTACACGCTAAATAACATGAAATAATATTTATACTTACATATACAAATAAAACCTCAAAATAAGCTCTCCGTTCGGGGATGATAGAATGATTACAAAATTCTTTGACTAAAATTTGATTCCAAATTAACTTAATAGAACAGAACAGATTTTGTCTATTGCGACATTGATTCCAAAAATGTGTATTTAGGTAGGTATATATCAAACATTTTTTCTTATTGTAGGTAGGTATATTATTGATGGAAAATAAAATAAATAAATTTATTAGCGTGAAAACTGAATTTATAAAATTATTTTGTCATAAATCCTCAAATAACTAATCAAAAATACTGATCAGCAATTAGAGGCAATTAATTGCCCGTGAAAATTCGGCAGTGTAGGCACAATAGTTAATAGTTAATGCATGGTACCTATGAATTATCAACAAAATGTTACAACTATTCTTATCATCTTTATTGACTACAATGACCTCAATATAATGTGGGTTCGAGTCTTGCCCATGATGAAAATGTACTATCATTCTATCGTTATAATAATGTGAGTGCGTATAAAAATTGACTGAAATTCATTTCCTTGAGGTGAGTACCATCGAAAATACTTACCCAAATCTTTATCGTACATTTTTTTATCATAGGTACCTCCAGTGTTCCAGAGTGTATTCCGAATTGTGGTTAGTATATTATCTACTTAAAAATTAATTGTTAAAATAATTGACTCGAATTGTTTTTGACAAGAAAAAGTATTTTCACGTGAGCATTTATATCACTATTCATTTTGAAAATTAGTAGGTATTGGAATCCTGTCTCAGATTGGACGGGACCGGTTGACTGGTAGATGATGCTTCAAGCAAAAAGTTCCGTCGGCTATACTGACTCCTATGTATAGAAGAGTGTTATTTATTTATGTATAATAGTAGTTGTATTCAGCTGCAACCTGTGTTTAACTTCTTTGTTTCTGGTTTTTGTAATTTGAATATTTGTCACTTTGTGCCGTATATTTTATCAAATAAATAAGAATACTAGAAACAAAAAAGGTACACAGAAAGGGGTAAAAGTTGTTTTCCATTTTTTTTGTCATATCCGCCCTCTACATGCATCATCAAAATCATCACATCAAAGATCTCCCTGTTATTATGGAACAGTCGACCACATCTTTTTTGCTCTCCTCAATTGAAAATGTGGTTAAGATGTGTCATATTTTCATTCATGGGTTTCCTGGTGAAGGTAAAAGTTGAATTGGGTTACATTTAAAGAATAGATTCTACAGTAATAACTTAAAATTGACACACCTTATATGGTCTGTACACATCTGAACACGCGCGGTAAATTAACCAATGCAACGTTGCTATTGATAAATGAAATTCATAATGAGAAATAGCTAGGTCAGAAAATAGTAGAAAAAAAGGTATAAAGAGTTTACATTTTTCTAATAATCATTGAACGATTTAAAATAACCAGTCTCAGCTTCAACTACTAAAAATACGTTAGTGAAACTAGAATTTAGAAACAATTCTTAAATTAATACAATTGCTCGCAACATATCTAAAACGTTAAACCTAAAACACTTAAATAATTATTGAACATACGTGAAGATGAATGGACCCTCAGCGTCACACCCTTGATGGATCTAATATGTTTCCAAGACACGTTTTCAAACCTCCGTGTAGCTGGTTGCCATATACCTTCCGCATTTTTTTGCCCAAAATCCCTACAATCTGCACGAAGTTATCCGCCTTTGACACTTCTTCTTGCAACTAAATCATTAAACAACACCCTTTTGGAATATGGTACGTACAACTAATGACTAACAATTCATCACTGATATTCGATTTTTAAATGGAACAAACCACTACGGGCTTACGACCGTCTTCTACTGTTATTTCGAAGGCTGGCTTAGCGTGATCACTTTACGTTAGCAACGTTCGCCATTAGGTGGTAATGTTTAAGACTCCGAAACTCCTAATCATGAGAATTCTCGACATGTTCAAAATGTCGAAAAATCTCATGTATAGGTACAACAAGTAGATATTTAATAATTAATGAAATATAGAGATAAAAGTTGGAAATTATTGAGAACAAGAGTGCAACAAAATTTAAAGACTGCGACTGCTGTCGATTATTTGGCGCCAGGATATGAATATATCCATTTTTGTAAATGTCTCATCTTTATTGCCTATTGGCTTTGTTGGTGCACAACGTTCTAATTATGTCTAGATTCTTGTGACCATTTTTCAGGACTAGACTTTAAAGAATATGTAACAACTAATGACTCTAAGATGTCATTATGGATGTTCGATTTTTAAATGGAACAAACCACTACGGGCTTACGACAGTCTTGGTGCCTTTTGGAGCTTCAGATCTCTCATACGAAGCGGAAATAATTGTCCTGTGTACTACGCTCACTTCTGCCAGATTTTGAAGGCGTTAACCTATTCTCATGTTGCTCGAAGAGTGACAAGCAGGTTTCTGAGGCATAGACAACATTGCCTTGATCATTGTTTTGAGCGTGTCTTTAGTCTTGCTCGAAAGTGTGCTAGATTTCGATTATGCTATGAGACAAAAAGAGAAAATGTATGTAGGTATGTAAAATGAAGTGCCATTTTTTATGCAATGGGGTAGTATTACACATCCATACATACATACATTCTCCCTTTAAGGCACCCCGCACACCGAAAGCCAGCCCAGTGGAAACCAATTCGCAGCAAACCCAACCCGCACGAAACCGACCTCCTAGCTCGATCGAAGCAATCAAACCAAAAAGCCGGCCCCGGGCAAATCATCCCCGCCGCGAACTATTCCGAAACCAACCAGCAATGCGGGGGCCTAAGACCCACTCGGGAGCATATAGGGAAGCATCAAGAGCTCTCCATTGCGCTTGAAGGTGTACGAGGCTCAGTGTGCCTTTTCTGACCAGTTGAAATTTCATAATAGTATCATAATAATATTATATTTTTACTTCAGAACATTAGATTTTTTGAAGTGCAACAAAAGACTAGTAGGTATTGCAAACTGAACTATTCATAAGAGGTTCATCAACTAATATATTATAATGAAGGATTTATATGTAGTTATATATAGGAAACACAGGAGTAGCTAGCTTCTAAAATCAGTTAGATGAAAGCTCTCAAGTCCTAATTAAATTTTGTGAAATTTTTAAGCGTGTTTCCTTTTAAACTCATCATAGTAATTTCAAATGTGGAACATTGTCGTTGTAAAATCATTGAGGTCATAGCCGCCCAATCTATGTAGATCTTTACGATGATAAATATATTTATTACGTTTTCCATCAGATGTGACATCTCTCTTAAACAAGCGCGCATTTGGTGCGGCAGTGTGTGCGCATGCATACAAACATCCGAACGAAATGCACACGACAATAACGCAAAGATCTATCGCGCATGCACGCTCCATACAGAATGTATGCGCCTGCTATATTATCGCTGACCTACATTCAGTACTTAACTAACTATTACAATTGTATACCTACTACGGATAGACCATACGAATAATAATAGTAAATACTATGTATAAGTGCTGTGTACCTACCTACTTCGGTAAATAATACTATTCAGTGATTATATCGAATGTATGTACTTTTGTAATCACATTTAGGTAGGTAAGTAGGTTCTAGGTACCCCCCCACCCTGCTGTCACTTTGACACTTCGCAGTGCTGCATGGTTTAGAGTTGCCAGATGTTAAATTATTTTATCTCTGAAAGGATAAATATGAATCAGATAAAAAAATGTACCTTTTTCGAATAAATAAATGTTTATAGTTACCTTCTATGGCTGCCTCGACAGATGTCGATTTGTCAAAACCTATTGGAAAGTCGGAAGCAAATTTTTGGCTTTCAGGTTTATAAAGAAACACCTACAAAAAGTTGGTATTTTAATTAAAAACATAGGAACTACAAAATATAATCTAATTATGAATGTTAACCACCCCTAAATCACCCATATTGCACACTTTGAAAATCAGTCCTTTAGAAGGAGTTCAGTTGGAATACAAAAATTATTTAAGTTTTACGATATAATATTATTACACGCACCCAGCGTGAGCCCATCACTTCTACCATTATTGTTGGGACATGTGTTAAGGGTGCCGAATGACAGTTGACCGAGGAGAGCGCTGTTCTTCTTCCCATCAGGGTCCCGAAGACGAGGAAGACCCCCTCATACTGTGTTCCGCTCTTTCAAAGTAGAGCTGAGGAATCTGGACATGGTGTGGGAGGAGGTCATAAACATTGCGCAAGATCGAGCGCAATGGAGAGCTCTTGTTGCCTCCGTTTGCCCCTAAGTGGGGCGCAAAGGGAGTTTCGATTTGGATTGGTTGTGAAAAAGGAAGATGGTGAACCTGGAATCGAACTCAGGACCTCCGATACGAAACATTACGAAAGCCGGCGTCCTTTTCAAAATCTAATATTAAATTTATTATGTATCTACTTCATTACAAGATAAACTAGCGCTGATAATTTAGAGTTTCATTCATGTGTAACTAACTCTTCATGTATTGTACATTAATATAAATAAACCATTCCTCTTACATTATGTATCCCTTTCGAAACTGGTGAACACGATCGTGCGGGTCGGTTTAAAACACTATTTCTCAGGTATCTGTTGTATTTTTGTGCGCGTGCCGGCCTTAAACGATCGTGCGCGGTCGGGTTTGCCGCGTAAAAATATTATTTTGTGCTTCGTTCGCTAGAGCGGTCAGTTGTGTGTCTCGAAAGATCTACGTTCAGTGTTTTGACAATGGCTGAACGATAGTACATATTATTTTATGTTTTTTTACTTTTTTAATTCATTTTTACGTTATTTAGATAAATAAGACAATATTAATGGCTTGTACTATTCTTATTTTGAATATAATATTTTTACAATAAATTTATACGCCAATGTTTGTACCCGCACGCACGTGCTGGCCAGTTCACACTTGAACCGTCGTATTGCCTGGAGAAGTCTAAGACAAAATGTAATATTTCAATACATTGAGATTAATATTGTTTACATATTTCATTTTGAATGCATTATTTTGTATTAGGAACCACGTTGGGACATTTTGATTTCGATAACACAATTTTGAAGTGGATTGGAGATGGTAATGAGTCGGAAATTGAAGGTTGGTCGAGTGATGATGATGTTGAAGAAGAGATTTTGTTGAAAAACACATCCAGTATCAGCTCCAGCCAAGTGCCAGAATCTGAAGTAGAGTTAGGAAAAGACTCTGTTGAAGCCACTATTATAGATTCCAACACTGAGGTAACTGGGCAGCCGACATTGGAACCAAGAGCGGATACAGCTTTGGTGCCAGGGGGGGAGTCACATAGTAAAATAAGATCATTTCCAAAATTTGGTATCTGGTAACTAAACTTTTCCTAAAAAAAGGTCATTTCCAAAATTTGGTATCTAGGAACATCAGTTTTCTTTAAAAAAAATGGCCTGGACCCAACCCAGGGGGGGGTCATGACCCACAAGAAATTATAATTTTGTTATGATCATAATAGAAAAGTAGGTATTTTATTAATAAATGTAACTGCTGTAGTTAAAAATAGACAATATAGGGCCTGGACCCAGCCCAGGGGAGGGGTCATGACCCCCGTGACCCCCCTCCTGGATCCGCCCTTGATTGGAACCTGAAATTGTAACACCATCAACTTCAAGAAGAATATTTTGGAAGGAAATGGTATTTGCAGGCAAAGAACATAAATAGCAAGATTTCACTTTTCCTTTAAAAAAAAGACCTGGACCCAACCCAGGGGGGGTCATGACCCACAATAAATTATAATTTTGTTAGGATCATAATAGAAAAGTAGGTATTTTATTAATAAATGTAAGTAGGTACTGTAGACAAAAATATAGGGCCTGGACCCAGCCCAGGGGGGGTCATGACCCCCGTGACACCTCCTGGATCCGCCCTTGATTGGAACCTGAAATTGTAACACCTTCAACTTCAAGATTAATATTTTGGAAGGAAATGGTATTTGCAGACAAAGAACATAAACAGCAAAATTTGTCACAAATTAATCCTGACCAGCACGATCGTGTGGGTGCCTAAAATATTAGAAGAAGAAGAAAAAAATTTTTTTTTGTATTTTTCCCATGATGTACATTACACTTTTAGTCTGTATTGATACAAATAAGTAAAAGAAATAAAAAAAAATTCTTCAGGATTGAAAGGGGTATATTACAAAGATATTATGTGCTCTTGTGTTCGGTGTACATACTAAAATGTACCTCTTTATATGCATTTTGAAGGTCAATTCTATGTGGCTTTGTTCCTAACACATCTGTAAAGAGAGACGCCCACTAGTCAATATTGCTAACACTCAATACATTATCTGATATATAAAAATCTAAATGTGTTAGTACGTTGCTGGTAATCTGAAAGTGATAAAAAAATTCGACCACGATTGCCAAATAATAAACACTGTTTTGTATCAATAGTAATTGAGTTGCCTTTTTGAGGGGTTTTGCTTTTGTCAATTTAAATACCAAGATTTTTTTATTTCTTATTACAGCTTAAAATAATATAGTCAAGTTGTAGCCCATTACTGTAACTTTTATTGGTGTTTTATTCACCTATTCATCCTCATCCACGCTAAAATTTTGACAAAACATCTTCAAAGACTCATAGCGGATGCAGGTTACACACATAGCATCAGGGGATATTCAAAACATTTTATCATTCAATTTATTTCTCGTTTCTGGTCGCAATTCTAAGATTGGTGATGTAGCAATATTATCCACGATTTTTCTCCACTTCGCCATTATGATAGTTCTTTTAAGTTTTTCATAAGAAGATTACGCCTTGATGTGGTCTTACCCGGAAGTGTCAACTCGGTCATTTCGTTAATGCCATACCATATGTAGGTAGACCTTTATTTTGTATCATATTTATCTTGTACGCCTTTCGGACAGGATTTTGAGCAGATGCCTTCCTCTTTTGATTCTTTAGAGAACCTTTTTTCCAGAGAAATTCGTTATACCAATAAAGGAAAGTAAAATATATTCAATCGCAGCTATTTTATCTTCTTTGTCTTGATTGGAATTTTTTTTTTGAAATTTCAAATGCGTAAATTTAGCTACGGCACTAGTGGCGTGTGTCAGCTGGTATAATATATATTTGGAATAATAGGAAGAAATATAGATAATGAAACATTGCCCACTCGATCAGGCTCTTCCTCCGTGCTGGCGTTGTGCAACATTTTACGTTTTAAGTTTATCTCGGATACATCTCTACTATTGTTAGGATGAATCTAAACTTAAATAATTGATTCTTGCATCAAGTTCCTATATTTATTTTATCTTTCCTTGTGCAATAACCAATTTTATAGATTTGATACTTTTCTTAGTAGATCAAATCAATTTACTCTGATACACTCCTTATGCTTATGTCTAGCTTAACTTACTATAAATATAGTCTTCGCCAACAATCACACTTTCCGAATTTCGATATTACTTACAGAAAAATTTAAACCTCTGATGAATCAAGGGCTTCTTTCTCCCTGTTTACGACATTTAGATCGTGGACTCGATACCCGAAGCTGGATATTTCAACTTTCACGAGATGAGAGAAAGACTCCCTATCTTCAGCTGCCCTGAAAAAGACTCCCGTAGTTCTAGATCCGGTTCACTGACGAATGTTGGTCCACTGTTGAAAGCCAGGAAAATTATTTTCTTCCGACTCCTCTGCGGCCCTCTATTTTTCCCTTTATGACGAGCTGTAGAACCTTGTATTTTTCACCTCTCATTATGCGACCAAAGTACGAAGTCTTTTGAATCTTAATTGAGGTGAATAATTGTCTGGTTGTGTTGGCTCTGCGTAAGACTTTTGTGTTGGTGATCATGTCGGTCCAGCCTATTTTAAGCATTTTGCGATGGATCCACATTTGAAATGGAGTAAAAAGTTTTTTTGTAGGTCTAAAGATATGCCTTGCCATTGTACGAGCATAGGCGGTATAGACCGCTGACCTACGGAGTATCTGACTTACCAGGGAGGCAGCGGAGCGACTAACATAGGACTGAAGTGCACTGAGAGACCTAGTGGTGACCACATCCTCCACGTTGGGAGCAAACGTGGATAGATAAGCTAAGATACATCTAAGATATTTGTTTCCCCAAGAAGTCGTCGCAATTCTATCTCTATTCTATCAAAATGGTTCTCTAGAACCATCGTTTTCTTGAACCTATTCATGACATTTTAAGTCTTCTAACTTGACATAATACCAATCCCTGTCTCTTTAGGTCTTCCGATCCCCCCTTTATCATCATAAAACAGTATTTCAAGGTTTCGCAACGATTTAAAATAACCGATGTAACTGACAGTGAATGTGAATATTTTTTTATCCTCCTTGTTGATTGTTACTGTTACAGGCATTGCAGGGGTCTTCATTTTAGAAGACATTCACTGTTGTTTTAATATTATTTAAGAACAGTTTTAATAACATAAAATAAATATTCAATTGTGTACATACAAAAAATAAACATGCAATTGTTTTTAAATGAATGAAACATGCAATTGTCCATACAATATATAATACCTATCAAACATTCAATTGTCACATAAGTAATCAATTTAAAATATTGTGGTACAAGTACGCATGGTTTTGTCAACAAATGTAAGTCAATAAGTAAGCAGTTAGGGTTGAAGAAAGGGTTATCTTACACCTGATAAAATAATTAAATCCCACTCACATATATCAAGCATTCGCTCCCTAATTGGACCATTTAGCAACCACAAATCCCACCAAACAGACCTTTTTTTAAATTCTCATAAAGATACGGATTTCACTCCTGGAGATTATTAAAAGCCCTGACCGGAAACTAACCAACAATGCAACTGTCGGAAATTCAACGCTTTGTGTTGCTTCTGTTTCATAAAAAAGGATGAACTTCTTTTGAGTAATTATTGAACGGGAATTCGTAAAAACCAGTTATCAAAATCTTATCATGTACCTATTATTTTTGGCAAATACTATCATTATCTACGCACATCAAAATAATCGCCATAATTATTTTTTATATTTTCTCACGCCAATTTTTATAAAGAAATAAAACGATTATTTTGCTAAACAAATAAATAAATTTTTATAAATAGTTACTACTTAAAAATTACAAGAGTAACACAATGATTATTATTAAAAAAGAAGAATTCTTTAATTTCTTAACGTAGGTATTTCTTTACGTACTTTAAAAGACCGCTAACTGCAATAGACATAATAATTAAATGACTGCATGAATAAGATTTTATACTATTTAAAAATAATACTGAATTGAATAAGTATGTTTTTTTAGGATAGATTTTGAGATAAAGCTTTTGTGTCTGGATTGTTTTGTAAAATATTGTTTATTTTATTTATTTATTTATTCTTTAAGATGGAGTAAGACGGAGTAGACAGGGAAGAAGGTTTTATAAGATGGAGTAGACAGAGAGAAGGTTCTGGAGGGACCATGTCGAAAGGATGGAAGACAACAGAATTGCCAAGGTCGTTATGCAAGGGATTCCAGATAGACGCCGGCCACCAGGACGTCCCTCAAAGAGATGAAGAGAAAACTGGACTTCATCATCACAGGAGCCCGCTTTGAGCACTTCCTAAACAGATCGTAGATCTAAACAAAGAGGAAGAAGAAGATTCATACTATACTGTACCTATATTGGTAGATTAACACATAAAAATTAACATTACAAAGACATCACAGAATACCACAACGAAGTTGTGGTCTCTAACAACTAACCCCATGAATTCCAAAAAGAAAAAAAAATACTTCCCAGGCACTCTTCGTATGACGTTTTCGAAAATACGAAGGTTACGCGGATTGCATTCAGTGGACAAACAAAAAAAGACGCTGAGTTCTCTGCGTTAGTTTCTATGTCCTGATGTTTTCAGTGAACAAGGAGCAAACTCCTCCAGTACCACACTTGGAAAATTCACCGTATTGAAGTTTTTCTACAAAGAACAATACAAACCAGAAAATTTTCTTTATTTTATAATTAATTATGAAAGAAGTAGTAACAAAAATAGGCAAGATATAGACTACAAAGTCATGAGAGCAAGTAAAATGGAGATGAAGGTTTTTGTTATTATGTTCTTCCTAGTAAGCAATGTCACCTTGAAGCGATGATCTCAACACTAAATAATAAATACCTACTACAGTAGGTATTTTTCAGTTAGTTTGTTATTGATACCAGCATTAATACCCGATATTTTCGAAAAACTGCTTTGTACTTCTCTCCTTTTCCATAGTCTGTTAGCCTGTTATGTATATGTCTGCTTTATTCGTATACTGCTGTGTGGATTACTAGCTATTGTTGCATCTTTTCGGAGGTTGTCCTGATAATCTATTGAATTGGGGAATGCTGCTACCTTAAGTCTTATTTTTCATATATCATGGCTAGGTTTGTTATTAAATTGAAACAGCTTTATAAATGAAATATTATAAAAATGGAAAGCTGTTTTCCGTTGTCATCACATCACGCCTAAACAGCTGGACGGATTTCAATAATTCTTTTTTGTCATGCTGGCTTATATCAGGAGAAGGTTCTTATGAAAGAAAAAATTCAAGAAAGTTGCGTAGAATATTAGAAAATCAAAGAAAACTCAAAGTATTATTTATATATCATATATTCAAATTTTTAGATGTAAGTAACCAAATTGGGAATTATCAAAGTCAAACAAAAAATAAAAAATTGAAAGGCAAATTACTCATCATCAATACCTACTTCCCATTTTGTGAATAAAGGCTTACTTTTACCATGCTTATAATATGTAGTAATGTTTTTATTTGGAATTAAAATCTCGTTTTTGAACCAGGAAGAAACAAAATTAATTTCTAACTGTGACAACTGTTATGCGACTTTGAGTTTTTTAGGTTTTTCGATAACCGTTCTTTCAGCAGGTACCTCCATCATTAGGACACCAGCCCAGGGTGGACCCTGGCTGAGCTTAGAGAATTCCCCCTCTTTTAAGAACCGTCGACCTTCAACTCTTCGGTTCAATGACCAATGGTCCATCCACCGAAGCTTGGGTTTTTCTGCTCTTCTTCGACCTTTGAGATATGATCAAGCGTCTGGACTAGATTCTTCGTTCATTCTTTTCATGTGCTTGACCTAGTGTAGTCCGAACTATTTAGATTACACTAGGCTGGGCAGTGGGCACATACTTGTATTATGACGTCGGGATCATTGTAAAGATTCTTGGTTCTATCTTACCCTCTTTATTTACACTGGTCAATAGATTTTACTGATGCTCTTCCTCTCAAACGATGTCGCTCGTTCATCTTACTGAACACCCAGAGACATTTCGGAGGCTTATGTCATGGAATGGTCTATGACTTCAGGAAGCTCCTAGCTTTCGAATCCCCTAAATCAAACACAAGCTCTGAGATGTTAAGTAGATAAACTTCCAAAATGTGTCTAGTTATTGTATGGCGCAGGTAGGAAGACGGATATTTTGACTAATGCATTAATAATAGCACCATACAAACCATACACCGGGCAAAATTCGCCATTTACTTAATTGCATATTGTTTCTTGCTGTGAATAGTTTTTATCGCAGGGAAAATCGTTTCTATGAAACAATAAGAAAAAAAAAACACTTGTACAATATAAACCTGTCTATAATTCCTACTAGTTTAGACTTTTATTAATCCAATTTATTGAATTTGTTTTGTTATATTGGTTTTATAAACTTGATTCTTTGAATTGACCAAAGATAAAGATAGGTAAAACTTCAAAATATAGACTAGTGTTATTTTAGTCTGAAAAATACTAACGTACAAAAAAGTCTCTACGATAAAGCAACATTTTTTTCATTCCTTACTTTTCTGCGGTTTGAATCATGTGGATCGGTTTGCGGCAAGCGCGAAATCTCCTCATCCACTCATCTAGGTTCTCCGCTGTTTTCTTCAGTTCGATAATATATGAACTGCACTCTACGTCCAGGTGTATTGGTTAGGCAAATATTCCTGACGTGGGCGGCACCTTTTCTACCAATCCAACCCTCGACTATTCTCTATAATCAATAATTCTTTATGATTCGTTTTTCAAAATATCAAACAGATGCAAAAAATAACATTACATGATCACTATACTTATTTAATTCCAAAATTTTCATTTGTCTTTCACTGACCTGTCACATGACCAAATACCTCTCCTTTGTTTTCCTCCTTTCTGTTAGTTTCTGTCCTGAGAACACCTCATTCATATGGGCTCCGCAAACTTCAATATCATTTGTGTATATGACATTTATCTTACTCTGTCTGGGACGCCATTTAACCATTTTTTTATTCCATTTTACAAGTATCTGGATTCGTGGCCCGCCCATTCCCATTCTGAGTCGGATTTTGGGTCGGATAGATTTACTTCAGCTGGTTTTTCCAAATAATTAATAGAATGATACGGATATAATATTATGTACCACATTGCAGGGAAAATGTGCCAAAAATAGCTTAGAAGAATAATTGATTAAAGAAGTTAGGAGAAATAATATAAAGGTTGGATCCTTGTTTCTTTTAAGAATTGAGCCATCAGCAATGCATTAATTATTTATGAAATTCCACCAATTGATCTGGATTGGAAACGAGTCGCTGATATCTCAAACACGTCAACTGGTAAGCTTTAAACATATTATAAACGGCAGTAGAAGTCATGTTGCAACCTTTTAAACTACGACAATGATCTTAGCGCCTAGATTCTGAATTGTTTAAATGAACTTCAAACTATACTAATTTGTCGACATATTGTTTTGTTGGCGTGTGAGTTAGTTGATGGTGTTATTAGTATACCTACTTTGCCGCCTAAAAATGTTTGAATAGGTATGATATAAGTGTGCAGATAAGTAGTAGCTATTCATTTTTATGTGATTTTACTTCCTACAACTCTAAGCTAACGAGCGAACCACTTAGTCATAACAATAATTTCATTGTTTTCTTAAAAACTTTTAGACTGCTCCGGTGCGCATGGCTTGCTACGTTTTATTTCATTGCGAAATTATCGATCTGAAGGTCACGACCGTCCTCCGTGCGGATAATCCAACAACTATACTAGGTATAGATCTAATGATTCTCAAGGAAACTTGTAAAATTTACTGAATTGTAAACTACACTTTTCCCGCTGTTGTGTAGGTACCTTTATAATTACTGGAACTACTTCTTCAAAAGTGAGAATACAACCTTGATGATTGACCCAATGTTTAAAATGTATGTAGGTACGCAAAATATAATCCTCCCTATTTTTTGGCTTTTATACATAACTAAATCTCTTTCACTAACTGTAGTGTAGTTTTTTTTATCTACATATTTCTATATCTTTAAATTTTGTCACATCTTTGTGATGAGTTATGTAGTCGGCCCTATATTTGTAACTTCGGGCGAGGTCTCTCACAGATATTTTGATAAAAATATCGAAGACAATCAGTGAGAATTCATAGATGACCCCAAATGTGCATTTACACAACAATGTTTTTACCTGAAAAATATACCTATGCAGCGGATGCATGACTGGAGTGGAAATGCATGCTTACCTACTCTGAAAGAGTCAAAGAGTGTATTTGTGTTCACTTTGAGTGAGCACAGATTCATTGTAAAAAAGATATGTATACCTACTTCTTCGACCATGTCCGCTCCCTAGTTGGAGAATATGGACTCCACAAGTCCTGGCCACGCCACCCTGTCCCCTGCGGTCCTCACTGTCTCGTCCCAGCCAGTTCCAGCACCCCGGAGATCAGCCTCGTACAGCCTCCTGATTGTTTGGAGGGGCCTACCGCGTCTTCTGTTACCTTCAGGGTGGTAGTCGAGGCTCAGGCGCGTGGTAGGCTTCCTCAAGACGTGGCCCAGCCAGGTCAGTCGGCGGGACCTTATGGTAGAGGTGACGAGTAGCTGACCCGTCAGGTCTCTGATGGCTGTGTTTGGGAGAAATCGTACCACCGGACACCCAGCATTCTTCGGAAGCACTTGCTCTCGAATCATGCGATACGCGTATTTTGAGCGCACGTTGGGTGACAGGTTTCACAGCCATACAGTAAAACGGGCAGAACACAGGCAGTGTACAGGCGGTCCTTTGTCTTTATGCTGAACGCAGTCGACCTCCAAACCTTCCCAAGTTTACTGAATGCCGCTCCAGCCAATGCCTGAGATGAGAAGGTGAGAAGGTGTTTTAGAACAAAAAAATTAAGAAAAAATGCATGGAAAATTAGAAAATTAAAGACAACTCTAAGTATCTTTTTAGTACTTTTTACGATATAATTTTGTTCTACTTTTTAATTGACATTTGAAAGAACTTTCAGTAGATTGATTATTGTTGCAATTGATAGAATGCGAATGTGAAATATATCGTACAAAATAAATGAATTGGCTAAATTATATTATATTCACTCATTTATATAACATATTAATAATAAAAAGTAATATTGGCAGTTCATCTTTTATAGGGAGTTTTGGTAAGTTTTAATTCAAGGAATACAATATTGTAATGAAGCGTAAGGAGTTTTGTAAATTTTGTTTATTTACAGAGATTTTTAAAACCGCCAGCAAACTGAATCGAATAATTAATATATTGCTATTAAGGAGTTACATAGGAAAACATAATTGAAGTTCATTTTATAAGGAGTTTTGGTAAGGTTTAACACAAGAAATACATGATTTTAATGAAGCACATATGGAATATTTTTAACAATGCAATCCTGATACCATCCATAATTTATGGGAGTAAAACTTAAACATGGACGAAAAGTTTGGAAAGAGGAATAAATGCTGCAGAAATGAGATCACTACGCAGGATATGCGGAAAGAGACTGATTGATAAGGTGAGGAATGATACAATAATTAGAAAGGAATGTGGAGTGGATGTTAGTGTAGTGACTAGAATGAAAGTATATAAAATTAAGGAGGTTTGGGCATGTAAAGAGAATGAACGAAGAGAAAATGATTCAAAGGATGGCCTCGAATGACATAGACCGACCATTTCGGTGCATGTATGCGGAATGTTATGCGTTTGGAGGAAGGGAAAGAGGTTTGTTTGGATTGGAAAGAATGGAAGTCCATACTCTTTGCCTACCCTATCTATAAGAATGGAAAATACAAACGCCTAAAAAGGTTTTCTTTTTATTTGAAATGGACTACCGCCAAGCATATTATAAACAAAACATTGAAGTTAACATTAATCAATTAGTTTCGACACTAAAAGCCGACCTGACTCTTTCACTATTCCTAACCGTAGAATTCAACTGTAATATTCCCGGAAATTATACATAAAAAACCGAAACAGTCGGTACCAAGGACAAAAATGAATATGTAATTAGACCTTGCCCGGAACTAGAGGTAATTTGTCATTTCATTAAACATATTAACATAACTAATCAAATAGCTGCAGCTGATAAAAATGTCACATACTACGACGGTTTGACAATCGCGGATAACTTAACAACACAATAAGCTGTTAGTTTTAAACATATTATTAACAGTTAGATCAATGATCTACGTGTGTATGTAGAATTTAAATTGATCGATTTATCATAAAATGTCATCTGTTATTAGCATAATGCAGTAGTCAAATTAATCCGAACAAGTACAAAAAATATAAAAGAATGAATCAATAAGACCAAACTAGTTATGAGTGTGCAAATTAAATCGCTAACTATCTACGGCGTGGTTTATTTATTCATGGGTATATTATATGGCACAAAAAATATTTTTGAACGACATTTGTAGTGTAAGTTAAACCCTTTTTCTAGAAAGAAAACCTCCGTCTAAACATTCTTTGAATCTGCACCTTGATCTTTAGTCAGTTTATCATCCATAAGTCCATTTGGTCTACTTTTCTGTACCATTTGCAATATTTGCATGGAGGCTCCTGCTTATTCTTTCGTGATTGTGTTTTCTGAGTTCAGAGTAACATATTTCTATTCATGTTCCATAATTCGATATCATCACTAGTTCACTAATTTTGTATTTCCCCAACATTTTTATTCCCATCTTTAACGGTATCCTATTCAGGATTTTAGTTGCTGCCTTACTAATTGACCATTCCACAGCATTTTCATTCATGTTTCCAATTCCATCGCTATTCTCTAAGTTGAACAGTCCATTTGCTAGATTCTTCATTTTTAATTTTCCCTTGAGAATTCATCTTATTTTACAATCTTCGAACAGCGTATTCAACATTAATATTTCTACTTGTGTGTCCATACTTTTTTTCAATTTGTTGCAAACTTAGTTCAGAGTAGGTATTTACTCGTACATTAAAGTGAGCATACTACTTAGAATCCTCTTGAATGATCCCTTGGAAAGATTTTAAAGCATATTTATTCAAAATAACCAGCCAAGAAAGGCGAGTATGAAGCAAGAGCTGCAAAGACTTCTTCTATCGATGTCTTCTTGTAAGTTTCATTTGTTCAAAAAGCAATGCACAGGCTCTATACATCTATTATACATAATTTAAAAGATATAGCAACTGTTGATAGATAAGTTCACGTCTATTTAGCCATTCTAACTGGTTGTTAGATGCCCAGTGTGGTGGAAGAGATTGAAGAAACCTTGAAACACTTCTTTTAGTGCTTCCTGCTACTGATGGCGGCCATTGTTTATTCATCTAGTGATAACTCTCTTGTACGAACATCGTGAAGTTACCTATACTGTCTTGTATCGATTAAATAGATCCCAGGCTTGTCCTAGTTGAGATTTTTTGGTACAAAAATAATCGATTTTTATATATGATAATAAATAAATAAAAATAAATAAATTAAAATTTGTAATAACAATGCAGTAGTCCATAATTGCCCGAGAAGTACTATTTTCTAAAGAACGACATTGTTTTGAAAAGAAAGTTGTTTAAGCAGAATCTTTGATAGCAGTTGCTACTCTGAACACATTTCTAAATATTTGTTGCCGCATAAATGCTAAATTCGTTGCCAAAATAATGAATACTCCGCATCTCGTGGAGGAATCGCGTAATCAACAAAGAGGTCCTGAGAGTGATGAATACGGAGGAAGTGACCACTGCCGAAATACGAAAATCCGCATTCTTTGGTCATATCTTCCGCAATGATAAATATGCTCTCCTACAATTATTGATTGTGGAAGAAAGTTAGAGAGTAGGCGAGGTATGGAGCGTAAAACAGCATCGTGGCTAAAGAATCTGCGACAGTGATTTAGCGTGCCAGAGGCTGCAGAGTTAATAAGACTTAATTGTCCAAGACCGTGAGACTTATTCACAGATGGTCGCCAACCTCCGATAGGAGTGGCACATAAAGAAGAAGAAGATACAAATCTGGACATTTTATTATTACAAACGATATAGAATAAATCAAAGGCTTAAAGCATATCAGCGTCTCCCAGTCAACTTTCTTTCAACAATCTTCTTCTTTGCACTAGCCTTTATCCCATTTACGTGGGGTCGGCTCTCTTAGTCCTCATCCTTCCCCTCTGTCCCCGGCGTCCTCCTCACGAAGCCCTGCCTCTCTCAAGTCCCTTTTTATTGTGGACATCCACGTAGTCAAGGGTCTACCTGGTCTTCTGGCTCCTACTTCTATGTCCATTGTCTTGCTTATCATATTTGCCTGTGGCATTCTCATTACGTGTCCGTACCATCTAAGTCTGTTCTCGGTCACTTTTTCTCCAATGGGAGTGACTTTGAAACTACCACGGATATGGATATTATTGACCTTGTAACACCACCAGCCCATCTGAGCACTGTTTTGTAGACCTGACCTTTTATTTTTTTATGGGCATTTTCTTGTCACACAGAACACCCGATACAGATCTCCACTTCATTCAACCAAAGCTTGAGCGATGTGCTATGTTGGCATTGTCGGCATCAATTCCACCTTTTAAAAATTACGAACGAAGTACGCATTTCCGATATGACCAGAAATTATTCGATTTTAAATTTAGGTGATTAGGTACTTACTTAAATCTAAAAATTTGTCGCAGGACTGTAGACAGATCATTTGCTTTAATATTATAATACAGTTGATGTCTATCTGAGATATGTGATCAGTGTATTGATACCACCGAATGTCAGCTTTGCATATTTAATAGTTCCATTGTAATCAGAGGGATTGTCACTATTGTCATTCGACGGTGATGTTATATTGTAATCTTCGGAGAAAGACTAAGTACCTCCATGTTACATAGACGCTAGCTCATAAATCACCCAATGGTGGGTGGATCTGCTTTTAAAAATATTTATAATTTTTTTTTTCCCGCCATTTAAACCAATGAGTTATGCAATACGTGTTATTATTATTATAAAACTATTGCCTCCTACCCAGCAAACATGATCTTTTCCATTTCGTCTTCCCATTGTTTAACTTGACCTTTAGTTTTTTTTTTTACATCAGAAACACGCCTTGGATGAAATATTTTTAAATGTTGTAATAAACTTGATTTACTGGTGGGTTTTCTGAGACATTCTTCTTCGCCCCTTACTGAACAAGAGCCTACCTCTAATCTGATTTTAGGAGGGTAGTTGGACAATGCACAGAATTGGTATGGATTTTCTTTTCTTTTTACAATGTAGATTTAGTTTAGACGGAATTACGTTAGAGATGAGAAGAATCAGGGAAGGTACGATGAAATGAATCGATGTAAAACGTCTTATATCAAAAGACAACAAGGATGGAAAGTGTGCATAATATAAAGATCTCGAGGATCTAGAATACGTACTATTTAGTATAGGTTACAGTATCTATGGTATATTAGTATTCAATGTAGAAATAGTTGATAAGCAAAACCAACACCTCCGAAAGATATTGAAAATAAATTACGTACCTACGTAGATAAAAGATATACGACCAGGGTAAACATAAAGAAGTGCGCAGTTACTGACCATGAGACAAGGAATTGGTGGTGTGTTTTGTTCCCAGTTTTGCAACAAAAGCTATTCCGTCCACTCTTGGACAAAGGCGTTCCCCATCTCCATCCACAGCGCCCTATCTTGATCAAGCACCAACGTACATCACGAGGTCGTCCCTCCATCGTAGTGGTAGCTTCCAACGCTCCTGGTAGTGATGCTATACTTTTCCAACATCTGTCACTTTGGTTTTCTTCAGTACCTGCTGTTTCGTTCCTCACTCTATCTCTCTGCATCTTTGGGTTACCCATGTCTATCCGACGATATGTTTGGTCAACGTTACTGTTTCTAGGCTATGTTGTAACTGATAAAAAGCTATGGGTAATATGATTCTTAGATATTGAAAAAGTAATGCTTTCATTATTTTAAATACCTCTTGAAAAAGTTCATGAATTTAGATAAGTATTTATATAATATGAAAATCTCCTCTTCACAGATAATTACGTTCCTTTTTAAGACATTCTCGTACCTAGCGACAACCTACGCAAAATTTCAATATCATAATTGATTATATTATTGATTGATCAAGTCAAATCGATATTTCAATACGTGAATAAATAAATAAATAATTTAATCGGTAAAAAAAAAATCTATCACAATGAACGTTCTTATTCTCGATGGCATTGTGCACAGATGCGCTATGTACAATTTTTCCCCAAATTACATAAAAATAAAACCTTGGTTTTTTTCCTACAAATATGGTGAGTGAACAATAAACGACAAAGAGTCTTGATGATATGTGGAAGTGTATATTCTTCGTGCATACCTAGAGGTATTGTTATAAATATCTTTAAAAAAATAATCTGTGAGTGATTCGGATAAGGTATCTGTTAATTTGATAATCACTTTCATAAACTTTATACAAAAGTTAAACTCCTGTAAAAAAAAGCTTTTCCGGCACTTATGACCTCAGTGCACAATCCCATCGATATTATGTCCTTGTGCGTTTTACTACGCTTGTTTACTCTCCTTAGTCCTTCCGTATGTCGGAGTGCGAAAGGCGTTTTGCATTGTGAAAACACAATAGGCTCTGATTGCGCACACATACGTATACGCACACACGCGCATCTGGCCTACAACGAAATAAAATTACGTAATAATATCAGTTATGACTTCCTGATCCAAAACTAGCAATATTCCTGTGTGTGCTTTTCTTTAATCTATAGTTGGTTTGTTGTTCTTGAATATTCTATCACAACAAATGAAATACTAGTTCTTAATTTAAAAAATTCATTAGGAACACTTTTGAGCCAACTGCGACACATTGGCCCGACGCATCAATATGTAGATAAAAGTTCTTGGTAGCCATCTATAAGATAATGTTATGTAGTGGATAAAGTGATGGAAAGAATCTGACGGCCGCATCAACTGAAAACTATTCAATACATGAATATCTAGAAGATAATAGTGTTGCTATGCTGA
Source organism: Mystacides longicornis (assembly GCA_963576905.1). Taxonomy (NCBI): domain Eukaryota; kingdom Metazoa; phylum Arthropoda; class Insecta; order Trichoptera; family Leptoceridae; genus Mystacides; species Mystacides longicornis. Next base: position 26,170,747 of record OY756426.1, on the reverse strand, counting down.
AATCTATTGATTTCTTTGTATTTGCTTTTTCGCGCCAGATTTGATGTCAGATGAAGTCTTGTTTTGACAATTATTAATTCGTATTGAACCAAATATTTAGGTTAGGTTCTAATGTTGTATTTTGTTTTGCATGTTATAATTTTGTTATATTATTTCTAAAACATGAAACTTTACAATGATATAACAGAAAGTTTGAGCATTTAACAATATTTCGATCACAATTTAGATTTTTTATTGTAGATCGTTTGTTTGAAACCCGGCAAATTGGTGTCTTTTGTCGATCGAAATTGAAGAAATATATGATTTGTTCGAAGCTTCAAAATGATAATTCATTATAATAATGTATATTTTCTCGTTATTTTTAATGAATATGTATATAATTATCATTATGGTTTATGGAAAAACAAGTCAAATGTTCTTCAAATTCATGGCGTTACGGGAGTTCATAAACGCCAGTGAACGCTATTTTAACAGCCATCTTAGAGATAAATCGTTATCCAACAGAAGGTACCTCTTGTTAAAAATGGCGTCGGATATTCTAAACATAGGTAAGCGATATCTACACATTGATGCGGCAAATATCTCAAAGAAAGGCGAAAGATATATTTATCTATCCACTGATTGATGCGTTGGACCATTGTGATGTATATGAAATCCTTCAACTTTTGCTGGGAAATAATATCTTGTATGCGCAAAGTGAGAGATGGACGGTGAAGGAGTTGATCCTACTGGCGCGTGACCGAGAAGCCTTTGCAGAAAAGGTTGCCAACGCCAGAAAGACCTGATACGTCACAAACGGATGTTTGCTGTTAAAAATAATTCCACCAAGCAAGCTCTCTATTCGCTAAATTCACATTAAGAAATATTTATTATTAGTATTATACATACATTTATGTTTTATATAAAAATTCATGAAAAATATTTCTAATGCTTATGCGTTCAATGAATCAATACATAATAATTTTGTTGCTAGCTTAGTTTAGATACGAATCTGCCCACGTCGCTAGTCTCTTTTATTATTTAGTTCGCTCTTGAGAGTAACCTTGTCAAATGTCAACAGTAAAATTGGTGATTTACCGAACATCTTTCCTTTTACAAAATAATATTGCATTACACAGTATTATGCGTACATAATTATTATCTATCATTGAATGAACCAGCTGTTCAGCTGATTCCAATAAGTCATAAATTTAGGTACCTATTTTAAATAATCAACCATTTTATAGTCAGCATTGCAGAATATAGCGCATTTTCTGATTTCGTATTTAATAGGTAAGTGGTAAAGAGGAATTTATTTATTAAACATTTCTACAGCTATAAGGCCTTTTACATAAAATTATTTTAATCAACACAGTCAATTGACAACACTTGGTCACATCCCTAAACTCTTTTCTCAATAATTACGAACAAGCTAAATGCATTTTTATAGGTTTTTTTGTACCTAAAAAATAATAATGAGTTTTCAAAATTTTATTATAACGCATTGTTCTTTCGTAAAGCGCACCGTTTTTAAAAATGACATTGGCCACAGCTGTCAAATTTCTGTGTTAAAACTTGCAAGAATAAAAATCTACACTGAGACAGAAAGTGCAATCAAACTAAGACAATCTTTAGTCAATCAAAAGAGAACAAAATTGCGCAATAAATGAATCCTATTGCCTCTCCATTCAGTCATTGGGTAAGAATTTATTCATTCATTCATTACGTTCTGTAAAGGTTATTGTACCAGTCTTAAAATTTTGATAAAGGAGGAAGATTTACTTTTACAATCACACATACTATAATCTTGATGGCAGGTGAGAGGTGACCTATGCCATTCCCAGAATTTTTCCAAGCCACGATCCACTTTCGCTTGTTCAAATATCATTATCAATGATCATATCAGAAAGCACTCATGTGACTTTCAAATATTGATAAGTACACATCGGTAACTACGTGCGTATATGGGTTAACCAAATATTTAAGAAAAATATTTCTTTATATTTATTTATTTATTTTTATTATCGTTTTGATTATTTACTTACATTTCTGGTAGATATAGTCATGTTAGGTAATATTTTTTAAAGTCTAAATTTTTATTACTATACCTACAAGTTAAATAGGTAATTAAAATTATTAAATTTATCATGATAAGTCACCCACTTAGGCATGAATATAGTTTTAGAAAGAGCTTTCTTCTTTACCATTCTAACATTGGGAAATTAGATTTCTAACTTCCAACCCATCATGAGCAATATGTTAATCTTGCCCAAAACTTTCGTACCCCTACAGGAATTAAATCACTTGTATTTGATTACTAGCTTTTTTACCCGTCCACAAAAAAAAGTTGTAGAATAATGGGAGTTATAGAACCTGATCTATGGAAGTTAACATACAGAGCTTTATGAAAGTGTGGTGTACTTACATAATGTATATAATTAATTGTACTTTTTTTATTTGTAACACCTCATCAGCAAGAAGAAAGCGCTGCAAGTCATAATCATAACCTGGTGACTTATTCTCTATGCTTACCCCATAGTTAATAACACAGAGTACTCGGTTTATATGTGGTGAGCTATGTGCTGTCACCACAATGTTGATTCTATTATTCTGCATTCAAGTACCAACAAAGCTTTTTATGTTCCTTATAATTAACAAATTGTCCAGATGGATTCATACTCATTTCTCTCTCTCCCTGGCTTGCTCCCAGCTTAACGTCTATGAAGACTGCTAGGGTCAGCTCTCCTCGTCCTCAGGCTGTAGAATCTCCTCTGCTGCACTACTTCCCCCACCCCACATCTTTGCATCTACTCGCGCTTTTGCATCACCCAGGAATTCTTTGGCCTCCATCTAGCCACAGAACGTGGAACATTCAGGTTTATTGCCTGTTGTACAATATGCTCCTGTGGTCGTCGTTCTATATACTCATTTGAAAATAATAAAATTTGTAGAATAAAATATAAATATCTACCTGTATTAATAAAAGTTTTGACTTTTTAATACAGATTTTCATTATTTTTTTTTAGAAAATGAATCTGGGCTTTCTTAAGTAAATACAAATACACTTTGACATCTTTCATACTAATCAAAGGGTTGTGTTGTGAAAGTGATAATGGCACCACCAGGACTTGAACCCATGGCCTTCAGTGCGCTGTGCAAACGAAAGTCATCAACTGATACCACCGGCTTTCCAACAACCTCTTTGTGCCTAAACTTTATAAAAAAAATGTTCAAATAAAGGCTCTCACTCACTGTGGAATATATCTATAAAACTAACCATTATAAAACATCTATTGTTTGGAAGTGGTTCAGAAGAATAATATATTATGAGATGTTTTATAGAAAATTAAAACACAAAATGTATTTTTTTTTTCAGTTTATTTCTGGTTGTAAATAAATGAAAACTTTCTGTTTATTTAATTTCAATTACATATATTTCAATGAATATAATACACAAACACAACTACCATTTTGTAAAATAAAATAACATTATTTGTTAGATCTAGCAGTCTCTAATATAAATTAAAGTCGGGTTAGTGCGAACACTTATAACTCGAGATCGGCGGAACAGATTCTTTCGATGTTTGATTTATTGGATTGTTCTACGCTCCGGATAACAGAATAACTAATAAAAAATTGAATAAATCAATGAGAACTCTAAAATACAATATTAAAGTTTGTATTGAACGGGTTTGCATCAGTACCGCCACCGACATCTGTTGGGGGAAATAGGGAGATGTCTGGTTGATTAATATTTTGATAGAAACATTCAATGTTTTCCCTATTTTTCTACAGATGGTGGCATAGGTAATGATTGAAATTAAAAATATCATTTTTTATTGTACTTTTTCAAGCTTTTTTATAATTTGTTAACGTCTATAATTATAAAAGAAAGTCGGGTTAGTGCGAACACTTATAACTCGAGATTGGCTGAACAGATTTTTATCGTGTTTAGTTTATTAGATTCTTCATTGCTCCGGATAACATATAACAACTATTAAAAAATCGAAAAATGGATGGAAATAGTATGAAATAATATAATATTAAAGTTAGTATGGAACGGGGGAGTTTTGGTGCTTTTGAAATAACTGATTCATAATTACCACATAACTTTTGATTTTTTTACAGAGTAGTCATGTATGTTAGCTATGTTATGTTACCCAGCAATATTTTATTGGCTTTTGATTAAAGGCGAGACAAAGTTCGATGGGTCAGCAAGTCAAAAATAAAATTCACATTTAAATCTTACAGTAGAAACAGCCCCCGTAGACAAATTCAAATTGGCGTTCGACTACAAACGAAGATTTCGCCAATGTATAGTACGAAAAAATTTACTGTCCACTGGAACATATAAACAATTATTTAAACTAAACAAAGACACTTTTATAAAAAGTGGATAGTTAATTTTCTTCCTACTCTATATTGTCGAAGAATTTGTTTGTAGTCGATCGCCAAATGCATTTTGTCTAGGCCTACAGACGTGTTGTGACCAATTAATTGTGTTGTGGCACGTCAAAAGCTTATTTTTTCATAAAAAGTAACAACATAATGGTCAACGATAATGTATGAACTAAATGTATGAAACCTATGTTGCTTTTAGCGTGTCACAGCTCAACAAAACACATTTTTTATACAAATGAATCTGAACTCACCCAAATTGAACACATAATATACAGTTTTGACATCTTTCACACAAAACAATGCTTGTGTTGTAAAAGTTGAAATGATGGGCACCAGAATTCAAACCAATTCAGTATAATTAGGTACTGTTACCGATAGTTATTTATTTATCAAATGTCCTCTAGTATTGTAACACCGTATCCATATGGCGCAATTTTTGATAGAATTGGCTGCCAGTTCAATTTTACCGATTGTGATTATGTTTTTTACATTCCAAACTACGAAAACATTGAATACTTTGTGTGTATAATTTGATTCTATCCTAATTCAATAGGAGTTTTGGGGGAACTATTTAACATTAATCTGTAACAAAACATTATGGAATTAAAATATTTACAAAAATGAGAGGAAGTACAATTATCAAAGAATAAAACGCGACTTACCGATTTTGCTTTTTCTAGTAATAAAATGCATACATTTTAGAAATTCACTGTAATTGTATTGTTGTGATCTGTCTATCCTGTAAAAAAAATAGTTACACAAAATAAATTAATGTAATTGGCTAGCTGCATTGTAATTATGCGGTTATTTTGAAACAATATTTACTCAATAAACTTTGCTTACCTGTTTTATTATTCCCAAAAATTTATTTTATATCTAAAGCCGTAAAAAAAATCAATGTTTACATTTATAGTTTGACAATAAAATAAGACATATCCATACTAATCCATAGATTTTTGATGACATTAAAAAAATGACAGAAAACGCTTAAAAATAACTGAATAAGTGTTAAATATTATAATCGTAATTTATTAAAGAATCTATCAATTAAGATAAGTATCAATAAAAAAATTATTATTCACACATCCTAAACCTGAAAATTAAAAAAGCATTCAATAAAAATAATCATTATTTAATTTTCATTCACATAAAAATACCGCGAATAATATTTTATGGTACCTGGCAGGACCACAGAATTCTATACAAATAAAAATCTATGGGCAGGACATCTGGCTGTCATCAATATTTTGACATAACAACAAAACATTTATTCGATTTTTGAAATTAGAATATTTTTTTATTGATAACTGCTGTGTGCTGTTATATTTCTTAATAGGTAGGTACCTGATAATATTTAATTATTTATATTACCCCATATACCTACCTAAGTAATATTTACTAAATTATGTAGAATATGTAATGATTTTGGTCTTTGTGTAAATTCTCTCTTCTATCTGACATTACTATGATTGCATAGTTTTTATTTGATTTGATTCTGATGTTAATTATATATTTTGTATTTTATAGGCACGGGGTTCCAGACTAAAACATTCTGTACAGTGCACAACCTAATATTAATGAGTATTCGTACAACATTCAAATCTAGATGTTTTATTATGAAGCTCTTAAAAATGTAAGTATGTAACCTCTTTTAATAAGTTATATCTTTAGATTCTAAATTATGTAATAAAGTGAAATACTTAGTTTATGAAATTATATACAACGTAATCGGTTGACTATTTTATTCTTTCATTTCATTGAATTCAATGTTATTTTATTAATTTGTATGCATAAAAAATTCATGAAATGATGTTATCTGTCATTATAGGTACCTAAATCTTTTGTATTTGTTCTAGGATGAATGATTTGTCACAAACCTTGGAAAGTTTTAAGAAAAGCTTCAAGTCATCATACATCTCACTGATTGCTTTCTTCAAGAATACTTCTTTTGTCATGATGAAACTCTACGCATATTGTTTTTTTAAACAAATTTTCACGGCAACAATACCATCAGTCTTTTATTTAAATGAACCTTGTATATTATTGTTTTTGCATAATATAATATATGATAAATAAGCTAACATAGTTTTGAGTTTATTTACTATTATATTTCTAAATTATTTTGTGGATAAAACAAACGTTTTATTAAACTGATTATAATCCTGAAACCATTTAAAGATTCTCAATTATTGTCAATTTTATTTCTTTCTCTCAACAATTCAGTCAAGTTCACTGTACCTAATGATCTAATTTATCGACAACTGTTTTACTGGCCAGTTTGTCTATGGAATGTTCATACCAATTTAAATGTTTATTATTTTACTTGCAAATCTTTTTCGACGACGACGATTTTAAGATTTAAACTTTATTTATATTTCAGAAATATAAAATGATTCAACAATTATTATTGCTAAATTATTTTATACTTATCTACATTTGAATATGATTTTATCAGGTAGCTACATAATTATTACTCATCTAATGGCTATGACGGTTTTACACAAAATGTGGCCATAAATTTTTTAAAATGTGTCAATTTTCAAAATGGAGGATTTTTTTTTCCAAAATTTTTCATTAAATCTTTATTTATTGAGAATAATAAGATTTGAATAACTTTTATATGTATAACAAATCAATCTCCAATTATTTTATAACATTTTCATACCGTAATACCAAGATTCTATTCAACGTTTACATGAGTAATTTTGTTTCCAAAAGATGGCTTTCTGTCTTTTTTGAAATATTTGTATGAAGATCCTAAAAAAATAAAGTTTTTTAAATAGCTCTTAATATATTAAAGTTAACGTTGCCAATTGTATCTTAGAACGTTCTCGAGCAAATTTCACCGCTCTGCGCAGATTCATATCTGACGTAGCATTTGTATTTTGAGCGTGATGTTCACATATACGGTAAAGTATTGTCAAAAGCACGCAAACATTTCTGAATTATTATGTAGACTAGCTTATACCCGTCTTGCTTTACGTTTTTGATTCCGATTGTCAGGCTTGATCGGTAGGTAATTAAACAGGTTCTAGTCTAGCTTCCCATTGCTTAACAGACCTCTATAACTGACATAAGCACAGAAAAAGAAGAATGACACTTTTAATGTTTATTAAAATTTTGTATGAAGATCCAAAAAAATAGGGTTTTTTAATTAGCTCTAAATATATTAAAGTTAATGCAGCAAATTGTATTAAAGAACCTTCTCCGGCATTTTGCACGGCTCTGTGCAGATTCATATCTGACGTAGCATTTGTATTTTGAGCGTGATGCTATGACATACGGTAAAAAGCAAAATAAAAAAAACATTTCTGAATTATTATTTAGATAGATAAGGAGGGGCTAATGCGAGTTTTATTTAATTTCCCAATTTACCACGCAACTTTCTTAATTTTTTATTTCATAAGAACCTTCTACTGATAAAAGCCAACACGACAAAAAAAGAATTAGTGAAATCGGTTCAGCCGTTTAGGCGTGATGCGATGACATTAAGTAAAAAGCTAATAAAAAAACATTTCCAAATTATTATGTAGATTTACCACGCAACTTTCTTAATTTTTTCTTTCATAAGAACCTTCTACTAATAAAAGCCAACACGACAAAAAAAGAATTAGTGAAATCGGTTCAGCCGTTTAGGCGTGATGTTCACATATACGATAGAAAGCAGACAAACATTTCTCAATTATTATATTGAATTATTATGTAGATAAAATGCAATTAACGATGTAAAAACTTAATTAATTTTAGCTTATAAGTTATTGAATTATGTTAAGTTATCGTTGATTCGGGTGAAGGATGACGTACGATGGGACATAAGCTTGAAATCAAAACATTTCCTCTTTAATTGCTTTACTTTTTAAAAAATCCAATAGATGGCGGTGTAGTAGGAAGTACATAACATGTGATGTATGTTTGCGTATTCTATAGATAAGTCGAAAGAATTGACCCATTTAAACCAATTTTTCAGAATTATTATGTTAAGATATACACCAATGTCTTGTAAATAATACATTTCACTCATTTTTAGAGCTTTTAGAGGTATCGCTTCTTGGAATGTTCAACATATTAGTATTAATTCATGAATCTACTTTATTTTCTTATGAATAGGCAATAGAAAATATAAAATATATAGCTATGGCGTATTATTATATTGTGATCTTCACATTCTCTTTCTATTTCGCTGAGACATATATATATATATATATGTAGAACGTGCAAAGTCTACATTATATCCATGTGCATATATGGTCAAAACCCATTAAATACAATATCCTTAAATTGAACATTTTAAATTAAAACGTAGGCGCATGACTGTCTATACTACTCTATACACAATATGTTATGTTATAGTAACTTTCGAGCTTTTACAAGATTTAGAATGTCGGTTCGGATATGAACATTGAACATGCGCTCTGCAGCGCTGGATGCTGGCTGTACCAAATGTGTAGTGTATCTCAAATAATTATATTATGTCCTTTCACTTTTGAACGCAAAACCTCTAAAGTCTAAAGCACCAATACGCTTATTATTATTATTTACTGTATATTGCTATAAATCCACTACATTTACCATGAATTCACAGCCTTTTTAAGATATAAGTATTAAAAAAATTCCCTATAATACTACTTGGCAAAGTTAGGCATACAAGCCATTCCATTAATGATTATTAGTGATGATCTTTGAATATTTAAGCAGATTAATACATTATAAAAAAAAATGAGGCCTGTAATCATTATTAATACATTTGCCATATACTGCCTGACTTTTTCTTGTTCTTCTTGCTCTTCCTACCTATTACAGATCTTGTAGATCATTTTGAGCCGAATGTAGCCTATAATCATTATTAATACATATACATTTGCCATATACTGCCTGACTTCTTGTTCTTCTTCTTCTTCTTACTCTTTCTATAGATCCTGTGATCATTCTATGGCGTCGTTTCAGCATCTCGGGAGGTCAACATCGCTTTGGTGGTCATCCTGAGGTCTTTTTTCTTCAGATTTGCCTCGAAGGCCGATACATTGTCTTCATTATATTCACGTATTCACTCCATAGTTACCTTCCTCACTGCCCAACAATCCATAAAATTAAAGTCACTTGTATCCATTTCATCGATGAGGAATAAAAAAGGAAAAACCACAATCAACTATTATCACTCCAACACACACCAAACAACGCAATATACTACTTATCTAAAAACAAAGAACACAAGAGTTTTCAAAATATAAATCCATTTATTATGCTTTTTTATCTGTTATTCTTTTCGATTTGTCAGAAACAATTACTGTAGGTCTGATGCACATCGTCAACACTATTGCTTAAGCATAAGTAAAACAGCACTTTTCAATATTCTGTATTATTCATTTTAACTTTGATAGACCGTGTATAAAATAGGAGAGTAAAAGACTAGCTGAAGATATTTTTAAAGCCAAGAAGTTAATGATTTAACCAAGTCTTAAGAATTGAAAGACTCTCTTCTTAAATCAGACACACAAGTTTGCGGTAAGCCTTTGAAAAGATGGAAAGACAGCTGTTAGGGATTACTCTTACAAAAAAAAAAAAAAAAGAATTTAAAACAAGCCAGCACGACTCTAGAATCAAAGAAAAAGATAAATCATATTTTTGTGCTGTCCGTTGAAAGAATAACCTATCTTAGTAGCCTAGTTAACAAGGCGCTTGCCTCATTAAGACAATGTCGGGTTTGAATGCCAATCGGATCAGAATATTTTATCTTGACATAATATCTAATCGCCTCAAATGGAAAAGGTAGGTAGGTACCCCATATATAAAAAAGACTTCCAAATAAGTGTGTTCGAAAGAAAAATAAATCGCTTGCTCAATACATGTGGCTATAAAAGTGGATTGACTGAAAAGGGGCTTTAATATCGCTGTAGCTATTTGATAATGTGTATTTAATGTATAATGTTTACTAACCGATATTTAAATATTATCACCAATGCTATAAATTCATTCATAATAAAACGTTTAGAAATTATTGCTACATACGTATTGTGTTTGTTCAGCAGTTTATACGGAATAAATAGAAATAGGTTCATGAAGATTGTGTGTTTTTAATGCGCGATTTAAATACGATTATTTCGATACTTTATTTTAAAATTACATTATGGACGATCTATCTACGTCTTAGGTTATAGTTTTCATTAGAGTGATCTTAGAATAATGACGTTTTGTTGACTGTGTTTTATTGTATACTAAATTGTGCACAAAAAATACCTTTATTAATATTCCTCTTCAAGTTCCAGGTCAGGTCACTTCGATGTTGACTACCTTATTAGCGCAGTGTTCTTCTCCTAGCCTATCTGTTCTAACAGTTCTTCTACTCAATGGATTATGGTCCCTTGGCTGATATTCCTAAGCCAGGACATCAACTGTCGTATATTCTCACCGCGACATTAACATTATTTGAACCATTAATATGAGGTGTGAACTTGGGGTTGCGAAGGAAGTTTCTATATTTGGGAGAAAACTAAACAAAAATACAAATATAAAAAGGCTTAAAGATATTTCTTTACACTTTTACCAGATCTCACGGCTAGTTTTTCTGATAATAAGATCCAAAACTCCCTCAATTTCATAGTAGGTACATAAACATTAAAAAATATGTTCTCTCCAGAATCTTATACCTATTCTATAATTTCTGCATTTCAAATGAGGTTTTCAGACTCGTTTTCGAGTGATTCGGCGATGTATAATGAAAATTTCGAGTGATTCGACGATGTATATAGACAATGCAAATTCTGTGAGAACTGAGAACACAAAAAACGCTGATAGTTCCGACCGGTGCAGATCGGCGCAAAGAATGTTTCTATATGCATCTGAATGGGCATGCCGGAAAGCGGGTTCCCATTTTTTGTTGTGCGTTCTCACTTTATTTCTTCGTTGGAAACTCTTATCTCTTCTGTATCTTCCTGGGGAGTTCAGGCAGCTGGTGTCTTATTTTATTACTTGTTGCCTCCCTATGCCCCTAAGTGGGGCGTATAGGGAGTTTGGTATGGATTTGGATCTTCCTGGTAGGTATAGGTATCGGTGTGTTCATTTCACAGATAATTGTATGTTTCAAAACAAAAAGACACAGAGAAAATACGAGAAAACCGAGTAATTTTTTTTCCTGGTCTTCAATAAAAGTCAGTCGTATTATAAGATCTTAATTAATTTATATGTCGGTATCTGATTCAATAAAATTTCAACCAAGTATTAATTTGAACTGAAAAAACATTTGAAATTGATTAATTAAACCCAACAGATATTAAAATATTTAATTGTGAATTTTGATTAATGATGATTTCTTTTTAAATTGAAACTAATTAGGTGCTATTTTTAATACGCCACAAGTATTAGGCATCACGACATTATTATTTGTATTTTAAAAGTGAATAATCAGAGGTAGATATGTGTTCATTAAAACAAAACACGATAGATAAAGTTTTCACATCCAACATTCGTCTCGAAATCTTTGTAATGTCGATTCTTTGTCGGAGGTGTTCTTAACTCCAACAATGTCCTCTTCTTCTCCCAACCTTAAATACTTGCCTCGGCTAGTCTTGGTAGAGCGGCTCTTCACTCTAGGGTCTTTGGAAGTTCGATCCGGGAGGAGATGATGATATTTAATCAAAGATGATGTTGAGAATTTAATAGACACTTGTTTATTGCGTTTAACAGGAAATTGGAAATCATACAAAAGTTCAAATATATCACATATTTCACAACAGTAAGTATCTCAGTCTACAATCAATTATCGAAAGTTTGTTTTATCTTTATAACAACAATAATAACCACTTTTCCTAACTTGGTGAATTTACTTTCTGGGATTCTAAGAAATCGCGGTAAAAGTGAGTTTCTCCAACTATCAGGGAGTACTCCAAAATTTATACGTCTGATTCCCACCAAGTGAGTTTATAGAATGATGTTTTAAACAAAGGAAAAAAAAGCTTAACGGTCGTTTCTCCAGGAGTCAACAGGTCCTGAATCATGTGACCATGGGTGAGAGAGATGGAAGATATCTCCCTCTCATATTCACCATACTCATTAGCCAAAGTCTGACAACCTGGGAATATAATCTACGTCGTAAATAATTAGAACGGGGTAGGGAGAAAGTGAGTGAGTGAAATGCATAGGCATCCATCCCACTTGCACCAGTGCAATAATATTAATATTTGGCAACAGCACCTGTGGCCTACGTGCTTGAACGCACGATCAACAGAAACCAAATTATATATAGATGCATACCTGTTAGTATAGGGGTGTGTATTGTAACAGATATTTTGAGTGGTAGGGCAGTGTCGTTTCGGCGACGGCCGAAGGGTCTTAGGTGTTACGAAGATTAGCGAGGTAACCCGAAGCGCACTGCTATGCGAGGGCATTTGTAAAAATCACAGCGGGGGATACAGGCCGTGACGGTGCATTTTTGCATCGCGCGAGATGAATAGAAATATAGATTTTTATTTTATTTAACTAAGTTTAATTTTGTGTGGTGTAAATTATAATGTGCTAAATTCAACCCGCAGTATAAAGAGGTACGTAATGTTTAAATAAGAGTTAAATTTGGTCGTGAAATTTATACAGTAATGTCTTTGCAATGTAGCCTTTGTGACAATCATATAATTTTCTTATTAGTGACACTTTTTTGTAAATTTTATTTACAGAAAAGCGGGTCCTAGTCTTGGGGAGAAAATGTCCTAGTCTGGGGGAGAAAAACTCCTAGTCTGGGGGAGACAAACTCCTAGTCTTGGGGAGAAAATGTCTTAGTATATGGAGAAAATATCGTAGTATTGGAGGAGAAAAGAAACTCCTAGTCATGGGCAAATAACCCGGAGTTTTAATAATTGAAATCAATCGTTTGGACTAAAGGTTGGATGGAACGTTTTGGGCAGTGCGTAAAACAGTTTAACCCTTATCGCGGGTAAAACTTATATTCACATTTGTCGATGCGGGCTCCTATTTTTATTTTGGAACGATGTAGATTGGAGACGAGAACCAAGCAAAGTAGCTGCTCAACAGTATTATTGGGGAGATAATCTATAAATTGGAGGGTTGCGGATGCCAAATATTTGAGGGAATGCCTAGTAGTTGAGAGGATCGGAGGAGTGATTGTAGTCAGCCAGAATTTACTTTAGAAGAAGTCTACGGACCTGAGTTAAGTATATAACCGCAATTTCCTTCCATAAGCATGCAAACAGTACACGAATTTTATTTCAATTTCTTTCTTTCAAATTCTTTTTACTGAAGTCATATAAGAGTGTAGTATTTTACTTGTGCTATTTATTGTGGACTGGTATAACCAGGGTAAAATATAAATTTACATAGATTAATGATTGAGAAGGTGGATAATTCGAACGTTAAGTTTTGTTATATGTAGAATTGTAATTTTCTTGTTTGACCTTGGGTCATAATTTGTTTTTACATTTTTTTTGATAAACTGCGATGACAATGCAAATTTTGGGTTTTGAGTTCCACCTATAGTGAATTGTATGTTAAATTAATTATAGGTTTGATTAAACGAATTATTATTTGAAAAATTCCATATTAGAATGAAATTAAGTTGAAAGCAATAATCAATGAAAAATATGTTTTGAATAAACTGTGAAATTCCTTTGTATCTATAAACAAATTCTTTTATTGGAGCCTATGACCATTTCCAGAGTCTTCTTGAGCCAAAACTATTTTAATCCACCCTTGAGATTGTGCAAAGTTAATCCAGAGGGATAACGAGTCTGTTTCAGAGAGCCTCTAGCCGGGCAGAAGGGGAAAAGACCCCAGGTGTTCTTTCTTTCAGCCAATCCTCAGGAAAACACAATAGACGAAGCAGTCTACGTGACTTTCCTAAGTCTGCTGGACCTCCTTAAAAAGGGCTCCGCGACAGATTGGCGCCCAACCTGGTTGGCTGTCAGAAAGGCGCAGAATTGACATCCAAACTAATTGGCTGTCAAATAGGCACAATTTTCGATAGTAAAAAAGTAGAAATTTTTGTGTTTCATTAATCTGGCTCAAGCTCTGGAGGGAATGGTAATTGGTACTATATTTGTCAAGTTATATTGTTCTCACTGTGTGCCCCGCTTTGATTTTTGGCATTTGTCCATTTAGTTAAGTTAGGTAGGTATAATTTTAGTTTGTCGGGTTTGCCGATGAGAATGTTTTGCATTTGTTTTTTTTTTGGTATAAATTATGTTCAGAAAATTTTAATTTACTCAGTGGGTAGATAATTTTTCTGCTAAAATTTTATAAACTTGTAACATGTTGTGCCCGAGCGTAGTAAGGTAGGTTCAAATCCTGACCGCTCTTATAATAATTGTTTAAGCAAATTCTTTGGGGGATTGATAATCAATGATTTAATTTATTGTTTTATAAAATTGTTAAAATTTAGGAAACGAATATATAATGTTTAAATTCATAGAAGGTGATTTTCGCTCTTAAATTTTTTTCTTAATTTGCTGTTTATAGTTGGCAAGTGGGAAAATTAAATATTTTTTTTTTTACATTAGACTAATGGTGTAAAATTTTTTTCTTGCAGAATTAAATTTGTTTGGAACGATTTTTGGATAATCGAATGATTATTGTTTAACTGGATTGAACTGAGATTGAGGACCATTTCACACTGACGAGGAAGCTATATTGATACCGAAAAAAAAAAAAATGTTAAAATTATTTTATTACTGTTTTATGGATAACGCGGGTAAATATATGTAATATTTGTTATGTTCAGGAGAATGCTGGTAAATTATTGAATTGTTAGTTGCTCACTGAAGATTTATGTGTCGTAATTGATCAAGCAATTTGTTAAGCAAAATAATTTTTATGGATAGGTATGTTTTGAATGTTGTGATACAGAGTCATGTATTAGAGAGAGACTGTTAATGTTTTAAGTTGAGTCAGTGGTGGGAATATTTTTTATTAGGCATTTATTAGTATCAGTTTTTTTTTTCTACGTTTTCATGATGGAGGAAGATGACACTTGCAAATTAAAAGTCCCTGCGGAGGACATAGACCGTCATTCTACAGTGTCGGATGATGGGGTGCCATATCAGGAAGCTTTGGGCATTGCGGCCGATGTAATTTCGGTAAAATCTTATAATAGAAAGAAACCTACGAAGAGGGAACCTTTAGCTAGGGTTAAAGATGTGGATCCGCGCAAATGGGGTATATGTTATTCTGGTGCGACTGACCCGAGGGAGTTCTTATCAAGAGTGGTAGAACTCGCCGATGTGTATGGAGTTTCTTTAAACTCAATCATTAGATATATGCCAATTCTTTTAACCGGTTTCGCGCTGACATGGTTGAGGGCATCAGACTTAGAACCAGATTGGGAAAGATTTAAGTTAAAGTTTTTGAAACAATTTGAAGGGGCTAGTAGACAAAGAGAAATAAAGTTAGGAATTTTGTCAGCTAAACAGGACAGTAGCGTTTCGGCCAATGAATTCATTTTGGATTTAGTCGAGAAAAATAGATTATTTGATTCTCCGTTAAATAGCGAGGAGCTCTTGGATAGTATAATACACGGTTTGTCAGAAAAATATGCAACATTACTGGCTACAACTATTGTCAGGAGTACGGATGAACTGATGCACATTTGCTCTAAATACGATGAGCTTACTGTCAACCGTTCGAAAATCCCGCAGCAGGGACAAGTTGAGGGTAGATCCTCGGGAGGCATAAGAAGTCAGCAACGCGATTCGTTCGAAGGTTCACGGTACGGTAATCCAAATAAATTTGCTTCCAAGGTCAGGGATCAGGAGGAGTCTTTTGGTGGTTACCAACACAAGGAAGCTAACGTACCTCGTAGCGGAGTCATTAAGAACAAGACATCGCACAATTCCAGGGTATGTTATTTCTGTCAGAAGCCGGGGCACTTACAGGCAGACTGTTACAAAAGACGTAATCAGCAAGCGCGCTCAAGTGAAAATAAGGAGTACCGGGAAAAAAAGATTTAGGTAGAAATTTCCGGGGAAGATTAGCATTAAGTCAGTTAGTAATTAGGTATAAAGAGGATGGAATTAGTTAGTAAGTTTACGTTGAGAAATATTCTTAAAGATTGGTTAGTAGGTGGGTAATGTTATGAAGCGTATAGCGTTAGGGAAACTAATGCAGTTAGTATACTTTTGTTTAAATATATACTCGTCAAATGTATATGCCGTGTTTTTAGACGATTTACTTGTTAAGGGAGACGGGTACACAGAGGTGTAGGCGTAATAATTAGGAAAAACAGAATTTAGAAATTTATGTAACATAAGTAGTAAGACGTTCGTAGGAAGTATTATTTTATTATAAACATACGTAAGTTATTAACTGGTTAAAATAATTGTACTCGATAATAGTATGTCCGCATTAGCGTACATCGATCAGTTCTGAATAAGAAAACTATACGATTAGGTAGGAGCGTTATGGAATGAAGCGAAGGGTTTAGGCCAGGGAAGGCAATTGTCGACGCACAACCCGGTATAACAAAACCCTAGTCCAAGGTACATAGGTACTAGTATTGTAGGTATAAAGAGTTGGCAATCTTCTGTGGGTGTACCGACGGTACGTTTCTCGTTTTACATACCCGAATCTATGAATGTAAGGAATTAATGAGTAGAATATTGTGAGTTATGAGAAAGTCCGGACTTATGATTGTAGGAATTGATAGAAGTGAAAGTTTAAGTGTGAAATGTGATGAAGAATGGTGGTTGATGTATGTGCAGCGTGTGTAAAAAGTTGGGAAGTTTACTGAGGCAGGCCGTGGGTGCATCGGGAGGAGGAATATAATGTTAATGTTATGTGGATAAAAATGTAATGAAATAGAGGCCTAAGTGGGCACCTATATCCGCGGAGCTTCGTCAGTGAGGGATGGTACCCGTCCGGGTCATCTAAATATCAATTATTATAAGTCAATTGTACAAAATATGGTACCTGTAGTAGGTGCTTTCATAAGAGTGTAAATTATAATAAATATGCATGTCGTCGTCAGAGATCAAGGGAAGATTGTCGGGAATTATGCAGAATAACTGTTCTTTCCCTTCTAGTGAAATGTTTTTACACGAGTTTTGGTTTCACAAATCCCGTACTTCTACCTAAGGGATAAATATAAATTAAATTAAACTCGTGTTGGCGCCCATAACTTTGTAAATATTGTAAATTATGATGATGAAATGTTTAGATTTTAAGGTCGGAGATTTAAGGTGTATTGTATTAGCGACTTGAGCTGGTTGGCAAAATTCTTCCTATGATTTCTGATGACTAGAGTAATATAAGATAGTTTAAGTTTGAAATGTATTGATCATTATTAAAATAATTAAGTATACTGTACTTGATGTAACGTTGGGGTGGGGTTCGTGGAATTGTTTGCATGCGGGAGAGGTCGTGGAGTCGAAATTTTCCGAACATTAGGCCGGAAAATCTCTCGGTGGTCGAGGGGTATTTGTAACAGATATTTTGAGTGGTAGGGCAGTGTCGTTTCGGCGACGGCCGAAGGGTCTTAGGTGTTACGAAGATTAGCGAGGTAACCCGAAGCGCACTGCTATGCGAGGGCATTTGTAAAAATCACAGCGGGGGATACAGGCCGTGACGGTGCATTTTTGCATCGCGCGAGATGAATAGAAATATAGATTTTTATTTTATTTAACTAAGTTTAATTTTGTGTGGTGTAAATTATAATGTGCTAAATTCAACCCGCAGTATAAAGAGGTACGTAATGTTTAAATAAGAGTTAAATTTGGTCGTGAAATTTATACAGTAATGTCTTTGCAATGTAGCCTTTGTGACAATCATATAATTTTCTTATTAGTGACACTTTTTTGTAAATTTTATTTACAGAAAAGCGGGTCCTAGTCTTGGGGAGAAAATGTCCTAGTCTGGGGGAGAAAAACTCCTAGTCTGGGGGAGACAAACTCCTAGTCTTGGGGAGAAAATGTCTTAGTATATGGAGAAAATATCGTAGTATTGGAGGAGAAAAGAAACTCCTAGTCATGGGCAAATAACCCGGAGTTTTAATAATTGAAATCAATCGTTTGGACTAAAGGTTGGATGGAACGTTTTGGGCAGTGCGTAAAACAGTTTAACCCTTATCGCGGGTAAAACTTATATTCACATTTGTCGATGCGGGCTCCTATTTTTATTTTGGAACGATGTAGATTGGAGACGAGAACCAAGCAAAGTAGCTGCTCAACAGTATTATTGGGGAGATAATCTATAAATTGGAGGGTTGCGGATGCCAAATATTTGAGGGAATGCCTAGTAGTTGAGAGGATCGGAGGAGTGATTGTAGTCAGCCAGAATTTACTTTAGAAGAAGTCTACGGACCTGAGTTAAGTATATAACCGCAATTTCCTTCCATAAGCATGCAAACAGTACACGAATTTTATTTCAATTTCTTTCTTTCAAATTCTTTTTACTGAAGTCATATAAGAGTGTAGTATTTTACTTGTGCTATTTATTGTGGACTGGTATAACCAGGGTAAAATATAAATTTACATAGATTAATGATTGAGAAGGTGGATAATTCGAACGTTAAGTTTTGTTATATGTAGAATTGTAATTTTCTTGTTTGACCTTGGGTCATAATTTGTTTTTACATTTTTTTTGATAAACTGCGATGACAATGCAAATTTTGGGTTTTGAGTTCCACCTATAGTGAATTGTATGTTAAATTAATTATAGGTTTGATTAAACGAATTATTATTTGAAAAATTCCATATTAGAATGAAATTAAGTTGAAAGCAATAATCAATGAAAAATATGTTTTGAATAAACTGTGAAATTCCTTTGTATCTATAAACAAATTCTTTTATTGGAGCCTATGACCATTTCCAGAGTCTTCTTGAGCCAAAACTATTTTAATCCACCCTTGAGATTGTGCAAAGTTAATCCAGAGGGATAACGAGTCTGTTTCAGAGAGCCTCTAGCCGGGCAGAAGGGGAAAAGACCCCAGGTGTTCTTTCTTTCAGCCAATCCTCAGGAAAACACAATAGACGAAGCAGTCTACGTGACTTTCCTAAGTCTGCTGGACCTCCTTAAAAAGGGCTCCGCGACAGTATGCATAGCAATATTTGAAATTTATAAAGATTATTTCGTACTATGAGACGGGTGAAGCTTCACAACAAAAATACATGCTACAAATCGATCTTTAGTTATTAAAAGAAAAAAAAAGAAAAAAAAAAGAAAGACTCTAAGTACACAAAAACCTGCTTGTGGAGCATCTAACCCACAAGAGTAGAATCAAAAGAATTTAATTATCAAATTAGAACATTTAACCTTATAAAAGATCTGAAGTTATAAAAGGTATACAAAAGATATCTCCTTTAAGTACATAAAACAAGTATCAGAAGCAAACGAGTGCAATAGAAAATTCATATTAATGAAGAGTCATGAAGTGACTACATAGTGGCTTGATTGTGGAAACATGGCACAGGCCTTCTAGAAGTTAGAACTCAAGATTTGACAACCAGTTTGTTTCACATACATTCATAAATCACACAGGGCCCTTATTCATAACTTTTCACACTTACATTTATTCATCATTAATTGCTATCAAATGGTTGAACAAACCCTAAAAGAAAAATTAAAAGAATTCAGAAATCAAGTTCAAAGCAGAGATCGTAAACCAATAATTCCACAATCAAATAAGAAAATTCAATTAATACTATTTAACAATCAATCTGTCAAGAGGTAGAGTGTGACAGAATAGGTAACATACACAAAAAAAAGAAAATTTAAAGATAAAAGGCTGTATACAATTCTTCCTTTAACAAGGATATCACTTAACAATACCTAATAGTGCTTACTTGTATTATTATTATTTCTGATTTTAAAATGCCCATAACATTTTTCAAAGTGAGAAATGTCCACTAGTATTGATTCACTTTTTCACTGTTTAATTTTAAAGCACACCTAAAGTTAGCTTTTAGCTCAAAAATTTGGAGAGATCTAATTTCGGTGTTTCTGGTGTTTTTACAGTTACCATTTAATTACTTACATAAAAATTTCCATTACTACTTACAAGGTATCAAAAAAAAGAATTCAACAAGTTAATGTTGCAATAAGTATCCGTTTGCCCAAGGATACGGATTCGGAGAAGAATAGATGTTATATTTCTCGCTAGCTCAAGTTCTTACTAATTCAGGACATAAATAATAGATTAAGGACGCCACCTAATTTTGAGGCTGAAGTGAATAAAATTAGGAAAATTCCACAAGAAGAAGAAAAAAAAATAATTTAATATAACCCCTTGACAAGAGAGAAAATTAGCTATGCCTAAAATATAAGATTGAGCAGAGGATCCATCATTTCAATCGAATATAAGGGAAAAAAAATTACTTAACACGAGTTGCAACTCTATTAAGGAAAAAAAAAAAAAATTTAAATTAGAAAATTAGTTACTACGGGTTTTCAGTAGACTAACGCTTCGAGTCGACTAAATTTTATGACATAGAAAGAATTATGCTCGATTATGAACATAAAAATTATGGAATTATGACACTGCATCAATATTTGATTTATTGATGTGTCAAAAGAAAACGACATTCCATAAATGATAAATTAACATGAGTGCCTATTTTTAGCTAGCAATGCTCTAACGAAAGATGTCATTAATACATCAGATACCGTGCTCATCATAGCACAGATTTACAAGTCCGGCATAACCAGAAATGTACCAAAAATATTATTAGCAACACACATTGGCATAAGTGCGCTTTGCTCATTTACAATTCTTAAACCTTAAGAATGTACCAAAAAAAAGAATCTTCAAACGAGAAGATCAAGGTATGTCCAACTAGAACACAAATAAAACTTCAACTGTTCTCTATTATATTCACCAAAAAAATATATAATATGTTCTCCTTTACTCAAAACAAAAAAAACCTGAAACTATTCTGTTAGTACCTCATAAATAATCCAAAAGTTGACAGACGCAGAACACAGGAAAAAAAAAATATATTTATAACAGTCGTGGAATGATAACGGGTTAATGAACTCAACAGGTGATATCAACTCTATTATTCGAAGCTAAACTCAGACCGCAAAAGTGTTTTGCAACAAACGAATTAATGTGCATGAAGGTCTTTCATTTGGCTAGGCTCACGCCAAAAGATTATTTTCCGTGGTTAGGAAATATTCGACAAATGGTTTTGTTTTTCTCTTCACTCACACATACGTCGCGATCTAGCTATCTCGCTTGCTCTATTATCGGAGAGCGAAGTTGCAATGTAATCTCACAGGAAGTTTAATCTACTCGAATCACTATATAACCATCCTTCTTTCGCACACGAAATTATAAGTTGTTTCGCTCACACACAGCTCCGTCACACAACCCGTAGAAGACGTAATATTAAATCTTTGGAGCGGGTCCGTGGATAGGAAATATAAACACGATTGGATCACGGGGCTATTAGCTAAAGGCTACACCGGAATAATAATTTATGTATGGGGGAGACGATAATACAAAAAAAAAAAACTTTTATAACTAAATTGGTACCAGACTTTTAATCAAACTTTTAAACATTGAAATTTACTTCTCAAATCTTCTTCCTTTTCTCGCAGCCTCTGTGGTGAAAATTCTATCAAACTTTAAAGTTTTACGCTATGCTTAATTAACCAATCTAAGGGCAACTGTCGAAATATGGTACAATGGAAACTATTGGCCGTCACGAAGAAATTAATTAAAATGGATGGTTTATACCCACTCATTCCTTAGATGGGAAACGAACTGCAATTTTCAAACTGTAACGCAATGTAATTTCGTGAAAACTTACTTTAAGCCAACCACCAAAGTCGGTCTATTCATCCAGCACACCAGCACACTTTCATCATATAATCTAGCACACCATTGTGATGAGGAACACCCAATAAAATAGGACATCGGAGCTTATTATTTCTTAACCTGAATCCAATTTAACAATATAGAAAGAGCTCAAATAACAATAAAAAAATTCCTTTAACACCGCCATTCGGCACCAAGATTCAATGAGATAACTTTAACCAATGAAAATCACTCTCTAAAACCTAATGCAGTTTTACAGTATGGGGAAAGTCTCTTAAGGCTCTGAACTAGAATCCGACTAATTTACCTACTCCAAGTCTATGATATTAGTAACGCAAAAGGGGAATGATATTGTCACCGGTGGACAATTCAGGATTAATTCTAACGTGCTTCAATAATTTGGAACAGGTCAGTTGAGAAAGACACACACTCAGAATATCCACAGTGTTTGAAATCATACCAGAAAAAAATATTTGAAATACGCACATGCATACTGTCCAGTCACCACCGCATTTCTAAACAACGGAATTGATGAATAGTGCCGATATAATGTGTCGCGCGCGTAGAATATAATTCCTCGCTTACTCGGGGTGGAGGGAGCACTATTATTGTCGCAGGTCAGTAACATCAGAGCGGAGCGCGGTCAGGGCGGAGCGTAGCGCAGTCTAATACACAGCAGCCGCTTGAAGAAACATTGAAGGAATCATACGTCTGTTTCACTCTCGCGCAGGTTTTAATCATGACATCTCGCTTACTCGATGGCCTGTGGGGGCTGTGTGTCGAGAGCGCGGCACGATTAGTGAGTGAAAAACCAATAAATTTTTAACAGGGGGAGCTCTGTGTGTGGGCCGCGCATATACTTGTAGGGATGGAAAGACTCAATTTGCATATGAGAGCGTCGTAAGGCATTTTCGTAACTTTTATCTATTAACATACAAAGGGAAGCATTTGAAACTCAAGCCCAAAAGAAACTAAAAACAGCAATTCTACCACAAGCTATTTGAGATAATTTTAACTATCGAAAATCACTCGTTAAACTTACAGGCAGTTTTGCAGTATAAATGAAACATTATTTAAATTTATTATTGGACTAGTATGAAACTCAACTGCCTAGCCAATGTATACGGACATGTAACACGGTAATCCTAAGAGAAGGAAGAACTTAATGAACAGGGTGCTTATCACCATTTCAAATTTAAAAGGAGAGGGGGCCTGAACAGAAACTGAAATGCACTACAATCTTACAAAAATCTTTAACTCACATTCGTCACACCGGGATAGTATTGAACTCACCAAGAAATAAGGTTTACTGAATGAGGCATATGCGTTCGATCAACGGAAGTATTTGATTGTTCAAAATTTCAACGGATAAATGCAACAATCACTTTGTTGTAAACATTAGCGTTCACCGTCGCTACTGTCTGATTTGCCGGTAAGCCGGTAAGAGAGAAAAGAAATACATCGAGGTGAAATAATTTCTGCGGGAATAATCGGACGTTAAAAAGAAGAAATAACGAAACAATAATGAAAGAGTCAGAGTGTCATCTTATTCAATCAGTTAACTCTGCCTCTCCATTGAATCAGTCATCTTCTTCCTCACCCCCTGTCATAACTTCGAACCCAAAAGAGACTCCCTTACGGGAACATTTTTATTCCTCCAAATCGTTAGGACCGTTTGTAGTCTTTGTACAAAGTACCGAGTCTGGCAAGAGGATTCATCCGATGGACTTCGGAAGATTCCTTTTTTCAAAAAGGTTAGGCAACGTTATTAATGGATCTATCAAGTCGGAGGGAAAATTTCGACTATCCATTGAGTTTTTCACTGCGAACTCTGCTAACTCGTTTATTAAAAACATTTATATTCAATCCAATGCTGCGTACAAAGCGTACATTCCCACCCACAATGTGACTCGTATGGGTCTCATAAGGGGGATTTCTACAAATATCACCGACGAAGAAATCAAAGCCGCAATCTCTGAATGTAATCCTGATGTTGGGGAGGTATTAAAAATTCGCCGTCTTAACTACAAAGACAGAACATCCGGTAGTGTTGTTTGGAAGCCTTCTGGCTCAATTGTAGTGACCTTTGAAGGTCAAAGCCTGCCAAGCAACATATATATTTTTTACAACAGTTTCACAGTGGAAACGTACTTTTACCCCACTGTTCAGTGTTTCCGGTGCCTTCGCTTCGGCCACACCAAATCAGTGTGCAGATCGGTGGAGAAGTGTTTCAAATGTGGAGATAACCATCCTGCACAAGATTGCACATTAGAATCAAAATGTTTTCATTGTGGGGGACCCCACAATGCTACTAGTTTAACATGTCCAGAGTTTGAGAGACAAAGAGAAATAAAACAGTCTATGGCGTTTCATAACATTTCATACTTGCAAGCCTCCAAACTCCATCCTCAACGCAAACTATCTTATGCAAATATAGTTAGGAATGAAAAAACGAAATCCCCTCCCATCCCCCAGCGCAATATAACCTTTGATAATTCTCAACAAAATAACCCTCGCAGTACAGATAGAACGATTCCTGCAAGAGGCAAATTTGTATATAAGACACCAAGAAAGTCTACTCCCTTGTCGTATGACCGAGCAGAGCTTAACGCCCTCTTGATTTCCCCAAATGGGGACATTTTATCATCCGCACCAAATGGATGTGCCCTTCAAAACAAAGATCCATCTTTACAAAATATCGAAAGACTAACCAATGATTTTAACTATGACAACAAAAACTTCCTGAAAACATTAATCTCTATAGTTTTGGAAGTACTTTCATCAAAAAATTCAGACATTTCATACGCTGCTCTAATTCAAACTCTTAATAAATTTGTTTCCGAAAATGACTCCAAAGATCCAGAAAATAAACAGCCTGTCTATCCTTCAGTGGAATAGTCGCAGTGCAGTAAGCAACAGAGATGACATAATTTACCTTTTGAAAAAGCATCAAGTAGACGTAGCTGCTATTTCTGAATCGTGGTTTTCCACTGATTCCGTTGTATCTTTTCCTGGCTATGTATGCCTAAGGGACGATCGCTCCGATGGTAGAGGCGGGGCCGCCCTTCTTATCAAAAACAATCTCCAATTTTCACCTTTACAAATTCCCCCCTGCCTGGGATCTCAAATAGTAGCTGCAGAGATCCTTGGTATTACTATTTTTTCAGCCTACTCTTCCCCAAGAACCCACTTTGATTCTGATTTTTGGAGGAGAGTTGTTTCTAACCTCTCATCCTTATATATCTTACTAGCCGATTTCAACGCACATTCCCCTGCTTGGGGTAGTCACAACACGGATCCCGCAGGAAGGGCACTATTGGAATTTGCTGATGATCAGAACTTGGTAATCCTTAATGATGGTCAACCTACCAGACTCTCCCTACCTAACCAAAATCCGAGTGCGGTAGATGTATCTCTTTGCTCTGCCGATCTAGCCCCTTCGCTGTCTTGGGAAATTTCAAGTGATCCCTACTCAAGTGATCACTTTCCGATTCATTTGGCTATCCAAAATAACAGAACTCAGTGTCAAAAAACCCAACTAAGACAGGGTTATAAAACAAAAAAAGCAGATTGGTCACAGTTTTCTGAGCTTCTCACTAATTGTAACTTCTCCAAACGATGTATAGACGGTGATGAATTTTTGGTGGATACCTACGCGAATGAATTATCTGAGAGTGTAATTGAAGCAGCAGATGCCTCAATTCCAAAACAAAAAACCCATAAAAGGAAAAAGTCATCTCCTCCCTGGTGGGACGAGGAGTGCACAGTCATGGTGAAGTTGAGATCTGATTCCATTAAGAGGTACAAAAGATGTGCCTCGCAGCAAAACTTCTTATCTTTCCGAAACATTCAGGCCCAAACCAAAAAACTCCTAAGGAAAAAGAAACGACGGGGATGGCAGGATTATTGTTCATCTCTCTCTCCTGACACACCGATTTCGGAAGTCTGGTCTTCTATTCAGAAGTTCAGAGGTTCATTGTCTCCCAAGCCCAACCCATACAAATGTTCGGATTGGATCGATAGCTTCGTGGAGAGACTGGCGCCGCCTTATGTGCCAAATGAGTCTGAAACAGTTCAAGTAGACTCGGCTCCCCAACAAGAAAACTGCTTACTCTCGTCTCACTTTTCTCTAGAGGAACTGACACACGCAATCGAATCGTCGGGTGACTCATCTCCTGGCCCAGATATGATACCATACTCTTTCTTCAGACACTTCCCAACTCCCTTCCTTCAGAAACTTTTGAATTTATTCAATCACATTTTAGAATCTGGCGCTGTTCCCACATCATGGAAGCGACAAATTATTATACCCATAATTAAACCTGGTAAGGATCCATCCTTAGGAAAGTCTTACAGACCAATTGCTTTGTCTTGTTGCTTTCTAAAAATATTGGAAAAAATGATAAAGTCAAGACTTGAATGGTATTTGGAGACTAAAAACTTACTTCCCCAGTGGCAGCTCGGTTTCCGAAAGGGTAAATCATGTTTGGATAACCTGAGTATTTTAATTACAGACGCTCATGTAGCCAAATCCAAAAAGGAAGTTATGGTGGCTTGTTTCATGGACGTTTCTAGTGCCTATGACAATGTGCTGTTACCAATTCTTAATAAAAAAATGACTACCCTGGGGATGCCAGACTCCATCTGCCTATTGATCTCTAACATACTGTGCGAACGACGGCTTATAATCGAGACTCCCGGAGAGACTATTGAAAGAACGGTGTGTAAAGGCTTGCCTCAAGGTTCTTCTCTCAGGCCCATTTTATTTAACATATACACTCAGGATCTTCAACACCGCATTCCAACCTACTGCAGCGTACTGCAATATGCGGACGATTTTGTAGTTTACTGTAGGGATAAACTTATGACACGAGCTGTGAATAGAATGGAGGACGCGCTAGACCTTATACAGCCTTGGTTTTCGGAGGCCGGGCTGTCCCTGTCCCCTTCTAAAAGTCAAATGGTAATTTTCTCCAACAAACACAAGATTCCAGATATTTCCATCAAATGTAACAGCGTGCCAATCCCCATCAGGGATTCTATTAAATTCCTCGGCATGACCATTCACCGAAAGTTAAATTGGAATATGCATATAGAACAAACAATAGTTAAGTGTGAAAAAAATATTAACGTCATGAGAGCGGTATCTAGGGTCTGGTGGGGAGCACATCCCGCTTCTATGAGAACAATGTACTGCGCTCTTGTTCGTAGTCACTTGGACTACGGTAGTTTTCTCATGGATCCCCTTCCGAAATATCTATCAACCAAATTGGAAAGAGTTCAGTCCAAGTGCCTCCGACTCATTTTAGGAGCCATGAAGTCATCTCCTTTGATCGCTCTCCAGGCAGAATGCGTGGAAAGACCTCTTTACCTACGCAGAAAATTCCTTGGTTTTGGGTTCCTTCTCAAGAGAGTTCTATCTGATCATCCTATCATACCAAAATTAAGTGGCCTCTTAGATAGTTGTCAGAATGATTCCTTCTGGCACTCAAGAGTTCCACCTTTGCTTTGTTCAATTTTTGAAGAAATCTCAAAAGAATTCCCAGACTTGTTGGCTCCCTCACTTCCTATATTCTGCATTCCATTTGAAGCAACCGTATACCATCCTGACATTGTTGAATCTATTGATATAAATAAGTCATTTTCATCTTTGCCTCCTCACGTAGTCAACTCTTTATTCAGCCAAAAGGTAGAGGAGAAATGGAGCTCCTTTGTCAGAATATTCACTGATGGATCGAAGGCTTCTGATGGAGAGTGTGGTGCAGCCTTCTGCATCCCTTCTCTTGACATAAACTGTATGTTTCAACTCCCTCGAATTGCGTCCGTCTTCACAGCTGAATGTGTGGCTTTGAGAGAGGCCCTGTTAAATATTTTGCAGCTTGCTTTGCCTCGTACTGTAATATTCACTGACTCTCTGAGTCTTGTAAAATGTTTGAACTCCAATTCAAGGTCTGCTTTGAGTTGCCATGTTCTGGGTGACATAAAAAATTCTTTGTACTTGGCGTCCGTGAGAGGTCTTATCGTAACAATCGTTTGGATTCCCTCCCACATCGGAATAAGTGGCAATGAAAGAGTGGACTCGCTTGCCAAAGAAGCTTGCACTTGCGGAGTGTTGCCCCACTCCTTCGTTTTGCCTATTACGGATTGCATGAGCGCTGTGGATCGTTTTATTAGGAAGGAATGGAATGAAGTTTATAGGAATGCCTCGGCTGGTGGCCATTACAGGACAGTGCAGGGTGATATTCCGCATAGTCCATGGTTTCAAAATTGTAAAATGCCTAAGCTTAACGTTTCTCTTATATGCCGTCTCCGATTAGGACATGTCGTTTTAGCTTCTCATTTGGCCAGAATTGGCATAGTGAACGATGCTATTTGTGAATGTGGGAAGGAGGAAGAAACTATCGACCATGTATTCTTTAACTGTCCGCTTTTACCTAACCAGGATTTTATAAAGGACATCTCAAAGTTCTGTTTCACTTTCCCCATTAAAATAATATCCCTTTTAGCCCTAAACGATTTAAAAATTAATGTGATTTTAGTTAACCATCTTAAAAAGTATGATAAAAAACTATGATGCGAGTGGGAGTATGTATATATATAGATATATACGTTAAATAAAAAAATAATAAAATTAAAAAAAAAAAAAAAACAATAAAATAATTAAAAAGGAAAAAAAAAAGCACAAAAACTTAATAAAAAAATAAAAAAAATATATTTATATAAAGGTCGAAGTATTTTATAGTAGATAAATTGCGGCCCTGCTCCTTTTCCCGTGTAACTGTATTAGTAATTTGTTTATACTTGCAACTATAATGATGGTGATGGAATGTATTTAGTGGTGACTACAATATTATTTTGTGATTTCAATATTATAATAATTATGTTTGTAGGTGTGTAGCGAGATATCCTATAGTAGGAACATTAGTTAGAGCGAATATATAATGACGACCGCAAGGGTGCGAGTGAGATAGATATATCGCTTGCTTCGTCACGTCGGTAAAGAAAAAAATCAGCGAACAGGATTTGGCCGGCACGTAGAAGGTTAGGTGGTGCGACGGACAGTGTGTGAGTGAATTGCTCGACATGTCTCAGACACGAAAGTAATTAATAAAATTTTAACTATAAAATGTAATCCATACATATTGAAGGATAATGTAAAGTTTATTCAGTTAAAAAGTCATTTAATATTAGTGCAAAGCCTAAGATGGAATCCGCAACGAAATAAGGTACGTTTTCTTTCGACAAAGTTGATTTCAAATTTACAAATTGTAACATTAGTAGACAAAATTAAAATAGACAAGTCAAGATTAAATATTAAGTATATCTGAATGATAATTTTCAGATATGCGGTTCTAGTCTCGGGGTAGAATACAGGGTATAATTCCTTTTTCTGGATAAATAATTTTCGGATGGCAGAGGTGGATAAAGTATTTAGTTGAAAGTGAGGAACTATCAAATTACGGCGAATATTCAAAACTCTGTCGAGTCTTGTATGCCTAAGTATTTGGATGGGGAAGAGAGAAGCTCCAGGGTTGTAAACTTCACATATATAATCAAAGACGGATTATCTTCGTACTTACTCCATACGCGTTGAACAGTTGACCTGTGGGTAGGTCAGTTCAAGGGTGAACCAAAAGATTTCAAGGCGAATTCTTGGGAACCAGTTGGAGAGGAGGAAAGTTCAGAGGTTCAGGTCGTGTCCCTCAAATTTAGGAATGAAACACAGCTGAGTAATCTTTTCTTAACTTTTTTTTATTTAATATAGATCATGGTATGCTCATATTCAAATCGGTAGTTGATATATTCTCATAGAATTTAGTAATTAAAAAAATGGCCTTTATGTAAGATTATAAAAGAAGTTGAGGGAAAGAAAGAAGTAATAAGTCGAAGCATTGACAATATTTTACTATATTTTTGGAAATCATATAATAAGATAACCTGCAACCATCTGCAGGAAGATTTTGTAAAAAACTCAATTAATTTTAGTTATTTGAATTCATGTAATTTACAATGTTTATTGATTGAATGAATAAATTCAGTTTTTATGTGAAACCCATGTTATTTATAATTATAGAATACCTAACACTTTTCAGGACATAATCATGATCGTTACAGCTCACCCCCTGTAGAGTCTCAAAGTCCGTGGCATAATATTGTATGAGAGTAATAGATAACGGTTCCTGTCGTTTTTGATGCTAAGAAGAGAGGCAGAGCTTCCTTGCTTAAGAGAGAGCAAGGGAGGGTCGAACCCTCTTAATAAAGTAACACTCAACGTTACAAAATGGCGTCCAACGTTTGAGGCATCAGAAACGACACAAAATCGAATTATCCAACTTTTTCCTTTTGTTCTAATTTGATTAATTCATTGGGGTAGCGACTTGTACATGTCTTGGAAAGTGTTGGTGCGAAAAGTGACGGCCAAATCCTCATTTAATTTTAAGCTAGTTGTAAGTCTTTTAATCAGTTTTACTTTTGTATGTAAAAGAAACAGTAGTTGGGTCATTTAATTTTTTTTTGAAACAAAAATTTGTTACAAATTTTTTAAACATTTGTGTGGGTAAAAATTTTTTCTGCTGAAATTTACAAGTACACTTGTACAGTGGGTAGAGAATTTTTCTGCTGAAATTTTATAAGTGTGGGTATGAATAATTTTTTTTTTTCGGATAAAGAAGTTATGGAGGCAACAAATTAGTAATGTGTTAATAGATAAAAATATTTTTTTTTGATGGATCAAATGCTGATCGCAATTTTTTTTGAAAATTAAAATAAAAAAAAAAAAACCCAATTTACGAAAGTTTATATGAAACCCAATATTTAAGACATCTATATGGAATATAATCTAATGTACTCGATTATTACTATGTTTTAGATCCATGTTATTGATGAAGTCATTAAGGTTTTGGCTGGAATTCTTTCACTGTGAATGCTGTTTAAATTCCTGAGACCACACAGATGTGCGAACAAAAATTTCTAAACGCTAATTAAAATGACCAAATATGTGTACACGGAGATATTGTTTTACACTTTCAAGAAGAAAAACAAAACCGCAAGTTGATGTTTGAATTAATTTTTTTATTTTTTTAACAATTGAATAACAATTCTGAATATGTTACTGAAGTTTAGTGGACTCTTTTTTTTTTTCTACTTCTACTGCTCGTGTTGAGAAAGGTGTGTGAGAAAGAACTAGTGGTCTGAAAGAAGCGTTTGCAAATTTAGATTTTATATAGAAAAAAATTTTTAGAATGAGGTATGGTATAAATTGAAGAGTGTCTCCATTTTTACCTTTGTGTTGCTTTGAAGGGGGGTCTATCGAATAGACATAGCTGAGTATGTTGAACATAGCGAGGTGGTAGTGGTAAATTTTTGAATAGGAAGCAGCGACTCTTCAGTTAAAAGAGTGAAGTCGTCAAATACGAATAGGTAGTCGTGTACGCGTGGCCTTAGCGAGATAAGTACACAGCGGACCTTTTTATGAATTCGTTTCTTATTAATTGCAAGTTTGTAGTCAAGAGGTTATGTATCGGGTTTGTTTACATCTCGTAATGTGCAAGAAGTAATTTTAATAGATCGCTCGTGCTGAGTCAGAAACTTGTTTTTTTTTTATATATTGAAAAGAATATTACGCAGGCGCGAGAAATCTTTAGCAAGGTCTATCGAGCTTGTAATGTTTTAGATTGGGAGCGCAGGAGTTTACAATTTTTTTGGTTAAGTGCCTTGTATTGATTTTAGTTGTAGAGAGTTAATTTTTTTTCCTTGTACAAAATATTTATTAAAGTAAATAGTGACTTTCCTAGTTATCTATAGATAAGGTAAATAAATACCTAAATTAGTAGAGTGAAGATTGACGTTAGCTACATTGATGATACACTTAAATATCATTTGATAAATCTCTTTAGCAATTCTTTTAAGTTTTTTTTTTTTATTCGGCTTTTGAAGACGAAAATTTTTATTTTTATAATTAGGAAGAGACAAAGAAGAAAATTTTTATTTTCAGCTTTGGTTAAAATTTACTTCGGTTTACTCAGGCTTGGAAATAGATTTAGTTTAGTATTTTATAATTTTCTTTTCTGGTGAAACATCAGCCAAAATGGACAAAGATCCCTTAATTAAACTTAGCGTACCTAAAGATGATGTAGAGTTAGCATCAACATTATCGGACGGCGACGGTATAAAGTATCAAAATATAGATTCGGAGCTACCGGAAACGGTGAATGTGAAACAGCATACAAGGAAATCGCCTTCATTTAAGAAAAAGGATATTAAACCGTTATTAACGAACCAGGAGAGTCAAGTTATATCAAGCGGCGTGAGTCGAACAAAAGATGTAGATCCGAGGAAATGGAATATAACTTTTTCGGGAAATACCGATCCGCGCGATTTTTTGACGCGCGTAGAAGAATTAGCGTCAGTATATAATGTACATTTGGACTCTTTAGTTAGGTACATGCCCATTTTTCTATCAGGTTTTCCTTTAGTTTGGTTTAGAGCAACAGAAATTGAGAGGCAATGGGGAGACTTTAAGGGAAAATTTTTGATACAATTCGAAGGCACTAATAGGCAAAGAGAATTAAAATTAGAAATTATGTCAGCAAGGCAGAGTAATGGTACATCTGCAAGCGAATTTATTCTAGAACTGGTCGCGAAGAATAAGTTACTCGATTTTCCGATTGACGGTGAAGAATTCATAGAAATTATTAAGCAGGGTCTGTCTGAAAAATACGCAGGTTTATTAGCAACGACTAACGTAACTAATACGCGGGAATTAATGAGCGTGTGTGCGAAATATGACTCATATGTCAACAAGAAGTCTACCAGATATAACTCGGGATCCGGGAAAATTATGGAACTGTCAAATGACAATGTTACGTGTAGCCAGGTAGATCAACATTGTAGTTCCAGTCGAACTACCGAACGGGCGAGAAACATCTGTGTCGTGGAGGATTCTAAGGGAAAGAATGAGTTTCGTTACAGTAATCGTCAGCCGAATTCAAATTTCACGAGCAAAAATGGCTCACGCAACGAACACGTAACAAGTAACTTCGTGAAGCGTAACGGTAATATACGGTGTTTCTATTGCAATAAAACAGGGCATAAACAGGTAGATTGTTATAGCCGCCTCAATTCGACAAAACTGAAGGGGAACGCAAATTTTACTAATTCCGAACGCGAAATGAAAGGTAGGAAGGATTCCCAAACCGATCGAGAGAAGGATCGTATGGTTGAATAACTGGACAGTCTTAGACTGTAAAAATGTAAAAAAATAAAATTATTAGGTAAAATATATAAATATTTAAAATAAGTTATAGGGTATAAGCTGTGGGATTAAAATGGCGAACTGGAATTTATATAGGTGAAATAGAAGTGAGTGGTCGGTAAGTTCTCGAATATATGTAACCCAAGGGGGTGCATGGAGAAAGATTAGACCGCGAGGCAATTATTGATAAGTAATGACGCAGCGGGCGTCATGGGTCAATGCAACATATGAGGCCGAGTTGTTTTGTAGGTTTGGGACAGGTCAAGCTGTGTGAAGAAGGTTACAGAGAAATAGTCGTGCGTTACACTTTGAGCGGAGTCTCGTTGAGGCGAGATAGATTATTACTTAGACATCACCAGAAAGCAAGGGGATAGACTAGGTTGGTACGGACTAGGTTGAGGATAAGTCAAATGAGAAATTATGTTTCGACGTGATGGTATGTGAAGAGATGTATAAGGTAATGGAAGAAAATGCGTGGCCCGGGGATGAATGTGGAATTAGAATGAAAGAGGAAATAAAAGTTTGAAGGAAGAGTGTTGAACATATTGAAAATTTGTATGAATCCAAAACTGAGGCTGTCTAATGTGTCTGACTTTGTAAAAGGTAAAGGTTGTCTAGTGAAATGTCTAGTATGAAAATATACACAGCGCAGCGGGCGTGTGTTACGTAGCATATGGTGATAGTATTAATCGAGAGGTAAGAGCGAAAAGTGGAAATAGGGTGAGTCTACTTTTGATAAGAGAAAAATCGGTGTAAAGTTTTCACCTGAAGGTTTCGCACATACTGTGGCCGACGGAATACAGTATGAGTAGTGAAGATTTAAAGTCATAGTATTAAAAATTTATTAGTTTAAAAAAGGAACATATGTATGATTTTAAGCTATTAGTGTAAATTAAAAATTTTAAATTTAGAGATTTCAGAGTCAATGCTTTTGTATCTATTAAATGAATGAGCCATGGGTTATACCTTGTCTCATGTAAGAGCGAGTTATAACTATCATTGTTCGTGTAGGAAAAGATAAGAAAAATTTTTGACTCTTGATGACCTGTCGCCATTTAAGTCTATAGACTTAACGTGCCATGTAAATACTCAGTACACTAGGATAAGGTCATAATGATAAGACAAGTGTAATATAGTAGTTAAATTATAATTTATAGAGTAACCAAGGAATACTCTAACTGAGTATAGAGAGCGATTTTGGGTGACCGAGGCAATTAAGAGGTTAAAGTTAATAAAAATGCCTCAGGTATGCGAAGGAAGTTGTTTTTTCCATAGAACACAAAGCTTTTGTTATTTCTCGCATACTTAAGTTATTATATTCTAAACAAACAAAAATTCTATGGTGGCGCCTGGGTTACGTTTCATTATAATGAAACTAAAATGTACGAATAAGAACGTACGTGTAAATTTGAGCTGTTGAGTTAGTCGAAAGGACACCCAAAGTCAATCTCGAAATTGAAATTTAGATATATACTGTATCATGTTATTATTATTGAATTTTTCTTACAAAACCTTTGTTAAATTTTCAAAGGAAAATTAATGTTTTTATTATGAAATTCATAGTAAAGGATGGTCCGCTATTAGGGTGTGTTGGGTATGAGTAATTTCTTGTTTTAAATATAAAATTTTCTAGATGATAAGTTAGGTGTATTTGTTTATTGAGCGTACCATGAGACAATAAGTTCATTTAACTTTCTTTCTTTTCTTTTATGGAGATGAAAAATGGAAGCAAGGGACAAGTAGTCGATTCGGCTATTCGGAGGGAGACGGTTAGAGGGAAATATTTTGTGTATACTCAAATACACAAAAATTTTATTGGGAAGAGGGGTATTGTAGCGAGATATCCTATAGTAGGAACATTAGTTAGAGCGAATATATAATGACGACCGCAAGGGTGCGAGTGAGATAGATATATCGCTTGCTTCGTCACGTCGGTAAAGAAAAAAATCAGCGAACAGGATTTGGCCGGCACGTAGAAGGTTAGGTGGTGCGACGGACAGTGTGTGAGTGAATTGCTCGACATGTCTCAGACACGAAAGTAATTAATAAAATTTTAACTATAAAATGTAATCCATACATATTGAAGGATAATGTAAAGTTTATTCAGTTAAAAAGTCATTTAATATTAGTGCAAAGCCTAAGATGGAATCCGCAACGAAATAAGGTACGTTTTCTTTCGACAAAGTTGATTTCAAATTTACAAATTGTAACATTAGTAGACAAAATTAAAATAGACAAGTCAAGATTAAATATTAAGTATATCTGAATGATAATTTTCAGATATGCGGTTCTAGTCTCGGGGTAGAATACAGGGTATAATTCCTTTTTCTGGATAAATAATTTTCGGATGGCAGAGGTGGATAAAGTATTTAGTTGAAAGTGAGGAACTATCAAATTACGGCGAATATTCAAAACTCTGTCGAGTCTTGTATGCCTAAGTATTTGGATGGGGAAGAGAGAAGCTCCAGGGTTGTAAACTTCACATATATAATCAAAGACGGATTATCTTCGTACTTACTCCATACGCGTTGAACAGTTGACCTGTGGGTAGGTCAGTTCAAGGGTGAACCAAAAGATTTCAAGGCGAATTCTTGGGAACCAGTTGGAGAGGAGGAAAGTTCAGAGGTTCAGGTCGTGTCCCTCAAATTTAGGAATGAAACACAGCTGAGTAATCTTTTCTTAACTTTTTTTTATTTAATATAGATCATGGTATGCTCATATTCAAATCGGTAGTTGATATATTCTCATAGAATTTAGTAATTAAAAAAATGGCCTTTATGTAAGATTATAAAAGAAGTTGAGGGAAAGAAAGAAGTAATAAGTCGAAGCATTGACAATATTTTACTATATTTTTGGAAATCATATAATAAGATAACCTGCAACCATCTGCAGGAAGATTTTGTAAAAAACTCAATTAATTTTAGTTATTTGAATTCATGTAATTTACAATGTTTATTGATTGAATGAATAAATTCAGTTTTTATGTGAAACCCATGTTATTTATAATTATAGAATACCTAACACTTTTCAGGACATAATCATGATCGTTACAGCTCACCCCCTGTAGAGTCTCAAAGTCCGTGGCATAATATTGTATGAGAGTAATAGATAACGGTTCCTGTCGTTTTTGATGCTAAGAAGAGAGGCAGAGCTTCCTTGCTTAAGAGAGAGCAAGGGAGGGTCGAACCCTCTTAATAAAGTAACACTCAACGTTACAGGTGGGTAGCTTGAATGGCATTTTTAGGCTAGGTATTTTTTCTCTGTCTCCCGCCTGTTTTCGGTTGATTTTTTGTTTGTGTTCTTTTGGTTTGCTTTCCCTTTTTTGTTGAGTTGTACTTGTACGCGGCTTAACAGACACATGTATAAATCGGTAGTGTAATGGCAAAGGGGTATATCTGTCAAATTTTTCATTTTCTAAGTTTGTTCCACAAAATATCTAAAATAGTGTATTCTATAATCTGGCAAAAGGATATAGCTGTAGTTGCAATACTTATTTAGTTTTATTAAGATATGTACATATGCCATCCGAAAAATTTATTTTAATGAACATGGCAAAGGAACATAAATGCAGATGTACCCAAATGCCATAAAAAATAATTGATTAGTATTCGTGGCAACATTCCATAACTGCAAATATATCCATTTGCCAAATTCTAAACAACCCATTTTATTGCAATTGCAGCCCAATGACAAATCAACACGTATGCGAATTTGAGCCTAATGTCAGTGTTTTTAGTATTAAGTACGTTTCATTTTACCACACGAAGTATGCGTGCCATCTTCATGTGAAACGATATGTCAAAATTATTGCCAAACAAGATTCTTCGCGCGCTTTTTTTTTTCTTTAGAGGAGGGGAAAATCCTCATTGGACGTTGTGCCTTTTACAATATATTATATTATCTATGGTTGTGCCGGACTACTGCACGCAGGCAGACCTACCGACTAAAAACCCCTCCTCTTCATCCCCACTGTAGCGGTACTATCCGTGGATATTGCTTCGCGTACAGTGCTGGTCATTTATAAGCCTGTTCTTTTTCGGGCCCTTTCATCCCTCTCTTTTTGGGTCATTATATTACTAACAAGTTGGTTTCCGGCTTCCCAACTCTCTCTTCCTTCCAGCATGACCTTAATAAGGTCATCTGGTTGGACCTGTCTGTTCATCGATTGCCACGCTGCCTGTCTTTCACATTCCCACCTATCACACTCAAAGATGGTGTGCTCGGCAGTATCCCTCCGTCCGCAGTATACGCACTGATCACTTTGGACCTTCCCTATTCGATGGAGGTATGCTTGAAAGCACCCGTGCTCCGTTAATATCTGCGTCAGGTGGTATCCGGACTCACCAAACTCCCGCATCATCCATGGTTCGATGTCTGGAATGAGCTTATGAACCCATTTATCTTTACCGTCGAGCTCTATCTTGTTAAATCTTTGGGCTTGTCATTTTCTTCTTGTCTCCTTTGTTATGCTTTTTTTAATCTCTGGATCTTTCCCCATCATTTCCATTCTTTCTTCGATGAGGAGATTCACCGGTGTTAAGCGTGCTAGTAGAATGCTATCCTCATACGAGACAGTCCGATATGCTCTGCAGATTCTGATAGCGAGTTTTCTATAAGCTGATTGCAGGATGTTTAGGTACTTTTTATATGCAAATCCTCTCGACCACACTGGCGCCGCGTACAGTATTATGCTGGCCGCCACTGACGCAAGTACTCTTCGTCTGCTCTCACTGGCTCCCCCTACTCGGGGCATAAGTCTTGCCAGAGCTGACGTTGTTCGAGCCACTTTATCAGCTATATGTTTGATGTGCTCTCCAAAAGTCAGGTTTTTGTCAATAAGGACCCCTAGGTATTTGATGCTTTTCTTCGGAAGAACTTCAACACCTTCAATTATAAACTTGATCTCCTTTCTTACCATTTTCTTCCCTATCAAGAGTGCAGCTTCTGTTTTTTGAGGTGCCAATTGTAAGTCTTTTCTTTTTAGCCAGATAGATATGGTTTCGAGTGTTTTGTTTACCTTTGACATAAGATCGTCTTCTGTTTTAACCTATTGCGGTAATGGCAAGATCGTCTGCGTATGCCGTTAGTTCAATGCCTTCAGGTACATCCAGATTAAGTACGCCGTCATAGAGAATATTCCACAAAAGAGGGCCCAGAACGGATCCCTGAGGTACACCACAGGTAACGGTTGTAATTTTTCCATCTTCTTCCTCTAGACATCTATCCGTGAGATAACTTTTGACCATCTTTTCTAGGTATTTAGATACATTTCTTGTTTGGATTTCGTTCACTATATGTTGCCAGGATACGGAATTGAATGCATTTTTAATGTCAATCGTGATAACGGCGCAGAAGCGTCTTTTTTTAAAAGGCTTTTGTCTCTCCTCTATTGCAACTCTCACCACTCTTTCGATGGCTTGCAGTATGGATCTGCCCTCTCTAAAGCCGTATTGAGTATCCGCGAGGTCCACCCCATTTTTTAGCTCCAGAGACAGTATGTTGTTAATGATCTGTTCGAGGAATTTCCCCGTAGTATTCAAAAGGCAAATAGGTCTGAATGACCCTGGGTCGCCTTCGGGTTTTCCCGGTTTTGGCAGTAGTACCAGTCTTGCTCTCTTCCATGGTTTTGGGAAAATCCCGCATCTGATTATATCATTTATCATTCCCACTATTATGTCTGTGTGTATGTTAGCCACTTCTTTTATGACTTCTGCTGGTATATTGTCTGGGCCTGGGGATTTGCCGTTTTTTCATTTTTTTGCAGGCTTTCTTTACCTCCTCCCTGGTCACCTCAGTGAATACGCTTGTATAATTTCCCGTATCCGTTGGCCACTCTATGAGCGGCACAATTGGAAAAAGGTTTTGAATGGCTTTTGCACGTATTTCTGACGAGATATTAAGTTGTCGTGGTTTTATTTTATTTGTGACTATTTTATATCCCTGTCCCCAGACGTCTTGTTCAACTTCCTGACATATTTTTTTCCATGCAGTTTCTTTGGCCCTTTTAATAAGTAACCTCTGTTTCTTCCTGGCTGTCCTGTAGTTCGTCATTGCTTCCTCCTTTTCGTCCTGAGGTTTGTTTGACTTATTAATTCTTGTCATCTTTCTTCTAGACTGTATGCATGTAGACCTTTCCCTGGCGATGTCGTTGTTCCACCAGAATTGTGGCCTGTGTTTAGAGTTTGTGATCTTTCTTGGCATACTGGCGTTACAAGCTCTCGTTATGACCTCTATGAATTCACAGTTATTTGGGTGGTTATTTTCTGTAAATTCTCTGTTTACAGTTTCTCTGAATATTTCCTTCCTCCACTTGTTTATGTCCCATCCCGCTCGTTTAGTCTTGTAGTTGTCTCTAGTCTGCTGTGATACTATTGAGAAAAATATATACTGGTGCAGGCTGAGGGGTTCCTCGTCCAGTACCTCCCAGTTGCTGATAAACTGGTTAGTTTTTTCTGTGGTGAAAGTTATATCAATTATTGATGTTTGTTCGTTTCTAATGAAAGTGGGACTGTTTCCCCTATTTTGAACAATCTTCGCGCGCTTTGGAAGGTCGGCTTTGTTTTTGTCGTGATTTTTTAGTTTGTTTTTATTCGAATATATCGTTTTGAACCCGTGTTATCTAACTATGTTGCGTGCTAAAAAAATGTTAGAATTAGCTGCAAGGAAAGAGGCAGAAGAAGAACGAAGAAAAATCTTTAGAGGTATGTGTATCCACATGTTTAATGTTGATAATTATTATACAAAAGATTCTCGATTAAACCGGTGATAAATAAATATAAGGATCTTTTGGATTTACTGCAATATGTTCCAGCGGAATATCACAATTTCTATATAAATCTGCCACACAATTCCAAAACCTCCGATGTTCATGCTGACATTTTACGTTCAGATGAAGAATAATTAAGTATGTAATTTATGACTTATTATTATTGTTACTGTAACCTATGACTGTTATTTGCTTAAACTTATTACTATTAAAATTGTATCTTTTTTAATTATTCAATTTATTTTCGCTTCATTTGATAATTTATGATTGTACTTAGGTTAATAAAATATTATTCACAAGTTACACAACAATTTCTCTTTGTTTTATATAACCTTCTTCATTATTACACTGATATGACAGATGGATATTAAGTGATGTAAAAGGGAAAATGTAGTAATATGCAGCATGGCAAATGGATATAAGTGATGTCAAAAGGGAATAACTTGCAGATTTGCCATAATATGATATGGCAAAGGGATACAACTGGATTGAATCTCAAAAAACAAGAAATCCTTATTTCAATCGGATTAACTAAATAATATGATTTTGAGAGATTACATTTACACATATTTTGGTATATCATAATCCTGATTTCATAAAAAACCAAATGAGTTATTAAATTTCACAAGTTTGTTTTTGCCTCCCTGTAAAATTTGGTCTGAGACAGATATACCCCTTTGCCTTTACACTACCGAAATATGGGCATGATTCACTCGATACCGGGTGCTTTGCCGTCTAAATAAAGAAAAGAAAAAATCGGACGTTAATTACCTAACAAACTTATCGAACATTTAAAGGAGGATGACTCTATCACATGGAAAACTATTGTGGCAAAACAAAATACCCAAATGCAGAAAAAATTAAAAGAAAAAAAATAATGCAACAAAAAATTCTTTCTAAGTTGCCGTCGGCCAAAATTATCAGTAGGTATTGCAAAAATTCATGGCTTTTGGCCCAAAAAAAAAATTCAAGTGACTTTCAGAAATTTAAAATTTTGAGATACTAGAACTCGCTAACACTCAAGAGAAAAGAAAAGAAAAAAAGAGCAACTCAGTACACCATATCATTATATCAAAAAAAAATCTAAACACCAGAACACTGTTATTATTGCATTATTTAATGTTTCTTTAAAAGAATTGGATTATTATTTACGTTTCGCTCACCAATTTCCTGTCCGGCATCTATGTGAGTCAGGGGAGGCGTAGATAAGGTTCCTGGATGTCTTCGGATCCTGGCTTGCTCCAGTTGCCATCAACTCGTTCCGGATTTGATGCTCCGCGTTGGAAAGCGTCATTGTAATGTCGATTCTTTGTCGGAGGTGTTCTTAACTCCAACAATGTCCTCTTCTTCTCCCAACCTTAAATACTTGCCTCGGCTAGTCTTGGTAGAGCGGCTCTTCACTCTAGGGTCTTTGGAAGTTCGATCCGGGAGGAGATGATGATATTTAATCAAAGATGATGTTGAGAATTTAATAGACACTTGTTTATTGCGTTTAACAGGAAATTGGAAATCATACAAAAGTTCAAATATATCACATATTTCACAACAGTAAGTATCTCAGTCTACAATCAATTATCGAAAGTTTGTTTTATCTTTATAACAACAATAATAACCACTTTTCCTAACTTGGTGAATTTACTTTCTGGGATTCTAAGAAATCGCGGTAAAAGTGAGTTTCTCCAACTATCAGGGAGTACTCCAAAATTTATACGTCTGATTCCCACCAAGTGAGTTTATAGAATGATGTTTTAAACAAAGGAAAAAAAAGCTTAACGGTCGTTTCTCCAGGAGTCAACAGGTCCTGAATCATGTGACCATGGGTGAGAGAGATGGAAGATATCTCCCTCTCATATTCACCATACTCATTAGCCAAAGTCTGACAACCTGGGAATATAATCTACGTCGTAAATAATTAGAACGGGGTAGGGAGAAAGTGAGTGAGTGAAATGCATAGGCATCCATCCCACTTGCACCAGTGCAATAATATTAATATTTGGCAACAGCACCTGTGGCCTACGTGCTTGAACGCACGATCAACAGAAACCAAATTATATATAGATGCATACCTGTTAGTATAGGGGTGTGTATGCATAGCAATATTTGAAATTTATAAAGATTATTTCGTACTATGAGACGGGTGAAGCTTCACAACAAAAATACATGCTACATCTTTATAGTATCTTTTCCTGAATCTTGTGTTGCTTTCATTGAAAGTTTGATGGATATTAAAATCAGTGGATGCTTTTTACATTTTCATTCATTTATCGGATTTCCTTTTCCGGATTATTGCGCAGTTTTCCAGGAGTACACATTACACATTGAACCAACTATTGAATGCAATCATTAAAAATAAATAAGCGTTCGATTTTAATAGGTAGGTAATTTTTTATTATTATTATTATTCTTCGACTTTTGGTCGTATGGCTTCGACTCTTTTTTTTAAATATCAATTTGTATATTTTCAACTCTAAATGTTGAGGTCAACCTCTGTCAACCACCGCACCGCCCCCGGTGTTGACTTGTGGATGTCAATCCAATCCCCATGGTATATCCGCAAAGGGCATTCTTCCACCATATGCTGTACAGTTTGTATGGCAGCTCCACATTCGCACTCAGGAGAGTCTCTTTTACCCCACTTCCACATCAGGTAATTATTACAGCGCTCTTGTCCCGTCCGTATTCTATTTTGCTGAACCCAGACCTTTCGAGAGAGACCGCAGCCCGGAATTCTTAGTGTAGGGTCTTCTATAATATCCTTGTTCCCAAAATGTTCGGAGCTATTTCATCTCTCTCTCCAGGTCCGGGTCAGTTCAAAATTATTTGATTCTACGGTCCAAACAGGTTTTCGAGACTTGAGACGCTGCTGTGGGGGTTGAAAGATGTCTCTAAAAGCGGTGATTTCATTAACAAATTTGAATCCCTACGCGGTTATCCTGCAGAGGGTATAAGATTTTCCACATTTTGGACATGTCGAACATTTACATGATTGGGAATTTCGGGGATAGTGACTAATATTTTACCACCTAAAAGGCAAAAATACCTAGTTAAAGTATAAAGAGATCGAAACAGCAACTGAATACTGCCATTTGCTTGTAATGGTTCAAATTTGTGTAAAACTTACGTCATAAAATCTAACATATTGATGTATTAATAGTTGGTTGTATTAGGTAAAATATGTCATATTATCCTTTTGTTGGTATAACATCCCAAAACGGATCTGTGTGGAAAATACAGCCCTCTTCATCAATCATTTGATATTATTTATAAATTTCGGGAACGGCTTTGTTTTAATTCGAAAGGTTAAGATGTTAAATTATCTAAATTTGAGGCATCTTCCATGAGCGAAGACCCTGAACGCTCAATTTCAAAAGGTGTCAAATTTTATTGATTAGTGCTTTTTTTTGTTAATAATATTTTGATTTAAATTGTGCGAAAAATATGAAAGAACCCATTGTTATTCATACCTAAGTATAAATTCTAATCAATTTATTTTTTTCATTTTAGTCCATGGTCGATCATGAAATACCTACTTACCTATTATTGAACCAAAAAAATATACCTAGTTATTGAAACGAAAAAATATAGCTGAAAACATTCCTACTGATTCATCCAGAAATGTCGATTGCTTTGGGCGGAGCATATGGAGAGAATGGGCAGTGAGCACTTTACTGTTTGCAGACCCAGTTGAGTTGGCTTGATTGCACAGAAAGGGCTCTGCAATATTTAAAGTTAACGAACTAGACTAGTGTCTTGGGCAACTTTATTATTACGCATGGCTTCTGCCACCAACGGGCGCCAACGTCAGAAGATGGAGAAGTATGATATCCTCTACATACAGAAGACACGCAGCCTACAGAGCAACATCCAGGCTTTCAAACCATTCAAGAGCATCGGGGGTGGCATTGTGGATATCTGCGTATGGTCCAGGGAATGATCTCAGAGGGTAGTCCTCGACAATGTGCTTAATGGATTGCACTGGTTCTCCGCAATCACAGGCTGGGGAATCCCGCATGTGTCATCTGTGGAGCATTAGGGCACATCGTCCGTGATCTGTTCGAATTCAATTCGACCAACTGAAAGCGTGGAATGGCGACGACTATAGAACGACGAGGCAAACATCCACAATAATGGGTCGATCGTAGCGCCACTTATTGATTGATTGTTCTAATGATTTACTTAAGCACACAATTACAAATATTTTTATGGTAACTGTTAACTGCTCTTGAAAAAAATAAGGAAAAAAACCTCATGATCTCATGTTTTAAAGATCCGGCATTAGCTGATGAATAACCTTTTTTGTCT
Source organism: Mystacides longicornis (assembly GCA_963576905.1). Classification (NCBI taxonomy): domain Eukaryota; kingdom Metazoa; phylum Arthropoda; class Insecta; order Trichoptera; family Leptoceridae; genus Mystacides; species Mystacides longicornis. The sequence goes on along the minus strand of OY756426.1, from coordinate 26,126,296 downwards.
TACCTGTTTCAAGATTATCCTGGGAATATAAAAAACAATATCTACTAATTCATTGATTATAATGACGGTAAGGAAAATTTTTATTACAAATTTCCCATTTAAAAACGTTAATAATAATTCATCGTTATTGATTTATTTCTTCGTCATTCGTCATTCCAGCGGCAGTAAGGAAAAAAAGTAGATTAATAAATTATCACTTTAACAGTTCCTACCTATCCGCATCTAGTCACTTGCAACTAGCGCAATATAATATGTAATGCCGATAAAGAGTGCAACAAAAGTATGCTAGCAAAGGATCATATTTGTCCTAAGACCACCAAAAAAAAAAGAATAAAATGGATCGACTCGACTAAGCTTCCGACTAATTTACTGAATAAATTTTTTTTTAATCACTAGAGTATGTAGCGTGAGCTAAGTTTTAGTTCTATTTGTGATTAACTAGCTTTCTCGACAGACGTTGTCCTGTGATCCAACTATGAATATTGAATAAGAATTTAAAATAATGATAAAAATGACTTTAAACCGATGCATCTATTTTAAACCATATATTATTTTCCATCCGAATTCTGTAACAGTTAATGTCAAAAGACAATTTGATTTCAAAATTAGATTAATTCGCTTTTCGCGTTTTAATTTATAAAAAGGCGCTTCTGTTATCCGGAGCGGTGAATAATCCAATAAACCAAAAATAATAAAAATCTGTTCAGCCGAGTTATAGGTGTTCGCACTAACCCGACTTTCTTTTATAACTTTAGGTTTTTGAAACAAATTAAAGTATAGAATGAGAACTGAAGATATTCTAGCAATTAAACTGGTCCAGCCGTTCAGTAAAGAAAACATGCGATGAGGTCTGTCACATGGTGACTAGTTTTTATTTTTTTTTTTATATAAGGAAGAATCGTGGTATCATATGGTTGTGCATTTAATGAATGCCCATCTGTCTAATATGAAAATGATACTTGACATTTGCACCTGTCCGAAATTAACATCAAAGATGTTTAATTTTTGGTTAGACGAGGAACGCAATTTTTTTACAATTTGATTGACACCTGGCTTGAAGCTGCTATTATTTAGTTTGACTATCACACATCATCCTATGAATACGGGTAGAAAATAACAGCTCTTAAAATTAGGCGAAAATGACGTCACAAGTTGTGTAAGAAACATGTTATTATTTTGCATCCCTGCAAAGCCATAATGAATTTTAGATTCTAAAATGCTTTGTATGAATTAATTTGAATTGAAAATTCTGAGAAGCGGGAAATGATTGAGAAAGACAACCATCGATCGCCGACATTCTAAAATTTAATTGCAGCAAAGATGATACTAGAAAAATTCTTCAAACAAATTATTACGTCCATTCAGACAAAACTAGAAGAAAAAGACTCCCGGGCAAATCACTTTTAAAGCAATCGAGAGTTGGTGGTCAAAAGTCAACGTTCTAAAAGACTGATCCATCTCTTCCTGGCTTGCTCCCAGCTTAGCGTTTATGAAGACTGCTAGGGTCAGCTCTCCTCGTCCTCAGGCTGTAAACTCTTCTCTGCTGCACCACTTTCCCCACCCACATCTTTGCAGCTGATGTGCCTTTGCGTCACCCAGGAATTCTTTGGTCTTCCTCTAGTCACAGAACGTGGAACATTTAAGTTTATTTCCTGTTGGACGATATGCTCCTACGGTCGTCGTTCTATGTGTCCATACCATCTCAACTGTCTTTCCTCTAGTTTACTATTGATGTCTGTAACCCCTAGGCTTCCACGAATATGAGCACTTTTGAACATATCTCTTAAGGACACGCCAGTGGTCCATCTCAGCATACGCATTTCTGCTGTCTCTGATTGTCTATTATAGGTCTTGTACATTGTCCAACATTCGGAGCCAAACAAGAGTGACGGTCTGACAATGGTCTGATAGACTTTCCCTTTCAATTTGATTGGCATTTTTCGATCACATAGAACTCCCGACACTGATCTAAACTGCATCCATCCTACATTTATTCTGTGTGTTTCGTCTGCCGCAGAGCTTCCGTCATTTTGGATGTGTGATCCGAGATACTTAAAGGAGTCACTATTTGGCAGCGTTACCCCATCCATTAGCATTGTGGGCATCCTAGGCATGGTCAAACTTTCTGGCTCTAAAAGACTGATCCATATTATGAAGTATTGTAATTTTTTGATGCATTACTTCTTAACTGCTGAATTTTTTATTTTGTTTAAGTACGAGTTTACGACAAAACCGAATGTTCACGAATGAGATTTTTAACATGGAGGCTTAGATCAGCAAAAGATGTGGATCCCAATCCTGGCGATAGCTTGAAAATTATTTTCGACAGTAGATCTTGACGATGATCGGCGGATTTTTGAAATTTTTGACAAACTTTGTTCACTATTCGAAAACTGTTGTTGTTCAAATTCTTAATTTCCAAGTTTATATGAATTACTTATTTAAATAGCAGTGATTATCAAAAATAACATTGTTTGCTATTTTGGTACGGCACTACAGAGAAGTAATACCAAACTGATAGGATAAAAGATGAGTTTATAAAAATAATAGTTGTAATGATTACAATATTGCGCAAAAACTTGATTTCCAATAGAATAGAAAAAGACTCTTTTGTTCATAGCGTTAACCTTGAAATGTATCTTACACGATCACGTAATAGTTTATCATTTCCCTTCAGGTATTTATTCATGATACAGACGCGGCAGCTATAGATATCTATCTGTTACTTGCACGGCTCTGCGGAGAGAAAAAATATTGTACCATAAGTCGTGACCAATCAGTATTGTGTTATATTGTTAGAATACGAGAATGGATAGTTGTTAATATTAGGTATTATAAATAATACATTATCGCGGACTGGAGTTGTAGCAGGTATAAAAAATAACTGGTATGCAACTGACGATGACATATCTAATGTCCAGAGACGGTAGGTACATAGGTTCTTTTAATTTTGTCTTTTGCTAAAAATATCAAATCATTTTAGGGTGGTCTTGATAGAACCTATCTCGAAGAACGAGCGCACAGGGCGGTTACTCTGCATTTTAGTCACAATACCGATCCAATTTCAATCTTAATAACGATGTCATTATGATACTTAGATTTTGGTTTCTGTGCGTAATCATAGTTTCACGTAAGTCACTAGAGAAACTTTTCTAGGTCTTTTATATGCGTCCATAGTTTTGTCTTAAACAAACATAATGATATAGGAACAGGACCCACCTATAAAAATATGAAAGGGCAAATTTTACAGTGATAACGTTCTAGGTGAGTAAGTAGATAGGTACCTACAATAACATTATTTTTATGATGCCTTCGGGGTACTATAAAAAGATTACGGAAATAATTCAGAGATATGCCTACTAACATATCATAGGTTTTATTCGCTATTCAAGAACATTGCGTCGTGCGGAACATATACACAATATTATTAGTAGGTATGTATAGAAGTTCTATCTCACAAAAAGGCGATATTTCTAACTATAGGTGTATCGATATTATGTATTATAGTAATTAATATAAACGCACAATTGATATTAAGTTTTATTGTTTTTAAAGCGATTTTATCGCCTATTTTTAACCAACAGAAATTATAATTATTAACATTAGTGAAAGACTAAGTTTTTGTTTTTTTATGATTTGTGGTCATAGTGGGGTGAGTTAGGGTAAGAACACGTAGAAAGCCGATACCGACCCGCGCCGACCGGCGCAAAGAATGTTACTATGCATTTGAATGGGGATACCCACAGAAAGAGCAGGAACCCGCTTTCCGCCATGTCCATTTAAATGCATTGAAACCATAGACTACAACCATTCTTTGAGCCGGTCGGCGCGGGTCGGAATCGGCTTTCTACGTGTTCTTACCCATATGCAGCACAAGTTCAAGAATAATTGCAGAAAAAAAAATTGTTTAATGTTGTTTCTTTGACCGCTGATTAAAAAATGATTAATTATTCACTGAAAATCTTTTCCTTCTCATATTATAATATTTTGGAAATTTTACAAAACAAAGTGAATTCACTGTCGGTATAACTTGTGAAAATACTTTTCACAACTATTCCCATGATTTTCATAAATAATAATGAAGATTACAAAATTAATGTTTCATTTCCTGAAATATCAGAAATGACTTCTGAAAAGACATCGATTAGAAGGGTTGAGAGAATTTTTAGAATAATTGAAAACAAGTCGAAATATGGAATCTGAAGGCATCGATATCAGAAACAGAAACCCTAGAAATCCCCAATAGGTACATCTCCCTACGAGAGGATCCTATTGCGCACACCTAGCTGATGGCCTGGTGGAACGTATTTCAGCATGGTATACCTTTGATTATTATAGGTTCATATTATCCTACCGCGAATATTTTGAGCAAGTATAATAAGCTGAAGGCACTCATGATGGGTTGGGGGTTTGTGATATGACCATAAAAATTATTCTAAATCACGAACGTTGCTCACGTAATCACAAACAATAATTATTATGTGTTTTTAAATAAAGTTGCAGCAATTATATCCGAATCAAATTCAAATTTGTTTATTAAGGAAATAAAAAACATTAAAAAAATACATTCACAATAATAAATTTATACATTTTTTTTAAATATATTTTTTTTACCCCCAAAATTGAGCAGAGCTCGTGCTTTGGGGGATTATAGGGTTGTATTTATTTATTCAATGAGTAAGTTATTTCAAGAAAATAATCATACCAACATACAACAAACAAGCATCACAAAGGACACGTGCAAACAAAAAATAACAATTGCAATGACAATAGCAATCACAAAATCATCAGAGACGGTAAAAAGCAAAAAACAGTCAAATTCAAGATACATACACGAATCGTTTTGAAAAAAATCATAAATGAGCATAAAAATTGTTTTCTGTTACGATAAGTAATGAATTCAAAGTATTTTCGGTATGGATGTGAAAGAAAAATCTGAAATAATGTATTTTAATTAGGTACATACATATTCATAAAAAGTCCAGAGTCCAGTCTTGAGTTCAGAGCAGAAACTGTCAGAACACAAGCGAAATGAAAGTAGGTACTAAGAAATATCACTGACGAAACCCTTCGAGACAAAGTACGGTTTACAGAAATCCGAAGGATATGCGAAGTTGAAGATATTGTCAGATGGAGACGACAAAGAAGAAAGTTATGGAAAGAGCATGTGTCCAGGATGGCGGACACAATATCTGTCAAAGCAGCTAGAGATGGCAGGAAGACCACCCAAAAGATGAAAGGATAGTTGGGAGTCCACGTCATAAGAGGCAAACAACACAGCAGCAACATGACAGGCCAACAGGCCTAGTAAAAGAGAAGAAGAAGATTCAGAAAGAGTACGCATAAAAGAAACGAATAACAAAGCTTTCTTCTGACTATGGGTATGTAAGTTCAAAAACTCAACGCTCGCCCAAAACATACCTCGATCTTTCAGAAGTCTTAGTTTAAGTTTAAGGCTCTATCGTGAGTTCACAACATTATCCATGTTATTCAGTCAGCCATCCACGATCACTCCAAATGGGTGGAATACAATAGTTCGAAATCTGTTTGGATTACCGTACGCAGTGTTCGCCGTTCGGTGCGAGTGTGAAGGTTGGAGGGATGGAAGAATGGTTTGTGTGAGATTGGATTTTAGACTGATTGAATATCCAACTCATCCTGTCGGTGATATTTTGGAGTGACTTCGCTTCATTTAGAATAATTATATGTAGATGGAAGGAGTGATTGTGAATGGTGGGCTTTAGGGTGTGAACTAATTTCATCATGGTTTTAAACCAATCCCCAATTTCTTCATATTTTTTAAGGCATGCAAAGTATTTCATAATATTATTATGAAAATATATTGGTTAACATATTTTTGTGTAACAATGTACACAAGTTATGTCTACGAAATGAAATCTGTTTCCAAACAAAAGGCCCTTAAGATAGTATCGAGACCCGATCAAAATTGTGATACAATGTAACATAATTTGACCGTGTTAAATTTGGTAATTTCACTATTAAAACACCGTAATAAATCGACTAGAAAGTATCTACGTTCTTTTGGGATCAATTTCCCAATATTTTTATATCGGTTAACAAGTGGTATTTTTTTACCTTATAGTATGCGTTTGCAGCTTCATTTATTTCCTTTTGTCAATGTTAAGTAGGTATATAAATAAAAACAAAAAAACAGAATCCTAATAATAATAATTCGATTAGTGTTCTCAAAGATTGCAAACTATATAAATAGGTATAATACTATGTTAGGGATGTTCAGCCAAGCAATATTGTTTAATCCTCTTTATCCACCTTAAGCAACTTCTCATTCGAATGACGAGATACAACTGACAATAATCAAACTTTGCCGAGTATGGTTTTTGAATAAAATACCTACCTGATAAATATTCAAGATTAATATTACCTATATACCTTTTCATAATTATCTCAAAGACCTTAAAGTTTTTCATAAAACCTTTAAAAACCCATTGATATAATCATCACATCATCACGTTATAATAGTCCTCTTTTTGGCCAGGGCGTCTTGACCTCTCCTCCAACTCTCTCGGCATTTCGCCCTCCTCATCCAACTCGGAGCGACCACTCTCACTTTATCGTCCCTCCTTCTGGCAAGTGTCCTACCTGCGCCCTTTCTTCCTGTTCGATAATACCGCTGAAAAACCGTTATGATCTTAGAAAAAAAAAACATTATAAGGATCAGATTTCTATGTAGATTAAAATCGAGCCTATATACCAATCGTTTCCTTTATTCGTGCGTGTTGAAGACAATTACATTTTTTAATTATATAAAAACAATAATTTAAATTGAATTAAATTTAACCTTGAATGTCCCCACGCCTGTGATATGTGTGTAATTATTAATAAATAACTATATATCTACCAAGCAGATCAATTTGTCATGATTTACACTCAAACATGTTTTCTAATATCACTATTTACGCGGATAAAAAATATACATTTTATTATTTTTATTTTCAACAAAACATGTAAACTTGTCTTGGTGAATCACGATCTTCTTCATCAGGTACGTCATTGTTGAAGGGTTCACGAAAGATCTATCAATACTAGTGGTCGACCAGTGCTGGAAATTCAGCCACAACTATTCCATTGTCAAAGACTGAGCGAGCGCTATTTCACAATTTTTGACAATTGACATTGCAAACATGGCATGGATACGTCATGCCATGTTTGCAATGACATGGATACGTCAACATTGAAATGTCGATAGTTTTTTCTATTATTATTAAAGACAAACAAAAAGCTGCTAACCTAGGGTAGCCCAGAACTCATAGTATATTTACAGCCTTTTCGTGTAAAACATATCGCGGGCATCAAGCCAGAAGGGCGAACATGCAAAAATGCGATTTTTCGTTTTTAATGCCATTCGATGCCTGAACATCATCTCCACCTCTCCTAAAAAAATAAGAGCATTCCATTTAGTATATTTTAAGATTTTGAAAAAAAAAATTATGGGCATATGCTATGGTATTGTCGATCATGTTGAGCCAGAAGGGCGTATGAACATACGCCGTAGACTTGAGAGAATATGTTTGTGTAATATTGTCGATCCAGAAGGGCGTATGAACATACGCCGCAGACTTAACAGAATATGTTTGTGTAATATTGTCGTGCCATAAAGGCGAACGCACATACGCCCTGTAATTTTGATGCTTGCATGTAATATTTTTCCCAAACACCGGGCGAACACCATCTCAGTACCTATACGTATCAACCTACTAACGAACGGACGTTTGTATTTTTGTTGGTTACACTGGTTACATCCTAGCTAAATAACTAACTCTCCCTTTTACACTCACTCAGGGGCATTTATGGAGGCAACAAGAGCTCTCCATTGCGATCAATCTTGCGTAATGTTTATGACCTCCTCCTACACCATGTCCAAATCCCTCAGCTCTGCTTCGAAGGAGCGGAACACAGTGTGAGAGAGTCTTCCTTGTCTTCGGGACCCTGATGGGAGGAAGAACAACGCTCTCCTAGGCCAACTGTCATTCATCATCCTGAGACATGACCCAGCCAGTTGGCGGGGTCATGTGGTCAGGATGAGAGGGACTTCCCTCTCCTCTCCACAATGGTAGAGATGATGGTCCCGCGATGGGTGTGCCAGCGTATCCAGCGTATAGCGTCGTTCGTGATGCGATGGCATCATTTTATACCCAAAATTCTCCAAAGGCACTTCAATTGGATGCGGAGATTTTTTGAGCCAGGGCTTTGGTCAAGTGCCAGGACCACTCACCCATCCAGAATGAGAACACACACGCATTTCGTCTCGGCACTAAACGCCGACATTTTCCATATCTTGGTCATGTTGTTAATGGCGCCACTTGTCATACCGATAGGTAGCAGGAGCTTAGCCCCTAGGTCACCAGAGGTGGTATTTTTTGCTCCTAGTTCTTTAAATTTATCTACCCGGGAGACCTAGTGACCGTCAATGGTTATCGGTAGCTGTTTATCAGGGTAGGCATTTTTCGCCATGAGCTCCATCTTTCTGGCATTGACTCGAAGGTCAAAGCGTGCTGTTTCGTCGCAGAGTCTTGAAACACTGCGCTGTAATTTCTTAACTAGTGTTCTGAAGAAATAATAAATTCCGTAATGGTATCAATATTACACCACATAATTGCTGCACAAGACTGTGAAATAGATTTCCTGGATCATACAATTTTGGAACTGGACCATAGCTTAATCATGAAGTGCGACATAATGCATTAGACAATTGAACGTGAATCCGAATATGCCAAAATTTATGTACCAAAGGAATGACATAATGTAATCAATTTGGCACGTAAAGATATGCCTTGATTAAAGATAAGCTCAAAATTATGAACCATAAAGCTTTCTATTACTAAGATATTCTGGAATATTAAAATGCCCAAATGCTTGTAATTCACACGTAAATATAATAATGTAACAATGTGAGGTAGCCACCTTTTAAGAAAGATGAACCAAACTCACTTTTTGCAAAAACAAATTATTGGTAGGAATTTAAGCAGGCGGTAATATCGAGCATAACAACTCGATCTGGATCTTGCAGGAACGTCGATCAGGCTTATTTTAGAAAAATAGGTGCCTATTAAAGCTAGTATAAAGATTTCAGGAATTTGTGTCAACTGGGGACTATTCAAGGAGTCATCAGAATTATAACGAAAGCCTATCGGTTGATCTGAATGACAATGGTAATTTAAATAGTGAAGAGTTTTATTGTCTCCAGAAGAAAATAAGAAGTTCTTTGTTTTTTTATGTAAATAAATATAAAGGGATCTGTTTTGTTTAATTATGATTTTTTTTTACTATTTAAGTAAAACTTTCAAAAAATTGATGTCATATCCATTTCTGTTTTTTACCTATTACAAATATTATGTACCTACTAAATTTTCTTTTAAATAAAGTTTTGAGTGCTATGCGTACCAATAGTATTTTGTACTTTTTTAATTGATTCCCTATTGAAATTCCCTTAATGGCCTTAGAGAAAAACACTGTAGGTAAATGAGAGTGCTTGTTTTATGTCTCTACTATAAAATAATTATTTTATTCAAAATTGACACTTGTAAGTGTGATCGTGTTGGCTTTATTCTGTTTTATTTCAGGAATACTCATTGATAGAACTTGAAATTAGGAACATTAAAATGTTATTAGTCTTTTAATTTTAGGTTATGGAATTATTGATAATCATAACATTATATTTTTTTTTATTATCAAAATCTATTTTGTTAAAAAAATCATTTTAAAATTACAACTATTTTGAATTGGAGAGTTATTATTACGAAGATTATAAGAAAAAGTATATACGACCTCCTGTTAAAATGGCACGGTAACACTGAAATCTGTCAAGCCAGAAGGGCAAACAGACATTAAAAATCGTATAAGCTTTAGAAAAATTGGCTCAATTTCTGAATCAAGGGGCTTAAATATTAGTAATAAATAAGCTCAATAAATTTTATCTATAAAATATAGCTGTTTCCGACACTTGTTTTTACGCCCTTCAGTTTTCTTATAATTTCATGTACAAATATTGAGTCCATATTCACGTATATAAACGAACCAGAAGGGCGTATGTGCAGAATCTATGCGTAAATAATAAAAAAAATGAATTTGGGTGGCACCCTTTGATTGTGATTATTTTTTGCTTAATTTCATAAAATATAATAACATTGATAAATTCATTCGTTACGGAAATAAATAGTTTTTTGTCTCTCCTGTAAAGTAGTCATTTCGTTCATACGCCCTTCTGGCTTGATGCCCGCGATCTTTGCATAAAAATTAATAATTTTACGATTAAAATGAATTTATCCCTGGAATTATTATAGAAATTATTATCTGCTTTAGAACTACATATTATTCAATATTAATCGGTACTTTAAGGGGGACCCACTGAAGTTACGGTCCTCAAATTTTACGTGCTTGTGTAGGAGCATAAGACCAACCCGTATACCAAATTTTATGAAAATCAAAGAATTTTTTTTTTTCATTTTTATCCCTTTTTCTAGAACAAGTGAAATTTTCTTTGGATACTGAGGGTTCCCCTGAAGGTACAGATCTCAACATTTTACTGACTCATCGAGGGCCTAACCGTTCTACCAAATTTCAATCAAATCGGATAAGAATTACTATGAGCACACATTTTTGGCGTACACGAACGAGTACCCGGAAATAATTTTTTTTTTGCATTTTTGGAATCTACACCCTCGAAAACGTCGAGAAAATTAATTTCAGCGAAATCTTTTTTTTTTTTTGAATACCGATCACAAAACTCATGTAAGTATATTCCATATACTATGAGTACCTAATATTAATCTATTCTCAATTTGACCACAGATAAATTGAATTTTGAAAAGAAGCTCCACCTTCCATTTGAATACACAGTAGGTACCTACCGCATTCAAAAAACTTTCTGAGACGCTTTTCATTTTACATTTGATTCTATAAAGTGTGAGAGAGAGAGAGTATCAAATACATAACATTTCAGTAGTATTTGTAATTTATAGATTTAATCTATTTTTTTTTGCATAATTTAAAAAATATATTAGCATTCGCCCCTCCTCTATATAAACTATAAGTGTTCGAAATTTCATACTAATCCGTCCGCGCAATTTTCGTAAAAATGGTTATAAAGTTTTCGCTTCACGTTTTAATATATAGAAAACATCTATTATGGTAGCGCGAGCCTCTCCTCTCGGTTCTCCACTGTTCTCTACGGTATGAACTGTACCCCTGTTTTCATTTTGTATGAAAAACGTCTATACGTATCGAATGCGAGAATCGCTTTTGTTTCTAGAAATATCTCTGTGGCGGCACTATACACGTTTCCCATACAAAATATATAATACTCACTTTACTACCGTGACTACCTTCCTATAAAACTGAGAATAGGGGTTCTCAGCACTCCATGTCCTGTCATACATGTTGCAAATATTTCTGACGCTGGCGTAATCTACCAATCGAAAACCCCCTGAACATTACCTTCAATATTATAGCCAGTAAATTAATAATTCGATTTAGTATAGAGTATCTTGACATACCAACCTACTTTTTTGTCATAATATCTTAGTGATCTCACAATCTTCATGAAAGCTTTTCTGATCTCTTATACCTCTGACTGTAGGCGCAGAACCCTTCCTACAGTCCCATTTCCCAACCATTCCTTCAACATGTGACCTTCCTACTTCCTAATTTAAACATTATTGTTTATGATTAAATTATTGTTTTACCAGTTAAAATAATGAAGAGGATATTTTGGATTGTTTTTTGTGTCTTGTTGTTAATGTGAGTGAAAAGTTATTGAATAACTTATCTTTAAGATCAGTGAAAGCAGAATATATTATAGAACCATCCGGTCTGATGTTTTATGTTACCAGCGCATCAGGAAGTTCACAAAAATATCATTTTCCTTACAGTCCTCCTAACACCTTTCCTGAGGGTCTATCTGCGTAGTGCGTATGAACTGACGTTGTCATGGAGAATGAAATCTATAAATATTTTTGTTCAATCCAAAATCAACAACATCTCAAATTGACTGAATGTTGGGTGAAAGGCCCTATTGAAGATAAAAAAACGTATTTTTCTATCTTTTCATTTACTTTTAATCTCCAGCATTGACTCTTTCAATTTAAGCTAAGAAATAATCGAAAACCCGTACAAAAAAATACCAAAATATATCAGCAACGTCGTTTTATAGTTTGCTCGATTATCCGAATATAGATACCATTAGCATTCGACATAATAAAACGTGAGGTTAAATTGCCTCGACCACCTCTTATGTGAAAATCAATCAATAAAAAAGTAATACCGTGTGACGTGTGCACCGCTAATTATCGATTTTTATCAGCCTTGGATTGATTTAATACTAGACTTCGCTGACCATCCGTGTCCTGTACATATATACCAACATAGGTAGACATATCTCACAACTGATTGATTGATTGATTGATGGTTAATCAATAATCGAATTGCACATTTGATTTTTATTTATTTATTTATTTATCAATTATAATTATGGCTCTGGGCAACCGCCATCGAATGTTTTATTCCATAGACTGGATAACTTATCGGTTCTGTTCTCATATCGTTGTGATATTTCCGACAGTGTTAACAGCTTAAGGTGGTCTGATGAACAACGATAGAATATCTATACCTAATAATAATAATAGGATATTTCGTCCGTCGTTGATATACCTACTCTCAACCCCATGCGAAATATTTTCCATACATACGTCAAAAACAATCTAAATTTTTTCTTACTGATAGGTACTATTCGTCTTTTAGTCGATATAATATATTATTACTATAACAACAATTTAACAAGTGTCCGAGGGAAATATTATATCAACGAAATATTTGATACTTTATCAAAGGTTCCTACAAACTATTAATGGCTAAGGGTTTAAATGTCAAATTATCCGCAGTCCGAAGACATTATAGGTACTTCTGCTAGAACTGAGTCCTATATCATCGCGCGGATCTTCCTATTCCTAGGAAGATCCGCGCGATAGTTTTCAATTCATGCGGCCATCAGATTCTTTTCATCACTTTATCCACTACATAACTTTATCTTATAGATGGCTACCATGAACATTTATCTACATATTGATGCGTTGGGCCTTAGGCAAAGAATATAACGTATCCCAAAGATGAATCCATAGAGTCAACCTAACAGATAGCAGGGGAAAAGGCAAAATATCTCACAATATCAAGCGATAACATCAATTATCTAAAGCTAAACCTTTCGGGTAGCCGCCGTTAAACACATCATAATGTTGTAATTTTGCACTTCAAAGTCGTGAATAAAATAATTGTGAATATATGAGGATATTATAAAGCAATTAAACGGAATAAGCCAGTTCATTATGACTGCATGCACCTTACATCAGTATGGATCACGGTGATTACGTGTACAGCTGTAGCACTTGGGAAATGATTATAATAATTAGTTCGGAGATCTAATCGCTTACCTTTAACGTTCAGGCAATAGATTTGATAAATCATTGAATCGAATTGAACGATTATTTGTTTTATTGTAAGTATCCGAATTATTGATGTATGGTACAATGATTGTCACGAATATGTTGAACAAAATCATTAGGATTATAAATTATTAATCATTTTGTTCCAACTGGTAATGATCGATGTCAGAGCATCTAGTAGACCGGAAAAGAACCAAGCAGCATAATAAAATATTAAAGAAAGGATAAAAATGGATGTTCCACGTTCGTTGAATAGTAGGAAACCTAAAAATTCCAGGATCCAAAGGCGTGATCAGATGCAAATATATGAGGAAAGTGTTCAGTCGAAAACATTGGAGAAAAAAATAGCTGACCCAACAGTTTATACCAATGGTACTCAACCTTTGCCACATACATATATTTTAAAAACAACGCGGGCCGCACATCATCTCACCCCCCCCCCCCCCTTAATTTCATATTTGAGTTGTATAAATATCTGCAATAATTTGTGATTGTTTTTTGAAATAATTGAAGTGAATATGTAATAAAAATGCATTGAAGTGCATTGGATGAATTAGACAACCAACCAAGATGGAGAGATTGGGCCCAGTAAAAGCATGTCTTGTGCTACAAAAATAATATGACAGTAGAAATTAGTTTTATAGGCGCAAAAGTGAGTCCTCACATCGGGAATACCTGATACGATACATGAAGAAGAATACTGTCCAAAATGAGAATCGATGCAACAAAGAGTTACCCATATTAGAATCGATGCAATAAAGAGTTTACTGCACAAGAATTGGTGCAACAAAGGGTTTACGTTTAGTACTCATAGGAAGTTATTAAAGTGGAATAATTTAATGTGGTCTTCTTCTTCTTTGTCAGCCGTCCCTCCACTGCTGGATGTAGGCCTCTTCCAAAGTTTTTCACCTCTTTCTGTCCTGTGCAGTTTTTAGTCAGCGTTTTTCCCCGCGACAGGAACCACATCATCCACCCATCTCTTTTGCGGTATGGGCGCCGTTTTGTAATTCTGGGTGCCCATCTTTCATTCCCCTGTCTCGCCACATGTCCTACCCATTGCCATTTCTGTCTTGCCACACGGTTAAAACTATTTCTGCGACTTTTGTTCGTCGTCTTATCTCTTCGTTTCTTTTTTTGTCTCTAAGACTTACTCCTAACATTTGTCGCTCCATAGCTCTTTGTGCGCATCTTAATTTATATATTGTGTTGGCTGTGAGTGACATTGTTTCCATTCCATATGTCATAACCGGGAGGATGCATGTTTCGAAGACTTTCCTTTTCAGGTTCATTGAGATGTCCTTGACTTTAAAGATATGATCCAGTTTGCCTATAAATATCATCTGCGAAATATTATTTTATTTAATGTGGTATTATTAATTTAATGTGGTATCATCTAACATAAAAAGTTGATTATTTAATCACCTTTTTCCTGCTCCTACATATTGTGGGAGATGAGGTGATGATAAATAAAATAAAAACATTTCTTGCAAATAAAATAAAACAAATTGTCGTTGTTAAGGAAAAAGTCATTAATTACATTTTTTGTTAAATAGTTTTTTTCACAATTTGGATATAAAATAAAAAAGGAAAAAGTCGCTAACTACGCCTGATCGCTTAGTACCTAACAACGTAAAACTATCTGCATAAAGGAGTAGAGGTCTGTAGGTTATATCTGCAAAGCCAAAGGACAAAAAAAAGTGTTGGTATTATACTTATTGAAAACGACTCAGAGCTCACATAACCTATTTACAAAGGACTAATGGTACTTAATAATAACATGCTGGTGGAAGTTAGGTTACCAATGAATGGGCTAGTTTATGTGAAACCATTACCATAACACAATGTGTTTGTGTGAAAAACCTTGATTTCTTGATGAACGTAACAATCTCCATCTGTCTATCAACGCTGATCATAAATCTCCAGTTGCTGTTAGTTGAAGAAGTCCGACAGCCAGCATAGAACCTGCAAATAATACATAATTATCGTTTTAAAACACTAGGATTTTATAATGTCCAATATTTCGTAATACTAATGACAAATGACTATGTTTGATTTTTGTCGATACATTCACCAAAAGCTTAAAACTAAAGCATCAAACAAATTGCTGTGAAAACGTAAATTGAGAATCAGTTGGTCGATAAAGGAAAAAACCACCAACGAACTCGCAAAAGCTTAGGTCGCCATTTGCAATCTATAAACTTTATTTATTTAATTCACATAAAAAAAGGATTACTACTTGAATATTTTACTGTAAGTACCTTAGAAATTATAGTATTTTATTACGTTATGATATTCTCACCACTTTCCGACAGAATATGTATCTGCATTCAATTCACACATTTTATCGTCGGGTCAGTTGGCCCGTAGCAAAAGCTTGAGATAAGGTTTCGAGTCCTTTGAAAGGGGCATGTGATTTTTCGGGTAAGTATTTTGATGACCACCTAAATGGCGAACGTTGTTTAGGTAAGCCAGCCTTCGAAACAGCGGTAGAAGACGTTCTTAAGCCTTAAATGTTTTAAATTTGATAAAACTTACCATTTAAAAATCGAACATACATTGACTATGGAACAATATAACTGATCAATCATGAATCAATCAATAAAAACCCTATTCTATGCCAGTAGTCTGACAGGCTTTTCTGCTAGTTTTATATTATATTTGGTTTTTATGAATAATGTACTATTTTTATATCAAACCTCACGGCACAAACAAGACTTCAATACTTACCTACTTTATTTGAATAATCTTTATCTTCTCTCGCGACCTGTGATATTGTTAGACGTTTGAAAAGTGGCAGGAAAAAACGTCGGTGGCTTGTGCAACATTCTCGGAAGGATCGGTTTATGACTCAGTATCCTGTACGAAGAAAATACAATAATAATATTATATAGATCACGGAATCCTTTCATACCCGGTACGATAAAATGAACCTTAAAAAAACACGGTATCTTAGAAGAGTATGTTCTTACGAATGGCTACATAAAGTCGATTACCAAGAATTTCTTTAAGATCCATCACTGATTTTACAATAGTATTATTATTTCTAACTCTTGGTAACTCTTTTTGTTGTTGTTTTTACGTCGTGTGTTATTTTCACGGTAATTTTATGAACCTCTTCCAATAAAATAGATCGCCGACGTCTGTCATTAATTTTTTTTAGCATAAACTTAGGCACTATGCAATTTTTTCAACACAAACATGGTCCATTATTCAAATCCCGCCCGGTTTGAAACACATATATGTATGTATGTATATAGTTTCAATAGAAAGGATTGTTTGAATAATAATTATTATTGTGTTATTTTTTTTATATTTTGTTGTTGTTAAACTTTTTATTTATTTAAGTTTATTACTGGCATATTATATGTGAGTTTTTATTGGAATTGTTAACGTTATGTTTATTTAAATTTAAATATTGTTTTGTAAACATTCAAACAAATTACCTCAGATTTTATTAGAAGCGCTTTACGTCGAATTTGGTCATTCGCATTTTCTTGACGCCTGTCTAAGTATAGAAAATATTTGAACTGAAGGGTTTCAAGATGAAGAAGACCCCATCATTCTTTCGAAGTAAAGATGACGTTTTTGGACATGGTGTGGGAAGTAAAGGGCTCTTGTTTTCTGCTCTTGGGTCCATTTTGGGGGAATAAGAAAAGGGATGAGAAGCTTCATTCAAATTCACTCATTCATTATAATCGAACGCACGACGTTTTCAATTATTATCGGCATTGAGGAAGATGAAATCAGATAAGCCAATTAGAAAAACCTGGACCCACCACCAATAATGGAAGAATGATTAGATATTTGACCAATTGATGGATTGTGCAGACTTATAAAGCATTCTTTCCGTGCATCTATTTATCATGCTCTTTCAAAAGGGGACAACTGATAACTGACTGCCTGAAACCAACCCTAGTTCATTAGCTATATTGCTTATCAGGAATTGCTCCCCTCAATATCCGACGAAGTGTAGAAACAGATGGCGAAAGAACCTCACAGAAGACGAACTCAACACGTATCCTTTTCAACCATGTCCCCCTACCACAACGTCTTAGCTCCATGCGATACTTTTTAAATTCCTCATCCCCATTACAGGTCCCTGCTTTCTCTGAGCGTTTTCGCAGATGGGAGGAGGATCAACAAACATGCGAGCCTTTCAGAGCCCAGGAACACCTTGTTGCTGGAAGTTAGCATCACTATAGGCGTGGTCAACCCTGAACCGTCTGAGGTCTGGTGTGGGCAACTACCGTGACAATAGGAAACGATGGGGATGCCTACAGGGTGAATCCGGTGCTTGTGACTACGGCGCAGAAAATGCCACACTTGCTTGGGTGTCCGTTGTGCCACATGCACTATGGAGGATATATTATATTATTTGACGCACCTCCACGTGCTGTGCATTTTGCACTTTACTGGAGATCAGTTTAAATGTTTTTTTTTCTGTTTTTGACACGATTAATAAATTTAACTTAATTGCTTGTTTTTTTTTCTTTTTATGAAAAATATTAGTACCTATTTTGGATTATTAATTTATTTAACGTCGATTCTATATTCTATAGGTAACTTTAGAAAACCGGCGATTTCAAAAGATATTTTAATAAGACCTCTATCATTATAAATAGTATGACCTCAGCGTCCAACATGGTGTCATTAGAATCTATTTGTGGGTAACTAGACAGGTAGGTACCTACTTTTCATTTCCACAGAGATTGCATTGTTAGAGACAGATCTGCGCTGTGCGATGCGGTGCGGTGCTGTGTGTCGACCATAAACTAAGTACCATTATCGTAATTCGTGATTGTGTAACCGGTGTTCAAGTTTGACATTCCACGTATCGGTGGTGTATTGAGTAATGTGACTGTTATAAGTTTTAACTATAAGAATATAATTATTGTTACCGTGATTGTAATACAAAGGTACAGAGAGACACCGAGGAGTGTTATTGCGATTACCTTACCTTAACTTACCTTAGGTACCTACCTATTGGACAACATCATGCCGTTACCGTGAAATGTATAAGTACGATGCTTATCTTTAGGGATGTGCAATTGAGAGATTGCTTTTTAGATACGCCTACTATTAATTACCATCCTCATGACAACGAGAAAATCTGCAACTGATTCGATCATAATAACGTCGTTATAACCTGTCGATATAGATATTTAATATTATTTCTTTTACGTCTTATCTATATTACAAACTGAATGCAGATTTCTTTATGAAATTTGCAGAGGTCTGTTTCTTCTTCGAGATTGTCTTCTTTTCTTTCTTTTTTACTAGGCCTGTTGGTCTGTTGTTGTGCCATGTTTCTTTTTTTAAGCTTCTTGTGACGCGGACTCCACATTATCTTTCCAACTTTTGATCGCAACATTGGGGAATACGATTTCTAGCGCTCATACAACTCTTGTATCCCCCATCCTGAATACACGCCAGTTCCGTTACCTTCTTTCTTTGTCGTCCCCATCGTAGAATATTTTCAACTTCGCAGACCCTTTTGATTTCTGTTTTCCGTTATCTGTTTCGAAGGGTTTTACAAGCCATATTTCTGAGTAGGGTATTACTTTCATTTCGCTGGTACGATGAAGATTATTATTTCTGACACTATCGACTCTGGTGAAAGTCCAAAACTTGGATAGTTATAATGTTTTGCAGACTGCAGGGCTCGGACAAAGGAACTGGAAGATGGCAGAATTTCTAAGAGGCTTGCTAAGACCCACCAGGGTTGTGACGGATGTGTGAATGTACTGTCGGCTCTGGGCTCTATTCTGGATATTTACTTCTGATAGCCATACAACTCCTGCAAAGTTTTAGACTCCTGAACAATGTTTTCCAAGCCGTCCTATTTTATTATGTATGGTTACCAAAATCTGTGTGATTCAGTTTGATTGATCTGACACCCACTTTGACTAGTTTTGAGTGGTCATCATTTGATCACTTTGAGGAGAGTAATTTTTTTTTATGCTCGTTTTATGCACAATTTCAAGGAAGGGGTAACAGAAAGTTCTCATTACCTCATTTGACTTCAGGATAATATAATAGGAAAAGACTTTCTGGAAAAGGGTGAATATTTTGTATTAATGGGAACTGCTGGCTTGCTCGAATGGATGAAAATGATTCTGCTTACTATAAGAGATTATCCATTCTCAATAAAATATCAAGTCAATTAGACTTACCAAACCATTAAGGTACGTTTTGCTTACTACTTCTGAATTCATCAGCTGTGGACAAACTTGGGAGCTTTACAATCTGGGTGCATGGAATACCAAAGGTTTTAATCGCAAGCAAGCGTTTGCTGTTGGAGAAAGTGGGGAATAAGCTGCTTGAAGAGATTGATTGCTGAGATATGCTACACCTAAGGAGTAAACATAATGACCATATTATCATGTATATTTTCAAGAAAATTTGTACAATAATTATTATTTTTCAGCCCCTGTTTTTGACTCGTGTTTATTTTGACATCCCAGCTTTGATCAAACGTACAGACTAAGGTCAAAAGTTGCATCAAAATATGATGATTGACTCACAATTATTAGTGGGACTTGACTTAGTATGGGCTGCATGGCGCAGACCAGCGACGTGCCAATACCTCGCGCCCGCCGTCATCTTTCTATTTAACCTCGTGTGGATTACAATTAAATTAACGAAATCTTTCGCAATACTAACGAACCGATTTATCACCACTTATTATTATTTTATGTGATTAAAGAAAAGTTTTTTTTATTGGACAAGTGATAAAACAGTTTCTTAGCATCTTACATATCATTCAGCATCCGTGAAAGAGTCAAGGAGTGTATTTGTGTTCACTTTGAGTGAGCACAGATTCATTTAAAAAAAAATCACTGAATTTCACTCGGGTAGATTCATTATTAGATACAATATTCAACAGAAATTGAATATTGTATCTAATAATGTGTTAAAGACGTTGGAATGAATAGTAGAAGGATACCAAAAAATTCAAAGGTGGTGCAAAGGTGTGATTAGATGCAAATATGTGGGTTGGGGGAAGTGGTTCAGCAAAGAAGAATGTACAGCCTGTGGACGAGGAGAGCTGACACCTACAGTCTATAATACAAACTTTAAGCTGGGAGCAAGTTAAGAAGAGTGAAAGAGAGAGAATGAGAAATAATGGAAAGGAATGAGAGTAGTATGTAGAAGGGATAATGTGGTTTGGAAGTTAGTAGTGTTACAAAGATGAAAGATAATAAGTTGAGATGGTTTGGGCATGTTGGAAGAATAGAAGCCAATTTGAATAACGAAGAGCTGATTAATTATAAGGCTGAAAGGAAAGGGGTAAGAAAGCGTGGTCGATTGAGAAATAGTAGTGATTGTATGAGAAATCGATTTAATTTTTTTTTCACACATGAAACAATGTACGATTAAGTAACAAATTCACCATGGAAATTTGTAGTTAATTTTATACCACATCAACTACAATAAAACTTCAACAGAAAAAAAATATTAAAATATATAAGGCCCTCTAGGAACCTCACAAAAGCTGATTAGACAGTTGAAATACGCCAAAAGTCCTTGAAAAAGATAATGTAGTAAGGATTACATCGGCAAGGGTGTTGCCAAAAGGTTTGTATATTATATCTAGAAGGAAGAATCGTGTGTGTCAAACTATGACATAATTCGCCGAAGTCAGATTCATCATGAAGATATTGAAGATGAATTTCGACATTACTAACAACCTGCCATTTCGATAATTTATAGCGGATTCCAGTTTGGTAGTAGGTGCCTACGTAATTTTATGACAGTTTGCAGCGTTTTACCATCATCGGAACACATCATTTCACAAAACCTGATCTCAATGAGCTTGAGGACGGACCGCTCCCGTCACAGTAACGCATCTTAAAAAGGTTGTCATGTAACTAGATGGACTATATAAATTAAATATCATAATCATTGATAGAGTATGTGCAGGTAGTATTCATATAAAAGAGGATGTTTTGTAATCTGTTTATATTAACACCATCATTTTCTAGTAACTTGACCATCTTTAGAAAAAAATATATACTTGCTAGAAACTCCCATCACTTGAATATGGGGCACTCAGCCAGCTTCTGCATTCTGATTGTGGTGTAAAATGCAACATTCAGGACATAAGTACTTCAGTACAATCGTGTTCACATTCGATAATAATTATTGTAGCAGAAATCCAATTCTTGAACTCCAAAATGTGTTTATAAAGCAGTTATGCAATGGGTTTCCGTCGCGTCGTCCATCTGACAAGACCCGTTCTTCTGACTTCATTCACCGCTATTTATGACCGTTCAATGGCAGCACCGCATTCCTAGGAAAACAAACGATAACTAAAAAAGTGTTTGAGGAAAAGGCGAAGTTACACAAGCTATAATTCGAATGATAAATAAATAATATTATCGTCCGGTTTAGCCTACCTCAACGTGGGCATAACGCGTTGGATTATTATTATTGCGCATTTAAACATCGAAGGTGGAAGAAAGGACAAAGGAATGTCAGCTTACATACTTTCAAGGTCACCATACATATCAAGGTCACCGCTACACTTACACGAATCCGCACCGCGTACTCACCTACAATCACCAGCCGGTTATCCGAAGATTCTAGAGTAAGAACATTCCGAGCACCATGTGGCAGTATTATGGTGGTGTGAGGCACTATACCTACGAATGCAACACTTTGATAGATTTTTTCCTATACTGACGGTTCGATCGGGATTAGTAGTTATGCAAATAAACAAAATAGCGCGACGTTCCAAACATTTATAGGTTCTTATTCTTACTATAAACAAGGTTTTATAGTCGGGTCGGTTGATTCAGTACATATCGTCAATGCTTGAAACATCTGGGGATGCAAGTTCGAGTCCGACAGAGGGTAATTTTCGTCATTTTGAAAATGTCAGAGATCCCCATGATTTGGAATTTCGGAGATTTCGGCGTATTTGATCACCTAAAATGACGAAAGTTGTTAACGTCATCACACTACTTATTTAATGGATTTCTAGAGAGCGGTGCGTCGTCGTAACAAAACAGCTGTCTTTGAATATGCAACAAAGTTTTTGGTCGCTACGGTAACCACATAGACAATATTCTACACTAAAATATTTAACGCTGTTTATAGCAGTACCGTATTCCAAAGAAAACAGACCATAAGCCAGCCTTCGAAACAGCAGTGGAAACGGTCGTGAGCCCTTGGTGAAAAAAAAACACCTACAATTTAAAATCGAACAGTGATTTAATGATAGGTAAGCATCAAATTGATGATTCCATACATATATGATATAATTAGCATTTATGATGACACAGGTGATTTTCCACATGTAACATGTATTAAAATTAAAGATGTGGATGAATCCAAAAAAAATAATACTCTTTCGAAAGAGCTGGTTACTATTTTTAAGGATATCCCCTCACATTTATAAACTGTAATAATACCCATAGAAAATTCTTGGATGACTAGGAATATAAGCTACAGCTTAAATATAACACGCACCATTTTCAAGGATCCTTTCAAACCTTTCAAACAAAGGATCCTGAAGACTATTTGAATTTTCATCAAAAAAACACACGGGAATCGTCACTTATTCAGAACGGGTTAGACTGCGGATAAACGTGATGGATGCATGTGGAATGATATATGGAAAATGGAAAAATAAATAACGCATTTTTTACTCTTTCATAACGGTTTTCTTTCAAAGAAAAATGGATGTTTTTAGACAAGGTTTCGGAGGAACTCTTCATCTTTTCAAAATCGAACAGATTCGAAGAGGTTTGATATCTCCCAATCCCCCCAAATGGGCCTATAATATAACGGCTGTTTTATATCCAACTGATGTGAGTCAATCAAGTCTACAGGGAAACCGTGATATATTTTATTGACTACACCTAAAATAAACTACAATTTGAAAGACACGAAACCTAACTACATAATATAGATACATTTAAAATAAATTTTTCCCTTAAATATTAAGCAGCCCTTGAATAGTTTTCAACGAAGGTTAGAAGCGAAATCGCTCATGGAGTTAAGTATTGTTTTTATTACCACGTGACACAATTATTGACTGTCATAACAGATCGCATTGCTGCGGTCACTAAATAGAATTTACTACTTGATCACAATCATTACGTTCTTAGAGCATAAAGCATAAGCAGGTACCTTCTCTATGCGGCAATAGGTATTACTTGATGCAGAAATAATAAAATATTCAGATAATAATACCATGAATGAATAATCAGTGTAACTTTATACGGTTGAATATTATGTTCTTTTTAACTAGTGAACGTCTGACCATTGATTCACTTATTATTGTAATAATACCACGATAATACTAAGAGAAAATACGTTTGTGAGGTTGCGTTATCTATTACGTTATTTTAACATTTCTACTTCTGGGAGTGCCATCATTAATTTCCTTGCAATTGTGATTTTTTTGGGAAAGAGTTAATCAAAGGTTAAGACTTTCTCAATCTCAGTTGGTCTCTCCTGAGATTTTCCAGTGTTATTATTTCCATGATATATCATAACCAGACCATTTTTCGTGGGGTTCACAACGGGGATGCAAATGACTCGGACTGCTGTTAGTGGCGTTATGCATTGAGTAAGATCCTCCCTCACCCAAATAATACAAGAATTGGACCTTTTTATACCAAAATATAAGGCCAAGTCTCCAACATAACAAGCTTAAATGAAAGGCATACAGATATAGACAAAGGCGTCGCCCAGTCATAGGCTATTTTCCGTATATCCTATATTATGGAGGATGAGAAATATATGAATTTTAAGTATAGTCAAGAGTATGAAGATTTTATTAGGATTTAACGGCAAATCACAGTCTTAGAACTTTGGTTGCTCTGCAGTTGCCTACATTTTTTAATCTCTAGGGGGGGGGGGGGGCAGCTGCCCCCCTCTGCTCCCCCTTGGCGACGCCCTTCGATATAGGTATGCCATAACTATTTTAATGATTTTTTCGATAGGGTGACAAGTTCGGACAAAAGTTTTAAGTTGTTTATGAGAAGATTCTTTGGTTATAACAAGCATTGCTTTTTAAATAATGTTTATATTTTATTCATGTGTACCTTTTATTACTACTTATAATACATCTAACAGAAAAGTTGTACTATTTTCACAAGATGAATAGGTACCTAAATAATGAAAAATTTTGGTTACCAGCTGAAAAACAATAATCACTGATTATTTGGTAATTTAATCCGTTGACTCCTAAGCTGAAACTTGAACATAAAGCTGAAAACCAAAATTTCTATGTTCAATTTTTGATCGACGTTCTAGAGATATGGTGTTGGACGCTTTATTTAAAAAGAGAACGGTTAAGGTTACGGTTAAGATAATAAAGGGGGTGGGAGATACGTAGCACGAGGAAATAATAGGAGTCATAGTAGAATTGTCCACTTTATATAACAGTATAAACAAACGAGTGGTAAAAATAGCCCAGTTATATAACGACAACATAAATTTATGCAAATTGCTGCTACTCAGATCAAACAATCTAAATGACAGTAATAATTGTCAAGCTCAGTAATTACCTACATACAATATTTTATACTGGACGTGTTCCAACTAAAAATAAGTTAACAATAATGTATGTATTTTTTCTAACTCTGTATATAGCGATCTGAACGAGATTGGTAGAGAACATAGATTTCTGTCCAAGGGGATATTCAGACAGAATTTGTCCATCGATCTATTTTATTTCAAGCCTGGTTTACCATGAGGAATCTATTTTTCGACACAAAAAGAATGTTCTCATACGTAGAGGGTTAGCCAGCTTTTGGATCAACATTTAACGTTCTAAGTGTTTGCAATTCTAATAATTATTGAAGCCCTTAAATTCTTATTATAAAAATTAAATAAAAAAAACTGATAATTATAAATTTCAAATCAAACCATCAAATTTAGAATGTAGTTACGACTTAGAGTGTTGGAGTACATCCATCGAATGCAGGATAAAACATTTCTAAGTATGTGTCCTAATTGGAAAGAGTTCTCGCGTCCGCGCGTCTAGTACACTCAAATGCGGACGGATCGTTCAAATTGAGAACATTGCTCGACGCTCGGACGCGCAATCACGTATCAATTAGAACAGGGTCCCCGTGCCATCATCATACTTCGCATCTTTACAGTTTTTCAAATTGTAGCATCGTTTTTGTTCTAGAGGACAAGCAGTTTTGTTTCACCACAGACACTATTCATTAAAAAACCATTTTCACTTTGCGAATCAATTGAAAAAACCGTTTTGACGTTTCAAATTTGCGTTATAAAGTTGATGTTTCAACACGCACCACCCTAGATACCACTGTACAATAATTGGAAAGAGTTTTCAAATGATCTACACGCCGGTAAGCGAATATTTTGTTTTCATGGCATAAGATTGTTTAGCGCAAGGCGATTTTCGCATAATGTAATGTTGCAATGAGCAAAGTATGATGGTGGAACGGGGCCCAGGCCCTTTGGATAAAAATAAGCAACGAAATGAATGGTATAAAGACCCATCCAATAAAGGAAGAAGTGATGATTGAGATGAAAAATGTTTGAAGAACCATATGTGAGAGAGGAGAAGATGAGCTAAAAAGTGCATGAAGATGCTTCTGATGAAGAAGTAATTACAGTGGATACTTTTTAGGGATTATAGAGTTTTCTACATGGAGGAATCATCAGGGAGAGTGGTAGAAAAAGTTTGGGATAAAGTGGAAATTATGATCATGATTAAAGAAGAAAAATCAAGCCGAAGATGTAAATAGTATTATTTCCTGACACCATGCGGATGCCAAAATCTCACATTCATCTTTAATTCTACTTCTAAAGTTCAAGTAAGTAATCAGTCCAGATGTATGAATGAGTCTTACGTAACAAACGGATATTATTCTGTAATAATATTTAATGAGTTTTGCATATTGTGATTACTAAGGTAGATACATTCTTCATTACTATCGTGATTCCAAGCCAGCAAAGGCCAGAAGACTTGCCCATCTGCTGCTATATCGTGCACAATATTGTTATTATATTCAGATTCACCAAGAAATCAATTAATTATTGATACGAATATGGATGGAAGTGGAATACCTACGTAATTCGTTATAAATCATTTTGTATTGGACATGATGACATTAGTTTTATTATTTGATATATATTGGATGGCAACAAAGGTAGAGATAGGATCCTCATGGGATGATCTGTACAGGTGTTGAAGGCTTTTGTCCATACGCTTGCGGAGTCAATGATGTTAAGAGAGGCCAGAAAATAGTTGGCAATAGTAAGTTTTCCGGGATGCTCATGAAGGCACAGCCCCTAAATCTGAGAACCTATAGTCCCTAGACAAATTATATAAGGGAAATATGAATAGATTTTTTTTTTACCCATCACGCCGTTTCCCGAAGGGGGTAGGCAGAGAGTACGGATTTCCATTCTTACCTATCCAAACACACCTCTTTCGCTTCTTCCAAACGCATAACATTCCGCATACATGCTCTCCTATTACTTTTGCTCCTGACTTGGCCCTCCTCTAAGGCTGAACCGATATTATCGGACCATGTCATTCGAGGTCGACCTCGTCTGCGTGCACCCATTCTTTCAGATTTATATATCCTTTTTGTCATTATTTCCTCGTTCATTCTCTCTAGATGCCCAAACCACCTTAATTTATTAACTTTCATTCTAGTCAAGGTATAAAGTTATTGTAAATGCATTACCAATGTAATGAAACATATTATACTAAAAACCGAAAATAGGTAGGGGAGAGTTGGGATCATTGGGCACTTTTTTATATTTTGTACTGTAAAATTTATAAAATCGATAAAAACTCAGATTTTCCTCTTTAGACCAATAGTCCATAGTTTTGGCTTGTGTTTATCTTATAACAGTAAACTCAAATGTTGTTTCGTTCAAAAGTTATTAGCGTTTTTCAATGACTGTTCAAAAGTGCCCAAACCTCCCTGTGGTAGGGAGGTTTGGGCACACTGCTGGGAGGTTTGGGCACCATACTCAATGATTTTATTCAGCAAGCTATTAAACAAATTTTATATTGAAATTTTCATTGAAAAAAATATAATAATTTAGAAAGAAATTGTTTATTTGAGAGTATAAAAAAATGTAGAAATTGAAAAAATTAAGTCCAAAATGTAGGAATGTGACTAACAAACACGATATTTAATATTTTAAACTACTTTTCAATGTTATTCATCTCTGGCATGTCAGTCAAAATTCTTGTTTTTCCGCTTTTCCTAGTTTTTCAGATATTTTTTCTTGGACCAGATTTTGGATTTGGCCTCACGTCCTTAGAAGTTATAGCTTTTATTGAAGCAGAAAGATTTTCATTGATATTTTCAGTTTTCAATGCATTCGTTGATATGCTTTTGCTAATAGATAAAACTGAGAGAGATCTATCTGTGACAGATGAACACAAAAAGTCTTCATCTGAAAACATATTGGAATTTAATGGCCAAATCCGCGATTATTCAAATCCACTTTTTTATAATTTGTCATTTAAACGCTTGTGGCATAGCAATTGTAGCCAATTTAGGTATTTCATAGATGGTCATCGTACCACCTCCATTGCCAGCAAGCCTTTCTGTGACTGGAACGTTGCAATATTTTTTAATGGTCCGTAAACTATTAAGTCTAACGGTTGCAGCTCATGCCTACAGTGAGGTGGGAATGTTAAAATAACGATACCATTTTGTTTGCAAAATTTTAAAGTAGGAACCGATCTATGAATTTCGTGATTATCCATCAAAATCAAAACTAGTGTAGTGGGCTTTGCAAAATTACTGAAAATTTTTATGTATTTGTAGAAGTTTTCCGAAGTCGTCCACCATGATTGATGAGCAGCTCCATCAGATCCTATAGGAGCTCCACTCAACATGTATGATTTAAAATTGACTCGAAGAAATATGAAAATTCCAATCGCGTTATCTCCAAATAAATTGTTACTAACGTACCCCTTTCCGCGGATGTCATCTGTCTAACTTGCTTTGCTCCTTATACTGCAATAATCTTCTGCATCCCTTGGGTGGTTGTTAGCCCAGATTCATCAAAGCTATAAATTGATACTGGTCCAAAGTTTAACCTTTCGTACACATCTTTAAGGTTTTGAAAAAATGCCTCGACATTGGTTTTGTTAAAACTAGTCGCTCTAGTTAGGCTAGTTGCTTCTGAAGTCCTAACAGACAGTTCGGGATGCCTACGTAGAAAGCCTTACAACCAATCTTTAGATGCTATGCTGTTTTTCACCCAGTATTCTCGTGATTGTTTATTTAAAGCAAGAGATAGATATCTTCGGAGAGTGGACCTCGGAATATTATACTTGCTGGTGGTTGGTTTAGCCCCACATTAACCTTCATTAATAGTTTTATCAATAGTGTCTTTTGGTATCTCTTTTCTTTTAACCATTGTTTTGTATTTAAACGGTATTGTCTGAAAAAAAGTAAAACTCAACACTAAAATAGGGAGCATTGGGCATGCCCAATCCTCCCTCTATGAGCAATGCCCAATGCTCCCTATCACCCGTTTTTTTAAATAAACACTCATATTTTTTTTAGATCAGGAGTTATTTTAATATGTATTTTCGAAATATAATTATGAATATGTATTTGTTCAAAAAGTGCAATTGAAATACATTCCACTGTGTAAAATTTTACAAAAAAATTGAAACGAAACCTGGTAAAAAAATTACTTTTCTAAATCAAAAACAATCAACGGCGTATTGCGAATTTGTTTGAACTAACTGACGGTTGTTTTGACGTTTGTCAGTGTTGCTAGTGAAAATATTAATGAAAAAATATAAAATTATTGCCGTAATTTGTTTACTTTTTTAGATACTTAGGTGTGTCCAATCCTCCCTACTGCCCAATGGTCCCAACTCTCCCCTACTTAATTAATTAATATATTGCAAGCCGCATGAAAACCGTAAACCCTATTTCATTTTAACGCTTATGGCCCTGTCTTCTTACAGAATCTGATATTTATTTACTATTCAGATGATACATTTTTAAATTGTCTTTTTAATGAAAAATCTGAAATATATCATCAAAATGTTTTAGTATTCCAGATGCAAGGTCCTATGTATCTGGAGGTGCCTACCATTGTAGGTGGTACAAAGTAACTCATTGCCAATTGTGTAAGGTGCGCTAATAATTATCCTGGCTATCTTGTGGGTTTTCTTCTCCATATGAATGTTTTCTTTCCTATTGTTTATTCTAATTATTATCGCCTCGGCTACTTATAAAAAGAGTTGATCCTTATCTTTATGTTAATTTATTCCTGAGACGACCAGAAACGTATTTAGATTAATTGTATCAGACCAATTTTATTAATTTGATGAAAAAAAAACTGATGGATACAATAAATTGCAATGATTGATAAAATAAAATAAATCATTCATAGTTCTAATAATATTACAATAATGATTAAACAATTTTCAATAATGTTTATTTCATGTTAAGTTCTTCTTCTCAGCCATGAACCGTCCACTCCTGAGCGTAGGCCTCCTCCATTTTCTTCCACTCCTGTCTATCTTGCGCCTTCTGCATCCATCCCCCATCTGCAAACCTCACCAGGTCATCTCTCCATCTGAGTTGGGCTCGTCCGGGGTTTCTTTGGGAAGTTCTAGGGCGCCAGTACAAGAGACGTTTCATCCATTTGTTGTTTCATCATTTTGTAAAAAATCACGACCTCCATAATCTGTCAAGACACATCCAGAAATTTAAGTGAATGTTCCCTTCCAGATCTCCTCTCATACTGTTCCTAAAACATTCAGCTTTGTATCAAGGAAAAGGTCAAATTTTTTATTTATGTTTTTTTTTTAATATTTTTATATGCCTTTGCGAAGAGTTATTATATTTTTTTTTTTTTACGAAATTTTTGTATTGTTTTTTTTTTTTAATTATTTTATGAATGGATTTCTTCGGCTGGCTTCTGGCATTTTTACTTCTTAATTTTCAAATTTGAATTTTTGTCTGCATGTCTATACAAAAAAATTAAGGTTTTTTTTTTGTGATTTTTAATTTTATTTCTTTGTGACTAATTTTTTTTGTTAATTTAGTTTCTTCTTTAGTCACTTTTTTTAATAATTTTTAATTTTGTTTTGTTGTGACTTGTCTTTTTTTAATTTGTATTTTATTTCATTTATAATTTTTTTTTTATATGGGTATTATGTTTTTGCAGAGTAAAATTTTTTTTTTTTTTTGGATTTTTTGTGATGTTTCATTATTTTATAAATGGATTTTACAGAAAGTTTAAAGCTTTTTATTTTTTGATTTTGTTGATTAGTGACTTTTTTTTGAGTGGTATTTAATTTTATTTCATTGTGACTGTCTTTGTTTTTTTTTTTGATCATCTATATTGTTTGAGATATTTTTTTGTACAAATGTAATGAATTTGTGTTTAAAGGCGAAAGCCGTTTATATTATGTAAAATAAAAAAATAAATAAAAATAAAAAAAGTATGATTTTTTTTTTGAATCTTCGTAACCCGAATGAAACCATGGCCGTATACAACTGATTTTCTAAAACAATTTAAAAAACCATTTAATCACATCCAAGGAGTTTGGGAAATAATGCCGTTCTTCTTGTAGAATGTACCTAGCCAAAGTTCGGAATTTATATATAAAGATCTATGATCTGTTTTTTTTTCAAGAGTTATTCTGGATCTAAGGATGCCGATGACCAGCTTTCCTTCCATCTCTTTTGTGGACTCCCCAGCGCTTTACGTTTCCCTGATACTTCTTCCGTTACTTCTTTTGGATGTCTCTCTGGACTCATTTTCCAGTCTATCCCGCCTTACAACATTTTGGTTCTTCTGATTTCTTCGTTTGGGATTCTATATCTGATGCCTGGGCCTTATAGTTGTTGTCGTTACCTATGTTCCCAATAGTCAGTTAGCTTTTTAAAAAAATATTTTGAGTAAGTAACGGAGATTTTCTCTTCTACCCAGTTTCTCCTTTTTATATAATATATTATCTAGTGATCGTCCACTGCTAAACATAGGCATTCTCATGTTCACGCCACTCTTTCCTGTCTCTAACCATCTCCATCCCCCCATGACCCAACGGCCCGTATAATGTCGTCGCTCCATCGCATCAGCTGTCACCCTCGTACTCCACCGTCCGTCGTCCTTGCGGGGAACATGACAATCCCACTTAAATACATCCCTCATATCCAGGTTTTATAATTCGACACCTTTTAAGTATCTATAAAATTCAGGGACACATTTGTCTAGGTCACTGTCTTAGAAATCTAAAAGGTAAACAGTCCGCCTCTGTAAGGTATCTACCTACCATCTAATTATTACGCAATTATTACGCAATTATTATAGTTTGTAATAATTAATTCATGAGCGATGAACTAATGCAGCATTCTTTGTTCTCAACGTGGAAGAGATTCATTATCAACCAACGTCTGTACGTTCACACAACCATACGATTACGCTCAAGATCGTCTGCAGAAGAGGTATCTATTCAATTTCTTATTTCCGCGTAGAGATGAGCGTCGAGTATGTCGTTAGCATTACGTAAGAACGTGGGCTGAACGTGTGGAAAAAACGTTAGATTGGGTGTGAAATAAACAGAACGTATAGTTTTGCCTTTGAAGCAAAAGGACTTTGGAGTATAGTTATTTTATACATTCGTTTCTGTGTGAACTGTGTCCTTTCTTTTCTTGAAATTTCATCCAACCGGCCTTCTGTGCCTTGGTGATATGCATGCTCATTGCTCATGTTGAAATTGTTGCTATATTAATCACTATTTCGGGATATTCTGATAGTCTCTCCCATGTGGTTCTTCCCCATCGCGCGACATCTTTGAATAAAAATTTGATCGTAAATGTGGTGGAATCTTTGGAGTGGACAAAAAATCTTGAAAAAACCTGAATGTAATACTAATTGAAGTGGTTGTTAGTCCAGTGGTATCAATCGCCGGCTTTCATGCGCACAGCGTATTGGAGGTCGTAGGTTCGAGTCCCGGCAGTGCCGACCATTTCCACTTTCACGGCACAATCTTTTGTTGGTTAGTGTGAAAGATGTCAAAAGTGTATTTGTGTTCACTTCGTGTGAGCACTGATTCATTTAAAAAAAAATATACCTATATATTTATTTATTAATTTATTATGTTCTCCAGACAGCTTTATGCTGGTATAAGCAGAAATAAGTACAATGTTTTAATAGATAATTACAACAAATCAAGTACAAATACAGAATGAATTAAACATACAAATAATGCACGCAATTAAATCAAGAAAAATAATACATAAGACTCAATACGTCAATAAATTAAACTAAAAGTACAGTAAAAGTGTGAAAATCAAATGGGTCGTCCACAAAGACTCGCGACGCTTGATGGCTTAAAGACGTGTATTGAACAAAAAATAAATATGCATGATTTTCTCACTGGGCTTCCCCTGAGCTTGCGAGCGTTCTGTTATGCATGGGAAACATTTCGTTCTTATAACGAGCACTCTTGATTCTACATCGAGTGTCATGGGGCTAATATATGTCAATTATACCCTCCAAAGTAGTTGATTTCTTTGATTCTTTAATTCAGTGTAGGTGTGTATAACAGATAACATAAATATAAAAAAAAACTATACATTACAATAACAAACCACAAACATTGTCCCAATCAGAATTTCTTCTGGTGTCATATGTAGAACTGAAAAGAGCCGCACAAGAGGGAAGAATGGAGAAGAAGAATTGAGGGAATTGCTGCAAACCAATCTTAGGATTGAAACCAGAGAGAGAGAGATAAGGTGTCAAGCTACAATACATTTCGTGATACAAGCAAGAGAATATTTTTTTTTTAATTTATTAAAATATAAAAAATAAAATTACAAAGTACCTATTTAAAAATTAAAAACATAATATTAAATCTTAACAATGATTATCTCTCATAAAGCTTAGTGCTTGTGTTGAGAGAGTGTTTTGACTAACTTGATTTGTATATAAAACTCAGTGCCCTTATTCTCGTAGCGGTCTTAATTCGCTCTTATCTTGATTGACAATCATAAAATGGCGGATTGGTATTCACAAAACAAGATATCTAGTAGATATCTTAAAAATTCGTTATGTTTGAAATATCAG
Source organism: Mystacides longicornis (assembly GCA_963576905.1). Classification (NCBI taxonomy): domain Eukaryota; kingdom Metazoa; phylum Arthropoda; class Insecta; order Trichoptera; family Leptoceridae; genus Mystacides; species Mystacides longicornis. The sequence continues at coordinate 26,092,757 of OY756426.1, read as the reverse complement.
TGTGAAAATGATCCAGTTCAAGATAGGATTAAGATTAGATTCCGATAGTTTTGTGAATACGACTGCTTGCGATCGTGTCTTAATCTTATCGTTGAGTGATTTGTAAAAGCGATTGATTACGAGAATAGCCCTACAGATCATCTCTGTGGCATCCATACTTTATTCATTTGTGATAGTAGACGTTTTTACGTCTTTAAAAGAAGTTTTATATCCTTTATCTTCTTTTTTATGTAGCACTACTACCTAATTACATACTTCCTTATAAGAACTTTGGATGAAAAAAATCTTCTAGGCTAGGCGGTAACTATGTGTCTATATAATGTAAGCAATCGAATGTAGGGAACTATCGCATGACAACCAAGAAACTCCTCCTCCTAGCCCACTTAATTCGCGTTAAGATTAAATAAAACAACATGTCATTTATAATTACATAATTTTGTCAGTTGTTACGTGTGCACTGGCATACGTGGTGTATAAAAAAAAAACAATACAAAAACAAATGAACTACAGAAATAAAAAAAAAATATAAAAAAAAAAAACAAAACAAAATGTCTAATAATTATAATGATTATTTTCGACTGTCGAGTTTCCGACATGATAATTTCAATCACCTTGAATATAGTTTTGTTACCAACTGTGAGAGTTGATAGTTGCGTGGTAATCACAAACACCATTAGGCTCTTGTCGGTAACTCGGTACCACCTCTGTGTTATGCGAAATTGGATTTTAAAAGCAGGTGCTTCAAGGCCATGGAAATCATTGCTGAAGTGACATTGTATAGTTATCCAATAGATTATTGTATAGGTCCCCAAACGATTATGTCGAAAATTATGGACAAAAGTATACAATTTTAAATCTACACAATTTGGATTGTCTGACAAATTCAACTCTCATCATTACTTTAAAACTGAAGGTTGAATATTTTTGGAGTAAGAGCAAAGAAACCACAGAAGCCCCCAGCCAAATGGGATGTTTAAATGTTGTGAATGATAATTTTTGATCAGAAAGGCTAACAACTGGAAGAAATATTGGATGTCAAAAGGGTAAGCTTAGTCTTTGACCAACGTGAATTTAAAACTTCAATAAAAAATATTGGTTTTTCTGATTGCAATATGAATGCTTAGAAATATCTCTCGTAGACTCCAAAGAGTATATTCATTCTCCGAATGAAAACAAGGAGTCAACGAAAACCCTTTTCATATCATGTACACTACATTATATTCTTTCGTTGCGCTGTGAAAGAGAAAGATTCAACCACGACCTTCGGCGAAACGGAATTCGGCGCTTTAAATGCTAGGCTACCATCAACCACTTAAAAAAGACACATTAAGTTAGTTTATAAGGTAGGTAAATGGTAGGTTAATACATTATTTTAAGGAGATGATAATATGTAGTGTGATTATTAAACTTTACATTCACAATGTTTGCCATTAAGGAGTTAATTTTCAACACAGCGAAATTACAAATCATTCCAAACCAATCAATCAATTAGGTATCCCATACACCCACTAGGAGTCGAACACGCATCTCTTGCTATACCTATCGAGTAATGACTTTATTTCAAATATCAATCAAATCAAATCAAAACTCCAACTGTCATTCGGCATCCTCAACACATGTCCCAGCCGTGCCCATCTCCTCTCCGTAATAGTGGAGGTGATGGGTCTGCGCTGGGTGCGCCGACGTATAGCGTCGTTCGTGATGCGGTGGATTTCAAGTATAGTATATACGAATATTTCAAATTCTTTATTTCAAATATAATCCTCTGAAGTGGATGGTAGGCTAGCGTTACGACGCCGGCTTTCACACTGTTTCGTACGGAGGTCGTGGGATCGATCCCAGGTCCTCTTTCACGACACAAGCTTTAACTAGCTTACTGTGAAAGAGTCAAAGAGTGTATTTATATTCACTTTGAGTGAACACAAATTCATTTTATAAAAAAAAAATCCATGCTTATAAACTCAAACCTAAAGTAAATAAACATTATATTTCTAGGCATTTGAGTCATATTATCATAAGTATTTATTTACCTATATTTTAGGTATTAATAATAAGATATAGAATGAAAAAGCTAAATTTAGAATTAGGTACCTACCTAATAAAACCGCAGTTAGCTCAAGTAAATAAAAGTACGAATTATTGTAATTCTTTACAAAGGTACTTATTAAAATTTTGTTCACAAAGGAATTACCTACTGGTATGAATTTAATGACATCCGCGTTGTTTTAAATGGTGATAGGTAGGCACCGGGCAGTCATTTACTTATTTAGAGAGAAAAATAGTCAATGCCGCTGCGGCTGTACTTATTTTGTAATCTAAAAGTAACGCGTCCTTGAATTCGTAATTCTCATAATACTATCTCGCTACACTAAAGCGTGTCCGCTTACATTGCCGAGGCGTGCTATCTGTAAGTGACGAATAAAGTCCTACAACCGTTCCAACACTTAATATTTGGATATTTATTAGAGGTTCAAGGTTCGTCTGCCACATTTCAGAATGAAGTTCAATTGTCGAATTACCTTTGGTACATAAAAACCTAATTCACTGTAATAAGCGCTTATTAGCGTGCAAATAGTGTTCTAAAATCAAACGATCGAATCATTCGATCATTTTTGTATGGAAATTTTTCGAAACTCTTTCGATGATCGTTTCGATATTCGATCATCGAAAACTTATACTAGGGGTACAGTAGTTGCTAATACGTCCTCCCACACCATACCCAGATCCCTCAGCTCTGCCTCGCAGGAACAAAACTAAAATTTACAATTCAGTTATTGTATCCTGAAATTTCGATAAATAAGACCTGCAACCGACATCAACGTCAAAAAAGTTCTATGGCATGTCAACGTCAATCGCTCTAAAGAAAAATTATTGCTGTCATTCTGTACACAAGCTGCAAACATTACTTCCTCATACCAATACTTACATCTCATATAGGTATGTAACAGAAATGTTGCCGTATTGAAAAGGTATGTTATATGTTTTGTTTTTCAAGATGGCACAAGATCACTTCTTATAAGTAGGTAGGTATGTATACCAATATAATTTGTTCAATCCTTATAGATAATATTACCTCTTTTACGGATTCTAATACTACAAGTATAAATGTACCACTATACGAGCTATCAGCCGTATTATGACTAATACCTACCGACGATCGTAAGCCCGTAGTGGACTTAGCTTAACTTTAAACATACAAGCAAGATTGGTGTAAAGAAACGATTAAAGTTGTAAGTACTTAACTTATCTTACTTAATTGATAAGATCTAGTCCTGAAAAGGACTCAAGAATTTGTTGCTTATAAACAATTTGAAAGTTTGTTCCATCAAGGCATTGAAGCAAAAAATTGAGACCGTTAAAAACGAATGTGGTAACATCCATGGCCATTTAGTTCAATGGTGACCGACTAAAAATTTGGTTGCTTAAAAAAGATCCTCATACATTAATAAACACTTTTCTTTACAAAGGTGTCAATATTATTGGCGGAGATGGGTACGAATTCGGCTAGTTACGTTCAATCTGAGACGGGATTCCAGCCCTGAGATGATGATTAATTTCAATTGAAATATAAATAAATAAAAAAAAACTAGTATCAAACCCGAGATTTTTTGATCAAAAGTCTGCGCCTAAACAACAGATTTACGATTATTCGTTATAAGAATTCTAGTCATAGTTCGTTGTGAGTCACTCGTAATACATATGTATGAATGCCTTGACTATAGAAAAAAAGAGCTTTAGGTCACAGTTGTTTTGATTATTAGAGAATGGATAACTTAGAAATCAAATGATTCCATTTGGGCGTAATATTAAGTCTAAAAAAAAAGAATATATTTTATTTCATTGAATCAAAAATGTAAATATGAAGAAGAGATTAATTTGGTGTCATCGCTTCATGGCGGAAAGCTGGTCCGCTTATGTCTTTACAATGACCTTACACACAATATGCTAATTACATTATAAATTTACATAATATTAAGTATATTGAAATTTTCTCTACATTAAATATAGATAGATATTTTCGTCATGCATAAATTAAAATAAAATCGATCCACATCTACGCAAATACTCAATATAATATTTTTTAACCTTATGCATATTTTAACACAAATTTGCTTATTGCATTCCATGGGGAAAAATAATATGATGACTAGAATTTTCTCCTGCAATATAAATCTGAAGGCAACAAATAATAAAAGATCCACCAACATTTTCGGTAGGCACAGTTTACTCAAAAACCCTTATAGACTATGTTAAGATAACTGAAGTGGAACTGGGTGGTTCGTGCACGTATGGACGAAGAAGGTGCTAGTCCGGAGATCAAAAACAGGAAGCATCAGAAGTGTGGGTTTTCCACAGCCAAGAATGCGATGACATTGTGAAAGAAGTGGACCTGCACTGCAAGAAAGACGCGTAAGATGGAACAGTGAAAATCTAAGAGGGAGGTTTTGGTTCAACACGGGACAAATTAAATAAAAGGCAAAAAGAGAGAGGGAAGGAAGGATCCATCTGGAGTTCATGAACTTATTGACTTTTTGAATCCATACAATTGCCAATTAAGGTTTTATCCTTGGGTCTCTGAGAGTGATCTTGTTAGCCAAAGAGTATTATGTATGTATGAAGCTTATTTTTTACCAAGGGCTATTTCAACACATTTTGTTCTTTTACTTTTCTGAGGACTTTAGTCGACACCGACCGAAATAAGAATCTCATAGCGTCGTCCAAAAACTTCACCGTAGAAATGAGACGTCCAAATATTATATGTGTATAGTCATGGTTTACGACAAAATCACTTTTCCCAAGTGCTCAAACAAATAACTAAAATGAATCGAGCCGTAGAAGTGACTTTTACCTTTCACCCCTTGCCACGTTACTTTCCACTTGGCTGGAGCCGTTGTGCAATCAGTGCTCTTACTTAGGCAGGTCCACCAGCAAATATAAGCCGTGACAATAATAATAATAACACTACATACAGCACAGAACCATTATGATCAAACAGTATAAAAGAAAGTTCTTTCACTTTTGCATGGCGTTTGTGGAGTAATATCCACAACTTAAACATTTATACGAAATATTATATCGCTCATTTCAATCGTTTCATACAGGGTGTTTAACGACAGGATGGACTGTTTTAGTTTAAAAATATAAGAAAACCACAAAGAATTATATTTTCGAATATTTTTATCTTCTTCTTCTCTTCATAGATCCTGCGATCTGTTTGTGCCGCCGTTTCAGCCTCTTGGGAGGTCGAGAGATTTTTCCATTGTGCTCTATCCTCTTTTTCGACGTTGAATCTGAACTTTCAAAATACATAGGTACATTAGATACTTTCAAGATATGGATTTAGGTACCTGAGAATTCCTTGCATAGGAACAGTGGATAGACATGGTTTATAGCACCATATTCTTCAACGTTGCAGTGTAAAGATTAATAAGAAGAAAATCGGTAAGCTTATATGGTGACTTGGTGATGAGCTGATGTCCTCCCTGTAATGACCATAAACTGCCATTATTCCGCAAGATCGAGCGCAACGGAGGGCTCTTGTTGCTTATATATGCCCCTAGGTGGGGTTTAAAAGGGCGAATACATATATAGATGTGATTTTGTAAAATTGAAATTTCGAAATAAAAACGCAGCATTCTTTCATTGGTGGCTAATATAAACAAGAAATCGGGATTGAACATTTTCTACAGTTTTCCTACCCTTTTCGTTGCTGCATTCTCAAGTACCTATGTACCTACCTACTCGCATAAAGATTTAAATGTTTAGAAAAAATAGTACCATTAATTTAATGCGGCCCTATCTCCATACGCTCTGTATACTGCAATACAATTTCATCATAAAGATTGAAAGGTCTTAATATTTCCTTACCTACTCTATAAAACTGCCTACTTTGATCCGTATTACCCAGTGAGTGCGAATATTATTTTTATCAGTAAATGCTTTCATTGAAATAAATATCATTGATTGCAATCAACTGCAGTTTTCGAAGTTTCTAAACCATAACACAGCACATTTTATGGGTTGACTGTATAATGATGAAGCTAAATGCGACATTTTACTTCGTCTACTCAAGGGAAAAAAAATCTTTTTCTTTTTGCTTTGGTCACTAACAATAATTGTGTAATAATTTGACATTTACTCAGGTCATGTGTATATAAATCCAACAATGGTCGATAATAATTGTGTCATCCCACATAGCACTTTCTGCATGAACTAGCGGATTGATGACAAACGACATATCAACAGCGGCAGATATAGCTATAAGATAAGAAATGAAGGTATAAATAAAAGATTGGATGTAGTATGTCTATTATACTTTTACAAAATGAAGATGGTGATATCTTTCGATGAGCATATTAGCATTGTGTAATTTCTTGATGATGGTAGTGGCTCAATGAAGGAGTATTAACACTTTTGAATCATCACAAAATAATTCCTTCCAGAGATTTGCGTCCATGTTGATGAGACATTTGGCATATTTTGCGTTTGAGTCACTTACTGATAACATATGGTCCAGTGATTTTTGATGAAAATATTACGTGTAAAAAAACTACAGTCCAATCATTTTCTATGATTTCATTTCCCGTAGCACTCCCACTAACATCCTGGTTGAAATAAAATGATTCACTCTAAAAACTAGTATGGAATAGAAGATCTTTAAGGCTTTTTGTAATACAAACATTTCTATGGATTACCCCAGGGCAGTGTCCTATAGACAATATCACCTATAGCCTCTGCCCTTCAGATAGCTTCTAAACCAATCGGTAGTGACACCCCTGATCCCCATTTGGTGCATCTTCATCAAAAGCAGCAAATGTGGCACCGTATCAAAGGCTTTGACCAGGTCCATAAAGACACCAATGCACTTTTCACCCCTGTCCAAACTTTCAGTGACGAACTCCGTGAGTTTCAGAACAGCCTCCTAAGTGCTTTAGATGATTTTAGCTTTTCCATTTAGTTCCTGTAGCCCTAGTATATGTTTTCGATGATCGAATATCGAAACGATCATCGAAAGAGTTTCGATAAATTATCATACTAAAATGATCGAATGATTCGATCGTTTGATTTTAGAACACTAATTACAAGCTAATAAGCGCTTGTTTGCGTGCAATTAGCTTTCGATAAAACTCGTACTAGCCCCACTGTACCAACTTTTACACACAAGCTTGTATGGTATTTTCGGAATCCTTTAATATCGGTCAGTTTAGAAGTGGTTGGTAGCCTAGCCTGGCGGTTACAACGCTGGCATTCGTACTGTTTCATGCGGAGGCCGTGGGTTCGATCCCAGGTGGCGACCATCTTCCTCTTTCACGACACAAGCTTTAAAAATAGCTTACTGTGAAAGAGTCAGAGAGTGTATTTGTGTTCACTTTGAGTGAGCACAGATTCATTTACATTTAACAAAAAAAATACGTATGGTCAACGGTACTCGTATATTCTTGTATGAGCTGACGATTAATTGAAATTTTCCAATCGCACACTAATAATGTCATGCATATATGTGTATTATATAAATATTTAGTTGTGTAAGTTTCTAGGTACGAACATCTTAGTAGGTACCAATAAATACAAATATAATAATAATAATAATAATAATATCATCACAACACAAGCTCTGATGACATTCATAATATAAATATTATAAATTCTAATGATGCTTCAAACGAGAACTTTGAATATTTCAATATCCCTGATTATGACTCTATTAAGAGCAAATATGAAGAGATGCTTTTGTTGTTTCGTAATCAAGAACCCTTTCTTCGACCTTTATTGCCAAAATTCAAAAGTTTTCCAATTATTGAAAAAATTATTTGTCGTGTTAATAATATTATTTTAGATGATTTAAACTCCTGTCAAAATTTACAAGACGTTCATTCTATTCTTTATTGTGCAGCGGCTACTTGCATAAATATGGCTAATATTAAATTTAATCGAAGTCGAAATCAAACCATCATTGACCATTCAAGTACCCCCCGTTGGCAAAAAAGAATAGAAAATAGAATAACTAAATTTCGCTCAATAATTGGAAAACTTACATCATTTAATTCTGGAAACCATAGACCAAGATTAAAATTGTTTGTTGAGAAAATTTTTGATATCGAAAATATATATTCAATTGATAACTTTAATTTAAAAATAATAGAAAAAATTGACTTTTTTAAACAACGAGTCTTGGCGTTAGCTAAACGGATAAGAAGATTTAAAGAAAGGGTTCAAAGGAAAAAACAGAACCATCTCTTCTCCTTTAATCAAAAAAAATATTTTACCAATCTGGAAGATTCAAATTTCAAAACAGATAATTTACCTAATAAAGATGATATGGAAACTTTTTGGAAAAATCTTTGGTCGAATTCTATATCCCATAACACTAATAGTGATTGGTTAGAAGAAATTAATTCTGAACATCCAGAAATGCAAAATTTTAGTATAAATTTGATTGACGTTAAAACTGCATTAAAAAAAATACAAAATTGGAAATCTCCGGGAAAAGATGGGCTACAAAACTTTTGGATTAAAAAATTTACAAATTCACATATAATATTGGCAAGACAGTTTCAATCTGCAATTGAAAATTTGAACTTTCCAGAATTCTTAACAGAAGGATTAACCCACGTGATCCCAAAAATCAATAATGCTTCAACTCCAAATAACTTTAGACCAATTACATGCCTACCAACAATTTATAAACTTTTGACATCTATAATTTCAAACAAAATTCATTCATACTTAATTGAAAATGATATTTTATCTGTCAGACAAAATGGATGTAAAATGGGATCTCGTGGGACAAAGGAATTGCTCTTAATAGACAGTATTATTTGTGAGCAGGTGAAACACAAAAAGAAAAATATCTCTATGGCATGGATTGATTACAAAAAAGCATATGATTCAGTCCCACATTCTTGGCTAATAAAAGTTTTGGAAATATATAAAATTAACAACGAACTCGTTGAATTTCTAAAATTTTTGATGTCAAAATGGAGAACAAAAATATCTGTTTCTCAACCTTCTGGAAAATATATTACCGATTCAATCCATATCAATAGAGGTATTTTTCAAGGAGATAGTCTAAGTCCGCTTTGGTTCTGCTTAGCTCTAAATCCACTGAGTAAATTATTGGAATCCTCAAATTGTGGCTATGAATTAAAAAGGTCTGGTATTAAATTTAGTCATTTACTTTATATGGACGATTTAAAATTATTTGGTAAAAATTTAGTTGAATTAGAAAAATTAATCAAAATTACAAAAAAATTTAGTGATGATATAAAAATGGAATTTGGCTTAGAAAAATGTGCAAAAATTAATGTTCAAAAAGGAATAATCCGAAACAATCATCAAAATAGTTCTTCATCTGTTACAGACATTCCTCTTTTAGATAATCAAAATTACAAATATCTTGGCTTTCAACAAAATCTAGTTTTTGACCACAAAATTATTAAAAATAACATTAAAAATGAATTTATTAAACGATTAAAAAAAGTTTTGAAAAGTTTTCTCTCCGGGAGAAATAAAATTATGGCCATTAATTCATGGGTTGTACCGAAAATTTTGTATTCTTTTGGAATCATTAAGTGGAACCAAACGGAACTAGACAAGATGGATTTAAAGGTACGTAGTTTGCTCACACAATATAGGATGCATCATCCAAGATGTTCCTTGATGAGATTATATTTACCAAGGAAGATTGATGGTAGAGGCATGTTAAACATCAAAAACATGAATAACAAAGAGATAAACCTCCTCCAATCTTACTTTATCTCATCAAGGAATAAATTGGGTTATGAAGACCTCATTGCGTGTGATTTGAAGTACACGCCCTTAAATTTATCAAATCCTGTTTCACCACCGATAATTGGGGTACAAGATCGGATTGATATATGGAAAGGCAAGTCTCTCCACGGTCGATTCTTCGAAACTTTAAATTCATCACATGTAAGTCTTGAAGATTCGACTGGATGGTTGAGGTTTGGTGAACTATTTAGCGAAACAGAAGGTTTTGTCTGTGCAATACAAGACCAGATCATCGTCACTAATAATTATAAAAAATATATTATTAAAACACCTGATATAATTGATAAATGTCGTGCATGTGGCCAAACAGGAGAAACACTCAGACATATTTTGTCTGGGTGTTCTCTCCTGTGTGGTTCTGAGTATCTGCACAGACATAACGATGTGGCTAAAATAGTTCATCAAAAACTTGCCTTGAAATATGGTTTGCTCGATCTTGAAGTACCTTATTATAGGTACACCCCAATTTCGGTAATGCAAAACAGTAATACAAAGTTGTATTGGGATATACCAATACAAACTGACCGAACGATTAACGCAAATCGTCCGGACATTGTATTGGTTGATCGTAGGAACGGGATAACGTATCTCGTGGATATCACTATACCGTATGACGAAAATTTGAAAAAAGCCGAGCAGGATAAGATAATTAAATATCTTGATCTTGCTCACGAAATCAAGGATATGTGGCATACACCAACCACCCACATAATACCTATAGTGATATCGACGAATGGAGTTATTCCTAAGTCTCTTAAAGACAATCTAGGGAAACTTGGCATCTGTTGTGGTCTCAGATATGCCATCCAAAAGGCAGTTCTGTTGTCCTCATGTAGGATGTTAAGAAGGTTCCTTTCTCTATAGTTCGAAGATCTCTCATGATTACATTACATCGTGATGTATCATGAGAGATAATACCGATATTTTTATATTTAGTATATAGCATTGTATTTAATTTTAATTTATTTTTATTAATTTTTTTTTACAATGATGTATACTTCATATGATATATTGTGATTTAATGAATAAATGATTTGAAATAATAATAACATATATATATGGGTTGACATATGGAAAGGCAAGTCTCTTCACGGTCGATTCTTCGAAACTTTAAATTCATCTCATGTAAGTCTTGAAGATTCGACTGGATGGTTGAGGTTTGGTGAACTATTTAGCGAAACAGAAGGTTTTGTCTGTGCAATACAAGACCAGATCATCGTCACTAATAATTATAAAAAATATATTATTAAAACACCTGATATAATTGATAAATGTCGTGCATGTGGCCAAACAGGACTCTCTTGTGTGGTTCTGAGTATCTGCACAGACATAACGATGTGGCTAAAATAGTTCATCAAAAACTTGCCTTGAAATATGGTTTGCTCGATCTTGAAGTACCTTATTATAGGTACACCCCAATTTCGGTAATGCAAAACAGTAATACAAAGTTGTATTGGGATATACCAATACAAACTGACCGAACGATTAACGCAAATCGTCCGGACATTGTATTGGTTGATCGTAGGAACGGGATAACGTATCTCGTGGATATCACTATACCGTATGACGAAAATTTGAAAAAAGCCGAGCAGGATAAGATAATTAAATATCTTGATCTTGCTCACGAAATCAAGGATATGTGGCATACACCAACCACCCACATAATACCTATAGTGATATCGACGAATGGAGTTATTCCTAAGTCTCTTAAAGACAATCTAGGGAAACTTGGCATCTGTTGTGGTCTCAGATATGCCATCCAAAAGGCAGTTCTGTTGTCCTCATGTAGGATGTTAAGAAGGTTCCTTTCTCTGTAGTTCGAAGATCTCTCATGATTACATTACATCGTGATGTATCATGAGAGATAATACCGATATTTTTATATTTAGTATATAGCATTGTATTCAATTTTAATTTATTTTTATTAATTTTTTTTTACAATGATGTATACTTCATATGATATATTGTGATTTAATGAATAAATGATTTGAAATAATAATAAACTTTATTACAAACAAATATGGCACATGAAAAGCAATACAAACAAAATCAAAATCATTTAAGATAAATAAACACATTCAAGTGCAGTCTTGGACACCCTCACTAAGCATAGCCTGTGTCGAGTAGTGTCCATAGAAATAGCCTTCTTCTTGAAAACCACAAAAGGAAAACGATACAATACATACTCAAGTAAAAGAACATCGTAACAGATTAAAAAGAAAGATAAATAAAAATATTTAACAGTGAAAAGAGTAAAATCATATTGCATCTATAATGTACTTAATCGAAAAGAAAAACAGAATTTAATATATCCGAAGTCATAAAATTAGTCAGTCATTTATATAAAATAATAAAATGTTGAATAAAATAAGTTCCCATGCATAAATATGCACGGCATTATTACATTGCGATTGGAAAACCAAAGTTCAAATGAATCAGTTCAAAAAATATTAAAATTCAGGCAGGTAGGTACCTAGGTATGCCTCTTTTTTAATGGTAGTCATTAAAACATCGTAGGTTGGAGATATGAATACGATTTTCATGGAATTAGAACAACCTACATTTATCATCCAGGGAGAAAATGATTCGTACCATCTCATACTAACCAGTTATACTATTCTGTATCATTTCGTACCATCTCATCGCGGTCACACACTCAAAATGAGTTATGTGTCGATTTTAATGGAAGCAAAATTATATTCAGAATGTAATTTCGAACCATAACACTTTGATTTAATTAAAATTGACACGTAAGTCTTATCTTCCATGCCTTTAATTTTACACATGAGTCATTTATTGTGTAGAAACACGTTATGCAAAATTTATCACGGTGTAACTATACATACTTACATCGTATCTTCCCAAATGCCATCATCATCAGTCACCATTCATCGAATCTTAATAATAAAATAGTTTGAAGGTAGGTACCTTAATCCAGGTAGCTTAGTGTTACTTGGAAAACGGTGATGATATTATATTGTATAATCCAGGTTTTGATTTTGATTGATTCTGAGTGAAGTAGTTTAAAAGGTGAAACTAGAATAGTTAAGAATTCTTAGGAATCTATTCTACCTAGTTGTTTCTTGTGATTTCCCATTCATATTACTTGTGTCAGGAACCCTATTCTGGAATGTTTCTATTATAAAACCCACCGATCTACATTCGAGGATAGGGTCCCAGATCCAACCAAATGTCGTGTGCTTCGGTGGTTGAAAATTTTCTATGGAACTATTCACATCTAGCTGACAAAATTTTTTTGGCGTCCGATAAGAATAATTATTCCAACACAATACCTACTATAGGAACAGAAACAACGGTTAAAAGTCGTATCCGACACACAACATAGTGCATGGGTACTGACGAACCTTAATAAAGGGTAAGGTATCAAACTGAACAAGTTTTAAAGTAGTTAAAAGAACGGTCGTCTGTAATTCTTCTTCTTCTCATAGTCCCATGTTGGGTTGTCCTAAAGTCAGCGGCCACTGTGGCTAATCTCTGTCTTTGGGCGCTCGGAACACCATTGACTTCCTCCACAGTATGGAAACCCGTCCATTTTTTTGCACTCATCAGGAACCAGGAAATCTGCCTTCTTCCAGCCTCTTTGCATCATGCCCTTTCGGTATCTATGCTATTTTTTTTACCTTTACCTGCGACAGGAGTTCTCGCTCAACTAAGAACTTCTGAATTTGTAACAGGTCGGGCCAAAGGAATTTTCAACAAATATGCTCGCAATAAAAAGTTTTTCATTCTTTCATACCATAAATGAATGTTGCCTTTAATAAAATAACAATTACTTCATAAATAGGTAAGTACTAAAAAAATATAAGATGATAAATACTAGCCGAAAAAATATATTTAATCCGTGTTTGTTATGTATGAAGATGGCATTTCATACAAAATTTTGTAAACAAACAAAAATAGTAGCTCGTCAACGCGAGTGGTAACTGCCAAGATGCCCTATGTCAGATTTGAATGAATTCGAGTAGGTGCAGAATAGGTGCCAGACCTTATTTTTAATTTTTTTATTTTATATTATCAAAATATTGTTAAGTCCTCATAAAATCACACGAAACCTTTATGTTTAAGCCAAAATCAACTAATTTACGTTTGATCACTTCAATTTTAATATTTGTACCTACTTTTAAATTAGGTACCTACTCTTTGAATATTTTCTTCAAAACGTCATTATAATTTATCATAAATTTAGTTGGTGCATCATGGTTGTAAGACCTCGATTTACGGGAATGCAATATTTGCTTTATATGTTTAAAATCATAAACCAAAACAAAATGGACCAAAATATCACCTAATTGGACGGGAAAAAAAACTTAAAAACAGTATATTTATTACAGAAAGCGTTGTTGTACACTCGAAACCATTGTCAGTTGACATAAAATCAAAAATGGCGGGCTAAAATCTACAGAGATCAGCTCGCAATCAAGTTTTTTAAAAAAAGCAGTAAAAAATCAATTGAAATTCTCCTATTAAACTCTTTTCCTGTGTAATAATAACTAGATGTACAATGTACATATTACGCATTAACATTGTTTTTTATTATTATAAAAGAAAACAATATGACGACATTAAAAAATCGGATGAAACTAAAAAATTCTTAGAAATGTTGTTTAAAAGTCATACTAATTAGCAATTATTATGTAGATAGGTATAAAATTCTTGAATAAAAAATGGTGCAATAAACAACATTATACTCGACCAATTCGGATCCACTTTTTTGCGCTGGGAAAATACCGCGGCAAACTTTATAATGTTGAGTGCATGTATTGGTGAGGCATAGAAAAAAAGAGCAACAAAACATCCACTCACTAATAAAGTTTTTAGTGGTATTGGTGAGTTTGTAGGTAGGTATGGTGACTGATGGGTGTGATGCTGCCCGAGTCCCATGCTGAGTAAAAGAGGCGCGCTTGGGAGAAAAGGATGTATGATGATGGTATAAAAACATCCATTCTTTTGCGTTGCAGACATTGTCTGATACTGTGTATATGGTAATCGGAATATATCATTACATTCAGTTTGAAAATAAGCTTGGTTTGGTGCCGAATCTACATTCCTTTATCGACGAGTTTTGAGGTTGTGTGAAAGAAGTAGAAAACTAATGATAATAATTTGTTCATACTAACTGAGGGTTGAATTCATTTATGTTCATGTTCTCTAGAGATTTTTATCATTGGTCGTGATCGAGCTTCTTGACACATCTCGTCCACCCTGAAGTGCTGCCGTGTTCTTGTCTAACGCAACAACTCCCATCTAGCGCCCCAGGATTCGCTCAAATAATTCAGTAAAACTAATTAAATCTAAAAAGACGTGTGAAGGTATCATACAGACGTCGGTGGTCGATTTTTGACCTCGGTATATACATAATTACGTTTCCTAACGCGTCAGAAATCTTACGGGAGTTTGTTTCCCAATCGGGTTAGAAGTTTGTGTGTGAAATTACTACCTTAGTTGTTGGCATCAAGACTTGACTATTTGAACGTATATATCCTTACGTAATAAGTTTCGCCAGATTTGTCTACCTACTGCCACACTTGAAGAGGTTTATACAAAATAATTAGGTACATATATCAAGGAATCATTCGCTTACTTATAGGAATTTTATTTTTCATTGATAACATAATTTATTGGTGTGTTGACGTAGGTACCTATGTTGATTATTTTTGCTGTTCCACTGCTTATAATAACGTATGTTCTCACATAAACATGCATTCAACCCGAAGAGAATCCCACTCTTGCCGTTGATTTCGAGCCTTTTTGAGTTCTACTTCTGTGCATACTTGAATTCTTTGAATTCAATGGTTAACGTTTCGGCGTGTCATTTGTTACCAATGATGTTACGATAAGTGTATTTTGTACATAATTAGGTAGGTACTAGCATAATATGACATAAAATATTTCAGATGAATTAAACAAAAAAAAATGTTTCCATAGTTATTTACATATTATTATAATCAATTCCCATTGTTTGTGGCTACTATAATAGTATAAGATGCACAGAAATGATTATGCCTGTCTACTACGCCGTCTTGAGGATCGTGGGGCTAGTACGAGTTTTATCGAAAGCTTATTGCACGCTAATAAGCGCTTATAAGCGTGCAAACAGTGTTTTAAAATCCAATAATCGAATCGTTCGATCATTTTTGTATGGAAAATTTTCGAAACTCTTTCGATGATCGTTTCGATATTCGATCATCGAAAACTTATACTAGGGGTACTTTTTCTCAGAAGCCTATTCTCAAAAGACTCTGACACACTCCGAGCACGGCCGGTATTCTGACTTCCTTCTCGGTATCTCAGTTTTATGACTACTTGCAGCAATACTCTTTCTTTGCTCCATTCTGTTAGTCATTATTATTTGTTGCCAGTTCATCAGCTATAAACAACGATCAAAATAGTAATACAACAACAACAACACTCCCTTTTACACCCCACTCAGGGGCATACTATTTTTGTGTATTTTTTTTTTTACGAAATCTTAAGAACAAAATTATTATTTTATCTTATTATTTTCTTAATAGATTGTAGTAATAATATTCGACATTTTATGTTATTTGAGGAAATAACTACATATACCGATACGGTCCCTTATAACAAGAAAGGTTAGTCATTAACCTTTTTAAGCGTTACACAAAACTTTCTTTCAACTTAAAAAAAAGCAAAGTTTGTTTGAAAATAAACAACATTAAGTATACGTGTTTGGGTTGCGTAACAGGAAAGTAGGCAGAAGTCTCACGTATATTTGAATAAATAAATAAATAAATATTATAATGAACAAATAGAAACCTGGGTGAGTGCATTCGTCTACCTACGCGCGATACAATGCCCTAAGCTGGGGTCCCAGACCCTAAGACCTAGGTAGTGTAGTACCATTCCTGGTGAAGGTTCATCCAGAAAAAATGAAAGTGGGCACACGTGTTACTTTTCAAAGAGAATCTACATAACACTATGTATATATAAATAGTATTCAATATCCCACCTAAGCATATACATTCTGCTATGCATCGTAAAAGAATGTATTTTGATAAATAAATACATAGGAATACAAAAAAAATTGAACCCATATAATCTCTTAAGGTTATTGAAATATCGGAAATCAGATTTTTTTTTTCGTAATAATTCTAAAGATCACCCTCGTTTTAGAGATTTTCTTTAAAATAAAAACCTTTCGCCCATTTCGACTATCTTAAAATGATGGAGTAATGGGTTTCGACGTATTTTCGTCAATTTAAAGTAGCATTGGTGACAAAATTCTGAACATAATTTGTTCCGGGTTTGAATATCCGACCAATCAAAGAATTATTTTCTATGACTGCTATTTTGTATTTTTTTTAGCCGTGTCTCCTTTTGACGACTCTGATTTCTCGAAATTTTACTAGTATTTAATAAAAAAATACCTAGATTGGACATTGGTTGTTAGCCTGGTGCTTCAGTAACCATTCGTTCTGAGGGTCATGTGATCGATGGTGCACAAAATCTTCCACTTTAACAGCAAAAGCCTTGCTTTCTTAATGGTATCAAAAATGTATTTTTGTGTTCTGGTGAAATGAGATTAATATTTTTTATACATAAAATAAATAAATACATACCTACATAATTAGTTGTTTCTGCAATAGGTACTTACAAAATCAACAGGTTTAAATCGTACAATTTTGAATTTAAGAAGAAAAAATTAAAATACTTCTAGTCCCTTCGCTTGAACGCATTGTTGTTTGAAGCTGTGCTAGATATTGCGTTTCAGAGAACCATCAATTGTTATAGTAAAAAATATATTCTTATGTACCTACCTACTAACATAATTTAATTTTATACTGGACAATTCTGAAAAACCGCCAACTATCCACACACAAAAGCAATAGTTTTTTGGTGAAAATACGTAAAACGTCGATTCCGACCCGCGGCGCAAAGAATGTTGTCTAAGAGATTTCAATGCATTCCGGAATGCGGTTTCCTGCTTTTGCTGTGCGTATCCCCATTCAAATGCATAGTAACATTATTTGCGCCGGTTCGCGCGTGTTGGAATCGGCGTTCTACGTGTTTTCACCTTTTGTTATGGTATCTTTATTAGGACTACAGCGGTAGCGGTGAATGTCAACTTAGAACATTGTCTATTTTGTTACCGTAATAACGATAAACATTGTCATATATTTTGAAAGACTGTCGTCTTGTTGGACGACTGACCGCTTCCTAGAAGTGCATTACAAAAATACATGCAGGTGCAAGCTCAGGGTAAGTAACAGAAAATTTGATATTCTATCATTAATAACAATAGGTAAGTATCAAAACTTCAAATAAAAGACGAATCAATGAGTTTCACCGCGACATAATTCTCGGATTGTGTCGACTACCTATTATATATAGTACCTACCCGTGACTGGATGACTAGGGTATTTTTTCTCTCACTCCTACGCGAGGTTTGGTAATGGATGGAGAATGTTTGAGGTAGGTATCTCGATCCTCGTCACAATCGCCTAAAATCCTGCCAGATCACATATTCTTAAACTGTGTGTGATTCACACTGAAAATTCTCTGAAATTACGGAGTCATATTATACATAGATACTTTAATTCTTTGCAACTTGATAATTATGTACTTATAGCTTTGTTCATCATAACCCTTAATCTCCCCAAATTGAGAGCCACCTTGACACGTGATCGTCCCCCCTTCTATTTACACGTCCATACCATCAGAGTCATGTCTCTAATTTTCTCCGGGATACTCGGTTCTAATTTTATTTAATCTTGTGACCCCCGCGGACCATCTGAAAATTTTCATCTTGGTTATATGTATTTTTGTTCGTGTCCTCTCTTTGTAGTCCAGCACTCCGAGCCATAAAGCATAGCCGGACGAACAGCCGTCTTGCACACTTCTGCCTTTAGTCTTTACAGGCATTTTCGGGTCGCACAATACTCCCGAACAGGCTCTCCACTAACCTTCATCCCACCTTTACGCGATGAGTCATATCTATATCGACAGCTGCATCTGGCGTTTTTATCCATCCTTGGTTATTATGTAGTAGGTACCTACTCCATCTATCCAAAAGATTCTTAATACGGATTTATCTTTCCGTGTGTCTCCTTCTCAATAATATTACCTACATTAACACTTAATTATTCTGTGAAAAAAAAACCAACCACAATCTCATTTGCCAACCAACACAGATTTGAGCTGAAGAGCTTTTCTTGGTGTAATATATCACAAACGATAAACGATATAAAATAATATATATTATATAAACGTGGGTGCTCTGTTGACAGAATATATTTTATATCAAGCTGTTCACACCAATGGCAACAATCGAGTCTGGGTAGGTGTGAACAGCTCCATATAAAACTTCTGTCACCAGAATATCCGTATAAAAATCGGATCCGACACACGATGAGTGTGCTCGGGCCTATTTAAAAGTTGTTGATAAAGGTTTCACACAAAATGTTAAAGAAAATACAAGATTGTTTCGCTATTTATACAACAAATCAATAATGGTTGCATAACGCGTTTTTTTTTTTTTTTTTTTTAATATAAAACAAATAAATATTTACAAATATAACAAATTGAGTCTCGCCAAATCTTATAAGATTTGTCGGCGTGTTCTCTTTCTATGTTCATATTAAAATATAAACTTAATCATATACTACATTAAAATAACCTAAAATTAAATTAAATTCTTAGTTTAACAACTAATTATAGTACAATATTTTATTTTTATTATATTATATTAAATTATACTACAATATTTTAAATCATAAAAAGCGTCATCTAATCAAAAAGCTGTGATTGAGCATTTGCTATCACATTGAGAGTCCGACCAGTGCGAGTAAACCTATTTGAGATTGCTCCTACTCTTTCTCAGAACAAGCAGAAACAGTGCATTACCTTTACCCTATCCTCTTTCTCCTTTTCCCTTTCCCAGAATCTGAGCCCAGTACTTACATGTATAATACTTCACTGGTGTATGTTTCGTAATATTTATGTACTGTCTTATTTTTGTATCAATTTCACTGTCTGTATATTAATGTTAAAATAAAATAAATAAAACGTGTCAAAGTATAAAAAACAAACTATAATAATTCAGGTAATTGAATCAAAGGAGTGCACAGCAAATCTTTAGAAATTTTAGATTAAGTATTACATTATATTATGTTACTAATTGAACAAAATGGGTAAAATAACATTTTGAGAAACAGCGAAACCCATAGACGAGTTCTTACATTGAAGCCATCCAACGAAATCGAAAGTGATAAAAAAAACTAAACTCACCGGGTCTCGTAGGTCGGGACTCGGGACTGGACCCCAGCATTATGAATAGGAGACAGAATGAAAGATAAGAAATGGATATCTCGTGTTGTATAACATCGCGATGGGGTCCAGACGGGGATATTTGGAGGGTGGGATTTCATCCTGTGTGTTAGGTATATTTTTTTTATTTTCTATTTAGATTTTAGACCCGAAGAGTCTGACTATAATATTTCAACTTCATCCAAATACCAAAGTCAGGTATCGTACATCTTTTTACATACTTAGGTACTTTGTTTCTAAGGCATTGAATAATCTGAAATGGATATTATTTAATTGTTAGAGACACCAACAGAACACTGAACTACAGAAATAAAAAAACAGAATCTCGTGATAAGTGAAGAATAAGTGAAGAAGTATTATTATTTATCACTAAAAGGTAAGAAGTACCTACTCAGAAAATATCACAGATTTAGAAATTCATGGTTCATAATGATTAGACTGGAGTACACTCACATTTTTTTTGCTTTTAGTAGCGGTCCCATCAGTGTCCCGAAGACGAGGAAGACCCTCTCATACTGTTTTCCGCTCCTTCGAAGCAGAGCTGAGGAATTTGGACATGATGTGGGAGGAGTCATAAACATTGCGCAAGATCGAGCGCAATGGATAGCTCTTGTGGCCTCCTTATGCCCCTAAGTGGGGCGTTAAGGGACTTTGGATTTGGATTTTAGTAGTGGGTTCGGACTCCGATATCGATAACCTTCCTCAATCCGGAATTGGCATTCAGTCTCATATTGCACAGAACCGTTAAATCAATGTACAACTATACAATGTTTAATAAATTTTGGTCAATATGAGTTGAGTATGAGGAAAAGTCGACTTTTTCTGCCAGGAGTTCAGCGAAGTCATCAGGTTCATTAATATAAATAATAGACTGTGCTGGCTGGGTCAATTGCATTTTATTATGGAGAAGCTCCCAAAAAGGGTGTTCGTATAATGACCCAATCGGTAGAAGGATTTTCGGATAACCGAGCTTCGATGGTTGGGTGGCGTTGTCACAGAGAGCATAAGCGGAAAGTGGTAAACAATGACATATCAGAATGGAGAATTCTATTAGAGTCAACTAAGACCCACCGCGAAGATGTACATAAGATGAGGTTATAAAATATCAAATATTTATGAAGCTACCAAGGTACCAAGATTATAAAACAGATAAAAGTTTCACCAAAACAGAGTATTATTCGTCTTCGTTACATTTACACAAAAGGTTATGCATCCCTTGGCTTTTACCTGGAGAAAGATCTACACATGTGAATGCAAGGCGTGGGTAGTGCATACTGCATAGGTTCCTAACTAGACCTTTTTTTATCCCAGTTTGGAAAGCTTTTAAACGTGCGACACAACGCATTGATCTGTGCACTATTATTTGATATTTTAGAATATGAACCAAATGTTGTACAATATTGTAATATGCATGTGTATGTTTTGACATCGCGACCTAGGTTCAAGATTTGCATTAGTTTAAAATAGGTATGATTTTGATAATATTTTATGATAATCGCAAACTTCAATGATAAGAGAAATTTGTAATGTTGGTTATATCTTATAATACTTTCTAGCTGAAAGAAAGCAAACAACTGGAGGTAAAATTAGTGATTTTAGACCGCCAATGAAGACCAATGTGTTCCACAACATGGTGTTCCACAGGGCTCTATGCTAGTCCCTCTTGTATTTAAAATAAGTCAAGAAGCAAAGAAAAGAAAAAGGGGAAAAACTTAATACATTATATTAAATGAACTCAAACTAGATTCAACAGCATTTTGAGAGTCATGTTCAATCATTCAACTCAGAATTTAACCAGAAGATAAATATTGCTTCAAACATTTTTGTTAAATAAATCTGGGCTCACCGAAAATGAACACAAAAAGACTTTCGACCAGAGACGTGTTATAATAATATCACTGCTTTCGACATCTTTCACTTACAAGTTAAAAGCAAAGCTCGTGTTACCCACAACCTTCAGTACGCTGTACGTACGAAAGCCGTCAACTGGTACCACTGTTCTACCAAGCACCTCATGTCAATATTTTAGTACCTAGGTTATTTTTTTAAGATTGCAGTATTTCCAACTTGAACTTTAAAACAAATACTTTAATCAATAAAAACATATGTATTTAAGTTGTTACTCTGATTATTATTCAGTCAAACTTAGTACAAAATGTACCTTCAGTTATGTTCTTAATTTAAAAATGTCTTGGTTTTAAATTTGAAAATGTATTCACCATAGATATGTACCTACATAGGCAGGTAAGTACCCCATTGCTTACAACTAATACCTACATAATGCCTAACTATTTCAATAAAATTGAATTGATCTGGTTTAAAATATTATTGTCACAAATAAAAATCTCGTACTTACGACAAACGTTTCTCGCGGTGGCAACATTGAATACGCTGCTGTGTTCGAAATTCAAAATTTATTCGCTACCTTAGCTGTGTGTTACGATATAGGTAATTGTGGCATTACTATCACACTTTATTTTTCGGATATAATTGGTCGAATTTCATTTTTATATGTTTCTTAATCTCAATTTTTGACTCATTGTTGGTGGAAGGAAACAAAAATATTAATTTATTGGTACGTTTTTTTGCGGTGCACATACCATTAAATTATTGTAGATGTCAATTATTTCAAACTTACAGTGATTGATTTTTTCCCATACTTTTTACACAGCCGTAATTCTCTCCTAATCTCCTATCTCTAAATTTGCCTGTGTAAAAGATCCAGTATAAATTTTGACACATGACTCAGAGTTTTGCTCGTTGTTATATTATGATGGATGGCATGGTGTCAATTAGGATCGACGATCAAGAAATAATGCTCTATTTTCAAGTCTGGCACTTTATTTATTTGGAATGTAAACGAAAAATTAGAAGAAGAAGAAAATTTTGAAAATTGGAGACATAAAATAATCGTTATTTTAGTAGCGTTCTGGGAGGGGTCACTGAAATCGCAAGGGAGAGCTCTGGTTACCTCCTTATAGCTCATAAGTGCATGGGGTCACAAAGGGAGTACTTATGTATTGAAGTCGTACACGTTACGTGTGGATGCTGATTAGACTGTAGTATGAAAAGTGTGTAAATCCTCTGCAGATACAATGTAAGTGACTAAGGTGGCATTCACTTTGCTTTCAATTGCAAGGAGCCTGAGTACCTACCTACCCGCCTCGTTACTCACTACACACTCGCTCGCATGGTCTACCCCATTTTCTACTTACAGATTTAGTCGTACCGAATTGGACGAAAATTTATATTGTCGTCCGATTCGATGGTAATGAGCCTCTGTAGTCCATAAAAGTACGACGCGACGCATAGATTGATTATGTCGTCGTTGCATACAATATATGGGTAAGGTGTAAATTTTAGTACATGCAAAATGTATTGACGGACCATATTTTAGTGCGACATCAATAATACCTACCTACGTCATACCGATTTTCAAAATAAAGAACATTAAAACGAAGGCTATTCTGAACATTCGACACTATCGCGCAAGTATCGTGCGTCCCGATAGTGTTATGTAGGTATAATATTGGATCCAACTTTTTGTAAACGTCCTTAGCTACTCCTTGTGGTCTGCTTTCTTAGGATTACGGTACTGCTATAAACATCGGTGGTAATAATGCGTCAGAACTTTGTTTACTTATGTGTGTTACACTAGCGACAAAATAACCTTGTTACAATATGAAAGACTGACGTCTTGTCAGACGGCGCACCGCTTCCTACGAACCCAGCGCATACTTTTATTATTGTTAGTTGAAAATGTTGTTTAAACGATATAAGGAGACTCCTAATAAAGGAAAAATCAAGAAAAAACGCAGATATTGGGTGCGGTATTCGATTCTAAGGAGAAAAAAATTTGGAGCACTGCTGTCATCTGTCAAGAAACAGAACATGAACAGAATTTTACCATAGATACGGATGCCGCGCATATCTGCGCATGCGTGCATCGTTCCACCAGAAACAAAAATTGAAAGGTGGTCAACATCAGGCGATATCGCTTTCAATCATTTTTATCGCTTCAGATTTATCGACAATCTGTTCACACGGTTCAATTGGCTGGCGATATTCGCCTCGTGTGAACACCGCATTAACGCCCATTTTGCAGTCGCTTGTGATCCAACCAAGTCCATACTCGTTTCTTATTATCTTTTTTCATCATAAATGTAAAAAAAAACACATAAATTGTTTGGAGTGTTATTTGGTGAAAATTTGGGAAAATTGAAAGGGATCTATAATCTTTTAGAAAAGTTCTACCGAGTAGGTAAAGATATGTACTTATCGTGTAAGATTATGTAGATTGCTTACATTTGAATTGAGCCGATAAAGTCGGAAGGTATATGAAATGTCACTTTGAGTAGATAGAAATTGCGCACGAGTGCTGTAGCAAGTAACAGCTAACTTCAAACGAGAAAATGTTAACTTGTGGAGTTTAGTAATGTGAGAACTTACAGAACAAAATGGCCATCAGGTTGCAAGACTGAGGCGGATTTGCCAATACACCTAGAGACATTAGCATCAGATTAATGGCAACCACCTACTAAGAAAGAGGTGTGGATCCTTGTTGAGACTGCTGGCAGCATAATTATAAGATCTGAGAGTTTATATTATCCATATTGATAATATTATTTTGATTGCACTCAAGTAAAGTTTTACAAAACAAAAGTAAGCGTATGAGAAAGGGATGAATCAATAGCTATAACCGTAGAAAATTAATGCCTTAGGGTGGATCTTTTGAACAAGCATTATACAGTCAAATAAGTTTTAATGGAGGATTAACTCACTAATGTCCCATTAGAGAAAAAAACGGATCTTTCAACTGTCAAATAGCGGCATTAAACACCTTAATGAAAGATTAAATTTAGTGGGCTGCTCCAACAGCCAATAGCACACTAATGGACAATTTAGAACTGTCAAAATGGTTGCCAATTTTGTCTGTTTTCATACCGTTTTTCGAAATTGTTGATGATTCTTATTATGAGAGAGCCCATTTTTTTTCGACCAATTTATAAATCGGATTACAATGCTTTCTATAAAGCATCAAAATAGGAACTGTGCGGTACTAAAATATCGTCTATTTTATAAAAAATATCTCACTTTTTTAGTAATGCTAAGTGAAATGTCAAAATCACAAGATGACGCACGTAGTACATAATATTATTATAAACCAATGGGAATAATCTCGAAATACTTATTTTTAATACAGAAAATAATATATTTTATATATTTGTTTGGGTTCCCTTTTAAAAATATTTAAATAACAGAAATTGAATAAAACTTGACTTGACAGTTGCAGTAAAGCAAACACATAAGACCTTGTCTGTCATCTCTTTCTAACAAATGGTGTTTATCGCGCGTCTCGCTCTCATGCATGTATAGAGTGAAGATAGCAATAAGTACAATATTGCCAGTCGCAAAAAAAAAACAAGATAATTGTCAATTAACCAATGGTCCATCAAATTTCTCATGAAAGACCCGTTTTGAGTTAGTGGAGCCATTAAAATTAATTGTCCATTTACTGTTGGGCTGTTTAATGCTCGTTCGAAATACCGGCCCTTAAGAAGAGAACGAGACCCTTGTGTATGTTTTGTAGGGATGAAAAATGTGAAGAAGAATTTGAACGTAGGAAAGTGACTGAAAATTAGGTAGATGGTGCACTAAGACCTATTTTTACAAACCACAACGTCTCACTACAAGCGTTTAAAATAGTGCGTGACGCATCCCTGTTACCATCAATGATTTATGGCTGTAAAACGTGGACATGGACAACAAAGATGAATATAATAGGTATGCATAAATGTAGTAGAGATGAACCTGTACGGTTTATCGTTTATTAATTACTTACTCTAGGAGAGGGGTAATTAATATCTAATTCTAAAGAGTAGGACATCTAAAATAGAAAAAATAACCTTAAGAAATAGATATTTAGGTGGTAACAAAAAGTATGTACTGCAACAAAATTTTCTTAAAAACTAAATCGAGTGGCTGAAAATAGGTGGCTACTCATAAAAGCAGGCCTTAGAAGGTGGATATAGACAGCAGCTGTTTGAATGAGACAGGTTGTCAAGTAGCTACCCATAACTCAGAGCTAACTAACTGCCTACACAAAAATATTATTATTATATACTAACAGTGCTGTAAGGACCCAAGTGAAAGGACTCTACTGCGGTCTAAAAATATACAGTTTGCAACTATTATAGGTAGGTAGGTTTGAATGTTCGAGCAGAGTGTTGGTAAATGTCCGATCAACTAACCTAAGGTTAACCATAGAGTCGAATATGAAAGCAAGTTTCCATAAAAAAAACGTTTATCCATTTACTTTTAATAATTTCTGTTTGTACCTTACATTAACCAATTATCAACTGGTCAAGACCTCATCGGCTTTTTAAAGCTTTGGCTTACTGCTTACACAATGTTATGTCCAGTCTTTCTAAGGACATTGGTGGATTATACCTTCGCTGTGTAAGGAGTCAGATGTTATTATTTCTAATCAAGTCATATTTTTATTTTTGTTTTTACTATAATTTTCTGACTCTAAGCATTGTCTAAAGGCCTGTACACATTTGAACACGCGGCGTAACGTAACCAATGTCACGTTGCATGCAACGTACAACCGGTTGACGTGGCTATATGAGATTCTATAGATTTTCAAGCAACTAAATTCTCAGAACCTTCGAGAAGTACGTAACATGCTTTTTGAGGTCTATGTGTAGGTAATGGCCGGAAAAACACTATTTTGAATAAGGTGTTTTAAAAATTTGAGAAAATGGTTGTGTTTTGTCCAAAGTATGAGCAAAATTCAGTAAGCCACTTGGAATTCGTCCGTGCGGAAAACTTCCTTAGGAATGGAAGAAAAGTCAAGGATCGGAATCATAAAATGGAGACTTTGAAAAACAGGGCACAATACTGAGTAAAGTTGGCATAAAAATGTTTGGCTTGCACAAGTAGTAGGTACATGAACGACTTCCACCTATAATGTCTGAAAATCAAGATGGCTTTTATACATGTCACGTAGTTTACATGCTTAATTTTCTACAAGTTCATGAGATCAAATCAATTGCCTAAAAAGAAGTTCAATGTGGAAAAACGCTATGAAAGGTTTTGGGCCCACTGGCAACCGAACTGGACATATCTTGATCAGTAGTCGGAGTTCAGGCAAATAATAGGCTAATGACGTCAGATGAAGTTTTATTATTAAGAAGTTAGTGCGAAAACATTTTCTAATAAAATTGAATATTTGGAACAAATAATAGCTACGATAATATTTTAATCATATTAATCTGATGCAGTAGGGCTATTCTCGTAATCAATCGCTTTTAAAAATCACTTAACGATAAGATTAAGACACGATCGCAAGCAGTCGTATTCACAAAACTATCGGAATCTAATCTTAAATCCTATCTTGAACTGGATCATTTTCATACATACTGATATTTCAAACATACCTAACGAATTTTTAAGATATCTACTAGATATCTTGTTTTGTGAATACCAATTCGCCATTTTATGATTGTCAATCAAGATAAGAGCGTATTAAGACCGCTACGAGAATAAGGGCACAGATCTGATGTCTTTTTTTCTATGGCCTTTTACTTTTACGCAATTTTTCAGTGTATTAAGAAAAATTAAACGAATTTATTATTTGAATCGTTTATCCATGGACTAGTCCAAAATTCTAAACAAATTGACAGTTGAACATAATATTATATAATTATATAGATTGCGTATTATTTGAAAAAGGAACAACAAGAATGTAGGTACAATTTTAAGAAACTGTTTTGCGTCATGCGCTCGCAACGCATTGTTGTGTTCTGTGGTTATGTCGATCCATCATTGCAACACTGTACAAAGTCTAAAATATTTTTCTAAACATACCTATTTTTGAATTTATAATATAAGATTTTTTATCAACAAGGTTGACGCTATACCAACAGTTAAGTTACCTATCAAAGTAGATAACATGCACATTATACCTATCTGGAAGACGAATTCATTACGGTACCATTGTTTACTAGTTCATAAATAACAAAATTATATAACAAAGAAGATCCCGTACTATCCGCCCTTGGCAATAGAAACGTTGAAATGACGAATAATTATAAATTTCTGGGTATAACAATTGACAGGACTCTTCAATGGCACATACATATAGATCTGTTGTGTAAAAGGCTGTGTCCTGCAATTTATGCCATTAAAAAGGTTAATGAGACTTGCGGGTTAAATGCGGCGAGATCTGTTTACTTTGCGTACTTCCAAAGTCTTATGTCCTATGGAATATTATTCTGGGGAAGAGGAGCAGATGCGCAACGAGTATTTGTACTCCAAAAGAGAGCAGTGAGAGCCTTGTGTAACATGAGATCAAGAGACACATGCAGACCACTTTTTAAAGAGCAAAATATTATAACGATGACTAGCCTTTACATTCTGGAATGCGTAACTTACGCGTACAAAAACAAGTGCTCCACTCCTCTGAACCGGGATTTCCATGGATATGATACACGTGAAAAGGAAAAAATAAGACCAATGGAGCACAGACTCGCCAAGCTTGATAAAAGCTTCCTGTGTCTCAGCGTTCGTCTGTTTAATAAGTTGCCAGATAACTTAAGGGCCTTAAATTCGGTGAATTTTCGGAGAGAGGTGAAATTGTATTTGTTGGATAAGGCATTTTACAATTGACGAAATGATGACTGAGATGTAAGTTCCCAATCATCACGGATAAACTCTTTTATTGACTTGTTCCAATTGTTGGACCTTAGAGATGTTAAAGTTGGGCCCGTTGTCACGCTTAATCACTAATATGACGAAGTGTTAATGACCACTCGCGGGCATAAGAAGGTATATGTGCCACTATGCCCACGTGTCCTATTTTGTTATACTTGCCCCAATTTGTATTTTCATGAATGTGCTTTTTTATTGTTCTACCTCTGACGAGTCTAAGTACCTAGTGAAGGTCAATGGACGATAATTGAAATAAATAAATGAATATGCAAAGTCGTCAGTATACCTATCTTTAAAAAGAAAAGTACCTATATCCGGGTACAACTTTATGCTAATGAAGCCTTCTCTACCTGTCAACCCACCAGTTAATAGCATTGTCTAGTTACACTATATTTACTACTAAAATCATAAGGTACCTACCTAAAAAATATTCGGCTGTAATCAAAATGACCAATTAAATATGAAATTTAACAACTTAAATACACCACTGTCCGTAATTATTGAAATACTTAAAACGCGCAGCACAATGTTGGTTGCATCCTTTGAGCTATGAAAGTGTCGCACATGAAGAGGGATTTATATTTGTGTCACAGTCCAACACAATGGCACAGTAAACTGCAGGCGACACAGAGAGACACAAAACAGTCCCTTTCTTTCTCCCATTGTGTTTTGCTTTCTCCCGCAATATTGTTCTCTCGGCGCACAATGCCCAGGTATAATAATGGCCAAATATCGGATTCTATACAACAACAACGAACTGCGCGCACGCACGTGTACCTACTATCGCAATAACGAACATTATTTTTGTGTGACCAAAGTGGATTACAACTCGGTCAAAAAATTCAACCGGCTCATCAGTATAAAATGTTTCAACCGGTTCATCAGTATCATAAACATATTATATTAAGGGTCTGGTAATGCGAGCTGTCAAACCGTGACAACATTGGTTGTATGGAAAGTCACGTGACTAGCGTCAAGGGGGAATTATTTGTATGGGAGCCCATACAAAATTGCTCATGTTTGAGAGCAAAATTCTCCGATTACAATACTCTAATTTAAAAAAATTCTGTTGGTTTGTGATGAATGGACATGTTTTGTTATGCATTTTGTCTCCTATAACGAATAATACAGAATACACATTTTTTTAGGACAATATTTATGGACCCCTATTTTCCATACTTTTTCTTTGAAAGAAAACAAATATTTTGTAGCTAATTGCGTTATAATTATTTTTTACACTGGTGTTCCTTGCAATATATACCTTGGAAATCATTTCTTTTGAAAATTCTCATCCAGTAGGTATATTTATTTTCTTTTCATAAAATTTTTTGTATAAATAAAAAATGAGTACAATTTTACGCACAACACGATTTAACCGTGTTCAGTTTATCACGTAGACACCAAATAAACATAAATTACGAAAATATATGATAATAAAAACGTTTAATACAGACTTCTAGCAGCTCCTCTCATACAAAACCTCCGTCTTTTGCAGCTAATCAGCTGTTTTAATCATGACACCCCAAAGTTGCATAGATTACCGATCCAATAGTAGTATATCTATGATCAGTATATTTTTTTTTTAATATTAGATAAATTATTAATTAATGAGTTTCTCTATTACCTACATATCTTTAAACAACATACCTACTAGGGAAGAAACTGAAGAAACTCTCTTCTACAAATGTCGAAAAGAACAATTGAAGATCTGCAGGAACTGAATACGACAATATAGCTGAGGGTTTACACTTTTTCGTATAAGGTTCATCGAATATCATGTGCCATATTAACTAACTATGAAGTATCAAGAAAAAATACTTAACATGACAATTATTGTGATATCATACAATATGTAAATTAACGATCAGATTTTTATAAAAAATGTTAGGTGAAACTACTGCATCAGTTGAATTTCACACACAGATTCACTTTTCCAGGCACAATGCTTTTACAGCTGGATTGTCGTTGACTTCATACTGAGCGGACGTGTTGTTTGTTGTGTTTTTCTCTAGGAGAAGATAATACGCTGCACTTGATAAGTTTTTCGATGATTTTTCTTTATTAATATTGTGTTGAATAGTTACTAACTTTTCACACTATTAGTAGTATTTTTTGTGTAGTTTGTTTAATTTTTTCTATATTTTTTTTTCATTTTTCAAATTGATTATTTTGTTGTTTACGCCGTAGAATAATATTATTGTTACCGAGAGCCTCCGCGGTGTCGGCATCGGCTCGCGGTGTCGTAACACCACAATTGTTTTTGTCTATTTTTTTTTTTCATTCTTTAAATTATTTTAATACTCCTTAAGGGACTTTTTGTTTGTTAAATACCTACTTAATTATTTTTTTATGAAATAGTTAGGTATTTTCTTACATACTTTTTTTTTTATATTTTTTTCCTTTTCTACTTACTTCATAGGCACACATTATTTCTATTTTTTTTCTTGTTCATAAAATTATTTATGTAAAATGACATCTATACCGCCAATGCCGCCGGACCCGCCGGATTCAAAAAAAAGAAAAATTGACCCCCCCGCAAATAAAATGGACTCGACTTGTGAAAATCCCGCAACTGCTGACTCTGAGAATCTTGATTCCCAAAAAAATTCCACCCGCAACTATTTTTATTCTTCTAAATCTTACGGACCTTATATTGTGCATGTACAACATGTCGACGGAAAACCAATCCATCCTATGGAATTCGGCCGGTTCCTCTTCAATCGCAAGATCGCTGAGGTTGTTAATGGCTCAATCAAATCTGAGGGCAAGTTTAGACTATCCTTGGAATTTACTTCTGCCCAGGCAGCCAACGGGTTCATAAAAAATATATTTATCTCTTCAAATTCTGTTTACAAATCATTCATACCAACATTTAACATAAGTAGGATGGGTTTGATAAGGGGAGTTGCTACATCTATTACTGAAGAGGAAATAATCGAAGGCCTTAAATACGCTAATCCATCTATAGGCGATATTCTGAAAGTTCGAAGGTTAAGCTTTAAAGATAAATCTTCTCAACCAGCCACTTGGAAACCCTCACAATCGATAGTTATTACATTTGAAGGCCAGTCATTACCATCAAGAGTTTTTCTTTACTATAATTCTTTCCCTGTAGAAATCTATTCATACCCCACTGTGCAATGTTTTAATTGTTGCAAATTCGGGCATACGAAAACAGCATGCCGTTCATCTCCTAGGTGCTTTAATTGTGGAGGAGAACATGAACCGTCGAATTGCTCCACCGAAAACAGGAAATGCTATAACTGTAAGGGAGATCATAGAGCAACTAGTCTGGATTGTCCAGAACTAGCGAGACAAAAAGCCATAAAAAATACCATGGCTCAAGACAACGTATCTTTTTTCCAAGCCTCGAAAAAGCACACGACAACATCATCTTATGCTGCCATATTGAAAAATAACAAACCTTCAGACTCACCAAATATTGCAAATTCGTCCATAAATATCCTCAAACCATCTTCTTCTTCAAATACTCGTGGAGTATTTAAGTATAAAGCGCCTAAACCTTCCCCCTCCCCAGGTTTTAACAAGTCTGAATATGACTCTCTCCTCTTGTTTCCAAATGGTTCAGACTATTGTTCGTTTCAAGACGGTTTCGCTCTTGAAAAGGAGTCTAATATTCCCGAAGAGGGAATTCAAAACAATGATCTGAAGGAGAACCTTGCTTCAGATAATAATAAGTTTCTTATAACCATGATAACGATCCTCATCGATTTGTTGTCTTCTCAAAGTCTTGTCCCTGCCAACGCTGCTAACTTGATTTCCATTCTTAAGTCTTTCCTATCTGATAATGTTACTAAATCAAAAAGCTCTTAACATACTGCAATGGAATTGCAGAAGTGCTATCTCTAATAAACCAGACCTTATTTTTCTTTTGACAACATATAAAATTGACATTGCAGCAATATCAGAAACTTGGTTCAGACCAAATGTACATTTTTCTATCCCTGGATACAATATTGTGAGTTATGATAGAGTAAATCGAATGGGGGGCGGAGTGGCCCTCATAATAAAAAACAATTTACACTTTCAAAAAATAATTCTCCCTTCCAATTCATCCACTACTGAAGTTGTTGCAGCAAAGATATCAAATATCACATTTTT
This sequence comes from Mystacides longicornis, assembly GCA_963576905.1. NCBI lineage: Eukaryota > Metazoa > Arthropoda > Insecta > Trichoptera > Leptoceridae > Mystacides > Mystacides longicornis. The sequence continues at coordinate 26,059,820 of OY756426.1, read as the reverse complement.
TTCTATATACATTCCTCCTAAAGTAGCATTTGATACCCAAGCATGGAATAACATAATGGATAAGTGCAAACCTAAAGATTTTATGATTTTGGGCGATTACAATGCTCATTCCATTTCTTGGGGTTCCGTATCGACGGATGCATCAGGTAAATCAATTCTTGACTTTGTCGACCATCATGGTATTATTATATTGAATGATGGCAGCCCAACTAGAGTAACGCTTCCTCAACAAAACATCAGTGCTGTGGACTTATCACTATGTTCCTCGGATCTTGCAATGAATTGTACATGGAAAACTCTGAGAGATCCCATGTCAACCGACCATATCCCTATTTTCATTCTATTAAACGGCAATAACAGTAACAAACGTAAATGCTCTCCTTTGAGTGATGGTAAGATGAGTTATCACGATTCACTTGCTGATTGGTCAAGTTTTGAAAAACTACTGGCCGAAAAAGTAAACATCTGTGATATAAAAGAGATGAACGGGAAATCTCTGATCTCTTCGGTAAACCATTTGACAGATATTGTTATTTCTGCTGCTGATGCAGCTATACCAAAAAAACGAATAAAGAATGTTAAAGTCTCTCCACCGTGGTGGGACCATGATTGTACCGTGATAGTTAAAAGAAGGAAGAAGGCATATCGGGAATATAAAAAGTATTCTTCTCAAGATAATTACATAGAGTTCAAAAATGCGCAAGCTCTTGCGAAACGTACATTTCAAAGGAAAAAACGGAATGGCTGGCGACAATTTTGTGAATCACTATCCCCTGAGTCCAATGTTTCCGATGTGTGGAAATCCATACGCAGATTTCGTGGTCCCTACTCCACTGGTGGAAACACTGATGATGCGAAAGAATGGATCCACGAGTTCGTGGATCAGTTTGCTCCGAACTATGTCCCTGATTTTAGCGAGATTCCTGTAGAGAACACCCATTGTTCGGGTTCATGGCTCTCGGAACCATTCTCATCTAACGAACTTAAAATTGCAATCAATTCTGCAAATGATTCGGCCCCTGGAGTTGATTATATTCCTTATTCATTCCTTAAACATTTTCCGGAAAACCTTCTGGAAATATTGTTGAAGGTCTACAATTACATGTTACACTCCTCTGTAATTCCTTCTCAGTGGAAAATACAGAAAATAATTCCTATTCTAAAACCGGGAAAGGATCCATCGGTTGGTACTTCATACCGTCCGATTGCACTTTCTTGTTGTTTTTTGAAAATATTTGAAAGCATGCTTAGAACTCGCCTAGAATACTATATTGAAAGCATGTGCTTACTTCCGGATGGTCAGATGGGTTTTCGGAAAGCTAGATCAACCATGGATAATTTATGTACACTAGTCACTAACATTCGTGCATCCAATATGAGAAAAGAGGCAACTGTTGCGATTTTTCTTGACATTTCCGCGGCATACGATAATGTTATTCTACCCTTAATAAAAGGTAAAATGCATCGATTGGGAATCCCCACTGATTTTGCCAATACATTGTGCAACATATTTATGGAACGTACCATAGTTATAGACCATGCTACAGAACCAATCAAGCGAATTGTTTACAAGGGCTTGCCACAGGGGTCTGTATTGAGCCCGATACTATTTAATGTCTATACCAGTGACCTACATGAATGTGTAAATTATCCTTGTAAAATTCACCAGTACGCTGATGACATAATGATATATAATGCTGATAAAAACATTGAGCGTGCTGCACACCGACTAGAATTGTGCCTGAATTCTGTAAATTCTTGGCTCTGCCAAAATGGTCTTTCCCTGTCTGCACCTAAAAGTAGTGTTATGATTTTTTCTAATAAACACAAAACACCGAAAATCAATGTATGTATTGAGGGATTCCGCATGCCTGTGGTTGAATCCATTAAATTTCTTGGAATAATAATTCATCGTAAACTGTCATGGAAGCTTCACATCGAACACGTTATCTCCAAATGTGAGAAGGGTTTGAATGTGATGCGAGCTGTGTCACGGGTCTGGTGGGGCTGCCACCCAGCGACTTTGCGGTTGTTGTATTTTGCCCTGGTGAGGAGTCATCTTGACTATGGTTCAATACTTTTTGATCCACTACCTTTATATTTAGAAACTCAACTGGAACGAGTTCAATCCAAAGCTTTGAGATCGATTTTGGGTGTGATGAGATCATCCCCCATTATCGCTATTCAATCGGAGTCCGGGGAAATGCCACTTTCCATAAGAAGAGAATATTTGCTATTGAAATTTCTTTCTTCTAGATTAAATTTAAATAAGAATCCTACTGTTGAATTACTAAACCAACTAAATTTGAATCCAAATTTGCGATACAAACCTCTTTCGGCAATGTGCTCTAACATAAAATACTTACAAGAGTCATTCAAGTTTTCGCCTCTAAATTCTATACCTATATTTGACATTCCATATGAAGCAACTATCTTTATCCCCCAAATTATTGAATCCATTGGTTTTGATAAAACATCCTCTTCATATATTAAACCAGGCATCAATAATCAGATCTTTCTCCAATTAATTGAAGACAAATGGTCTGAATTTACACTAATTTTTACGGACGGGTCTAAATTGGATAACTTATCTTGCGGGGCTGCCCTTTTTTGTCCAGATAAAAATATTGAAATCAAATTTAAATTGCCCTCCACTTATTCGGTATTCACGGCTGAATGTGTCGCCTATAAGGAGAGTTTGTCCCTGATATTACAAGAAAACATTTCAAAAGCTCTCATATTGACGGATTCATTGAGTTTAGTAACAAATTTGAAATCTAATAATAGATCTTGGTCCAAAAATAAAATATTATGTTCCATCATGAACTTATTGTACACAGCATTTTCAAAAAATATTGAAATCGTGACAGCTTGGATCCCTTCGCATATTGGGATTAGAGGAAATGAGCACGTGGACGAGTTGGCTAAGTCCGCCTGCAGCTCGGGCTTACCTATGGTTCTTGATACCACTCCCGTGGGGGACGTTGATCGTGCTCTGAGAACTCGTTGCAGGAGCAGGTGGGAGCAACTTTGGACCATTGATCCAAAAGCCTCACACTACAAATATATACAGCCATCGTTGCCAAGCGTCCCTTGGTTTTTGAACAATGAAGGGGTCTCTAGATTCATCATCTCAACCATATGCCGCATGAGAATAGGTCACACCTGTTTAAATTCTCATTTACACCGGATTGGAGTGTTGGATTCCCCGTTGTGCTCATGTACAATGGAGGAGGAAACACTTGATCATGTTCTGTTTAATTGCCCTCATTTTGATAACACATTTTTAGTGAATGGTCTCCATAATTTAAAAATTCTATTTCCGGTAAATACAAAGTTCTTATTGGCCCAACAATCTTTCAAAATTAATATACTTATCGCTAAGACTCTACAATTGAATGATAAAAAAATCTGATTAGTTTCCTCAAATCTTTTTAAAATTTGTGCGTGAACTCGATATCCTTAACATATAGCCGAATCACTCGAAAACGAGTGCAGAGCTAAAAAAAAAAAAAAAAAAAAAAAATGCTTTTACAGGCGACCAATCACAAATTTTACTCTCTCTTTCATCACCAAAATCACTTTCTTTCAATAAACTATTATCTGTCCTTCTCTCGCACGTACTATGCGGAGGTGTGATGTAATGATTCTTATTCATTCTGATATAATAATTTATACAATAATAATAATATCATATTGTCATTTTTTATGCCACATAGTTATGCAATAGAACTGTCTCCAACGATTATTTCAAATTTAGAACGTTTTTTTGAATAATATTTTTCTAATTGGACATTTTAAGCAATAATTAATTGGTTGATTTCTTCACGGGAACATCTGGAATCGGTACAGTAAAAATATGACAGTAATTATTATTACCTATAGTGCTTAGTGTTATGATGTCCTCTCTACCTACCCACAAACAAGGTTGACATCAATTTATCGCCACTTTAAGCAACCTTTTCAGAACAAGCTGCGAACTTATGTGGAGTCCGAGTCAATCAGTAATGTCAACTTGAAGCACGAACAAAATACAGTGAGTAGCATGCAAGCTTTGGCATTACCAGCTGACTCTAGGATTATTTTGTAGATAGGTGCGCTTGATTTATACACAGCCTTGGTAGCAAGATAGAAATTAATAATATAAATAAGTATTACGGGTAGGTAGGTAGGTACATAGTTACAAATGTTAATTCAACTACATCTGTTGAGTTAATCGACAAGTATTAATTATCAGGGATTTTAACTGTTGAAGTATGCAGGTACCTATACATATAAGTATGTAATTCTACAGATCAATTTAATCTAATTCTATGTATTATTGCTCTTTATAGGTAAACAGAGTGTGTTGTGTTCAGTGGACTAGCGGATTTCAGGTGGTGGAGAAATATTTCATAACGTATATAGGTACCTACGCAAAATCTTTATTAATATACATTTGGGATGATCGTACTTTAACCCTCACAACCCTCGTATAAGCCTATGTATTAATGATTCTAACAATTCATTACTGATGTTCAATTTTTAAATGGAACAAAGCACTACGGGCTTACGACCGTCTTCTACTGTTATTTCGAAGGCTGGCTTCGTGTGATCACTTTACGTTAACAACGTTCTCCATTAGGTGGTAATGTTTAGGTCTCTGAAACTCCTAATCATGTATGCAATAAGTAGATATTTAATTATATAAATGAATCAAATAGAGATTGAAGTTGGAAATTATTGAGCAACCAAGACTGCGACTGCTGTCATGTATTTGGCTTCAAGATATTAATATATCCATTTTTGTTAACAAAATTACAAATATTACCAAAATCCTGATATGTAGAACAATCATCAACAACAACAACAACCATCAGAATATTGAGATTAAATATTAAAAATGCAACCATCCCTATTTTTCGGTGGTGGATTGAATAAAGGCGTCACCTGGACGATAATATATTTGACGCAAATGACAAGGCGATTGCTGCTTTTACATACTTAGATGGGAAACCCTTTATATGGACAAGCAATGTAAGTAAATATGTATTATGTAATGCGAGCGTCGATGAAGAAATTTGTTGAAAAAAAAAAAGTATTTCGTTGGTAACAATTCCTTAATTCACCGTAGGTATTCCATATTTTGTTATATATCTACTGACGGAATACTCTGTATAATTATTGAATGCCTACACAAGCATCAATATTAATATTTATGAAGCGAAGAATGTAATTAAAAATTGTGGTTTACCATTGATTTAACTCTAACTGTAGGTACTAGCACATACCACCCGTTGCGCAAACATTTTAAATTTTCCAGTATCTTCACCGTGTGAGGGAAAGTGCGTTTTAATTCAACCAAGACTTTATAGATCAGAACTTAGAAAACATTTTGCACTAAAAAAATGTGCTAGTTCAGGCCTCTCCATGCATGAATTATGAAATAATTGGAAAAATATTTTTTCAGCGTATTATATTGACAGAATATTTGGGCAAAATTAAATAGGTAATTGAAAAAAAAATTAAAAAAAAAATCAAGGGGGTGGTGGGGGGGGGGGGGGGGGGGGGATGCGGCATCATTTGATGTCAACATGCATTAGAGGATATGTTTTGTCTTAGTACATTTTTGTGAGAGTAAAGTTATTATCTTTTTATCGTGCTTTTGAGTAAGGATATGAAGGGATTGGTAAAAATCAAATTATTTCAGTAATAATTTATTATTTTTTGTCACAAAACTTCCTTCAGAATCAGGAGCCATTTCTGATAAAATAATGTCTTCAACTTCCTCTTCATTCAAATTTCCGGTATCCATAATTTGTATATTATCTGCATAATAAATAATATTTATTTATTTATTTGATGAAGAAAAATATTGCATTTTCATGTACAATGGAGTATTTTATACATTTTTTGAGAGAATACAGAACAAATAATTATAGGAATGACAATTTGGTTCTCGTACCTATGATGGCGTCGTTTTAGTATTTTTAAACGTTATAAATGTATTTTTTTTCTTACATATACTTAAATATGAATAATTCAATGATTAAAAAAAATTACATTTGTAAATGTATCCCAACAATGATTTTATACACAAAATGTCAGGGCAGAATATCAACACACGCTATCGCACGGAAGTACAAATTCAAATATCGATTTTATCGACTTGTCAAAAATGCCATCTATGATATTTTTAGGTAAGCAATAAACACACCCATAGCTACGTCTTACAATATTTTGAACCGTTTGCGATAGGTGAATGCGAGTTTATACGTATATTTTTAAGGCGGCCTCACACGATGCCGCTATACGTGAAGAGGTTAGAAAACGTAACTTTTAGCTATATTGATCTGTTTGAAGAGCATGAAACTTCGTAGATATATCACGAAAACTAGGTATATTAAAACATTTCTGCCTTGTATCGGGAGAATATAAGCTGTACATAATGTACAAATAAACATATCTACAGTTTTTAAAATCATTGTAATATAAAGCTACTGAAATGTTTTAAAAAGGTTTCAATCAAAACTCGTAGGTATTATATCTAAAAATTGTTCAATTAATTTTTCGCCCTTACTTCCTGGGACATAAATCACAACGGACATTTGTATAATATAATATGTAAAACGAAATAAATCAGATAATCTTATATATAAAATTGAATTTTCGTTAGTTTATGAAAAAAATAACAAAATAGAACAGTTATTGATTAAAATCGTGTGCATAAAATTCTTTATGTAGTTGGTACCATTACTGTTTTTTTTTTCAAAAGTTTTATCGCAGCCGTAGACGATGATTAAAAGAATCGAAACATTCGGAGTAAGAGGAACATGTAAATACTTTTTCTTTCATTATTATTCAACTAGAATGAGATGTCATAATTATTCACTTAAAGCAACGCGGTGGAGACCAGCTAGTATTGGGCTGAAATATAAAAGAATTTGAAATACACACCTACTTATATATTATTATTATCTAATTAGAATTTCTATCATGGTGGCACTCTCAGAATGACAACTGCTGTCATATCAACATTGAGAATAAATAAATTATGAATACAGTATCGACTATCGAGACATATGAATTGGATTAGATCAATAATTTTATTATTAATGTACCTACCTAAATAGGTATCTACTTGCCATATTCAGTATTAGTTAGGTACATACGTTAATTATTTTAATACCTACTGTTTTATCTTACGTTTCATAAAAACCTGATCACAACAAAATCTTTTGAACGAATATCAAAGAAACCTCAGTTAATAAGAATAATATGAATAATTTTTGGAGTGTTTTTTTTCATTATGAATATTCAATATTTCCGTTACAGTGTTTTATTTTAGCACAGTCAGTGTTAATGTGTTACCATGAGCGATAACAGCGCCCTCAATTTTTTGCCAATTTCTTGACAGACTGCAAGTTTTCTTACTTTTTAGTGTGGGGAGAGTTAAATTGAGGTAAGTGCAGGAGAAGAGGGGGACAAAGGACATAGACACGCCCATTACCCCAAGGTCATTGGCGTACCCCCTGGCCTATATTGTTATTTTATATTGTTGTAAGTTTTTTTTTTTTTTAATATATATGTATCGTTTACTGTTCAAGGCATTATGCCGTAAATAAATAAATAAAAAAAATAAATAAATAATATAACGGCAGTTGTACAATGTTCATCACGCAAAGCTGGACGTTGTGAAGGGCCTATTTAATTGGTAGATTGCGGTCGTAGAAAAACTATCGACAATCTGTATCGGACAATTTCTCCGATTTTTTAAGCAAATCGCTAGGGGTGAGGCCATCGCGAATGCCGTATTTCTCATTTCCATACGAAAGATACAGCAATCGTGAAGGTCTCATTAGAGGACAGCAGCTTTTTGAGGTTATTAGAAAGTCAGCATAATATTATTATATCCATGTAAATGAAAAATTTTCTACGTAATAAAGGAAATAAAATAGAAAATGCTCAGATCAATCCTAGAAATTTTAGATAGAATTCCCACTGAAGAAATCCGCAGAACCTGAATGTAGGAGACGTTTTTAGATATTGACAAAATGGGTCCTGAAAGACTACTAGAAGAAATGATGAGTGAGACATCATAGAGACGTAGTCGTAGACCACCGGGAAGACCTGAAGAGATGCCAAAAAGCCGTGACATCGACATATCAAGAATAAGACGGCGTCTCCCCAATAAACAGATTCCATCAATGGATCCGTCCAATCCAAGATAAGCATAGGATGAAAACGGCGCGCGGCGCCTTGGTAATAATTATTAGGCTATTGATTCGATTAGTGTTATTTTAAATGTATCTACTTTCTCTATGTATGTATATTTTTTATTGTTTTATAATCATAATCAATATTTTTTTAAAGAATTGTCATACTTCATTGTTGCTGTATTTTTTTATGTCGTTGATAGTGATATATAGATAATCATTTTAATACACGCGAGATAGACAGAAAATTGATAATATGCAGGATCGTTGTTTAACTGTAGCTAGCCGTGGCATATTTTTCGCGTAGTAAAATCCTGTCCTATTTTGAGTCTCTGCCGGAAGTACGTTTAGATATTAAGAGTCAAGAGTTAGATAGTTAAAAGATAGCTTCCAGCCCCTGTAGTCTATACACCATCAGGAACCTTTTTCAGTTGTCTATATACCCTTTTTTGGTACCTGCTCGAGGCGTGTAGGTCGCATCGAAACGGGGCCAGTCTCGGACTTTCAGGTTTTATTTTTGCCTGAATTTTGGCAAGAAGGTTCGTTTGACATGGAAGGCCCTCTTTCAGTGGCTAATTCCACCCATATACCTCGAGCATGAATGTATATCAATAGTTTATTGTGATTTTGTAAATTATCGTATTTATTGATCTTTTGTAACCTGTTAAGACACAGTGGTGCCGTATGCATGTAAATAAAAAAAATGTAGTAGGTATATACCTATCTATTATAAGTTCGTGAAGTCCTTGCTATGTCAGAGTGTGATGATTCATGGCCAAAACTTTACACAGAATACATAATTATTTCTCTGACGTATCTCCATGTTCACACTGTTGCAATAGACAAGCGGTGTCTGAGAAGTGTATAGGTACATCTGTACACTTCCTTGCGTGTGCCTTGGTGGTCTGACATCAGCTGATTGCCACTCAGCATCATATTCTCTACTTCGAAGTTTATTATTTCATTTATTAACTCTCATAATATTCAAAATTTATTTTTATATTTACTTATAGGCAAGGCTGTAATGAAGGCCTAGAATACCTTAAGTCAGTATCAATGAAACTGTTTAGTATGTTTTTCTCATAGATTTTTATAATATATAACTACCTAGATGGAGTACCAGAGTAGCAGAGCTGAGGAATCTGGACATGGTGTGGGAGGAGGTCATTAACGTTGCGCAAGATCGAGCGCAATGGAGAGCTGTTGTTGCCTCCCTATGCCCCTAAGTGGGGTCTTAAGGGAGTTTGGATTGGATTGGAGATGGAGTAGGTACTCCTATATCTTTTCATATGACAAAAAAGTGAAGCCACATTGGCCTGCAATTTTGACAGTTTGAAAGTCGAAACGAATTGTAAAAAATGATGTTCACATTTTATAAAGAATCTTAAAAATGATCAAATTGCACTTATTTCAAATAAAAATATGATTTGTCGTAAATAAAAACACGAGAAAAAAACCAAATAAATATACAACCCGTGCCACGACCTTTTGGGAACCAAACTGTCAAAAGTATTAATTTAAATTATAGGTATAGTATAGAATTCTGTTTTTTTTCTACTGATCTACTATATTACTAATCTAAGCCCCTCCGAAATTATTTTCTTGCTACTACCTCGCTTATAGGTATTATAGAAACTCTATCTCGCTTGGTTTATGCATTTTGTTAATTTTTGCTTACTGAGCTGTTCACCCATTTAAGTTCAACTATGTATTAAAGTAAAAAGCAACCATAACTCTTAAGGTGCATATAATTAATTAATTTGCTTATTCTAAAGTGATTGTTGTTTCAAAGTATGTTACTATATTCTCTTTAGAAAGGTTTGTTCAGTACCCCTATTCTAAGTTTTATCGAAAGGTAATAACGAAAGTAAAGTGAGTAACACGATACATTTTGTATGGAAAACGTGTATACTTACGTATAGAATGCAAGAATCGCTTATGTTTCTAGAAATATCATTGTGTCCATAAATAAGGATACCTTGAGAGATACAGTTATCCTTATTATTTTATCGATACTAATTCTCAAAGTTAGCTGCATGAACTGTTCGGAAGCGTTTAAAATAGGCAGGTTTCACCTCAAATTGTAGAGTAATGCACCGACGACGACGTGATCAACAAAAATATGTGTTATTAAGAGAGCTCTATACCTATCTTCATGTGCTCTGAGGAAAAATGGCATAATTAATTTGATCAAGTGGTCGAAAATGTGTACTTATACAAGAACACATTCCTGCTTCTGCAATCATTTTAACGGGACGGTAAAATATAATGAGAGGCATTGAATAACTATTTTCAGCCTTAGCGCAAGACATGCCGATGCTAAAGAAGAAGAAAAACTATTAAATTAAATAAAACTACCCGAGACACGGGACCTCTCTCTCGATTAAAATTTACTGAGATTTGTACTTCAAATTTTACTCTCTATCGTAAGTGGGAAACTCACGGGAATTTTGTACGGGTTGTGGAGCTTTCCGAAGTATTCTGTAGGGGTACTGTACAAGTTGCAATATTTAGTTACTTCACACCTTCAAATGTCCTAAAATGTGGTAGGTACTGATAACAAAATAAGAAGTAGAACGAACTATCCAAGTCTTATACCTGCACTACCTGTGGAGAGGCACTTCGCCTTACTTCGTCCGACGTACTTCGGACTTCGGTCAACTTTCCCAAATACTTCGTCTAGGAACTTCGCGAGTAGTGTAGTGCAGGTAGGTTTGGCAAAAGAAAGAATCGCAACGAGAGTTTAAGGAAACCAACTGTACTCTCGTAATATATAAAATTAAATTTAAAAAATCTCAAGAATATTTTTTTTTTCCGAAAAATGAATCTGTGCTCAATCAAAGTGAACACAAATACACTCCTTGACTCTTTCACAGTAAGCTACCGAAAGCTTGTGTCGTGAAAGAGGAAGATGGTCGGCACCTGGGATCGAACCACGACGTCCGCAGTGCGAAAGCCGGCGTTGTAACCGCTGGGTCACCAACCACTTCAAAATATTATAATATTTATAAAAACATTTTTTTTTTTTTCTTCTTCATAAATCTTTAATTATCCAATTATGAACACTGTCAGTAACATTTTGCTATAGGAGTATTTTGTTTTACAAAACTCAATGTAACAACAGAACTGTACTGTGGCGTTTTATTGTCACACGGACACTCACAAACACCTGTATAATATTATTGTTTCTGGACTGCTAAATATTGTTGGTTCCTTCCTATGTATTTGTTCACTATTTTTTTTTCTGTATTGGTAAAATGCACCAGCGCTATGGAATGTATTGGAGATGATTATAAGTGTAATGATTTTGAAGTTAAATGGCAGTAGGTATCTGTATACAATTTGGTAGTGTTTTTTTCTTTTTTTCTTGCTCTTATATTGTCTTGTCTTTTGGAGTTGGGTAATTGTTATATTAATTTTTAAGTGTTGTACTACCGCTGTAATTGTTTTTCATTTTGTAATTTTTTTATTAACAGGCATTTCATGCCGTTTATTGATTAAATAAATAAATAAGTACACTTAGTTAGGATGGTGAATACGTGCAGTTTAATCAAGTACCCATGAGAATACGGGAACTGGACATTTTCCCATAGAAGCGCCTCTCGCCAGAGATCGTTAATTCATATTATATTTTCTTACAACATGTGTTGTCTATCAAAGCTGAATGAATAAAAAAATAGTTAAAATATTATTCGTGGTCGAAAATCCTTGAAAACGTCTGTCAAAGTATAATCAGTGTCGTAGATAACTCGAATCACACGATCATGGTATTTCCCACAGTATGGTATAACCAGCGAAATGAGGCACATGTTTAGCCATTATATATAACCAAAATAAAAATAACGTCCATGTATTTTCACGAATGACGGTTGGCCAAGGAGAGCGATGTTTGACTCCCACCAGAGTCATGAAGACGAGGGAGACACTATCGCACCATGCTCAGATCCTTCAACGCAGAACTGAGTGATCTGTATAATATGGTGTAGATGCTAAGGAAGAGCATTTCTTGCCTCACCATTCCCCCTTAGTGAAGTCAATAAAGAAAAATTGATTGATTGATTTCCAACACTTAAGTTGAGATTTCTGAATCTCAAAAGGTGTTGTAGTAAACGGTGATCTACGAAACAATATAAAGGAAAAGATGATGAATAGACATGAAAACAGAATAAATGGCACATAAAAAGGCGGCCAGGTATTTGCTTTGCGCATTAACTACACGAAAGGGAATTTGATTGGCTGATCAGTGATTGAAGTACTGAAACCAGATAGACTTAAAGTAACTTTAGTATAGTTGCCATGAACTGTTTGGAGAAGCGTCTTGTTGACTTAATTTGATGGTCATGGTCAGATGACGTAAGACAGGTCACTTAGGGCGGATAGAGTCTGAAGAGGAAGCTATTGATATCAAAGGCTGAACAACAATATTCGCGAAAGGGCTGCTAGGAAAGCATTAAATTAGGTATGATATCCTGTAGTTTTAGATGTTTCCAGAAATTTCGATAATCCAAAGTACAGGAGTTCTTACATAAGAAGTGTCAGCAGACAGACGAATTGGGAGAGATTGGTATCCTTAGATTCTTAGATAAACCACGTCGGAGCGATCTCTGACTCTTATGTCAAAAATTTGTTGACATTTCCCCTACTTATGTCAGTACTGTGTAGTTGTACACCAAGCATGTCACAAAATGTTGACTTTTAGGGATTGCAATGACACATCGATTAGCTACGGCGTATTTCAACATCGCTAAGAGCATTCGTCGTATTTTTTTTTTAAATAATAATAGGTATACCTATATGTTTGGCCACCCGTTCGGCCACATTTTTTTGTTAATTTTTTGTAACAACGCAATACCATCGTGAGCGGACCATAGACAACCCAAACAACACTCCCATTTTGTTGTGAGAGAGTCACTAAGTAAAATGTCGGACAGTCTGCCCTTGAAAATTTGAACATTGTGCACCAACACAAGGATACAGCTGAGAGTGTGTGTCATATGTGTGTACACACTCAATATGATTTACAAGGTCACCTCAAGTATGAATAGTATTCATAGTACCTACGTAATATGTAGGCATATACGTAGATTGTGAATGTTCTCCAAAGGTGAGTACCTACTCATTCATATTATAAAACTTTGTAGCAGTGAATAGTAAAATATTGGTCTTTTTAACTTTTTTAGAAGTATGAAAACTGTACCCTCATTCCGAATAATTTTACTCACTAATGTGAGAAACTCACGGTAATTTTGTATGGGCGGCGGAGCTTTCAGAAGTATTCTGCAGGGGCGCTATACACGTTTCCATACAAAAATTACTTCACGCTAGCGTAAATAGGGGTAAGTACTGTACGTCAAGTCGGAGATATTTCAAACGTTATGTTAATTCTGAACTATCATTAATTATTTCTTACAATCTTCTTCTTTTTTCATGTCTCATCCCTAGATGGAGAATACGACCACGTCCTCGATATGACTCCATGTCCTCCTCACTCCTTAATTCTTCAAAGTCGACTACGGCACTCTGAGATCCGGCTCGTATAATCTTCTTATCGTTTGGATGACTCTACCCCGTCTTCTGATGCCTTCCACAAAGTCGTTGACAGAAAACATGGAAGACCCTCTCACTTGAAGTACCTACAGTTAAACAATTTGGGCATGGTAGAGGTGATCATTGATACTGTGCAAGATAGAGCGCTAATGGAGAGCTCTCGTTTCCTTCCTATGCCTCTAAAAGGGAATATTGATTGATTGATTGTGTTGAGGCTAAGACAGGATAAGTCTTCTGTGGCATCAGTCAGTTCAGTCGACGGAATTAATGGGCGGAAGTGACATTTGGTTGACCAGTCAAGTATCATATGGACAGAAAATAAGATAAAAGTTTTCGTGCAAATAGATGCAATTTTATTAGCTTTGTCAAAGATATCATTTTAAGGAGTTTTCAAGAATAACAAGCTCCGTCATTCACAAAAATTAACAATAATAATTGTTATCTTGAAAGTTCATTCAGTTATGAAAAGAGAGAAAAAAAACTTTGGCCCATTTTCCCGCCACTAAAAGTAAATTTTAAAAGGACTTTTTACACAAAAAAGGGCGAATCAGAATACAAACATTAGAGCTCTCAATAATTGTTTTTAAAAATATTGCGGCAATAATGACAAATTCTTTTTTGGCATAATAACCCGTACTGTAGGAACAAACTGAAAAAAAATTGAAGTTCTCGGTTCTCTTTGTTATCAAACTTTCACTATCTTATGAGTATCAACGAATCTTGGAAAATATTTTTTAAAAGGAAAAAATATTACAGAGATTTTTTATCAATTGTCTGTTTTAACGGTATTGGCAATGGCATTAGTTTGAACCAACCAAACCAAACTTAGAATATGAAAAATAGTCATTTCACATGTGATCATAATATACCAGTACCCACACAACTAGGTTCATACGTGTCTATAAGAATAATAATAATTATCGTCTCTTGAGTGACTTGTGTGTCTGTGTATGAACATATAACTTATATACACATACATACAAAGGTAGTATTATTGTATTTTAATAACCAATATTTCGTTGTGTGAATCTTTCCATGAAAGGAAGTCTTTGTACATTGCCAATGTGCATTTTTATACAGGACCGCATTTGACCGAATTATTTTTTACTATCATAAGTACTGATCCCCTATACCGAATTTAACTCACTAATGTATGTGAGAATATCACGGGAATTTTGTATGGGCTGCGGAGCTTTCCGAAGTATTCTGCAAGGCGCCATAAATAAACGTTTCCATACAACATTTTTTTACTTCACGCCAGCGTTGATGTCACGGAAACTTAGAATAGGGGTACTGGAGTAGCACATTAGACTGGAAATAAGCTAAGCAAGAAGTTCTGTAGCCTTCTTTAACTTATTTAAAATCTTTCTTGAACCTCGTGTGTTACCTACTTGTATGTAAATGCATAGAAATTTCATTTTGTAAGTTTAGTGCTCTTATTCTTATATGTCATTGATGCTCAAATTCAAAATATTTGGAACAGAATTATGTATGGAAGTCAGATATAGAATCCTTAGGTGATGCTCAACCGATTTCAACATTTTGCACCTATTGTTAGTCGCTATGTTCATCCATAGTGATATGGCATTTGAACATTTTACACCTGTTGTAGTCACTATGTTTATTCATAGTGATGTATATTTTATTTAAGCTATATTCATACATAGTGATTTGGCAGTAGAACATTTTGCACCTTTTGTTTGTCGCTATGTTCATCCATAGTGTTATGTCCATAGAGATTTTTCTTTTGGATATCATTTTGACAGATGTAGCATCAACAATACTACCGCAACCAAGGTCAGAAATTACTGTTGGAAGACCATAAATATTATTTTATACTAAAAGAAGAAAAAGGCGATATGGAATAAAATTAGTATAATAAAAAGAATTTTAAAAAGATATTAAATACTTATACATCACAAAATATAAACTACACATAAGAATGAGATATTTTTTCGAGATACACTCCTATTTTTGTCTGCCCATTTGACAGAACTTTTAAATGTTAATATTATTCCTCAGTTCTTATTATGGTTTAACTTTTTGAGTCAAATAGAATTTTTATTTTCTATCTTGCCTTTATTAACAAAATGTTTCAGTATGTACCTACTATTATGACTAGAATGAAATTTATTAAAAAAAAACATGCACTCAGTATGCCCCTGTAGTTGCATTACGTAACCATCAAACATAATACACCGAGTAGGTTCCTATTTAATAATTAGACTTCATGCTAAAGAGAAGTCCAAAATAGAGGTTAGACAATACGTAGGATTGTTTTTTTTTCACCATGGCAACACCGAAGCACGAAGTCTTCGAACAAATTTTGGTGCGTGGTATTACAAGTGTGTGGAGACCTTGTCAAAATACCATCATACATTATAATATCACTTCTTATGAGGAACAATAAAGGCGCATTGTTACCCAAACGATGGTCTATTCATATTCGGATATTTCCTACTATTTAGAGAACAAAATGGTCTCAAATTGTTTAGTGATGCTCATTAAACTTATCGATTTCGTAAAATTTCATCGAAAGAAATTTTTATAAATTCCTAACCGTTTAGGTACAGTCAGGGTACAGTACCCTTATTCTAAGTTTTATCGGAATGTAGTCACGGAAGTAAAGTGAGTAACACGATACATTTTGTATGGAAAGCGTGTATACGTATCGAATGCGAGAATCGCTTTTGTTTCTAGAAATATCCTTGTGGCGGCATTATACACGTTTTCTATTATTATTTTTATTAAACAAATATACAAACAGTGATATTATTACAAACAAATACACAAATAGTATAGAAAACAGAAACACCAGTAAAGTATATACATTAACAGCGAGTAGGTTAAAAGTAAGACAAACAACAGAAAAAAAGGAGAAAAAATACGTATGTAACAATATGTGCAGGCTCAGCTGGGGATAATGGGAAGAAGGAAAAGAGTGAGGGATAGGAATAAGGGACAAGAAGTTATTGCTCTGACGTCAGGTGTGTTTTTACATTTTGCCTGAAAACCGTAAGAGAAGAGTTAATATACTACAAAATGTATCGTGTAATACTCACTTTACTTTCGTGACTACCTTCCAATAAAACTTAGAATACGGGTTCAGGTCAAGATAGACCTTAAATATATGAAACCTCACGGTACAAGTGAAATCTCAAAGCAATCAGTTGAAATGCAATTTTTCTATGCTCATTCCATGACTTTCCTCCCAAATACCACCCTGGTGTTACATTATTGTTACGTGTTTTTGAATTAATTCATTCTCCTCAAATCAATCAATACTCCCTTTAAGCCCCTTTTTGGGGTATAAGGAGGCTATAAGAGCTCCCCAAAGCGCTCCATCTAGCGCAGCTTTAATGACCTCTACTCACACCATGTTCAAATCCCTGTTCGTGAGGCCCTAGCATCTGACGACAGCCCAGTCATATAAAAAGTTTTCGCTTTCGAAAAAGTATTCAGATGTATGGTAAAATAAAGCACTACATACTTAAGTCAGTAACTATTCAACTAAATATCATGATAATTAGAGAGTCTAGTTGATGGAATGAAGATTTTACCTGGATTTTGCAGCTTATTTTCTACCAGGATATCAGCATGGTTTTTCAAGATTAACAAACTACGGAAGCTTGGAGTTCCCTAAAAGAGAGACATTTAATTATTCAGTTAGGACGATGCTGCGGTGATTGTATGATGTCTTTGCAGACTTTATTAGAAGTTTGGGGCTAGAAGATTGGAAGATGGAAGCTAGCGACAGGAAAGTGTTGCGAAGTTTTTATTAGAATTATCTAGAGAATTCAACTTAAATAATGCTTCAGTAAAATATTTTTTTCTGTCTTCGATTATTATTTCCATTTTTTCTAATTTTCAGAATAAGTCGCATAAAATCTGTCAATGGAAATTTGTTATGTAGGTACCTACCTGAGAGCAGACTTGTCTCAATTAAAAAAAAAAAAATTCAGAGTCGTTGTGGCCCTAAAAGAATATGCAACGTATATTTTGAATATGTTTTTAAGACAATTAACCCAAAAATGGAGTAGGGACAAGTAAGCTCTCTGTGTGTTGATAAGTATCTCATGATGTTCATCCATACTTAGTGGGTTTGATAAGTATCTCATGATGTTCATCAGGAACATCTCCGATCACGAACAGCTTACTCTTTTCCGAAGTGTTTCTTTTCTTATTTGAAGCGTCAATTGCCTAGAAAATGTATGCCTTTAGGCTTAAAATTGAAATTTGTAATTTTTTTCCATCCTGACTGAGATACTGCATACTGCATAGTCTGGTTGACGAATTGTATTCTTGGCAAGCAAACCAACCAGGAAAATAGATCCGGGAATTCTTAAACTAGTGGGACTGCTTGGTTTTGGGGATGAATGGGAGTTTACAACGCATGACAGGAGGGTCGATGGTTCCAATATTAAAAATATAATTACAAATAATTATTTTTCGATGTAATATAATATACCTATGCATCCCTGGTAACAAAATCTTTCCTTAAGAATTTATATTGATTTATGTAAATATATTCCTTTTTTTTTAATTTTCATTTGTTTCATTTCGTTTTTCATTTATTTTTGAAGAGAGGAAAATAGATATGCATTGTCTTTAGCATAATGACGTGAATAAATTAAACCAAAATGTCCACAGCGATATAATAATTTATAATTTGTGTGTGTTTTTTTTTTATCTTTTAAATTTAAGAGTGTTAATTTATTCACTTTGGTTTTAATAAAATACACATAAAAAACAAATATTACTCTAGGTTTCACGCTTGTGTAGAAAATAAAAAGGTTGTTGGTTTGGTTTAATGAAGTAGTATAATGTTTATTTACGTAGTCGAATTCCTCGATTTGTATTGGAAAAAGAGAAAGAAAAAATGGTTATTTACGTCATGATGATTTTCATTCTCAAATACAATTACGTCAAAGACGTAACGAAAGGATGAGTTGATAAAGATCATAAAAAAATTAAAATAATTAATTATTCATCAGTAAGTTCCAAAATATTGGGAAACCTCAGTGATTTTCGCATTTTTATCTGTCTTCCTGTGAATCTTTAAATTTGTGTATCAGTTTTATTTTTTTAATGACATGTGCCGAAATATAACACAAATACTAGTTCTACATCTATCACTGAAAGCAATGCTTGTGTTGTGATTGTGATAGAGGAAATAATTGTCGGCATCGGGATTCGAATCCACAACCTCCACAGTACGCCGTACGTACGAAGGCCGTCGACTGAACCGCTGCTGGCCACCTTTTTTATATTTAAAAAAATAATCATTTCTGGACCTTCGGAAATATTCGTACCGATTCGTACATTCTCGCGATATTCCGCACACGAACTTTCTCGAAGGTCCAATCGAGTTCGTACGGAATGCTTGACAATAATCAACCCCGTAGTATGCAAAAACCACAAGCTTCATTGATAAAATACGAGGTTGGCAAAGTATTCTGCAGTATACTTATGACACGGTATAGGGATGATTATTAGTAGCGCGTGATATAAGCGAATTATGCCGGAATAACAACAAACTATTCCCATAACGGTGTTACATATAACGCAGTTTTTTTTAGTACCACTGCATGGAAACAACAACTTATAAGTAGAGTAGGTGATGACAGTTCTTTCTGGTTATTATTTCCTTGGTGATCATTAAACGATTAGGAAAATATACTCTATTTTCAAGCTCTGGGTGTTTGTTCGTTTGGTAAAAATGCACCTTGACAGTATGGAGAATCTTTAAGGGTCAGTTGTACCAGTCAAGCCAGAAATGTGGCTGGAGGGTGACTTAACTCTTGAAGAAGGTAGGTGCCGTTCTTTTATAAGATAATTAATCAGAAAGAGAATGTTTTATCATTAATAGACTACTTCTATTGCGAGTCTTTAATCATTAATATTATCTTAAGAACGAACGTGAAGCTCACTATGAATAAAATCATTAACATATTATTGTATTCTGTTGAATCTCTATGAACAGACCTAGTCTGGATGGCGCAACCAGCGAACGAGATGGTGCGCATAGAAGTAAAGGTAACGTTGTACTAAAATAGGTCCGTTATTTAAATCTGTTTCAATATAAAATATGATTGAGCATCACGATTTTTGCTTTTACTAATCACGATAAAATGAAATTTAGTACAAAATTGCCAACACTCATTACTCGAACAGAATCGTTCGACGGTCTCATAGTGACGCTAGGTCATTTTCTATAGAATTTTGTTCTCTCAAATTGCTGTGTCTTGTTGATGTGGCGTTATGAAAATTTTACTTGAAAAATTCTTGGAAAGGTTGACTGTTAGCGTAAAAAGGATGTGCTTGAGTTTTCTTAATTGAGCATCAGACGTCGGCCCTGGGATTCGATCCCACAAAACGTCAATACGAATAATATTAAAAAAGCTAAAATATAATATAAAATAAAATAGGATGTATTGAGAAATGAAATCGGTTAAGCAATATAATAAAGTTTATTCATAAAAAAATGTATGTACGAGTATTGTTTAATGCCTTATTTTTTTATATAAAAATGACGGAAATCATGAATAACGATAATTTCGACGAACAAAACACATTGTAACGCATATTGTGATGGGGCTATAGATAGTACGAAGGAGGCTTGCTTTCTCCAGTCAGATGTTCTCTTGACAATCCAAGATAAGCAAATCACATTTCTGAGCAGCGGAAAATAGAGAAAAAAGCAAAATTTCAAGAACAGAGGACTAATAAGTGGGTTTTTCGACGCCGAGAGTAATAGTAAATAAAGTATTAGCACAATACTTTACTATCAGCTCGATCGTAAGGAATATCAAAGTAAATGCGATTAGTAACATGCATACCAACATCACAACTTAAAAACATATTTTTCATCACTAAAATATTGCTATTCCTTTGCTATCGCTAACAATCGAGAAACCCACCCTAAGTAAATCCAATAAAGAAGAGAAAATAATCGTCTTTTAAAAGTAACGATTTGCGACTCCATAGATTCGTAGAAGGAATCAAAGCTAATAACAATCTTGAAGTGTACGGGTTGCTAGTGGTCTGATAATAGAGTTCGTTGGATAGTTTAATGTTTACTCTGCTAATCTCAATCATAAAATCTTTATTCATAATTTAGCCTGACATTATTTCGTAAACAATGTGCTTAGAGACATCATTATTACAGTTAAAGAGTGCCCACGGACATATAATATCATCCAGTCTTTCATCAACTTGGATAGTTTCATGTTTGTGTACATAGGAACATGGATATGATTTACCATAATGTATAAAATATCAACAATACGATGAAAGGAAAAGAAAAATCTGACTAGCAACTTAGGGGGAGGATGCTAGAATTTCATATTGAGATACCAACTGAAGGATTAATGTTGTCTCTTACGCCTGTCTTGAGCGAAAACTCAAACACTTTAGTCACGTAGCTCGCAGGGGATATGAAAGCTTAGAAAAACTGATGTTGGTCGGAAGAGCACCGGAAATAATACCCAAAGGCAGATCGCCAATGTGTTGGTCCGATCAAATAAAGCAGAACATCGCGGCGTACATGGCCGCAGACAGACAAACCGGGGAATAATGGTCTACGACAGAGTCCACCAAGCACTATGACCACGATCCTCAAGAGTGAGGATGACGATTGGTAAGAAGGTAAGAAAATAATTTGAGTATGAGGGAGCTATGGAGATTTAAGGTTTGTATACAATAACGAAACGAGAAAGGCTGTAAAAAGAAAAAAAGGGAAAAGAATATCATAAAAAAAATAATGAAACGAAAACATGCATCGGGAGAACGTCTACAGTTAAACTTAATGAAAAATTTAAAAAAAAACACAAATTGTTATAAATTACTAAGGTAAAATAGCGAGACTAATCAGATAATCTTTCGACATTTTTCCTGGCTTAAAAAAAACACGAATATACACATAGTAGATCTTAAGAATATCGTATGATATGTGGATGAATATATCTTATCCAACTGTCGATTTGTTGAAGAGAAATTATTATTTCTCGAGACAGATCGGCAGTATCAAGCCAAGATACGTGAGATTTGTATGGCCAGGTCTACATTTTAAACGGTTTTTCAAACTTTGACGACAAAAAACACCAACTTAGAGGCTTCGCAGCATATATGTTCCATATATGGATTTACTCAGAATTCGGAGGAGAACATTTAGTGTGTCTGTGTGTGTGTGTGTCTGTGTGAGGGTGTGTCTGTGTGTGTGTGTGTCTGTGTGTGTGTGTGTCCGTCCCCCCCTTATAACTTTTGATTCGCTTGATGCACAGATCCTAAAATTTCAGAAAATATTTAATTCTTTAAGTCTACAAAACTTGTATACTCAGAATTTTTATATTTTCTTTCAGTCAGGGGTAATCAACCTTTGAATTTTTACTTAATTTTTGCATATATCTCGAAAACTATAAAAGCTAGAACCCTAAAATTTTGTATGTATATAGAAAAATACAATATCTCAAATTAAATTTAATGAAAAAGTTCCAGGATTTCTCAAACTTTTTTTAAAAAGAAAAATATTTTTTTTATGACAAATTTACGAGTTTCAGCGCCTATATTTCAGAATTTTATAAAAATATCGAAAAACACCGAAACACCCCAACTAGATAATTAATTTTTCTATAAAAAATGCATACATTATATCAGTACATCTCAAACTTTTCTTAACAATTTTTGTAAGAATTTGATTTATTGACGTCATCGTTTCATACAATATACATACCGACTTAGTCCATCGACAGTTGGATCTCATGTTTACATGCAACTAGTAGGTAGATAAGCGA
This sequence comes from Mystacides longicornis, assembly GCA_963576905.1. Lineage (NCBI taxonomy): Eukaryota > Metazoa > Arthropoda > Insecta > Trichoptera > Leptoceridae > Mystacides > Mystacides longicornis. Next base: position 26,037,286 of record OY756426.1, on the reverse strand, counting down.
GTGTTCCCACTTAATATGGACCTAATAAATCATTCAGTCAAGGTTACCCACAAATAGAAGCCACGAAGTAAAAAATGTTGCAAAAAATCTTTCCTATTACGTAGTATTATTATGTCCAGGTTTTTTTTTAGCACAAGTCGACATACTGATGTTTTATGTGTTTTTTTACCCAATGATTTAAGATAAGACTCGTCAAAATTGCTCCCATAAAAACTTAAGCTTTCATTCCTATTAAAAATATAATACAGATCATCATAGATTTTAATGCTCCTTCATTGTTCCAAACTCAAAACACAATATCCAAAAAAACAGCTTATTAAGCATTTCACATCAAATTTTTCCACACGTATTCTTCGTAGAACTCTCTCCTGTACTGAATGGACATAATATTATTGTTATGTCAATCATTTTCCATACATAAACCTTTAATTATTCTGTATTTTGAACTAGATTTAATCCGTTGTGAGACATCTTTGGTTGCAGCATACTAGATGAGAAAGCTTAAAGAATCTTTTAGAAGATCTTGGAAATTACCTGACCTAACCCAAGATATCAGGTACTTTTGTTTAGTCAAAATTGGCAAAAGAAGTCCTCAGTAAAAGACAAGGATAGGTACTGAAATGAATGTAGACTTGGCGCGTCTTAAGTGCCGATATCTTAGCTTAGTCAATGAAGTTTCCATAACGAAAACAGCTATGTCTATTTCAGAAGGAAAGGTTAACCATGAATCAAAACAAACGTCCATGACATTCTAAAATTGCGATACCCCTAAGTAAGATAAGATTCATAGTACCTAGTAAAAAAAAATTTCCAGCATTTTTTGTAGCCTACTTCACGTCAAACTGGCAAGGATTATTTTATATGGAGAATATTTTTTCTATCGGGTCACACTGCTAAGTCGGCTTGTATGAACAATGATAATATACCTAATATACGTTTGCCCATTGAGATCAACCATAGCTATCTAGGTGAGTATAGACAATGTTATAGTTACTTAAACTTTTATTTTCATTTGAGTCGTATTTTTTGTCGATCAATAAAAGTGTAAATGTACCTACATATACTTCTACATAATATAAAAATCCGTAGATAGGAAGGTAACATGTCTATATATCTACGAATATCACAGAACAATGACTGAATGATCAACTAACGGCGCCTACCCAGCGATTCCCCCTTTCCTTATGGTGGCACGTAAGTACGTGAGTGTTTGAAAATACATACACATTCCCCATTCAATCATACAGGAACCCCTTCAGTAATTTTGAATAAAGTGGCTGACAACCACCCTGCCAACGAGAGAATTCTATAACAAAGCATGCTATATAAAACTATTGCCCAGGTGCCGGTGATATAATTGAACGTACACAGGAAATTTGAATTAGGAGATTTATTATAATAAATTCTCACCCCAATTGTGTAGAGAAGGACTGAGTACTTAATACTACGAGACTATTGGCGAGAAATAACAAAATATTGTATGGAAACGTGTATAGCGCCCCTTCAGAATACTTCGGAAAGTTCCGCAGCCCATACAAAAATCTCGTGAATTTCTCACTTATGTACGTTGCGTGAGTACTTAATATTCGTAATGGGGGTTTGTAGGTAGGTACCTAAAGCCGTCATTGAGGTGTCGAATAGAAAATCATGGTAAAAACGGGCGATGATTTCCGTTACATGGTTACGGGTTACCCCTATTTGGCTTATAATGGTAATTGCTGGATGTTTTAGTAGACACAAAGGAGCTTTTGAAGGTGAATTTCCCAGGAACAAAAACGATTGTTTTTCATAATGGTTTGAGATTATAATCAGATATTAAATGTGTAAGTTTGTAGTTTGACGCTCACAAATACGTTTGTATTTTTTGTCGAGAGGTGAGCATAAGGATACCAGGGTGCCTAAGTGATACAATCGTGAAAAGATCGATTGATAAACTAGCAACAGACCCCGTAAGAATGACTGTTTGGTTGTCCTATAAATCAGTTATAGGGAACTAATTCTATTTGACCATGTTTGGGACTGCGGATAATTTGTCATTTCTTCCCGTTGCAACAGTTATAATATGTAGGAATCTTTGATCAAGTATTATTTTATCCGTTATTATTGTCAAGCAACGAATATCGACTTACAGACGAATAATATAATTAAAGAGTATGAAAAAAAAATATAAGGCCTAATCAAAGAGGAGGAAGAAGAAGAAAAATATTTTCACTACTTGGATTATTTTTGTAATGTGTATGAAATATAATATTTCGAGTGAATTTAGGATAAGATTGTTTCATCGAAAATACCGAAATACGGACGAGCTCAAACAATTATTATAATAATATAGAATTGTGGTGCGTATTATTTAAACACCGAATACCTCATAAACTGAGAAAGAAGATTTCAATAAAAAAAAATTCTTTTCTTTCTTCCTCTTTAGTTATATCCTCATTTTCGTCTGATTTAAACCAAAGAGACATCAACGCAATCGAACGCAAAACTTTTTGTCTGCTGAGTTTTCGAATATTGAAGGGAGATTTTGACTCTGAATGATGTTGACTCTGCTCCTTGCGTTCTGCCTGACACATTCAAGATGTTTCTTGAACGTGAGAGCCCTGTCTAACGTGGTTCCTAATTATTCGATTCGGCTCGTTATGAAGTCGGCTTCCAGCAAACAACACATCAACTTCTTTTCTCGCATCTTTATTATAATGATGAAATGGTGTAACAACCGTTTTATGTGGGTTCGGCTTTAGCTTTAGTTTTCCATTGCTTTAAAATCTGTTCGACTGGTAGAGGTAGAGGACGCCTGCGCCAGGAGTATTTGCAACAAAAACGTGAGATCCGAGAGGAGTGTAAGAGGAGATGTTCGCAACAACTTCCTCTCTACCAATCCACAGGATTGAAACTGCATAATGAAGAAAACTGTTCAAAATGAAATAGTCTTGTATTAATAGGAAAATGTTTCACGTTCGTATGAATGCGACACGGTAATAGCTACATACATGACATGAGGCTGTTATAATTAATATATTGACTCGTAAGACTCGCCTGTGTAAGATTTGTTCAACTAATAGATATGACATTTACCATAAGTGATTATTCTTGTGTGTCGGATGCTTTAGTAGCCAAACGACCCGGTCGCTTCGCAACATAACACACAAAATGTTAAGCTATATTTTTTTATTTTATTTTATTTATTTATTTACATGTATACGGCACCGCTGTGCCTTTAACAGGTTATAAACATTAATTGAAATAACAAAAAAAAAATATTTACATAAATGAGTAACTTAAACTTAAATTTACTTTACCTATCGATAAAGTTAAACTCTTTATATTTTTCTTTCAGAGCACTTATTATTCTTCTTATTTTAATATATTAAATAATATGGTATGGTAAATCTCATATCAAAGAGTTGGGTTTTCATTTTGTGTCATGCCATTTCCCTCTAACGTTAAGGCTCCAAAGAGCCTATCCGCAGTCCCCAGGCCCTGTATAAATTTCTCCCGGTAGAATCTATTTTTATTCATAAAATTTATCTCTTTTTGGCACTCATCTACATAATAATTCAGTAATGTATTGTTACGAGTCTTCTCCGGAGTCGGATCTGCTTCAGTTTCTCTTCTTCTTTTAACCATGAATATTTGCCTCGGCTAGTGTTGGTAGAGCGGACTCCGAACTCTCTGGTCTTTGGAAGTTCGATCCAGGAGGAGATGATGATTTTTAATCAAAGATGTTGTTAGATAATTTAAGAAACACTTGTTTATTGCGTTTAACAGGAAATTGGAAAATATACAAAAGTTCAGATTTTTCACGTAATTCACAACAGTAATTGTATCAAATTTACAATCAATTAAAATAGTTTTCTTATTCTTTTAAAACAACAATAATAATCACTTTTCGTATCTATGAATATAATTGGTTGGATTCTAAGGAAATCGCGGTAAAATTGTTTGAGTTTCTCCAACTATCAGGGAGTACTCCAAAATTTATGCGTCTGATTCCCACCAAGTGAGTTTAAAGAATGCCATTTTGAAACAAAGGAAAAAATACTTAACGGTCGTTTCTACTTGAGTCAACAGGTCCTAGATCATGTGACCATGGGTGAGAGAGATGGAAGATATCTGCCTCTCACATTCACCATACTCAGTAGCGAACGTCTGACAACCTCGGAATATAATCTGCGTCGCAAATAATTAAAAAAAGGGGTGGAGAGAAAGTGAGTGAGTGAAATGCATAGGCATCCATTCCACTCGCACTCTTGCAATAATATTAAGATTTGGCAACAGCACTTGTGGATTACGTGCCTACACTCGCGTTCAACAGAAACCAAATTATATATAGATGCATACCTGTTAGTATAGGGGTAGGTATGCATAGCAATATCTGAAATTTAAAAAATAATATTCCGTACTATGAGACGGGTGAAGCTTTATAACAAAAATACATGCTACAGTATGTATATTTATTTATTTATTTATTTATTTGTTTCACTCCAACTGTATGTAAGAGCATCACGCTAAAACCGTAGGTTCTGCGTTGAATATTTTTCTTCGCAGTTTTTCGCAAATACAATTGTGGTAATCTGAGATACAAATATTTACATTTCATTAAATATATTTTAAATTATTTACAAATTTCTAAAAATTTAAAATCTTCATACAAAAATGAGAAAGTCATGTTTTAAAAGTAAAATTATACGTCTAAATTTTGTGTAGAACTGTAGCATTACGGTATGAAAATGTACAAAATCAATCGAAGTTTGATTTGAAATACAAAAAATATAAGTAGAAGTCTTTTAATTCTTATTTTATAAAGATTTTCACCGAAACTTCTTATAAAATATGTACGCCATGACAGATGACTAAAGCCGGTAAAGCAGTGTTCGCTTGCACCCTCTCTCTCTCCTAAGGTACCTCATTAAATGTATCACTACAGTCATAAGTAGGTCAAACTAACTATACATAATATAATACTAGGTAGGTAGGTACCTATATCTACAAACAGGTTTTCATTAGGAACAACTACACGTATTATATAATACTAGGTAGGTAGGTACCTATGTATAACTACATTCTTCTTTTAATTTTTTCGCGTATTCAACAGTGAGTATTAATTTTTCCTCATCTTCTATTTTTTTTATACTTAAATATTGAAAGTGACATTAGTTTTTCAAACTTTTCGCATATTTAGCAGTGACTCTTATTTTTTCCTTTTTTGAAACATTAGCTGGGTACACATTCTAAATCTTAGCGTGAAATGCCGCCGTAGACAAATTCAAATTGGCGTTCGACTACAAACAAAGATATCGCTAATGTATAGTGCGAAAAAATTAACTGTCCACTGGAACATATAAACATTTATTCAAACCAAACAATGATCCTTATAATATAAAATATAAAAAGTGGACAGTTAATTTTCTTCCTACTCTACATTGTCGAAGTAGTTTGTAGTCTATTGCCAAATGCATTTTGTCTAGGCCTACTGGTCCTGAGAAGGGGAAAGCTGCATACAAAACCTGTTCAATAACCTACGGCTCAAGTCTGACTAGCCAATTCAACAACGTAAAGCAAGACGGGTATCAGCTAGTAAATCAATAATTCATTTTGCACTCGTAAACATTCAAATGCTTCTCCTTGAGTTTGTTTTTTTTATCTACTTTTTTTAACCTTCACCCAAACTAGAAACTTTGTGTAGATATTAGTTTTGCAAACAGGAATCAGGTCATCAAAATACATTATCGCATTGGTTCTCTGGCCGTTTAGATCTCAGCGCAAAACTCTTGAGCGTTATGGGAAACAATGCTCTTACTTATGCAGCAAATTTCCAGCAACACGAGTGTGACCTTGAAATATCTGGCTCAAAATATAGGTATAGCAGCATTATCTATGTATGTACGCAGCATGGCAGAGTTTGGCCGTAGGCAGACTATTACGTATAATGTACAATGGGCTATGTATGGTCTACCTATTATTACCTAGGATACAAGAAAACTATACCTAGAATAGAATATAAAGCAAAACATTGTTTCCAATTGTTTGAATTGAAATATATTGCGTCATACATTTAGGTCTCACAATCTCACAGCTTTGTGGAGCAAATTATCTTTCTTTTTGTTGAACAATCTACAATAATACGTATTTCTTCATCCATCTCTGGAGTTTTAAAACAAAAAAAAAGAAAGCATAGAGTTTTCCACAATCCCTTACTACAGTATTGTATAGATTCAGGCATAGGAAGATGATAGAATGACGGGATAAGGTTCCTGAAACATCCAGGAGTATGGAAAGGCGTTTATATGTTTTTCAAATATGCAAAATCATGTTAACTGTATAAAAACCAATTGAAACGAAACAAATTACTGTCTTTTTTACACAAGATACATGATAAAATCATTAACTGGCTGTAACTTAGTCCACTTAGTCCACTGGCTGTAACTTAGTCCACTTAGCCCATTGTTGATGGTTTTCCGGTTCCTAATTTTTCTTTTTTGGGCTGCCTTTTCATTGTCCTTTGTGGCCATCAATCTTGATTTTTATACACGTGACTTGGCAATCTTTATTTGTTACACTTAACTAACAACATCATTCGCTGTTGTTCATCTTAGTAGTTCAACATAAGGGTTATGGATTAGCAGAACACGATTTCTAAAAAAAATAACCTTTATATTTCCATGGATATTTTACTGGGGGTAGGATCCAGGTTTCACTCCATTTATCCAAATAGGAAGAATGCAGTCATTAAATTTTTCTTTTTTTTTTCAAGGGAAACCTGCCCCCGTAGACAATTTGAATTTCGCGAACGAATTATTCGACAATGTAGAGTGCGAAAAAAATGAACTGTCCACTGGAACACATCTACATAATAATTCAGTTATGTATTTACTTATGTGGAAGCATCACGCTAATGCTACGTCAGATATGAATCTGCGCAGAGCCGTGCAAAATGCCGAAGAAGGTTCTTAAATACAATTTGCTGCATTAACATTAATATATTTAGAGCTATTTAAAAAAAACTATTTTTTAGGATCTTCATACAAATTTCTCAAAAAGACAGTAAGCCATATTTTGGAAACAACATTACTCATGTAAACGTTGAATGGAATCTTGTTATTGAAAATTTACCTAATAAAATAATTGTAGATTGATTTGTTATACATATAAATGTTATTCAAATCTTATTATTCTCAATAAATGAAGATTTAATGAAAAAATTTGCAAAATAATTCCTCCATTTTGAAGTTTGACAGCTGCCTTTGTCACACATAGCACAAATCACCCTCTATGGGTGGAATGCCTAATTAATTATCACACATAGAGGGTGTAGGGAATGTAGCTAAGATTCTAACCATAGTGAGTAAAATTTGCAAATTATGTAGGTAGGTTCGTATAATATTATTATTAAATTATTCTACATTGACGAAAAATTTGTTCGATATATTCGAATTATCTCTAGGGCCCCTGGTGAAGATTAGCGCATTAAAACGTGGTATAGATGGATGTATAAGAATGCTGTAACAAAGTAACGGAAACAGACTATCTACTATCGGTTTTATAATCCAGTTTTCTACATAGATTGTAGCTCTGTTCATTCTAATCCGCGGGTTTAAGCGAATAAAATCAAGGTCAACCTGATACTCTGTTCTTACTGAAGATACAAACTGTTGAAATGTATTCATTATTAGATGACACCTTCGCAATTCCTATGCCTTTATTGTGATTGAATTTCTTTATCTACAAAATAGTTTACTACATAATAATATTTTATTTATTCCAGAGCGAGTTAGGTATCATCTCTAAAAATATAAAAATGGAGCTCAATTTCCTTAGGTAATAATAATAACGTGTGAACAGCCGGACCAATTTCACGTATCTACCTATTTGTTCTATTGCTACGAGAAGATTTCTATGAAAGAAATAATAATTAAGAAAATTTTGCGGGACATGAGAAAACTCAACGAGATAACGTTCTTAGTGATTTTGACATTAATGACTTTTCAAATTTTTTTAAATATTAATCGGCTTTTGTCATCTGTCAGTTTTTTCATATTTGGTGTGATTGTCAGAATGTGTCATGAAAACATCGTCTATAACAAACGCATCGGTTGGAATTAGATTGGTTTGATATTTAATTAATTTATTATTATACAAATTGGAATTCATCTTTCAGAGCCAAGACAGCAAAACTTCTATCAGAAAAACTAGTATAAAAATAAAAAGCATTAGTTTGAATAGTCATATTGAATCAATAACAAAGATTTCCTTCATTTTATTAGAACTATCTGCTTAGTCAAAAGGGTGATTCAATTTTTATTTCTGATTTTATTTATTTATTTATTCTTTTCTAACGTCAATTATTTTACGTCAAATGATTTTGTGACAAATTAAAATAAGTTCATAATAAAATTAATTTGATGGTTAATGAACCTTGAAAGCCTGAATACTTTCTGGGTTAATAGAAAGGCTATGAAAATTCGTAGACAATGATAGAAAACTTAGGTCCTATTGTAACTACTTATCAAATGTGGTAGTTTTAGTCTTCTTTTTTTCTTTTTGCGATTTAAAAAACCTGTTTTTTTTTTATAATGATCACAAAAACTTTCCGTAGTTGGTTTTACAGAACAATGCAAACAATAAGCAAAGGCATTAGTATAAGGGTACGTTTATAAATAAAGAAATAACACTCTTCTATGCATAAGTGTCAGTATAGCCGGCGGAACTTTAATGCTCGAAGCATTCTCTACCAGTCAACCGGTCCCGTCCAATCTGAGACATAATTCCAACCCCGAGTAGAAATTTCAAGTGAAAAACCACATTGAAAATTTCTGACCCGACCGGGAATCGAACCCGGGACCTCTTGATCTGAAGTTGGAGCCTTTGCCACTATGCGACCGAGGTCGTTCGGCTTACACTAAACGAATAAAGAGCCAGAGCGAGTATATTTTCATAATAGTAGATATTGAACAATTGTATAGTGGAAATAAAATACGCACTAAACGCCAAAATGAAAAAAATGAGTTGAGTATGAGGAAATGTTCTATAAACCATTGTCAATAGCCTAAATATTGCACAAAGTCCATATCGATGATCTAAAGGCGTAAAAAAACAGATCCAATAATCACCATAGTACTATATCTGTATGGGGGAAAAAATCAGTTTTATTAGATTATCTCAAAATGAAGTTTTTGGCGTTTAGTGCGTATTTTTTTTCCACTATACAATTGTGTAATTTTTTTAGCGGTAACGTTGTGAAGGTCCATTGTACAAATACAAAACATAAAAACTTTGTTACTTCACGTTTTATTATTTTATTATTAATCGATATTGAACATCTTGGAAAGAAACAACAACGAGCAAGAACCGATTAGTGGGCGATGACAGTTCTGTCTCGTTGTCTATTTCCTTGGTGACCGTATCACCGATCAAGAAAACATACTCTAATATGGAGTTTGCTTTGTATAAACGCATGCACCCTGAGTGCCAAGTATGAATGAAGCTATGTTAGTTGATTTTCTACTGAATTATTGATAAGCTTATACCTGTTTTGGGTCTATTAATATTACGATAGTCATTAGCAATTCAATGCGATCAAATTCAGATCAATGTATTCAATAGCTCGCGAATTATCGGCTATAAACAAATAAAACACAATTTTAGCTACATACCTACCTACATATTACATTAACGTATGTATAGTCATGTTCTATCTTGGAGATAGTATGTTTGATAAGTCAATATTATGTATGGTGACATTTGAAGACACTCCCGCTATTCGTTATGAAGTCAAACTTGATTGGCATTTGCATGTTCGCGAATATGCAAAACATTAGAAGAAATGCATAGTTTGAACGAAAGAGAAATTTGAAAGTACTTACCTACATGGTGAGAGATTCTTTAGGAAGAACAAGAAAGAAGTAAATGAGAAACAACAGAAAATCTAGGAAATGGTGTATGAAGGCCTGATTTAAACCTACGAAGCTCTTGCCTCAATATATCCCTAAGTGGGATCTGGAAGGGAGTTTACCTAGGTAGGTACATACGGATTAAGGGGCATTTGTTCACGAAATAAATTTTCGTGGGATATAAAATAAATGGGGTTCCCGGCTAAGAATAGCACCTCTGCTCTTTTTGCTGGTTTTTCGAGCATCCTGTAAGAGCCAGGAAATCGAAAAATCAGATCGGGACCGTGAAATTGACCATCTCACGTCCTTAAACCCCAACAGGTCAGCAAAGGCACAAAATATAAGCTTCGTTCGCATCAGGGGGAGTTCAGGCAAATGGTGTCCCCTGTAAAGGTGCATGATCCAGCGCAATGGAGAGCTCTTGTGTCTCCCTATGCTCCTTAGTGGGGCTTAGGTCCCCCGTATTGTGGGGTCGACTTTTTGGTTTGGTTGCTTCGACCAGACTAGGGGGTTGGTTTCGTGCGGGTCGGGTTTGCTGCGGATTGGTTTGCTTGCGGCGTGCGGGGTGCCTCAAGGAAGAATGTATGTATGTATAAAATAAATACATGAATAATGTAATGGTTGGTAGCCCAGTGATATCACTCGACAACTTTTGTACATACATCAGCGTTCGAATCGTTCGTTCGCTTTGGTTCAAATCCAGGCCCGTTTTAACTTTCACGACTCAAGCATTTTCTTAGTGTGAAAGATGTCAAAATTGTATGTGTGTAGCTATACAAGGTTACAGGGAAAATTGCGCGGAATATTAAACGAAGTTATTATTCAGGTAATTTCGAATAGATTTGCCTTAGGTACTGATGGACTACCTTAACTGTTATTTGGTCAATGTTTTGCCTATTTAATAGCAAGTTTAAACCTTTTTGAAAAGCCAAAGAGACACTCAAGTTTTTGAAATTATCAGCAGAATAAATTCCGTAACTATTTTTCAGAAAAAAGTTCTTCAAAGTTAAAGACAGTTAATGAAAATTCTATAATTCTAACCTTTTCAAGCTGTTTATCTTTTTAACCTGTTAATATAGTTGTTTCAGCGACGACATTCGACTTTCCCTGTAAACTTGTAAAAAACGACTCATGTGTAATTAATTTTAGTGCATGCAAAATTAGTTTTACCTATCACAGATTGGGCTTTAATTCATTTTGAACAATACTTTAGCCCTGCATTAGTTTTCGAGTGATTCGAAAGGGGTAAATATTTAATAACTGCGTGGTATTTTATGTCTAAAATATTATCGGCAACAAAATAAAATATATCAAGGAATAATTAATTCTCTTTAGCTCAAAAAAACAAAACTTCTTTTCAGAGTATACCAAGAAATATTTGAAAGAAGTAGGTACCTATTTATCTAACAAGAGTAGGTAAGCGTTGTACCTAAAACAGAAACATTTCTTTAACACAATATTTTGCAAACTTTCCGCATTGTTACATTCGACACCTTAACAATAATAATTGATACTATTCAAGTTACTATTGAAGGCATATGAAGCAAATATTGGTATTTCATACAAGAAATAAATTGAATCATCCATCAGTGTGTTAAAATAAATGAGAATCTCATACAGTATCTTAGAAAACAATCAAGACATAGTGTGATTGATTATTTCGAAATCCGCTGAGATTGGCTTTTGAATGTTAAGAAAGTTTTTATTTAATAAAAAATACTACTTACTTAATAAGATTGAGACTTCTTAGAACAACAGAAAACAGATCTTCAAAAGCAAAATATCAAAAGTTTTTAACGTAGAGATAAAGTAGAAAGTTTGGCAAATATCGTGAAGAAATATTTTCAAAAAAATAGTTAAGGAAAAATGTAGAGAAGAAGGTTCCTATGAAATAAAAAAAAACTAAGAAAGTTGGGCGGGTTCATTCGATTATTAGAAAACTTGTGGGAGCTCAACTCAAACTCACTTCAAGCTCATCTCAACAATTCACTATTTCATTTTGCAATTTTTATATTCAAGAATCAGTACACCAGCGCCATCTACCGAAAACTGTCAAAACACATGCAACAGCAGTAGAACTAGATTATCGACAAGCATCAGTTCAAACTTTATACACCAGAGGGAAACCATTGTCATAGAAGAAAACCATTTTCCCGCCAGATATTTTGTGACAATTCCCAGAATATAAAAACGACTTTTCAAACCTAAAACTTACTCTTCTCTCCGTAGCCGCGCGTACTCCTTCCTTCAGAATTTAAGTGCAATTTATTATAATTAGTTTTTAAGTGACATATTATTGTAAAAAGTATTATTATAACTGTTTTGATTTAAAGCCAGAGTTTTTATTTTTGTAGTGAGTAATAAAAACCTTCCTTCTCTATAAATTATTATCTATAGTGAATTATAATTTGGTGAGTACAATGTTGGAAATTTCTCATTCTCACTTAGTCACAATTCATAAGAGAGTTGCCTAAATAAGCTCACAACATTCTCACATCTTTCTTGCTATTTACTTACCTGAAGAAATCTCTCTCTTATTTCTCACATACCCACTTATGGTCCAGACCAGATCCTGAGCCATAATCTTATGGTCTAGGCACACACCCAGCCATAATGCTGACCCCGCTTAGCCATAATGGTGACCCCAGACTTAAAACACGTATTTTCATTCATTTCCATTCTAAAATTTCTCGTAAAAGTTACGGTGACCACCAAAATTTAAAATTTTTGTCCAGCAACTTTGGAGTTTTGGCCATTAAAATTTGTAAAACCCACTAAGCGCAATTCTAGAACCAGGGCCCGGTTTTCAGAAACGCTAGCTGCAAAAACTTCAACTTTCCATTTCACTTTCATCCAAATTCTTTCAAAAATATCTATATTTCTACATATTTTCACACATTAGGTACATCAATTTGACTAAACTTTGCCACAATTATTAAATCATATTTCATTATTCTCAATTTTTCGAACTTTTTCAAACATTATTTTTCCAAACCTTGTATCAATATCAAATTTTTTCATTCAATATGCGACAACAACTTTTTCAAACACGCAACATTTGTCTATCTATGACTCTCTCAAATGTCAACTTCAAATTCTTTTATGACAATCAACAACTCATTATTTTATTCCAACATAAATTCACAATATTACTTTAGTTTTTTTCTTAATCTAAAATTGAAAAAACATTGCACATTGCGCTGCTGAGAGGAGAGTCATCTGGCGCCACTTGTGAAAGGTAAACTCTTTAATAATCCAATTCAATCTAAATTCAGCACAAAATTTTCATACAAAAAAACTGCCAGATTATTTCAAAGTCATATCACAGACTATTGTAGGTATTTAATCATATCATTTTAGAGAATTAATAAGCCCTCAAAGTAAAAAAGAACCCTTCAAATCATTTAAATTGGAATTAATATAGTACTTGCAAAAAAATGCCAAATTGTTGACAAAAAAAATTGTAGGTTGAAATTTTTTCTCGACACAATGTCACATTGAAATTTTTTCACGAAACTTTTTATGTCTTTAAATATTGATATCAACAAATAATTATAATCATATGTTGAATTGCAAATTTTAATGATTTTTTTACAAAAGACCTTTACCTTTAATTATCTGATTGCAGATTCACAATGCTAATGAATTACATTGATGTCAAACTTTGAGGTAACCTTTTTATATATATATAAACCACAAGTGGAACAAATACCTACAGATTTTAATACATAGATTTTCATAGTGCATTATTAGAATTTAAAGAAAAACAAGAAATTTAAATTGCAATTTTCACATCTTTGTATATTGTCATATTGATCTTTGGTTAACACATAAAAGGACATTCAAACTCCTACATTTAATATCTTTTCAACATTTCACTCATATTTTACTTATTATTCTTATTTTATTCTGGTCAATAAATGATTATTTACGTAACAACTTATCACCAAGTAACTAAATCAATGGTCTGAAAAAAATATTCCATCTAAATTGTCAATGTAAAACAATTATTTACCATCTAATATTACCATCTACTTGTCAATAGATATCAAATCTATTAGACCAGCCAACTGCTATTAACGTTTTCCGCGACTACAGAAATTCTATTACGAATTCTGAGTCCGTATCGATTCGAGGTAACTTACATATGCAGATACGGCTAAATACTTATACGAATACACATGTATTCATAAAAGCTCTATGTATTTATCGCCATCGTCTAGTCCAATGCAGCGCGCATATTCAGACCGAAATACCAATTTCGTAGGCTAACTACATACACACAAGAGCATAGATTCATCTCAAAGCCTTCTTGTAGTGATTGAGCATAAGCTATACACACGACCCACAGCGTCAAACGTATTGTCTATTATTTATCAAATATACAACTCAACGAGTTAAAAAAAGACAATTAATGTAATTGCATTCATACAAAAGACCATTGAAAACAAAATTTCTAAAAGTGTCATACTAATTTTCCCAAATTATTAACATTTACTTAACATTATTGACACTCATACATTAAAAAAAATATAACATTATAAAATTTTAATTCAAACATACTATGTACAACATCGTTTAAAACAGATGCATTGGTCGGCAAAACATGGGTTAAATAGGAAATTAATTGACGTATCGCCTGGAATAACGTTGAATAATATACATTAGGTCGATTTTCGGTGTTTTACATCATTCGATAGAGTAGACTTTTCTCTATCTAGGTACTGGTTTTTTTCAAAAATTCAAATATCTACTTCTAACACTGCAAAAAATCGATTTTAATCAATCAAGTCATCAAAAATTTCGTAAAAACAAATTCAATTTGGTAGGTATAGATTCTATTGTTTAAGTCACAAGTACCCGGCCTTACCTTTTCTCAGCGTACCTGCTAATGTTAAACGTTGTGTCGTGGGGTTTATTTAAGTTTTATTATATTTCTTGGAAGGATTTCAAATTTATTGCAGTGGTCAGATTAGATGTTGTGAATTGCCACATTGTAAAGAAGAAGAAGATTAGATGTTATTTCGTTTTTATACAATAGACGTCCAGTGTATATTATTATTTACCCTTTATAGGTGCGGCAAATTATTATTTTGTTATCTAATACTACCTCATGTTAGTTTTGTAAATATCTTTTGTTACAAAAATAAACAATGGTCATTGTCTTTTAATTTTATAGCGGTTGTATAATAGTGAATTTATACGACACAATTTATTTCCTATCTGATGCCACGAATGTATAGCGCCACCTATAAGAAGATAAAGAGCCATCTAGCGGAATACGCCGAATACAACTCGTACTTATCAACAACGTAGATTCACCACCATTTAGCAAATTAACTAGCTTAGATTATTTCGCACCAGAGGGAGCATACATCACCTTTTTGGACAAATTATTTTGTGCGAATAACTTACCTATATATACTTTTTCACTGCGCAGATTTTTTCACTCTTTCCCTTCAGAACCGACAGTGCACAACATTGTAATTAATTTTTAAGTTAATATAATTTTTTGTGATAATTCTATTCGAATTTATTAATATAGTGTTTGTGTTTTTTATAAGTTAAAATTGAGTTTCATTTCGGTAGTGAGTAGAATTCCTTCTTAACTGATTCAGAATTAATCATAAAGAGAAAGTGAAAGCTGGTGAGTACTCAATATATTCTCAACCTCTACCAAACTCATAAGAGAGTCTTCTTACCTTCTTGCAAAGATCATTTTCCACTATCATTCTACCTTGAGAAAAGAAATCAGCACTTCTTTATTCATCTCAACCTCATCTCATCTTATGGCCCAGATTCAACCAATCTGAACCCCATAATTTTATGACGCTTCTTTTTTTCAAAATGAAATAAACTTCTTTGAATATATAAAGAAAGTTAAGAATAAGTATCTTATAATTATCGGTATCAACAATAAAACATATAATTTTTCATTGGAGAAACAAGATCACAGAGTAAATTTGTATGAAATAACCACTAGCAATGAGAACAATAATAATGGAGAATTCCCCACAGTTTGAGGGCCCGGCTATTTACATACCTGGATATTTTTATAAGATATTTCTTGGAATTTTGAATGGAACTAAAATATATTTCTAAAATTTCGTTTTTAACTATAAAGGCTTTTTTCTCAAAACTTTTAGTATGCATATCTAACGTTCTTTCATGCGATACGTCAATTAACTTATCGTTATACAAATTCGAATTCAATATTCAAAGCAAACATAGGACGACGCGACGTCTGTGAGGAATGCAAGACTAGGATAATAGTATAAAAAAACAGAAACAATGATTTCAGTATAAAACATTTATATTTCGTTTATGATAATATAATATTTTGCATTCAAGTTATACACATAGATACATTCAAATGTAATTTTTTGTAGTTGAGTTGATGAAAAGTTGTTAATAACATTATTTTATAATGTAATTTAGTAAGTATAGTAGATAAATTGTTTAGTGTTTAATAAGTTTCATTGCATTACGAAGAAATGTCCTCCTAGAGATTGTTATTAAGTAGTCAATAAATTAATGTCTTCATAGTTCAAGAACATAAAAAAGCGCTTTTTAAAAAAGATGAGTATTTCAGAAAAAGTAGGTACCTACCGATTCTCTAAACCACTTTCGTTGAGTCTTTGAATGTAATATCTTTCTTTCGCATTTACTGCGTATTTTGAATGAAAAATAGTTTTTGTATTATCATCTGAGTATCGTCATGTTTCAAGTTAAATTTATTTATCTGCTTTCATTATATATTATCATATACATATAATTATATATAAAAAAAAATATAACATAACAATATTAAATATCAAAATGTCACCTTTCATTAATTTAGTATGCTATCGAATTACCAACGGGTTGATGTGTTTTTGTTGTTGTTTGTTTATACATATAAAAATTACTTCAAAAAGTTCTGACTAGGAGGGTACCTATAAGTACCTACCTATTTTTTTTACTTTTAACTTTTAATTTATATTTTCACACTTTACCTATCGCTGAGAAATTAAAAATGCAGAAATACCCAATCCGAATTCTTGAATTCATTATATATGAATAGCAGATATATTTTATAAACCATTACGAACATATATTATTATAATATCAATAATTTAATATTTGAACAACAGTAATACGTATTGTTATAATATTATTTATTACAATAATAATTTACCAGTGTTTCCATATTATGGGCACTAGAAAAGCTCGTGGTATACAATAAACATAAACAATTCAAAGCGAAACTTTAAAAATATAACAAATTAATAATAAAATAAAATTCTATAAAGGTTCATATTATATCAAATCATTGAAAACAAATAAAATGTGTTTTATGCAATTTATGATAGGTATTATTTAATACTTAATATTTCAGTATGTAACAATATATAATCTGTACTGTGTACCTACACCCAATCATGATATACGTCATCGAGTCCAGAGCTGACATTGTCAGAGCCAAAAGTCTCCTTAGCAACAGCGAAACAAAACAACTCGGAAATATCGCTGACAAAACCTTTCGAGACAGAGTAGGGAATACGGATATCCAAATTGTATGCAAAGTTGATGAGCTTGTCAGATAGGGATGACGAGAAGAAGGTTCTGGAACGAACATGTATAAAGGATGCCGGGTATAAGAACTACTGTAAAAGCAGCTAGAAAAGGCATTCCACAATCTGGCAGACTTCCAGGACCACCACTCAAAAAATGGGTGAATATTTGGGAGCTCACGTCACTAGAGACAAACACAACAGGAACATAACAGGCCTATAGTAGAAAAAAAAGATGCAACACAGAATATAAAACCGGAATGAATTATTAACCATTTTTAATAGTTCTACCAGAAAAATACACATACTCACACGTCTGAATAATCCTTATTTTGTTAATAAAATCGCACTTTTTACATTAAAAATATATACATAAATGTAAACCTCAAGTTATAAACTGTAAAATTCCACTAGAAGTTTACATAAATACCTTTTACATCAATAATCGTATATATTGACTTACGTAACTAACATCACATTTTTGTTCATACAATAATTGTAAAGTAATACATTAATGGTGAAAAACAACATTAAATATTTAAACTTAGGTTACTTAGTATATACAATATTGTTTCATTTATTTTATTTAGGTATAAAAGAGCGGCCTTAAATTTAATTATTATTTAAATATCTGAAGCACAGGGTTGATGCAAATGACTTACGTACGGCCTTAGTGTAAAAACACAAAGAATGTTTCTATGCATTTGAATGGACATACCAACACCACATATTATATAAGAAGGCCTTAGCGCTGGGACTGTGACGTCACATTGTAAGGAGCAGTATGTACTTGCGTATATCTGTATGTACTTACCTGTACTCTATGATATCTGTCATACAGCGCCGGCGGCCTGGGCCTCGGGTGTGGGTGTGACGTTAGGGGCAAAATGGCCGCCAGCGCTTACGCCTTCTTATATATGTAGGTTGTGTTCGCGGGCATACGCAGAGCAAAAGCAGGAACCCGTTTCCGGCATGTCCATTTATGGTGGGTTTCTCGATCATTAGTAATAGCAAAGCGTTAGCGATAGCAAAGTAATTAAAAATGAAATTTTATCATAATTTTGCTTGATAAAAAAATGTTTTTAAGCATTGTGATGTTGGTTTGCATGTTACTAATCGATTATCATTTTCTTTGATACTCCTTACGATCGAGTAACCCCTGAAAGTAAAGTATTGTGCTAATACTTTACTATTAATCGCGGTGTCGAAAAACCCACCCAATTTAAATGCATTGAAACCATACACAACATTCTTTTCGGCGATCGGCGCCGGTCGGAATCGGCGTTCGTTTTGTTTTCACCTATATACAAACTTTAAAACTGGTCATATTATAGAAACATTCCATTTTATAAAAGTATTTCGGAGATAATACTTTTTTAATTTAGGTAGAAATTGAATAATTTTGTAACATTTTTTTGTAATGGAATGTTTTTATATTTCTTAAGACAATATGCATTTATTGAAGTAAAAATATGCAAAATAGGTTTGATAAGAAACATTCATTAAATAAAACGTACATTTATGAATATGAAAATACATTTATAAAGGGTTGTCAACAACATCGAGAAAAAGACATCAATATATATATTTGAGAATATGAATACAATAATTATTATAGAATGTACCTATATAAGTAGATGAATATATACAAGGAATCATTATAAGACGCATTGCATAGAAAAAGGTTGAATATGCATACTAACTGTAGGTATGTAATACCTATACAACGTTTTTCCATACGTATCTTATTCGCCACTTATAAAACACTGAATAAATAAATGGCACTATTTCTTTCTTTACAATTTTTTTTTAAGGAATGCTAGGCTCAATCAATCGTGTACCTACAGTTTTAGAAACTTGAAGTGAATGGCATTTTATTTTTATCCTAAAAAAATAAATTAATATTTTTTTTAAGATAAATATATAATATAATGTTAGATAAATAGCTATATTTTTAATTGATGTAAATAAAAGTTTAAAATATAAAATTATTGAAAATCGAGATGTTGGTTTTTTAATGTAGAAGATAATTATAATGAAACATAACTTTAATTTATTTACAGCCATTATTTAAATTCGTATCAAAATATTAATATATTATGCAAAAACAAAATAAATATGAATTCCTATATTAATGATAAATCAAATGACTAGAAAACAACAATAAAAAAATAACAAAATATTAACAAATAAACTCAAATGTATTGCGCCAGAGCAGTTTGGAATTCTTGAAGAAAAGCTAAAAGTTGGACAACCGTTGGTCTAGCGTCAACAGCGTTTAGCCAGCAACAGGACATCACGGTGTATCTGGAACACAAATAGAATGAAAGTTTGAGAACTATGTTTAAATAATTTTAGGTACCTACTTACTTACTTGGGGTAACAGAAAGGCAACAAGAGCACTATAATAACCAATATACAAGACTTCCCATGCCATGCCCATGGTAGTCCATGAAGCCGACCGAGCATATCGTTGCCTAGGCACCAAAATTCACATCAACAGATTCCCGGTTTAAAAATGCTTGGTTCCAAGTAAGACAGTTGACTAAAAAGAGATATCAAGAGGTTCTGCGTTATTCATTTACAATCCTCTTTAATGCTTGGGTTATTACATCAATTGTATTATAATCATTTAACATTATTTACTTACAATTCATCGGGACAACTGACGGGTTGAGTCAATCTGTAGCCATCCCTTAGAAAGGCTGCTATTTCAAAAGGATCCACTTCAGCGTAAGGTTCCATGGCTAGCGTGACCAACTCCCACAGCAAAACGCCGAAGGACCACTAAAACAATCAATCAAAAAACTCATATTATGCCAAATAAAATTAAGGATTATCCCATCATAACGTGAGCCAAGTAAACCCACACGAGCATTAAATCTTAAAATTGCAAAACGAGGAAGTATGTACATATTTTGGAAAAAATATTATTAATAATTATGAAATATTATTGAATACCTACAACATGGGTATGGGTACACCAAACATTTATTATCTAATAATTTTATTGCACAATCATTGCTTTGTCAACCAAACATCAAGTTCTCAACCTCGAAAACTATAAAATACTTCAATAATTAGTAAATTACCCCAATAAGGAGCCCATGCAAGAAAGTGAATTTATAAAAGTCAGAGAAGAAAGTGTATGGTTGTAAAAATAAACCTTGACAAATCAAAGAACTATGTCCAGTAGTGACCATTGCTTCCTCAAAACCAGACTGCACAGTGCACACAACAAACTATTAACTAAAACTTCACTCAAATGGTTGATGTAAAAACTTGGTGTGAAATGGTTCTTACTTACGCTTCACGTCAAAAACTCATTTACCTTTTTGTTAATGATGTTAGTTAAAACCGTTTGAAAGTAAGTTAACGATCTGCTCTTGTGGACAACTTTTGACCTATTATTATTTTCTTGTAACTCCAGTTTAGACAACACGCGCACATTGGGATATTCTGGCAACAATGAATGAAAACTGCTTTCTTTGCCTGGGGGTTTCACATTAGAACCCCCCAGGCCACCTTAGTAAAGTATAAAAGATTGATTCAACTTACCACATCTGAAGCGGGCGTGAATTGGTTGTGCTGCAAGGCCTCTACAGCCATCCATTTGATGGGTCTATTCTCGTTGTCTCCCAGACAGTGGTAGTCGCAAGGGAACAGGTCTCTAGATAGAGCGGTGTCCGTGATTTTCACGTTCATCTTGTCATCCACCCTAAAAATTTACGTTATAAAATTATTACAATTTTGTCATCTCCTTTTGGAAGACCTAAATATGGGCGAATGACGCCTAGTCCATGAATCTGGTGGAGATGTCAAAGATTGCGACAAACATAAGCAGATTTAAAAACAGCGTAGGTTATGCTGCACTGCTTATAGTGCTTATTAAGAAGAAAGATATTTAAAGTGACTGACAATAGATCAGGGTTTCAATTCCCGGTCCCGTCATAATTTATGTTATTTCATTTGAGATTTCTATTCGAAAGTAAGTGTCAGTTTGGCCGGACCCAGATGACTAGAAAAAACTACCCCATGCAAAAAGTTCCGCCGGCTAAACTGACACCTTTGCATAGAAAAATGTTTAATTATTATTATATTTGGAGTGAAAAGATACACGCGATATACTCGTATGAAAGACTAATACTGCATTTAATTAGAATTTAATAGAATTCTTTTACATTTATTTAAGTATATAATTGACAAGGTTTGCGAATTTTAAACAGAAACCTTGTTTAGTCGAACCGGTAAAACCGAATTCAAGATTAGCCTCTACAACCTTATCTAGCTTAACCTAACCAGTGCATCTAAAACCTTATGAAATTTTCAAATTTTAATGAAATGAATTGAATATAATAGTTTTCTTAAGATTAAGCTGCCATATTTATTTATTTCATTAATTCATACTCTTCATGCATTATTGAGATATTTCCTGTCTCCCTTTAGATCGGCATTGGGACAAGCTGAGAATAAAGGCGCTTGCAGAGAGTTGGCTCGAGAAATGACGGCGGCGATTAGATTGGACATTCCTGAAGGAATGAAGTGCAAGACATGAGAGAGTGAAATACTTACACACAGTTTCTGGCTGCGACGTCTCTGTGGGTGATCCTCTTGGCGTGAAGGTAGACCAATCCTCGGGCAGCTCCCGTGGCCATGGTTATCAGATGAGAAGCCATCGGCGTTGCCACTGTTCTTGGGTCCGTCTCGAACCCTATTGAAGATGTCCGTCTTTCCAGTAAAAATCTACAAGAAATCATCAGAAAGACTCATGAACAATAAGCAAAAAATGAACCATGAATGAAAGCAGGTATCTTATTAAAAATTGTCCTTAATTTAGAAAATCTTAACCTGGGATTTAGTATGAAAGTCATATAGGATTTTAGAAAAACATGAAGAAATTTCTAAGTTGAGGCTTTCACGACCGGAATCTCGCATGTTTTGTTTTGTTGGTTTTTTGGGTGTGCGGTTGTGTCTTGAGTTTTTTTTTGTTTAACAAAAAAACTCAAGACACAATTCCACACCCAAAAAACTATCAAAACAAAAAAATATGTCTGAAAATATTATATTTATATTTTTTGTCAAAGCGCCTGATTTCATGTGATTTTAAGAACATTGCTTTAAAAATATTGATCAGTTGCCAACAAAATTCTATTATAATTTGAATGATAAATTAGCACATTAAGGCGACGATACACATGCCTGTAGCTGGCAAACTTGCATGCCAGCTCCTTGCACATGCCACCTACTGTCAAGAAAACCATCTACTAGATAGTTACAATTGGTGGGTCTCTATTTGTTATAATTCCTCTTTAAAACCATTGTTTTTACATTGTATGGAATATCGGGTCATTTTTATGCTAACCCAAATAGACCACGACATAATATAGAATTTTGTCATTTTTATATATTAGATTTAACAGAATCCTGTTTCGGAGGATCGCATTGGATTCGGAGTAATCTGCTTGGCAATTGAAAGAAAGAAAGAAAAAAATCTAATGCAAAAGTATAATAAAGCAAACAATAGGCAAACGTACGAGAATAGATTATTGATACATTCTGCAGTAAAAATAATTGAAAGTGTGTCGTAAATAATAGAAACTAACAATATAACATTTTATGGACTTCACGAGAAAAAAATCTATTTGAATACGAGAGGAACATAACGTCTATTGGGAATATGTCAAGTACCATTATTATAGCACACATCAAAGCTTTTATTAAACAAAATAATATGTAGGAACAAAGCAATGATAGTATTATATTTTAACATATTATGTTAGGAACAAAGGGTTATATTGAGACAATAAAACTTTACAACGTGGGATATGTTGTGTTTATTATTGCACAATAAATTCTAAACAAATACCTACAAAAAACGAAATGGAAATTTTATAGTTAGGCAACATTAAAGGTTCTTCCAAGAAATTAGCATAATGGCAGAAGTTTTTGGAAAGAGTTTTCGGTCTTGGGTTTTGAGGGACAAAATGACTACCTAGGTACTTAAAATTGAACACTGTTTCCGCCGTAACTAATGCGTCGATATCGTATCAGATATCACCATGCATAGCAAAACTATTGCGAATTTTTAGCATGTTTCAAAACTCTAATGATACAATCTACCATAAAACATGGTACACAGACTGTTGGTAGCTTCAATCAATCAATCAATTCTCCCTTTTACACCCCACTCAGGGGCATAGGGAGGCAACAAGAGCTCTCCATTGCGCTCAATCTTGCGCAATGTTTATGACCTCCTCCTACACCATGTCCATGTCCCTCAGCTCTGCTTCAAAGGAGCGGAGTACAGTGTGAGAGGGTCTTCCTGGTCTTCGGGACCCTGATGGGAGGAAGAACAGCGCTCTCCTCGGCCAACTTTACATTTACATGATGGTTTGTGCATGTGGAAACATTGGATCCAAACAGAATGACAAAGAAAATGTATAAAGCTGAAAGGAAAGGTGTAAGATAGCGTGTCCGACCGAGAATGATGTCACCGAGTGCATCGTCTTCAAGGAAGGTCAGGTCAAAAGTAGGAGAAACAGGGGAGGTTGTATGAAAATTGTATGTCAGTAGAACAAGCAAAAGAAGTATGCTTGGATAGAAATGAGTGGAGGTCCGTTCTCTCTGCCTACCCCTTACGGGACACGGCGTGATGGTTTAAAAAAATTGCAAAGGGCGCCATTATTAGGGGGGCAAAGACAAACGTGGAATGAAATCCTTACTGGCCCACTTGGCTTATGTGGCTTTATATGACCGTGCACTCTCGCATAGTGGATAGTTCAATTCAGAAATTATCGGACAGATATCTTAATAATAGTATGTATGCTTCGAAGAACATCGTCCAGAAGTGAATTATGGGCTGAGAATATATTATTTTGCCCTTTTACCGGTCAATATAATTCTCAATATAATCGTTGCATATTTGCATATAATATGACTCATGTGTTGATTTAATACATTAAAGTTTAATGTTTGAGTTGGATAGACTATTGGATACTGATGATTGCTAAACCGCTGTATAACCCAGCTCCCTTTGTCCTAGCCTAGGTATTGAGTTTGGTTGCCTTATCATCTGAATGGATCTGTACTAATATAATTTACGACACTTTTATAATGGTTTCAATAACGACCACATCATCTAGCCATAGAACTCGTCTTATTGTTGTTATTCGCTGTTTTTTATCGTTTCCATTGCAATAAAATTGATAATAAAATAAAATAAATGATTAAAATAAAATAATAAAAAAATATACCTAATATCTACGAGCTGTGGTAAACAAGGAGAAACCAATTTCACTATTCAAGGTTCGTGTGAACGAATGTTAGAGATTGCCTTCTATAGAGCGTTCTTCACAGGAGGTCAACCTTTTGATAAAGAGATAACATTTTTTAGAATTGAAATATTTTTATGTTCAGAGTTCTCCGAGTCGTTTAGTTCAATATAAAAGCACGCATTCGCAAGACTGTTTTCTTTATAATAATTTGTTTTTTTTTTGTGTTAATACTATTGCGATTTTTTTAACTAAATTGAACTGACTTGACTTTGTTAAAAATACATACATGAATATTACTGTCCGGATAATAAAATCGCGTCGAAATTGGCGTAAGAAAGAACTTTTTTTTAAAAAATAAAGCTGGTCTCACCCAAAGTGAACACAAAATACGCTCTTTCACTAAAAGCAAAGCTTGTGTTGCGAAAAAGGAATATGGTTGGCACTGTTGGGGATGGAACCTTCAGAACGAAAGCCGGAAACTGAACCTTCAAAATGTTTTGAGAAACTTTGTTTTTGATAAAATCTGGAAAATTCGACTTTTTAGATAAATGGCGTACGTTGTTAACCTACAGTGCATGATCGTTCACACTAAGCCTTAGAAACATCAGTAGAAGAATTTTCAAATTTAAAAATGGAACAATCAAACCATTTGGTTTTATTTATTCTTGTGTTACAGACGACAAATAATGGTTGGCAACCCCCGAAGAATAGTTTCACCAGTTTAGTGCAATATCTACGTCACCCACTTCTTCGGCTAGCCGTAAGAGAAGTTAGGTAATGGAACTGTTACAACCGTGAGGTATGTATAGCAATGCGCCTTCGACCATCCACCAGCAGGGGCTTTGCCATTCTTGCGACAGAAATAAGAAGGCTGTGCTGGCCATTGATATGGTCCCCTGCTTCTTGCTTTTATAAACAATTAACTCTACATAATATGTTTAGTCTCATATTTTTACCTCGGCCAAATCTTGTGTAAGCGTAAACGTTTCAAGGCAACAGAAGTTTTCTGAAAAATTGCTTTATTTTTCTCTTTCCTTTTTTTTGTATTATAAAAAAAATGTATGTAGGTACGTAACTACCCAATTCCGAATAAAGAATTAGGAAGTTATGCCGTAAATATTTCATTTTTAAAAGGTTTTGTTATGTGTATTTTATTCAAACATAAATAGCTAGGTATATTATGAGAATTCTTTGAAATTTTAAATGGGATAAAAATTAATTTGATGATAATTTTTTTGATCTTTGTAATTATGTTACATTTTCTGTAAATACCTAAATATTTTTTTTTAAATTTGAATTTGAATTATGTACCTATAAGTTTTTGAGTTTGCAAATTATTCAAAAAATCAATACCTACTCATATTCAAATAATGTATTCTTTCAAGGATTTTGAAGGTTGAATATCTACTCTCTTTAATTTTGGATTCAAAGTAGGTAGGATTTTTTTAAAAACTGTCAAACAGTTAAGTCGTAACACAGGCTTTTGAAAAAGAAATCGAAAGTCCTGGTCGGATAAGATGACGGATATCCTGCTGTAGAAATATGAGGCAATGGACCGGAATACAGCGAGAGGATGAAATATTATATGACAGTCCACGACAGGGGATCATATACTATACGCCATAGTGATAGCCGACAATTAGATTGACCTGACAAGACACTTGAGGAAGAAGAATTTGGCTTTCTAAGATTAGACGTTAGATTGAGCAACATTGTTATGATACTAAAATAATTGGAATGTGCACAGGGCATTGCGATTCTTATTAATATTACCATAAAAACCTTTTTTTTTTCAAAAAGTATCAAGCTATGTAGAGCATAATAAAGTACCTACCTAGATACTCGTGTAGCTATTCTTTACTTCTCTTATTCAATATCTTCTTTCTTATAGCGTTGACGCTATTCTGATACCTAGCTACTCATTTCTAGCTTTTTCTAGCAGGCAATTATGACCTTTATTTACATTCTGAGTGTACCTACCAAATTACGTTTCTCCAATGTCACTTAGTTTGTTAGGACGGTCTGAGTAAGATTTTTCAGCTATGTAGGTACCTACGTATATAATAAGTTAGCGAAAATTATGCGGCATCTGTTGAGATTTTCCAGAAACAAAACTAATAGTATCACGATATTCCTAACTTTCCGTATTTCAGTTCCCATGAGATATGTACTACATAAACGAGTGTTTTATGAATTATTTATAATGATCTTCATGGGTGAGTTTTATGTGTTCTCTTTTTAGCTCATGGCTGAAACCTAACGATTTGCCGAGTTAAATTATATTTGTTTTATTAATTAATAATTATTAGGGCATAGGTTAGTCGGATAAAGAAGCATATAGTTGCATTCCTGAGGTTAGGCTAGGTTAGGCTAGCTGTGCCGCTAATGCGCCGGTACTTTAATGAATAAAGTACAACCTTAGTGTTGCTAATGGATAGCGCTCAGGTAGGAACGTTCGAAATAACTACAATCACGCAGTGCCACAATAACTCGTGTTCAAGGGCAACAATTGAAAGGAAAAATGAACAGAGCGCACCGTGCTGTGATTACAAAGTTACAACCTGCGGTACTGCCTCTGCGATTGTACCTAGAGCTGACGCAGTATCGATATCAGCTGGAGAGTTTTCATAATTCTGGGATTCGAACAAACTTTCTTCATACTAAAATTTATACTAAAGGCATTATAAAACGGTATCTCCCCTAAATCTTGGTAATGCGCGGGAGCAAGGCTGCAGCCAGAAAATAATTTCGGAGAGGGCTTAGATGAACGGGTGCACCGTATATAACTGCAGTCTCATTTTGTACTTACTATACTATTGAAATATTATGTTCATTTCGGGGATCAAGGGCGATAAGAGAGTTTTTACCCCCACTCCCATCTGAAAAACATAAGGAAAATAGGGTGACACAGGAGGACAAATTTGGTAGATGATTTTTTAAGTTAACGCTGATTTATAATATTATTATAAGACTAGTTTTTTTAAAGGCGCCCGTGGCGCCCACCTTTGGCCTTTTCCTGCAAACATTGCTTTCTCATAGCTGAATTCACATGTGAGACTTCAAAATACTTGGTTGTTTTAACTCTTTATGAAAACTCAAAAACAACAAACTTTTAATTACAAACTTTCCATTCAAATAGCTTTTAACATGTGGGTATTTAACTGTTTGATCGCGTGTGTGCGTTAGTTTTCTGATTTAGTAAACTTTTTCATGCAAACTTTGCATTTGTATGGCTTCTGTACGCTATTAATTCACATGAGAATCTTTAAAAAAATACTTTAGTATGCAAACTTTTTATTGCAAACATTGCAATCGTATGGCTTTTCTCCGCTATTAGCACTTGATAATAGAACTCTATGAAAATTAAAAAAAAAACTTGAACTTTTTATAACAAATTTTGCATTCAAATGGCTTTTATCATGAGTTATTATTTGATTGATTAAACTTTTTATCGCAATTGTTGCATTCGTGTGGCTTTTCTCCGCTATGGGTTCGCGTGTGATTCTTGGGTCTGCGAACTTTTAATTGCACACATTGCATTAGTAAGGCTTTTCTTCGCTATGAAGTCCCGTTGTAAGTACCTAAGTTATGATTTGGTAAACTTTTTCATGCAAAATTTGCTTTCTCATAGCCGAATTCATATGTGCGACTTTAAAGCACTTCATATTTTTTTTATAACAGATTTTGAACTTTTTCTAACAAAATATGCATTTAAATGGCTTTTATCATGATTTATCATTTGATTGATTAAACTTTTTATTGCAAACTTACCATTCAAATAGCTTTTAGCATGTCATTGGTTGTTTAAATTATTTGATTGATAGAACTTTTTATTTCAATTATTGCACTCGTATGGCTTTTCTCCGCTATTAGCACTTGTTAATAGAACTCTATGAAAATTAAAAAAAAACTTGAACTTTTTATAACAAACTTTGCATTCAAATGGCTTTTATCATGAGTTATTATTTGATTGATTAAACTTTTTATCGCAATTGTTGCATTCGTATGTTTTTCTCCGCTCAGAAAACTCAGTCACACGCGAACATTTTTTATTCCACACATCAGTGATATGTTATGGTACCATAAAATGGTTATGGTACCATACCTTTAAAGCACTTGATTACCTAATTGAACTCTTCATGAAAACTCATAGAAGAACGTTATCTTTTTATAACAACCGTTGCATTCAAATGGCTTTTATTATGAGTTATTATTTGATTGATTAAACTTTTTATCGCAATTGTTGCATTCGTATGGTTTTTCTCCGCTCAGAAAACTCAGTCACACGCGAACATTTTTTATTGCACACATCAGTAATATGTTATGATACCATAAAATGGTTATGATACCATACCTTTAAAGCACTTGATTAATTGAACTCTTCATGAAAACTCATAGAAGAACGTTATCTTTTTATAACAAACGTTGCATTCAAATGGCTTTTATTATGAGTTATTGTTTGATTGATTAAACTTTTTATCGCAATTGTTGCATTCGTATGGTTTTTCTCCGCTATGGGTTCGCGTGTGATTCTTGAGTCCGCGAACTTTTAATTGCACACATTGCAGTAAGGCTTTTTTTCGCTATGAAGTCCCACTGTGCCTAAGTTATGATTTGGTAAACTTTTTCATGCAAAATGGCCGAATTCATATGTAACTTTAAAGGACTTGATAATAGAACTCCACGAAAATTAAAACTTTTAACATTTTATAACAAACTTTGCATTCAAATGGCTTTAATCATGAGTTATTATTTGATTGATTAAACTTTTTATCGCAATTGTTGCATTCGTAGGTCTTTTCTACGCTATAAGTTCTCGTGTGACTCTTGAGTCTGCAAACTTTTTATGTCACACATTGCATTAATAAGGCTTTTGTTCGTTATGATGTCCCGCTCTGCGTATAAGTTTCCTGATTTGGTACACATTGATTTCTTATGGCTGACTTCGCATGTTAGTTTTAAATAACCCGAAAAATTGTTTTTCTCTACATCAAAACCTTTAAAAAAAGTGCTCAGCCACCAGGCATAATAATATTATTATGTTACTGTCAGCTGTCACTGCTGTCAGCCATATTATATTAGAAGAACAATATCATTTGTCTTTAGTTGCGAGTGGCGCGCCATCTAGCGGCGTTAATGACATCAGTCAGTCAGTCAGTCAGGCAGTCAGTCAGTCAGTCAGTCAGTCAGTGAGTCAGTGTTCAAGACAAATATTATATAGATGAATTAAAAAATGAGTCTTGAGGAATCACTGCGCAGAATCCCTTCAAGAGATTAGTAGTTTTGGGCGCCAAGTTGTTATGCCTATAGGGCTCGGGAGACAAAAATATGAAATTTTTCTGTTTGTTCCGCTTATAGGTATTTCATAATATTTTCATATTTTTGTCTCTCAAGTCCTATATGCATAACAACTATCAAAAGCACTCGTCCTCAAATGCAACGTAAATCATTTTCCGATAGTTGTGATAGTTACTTTTTTCTGATAGTTGTGACTTGTGAGTGAAATATTATATAAACTGTTTATTTTTCGGTATCTTTTTTTAGTTCGATGTGACTGCACAGCGTTCTAATAATTATGTCTAGATTCTTATGACCATTGTTCAGTCATTTTTCAGTTTCAGTCATTAGTTGTTACATTTTCGTTAACTAGTCCTGAAAATGATCACAAGAATCTAGACATAATTAGAACGTTGTGCACCAACAAAGCCAATAGGCAATAAAGATGTTACATTAACAAAAATGGATATATGCATATTCTGGCGCCAAATACATGACAGCAGTCGGAGTCTTTAAATTTGGTTGCTCTCAATAATTTCCAACTTTTATGTCTATATTTCGTTAATTATTAAATATCCACTTTTTGTATACATGGGATTTTTCGACAAGTTAAACATGTCGAGAATTCTCATGATAAGAAGCTTCGGAGACATAAACATTACCATCTAATGGCGAAGGTTGTTAACGTAAAGTGATCACACTAAGCCAGCCTTCGAAATAACAGTAGAAGACGGTCGTAAGCCTCTAGTGGTTTGTTCCATTTAAAAGTCGAACATCAGTAATGAATTGTTAAGAGTCATTTGTTGTTACATATTCTTTAAGGATTGTAAATTTGTTCCATTTAAAAATCGAACATCAGTAATGAATTGTTAAGAGTCATTAGGTAGTTGTTACACATTCTTTAAGGATTGTAAATTTGTTCCATTTAAAAATCGAACATCAGTAATGAATTGTTATAGTCATTAGTTGTTACATATTCTTTAAGGATTGTAAATTTGTCCATTTAAAAATCGAACATCAGTGATGAATTGTTAGAGTCATTAGTTGTTGCATATTCTTTAAGGATTGTAAATTTGTTCCATTTAAAAATCGAACATCAGTAATGAATTGTTCATAAGTTGTTACATAGGTAGGTATTCGATGTGACTGTATACTGGTCGGACGTATCGGCGCTAAGCGGACAATCCCGCAATAGCTTAGCACTTTTCTAATGTTCCTAATTAACATGTATTATTTATTTTGTTTTTCATGATTGCGCATTCAAAATAAATTGACAACGGCAAAATATTATCCGAAGGTCTATAAGGTTTCTATACCTAAGTAAGTAATTATATGTTTTTATAAATTTGTTAAATATCATGTTTTTTTTTCATGGACTATATAGTCGAATGGGTGGGTGTTGTAAAATCGAATAATCATTTTCTTTTATGGTAGGTATATGTACCTAACTATCGACAAAGATTTTTTATGTTGTTTCCCGGTCGGTAGTTTGACAGTTATTACAGTCCGATATAAGTCGATTAATATTTTATTAGTAAAAAGTTTCAAAACAAAATTCATAATTATTACAACTAAATTCATTGATTAGTGAATGTCAAGAAATCTTATGTGTAAAACACCAGACTTGGGCATATGGGCAATGTTCTAAAGTAGGAAAGTGAGCGCAAGTTGGCATTCACGCAGTTTGTCATTGAACTGCGAAAATTGTTGTCAGTGGTAAATAATATAGGCGTCCCCACTTACTTAACACTTGTTCAAAGCGAGTTTGACAAATTGAGGAAATGCGTGTGAACTTAATTTTAATTTAATTAAATTGTCAGTCTAATCTATATTATATATTTTATTTTCGGTCGTGACACGGCTGACCCTCGACAGCCAAATTTGTAATCATAAAGTTGTATTGTTTTTAAAAATATACTCATGTATTGTTAGTTAATGATTATTATATTATTTTCTTTAGAATTTTGAATGTCATTTTACCTAAAATTATTATATTGTTCTTAGAACACTATTTAACTACACTATCAAGTGAAGTGGTTGGTAGCTTAGTTGATAATATGTGACTGAAGGCTTCGGTCTCGTTGTCCATCAAATGGACACATAAACTATGTCGACAACGGAAGCGGTGTAGTCACTTTATAGATGGGAACCGGTGAATCTAAAATAGGTAGGTAGGTAGATACAAAATTAACCGAGTATGTACCTACACGATAAACTGAAATAAAAAATAAAATATACTTGATATAAATTGACGTGGATCGATCGCATCGATTCTGTTCTCAATAAAATCAGAAGGAAATGAAACAGGAGTGTTGATTTTAAAAACGGTATGTATGGAAGAAAATGTGGTTGAAACAGAGTCAATTATTCGCATCTCTATGCCTATCTTTTTAAGGCATGGGATGGCATGATAGGTTAAAATATATTGTAAACAATTGATACGTAGGTCTTCGGATGGATGCGTGTATTTAGATTCTGTGCATCAGGCAAGCGAGAGTAGTATACAACCGTTGTTAACGTAAAGTGATCACCCGAAGTCATCATCAGCCTTCAAAATAACTGTTGAAAATTGTCCCAAGACCGTAGTGTTCCAGAACTTAAAAATTCAAATCAAGATTGATAATTCGATCATGTTTACCCACATCAAAATGGTAGCCTATCATTCGTTGTTCATCCGACTAATTTTTTAATACCCAACTAGCTGACCCGCCCGTCGAACTTCAACCTAACCCATAATAAAAATAAAATTTTTGACTTATTAGGTACATGAATGAAATGACATAAAAACTAGATTCAATTTATTGCGTTAAGTACCTAATAATTATTATTGTTGATTCGGTTGCGAGATGAAGCTCGACGGGTCATAAGTTTGTAATAAAATTAATTCTTCTTTTATTGCGTAACTTTAAAAAAATTCAAGAGATGGCGGTGTAGTAGAAAATAAGTCACATATGAAGCGTGTTACGTTATTGTATATGTTGTATATGTGAATTTTACCGAATACCGAAGCAGTACAACTTACAGGAGATATAACGACTTATTCCTGAACCTTCCATAAGTTCAGTATGACAAAACGATCTTTTTGTTCAATTTAATTCTTTCAGGAATAGGCGTGTATAGGTATTTTTGAATTATCGAATGCTCTGAAGATCTAGTTGGCACCTAGGTACATACTTATTGCAATATAAAAACTTGTAATGTGTGACTTACTTCTTCAAGTTCCCAAGAACGCAGTATGGATAGACCAACAGGGGCCTGGTCAAGGGTGATACTCCAGATAGATCCTGAGGGATGACAGCGGCGCAAGGCGATAAGATATTATCGTGCGTCATGCCCGCTAGCAAAGAACCTTCCGTCACCATCAATGAGGCTTGATTTTTTGACGCAGCATCTGGAAAATACAGTAAATTAATATTGTACAAACATACGAAAGAGAAGACGAGCTTGAATTTAAGAAAGATGCTGGTTGTAGCAAGTAAACAAAATTAATTGGTAGGAAAAATACCTACTACAATACTAATATGCGAACCTTTTGAACCGTGGACACGGACTAAAATTAGGAATGCAGAGTTTTAAGTGGAAATACTCTGAGGGACTTGGTAAGGAAGAGGGAGGATGCAAGGAAACGGTGCAATTTGGAAGTTATGTGTCAAAAATTAATGCCTACTAACAATTTAAGGAGATGTGGACATATTAAAAGAATGAGTACGAACAGTAGTTGAGAAAAAAGTTTGGGTATGTCTGATTGAGGAGGTATGAGGAACCATAGTCGACAAGAATGGCGTGGATATAGCAAAGGTAGGTACCTACATAGATTTCTTCTCCAAGGTAGGTCAATATCTTGAGGAAAGAAGTTCTTAATAAAGAAGGTAAGGATGCTTAAAGCCTTGAAGTTAGTATCTACAAAATTTGTGAACAACCAGTTTGCCAGGAGAAGCCACTTGTGTTACCTACATGGATTCTTTGTATCTAGGATTAGAAATAAGTGGAGATCGACATACTCTCTGCCTACCCTCAAAGGGACACGCCTTATGATTAAAAAATATCCGTGTAGGTAGGTATCTACCTAATAACTAAAATCTTTATAATATACAAAAATGACATAATAATATTACAATTTAAAATAATATGACTTATATCGCCATCTACCTGAAATAGTTTTAACCAATACAGTTTTCTGCATGGTTCCTTGTTTGAACTCTCCTCGAAAAACTCTCCCGAAAGTTCCTTCTTGTAATGATGGCCCCAAAAATATCGCTGATCTTTGTATCATCAGCTTCCGCAGTTTTTCTACATTATCCGAACACCACGATATCTGAAACAAGGAAAATACAGTTGTTAGTGCCATCTGTTGAAGAATAGCAAAAGTTCAATGTCTAATACAAAATGTTTTCGTAATGTTCGCTAGATGGTGATATGTTCTGATGTTAAGTGAGTAGCGCGTGGGAATGAATTTTATTTCATGCTTTTAATACATTATTATTCTTTAGAAGAATTTGATTTATTTGTTTCTGGAAAATATATTAAAATATTCATGAATTAAAACCTAAAAGTGGTTAACTAAAAAATAAATTTTACTTAGATAATATTTTTATTTATCAATATCATTAAGTAGGTAGGTACCTATGTAGAAAATATACCGCATAATAATTACTTTATTTCTTTCTGAATTTATGAAAAATATTATCTACTGGTTGTTGGAATTTCAAGTTTAAAGAACACAGCATCGGTCTATTCAAGAACACTATTTATTTGACACTAAAAATTGATACATATAAAATTGTAACATTAATTACTAGGTTCCCCACCACACATGACAGGTGGGGTTGCCAAGTTATAATTATATGGCTAATAAAGTAAAATATTTTCTATGTCTTTAACACTGGTTTGTAGCTCTACTAAAATGAATATGTACCTACGTACTGGCTACTGAGCTAATAATGGTTTGCAGCACTACTAAAATGATTACCTACTGTAGGTATATTACACACACTCGCATAGGTTTCTACAACTACTGTCGAAAATTTAAGAGGATTTATTTATTTCTTACTGAAATATTTGTGATGGTTGTTCGCTACGGTAAGTATGCTATTTTTTTTCAATACATATTTTATAATACCTAATTGTTGTAACTCTTCGGAGCGGTTAATATTTTTTCGGACACCTAGCACCTAGGTGTGAATGCGGTTCATAGGTATATTCCGGTTACCTACATTCCATCATCTGTCCAACTGTCACATAAAAACATTCTTCCTACCCTAAAACCTTACCAGAAACGTCAGTCACAATTCATATGGTAAAACACTTCGCTTTTAATTAAAAACTCATACTATCGTTAATCGGCATATTATTTAACCATAAAAATCACCTTCGTATAATTTAAAAACATCAATTATCATTATAACTCGGAATCATCAAGAAAAAATTGAACACCAAGTTTTGTGTAGGTAAGTTTTTCGGGCGACCTGTGGACGAAGGGGCAAAATCAATAAGTCCTGTGCTCATATCATCTTTTCCATCTTCCTAAGTCCATTGTTGGTGTTTTGGCTGTTTTATTAATTTAATATAGTTAAAATAAACAACAATGGTAGGTACCTACTGTAATGTTGTCTTGTCACGGAGATTTAAAAGTTCCACTAGCTATAAATACCTACCTACCTATTGAAAACCTTTGTAAAACATATAGGTAAATAAGATTTACAAAACAGGAAAACCAATCGCAAGTAAGTTTAGATACAAAAATTGAGAAAAAATAAATCCATTAAAAATCGTTCCTACATACCTACCAGGAAAGAAGGTAGGTTTTACCCATCTTAAATAATTATCAGCCTATCCATTTTTTACCTATCTTAAAACAATTGAGAGGGAATTGCTAACCAGCGTCAAGAAAAGGAAAATGTCCTACCTGGGACACATACTTACTTCGCAACACCAAATACAAACTGCTTCACCTAATAATGAAGGGGAAAATAGATGGAAGTCGAGGTGTGGGTAGACTGGACCGGAATCCAGCGAGCGGAGGAACTGTTCCGGAGGTTAGCCCAGGACAGAGAAGCCTACGCCATAATGGTAGCCGACGTCGGGGGACCTGACATGGCACTTGAAGAAGAAGAAAACAATGGCTATGAAAATATTATTAATATTATCCGAAAGCCTCTCAAAATATTTAATGACTATGAAAATTAGCTAAGCTATGATTGGCATTTTCTACAATTAAGTACCAGTTGCATTTCGTTCTTTTTACAGCATGGTGTTGCTATTATTAAAAGTTTTTACAGTGAGTGGTCTTAAACCAAACCAGAGGGTAAGTACTCTGCATTTTCATTACGATTCCGATCCAATTGTAATCTCAATAACGATGTCATTATAACATTTAGATTTCGGTTGCTAAACATCAAAATATTTCACAATTTGTTTATTTTTAATCCAGTATAAATTACTTTGTTAAAAAAAATGGGAGGTAATACCTAATAAGGATTTATATACACGTTGGCATTTTTCCTATATTAGAAGATATTTATTTATTTGTATTCTTTCATGAATGGTATAATAATGACCTGAAATGGAAAACCTTACTTGATTCACATACCTATTTTCAAACCAGCTGACCCGCCCGTCGACATAACCCAGAGTAAAAAATAATTTTTACTTTGAATTGCATGAATAAAATGTGATTTACGACATAAAAACTTAATTAAATTTAGCTAATAATTAATTGCACTATGTGATAGTTATCGTTGATTCGGATGCGGGATGAAAAGTTCGACGGATCATAAGTTTGAAATCAAAACAATTCCTCTATAATTGAGTTACTTTTTAAGTATTGACCGAATTGACCCCATCTTAACCAAATATTACTGAATTATTATGGTAAGTCGAAGCCGAAAGCAACAGACTCGGCTTGAGGATTAACCGCGACGAAACAAAGGTTATGTTGATTGACCGCCAGTGGGACTAGTACAAGTTTTATCGAAAGCTAATTGCACGCTAATAAGCGCTTATAAGCGGGCAAATAGTGTTCTAAAATCAAACGATCGAATCATTCGATCATTTTTGTATGGAAATTTTTCGAAACTCTTTCGATGATCGTTTCGATATTCGAACATCGAAAACTTATACTAGGGCTACAGGGCGTGCTGAATGGGGTTGAGCAGTTACAGGGTCTGGAAGTTGTACATGACTTCGTGTACCTGGGCTCCCTCATCAATGATCAGGGCACGTGTGAACCTGAAATCCGCCGAAGAATCCAGATGGCAAAAGGGGCGATGACCAATCTGGGGAA
Source organism: Mystacides longicornis (assembly GCA_963576905.1). Taxonomy (NCBI): domain Eukaryota; kingdom Metazoa; phylum Arthropoda; class Insecta; order Trichoptera; family Leptoceridae; genus Mystacides; species Mystacides longicornis. The sequence goes on along the minus strand of OY756426.1, from coordinate 26,000,010 downwards.
GATATGGAGGAGCAGAGTGATTAGGTTACCCACGAAAATCAGACTGGTGAAATCCCTGGTGTTCTCAATATTCCTATATGCTGCAGAAACCTGGACCATGAAGTCTCGTGATCGATCTAGGGTGGACGCTTTCGAGATGTGGTGCTGGAGACGCTTCTACGCGTATCGTGGACGGAACACAGAACAAATGACACCATCTTGGCAGAACTAAATGTCAGAGAACGGCTGTCCACGGTGTGCACGCGACGTGTCATACAGTTCTTCGGACACATTGCGAGACGCGGAGATGATAGTTTTGAGAGGCTTCTCCTAACCGGAAGAATCGAGGGCGTCAGAGCTCGGGGTCGGGCTCCGATGAGATGGAGCGACCAGGACAAAGAGGCAACGGTCGGGACACTATGGGAGGCCCTACAATTGGCGTTGGACCGGGGACTTTGGGGACGGCTGGTTGGGATAGTGGGGAGTGGTGATGGTCGCGATCCTCAGCAGTGAGGGAACGACGAGGATGATGATGATGATTATCGTAAGATAATGAGAACAGAAATAATTGAGAATATTAAGATATCCTTGGATTATTTTCCCTATAAACTGTATGTTACATTTACAAAACGAAAAAGTTTACTATTTCGCGATTCGCTATTCTGACAGCTTGACAATTTTAAACATGACCAGTCGACATTGAAATCGAAATTCAATTTCAAGAGTAGCCTCCCCTGGACCCAAAGAAAAATTCTTAGTGTTACATGAAAAAAAAAACACGTCAGCGTAAAGTTAGTTGGTCTTCAAAATAATAATGAAATGCAATCAAAGTAAATTGCTTCTTCTCTAGAAACCGACTTGCTAGTAAGTTAACAGTCTATGTACCTAAGTAGGTGGCGAAATTCTCATCACACACCTTGCACCCCATTCCCCTGCATCTGGCATGCACGGTACATCCACAGTGGAGTATCAATTTATGGAACTTTTCGAATAATGATGAAGATCACTAGTGCAGCAGCTGTTATTCCAAGCTTTCCTTACACTTGAGCTCAGGTAATAGGTATGTATTTATACCTGTTCTCTCTAGGACTTTCCTATAGATAGATATCCAAGTAACAGGGGATGAATTAAGAATATAGAGTATAGAGAGTAAGAATATTCACAAGGTATGAACATGTTTATGTAGTGAATTAGTGTTAGAACATTATTATGGTTTTGACGATGTTGATATTTAGGTAAGTACACACTTGACAGCTAAACAAGATGTAACAATTATTCTATATTATTTTTCTATTATTCATCGCACCATTCTAACCCCACGTAAATATTTATACCTACCTAATGCATATCATTGACGGTGACAGGAAAATTGATCGAAAAACAAATTTTTGAATGCACAATAATTGTTCGAAAATCAACCTTTCGAATAGCAATTATACGAAGACTCATTTAGCAGAAATAACAATTGTTCGAATTTTTGTAACGTCATATTGTTACTCCGTCGTTATCACACCCTTACACTTAATTTCTTTTACGTTTCAATGCAATCAATTAAAACTTAATTTCATTCAATAATCTAGCTAGGTATGTTTTTTTTTAAGAACATAATATTTGGGTAACTTACGAGAAATCAAATACGTAGTTAACTTCTCCAGAGAACATGAAAAATAGGCATGAAACAAAATGACTTGCTTCCAGACGGTGAAATATGCATGAAACAACTTCATCTTTTGATGGAACTTATGCATACCTACTTAAAGTTCTAATAATATTATAAAACTGCAAATATCAGAACGTTGCCAAATTGGCATGTAATGAGGAAGTAGATTACAGTAAGAGAGATCCTACTTTAGTTTCAGTATGGGTAAGTGTACTTCGTAGAGAATAGGCGCTGTTAGGTGGCAGAAGGGAGGGAGTGGAGTTGCATATTCCTCACCGTGGACTCATTTTCTCTCGAGACACTTTTATTAGTTTCCGTCTGCATGTTATTATATAAAATGACGAGCTCCTCCGTGCCTAAGAAGGATAGGCGACTACAAGACCATCTCTGACATGACGTACCCTAGATATCTACGTATTCTATTTTCAGAATGTTCTCACTGAAAATTAAGGGCCATTTCAAAAGTTCTGAACATGTATATTTTTTTAGTTTTTTTGATACCATAGACAAATTTTCAAATACATAATATGAGAAACATAAATGTTCTGTGTTACTTTATTGTGCGTAAAATTTAAACAAACTTACGTAATCACTTCCCAGTCAAAGATAAAGCTGTTTTACCTATTACGACTTTTCCGAATTAACCAATTTTGTCTAAAAGGAGGCATTACATATAAAAATCTGATATTTTAAAATTTAAGCCAGCTGTGAAAGAGGAAGATAGTCGACACCGGAGTTGGAACGCACGATCCTCAAAACTTGCAATTATGCCCTGCATTAATAATAATAAAAATGGATTTATATAGGTACAATTTTGGGCTGAATTTATTTGGCCACCCCTTAAAAGAAAGACGGTTAGTGGGGAGGAGTATTTTACTTGTGATTTGACTTTATTCAAATTTCAGAGCTTCGCGTTTACATCATCATAATAAGAGGTTTGAGCCAAATAATTTGACGCTACATTACGGCCCTGATGTAATTATTATTCGTAGCAGAGTTCGTTTCTGTAAGTAACTTAATAGTTTTAACTGTTTGTAAATATGCATGAAAATGACGATCCTGAATAATAGTGTTAATTAAAAAATATATAGGTAAGTACATGGGTGTGAGTCCTGGCACCTGACCAAAGCTCAGGCACAAAAAGTCTCAGGTTTCAAAATGAAGTGCCTCAGGAGAATTTTGGGTGTAAGATGGTACCACCGCATCACAAACGACGCTATAAGTCGGCGCACCCAGCATGATCCCATCATTTCTACCATTATGGACAGGAGATGGACTTGACTGGGACATGTGTTAAGGATGCCGAATGACAGTTGGCCGAGGAGAGCGCTGTTTTTCCTCCCATCAGAGTCCTAAGGACGAGGAAGACCCTCTCACACTGTATTCCGCTCCTTCAATGCAGAGCTAAGGAATGTGAGAGGAGGTCATAAGCATTGCGCAATGGAGAGCTCTTATTGTCTCCCTATGCCCCTAAGTGAGGCCTTAAGGGAGTTTGGTTTTGGTTGGAGTCAAACATTCAATGCCCTTTCTGTTACCACAGATGTGGTTTATTTCCTGATGTATGTGTTGCTGCATTAAAATAATTTCCTCTTCGACTGACGACTGGTGTTTGGGGCATTGTGGTTTCCAGACTACAGCCAGTCTATCTGATCGAGATATTTCATTTGTCCACCAGAGTGAGAACAGTCTAGTCTCAGCACGTATCAAAGAGAATATCCATTGCAATATTCTCACACGGATGTTTTCTGAGATATTAGGAAAATGAACGTAGTAAGCTTTATGAGGATAAATGTCCGCTAAAGAATGCAGTGAGTAAAATATTTAATGCCAAATTTTGTTTTAATTTTCTAAATAGTGGCATTGAGAGCAGATAGAATGAACGTTTTTCTCCTAATAAAAATGGGAGAGTTGATTTTCTTTTCTACTATACGGCCAATACATAGACTATAAAAACAATGTTTGATGAAATAATTAGTAAAAAAAATAATTGTTTTTGTTGTACGCCATTTGCTCGTCTTTATAATATGTCTCGTTAATGTTTAGGTCTGCTTGCGCAAAACTAGATGCAGTAAGTAACTAGTTATTCATCATAATAATACACCGAATACTCTAATACTCGGAATTAAAACTAATACGCTTCCGAGAGTGATGACGCCGAGCATACCCTCTTTGCGTGCGACCGGTGGAGAATAGAAAGAGAGGATCTGTATGAGGATCTATGTTGAAATGGCCAGAAACATGGAAGTCCGTTGAGGGTTTTATGGAGGTGATTATGAAGAAGAAGATCATCGCTGACAAAATTTGCTTCCTGGGTAGATCGAAAGGTTTTAGCCGGTAGGAGTCCGGCACTACCGTTTAGGTGTCCTCAGCATGGGCTTTTGTCTAGTGAGGAGATAAATCCCATTATGTTAATCTGAATTTATATTTTTGTACACATTAATGTATTATATTTTGGAAAAATAAATTAAAAAATATATGTATTGAAAAGTTGTTTATAATGGTGAAATATTTTTAAAAAATGTGTAAATTTTGCGATAGCCAATTATTGTAGGACATAAAAACACGAGATTTCACTGTATTTTTGTAAACATTCTGCAGTTTCATTTTGTTAGGTTTTCGTACTGCAACTTCTTCAGTTTCATTGAATGGTTACTACTATCTACTAACTGCCATATAAAGTAGGTTCGTAAGATATTTTTCCATATTTAATTACCTCCAGCATAATATAATATAGGTAAGCCATAGGTAACATAAATGTGAGAAATACGTGAAACTAAAATAAGTTAAGTACAAGATATAAAACCTTATTAGGTGGAAAATACACGCTGTATAGGCGCCGGAATGCCTTTCACTTTCACAGTAGCAAAGGATAACGACGCCGCATGTCCTTTACCCAAATGTCATTAAATGTGAACAGCGTCGGTCTGACGTCCTGCTACTGCGGTGTTAAGTAACCGCCAGACGGGACTATAAACAAATATGAATGGACACTCATTTTCCGGGCGGTTTGTCAACGTTTTCCACGTTTCGTGAACACGACATTCTCTATGTAAATTGTTATAAATCTCTTTGGTTATTATTTTTCCTAACCACTATTATAGAGTTAACACAAGTTTTAGATAATGGATCATTCTGGATGCACTGAGAGTCCCAGAAATCAAGACTCTTGCTGGGAAGACCGTCAGAGATAGGCTAAGAAATACGAGGGTACGAAAAATATGCGAGGTTAAAGATATAGTAAGATGGGGGAGGCAAAGAAGAATATTTTGGTATGAACATGTGGGGAGAATGGACTCATCCAGACTCCCCCACATTGCATTGCACGGTAAAGCGCATGGAAGACGACTCTCAGAGTCCCAGGTAGACCACCAAAGAAATGAATAGACAGTCGGCTGCCCCTCAATAATCTTCTGGGGAGACGATGACCCCGTATAATGGCATATTGTTGACATATTATTATTATTATATCTGCTCCACAATATGAAGAATTCATTCCCACTGGTCTGCCTGCTATCAATGTTGCGTTATTCTGTATTCATATGACATCATTTCCGATGTTCTTACCAGGGTTTTGGTTTTATTCGGTTTAACCGGTCTGACCCTTGTGAATTTGTACCTTAAAAACATCTATAATAAAACGGGAGAAAGTTATTGGTAAAAGGCAGGATGAATGTGGTCTGATAAAAAGGTCTGCGCATGCATGCGGTGAAGTTCCGTCATCTTTACCATAAGAGGGAAGATAGAGGGAAGTGCATCGCATGCCATAATATTATTTTGGATGCAAGAACGCTGATAGAGTTCTGAAGACAAATCCAGTCATACTCTGCTTATTTCCAAAGATCTTTGCAGTGATCTCGATTAACCCAATTTCCTTTTAAATTTCAATTAATTTCGCTTTACAAATTTCGAAATTTCAATGAACCAAAACACACCGAATTTGAATTCTGTAAATTTTTAATAAATGACACAATCATTGTTAATTTAAATTTAAAATAAGTTGATTGTTTTTTTGCTAATTGATTTTGATTGATTCATGTGTGTTTTTTCATCACAGATAAACGAGATAGATTGTGTTGGTACATACAAATTCAACTCGATTGGACAGCGGGAAGTGGGCGAAAAATTGATTACAAATTTTAAATGACACAGAGAAAACAAGTTAAATGAAAAAAAAAAACTCATACATTTCTATGAGCTACTCTCTGAGCGTGAACCATTTAATGAAAATTATATTTACCTACCGGTTTTATTAAATTCGAATAATTTATTTCACTCGAAGCTTCAATTAGTAAGTTATACAATTTTCGCAGTGTTGACAGCAGGCAATTAATTAAATTGTAGTGTTTTTTTTTTATTCTTATTGAAGTGTACGATTGGTAATAATTGTCATGTCTCAGATTGTATGTTATGTCATAGCGATAAGATCAGTTTGTGCATTTACATTACAACTGTTTTTTTTTTATATAAAATGAATTAGCGCTCACTCAAAGTGAACACAAATATAACACTTTGATTCTTTCACAGTAAGCTACTTAAAGCTTAGGTATGTCTTGAAAGAGGATGATGGTCGACACCTGGGATTAAGCCCACAATCTCCAGTACGAAACAGAGTCATAACCAGTAGGTTACTACTACTAACCATTTCAGTTATTTGTTACAGTTCAAACTACCTAACTCCTAATGGATAATGGACAAAGCAAATGGATCGACCCGACTGGAACCCAGGTCTCTAATTATCTTTACCTCCTGACATACTTTTCTCCAATTTCCTGCTTCTCAAATTTTGCAACTGAAGTAGAAAGAAGAAAAAGAAACTAGACTTTTGTCTTCAAAAGGTCACAAGAATCTAGACATAATTAGAACGTTGTGCACCAACAAAGCCAATAGGCAATAAAGATGAGACAGTAACAAAAATGGATATATTCATATCCTGGCGCCAAATATATGACAGCAGTCGCAGTTTGGTTGCTCTATTGTTCTCAATAATTACCAACTTTTTTCTCTATGTTTCATTAATTATTAAATTTCTACTTGTGACATACATGAGATTTTTCGACATGTTGAACATGTTGAGAATTCTCATGATTAAGAGTTTTGGAGACAAACATTACCACCTAATGGCGAACGTTGTTAACGTAAAGTGATCACAATAAGCCAGCCTTCGAAATAACAGTAGAAGACGGTCGTAAGCTCGTAGTGGTTTGTTCCATTTAAAAATCGAACATTAGTCATGAATTATTAGAGTCATCAGTTGTTATTTTTTCTTTTGTCTTATTGTTTACAAGCGAGGCAGATAGGCAGGTATATCTCAACATAATATATTTTAAAACGTAAAACACCCCCTTTAAAAATGCATTACATTCAGCCCTTAAAAAACCTACGATAATCATGCATAAATAGTACTAAAAAATGATGTATTGTATAGATAAAAATATGGAAATAATGTATTGACATAACCGTGTTTCGATTCTTCACCCTATGAAAGATTAAAAGGGTATACAATATGTACTGTCACATATATGAAAAATATAGATACCTATAAAATACAACATCCATAATATATTATATTGTTTTATATTAGTTGGTAGCTGTTGAATTTTATATCGGATGATAAACTAAATATAATAAATGATGATAATAACAATGCGACACTTGGCCGAATTAATAATTTTCACAGGTACCAATAATTCTCCATTCACCCTTTTATACATTCGTTATTGTTCTTTGTGGATGGGCTCAATTTGTACCACCTACCTACTAGCTGAATTTAACATTTCATCATACGGATTACCGTTGGTTCTTTATAATACATGTAATTGAAATTTTTGTTTAAACTCCCCATAATTTCGGTAAATCTATTAGCGATTAGCGATTAAAAAAGAACAACGACAATAAATAAAGAAAAAACACTGAGAAAGATCTCTGGTAAATAAATCCAAAATATGTGCAATATCTTTAGGCTCCAGCAACATAATATATTATATGATGCTCGTGGCCTGCCAACTACCACAATTAGTGAAGACACAATTTTGGAAACTCTTGTTCATCGTCGTATTTCGACACAAGAATATCATGTCCACCTATGCATTTTTCTCTGCGAATTGATTTTTTTAAGAAATTCTAAGAAAGATTATGCTAACATAATTATACTTTAATTTAAAAAAATATATAAAATTTTAATTTTTTATACATGCAGATTTGCAAATATTAATTTGTTGTCGAAATCCTCAACTCATATTATTTGTATAAACAATTCAATTCGGATTAAAACTCCGTGCTCGCACGGTTGAAAACAAATTTCAAAGAATCAATTCGAGCTACTTTAAATTGATATTTTCGATTTTGAAAACAAACACGAATCGTCGAACAGCATTTTGAAAAACTCGTGACCAAAATCAAAGGTGGTTACCTACCCACGACTTAATACGATAACAAACATTATCTTAACATAATTTTATTGCCTTCTTAATGAGGTTTTTTTACTCTAATCTGATTTTGAAAAGACGCTGATCATAAGATCGATCATAAATGAGGCTCTTTCAATAGGTTTGCCATTTAAATATGCCACATAAAAGAAAACATATAGGTAACTTCTTATAAGATACGAGAATTAATATTACGAGGATTTTCATCAATTATGAAATCTTTTTACCAAAGAATGTTTAGGATGCCGAATGAAAGTTAGCCGAGTAGAATTTCTTCCTCTCATAAGGATCTCGAAGACGAGGAAGATGTTTTCATACTGTTGGACAAGGTGTGGGAGGAGGTCAAAGACATAGCGCAAGATCGAGCGCAATGGAGAGCTGTTGTTGCCTCCCTATGCCCTGAGTGATAAATAAATAAATAAAATAAATAACACTCTTCTATACATAGGTGTCAGTATAGCCGGCGGAACTTAATGCTTGAAGCATTGTCTACCAGTCAACCGGTCCCGTCCAATCTGAGACAGGATTCCATCCCCGAGTAGAAATTTCAAGTAAAAAACACATTGAAAATTTCTGACCCGACCGGGAATCGAACCCGGGACCTCTTGATCTGAAGTCGGAGCCTTTGCCACTAGGCTACCGAGGTCGGTGTGGAGCTTAAAGGAAGAATAGAACACCAAAGAAACGTGAGTAAGAATAGTTTGTGTCGCTCTTACTTTTAAACGGACAAATAGGTAAAAATTCGTGACTAGGTACATTATTATTTAAAGTCAAAAATCTATTTCAAATACCACTTTGTTTTGAAGAAAATTTAACAGGAATATTCTTATGCAGAATTGAAAAGAAATATTTTCTAATTATGCAAATTACTACGTGAATTTTTCTTTATTTTGACAGTTCAGTCTGACGGCTGCAACCCGATAAACAATTTTATGGTAAACCATTTTTAGAGCAGGCATTCTAAACACGAAGTTCAGGCCTGTTTAGCCTGGACCTATTTTTTAAATGGCTTTTTATTTTGTCCTAAATTGAATTTGACAGCCTTTTTAGACAGTACATTTCCTGTTTTTCTACAAGACAGGCTTGACCTAGTTAGAAATTATGTTTCGGTTTTTTATATGATACTTATATTAATATACCTACCTATATACAAATCCGAATACAGAAGTGTTTTTTTTCCAAGTTTTTCCGATGGAAAGTAAATCATTGCGATTTTACAACGCTGAGTAACGTGTGAAGTTTTTTAAAGTAGATAGCTACTTTACGATTTATTTATTACGTTAATATTCGGCATTTAGGAGGAAGCCAAGTCTGAATATGGACCTTAGTACAAGCAGAATATTTAAAAGGTTGAATAAAAAGGTATTTACTTACATAGAATCTTAGATAATTAACTAAAATATAGTTATTCACTTTGAGTGAGCTCAGATCATTTTTTTAATAAAGTTATCATCCATAGATATTTTTCTTAAACAAAAAATAAAATAGTTGATTATACGAAATGTATACCTAGGTAGGTAAGTAGGTACTTCATTTTATTTTGACTATAACCCATTGAACTGTATCATAAGCTAGCCTAGTGTGATCTTTTACATACCTGAGCCTAGTTCACAATAACAAATTCCTAATCTACGACCTATTATGAAAGTTTTCAAGTTGCTAGTAGGTACCCTCGTTGTAAAATATGTGCAATATTGTACATAATATTATGTAGATATGCTATTCAAGTAAGCAGGTAATTAGAGACATTTATTGGAAGTTTTGAGAAGGAGGATTGTACCGCTACTCCATCACTGACTTATACCGTTATCTGGTGATTATGATGAGTCCTCTAGGGGCGTAGAATACAACCCACCTGTCCTGCTGATAACGCAGGGAATACAATTTAATAATATAATCCACGGGACAGGTGTCAATGGCCTTCAGGGGGACAATTGTAAATAAACTTGAATAAAATCCAAATTGCATACAGCGGAATTTATTATTTGTTTGCTTATTTCATACGAAACAATGTGTATTTATTCAGGTAATTTTATTAATAACACATCTATTCAATATTAGTAATATTTTCAAAAGTTAATGAGTCGCTGGTAGCTAATCAACTTTGTGGATAGTTATATTTTAGGTGCTTATGGAAAAATGGTTCGGGTAAGAGGCACTCTTTAATCTGCATTACATGTAGAAGTAGAGATAAATAGCACGGCCAACAGTAGCTTTATTTATTAAAATAATAATTAATAAGCTAAATTATACATACCAGCTCGCTTCAAATTGGGTAACTACTTGGTACGAATCCTGTCAGGCCTTAGGTTTTTTGACTTGTTGAAAATGAGATTCCTATGATTAGGAATGTCAAACGGCAATGACAAACAACAAAATGTTAGAATCGTTCATATTGTTAAAGCTCTCTTCAAAATGAGAAAAAAGAGAAGGAAAAAAGAAAGAAAATGAAGGAAAATATAAGAGCAATTTGCCATGTTTGATTTCACATCACAAAAACCTTTGCAATGTTTATGTAATTTGGACGCAATTTCAGTTAAACATTTCAGCCAATAAACTCCTTTTTGTAATCAGACAATTTTAGTATCATTGCAAATAATTTGCCAAAATAAAATTTAAACAAAAAATAAGGCTGAACTTTGCAATATTGCAAAATATATTGTTTGAGTACTGCAAAGATTTGCCAATGTCATAATTTTGTCTGATGACTTTAGGGCCCTGTCCTAGCTGGTCGCATAATCACACGATCGTGCGATTGCGATGATCGCATGAACGCATAAACAAATTTGTGATCGCACGATGAAAAATTGTGTGTCCTAACTGCCATCGCACGATCGCGCGTCCACTTTCCTTGACAACGCAAACAAATAAAAATGAATGTTAGTAAGTAAGAACTTTTGGCAAGTAGAGTAGAGAGCAATACAAGCGACGCGCGATCATTTCAAACAAGGCACCGTCAAGGCACAAGGCAGGTCCGTCTGCCCAGTATATGTTTGAACAGGGCGTCCGCGTTCATGCGATCATCGCAATCGCACGATCGTGGGACCATTGAGGACAGGGTCTAATCGTATATGAATCGTAGATAAAAATTTAAAACGACAAGTTTTGGACACAGCCTGTTTTTTAATCAACACTCGACGAATGTATGTATGCACCTACCTATCATAATATAGTGAAATATTAATATTCCAATCTTAATTGGAAAATGAGATATTTGATTATAATCAGAGTTCAGGGACCAAAATAAATGAAACTGCATAATGCTTGTTCGCGTGAAGTAAGTGGGTAGATACAGTTGTTATAACTAGTCTGCCTAAAAATTAAAAATAAAAGAGGTGTGATTTCGACTTTAATCGATGCGGTAATCTATTTTTATGGATACATAGTTTTTTTTACTTTTCAAATAAAGGCAATTTACTTTTTGTGTTTGAAAATTCATACTTCATTTTTTATTTCACTATTTTTAATTCTCTTCTAGGAAGCGGTCTATTTATAAATTCTCGTTAAAAGCCAGATAAAAGAGAGCTAAAAAATAAACTAACAATCTGGAACTTAAGTCGGCAATATATATTTTTTAAATTATTTCTTACTTAAAGCTTTCAAGCAATATTTTTTTCTAATGGAAGTATTTAAAAATCAAGTTCAGATTAAACTTCGTGAAAGATTAACTCTGTGTATGTTGATTATGTGATGTCTTTTTATGTGCTGTTTCTTATACTACCAATGTACGGTAAATAATTAATAAATTAAATAAATTAATTAACAGATTTCATATAAAATACATAAATGTAAACTTCAAATGATAGATGTTTTGGAGACATATTGATAGGTATCCATCTACCTACTGAAGAATTATTACAGAGGAGAATTTCCACCAATCAACCATTGCAACAACACTAAAATTATGATTTTAGTGATACCCAAATTAATATTCTTCTTCTCTTAGAAGGTTTATGCTTTCGAATGGCGCTTAATGGCGCAAATGTTTATTGAATTTACGAATTATTATAATGAATAATACGACAAAATAATTTTGAATTAACAATGAAAAGTTCACAATATATTCATATAAAAATTATTTTTTTGCATTACAAAAGTGTAGCAGCACATAAAAATATCTTCTCCTACCCTTTACAGCGAGAACAGAACATAGAAATGAAAATTAAAGATAAAAAATGGGAACAGTTGAGAGAATTTAATGATTCGAAACGGTAACACAGCAACTTTCCGGGTCGGAGTTAAGATGTGGGCGCCTGCTAATGTATTTGCGTTTCCATTCTTGTTGTGAGAGCGAGGAAAGAGGGTAAGAAAAATGAATAAAAAGGCTGTGTTTGTAGTTTTTACCGCTTTATTTTGTGTGTATATTTTTTTTGGGTTGTATGAATTCTAAGAAACTACAATATTTCATTGGTAAATTCTTTGAATATTAAGCATCTACAAAAACGAAGTCAAAATCATGAAAGCTAAAACATAAGATTTTTTTTTCACTAGGTATGTGAAGTCCGAAAATATGACATACTTACATAATATCAGAAACAATCTGGGCTCCCCGAAAGTGAACACAAATACAAAAAAACATAATATCGCAAAAAAGCAAAGCTTGTGTTATGAATAAGGAAGTTAATCGGAATCGGTTATTGAATCCACGAACATCACAAAGGAAGTTGGCGGCCGAATCGCTTGCCTATTGACTAAATTGCTTGTCTAAATAGACTATGTAAATCCAAAAATCATTAGATTTTTTCCAATGACATTATTTGAGAGAAAAAATCTAGTTAAAAGGTACTGGATTACTAAAATCGATAGACAAAAAATGCAAGATTATTATTATTTTCAATCTGGCAAAAATATGGATCATAGTATGTTCCGTTCCGTTCGAAGAAGAGCTGAGGGATTTGGGCATGGTGTGGAGGTCGTTGAAGCCACGCAAAATCGGCTACAGGTTGGAGACATAATTCAAATCGATCTCGTTGTCGTGAAATTGAGAAAAAGATCGAAGAAGAAGAGAAGAAGATGTTGAATGTACAGTACTTATGAAAACCGTGTAAATTTCTTTTCTTTCGTGGCAGGACTATTTCGCCTTTCATGCGAATACGTAGAAACTTTGATATGTGATACACTCTCACAGATAGCATCAGAACAAAGTGTTAAACCGGAAAACCCAGAAGTTTTTTTGACGAGGCAATTGGAGGCAATCTCTACAATAAAAACTATCAACAGCGTAGGAAAGAAAGAAAACAATATTGATTTTGATAAACAAGGCATTAGTTACATCTGTGAAAACAAAACGGAAGGCACCGCAAATATCTTCAGCATAAGGCACGTTGTGAATCTATTGCTATGGGATTAAAACAGTTTTGATAGCAGCGTGTGTATTGCATTATTTATGGGCGTATTAAGAGAACTTTTCAACTGCTTAGCAAGGACCCGGGTAGGTCGTGTTCCTCCGTCCGTTCCCGGCACAAACATCCTCTAACTATTAAGTAGTTTCTATTCAGTCTGCGCAGCAAACTCCGAAACGTTCAAAGCAAAGCTTAAACCAAGTTTTTCTCTTGTAACCTATTCAACATTAAGCTCTTCGGTATTCAAACTACTTACTAGAGGAACTTACTACAAACCATCTTTAACTGAGAATATACTTAATATTGTGTATCGTATTTTTTACTAGTTAGGAAAAAATGGAATTACCTATTGTCATATTAGATGTTGTAGAAGCATCCTTTAGTTCCATATTCTCTTCAGAGATTTCACATACGTTCTTCAACTTCTTTGTTTCTTCAACTCAGCCTTCTTCCGGTGTCCAATATTTAACAAAGACTTCCTTAAATCTGTCGGACCCGTCCCTCCTCTAGTGCAGGCCCGCTGTAATTTTGATATCGTCGGACCATCTTTTCTGGGGCCTACCCACGCTTCTGCATCCTTTTCAAGACCTCCAGTCCAGCACCCTCTTCGTCCATCTGCCGCCAAAGTCACTCGCCACATGACCTGCCCAGTTCCACGTCTATTCCACGATTTCTTGATCCAAATCTGCTACCTTGGTCTTTTCCTTTATCCAAACATTCTTCGACAATATGTTTAATTACAATATTTCCACTCTGTTTCCACGAACAACTAGAGAAATAGAGTCCGTCCTTGTTGAGCCCTGCATCATAATTTTAAGGTTGCTCATGGAGCCTTTGTTAGCTACTAACCAACCCGCATTGTACCGTAACGCCACGCATTCTTCGACACAGGTCGGATGACACCACGAATTGAAGTCTTTGACAGATTGTCCTTCAGATGATTGAGCTAGTTCAGTATGGATGGGAGTCATTTTATAGAAGGAAGAATATTTGCGTAGGGTATGCTCTGTATCTTAGACACTGGACAGCCACGTAGGGCAGCATCTCCTAATCTCACACTGGGACCTTTTGTACGACGGTTTCAGCCTGGGCGGACAGGCATTGCTTGGGTCGAAGGTGCTTGGTGGTATTTATTCATTATGTTCGTTTTTTCGTTTTTTTCGGTTTTTTTTTATATAGAAAAGCAGATGTTAGGGAGAGGCTTGTGTTCTCATAGGTACATATTGAGCGTGAATTCATACTGCCCTCAGCCAAGAATGTTAATTTATACACAGTTTTATAATATAATTTCTTATTATTATCTTATCTTAAACTGCGTATTTGGTCATTTCATGACATCCAAGGATCCTACCCCTATAGACAACAAAATGATCCTAGCTCAAAATAGTGTTACAAAAATTTTTCAAGATATAAATTACTTAATTTTTATGTGTGTTTTATGGTAATGATTATTTAAATAAACTTGATAACTTTGAAGGTAGTTTTCATATAAAACATAAACAGTTTTAGCTAAGGTAAACGGAGCGCAATTAACGGGGGTAATTTTCCCTGCATTTTATTAATTCTGACGTTAATACGAGATAATAATATCGTAACTTAAATATTATTTTTAAACTAGCTCTTAAGTTTTTTAGTGCTATATAACAAATTATAATTATGAAACTATCTGGGGAAAAATAGCCATAGAGTTACTGAAAATATTAAAAAATATATTGTATATGTATATATTATGTATATTTATGTGTTATTGTGATCAAGCTTATAATATAAAACTGTGGTTGAAATTTCAAATGAAAAATGAATGTTGTTTGATCCATAGCAACCAAATCAATTAAACAAATTCTCTTTTCCCACCTAAAACATCCCTTGAGGAGTAGGCAAATAATGGATTTCGACTCTTTCTATTTAGACTAATTTACTTCGCTTGGAATTAAGTGCCCATACAATTTATTATATTTCTTTCACTTCTGGATTGGCTTTCTTTAAGTAAAAGACCGATCTGGCATTTTGGTCTATTATACCTTTTCACGCTGTTTGAGCGGATTAGCGGACTGTATATGCGGGATGCGGTTTAATGGAATCAAAAAACTCATCAAAGGTTTGCACATATGGTGAGAATTAATGAATATAAATTCCTACCTTTGGTTATGGAACTCTGCATGGATGGACCCCCTGATGTCTTCGATGACTCCACTGATTTATTACACAACACAAAATGCAATATTTATTATGTGCATACAAAAGTAAGCGGGTTTAGATGGTTAAGAAAAAGTAATTTTATGCGTATGATTAAATTAGCGAAAGCGATAAAAATATGCGACAATAAGCGAAGGAGACGCGCACTGCGTGTGTTCCGGAATAATCGTAATTAATTACTGAAGATAGCGTTGCGTTGCATTTATTGCAGGTTCAAGGTTAAGGAGAGAGAGATGGCAATAATTTTGGACTATAGGAAATATGGATGGGTGACAGAGATAGATTCTATTTATTAAATCCCACTTCAACGCAATCCCATAAATCAGTTTTTCAATTCAATTATTGCTAATGTCCATGCTACTGGCTCAAACATTCTCCCCACCTTGAAAGCTTAAAGCGTACGAAGCTTTCAACAAATAATGACAAAGTGAACATGAACAAAAAAACGCCTGAACAAGCCGTCAAAAAAAAGAAAAGAAAGAAAAACAAGTTACTATATTAGCAACCAATATTTAATAAATTTAGAATTATTGTTATTAACTAAACTTACAACTAAGAATACTTGTAAGATAAATTACTGGGTTGGCAAAGGACATAATTTTACAACTGGACGTTTAAACGTTCCATTATTGGTCCTAACCAACGCCACACGATTGACTCCATCAGAGCCAGGAAAAACCTCTTCGATTCTTCCTAAGGGCCACCGAAGGGGTGGAACATCATCGAGATGTATAATAACGATAGTACCCACTTCAATGGGTTTATCTTTAGTGCACCATTTCTGTTTGGTTTGTAAAGTATGGTAATAATCTACCAATAGATCCACAGCGGGATCAAATTTTGGAAGTAGCGCGGGATGTTTACTTTCATAATGTAAGTCTGCATTAGACAATTTTCCTCCAATGCGAAGGATACCTTCCTTGTCTATGAAAGGATCAAGTCTTTTGAAAAGTAAAGGTAGCTTTTTACCCTGCGAAATAGTTGCATATTCTTTGCGAAATTGTACCTGTTGTAAGGTTAGCAAAACATATTTTTCGACTGGATTCAAATGATCAACTTGAATATTTTTTACAGCTGATAGTTTGCGAATAAATCGCAATATATATATTATGGCGCGAAGTAATCTATTCCATGATGATATTCGAGTGATCAGCGGGTATAATATAGGCGGTTCAGGTACAATGAAATTTAAAGTATTTGAATTAAATTCAGGTATGTCTGTTGAAGTAGTGGGTATAAATGGTTTGACAGGCCAAGAAGGCGCAGTCGAGACCCATTTAGGTGCGTTCCACTCATGCCTCAATATTTGCGAAGGCATCAATCCACGAGATAAACAATCACTTGGATTTTCTATTTCAGATATATGATAAAAATGTTTGCAATCTAAATTTTCATGAATTTTGGCTACTCGATTAGCTACGAATATAGACCAGCGGTGCGGGAATGAATGAATCCACGATAAAGCGAGCGTGGAATCAGACAAAGCGTATTTTTCCTCAATAGGATATCGAGGATTGAAAGAATCATAGACGATTCGAACTAATTTAGAAAGCGATAACGCAGAGCAAAGCTCTAAGCGTGCGAGTGATACAACCTTAGCACAGTTTTGCGGCGGTAATTTAGCGATTAGATCCTTTGAGCTACTGGCGAACTTTACTAGCTCGAAGTTTCCTGAAGCGAAAAAAGATATCAAATCATTAATCAGCTTCGCAGCCTCTCGATCCCCGGAGCTGGCGTGAACTGATTTGACTAAATCGTCAATATAGAAATCCGAAGTTGCGGTTTTAGCGGCATTTGGAAAGGATTGTACCTCAGTTTCTGCAAGCTTGCGTATTGTACGCATAGCTAAGTAAGGACTTGCCTTTAAATCAAATGGAACACATTTAAATTGAAAAATGCGAACATTTTCTTCATCATTGAAGCGGTATAAAATCTTTAGGTATTTTTGATGTTCTTCGGTTACACCAATTCTTAAATACATTTGTTTAATATCTGCGGTAATGGCTACAGCAAATAAGCGAAAGTTAAGTAAAAGTAAAAATAAATCTGCTTGTAAATTATTTCCAGTGTGTAAAATATCATTTAGCGACACACCGTTGTGCGTTTTTGCACTTGCGTCGAGAACAATTCTCAACTTTGAAGTTAATTTATCCTGTCGAATGACACCGTGATGTGGTATAAAATATCCTTTGTCATGTTGAGAGGGACTTTCAATTAAATAACCATTTTTTATGTAGTCATTAATGACATCATTGTATTGATTGCGTAATGTGGGATCTATTCTGAATTTTTTCTCAAGAGACATTAGACGTCGCTGAGCAGTGGCGTACGAATTACCCAATAAATTTGGTTCTTTAGAAAATGGAAGAGATACTATAAATCGCCCTTGACCATCTCTAATGGCCGTAGAACAATAGTTATTTTCACACTCCTCATCCTCTGGGCTCAAATGCTGTACATTAGGTACTTCATCTAATTGCCAAAACTTATGTAAAGATTGTTCCAACTCATTGTTAGAATATGTACAATATGACAATGTCTCTAAATCTTGTTGATCGATAAGAGAAATCATCGACATTGTTTGCGAGACGCCACTGTTAATTTTATTATTATTAGATGTGTTAGGTAAATTTCCCATTATTAAATATCCTAATGTAGTTTCAATTAAAGGAGATAAATTATTTACATTGATTCGTCCTCCCAATAATATGTGAGGGAAGATTTGAGCTCCCAAAATGACATCTATATTTCCCGGTACGTTCCATGTATTGTCAGCTAAAGGTACTGACATTAATTTGGGAAAATTTCCAGTATCGATAAATTCAGAAGGCATATCCTCAGTAATTTGATCCAATATTAAACATTGAATCTCATATGAGTGCTGATTAATGCGAGATTGTATTTTCAACGATGTATAACCATAAATTGGTTTAGAACTGACTCCCACACCCTTGATGACCGAATTGTGTAAAGGGATAATTCGTAAGTTTAATTTTTTACAACAGGCGAGCGTTATTAAATTATTTTGCGAACAATTGTCAATAAGACATCTAATCAATCTCTTATTATTTTCATTCAAATATGCGTATACTTGTGCGGTAGAAAGAATTACCTTTGTATGTAATTTATTATTATTACTAGCGAGCAATGATGTTGACGTACTGGCAATCATCACTGATTCAGTATTATTATTATTATTATAAGTTACATTTTCATTACCAAAATGCAACAACGTATGATGCTTTTTATTACAATGTTTACAATAATTTGTAGAACTACAGTGTGTTATTTTATGGGCTAAACTTAAACAATTTATGCACCCATTATTCGACTTTATAAAATTAAACTTTTCTATTGGTTTGAGTTTTTTAAACTCAGAACACTGATAAAAATGAGTATGTGAATTTTTACATAATGAACAAGTATTTTGTTTGGTATTGGTCATAAAAGACTTTGAAACATTGCGATGATTAATTTTCTGTTTATAATTTCCATAATTATTATTATTATAATTCTTTAAATTATTATTGTTTGAAGTACGCTCCATTATTTTTATTTTATCTTTTACAAAATTTACTAAGTCAATTAGCAAGGGCATTTCCTTCTCTCTAACTGACATTTCAAATTCGTTTACAGTTTGAGAATCTAATTTTCTTAGAGCGAAGCATAACAAAACAAAATCCAAATTATCTTTAATGGCTAATTGCTTGAATGCAGCGACTCCTGCAGACAATTTATCAATGAAAAGATTTAAACTTTTTGAATCATGACGTGAGTGAGATATGTCTAGAATATTATTTATATAAAACGATCCTAAAGTGCGATCATCTTGATATTTTTTAACCAGACTATTCCAAATATTATTATAATTTTCACCTGTAGGTATTATTCCGACAACGACATTTAGAGCAGATTGAGTCAACTTCCCAATGAGATACTGCATTCTTTGGGAATTGTCAAGCGAAGTATTTAAATGAATGTTTGTTTTAAATGACTCGTAAAATATAGACCAATTTTGAATATTTCCATCAAAACTAGGTATGTCCAAAACTGGTAGTTTTATGCGATTTTTTGAGTTCGTACTCTCAGTAACAGACACAGATGGTGAAACAAGTTTTTGTTTTTCTGTTAGCAATTCATCCCGTTTACATTTAATTGAACAAACCATATCTTTGAAAACATTTAGACCTTCAAAAGACGGTATATAATCATCGACATGTTTAATTTTTAATAAGACAATAGTTTCCATTGTATCATTAAATTGTTTGTAATCTTCCTCTAATGTCGAGGAATCAACCAAAAATTGCGAGGCCGATCTGGTATTCGAAACCAGTGTTGCGATCTTTGCGTAAAGAGACTTGATTCTCTCCTCTATGCTGTCCTTTAAGGCCTCCAACATACTAAGTCGGTCCACCATTATGTTATTGTAAGTTAACTATAAATAACAATGTATCTACTATTTACTATATAGCGAAAAATATTTCTCTATAAACAAACGAACGAAATTCTATATAAATTTACAGCGAGTAGTTATCACTAATTATTATTATGCAATTAATAACAATATAAAACGACTTCTCAATAAATCAATACTATTAATTATAATTTGTAGCGATTTAAGTTCTCAATGAACGTATTTTTACTCGTTTTGTATTCAACAGAAAGGTACCACAGCTAATAGATATGTAAGTATGAACCTAAGCGATGCGATGAAACGCCGTGAAGAGCGAATTTTTACCAAATAATAATAATTATTCTTCACAGAGTTTCTAATAAAAATACAATATTTCAATCGTTGCGGTAAATTAATATTTTACTTTATAAATGAACAATATAACACTACACTATGTCTGTTCAAATGCGTTCTAAGTATTCGGAAAAAATGCAATATTTTTTCGATACTAAAATAAATATTTAATATATTTATTTGCTAGATAATATTAAGAATGTTCAAAATGCGTTTTAGGTATTCAGAAAAAATGTAATATTTTTTCTATACTTAAATAAATATTAAATATATTTATTTGCGAGATAATAATATTATTTTTTCAAACTCGTATCAGTCAACGAATGTACTTATGATAGGCGATGTGAATAATTCTATGACAATAATACCAAATTTGATATCTGAACTGTAGTATATTATTATTATAAGCGGAAATATATTTAAATAATATACTTGAAGAATATGAAAGAACAATTAATTAACCTTATTATTATTAAAGCCTGTTCAAACGATTTCGTATTTCGAAAAATGCAATATCTTTCGAAAATTAAATAAATATGCACTATATTTATTTTGAGAAATCTAATTTTTCTATCCAGTTCGATTGGATCATTATGTTTAATATAAATAACTTAAGGTGCGTTAATTTTTTGTATGTAAGTATCAATTCACAAGTACAAGCAAGTACCTAGCGCTGCTATGCGTTTAGCGAACAGCAATCAATTTTAACAATACTTGTGAATGCGTTACAACAATTATTCTAAATTTAGTATGAATTAAATTTATTTTAAATGCGGCGAAAATATTAATTAATAATAATTTAATACTACGAATGAACAAAATTAATCTGTAATTTATCGACAATGCTTGTTCAAACTGCGGTTTTGTGTTCCGAAAAAATGCAATATTTTTTCGAAATTAAATAAATTTGCAATAAATTTATTTTGAGAAAGCTAATTTAATCCGGTTCGTAATGGACCATTCAATGTTTGAGCGGATTAGCGGACTGTATATGCGGGGATGCGGTTTAATGGAATCAAAAAACTCATCAAAGGTTTGCACATATGGTGAGAATTAATGAATATAAATTCCTACCTTTGGTTATGGAACTCTGCATGGATGGACCCCCTGATGTCTTCGATGACTCCACTGATTTATTACACAACACAAAATGCAATATTTATTATGTGCATACAAAAGTAAGCGGGTTTAGATGGTTAAGAAAAAGTAATTTTATGCGTATGATTAAATTAGCGAAAGCGATAAAAATATGCGACAATAAGCGAAGGAGACGCGCACTGCGTGTGTTCCGGAATAATCGTAATTAATTACTGAAGATAGCGTTGCGTTGCATTTATTGCAGGTTCAAGGTTAAGGAGAGAGAGATGGCAATAATTTTGGACTATAGGAAATATGGATGGGTGACAGAGATAGATTCTATTTATTAAATCCCACTTCAACGCAATCCCATAAATCAGTTTTTCAATTCAATTATTGCTAATGTCCATGCTACTGGCTCAAACACACGCATTATTTTTACTACTCTGTCAGCCCTTATTCATTCTAGATGGCCATAAACTGGCCAAAAGTCTTCATCAAGTTTCATCCCATTACGTAAATTAAAATCATAGTTTATATTTTGCTTGGAGTTTTTTTTTACCCTTCACGCCGTGTCCCGTAAAGGGTAAGCAGAGAGAACGGACCTCCACTCTTTTCTATCCAAGCACACTTCTTTCGCTTCTTCCACCGACATAACAATTCTCATACACCCTCTCCTATTTCTCTTACTTCTTACCTGGCATTCCTTGAGGATGGAATCCATGTGTTCGACACGTCATTTTCGGTCGGTCACGCATATATTATATTATATGAACAATGAACAACAACCATACAAAATAAAAACACAAAATCTTAACATATGTATGTACCTAGTATCAGATTACTTAAACACGTCCTTCAGTATGAAAGTGAGCGACTGAACCGCCATCGCCAGTCTAGTCTAAGTAAGCTGTTGAAATCTGTCATAGTCGTACTGCAAAAATTTGCGAGCCTCCATCTCATCCCGATGCGATACCACAAGGGCCGTGTCATAGGCATAAACAAAATACTTGCAGTGGCGAAACAATACCTACCCTCATACATGAGACAAAAATTACATACAGAGTAGGGCCCAAAATTGTACCTTGTACCCTGCGGTACACCTGTCAGAATATCTTTTTTCTCACTCAAATGATTACAAATTTTTATGGTAATTTTTCTCTGTTTTAGGTAGTCCTGACACAGCTTCAATACAGGACCCCTCACTCCAATGCGCTCCGGCATATCAGACAATTTGTTTGTTTGCAATTGTGAAAAAATTTAAGCACCCAAATTTGATCAGCAACTTTAGAAAGTATATTGTGCCAGGATATTAACTTCATTCGTTTTCCGATCTTATCTATATATTTTTTGCCCATGGTTTTGTTGAAAAAACCAAAAGACTTCCTCAAAAAGATAAAAGGAAAGACACCTTGAAGCAACTACATTTTTATTTGAATACATTTTATTGCACCCCATATTGACTTAACAGTTCTGCAAACGTCTTCAGATTTTTATCATTCACGTCAAGATAAAGAATAAAGATCCTTTATCGGGGTTGTTCCGACACTAACCGAACCTTATCGAGTGGCAAACAAATCACACAGCGTCATAACAATATCTTACACAATGTTTCCGCTCGATGGGGGCTTAGAAGGGGCCACTGTAGCAGACGTCGCTCTCCGACAAAGGGGAGGGTGCATGAGACGCCCTTTGGGAAATTCCGAACGGGACTCGAACCCTGCGAGAGTAAACAGGAAATCACTCACTTGTACAAATAGATTCCAGCCTGCGAGTCTTCCTTCTCTATCAATTTCCCTTCTCACGTCTGATCGATAAGTATTATTATTATGAAAACATGACGATCAGACGGATGGATGCAGAGCTGCTTAAAAGCGATCAGCTAGAGATCAATAGGTATCGGGTATTTCCACTTTTTGAATCCGATTAAACATGTCTCCAATTCAACTACGTTTTTTCTCCTTTTCTACACTGCAGGAAGATGCGCTATTTGTGACCTTAACAAAAAATAAATATTTCTTTTTATAGCAATAATTTATGACGCTTAAATTTCAACATAAGATATATATTTTAGAGATTGATTAGAAGACTCTTTGTCTTTTTTTTTAAATTATTAATCTAAATCAAATCTATGCTACCTTTACGCGCTACTTAGGGGCATATGGAGGCAACAAGAGCTCTAAATTGTGCTCGATTTTGCGCAATGTTTATGACCTCCTCCCACACCATGTCGAAATTCCAAAAAAATGCAAATTAATACAGTTATCTACGTATAAACGTGTGATTAAATTTTTAATCATAAATCTGGAGGGGTATCTAGAAACGGTCTAAATATGATCAGATATACGGCGCGATGGAGTTGAGCTTTATTTGGCGGGACTAAAGCATTGGCGATCTGCCTCTGGGTCTTATTCCCGGTGCTCTCTTGATCAATATCAGCCTTTCTAAGCTTTCATCTCCTGCAAGCTTGAGTATACGCTCGAGACAGACGGACGATAGTCTGATCAGCTTAATAACTGCAGTTCTGTCCAAGGTATTTTTAGCATTCGTCTCCAGCCCCACATCTCGAAGACGTCTATCCTCTCCCGGTCTCGCACTCGCAGAGTCCAGGATTCCAGTCCATAAATAAAAATGGAAAACACTAAACTGCGTACCAAAAAGTTTTACCTTCAGAATTCTGGATATGCATAATATTTCGATATTTCAAGATTTTATTACGGATGGTCATCCTTATTCTGATTTCAGTTTCGCACTGAAAATCTAGGACTTCAATAAGATCGCAAATAGATCGTATAACACCGTTTCGTGAATACCCCTTCAGGCACAAAAATTATCTTACACTTCTCTTGTAATACCCAAACACGGAAGAGCGAAGCAATCTTAACAACCATACTTTTTAAAAGTCGATTTTTTTTCGCAAATAATTTTGTTGAAGCATTTCCAAATTTTGTATACTTAATTACTATTAAACTTGTCAATAAACACTTTGAAAGACTACAAATAAAGCCCGACACTATTTTTTATCATTGTGAAAAAATCCCGCTTTGTATACGTTCGATGAAATTACCTACTACTATTATTGTGATGTAGGTAGGTGTGGTACCTACGTAGGTATGTCATTGGCGGTTTAATCTCCCGTGTTTTCATTTGATGTTATTTTGTTTCAAATCCAATCAAAACAACAAAGTACAGGGGACATAGGTACTCAACACAACACCATTCCAGGATGTTCCCGTCAATATGATCAAACCGTCATTCGGTACAACAGCTCTAATCTTTTAATCTATGGAAACATCCTATTGCAACATTCTACCGCAAAATAACAGACAAAAATACCATTCGACATACGAGCGATGGAGTGATGGATGAAAATATACTAAGCCCCATTAAACTATGAAATAGAGATCGCGATGAGCAAAAACTGAGGTAAAACTGGAATAGGCAACAATATTTCTATTTTCTTTTGAATCATACCCAGATTCAACGATGCTGGAAATGATGTTCTCACAATTTACAACCGTTATAAATTTTATTTAAATAAAAAATGAAAATTGACAATATTTAAGACTGTATCTACTAAAAAACTAACTAGCCATTACTCAAATTTTACATCCACTTTAGAATGTAGGAGGACAACAATTGAGAGCGCCCTTAAGACGTTTGGAAATCGATATAGGTACAACTCACTCCACTGCCTTGAAACGCCGACTGTCAAGATATGTATATTTAATAACCTTTTGTTTAAAGGTAAAAAATAGTACGTATATTATAAGTAAATAAGAATATGGATTTGAGTAGTATAAAAATAAGCAAAAAATCCAGTCCATATATTGTAGTGTATTTGAAGAAGTAAAGTGAACCTTTCCCTTAAGTTAAGGGGTTAGGAAGAAGTTGGTAACTGTGAATGACTTGGAGAAGTTTACTCGGAGGTTTAAAGAATTTACTCAGGATTGTATTGACATGTATGTAGGTATATTTGTCTACGGGCAAATTTTAACACTAAACGGCGGGTTGTGCTTAACAGTAAATGACTTCAAACATAGGAGATTCAATATCTGACAAAACTAACCACAGTGATGACAACCTCGAGTTCTGAATAATAATAAAATTAATTTATTTTCTCAACGAATCAAATATCACCTGATACAAGTGTGTGAGTACATACAAAAATAATACATTATTCCTTGTGATACAACCGCATTGTGAAAAGTAATCTCCCGTATGAAGAGAGGGTGTCGCACCTAGTTGAGGAGGAGCAAGAAGCACGGGGGTGGGTATCAGAATACAATATGGAGCCTGAAACAGGAAACCTCTCACCCTAAAAATTCTTTGCCCTTCTGCCTGAAGCCTGTTTGCTCAGAAGATGTTTCTCTCAATGATTTTATCGTATTGTTGACTCATGCCCGCCTCCCAAGCTTGGACCCCATCGGCTTCCCTTTCCAAAAATAATGAAAAATATGAAAAGAAACCTTTGATGGGGCGGTTTGATTTTGATAGGCATATTGAAGGAAATTACCTATATTGCATTAAATAATACACAATCGAGTCCAACAATATCGATTAAAAATTTAGACTTCTTGTAAAGACCTATGGAGGTACTTATAGAGTGCTGGATGTATGGCTGTAAGAATTGGTGCATAAACGAAAGATTAAAGAACGGAAGCTTAGTGGTCGTGTAGAAGACTTCTAGGTACAGCTGTGAGACTTAGTGCCCATGCCTAGGAAAGAAAGAGGAGACTGGAAGTTTTTGGAATCTGGGTATATCCTGAAGTGACCACATGACGAATGAAGAGGCTCGCGAAAGAATCGAAGACTAATGACACCTCAAAATCCTGTCTGGTGCAAGTTGGATAGGATACATAATGCGGAATGGGTGTCTCCTACCTATAATAATTGAAGGTATGACCGAGGTGACAAACTCCCAGGGACTAGCACGTCAAGAATATCAGACATGAGCATTTTTTAATTACCTCGTGTCAGGTAATTAAAATAATACGTTACATCTTAATGGATGAAATGCCAAAAAAAGAAAAAAAAATACATCTTATCAAACTTTGTCGCAGTTTAAATTTAAGATTGTCATACCTGCACTACGTGTAATTTGAATTGATTGCTTACTATGCCGGCTTTCGTACTGTTTCGTGCGGAGGTCGTGGGTTCGATCCCAGGTGCCGGCAATCTTCCTCTTTTACGACAATCAATCAATCAATCAATTCTCCCTTTTACACCCCACTCAGGGGCATAGGGAGGCAACAAGAGCTCTCCATTGCGCTCGATCTTGCGCAATGTTTATGACCTCCTCCCACACCATGTCCATGTCCCTCAGCTCTGCTTCGAAGGAGCGGAACACAGTGTGAGAGGGTCTTCCTCGTCTTCGGGACCCTGATGGGAGGAAGAACAGCGCTCTCCTCGGCCAACTGTCATTCGGCATCCTTAACACATGTCCCAGCCAAGTCCATCTCCTCCCCACAATGGTAGAGGTGATGGGCTCACGCTGGGTGCGCCGGCGTATAGCGTCGTTCGTGATGCGGTGGTACCATCTTACACCCAGACTTCTGCTTAGGCACTTCATTTCAAAAGCTGAGACTTTTTGTGCCTGGGCTTTGGTCAGGTGCCAGGACTCACACCCATAGAGGAGAATGGGCAACACACACGCATCAAACAGTTTACATTTCGTCTCGACACTAAACGCCGACGC
Source organism: Mystacides longicornis (assembly GCA_963576905.1). Taxonomy (NCBI): domain Eukaryota; kingdom Metazoa; phylum Arthropoda; class Insecta; order Trichoptera; family Leptoceridae; genus Mystacides; species Mystacides longicornis. Next base: position 25,972,886 of record OY756426.1, on the reverse strand, counting down.
TTTCCAAATCTTGGTCATGTTGTTAAAGGCGCCACTTGCCATACCGATACGTATCGGGAGCTCAGCCCCGAGGTCACCAGAGGTGGTAATGGTTGCTCCCAGGTATTTAAATTTATCCACCCGGGAGACCTGGTGACCGTCTATGGTTAACACAAGCTTTAATAAGCTTACTGTGTCAAAGAGTGTATTTGTGTTTTAATTTATTTAAGAAAAAATAAGCTTCAATCCTGCACTTTACTTCCATACTGGTCTGTTTTCCTACGAATACGGCGCTACTATAAACAACAGTGAATGTGTCAGTTGAGAACATTGTCAATATTGTTACCGTAGTTACAAAAAAAAACATTGTCATAATATATTTTGAAAGACTGCCGTCTTAGACAACGGACCGCTTCCTAAGAACCCAGTGCATAACCGGGTACGATATATGAATAATACGAGTATTCTTTTTATAACGCACGGTAAAATAAAATTTTAAACCATCGTATAAAAAAATCATACAAAAGGAAATCTAGCAGATAAAAAATAAAATAAACAAATAAAATTTTGTATATTTTGTAAAATAATCGAAATAATGCCCCTCAATAAAACCGTGATAAGGCAAAATCGGGACAAGATACAGGGGTAGATCTGTACCTACCAAACAATGAAAAATATGGCAATTTATTTTTATCAAAAATGATATTAGCCACAGTCACGATAAGAGCGACACTCCCTCGCCGAATGTAGTGAGCCTTTTGTCTCATTTCGACCGGGATAAATAACTGGTGGCGCGCGATCCAAAAAAACTTATATTTTTCCTTTGAATTCAAATACACAAAATAAGTGAATGAATGAATGAAAATTTATTTCCTTATTACTTACAATTACAATACATATTTAAACGGTTACAAAGTAGTTGGAAATTTTACTGCCTCACCTAGACATGATCTGTTCTGAGGCAGTACTAGATGTTAAAAAATGCTAGTATAAAATATTACCACGCATAACGTGGCTTAACCTTGTTGTGGTCACCCTACAGCGTCCAAAAATCCGTTCTTAGAAAAATAGTGTGGTAGGATGCATTGTAAAATTTTTAGAAAGTTCTGATAGATAAACAAAGGCTCGGGCTTATCCCAGAACATCGATATGGTAAACAACAGAATTCCCGTTAGTTTGAGTGAAGACGAACAGAGGCGTGCACCGGGCTTATGCCGGAAGGCACTTGCCATGGGCGGTTAATTTTTTTTAATACAAAATGTATAGTAGGTTAATAAATTAAAGTGGGTTGGCGATCCATATTTTTATTTTTATTATTTTATTTTATTTTCAATATCAACGGCAATAGCCTTTTACATGTTATTTACAATATCTATAACAACATACATTTTTTTTTTTAACAACACAGTAGTTAAAAATTTAAATCCAATTGGATAGTACAGAAAAAAAAACCACACAAAATAAATAAGAATATCAACATTTGAATAGGTAAATATTAAACAACAATAGAGTGTGTAGTCAAATATCACAGATTGAACATGTCAACAAAACAAGTTAGAATAGGAATGTCAAGTAAATTAATATAATATAATAAAGTTTAATAATGTCATGTAATGTTCATGTGTCAAATAATAAAGTTTAAAATGTCAAGTAAAAATATAAGTATAATGTCAAAATCACAGAATAAATAAGGTATAATATCAACTTATTAAAAAAAAAAAAAAAAGAAAATCTATGAGATGTACAGCGTACACAGCCAAATCAAATAAAAAAATATAAATAAATGCAATGTAAATTAAGTCGTAAATTGACAAGTTTTCAGAATAAACTCAATATTACATCAAATCTTATATTATCATGGTCAACAAATCAAAAATACCTGCAAGATGCACAATGACATAGCAGAATAAAAAAAACAATCAAAACACAAACCACAAACAAATTCGAAGTGCCCAATGTCAACTTTGTGCATTAAAATAATTTAATATGTCCTTTTTAAATTTAGGTAAACTGTCAGCAAAAATATCTGTAGCATTACCAACCAAGTTTCCCAGTCTGTGGATTCTAACCATGGGAGAGTAGAACATGTAATTATTTCTCGTGAGAGGCTCACGAAACAACACTGTCTGCCTAGTACTTCTGGTTGGAATATTGAATTTGATTAATTCTAATAACTCAGGAGAATTAATTTCGCCATTGACGAGTTTGTATAGGAAGCATAGATCAAAGAGTGTCCTCCGGTTTTCTAGGCTGGAGAGGCCAAGCTCATTCATCAAACCCAAGTAGTCAATGTTTTCCACAGGTATACCCAGTTTATAGTTGATCATCCTCAAGAATTTTCTCTGTACTCTCTCTACGCTATTGATATGGACAGCGTAATTTGGAGACCATACTACAGTATTATACTCCAGTAATGGTCTCACAAGAGAGACGAAAAGTAGTCTATACGATCGAATCAACCGAAGATCAGAAACGAGTCTAAAAATGAAGCCCAGAGTTCTCATAGCCCTGCTGACAATTTCCTCAATATGTAAGTTATAAGTCAGATCTTCAGAGAAGGTGATGCCCAGATCTCTCAAGTTCGAGACACACTCGAGCGCAATGCCATCAATTGTATAATTGTAGGGAATGAGAGATCTAGATTTGTGAAATCTGATGACTTGGCATTTGGCTATATTAAGGTGGAGGTTATTTACCATGCACCAGTTATTTAAATAATTTAAATTGTTTTGCAGGACTTTACAGTCTTCTGTGCTTTTTATAGATTTATAAAGCTTTAAGTCATCAGCGAATAATAATACCTCTATATCTCTGAAGATCTCGACTATGTCATTTATAAAGATGTTAAATAAGATTGGTCCTAAGTGCGATCCCTGCGGGACACCACTATATGCATGAATTGCCCCCGATACACAATTACCTATCTTAACTTTGAGAGTTCTTTTACTGAGGTAATTTTCTAACCAGTGGTAGAAAACGCCGTCGACTCCGTATCCTTGTAACTTGTATAGTAGCATGTCATGAGGCATTTTGTCGAAAGCTTTAGAAAAGTCTGTGTACACGGAGTCGACTTGCCCTCTCAGTGCAAGAGTTTTCATAATTTTTTCTTGGTAAGTAAGAAGGTTACTAAGTGTTGACTTGTTCGGTGTAAAACCATGTTGCAAGTCAGTAATTATGTTATTAATGGGTTTTTTTATCTTCTCGACTATTATTGACTCAAAAAGCTTAGGAATTGCGGACAGTATACATATAGGTCTATAATTAGTTACAAAGCTATTATCGCCCTTCTTCAGAATAGGATTTATAAAACCCTCTTTCCAAACATCAGGAAATATGCCCGATCTCAAGGAAGAAGAAAATAGGACGTGCAGATACTTGGCTAGAGTATTGACACAGTTCTTAATAAATGCGTTAGGAATGCCATCAGGACCAGGCGCTTTTGATGAGTCTAAGGCAAGGATCGCACTTTTTACCTCGTCCATAGTAATATTAATGCTGGGCAAATCGATAATCTTATTGGAGACAAGATCAGGCCGATTGCACGAATGTGTTGATGGCGTATCATAAACACTCTGAAAATAAGATGCGAACAGATTTGCCGCGTCCAGAGCAGATTCAGAAAGCTGACCATTATAATACACGTTATTTGGTATTTCAACCTGATCTTCTCTCATTTTGTTAACAAACTTCCATAGATTTTGAGATTCCCCCGGTAAATGATTTTCAATTGCTTCAATATGCTGTGAATAACATGTTTTAGCTAATTTAGAACACCGACTGCGTAGACTAGAGAAGTTAACATAGTCATTATTATCCAAAGTTTCTTTATATTTCTTATGTGCTAGCTTCTTTTCAATTACCAGATTTTTTAGTTCTTTACTAAACCACTTGGGGTAAAGTGAAGGCCTTAGACATATTTCTGGAATATAGATGTCGATACAAGTTTGTAAATTTTCATAAAAGAGCCCAACAGCTGTGTTCAAATCAGCTTCATTATATATAAAATTAAAGTTCATATTTTCTAGGTAATTATTTATTATTGGGTAATCAGCTCCATGGAAGTTTCTTTTTAAGATTTGTCTGTTGCTTGTATCTCGCAAACATGAAGTAATAGCAATATCGAGAGGGGGATGGTAAGAATCGGCTGTTAGGAGAACTGAGGAAGACTTGCTGACAGATGTTAAATTGGGATCGGATGTAAAAACAAGATCTAAGATCCTACCAAGATTATTAGTTATATTATTTACCTGCAAGAGTCCGAGAAAGTTAACTAAATCAACGATCTCAGCAGCCCTTTCACTACTAATATTATTGGAAATCTGTAACTCAGCATATTAGAGTCACATTACTGTTGGATAAATTACAAATTCAGTACCTTAGCGTTTTGCAATACCTCAGAGTAAATTCACTCACGTTCTGCGTATAGACAAGGAAGGCGCGACCGAATTGAACATGGCCCTGTTCCAGGTTTTAACCAGGCAATATGGATTACAATGCCCTTTTGTTAATTTACTCGGATACTGTAGATAAGGTTTTACATAGTTAACATGGTCTGTTGTTTATGGTTAAATATAAAGGATACACAAAAAATTCTCAAGAAATGGGTTTTTAATGCTTCGAAGGAAGGTAGATAATAATATCTTTAGTGCATGCATTTTATGTTGGGCTAATTGAAAAAACCATTGTAATAAAAGTTTGTTATGATTGTAGATTGTATTGTATCCCTAGTATCAAATTATGTACCTATGTAGTTGTAACTATAAATTAACATAAGTAGGTATGTTGTTTAAAATGTGCGTAATAAATTATGGTTTCTAGAATCGTGAAAAGTAATAGACTTAATTTTTTTGATTAAACAATGTGTAGAATTTATAATATGATTTTAGACCGAGAGTAAATAAATTATATTTAAAACACGTATAAATGATAACACATATGTCTAAGGAGTAATATAAGATATTATAAGACTATTAGATTAATTATTGATTAAGGCACGTTAGTTTAATTACTGATAAGCATCTTAATTAAGAAGGAATATACCTATGTGTAGGTTAAGAATTACCTAAGATAGAATTGATTAATGGCCAACATTAGTAATAAGATTAATAATAATTAATATTAAGACAATTATTGAACATGTCTAGTATATAAGATTTCCATATATTCATAAGGTTGTAATTAATTTTAAGAATTAAGCTTTCAAAAGATTATTATTAAGAAATGTATTAAATTAAGGTTTATGAAAAACGTAGATCATAATACTAACCTATCAGTTAAGATGAAAAATCATGTATAAAGAAAAGATTTATTGATTACTAGGTATGAAGATTCATACGGAAAGATATGTTATAATTATATTATTTTATTATATGTTTCACGCGCGTAGACATTTTGTAGTGGTCACAAAAACAATTACCCTGTCTCCCTCGCACACTACATCACAGGCGCCTCCACCAATAAGATCATCCTTTGACTCCAGTTTTCCCCCTTCCTTGTTCTGACTCCGCCTCTCGAAAGTATTCTTAAAAAGGGATGTATCGCAAGGCGAGCCCTCATAACACGCTTATACGTAGCTGCACGCTTTTAGACTTACACTGCTAACGCTTGCCTGTGTTGTTTTAGAGTTTGACGTAGTGTTTTGATTCGAAAGTCGCCGTAGATTTATTGTAAAATAATTAGTTATTCGGTGAAAGTGTAATTTCGGTTTATATTTGGAAATAAGCGTAGAGAGGTGTCGGGAATACTGTAATTGCGTAGTGACGTATTAAAGTAAACAAGTAGAGATCAATAGTTATTAGTGCTTGAGTGTGTTTGCTCTTAGTGTTTAAATAAATAATAATTGTTGTGTAGTGATACCTACTGGGATTAATTGGCTGGTTGCAGTAGAGGTTTGAGTATCTTAGTTTACTAACCATACAATTTGTTCATACCCAAGTTCGTATTATATGAGGATTTAAATTTTGCTTGTTTTGTTTTGCTAGTTACACAGTCGTGTGACAATTAAATTAAATTCACTAGAAGAGCCTCTGAAAGGATTACTCAGAGGGGTCAGGGAGGGCATTCCTCACACAATACCTCCCACGGGTTTTAGTATACTAACCGAAGTAGTTTGAAATTTTTTCTGTTTGTTTCGCTTATAGGTATTTCATAATTTTCATGTTTTTGTCTCCCGAGCCCTATAGGCGTAACAACTTGGCGCCAACGTGTGTTTAGTTATATATTAAGCATTGACGAATTCACCCTGAGACGAGTCTTCAATTTTTATTATTTTTATAGTGATTTTTGTAGAAATTTCGAATATTTGAACACGTGGAGACCACGCGGTTTATACTAGAATCCAATAAGATATTTCTTACTATCCGTCAATTTCATTAGTTTAAATCCTATTTTAAAACATCGACAAGTAAAATGATTATTTTCAATTGGTTCGAATTATTACTACGTGTTTGTAAACTTTTTATTTTCGCGGTGGTCACGAGAAATGGGGCTGCATCGGCAGGTTCGTTAGGCGTTGACGAAACGCCACCCATTTCGTCACATGATGATGATGACGACCATAATGTGCCACCAGCTGACACATTAGAAACGAGGGATAGGAATTTTGATACAAGACCGCAGATTGTCTATGTGAGAGATGAAGTACTCAATGAGAACTTCTTTTTTAGCGGGTTACCTCAAGAATGTCCGAAGGCATTTATCGCGGATTGCCAAGAGTACTTTGCTCTTCGGAACATTAGGGAATCGGAGAAAGTCAGATTGGCTTCTCTGAAGCTGCGCGGGGATGTGAAAATTTGGTGGTCTAGTCGCGGAAATGGTTTGCTTAGATGGTCGGCTTTCAGCTCTCTGTTGTTGCAACGCTATGGTATTGACAATAACAGACTGGCATTGACTGGTCATTTACTCTCTCACAAACAACAAGAGAATGAGTCGGGTTCCTCATTCTTAAGTAGGAAAACGAAAGTCTACGACCGGGTGTATGGAAATGGTGTTGCGTACTCAGCGGAGTTTGCGTTGCACTTGCTGAATCTTATGTTACCGCGGTATACAAATACTTTACGCAGGGAATTCACGAAAGAGGACATTACGTTTGACAGTTTGGAGAATAGAGTCTCCGAGATTGATTTTCCGACGGAACTGGTATACCCAGTAGTAAATATTGAGCCGGCACAAACTTCACATCAGCCTCAAAGGCGAACCACTAGCATTTCTTGCTTTAATTGCAACGGTCAGCATTTACAAAGGAATTGTCCATTGACTAGGAATAGGAACGATAGGACTTTTGATAATAGGAATAGCGACGGACAATTCCATAGACAGGGAAATAATAATAATAGTAGGGGAAATTTCCAGTCAGATAGGCAAAGGTTTAATAATTATCAGTCGGGTAGCTTGAGAAACTCTAATAATAATAATTTCAATCAGTCGAATAATTTTGAAAATAGGGGTAATCAAAATAGAAATAACTTTAGAATGGACAATGGGAATCATGATCAGAACAGGAAAAATAATAGACGGGAAAGGAATAACTTTGATAATGGTCAGGATAGGAATAGAAATACGTTTAACAATAACAGGCAGGATAGTAATAATTTTAACAATAATCAATCAAGGAATAATAACAACTGGAATAGAAACGGGCAAGGACAGAATAGAAACAATTGGAATCAAAACAGGGGTAGGCAAAACGGAAACCAGAACGCTAATTTAAACGCTCAAGGCCCTGGACGGAACGCCGGATCAAAGCCGTCTCAGGGCAATCACTAGAAAACGGATTAGAACATAGGGAGGTTGAATCAGAGTTACGACCGACTATTCAACCTGTAGCAAAGGTCCTTGATAATGATGTGAAGCTTAGGTCTAGAAACATAGTTTCTAAACCAATTTCTATAAATAATAATGAAACGTTAGATGAGGTGCTAATATGGGAAGATACGGGCGAAAGTAGTGATGGGCCAGTCGAGGTTCAAGCGTGGTTACATCGTGAAGGTAAGGGTAAAGATGTTGAGCGCGATAATTTTAGACTTTTGGGTTCAAGTTCCGAAGAGGTAGAGAGTCCACAACGCGATAGAGATAGACAAAGGTTATCAGATGTAGATTTAGATGCGATAGAATTTTTTGAAGAACCGCAGTGTGTAACTATTGTAGATTCGGGAACGCCATTACTCCCGCGTATTAGAGTGTCGTTTAATAATATAGAATGTACGGCTTTGGTGGACTCTGCGTCGTCGTATAATATTGTATGTAGCCGGTTAGTTAGAAATTTGAATAAGCAACAGACCCATATAGACAAATTATATTTAGCAGAACAAGACGTTTACATGGAGGTGACAGCTAGGCTTGAGACGAATATTTTAGTTCAGGGTATAGAGGTTATTTGTGAGTTTTTAGTCGTAGATAAGCTTAGGGATGATGTTATTCTCGGAGTGCCGTGGATGACGTCACAAAAGTGCGTTATAGATTTTCATAGGGGTTGCCTTCATTTCGGTAGAGTAGAAAGAGTGACGACGCATTTGATACCGGTACGTGGGGAAATGAAGTGTGATGTCGAATTGCCAGAGTTGCAATCCGATATACCTCGCGGACACCGAGAGAGTCTTATAGGTATTTTAAATGATTTTAAAGAGGTATTTCTTCCATATTCTGGCCCTGCTCCGCTACAACCTCACGAGATTAAGCTGAAAGATGCACGCCCGATTCGTTTACCTCCGTATAGGCTCTCTGATGAGAAAAAGAAGCATCTCTTGGCCCAGCTGGAAGGCATGCTGGCTGATGGCGTGATCGAAAGCAGTAGATCATGTTATAGTTTTCCGGTAGTTATGGTCCCCAAGCGAGGGAAGGATGAATATCGCTTTTGTGTAGATTATCGTAAACTCAACGACGTCACTGAGAACGAGCCATCACATTTACCCATTATTCATGAAACGTTAAAAGATTTAGGTAACGCGAAATATTTCTCGTCATTTGATTTACAGAAAGGCTATTGGCAGATCCCAATGTCTGAAGATTGTAAACACTTAACCGCTTTTTCAACCCCTGACGGAGCTTGCTATCAATTTAGAGTTATGCCCTTCGGTTTGAAAGGTTCCCCAGGAACATTTCAACGGATAATGAGTCAAGAGGTCTTGGCTGGATATCTACGTGATTTTTGCCTTGTTTATCTCGATGATGTGATCGTTTATTCTAAAGATTGGGCTTCACATATGTATCATTTGAGATTAGTTTTAGAACGGTTACAGCAGTATAATTTGCGGTGCGCTTCAGATAAGTGCAGGATCGGTACCACAGAATTAGAATTTTTAGGTCACGTAGTTTCGGCTAGTGGTAACCATCCCCAGAAGTTACATGCAATCTCCATTGCAAACTTCCCAGTGCCTACTTCAAGAAAGAAGTTGAGGTCCTTCCTCGGCTTATCGAATTGGTTGCGCGAGTATCTTTATCGTTTTGCAGAGATAGCAGCTCCATTAACCGATTTGTTGAGCACGAAGAGGCCATTCAAATGGAATGCCTCAGCACAAAATGCAATGGATAGCATTAAAATTGCTATAAGTAGGCCACTCTCCCTATGCAGGCCAGATTTCGAGAGGCAATTCGTATTGCAAACAGATGCCAGCAAGTTCGGCGTTGCTGCCGTTCTCTATCACGAACGACCTGATGGCGGTCGTGATATTGTCTCTTACGCTAGTGCTCGTTTTTCTGATGCAGAAAAACGCTGGCATTCGAATGAACAGGAAGCATTCGCGGCTGTTTGGGCGATAAAGAAATATCGTCAGTATTTGGAAGGTACACATTTCATCCTACGTACAGATAACAAAGCGTTGACATGGTTAGAACGGGTCAAAGATGAAAGAGCTAAGTTAACTAGGTGGGCATTGTTATTACAGGAGTTTAATTTTACGTTAGAACACTGCCCAGGTAGGAAAAATGAGTTACCAGATTTCTTGTCGAGGAATCCGGCCGAATCTAATATCACTGAAGATATTGATTCGTTAGATAGGGGAATGTACCCCAATGTTAGCCAGGAGGGCTGGAAAGCAGATAGAGGTCTACCTCAGGTGACGCTCATTGGGAACGGTCTGGATCTTCGGGACGCTGAAGATCAGCAGTCTGGAAAACTGGCAGATCGTGTGCGTGGGGCCCAACGCACCGATCAGCGGTTGTCTCGAATGATAAACCATTTGGAAAGCTTACTTTCTGCCAACAGTCCACCAACAAATGCCCGTGATAGGCATTGGTTGGAGATATACAAATTAATTGATGGTTACTTATATAGACAGGTTAGCGGACAATCAGTTCCGAAACTGATCGTACCGAAATTTATGATCCCTCACGTTTTAAATTTTTATCATAACAGTAGGCATGCTGGCCACCCTGGTGAAAGGGAAACGCTTAGAGCGACTCGGAGATATTTTATCTGGCCAGGCATAAATAGAGATGCAAAAAGGTTTGTCAAGAGATGTATGACTTGTGCTCAAGCGAGAGCGTTACCAAGTCGTCCACGCGCGCCTTTAGGATCATCGGTAGCACAAAATCCTTTTGAGATTTTAGCTATTGACTTGATGGGCCCATACCCTAGATCAGCTAAGGGGAATACGGTTTTATTAGTAGTTACAGATATGTTTACAAAATGGGTAGAAGCATTTCCTATGCGATCGGGGAGAGCACCACAGATTGTAGGTTTGTTAGAGAAAGAGATTTTTTCACGGTATGGGTATCCTAGGGCTATTCTCTCAGACAACGGACCACAGTTTGGTCACGAGTCTTGGAACTCGGCAATAGATAGGTGGCAATGCCAGCATTGGACCACAGCGATTTACCTACCCCGTGCTAATATAACAGAACGCCGAAATCAAGAGTTAAAAAAATTGCTCCGTGTTCACCTATTAGGGCGTGAACACAAGCGTTGGGATGAGCACTTAAGCTCAATTTTAGAGTCAATTAGGGGAAGACGTAACGACGCGTCGGGAATGACTCCAAGCCAAGCTCTATTTGGCTACGAAATCAAACGACCTGGCGAATGGTCGTCGGTAGCCCCAAATACTAATCCGGAAAGATCAAATAGATTAGATATAAATAAAAATATTCGTCAAAACCAGGACCGGTATAGAAGTAAATACGCCCAGACCAACGGAAAGGTCCCTGGTTATGTCACTGGACAGAAGGTTATGTTGAGAGAACATCCACTTTCAAAGCGCGTAGCGGGTTTTCATGCTGGGTTTGCACCAAAATACTCCGGTCCCTATACGGTTCTATTACCAGTAGGACGGGGGAACGTTTACTGGATAGATCGTAAAGGAAAACCTATTAAAGTACATTCAGATGAAATTAATTTGGCCCCTGATCAGCAGGAAGAGGTTCAGGAAACTGGACCTTAAATAAGTAAAATTAGATTACATTGGGATTTGTTTATCTATCGGAATAAAGTTTAAGGTAGTAATGTCGTAAGAGTAATATATGTTAATGTTAGTAATATAAATTAGGTATATATATATAGTAGGCATATTAAAAAAAAAAAAAAAAAAAAAAAAAAAAAAAAAAAAAAAAATTAAAAAAAAATAAAAGAGGTTATGGGTAGGATTAATAAGTAGAGTGTTGTAACTTACAATATGTAGAAAATAGTAGAGTATCAATTGTTAGTGGTGGTGGAAGTTTTTTAAATTTTAACATTAGGATAACTGGCTTATACATTCACAGTTTTCCTGTTTATATTTTACTTTGAATGTATTGGCGCCCTGGCATATTATGTATATTACATTTTTTTCTTGAGTGCATAAAAAGAACGAATTTTGAACGTTTGAGAGGGGGCGGTTGTTGTGGTCACCCTACAGCGTCCAAAAATCCGTTCTTAGAAAAATAGTGTGGTAGGATGCATTGTAAAATTTTTAGAAAGTTCTGATAGATAAACAAAGGCTCGGGCTTATCCCAGAACATCGATATGGTAAACAACAGAATTCCCGTTAGTTTGAGTGAAGACGAACAGAGGCGTGCACCGGGCTTATGCCGGAAGGCACTTGCCATGGGCGGTTAATTTTTTTTAATACAAAATGTATAGTAGGTTAATAAATTAAAGTGGGTTGGCGATCCATATTAGAGTCACATTACTGTTGGATAAATTACAAATTCAGTACCTTAGCGTTTTGCAATACCTCAGAGTAAATTCACTCACGTTCTGCGTATAGACAAGGAAGGCGCGACCGAATTGAACATGGCCCTGTTCCAGGTTTTAACCAGGCAATATGGATTACAATGCCCTTTTGTTAATTTACTCGGATACTGTAGATAAGGTTTTACATAGTTAACATGGTCTGTTGTTTATGGTTAAATATAAAGGATACACAAAAAATTCTCAAGAAATGGGTTTTTAATGCTTCGAAGGAAGGTAGATAATAATATCTTTAGTGCATGCATTTTATGTTGGGCTAATTGAAAAAACCATTGTAATAAAAGTTTGTTATGATTGTAGATTGTATTGTATCCCTAGTATCAAATTATGTACCTATGTAGTTGTAACTATAAATTAACATAAGTAGGTATGTTGTTTAAAATGTGCGTAATAAATTATGGTTTCTAGAATCGTGAAAAGTAATAGACTTAATTTTTTTGATTAAACAATGTGTAGAATTTATAATATGATTTTAGACCGAGAGTAAATAAATTATATTTAAAACACGTATAAATGATAACACATATGTCTAAGGAGTAATATAAGATATTATAAGACTATTAGATTAATTATTGATTAAGGCACGTTAGTTTAATTACTGATAAGCATCTTAATTAAGAAGGAATATACCTATGTGTAGGTTAAGAATTACCTAAGATAGAATTGATTAATGGCCAACATTAGTAATAAGATTAATAATAATTAATATTAAGACAATTATTGAACATGTCTAGTATATAAGATTTCCATATATTCATAAGGTTGTAATTAATTTTAAGAATTAAGCTTTCAAAAGATTATTATTAAGAAATGTATTAAATTAAGGTTTATGAAAAACGTAGATCATAATACTAACCTATCAGTTAAGATGAAAAATCATGTATAAAGAAAAGATTTATTGATTACTAGGTATGAAGATTCATACGGAAAGATATGTTATAATTATATTATTTTATTATATGTTTCACGCGCGTAGACATTTTGTAGTGGTCACAAAAACAATTACCCTGTCTCCCTCGCACACTACATCACAGGCGCCTCCACCAATAAGATCATCCTTTGACTCCAGTTTTCCCCCTTCCTTGTTCTGACTCCGCCTCTCGAAAGTATTCTTAAAAAGGGATGTATCGCAAGGCGAGCCCTCATAACACGCTTATACGTAGCTGCACGCTTTTAGACTTACACTGCTAACGCTTGCCTGTGTTGTTTTAGAGTTTGACGTAGTGTTTTGATTCGAAAGTCGCCGTAGATTTATTGTAAAATAATTAGTTATTCGGTGAAAGTGTAATTTCGGTTTATATTTGGAAATAAGCGTAGAGAGGTGTCGGGAATACTGTAATTGCGTAGTGACGTATTAAAGTAAACAAGTAGAGATCAATAGTTATTAGTGCTTGAGTGTGTTTGCTCTTAGTGTTTAAATAAATAATAATTGTTGTGTAGTGATACCTACTGGGATTAATTGGCTGGTTGCAGTAGAGGTTTGAGTATCTTAGTTTACTAACCATACAATTTGTTCATACCCAAGTTCGTATTATATGAGGATTTAAATTTTGCTTGTTTTGTTTTGCTAGTTACACAGTCGTGTGACAATTAAATTAAATTCACTAGAAGAGCCTCTGAAAGGATTACTCAGAGGGGTCAGGGAGGGCATTCCTCACACAATACCTCCCACGGGTTTTAGTATACTAACCGAAGTAGTTTGAAATTTTTTCTGTTTGTTTCGCTTATAGGTATTTCATAATTTTCATGTTTTTGTCTCCCGAGCCCTATAGGCGTAACAACTTGTTAAATGAAAAAAACAAGCAAGAAATAAACATTTTACAATAAAAGATATTTGTGATCCAATGGATGAAAGGTCGGTGCCAGGCGACGAAAGACGCACCACACCCCCCAAGTGCAATCAAAACAAAAACAACAAGCACAATATTTCAAGCAGAAACACAAGAACACGTCCTTCAACACCCAGAGAGTTCTGCGGGTTACCTATGGAAATTAAAGAGCAAATCATTGCGTTACTAGATCTCTAAAAATTTTCCCGTCCTGTGCAATTCTACTCTCTATGTCGGGGAAGACCCTATTGTAGAGTCTTGGTGCCAAGAAGGTATATTGGCACTGGGCATATGTTGCCTTACTGGAAATGGCTGCAGCCGTCGACGGTTTCTAGTGTTATGCAGAAGAATATAGTTAGGTTAGGTTGAGTGTCAGTAGTAAATATCGCCTGAGAATGCATAACTGGGACCCTATTCTCGAATGTCGATCAATGAGTTTTCTAATAGAATTTTGATGACTTTCGTATTTCTTTAAGAAAACAAACGAAATTCATCAAAATTATATTGAAATCCTATCGATCGAAATTCGGGTTCCTGATCGTTCTCACTAGTCGTGTCAGCGCCCGATTACAAATCGGACCCGACACACGACAAGATAATACGGGCAGTTAGTTGGACAATAGGTACTGGTTCCAACAGCGTATTTATTTATTTCAAGTTAAATACATCACTCACCATTTCAGATTTCTCCTTTGCGATGATTGATGTATGTTTATAATAATATCTCTTTTTTTTAATCATGTTTCTCGGTAAAAAAATGATAATATTGATTTTAATATCTATGATGAATGCTCGTTCGTAACATCACGTTTGTTGCTCTATAAAGGTAAAAGTTATGGACGTTACATGAATAATTTTCTGTTCTGTTCTATAATCCCACCAAACTCAATGTTGATCGATCACGTGTGCCTGCTCAGGATCGATGGAGGTGGAGGTTTATTACTGCCTCTCTATACTCCTAATAAAGGAAGAAAGTATTTCAGAGCAATCGAGCAAAGTTTCAAACAAAAATGGTATTACAATGGGGTTATAAACGACGACAAAAAAATTACAAAATCTCAATTTTTGGATTACAATGAAAAGGTTACAGATCCCTTGTTTACAATACAGCATCCCTCTCTTGTGTTCTCTTCAGTTAAAAGATAAGTAGGATTCGCTATAGTTTTACAAACTCCCTCTTCTCCCTGAAATTGGAGATATTAGTTACTTTCTGGAAACCCTCCCTTTTCGATTTTCATTATTTCGTTTGATTCATAGAAAATAATATAAATTCTTGTTGTTTACCTAATAGGAAGATCGAATCAAATTAATGAACTCAAAAGGGATCTGAGCTTTATTTTAAATGTATCCTTACATGTGAGCCATTTTTTCAAACGTTAATTTCGGTTACCAAATCAGTTAATCGAAATGTGTCGTGAAAAATAGTCTTGTGTATAAAATTTGACTAAAATCAACCACAAAATGGAAATAAGGCTTGTAATTAATTTCTGCAATAAATTTAACAAAAGATTAATACATGCACATAACACACTAAACTAATTACTAAAAATGAAGGATTAAAGATACCAAAAACTAACACCAAGTATGGTGATCGCACTCTAGAGTGCTTAGTTCCGAAAATGTTTAACTCATTGCCATAATGAAAATAAAAAAAAATGTAAAAAAATTGGAAAATTGAAATTGTTGCTAAGGGATTGGCTGTGTAAAAATAAAACTATGTATGTATAACCAAACCATAGTATAATTAGTATTAAATATATATGTAAGTGGATATTATGATGCGGTAAACTGAGGGTGGAAGTGAGCGGTACCTGTTGACAAGTCATTTAAATGACTTAACGGGTTCCGCTCATTTGTTGCACTGTTTCTGTGTAAAATATTGTGTAAATAAGTTTCTTATTGTATCTTTCTGTTTGCTTGTGTATATTTATTTATTTAATAAAAGGTTAATAGGTATCAAAAAAAAAAAAATTTACCTTTCACTAAAAACCATGAGCGTATTGCTGTCTCTTTCTCATACATCAAATGAGAGAGATAGCAATCACGATGGTCTCGGTACAGCTTATTTATTCGTCTAGGCTAGTCGACTGAGTTTTTTTTATACCTATTAAAGGTGGGTTCAGTTTTGATCAGACGACACCTATTAGATTCTATCGAATTCTCCTTGTGTGAGCAGAAAGAGATATATTTTTTCATTGTTACCTTTTTTCATAAAATTTTATGGAATCATCTAAGCATGTTCGATTGTTTTATTTAAACGGTGCAAAACTTGCAATTTCAAAATCAGACAAAGCGTAGTATCAACCACATATACTTGAAGAATGATCATTAATTTAATATACAATATAATTATCTGCATTGTTTCTATCTGTAAACATTTTGTGATGTACATATGACCATACGATAAATAAATAATAAATAAATCATTAATTGGAACTTGTGATCAACTTGTCTGGAGCATTTTTGTCCAGAACTAGAGTTCTTGCTATTTATTTGGTGCAAACGGTGAAAACCAACCTTATTTTACATTAAATATCAACATTGAATGGAATATTCTAGCTCTGTTTTTTTCGTTTAGTTAAAGTCCACCTGAAGAGGTTTCAAATCCAATACCAGAACTGTCGTATCACAATAAATTTTCTATACGTATTTCAGTTGGTTACTAGGATGTGTCTGATCACTTTTAAAGATCGTGTTTAGTAAATAGTTTTTGATATCATCTAACTATAAAGCGGTGTGGTATTATGTTGAACTGATCTTATCAATGTCCCTGTACTACTATATTTTCCTTAACTATTATTACATCTCTGCACTATTGAAGCTCCATTGCTTCATGATTATTGACAACATCTACGGAATACACAAACCTAAGTCACCTTTTAACACAAACCTAATTCGCTTGTTCGTTGGCGAATTTCATTGTTACCTATTTATATATAATACACCGTGCAAGAAATCTTAGAGAGAAAACGTTACAAGTAAAAAAAAACTTTAAATAAAAGTGGCATCTAGAATTCACTAAATAATATAATTCCCATACACAGTCATTTCACGTCAACAGAAATAATATTTGAATATGCATATATTCAAATTTTTAATCGACCCAACTGTTTAATCGAATTGTGTAGTTGAGTCAGGCCAAAGCCGTTTAGTTGATGAAAATGCGCATGCTATTGATTGTCGATTTTTTTGGATCATCTAACAAATCAACTCTCGGGTCAAGCTACTGGATTTAAACTCCATAAAAGAAAATTTGCGGTTTGCCAAATACATGACAGCAGTCAAAGTCTTTAAATTTGGTTGCTCTCTTGTTATTAATAACTCCCAACTTTTATATCTATATCTCATTAAGTATTAAATTTCTACTTGTTTTATACATGAGATTTTTTTACATGTTGAGTTTCAGAGACATTACCACCTAAAGGCGAACGTTGTTAAGGCAGAGTGATCACGCTATGTTCGTTTGGTGTAAATGTAGGTACACTTAGATATTTCTGGTATCGAATATTGCTTGACTCGTGTGTTTTAAAACTAATTAGCTTAAGGTCTACATATTTTAGCAAAAAAATGTAAAATAATTTTGACTTGGAATATTTTGATATCGAGTCGAAATGCTTTTGCTGAAAAGTTCGCTCGCTGAAGAGAGGAAGAAAGGATTCAATTACCATCCAGGGATGTGTTACAAGCGGAATAGGGATATCTTTACAACTCCTACTTGAGAAATATCCCTCCACTCCACTCCACTCAGATCCTGTTGCAATAACACCTTATAATTACCTGCGCTATCGCTTCACATTAGTAGAGCTTTCCCCGCTTAAAATCAGCCAACAAAATGTAAAGACAAAACACTCTTATCGGCTTACCTTTGCCAAACTCCAAAGCCTTGAGAGATTTTTAAACTTTTGTCTTGTATTGAAGATAATCAGATATTATTACCAACCCCTAAGAACTATGTATGTGTTAAAGTAACTACCTACAGTTTAGTAGTAAATACAAAATTATAATATCAAATTTGTATGGAGAGTTGATAAGAATATTTTGTATATCGTGTAAGAACGTATAAAACATTTTGAGTAGGTAATGAGATTTTAGACTAAATTTTGTATGGAGACTTATCAAAACTTCCACCGCCTTTTGTGCTTTGAAACAGTTTTTAGGAGTGACTTCGTAAAGATAACATAATGAAATTGACATATCTTGATAAATTGACATCAAATTCAAATATTTTTATTAAGAAATAAAAGAACATTAAAAACACATCTACCTACGCAATAATAAATTTATACATATGTTTTTATATATATTTTACCCCCAAAATTGAGCACAGCTCGTGCTTTGGGGGATTATAGGATATCTTGATATCTTGATAAATTGACATATCTTGATAAATTGATAAGTTTTTGAAAATAGTTAAGTATCTATGTAAAAAAAAATTAAATTAAAATTTAATTAAAATGATTTATTTTTTAATTTATCGCATTTCATATTATGATAATATAGACCATCGATTAACTTAAATCTGACGTTGGCAATTGTAATTAAAAGCTTGCTTCTCAGAAGGATCCTCTTCGATAAATATGTATATAACATGATTAAAAAGCTTGCCTCTTAGTACGAAACCTATCGATAAATATTTAAGGGATGTAGGCAGACTTTATATTCGGGTCCTCGGGGTAGTTACCTAATCGCAGTGACGTGCCTATAATGTGCACGGCCGAGTGATGTCTAAACGTTCGACTGAAGTGGGGTTGTTTCCACCCCGATACAAGCGGCACTTCACCATATTATTATTGGTGTACCTACCTACCTACACGGCACACCCCAACCCTTCAATAATAATATCAAACATCTAGCTACCCACCTACCTACATATTTTATTATGTTATGTTTTATTTGAGATGAAAGATTTGTTCTTCGATTTTCGTTCGACTTTTGTTTTCAAATTTCTCTTCGTATTTTTTAATAAATTTTATATAGAAGCATAAACATTATACATTGCTTTTGTGTTCAAGATCAAGAAGAATCATTTTGTTTTATGTTGGATTTCCAATATAAAAAAAAGGTTGGGTAAGTTTACGAAATAATTGTGATTTGTTTAATTTGGTGAATTAAAAATAACCTGTAATTATGAACTTGGTCAAAAAGTATATCAAGGAAGATGGTCTGTATGGTGGATCGAACCAAGAACCCACAACTGTCAATTGATGGAAAGTTCTGTCAATTTCTTACACATTTATATGTTAAATAACAAATTAATGTTAAATTTAATATAAAAAAAATCATGGCGTAATTTGAAACAGGTGTCGATAAACGAAACAGCGATAATCGAATATTCTCTCATAATAAGGCGAATTTTCCTGCTATTATTGTAGTACGAAAATAATATAAAAGTGTATTTTAAATGCGGAGATATTCGTATGTGCACGCATTCAATAGCTTTTTGTAAAGAATTTTCGGCCTTTTTTTATTTGGAGGGGACTCGAGCTTATCGTAAACTGAACACTCAACTTAAAAATCAAAATAATGATATGTTTTTTTAATATTTATTCGAGTGTAAAAGGAAATTTATTTTTCAGCTAGGTAATAAATATAAATCAAATTGCATGATGGGATAATAATATGTACAGAGTATAATATTATTTTGAATTTGAAAGCCTTTTTTTAAATAAAGAGACCAATAATTTTTTTAAATTTTACCTACCTTTTGATCATGATTTTTTTTGGATAATATTTTGGAGGCTGTTTTAAAAATCATTCACCTATGTTTGGTTTATTTATTTTCCAATATATACACGGTGTTAAGTTGGTAGTGGATAATCCGAAGCAGGGAGGTAGAAGACCTCAATACCTATCGATTTGACCCCCATGTATGTTCAGCGATATTGGGTGGTTCAAAAGTCATTAACGTTTTTGTGAAATTTGAATAAAAACCGGATTTCTGACTAAACTACGTAACTGTGGATAAACTATTTAGATTACGATCATGATTTTTTTTCTGGAAAAGTCCAATAGTGACCCTTACGCAAGGTATTATTGCTATGAGTCAGCACCAGATAGCTTTTGTTCAAAAATTTTTTTTTCAAGAATTTTTTTCCAAGCACAAATTTTATAAAATCTTTCAAAGGCTCTAGACAAAAAAAGTCACGGAACATTTTTTTTAGAAACTATCTTAAAAACTTCTACTATTCATGGAAAATTATTCCTGCAAATTTCATTTGGCTGGTATAATGGGATCATGCTAAAACGGTCTCATAACTTGTGCAAGTATCAATATTCAACATTTTTTCATTAACACACAGCTTTGTTATATGGGTGGTAAAAGCCAGTTTTTAAATTATTTGAGGTACCTAAATGCATAATTTGATATGATATTTAAATTAAATAAATTGTTTATTGAAATAAAGATAAAAAATATTGTTATACACTCTTAAACCTATAATTAAAATTGTAGTATTTTAGAATAAACTGATGGTTCCTTTGTTTAGCCTGAAACCAATATTTCCCGTTATTGTTCAATAATATAAGGTATTTATTTTAATAAAATAGCACTTAATAAGAACTTCCAAAGACGAAAGTCCATCGGATTTAAGCTGGGGACCTTAGGGGCTAGCTTTTGGACCCCCATGGGCGCTCCATCGGCATGGATAAATTATGTCGAAAAATGTTCTCACTTAATGGTTCTCAATGTGGTCCCTTTGAATCATTAGGGGACTCTTAAATCATTCAAGGGGTCCATATAAATTGAAAATCCATTTTAGGGTCCCTGAAAAACATTAGAGGGTCCAAACAGAGGGCAAACAAATTATCATGCGTATGATTATTCTACCACTAGGAATGAACCTCTGCTTGGACCCCTGACGTTTTTCAGGAACCCTAAAATGGATTTTCAATGGATGGAGCGCCCATGGGGGTCCAAAAGCTAGCCCCTAAGGTCCCCAGCTTAAATCCGATGGATTTTCGTCTTTGGAAGTTCTTATTAAGAGCTATTTTATTAAAATAAATACCGTATATTATTGAACAATAACGGGAAATATTGGCTTCAGGCTAAACAAAGGAACCATCAGTTTATTCTAAAATACTACAATTTTAATTATAGGTTTAAGAGTGTATAACAATATTTTTTATCTTTATTTCAATAAACAATTTATTTAATTTAAATATCACATCAAATTATGCATTTAGGTACCTCAAATAATTTAAAAACTGGCTTTTACCACCCATATAACAAAGCTGTGTGTTAATGAAAAAATGTTGAATATTGATACTTGCACAAGTTATGAGACCGTTTTAGCATGATCCCATTATACCAGCCAAATGAAATTTGCAGAAATAATTCTCCATGAATAGTAGAAGTTTTTAAGATAGTTTCTAAAAAAAAAATGTTCCGTGACTTTTTTTGTCTAGAGCCTTTGAAAGATTTTATAAAATTTGTGCTTGGAAAAAAATTCTTGAAAAAAAAATTTTTGAACAAAAGCTATCGGGTGCTGACTCATAGCAATAATACCTTGCGTAAGGGTCACTATCGAACTATTTCCAGAAAAAAAATCATGATCGTAATCTAAATAGTTTAGCCACAGTTACGTAGTTTAGCCAGAAATCCGGTTTTTATTCAAATTTCACAAAAACGTTAATAACTTTTGAACCACCCAATATCGATGAACATACATGGGGGTCAAATCGATAGGTATTGAGGTCTTCTACCTCCCTGCTTCGGATTATCCACTACCAACTTAAAACCGTGTATAGGTACCTACTCATGAAGTACTTCTAACCCCTCCCTTTTTGCCGGTACTTAGGTCAATGACCTCCTTCCACAACGTGTTCAAATCCTACAGCTCTACTTCTAAGGAATGGAACACAATAAGAGGAGTACCCTGATTAGAGGAAGCTCTCATTGCGAATACTGGCATTCTTAACAGATGTCCCAGTCACGTGTTTCTCTCTATACAGGTTACAATAATTTATGGGATTTTGATGTACAGCGTCGTCTCTGATGATCTGCATAACTGTAAGCACCATGAAAACCGACGCCCTGGAAGACCATTGAAGTTATAAACGGACATCTGAGAGTCGATCTTGCAAGAAGAAAAAAAAACTTCCCCTTGAAGTATCTACATGCTACAATTCTTAAACTAAAAGGAGAAGAATTTACATCCTTTTACAGGCTAATTAATTTAATAAATGAAACGCAGATATTTATATGGATACCAGTATAAAAATGCAATTAACTTACCAGTACCATTTATATATTCTTTTATTCTAGTCGTAAAAATTGGTAGATAATTTCTTTAAAAAAGTTCAAGTCAACAAAGGTAAAAAGTGTAATATAAACATTTCAAAATCGTTTTATAACGTGTTGTAAAATGTAATGGAAATTGGACACAAAATTTAACCCAACGTAAACGTACGAACTTTTCATTATAAGCAAAACTTTAGATGCATAAACATCAAGTATCAAATAATACAGTGGGTAAGGGTGGATTGACTAAGTTCAGCAATTCTGGTGCAAAAAAGATACGTAGGTAGGTACCGTAAAGATAATAAAATACTATGGTGAAGGGACACTGTTTTACCTACTTGTATTTCTAATATATCTTCATTACTTCTGTTTTATTATTTTTTCTTGATAATATTTCCGTAGCACTGTGAGAGTCCATTAAATGTTTTTTAGCTACTGTGTATGCAACTTTTATTAAAACTCATCATGAAAATAATACAAACCCAGTGAAATGTCTCAACTTAAAATAGGTACCTCTATGGATGGATTGAATCGGAGCTCCAAACGGAAACACATGGAAAATTGCCCTTAACTTTTGTTGATCGTCGCAAAATTTATATTGTATAGAAAAGTTCCGCCTAGTTATATGTTTGTATTTTAAATTAAAGACAAAATAAATCTTAGGAAAATATAAGTAAAAAAAAAACTCCAAAATATTCCGAAGTTAGTCCAATAGTTAAATTTATTTTTGGTGAACATTATGGAATAATTTTGCGTCATAAATAATAATTATTTTAATTTGTCGAAATTCCTGAAAAATTATATAAATTACGTCGTTTTTTGTGTTTGTTTATGTTTAGTATGTTTTTTTTTATCATATGAAACTTTTCAAAAGCTCCCCACATTCCTATTAATATTTATTTATTCAGCAGACAGTAATCAAGGGTTCCTTGTTAGATACTAATGACGAATGTGTGGCGATGGGGAGTCGCAATATTATTACTACCGTCATGAAGAGATATTCAACAGATAATCACAATATTTTCATGTTTATTTCATAAATTTCAGCTGAAAATTCTCTTACTTTTTTCATATTGAGGGAGTAAATCGAATGATGGATGATAAAATACCTACTCACTAGAAAGCAACAAGTTAATCTTATGGTTCATATAATAAATACGAGTATTAACATTTGCTTAGCAAAAATTAAAGCAATGGAATTGTAGAGTCAATCTAGTATTGAGATTATCATGAATTTTATGTTCATATTTTGTCAAAAGACGATACGTTAACTGCATTATCCAAATATTAATTTGGCAAGTTTGTCCGTTACTCGAATTTTAAATGAAACACTCTAACCCCGAGTGAAATATTTTTCATCATCATCATCATCGTCGTTTTTCCTCATTACTGAGGGTCGTGACTTGGTAAGCAGTAACAACATCTTGTATAATACTGTCCTCCACCTCTCCCAACACATAACCGTGCCCACTGCTCCAACAACTGTTGTGTCCGAACCTGGCCTGATTTGGCCTGTGCATCTAGTAGATGCTCTTCCACTGCCTCTAGATCCTTCAAAACCACTAAGGACTACCATTTTTTCCAGGCTGTCGTCATCTCGCCCGGCAATATGTCCGAAGAACTGAAGGATCTGCTTCAAACAATAAGAGTCTGTCTGCTATACCTACTCAACTTTTCTTCTGGACATCCAGGGGATACGTAATATTATTCATACATATTATGACAAAATCAATCCAACATTTTCTTCTTTTTGAAATGCCCAGTCAGGTCTTCGACCGTTGGTTCGTGGTATGGGTTTGCTACAGGTTTTTCCCTCATGTTACTGTTATGGGGATTGGTCACAAATTATTTCGGTTAAACCTACCATCGATTCTCGATCACTAGAGCCTCGTTAGTTCTTTATCAGGAGGCACCACGTGCAGATGTGAATAATATTTGAGTCGGCTAGGGGTTTTTTCGACAACACTTGTTATTCACGCCTTAATTGTCCTTAAGGTCTTCATCTCGAAAGCCCTCAACATCCTGACCCTGTCTGCTCATCTTCGACATAGTTTGAGTTCATAACAGGTCTTACGCACGCTTTTTATGATTATTCTCATTATGCTTTTATTGGCCATATGTTTTGTTTTTTTTAATATTTTAGTCCTTAAAGCACCTGCTACTACAGCAGTCTTGTTGACTTCAGCATTATTTTATTACTCGATATCTTAGTAATATAATTACACAATGATGATTTTGTTTCCATTTAGGTATGTATTCAAATGGCTTCAAGACTTGACTTTAAGGTTATAAACAACAAAACAATCTACGCTTTCTAAGATGCCTAACAGCTAAGTGATATCATTATAATATTCGCAAACTACTAACAAAGACCAAAGTATTTGTTTAAACATAACCTACTCCTACATACAGGAATAATGTTAATTAGTTGAGTCAGTGACTGACGCAGAGGTTGGAATCAATTCAAACGTTTGAGTTAACAGTAATCACTACTTGAGATAATATTGTGTCAGGCTTTCTTACCTAAACAACTCAACAGAATATTATAATTACTAGCTTATAGGTACCCGTCTTGCTTTACGTTTTTGATTCCGATTGTCAGGCTTGATCGGTAGGTAATTAAACAGGTTCTAGTCTAGCTTCCCATTGCTTTGCAGACCTCTATAACCGACATAAGCACAGAAAAGGAAGAATGAAACTTTCACAATTCATAAAAAGAGAGAAGATTGACACTTTTAATGTTTATTAAAAATTTGTATGAAGATCCTAAAAAATAGAGTTTTTATAAATAGCTCTGAATATATTAAAGTTAATGCAGAAAATTGTATTTAAAAACCTTCTCCGGCAATTTGCACGGCTCTGTGCAGATTCATATCTGACGTAGCATTTGTATTTTGAGCGTGATGCTATGACATACGGTAAAAAGCAAATAAAAAAACATTTCTGAATTATTATGTAGATAGAGAAGGAGGGGCTAATGCGAGTTTTATTTAATTTCCCAATTTACCACGCAACTTTGTTAATTTTTTCTTTCATAAGAACCTTCTACTGATAAAAGCCAACACGAAAAAAAAAGAATTAGTGAAATCGGTTCAGCTGTTTAGGCGTGATGCGATGACATACGGTAAAAAGCAAATAAAAAAAACATTTCTGAATTATTATGTAGATTACTACCTACTAGTCTGTGTGTGTATCTACAACAGTACACAGTCAACACAAATTATCGTATCTTTGTTACTTCCGTGCCTGGTAATGTAATCTTTAACACACTTCGCCGAAAAGTAGTGAAATAATTACAGTATCGATAGGAATTAACCAATAATTTGATGTTTTTCTCTGCCCCTCTTTGGCCTTTTTACTGCCCACAGACCTCTCTCAAGAACGATCCATTTATTCTATACATGTAACGATTTTTGCGAACTCTTTCATTGTTTACCCATAGATCAACACAACTTCATAAATCTTTCTAATATTCTTAATACACTAAAATCGGTAACTAGGCACTAAATCACATATAAAATATCAAACAAGACAAATAATGTCAAAGATGTTAAATAGGCGTTAAAAGAATCTTCAAACAAAAAGAAAAATATTTTTCGTCTTCGAAATTTACTAAAATGTCAAACTTTTCAAGAAAGTACTTATCTAGCTTTAAAATCAACTCTATGTAACCAGGGGAAAGAAAGCGTGTGGTAAGATCCAGATTGAGTTGGAGTAAAATGATCTTAGGCGCAGCTTCTTAGCAATAAATTGACGAGATAATATGAAACGATGGTGGAAGAAATAACAAATTGACGCATAGTATGGAAAAACGTCGAATATTACATACTGTCACTATGCATATTCAACTTTTACCATGCGATTTGTCAATTTTTGACTGAAAGAATATGGCATACAATTTGAAAGGACAAACTTCATATTTTTACGTTTTTTGGCAAAATACATGATTGAAAATTATCATTTTGATACAACGGGCTTGAAAGTATTCATAAAAATAAGAAAAATTTACGCACTCGTGTTATATAAATTTGAAAAGACTCTCTCAAACAGGCAATTTAGGGTGAGACGAGGAGGATATAACAAATTTCATAATTGTGAAGTACCCACTTGTAGTGTATCACCATGCAGGGACAAAATCTCTGTGAGAAACGTCCACTTGTCATCATGTATTACATACAGTTTTAATAGCTACTGACACCTCATCAAATATTATATAATTCAAAAGAACGTTGCCATAAGTGGGATGTTATAAGGGTTGCATAAATATCTCATAATTTCAACGCATATATAATAATATACTCAATAATGTTTGCAGTATGTACAGAATGTAACGAAATTCAAACAAATAAATAATACGGAATTAAAATCATATTGGCAAAAAAACTGAAACAAGTCAAACACAAAACTAAAAAAACCCACAAAGTATAAATTTAAATCTAAAAATATTTTATAAAATGGAACGACAAAAAGAGATTAGTTTTCTAAGAATTATAACAATCTTATAATGGATATAATACAGTAATATGAACCACTTAGGGCTTATGAAAAATTGGTGCGACCCCGCTTATGCACTGGGTGCCTAGGAAACGGTCCGTCGTCTGACAAGATGGCGTCTTTCAAAATTATATGACAATGTTTTTTGTTACTACGGAAACAATATTGACAATGTTCTCAACTGACATATTCGCCGCTGTTTATAGTAGCGGCGTATCCGTAGGAAAACACACCATTAGGGGCATAGGGACTAGGGACTCAAGGGAGGCAACAAGAGCTCTCCACTGCAGTAGATCTTTAATGATCTCCTCTCACACCTTTGTCCAAATCCCTCAGTTCCCTTTCGAAGGAACGCAACACGGCGTGAGATGGTCTTTCTCGTCTTCGGGACCCTTCTACGTGTGATCACTTTACGTTTGCAATTAAGGTGGTCAAATTCTCATAGTATATTTTCTTTCGTCCTTTCACTTTTGGTATCCATAATTAAGTTTCTTCTTTTTAATTTTCTTTTCTCTGTAACACAATCTATTTCACATCATACAATATTAATCGTTTTCTGACAAATAAAATAAAAATCAGTTTGTATTAATATCAATATTTATTGTAGCACTGTTTTATGACAAATTTTCTTTAAACACCTATATTGGGAAATGATTCAACGCATTCGTAAAATCGTTCCCCTTATTTCTCCTCAAATAAGTTATCTAAACGTTAACTAAAAGCACTTGATTGAGAAATAGTAATATAATTTTGAAACCGTTTCGCATTGCACATCCCAACACAATCGGGGAGGATTGGGAAAAGGGGCCCAAACACTCTCCTATGTACTAATCAAATTGGAGGGATGGCTTTTGAAGTGGTCCCATTCTTTACAAATCTACAGTAAGAAAATGCTACAGCACTTTTATGATTATTTGTTTATGTGGAAAGTTTTGAGATGACGCTGTTTCTTTTATACCCCACTTCCCCTAAGTTGTAAGTTATTATTTTCATTCTACAATGTTTTATTATTTAGAATTTTAAAGAAAGTATTAAAATAATAATACTAAGGCCTCCTCTTTTTAACACTCGGTAGGATTCTGACAAAACCTTTCCCATGTAGCTGTCAAATTAACACGATATCATCTCCTCAAAAATAGTTGACAGCCATTGAAAATGTATTTTGTAAACAACCCAAATATTAAAGGGGATTTAAGTTGTCTAAAATAATTTTGTTACATAAGATAGTTAATTAAGTAAGTTTCATATATTTTACCCACTGTCCATCATCATGTCTCTAAAGAATATGTATAGAAAGAACGATTTATATCATATTTGTGAGTTTTAGAATATTATTTTCCGGACTAGATTCATACGTACAAATTTTCTACATATTATGTTCATAGTAGATTTGGAAAGTGTGAACAATTATGACCAAGACCATAACACTAGAAAAATCACTCGAGTCCGGGTGGAGGTCTATAATAAAATAAAAATAATAACACTAGAAAAATTACAAATCTTGTCATCTCAGCGTTCATGCCTGAACAACGCAATAAGAATACGATCATGATACGTATCGATTTGATAGAACCAAATTGAGGAAATGCACTCTTTAAAATCTTATTATTACTATCGAAGACCTCTGAGAAATTCCTTTTGGTGTCAAGTTCGATCAAATTTTTTTTTTGATAAATACAGATAGTGAAATTATCAGACATTTTTACTATTAACTAGCCTTTTTAAAAAAAAGCTAGATGGGAGACCGATTAAAACTAATCTATAATCCCTTCAAGACCCCACTTAGGGGCATAAGGAGTCAACAAGAGCTCTCCACTGCACTCCATCTCACACAATTTTGATGACCTGCTTCTACACCATATCCAGATCCCTCGGCTCTCCTTTGAAGGAATGGAACGAGGAGTTTTAAAAAAATATGATGAATCATTGAATAAAATTCATAAAACATTTCCTTCTATACAAAGGGGTACTTATAGTAATTTGTTGAAAAAGCCAATGAAAGTTTACCCTAAGGAAGAGTTTTTCATGGCAAGAATAATTAGAGGTAGGATTTTGCAGAAAACAAAAGTAAATGAGATTTTCTGTGGAAGACCCGCTGGAAGGAATAGATCAGAAGACCTAGGCTGAACGGAGCTGAGAGAGATCTCGGACTGTTGGGGGTGGAGCAGGGCGCAGAATATGGAGAATTTATTTTTCTGAAGAAGGCTAAGACCCATACAAGGTTATAGTGTCACGGATGCATGTATTTATTGTGAAAGTCTTAATGTGTAGGGATCGCTGGCAAATCTCTGAGAAATATTGTGAGGTCAGAATTACGATTGGGCACCAATCAGAATCATTACCAACCAGAGTTACTGACATTATTTAAGACCTCCTATAAAATTAGTGCACATAAGGTCTACAGGCACAAAGAAATTAAATCAACACTTTCATAGGATAGGTGTCCATATAACCTGTTCAGTGTCCAATCCAGAGACAACTCAACTCCGGGTTGAAATTTGCCGACTGGGAACTAAACCCAGTTCATTTAACACTGGGCTACTGGAGTCGGTAAACACACAAGGAAAATGAGTAGAAAAAATGGTGTAAGAATAATTCGAAAAGTCTGATTATTTTTTCCCTCGTCTTCAATTTCACGCATGGGGTGCGTAAAATAAAAACACATAAAAGTTATTATTTGCTAATAACGATGTGGATCTTGTTGGGTGAGAGCGGGGAACCTAATAAGTTTGCCGGAGAAGGGAAATGACATTCCAGCCGTCTCTTTAACAGAGTTCAGCTCAAGGCGCCCGCGATCAAAGGAGCTATCTCGCCAAGTGTAATAAATAAATTCCACTCCTTTGATACGACTACACTGCGCTAAACTACGCTTCGCTTTAATCCGAAAGCGCTTTGATTGGAATTGTACACGGGGAAAAGCCTGGATTGTATATTTTCCTATGTTGGTACGCTATTAACATGAAGTACGGCAATTATAAACTAACTCGTAATGAGTCTGTAGATAGCAATACTTACTAAATAATGAGTTTGTACATGGCAATACATACACATACAAGTGATGAATCATTTTATAAAGAGTGTTTTAATTTTTTGGTTGAAAACACTTCATTTTAATCTTTTTCAAATGAGTGCAAAAGGAAATCCTGTTGGTTTCTATGGCGTACTTATTTTCTTTAAAAAACACGAAAATGTACAAAATGGATAATAATTGTGGTAGAGTCGTATTTTGATGATTTAGAACAGGTATGTAATTAAGGATAG
The DNA here is from genome assembly GCA_963576905.1 of Mystacides longicornis. Lineage (NCBI taxonomy): Eukaryota > Metazoa > Arthropoda > Insecta > Trichoptera > Leptoceridae > Mystacides > Mystacides longicornis. Next base: position 25,942,924 of record OY756426.1, on the reverse strand, counting down.
TATGAAGGGACATGGATTGAAAATAATCGAAGTAAAAAATAAGAGGGATAGCAATTTTTTAAATTTAAGTGATCTTCGTAAAATCAAAAGATGTAGGTCAGTGACAAAAAAAGAAGAACTTTTATTTGAATAATCATTGAGTGAGTAATCAGGGTTTAATGAAGCATACCTACTTCAATGTTCCACCAGCAATACAATTTTCTTGAACAGCTCAAGCTCTAAAAAAACGACCAATTTGAGTTCAAAATGTTGTTTGATTGACAACTAGATAGTTAAGATTTTTGTTTTATAGTTTGTTGTATTTTCTCTTCTTTTCAAGCAAATCGTTTGACTGGCTTTGCTAATCAGACATAAATAACTGTGATGACGATAAAATAACATAACAGTTTTCCAATGAACGAACCTCCAGAGATGAAACCTCGATAAACCTTTGATTCATCCAATAATTGGAAGACTACCTCACTTCAATGCATAAGTTATGAAAATTAAAAGTTAATGAGCCTTCCTCATTTTAACGATTTCAGTCTGTTTTAAGAAGACACACAACTCACAATGACATGCTTCTTTATTAATTGATGAAACAGTTTCAAGAAACATCATGTATTTTAATTATGATTTCAAATTATTCAAAAGCACTTGAAGGCGTTTCATTATGAGGACGCTTCTAAACGTCCTGTCCTAAGAAGAATATAGGTACTCAAGTTAATTGCTGATAAAAAATGAATGAACAATATAAGAACGCGAAATAATTAGTTCGTTCAAGGAATGTACCTACAGCACGACGAACAAACAAAAGGAAAAATAATTAAGTAAGTGAAGAAACACTGAGAACTAATTCATTATACTTTAGTTGCACAAGTTCGACTGTTTATCCATTATTCGTACGTTCTATTATTAAATTCAATACCATTAACAAATCCGTGCACTTTTTAAAAGTTTTGTTATTTCTTTAACTGTTTTCTATGTTATTCTGTTCGACCGTTATTGAATGTGTAATGTGTGGTCAAAAATATTCAAAACAAAAAAGGAATATGTCCTACTAATCTCTTCCGCTATTTTTTTCTGTTATCATGGATCATATTATTATTAGGATTATGAAAACGACAACATAGAGCGGTAGGTAAAAAAAAATCTCGGTTAAGGTAAAACAATAACGTTTTATGAAGAAGGGATAGATATCTAGGAGACAGGTTATCTTAAGAAGAGATGTATTAATAGAAATCAGTTACCGGACTTTTCTACTTTTTGTTTGGGATAAATAAATTACCACACAGTCTATTTTTTCATCCAACAGCGAGGAATCTTGCGCAGCGAGGAATCCTGCGCAGCTAGGAGCGAATATAATTTTTAGGGCCGTAAGGGTCCGTCACTTTCAAATTATTGTGTTGGCTCAAAAAATCTGTGATTTTTAGTCAATATAGGAGGTGTGTAATGTGCAGAAGAAATTATTGTTGTTAATCGTATTAGATGCATGAACTAAACGAAAAATCTTTTATTCTTCAATGATAATAATATAATAATATAACACTTTTCTATACAAAGGTATCAGTATAGCCGGCGGAACTTATTGCCTGAGGCAATTTTTTCCAGTCAACCGGTCCCGTCCAATCTGAGACAGGCCAACCCCGGGTAGAAATTTCAAGTGAAAAAACACTTAGAAAAACTCTGACCCGGCCGGGAATCGAACCCGGGAACTCGGATCTGAAGTCCACGCTAGTACAACTAGGCTACCGAGGTCGGTAATAAAGATCAGATAAAGATTCTTCAAACACATTATTTGTAAAATTGTAATACATAGCCATTATAAAAATTTATAATGACTGAGTATTACAACTTTACAAATAATGTGTTCGAAGCGTGCATCCTGACTGTGATATCATATGGTTTAGAAACAATGTCCCTGATGTAAATACTGTCCACACTCCACAAAATGAAATGCGCGCAACGATCCATGGAGCGACAAATGTTGGCCATAAGTCTGAGTGATAGAATTACAAATATAGAAATCAGACGCCGAACAAAAGTCTCCGATATTATGGATCGGATTGCAAAATTGAAGTGGCAATGGGCAGGACACGTAGCCAGACAGCCAATCTCGAGATGGACTCCCAGAGTCTTAAAGTGGAGACCATGGGTAAACAAAAAGGGAGTCGGTCGGCCACAGAAGAGATGGGCTGACGATATTGTTGCGGTCGCCGGGAAAAAATGGGTTGAAGCGGCCCAGGATAGAGAGAAGTGGAGACATATGGAAGAGGCCTACATCCAGCAGTGGAGGGAAGGCTAGGAAGAAGATAAAATTTTTTAAAGAAAACAAAATTTGCAGTATAACTATAGGGAATAATATAGTAATACTGAAAAGTTTGTTTTCTTTATATTTTATAAGGTAGAAGAACTGTCGGAAAGCTTAGGACCGGGACACCATCAACTACCTTACCAAGCTAGGAAGACACTCAACAAATTACGAGTGGGTGTCACCAGATGCGAGAAGTTTTTCTTAACCTTTTCTTATGCACAGGTGGATTTTTAGTGCGAAAGAGGATGTCGGTGAGACTCAAAGTGATGAACATCTCCTCACTTGCCGAGATATGCCTGCGAGGTGTGATATGCAAGACCTTATCATGAGTAACGACAATGCTGTTGCAGCTGCCGAGTATTGAAGTGGAGTGGTCTAGTGGATGGTTGATCGGACACGTTTTAAGTAAATAAGTAAGATAAGGTATATTGTCACTAATCAGCTATGAGGATTTGAATAAATTGATACTTACTTACGGAATATAATAGAACTGGAGACCAATCAAATGATAAATGTTTCAGTAAGTACTTTACCAACTGTTGACCAATGATAAGTATGATGGCTGATTTGGGCAACACACGCGTGCTTAAATTTGGCTAAACAATTCATTCCCTGGAGCTGTGAAAGCAAGCATAATTAGTTCAGATCATTTTAATTATATTACGTATATTTCCACACGATTATACCAAACAGAACTGCAATAAGTATATTATGTAGGTTCGCGTATGAAATTAGTCAAACATGTTAACAATATTAAATGGTTAATATTGAATTTTAGCTACGTGTACATTTGCAATTAATTCATAATTAATTGTATAACATTGACAAGTTTAGTGTTTTAAATTGCATTATTATATATCCGTTCTACGTCCCAAGTCCCTTTGAGAGAGCCTCCTCTTGTTTTGCTAGTTCAGGTGCGCTTGTGGTCAGTTTCATACCTAATTTCCCGCGTTTTCCCTCTTCTTCATCTTCTTTATCGATGTCTATGCCTCTTGACAGTCTGTGGCGTATTTATTGAGCCGCCATTTTATCATTGCGTCTTTTGTTTACGCTACAGACGGTCGCGTCGTATTTCTGTGGTTTTAAATAACGTTTTTTAATCCGAATCGGGCCTATTTTTGCGTTATTTTCCACGAAGATTATTGTGGTCAGCCATACATGTGATAGAGACACTTTGTTTTCGTTGAAAACCGAAAGAATTGCGTCTTTTTAGTGACATAACCTCCAATAGTGTTAAGTGCAGAAATTGACTGTTTTTTCGGTTTAAGTTATCTATAAGATACAGATATTGACTGTTTTTAGTGAATAGTTGTGAGTTATCGCCCAACCATGGAACAAGATTACGAAGCGGGTTACTCTTCGGAAGACGAAAGCGTCCCGCGTGGTGTTGCCGCCGACCCTCGCGTCGATGCCCTGATCGACCAAGTTAGAATCTTGACCGATCATATAATCGGCGGCCGCCAATCTGTTCCACAGGGAACAAGTGGAACAGACACATCAGCTGGGCCGAGAGCCGGCACTTCTACCGCTCCGGTAAATGCGGGCAGTTTCGGAGTGCAACTGGAGCTCCCAGGGGTAGTGACGCCTGCAAAGCTGGACCTAGGAGGTTTCGTTACGGTGGTGAAAGAGCCGTTAATACCTCCTTCAGAGGAAGCAGACATCCAGGTTCTCACGGAGATCCAGATGTTGGGGAAAGAGAACTGGGAGGATATAAGATATTTAGAGGCACAGAAGCCTTATCTCTCGAAGCCTGGGTTCGTCGAATGCACGACAAATGACGACCTGAAGAGGTACGATAGAGATGTTAGGCTAGCCCAGACTGAGAGGACTCTAGCTGCAGTGACGAAGGCGCTTATACGCCAAAAGCAGGCGCTCACACAGTCCTTACAGGAAATTATTGACTGGGCGGCCAAGCCAGGGACTTCAGTGGACAGCACAGCCTTGTTCCAGAAGTTCTCAGAGGCATTTGGTGCAGGCTCATCCCACAGCACCATATCAAAAGATGTTCTGCAGATGGTATGTGGAAAGAGAACGGAGTGTGTGAAGCTTCGGAGAGAGGCGATCTTGAGGAACATCCCGGATAGTGCCTTAGAGACGAAGCTGAGGAAGATCCCGCCCTCCCTTCAGCACCTCTTCGAGGCTTCGCAGGCGGACAGGCTCCAGCTTTCTGAGCCCTCCACTTCAGCACATGCCCAACAGCTTCAAATACCTCGAGGTCAGAAGCGACAACGCAAGGTGTCCTTCGAAGAGACAGACAGACCACCTCGCACACTTCCCAAGAAGGCCAAGAAAGAAAAGCCCTTTCGGAGGAGGGGTAACGCCCCTACTTCAAATAGAAGTAGGAGCGACAGACAAAACAGGAATCGAAGACAATGACATTCCGACTTTCAAAGGGGGCCAGCTTCAAAAATTCTTAGGAGCTTGGTTACAAGCGGGGGCTCCGAAGACAATTGTGAAGTTGATCTCAGGAGCTCGAATACCGTTTGCGAAGAGACCCCCTTTGATACCCCTCCATGGCCAATGGTCAGAGAGGTTCGAAACAAAAACAACGGGGGAGATGACAGTAGAAATAAAGAAGATGATGAAAGAAGGAGTTCTCGAACCAGCCAATCACACACCGAGCTTCCTATCGAAGATGTTTCTTGTTCAGAAGTCGGACGGTGCAAAACGGCCGGTGTTCAATCTGCAAGGCCTGAACGAATACGTTCAAGCCAGACCCTTCTCGCTGATAAACCTTCACAAAGTCCCAGACTTTTTGCAACACAAGGACTGGATGGTAAAGCTGGACATCTGTCAAGCCTACTTCCACGTACCGGTAGCCCAGAGTCACAGACCCTTTCTGAGGCTGGTGTACAACCATCAACTGCTGCAGATGACGGTACTGCCATTCGGCTTGTCATCGGCTCCGAGAATGTTCACAGTGATTACGAATTGGTTGGCAGAGAAACTTCGAGAAGCAGGAATTCGATGCATCGTATATCTCGACGATTTTCTGTTAGCAAACGCATCAAAAGAAGTACTAACATCACAAACGACTATTGCAATCAGGTTCCTACAAGATCTAGGCTGGTGTGTGAACATTCAGAAGTCCAGATTGACACCAACACAGAAATTGGAGTACCTAGGCATCGTGTGGGATACTCGGCAGAACCTCAGGTCTCTCTCTCCAAAGAAGCGCTCAAGCCTTCGCTTAGCCCTTCGCAGTACCCTGGAGAGAGGAAGTTGGTCTCTCAAACAGGCCCAGAGCCTTTTGGGACGTCTCAACTTCGCAAACTTTGCCATCCCACAGGGGAGGCTGCATTGCAGACTGATGCAGAGAGAAAGTCGCTGCCTAAGAGCAGCTCATCCGCATCTAAAGATGACTTTCTCTCAAGGGGTACGAGGGGATCTTCTCTGGTGGAGCGCTGCGCTCAGTGCCTCCTCCACCATTCATCCCCCACCGATGGATCACTTCCTGACGACGGACGCTGCCGACACAGGATGGGGAGCACTCTTGGACGACCACCGCCTTGCGGGAACTTGGTCCACAGAGCAACTCCAGTGGCACAGCAACAGGAAGGAAATGTACGCAGTCCTGGCCGCACTATCGTCACCCGGTCAATCTCTAGGAGGTGCACACATCCTCTTACAGACGGACAACCGCACAGTAGTGTCCTATATACGAAACGAGGGGGGCACGAAATCCCTTCAACTTCAGAAGCTGACGCTACAATTGTTTGCGGTTCTTCACAGCTCAAACATAAGACTAACAGCTCAGTACCTTCCGGGCCGTTACAACGGTCTCGCAGATCACCTGTCAAGAGGAAAAGGGCTATCGGAATGGTATTTAGAGGAGAACGCGTTAACAAGGATATTTACCAAACTCGGAACGCCTCTCATAGATCTCTTCGCATCGGAGAGATGTCACATCACCGAGCAATATGTGAGTTTGGACTGCAAGGATCACAAGGCAGTATTCCACAACGCCTTCAGCCAACAGTGGAATTATCAACTAGCATGGGTGTTTCCCCCACCGTGCCTGATTCCCAGAGTTCTCAATCATCTGAAGAGTGCGAAAGGGGAGTATCTTCTTGTAGCACCCAATTGGACGAAGTCATTTTGGAAGGCAGATTTGATGAATCGAGCATCCCGGCCTCCAGTGACTATAAAGAACCTGGAATTAGTTCTCAAAGACATAGTCACAAATCGACCACCACCACAGGTGGAGGACCTGAAACTGCAAGTGTGGAAGGTTGGGGGTGGGACCAACACCTAGAGACATGGTCATCAGATGAGAGGAAGTTGTTCTGTACTAGCTGGAGAGAATCCACTCTTAAAACCTATGCGCCAGCCTGGCAAAGATGGAAAACATGGTCACAGGAAAACAGGGTAGATATGACATCACCATCAGGGAGTGAAGTTGCAAGATTCCTCTCCAGTTTACATTTAAAAGAAAAACTCGCATATAGATCTATTCTACTCCACAAATCTGTGATATGTACCTTCAGTAACCCAGCTAAAGACCTAGCCTCAGATCCAATGGTTAGGAGAATTTTGAAGTCAATCTCCTTGACGAAACCAAGATCAAATAGGTCCCTTACATGGGACCCTACACTATTGGTAGACTGGCTGAAAACAAATAGGTTAGATACAAATATCTCTTTGTTTGAAGCTTCCCGTCGCACTGCGCTACTCTTCCTTCTAGCGTCGGGCAGAAGAGTACACGATCTCACACTACTGAAGATAACATCAGATCATATGGAAAATAGAGGCGATGATATAATCTTCTGGCCAGCTTTTGGATCCAAGACAGATACTGCGAGATACAGACAATCAGGATGGCGTTTTACAAAGAGTGAGGACAAAGCAATCGACCCACTTTTCTGGATAAAAACATTATTGACGGCATCCAAGGATAGGCGGGGGGATATAACGGAATTATTCATTACTACCTGTGGGAAACCTAAAAGGGCTTCAGCAACGGTAATAGGTGGCTGGCTAAAGACTGTGTTCAAGGAAGCCAATATCTGTGCCCCTCCTGGTAGTATTCGTTCAGCTGTAGCATCCCTCAGTTGGATTGAACAAACTCCAATAGGAGATATTCTGGCCAGGGGAAACTGGAGAAGTGAAAACACTTTTAGCCTGTTCTACCGGAAAGAAATTCAACCGTCTCGCACTTCACAGGCTGTGACGAGACTATTTTCACCAAATGAATGACATCACATTGCGTCTATGCCTCACCAGACGATAACAAACACATCTCAAAGGGACTTGGGACGTAGAACGGATATATAATATGATAATTTTACCTACCAATAAAATTAGTATTATATCATCCTGAGACGTCCCAAGTCCCGGCAATAGCTGCCTGGTGAGAGATACAATGATAAAATGGCGGCTCAATAAATACGCCACAGACTGTCAAGAGGCATAGACATCGATAAAGAAGATGAAGAAGAGGGAAAACGCGGGAAATTAGGTATGAAACTGACCACAAGCGCACCTGAACTAGCAAAACAAGAGGAGGCTCTCTCAAAGGGACTTGGGACGTCTCAGGATGATATAATACTAATTTTATTGGTAGGTAAAATTATCATATTATCAACTGGGAAATGAATCAATTAATTTGTATTGTTACGCATTTCTTTTCGATTATTTCGATTAGAATATTAAAAAAATTTAAAGATAGACGGTTTATTATGCAGTATAAAATATGAATATAAATGTTACTATTACTGATATAAATTTGCTCGGACTTTTATCAGGATAGTAGAAAACAAAAATGAAATAATATTTACATAAGAGCACATTTTTTAACTCCCTAATATTTGCACAATCTATTGTTTGAACATACATGTTTTCAAATAAGGTTTGGTAGTTTTTCAAACTTCTTTGTGCCATCATAGTGAATCATTTGTGAAATTTGTCAAATTCCAATTTAAATTCAAAAATAGAAAAGTCCGTATTATGTATTTATTTATTTACCTATTTATTTAAATATTTATGCACATATTAAAAAATAGTGGCAATGGCGGGATTATAGCCGAAGCAACCTCTAACATCCAACCACAAGACAATTATCACAATATTATACGTTAATTATTCTTATTTTTTTTAATGCAACATTATTAATTTTTCCTTTAATAAAAACTATTAGCGAAATTGGTTCAGGCGTGATGAGATGACTAAGGAAAATAGGCCTAAATAGTAAAAATAAACTGAGTTTGAAGTAAATTTATGCTGAATGTTATAGAAAAACATTTCTCATATTACATAAGCAGTATAAATCTGTAAGTATGTGTGATAGAAATATTATTTGTATAAAATGAGATGTAGATAGACTACCCACGCAAGCGAAGTTGCCATAGAAACCAAACCAGATGTAGACGTCCGAAGCGACAAGTTCGTCACCCTAGAAACAGCCTCCGACAGGAACACTTGGTTAATACCCCACTGTGTAGAACATTGTCACACCTCACTGAGGGAGGCTCTGGCAAATATTTGTAATGGTATTATTTAGCATTATGTGTTCAGTGGCGTATACTAACTCAGCAAGTAACGCCCGAAGAAATCAATACAATTATGTATATTATGATATCTTCTACAGATTAAGACGGACTGGGAGTCCATATAATGACAATCTTTTAGAAACAAGATTTGTGTAATCCAGACTTGGATTGATGGTGACAGAAGAGATGCAATGCACATATCCAAGTGGCAAATCGAATTCGACAATGGCTAACTGCAAATGTTGAAATGAAGAATAATATACATCATATAAGTATCTTAAATTTATTTTTATCATTTTTTATTTTCATAACATAAAGCTTTCGAAAAATTGCGACGGGCTTATTTGTTATAATATCGACACTTGAAAGGCTACTTAGCTTAAGCGACACAAACGTTTTTTTTCTGTTTAAAAAAAAAACAAAAACGTTTGAGGTTTTGTTACATATTTAAAAAAAAACATGGTGAATCGATGAGTTTTTGAATACAAAACGCATTAGAAAATTACTCAGAAAAGAATTTCCAACCGATTTCTATAAGATATGAATTTAAGAGACATTTAAAATACTTAATTATCATTTCGAATGAATGTAACCCACCATACTACGTGTCGTACATGTCAATTATTGTCAACTGAACAGCAGAAAATTTCCAGCTTTAAACGAAAAATCGATTAGCGTGGTTTAAACTTACTGTATTCCTAGCTATTCTAATAAACTAATACTCTGGTGTTTTGTTAGATTGCTGTTTCTTAAAAATTCCCACTTTTTCACCACTTGTCTTTTTCAGCACTTCGTCATCAAAATAAATCATATGACATGTCATTGTGTGGATATTTTGTAATAATTCGAGTAGGTATACTTCGAATGTTACACTTTCTTACAAACGAAGCAAAAATTTACCGAAATATCCATGACATGATTAAATTAATAAAATGCTGATTATGTATTATAAGGCGCAAAGCAGAATCCGTTTATGCAAATAATTTCTTACTGGTTGAATTTTAATTAAGTCGGTGTGAAGTTTGAAACCGTTTTGCCGCTAAACAAATAATACCGTTGGTGACACTCGAACAAACGTTAAGTCGGTAAATTCGACGCAGAATAACGATTAATGCATAGGAAGTCGAATTGTAGGTACAGAATCGAATGCAAGTTGTAATCACGTATAGAGTGAGACGAATCTGCAACTACATAAATCTGAACTAACTGCGGTCTTTATCAGAACTACTTGAGAAGTTTAATTAACTTTGCTTTTGTATAAAGTTGAGTAATCAACAAACTATTAGGTAGCTGATAATATTTCTTGTTAGATGCTTTAACACCAATGCTAGACCATCTTATTATATCAACTTATTGTTATACTTGTACGAGAAGATAGCTCTTATACTAAACCGATTTCAGTATCTGCTTCCTGCGATGTTTAGTATCGAATGCTTTGAACTAGCCAGTCTTCAAAATTTGCGGTACAATTTGATTTATTATTCGGTTTACCCTGAATCACAGATATTAATGCTGGCTTGGAAAGATTTATTCAGATAAAGTTCTAGGGACCAAAACAAGAAACAACGAACTAACAACTGAAAATTGGAAATTGGCTAGTTTTTAGCGGTAAGGTGAAGAGCGGGTAAAAGGGGCGTGAGCCGGGACAGCCAACACCGTATACGCATTTATTTTGAAACCAGTTCGCCGCCACGTCTTGGGTGAGAAAGGCCACCCCAAACTGAGCTATAGATAATAATTCTTCCCAACCCCAGAAGTCGACCAATGGAGTTTAAAATGGCCGATGTGGTCAGATGCTCCACAGATGGCAGATGCGTGAATCCCCTGCCTGTGATTGTGGAGAGCCTATACAGAGCATCCAACATATCGTGGAGACTTGCCCTCTGAGAGCGTTCCCTGGCACATACAATGAAATACACAATGCCACTCCTAATGCCTTGCAATGGCTTAATAACTTGGATGTTGCTCTTTAGTGTGTTTCCTGGATGCAGCAGTGAAACCTTTTCTTTTCTTTTATCTCTTGTCTTCTGACGAAGCCACCTCTGGGTGGCTGATGCCATACGATAATAATAATTAGAATATATCTTTCAATTTTTACGTACCTTACCCAAATATTATTTTTTATATTGGCAATCCATGGCCTAAATCTTGAAAAAAAAATAAAATTATAAATTATGTAAATCGTTTAACAGCAAATCATTGATATTTTTATGTAAAATTCCTAACGATAAAGTGAAAACCATTAACTCCCCTGTAATCTCTTCTTAGTGTCGACGTGAAGTATTCAGTCCAACCCCCTAACAGCGCAGCCTGGTCCAAATTACCAGACATTAAACTGTTTTCCTATTTAAAATTAGGCATCGATAATGCTTCACTTTTTTACCCTACATTTGAGACCGAGCCGTAAAATAAGTCCAAAATAGACTTAATATTTTTTGCATTTTATAAAAAAATATCAAAGAGTTTCTGAGGTATGGTAGTAAGTGGTTATCAGCCTAGCGATTACGTTTCCGACTTTAAAATTTCGTGCCGAAGGTCGTGGGTTCGTTTCCAGGCGCCGAACATCTTCCCTCTTTCACGACACCAACTTATTTGCGTATATAAGAGTCAATTTTTGTGTACTTTGAATGAGATCAGATTCATTAAAAAATATGTAGGTATTCGTTGATTATTTTTAACATTTTGTATCCTTTTTGTTTTAAAGTGATTTGATAATTAAAGTTTCTTGGCTTAAAGTGATTTGATAGTACTTCTGATATTGAATGGGCTAAGGCTTGTTCTAAATTTGAGGGAAAAATATTCTTCAGATGCTTTTTTAGGTATCAAAATATATCCTCTTGCCCTATCCTAAGCCTCTTCGTTCATGAATACGAAAAATTAAGAATTATTTTCCCTTAAATTAAGGCGCCCTTAAAAGAGTCTGAGATGTTGGTATAAGGGAACACGCTCTGACAACTGTAACATAACGTACGTAAATCAAAGAATTTCACTTCCACTTGCTAAACTAAAATGTGTTAAATTGCCTTCCCCAGATCTTTCAACGTGCCTCCCTTTCATGCCACCCTTGAATCATCCATTCTCGCCCTTTGACACAGGAAAGTAACATACTCTTGTCAATCCTCTGAAAGAATTTTTAATTTAGTGGTCCTTTGATGTCTAAGACAGCGCGATTTTTAATTTCAAATATAAAAAAAAAGTTAAATCAAATTGCGAGTAGACATCCTTAAGGGGACTTCTGATTCAGGTTCACGCTTTTAATCTCAAGCTTATTACGAATGTGCGCTCGCTTGTATACCAACACACTTATTTTCTTGTAAAAGCTTTCCTATTACTACCATATCCGGCTTGAATCTCAACACAATAGAGCTTCAAGCTGTCCTTACATTTATTTTTTTGATTGAACAATTTAAAGAAATTAGCTCGTATTTAGACTTTTTCAGTATCTACAGAGATTAAGATAAGACTAAAAGGATATATAATGACTAAAAGGATATATAAATCTGAAATAATGGGTGCACGCAGACGAGGCCGACATCTCATGACATGGTCCGACAATATCGGTGCAGTCTTAGAGGAGGGCCAAGTCAGGAGCAAAAGGATTAGAAGAGCATGTGTGCGGAATGTTATGCGTTTGGAAGAAGCGAAAGAGGTTTGTTTGGATAGGAAAGAATGGAAGTCCGTACTCTCTGCCTACCCCCTTCGGGAAATGGCGTGATAGATTAAAAAAAAAAAGATTAGAATAAGCACAAAGTGTTCTTTACTGAATTATTCTTATAGCAAATTCTTAAACAACTTAAAAATTTATAAGCATGGCATTGTTTGATTTCTCTTATATATAGGTATACAAGGAGTTTTTTTACAATTATTATTGTTGGCGAAAATTGAGAAGTAATGGTACCTAATGAAAGAATAATTACCATTGAATAGTTGGCCCAATGGCTAGCGTCTCATCGCGCTTGTTCTCATCCTGCCTTCACATGTTTTCGTCCGCAAACAAAGTTAAGAACAAAAAAAATGTGAAATAAACATGGATATTATTTTATTTTTATTTTATAGATATAATATTGTTATCTACAAAATTAATGACGTCATAAAAAAGTTTCATTTTTAGCTGACAGTCTAGTTATTTCATCACACAAATCTTACGACAATATTCTTTCAATCATAAAATGAACAAAAATGTTGTTCTGTAATCTGGATTTCAATAAACAGTTTTGTAAATAACAATAATACGTCATTGGTATTATTTCATTTTATTTGTAGGTATAAAGCTTGAAAAAAAAGAGAAAGTTTTTTTTAATAATAAAAAATTATAATAAAAGTAGAGTACAATGAATTAAAAACTTTACGCCTTATATAAATTTTAAAAGGCATTTGAATACGTACAGATTAAGTAAGTGTTATTTTAACGAAGCCATATTTTGTTTGTCGATATTCAAACAAAAGGTTATGGCAAATAAGTTATGTAACTTATCTGAAACAAATTAAGATTAGGTACTTACCTACCTATTATGTATTAGATTTGAAACAAGCACGTAACTACACAAAGATTTTTTTATCCAACTGTCGATTTGTTGAAGAGAAATTATTTCTCGAGACAGATCGGCAGTATCAAGCCAAGATACGTGAGATTTGTATGGCCAGGTCTACATTTTAAACGGTTTTTCAAACTTTGACGACAAAAAACACCAACTTAGAGGCTTCGCAGCATATATGTCGCAGCACAATTTATAAATTATAAGCCTTGTATAAAATAATACAATAAAACATCTTCTTCTTCTTCTCTTTTATAGACACGGGAGTCTGTTTTATCAGGGTTATCATCTTGACTTGCCTTGTTCCAGGTTTCTTACCATCGCTTGAAGAGTATTTTTGATCGGCGCATTTGGTGCCATTTGGTACCCTCATGCAGGGCTAGATATAGTATTCTTACTTTTATTTAACTTCTCAATACATGCTGGTGCCAACAAAACATATAATAACAAATTATAACGTACCCACCTGACCACATTGTTCGACTTATTAGATCTCTCAAATTACTGTGTTTCTAATTCGATCACGCAGAGATTAACCATGGAGTGTTTTCATTTTAGATGTTCAAAGCATGCTTTTTGTTTTGACAGTGTCTGCCCTGGATAAAAATCCATGTGTCTTATAGATACGAACCTTTCTGTCTGTCCTCATAGCATTGTTTCTCCATACTATGACATCTTTCAAGCAGACTGCTTCTGCGGCAGCTTTATCAACCTGTGACCTTACTTATCAGGCAAGAAGGTTACTTCGCTATTGATTGTAAAGCAAAGCACTTCAATAGCTTGCTGATGCAGGATTTTCTCATGTTTTAGAGATATAACATCTGCTTCAATGTTATTCATAGCGTTCTTGACCAAAAAAAATATCACCGCATCCTGGTAGTATTTTAACTCATCAAGTCCAATGAATTAATTTTTTTCTGTTTTTGAGCGTAGCAGATCTTAGGTGGAATCCGATGGTTAAGATGGTTTTGCAGATCCTTTTTGAAAATCAACATCATTCACCTTCAAAGTAACCATACAAACAACGTTTTCTTACTGTGTAAGGTTCAGTTGTACCAGCTGTGTTCGCATATTTTCTTTACATAAAATACTTTTTTCGTTTCTAGATGTTCAAATATTTAGTACACTATTAAACTACGACCAAAAAAATAAATTACCAACAATAAATATTTTTTTGCATGAAAATAGTACAAAAAATTTACATTGGCATATTATCCCAGTGTTCCAAAAATGGAACGGTTAGGAAAATGGACATGAAAATACCTACTTATAGTCATCTTTATTTTTATTATTTTTTATAATGATAAAAGAGACAACAATAGAACTGGTAACGTATTATTTGAATGTGAATTATAACAAACAAAAAATATACGGACATTTTACAACGAGCAATGTTTTTCCACAAAATCTGCTATAAAGAATGCTTCATAACAGAAAAAAGCAGACGCGAATATCGTGAAACAATATCTCTGACTATAGCTTATTAATCGAAGATTTAAAGCACATAAAAATAAACGAGTTGCGCATTTCCAAAAAAATAATAAAAATTATTAACTATACCGTTCCAATAATGGAACACTGGGAAGATATGGGTTAATGAATAAATGTTTTGAATAATAATATAACATTTTTCTATACAAAGGTGTCAGTATAACCGGCGGTTTGTGCATCGCTGATTTAGACGAATCAAAAAAAATATGACCCTTTTCCTATACCTGTCATCCCACAGGTTTTGCATCTGTATAATGCAAAAGCAAAAATAAACTGTGAATTGTTGAAAACACTTTTACAATATTTGGTTCAGTTACACTGAAATAAAAAATACAATGGAATTCTCCACTACTCCTGTTAACCACATACCGAAGAAGTCAACACGTTCTCACTATTGTGTAGAAACAAAAAATATATTTTGCAAGTGAAGCTAGAATTCATAATATTATGCATAGATATACACACATTACTCATTTAAGGGGATGTATATGTAGGTATTTAAAATTGAAAAATAGATAATAATAGGGGATGTATATGTAGGTATTTAAAATTGAAAAATAGAAAACGAAAATGTTTCCAGAATAAAACCATATTTATTTATCGTATGGTTATTCATTAGATCACATCATAGTTAATTATAAACAAAAAATTGAGATCTAGTATTGTATATCAGTGTCACTAAAAAAAATGAGAGTAGGTATTTAAATTTTAAAATCAGTTGTTTTCAAAATTCAGTCGCTGTCTCGTTTAGTGTGTAGAAGTCTTCAATTCTTCCCTCGCATGATCTAAAACCATATAAAGCCATACTACCTACTAAGAATCATATGTGGTAAAACCTGTCAGATAATAATATGCTGTTACTTCTTCAATAGCTTTCGTACTGTTTCGTACCGGAGATCGTGGGTTCGATGACAGGTGCCGACAATCTTCCTTAAATGTGTTATTTTAGTTCCAACGAGCTTACCCCATTTTCTTCACCACCTTTTGGGTGGTGGTTGGTATTATCAAAACATGGGTTAATCAACGGAATCTAATAGAGGTGGTGACATTTAGGTTATGTTTGGTACAGAGCTGTAGGAGCAGATACAAATCATTTATCGGAGGCACCCAAACCAACTTAACGTAACTCAACTCAATTCAATGTTCTAAGAATATGTAATTGGTTCCCAGGTTTCACAGCCATTGAGTTAGACAATATTGAATAATAGAGGACATGACTGAGGGGTCGAAAGCTACAGGTCGTCTTCGTCAGGAGAACTCGAACAAATAATTATGTTATGGGCTGCGCAATGCGCATCCTACAGAGAGCTTTGAGGACTGCGGAGGAACGGATAGAATGGAGAATTAGATGGAGATCTTGCTGCAAAACCAAAGAAGAAGCAGAGTGGGACAGTAAGGAGACAGGCATTATTGAAATTAGGTAGGTATTTATTTTGCTGAAGGCCGCTCCAGTCAATAATATATTTCATTACACTAACAAAGAATATCAAAGTATCTTGTTTGATATAATATTTTATTTAGAGATATTTTTTTGTGATTTGTACCTACTTGGTACAAAATAATTTTTCACACCAATAGTTATTGGTGTGTTCCCGGCAGGATTGGTAGCTCGTTAATCTCTTTTTTATCCCATTTTTTTTTCTTTTTGTCGCCTTTCGTTGTAATTTATTAAAAGGATAATAACTGATTTAGTTTGAAGCGTTTAATTTGTCAATTTTAAAAAGCACTCTTGGGAATCGCAATATAAAAATATCGTTAACAAAATAATAAATTACATTATAAAACTCCCAATGAACGAACCCCCAAGGATCACGGCTTGATAATCGTTTAATCTATCCAATAATTGGTAGCCTACCCATGTACCTACATTAACGGAACGGTTTCTTTTAATAACTTGTGAAAATCAAGAAATGAGCCTTCGTTTCCTCTTTACGGTTTTCGTCTATTAGGAGAAGCACAATTACATTAAAGTCGAGCTGACTTGACGGTAAGGCGGAAGAGGAAATAATACCAATTCCGCAAAAAATATCATTTGTAATTTTCCATTCCCATTATGATCTCGGAGAACTGAGAAGGCGTACGGAGTTTTGCTGACATGATAGTAACGACTTACCTATATGTTAAAAACGTAAGAAAGGAAGGGGCCGGTGAAGAAATGATTTCAACTCCAAGAAGGAAACCGATTTCTTTTGTATTTTAGACGAATAGAATCACACGACTTTTTATATTAACACAAAATTTATTGAAATTGATATTGAATAGACTCTGTTAGGTACTTACTATATGAAAATAATATCTTGTAGGACGTTTGCTTCAGAAGTAAGTGGAAACTAAAAACAAAAATGGGAAGGAACTATATAAAAATCCTTCAAAACGTCCTCAAAGCTCCATTTTTTTTTCATTAAAAAGGTCAGGGGACCAAAATAGAGTTGCTATAGTGACACCTTATAATTTGCCCATGGAGATTCGAACCTGCGTCCTTCGTCGTCCCACGCATAGACGGTTACCACTAGACGGTGGCCAACTGCCCCGACGCTAACTCCTTCATAATACGTATAGGTGTATAACAATATGGGACTTTTCCACATGTTAAAAATTCTCTTCAGTATCGGAGATTTGAACAACCACGTAATGGCGAACGTTGTCAAAGTAAAGTGACCACAATAAGCTAGCGAATTAACAGTACATGACGGTCGTATGCCCGTAGTGGTTTGTTCATACAGTCATCAATTCTGATTTGATATTATATTCGCCAGGCAGAATTCTCATCTCTAGGTTGCAAATATTGTTTTTCTGTATAGTGACCTACTATCTCCTTTGGCCATTTATTTGGTTTATCCCACATACAATGTTTTTTTTTTCTTGTTAGACTTGACAAAATTAAGGACTTTTTGATGTATTATTATATTGTTGTAATGTTTAAGGTATTAATTAGCTAGATATTTTATTTTATTTATTTTATTTCTCTCTACGCAACAATTGTTGCTTTTACATTAAAAATATATTATACATTTTGATAACGCCATGGTTATTATAAGATGACATAAAAAAAACATCACAATTTCACATTAAAACAAACAAAAATAAAACCATGCAAGAGGAGCAAACACAAAGGCCTCGCTGCCCTTAGATATGTATAGTATGTACTTCTTTATAGTTTACTTACTTTTAAAAAAATAAGTAAATTAAGTATACTGATAATTATATAATTTATAAGAAAAAAAAAACTGTTATATTAACTAGCTGTCGTTGCAGAGTTTTGCTGGTCTTTTTCTTGTTTTAATAATTCATTCTATGTTGAAAACCTACTTTTTTCATGTATCTACAAAATGTTTCCATCGATTTTTAATTTAATTGAGAGCAGTCATAGCATCACCCAAAATTAACGCAAGAATTAAATCATGTAAAAAAATACAGTTTTGTTTTGCATTTTTTTGCATTGCAAATTGAATTTTTTTTACTTAATAGCAAAGCGCACAGGATAGAGTTATGTATGTAATGACACCTAGGTCAAATATCTTCCCTGCTTTGCTGGCACAGACGCACTCTTTTTTCAACAGTTTGTAAAATTTTGAAAAAATGTGTCTGAATTTTGTTAAATGAACGTTGAATTTCCTTCCCAATGCATACGTATTTGTGGGCTAATTGGTACAGTAGCCCCAGTATAAGTTTCCGATGATCAAATATCGAAACGATCATCGAAAGAGTTTCGAAAAATTTTCATACTAAAATGATCGAATGATTCGATCGCTTGATTTCAGAACACTAATTGCACACTAATAAGCGTTTATTTGCGTGCAATAAGCTTTCGATAAATCTCGTACTAGCCCCACGTAACTCTAAATTTGAATAACCTCATAAAAAAAAAATTTACTGATGAATCGCAACAACCTAGGAGACTATATTCGTTTCACCGAAACGAGAAAGTACACGGTCCTAGCGTGTTAGATCGAAGTTAAATCACTATTCCGACTTAATTTTTTTTAATGAATCTGTGCTCACTCAAAGTGAACACATATACACTCATTAACTCTTTCACAGTAAGCTACTTAAAGCTTGTGTCGTGAAAGAGGAAGATGGTCGGCACCTGGGATCGAATCCACGACCTCCGCAATACGAAAGCCGGCGTCGAAACCGCTAGACCACCAACCACTACTTCTACTTTGGTCATTTTTACTAACCCAGAACCATTTTGCGGTCTATGTAACAGATTCTTCCAAGAAGAGATTAGAAGGAAGGGAAGGGAAGAAAGAGAAGAACAGTGGAACAACCTCCCCGGACTTAGGCAATCCAAGGATCTTCTTGGTGCGTTTGACTCCAGAAGAACCAAAATATGTTTAAACCTAAGTAAAATAGGTCTTAAAACCCTAACAGGCTTCTTAACGGGTCACTGCAGACTTACGGAACACCTGAGGAAGCTGGAACTCGAAGATGATGGAACCTGTAGATTCTGTGAACCACCTCACCTCCTACTTACAGACTGCGATGCAGTAGTTTATGCGAGAGCAAGAAGTTTTGGTAAACACAGTATAGAGGTGGAGGACCTCGCCACCTTGGATCCCCTCCTAATGCTGGACTTTCTGAAGCGTCTGGGATTAGTGGGGAAGCTCTAATTGGGTAATACCATGACCATGTAGGGGAAGCACAATAGACCACTACAGGTCGGAGCGCAAAACATCCCCTGAGAGAAAAAAAAACCCAGAACCTTCAATTATCAAATGAGATAATAAACAAGGTTGCCAACAGTTTACTGCACGAATTGTGGCGAATTCAAATCTTGCATTTATTATGAGACAACCTATATAAGAAGTAGGTAAGTTGTTTTTCTTCGAGAAATAACTTTTAATCGCAAAACAATCATAATGAATTTTAATATCAAAAGTAGCAGTTAAAAATATTAAACTTCCGTATCAAAGTAATGAAGCTGTTCTTTGAATAGAAAAGTATCGTCTCTTTGACAATAAAACTGCGTTGTTTGCTACTCCGAGACAGATAATCAAGCACGCTTCATACTTCATAAAATCTTAAGTTTATGCAGAAATGTCTTAAGTGCAGGAGCACATTTCCTTAGAATGAATATGTAATGACGTTCTTGGTTAGTTGTGGATAGTTGACAAAGGATAAGTTCTGCTTGCTGGTCGTGTAGTCGTGTCTAACTAGCTCTTTCACACAACAACATACGATGTTTTAACACGGTGATAGAAAAATATACAAATAAACAGGAAAAGGACAATAGGTACAAAACATTGTAAAATATTTAGACAGCACCTGCTCGAAGTATCAAAAACAGCGAGACAAAAATAATTATTGATAAATAAACAAAGAGAATATTATTATTATGCACACGTACTTCTTCAGTCATTAAAAATTCATGAAATTCTTCATGATATATTTATTTATCAAATATATGCAGCTTTAAATGAAACCCCCAAATCAATCATTTTCTGCAAGAGGATTTCGTGAAAAAATCGTGTCAAAGCCTTTCTTTTTCAAACAATGTCATTTAAAAGCCTTTCTGAAAACAGTTAAAATGCTGATGAGTAGGTAATACTAATATGAAAAACATTTCTAAAAACGACTTAATGTGCGATATAAAAAACACAGAGTGTTCTAACAAAAATTGATTTTATTTTTACATTATAAAATTATTTTTTGTTCATTTTGTTAATTTGAATTGAAAAAATATAACGAACAATTTGTTACACATTGATATTGGTTAAAAGGTGAACATCTCTAATATAAATGAAAGTCGAGTTATAGCTCGAGATCGACTCAACAGATTCTTCCGATGTGTGATTTATTGGATTCTTCTCCGCTCCGGATAACAAAATAACTAATAAATAGTTGAAAAATGGATAAGAAATAATACAAAATATAATATTAAAGTTAGTATGGAAAGAATTTCATGCGACGCCATCTTTGAGAAAATCTAACAACAAGATTATTGTCTTCTGCACCTGCACCTCTCATTCTCGCATACGTAATTGCCAGTCTTACAGTAGCCCATCCCACTTACTCCACCGTTTCGGGCGTTTTAGAAATTTTTCATACAAACTCAACTAAATTGCGCGCATATTAGTATATTCTCGCGTTGATCCCGTCTGAGCTTTGAATACGAATGAAATATGGACGTTTTAGAATTAATATTTTAATGTTATTATTTTTATTAGTTTATTTTTGTTTCTAGAGGCGCAGTGCACAATGAACGGGCCGCCTCTGGTTCCACAGGACAACGTCTGTCGGGAAAGCAAGTTGAAAATAAATGCAGATAAGTATACCCTATGTGCAGAAAATGAAAATTTCTACGATTTTTCAACCCCATTGACACTATTCGTTCGGCTACCAAGTAAAAAATCTATACATATCTACGCATTGATATTTTAAAAGCTCATACTTCAATATTAAGAGCGGACGCATTGTTTAAAAGCTTGTAATATAGAAAACAACTCAAGGTTTTTACCTCTAGATAAAAGTCAGTAAAAGCACGCTCTAGTTTCTTTGATCCTCAATGGCTGTTATAAAAAAAAATATTTTACCCTAGTTTCAACACTGCTCTTTGACCCAATTGATATTGAAGATTTTTTTACCTAAGTACAAATGTATTGACTCCGAACATAAGCTGAATTTTACCCAAAGGTTTATGAAAAGAAAAATAAATTAAATTAAATATAACACTTTTCTATATAAAAGTGTCAGCATAGTCGGCAGAACTTATTGCCTGAGGCAATTTTTTCCAGTCAACCGATCCCGTCCAATCTGACATAGGCCAACCTCGGGCAGAAATTTCGAAAAAACACATTCCCACCCGACCAGGAATCGAACCCCTGGCCTCTTGATCATAAATCGACACCAAATACCAGTAGGTTACCGAGGTCAGTAGGTATAAAAGCCATTAAATTTCTAAAAATCTTTTGAGCTTGATACTTACCTACACCTGACGCGACCGGGAATTGAACCCGGGACCTCGTCATCTGAATCCACTCCTAAACATCTAGGCTACCGAGGTCGGTGAAAACTTCCTATATTATAGACCATTTCATCGATCTAATTAGCACCGGTAGGTATATCACAGAAGATACTTTGATTTTTTATGGAGTCAATGGAATAAAGTATAATGACCTTATTCATGTTCCGTAGTGAATGTGTGAAAAAATACAGTTTGTTTGAATTAAAATAAGAGAAATTTTATCTACATAATAATGAAATGATTATGAGTTATTTTATAACATTCTTTCCGGAGAAAACTTTATGGTTGTTACTCTTTAGAACTCAGAATGTCTTCAAACAACTCCAAAGATTCAACAATAAAAACTTTCTTTTTTTATGACTTAAAGTAACTAGGTACTTACGGAGATTTTCTTCCTTTTAGCGAAGGGGACTACATTGTTCTTACTCTGAATGAAAAAACCCTTTTTATCTTTTATGACAATTTGTAATTTGGAATATTACCTCCCAAGACAATGCGGTGTCTTCAGTGGGATATTATATTGTTGTCTAATGTAATTTGTAATCCTTCCCAACATATCAGCTTGGGATGGAACAGAAGAGGACAGAACGGAGTAGCACACGCCGTTGACTCGGGAACACGCCGATTATCCGAAAATTTCCATAAATTGTTTAGTAAGAGAGTATAAATTACCATATTATTAAACACACTACATATAACAAGGGTTGGGATTGAACGAATGCAAATTCTATGAGGGTGATATACTCCCTTCTTTTCACTTTCAGATACACTTGTGTGTGAAATTTCGGGATTTTTTTATGTCACAAAAGCAGATGATCAATTCTTGACAACTATTATGTAGTTTTGTATGCCTGTTTTAAACCGTTCATTTCACAAATCATCAAATTTACATTTGTTTAGAAGTTTGCAAATTTAACTATATTATGATTACTAGCTGACCCGTCAAACTTCTTGACATCTTCGTAAGATAACTCTTTCCAAAATATCTGCTTACTTTCTGAAACATTATGGTAAGTAAAAATACGCTAATAAAACAACCGAATTTCTGATGACAGACGGCATAACCCCACAACATAAATCAAACTTAACTTTTCAATTTTCCAAGTATATACTAGCTTTAATTATATATTTTATGTTATTTCTTATCCATTATTATTCTGTTTTCCGGAGCGGAGAAGAATTCAATAAATCAAACTTCGGAAAAATCTGTTCAGCCGATCTCGAGTTATAAATGTTCGCACTAACCCGACTATCCTTTATATCAATAGATTCATCTAATGTGATAATATTGAGATAGCCTAACATATTAAAATAATCAATTGTCGTAGTTGAAAGTTTCGAGTGTAAAGCTACTCGGGAAGTTGGGTAAAAATCGATAGCATAATTCCAACCGTACAAACAAACAAACAAGAATACGTCTGAGAACATGATTAAAAACTGCATATTGCACTCATTGGGCTTATCTGGTGTTCTTATGTCAGCTGTTAAAACCGATAAGTTATTTAAAAATTCTCTTCTCAATCACAATATGTCAGTCGGCTGCAAATATTGCTCAACCACTATTTCAACCAGCCGTAATTTTTAATTACAAGTTACAAGGGTTCCGTTTCGGACAGATATGAGCTCCATAAAACAGAATGTAATCCTGAAACACGACACAAATGGTTTTACCGCATTGAAATATCATTATGACTGGTTGCTGCCCATAGACATTACTAGACACGTCGCATTTCGATAGTTGAATCTCGCATTGGATTAAAACAAGTGACAATATACCTACATGGAAACGTGGTAGATATTTTAAAACAAACAACGGAATACCATCCGACTCTGCTTTATTTTCTCGATTCATTAAATACAATGGATTCGCTTCTCAAACCGAATTAATTTTTCAAACACTGTTAGGTAACAAACGATAGACACAAAAACATGTATTTTTATACCATAAGATAAATAAAATCATACACTAGGTACTTTTTTCTGACATTCGCTTTTCATAAAAACCTTTATGCGTATTTTCTTCATCATGATACCTGAAAACTATTAAGAATCGTTGAAAAAAAAACTGATATAATTCATATAAAACTTAAAGAATCTAATATTTAATTTTCGTTTTCAATATATATACGGCCGAGGCCTTTTACAATTATTATAATACTAGCTTATACCCGTCATGCTTTACGTTTTTGATTCCGATTGTCAGGCTTGATCGGTAGGTAATTAAACAGGTTCTAGTCTAGCTTCCCATTGCTTAACAGACCTCTATAACTGACATAAGCACAGAAAAAGAAGAATGACTTTTTTACCGACCTCATAATATTATACGAACCTACCGACATAATTTGCAAGTTTTCATAGAGAGAGCTCTATGGTTTGAATCTTAGCTACATTCCGTACACCCTCTAATGTGTGCTAATTAATTAGGCATTCCACCCATAGAGGGTGATTTGTGCTATGTTTTTGAGAAATTGGTATGAAGATCCTAAAAAATAGAGTTTTTTAAATAGCTGTAAATATATTAAATTTAATGCAGCAAATTGTATTTAAGAACCTTCTCCACCATTTTGTACGGCTCTGGGCATATTAATATCTGACCTTAACGTCTGTTTTCTACGATTGATGCGCCTTCAAAAATATAAACGGACTAAAATATTATGTATAATATAGTCAAAAGAAACAAAATGGTTGGCAATACAATAAACATATAAATTATAGTTAACATTGAATCTGTCAATAAATACAAAAAAAAAACAATCAAAAGTGGTTTTAATGAAGATATGAATTACTGTAATAATTTTAAAAACTATAAATGATTCAAATAAGACCAGTGATCAAGAGACACAGCGAATTTCTAAGCCTAAAGAGTAAGACAGGCAAGCAGTAAAAGCTATTAAAATATGCAGACTCGATGGGTGCATGCATTAGTGAAGGATGACTATCAGAAGGCAGCTTTGGTGATCTTCCTAAAGCGGCTGATATCAAAGAAGTCAACACGACCAGCATACTATATGAGGTACAAAAGCTTACAGAGTTTATCGTTGTTAAACATCGATCATCTAAAAAACAGTGTCATGCTCAAAATATGAACCTAGGTTTCTTAGCCCAATGACGATTTTCGTACTTGTTTCTTTTGCATGTGCGTACTCAAAGTAAACGAAAATTCATTCTTTGACTTTTTAAAAGTTTGCCACTTAAAACTCGTGTCGTAAAAGAGGAAGATGGTCGGCACCTGTGATCGAACCTGCGACCTACGAAATAATACGAAAGTCAGCGACGGAACATCTTGGCTACCAACCCCATCAAATTGAATTGAGAGTTTTTTTTTTATAACCCCTTTGAAGAATAAAGTGTTCATTCACTTTTTCTTTGGGTGCATGCCCTGTCAGGTCCCTTCAGATGTTGGTGACCATCTCTGCAAAAGCTACGTGGTTCTGCGCTGCTCGTAAGAGTTCTTCAACCCTAGATATTCCATGCATTTCTGGACATTTCGCACCCAGGACATCTGCTTCTTTCCCACTCCTCGTCTTCCTTCAATTTTGTCCTCTAATATCACTTGGAGAAGGTGGTATTTATCCCCTTGCAACACTTGACCCAAATATGATACCTTCTTCACTTTGACAGAAATTCTCTCCTGATGTTGGCCCTCTCTAAGACTATATTCTTTATGTACAATAAATTTTTGCGATATAAGTTCAGACAAGAACTTTAGGTATGTACATAATGACGGCTATTCTGAAATGAAAAACAGACGATTGAGTTGCGTCGTATCCAATTATTATTGAGACTTTTGACATTTCTGTATTCTGAAAATGTTTTATCCAATAAATTAGTTACGTAAATTCTGGCAACCGATTAAGTTCTAAGCAAGAGCTTCTTGCGTTGAGTTGGAACGTGAATTTGAGAATAGTAGTCATTATCAGTCTAGTAAAATAATAATGTATCGATAACAACCGAATGGTTCATTGGTATAAAAAATACCAGATAAGTTTAGGTCATCGACTATTGTAACTAAAAAAGTATGTATGTAGAATCTATGAATAAGCAGTTATGTGTAGATTTTTTCTTCATTTTTCAGCGATGAAAATTCAACACAAACCGGAACCATCATGAATAAATAAAACATTAATCACTTCTTTATGGCAGTTGTGAACCCAAAACAACCGCATAGGAGAGGCCTCGTATTATTTATTGTATTATCTCTTATCCTACAGCAGACTACCAAGGCTTTGTGTACCCACTAAATGTTGCGCCTCATGAAACAATACAATTCATCGGTTTCATTTGTTTTTTTTTTCTGTTGCCAGAACAAAAAAAGACAATTAAAAAGAATGACTGGGTTTTTTTTTTATTGTAACCGATGATAATTGAATAATTTATTTGTGAAAACTTTCAAGAACTTGTTTGATAATATGTCATTGTGTGAAGTGGTTGGTAGACTAGCGGTTACAACGCCGGCTTTTCGTACTGTTTAGTGCGGACGTCGTGGTTCGATCCCAGGTGCCGATCATCTTCCTCTTTCACGACACAAGCTATAAGTTGCTTACTATGAAAGAGTCAAGGAGTCTATTTGTGTTCCCTTTGAGTGAGCACAGATTAATTTAAAAAAAAAAAAATAAATAAAAAAAAAATATATATATATACTATCAGAGTTAATTTTACAGCCTTATAAATAAGTACACACTGAGTATCTTGGACTTGGCTTAGGAGCTAGCAACGAGTTAAAGTAAACTTTTCCTCTTACAAACCATCTTTCTTAACTCCTTTCAATCGAAGATCATATTTAAATCTAAGTTTAGTGTAAATATTTTTTTTTAGAAGTTTGCTTGATTGTTTTGTAGATTTGGATTTTTTATGGTTTTATACAATAGTTTAGTCGGTTTTTGATACAATACTTATGCGTTGCATAAGTTCTAAGCAAAACTAAATACAAATATTACTTGTTGAATCACTTCTTCAGTCATTTATCTTATAAATAGAATATTCTTTTTCTTCTACCTAATGTGGAAATCCACTCTTTCGAAAGTGATCTATGCAATATAATATAGATTGATGATTAATAATTTAATGAACTTTGCAAATTATTATTTACCTGTCAAACGTGTACTACATGTAGACATCCAATTTACTTAAGTTTGGAATTTTAATTTTAATTTTATTTTTATTTTCTTGCAGGTTAATTATTGTTTTAAAACATACAAATTAGTCAACTCTTATGTAAACTTAGCATCTTCTTCAACAACTTTTTCGCGGTCTTCCAAACCTGCCATTTATATGGTTTCTATTATACGTGAAGCACATAAGCGATGACACCAAGAATGGCGGTTAGCTGTAACTGTATCTTCCCAATCGCTCCCAGTCACGCGATGACATGGCTTGAACAAAATCTTTGGTTACCTACGATACCATAAGACCTTTTGATCCGTTTGCCTGTGTGTACATGAAACCTCATTGTTGGACGTCTACTGTATGTGGAAATGAGTAAAAATATTATACTTTAATTTTTAGAAATAACTAATAAATGACTACGCGCAAGTTTAACAATGATCCGTGGTATCTAATTCGTAGAATTGACTTCTCAGGATTAACATATTTGCCTTTCCATCCCCCTAAAGATCCACCGATCTCCCAAGATATACCAGAGGTACACCTCTTAAAAAAACTTACAAGAGAGCTAACACGAGTTATTCGATAATCCAGATGAAGAAAATGTAAAAAAATCCATTTGATCTGATATAATTCAAAACAGAGATTTTGAAGAACCAACCTGTTTAAATTTAATTTTCATTCCAACTTGAAGATAAAGAATACAAAGAAGGTCCAGAAACAACACGAAAAAAACCTGATACCTTACAGACATATAGGTCCACATTCCAAGGAGTTTTCGTAGAAGTAACCATACGTGACAAACATGGTTATTTTACTGTCTTATTAAATAGAGTAGGTATTTGTTAGCAACCATTACCACCACTGGTGACCTCGGGTCTGAGCTCCCGATACGTATCGGTATGGCAAGTGGCGCCTTCAACAACATGACCAAGATATGGAAGGCGTCGGCGTTTAGTGTCGAGACGAAATGTAAACTGTTTGATGCGTGTGTGTTGCCCATTCTCCTGTATGGGTGTGAGTCCTGGCACCTGCTGTGGCCCAAGCACAAAAAGTATCTGCATTCGAAACGAAGTGCCTCAGGAGAATTTTGGGTATAAGATGGTAGCACCGCATCACGAACGACGCTATACACCGGCGCACCCAGCGTGAGCCCATCCCCTCTACTATTATGTGGAGGAGATGGACTTGGCTGGGACATGTGTTAAGGATGCCGAATGACAGTTGGCCGAGGAGAGCGCTGTTCTTCCTCCAATCAGGGTCCCGAGGACGAGGAAGACCCTCTCATACTGTGTTCCGCTCCTTCGAAGCAGAGCTAAGGAAACTGGACATGGTGTGGGAGGAGGTCATTAACGTTGCGCAAGATCGAGCGCAATGGAGAGCTCTTGTTGCCTTAAGTGGGGTCTTAAGGGAGTTTGGATTGGATTGGATTTGTTTAAAAGCTAGGTACTTACCAATTTAACTACATATTGTAATAGTGAGACAGTTAACTTACCTGGAAAGAAAGAAAATTCAACGAATTAGTCAACATATCATAAAAATGTGGTTCAGTATTAAGAATTCGTGGGCTCGATATCCTTTACCAATCATCTTCCTTTTTCACTATGCAAGCTAAGCATAGCCCAGGTTTATAATAATTTACATAAAAAAAAAACAATAAATGGCCTGAGCTATCAAACAAAATAAATTTACAATAGAAAACTTATTAAACAAAGAATACAAGTACCTACATTTCACCATGGGTCGCCAAACTTTCTAACATCGACAACATAACACTCATATCCGTCAGGAATCCAAAATGTTCAAAAGCCATTGATAAAAATATTGAATAGGATTGGACCGAGGAGTGAGCCTTGCGGTACACCACTCAGCACAACAAAGGAAGATGAGATAGTACTGGACAAGCATACTCTAAGCATCCTACCGGTCAAATAGCTTGCAAACCATGATAGAAAATAAATTTACAATAGAATAGGTACAAATACTCCCTTTTCACGCAAAACCCTCTAACATCGACAACATAACTCATATCTGCCAGAAATCCAAAATATTCAGATTAGAAAGATTTGAAGAGGGTTTTATCCCTGGACTTTTTTCCTGTCGCGTCTTCATTAAAAATCTGTGCCGACTGATGGGGTGCAAATTCAGGGTTCCTCATTATAAGTGAAGGGCTTAAGCACGACAAAGATCACATATAATTTGATCCATAAAGGTGGCTACGTTGGGGTCGCAAAGGTGACGAGGGGAGGCTACATTCGATACTGTTGTGCAATGACGCCGCAACCTAAAATAATAATGCAACTTTCTATTTACGATAATGACTTAGCTTCACTTTGCGGATTTTCGTTTAACGTTTTAAAAAAGATAATGCACGGAAAAAACTAAAATCATCTAGATCCTTTATTTATGCAAACGTTTAACTTTTTTCGTAGGTTGCTAGGGGCTGGTTTGGATAATGTTTTGAGTTATCGAATATATCAACAACTGATGACTGACTAAAATTGTTCGATTTTTAAAATGGTATGAATAAAGCCCTACGGGCTTACGACCGTCTGCTTGTGTTATTTCGAAGGCTGGCTTAGTGTGATACTTTACTTTAACAACGTTCGCTATTAGGTGGTTATGTTAAAATCGCCGACAATAATTATGAGAATTTTCAACATGTTCAGCATGTCTGCGGAAAAATCTTTTGAGTTGTCGGCGTTCGACACGTCCTGTCAGCCGATAAGCTGGCGTAGAGCCGAGACCCGCGACAGAGAGAGGCGACCCAAATGGTTACTTGTCAATAAGGGTTTGTATGAACGCCAGTTCGCGAGCGATGCTGAGACAGGAGATACAAAACCTTTGTCTTTGAAATTAAAATTTAAACCTATAATCGAATTGTCAGATCTTTGTCCTAACTTAAAGTAAAAAAAAATATTTTAATGAAACCTGTGAAAAAAATTCCCTAAGCTTGATTTAAAAAAAAATTGTTATATTCAGTCTTCTGTTGGTTTCTCTAATAAATAAATAAATATCGTATATTTTGCCCGATTCAGCGTTGCTGACTCACCGATGCCGACCCGACGCTTTACGATCATCCCCTGTTCGGAAATAATAAACTAGAAGTTTTCACTTAGACTTGTGTAAACGTTACTAGATTGACCTAAGCCATATTTTGAAGAACCGTTCGTCGAGGAGCGCCTATGTCTGAGACAATACAGCCAGGCTGAGGAAGGGTAGCGCTCGTTACAGAGTCCATACGCGCGGTTATTTATTCTTCTTAATGATGTGTGCGCGGTGTTTTGCAGTTTGATATTATTTTATAACGACACTTCAGACCCTCAACTATATGAATGCGCTTTTTCATTCCTTAGGAAAATATCAATTCTAACCAGCAACCGCTACACCACATATTTTTTCTACAATTATTATTGTTACTCTTCGCAATATAACGTTATGTAAACTATGAAGTCCAAACTTCGATATAATATTTGAATAGATACATAACACGCAAATCATTAAAAAAAAAAACGATAAATGTTAGTCAGTATTCGCTAAGCGTATTTTTATGTGAATAATTATACAAAAAAAAATCCTATCAAGCAAGACCACATCTCGAATCTTAATCTTAATATTCCTTTACCAATAGAAGATAACATATAATGAGCTTTAGAAATGGGATATGTATATTGTATATGTAGGTATCTATTCGAAACAAATTAATAAAATTTTATTGTTATATTTGTATTGCTTTAACAAGTAAGTGCATGCGAATATTTTTCTATTATACCTATTTAATAAATGAATATGTGCTAACTCAAAGTGAATACAAATAGGTACACTCTTTGATTCTTTCATAGTAAGCTACTTATAGATTGTGTAGTGAAAAAGGAAGATGGTCAGCACCTGGGATCGAACCTATGACCTCCGAACGATACAGTACTAAAGCCGACGTCGGTCGTAACGATCAGTCTACCAACCACTTCATAATTTTATAACCATTGAGTATGTATTTTGTTCTTATAATCAATGCGAATCACTAAATACATATGGAGTTCTACAGCGAATTTTTTCTAGAAAAATTGGTTTTTCGACCGATATTTTTTGGTTGAAAATATTCATACTTGCCAATAATTCTTCTACATAAAACGGCTGTTGAGTTTTTTCATCCATTTTGATAAGAAACAAACCAGTTTCATCCCATATAAAAAAGAAATCAGTTTCATCATAGACGTTCCTATGAGAGACTTTATTAGAAAGTTCAAAGTAATTTGTTTGATAATGAACTAGTTACGAGGATCAAACGGAAAACGAATTAGCATAGACATGGAGATACGGAAGGTCTTACACAGATGATTGAATTTGTGACGATCAATATATCTCTCTTGATTAACATTTCAAATTCACAAATAATGTTAAGGCAATTTATTGAGACTGTGGCCCCCCAGCTAATAAGGGCTTTACCAAATGGGGTGTCAGTGACGTAACAACTGACTAACAGCCCCATCAGGATGGCTTGTATCCTCCCTGACAGTATGTAACTGCGTTAAACATACGGCAACATAGTGATTTAATTGTCTATGCTTGTAATTCCATTCGGACAGCCCTTAATACATAGGCACTATACTGAATTCGTAATGTGTCGCAACCTTACCAATCAATTTGAAGTAAATTATATGGACGTAGTAAATGTTCCAAAGATTGTGCGGATAACCTCTTTGATATAATATATGATATACCTAGCTAGAAACTTATTGAACAATTTTGAAAAATATTAAAGGAGTTGCATCAAAAAGTTGAAAATTGAAAAGTAGACATAAATTTAGGTTTAAATATTAAGACGAAAAAATCTATGGTGAATGGCGATATTATTATCCAATTATTGTTTGAAAATAAAGGTAAGTACAATAATAATAATCTGCCGCTCCCATTGATCAAAGTTAAAGCATCGAAGGTATCTATTATGAAAACAAGTAAAAAATTCCTCTTTATTCATATTTGAGAATTTAAACTTTCACCAATCAATAGAACTATGGAAAAATATATTTGAAAATAAGATTGTAGTTTTGGAAACGATTTTGATGAAAATATAAAAAAGAAATCTGGAGGATTTAGCGTTTTGTTTCATATTCAATCTTTGTATTTTTCAGACATCATATTATTATTTTTATCTTCCAAGGAGGAATGGAAAATATTGCAAAACAAAACAAAACAAAACAAAACAAAACAAAACAAAACAAAACAAAACAAAACAAAACAAAACAAAACAAAACAAAACAAACGAAAACAAAACAAAACAAAACACATCTGACATTTTTACAGTATAATAAAAATGAGATAGGCACATTTAATTGGTCAATGGATGACTTACGACGATTAACAGCAAGACGAATAAAAATTTCAATATACAGTGACACACACGAGCATCAAGCATCTTCAATCTTTGACAAAACTTTTTCTTAACTTGTGTTGTATGGTTTGAGTTTCTTTACGAGCGGATAGGTACTACCTCGATATGTTGGTGTGCGAAATATGTCCGAGGTATGATGGTTTTAAAGCGAGTCCCTTTCGCTCAAACTATCCAAGTATTAAAACGGGCCGAGAGCAGTATCGTAACGTTTTACAGGAAGCAATTCCAGCGTTCTTCATAACGGCTTAAGATTTTTCTAGAAAACTCGTTCCACCGTGTAAGTGGTAAAGACTTTCTCATAAAACATAATGTGTTTGCTGTTTTCATTAGGTTTTATCTGAAATATTTAGAATCAAAACGCAATAAATATTTAAGCTATTAGCAATCAAACTTAAAAAAGAGATAATGTTGAAATGTATGGAAAGTTTCAAAAGCCCATCTATTAATTTTTTCAATGAATCTAATGTCACCAAGTCCGTCACCAAGTGACTCCGTCACCCGTTTTCACGGTTGCACAATGGTAGTATCTATATATTTTAATACGTGAAGGCAAAACTTTGTGACTATTTTTATGAAAATTGCGCGGACGGAGGAGTATGAAATTACGCACACCTAGACCTAGTTTATATAGAGGAAGAGTGGCGAATGCTAATATTTTTTTAAATAATGCATGAAAATAAATTTAATTAATAAAAAAAAACATTACAAACACTACTGTAATGTTATGTATTTGATACTCGAACACACTTCGATGTATTTGACATTGACACAGACGCATATATTCTTTTGTTTATCCGTGGTCAAATTGAGAATAGATTAATAGTGTTTGTCTTTCAATAAAAAAATCTTTGTA
The DNA here is from genome assembly GCA_963576905.1 of Mystacides longicornis. Classification (NCBI taxonomy): domain Eukaryota; kingdom Metazoa; phylum Arthropoda; class Insecta; order Trichoptera; family Leptoceridae; genus Mystacides; species Mystacides longicornis. The sequence continues at coordinate 25,909,802 of OY756426.1, read as the reverse complement.
AATTTCGACATTTCAAATTTGATTGTTTTTGAAAGAAAATTTTGAAATAGCGCTCACTCAGTCGTTGACAATGATACATTAATATTGTTCAAACTTATAATTTCAATAAGTTATGGTCGAATTTCGAGCACTGGTCGACCACTAGTACAGTTTAAATCGATGATTCAATTTGTTGATAAGTCAAAAATACATGCTGTCCCTTTTAACTGTAAATGACGAATGAAGAGGTTTAAAGTTCTTGACTACACTGATCTAGAGAGAATTTATTGTAGGTACATTTGCCGTGAGGTTGACGGCTTTACCGTGGGGTTGCCGGCTTTGCCGTGGGGTTGTCGGCTAAGAATTGCACCTCTGCTCTTTTTGCTGGTTTTCAAGCATCCTGTAAGAGGCAGGAAATCAAAAAATCAGATCGGGACCGTGAGGTTGACTACCTCATGTCCTTAAACCTCAATCGGTCAGAAATGGCACAATGAGCCTCGGACGCCTTCGAGCGCAATGGAGAGCTCTTGATGCCTCCCTATGCCCCTAAGTGGGGTCCCTCGCATTGCGAATTGGTTTGGGGGGGATCCGCGGCGGTCTTGATTTGTGTGGGGCCGGCTTTCTGGTTTGATTGCTTCGATCGAGCTGGGGGGTTGGTTTCGTGCGGGTAGGGTTTGTTGCGGATTTGTCTCCTCCGGGCTGGCTTGCAGTGTATGTATGTACATTACATTGAAATTCCTTGCATTTTTTCTCGTTTCTGCCACTGAGTTTCCTATTGTATTTGTATCCGCTCGCTTCAAACAACAAAAATAACGCATCACTACATAGATGATGTCATAGCGTTATTCACTATTACGTATGACGCATAACCTGCTACATAAGACTGTTCAAAAATTACTCAAAATATCATTATATAATGAGCAAAAGTAATTTTGATAATATACTTACTCTTCCATGTGATAACCGCCTTAATTGACATTAAAAAATTACTGCTATTTTTGTCAGAGGGAATTTTGCAAGAAAATAATTTGCGGACATTTTAATTTAAAACATTAAACCCTCACCGCGATAATTGCCCAACAACGGTGACCCCAACATTTTTTATTATGTAGGTACTTAGGATATTTTTTTAACATCTCCCCTGAGAACATATACAGCTGGAATACATTATAATTATATGGTACACTCCAATACGGATTTTTTAAAATATTAACATAAAAATTTCTTTGACATTTTCAATTATTATTATTTATTTTCTTCTTCGAGGAGAAGATCAACATCAGATTTTAAAACAAATTATATATGAGAAGCGACGAGGATAGACTGATAGAATGAACTCAACCAAAGTTAATAGGACTCAAACATGTTAAGTAAGTCAGCCAGTTCCTCGTGGTAAGGGACCCTAAAACCCCAAAAAAAGAATGACCAAATTTGACAAAATTTTAGGAAAAAATCTCTGTTCAGATACGTTTTGTCATTAAAATACTCGCAACTCGACTCAAATCCTTAAGCAATGTAAAAACAGAGTTCAACTCAAAAAAAATACCTATTCTCTCAAAAAAATTTTTTACAAATTCGAAACTTCAAAGTTCGTGAGTAAACAATAGTATGTTCTCAGAGTTAAACAAACATTGTGTACCGTTAGTCAGGTAGATTCAAGCCCCATACACTCTCCTATCACACGAGATGGTACGAAGGTGCCTATCTACGAAGTGACAATGGGAATGCACGACATATTCAGATGAGCGCGTCTGACTGTTCGTATATTGAATCCTTTGAAATAGAGTTACCGCGAACAGTGTCATACAGTGTTATTGAATAGCTTGTAACTTGCGCGCTATCAAGGTAGAGATTTGAAATACACCACCCGACAGTATACTACTTCCTTTGTGAGCGCTGTTAGCCAGACGTCGGACTTGGACGCTATTGTTTAGCATCACGACGCTACTTAAGTCGTGTTATTATTTAAATGTAGCACTTTCCTAGCTGATATTGGCTATTCTGAATTCTTTCCCTTCGAGTTGAAAGCGATTGTACTGAAACTGTCATTAAATTCAAAGCGGTATCGCATTGTTACTTGACAGAACAATATGTTCGACTATCTGCTATATTCTGCTTACCATCTTTTTCTAAAAGTATGTTATGTCAGAAAGCAAATAGACTTCTATGTATTCATATATGTATGAAAAATATGTTAAGAAATACAGAATTTATAAATCGTAACAGTAAATTCGTGCAGTAAATGTCTAATAAAAACAAACAAAAGTAGAAAAAAAACTGATGAAGAGTCCGATGTCGGGGTGAGACATCTTACTCTTTTAACATGATATCATTTCTTTAAGAAGTTTATAATCTTTTCAGATTGGAGATTGTGTTTTTCCCAATAGAGTAAATAAAACCATAGTTTTAGAATTATTCTCGACAGCCACTGAATCTGTCAGATCAGGGACAGCAATAACGAAGACTGAAAACGTTTATCAGCCTTTTTCAATGCCTACTATCGATTGTCTTCTTATTAGAAGTCATACGAAAACATTTAGTGTAGTGTATTCAGTAAGATTTTTTTAAATATATTGGCATGTGTTCACAGAATTAATCTCAACAGCCGCTGAATCTGTCAGAACTCAAACAGTAGGAATGAGAACTGAAAACGTTTATTATTAGCCTTTTTCAATGCCTATACTAACTGTCGATTATCTCCTTGTTGAAGGTTATATTATGTATACAGTTGTGAAGTGTACTTATTCAGAAAGATTTTTTGTTGGAAAACTTTGCTGGTCCGTCTGTTGATATCTGTATGAATTTTTGTACATGAATAGTGTATTATCATTTTTATAATAAATAAGTATAAATTACATTATAAAGTTTCTGCTAATATTTCATTAAAATAAAATTTAATGAACTAAATTTTAAACGATTTTTCTACTTCGCAGCTAAGTATATCACTTGAATCAGTGTCTGTACGCTGATAAGCATACGTCTCATGAAGTCTTCGATAGAGAAATTTTAGGTAGGAACATATATAATAATATACAATACAAGTTCCCGTAGGTAGGAGAGAAAGTTACTAACAAGTTTTCCCGAACGCACGGTGTTGCGAGTTCTAACGATACATTATAATAAGTTGGGTTTTATGATATTTGGAGGTGAATGATTATTCTGGGAGGCTTCATTCATCCGAACCGTTGCCTCTTGCAGGTGTCTACTACACTACACACACTTTATTGAACACTGCACACGCCATCATAACAACATATTGAGATACACAAAATCACATCTACTATGGGAAATCTATATGTCATTGTGTAAGTCGTGATGCAAACAGCATTTATTGGCAATCGTAGAATTATTTATAGCAGCCTATATACATTTTATAGATCTGACCAAGGTTTTCGACAAGGTATATACTTGCAAACAATTCTAGACAGAATGCACGATGCCTCAAAAAATATATAGGTAATATGGAGATCGCGATTAACCAATTGTTTCATTAATTTTCATCTCGACACTAAACGCCGACGCTCTCCATATTTTGGTCATGTTGTTACAGGTGCCACTTGCCATACCGATACGTATCGAGAGCTCAGCCGTATTTCTTTGACATCGTATATTATGAGAGGACCGGACTCCCTGGAGAGGAAGATTATGGTGGGGATGTTTGGGGGCGGGAGGGGACGATTGCCCACGAAATGTTCCGATCTTGTTAGGCGGGCATCGGAGACCACACTTCATAAGACCGGGAGGGATGGAGGGGGTTGGTGGGGATGCATGGAGGTCACGATCCTCGGCATCGAGGGACCGACTGAAGAAGAAGAAGAAGATTATGAAATCATTTTCATTATTATAAACATGGATGGGCGTCACTTTAGGAGGAAAACTAGTATGGGAGTAGGAACTTGTGTGTGATGTTTGTTGCATCACAGGACATAGATTTCTATTAAATCATAACATCGCATATAATAATATAAGTATGTTATTCCCTACACAATATGTTAGTGTCATTGTTAAGCGCTCATACAACAAACTTTAATCAAAATACTGTCCATTCCTAGCAATGGGTTTTATATTTTAGCTTCAACACTCCCCAATATTCATTTAAACTGGTTGTATGATGTTTTCCTCAGTGACTATTCACACGTATATCACAGTTGCGCACAAATTGTGTAATGTGTACAGCCGACGATATAGTTTAATGAACTTTCTCGATGGCTGTCAATTGTGTGTCTATTTTAGTGATACGTTCACTCCCATTATAAAGGTAAGTAACAAAAACACAATAAATTAAAATCTGTTCAATGAATGTGCAGATGATACATTTCTTTTTATTTCAACAATATTACAGGTTATGTTTTCTTGTATGGGTACCTGCATTAAACAACAATATAAACACTTGATATAATAAACAATAAACAGAAAGGTCGAATAAAATGATACCTACATAATATTCTGATAATATTACATATTTAAAAACTTATTTTGATAACTGTTTACCGTGAAAATGATCTTGCTATTTTTTTTATTTTACTTAAGCCTGAATTCAGGATTGCTTTGAGCTTTACTATCTCATCCGTCGCAATGCAAAAATTTTGCAGATTTTTTAGAGAGTACTTGACGAAAGCTTAGTTTGAAAAAAAAACTGAAATAAGTCGAAGTTTTCACGTGAGTAACTCAAATCAACTCTTTGAATAATTTTCTAAATTACTTAACTAACTAGTAAGTGGTAATCCGGCATTTCACCGTCACAAATCCAGAAAAACACATGGTTTTCAATTTTCTATAATTAGATACGTGCCGTTATTCGAAATAATACCATACTCAACGACCTATTTTAAAATTGTCAGTATATATGGAAAAAATGGGCCGCAGTGACAAAAAATATAAAATTGAACGAATAGATTTTGAAAGATAGCGTAAAAATAAAAACAAATAAAAAATGAAAATTCGGGAAACGGTTCGATAGAAAATGTTTTTCACTCAATCTATTTGGCATGTTTTATTAAAAATTCATCTAAATAAAAATTCAACGAAAAAAATAACACTTTTTTTATTCCGAACAAAAATATTCCTTAAATTTATTTTTAATTGTTTTTTCGCCGTAGGTAGAGGTTCACCCTATTACACGTAGGTAGATATTTAAATTGTGAAAATGCTAATATGAAAATTGCTAAATTATATTTTTCGGAAAAGCTATTCATTAATCCTTCACAAACAGAAAAGAACATATCAGTATATATATTTTTTTTCTCAATTTACTCGAAAACATGCTGTATATTGTTTCATGGAAAAAAATAATTTGATCTTATGATGATGTGGGTTGAAATAATGTTCCGAATTTTAAGCAGGCATCGCTATAATCTTAGCTAAATTTTTGTTTGTAAAAATATTTTTTTTGTTATTTCCATTTAGTACAAAAAAATATTTTTAGAGAAATTTTTGGATGTGCAGAACCGAAAATTGGTTCCTTTATTCTACAGTTACGTGGCTGAAGATACATTATCAATTATAATTCATTTTAATACTTTCATCCACAAGCACAAGAGAACACAAAAAAAACTATAGGTAGGTACTTACTTTAATTAATTAAAACATAAAATTCCTTTGTGTTAACTCTAAAATATTAAAAATAAAAATCACAAACCGCTTCTGACAAACGTCACATTTTGTATGAGTTTAACAGCATCACGTGGTACTTGTTGGAACCATGCGCAATAGCACAATATTTCTCTGGTATTATTTTATTTATTTATACTTTACTAGCTAGTTACCCGTGGCTTCGCTCACGTGTTACTGTATTTGCTTTCTCTTCCTAAACAATGCAGAATTAATTATATTCGCATCAAAATTAATAATAATAAGAAACATCATCAACATTTCTTTTTTTAAATATATATTCTAAAATTTCCATTAAATTACTATATTTTTATTTACATTTGTCGTTATTAATCTGTATTTAAAAAATATGTGCTTCTTATACAAATAGAATCAGCCCGCGAACTTAAAAATTTCGCTAACTTGACTGACATTGTTCTATGAGAATCCCAAAAAATAACTCGAATAACTTTTATTCCATCAAATGACGTTATTTGAAATCAATTTTTATATTGCTGGATATGAATAAAAAAATATTCAGGTCTCGAAAAGCAATGCAATTAGTGATCTTTAAAACACTTATTTCTATCTGCTTTGGGCATTTTTCAAGCTACAGACGTTTTTTTTAACATTTCAATTTATATCTTTCACGTTGATTTGTTGTTGTTTGTCTGGTCGTAGGTTCGAAATTTAGTTCATAAATATCTTATCCTGAGCAAACACGACATAAAAAGAATAAACGATATCGGTCCAGCCGTTCAGGTCGAAATAAATAACGCTAAACGTGAAAACTGTTAACGTTTACCAAATTGAAAATGGTTTCCAAACAAAAAAAAATGCGTTTCGTCTTCAATATAATAGCAGCGTCGTAATACTTCCAAAGATTTTGAGGTAACGTTTAACGTTAATTTTGAATAACTGACAGAATTATTTTTGACTCGGAATTTGGAACAGCATTGTTTAACGCACGTTGAACAACAGTTTTTACGTTATCTCTATGGAAATAACAACAAATTGTTAACGTTGGAGCTGTCGTTAATATTTCGACTTGGCCTCCAGGCGTGATGCGATGACCACGTAAAGTAGGTCTCCATTTTTGTAATAACGTAATATTCTCCCTTTTAAGCCCCCCCGCTCACCGCAAGCCAGCCCGGAGGAAACTAAACCGCAGCAAACCCGATCCGCACAAAGCCAAACCCTAGCCCGATTGCCAAAAAGCCAGCCGCACACAAATCAAGCCCGTGGCGGTTCCCCCCAAACCACCCCATAATACGGGAGGCCTTGGACCCACTCAGGAGAATAGGTTAGGCATAAAGAACTCTCCATTGCGCTCGAAGTCGTCCGAGGCTCATTGTGCCTTTTCTAACCGGTTGAGGTTTAAGGAAGTGAGGTGGTCAACCTCAGTATTCTAATGGTATAAGTAATTGGCGTTCGACTATAAACGAATTTTCGACAATGTAGAGTAGGAAGAAAATTAACTGTCCACTGTTTATATTTTTTATTAGATGAAACGGATATCGGCAACTATCCGATATCCGGTCTATCCGGCGGCGTAAATAATATCCTGCCGGATACCGGATAGTAAAAAGAGGCATGTTTGGATAACTCATTGATTTGTTTATTAAAGTATCACTTAAGAAATACACCTTATAATCACAAAATAAATTCTACAACTTAGAAAATTGATTATCAAGCATAAGGTAAATTATGGAGAGTAATTCTATATAATATTTCGTTATATAGACTATTAGACTATATAGAGGAAAACAGCAGCTTTGCTGGTCTTCGTAAGTAAGGGAAGTTTTATAAAACAACGTTTCGTCATATATCATCCTGGCTGAAGATGCAGATATATAGTTTCCGCGATTTTTGGAACAATAACGTTCCGGCAACGGAGTCAGTCCAATTTGTTTATACCGCCTACGTAAGCATAATTCATGCGTTGTACCCATGGTAATTTACGCACTGGCCGGGCTCTAGTAAGGACCTCTTTAGCATTCTACGAATTTTATAAATTTTTGAAAATAAAAACACCGATATTTTAAGGGGAGCGCTTTTCTTCCTCCCGCAAGGGTTCCGAAGATAAAGAAGATCTTCTCATACCGAGAGGGTCTTCCTCGTGTTCTGCTCCTTCGAAGCAGAGCTGAGGGATCTGGAAATGGTGTGTGAGGAGGTCATAATATCCGGCTAACTGCTATCCCTTTCGTCTCTATTTTTTATACGTTCCAGTGGACAGTTAATTTTTTCGCACTATACAGTGACGAAATGATATGGTCATTGACTTGCCAGTGTTTTCAAAACAATTATTTACGATCTATCCTAAAATGATGTGAGGATTTTGTAGATAATTTTAAAATTTAATATTTTGCACTTTTACTACATTTGATATAAAATAATTTACCTATTGACTTCATAATACTATTTACCTTTTTTCAACATAATATTATATCAACTTGCTATTCATGGTTTACGCAATAAATTCAAAGCAAGATTACTCACATAGTTTTTTTTTTTGCTAGTGTTTTTATGAAATGGCTTCAAATATTTTGACAGATCAAGACATAAAGAATTGCAATACAATCCAGATTCTTTTCGTGAACTTACCGTTAATTATTTTAGTAGAGATAATAAATTACTAAAATAGGTAGGTACCTACATAATGATTTTAATGTCGATCGTAAAAAAAACAATTCAGAATCGCTGTACAGGATGCATGGTACGAAAAATATATTGAAGTAGGTAGGTACGTAAAGTGTTTGTCTGAATTCACGGAAAGTGTATTATTTATCTCTTATATAAAAATGGAACGCTAATTTGCGCGGTCATCGTATGGGTAAGAACACGTTGAAAGCCGATTACGATCCGCGCCGACCAGCTCAAAGATTGTTGTCTATGGTTTCCATGCATTTAAATGGGCATCTCGGGAAGCGGGTTCCTGCTTTTTCTGTGGGTTTCCCCATTCAAATGCATAGTAACATTCTTTGCGCCGGTTGGCGCTAGTCAGAATCGGCATTCTACGTGTTTCTTACCCTATGAGAACAGCTGAACTTATATCGCCCATTTTTTTGTCGTGTTTGCTTTTGTCTGAAGGGTCTTATGAAAGAAAAAAGTTGCACGGAATAAAAATAAAACTTCCATATTATTATTAGATTTTTTCTAATTTTGAAATTAAACCAGGCGTTTGACAGGAATCAGTTGTTTGATGAATGATACGATTCACGGAATGCTGATAGTAAATAATATAATGATATGTTTTATAACAGATGCAGCGGTTACAGTAGTTAAAAATGTAATAATGAATGTATCATTATACTAATTCAAATTCAATAATATAAGGACCACGTCGTCGTCTGTGTTAAATAACTTTAAACTGAAATCAACTTAAAGTTATACATAAAATCTCGAACATATTATTTATATTCCAAGGCGGGACGAAGTTTGACGGGTCGGCTAGTTCAAAACTATATTATTATTATTATAGATTACGCAATAGTTTCGTCACGTGTATTGGAGAAAGTAGGTTGGGTTGGGTATACCTACCTACGTATATATTCATACACGCTGCACCGGACCAGCTCGCGGTGTATGTATGTTTATTGTATGAAACGATGTCGTCAATAAATTAAATTTTTACAAAAATTGTTAAGAAAAGTTTGAGATGTACTGCTATGATGTATGTATTTTTTATAGAAAAATAAATTATCTAGTTGTAGCGTTTCGGCGTTTTTCGATATTTTTATAAAATTCTGAAATATAGGCACTGAAACTCGTAAATTTGTCATAAAAAAAATATTTTTCTTTATAAAAAAAGTTTGAGAAATGCTGGAACTTCTTCATTAAATTATATTTTAGATATTGTATTTTTCTATATACATACACAATTTTAGGGTTCTAGATTTTATGGTTTTCGAGATATATGGAAAAATTAAATAAAAATTCAAAGGTTTATAACCCCTGACTGAAAAAAAAAATCAAAATTCTGAGTATACAAATTTTGTATGCTTAAAGTATTCAATAGTTTCTGAAATTTTAGGATCTGTGCATCAAGCGAATCAAAAGTTATAAAGAGGGGACGGATACACACACATACACGTTGGAAAAGTGCCCCTCACCCCCTACCCTCTAATTAATGATATCTTTTGAAAACGAAATAGTATAATTTGACTCTTTCTGAAGAAATCATTTTTTTGAAATTTCGATAAAACCAGTTTTAAACTTTTTAGGAGGCACTTAAAAATCATCCCTTTTTATATGTGCCCTTTTTCGTCCCTTTTAGTTAAATTTTGGAAAAATTGCCAAATACGCTAACACTCATTTCTATAGAAGAATTCATATGCCAAATCTCAAGTTCGTACCATGTCTAGTTTCCGAGATATTCGCATACTTTGAAAAACATTCAACCCTTATTTTCACCCCCTTAGGGGTGGAATTTCCAAAAATCCTTTCTTAGTGGAAGGTTTTGTATTGAGACCTACCTGATTTCCAAATTTCACTTCTCTACGATTAGCCGTTTGGGCTGTGCGTTGATGAGTCAGTCAGTCAATCAGTCAGTCAGTCAATCAGTCAGTCAGTCAGGCACTTTCCTTTATTATTATAGATTGTACATTGGAAGAGTAACACATATAATTTTAACATAACAAGACATCACGGAATCAACATAGAGAGGGCGAGCTCACTCGGGTAATTTCAGATTGATTTAATATACATAGGTATGCCACAGAAAAAGATTGTTTCTTATTTCTTTGATATTCTTATTGAAGTTAGACACAAATCAAAACATGAAGAGAAAGAAGTACCTTATTTTTATTTTCAAAAATACCACAGTAAACTGTACAAACTTCTCACTTAAACTATAGTATGCGGTAAAATCGGAACCAGAATCCCAATAATACATACTCATCTCGGTCAAAAGTTCTAAGACGCACCACAATCGATTCGATTAGTACCTACACAAGAATCTCAAACATAACTTCTTAAATCGCTAAAGAAGCCCAAATTAGTTTCCAAGAATCTAAGTTCTTATTAAGATTTCAATCGAATACTTTACTATTTGTTTCTGAAGAATTATCCACTCAACACATTGCTGAAACTTCAAATTTAGGACCGGGAATTCTATGTGGGTAGTTATAAATCTGTTTGAATAATAAAATGAGTGCAGTGATATAGGTAGGTACCTATCACTGTTAAAGTGTTGTTTCATAATAGGTATGTGTTTCGAATTAAAATGTGTTGAGGTTGGAACAAGAGGATGATGAATGAACACCTGGGGGGTGACTCTTGAAACTCGATCCCGATCTCAATGTCGACCCTCAATACTTTTCATACAACAAATACTTGTATAAATCCTTATTTATACCATTTTTTATCGTAAAGCAATCGCGAATTTAAAACAGACCTACGTGGAACCATTTTTATGCATAGAAATCAAAATCCAAGTGTGATAATGACATCGTTATTGAGATTGAAATTGGATCGGTTTTGTGATTGAAGTGCAGTGTAGCCGCTCTGGTCCTGGAGCCTTAATCCGCATTTAGATCGGGGTTCCAATCTTAATAGCAATGCCATTATAACATTTAGATTTTGGTTGCTTATTATAACAATAATTTCACGTAGGTTTTTTTTAATTCGGTATTGCTTTTAAAAAAAAGGTTATAGGTATATTAAAGTTATATATATTTTTTTTAATGTATACCCTCTATTTTTTTTTCATTTGACTCCAATAACTTAAAAATGAAATATTATTGACATCGGATACCGGTAACCCGTGCCGACTTGTCAGTTATATTTCAAATTTAAGTTTTTGGAGTCAATTGTAAAAAAATAGAGGGTTTTGAAATTCGATTTTTTTTAACCCTTATATCCTGGGACACTCTAGTGTAGGTAATCCTAAAAGTCAACATTGTAATCGGGATTGTATAATGTATAAGCCCCTCTTGGAACCTCAAAAGTGATTTGCGCTAAGCCACTTTTATGCTTCATAAGCAATCAAGGCAATGATGGAAGAATCTGAATGCATTGTTTAATCTGGGCACTAAAATTCAAATCGGAAGAAGAAGCTTACAACATATAAACGCATGAAACGTGGAGTTGGAAGGAGATCTGAGAAATTCGGATATATAATATTATAAGATATTGAAAGTGTACTAGATCGAGTGATGTAAAGTGAGTAAACAGCACCTTGTTGATGCCAATGATAGGGTTATGTTATAATACAAGTGGTCAACCACTGAAGATTCTTAGTCTGATGATCCGGTCTCAAAAAGTGAGTAAGTAAATAGAAATATTTTTATGAAAAGTGTCTTTCTGTGTGGTGTTCGAAAAATATTTCATACTCTTTAAATATTGTAATAAAAGTAAAGTTATGTTACAAATCACCAACTGATGACAACTGAATCAACAACAGAAATGTTGGTATCCGGAGCACGTGTAAGATGGAAGACATAGTGAGGTGTGGACTACAACGAAGGCGATACCGGAATGAACATGTAAACAGAATGTCAGAGGACAGACTTCCACGTATCGCTCTTCAAAGAAACTCCGAAGTACGCCGACCCTCAAAGAGTTGGAGAGAACGCTGGCAGTCGACATTACAAGAAGAACAGACGGCGGCACAAACCCCAGGATCTATAGAAAGAAGAAGAAGACAAATCACCAACATTTTATAGCAATTGATGGGTTTCTTAAAATGAAGTGAAATAGTATGGATATTCTTAGCAAAATTACAAGGCGGATATAAGTTGTGGCGATAGTCAATCAGTACAAGTAGTACAAGCAGCCCTATAGGTCGGTGTGTGTGTGTGTTGAACAGACATCGGTCGACTCGTCCGACGTTGATGGTTTGCGAATTGTAGATAGATTGAAGCCGCTTATCCTCGCTTGGCCGCCCTTTCAATTTAGCGGGCGGGATTCATTCGTCCCGGCCAGCTCTGCTCCCCACATACACCATCGCAATATCGCCTACGGCCACTTCTATTAACTACAGGCACACCCCACTTGTATCTACGTAAGTAAGTACTACAGGCATGTTTAATACAAAGCCTGACACATCTAATTATTAGTATTATGTAAGTGTTAATGCGAGGTATTATCTTCTAGCGATAAGACGAAAGTGATAATTGCATCTCAAACCAATAGTCAATAACAATAATTGACAAGTTCGTCGGTAGCTCGAGAAATAATTTTCGTCGGTAAGTCGATTGTTGCTATGACAAAATGTGCGCCCGCGGGAAATATTAGTTCATTATTTTACAACAACATTAAAAAATCTTTGGAAGTAATATCTATTAAATATTTATCTCATCTTCTTCTTGTATTAGAAAATTGCTCTTTTTGTTCAAGAATTCTACTCCTGGCTGAGGTGCAGCTGTCCCTCCATATCTTCGGTAGGATTTTATATGCCTTTCTAGATTCGTCCATTCTGTTGATGTAGGCTCTCCAGAATCTTCGTCTAAGTATCTCTGCCCAATCTTACGGTGTCTTCGGTTCCACAGGTCTGCCTGATATCGGCGTTGCTAATTCTATCTCTCAGTATACTCCCTGTGATTGCCCTTAAGACCTTCACTTCTCATGTTCTGAGCAGGTTTTTATTTCTGGAAGTGTCGTTTTTACTGCATATGTAATGATTGGTCTGACACAAAAACGTGTTGTGAATTCTGATCTTGGTTTTGATCCTCGTGTATTATTATTATTCCAGACAAGCTCTCTGAGACAATCAGAAGTGACAACTGCTTTATTGGTCTGTTCTCCAACTTCAGAGTATATATCACTAAGGCTCCAGCACTAACTGCACCCAAGAATTCGTATTTTTTTCCTATGTTAGTGCATCTAAAACTTATTTACTTAAGCATAATATTTCGAGAAAAGGATTCATTCATACTGAGCATATGAATTTATTCTTTGTCCACGTTATGTTTGTTTTTGTTGATATCTCCCATAAGGACAAAAAGAAAAAGTAGATATATACACGCTACTTATAAATTAGAAATAAATCGCCCGGAAAACTCACATTAATTATCCTTAGCCCTATATTACAGATATACTTATAGGAAAAATATATACGACCAAAACAAATTACTCGTTACATAATTGGAAATTGATGGACTTAAAAGAAAATAAATCGACCAACATCTTGCCACGGTACTAGCGACGATCGGATTCTACTTTATACATTTTTAAACACCATTAGTCGTATTAAAATAAAGTGAAATCGTCCAACAAGAGAGAAACATTTTATTATTTTAAAACACTGTTTTATAGAATCAGCAGGGTTATTCACGAAATCGTTAGGAATTTTTGTTTGAAACTGTTCAAAAAATATTTGAGACTTAAGCGTGATTTTTTTTGTACTTTTATGTACCGTGAGTCCATAACATTCAAAACTCAAATTTATGTTTTATTTTATAATGAATGATCAAAAATCTGTTCCAACCGGGAGATGTATGTAAATCCTTTTGGGACCTTTCTTTCGGGTGCATGAAAAAACAACTGAGACTTCTTGCGAACGAAAGGAACCGGAAAGAGACGCTGTTACTCCGCAAGAGACCTTTGGAGTCGAGGCAAAATAAGAGGCAGCGCTCCAAGAACAAATTGAAGAATCCTGGCCATCGATCCTGGCCATCGGTCCTGGCCAATCCTGACAAATTGATGAATCCCTATCCTGGCGCCAAATACTTGACAGCAGTCACAGTCTTTAAATTTGGTTGATCTCTTGTTCTCAATAATTTCCAACTTTTATCTCTATATTTCATTAATTATTAAATACAAGCTTGAATACATAACTGAATTATTATGTAGATTATCTACTTGTTGTATGCATGAGATTTTTCGACATGTTGAACATGTCGAGAATTCTCAAGATTAAGAGTTTCGGAGACTTAAACATTACCAGCTAATGGCGAACGTTGTTAACGTAAAGTGATCACACTAAGCCAGGCTTCGAAATAACAGTAGAAGATGGTCGTAAGCCCGTAGTGGTTTGTTCCATTTAAAAATCGAACATCAATAATGTATTGTTATAGTCATTAGTTGTTACATATTCGTTAAAATTGAAGAATGTCAGAATAGCCATACTTTGATCGCAGTGACACTAGGTCCATATGGTCCCTTGACCTGCTTTATAAAAATAGACCCATGCACACCATGTCCAGTCCCTCAGCATTAAAATAACGGAACACGGTATGAGAGGGTCTATAAATGAATTCATGTAGGAATAGTTCATACTACGTAATATTTTAAATGGACTGCATGGAGTTAACTTCTGTATATTACTGGTAAAAAATGTTTTCAGAGGGAGAATAAAAATTTAATTTCAGGCGAGTCCGACAACCCTTTAGCTTCATTATTGTAATTTGGTCCAATTGTCAGTAATTTTGAAAGTGTGTTATTAAATTTCGCATTCTGGATGGTGGGTAGGTACTAAATCCCCCCCCCCCCCCTCCTGCTCTGTACCCTAATGCACAGTTGCACATCTCCATGAAGGAAGAATGCAAATAATAAAGTCTCTTATTTAAAAAAAAATCTCAAATAAACGTTGCAATTAAAAATGTAATTACAAAGTGCGGATGTTTTGTTGAACGGACCACAGACAAATTTGTAAAGGTATCAGATTTTTTTCTAAAATATTTAACAACCTTTAATGTTAAAGAAAGTCGGGTTAGTGCGAAGATTTTTAACTCGATATCGACTGAACAGATTTTAATCATTTTTGGTATACCTACTGAATTCTCTTCAGCTCCGGATAACAGTTAACTAATAAAAAATCGAATATTGATATGAAATAATATAAAATATATTATTATTTTATTTTATTTATTTTTACTCTTTATTCATTAAAATAATAAAAACAATACAAGTCCTGTTAAGGCTTTTAAAAATAATTCGATTGTTTGATTATCTTATAGATTACACATTATATACACATTCACATATTATATTGCACGTCAAACATTACCAAATAAGTACAAAGAACCTTTATTTTATATCTATTTACTTTAAAATAAAATCTATCACACATGTTATTCACCAAAACCATTAAAGTTAATATGGGACGAATTTCGATACAACAACGCCATCTGTGAAAAATTCTATAGAAACACAATTTTTATTTACCTGACAACCATTGATATTAAAAATATTCGCACGCAGATTTCTGATGGATTTTTTTTCAAGTTTTTTTTCTAATTTGTTAACATTGAAGCGCATTGTTTTATAAATTAAAACGTGAAAAGTGAATAATTCTAATTTTGAAATCAAATTGTCAGTTGTTTAATAGTTGACGCGATTAACTTAATTCGGATGAAAATTAAAAGGTTGCAAACACATGCATCAAAAGTCATTTTCATCATTCATTTAAATTCTTATTCAATATTTATAGTGAGACCACAGGACAACGTCTGTCGGGAAAGCTACATACTTTGGTATAATGAAAAATTCTCCACATGTATGTTTTACAGAACAATGCATAAAATACATTTGTTTACTTGTGTCTCCACAATATAAACCACAAAGATCACATTCATTACGTTTACCCATATTCTTTGCTTATGATTTTCCTATCATCATTTTTTTCTGCTTTATAATATAATGTAAACTGTAAACTGTTTGATGCGTGTGTGTTGCCCATTCTCCTGTATGGGTGTGAGTCCTGGCACCTGACTTTGGCCCAGGCACAAAAAGTATCTGCATTCGAAACGAAGTGCCTCGGGAGAATTTTGGGTATGATGGTACCACCGCATCACGAACGACGCTATACGCCGGCGCACCCAGCGTGAGCCCATCACCTCTACTATTGTGTGGAGGAGATGGACTTGGCTGGGACATGTGTTAAGGATGCCGAATGACAGTTGGCCGAGGAGAGCGCTGTTCTTCCTCCCATCAGGGTCCCGGATACGAGGAAGACCCTCTCATACTGTGTTCCACTCGTTCGAAGCAGAGCTGAGGAATCTGGACATGGTGTGGGAGGAGGTTATTAACGTTGCGCAAGATCGAGCGCAATGGAAAGCTCTTGTTGCCTCCCTATACCCCTAAGTGGGGTCTAAAGGGAGTTTGGATTGGATATAATATAAAAGTTTTACTTAGACTTACACATGTACGCACACTCTAACACGATTTTAGGTTTAATTAAAACATAATTCACCGAAAAATTTGCATGGCCAATGTCCATTACGAGATTTATAATACCCTGACCGACCCCGGTTGGTCTAATAAAAAGCCTCTAATCTGATAGCTCGTAAAAATGAAAACATTCCTTTTATTTTTGGGGGTGGGTGTCGTGAATTATCACAAAAAAGGTTTCGCAATAAATCACATTCAAATTTACGTTTTGTCCCACTATTTCTTTCTACAAACCCACCGCAATACGTTGTTTTTTTTTGTTGTAATATGTCATCTAATAAAAAAAAAACAGTGTTGTTGTTTGGAAAATGTTGTCCATAATCAGGAGAGGTATTCACGAAACGATCTAAATACGATCTTATTCCAACCGTAGCCCTTTGATTTTAACAAAAAAATGTTTTTGAGAATGACTAAATTAAAAATTTAAGATGAATAACATAGAATGACAAGCTTTTTTATCTGTTAACTTAATGATTATTAAAGTAGTTCTTCAATTATGTGGTGTTTTTAGGCACTCTGGCATGTGCAGAATGATCAAAAAATTCACAAACTATGTAGATTTAATTGAAGTGATGGTCAAAAAAATATTTTGTTTGAATTAAATGGTGTCTGAAGAGCTAAGTATTTGAATAAGATAGCAAGAAGATCATAATAATATTAAGAACGTTTCGTGAATAGTCCCCAGGAAAAGATTGTATGAAAAAAAAAATTAGTATAACATATTGATTAGATAATAATATGGTATCCCTGAAAAAGTTAACCAAAGAAAATTCTGGTGCAAGACAATTTTAGGTTTACTATTTAAAAATAAAAGCAATACCTACCATAAAAAGGGGAAAGAAATACAAATGTTAACAATTTGATAATATCTTCATATAGCAAGAGTTCTATGTATTAACCTCTGACCAAGTATCACATCTTTCGTCTATTTAATATTTTCCAAAGTTTTATTTACCGACCTCGGTAGCCTAGTTGAACTAGCGTGGACTTCAGATCCGAGGTCCCAGGTTCAATTCCCGGTCGGGTCAGAGTTTTTCTATGCGTTTTTCTCTTGAAATTTCTACCCGGGGTTGGCCTGTCTCAGATTGACGGGACCGGTTGACTGGAAAAAATTTCCTCAGGCAATAAGTTCCGCCGGCAATACTGATACCTTTGTATAGAAAAGTGTTATTATTATAACTATTATTTTTATTATTGTCGAATATTGTTATTATTATATATATAATTATATAACGAACTAGAGGTCCGCCCCAGCTTCGCACGGGTAGATAGATACTTAAAAATAATTTAGTTTTCATACAGATCCCTAACTCAAAATATTTTATAGCATATGTTAATCTGGAATAATTGCATTGCAATGTATCGTGTCACGTCACTTTACCACCGTGACTACTTTGCGCGGTATTTCTACTAAACTTGACATGACCCCTCAGTCCAATCCCCGCACCCTTGCGCACTCTGCATCGGTTGAGATGATAAGAGACTATGCTTTTTTTTCCAATACTCACATTTTTAAACTCGTGATAACTTTCGAATGGAATGTCCGAATTGAATAATTCAAAAAGTTATACAAACATATTGAAGCAGACTTGAATATGAACTAATTTATTTTAATAAGGAGTAATACCAAGATACCAATAAAGAGCTTTTTCTAAAGGTGATATTTTATTGATTTTTTTTAAATAAAAAAACACTTATTGTGGCATAACTATAATAGTTAGACATATTATGCTGTCGCGATACTTTTTGTAAATAATGATGTCTTCTACAAAATTGTGGTACATTGTTTTATTCTATCATCATTAGTTTTCACAGCGTTCGCGATAAAAAGAATATTTTAGGTAATTTTTTTACACCTTAGGTTACATTATTGAAGTTTTCGTAGGTTACCCAATTTTTTTTTGGAAATTAAATATAGCCTATGTTCACCGCCGATATTGTAGCTTCCCAAAAGTGAAAGAATTTTTCAAATCGGTTCAGTAGTTTTGGAGCCTATTCGATGCAAACAAACAAACAAACAAACAAAAAATCAAATTTTTCCTCTGTATATATTAGTATAGATATCGACTAACAAACGAATAATATAAGTATGACAAATAGTTACCCTATAGTTGGTTTCTCAGCTGTATGAAAAAAATCAACGAAAATACTTACAGACCAAGTTAAGAAATATTGTATACGATCAAACCTCTATTTCGCAGTTCACTCTCTCTAGAAAGTGAATTGTTACATGGTGGGTATAAAGGCTAGTTGGTTGATTAATTTATACAATTGAAATTGACTTTAATCAATAAACAAAAAAAAAATATTAGTAGGTATATAAGCTTGCGTTGTACCTACTAATTTCTTACAGTTATAAAATGAATGCGTTGTGTCCGCCCTTCTTAAAACCAATAGAGGGTAAAAATGATTTACCTTCACGCGCAATGCAATATTATACCTTCTTTGTATTTTCATAAAACATAAAATGTATAAACTTATCACAAAGAAGGCGTTTTTCTTCTCAAATAACGGCTAGTACTCGTATAATGTGAATGTAAAAACATACTTTCTTAGGTAGGCAGCCAAAGAAGTCCAAATCTTTGATATTTGGCCGAGGTTAAATAAGCGCTCCTCTCTTAAATATTCAAAGTAAATAAATAATATATTTCTTCCTAAAATGTAGCTGGGCTGTGTTTGATTAAAGGTCTATGTTTTTTTAATTCAATTTTATCTACCTTTTATTATTTTTTATTAAGATATATTTTGCAAAAGTCTATTTTACAAAAAATATGTTGAACCTTAGTACTAACTTTATCGATTGTTGCAATAATTTGAAACATAAAGATAGAAAAAGACAAGAAATCGTTATAGAAGTAAATATGGCTCCACTTTATAATTTTCACTACAAAAGGTAGGTAGGTACTTGTCAAGCATAGTAATAATCTAATTATTAGCTATTCGTGTGAAAAACTCGAGAACTGCTAGACGAATTTGGCTAATTTTGCAATAGGTCCCAAAATACAATTAATAAACTAAATCAAAATCAAACCCTCATCGCAACGGAGTCATGAACCAAAAATATTTTAACGCGTGTTAAATATAAGTCATGCGAATAAAATTTGATTTAAGCGAGAAATTCAATTGGCATTTTATCGTACAACCAAGAATTTTCAATAAATATAGCTACAAACATTTCGAACGATTTTTTTATTTTTAAAAACCTAATTACGAATCTGAAGAGCATTTGAGCCAGTCGAATTAGAATGAAATACAACACACATCAAAAGGAAATAAATTATATCGGAAATTTTGTTCCTTTGTGGTGAAACCACCGTATTTAATTGCTGCGATGATTCGCCAGAGCGGGGTTGACAACCCTTTGTATTGTCAATACGGTTAAAAGACGTTTTAATTATTTAAATTCACCTCAACAGATAATAAAAAAAGACAAACATCTAGGTATAATAATTTATTACAGTAGTACCTCGCACTACATATTTCATTCGAATATCACAGAATGTATTTCTAGAACAGAATGTATTTCTAGAGAAGGAGGATAAAATTAAAATATTAAGTGTTAAAGAAAATAAGAATAATGACAACACAACACATACAGTGTATGTAGACGTCAACCCCAGAGTTTATAAAAAGTTGATTGCAAATGAAAAGGTAAATATAGGATGGAGTCGGTGCCGGATATATGATAGTACGAAAGTGATAAGATGTTACAAGTGCTGGGGATACTCACATTTAGCCAAGTACTGCAAAAAGAATATTACATGTCCGAAATGTACAGGTGAGCACACATCCTCCATGTGTAGTGCAAAAGATGAAGACTTGAGATGTATTAACTGCGTAATAGCAAACAAGAATCTTGGTCTACAATTGAATGAAAAACACACAGTTTTTCACAAAGACTGTAGTGTATACAAAAGAAAGCAAGAAGCCTATAAAACCAAAATACATTTTTTAGACTAAATGGAAGAATTAGCAACATCTACAGCCTAAATATATCCAGCCTCTTAGCTCATCACAATGAAATTGAACTAAAACTAGCTCAGTATAAACCGTATATGCTTATGTTGTGTGAAACATGTATCACGGAGGACATAGAGGATCACGAAATATCATTCCCGGGCTATACAACTTTAAGATGTGATTCCTTCAGTAGGCACACCGGTGGTGTAAATATTATCGTAAGAAATGATATTGCATCCTCTGTAGTATCAAGCAAAGTATTAGATGTAAAAAATGCCTGGATACTGACAATAAGAATAAAAAAAGGCCAAATGAAAGGTATACACTCCGTCATTTATCATTCTCCGAACCAGAGTCATAAGAAATTTTTGGATTTTTTTGAAGAAAATTGTAAATCAATTACGAAAGGAAATGATTTAGTATACATATATGGCGACTTTAATATTGATTTAAAAGTAAAAAACACATATAGTAATAGACTGCAAAATATAATTCATGAAAACGGCCTACGACAATTAGTGAGTGAGAGTACTCGGATATCCAGAGACTCTGAAACACTGATTGATCTTGTTATAACAAACGACATCTATTTACCCGTTCTTATAGCTGAATCTTTTAAAATCTCTGATCATGAGACAGTTCAAATAGTGACCAAACCATGTACGCAAAAAGAAACATCCGATATTACCCGGTCGATTTCATACAGGAATACTAAGGACTATAGCAAACAATCTATGTGTATAGAACTACAAAAACAAGATTGGAATGTGTGTGGTGACGTAAATGATAATAGTGTTAAGTTCACGAGACAAATGAGTGAAATTGTTAATTATTTAATGCCGAAAAAAGAAATTGTTTTAAGAAATACGTGCAGATGGTATAATTCGGAACTTTGTGACATAAGAAAGGAAAGAGACAGACTGTACAAATCATTTAAGATAAGTAAAAATTCATTAATATGGGATAAATACAAACAAGTAAGAAATTTGTATAACAAAAAAATAAAAACACAAAAAGAAAATTACATTAGACATAAAATTGAGGATGGTAAAAATGATTGTAAGGTGATGTGGAGAAACATAAAAACAATCATAAAAGGTGAGCAAAAACCACAGATCAAAGCGGTGGTCTTTCCAAGTGGAATCGAAGAAGATAAGATAAAAATTGCACAAAGATTTAATGAAAATTTCATAAATAGTATCGAGGATATAAATAACAGCATACCAAGAATCAACTACCAAATAAGAATGGAAAACGTCGATGAAAATAGTGTGTTATTTCAGTTCAAAGACATTGACTCTAATATATTAAGGAAAACACTACAAAAAATTAAATCTAAACCATCAGAAGATGGAATCACGATAAATATTATTTTAGATGCTATCGAGGTCATTGGAGAATTTATGGTCAAAATGAACAATCAATCTATGAGATCTGGGGAGTTTCCAAGAGAGTGGAAGACATCTACAGTGACACCGATTCCGAAAGTTAAAAATCCAGTGAGTTTTGATGAATATAGGCCTATCAATTGCTTGCCGAAATATGAACAACTTCTGGAATATATAATTAAAGACCAGATTGTGGAGCACATAGAAAAATATAATATCCTCGCATATCAACAATCAGGGTTCCGGAATAACTTCTCATGCGAAACAGCCCTTAATTATATAATTAATAAATGGAAGGAAGCAATCGACAAGAAAAAAACAATCATAGCTATTTTTTTAGACCTTAAAAGAGCGTTTGAAACAATCGATAGAAAAATATTGCTACGTAAACTAGAAACTATGGGAATCAAAAACACTGAACATAGATGGTTTCAGAACTACCTTCACAACAGAAAGCAAAAAACCAAAATTGACGATGTGTACTCTGAGGAAATTGAAGTAATCAGAGGTGTGCCTCAAGGATCTGTCTTAGGACCTGTATTGTTTATTTTGTACATTAATGATATTGTGAAATGTGTAAAAAACTCAAATATTAAACTTTTTGCTGATGATACACTGATTTATATAAAATGTGATAAATTAGATGATGGAGTAACAAAAATCCAAGATGATCTCCATGAAATAAGCAAGTGGTTAAATATGAACAAACTAAAACTAAATGTTAATAAAACAAAGTGTATGGTGTTAGGTAAGGAGAAAAATAAAAATTGTAACATAAAAATAGAAAATGAAGTTATACAGTGCGTAAAAGAAATTAAATACTTAGGATTAATAATTGAAAGTAAACTAAAATTTGATTCAAACTACCAACATGTTGTGAAAAAAATTGGCAAAAAAACAGGACTACTAAATAGAATTAAAAATAATTTAGATATTAGCTCGAGAAAACTAGTGTACAATACCACAATATTGCCGCATATAAATTACTGCTCTTCTATATTATTTATGTGTACAAAAGAGCAGCAGAAGAAATTACAAATTCTGCAAAATAAAAGTATGCGGTCGATATTGGGATGTAATAAATACACTAGAATTAGTTTTATGTTAAGTGCCCTGCAATTTTTAGATGTTAGACAAAGAATCAAATTGAATACATTAATTTTTATATATAAAATACAAAATAAGTTGGTTCCGCGATATCTGAGTGATAATGTGAAGCATAACTCAGATATTCATGACTATCCAACGAGAGGTCGGCAGGAATTTAGACTGAGAGGAGCTAGGCTATCAGCAACTGAAAACAGCCTCTATTACAAGGGTTTTAAGTTGTATAATGGACTACCCTCAGAACTCAAAAGTGCGAAATCTCTTGCAGTCTTTCGAAGGAAATGTCTAGAATATTTGAGAACTAATCAAGACTTATCAAGGTAGTTATAAACCAGTTAAGTTTTAATGATATAAATAATTATTGATGAAAAGGTATTTTATGTATTTTATGTACACCTGAAATTTCCATTCTATTTCTCAAAGATTTTACTTGCCATAACCATTTTTATACTTTTTTATCATATTATGCGGCTTATTATTTACCTTCACATTTCGTACAGTTAATAATTATTATCTGGTGATTTGTTAAATTACTAAATTTTGTTAAATAACTCTTTGTAGAAAGACTGTGTTATTTTGAATCCTTAAATCAATACTCTCAATCATATCACATTGATATTTATGAATAATTGCTAACATAGTTTATCTTTATTTACTATTAAAACCATTTTATTTACAAACTGTAATCTATACAACATGTTACTGTTTCTTCATATGATAATATGTTTTGCTCATTAGGTACATCTACAAATCATTTTCAAATTTTAAATTATTCTATTTATGTACTCGATCATTTTGTATTTTTTTATTGTAATTGTTCTCTTCATCTTAATGTAATGTTATACACATTAGAGACATAAAATATATTAAAAAAAAGGTTTTGTATGTACCTACGTGCATACTATTGTAATTAAAAAATGCATTGTAATTAAAAATGTATTGTATACTTTAAGTTATGAAATAAATTACTTTTATAACTTTATTAAAATAAATAAATAAAATAAAATAAAATTCGTTCTAGGGCCCTGGGATGCAACCGTAAAAACGGGTGACGAAGTCACATTGTAGTGAAGGCTTAAAAAAAAAAAAAAGAAGTCACATTGTGACTGGAAGTAATGATATAAAAGAACCAAATTATTAATTGTTATTTGAACCAAATATATCGAACAAAAGAATATTATTTATTTTGTATGATTACAAGCAACAATGGAAAGATTATTCTCAATTGGTTGGTTGGAAGAAATTGCCGAAGGCAATTGGGTATATTTTTATTTATCCAATAAAGTGTATATTTTCTTATTTAAAGGGTGAAAGTGTTTTCGACGCATTGAAGCTCTGAACTAGTAAACTTCAAACCAACACCACGTCCATATACCTACAGGGTTACAGGAAAAGTCGAACTGAATATTAAAGGACGTTATTATTTAGGTCATTTCTGATGGATTTGTTTCTATAATATGGTGTTCGAAACTTAACCGTTATGGAGATATTGAACTTTAAAGATTTTGAAAAATAATCCTTTATTGTTTGCTTTTTATCGATTTCTTCGGATTAGAGGTCCTAGAGTCCAGTTTTTTATGTATCTAGTGAGAGGACATGTCAATTAATAAAAATAATTAACAAAAACTGAACCTACTACTAACAGCTTAAAAAGACAGCTCGACAACGGTTAGGATTAAAAAAAATTCACTGTGTTTTTAACTTGGAAGCGATTTAAAAAAAAAAAAAAAAAATATGGAACTTGTTCTGCAAATAATTTTAAAAACTTCTACGTTTCTTTAGCTATTCAAAAGGGTATAACACTTGCTATTAAATAGGCAAAATATTGACCAGATAACAGTTAAGGTAGTAGAGGGTTCATTTTAGTTTGAGGTGAAAGTAGCTAAAATACGTAAATAAAACAAAACAAAAACAGAGCAACATTTTATAATTCATTTTCGACGTAGGACCTCTAATCCGAAAAAATCGATAAAAAGGCATAAAATAAAGGTTTTTTTTTCACAATCTTTAAAGTTCAATATCTCCATAACGGTTAAGTTTCGGACACCATATTATTGAATCAAATCCATCAGAAATGACCTAAATAAAAACGTCCAGTACTATATTCTGTACGAATTTTCCTGTAACCCTGTATAAAGTCTTAGCGCTGGCGGCCATTTTTCCTCTAACGTCACACCCGAGACCCAGGCCGCCTGCGCTG
This sequence comes from Mystacides longicornis, assembly GCA_963576905.1. Classification (NCBI taxonomy): domain Eukaryota; kingdom Metazoa; phylum Arthropoda; class Insecta; order Trichoptera; family Leptoceridae; genus Mystacides; species Mystacides longicornis. The sequence continues at coordinate 25,884,467 of OY756426.1, read as the reverse complement.
TTTGACAGATATCATAAGAGTACAGGTAAGTACATACAGATATAAGGCAAGTGCATATTGGGCCTGACAATGTGACGTCACACTCCTAGCGCTAAGGCTTTCATACATAGGTGGTGTTGTTTCAAACCCTCTCAATGCTCCCCGGAATCTAGACGATGTTCTTTTTTCAATTTCTGTAGAAAAAGTTGTTGCATCTCCACACACAAATGTTGACTGATTTAAAGGAATCTTGTTATACACAAAATATCGCTCGTTGGATTAACGTATTATTTTATGTATTCCAGATTGTGAATTATTCGTTAAAAGTGGTATGACTGTATTTGAATCAAACGAAAATGGATGGAGATTTCTTAAAACAATTTGTTATCAGGGTGAATATAAAATTAGTTCAACACAGAATTCACGTTTCAGATAAAACGGAGGTTAGGTACCTACCCTTATTAAAACGTTTCTTTTACAAATAAACGGGGAGGGAAATTATAATAATTATTATTATTATTTAACGTTAATTTAAATGCGCATTTTAAATTAAACACTTTTGTCCGTGGTTTTAGAACATTAACTAAATGTTTTTTTTCTTATTTGAACAAGGTTAATTTATTTTTAAAAAATTTTAATGAATTCATTCAGTAAAAATGTTATTTTAGGATAACTGTAAAAATGTTATTGAATGGTAAAAATATAGTTTTTGCGAAAAAAGCAAATTTTAGAATTATAATATAGAATACCATTTTTATTTTTAGGTTATAATTTATTTATTATTTTTTTCTTACATTTTTTTTAAAGTTCAATGGCAGCGCAACCAAATTCTATTCAATAAAAGTGGTCTTAAAAATCTTCAAGCAGTCACTTTCACAATCTCTACGTCAATTGGTTACACGAAGATGACTTTCAAATCCTATAATAAGTATAAAAAAAGTCGGGTTAGTGCGAACACTACTTATAACTCGAGATCCGCTGAATAGATTTTATGGTTCTTGGTTTATTTGATTCTTCTCCGCTCCGGATAACAGAATAACTAATAAAACGTCGAAAAATAAATATCAAATATAATATTAAAGTGAGTATGGAATGAACCTACTGATAAGAACGCCATAATATGTGAAAAATTCCATAACAGCCCAATTTTTATTTATAGCTACTTGACAATCATTGAGTTTCAAAACATTGGTACGCAGATTTTTGATAGAATTTCTTTCGAGCTATCAGAAATATTTTTTTAACATTCAATCATATTTTAAACGTATTTTTGTATAGGCTACAAATTCGAAATCAATATTCACAGTAATTACTACAGGACAACGTGTTTTGGGAAAGCTAGTTGGTAATAGAAGATGACACAATACCTACCCTATTACATATTTCTAATATTGGGAGAACGAAATTTGCAACATCATTCACATCACAGACGAATGAAAAGTAGTCTCCAATTATTCTTAGTTGAGATGATCAAAATGTGCGAGAGAGATGAAATAAAAATATGCGATGCAACTCCGTAGATCGCGTGACATATGCATTTCTCCCCCTCCAGACAAATGGTTGTATTAGCCATTATGAGAGAGTGAGTAGGTACGGTATACTATTATCTCTTTACGCAGGGGACACTAAAAGATTTCCCACAAAATGTGACCTAAGCAAAACGGAATGAATTATTATGATAACAAATGTATTTGGGCGGGCAGCGAAAAGGACATTAATCTTGAAGCGGTCTTTCAACCTTCTGGACACGAGGCAATATTAAATTTACGTTGTATGACTCAAATGAAAAAGAAAACCACTTTGATATTGATTTCGAGTTTCTTAAAATATGTATCTGTATGATATTATAAATCCTATTCTTTTTAAGTGTCACATTAGCTAAAACAAAGGTCATATAACTTTCTGAGGAAAAGGTTAACCAGATTGGTCTACCGTTTGCCTATTCTATTGAACATTTTTTTTAGCGATACCTTTGTTTAGATGACTTTCTTGGAATAGAGGAGCCAAAAACTTTCTTTTTATCCTCTAGTTATTTGCTATGGTTTAGGTTCCTACTTCGATATTGCCGAGATAAACGCCAAGAATCCGTCGTTATTGCTTCTATATCTATGTAGCTAACAAAAGAATATATTATTTATAATTAAACTTTTTTTTCAAAATAGAGCCGTTTTTGGAATTCCACACTCCTTTGTTGAAGATGCTTTATTGTTGTTTTTCTTGCCTCAAACAACCCAGACAGTTTTAAAAGGAACAAAAGTCTTGGAGAGCTTAGGGAAAATAATTTCACTTTCCAAAATCATATAAGTGCGTACCTATCATAACAAGAATTTTGAATGGACCATGGAGACTGCAGACACAAATTTGGACTTTGCGCTCTTTGCGGAGAACGAAACTCTGCACTCTGTTACTGTAATGCAATGCTTTACAACATAAGTCTTGCTCTTTAAGGAAATAATCTGTAGAGAAAGCGATAATACTAGAATCAAGACTAAGCATTAGCTCATGACTACAAATGCACTTGAGGTGGTACCTAGTAATCACAAAACGGCGCGTAATAAACTAACCTGGTTTATCGCATTATTCGTTTTCAAGGATGAGTTGTAACATTGAAATAAACCACAATATAGTCACAAAAAATTTGGTAGCTTCACTCAAAAAGTTGCCGGTAAAGAAAAAAGCATATTAAGTTATATCATACCAATACTGAATATTTCTAATCAAATCATTTTAAATAAACCTTTATAGAGATACAAAAACCCCTTCAGAGAACTATAACTTCTGAATGAAGTATTATCGAGTGCAGGTTCTAGTCGAATTAACCGAAGTGAGTACCTATTCAATCTGTAAAGTACAAGTTAAAGGGAGGGTGCATTGCAAATGTGTTTACATTACAATATTTATTAGGTTCTCTTGAGCAAATATTATGTAGATGGGCTGTTGATGCATCGACGAACCAACCAAGTATCTATTATCAAAACATTTCAAATTAATGTTTGGATAAAAATGAAGCTTGAAGCTGAAAATTTAATCTGAAATGATAATTAATCGTTTGAAATTGTCTAAGATAAATATTCAGATGTTAACATATGATTTTAATTAAAATATTTTGATTATATGCCTAGGTATGTATTCGTATGCAGTATCAGCAGAAACAAACATTTCTCCTTTTTTAGAAAGTTTCACAAAACAAGTCAAACAAAAGCTATTAAAATTGTATATTTTTCTGGTTAAAAAAGGGTTAAAAATGCTCAATCCATTTTCAGAGGGTTTTTAGACCTCTAACTTATATGGGCCTTAAATATTTACATCATAAACATAGGTACCTTACAAGAAATGTCGAAAATATTAGGTCCGAAGGTTAAAAATTTGCTAAAAATACGGCATATAATTTTATTAGTTGTAAATTCGGCTTGAGATAATCCTTAATTCGACTTCGAATTGAATCACTGATGTATTTTTTCAGGATATACTGATTTAAGTAAGCATCTTGCTCAAAAACATGTTTTTTTTCTTAATTCCACACGAGAAAAGTAAGCGAAATGGTGAAAAATATCATTTAACCAACGCCTTGTAATTTAAGCAATTCAGCTGAAATTCGAATCATGTTGAAAATCGAATTTTCGGGCAGACTATGCTACACACTTAACTACAAATGGCTAGTCTAATCGTTTTTTTTTTGTCTCTTCTTCTTCTTTTCAGCCTCTATTTATCCACTGCTGGACGTAGGCCTCTTCCATACTCTTCCATCTCTTCCTATTTGCAGCCAGTTTTTCCCCCCCACAGCGGCTATGTCATCGGACCATCTTTTTTGAGGTCTTCCGACGCCTCTCTTATTCTCCCAGGGTCTCCATCTCAAAATCTTTGGAGTCCATCTTGTGGGATCCTGTCTTGCAACATGTCCTGCCCATTGCCACTTAAGTCTTGCTATGCGATCCATGATGTCTACCACTCTGGTTCTATTCCTAATTTCTTCATTTCTTATTTTATCTCTTAGGGTTATACCAAGCATGGATCTTTCCATGGATCGCTGCATACATTTTAGTTTTTCGGCATTTCTTTTTGTGAGGGACATGGTCTCCAGTGCATATGTAGTCACTGGCAGTATACATGCTTCATACGTTTTTCTCTTCAGACAGATTGGGATGTCCTTATTTTCTATAATATGTTTAAGTCTGCCAAAAGCTGCCCAACTCATTCCTATTCTTCTTGCTAGTTCCGCAGTTTGGTTTTCTTTACCCAGTTTTATCTTATGCCCAAGATATATATATTCATCTACTGTTTCGAGATTTTTATTATTGACAGTGATGATCTTGTTTTCTGGACTTATGATTTTTGTTTTTGATATATTCATATACAGACCAATTTTACGAGAAGCCTCATGCAATTCATTTATCATTTGACTTAATTCATCGATGTCTTCACTTATTATAATTATGTCGTCGGCAAATCTAAGGTGGCTCAAATATGTACCATCTATTTTCACCCCTTTGTTATCCCAGTTGAGGGTTTTGAATATATCTTCTAGGGCTAACGTGAATAGCTTTGGCGAAATTGTGTCCCCTTGCCGCACACCTTTTTGAATTTTTATTTTATCGGTTTGAGTGTCATCATCGATTTTAACAGTCATAGTCGCATTATCATATATAAATTTTATTAGTTGTATATATCTGGAGACTATTCTTGCGTTTTGGAGTGCCTTGATAATTGCCCATTTTTCCACTGAGTCAAACGCTTTTTGATAATCAATAAAAGCAAGATGTATTGGTATATTGTATTCCGTTGTTTTCTCTATGAGTAGTCTTAATGTCTGAATATGATCACTGGTTCCAAAACTTTTGCGAAAGCCAGCTTGCTCTACTGGTTGATAACTATCAAATTTAAAGGTCAAGCGATTTGTTATAATTTTCGTGAGCAATTTATAAAGGTGGGAGAGTAGGCTAATGGGTTGATAGTTCTCTAGATTGTCGCTGTCTCCTTTTTTAAACAGTATTTTTACTTCAGCGTTTTTCCAGCCATCAGGTATCATACCTTGTTCTAGGCATTTGTCTAATAATATTTTAATGGCTTCTATCAGCTTTCTTCCCCCCGACTTAAGCATATCACTCGTGACCAAATCTTCACCTGGAGCTTTATTATTTTTCATTTGCTTTAAGGCATTCTCTATTTCGTTCACTTCAACTTCCGGCAAATCTTCTGACCCTACGTTCAGTATAAATTTTTGATTTTCCTCAATATGGTTTTTTTTTTTTTTTTTTTGGCGGCTCATCCAACTGGATGTTATGGCCCTATTAAATCACGAAAATCATACATTCATAAGAAAAGAAAAAAACGGACAATGAAACAAAATTAAATTTAACAAACACTAAAATATATGACTATATTAGGATCATGTTCATCTGGACACTTTGGAATATAAGTTCGTTGACCTGATGAGAGTTCAGTCCAAGGAGATAGACAATACTTATTGGGTATTCTACGTTCTCTAGCAAGAAATAAATATCAATTGCGTCTCTTATTGGGCAACCCAGGATGACATGGTCTGGAGTCTCCTCGTCCCAACCGCATTCGCAGTAGGGAGATTCAACGAGACCAATTTTAAATAGATGTGCATCCAAACGCATGTGGCCAAGCCGCAGTCTAGAAATGCAGACAATATGTTGCCTCGATAATTTTCTCCCATGGAACCAAGGATGAGAAGGTATGGATAACTGTATTTTTTTATAATGTGCTCCCTTTGGGCTACTTTGCCTGCATGTATACCATTCTTTTAAGTTGTTTTGTTCTAATTTTTTCAATTCATCACATTCGGGTAGAACAAAATTATCGGGTGGTCTGCAGTGGAGGGCAGCCTCCTTGGCCAATAAATCTGCTCTCATTTCCAAGGATTCCGCAGTGCGCTGGTATCCAAGCGATCACCACATCCTTATCCACTTCTTGTAATTCAAGGAGGAGAATTCTAATATCAGTAATAAGTTGATTGCGTGAAAATAATGAATTTGGAGATGCCAGACACCCCACCAAGGAAAGCGAATCAGAGAAAATAATTATATTATTTTCGGTTAATGTTAAACATTTTCGTAATGCTTCCCTTAACGCGAAACACTCGGCCGAATACACCGAGGCCTCAGAAGGTAATCTGAAACCTTCATCTATATTGAGCTTCGGGATAACGAACGCGGATCCACTTGATCCGTTAGGAGAAAATTTCGAACCGTCAGTGTAAATCTTCAAATGATTGGGCCATTTTTCACCCACACATGAAAGGAATTTTTGGTTGTAGTTATCAAAATATTGGTTGGATATCTTGTTTAAGCCAATGTTTTGTATGATTTTGGGCAGTGTTTGAAAGGCTTTAAGAGGTAAGTTAAAGATTGATGAAGGTTGTGAATTTTTGGGGGCTTTGTACACACTTTCTATAGTAGAGTAAGCAGTGCATAAAGGAGGGAGGGTTTTTTTGAGCCAATATCTGTTAGAATGATATGAATGATTCAGTTTAATAATATTGTTGAAAAGAGGGTGACTGGAGAAGCCGAAACGTTTGAGTATAAATCTCTCTGCAAGATATTTTCGCCTTATAACTAAAGGCATTTCTGAACACTCAACTTGAAGGGCGTTTATTGGAGTTGATTGCATAGCACCCACGATCAGTCTAAGGCATTTGGACTGAACTCTCTCAAGCTTAGTCTCCAGATGGATTGGCAGGGGATTCAAAAGAAAAGAAGCGTAATCGAGATGGGACCGAACTAAAGCATTGTACATGTTTCTCATAGTAGATGGATGAGATCCCCATGATACTCCAGCCACTGCTCTTAATATGTTCGTATTCCGTTCGCATTTAGAAGTTGTAATATCAATAAAAGAATTCCATGCCAATTTTCTGTCTAGAATAACTCCTAGAAATTTAGTTTCGTCAACCTGGGGAATCTCGTGGTCATTGAGGCGAACCGAAATCTCAGGATTCCGGTGTTTTCTGGAGAAAACCATAATTTTTGATTTTGCAGGTGATATTTGAAGCGAATGAGTTAGTAACCATTTATTTAGGTTAGAAAGAGATTCAGAAAGCGTTCTTTCAGCCCTGTCTATATCTTTATGTACAGTGTAGAGTGCAATGTCATCCGCGTATTTCAAGATTTTACAATCCTCAGACAAAGCAGATTCAGCGTCACAAATGTATACATTAAAAAGAAGGGGGGATATCACAGAACCCTGTGGTAGCCCCTTCCATAATGTTCTAGAAATTTCCTCCCCATCGTTATATACGGTTATTCTTCTTTCAGCAAGAAGATTAAAAATTACTCTCGCTAGAGAACTGGGGATGCCCAGTCTGATGAGTTTGTTGTGCAGTGTGTGAAGACAAACATTGTCATAGGCTGCATCAATATCAAGGAAGGAGGCGACTAGAAACTGTTTATTTGAGAAAGCCAATTGTACATCAGTGACAAGAGTACTTAGGTTGTCCATACACCCAAGGGATCTTCTGAAACCAAACTGATTTTTGGGGAGTAAGACATTATGTTCCAAGAACCATTCCAGTCGAGTTTTGATGAGATGTTCTAGCAATTTCAATACACATGATGATAAGGCGATTGGTCGATATGACGCTCCCAGAGTCATATCCCTGCCCGGCTTTGGGATTGGAATTATCAGTTGGAACTTCCATTCCTCGGGAATGAAGCCTTCATGCAAAACTTGATTATAAATACTAAGCAATAAAGGAAGAAACGATTCAGGAAGTTTTCTAAGAAAAGAGTATGGGATCATATCCAAGCCCGGGGAGGAATCCCTGGTTCTGGACAATGATATTTTGAGTTCCTCCAAAGAAAACGGTTGACTTAGATGTGAGTTTGTATTAGGAGCCGAAAACTGGTTATAAAAAGGTATTTGAGTTATGTTGGGGACATATGAAGGAGCCAAGGAACTAACAAAGTCAGGGAGCCATAATTGCATGTGTTGTAATCTGCGAGGAGGAACCATCGAACCTCTAAAACGTTTAATCATGTCCCAGACATACGATGGAGGAGAGTTTGGTGACAGAGAAGAACAGAACTTAGACCAGCCATTACGCTTTTTTAGTCTAAGAGCCTTCTTTGTTTTAGCTTGACAAGCCGGCTAAAAAATTTTCATCAGACATGTCATTTTTGTATTTTTGCATGGCCTTTTTACGTTCCTCTACAAGAATGTCGCATTCTTCATCCCACCAAGGGGTGTATTTTTTTGGCCTTTTACCGCCTTTCTTCTTCTTAGGAATGGATTCATCTGCAGCGTCTTGCAATATTTGAAAAAAAGAATTGTAATTTTCCTGTACAGATGCATTGTTATTGTATAAGTTTCCTCTCACATTCACGGTATCTTCAATTATTTCCCTGAATTTGGTCCAGTCTGCTTTGCGAGTGTTATATAAGTTTCGTTGGTTGTGAGGTAAATGTAAATTGGTATTATAATTAAAGGTGAAAATAATTGGGAAGTGGTCACTGGAATGTGGATCATGGGAAACAGTCCAATTCACCGAGCCGGCCAGATCCCCAGTGCGCAGAGATAAGTCTAAGGCACTGCGACCCTGACCCGCCGGCGAAAGCCTTGTTGCCGATCCATCATTCAAAAAACAAATATTATGGTTATCGATAAAACTCAATAGTTGATTTCCTGCTCTATCTGTTCTTTGGCAACCCCAGGACTGACTATGAGCATTAAAATCGCCTAAGATGAAATATGAAGTAGGGAGAAGAGGTATTATTGCATTCCAAAATCCAATATCAAAGCCTGTATCCGGGGGTATATACGTTGATACGAAAGCTATATCACCAATCTTGATTGCCACTACCTCCAAAAAGGGGTTAAATGGCAAATCAATCTGTGAGAAAGGGAGAGAGGAGTTGACCAGCAAAGCTGTGCCCCCGCCCCTACCTTCCTGTCTATCACACCTTATACAAAAATAACCAGGGATGTTATATGTATAGTGAGGACGGATCCAAGTTTCGCTAATGGCGGCAAGATTAATCCTATGATGATTAAGCAGATAAATTAGATCGGATCTATTACTCACAGCACTGCGAGCATTCCATTGTAATACTGTAATATTTTTAAGAGAGTCAGTACCTATTTTCCTTATTGACATTTTTATTATTATAAGCGATATTCGTGTGTAAATTCGAATACAGCTGTGAGTAGTAATTGATAGTGAGAAATAATTTGAGGTAATTTAATCTGAAGATTCTTGTAGGAGCGAAGACATTTGAGAAAGGACAGATTCGTCATTAATGTTTGACAATAAGTAGGTAAAAATCTGGAACATCAGTTTAATATTGTTTGGATTCTGTGGCGACTCAGAAATAGAATGATTTGTAGAGAGGGAAGAGGAGGGATAAGGAGAGGACGGAACGGAAGGTTTATCTTTCGGTTCCGAGGGGAGGGCACATCCGTTTCTTTGGTTTAGTGGTTGACCGTTTGAGTAAGACAGAAGAGAATTAATCGCTTTATAATCGATATTTTTTCTAACAATTTTTTTAGGAGAAGATGGATTTGCATCCACCCTACCAAACGATTTTTTAGGAGTTGATGAAGTGGCAACCACCTCACTAAATGTTTTTTTAGGGGTCATGGATTTCTTAGATGCTTCAACGAATGAAACACCCTCCGTTGCCATAATGCGTCTAATGTCGCGCTGTCTATGCAGCTCGGGACAGGAATTACTGGTAGGCATGTGTTCACCTTTACAGTTTACACAGCTGACAATAGTCTCAGTTTTAGCGCAAGAGTTTGATTCATGACTTTCCCCACATTTCGCACACCTCGGCGAATTGGTGCATTTGTTATGCGTGTGGCCGTATTTAAGACATTTGTGGCAAATGTAGGAGGGAGGTATGTATAAATCAACGTTGATTGAGTTATAGTATAGGTAAATATGCTCAGGCAGTTTTTGCCCCTCGAATGTTACCAGAATTGTCGTAGATGCTTTCCATTCGATCTTGATTTGGACAGTATGCCGCCCAAAACCATGGGGTGGATGTTTTTGCCTTTTTCAAGGCTTTCCACAACCACTATGTAAGGTGGAAGTGCCGAAAGAGAGTATTCAGGTTCATTAGTTATATCATTTTGTCGTGTGGGCTCGATGGTTGACTCAAAATCTAGTTTTTGCTTTTTAGCAGCAGTTGAGATCTTATCCGGGGGATCACCCCGCTCCGGCGGATCACCCATCATGGGCTATGATGACATACAATCAACAAATAAAATATATGTAATAAATAAAAAAAAAACAAGTATAATAAATATCTTACTAATATTAAACTAAAAAAAAACACCTTTACCGTGAAATGAAAACAAAAAAAAAAAAAAAAAAGTAAACAAAAAAAAAGAAAGAAAAAATAAATAAATTGGTTTCACCAGATCCTTTTTACGTGCCACCTCTGTGTAACCGATAGCCTGCCGATAGCCCGCTCCGTGAGAGCGGGCCTAACAAGAATCGTGTGACTGCAGCCTTATATTATTGTTACGCGATATTACTATTACAAAAATATTAATTGAAAAAAAATGTACAAAATTATTTTTAATAATGAAATATAAAATAAAGTCTTATCTTATATGCAAAGTTATATACGAAAATAAACTCAAAAAAACACAACACTTCGGATTTTGCTAACTTCGAAAAGAAATATAAACAAATGCCGAAATAAAACAAATTAATCGATTAGCGAATATTTTCAAAGCATAAGATACGTCCGCCGCTCAATAATAATACCGCTCGACCAATTTGGTTTTTCTGGTTTATTTTTGATGTGTAGAGTTTTGAGTAGAAGTTTTCAACTATTTTGCAAATAGACTGTTTGTCCCTTACAATAGTCCCATTTGGATCTTTTATTTTAGTCATGTAGTGGTTCCCGCGGGATCCAATTCGTTTCAAGACTTTCATATTTTTGTTGTTTTCTATTGTTTCAGTAATTAGTTTTGTATTATACTTTCTAATATCTTTTCTTATCTCTTTTCTTATAGTTTTGTTGAGGATTTTATATTGATCTGAATCTCTATCGAGGCCTTTGCGTTCATCAAGTAATTTGAGAGTGTCGTTTGATAGTTTAGAATTATTTTTTCCTTGTCTATATGAGATCTTTTTAACAGCGGTATTAAGAGTTTTGGTAATTTTGTCATTAAGAGTGTTTAAATCCATTTGCTTGATTACGTTTTTCCCTTCTAACTTATTTTCTACCGTTTTCTGGAAAATGTTTTTATTTGTGTTTAGTATATCCAATGTAGGTATTTTATGAACTTTTCTTTCAATCAGAGTTTTTCTTTCAATTTTGGTATTTATTTTAAAGAGTGCCCTAACCAATCTATGATCGCTTCCTGTGTCAAAATTGTTTAACACTGAGACATCCTTACAGTATTTCTTATCATCTGTGAGTATATAGTCAATCTCATTTTTGGTTTTGCCATCTGGGCTTCTCCAGGTCCATCTTCTTTGTTTTTGTTTTTTATAGAAAGTGTTTAAGCAGTATAGTTCCTCTCTGCTTAAATAGTCCAACAACATTTCTCCCCTTTCGTTTCTTCTACCTAGACCAAATTTTCCTATATTATGTGGATCTCCTTGGTTCTTCTCACCAATTTTGGCATTGAAGTCACCAGTTATAATAACTAGCTTTGCTTTTTCGGATTTTTTGGCTTTGGTAATATCTTCATACAGTTTCTCGACCTCTTCGTCATCAGAGGCGCTTGTAGGAGCATATGCGTGGATGATCTGTATGGTAAACTGTTGGTTAAGCTTAATCAAAATGTATATAACTCTGTGGGATATACTACTCATTTTTGACACTCGACTTTTCAGCTTTTTATTTATTAAGATTGCTATTCCTCCTATTGAGGAGTTTTCATTGTTTCTATAGAGGAGGTGTCCAGATGGCAAGGTTATGGCATCTTCTCCTCTCTGTCTTGTCTCGCATATGCCTAGCACATCCCACTCTTCAATGCATGTTCCAATCTAATTTGGTCTTCTTCTAGTCTTAGAGTTCTTGTGTTATATGTCGCAATGTATATGTTACTTTTTCTTTCCGAATTTTTGCCCCCCCCCCAAAATCCGTGGGGCAGACCGTTGGGACGGTGCGGGTTTTTTTTTTTGTACTACTCATTTATTGGTTGGCCCAGTGATTTCCAAACTGTGAACTACGGCGCAACAAATTTGTAATAATATTTTCATTGTTGTTGTATTTAAAAAATTCTATGAATCATTCATAGGTTGTGTTCCCATCCCCCCGTGACAAAGATTCAGAATGGCTAGCAATAGTACTCAAAATATGTAATTGGGTGTATTCTTATAAATAGAAAATAGTAGATCGATGTTATCGAAGGTCGGCAACTATGAGTCACGGTGAAATGAAACAATGACGAAGGGAGCCATTAAACAAGACAAGTGACTCACAATACACATTCGACATTATGGGGTATAACATACAGCCGTCGCCGAATATGTTAATGATGTTGAAATAAGCTGACAACTGAATCAAAATGTTTTCTTTGGAGTTTCTATGTGGAATTTTTACACTGCCTACTCCAAATGAGTGATTCATTTTCTGTATTTGTTTCATTGGAATATTACTTACTTATGTGTATGAACTATGTACGTTCTAGAAACGGCATCTCTTCCTAGATTACGGCTATTAGTAGGGAGATCAAAAGTCACTTGCAACGCTTTTTGTTCGTTATGATTTCTAATAAATGTACTCTTTCTGATATACCTACCTATTTTATAACGTTTTCAAAATTCTCTAGCAAAAAATAAGTAGGTTATTATTACTGATTTAGATGACACAGTTACTACTTAACCATCCTTTCGACGTCATTAAACCGCATCTAGAACATATAACAATTAATAATTCAATAGTTTAGTTAAACGCTTAAAAATAAGCAATAATAGTATAGTCTCTTGTCTTTTTTGTCAAACGGCTGAATTTCATTAGTCCGCAGGGTCGGCATAAAAGTTTTCTAGGCGTTTTCAGTCCAATACCAGGGATACCTTAATGAAAATTTAATTCAAACGCCGACTCTTTTGACAACTTACATATGTAAGGTGAGTGTAAAAACAATGGTTATCTTCACAATTAAATACATTGGTGTGTGGATAAACACAATATATTATATGATTTTCCAAATAATCTAGATAGTATATTGCTTAAAAAAATCAATTAAATACAAAAGATAATGAATCTTTTAGCACTCGGACACAAGAGACGAGACGAAAAGATATTTTCACATTTTAAACCTGCAAAAACCTTAATTCTCGGCTTTCTTTCAGTTCTTAATTCCAAATTAAATGAGAAGGAGGAAGGAGGAAGATCTTAATTTTCTAAAAACTCAATTAACCTTAAAATATATATTGGTATTTCTTTTCTTGGAACATTTAGACGTTACTTTTGGAAGTTACATTTTCCCTGCTTATAAATTAAGTTAATCATTATCTTAAATAAAGTAATGAACAGTCATTATAATTGACCATTTCACGGGCCAATAACCTGGAACAATACCTATTTTACAGAAACGACATGGCCGCCTTTTTAATCTCCAATTTGGTAAATTGAACTCTGGTTTGCAGATGGTTGTGACAAATCTCTTTGAGGATTACAATACAGGATGGAATACAGGGATTCACGATAGAATTTATTTTTCATACAGTATATTGATTTATGAATAGCATTATGTCTTAACAGAACATAATATCACACACCTTCTTTCCAAAATTAATCAGAACAAAAGATGAAGAAGAATGTATAAAAAAAAAAGTTGGTGATTACGCGATGAAACCCAAAAAGCAAGCGAGTTTTTGCTTTCTTAAGTAGGTAATCAAAAATAAAATAAATTTTTGGGCAAACTCAAGTGGCAAGCCTTTAATCCAATAAATATAAAAAATTAATAAACACTTTTCTGTACAGATGTGACAGTATAGCCCGTTGAACTTAATTACCTGAGGCAATTTATTTTTTCATACGGTGTTCACTTCCTTTTAACGTTGAGTCAAATGGATGGAAATTGGAAGGAAATATCATATATCTAGCAATATAAGGCCAAGACCATAGCAATATACGACCTTGAAGTTCCAATGTGAGGAATTCACCGAATCGAGAATTGATAGCCATATCAGCTTATCATTGCTCCTAATTACAAAAATGAGTACATATAGTATGAAAAAACATGTTAATATTTCCCTTGTTAGGATCATTGTCCCTGTATGATTTTCCTTCAACACATAACTCTATGACAACAGGATATTGTATGTCATTTCCGAGAATGCTGTTCAGGAGCATGTAACGTAATAATATTAAATAGGTAGGAACTTAAACCTACAAATAATAATATGTGGGTACGTGGACAGTCATGTCCTCTGAGGGACCAACCTATGTAGGGTGATAGGAAATGACCTATGGAATAATGTAGAGAAAAAAGTTTTCCCTACATATTGGTTAGTAGATGCGCATTTGTTTGTTGTGTTTTCTATACTAATATATTATGAATCTGAAACTGTTGATAACACTCTACTGTAGTCAGGTTTCGGTCTGAGACAGGATTCCAACCCCGAATAGATATTTCAAGTGAAAAACACAGAAAAATTCTGACCCGACCAGGAATCGAACCCGTGATCTCTTGGAAACCAGTAGGTACGAAAGCCATTAAATTTAAAAAAATATTTTTGAACTTGATACTTACCTACCCTGTTTCTTGGGGAAGGCTTTATGCTATTTAAAATCAAGTAAGGACTATTAGAAATGTGTTTTTTGTTTATTAATTACGAAGAAAAAACAAACGACGCGTAATGCCTATGGCACTCTCGGCTGTGGAAAAAAATGTATGACCAAAAATTTCGACACCCTTGTTCACCACAGACCAAATCACAACGATAAGAACAATTCAGAAAATTTCAATCAATTCGATCCTCGTGACATTGTTGCAAAAGAACCGAATCAAAATTTAACCCTTGCTCAAATTCCTTCACTTCATTTGGCTGTCACAGTGTCCCTGTTGTTCAAATACCTGTTACAAATTTTTCCCCTTTGTTACACCATACCCTCCCTTCTCCCTTGAGCGGAGCAAAGATCCCCTTATAACTTATGTATTTATACATAGAAGAAGAGCAATTGTCATACCAAATTGAAAAGTTAAATTTCAATTTCAACCTTAAGCTTTGCGAGAGGGTGATATTTTCACCCCAAATATCCTCAAGATACACTCTCTCTCTATCGTTATAATAGTATTCCGCTCGATGTTAGACTTTGATGTGGACGTTATTGGCTTTTCACGGGATGCGGAGGGTGGAAGGAAGAAAATGAGAAAGTAATTATTATTCGAAAAAAAAAAATGTAACATTAACAAGCATTGCTTTTCCTGCGAGGGGTGTCATCCTCTCTATATTTTTTGAAAAGTTTTTTTCGAGTTTGGATTCGGAACAAATTTAACTTTTTTCCCCATTAAAAACACGGATACTTTTCCACAAAAGCGTAATTTTTTACGCTTCAACAACTTCATCGATTGACTCGATTTTTTCGCAATTATAAATCTTCTTCTTCTACTTTCGACTGAGTACTGCCTTCTCTACCTGTTCCTTAGATACGGATATTCAGCAATCCCACCACCTCATGGATGGTCAGATTGTTGGTATAGAATCGGACGCAATTTTTATATTTTTTTCAAGAATTGCCCTTTCTACGTGGTTTTCCCAGAAACGGCTTATAGATCTTCCCCATCAAACGAAATCCTGAATATCGCATATTATCTTATATTACAATTATTATTCTTAACCCTATCTCTGAGTTTTGTTCCCATAATTGGGCGGAGATCTGATGTAGGTTTTGTGAATTCTTACTTTTCCCCCCTTTAACGTGTGTTAATTATTACAAACAATAGCTTCCTAGCATTCAGCTACAGTGGCAGATTTATTTTTCTGACTTTCGAATTCTTCGTCAAATTTTTACTTGTTGTTTTGTTAAATTATATCTAATGGCTTTATTGAGGTGACCATTCTTTAAGCCTCGATTAACGTCCTAAAAAGAAATGAGATTACCGACGCAACGGCCACAAAATGATTTAACTTTTTGATAAGAATGACAGATCAGTATTTTGTGTTAAGTCTATAGAAAATGCGGTATATAAGTTTCAGTGGTTAAAATAATTAAGAAATTGTATGATATGCCGTGAGGTTGCCGGCGAAGAATAGCACATCTGCCATTTTTGTTGATTTTTCGAGCATCCTGTAAGAGGCAGGAATTCGAAAAATCAGATCGGGACCGTGATGTTGACCACTTCACGTCCTTAAATCTCAACTGGTCAGAAAAGGCACAATGAGCCTCGGACGCCCTCAAGCGTAATGGAGAGCTCTTGATGCCTCCCTATGCTCCCGAGTGGGGCTTAAGCCCCCGCATTGCTGGTTGGTTTGGGGGTAGTTCGCGGCGGGCTTGATTAGTCCGGGGCCGGCTTTTTGGTTTGATTGCTTCGATCGAGCTAGGAGGTCGGTTTCGTGCGGGTCGGTTTTGCTGTGGATTGGTCTCCACCGGGCTGGCTTGCGGGGTGCCTTGAAGCGAGAATGTAATTTATGGTATAATACAGATTTTATTTTGGATAATCATCAACATTTTGAGCCATTGGATTATGTTTGTTCGAATAAATCATGATGCAGAACCTATGAATGAAAAAGCAATAGATAGATACTAGGCAAAATCTAGCATTATGCCAAACTCTTTGCATTATGCAGAGTTCCGTGAAACCGTTAAGGGTACCTACCTATTTTAAAATTATTTTGAAACAAGCTTAATTTATATATAAACTAACCTACAAGTATAACTATGCATTTGACATAAGTCCAACTGATTGACGATACAACATACTTGATTACTTGACTAAAAAAAAAACAAAATCAGAAACGAAGACTCAATGAAAGAAAGGTAAGTTTGTATCGAGAATTGAAGGATGGTTTTCCTATTTTACGTTTCCAATGGCCTTAATTAATTGATCTTAATTAACATTGTTTTAATTTGATTTTGGCAGAAATTCAATACTAACTTACCTACTCGTATAATACTTAACAATGATTGTAGATTATTATGGTCTCGCTCGTACGTTCAAACAAAGAACGATTTTTCCAAGAAGGATCTTGTATTAACAATTTTCTATCTTTTACAAATTTCGAACATTTTATTTACATTAAGCTAAATGTAGGTATATTTACTTTGTTTTTTAAATGAAAAGGAAGATAAAACAACATTTTCGAAATAAATAACAAAATCGTTCTAAGACAGAAGGTAGGAAATTCTTAAAAAAAAAACAATTCTATTGAAATAATGAAAAATAACGTTTAGTAAGAAATAAGTAAATTCATTTGTCCATTATTAAAGTAACGTTTTAGTTTTTTTGTTTGTTTTTACCCTCTTTCTATTTCGCCTTCTGTTATTTTATCATTTTTATTAATGTGAATAAAAACAAAATTGCCAAAAAAAAATTTCTGACGTTCGATTTGAATTATTGAAGCAATTTATTCATACTTGATTCTCGTACTAAAGTAGAATTATCCACGGCACCTTCATGAAACGATATTCAATCGGGGATCGAACTCACAACCTACAAAACGAGAGTGTACCACTAGACTACCAACCGCTATGATATAAATGTATAGTGGAAATAAAATACGCACTAAACGCCGAAAATCATTTTGAGATAATCTAATAAAACTGATTTTTCCCCCATACAGACATAGTACTGTGATGAATTTTGCATCTGTTTTTTTTACGCCTTTAGATCATCGATATGGACTAAGTGCAATATTAGAGGTGGTTGATAGACCAGCGGTTACGACGCCGGCTTTCGCACTGTTTCGTGCGGAGGTCGTGGGTTCGAATCCCGGCCGTGTCAACCATTTTCCGCTTTCACGACACAAGCATTTGCTTATTGTGAAAGATGTCAAAAGTGTATTTGTGTTCACTTCAAGTGAGCACAGATTCATTTAAAAAAAATACATCCATATGAAAAAGCCTATAACACTAATCGATTGAATAACCGACTATCTCCGTCTTCCCAGCGATTCTCCGCGGCATACACAAACACACATCGATGTTCTATACATACAGTATCTAGTGTTGCGTGAGCTCTGTTGTTTAAAAATAAACACGCGCACTCCATACATAAAATGTCAAATTTGGATGACAAGAAGCAAATGGTGAATGGCAACCACCCTGACAACGAGATAATCTTGATTTGTTTTAAAACACTAACACTCGATGGTAAAAAATTGAACTTATACAGGAAAGTTCATTTATAAAGAAATTCCTTATAATAATTTCTCACTACATTTTATAGATACTTACGAGGACAGTCTTAATTTATTCTACAAATCAAAATTTTATTAATTATGTCAGATGGTGCGTCGCCTAGTAAAACATTTTTTTTTCAAAGCTAACATTTTTTTGAAGCTAGTAAACTAAATACTCATAAGCGTTTTAAAAATTTAACTTACATAAATGTAAGTCGAACTTTACAAGTTTACAGTTTGCTGAATTAAGTTATGGTTATTAATTAAGTTTTTCAACATAGTAGCTGTGTAGAGGTTAATTATTTTCCAATAAATAATTATTTAACGAGATAATTATTAATTAATGGGATGTTTTCTCATTTAATAACCGGACGTCATGAAAGTATTTTCAATAACCCAACCACAAAGTGCCCCAGGATTGTTGTTTCAAAATAAACCATAACTTTGTTATCATAAAGAATGTTCCGATTCAAAATAGGAAAATTGGAACCTATTCTATATTTTAAAAAAGGTTTGAAGCATCGCTTACTTTGATGGATAGTGCAATAACTTATCGAATAATTTATTAAAAAAATAATGTCCTCACTTAGGGCCAATTTTACACTAATGAAAGCGTTTGTTGTGAAACAGGATTTTTTTTACAGGTATTTAAGAAAAGCGCTGAATCTTCATCAATGACTAGCGTCTCTGATTGAGACGGCTAGGGATACGGGTTTGAATCCTGGAAGGCAAATGGGATAGCGATAGAGGATGCCCATGATTTGTAATTTCGAGGATTTAATGAGTTTGACAATCGAAATGGTTAAAGTTGTTAACGTAAAGTGATGACGCTAAAACAGCCTTTGAAATAGCATTATGGCCTGTACACAACTGAACACGCTAGGTAACGTAACGTAACCAGTTTAACGTAGCGCGCAACGTATCAAATTTTCATAGTAGGTACGCGGTGGTTCGTGAGTTCGTGACGAACCATCGCGTACTATGAAAATTTGATACGTTGCATGCCACGTTACATTCGTTGCGTGTTCAGATGTGTACAGACCCTTAGAAGATAGTCTCAATTCCGTAATGGTATAAATTGCAAAAATAAAAGTGGTTGGTAGTCTAACGGCTACGACGCCGGTTTTCGTAGTGTTTCGTATCGGTGGTCGTGGGTTCGAACCCAGGTGCCCACCATCTTCCTCTTTCACATCATTTTAGTAGCTTACTTTGAAATAGTCAAAGAGTGTTTTTGTGTTCACTTTGAGTGAGCACAGATTCATTATTAAAACAAATAAAAAATAATATTCCTCTGAAAATCGATCGCTAATAATTGAAATTATTGTTGTTTACTACGAGTATTTACCTTAATAAAATATATTGATACTGTGTTTATAATTGAATACGCTTCACATCACAAAAGATTCAAAAGACACTTTGAATACAAACAAACAAAGAACTTCCAGGAATGATAATAAAGGGTCGATGTACGTAAAGTGCGTAAATAGAATAGTATGTTCAATGAAAGATCCTATATTGAGTGTAGCTTCGCATCTCTGTATTTGTAAATGTACCTAATATTATTATTCGATAAAATTTAATTAATAAATTTTAACCTTATATCTGCGTATATTTCTCTACACTTAGTTGGAAGAGTGTGTACGTTCTTGATCTATCAATACCATTAAAGATACTCAAATAAAGGGGAGTCAGAAGTTGATATACAATAATCTCTTACTCAGTATGTGCCTCATAATACTAGCAACGTCAAAAATATTTTGATTCGATGTTCGATGGCTTTTTTGCTCCTTCTATTGGTTGTACTTACTAGGTCTGTATACTGTTTTTTCGTGATTCGTATTTCTCAGATTTTGGATAAACTCTATGGTTCCATTAGTCACAGTTGATCTCACGAGGTTTTTACTTGATCATTTGCTTTCGATCAACAGATGAATCAAGGACATTCAAGTGTTTCGCTATTATCGATGTGGTGGATGTGCCCATTACAGCTATGCCACCCTGAAGTGGGGTGGGCGGGTCATGTAGCAAAATATCTGGACCACAGATGGACAGATGGACTAAAAAATGATTAGATTGGCAGCCTAGACAAGTTAGAAGAAATATCGGCAGGCCCCAGGCCAGATAGACTGACGACATTGAGAAAATTGAGGGCCGCGCATGAGATTGAGGGAGGCTCAGAACAGGAATAATTGGAAGGAGAGGGGGAAGGCCTATATTCAGCAATGGACGGAAACAGGTTGATCAAGAAGAAGTGTCAGAATCAGTCAGAATCCTTAAAAATACAAATATGGCCAAGTAAAAAATCTTAATCTTTATATTACATATTACCATTTTGCTCTGAAATTAACTGAATTGATTCCTTGTAAAAAATTTTCAATCAACGAGCCCACCTCATTAGTTATAAAGCACCTTTCTACATCTCAAAATAAATATTGTTTATGGAAACATAACACATTTTGACTGCTTAGGGAAATATATTTGTCATAATACATTTGGTAGGAAAAATTTCTTTCTCAAAATCAATATAAGTAAATGAATGGTCTAGTTATTAACGAATTTAAAACTTTTTTTATATTTTATTTTGAGACACACTTTAGCCATCACTATTTCAGACGAACATAAAATATTATCATAACATCTACGCAGATAGAGCTAATATCCCTGTTTAGCTTCCTCGTATATTTTCAGCATCCTCAAACATCCGATATCTCGGCTGAGGTTATTTCTTCCAGACTGTTAGCAAATATACAACTTAAAAGATGTTAAGGGTATGTTGGTACAGCAGTTGATTCATTCAAACATCCGGTGGAAGGTTCTCTTGCCGACGAAGGTTTCTCCTGACAAGATAAAAGGGAATATGTTTAGAAAAGACGATAATTTACCGTCTTACTTATAAAAAATTCGTTAATCGTAAGATTACAATCATATAAATCACTGATCAGTTTTTACTTTAATTATAAAAAAAATACTTAATCCGCGTTTGTTATGTATGAAGATGACATTTCATACAAAATTTTGTAAACAACGCGAGTGGTTACTACCAATATTCGCTATGTCAGATTTGAACGAGTTATTGACGGTAGGTAGGTATGGTTTATCCAGAGATATTTGGAAAACCTCACCTCAGAAACACAAATATAGGATACAGTGAGAACAGAAGACGAAGAATATTGGACCGTGTAGTTTAGATATTCAGACATAAATGAATTCCAGGCTTTTTGTCCTGTTGAAAAATTATTCATATTATTGCTATTTGAGAGGTATCTCAGGTTGCTTGGTATCATTTTACACATTATAAAATTAATTGAACGACTGGTTGACTGAATCCTTTCTGAAAACGGATAATGGAAAAAGACCATGCCTAGCAGTCCTCAGAAATGGGCTGAAACAAGAATTGAAATTGAATTGTTTGCCTTATTTTCCAATCAACTTTCTTGGAGAGTTGTTAAAAATAGTCAATGTGATGTTGAAAACCTGATAGTGTAAATAATAACAAACTATTTTTCTTTACTCTGTAAAGTAATACGACAAAACAACAAAAAAACAATGCTTAAATAAAACGCTATACGTTGGTGCACCCAATGCAGGTCCTTCAATTCTACCATTATGGAGAAGAAATGTACTTGGCTGGGACATATTATGTTTAGGATGCCGAATGATAATTTGCCGAGGAGAGCGCTGTTCTTCCTCCCATCAGGGTCTCGAAGACCTGTCAGATCCCTCATACCGTGTTCCGTTCCTTCGAGGCAGGTGGGCATTGCGAAATATCGAACGCAATGCAGAACTCTTGTTGGTTCCCTATACCCCTGAGATGGGTTAAAGAGGGAAATTGTGGTTGTTATGTGTACTTATAAAAAAATTTGTGATAAAATCTATTGATCTATTGGATTTGCTTATCATAATATCACGCTTAAACTAAACTTTATTTTCCATACGAACATTCTAACACGAAATACAGATTGTCGATTTGTGAGTACGAGAATAATAATATTACGTATAGTGTGTACAGTCCACAGAATCGTGAGAGGTTTTCTCAAACATTCCTCCTCAGCTAAAGGAAAGCGTTGCTTTAAATATAATTCCTAATAGGTTCTATGTGCAGCTACATATATGTGAATTTGTAAACTAAAGTATGTCAGAGCAAAGTATTATGAATATACGAACGTGAAAGCATTTCACCGGATTCTTTCAGGAAATGATGCAGTGGAATACACGACAATATTTTCTACGAGGATATTCGTTCGTAGAATTCAAAATATGTTTGAGCTAACTATTCTTCGGAAATCTTTGTGAGTTTTTTTTTAAAGAATAACTCTCTGTGTAAGTTTGGTTTGACGTTGCAGCTAAGAATTTCTCTGTGACTTTATTTTCCGAAGGAATTTTTGTACACCTTTCAATTCGAATTATATACCTAGTTTTTTTTCTCTGCATATTGGAGTTGGGTGACAAAACGATCAATTAAATTAATTTTTCTTTGCTTTTACAAATTTAAGATTTTATACCTATTAGCTCTTCTTTTTCTTCTTTTAGTGCCACTCCTATCGGAAGTTGGCGACCATCTGTGAATAAGTCTCACTAACTCGGCAGCGTCCGACACACCAAACCACTGTGTCAGATTCTTTAGCCACGAGGTTGTTTTACGCCCCATACTTCGCCTGCCACCTATATTCCCTTGTATACTTTCCATTGCACAAGCTATTATGGCCAAAGTATGCGGTTTTTCGTTTTTTGAAAGAGATCCACCAGATGTGGAGGATTTTACAAAGAATGAATAGAGAGGCAACATAATATCATAATAGAAAAAACATTGAGGGCAGACTTATCCCGAAAAATCTATTCTAGCCAAAGACATATCATATGTATTATTATACTATTATACATAATACCTACACATTTTGTCTATAGCTATGTAGACGCCATATTGGAGTTTAAAAATAAATATGCGTAGTTAAGTAAAGAAACAGAATTATTGATAGCATAAAAGTTACACGTATGTATGAAAATCATACAATCAATGTTAAAAAAATGCAATAATTGAAATTATATGACTTAATAACAAATTAAGATGTTCAATCTTGAATATCGCTTTTTGATTAAACCGAATTCTTTTTAAGAGAAATGCAAGTCATAAGAAAAGCACATTCATTTTTTCATGCCGTTATGGGGGTCTCTACTCTCTTATGAGTTTGGTAGGGTTAAGAATATCTGGAGTACTCACCAGCTTTCACTTTCTCTTTATGAGTAAATCTGAATCAGTTAAGAAGGAATTCAACTCACTACCGAAATGAAACTCAATTTTTACTTATAAAAAACACAAACACTATATTAATGAATTCAAATAGAATTATCACAGAAAAATATATTAACTTTAAAACTAATTACAATATTGTGCACTGTCGGTTCTGAAGGGAAAGAGTGAAAAATTTGCACAGTGAAAAAGTATATATAGGTAAGTTATTCGCACAAAATAATTTGTCCAAAAAGGTGATGTATGCTCCCTCTGGTGCGAAATAATCTAAGCTAGTTAATTTGCTAAATTGTGGTGAATCTACGTTGTTGATAAGTACGAGTTGTATTCGGCGTATTCCGCTAGATGGCTCTTTATCTTGGAGGGCTCTCTATAGGTGGCGCTATACATTCGTGTCATCAGATAGGAAATAAATTGTGTCGTATAAAATTCAATACTATACAACCGCTATACCGTAATGACAGTGGTTGAGAAAAACGCAGGATCACCGGAAAAATTCACAGGAACATTGAACGAAAAATGGCTAATTATTGAAAAAAAAAGTGTACCTTAATTAATTTTATTCGTAGATTAGGATATTTTTATGGTTTCAATCTCATTCAGTTTATTTCAACGAATATAAAATTTCACGGATGAAAAATCTCTAACAAACCCAACAAAAAAACTTATTGGAAAAAATTAAGAATGAAAAAATGAATGTATTCTTAGAAATAGATTTTATTGAATCTAAATGGCTTCTGAAGGTAAAACTTTTTACTTTAGTTTGAAAACAAATCCTCGTAGGTACCTACACATCTCTCCCTTCCCAATTACTTTTCTGTATTGGAAAAGAAAAAAATAATATATTTCTAGAATAAAAATAAATCAACTACCTATTATTAATATTTCTACGAAAAACTTGTTTTTAGAAATCAGTTTTTTCTATTCTCAAAATCTAGGTTGTACAAATCTTTTGAAAAATATAATGCGTTTTGTTTATACATACGTTTACTCGTAGTAGGTATTGACCTTATAAATGCATAAAAAAGTAAACGCAAATGAATCCAAATACTGTAGAATGGTGGAAGTTTTTTGGTTCCTGACGAGATAACTCATTTCATTATTTTAGATAGGTACACAGTTGCACAATTTTATTATGCCTAATTTTATACAGAGATCCACAGTTTTAGCCTAGTTTTCAAGGGCAATAGGTAGATTATTAGACGGGTGACAACTTTGTATATTTTTCGCCTGAAATTTCTTCTCTGGTTAGGAATCCTATCTCTCATGGCAATTTAATAAAGGCAATGAATTCCGCTGGTAATACTGAATTCTTTGTACGAAAAACGTTATTAATTTTTTTTTTAAATTTTCATAATGACTGTAAATTAAGGAGGGGGTTATTCATAAAACGATCTAAATATAACATGATCCAGTTGCAATCTTATACAAATCTAAATCCATTCTTACACCTTCAAATTATTGACTTATACAATACTAGCTTATACCCGTCTTGCTTTACGTTTTTGATTCCGATTGTCAGGCTTGATCGGTAGGTAATTAAACAGGTTCTAGTCTAGCTTCCCATTGCTTTGTAGACCTCTATAACTGACATAAGCACAGAAAAAGAAGAATGACACTTTTAATGTTTATTAAAATTTTGTATGAATAATACTAATACTAATACTAATTTATTTTCGATTTAAAAAACATACATAAAATATACATAATATCAATTATACACATAGATATTCACATAGGTACATTCCTTTGATTTGATTCCAATTTCGATCGAAAATCCCACTAGGCAAATGCCCGTTAGTGGGGGTATCTAATAAGAATTACCAATAGTCAAAGTGAAAGTGAACATTTTATGCTAAAAAAAACCATAAATGCTAGATAAATTAGTCAATCATAGCTTAAGAGAGATTAAAAAACAATACATCTCAAAAATTAAATAGATTAAAATATATAGGTACAGTACACTAAGTTAGGAATAAAAAAAACAATAAATGATAAATAAAACAGTCAATCATCAATCATAGTTTATGTATGAGATTCTTCTTCTTCTCCTAAATAAGAGGAAGAATATAAGAATTTAAGATTAAATTAAATAGATTAAAATATATACAGTACAATAAGTTAGAAATAAAAATAAAAAACAATAAATGATAAATAAATTAGTCAATCATAGTTTAAGAGAGATTAAAAAACAATACATCTCAAAAATTAAATAGATTAAAATATATAGGTACAGTACACTAAGTTAGGAATAAAAAAACAATAAATGATTAATAGAACAGTCAATCATCAATCATAGTTTATGTAAGAGATTCTTCTTCTTCTCCTAAATAAGAAGAAGAATCTAAGAATTTAAGATTAAATTAGTTAGATTAAAATATATACAGTACAATAAGTTAGAAATAAAAATAAAAAACAATAATGATAAATAAATTAGTTAATCATAAATGATAAATAAATTAGACAATCATCAATCATAGTTTATGTAAGAGATTACAAAACAAGATATTTAAAAAATTAAAAAGATGAAAATATATACATTAGGTACAATAAGTTAGACAAAAAAGATGATAAATAAATTAGTCAATCATAAATCATATTTCAATAAATAAAATAAAATATAAAAAATAAGTAAACATTAGAACACAAGCGATTTGCACAGTGTTTATAGAACTTTACACCTCCATAATATTATGGTGATCCATTCAATGTTCTTGTAACACATATTAAAATTTTAAATCCTAAAAAACACCCAACAGGCCGTCAATGTATAAAAAAATAAAATATATAAAACACAAATAAAATAAATAAATAATAATCATTCATTTATCCAGACACCTCAAGGACAAATCAGAACTATCTGTAATGAAACAGCAGTTCATCTTATGCCAAAACAATAACAATACCTGTGTAAATCCCAAACACACTCCATACATCCTCAATCAATGCCATTTCCAATCAATTAACCGAGAGATTAATCAAATATAAAAAAAAACAATAATAATCAAAATGTACTCAACGACACAAAAAGAATATTAGGGAAAAAAAATCACATTATATCATTACATTCTATAATAAATAAGAAGCGCAATCAACACCAACAATCCAAGCCTTTATTTGTCTTTTAAAGCCTGCCATACTCCTAGAGTTTCTGATATCACTGGGTACGCCGTTATATAGTTTTGGAGCCACGTATACTGGGTGTCTAAGTCTCTGTCTGGTCCTGGGTGGGTTTTCTATAGATCATCTTTATAGTTAACCTTTGAACGACATTCGCCATATTCATGTGGCTATCAAATGCCCCTCCCCATGCTAAGACACCATATGTAAGAATTGATTGAGTTAGGCTATAGTACACCATTTTATGAAGATCCTAAAAAATAGGGTTTTTTAATTAGCTCTAAATATATTAAAGTTAATATAGCAAATTGTATTAAAGAACCTTCTCCGGCATTTTGCACGGCTCTGTGCAGATTCATATCTGACGTAGCATTTGTATTTTGAGCGTGATGCTATGACATACGGTAAAAAGCAAAATAAAAAAACATTTCTGAATTATTATTTAGATAGAGAAGGAGGGGCTAATGCGAGTTTTATTTAATTTCCCAATTTACCACGCAACTTTCTTAATTTTTTATTTCATAAGAACCTTCTACTAATAAAAGCCAACACGACAAAAAAAGAATTAGTGAAATCGGTTCAGCCGTTTAGGCGTGATGTTCACATATACGATAGAAAGCAGACAAACATTTCTGAATTATTATATAGATAGATTTACCACGCAACTTTCTTAATTTTTTCTTTCATAAGAACCTTCTACTAATAAAAGCCAACACGACAAAAAAAGAATTAGTGAAATCGGTTCAGCCGTTTAGGCGTGATGTTCACATATACGATAGAAAGCACACAAACATTTCTCAATTATTATATAGATTTTTTATTTGTTGGTTAAGTCAAAATTTAAATAGTTTCGGCTCCAGCGCTGCAAGTTAAACCATGCATCGCCTCCGATTTCCGTTATAATTTGTGCAGAACTGCCAAGCAGTTCGCAACCCAAGTATAAAGATTCATTTAAAGTGATTCCAGAAAAAAATACTTTGTCAACATTTAATGGTATCGGAATAGGCTAAGATAAGATTAAGACCGCAACTAGATCACATTTAGACAGTTTTATGAATACAGCTCAAGTTTTAAAAATCTTAAGTAAAAGGTAATCACACAAACACTCCAATTTATGTGATAAGGTAAATAACGCATATTTTTATAGGATTTTTATCTTCCTGAACCTTTTTCCACACTCCCCAACGTGAGTAAATTCCAGAGGTGTCATATAAGCACCTACCTGTCCAACAACTATGTATACATTAGTATGGTGATGTAACACATAATATAGGTAGATTGTGGGTCCCTTTGAATGTTTACCATCTCTCACATAGCTTGAAATCGATTTCCTGAAGAATGCTACCAGTGTGGACACACCCTAATGATGTTTACGTTTCCGTCATTTGAATGTTATTACTATCCTTTCACTGATACTAAGTATGCGTACAAGATATCCTTTAAATAATTATTGTTATTGATCAACATCAAAATATTATAGTTTTCTTTTATTTCAGTACACTTACGTATTTTGAGATTTCAGACATGATCTTAAAAAGACCTCTAGCTGCCCACTGCCATTTAGAGATGCGATAATTTGGGCAATATCCGACCTGTATCCCCGAGGAGGCAGGCAGAAAGTACGGACTTCCATTCATTCCTATCCAGACAAACCTTTTTCGCTTCATTCAAGGGCAAAACGTTCCGAATACATTGACTAATGCACTGGGTTCCTAAGGAGCGGTCCGTCGTCTGACAAGATGGCAGTCTTTCAAAATATATGACAATGTTTTTCGTTACTACGGTAACGATTGGTAACAATATGTTTAATGTTCTAAACTGACATATTCACCGCTGTTTATAGTAGCGCCGTATTTGTAAAGACGGCACCGATTCACCACTTTCATTCTATTCACAATGCTAACATACACTCTATATTCCTTTCTTTTTTTTTTATTTATCAATGTAAACATACAGTCATTCACAAAACATAACAAATCTACAAAAACAATAGTATATGATAAATATGTGGACCAACAAAGATCCTTTCTATAATATCATCATTCCTCACCTCAATCAGTCCTTTTTCCGCATCTCATCCAACATTTTGTTATCTATCATATCTTTTCCTTTCACTCTATCTCTCAGTTTGATACCCAACATGGCTCTTTCCATAGATCTTTGGGTAACACTTATTTTTTGATTCCCTGTTGGGTCGGTAAAGAGAAATGCATAATACCGGTTACAACAATTCAAGAAACATAAAAAATGGTCTAGGTAGGCACAGACCTACCCTTTTCAAATATCGTATATGTATGGATACTGTGTTTTTATTTAACTAAGACACTGACTTGTTTTCGTAAGATTTTCAAACTGTGTGGTTACCTTAAATATTTTTCTATAAGCACATGTTGTGTAACTTGACTGCTTCGCACCAAATATATCCTGTTCAAACATCACTTTAAACGCCTCAATAGGATAATCTACAAATTCTTACATTTCAGCCAATAGTCACATACGGAATCAAGGCAAGAGTGGATATTGTCAGAACGGCAAATATTTGGACATGTATTTAATGGCATGTGCCTTCAAAACCTCCTAGGTCCTAGACTATTTTCATGTCCTGTGAGAGTTTGGTTAAAAAAAACACCAAATAGGTATATCTAAAGTTAAATCATGCGAATAGGTATGTTCCGGTACCTAAAGAACAAGTACATTTGAGATATTAATAACGGATCGTTGGTTTGTTATGATGGAATAGTATTAATAATAATTGTTATTTCTACAAACCAGTCTCATCCCGGCAACCCCTTCATTGTGCTATGAAACGTTAAACAATCAAACAAACATCTACATACTATAGATGTTTTATTTTGTACTTGTTTGTTTGAACGATGTCTGAGGACAAGGGAATCGAATAAAATCACTGTTATTTGCCACGCAGTTTTTGATGACAATCACAAAAATTACAACTCTAGCGAAAAATGAAAGAATTTAGCTTTCTTGCGTTAGTGCTTGTTCATGAAAAATTCTACCTTTTCTGAGGAAGTAAGCAAAATAGAAGATTGAATGAAAATGTCGTGAGCAAGAGCATTCACATAACTGTAATATTATATTGACAGCGAAACTTTGTTTCTTGGAGGTAGCGAAAATAAATAAAATAAATATACTTTGTCATCAAATAACAGTGCACCTTATGGTGAAAGTTGAAGAAGAAAAGAAAAATAACAGCGCATGCCTTCCAATATAATAAAAAAAAATCATGATGAACATTTCACATAAGATACAAAGAAAGTTTCGATGTACAGCTCTTTGACTAAATCTCACTCTCACTCTTCGTCTAAAATTCGATATTCATCTTTATCAGCCCTCCGCCAAACAGACTATGGTTTAAGGTTTTCACTCCAAAATATAGCCGTTACAGTCAATTCATGAAAACACTGCTCTGCTCCACTCGCTGCTTTTAAAAAATACAAAAAAACACTGCTCCTGATAATTTAGTTCATATTCATTAATCAAACATCAGTTGGAGTTTGATGGAATCCCGTGATATTATTATGAGAGCATACTAGACACGATGGGTCGGATAAGCGAGTTGGTCCTCAAATTGTGGGATGCGTGCATTCCTGAAACTACTGCAAATAGGCAGAACAGGTTAGGGTTGAAGGTTGCTTGTTGCATAAAAATGATGGATTTGGACATGGTGTGGGAAGAGATCATGAACATTGCATGGTCATTTCATCACAATTTATATATTCCATATAATACGAGGAAGACCCTCTCACACTGTATTCCGCTCCTTCGAAGCAGAGCTGAGGGACATGGAAATGGTGCGGGAGGAGGTCATAAACATTGCGCAAGATCGAGCGCAATGGAGAGCTCTTGTTGCCTCCCTATGCCCCTGAGTGGGGTGTAAAAGGGAGAATTGATTGATTGATATAATAAAAAGGATTGGGGAGCAGGGGAAATTTTCCTGATTTTGTGATTAATAAGTGATCACACCAATATTCTTCGATTCTATCCTTATTTGAATGTACGGTATGTATTGAAATTCATTAATTCATCTTATCGTTGTGACCCACTTAGAGGCATAGGGAGGCAACAAGAACTCTCTTCTGCGCTCAATCTTTGATGATCTCCTCTAAAAATTGTGTCCAAATCCTACACATTTGTTTCGAATCATAAACTTGTAAATAAGTATTACTTGACGACAAAGATTACCTCAATATAAACACAAAAATGTACTAAATGATTACGAGAATAGCCCTACTGGTAAATGGACAACTATGGCAACGAGTCTATTCAAATAATACATAGCATCTTTTACTAATTTGCCAACATAAAAGAAACCTAAATTTAAAAATGTCATGACCTTTTCCTATTGGCCGTGCACTTGATAACATGCAAGAAAAATTACACAAGGAAGCACAACGTCAACAGCGCACTCTGACAAATGGCTCGGCGTTATTAATGAACTCCTTCGGGGTGCTGAGATAGTACACACACGTACACGTGATTACTAGTACCTACTTGAATGAAATTAATACATGTTATTATTCACTGTGTAGGGTAGTGTTATTTTACCTATTAAGACCTACCCCTGTGCAACTTATTTGACTCTATGAGGGATGATTGTAGCTATGTATGTGAAGATGATATTTAACTGTCTTTGATTTTGTATCGTATATAAATATTACATCGTCATTTGTTAACATCCTTCTTGGAAGTTCCAGATCCTCCATACGTTGCAAGTGACCCACCCAGCGCAGTTTGTTAATCTTAATGAACCTGACTACGCTGGTAGAGATTTGAGAGCACCTTGTTGTATCTCTTACGCCACATTTGACCGTCATTGATAGATCCGTATATTCTGGATAGGAATTTTCTTTCAAAATCGACACTGTTAGTCCTATTTCCTTCATTCTTAGTCGAGATCCAGTGGGGTTAGTACGAGTTTTATCGAAAGCTATTTGCACGCTAATAAGCACTTATAAGCGTGCAAATAGTGTTCTAAAATCAAACGATCGAATCGTTCGATCATTTTTGTATGGAAAATTTTCGAAACTCTTTCGATGATCGTTTCGATATTCGATCATCGAAAACTTATACTAGGGCTACTGGTCTCTGAGGCAATTGTAATACTGCGGTCTCATTATTATATTATACGGAGTAGGTATCTTTAGTTTTTCGAGATGTGTCTTCTACTGTCCAGTTAATTTGAAATAGCTCCTGTTAATTCTGCTCCCCTGCTCCCAATATTCACACTCATATCAATAACAGTAGTTCTAAATTATGATGATTGGTTACCATCTACCTGAACAAAATATTTGGTGAAAACTTTTATATTAGGTAGGTAGTGTAGGTACATACTGAAAAAAAATAAAAAAAGGACTCAAAAGTTAAAAAATTTCCTTGCATGATTTATTATTATTAATCTCTTTAAGAGAAGCTCCAATAAATGTATGTTTGTAAGCCATATATCAAGTAGAGCATATCTGTCACGCAAAAAATTGCCACAGAAAAACGCATTGAATCAGCAAAATATTTTTTTTTTATATTTTCACAAGTCATGTAAAAGTGCTTATCACAAACAATATTTCAATTCATACCGAACCTTGTTTCATAGTATCCACACGAACATTTAAATAGTCGGTAAGCATTTAATTATTAGACGAAGCAGTCCCAGTTCTAATTAGAGATATGCGGCGTAGGGACGAAGAGAAACGCTAGACCTACCTACCTACATTATTCTTCCAAACAGCTACCAACCAGTAGGTAATAACAATACATTAACACCTGGATGTTAAATCTCGCGAGACTCAATTAAACTAGGACAGAAGTTCTGTTCAGTCAGGAGGTTCCTTCTACTGACAAGGTGAAACACTATGCACCAGGACTAAAAATTGACGAATAATTGAAGATGAGTACAAAGGATTAAAAAAATCTGTGCTCACTCAATGTGAACTCAAATACACTCTTTGACTCTTTCACAGCAAGCTACTTAAAGCTAATATCGTGAAAAAGGTAGATGTTCGGAACCTGATCAAACCATGACCTCCGAACGATACAGTTCGAAAGCCGGAGTCGTAACCGCCAGTCTACCAACCACTTCAATTCTTGATTACACTTTTTTCTGCTGAACCACTTCCGCCACTCTAAGCTTTGTATCTGGAGAATCAGTAGATCTCCCTCCCGTGGAAAATCCATGTCTATTTTTTATTGACAATGTGGAGTCTCACAATAATTGTAAATTTGGAGAAGCGTACATTTTTACCCAAGCCTGATTTTAACTATAATATATTCAATTGAATTTAATTATTGCTTTATTTTCCACATATTTTTTCTTAGGTATACCTATGCCAAAATGACCAGCTATTTCAAAAACTCATTATTTGAAGTACCTAGTTGAAAATTGAGTGAAATAAATGTGTATTTTTAATAATTAGGTAGCTACCTATTTTTAAAGTTTGTAGAAATAATATAATATCATCCAAGTCACAGTAGCCGCAATAGCCTAGTCGCTAAATGTTGGGATTTTATTGCCTCTCTATCTGCAGTTCAGTTATATGATATCAGAGAGGTTACATTAAGATTTCAAACAAATATTAGAAGCGAAAGAAATGTGTTTGGATAAAAATGAGTGGAGATCCGTTGTCTCTACTTAAGTTTAAAGGGCTTGATGAGTTTTAAAATAAAGATTAATTCAAATATTTATGTATCAAATCCAATCAATCAAAACTCCCTTTGAACTCCACTCAGGAGCATATAGGGAGGCAACAAGAGCTCTCCACTGCGCTCGATCTTGCGCAATGCTTATGACCTCCTCCCACACCACGTCCAACTCCCTCAGCTCTGCCTCGAAGGAACGGAACACGGTATGAGAGGGTCTTCCACGTCTTCGAGACCCTGATGGGAGGAAAAACATCCCTCTCCTCGGCCATCTGTCATTCGGCATTTCAACACACGTCCCAGCCATTCCCATCGGTAATGGTGGAAGTTAAGGGCCTGCGCTGAGTGCTCCGGTATATAGCGTCGTTCGTGATACGCTGGTATTCATGCAAGATTCTCCTTAGGTACTTCATTTCAAATGCACATACTTTTTGTACCAGGGCTTTAGTCAGGTGCCAGGACTCATACCCGTACAGGAGAATGGGCAACACACACTCATCAAACAGTTAACATTTCGTCTCGACACTAAACGCCGACGCCTTCCGTATGTATACTTTCGCTTAATGATCATAAAAAAGCGTTGTGTACGAGATAAGTAGTAATGTAGCAACGGTTTGGAGTTATATTTCCACTTATGTTAAGGAGAAAGGTCGCTCTTGCCAACCGACATAGAAATGTTACGTCAAATAACCAACTTTTTCTAAAAAAAAGTTTGGATGGTATGGAAGATCTTCAATCGGAAAAGCCAAAACATAAAAAATAAATCCTGTTTCAAAGTGTATAAGGCAGGTTAGTAATTTAGATGATACTTGAGCAAACAAACGTATATCTATAGCCCAACTTAGCTATTACTCACTCAAAGGTCTGTTGTAGAGTTCTACTTACAGAATATAATCTTGATGCTACCTCAGTTCACTTACAGCAACCAATTCTTCAAGTAATTAGAAAACGTGGCTAATTCTAATTAACGGAAAACGCGTTGTTTTACGAAAATAATTGATTTGTATTAAGTACCTTCGATTTTGAAGATATGTTTGAATATCAAACAATGTCGAGAATATTTTCGTAGCAACCATTACCACCACTGGTGATCTTAGTACCGAAACAATATTCATCAGTTAATTTTATACTCAACAATGACTGGTATTCTCAAATTCACGTTCCAACTCAACGCAAGAAGCTCTTGCTTAGAACTTAGTCGGTTGCCAGTAGTTACGCACCTAATGTACCTATTGGATAATATATTTCCAGAATACAGAAATGTCAAAAGTCTCAATACAAATTGGAAACGACGCAACTCAATCGTGTGTTTTTTTTTTATTTTGCCATTGCCGTGTGTTTTTCATTTCAGAATAATAGTCAATAAGTAAAGTGGATACTCAAGAAGCCGGGATCTCTTTATTGTGCTTTTACAATAATTATTATTTATATTTGATGTACATTGAATTCAAATTTCATAGCGCCAATGACAGTATTCGACGACCTCTTGATCGAAAGTTAGCACCTACATACCATAAAGTTACAGTAAATGTATTTGGTAAATACCTAATTTTGGAAAACAAAATTTTACAAAAAGGTATCTTTTATTTTCAAAATTATGTATGTAGTCTTTTTTTAAACCCCTTGCACTCATTTTCGAGTGATTTGGGTAGTAGGTAGACTTATAATAATAATTTATAAAATTATGTACCTACCTACCTGCATTTTATTTGTAGCCTGGTGGTTATACGACGCTGAATTTTATACTGTTTTGTAATGGAGGTCGTGGGCTCGATACCAGATGCCGACCATTATGCTCTTTGACCACAAAAGCTTTAAGTAGCTTACTGTGAAAGAGTCAAAAAGTGTATTTGTGTTCTCTTTGAGGGAGCGGAGAGTCATTTAATAAAAAAAACATGTTATTGTGATTTTTTTCATACTTTTAATTGGGTTTAAAAAAACAGAAAATTTTCGCGAACAATTATTATTATACAATGTAATACGAAGGCAATAAACAAAATACAGTCTGAAACAAAAATATCATCACCACAATTGAATTATTTTTTCTAAAAACTTTACACCAATAAAAAATATAACTTTTACCATAAAATATTAAAAAAGACCCTCAATGCAACTACTTCGTTGAAATTAATACATTATTTTATTTCGAAAAGTGGATTTGAAATAAGTACCTGGCACTTTATATGGTGGAGAAATTGCACAAATTGTCTTAGAAATAAACTATTTCAGCAAAAACTACTTGTATGTGGTTCTTTGAAGAAAGAAAAAGTTTCTAGTGGAAGAAAACCATCTAGGTACCCATTGCCGAAAATCAAAAGACAACATTTGCTATTGCGGTGCTGCTTTAAACAGCAGTGAATGTGTCAGTGTAGAACATTTTCTATGCGGTTACCGTAATAACAAAAAACATTTTCGCGATTTTGAAAGACAGCCGTTTTTTCTGACGATGCACCGCACTTTAGGAACCCAGTGCATCAGCTATCAGTTGTGTAAATTATTTTTACTAATCTCGTACTAGAAGCACTCAGACAGTACCTATAGCAATATTAGTAATCTTATATATAAAAATGGAGAGCTATTTCCGGATGTCAACACATCACGCCTAAACGGCTGGACCGATTTCGCTAATTCTTTTTTTTGTCGTGTAGGCTTTTATCGGGAGAATGACCTTTTAGATGAAAAATTTTTAAAAAATTGCATGGAAAATTAGAAAATTAAAGAAAACTCTACGTAGACGACCTTATTAGTACTTTTTACCTTATAATTTTTATTCCTGTACCACACGACTCGCGCGCGGTACAAGGGACTGCAGGTGCAGGCTCTAAAGAATTAGCCAGCTACCAGGGGAATGCACTATGTCGCTCGTCGCTTGCGCAGAAGACGGGAACTCTCTAATAATACTGCGGGCCCTACTCAGTTCAGGCCCCGTATGTTCGAGAAATGCTTCCCGCCTCAGATCGATCTCCTAATAACACGCAAGACCCTACTAGCTTCGGGTCCGCAATGCGTTCGAGAGCTCTCTCTGTTCGCCCGGCCGCGTCCTTGGATGGAGGAACTCCTAGTAACAACGCAAGCCGTACTTAGTTCGGGCCTGCGATGCGTTCGTGAGATCCGACGTCTTCTTCTGCGCCCTGCGCCCTCGACGAGAAATCTCCTAATAGACACGTAAGACCGTACTCAATTCGGGTCTTAGCGCGCGTTCGAGAGAAGTCTCGGTCCAGTGGTATCAGCCAGAGTCCAGGTCCTATTGCAAGGGTCGAGTCCACGGTCCAATGTGCCAGCCAGAGAAGGGTCCAAACAGTCCAGAGAGAAGTCCAAGGTAGAAGTCAGCCAGTTGAGTAGTCCAGAGAGAGAGCAGGTAGGTAGGTGTAGTCAAAGCCAAGAGTAAACGAAGAATGATATATTTCATACAAAAATGTCTGCTTATATTCACGACATAACGGTATCTGGGGAAAACCCAGTGTCCCCCGTCCGTGGCGAACGGAGCGGACGCCGGGAACGGGCTCAGAGCCTCGCCCCGAATCGGCCTGGACGTGCGACGGACCAGCGGCCGTCGCGGCCGAAATTCAATTATTCTAATTATCGACCTTTCGCGGATTATCTCCGCGGATCTGGGGCATATCCCGATGTGTTTGGTCTCGTTGGAATCGCCGCGCGATTTCCAATCGGGACATGCTCACCAGATCGCGCTAACCTTGAAATATCGGTTTTCGGTATTTTCCGATCAATCCGCGAAAGGTCGATTAAAATCTTAATTAATTGGCCTACCCCGATGTATTTGGTATCATTGTGATCGCCACATGATTTTACATCGGAGTAGACCATTATTGGGAGGCTGCACCCTACCTCCGCGTGTCCTGGCTCGCAGGCCTCTTGGCCCTCCCTCAAACAGTAGGGGAGGGGATACCACGTTTAAGGGGTTTTTAAGCGCGCGTCGCGCGCAGCCGCCGTCATTCTATTGTTGGACACGGGGAGATAGGGTTGTCAGGAGCTCCCGCAGCCAGGGCTGCCTCAATATGCCAATGCATTTTTATTATCTATTACATAATTATTTCGCGGGCCTCGCGCCTCGGTCCGTTCGGTGGGAACTAAGAACCCTTTATTTCTGTGGCCGAGGCGCTTAGCTTACATGATCGAGTCATAATCATATCCATATTATCAATAAATCAATCATTTTATGCAATATTATCTATACAATTCAATCAATGTCCTTTACAATCGAATTTATACAAATCAATCTTATTTCAATATTATTTGGTTTTTACT
The DNA here is from genome assembly GCA_963576905.1 of Mystacides longicornis. NCBI lineage: Eukaryota > Metazoa > Arthropoda > Insecta > Trichoptera > Leptoceridae > Mystacides > Mystacides longicornis. The sequence continues at coordinate 25,846,932 of OY756426.1, read as the reverse complement.
TCGCTGATCCGATTTAATGACGCCGTCCGGTACACTCCCCCCGTGAGAGCTTCGCTTCACCACCTTCAGCTTCCGGCGGCGTATCTCCCAGGGGGATGCTGATCAGCTTGCAGGCCGGTCTGGTGTAGGTCCCTGTGGTGGTCCGGATCTCGGCCGACCGCACCTGTCCATCAGCAGCGGTGTTGACTTTTGTGATCACCCCCTTTGGCCACACGTTTCTGGGTTGCGTGGGGTCCATTATCCAAACCATGTCACCGGTCTGGAGGGGGGTGGCTGTGGTACGCCAGCGGCTGCGCTCCTGCATCGTCGGCACGTACTCCCTCAGCCAGCGGCGCCAGAATTTGTCCGCTAGCTGTTGGGCCAGTCTCCATTGTTTGCGGAGACAGACCTCGTCCTCTTCGGGACCGTAGAAGGCCAAGCATGGCCTGCCGCTGGGCGAACCGATGAGGAAGTGGTTCGGCGTCAGCGGCTCTTCTTCTTCTGGGTCAGCCGACACGTGAGTGAGCGGTCGGCTGTTCAGGGTGTGTTCTGCCTCAGCTAGGGCAGTCAGCAAGGTTTCTTGCTTCAGTGCTTGGCTCCCCAATGTCAGCCGGAGAGCCTCTTTCACGGAGCGCACAAGGCGCTCCCATGCTCCCCCCATGTGGGGGGATGACGGGGGAATGAATCGCCATTCAATGCGATCCCCCGCCAGTTTGTTCTTCCATCTTTCGTCGGCCAGGACTTCTTCCACGGCGCCCTTTATTTCTTTGTAGGCACCGTGGAAATTGGTACCGTTGTCGGAGTACATTATGCTTGGACTCCCTCGCCTGGCCGACATCCGGCGGAGCGCCATGATCATGGCGTCCGCTTCTAGGCTGTGCACCAGTTCTAGGTGCACAGCCCTCGTTGTCATGCATGTGAATAGGGCGCCGTATCTTTTTTCATGTCGACGCCCTATCACTACCGTCATCGGCCCGAAGAAGTCCACCCCACAGTGGGTGAACGGCCGCTGACGGTAGGCCAGCCGCCCTTCTGGCAGTGGCCCCATTAGTGGTTGGTTGGGTGCCGCCTTTTTCTGGCGGCACTGTAGGCATTCTGCCACTATCTTCCTGGCCGCCGGTCGTAGTCTGAGGACGGCCAGGTCTCTCCTCACTTCCGCCACCGTCTTCTCGCTGCTCACATGTCCGGCGCTCTCGTGACGGTGGCGGATCAGCAGTCTGGTGAAGGGCCCGTCACCATCCAGGATGACGGGCGTCTTCAGGCCCTCATCTAGATCGAGGGCCTGCACGCGGCTCCCCATTCTGAGGAGGCCGTTCTCGTCGAGGAAGGGAGTCAACCCGGCTAGTCTGCTGGCCGGGTCTATCTCCTTCGAACGGGCAAGCGCCGCAATTTCTTTGGCGAACGCTCGCCCTTGCTCGCCCCTCATCCACCGGAACTCCGCCTCCCTCAGCTCCTGGGTCGTCAATGGCCCCTGGCCGGCTTGGCCGCGGCACCTGTTGCAGAACCTCAGCACCCACGCAGTAGTTCGGATGAGTCGCGTCCAGCTGGAGAACTTGGCCGCGTCCAGGATGGCTGGGGGGGATCTCCGGGTCCTCCCGACGAACTGCTTGGCCGCATCCTCTTCAGGTGCCGCCGCCTTGTCTGCCGGCCAGGAACTCTGCTCCCCTCTGATGAACTCTGGCCCCCGGAACCACAGGCTCTCTTGGCTGGTGTCCGGCAGCTCTCCATCTCGGGTGCCCACGTCTGCAGGATTCTCCTTTGTGGGCACCCACCTCCAGTCCCGGAGGCAGGTCAGCTCGTCAATCTCCCCCAGACGGTTGGCCACAAAGGCCGTGTGGGTCCGGGGGTCCGTCCTGATCCACTGCAGGACGGTTGTGGAGTCTGACCAGTACCATGTCTTCTGCACGGCCAGACTCAGCTCTTGGCGGATGGACACCGCGAACCTAGCCGCCATCAAGGCGGCTTGCAGCTCCATCCTCGGTACCGACACGGGCCTCAAGGGAGCGACTTTTGTCTTCGCTCCCAAGAAGGAGACCCGCACCGGCCCACCTTCTGTGGGCTTCTCGGCGAGGTAGGCCACCGTGCAACACGCCTTTTCTGACGCGTCGGCAAACAGGTGGAGAGTGACCTCGGCTTTTGGGTGGAGTCGGCAGCACCGGGGAATTCTGGTCCGGGCTGCCTCTACGGCGGTCAGCCAGTCTTGCCAACGCGCCGCGTGTTCTTCGGTGACCTGCTCGTCCCAGTCCACCTTGCTCCTCCATACATCCTGGAGGAGGATCTTTGCTCTGATTGTTAGACAGGCTATGAAGCCCAGCGGGTCGAAGACCCGCATTACTGACGCCAGCAGGCTTCTCTTGGTGGGCCAGGCCGTGTTTCTTGGCTGGCTCCACTCACATACTAGCCTATCGTCGGTGGGGTCCCATTTCACGCCCAGGATCCGTTCCTGGGCTTGGTCGGGACCGCCTATATCTATGAGGGACCTCGCCCTCTCCTCTCTAGGTACGGCCTGAAGCACGGCCGGGTGGTTCGAGGCCCAATTTACAAGGCGGAACCCCCCGGCGGCTAATGCTTGCCGTACCTCTATTACCCGACGCGACGCCTCTTGACTCGAGTGCGCCGCGTCTAAGTAGTCGTCCATGTAGAAGCGGCTTTGGATGACGTCGGCTGCTGCGGGGTGCTCCCCCCGTTGACTCTCCGCCACCTCGTTCCGAATGTACTGCGCGCTGGCAGGGGAGCACCTCGCTCCAAACAAGACACTTGTGAACACACACGTCCGTGGAGGCTCTTCTGGATTGTCCCTCCACAGGAATAGCTGCGCCATCTGGTCCTCTTCTTTCATTCTGATGCGCAGGAACATCTCCTCGATGTCTGCTGCGATCCCGATTTTCCCCTCCCTGAATCTCAGAATATTGCCGACCAGGGAGGAGAGTAGATCGGGACCTGTCAGGAGCCTCTTGTTCAGCGAGGCTCCTCGGCACTCTGCTGCGGCGTCGAATACGACTCGGATCTTGCCGGGCTTGCTGGTCACGGCGAAGTGTGGCAGGAACCATCTGCGTCCCGCCGCCCTCTCGTACTCGCCTTCTCTGATGGGCCTAGCGTAGCCCTTGGCGAAGTAGTCTTGCATCTTCGCCTTGTAGGCGGCGGCCAGCTGCGGGTCGCCCCTCAACTTCTTTTCGAGGGACGTCAGCCTCTTCATGGCGGCCTCCCGGTTCTCGGGAAGCCAGCTGTCGTCCCTCTCCCAGAGGAGTCCTGTCTCCCAGCGCCCATCTTCGGTGCGCCGGGACGTCGTCCTCATCAATCTGACGGCCCGCTCTTCGGCGGCCGTGGTGCGGTGGGCCGCTGTTACCCCCAGCGAGTCCACCGCGAAGTGGCCCCTCACTAGTGCGTCGAGATCGGCGTCCCGACGCACACACAAGGCCACGGCTAGGCCGGGCGCTTCACAGGCCCCGCCGTGTGCTGTCCATCCCAGCGCCGTCCTGGACAGGATGGTGGGGTCGCCAGCGGTCTCCCGTAGCTCGCGGGAGACGATCAGGTGGGCATTGTCCTGCCCTATCAGCATCAGGGGAACCACCGGGTTCCCCGGGCTCCTCAATTCTTCTCGGGTCGCGGCGACGATCTGTGCTGGGAGGCCCAGCCCGTGCACTGTGTTAGCGTGCACGGTGTATGTAGCGCCGTCGCCGCGCACCCTTGCCTTGATGCGCATGGAGCCCGCCTCTGGTGTTGTCATCGACTGCACCCCGCTGAGTCTGAGCGGGGAGCTGCGGCCCTTGGCTCCGATTTCTCGGGCCACAGCTTCTTCCAGCAGCGTCACTGTGGACCCCTCGTCCAGGAGCGCGTAGATATCGCGCTCCCCGCGGGGCCCCATCACCTTTACAGGCAGCACTTTCAGGAGGACCGGTAGTTCGGCCCTCCAGGTATTTGTAACAACCGCTTCGGCACTCACGTGCAGGGTTGGGTGGTGTGACTTAATGCACCCTTCCACTGCGCACTTCGATTTACACTTTGTACTGTTATGATCTGTGCCTAAACAGGCGAAGCACAATTTCTTCAGTCTCACCATGTTCCACCGATCACTTGTGTTCTTAGCTAAGTACTCGCGGCACTTCGGGGTTCTGTGATTCGGTAACCCGCACAAATTACACTTCACTGTCACTGGTCGCTTAGTCTCGGCGCGGGTCGTCGGTATTGCAGGGCGGAGAGGCTGTTGCCCCCCCTCATCGACGCCCTCACCGGACTCGGCATAGGCGGCCAGCACTGGGCGGGCTCGTGTTTTCGGGAGCTTCAGCTCCCGCACAAAGCCCGCGTTTTTCAACATCTCTCTCCAGCCGTGGTAAAATTCACTAAGCTCCAACAAGGAGCGATCACCGCGGCTGTTTCGATGGGTCTTCGCCCAGTCCACACATTCCCACGACGGCATCTTGGCGAGGAACTGCCCCAGCAGCCTCTGGTCCGTCAGCAAGGCACCGTTCTTTACTGGCGCTAATGTAGACACTGCGTTGTCCACGAGCAAACAAAACTCGTGGACCTCGTCCAGACACACTGTGTCCGTGGACCGCGGCTTGAATTTGGACAACAAGTCCTTCACGACGGCCTCGGCGTTGTTCGTACCGCCGTAGTGCTCGTCAAGGGCCGCCATTACACGGGCGGCGGCCCCAGAGCCCGACCAGTACAAGGTCGGGCCCACGACGCGTCGGGCTTCTCCACGCAGCGCGTGGTTGAGACGGGCGCGGTTCTCCGCGTCCGTCCACCCGAACGTTTTCGTCGTTTCTTCAAATATTAATTTGAAGCCTTGCCAGTCAGCGGCATTCCCGTCAAAGGGAGGCAAGTCCTTGACTCCCGTCTGGCGGGCCAGGACGTTATCTCGCCACTCGCGGTCCCTGTCGCCGTATGTGAGGCGCGGGACATCCTCGTACTGGGGGCGACGTCCCCCAGCCTCCATCCAATCTTGGATGGCACTCACCCTCGCGGGGTGCGCGGTTCGGTGGTCAGACGGCCACGATGGATCACTCGCGGGCGCCGTGACGCGGTACGCGTCATTGTTCAGTACAGCCGAGCTCCCCGGCAGGGGGGCCCGACCAAGTTCATGATGCACTGCACTATTGGCGGGGGCGCTCGCGGGCACCCTTACGCCATCACTGTTCACGGCAGCACTCGCGGGTGCTGTTACGCGATTCACTTCTGCAGCGCTCGCGGGCGCTGGTTCGGTGCTTGCGGGGGCACTCGCCGGTGCCTGGCCGCGATCGGTGGAGCGGAAGGCTGCTAGCTCGGCTTGACTGGCAGCCAGCGCCTTCCGCAGCTCGTTCATCTGCCGCAGCATCTGCTGGACAGTGTCATCCGTTCTCGTTCTCGTGGTTGATGCCGTCGAAGAAGCGTCAGAGTCGTGGTGGCTCTCGGCGTCCTGCTCCGCACTTCTCCCGGCGCCGGCATCGGAACGCAACGACATAGGCATCCTGGTAGCAGCTGATCCCGGCTCTGAAGGACCAATTTGTACCACACGACTCGCGCGCGGTACAAGGGACTGCAGGTGCAGGCTCTAAAGAATTAGCCAGCTACCAGGGGAATGCACTATGTCGCTCGTCGCTTGCGCAGAAGACGGGAACTCTCTAATAATACTGCGGGCCCTACTCAGTTCAGGCCCCGTATGTTCGAGAAATGCTTCCCGCCTCAGATCGATCTCCTAATAACACGCAAGACCCTACTAGCTTCGGGTCCGCAATGCGTTCGAGAGCTCTCTCTGTTCGCCCGGCCGCGTCCTTGGATGGAGGAACTCCTAGTAACAACGCAAGCCGTACTTAGTTCGGGCCTGCGATGCGTTCGTGAGATCCGACGTCTTCTTCTGCGCCCTGCGCCCTCGACGAGAAATCTCCTAATAGACACGTAAGACCGTACTCAATTCGGGTCTTAGCGCGCGTTCGAGAGAAGTCTCGGTCCAGTGGTATCAGCCAGAGTCCAGGTCCTATTGCAAGGGTCGAGTCCACGGTCCAATGTGCCAGCCAGAGAAGGGTCCAAACAGTCCAGAGAGAAGTCCAAGGTAGAAGTCAGCCAGTTGAGTAGTCCAGAGAGAGAGCAGGTAGGTAGGTGTAGTCAAAGCCAAGAGTAAACGAAGAATGATATATTTCATACAAAAATGTCTGCTTATATTCACGACATAACGGTATCTGGGGAAAACCCAGTGTCCCCCGTCCGTGGCGAACGGAGCGGACGCCGGGAACGGGCTCAGAGCCTCGCCCCGAATCGGCCTGGACGTGCGACGGACCAGCGGCCGTCGCGGCCGAAATTCAATTATTCTAATTATCGACCTTTCGCGGATTATCTCCGCGGATCTGGGGCATATCCCGATGTGTTTGGTCTCGTTGGAATCGCCGCGCGATTTCCAATCGGGACATGCTCACCAGATCGCGCTAACCTTGAAATATCGGTTTTCGGTATTTTCCGATCAATCCGCGAAAGGTCGATTAAAATCTTAATTAATTGGCCTACCCCGATGTATTTGGTATCATTGTGATCGCCACATGATTTTACATCGGAGTAGACCATTATTGGGAGGCTGCACCCTACCTCCGCGTGTCCTGGCTCGCAGGCCTCTTGGCCCTCCCTCAAACAGTAGGGGAGGGGATACCACGTTTAAGGGGTTTTTAAGCGCGCGTCGCGCGCAGCCGCCGTCATTCTATTGTTGGACACGGGGAGATAGGGTTGTCAGGAGCTCCCGCAGCCAGGGCTGCCTCAATATGCCAATGCATTTTTATTATCTATTACATAATTATTTCGCGGGCCTCGCGCCTCGGTCCGTTCGGTGGGAACTAAGAACCCTTTATTTCTGTGGCCGAGGCGCTTAGCTTACATGATCGAGTCATAATCATATCCATATTATCAATAAATCAATCATTTTATGCAATATTATCTATACAATTCAATCAATGTCCTTTACAATCGAATTTATACAAATCAATCTTATTTCAATATTATTTGGTTTTTACTTCGCTGATCCGATTTAATGACGCCGTCCGGTACAATTCCAATTTTGTAATTTTGACAGAAATTGTTAATTGGTGCGATTGACAGAATGCGGATGGAATATACATGGTTTAAAACAGACGCATCGTTCGGAATCACATTGGACAAATGATCAATACAAATTCGAATTCAATATTCATATTTAGGATCACAGGACAACGTCTGTCGGGAAAGCTAGTAGTCTATACAATGCGTACACAAACTGTAATTTTGAGGACATACCAGTACCTACAGTACGCGTCGTTTAACCCTCCAATTCCCAAGCCGTACCTAATCATGATATTCATATGGAATTGTGTATATGGTGCCTTTATGGAATCCAAAGTGATGGTCCATCGACAAAATTTTCACATTTTTTGTAGTTTTTTTATGGGGTAGGTGTCACCTGAAGGTGACATTGGGCACTGTAGGTACCAAATTAGGCAAAAACATAATCATACATATTTTTAGTAGACAAAACGATATTTTTATTGAAAATAAAAAGATTATTTAAACACAGATGTGATGTATAAATGAAGTAGTTGGTTCACCAGTAGTATCAGTCGGCGGCTTTCGTACATACATCGTATTGATCTTGGGTTCGAGTCCCGGTTCCAACCATTTCCACTTTCATGACACAACCCATATTTCATAAAATATACCTGTACGACGATAGGTATACTCATCATGACAGGTTACTTTGGCAACTTGCCAACCATTTTGACAAGCACTGTCTATTCCGAAGGCAAACAAGGGCCACAACCATTTCTTGCCCACGAGTGAAATCCTTTGCAAGTGGCTATTCTCGTCAAATCATTAAGGGTTGCGCTCTCCCATACCCCTGGATGTTTCAGGAACCTAAGTTCTCATTTCATCCAGACTTTATAAGCCAAAAAAAAAAGTAGACAAAAAGTGCAAGGTTTCAGAATAAAGTCGGAAGGACTTCATCTGACGCGCAAAGAGAAAGCAAAGAAAAAGATCCTTGCAACAAATAATTCATTTAAGTGTAAATTAAAGAAAAACTTCAGATTGAGTTGACAATTATAATTAAATTAAATTGCGGAAATTTTAAGTTTAATTTGAATTTTAACAACCGTTAATGATTCCTCCCAACAACTACACCATAACCAAATCCCACCAAATAATAAAAATAAACAAGCTACAACACATACTAAACCAAAAATAAACCCATCACCGTTTTTTACCAGATTAAGCCCATTACGCAAAAAAAAAATGCACCCACAATAAAAGTTACAGAGGTAATGAATTTTGAAACACGCAACTCAACGAGACTACGTGAGTGGTGCCTCGCTGACGGGCTGCATCAGGTTATCCCATTGCTCTCTCCAGTCCTCAGCGAAGGCGCAAAAACACCTAAAGTTCGTGGGATTTAGGAAAATCTCCCCAAACCAAATAGGTCTGGGCGTGTCATGGGTGAATCCAGCCATCAACTCGTCTCTCGCGATGTTCATCATAGGGCATTCCCAAAGAATATGATCCGAATATTGCCGTCCTCCCCCACACGGACACCATGGATCAGAAGCCAGACCAAGATCATAGAGCTTTGCTCAGATTTCCATGACCCGTTATCAACTGTGAGGTCAAAAAATCAAAGACAATAAATTCTCGTCAAAACGATCAATTCTTCCCATGTACTTCTTTTATTTTATGATCATAGCAGGCAGTTCACTTGATTTTTTTTCTTTGCTTCCCCACCACGCCAACCCGATCGAATTTACTCCTGGGAGACACTCCGTGGCAGTTGGACTATACCATTGTCATGCCATTTACAAACACACAGACTTGAGCTCACTGAAGGAAATCGGACCTCCCTCACTTTTTTCGCAGTGCGTTCTCCTAGTAGTGGATATTTTCCGTTCGGTTTTCTCCCACAGTGCCAGCTCTTCCAAATCGCTTTTTCGTTAAGGTATTGAGTAATTTAACACTTTTAAAGAACTTGTCAAAATAATAGTTGTATGGCCTTTGTTCTTGAGGCAAGTTTTCTGCTATGTAGGTGTATAATAAAGTAAAGATGATGCTCTGAGGACAAGAGGTAAATTTTCCATCTTGAGGAGGAAAGATAACAAATTCATCTATATCATTATAACCTACATAGTTCTTTAACATATTCGCTATTTTGAGACTTTCAAGGCTATAAAAATAACAAAAAGCAAGAATTAATACAATGCATACAAATAGTTCCTAAATTTGTTCAATAATGTACCTGTATTGCCCAGTGTCACCTGGAGGTGACATTAAAACTTCAAATAGGTATAAATCGAATATTTTAATGAAATCGTGAGAACAAATTTGTGTAAATACTAAATTGATCCTTTATAAATCTGCTTTAGAAAGAATATTTCACAATACTTACTATTTATACATTTTTTATTAATGTATATTCCGCTACGTACCAATAACACTAAAATTCCTGTCAAGAGCTGACAATAACTGTTAAAATATGCAAGATTAAAGTTTCCAATCGTAAAAATTATACACAATCGGATTGTAATACCATTTTACAACAATGTTATATCAAAATAAATATAGTAATAAACCTCCAAATATTTTTAATATTTTTTTGAAAACGCGGCACCTGTAGGTGACGTTGGGAATTGGAGGGTTAATTTGTCTGTGTTATTAAATGTGTCTGCGTGTTAAACAAACGTAAAATTAATTATTCAGTAAATTTTATTACAGCGAACAACACTCTGATAATTATCTCATAATATACCTCTTGTGTATGTTCATAATATGTAGCAACGAGAAATGTGCGGATGTAACCAAATTTGGTTTCTCTTACAATAATTATACTCGTATTATACAGACAGAAACCTAATCAATGTTTAATTTGATGAAATCAGACTTATTCACATAGTACCATAGAATAAGCCATCTTCTACATGTCTATTAACTTCATGATCTTTTATGTAACTTCATTTAAGGGTGTCCAGCATATTATAATAGCTTTCAAATAGTTAATTATAGGTAGATATTTGAAAACACGTTAAAAAGACGAGCTTTTGTTTTAGTGTCTAACTGTTACATTTAGTTGATCCTCGTTTTCCCATTCTATCAATCTAGGGGCATTCTTAGAACACGCAAAGTCTACGCAAAAGATTTACAACATTGTATTAATGTACCGTAAAATAACTTTGGTAAAAAATACTTAAGAATATTTTTTCATGTTGTTGATAACGTTATGCTTTACAAAAACGGCAAAACTAAATGCCTAAAAACAATTTCCTAACTCTGTCGCTAAAACAACATGTTTGAGTTAACTATAGCGTATGTTTAAATTAAGGTGGGAAAATGTTTGATTTAATGGTTGGTTGGTGGTTGAATGAAGTGGTTGGTGACCCAGCGGTTACAACGCCGGCTTTCGTACTGCGGACGTCGTGGTTCGATCCCAGGTGCCGACCATCTTCCTCTTTCACGACACAAGCTTTAAGTAGCTTACTGTGAAAGAGTCAAGGAGTGTATTTGTGTTCACTTTGAGTGAGCACAGATTCATTTTTATAAAAAAAAAAAAAAAAAATTATTCAAGATTTAGGAACCAAGGCATAAATATAGAAAATTTTCTTTAAAAAATTTAATGTACGATTAAAAATGGCAAACCAAATGCAGGCTTATTTGTATACAAAGGTTTTAAAGTGAAATAATTCAAATATGCTTCAAAAGTTTTATTTGTTATAAAAGCAACTATGTAGATTCTTTAGTAAATTTCAATCTGACCATCAATAAGGCTTAAATTAATTTATGGATAAATGAACTCGAAGGTTGTGACTAAAAGGGCGTCTCTAAAAACGATTTGATAATAAATTACCCAATTTCTGGATAAATGACGATTTTAGTTTATTCCAATATTTCCAATGAATATAAGATAGAATAGAACTTTAGAGAAATATTACTATCAATCAAATTATTGTTTTTAATGATTTTGAGATTGCGGCCTTTTACATTACGACTGTATTATTTAAAACAAAAAAAGATGAAAATAGTGAATAAAGTTACAGGTTGAAAAAATCTCCTGTTACCCTTTTAAAACTAAATAAAGAAATATACCTATGAAATGAAACGCAACGAAAATAAAATAACATATCTCGATCAGCTGCTTTTGTTAAACTGTGGGTAATGGGCGCAAAGCTATACAATAATTATTATTGCATAAATTTTCTGAATTTTATGATCCAGTGAATTTTTCTTAATGTTATGATGTCTATAGTATTATCTCAGTATTGCGTTGTCTATAGTCACCCATGTTCATGAGATTATATTTTTCAGCAGTTTCCCGTTTATATTCTGAAAAATTAAGTAAAAACAAAAAACATGCTGCTTGCATATTTTTTCCAAGCAAACGGGGAACTTTCCTTGCATATAATAATATGTAGGTACAATATACACATTACTACATTACAATAATATTAATATCCTGCATTGTTCATGAAATTCACGCCCAAGGTGAATGCAAATTTCCTTCCAAACAAACAGATGATGCAAATAACATATTCAGCACGTTCTGTTCACTGTGGAAACCTCATACATGCAACATGCACATATTGTTATGCTGTTGTTTATTTTAGATATGCAACGTGTTGTTCTGTTCCAATTTCATATTTTATTAATTGTTGCTTCGAAACAGAGAACTGGTATAACAAAAAGATGATATATTGTTATTGTATTGTATTGTTCTTGGTACAATATGACTTGCTGTAATTGAGAACGTATATAGGAATCTTAATATATAGTACTAATTGCATAGATATGATGAACGCCGTATAAATATAGTTTTGCGTTCCAATATTTTTCTTCATAAAAAATGATGAAACTTGTATCATATTCTTCAAGCTTATTATAAAGCTAGCAATAACGATTGTAACTAATAATTTATTATGAAAACAAAAAAAAATGTAGATTATTTCAAGTTTATAAGTTACACTTTCATATAAACACGTTTTAACAGGAATTTTCTCTTGTATTTGTATTGAAAAATCTAGCCAGCCGCAAATTTCACCTAATATGTTGGATGTTAGGTTATGATGGTTTATTATAAGGGTTTAATTACAACGCAATACCAACCCCGTGGAAGAATACTGTTAACAGACAGTTCACTTAAAAGTCGACATCGAAGGAGGCTCATCACACCTCTTGAATTTATTTATTTATTTTGCTTAAATTTTTGTTTTTTTTTTAACATAAAAATAAATAAAAAAACTCAATCGACCAAATACATCTTTCAACAAAGTGCATTCCCAAACAGCAAAGAAAACTAAAAAAAAAAGCCTGCTTTTATAATATAAACACCAATAGAAACGTTATAGTTTTGTCTTTAATATGGTATATTCTATCAATAAATAAAGTATCGTTTTGTCACTAAATATAGCAGATAAATCAAGGCATGTCCTAAATTTGAGAGTCGAATTTAAGTCCGCCGCGTATGCGCATTGCTACTTGTACAAGTCTTAGCTGGGAAAAGGTTAAATAATGGCTGAGAAAATACTCTTGATGATTACTTGTATATTCGAGTGCATTACCGAGGTTGAAGACTTTTGTTGCGAATAATATGAGCTAATATGCTTACCTGAGACATGGTGGTGTGGTGATCAGAAGCGCAGTAGGAATTGGCAGATGAGAAATACGCAGGCGGTTCCGGTTTGGCGTAGATGTGATTTCCTATCTGAGTGGTTGCATACGGAGATGGAGACCTACGACTTCCTGTAATCAAAAACGTATCACATATGGTACAGCGCTTGTTGCTACAGTAATGATTTTGCATACAAAATGTAATAATCAACTTAGTATATTTTGTGAGTTCATTCAATATTGTTCACTGAAGAGTAGGTATATGTGTTTATTTTTACATTTTGAAAATGTAATGAGGTTCTGATACGTCTCTTTACTTTCAGGGGGTGGGACCAACATATTTGCGATCTTCATAATAACTTTTTACCAATGAAATTTCAAGAATAATTAAAAGTGATTATATACACTGGTTGTTGTTTGTTATTGACAAAATTTTTACACTTAAATTTTTTCAATTACCTAAGCGTTTCGAAATTTAGTAAGCAATGAAAAATCTTTGGGAAAATTACTGAAATTTTTAATTTGATGGGCTATAAAATTCGACATTTAAAAAAACCTTGAACCTACTCACAGGAGACATGGCTTTAATAATACTTTTCAAAAGTATTGAAAAAATGTATGAATTTTCCATCAACATAATATTATTATATACATAGGTAGGTAATATTTACAGAATTCGATAATAGGAGCCAAAATAGCATGCAAAAAAATACGTATCAATTGAATTTTCATACATTTTGTTCATAGGAATTAAATAAATATCTCATTTTCTTGCCTGCCGTAACAATATTGGGATAAACCCAGGCTATTGGTTTGAAATTAAAATAGTGATATATTATTTTGCATTCTCACCAAGAGGGAATTTATGTATACTGGCTATGGTGGCGTAGGACCCACTGCCAGCACTGGCGGGTCTTCCTAAGGCGTCCAGACGGATGAAGACATTACCATGGCTCCCATACGCAGCAGTGGTGTAGCTGGTACTGAAACAATCATGAAATACATCGTTAAAGTTGGAACACAATGAAACGTAAAATTTTGCAATGGACCAAACAAAATTTAATAAGTTGCATATAAAATTTCTTGATATGAAACAATTTTCGTTCAATACATCTTAAGAAGAAAAATTATTAATTATTAATTAATTCTTATGAAAGACAACCTCTTCACAGAAAAAAAAAAATATATATATATATATATAAACTCTTATATTTTTTTTAGCATTGGAATATGTAAAAAAATGTTTCTGAAATATTTTTTTAGTAGATAATTATTAGAATTATTGTAAACCCATATTCATAGTTAATACTGGATAACGTCTGTCGGGTCACGTATATCAAATATCTTTTAGTAACGAAAGTATTTGAATATAAATATTTTGCAAAACTTTTTTCTTGTGAAAGCGATCATATTAATTGTGTAATGCGATCACTCCAAATAGATGTACCTAGATAAAACTTGAGTGTTTTTTTTTAAATTAGGTAAATCGAAATTTCACTAGGTTAATTCACGTATTTTGCTATTATTTAATTTAAAACAGCATCATTTTGTACCTTGGTGGAAGGATTGTGACAAAATCAGACAAATTTCACTAACGAATATGTAACAACTAATGACTCTAACAATTCACTACTGATGTTCTATTTTCAAATGGTACAAACCACTAGGGGTTTACGACCGTCTTCTACTGTTATTTCAAAGGCTGGCATAGTGTGATCACTTTACGTTAACAACGTTCGCCATTAGGTGGTAGTTTTTAACGCTGACGATCAAGTGACGTGACGACTTGGCTCACGTCCACTCGAGTGATGAACGAATGACTTGACGTGATTGAATTTTGGACTGATGTAAGTATATCCGTCTCACCCTATCATCAACATTTGGTTTTCCCCACTCACAGTCATTCGGACTGAGTGATCGTGAATGAGGGGGAGGGGGCAAGACTTAGAAGTAAGTATGAAAAAATGAAAAAAAGCTTTCGTGATTTTTTTTCATCGCTTATAGGAGTATTGAAAAAATGATAATATCTATTTATTCACACAGCACACATAATAAAAAATTTAAATTACTTTTTTTTTGCTCTCACTCAGAATCGAATATCCCCTTCTCACTCTTTCCTATTCAATTTTTTTTCCTCCTTTTCATCTGCTGCTCTAGACGATAATGTTTTATTAGACGTAAGTAAACACCTTCAATACGTAGACACGGTTTGTTCTGACTAAGCACATCTTGAGCGTCGAGCATAGATTTTTAAAGAAATAGATGGAGCATAAATTATTATCCGTTAATTTAATTACAATATATCCTTTTATTAAATCTGCCACTTAGAACTATACAAATTGTAGCGTATCTACTTAACTATGAATGATATTTGGAAGTGATCGGTTCAATTGCCGGCATTTGTACTTAAAGTCGGGGGTTCGATTCCCGATGCCAACCATTTTCCTCTTTCAAGACACACACTTAGCTTTTTGTGAAGGATGTCGAAACAATGTAGGTAATTCGGAAATATTTTTGGGTCATTTTTTTTCATCTTTTAAGTGAATTTCATTTCTTGCTTCGCATATCCGGGCTCCTGACTGAACATTTTCCATAACCTTTCACAAAATTATCTTTCCTCCAACCCTCTCTGCATATTGCCCGACTCATCCAACTTCGTCCGGCCGCTCTCACTTCGTCGTCTCTCCATCTGGCTGGTGGTCTGCCTACTCCCCTTCTTCATATTTTGGGCTGCCACTCTAATATCTTGCGGCTCCAGCGACCATCCTCTTTACGACACACGTGTCCCGCCCACATCCATTTTAAAGTAGCAACAGTTTTAACAATGTTGGCCACTCCTGTTCGTCTTCATTTTTCGACATTAGGGATCTGTATTTCATTGATTATTATAAATATCTACTTGTTGCATACATGGAATTTTTCGACATATTGAACATGTTGAGCATTCTCATGATTAGAGTTTCGGAGACTTAAATAATACCACCTAATGGCGAACGTTGTTAACGTATAGTGATCACACTAAGCCAGCCTTCGAAATAACAGTAGAAGACGGTCGTAAGCCCGTAGTGGTTTGTTCCATTTAAAAATCGAACATTAGTAATGAATTGTTAGTCATTAGTTGTTATTTTTTCATTAGGGATCTGGTCTAGCGATGTAATTTTCAACATTGGCCTTCCCATAGCTCTCTGTGCTACTTGTATTCGATGGATCGTTTGCTGTGTTATGGTCCAGGTTTCTGCCCCGTATGTCAAAGTAGGAAGTATGCATTGGTCGAATAATAACCTTTTAAAGAAAATATTGTTAAGGAAACATTTCGGAATCCGGTGAACGCTGAGGACATTTGAATGTTGCGCTCGTACATTGAGTAAAGATAATGGACCTTAAATTTAAACTGGACTCTTTGCTCAACTGAATATTATTCTACTAGTTTTTGAAAAGCGACCACTTATTGGTTTTGCTTGCAAACTTTCCTTTCTTATGGCTGAATTCGCATGTGAATCTTCAAAGCACACGGTTGAAAACTAAATTAAACTTTTTATTAGCACTCAAAAAATGGCTTTAAGCATGTCATTGTGATTGTTTAAACTATTTGATTGATTAAACTTTTTATTACAAATAGGTATTGCATTCGTTTGGCTTTATGAATTTGCATGCGAGTCTTAAATAACCTGAGTATGTAAAATTGTTTTACTACACATCAAGACTTTTAAAAAAAAGTGCTCATCCACCAGTCATATGTTACTGTCAGCTGTAAAATTTTTGCTTAGTTGCGAGTGGCGCCATCTTCTGGTGAACGCAGGAACTAAAAGCGTTAATGACATCAGTCAGTCAGTGACAGAAACGTTTATATTATTCTATTTTAATTTCTCTAAATCTTCTTCGCAAAATGTGGTAAAAGATGAGCAATAAAGTAGGTACAACAAAAATATAATAACAGCTTTACGCTTGTATTTTAGATGAATCGCTTGCGTAGAGAGACAAGCTGTCCATCAAGAGATATCACATTGACTCTTTTCCACTTTGCTTCGATGAATCTTTCCGTTCGTTATATCCGTGATTCAGAAATGTTTGCAGTGAAGATATTCGGAAATTAAATTCCTGTATAAATAGTCCTCGCTCTCTTCAATTTAAGAGAATAAACAAAAAATTCAATCTTTATTTCAAGTCTGCTGCCTGATAAAAAAATAACATTAGAACAAATTCACACCGACTGCCTGTTCTCAAAGAACAGACTCATGAAAAAACGTTCTTTTATTGAAAATTTAATGATTTTTAAATCTGGAAAACATAATATTATTCTACAAAAATCAACCAAGGATATTGATATCGATCCAGTATACTTATAACTCGAGATCGGCTAAACGGATTCTTCTCCGCTCCGGATTACATAATAACTATTAAAAAGTTGAAAAATGTAAAAAGAAATGAAATATAATAGATATTAAATTTAGTACATAATATGGAACGGATTTCCTGCGACACCAACGCCATCTATGAAAAATTATATATTAACAAAATTATTGTTTACCCGACAACCATTAAAATTAAAAATATTGGTAAGTACCTACGCAAATTTTTAATAGAACGTTTTTCGAGCTTTCAGAAAAAAAAAATTCAACATTCAAACATATCTTAAACGTTTTTTTTTGTATAAATTACAAATTGGAAATCAATATTCATAGTAATGTACAGGACAACGTTTGTCGGGAAAGCTTGTATTGTAAAGAATAAATTTAATATGGTTTGTACACATTTTTTTTTAAATATTGTACACTTTCTATAGAAAAAGTATGCAGTATTTTTGTAAAGAAGAAAAAAACAGAATGACGTCATGTGATGATTTAAAAAAAAAACTGAAATAAATAGTACCTACCTCATTTTGCCATCAATCACGTGAAAGATTATTTATTTATTTATTTATTTCATAGAGACACCAACAGAACACTGAACAACACAAACAAAATAAAAGCATGAAACAAACACATAGAATATCCAGCGCTCCAATAACAGGTATCTCCCGCATAGCTATTGTACATAGTTAGGCGGGTACAACCAGCGTCTGAACATTTAAAAATTTAGTCATATTTATTGTTGATTTCTGTATTAAAATTATCATTTTAAGTGACTTTTACACACTTCATAATAATTCGAAAGTTATTTTTGTAAACGATTTATATGTGCTCAGTAATATATTCTACCTGTAACGGCTTACCTGTGGATCGTAAATATCACGAACGACTGCACGTGTCTCAAATAATTTCCTCCCCCTGAGAGGTTTCCTAAAATATTATTTTCTCGTTGAAATTCTACACGGAATCTACAAGCATAAACACATCTTAGAAAAACATACATACGTGGAACCACCCGGTTATTCTAACGTATAAATTAAACGTATGGAAATGTTTAAATTACGAATGTAACTTTCGCACACCCTGTTGACCACTTGTAGTGATTCATGGCAAAAAAACTATGCAAAAAAAATGTTTAGCAAAGGTTATGATGAAAATGTTGCTTTTACTATGACTACTCTTTAAAAATATGTATACCTATCTATTATACAAAAGAAAGTCGGGTTAGTGCGAACATTTATAACTCGAGATCGGCTGAACAGATTTTTATGATGCTCGATTTATTGGATTTTTCTCCTCTCCGGATAACAGAATAATTATTACATCCGGATGGGGGTGGTTGGTAGACTAGCGGTTACAACGCCGGCTTTCGTACTGTTTGGTGCGGAGGTCGTGGTTCGATCCCAGGTGCCGACCATCTTCCTCTTTCACGACACAAGCTTTAAGTAGCTTACTGTGAAAGAGTCAAGGAGTGTATTTGTGTTCACTTTGAGTGAGCACAGATTTGTTTATTCAAAGAAAAAAAAAATATTAAAAGGAAAAAAAATGGATACCAAAAAATATAAAATATATATTAAAGTAAATATGGAACGGATTTACTGACAACAACGTCATCTGTGAAAAATTCCATAACTTCACTACTTACTTACTCTTCGTATGGCGCCTGCACAACTACACAATTATTAGCATAACTACACAAATTTTATCTACCACAACCATTGAATTTCAAAACATTGGTACGCTGATTTTTTTTTGTTATATAATTTCTTTTGAGCTTTTAGAAATAATAATTTTCAACATTCTAGCATATTTTAAACGTATTTTTGTATTGGTAAATTACAAATTTGAAAGCAATAATCATAGTAAAGACTACAGGACAACGTCTGTCGGGAAAGCTAGTTATATATAAATCGAAATCATATGTATCAATCCTGTTACGGTTCCGCTTAAATTTAGCAAAAACTAAAATTTTTAATTTCTGCATGAAAATAAATAAATAAATAATAAATTTAAATTTTGAGGATAATGTCGAGAGATTTCAACCTACACGAGGGACCTACACAATAAATCGATGGCAGTGAATAATTTCAAGCGAATGATTGTCAAATTTATCTCGTTCAAGAAATGTAACACTATAAATTGTATTTGAAAACAAGAGCGCAATAATATTTTATAACTGAAAAAATAGATTATTTTGATTTTATCATTGTTGTTTTTTAGGCTCTGAGAAATTTTATAGTATAAATAATTATGTATTTATATAATTACGTTTAGAATTAAAAGACATTGAAATCTGGATTGAATTTCAAAAGCAACACCCCTGTACCACTAGTATAAGTTTCCGATGATCGATGAAGAGTTTCGGAACATTTACATACAAAATTGATCGAATGATTCGATCTTTTGATTTTTGAACACTATTTGAACGCTAATAAGCGCTTATTTGCGTGCAAATAGCTTTCGATTAAACTCGTACTAGCCCTACTGTTCTAATAAAGACTTAAACGGCAAATTTCTGATGAGAGTTTTAGGGTTTCAAGTTGAGTATTTTTCTAGATTGGAAATATTGCTGAACACGAATGACTGAATGGAAAATACTTTTTCCTAGCTTAAAGCTCCGCCTTTAATCCTTAAACCCCAACAGGTCAGCAAAGGCACAAGAAATAAGCCTCGATCGCCTGGGTCGCATCAAGGGGAGTTCAGCCAGATGGTGTCCCCCTGTAAAGGTGCATGATCCAGCGCGATGGAGAGCTCTTGTGCCTCTCTATGCTCCTTAGTGGGGCTTACGCCCCCCGTATTGTGGGTCGGTTTGGGGGGAGTTTCTCGGCGGGCTTGATTTGTGTGGGACCGACTTTTTGGTTTGGTTACTTCGACCAGGCTAGGGGGTTGGTTTCGTGCGGGTCGGGTTTGCTGCGGATTTGTCTCTTCCGGGCTAGCTTGCGGTGTGCGGGGGGCCTCAAGGGAGAATGTATGTATGTATGTATAACCTGAAAATTGAAGAAAAAACTGAGTCAACGATTGTCAGTCTTCGATGATACTTTACAATCAAATAATAAACAAGATTTTGTGATAATTTATTGCCTACCTACTGATATTTCAATTCCAAATTAAAGTTTTTTGCTAACGTAGATATATTTTTATGTTATGTGGTTACGGTTTGTCCCCATAGCAACCGGAGCAGGTCATTGTAACGTAATATTTAGTGATAACGAGCATAGAGAATCACAGGACACGGTCTCCTCTGTCAGATACAAAAGCACGCAGTTAACCCCACACCCGGGCCGGTATCTAGGTGGGTAGGCACTGCCGCACGATAGTGAGGGTAAATTAGTGAAATTGGAGATGTCATAAATAATGTCACCGTTATACTCCCTCCAAAGAGGCAACATACCAGCCCATGTTACAACAGCCCTCTTCAAATAATGGGTTATCAAATGACCTCGATGTTTTTGTCTTATATGTAAATAATTATTTAAAAGATTTTTAAGATATCGTGTGAAACTAATCTTAACTATTTAAAAAAACCATTTTAAATTAGTTTTTTTTTTTTGTTTACAAGACGTTTTTTGTTTTCATATAAAATCAGATGTTTTTATTTTTATTCATGGTATTTATATATTTTGAAACAAATGACAGTTCCCTGTGTTTCTTATGAATAAAAAGTTGAATTATGTCGGCACAGGTATTTTCCATATCAATAATAATAATTATGAAACATCTACTATTTCATCTTGGTTAAAATGTTAAGTTTGAGGAATATGTAGGTACAAGAAAACAATAAAATAAACACAAACGTAGAAGAAAAAGTCAGATAAAGATGTAAGATACTTATATACTTTTAGTATAAGCTTCTCAAACTTGCTCGTCACAGGACTGTGTGTTTACTACATTCATCTTCTTAATAGCTTAGGCTTTGTGGCCTGTAATTCAAGAGGCCTCCTGCGAGGTCGACTCCCAGCTGTCTCTTCACCTCTTTGGTGTTTACATTGATAAATAAAAAATAAAAAATTAGGATTCCGTAAAGAAAATTGATGTATGTTCAAAGACGGCGAACAGGATGATGAAGATTATCTACAGACAATATTCAACATAAAACGGAATCCTGAAATACATTGTCAAAATCCATCAAAATTAGAAACTTTTTCTTACACATATTGAAAGTATTATTTTTACAAATTTCATTAATTTTGTATGGATAAACACGGTAGATAAACAACTACTCTCTCCTCACAATGTCCTTACAGATGGACCTACCCGCATTAAGTCGGTCCATAAAGGACGTACTGGCGGAAGGCAGCCCGCCTCAATGTCGCCAGGATCGTCCGACCATTTATCATAATTGAATAACCGATACTGTATTATCGTCCTGAGACTACCAACACACAAACCTCATAATACACACACACACACACAAACATATGGGTATTCTAACATTAAAGGTACTCTATCTCTCCTTTTTAATATAATTTCAACCTTCAGGGTTAGAGAGCTTGTAGGATTTTCAGGTGTTCTACATTATGAAAACTTGCATACTTATTGATTTTTGCAACACATTTTCTACTCGTAAGTAAGATTTTAACTTTGATATATTATTAGAAGCTTATTTGAGCAAATGCACAGATGAACAAAATATTATTTTTTTTACCCATCACCTCGTTTCCCGAAGGGGGTAGGCAGAGAGTACGGATTTCCATTCTTTCCTATCCAAACAAACCTCTTTCGCTTCTTCCAAACGCATAACATTCCGCATACATGCTCTCCTATTTCTTTTGCTCCTGACTTGGCCCTCCTCTAAGACTGAACCGATATGATCGGACCATGTCATTCGAGGTCGACCTCGTCTGCGTGCACCCATACTTTCAGATTTATACATCCTTTTTGTCATTCTTTCCTCGTTCATTCTCTCTACATGCCCAAACCACCTTAATTTTTTAAATATTCTAATCATGATAATGGCAGGGATCTGACAAAGTTGACTAGCTAAAACGGCAGTTTTGCTGTAGTGAGGTGACTTCAATAATGCAGCCTTAAAAACAGCAGCAGAAGACGGTTGTTAGCCATTAATGGTAGTATTATATCAAAAATTAAAATTTAATACCTACTTACCACGAATTTTTAGGCATTTTTTTTCTTTTTATTTAGACGGTAAATTACCCGATCTCGAGTGATTCATGTTATTTCTAGACATTAATTTAATTAAAAGTATCCACAGTGATCCATTTCTTATGGTATTATTCACAAAATTGGTTAACAGTCAATTAAAATTGTATCTTTGTTTATATCCTCACGGATTGAAAACTGGATTTTTCCTAGTAACATAGGTAATCAAAACCAATGTATTGGAAAACAATCTCAACAGACAATGAGTCTATCAGATCTTGGACAACAGAGCTGAGGGCTTACAACCTCCTAGGCCAGTTTAAAAGCGCTTTCTATTCCTAGGAAACATTCGCTGTTCTCTGTTGCCAATTGTCATTTCGTTGAAACTTGTATATATACAGTGAGTGGGGAAATATTCCAATTTTTAACGATTTTCGAGGCTAGTGACATCTACTGGTGGATCGATACAATACTTGGGACTGATTCTAATGTTTATTTTACTAACTGGAGATCTATTAGTTGACGACTTGTTTCCACTACATTACAACAGATGGCATTCAGATACATCTCCAGTTAGTAAAATAAACATTAGAATCAGTCCCAAGTATTGTATCGATCCACCAGTAGATGTCACTAGCCTCGAAAATCGTTAAAAATTGGAATATTTCCCCACTCACTGTATATATACAAGTTTCAACGAAATGACAATTGGCAACAGAGAACAGCGAATGTTTCCTAGGAATAGAAAGCGCTTTTAAACTGGCCTAGGAGGTTGTAAGCCCTCAGCTCTGTTGTCCAAGATCTGATAGACTCATTGTCTGTTGAGATTGTTTTCCAATACATTAATTAAAATTGTATTCTTGTTTTAGCCACTTTGCTACCAGTGTTGTACTAGTAAATTTACCATGCCGCTTCTACTGGCTCCTGGTGATTGAGCCCATCTGCTCAATTTTTTGATAGCAACTGAATTTCGGATGCATCCAGTTATGTTCATAATATATAATATCAATATTATCTCGTGTCATTGTTGTAGGAGAGCTGCGAGAGATCATTTTGCAGCTCTCAACAACAGCCTGCTCTCGGCCTATTGTTTTATCCACGACATGGCACCAGTAGCCCCAAGTTACCCATATAGAGTCATATCTACAAGCGAGCAGTACTATCGTACAGGGCTGCTTTTGAAAACAATATTCCAACACCGAGCTCCCTGAAATTACCTTTCACAGGTTTTAATTACACCCAGAAGGCTTCGATGGTTAATTCCGATCACGTTATTCCATAAACAAGCCTCCAATATTGCACACAACATCGATGTTCTCCATTCCATTAAATTTAATAACATCTTAGCGTATCGATAGGTAACCCGTTTATTCACACCGCTAGATACAAAAATGTAACGGACTTATCTGAATTCTTGTAGATTTTGCAAATCTATAGTGTGAAATTTTAATTATAAAAGTAAACAAAAGTAAAAGAAATGATATTAAAATTTTATTTGATAACACTTGGAGTCATCGTAGTTAAAACAATAAGATAGTATAATAGTTCACCACTTATCTAACTCATCTAAAAAATAACTGCAATCCCTAATATAAATCTCGAAAACCTTTATAAAGCTCAAGACGAAAATCTGCAATGCCGCCATGATTGCACAGCTCTACAATTTTTCGGACACATCCATTTTACTAACTGACCGACATCGCGGACCGCGTACGAAACGGCCATAACTATAATCACACATATTGATGCGCATAACACTGTAAACTGTGAAGAGGACATTATTTAAGGATAATAAATTATTGTAGCGCATACTTTTTCTTACAAAATCCCTAATTATTATGAAGATTTCTTCAGTAACTTTTTCAGATAACCTGCTCAACCAAACACTTGACATATTTGAAATATTACCTACTTCTGAAGAACTTGGAAATGATTTTAAAGAATATCAGACGACAGTGCTTGACTATAGACGAAATATAAATTAATTAAAGATTACATAGTGTTCATGATAGCAGACTCAGAGAGACGAAAACGTATGAAAAATAATACAAATAATGAAGAGAGGACCAAAAGAGTTTTGCAATCTGCGTGTAGATTCTCTTACGAGTATTGAGTATTACATAATAAGTTTGAATCAGCTCCACAATATGATAATGTAATTTAACATTTTCCATCTCCACATTCGACTTAGCACACGTTAAGTCTTGAAATCGGATTATCTTTTTCTCTCGTACATTCATTACGAGTAAAGCTGGGTGTCAGACCTTTACAGAAATGATTGAATATTAAGGGGTTGAATGTGGGAGGTTTTGATTCAAGCTTCACACCCTCTAAAGACATCCCTGTCCTTCCAGGATAAAATGTGGGAGTCAATACAGACTACTTGATGTTTAAAATCATTAATTCCGAAAATAATTTTCAATTTTAAATGTTAAAATATGTTTTCATCGTGGTTAATATTATTGAATAAAATTTGAGCTGTTTATAAATTATGACTTATTCCTGATATCTGAACTTGTGATTCAAAATTCGAATCCTTAAATTATGTTGTATGTTTTACACAATATGTCTGGAATAAGACATAAGATGAAAAGAGACGGAAAACCGTTTAGATAAATTTGACCCTGCCCTATTATATTCGCAACTAGCTTATACCCGTCTTGCTTTACGTTTTTGATTCCGATTGTCAGGCTTGATCGGTTGGTAATTAAACAGGTTCTAGTCTAGCTTCCCATAGCTTTGCAGACCTCTATAACTGACATAAGCACAGAAAAAGAAGAATGACACTTTTAATGTTTATTAAAATTTTGTATGAAGATCCTAAAAAATAGGGTTTTTTAAATAGCTCTAAACATATTAAAGTTAATGCAGCAAATTGTATTAAAGAACCTTCTCCGGCATTTTGCACGGCTCTGTGCAGATTCATATCTGACGTAGCATTTGTATTTTGAGCGTCATGCTATGACATACGGTAAAAAGCAAATAAAAAACATTTTTGAATTATTAATTAGAAGATAGAGGAGGGGTTAATGCGAGTTTTATTTAATTTCCCAATTTACCACGCAACTTTCTTAATTTTTTCTTTCATAAGAACCTTCTACTGATAAAAGCCAACACGACAAAAAAAGAATTAGTGAAATCGGTTCAGCCGTTTAGGCGTGATGCGATAACATTAGGTAAAAAGCTAATAAAAAAACATTTCTGAATTATTATGTAGATTTACCACGCAATTTTCTTAATATTTTCTTTCATAAGAACCTTCTACTGATAAAAGCCAACACGACAAAAAAAGAATTAGTGAAATCAGCTCAGCCGTTTAGGCGTGATGCTCCGACATACCGTAAAGCAACGACAAAAGGCAAATAAAAAAACATTTCTAAATTATTATATAGATAAAATGAATGGCCATGACACTAGGTAGGAAATATGATGATGTTTTAACGTACCTAGTCTCTATTTTTCTTCCTCTCGACGTCCCTTTACCTCATACAGCCATACGTTATTCATGGAATAAGCGCAGAACAAGAAACTCAGGCACTTCCAAAAATGTCAAACTCAGGTATAAGGCCCTCTCCTAGCTGGTCGCATAATCGCACGAACGCGGACGCCCTGTTCAAACATATAACTTTGTATGAACGTGTCCTAACTGGGCAGACGGACGGACGTAAATTCGATCACCCGATCGGTGCGTTGTTTGAAATGATCGCGCGTCGCTTGTATTGCTCTGTTGTATCGATAATTAATACGACACCTACTTGCAAAAAGTTCTTACTTACTAACAGTAATTTATTTGTTTGCGTTGGCAAGGAAAGTGGACGCGCGATCATGCGATGGCAGTTAGGACACACAATTTTTCATCGTGCGGTCACAAATTTGTTTATGCGTTCATGCGATGCTAGAACAGGAGCGACAGGGCCTAAGATGTTGAAATGTTATAAGTAGATATCGCTATAATCCCTTTGGGACGCTGTCCGCGTATTATACCTAATCGTTCGTATATAAATTCTATTTCGGTATATTTATTTGAACTAAAAAATATTTATGCTATGATAATTCAATAACAACTCCGTAAGTTTGGTTAAAATAGAAGGGAAAGTTTCAGCAACACATGCTTGGACACCATAAAAATCACATTAGGGAAAGAATGTTATCGGAAAAACGTACCTCTCTACATTGCTGAAATATAAGCCTGTATTCGTGCTGTTTGATAAGCGCGTGTTTGCTTTTACTGTATGTTGTATACACGCTGCCTGTAAGATGCTATACAGGATGACAGTAAATTTAACTCGATATAACAGTAGGCCTAGACAAATTGCATTTGGCGATCGACTACCTATAAACAAATTCTTCGACAATGTAGACTAGGAAGAAAATTAACTGTCCACTTTTTTTTATTTTTATATAAGTGTCTTTGTTTGGTTTAAATAATTGTTTATATGTTCCAATGGACAGTTAATTTTTTCGCACTATACTCGTACATTGACGAAATCTTCATTTTTGTAGTCGAACGCTAATTTGAATTTATCTACGGGGGCTGATGACAACAAAATACGTTAAAGAAAATATTTTGTTCTGGATTAAAACATAGCACCCTAATTATGAAAAATATGACGTGAAAAACAAAACTGAGTTCTAATCTTCATAAGTTATGAATTTCAAAGTCTTCAAACAATCCTGGCTCCAGTATTGAATGCGTAACTTAAAAAAAATATTTTTTATAGAAAAAAAAAAACAGACCGTCTTTCATGGCTGAAAGAAGAAATTCATTATTCAAAACAGGTTTCTTACACAAATGATGTGATGATGATTATTTAAAAAACTAACTAACTCTCCCTTTTACACCCCACTCAGGGGCATTGGGAGGCAACAAGAGCTCTCCATTGCGCTCGATCTATGAATATTAAAATACAAACGAAAAAAATACGTCCGACTTCAGTAGCCTAGTTGCATAGGCGTGAACTTTAGATCACGAGGTCCCGGGTTCCATTCCCGGTCGATTCAGAATTTTTCTAAGTGTTTTCTCGCTTGAATATTCTACCCGGGGTTGGCCTGTCGCAGATTGGATGGGACCGGTTGACTGGAAAAAATTGCCTCAGGCAATAAGTTCCGCCGGCTATACTGACACCTTTGCATAGAATAGTATCTATAGGGCAGTGTTTTTCTCCAAATGACTTCAAAGAAAACATAAAATATTTATCTGGTTTCAATAAAAACCGTTACCCGGTGTCATTTGAAACGTGGTTTTAAACCACTAAAACTTATTTTGATCGCATATATTTTGTTAAAGTATTTTGAGACAAAACTATATTCATCAGAATCATGTTATCATTTGTGGTTATTGCGATGATCATGTCAAGCACTCGTAGTATCCAAGCCGCTTGTATGTGTTTCATATAAAAAAATCCGGATTTGGCAAACGGAATCAGAAACCCCCTGTAGTTAAAGGAGACGCGACATCTCCAGACATGATGGATGACGACGGGCGGTCAATAACTCCTCGTATTTCACTGAAACTCTGAAAAAATACGCAAAATTGTTAAACATAAAAGTTTATAGATTAGAACAACATTGAAAGCCTTTCAATTTTATACCCATTCGCTCTCTCTTTATTTTTTTTGTATATTGCTTGTAAGGTTTGAAAATATCACAAGTAAAAAAAAAAACATTGTATGAATGAAAAAAGTGTTAAATGACTCGCTTATAATGGTTCCAAAGAATAGGAAACCTGGTGAAGTAAAAAGTAAAAATCAATTCTAAAACATAATTTCATTAGTAAGATAATTTTGCAACAATGGTTTTAAGACCAATAAATAAACCAAAGAGAAAATGCATTTCTTTTTAAGCGTAGACATAATCAAAGGTTGCTCACATAATATAAATAAAAAATGTTTCTATCGCTTTTCTTGTATTTTGACCACATTAGTGGGAAGTCTGAGCGGTCCGTGCGCGTTTGTGCGCCCGACGCTCGACGCGCGGACTTGCGAACGCTTTCCAATTAGGACATTGACTTATCGTTTTTGGTTGCCACTTCATCCTAGTTTTAGCGCAGTAGCACAACGGTTATCATCTAGGATATAATAAACCTTTTAGACTATTAGAAGATCCCAAAAGGCTCTAGGACTCCCATTCAAAATGGTTGATCTTGCGACGTTTTGTCTTTGTTTACTGGATTTTTAAAATCCCACGAGGTAAATGGCAAAAATCATACAGCAGATTATTGGTGCAGTAAAACATGAAAAAATAATATGAAATTCAATTGTCAGAACTTGAACTGAAATTTAAAAAAAGAACTCATTCCTTTCCAAATAAGAATATAAACACTCTCCCAGTATTGGATGCACAATTGAGTTCTCACAAAATTTACCACTCACTTACGTAGTTTTAAAACAAATTTGTTATCCTTCGATTTGCCGTATTAAGCGTACCGTAACAAAGAGAGAAAATTGAACCAAGTATAAAAATCCATTTCGTTTCGAATCGAATGCAATTTCGAAACATCGGCACCATATGGCTTATTCCCTATGAATACTTCGTGGGAAAAAAAAAGATACGGAAAAGTTAAGTGGGATCTGCTACATTATACAACAAACACACGGTAAATGAGTTGATATTGGAGAAACAATTTCCAGTCTAGTGTTTTTTACCCTAGAAAAAATAACAGAAATAATCTACACAATTGGGTTGTTCCTTTTTTGCAACTACATCAAGAATTTTTGGTCCTGGAGCTAGAAAAGAAAATAATATATCGTTCTACATATAAACTATAGTTCGGGTATAATCAAAGCGGGCTGCTGACCGCTTTGAAATATTTCCCCTTCTAATAACAATGTATCCGGGATCGGACCGATAATGTAAACAATGTTACTTTTTTCCTTTCTTTTTTCGCTTGCAATAATAGCTTGATGTTTATGAGTGTAATTTACCCTGAAATTGCCAAGTTTGAGCATACTCAATCAAAGGTCCTTGTTTTTAGTATTCAAATACTTTTCTGAAGCAGGCAACGATCACAATAACGCTTTAAAAGTGGGCGACAGGTCTAAAAAAAAATTTGTGTTTATGCAAAAAAATATGTTGAGTGTTAGCATTAATAAAAATTTCAGAACGTAAATCTTCGTCATCTTTTATTTCCACATCTTCATTTAGATTTCGAATATATGTTTCTCCATTGTTTTTTATTCTGTTACCTATACATATTCTACAATAAAAAGACTTTACTTAACCAATTTAATTTTACACACTGGAATAAGGATAAGTTAAGAATCTGAATAAAAATTATTTTAACAATTTCTCCTGTAGAGACTCAAAGTGACGAACATCTCCTCACTTGCCGAGATATGCCTGTGAGGTGTGATATGATATGCAATAAGACCTAATCATGAGTAATGACAATGCTATTGGAGCTGCCGAATATTGCAGTGGAGAGGTCTAGTGGATGGGTGATCGGACTCGATAAGTAAATAAGTAAGTATTTTTTTAAGAACGCTGAGATGGTTATTTTAAAACGTACAGTGAGTTTGAAAAATCAAGACGAACAGGAAAATTACCAAAAAGATTCTTAGAGGGTAAATATTATGTAGATAGGACTAAGAAGATTAATATAAAGTTTATGTTTTCATTACGGTCAGTAACTACAGACATGAAGACAATGTTAAATTCTCAATAGTTAAAAAGATGAAATCGAAAAAAAATCGGCTCGAGAATTATTATGATAGTGGAATAGTGGGAAATATATGATAAATTGTCTCATCCTGTCCTTTTTCTCTGTTGGCACCAACTATAGATGATGCAGTTCACAAACGTATTAAATTATAAGCAACATAAGTATTGTACTTAAATCACAATATTTAGGTATATTTATTTATTTTCAGTAAAATAAACACCACTCACAATAGCAACTTTCGCCTTTGCGATGAGTGATGACAATATGGTAACTAAAAAAATTAGACTTCAAAATGACATCATTCAGCAATACCCACTTGAAACAAGCTTAAATAATATTGTGTTCGTTGAAGTAACGATAACTTATCTGTAAGTAATCATTGCAACAATACTATTGAATTCTTAAGGAAATTGATGATTGAAATTTTGAAATTTTCGGAGGAAAACTTCAATTAAAAAAACCCGCAGAGCGTTTAACATTTTGGCCATAACTTTAACGCAGGTGTTACATACTAACATACTTTCGTTTCAAAACTTTTTTAAACGAATTCAAAACTCAGCACAGATGCTGTTAACCGCAGGTAATAATCATTCAAATAAATTTAATTTTAAAATTTTAATTTAAACCTTCATTTTAAAAAATCGTTTCTTAAATATCACTCTCCTTGTTTTCTCGTCTATTTTTCATAATTAATTGAAGAAGTTTTGTTTATTTAGACAATATAAACCTCAATTCAGCGCAGGAAATATGTCCCAAGCAAAAACAGCTGCCCCAGAAATTAGTATCTGCGTTATTATAAATTACACCCACTGTGAATTTACTTTTAAATTTATTAAGAACAGAGCGCGTGTACTAGGCAATATATCAGTGGTTTCCTCTGAATATACAGCACATAACGTATAGCTAGGGTGAGATGCTTTCAAACACATCAATAAATCTGTCTTAATGAAAATTAAGTTAAAAATTCAGGCTAGAGACAATTAGGAAGCCGTCAATTACTTCTGTAGCACAATTACGTATTTCTTGATTTGTGATACCTAGCCATAGTTTTTTTTTAATATCTGAAGATTACACAAGAAAAGCAAAGCTCAGTAAGTGGCCATACTAAGATAATTAGTACGAGCCTTCAAAAATAAAATATATTACAACACATCGTGAGTGCAAACAAATAAGAAAAGACCAATAATCACTCATTCTTGGTTGTAGTGATATAAAGTTAATTAAAAAAAATAATGAAATTTTAAATAATTTGCAAGTTATATTTTCATTTTTCGTATTCACTGGTCTGAACACGGGACTAATGATTCAATACGCAGAGAACTCGGCGTCCTCTCTCATTTATCCACAGAATGCGAGCGGCGCATCCTTCGCTTTTTTGGGCAAATAACACGAAGAGGGCATGACTCCCTGGAGAGAAGGATTATGGTGGGGATGGTCGGGGCAGGAGGGGAAGAAGAAGATCACCTACGAAATGGTCCGATCTTGTTAGGCGGGCAACGGGGACCACACTGCATGGGTCCATAAGAATGGCTGAAGACCGGGACGGATGGAGGGAGATGGTGAGGATGCATGGCAGTCACGATCCTCGGCATCGAGGGACCGACTGAAGAAGAAGATTAGTTATTCTGTTATCCGGAGCGGAGAAGAATCCAATAATTCAAACATCGGAAGAATCTGTTCAGCCGATCTCGAATTATAAGTGTTCGCACTAACCCGACTTTCTTTTACATTATAAGATGTACCATAATTTTTCATAATAACCTCACCACAAAACATTGATTATTAAACATTGATTATAAAAAATTATACAGGAGTTTTAGGAACAAATTAGTTTCCCCGTTACAATATTATGATAATATTTTGTGGGTAAGTTTTGTAACTTAATTATTTATACATCAATCAATCAAATTCAACCCTCTCTTGTCCACCGTAAGATAAAGTTTATCCCGTTACATTTTTCAGATCCTCTCATGACCCAACTGTGTCCGTCTGCTTTTGCGTTTCCAATCATCGAATTACTAATTCTAGTCCTTTCACTAGATATTCTCTTTTTTGCAGATTTGGAGCAACATTCTATGACATTTTTTAACCCAACCATCAACATAATGTACCGGCCTCGGTAGCCTAGTTGTACTAGCGTGGACTTCAGATCCGGGGTCCCGGGTTCGATTCCCGGTCGGGTCAGAGTTTTTCTAAGTGTTTTTTCACTAGAAATTTCTGTCCCAGATTGGACGGGACCGGTTGACTGGAAAAAATTGCCCCAGGCAATAAGTTCCGCCGGCTGTACTAACACCTTTGTATAGAAAAGTGTTATATTATTATTATTAATGTAATTGTGAGATAACTTATAAAATACATTTAAGTACAAAACCTATACATAAATCTAATCTTGATTAAATTTATCAGAATATAATCTTTAATTTAGTGTACATTTTAACAAAAAAAAAACGTTATTGCTAAAATATCACAAATATTAAATAACACACATCACAGTGAGTCAAAGGATGGACTTATCCCGAAGGGGCTCTTCCATCCAACCAATACCAAAATATTAGATAAGTACAAACATTTGGTAGTATTTTCATATAAATTGAAGATTTTATAGATTATTCAATTAATCAAAATATGGGGCCTACTCTGAAAGTCTACTTACTTGCTAACCGCATTTTTTACCAATGTTTGAAATCAAAATATGGGGCCTACTGTGAAAGTCTACTAACTTGCTAACCGCATTTTTAACCAATGTTTGAAATCAAAATATGGGGCCTACTCTGAAAGTCTACTTACTTGCTATCCGCATTTTTTACCACTAGGTTGATATTCTTTTGTTTTCGCTATCTAAGTCTGTACTATAATGAAAAAAATATAGGTATATTTTTTTTCGAAATCTATCACACCACTTCACAAGCAAGCTTGTATCATGGTTTTTTTTACTAGCAAATGAAATTAACTAGCTTGTTAACTGATACGATTCCAAATACCTTAATGTTGAATTATTTTTTTGTAATCAACCCCTTAACATAAAAACAGAAAGCATTCGCATGTGAATATTCACAAACTTGTATCTACTTACTGTATGGAGTCACTGTTTCTGGATTTCTTACTCTTTATAATGCAGAGCGTGGAGACAGCTGCTATTATGATGAATATCATGGCAAGAGCACTTCCGGCAGCCTTGTAGAAAATTCCTACGGATGTAACCAGGGAGTCTGCAGCAAGAGTTACACTGCCGTTCCTTGGAGGATAGGCGGGGAAACCTGAAAAGAAGTTATAAAAGTTGCATTAAACAATTTTTGCTTGTAGCTTACGGATGTTGAAGATCTTAAAAAACCGTGCCTTGTTTTTTTCTGTTTTTAACTTTGTTTTATCAAGTTTCAGTCATAGAAAATTTTAGCTTTTGAAATTAAATTGCCTTAGTTATGACAAATTGCACCAGACTTTGGCACCTGACTTTGGCCCAGGCACAAGTATCTGCATTCGAAACGAAGTGACTCAGGAGAATTTTGGGTATAAGATGGTACCACCGCATCACGAACGACGCTCTACGCCGGCGCACCCAGCGTGAGCCCATCACCTCTACTATTATGTGGAGGAGATGGACTTGGCTGGGACATGTGTTAAGGATGCCGAATGACAGTTGGCCGAGGAGAGCGCTGTTCTTCCTCCCATCAGGGTCCCGGAGACGAAGAAGACCCTCTCATACTGTGTTCTGCTCCTTCGAAGCAGAGCTGAGGAATCTGGACATGGAGTGGGAGGAGGTCATTAACGTTGCGCAAGATCGAGCGCAATGGAGAGCTCTTGTTGCCTCCCTATGCCCCTAAGTGGGGTCTAAAGGGAGTTTGGATTGGATTTGGATGAAAAATTAACAACATTTTAGTGCATACATTAAACTTATCATTTCCAAATTTTTAATTGAAAATAATTTATACACCATGGGCTTGCGACCCTTTTTTACTTTCATATCGGTGGCTGGTACAGCGTGATTACTTGACGGTTACGAGGTTTGCCAATGATGGTCAAATTTCAATTGCTTAAACCATCATGGTGGCCAAATAGAAGAAAATGGCACCCTGCAAAGATAGCTTTTGTGTGCTTTTCACTGGTTGAAGTGTTCAGCTAGCTTGGGAATGTCTGGAAGTCAAATGCCTTCAGATTTTAAGCCCTACTATAAGTTTTCGATGATCGAATAATTTTCATACAAAATGATCGAATGATTCGATTGTTTGATTTAAGGACACCAATTATTGCACCCTAATAAGCGCTCATTTACGTGCAATTAGCTTTCGATAAAACTCGTACTAGCCCCACTGCACTCAAAACACTCGCATAGTGGCATCTGATTTTCAGCTTCATTTTTGTCAGCTGTCACTGTATATAGATATTTTTTTATGGCTTGATTCATATTTTTTAATAGCGTTGGCATTTTCAAGAACCTCGTAAGTAATTCTATTAAAATGTATTGTTACGAATTATTCGCACGATTACGATACACATCAATCAATCAATTCTCCTTTTTACACCCCACTCAGGAACATATGGAGGCAAAAAGAGCTCTCCATTGCGCTCGATCTTGCACAATGTTTATGACACACATATACTTCAATTATTTAATAGAAAATACTATTACCAAACTAATCCAATTTTATCCTAACTTTCTTATGCTATTATCCTAATATGATTTTTTTTTAAATAATACGTGTAATTTCATTTTCTAAGAGATAGGTAATCTCTCATACGTGATTCAATCACAGCTTCTCCGCACAGCTCATCCACTGCGCATTTCTAAACCTTCCACCCCTATGTGGCGGCTCCTATGGAGACATCCTCCATAATAAAGTATTACCTCGACTAATGCGTATTCAATAATGTTGTACGGCATCTCAAATGATGAGAAGTTGGGACGGACTTGATGCATAGCACTGTAAGCAACATTAACAGTTTTATTTCTTCCATATTTTAAGGGCATGTAAGGGTTTGCCTAGTGTAAAACAGTTTCATACGATTTATATGTTAGGAAAGAAACAGTGTTTTCTAACATTGGTCCGACGATGGCTGCTGGCCAAAACCGGTCACCAATTAATAAAAACCCGTGGTCGCCCAATGGTCGACATTCGACCATTACTAATTTAAATAATAAGTTGGAACATTATTATTTTTATATTATATTGAGCGCGAGCGATATTTCACAATTTTAATTAAAACAATGACATAGAGACGTCAAATTTGAAATGTTGATAGGTAGTACAAAGTTTTTTCTATTAATATTAAAGACAAACCATATTAACCCACTTGTTACGGATATAACTTTTTTTGTAGTATCACTGTGATTTTTGATACACAGACTAATCAAGGCATTATTCAATCAGGAAAAATTGTTAAAAAAATCTATATGTTACGGAAAAGCGGGAAAATGGTGTTTGATATACGGAACGCTAGTAATATGTACTACTGTTTATTGGATGTTCATAGAACTTAGACACTTCAAAAATAATTCACTAGTTTCTGAAAGTATGTATTTGTAACATAGTAAATCGATTAAAATGCTATGAACAACCATACTTTTAATCAGTCTGAAGCAGTATTGTATAGGTAAAAGCAGTTTTTAGGATAAAGAGACATTTTACAATTTTTGAAATAAAACATAGCGGTTTTATGACATACCGCACATCGTAGTTGTTCACTTAATAATAATAAAACTTTTCTATACATAGGTGTCAGTATAGCCGGCGGAACTTTTTTCCAAACAATTTTTTCCAGTCAACCGGACCCGTCCATAGGTACCATACCATAGGTTTCCAAAAAAACTCGTTGGAACACTCCTTCGGAATTTTAGATGGTCATATTCTCCCTCATTGATTTATAAAGTTGCCAGACATTGTGCAAAGTCGTAATATATTTTCTAGCTAGACAATGCAAAATAAGGCAGAAGTACCTTGAATACTTTTGCGATATAAACTAATGTTCTTGTATAATCTGTCGACGCCTCCCATATTGTTGTAAGCTTTGGTAGCAGCTGGTTGATCAATTTGAATGTATCGCTTAACTAGCTGATTCCAGTCTTGGCCGCTTATCCAAATGAGCAAATGGAACGCTGCATTCTTCATCATCACTTGACGAAGAATTTTCATCGTCAACTTCTGCGTGGGCCCGCAGTTATGACCCAGAAAAGTTGTGTAGGGTCATTTCATTTTCATCACCAGAGTCCTCATCAGCTGTCAGCATTACAATTTTCCAGCAGGAAAATAATTGTAATCGAGTCAGGAAAAGACTCGTCTTCATTTGCCTCCAGCTCCTCGATAATTTCATTGAGTGTCGAAAGTTGTGACGTGAAAAAAATGCGACACCCATATTACTAGCGTTCTTTTTACGGAACACCAAATTAATAGTCGAATTATGAATAGATAATATTAGAAAGAAGATTAGATGGCTATCAGTTTATAAACAGTATACTACATTCTTGCATATTTTGAAATGAAATACTGTTAATTAAAAATACATATTTCAGCACTCACCTTGAAACACTCTTCATAAATTTGAAGTAAATAAAAATGCGAGCACAGTTAAAATTTCGAGCTCGATCGAGCTCAAAACATAACTGACCAACAAAGGGACATCTCAGCTAACGTGTAACATAAATAATGTAATTCGAAATTACCCACATTAATTGGAATATTTTTATTTCTATGGTGATCCGTATATCAAACGGTAGTAACAAGTGGGTTAATCTATTCTCAATTTGACCACGGATAAACTAGTACAAAGTTTTTTCTATTAATATTAAAGACAAACCATATTAATCTATTCTCAATTTGACCACGGATAAACAAAAGAATATACGCGTCTGTGTTAATGTCAAATACATCGAAGTGTTTGTGAGTGTCAAATACAATAACATTACAGTGTCTCTTTTATGTTTTTTTTATTGATTTATTGTTTTTTTTTTGCAAAATATAAAAAATACATATATTAGCATTTGCCACTCCTTCTCTATATGATTAATTTCATTCACCTTCGTCCGCGCAACTTTTGTAAAAAGGGGTAAAAAGTTATTTATTCTATTCCTCAAAAATCTATCTTCTAGATATCTATATTTTATAAACATATTTTGTAGGTACTTTGTTTTTAGTTTCATTTGTTTTCCATATTATTTCATACGTACTATGTAAAAAAATAATATTAAAGATGAACAAATAAATATCCGGCGTGAATCGCAGTCAATAAAAACCCGTATATTTGCTATGTAATTTTGCTTAGTGTGTCGTGTCTTATCAGTAGATGAGAGGATTGTTGGATAAAAGAAAAATGTCATTTACTTTCAATAAGGGTAACATATCAAATCTTACCTGTCACAATACACCCACACACTCAACAAGGTTTACACGAAAAATAAATACAAAATGAACGATACGCAAGACACTATCAGCTATACTGTGTTGTCTGTTGCATGAAGTATATCAACGCAGTGTATACCTAAACTAGCGAATAACTGGCGTGTGCTAATGCACTTAAAAAAAGAAATGTGATGATCGACGCGATAGCCACAAATTATCAAACTCTGATGAATTACGGATAAGTGTTTTTGTGTTGAAAGTCTGAATGCATCAACTTGACAAACTAATGATTCAGTGTTACATACAATTATGTAACAGTTATGTTATTTGACATCATAACTATAATTTTAATATTACGTATAATTACGTAACAGCTATTTATTTGACATAAAAACTATTATACAATGTTACGTATAATTAAGTAACTGTTATGTAATTTCCCTAACATTTCATAATGTTTATGATTCAGTGTTACATACAATTATGTAACAGTTATGTTATTTGACATAATAACTATAATTTAATATTACGTATAATTATGTAACAGTTATTTATTTGACATAATGATTATTATTCAATGTTACTTATGATTCAGTAACTGTTATGTAATTTAGATAACATTACATAATGATTACGATTCAGTGTTGCATACAATTATGTAACAGTTATTTTTTTTTTACATAATCACTATTATTCAATGTTACGTATGATTAAGTAACTTTATGTCATTTACCTAACATTACATAATGATTACGATTCAGTGTCGCATACAATTATGTAACAGTTATTTTATTTGACATTATGGCTATTATTCAATGTTACGTATAATTATATAACAGTTATGTTATTTGTGAAATTTTAAATACTATATATTATGCAATGTGACATTTAATTAAGTAATGATTGTGTGACTTAATAGTAACAGTTATGCTATTTGACATAATGTAATTACTTTCATTCGGTGTCCCGCGAACTACTTTGATTTTTACAATGTATTATCAAACCAGCAAAATTTGCTTGCCGACTTGCCGACGAATAATATCAGTATTAATAAAAATACTTCCCGTAGTTTTTTTAGTTTGTCATAATTAACGTAAAATATTTGCTTGGTGTGAGATTCTTTCAACGAAAAAATATATATTTTTTATAAAAAAGTTACGAACGAACTTGTCAAATAATATATAGAATAGTGATAGATTACTAAGCTGAAGTTATACAGTCATTCCGTATTATGTTTACTTGTATTGGCTTAGATATACTTATGGAGAGTTGTTTTTAATTATTTACTTCCCCCATTTGTTTTGGGAGATTACCTGTTGGCAATTTACCCACACCCCTCGTAAATCAAGTAAGCTCATATTAAAGTATGTAATGAAGCTGTATTCGATACTGATATGAACTAAGAAGTTCGCTGAAATCGAGGGCTATTAATTGGATACTCGGAGTCATCCGTCACTATGTGACGCAGTTATAATTTCGATTAGACCCGTAAATGATGGCTGTAGGTCAGGTAGTTTCCTAATATTTTTGTATGCACAAACAAGGTGAGAGTTTATTGTAAAGAACTCTTAATTCAAATTTCCTGTATAAGTTCAATTTCCTACTACTACCGCGACACTGGCATCACCGGGGCGTTAGTTCTATAGAGCTTACTTTGATATAACGTTCTCTCGTCGGCAGGGTGGTTGCCAGCCACTAATGGCTGCATGTAGGTACCTAAAATTCCTGTCTAAACAAATTGACAACGAACTGCCTGTGTGGGGTATGCGTGTGTGTGTATTTTACGAAAACTGAACTCATTCGCCACAACATTCGTGTGTGTATGTGGGACCGCGGTGAATCGTTGGCTAAGCATAGTCAGTGTTATGGGTTATTCTAATATTTTATAATTATTAGTTCTTAAGTATTGATGGTTTGGGATACATTTTAAATCTTTTATCGTAATTTTGTTTGGAGATTCCCTATTATTTATTTATTTAAAAAATTTGTTTAGCAAGGATCTATTGCGACAAATACCTACACCCATCCAATAAACACAATATACAACATGTTTACACTGTGTCACTTTACATAAGGGTCAAATTCACAAAAATATCTCATCGGCCACAATTATTATAATTTTCTCTTCCCTTTAAAATACATAGGTATAATATTATATACAAACCAAACAATAGGTCACATTTGTCATTTTAAAAATTGCTATTTTCCACGTTTTTTTTTTTAAATAAAATACCCAAAAATACTTTCAGGAAAACCCTCAAACATTTTTTTTAAAAAGGGTCAATACATCGTGAATAAGTGGTAAAGCGTCTATATAATATGTAAATAGCGTTAGGTTTTCCCATAGCATGGGTAAAGTATTCATGTTGTGATAATATAGGGCTTATAAATTGTGAATAAAATATCTTTGAGAAATATTCGGTGCCCGTGGAGTATTATTACCGCGGCATAACACGAGAAAAGGCTTTAAGATCATCCCATCTTTTGTACAGCCTCGCCAGCTACTCGTCTAATATAAACATCATGTTCTACCGCCACCTTAAATAACCCAATATTATAAATATGTATACAATTTATGAAACCATAAACTAAACGGTCATGTTTCTGCTACAGGCGAACTACGTACTTACGGAAGAATTCGCTTATTAATATTTTGTATAAATCCGGAACACCATCACACCTGTTATAGCTCCCAGTGTTCAGGCAACCCAACACCACTATCGTTTACCATCGATGTGGGTTCGTGCGTGCATTTCTCTTCTCTTAGATAACATAATTATGGTAGAAAGGTGCACGTTGTTCTGCACAGTGCCACAAATTCAATATCTATGTAGTAGCATGTACATTTCTCTGTGTCCAAAGATGAATCGATGTGAGTAATAAAATTGCCAAACTCAAATGGAGGTGGGCTGCTCAGTGCTCATATATCCCGCAAGGATGACGGAAGGTGTAGGTAAGTGACGCACTAGAGACCAGAGACTGGTAGAAGAAGTGTGAGGTGGAGCGACGATATCGTGCGAACTGTTGGGGCAGATTGGATGAGGATAACCATAGACAGAAAGGAGTGGCATGAAGATGAGGAAACCTGTCCTGCAGTGGAATACCACGGGCAAAAAAATGGCTTCCGAAGAAAGGAGTGTGAGGTCATATTAAATTAATGTAAATATTATTTGTAGGGCACACACCAAAAATTCAGTCGATTGATTTGGTTATCGCCAACATCGGGATGACCCAATTTGGAACTGTCAGAAAAAGAAAAAGAGGGGCCACTTTAGTATCAAAATGGGTCAATATTTTAAGGAATAAAAGTACCTACTTTTTTTAATAGTATTGTCAACTTCGGCTCTTTGAGGCATTTCACAATTGATAAAATAATTATTAATTTATGTACAACATTAATATCATTCTTCTTCCTTCCAATGTGGCAATCCACTCTCGAGAGAGTGATCTATGACCATTAATATTATTGTGAAGTAAAAACGTTAAGCGAATAACCGCACAACGGCGTGAGAATTGTAATGCGGAACTTAACTTTCATTTGAATTTATATAGGTAGGTACATTTTATAAACAGAATTTTGTATTTGAATAAAAATTCCATCGGTACAAAGTGAAACAATTTCTATGCAACGTACCAAATAGTACCTACACATGCACTATTGTTATTATTCACTCGTTTCAAAATGAAACGCGAAATGCGCACGAATTTTATCTATTGTGCCACTGTGTATTTGAAATGTTTCCGACAGTTACCTATTTCGCGACAGCAAAATTTAGTGTTATTTACGGTTTATAAACCAAATGAAACAATATACAGGTATTATTTTTCAAAAAATCTTTTGTTGACATTTCAAATAATATGGATGAATCTTGGTTCACTTGGTTGGTAAAAAGGCACCAATTTTATCGACAAAATTCCCGATACCAGTTGTGACGGGACTAACATTTTAGTAAAGTATTTTAGATTTTATTTATAGATTTATTCTTAAATTATAATAACTTGGAGACGCCCATGGGGTTATACACCACTGTTCTATAACACGTCACAGGTTTATCTCAAAATATGTCGAAACAATTTTTAATAAATAGGGGTCGCAAATACCTATTGGGATCACTCGGAGCCAACGTTTGGATCAGTTAGGACCTTCCATTAGCAAGCTGCCGAACAAAGGGGTCACTTTGGAGAACCTTCCTGGAGTACGGACGTCCTCCCAGCGTGCCGCAGACGGCGGATGGATCTCTCGGCTGATTCAGATAAATATAATTTTGTTTTACTAATTTATTT
Organism: Mystacides longicornis; assembly: GCA_963576905.1. NCBI lineage: Eukaryota > Metazoa > Arthropoda > Insecta > Trichoptera > Leptoceridae > Mystacides > Mystacides longicornis. Next base: position 25,805,653 of record OY756426.1, on the reverse strand, counting down.
ATTTTTTAGTTCAATTTGTTTATTTTCCTAGGGATTTTGATTTTAATTTTTACTAATTTAAAATAAATGAATGTTTCGTTGTGAAAATGATAACGATTTGTTTAGACATTTGATGGGGAAATATTCTAGTATAATTTAAATTGATTTTTATTCATTGAATTATACATTGAATATTTTGTTTTCTACAGATTAAATAAAGACAATCTTTCTTTTGTGTAAATAATAGTGATTTGTTTTTAAAACATTAGATATTTCATTTTGAACATTATTTATTTTATTTTGGCCTTCAAATTTATAAATATTTATCGTAAAATATTTCGGTTTATTTTATTTATTTTCTATTCATATTGATTTACTTTTCAGCGAACAAACAATAGTTTTGAAATATTTGTTTTCTGCAGAATTAAATAAAGACATTCTTGTTCGGGAAATTATCAAAATTTGTTTTAAACATTATTTATTTTATTCCGGTTTTAAATTCGATAAATAATTATTAATAATAACAAACTCATCATTTTGTACCTAATGTATTTATTTATCTATAATCTAAACTTAATGATCATTTAATTAGGGACATTATTTATTTCATTTTTTTTTTTAATATTATTATATTTGTTTAAATTTCAACTTGAAAAATAATACGAATTTTATGGTAGTTTAATTAAGGTCATTAGAATTATATTTTTTCAATAATATTTCACTTTATTTCTGTTTTTCAATTGGAGTGATAGCATTAATTTTATATTTGCTTTCAGACATTTTCAGCTTTTATGGGTTTCAAATTGCGTCTGATTCGAAGTATTGGTTTCTTCGTGATTTAAGTTTAAGGGTATTTTGGCTAGGTCATTATTGCGTCATTAGGCGTAAGTGTTGCAACATCAGGTGATGTGATTGCAACATATGGTGTAATAATGATGATACTAATCAAACTCTTCCATTTCAGATAAGGACCTTAGAGAAAGGATTCATTTCAAATTATTATTTTATAATTAACCATAAACTTCTTAATTGTTTGTGCTTCGCTTCTTTGCAGTTCAGATATTATATTAGATTTTATGTGCTTTCTCTTGCTTGTGTTTGTGTCTTGGTGGAGGGTAGTTAGAGGTCATTCTTTATTATTTGAAATAGTAGATTGGTGTTTTTATAATACGCTTTGAGTAGTATTCTAACAATTGTAGTTGCGCTAGTGTGTGGCAAATAGTAGAATATATATATATTATTATTTTGTTTTATACTAACAATAGTCCTATCCTTTTCTTCCCTAATACAAATTGGGAATTGACTAATATTCTTATATTCGTATTTATACTTATTTTATTAGTTGCATGGAATTTATCTTTAGTCTCTGCTGGATTTATGTAAGCATGCGTGCATATTACTATAATGTGTACTCATGTGGGTAGATGTAGCAGCGAATACTTATGAACTTAACAAACTCTGTCCAATTACCTCCGAGATTCGGTAATCGGTTCCCTTCTTCGTTATATTTCTAGGGAAGAGTCCAAGAGCTACCGTAGCGATTGCTCGTATAGGCCCTATTATGAAATATTCTATAATAATTCTAATCCAAATCCAAACTCCCTTTAGACCCCACTTAGGGGCATAGGGAGGCAACAAGAGCTCTCCATTGCGCTCGATCTTGCGCAACGGTGATGACCTCCTCCCACACCATGTCCATGTCCCTCAGCTCTGCTTCGAAGGAGCGGAACACAGTGTGAGAGGGTCTTCCTCGTCTTCGGGACCCTGATGGGAGGAAGAACAGCGCTCTCCTCGGCCAACTGTCATTCGGCATCCTTAACACATGTCCCAGCCAAGTCCATCTCCTCCCCACAATGGTGGAGGTGATGGGCTCACGCTGGGTGCGCCGGCGTATAGCGTCGTTCGTGATGCGGTGGTACCATCTTACGCCCAGAATTCTCCTTAGGCACTTCATCTCAAAGGCTGAGACTTTTTGTGCCTGGGCCTTGGTCAGGTGCCAGGACTCACACCCATACAGGAGAATGGGCAACACACACGCATCAAACAGTTTACATTTCGTCTCGACGCTAAACGCCGACGCTTTCCATATCTTGGTCATGTTGTTGAAGGCGCCACTTGCCATACCGATACGAATCGGGAGCTCAGCCCCGAGGTCACCAGCGGTGGTAATGGTTGCTCCCAGGTACTTAAATTTATCCACCCGGGAGACCTGGTGACCATCGATGGTTATCGGTTGCTGTTTATCGGGGCAGGCATTATTCGCCATGAGCTTCGTCTTACTGGCATTGACTCGAAGGCCGAGGCGTGCTGTTTCGTTGCAGAGTCTTGAAACACTGCGCTGTAATTCCTCCACTGTCGTACTGAACAACGCTAGGTCGTCCGCGTACTCCAGATCGCGCAGTTCGCCCATTAGACCATCTCTCTGTGTTATCGGTATACCTCTTGCTCCTTGCATGGACTTTCTCAACAGGAAATCCATGACTATTATAAATATAAAGGGAGCTAGTACGCAGCCCTGTCTGACTCCCGTGGTGATCCTAAAAGCTTCAGTAGGACCACCTGGCGTTTTCACGCTACACTCAGAGTCTTCATACAGGGACTGCACCATTTTAACTATTTTCGGAGGTATACCATACAGAGCAAGTATTTTCCATATTGATGGTCTATGTGGGCTGTCGAAGGCCTTTTCAAAATCTATAAAGCAACAAGCGACTGGAGAGTTAAACTCCTTGCACTGCTGAAAGATGCACCTGGCACAGAAAATTGGGTCCGTGCAGGACCTTCCAGGTACAAAGCCGCATTGTTGCTCTCTCAGGACAGCCATGACAGGCCCCCGAATGCGGTGTAGTAATATCTGAGATAATACCTTACCGGGAACACTCAGTAGAGTAATTCCACGGTAGTTTCCGCATTCAAGGGGGTCCCCCTTTTTAAATATTGCGACGATGGATCCATTCCGCCAATCTTTTGGGCACCTCTCCTCTTCCCACGCCATTTTAAATATATCTAATAGTGGTTGGCCAAGGGTGTCTATGCCTTGTTTGAGGAGCTCTGCGTGAATTCCATCGTCTCCTGGCGCTTTGTTGTTCTTAAGTCTCATCACGGCCAGCACCATCTCACTGTATGTCGGCGGTTCCTCACATATCCCAGTTGCCTGAGGTATATTCAGACCAGCCAACTCCTCCTCAAAGTTGTAAGGTGAGGAGGGCTCGGGACGGTTTAATATTGACTCAAAGTACTCCCTCCATCTCCCTTTAATCAGTTCGGGGGCAGTGACAGTGGCTCCACGAGAGTCTCGTATTGCCGTCACGGGTCTTTTTTGACCCCTGCCCCCGACCTCCCGGGTGATTTCGAAAAGTGTCCTTGAGTCATTTCCGAGTGCAGCAGATTGCGCTCGCCGTATCTGAGAGTCCAGGTGTCTTCTTTTATCTGTTCGTACAGAGTGCTTCACCTTGCGGCTCAGCTCCCTGTACTCAGACACCAAAGTAGCCAGTTTTTGAGGGTCTTTTTCGCTGTCTCTGAGGGTCTTAGCCTTCTGGCGATCTTCGATGAGGCTCCAGGACCCATCGGACATCCATATTGGCCTCTTTTTGCTCTTATAGCCGACAGAAGAACGTGCGGATTCCATAACGGCGTCACGGAAGCTATTCCAAGCTGTCTCAATTGGAACAGCTCCGTGTGAATCCTGCAAGGGGGCAAACCTGGTGCGTAACTCAGCCTCGTACGAATGACGACACTGAGCACTCTCTAACCTGCGTATGTCCAGCGGGCGAGAGGCAGACGGTCCCTGCTGGAAATGGGTAAATCTGAATTTCAACGAACCCACAAGGAGTTCGTGATCAGTATCCATGTCTGCCCCTCGGTAGGTGCGGACATCTCGCAGGTCAGTTCGGTTGCTGGCCCTTACCAGAAGATGGTCAATCTGGTTTTTTGTTCTCCTGTCAGGCGAGGTCCAAGTATATTTATGGATATCCTTGTGGGGGAACAGAGTTCCCCCTATTAAGAGTCCGTGGAGTGTGGCGAAACCAATCAGACGGCTTCCATTATCATTTATCACTCCCATGCCATGCCTACCCATGACGCCTGGTCCATACTGGGGGTCACTGCCAACCTTGGCATTAAAATCCCCCAGTACAATTAAGCGGTGGCGCCTTGGGACATGGGACACAACTGCATCCAGACTGTCATAAAAACAGTCCTTGGCAGCCGCATCCCCATCCTCAGTGGGAGCATAGCATAGGAGGACCGTCAGTGTTTCGCCTGTCATCTTGAAGGACGCACTCATCAGGCGGTCAGAAACAGGTTCCCAACCAAGAAGGCGAGAGAAGGCATATTTACTTAAAAGTAGAGCGACGCCACGCATCCGTGCAGTTCGGTGACCAGAGTGCAGCATGACATAGTTGCCAGCGTCACTCTGCCCCGTCCCTGGGATGCGTGCCTCGCTCAGCCCCAGGATATCCAGTCCATAATCTCCCGCCAACTTGGCAGCAACAAGCTCCCCGCCCGCCCTCAGAGTGCGGACATTCAGGGTCCCGATTTTCAAGCTCTTGTTCCGAGCCGTGGTCAACACAGGGGGGACACTAGCTGCCTGGACCCCCCCCTGGTGGGGCCCAGGCGTCCGAGGCTTAATTTTGTTGCCTTTTCTGACCGCTGGAGTTTAAGGGTGTGAGGTGGTCAACCCCACGACCCCGATCTGATTTTTCGATTACCTGCCTCTTACAGGATGCTCGAAAAACCTATAATAATTACTAACCTTTATTTTATGTATTGGGTGCATGCTTATTTATTTATGTATACCTTAATCTATGCGTGTTTATCCGCGAATTAGTCTAACAAGCACAGAGATTCAGCACTTGTCTAGGCCGGCTGAAATCGAAATAGGCGGGCCGTTGGGGGCCTATTTCCCTCCCCCTGGGTGGTGGGGGGGGTGTTGTAGATAGAATTGTAGAATTTGAAACTGTGGTTGTGGTAAATAAGTAGATTTTGAATCTTTATTTCTAATAACAGGCTAAATTCTCTCAAGACAATGGATTCACAGCTGACCAGAATTGTCCTTTAAATTCGAAGGGCAATCGAGAAAGATATTATTATTTGTTAGAAAACTAATAAATTATTTGCAGAATGACTATAATCACGATGTGACGAGAAATTGTGCAATATTTATCTTTATTTTATGTCGCTATTATTGCAAATTAAATACAAATCAAGGAAGAAATATTATTTTAGTAATCGCTATTTAAGTATGATGTTTTATCATATTTTATTTCATAACTAATTGAACTATTTTATGTTTCAGGATTATCCAGTTGAATAATAAATCTCAATTAGATTAAAACCACAACGTTTGGGTCCTTAGGTTAGTTTCTAGACGATCACGATATGGCCATTTCGTAGACGGATGTTCTAGGTTTTTTTTTGATAGTCTTTCCAGATACTAGTAGAATAGAGCTGACAACGTCATATTCAGCTTAGGATTCTTCTATAGCTAGATTTAGTAGCCCTAGCTTTGCAGATGGTCTGCTTTGCTCGCAGGGCTTAGGTAGTTGCATAAATATGGTGCAATCGATAGTTTAGGTATAATGGGGTTGCGACATATAGTGTCATCGTAGGTTTAGGTATAGTAAAGCTTAGATTTAGCTTAGATCTAGTTAGGTCAGTTTAGGTTCAAACCTCTCGTTAGGGGGGGCTGTGACACAGTGTATAAATCGGTTCATTATGGGGAAAATGAATTTTAGAATGCACTATTAACATATTCAAGCCAGATAAAAATGAAATACGAGTCAATACTTTTCAGAAAATCTATTGATATATTTGATATCGATTAAATGCGAAAAAACCTACCGAAATTATTATTGTTGATTTATAGGCCGTCAAAAATTGACGAGTAATGCACTGGGTTCCTAGGGACCTATTCGTCGTCTGACAAAATAGCAGTCTTTAAAATTATGACAATGTTTTTTGTAACTACGGTAACAATATTGGTAATATTCTGAACTGACACTTTCACCGCAGTTTATACCGGTGACGTACTCCTAGGAAAACAGACAATAGCTATTATCATGTTACTTGTTTGCAGCAACATTTTGGAGGCATTTTGTTGTCAACATGTTGCCAACTATTTGCTACCCAGAGTGGACTTAGCATTATATAGGATATTCATAAACCAAAAAAAGACACATTATTCGAGGCCAGCTTCTAGATAACTAAATAAAATCCTTTGCCACTTCATGATTTATTCACAAAAGAATACAAAATAAATGGCTTAAGGCGGAATATTATTATTCATGTAAAATTCTTGAGTACAAGTCCGTACATTAAATTTTAACAATATTATCATGAACCCTAAATCACTGCAAACCCCCATTAACCGCTATCACTCGTACAGAGATTCACTCCATCCCAAAAACAAATAATAATTAATTTACAACGGAAAATTCTTAAAATGTTTTTCTTTCTTCCTTCTTAATGTATATTCATTTTTATTCACCCCCTTGAATCTTCGCAATCTCGGATATATCTTTCCCTATACACTCCCCTACTCACTAGCTCTAATAATGTATAAAAATCTTAGCCCCCTTGGGCTAACAAATTTTCTACAGCTCACAACAAAAAGGGATGCGCATATATCAAATCGAAAACATCAGTATCTTTTTTCCTATAGTTCTTCAAGTCTATCAATGATAATAATAACATAATTAACCTGTTTTCTATCATTTTTGTTACATGGCCAATCTGCTGTCAACAACTAGGAACACACGTTTTCCTTTCCGACAATCTGAAAATCTGTTATTCTTCATAAGGGATCTTTAAGAGTCATAGTGATGCAAAAAGAGCCGTCCATTGCGCTTGATCTTGCGCATTAGCAGTGATATGCTAAGGAGCATAGGGTGTTAGAGGATCTTCTGGATGGGAATCCTAAATACATTCCCCAGTCACGTCAACGTCCTTTCCACTGTGATGAATTTCTTATTGAAATCATATTCCTTATTCAATCGTCAGCTATCGTTTCTTATTCATTCTTGAATTTACTGCGAACCTAGCCACTAGAAAGATAATTATGTTCATTGTTTCCAGTGATCAACGAATCAATTTGCAACATAATGCGCTGTTTGCGAAAGTAAATGGAATATTTGTGTCATAAAAATTGTGGTTTTCCTAAGAAGATAAAAGATTCTTCTTCTTTTTGCGTCATATCAGGACCCCCTGACGTCGAATTTCTCCCGAGATTAGCCCTCACAATCTTGAGCAGCTCGGAGCAGCATTTCAGTCAGTCCTGTCCGTTTTCGAATCTTCCTCCACTGCGCAACCTCCCTTCTCCCAACACTTCGTTGCTTCGTCGTTCAATTTACAATTTTCCTTTCTTTATCTGATAAAGTGAGCCGTAAGTACATACTTTTTTCTGTCTCAACTAGAACACCTTCTGGACGTTTATATTGGACAGAAAGTCCCTACTCACTCATGCCTTATGTAAACAATGTAAGCAGTGCTTTGCATTTTTGGGTGTATCCAAATTTTGAACACTTCATGATTCTAACGTTTATTAAAAATTTACCAACGTCGAAAATAATAATATGTATTGCCATTTAATAAATTTTCCCCTCCTAAAAAAACGCTATCACATATTTCTATTTGTTTTGGCAACACCGTACTCTCCTCTCCCTTAAATCTAAGAATGTACTTGAATAATGGTACATTCATATAGTCAATGTTTTGTAGGTATATACTCAAATAATATGGTAATAAAAGCATTTTCTTTCACTTAAGTCATTTGAATATCTGGTGGGACAGTTTATTTATTTGTCTAGTCGCACTTTATTCCTTCTATCATTTCCTGTATTTTGGAACATTACCAAAAATGTGAGTTTAGTCCTTGGGATGTTTCAATATCACACAGTAAGTATGTAATTTACGGTTTCATAATATAGTATGGTTGTTGATTACGCTTTTGTTTAGAAAAGATTTTTTTTTTTATATGTGGTTTTATTGTTTTTTTTTTAACTTTATTAAACTTGATACGTTAAGACACTTTACGAAAAATCCCCATGAATCGTTAAACATTGATGCAAAAGAAATACGAATATTGGCAATTTTCACCAAAATTTACAGTCGCCTAGTTTCTATAATATACATTTTTACTACCCTTGTCTCTGTACCATGCAGCATCTAGCTGCGGCATCAATCATTTTTGTCTGCTTTTTGCGCTATCTACACTTTTGTGTATGAGAGATCCGAATTTTTTGAGTAGATACTGATTGTAGCAAAGCTAGCACATCCTCGTAAAAAATACCTGTTTGGCGTAAATATATTTTGATGTTATTGTTTTTAAGTTTTTACCGCATTTGTTACTACACAAGAATGATAGCTAATGTATTATATAGACTGGATGTGTTGCAGATAAGAGAAGCAGGAAAGGACTACCTGAAAGATTCTATGGCCAAATAAAGAAAGTAACCTCAGAAGACCATTAGTCGGTGATAAATGTAGCAGAGGAAAACTAGACTGGAGGTCAGCACTGATCACAGAGGGTAACCACATGAACCATGGATTACCGCAATCAGGAAATTTACAATTAGATAATATAAAGAGCGAAGAATTGAATTATTTTTTTGGCTGTAATGATAAACTGTAATATGGAAATTTATATTCTTGGCCATTGTTCTCGGCATAGGTAATTTGAATATAAATCTTGCATTATGTCCCACAAAGATTTTCCGTCAATTTTGGTATTTCCGATCACTAATCTCTTGCTTATCAGTCTCATTTATTAATGGTTCTGTATGTTTTATTTTTACGATTTTTTGGCACAAAACAAAACCTCATAAATTTTCAGTTATAGATAGATACGATCCTACCTACATAGTCTCCATCATTAAGATTTTTTTTTCTTCAATACAACGGCATTTCCCTTGCATAGCCTATCGACAATATTATTATGTTGTCGCCTTTTTAAACCGCTTCTTATGGGGGAAAGCATATTAATTTATTTTGATGTTGAAAAGTTGGCTTGTATTATTTTATGTACGTAGGTAAAATTCTCTTTATCCACCTTTTTCAATATTTTATTTTAAATTTCTTATTATTTCAATCATTAAAATAAAAGGTGGGCGTGTTTGCAGGTTAGAATAAAAAGACATCAAAGGCAACCCCCGTATTGGAGGAACAGATCGATGTTCAGCTCGTCACCATTTTATCGACAAAACGTTTGTGAAAATTGCTTGGATAAAATTATTAACACTGATTTGTTTCTTCTACCTCGATGAATATTCATACCTGGCTCTCGCCTCGTTACTGCGAGACAATTCACGGCACAACGGCATCATCCACTGCAATTTGACCGTGCCGCTTAGTATGAATTATTATTCAACCTTCCATACTTTTTGACAGAACTATACAAAACTCATTCATTTTTTATGAGATTCCTTTAGATTTTCTTTTCATTAAGACATGAATAAGATCAGAGTTTATATCCTCAGAGACTGACTATGCCAGAAGAAAATAGATTGGATGCCTTTGTAAGAGCTGATGATTTGCTAAATATTTTGCATGGATCAACGGACTACGTTGGCGCTGATCACATCTGTTTCTTGTGAATGACTTGGAATTCCCAAAAAGGATGTTGTTTAATGATCCAGTTGGAGTAAAAGGTTTGGAAGGCCACAGTTGCTATATGGTTGAATGACATCATTGTAAACTGCAGGGTTCTTGAGCAATACCCTGGAATGTAGCACGCTAAGAGCAACAAAGGGTTGCATTGAGGATGCATATTGTATGTAAATATGTTTTCTCTTCATCGCCTCTGGAGTAGGCTGATCCAACATTATGAGAAAAAATCACCAGACTAATAGATCACTGAATAGATTAAAATATTTTTGGAATTCCATGGCAAATTTTAAGGACAAAGCTAAAAAGTGACGTTTTGGATTAACTTTACGCTCCGATTTACCAACTGAATTCTCATAATGTCGAACGAAATGCGAATTTATAACTGTCACTCTATGAAAAACGCGCTGTTGCATTATAAGACGTGGGCAATCTTGAACCATCTGAGGTCTGGTGTGGGCAACTGCAGTAAAAATAGAAAAGGTTTGGACTTTCTACAGGACTAAACCGGTGCGTATGACTGAGTGGGGCACAGACAACGACACACTTGCTGTAGTTTCCATTGTGCCCTGTTGTATGTATTATGGGGGTTCCATGAAAATTCTTCGAAACACAATTCTTCGAAAACTCAATTCTTCTAATCACAATTATTCGAAACACAATTCTTCGAAAACTCAATTCTGTTTCGTGTTTCGAACAATTGTGTTTCGAAGTTTTTACTTGTTACCTATTATGGGTCTATAGAGGATATATTTCACGCCTCTCCGGGTGCTGTGCATTTTGCCTAGTACCGGAGATCAATTTAATTGGTTTCCACAATATAAATAAATAAATTATAATGATGGCCGTTCACGATCATACAAATAAAGCGTTGTCACTCTATAATATAAACGTTAGTGGAGAAAAACCAAATTGATGATGTTGAGCTTTAGAATGATCTGGGGCTAGGTAACCAAACGGATTACAACAATAATTGAATTGCATCGATTTGGCGTGATAGTGAATAGTCGCTTAAAATTGCGATTGAAATACGTCACGCTTTTTGACGAATTTGAGCATGCCGCTAGCAAGGGTGCTTCTCGAAGATGAATTATTCGTCATTTTTCGTAAAATTTTAATCATTATTATTTCCTCCCATCAGAGGGCGTCAGAAAAATAATAAGAACAATAATAATAATAATAAAGACTTTGATTTCGTTTAACGAAGTGTAATATAAAAAGAATTATTAGAAAATTCGTAATTAACAAGTTGTTGACAAATAAACACCCCCCTGAATTAAGTTTCGCCCCAGTGAGACTCCCGCCGGAATTTAATTTTCTTTTTCTTTTCATGTTGCCCGTTTCAAACTTCAATTTTTAAATTAAAATTTTAACGAAACGTTTAACAATAATGACATAAACGTCAATTGTTGTTTAAATGTTATTGTGAAAGTAATTTATATTTCATTTATTGTTATATCGATTGTATATAGAAATTTGTTTTCCAAAATTATAATAAACTAGCTTTTCCGACAGACGTTGTCCTGTGTTCCTAACTGTGTATTGAATTCGAATTTGTAAGGTGATGAATTAATTATCATTTGACCAATGTAATTCCAACCGTTGCGTCTGTTTTAAACCATGTATATTCCATCCGCATTCTGTCATTCGCACCAATTGACAATTTCTGTCAAGATTTCAAAATTGGAATAAAAATTCTAAGGTAAAAAGTACTGATAAGGTTGTCTACGTAGAGTTTTCTTTAATTTTCTAATTTTCCATGCATTTTTCTTAATTTTTTTCTTCTAAAAGGACATTCTCCTGATAAAAACCTACACTACATAAAAAGAATTAGCGAAATCATTTCAGCCGTTTAGGCGTGATGCGATGACATCGGGAAATTGCTCTCCATTTTTATATATATGTAAGATAAAATAATCTATATAATATTTGTCTTGAACACTGACTCACTGACTGACTGACTGACTGACTGACTGCCTGACTGACTGACTGACTGATGTCATTAACGCCGCTAGATGGCGCGCCACTCGCAACTAAAGACAAATAATAATATTGTTCTTCTAATACAATATGGCTGACAGCAGTGACAACTGACAGTAACATAATGATATTATTATGCCTGGATTGCCTGGTGGCTGAGCACTTTTTTTAAAGGTCTTGACGTAGAGAAAAACAATTTTTTGGGTTATTAAAAAACTCACATGCGAAGTCAGCGATAAGAAAGCAAAGTGTACCAAATTAGGAAACTTTTACGCACAGCGGGACTTCATAGTGAAGAAAAGCCGTACTAATGCCATGAGTGCAATAAAAAGTTTGCGGTTTCAAGTAATTTAAAGAGTGACATGCGAACTCATAGCGGAGAAAAGCCATACGAATGCAATAATTGCAATAAAAAGTTCAATCAATCAAATAATTTAAACAACCAATGACATGCTAAAAGCTATTTGAATGGTAAGTTTGCAATAAAAAGTTTAATTTCTTTTTTAAGTTTGCATAAATAGTTCAATCAACCGTATGCTGTAAAGTATCACTTGCGAATTCAGCCGGACTTCGCTTTACTAATGCAATGTGTGCAATAAAAAGTTTGTGAACCCATAGCTGAGAAAAGCCATACGAATGCTACCATTGCGATAAAAAGTTTAATCAATCAAATGATAAAATCATGATAAAAGCCATTTAAATGCATACTTTGTTAGAAAAAGTTCAAAATTTGTTTAAAGTCTGACATATGAATTCGGCCAAAAGAAAGCATAGTTTGTATGAAAAAGTTTACCAAATCACGAATCTTTAATCCACACACGAGATCATAGCTGAGAAAAACCATACGAATGCCATGTTTTCAATAAAAAGTTTACACACCTAGAGTAATTTTTTAAAGATTTTCATGTGAATTTGTAGCGTTGAAAAGCCATTCATATGCAACGTTTGTTATAAAAAGTACAAGTTTTTTTTTAATTTTCATTGAGTTCTATTATCAAGTGGTTTAAAGTCTGACATAAGAATTCGGCCATAAGAAAGCAAACTTTGCATGAAAATTTTACTAAATCATAAATTTATCCCATAGACACGATATCATAGCAGAGAAAAAGCCCTACTAATGCAATGTTTGAAATAAAAATATTGCACACTAGCGCAGAAAAGCCATACGAATGCAACCATTGCGATAAAAAGTTGAATCAATCAAATGATAAATCATGATAAAAGCCATTTAAATGCATATTTTGTTAGAAAAGGTTCAAAATTTGTTATAAAAAAAAATATCAAGTGCTTTACAGTCACACAAATGAATTCGGCCATAAGAAAACAAAGTTTCCATGAAAAAGTTTACCAAATCACGAATCTTTAATCCACACACACGAGATCATAGCGGAGAAAAACCATACGAATGCCATGTTTTCAATAAAAAGTTTACACACCTAGAGTAATTTTTTAAAGATTTTCATGTGAATTCATAACGTTGAAAAGCCAAACATATGTAAAGTTTGTTATAAAAAGTTCACGTTGTTTTTTGAGTTTTCATGAAGAATTCAATTAATCAAGTGTTTTAGTCTCATATAAGAATTCGGCAATACGAATGCAAATTTTATATGAAAAAGTTTAATCAATCAAATCGGTAAATACCCACATGCCAAAAGCTATTTGAATGTACAGTTTGTAATTAAAAGTTTAAGTTGTAGGTATTTGAGTTTTCATAAAGAGTTGAATCAACCAAGTATTTTGAAGTCTCACATGTGAATGCTCACAGCTATGCTATGAGAAAGTAAAGTTTGCATAAAAAAGGCCATAAGTGGGCGCCACGGGCGCCTTTAAAAAACTAGTTATTAATATTCATCATACTTACTTTCTGATGCAAAATTTAAAAAAGGGATCCCTATTTCCCTTTGTCACGGAAACACGCGTGAAAGGCTGGAACGATTTCGCTATTTTTTTACTATTCTGTTTGCTATTGTCAGAAGAAGGTTGGAATGAAAGAAAAAAAATAAAGTTGCATAGAACATAAAAAATGAAAAAACTGAACGCAGGTAGCGATCTTGGTAGATACGTTTGACAAAGTACACTTTTCTATTTTTTAAATTAAATTGGCGTTTGACATAAAAGTGTCATTTGTTTAAAAGTTGTTGCTAGTGACAGAATGTGCCCTGCAAGCATCGTTTTAAACAGCTGCATCGGTATGAATTTTATTGGTTAATTTATCATTATAAAAATTCGAATTCAATATTCTTGGTTTGGACAGGACAACGTACCTATGCCTGGAAATCTAGTTTCAAAGAAACAACAACTACTTAATGGCTTAGTGTAGTGACATTACTGCGATAAAAATTGTTTTTTTTTTTAATGAATCTACCTCCGTAGACAAATTCAAATTGGCGTTCGACTACAAACGAAGATTTCGCCAATGTATAGTACGAAAAAATTAACTTTCCACTGGAACATATAAACAATTATTTAAACCAAACAAAGACACTTATATAAAAATATAAAAATGGACAGTTAATTTTCTTCAAACTCTACATTGTCGAATAATTCGTTTGTAGTCGATCGCCAAATGCATTTTGTCTAGGCCTACTGAGCTCACTCAAAATAAACGCAATACACTTTCGACATATTCTTTCACATAAAGCAAAGGAAATGGTCGGTACCAAGATTGGAACCCACGACCTTCAGTAAGCTGTACGTACGTCATCGACTCTTACCACTAGTCTACCAACCACTTCAAAAACAGGACAAAAAACCCATGCTCTTACTTTATGACCACGCAAAATTAACCTTTGAACCAGCCACAATATGATGTTCAATACCCTTTTAACTATTTTTATTTGATTTAATGCCGATCAAGTCGTTTTTGCAGCGGTTTATCCTTTTCTGGCACACGTTGTGGGAATTTGTGCAGGAAATATTCTTATAGTATGAAAGAAAGTAAAGAAAATTTGAACATATTACGTACTTGTCTAAAAATCTTAGAACGACTTCATAAGATAAGTGAGTCAAATGTCTTTAGGGAGAACGTGCTGGAGTCTCGATGGCACAGAGTAAAGAGATTTATAGAATGTGGATCTGGACAAACTCAGAAAGTATATATTCTCTCTCTGACTCGTAGTGCATGCTCCAGTAGAACGGCATTTCGCCACCGTCACCATTTTAAATGAATACAAATGACACTTAGTCGAAATGACGTGAGCAATATTTCACATCCACCGGCAAGGCGAGTACTCTCATTACATTTAACATTTCATCGTGGTGCTATTAAATTGATGTCCTTTCTGAGTTTATTTTTTTATTTTATTTTTTTAAACATTGAAATAAATTACCTATGCATTACAAAGTCTCAAAAATCCTCGCAGAGAAGAGACATAAAGGTTGGTTGGTAGTAAGTAAGTAGGTACCAACTTAATTAATATTTACGCTATATAAAAAATTTAAAAACAGGTAACTTTTTTATTTATAAAAAATATTATGAAATTAGTTAGGGTTTTATATAATTTGTGAACTAACAAATTAATTGTTCCATTTTAATCACTTTGAAGTAATTGCATTCTTTTTAAGACAAGCAATTAGGAAGGTGAACAATTATAATCTCTAATATAAATGAAAGTCGGGTTAGTGCGAACACTTATAACTCGAGATCGGCTGAACAGATCCTTTCAATTGGATTTCTCTCCACTCCGGATAACAGAATAACTAATAAAAAGTTGAAAAAATGGGTAAGAAATGATATAAATACAAAAATACATTCGCTTAAAAGAAAAACATTTAAGACATTCGACATTTAACATTCTGTTATCCGGAGCGAAGAAGAATCCAATAAACCAAGTATCATAAAAATCTGTTCAGCCGATCTCGAGTTATAAGTGTTCGTACTAACCCGACTTTCTTTTATATTATAGATATCACAATGACGATAATACTTTCAACAGCGTAAAATTACAACTTCAAATTTTGACTAGCGCCGTTGTGAGAAGGTGCATGAATTACAACTCGTGATATTTTATGAACTAAACTTTTTACAACTTACCACTCTTAGTTACACTAATAAAATACCGCATTGCATAATATTATCGAAAAATATATGCATTGGACGCAGGCCAAAGGCAAACTAATAAATTCATTTCTCATTTGAATAATCACTCTCCTTCGGGGTAGTTTGTTCAGGGTAGTGCAGCGATATTGTTGTGTGCGAGTGGATTGAATAGAGGGATGCATCATTAACCAGCGCTAGTACTGATGGGGGATGAGAGTCTCTACCTACCCTACTAGGGATAACCCGCCAATAATAGATACAAATTATTTGACTAATAGTGAATTATGTGACTTCTCTCTTATATTGTTGGTTTTTCAGTGAGTTGCAGCTTTTTCAGGAGGGGGATTACAAATTATTTCATCCATCATAGAACTGGAGGATCACAGAAAACAGCTTATTTTCCATCATCTTAGAGATATTCGTTTACCACTATGCACGTACTTTTTTATTCACGATTTCTTCTTTCTTCTGAGATATCCTCTTCATTACCTTCTTTTGTATCTGCTCCATATGCTGTATTCGCTATCACAAGTCTTTTTGATTGCATATTCTGTCTTAACTTCCTCTCTTGAAAAAAGCTATAGACAGTTGATGACAGAACTCCTTTAATAATATCATTGACAATAGCTAATCCAATCCAATCCAAACTCCCTTTAGACCCCACTTAGGGGCATAGAGAGGCAACAAGAGCTCTCCATTGCGATCTTGCGCAACGTTAATGACCTCCTCCCACACCATGTCCAGATTCCTCAGCTCTGCTTCGAAGGAGCGGAACACAATATGAGAGGGTCTTCCTGGTCTCCGGGACCCTGATGGGAGGAAGAACAGTGCTCTCCTCGGCCAACTGTCATTCGGCATCCTTAACACATGTCCCAGCCAAGTCCATCTCCTCCACATAATAATAATAATAATATAACACTTTTCTATACAAAGGTGTCAGTATAGCCGGCGGAACTTATTGCCTGAGGCAATTTTTTCCAGTCAACCGGTCCCGTCAAATCTGAGACAGGCCAACCCCGGGTAGAAATTTCAAGTGAAAAAACACTTAGAAAAACTCTGACCCGACCGGGAATCGAACCCGGGACCTCGGATCTGAAGTCCAAGCTAGTACAACTAGGTTACCGATGTCAAACGCTTCGTGTGTCTTAAAAGTATGTACATACTGTTTTCAATGGGGTATTTTTTATTTATTTATTTATTTATTAAATATCGCTTTTTTCGTTCAATTGAAATCGTCAAATTATAAACAAATATAGCACACAGAAAGAAAGAAAAATACAAAAAAAGACTGCAAAATAAAAAATGCTCACAAATATAAAAGTTTTAAAATATTTCATTTAAAAACATCAATTAATTAAATTAAATACAATCTATCATGAAAAAAGAATAGTTGAGGCTGGAAAGGTGAAAAGGATCCCTTTTAGCCCCTTGTCAGTAATACCTAGGTATGAGAAATAATGTACAAATTTTCATAACCATTCGAGGTGCATTTTACAAACGGTACTTGGAGGCGCTAGTTCACAGGTTGACCATCTACAAAAAAATGACATGTTTTTTACATATCGTGTCTTCTTTTAAGCAGGAGTTAGGTATATAAGTTGAAATCTAAACTCAGTTAAAGAATTGTGGCTGCATTCGAAAGTTTTTTACCGCCAAATTCTATATTTTTCAAAATGTTCACTATATCTGTTGCTTTAGGGACCGTCGTAGAGAAAATATGTAATAATTGCGAAGAAATTCGAAAAAACTATCAGTTACGTTTTCCTCTTCAAAGTGTTTCTACCAGTTAAATGTTTTTGGTTGTGAATGAAATCGATTATCGTTTAGCAGGTCATCTAGCCTCCTAATATGTAGAAATCATGAGTAGAAAATTTAATGCTTGACGGTTGGTAGATGATAACATAAGACGGTACCTAAGAACAGAATGGAAAAGTAAAAACTGTCGTGGGGACCAGACCAGACGTAGACAGATTTTCCTTATTGTGATTCGACATCCTTCAATAAATCCCGTAGAAAACTTTTCATTGACGCAATAAAATCCTCCGTTAACAAAAGAAATCAACTGAATAATAATCCACCGTCTAATAAGCGTTTCTTCCCTTTAGACGCAGCTTTCTGCTTCCAAGAAATTTTATAATATGAATCTTTTCTCGAATACAGTCGCATGTAAAAATGTTTGCCTTATATGTAAAAATAGATACTATAGGACAATACAAACTTTTTCGTACGCTTCTATCACGCCATGTCTTTCGAGGGGTAGACAGAAAGAACTGGTACCTACCCTATTCTCGTATGTCGAACGATAGTTTTTCTTATAGATTTTTTATGACTTTCGTATGTTTTCTTAAAGCACTCGTTCGAAAGTCATAAAAATTCTATTAGCCATCGATCGACATTCGAGAATAGGGTTCCAAACCTTCATTATCTATATAATCATTCTTCTTTCGCTTCTTTCTTCTAATTATTTTCTTTCTGAACTGACCTTCCTCGAGGACGGAATCAATGTGATGACACGTGGTGGCACAACATTTATTAGGAAACACCTTGGGAATTATAATTGCTTTGTAAAAACACCATGGTCAGAATCAACCTTCTATTTGCATTTCTCAGATTGGCGTTTCCGATTGACTGATAATTTTACCAGCCACTTTTACAAATTTGTAAACGTAAGTAGTGTTTACTTATACACGTATACTATAAGCAGTTACATCGTTGGTAGATAGGAATAAAAACGGTATTTAATTAAAGTGAATCTGGGCTGTCCCAAAGTGAAAACAAACACACTTTTGACATCTTTCACAGAAAGTAAAACCTGTATTATGGCGTGGAAATGGTGGGCACCGGTATTCGTACCCACCATCTGTTTTATGTTGCTGCGCTGTACCTATGCTGTTTTTAATTAGTGCAGACAACCCGAAAACTAACGGGGCATCTGCCAATTATGATATGCCTATCTGTACCTACATTATAAAAAACTAAAAAGCATCACCATTGAATTTGAAAAAAAAAAATAAAGTGATCAAAATATTTTGTATCAAATTGTAAATTTTGTTTTAAAGCACGGCTGATGCAATAAGGTTTATGCGTGATTTTGCTTGTGAACTGTTAAGAAATAAATTTTATGGTCAACCAATTATTATTGTGTCCACAATAAAATTTTACGATGCATCCTCGACTATAATATTAATTGTTTCTTATATTTTTCATTACACATCGTGGTTTTGTACACATTATACTTAGTGTAAGTTTATTTACGTTATAAAATTAATTTCATTAAACTATTTAAAATGTAGGGGGGTATATTCCGGTAAACAGTTTCCGTTCGAATATCAAAAATAAAGACAATAGGAGTTGAAAGATGAAAAGAAAATACATCAAGATATTAAAACTTGGCCAGGAATCTGGCACCTATTCAACTTTATTTATATAGATACAAATAATCATATTCTTTCTTCTCTGGTCAAAATCCCAAGGTTTGTGACCACAGAAGGTTGATAGCAATGTTCACCGTTATTTCTCTTCCCTTGGTCCTATCCATATTATTCCTTTCAAGTTCGTTATAGTAGAAACAGCTAAAACTCTTGACATGGTCGTCCCCGGGAGTTCCCCCCCCCCCCGCCCCCCCAATTTTTACGATAAATATGCATTTTAAGACCTTTGATTTTTTCAAACTTGTTATACAATATTACAAGTATCCACAAAATCGTTCGATCCTACGCGGTTTCAATGAACTCTTCCCACACCATGTCCAAATCCGTAAGCTCTGCTTCGATGGAACGGAACACGGTGTGAGGGTCATCTTTGTCTTCGAGACCCTGATGGGAAGAACAACAGCGCTCTCTACAAGCCAAGACCATAATGGCAGAAGTGATGGGTGCACCGGCGTATAGTGTCGTTTGTGATGCGTTTGTACCATTTTATACCGGATAAGGATTTCAATCTTCACGAACGACGGTAGAAATTATCCTACACTTATATAGCTCAATCAAATATAAATATGTTGAATTTTTCTGAATACATTTTATCAAAGCAAACACAGCTTTTCACTCCCCTAAAAATACGTATAACTAAGCACTTGAAATGTGTAGCAATTCAAACAAAAACACCTCCTGCTGTGAGGAAAAATTAAGTCTCGCATAATAATATATCAAACTAAATACGTAGTAAGTACGAAAATATTTGTGGAATTTGTCGTCGATTTCGGATATCAAAAGCATAAGAATCATTAGCGCATAAGAATATTATATTTCGCATCAAAGGGACCCCTCGCAAAATATTCCATTCCAATTTTCCAAGAAAAGGTTCTGTTGGTGACATAATTCCTTGTGTATAGTCTTTGAGGCCAAATAACATTCAAATAAATATCAAGGGACGCAGATATTTGATGGGGAAATCGCATCATAATCGACTGTCAACGCTTCGGAGTGGGGCGTCAGATGTCGCTGGGGGAGAAATGGGCACCGTTCACATTTTTGGAATAATTTAACATTTATTTTTTATTTTCATTTCATCGCATAGAATCTGCGTCGTTGGGGTGGCACTCAACGCGTGAACGGTTTTCAAATTTAAAAGCCTTTAGAATTATATAAAAAACACATAAAACGAGCTCAATTATTGTATTCATAAAAGTATTAATACCTAATCTGGGATACGCAGCTAAAAATCTTGATACGATGATTGAAATTTTTTTATTTCAAACTGCACTTGAGATGTGTTCAATACTTTGAACGACCTATGTGAAACTTAGATATTTCGTGTATTCTTAAGATCTGTAGTGTGTGTCCAAACAAACAAAGAGAACCAAAACTAGCAACAGAGAATCCTTTTTTGATCATTTATATTGACACCAAGTAAACAACAACATTTGCTAAAAATGCTACCTAAGAATCGTGCTGCTAAACAGTAAGCTCTGTTAAAAACTATCGTTTGTTTATTTGACAATTGCATGAAAAACCGGTTGTAGCTATATTTTTATTAAAGCACATAAATAAAAATTCAATAGTTTGCAAATATACCGACCATTTATAATAGCTATCATATTTGATCATACTGAACAATCAAAATTGAATTAGAAATTCAATATACTTATACGACTATTTCAGAAATAATAATAATACAAAGCTTTTATTGATAAAATACACAAATATAAAAAGAACATGCTTATAAATAATTATTAACAACTAGATATATATATATATAATTTAACAAGATACCTCCCGAAAATGAGTTTATACTCGCGCTTCGGGAGGGAAATAGGGAATTCCTTTCAATTCTAACTACAATACCAGTCCACGATAGGTTCTGAAACCATCTTAAGGGTCCTATATCGGAGTAGTTAGCCTTTTGATTTTTTTTTTATTTTGTAAACACTAGACTTAGAATGTGTGGTGACTTTTAGAATAAAGATCATGAGGCACACAAAACAAGATTCGGATTCGGATGCTTATTGCTTAGAGTCCATTTATCAGGGTGGTTGGTGGTGTTCAGGCGTATGCTGTCCCCCCTCTCAAGACTATGGCTAGACCCCCTGCCATAGTGTGCTCCCTTCCTTCGGGGCATAGCTGGAAAGTTTGGATACTGTGATATCGAGCGCAGTGGAGAGTTTTGTTTTCTCCCTATGCCTCTAATTGGGGTAAAAAAAAAACGGAGAATTCAATAAGAAGGGATTAAGTATTATTTGATGACCAAATGTGGAAATGGATTCTGTCTTTCATTCGAGGCTCCAGTTGAAATACAATTTAAGGTAACAATTCAAAAATATGATCATTGGCGTAGTGATAACTGGTCTCTCCGTAATGAACCAATTAGATAATAGAGAAATTTGACTTAAGAATTTAAATTCGTCTCCTCGTGAGATAAATCTTCTTCGAAATATAAAAAAAGCCTAAAAAAATATAATAGGTACCTTTTACAGTTCTATCCAAAAATACGAAAACTATTTTTATCATATGGAATTTTCTGCTCAACTCTTTCATAATAATTCATGAGAATTTTGCGAAAATCGATTTTTTTTAATCTTTATAAAAATCTATTTAATCATTATAAAAATCCTTTAACGATTTTCTTGTATACATTTTTGTAACAGCCTCATATAACTGAAGCACTCGAGCTATGTAGGTATATTTTTATGATTATGAAGGCTGTATAGAAAATCGTTACCAGCACTTGCTGTGGAAAACTTGAGATTAACCGTACTTAAAATTTCAGGCGTCGTATATTTGCGTATTGGATGGTTATCATAACAATAAAAAGTCATTTAAAGAAGGGTTTGTAAGCAAATAAAGGTTTATAAGATCGGAATTCACTGCTATTTAAATCAGTTGATTCTGTATTTTAATATCTAGCTTCTCTGATAATATTTTTTTATATGAAAATGTAATAAAATCATTTTGTTTTTTCCTTTAGAATTCTTTGTAGATATAAAAGGTAGGAATCTAAAATCGCGAATGCTATTATTTCTGCATAAAAAATACATTACATCGATAAAAAAAACACTACGCACCGTACTGAAATGTTATGTATTTGATACACACACTCCGATGTATTTGACATTGACAAAGATGCATATTTTTTTCTGTTTATATGTGGTTAAATCGAGAATATTGTTTGTCTTTAATAAAAATAGAAAAAACTTTGAAGGTACATATCAATATTTCAAATTTGACGTATCCATCCATGTCATTATTTTGAAAGAAAATTGTGAAATAGCGCTCGCTCAGTCTTTGACAATGAAACCTAAAACATACATATATTAAATTAGTAAGGTTGAATTTCCGTATAATTATGTCATCATTGATTGTTTGAAATGTTATTATACAATACGCGAATCGCACGTAGGATTCACTATGTTAACAAAATCGCTGTTACTTGTATCACCCCCAAACACAAAAATCAGACGTATTCCGCAGGGGTCAGGATCAGACTGTTTACGGTGGTTAATAATTAAAGGGGCCAATTTTGATTAAGAGGCGGAGGGCGTTTGGCCCTTGAACTATAAGCTCTGTTAGAGGGAGATAATAATACCCAACAACAATATAAAACGGAAAGAGACAGATGATGTACCCTCGACACCCTCTCTTGTTAGTATGGACCAGGAAACATAAATACATTCAAATTATGATGTCTGACTATTCGCAGTTCATATTATAATACTTAAGCGAATTTACAACGGATTATTGAGAATTATCGAAGTAAAATTAATGGAATCCGCCTTAGTTATTCGCATTGCATATTAGGTACCTACCTATACTACTCGGTAAACTAATAGATACTGTTTGCTATGAAACGGGAATTTTAGAAGAAATTGATACGTCAATAATGGATTCATTTTTCCCGTGGTCCCAGTTGCTCGAAAAAAGAGAAAATTTAAGAAAAATGAACGTAGATAACTTTTTTAGTGCTTTGGACAATAATATAATCTTTTCTATTTTTATTTTACTAAACAAGCTTTCCCGACAGACGTTGTCCTGTTATCCTTAGGCTATGAATATTGATTTCAAATTTGTAATTTATACAAAAATGCGCTTAAAATATCCAACATCGGAAGAACCTGTCCAGCCGATCTCGAGTTATAAGTGTTCGCACTAACCCGACTTTCTTTTATATTATAAAGATATAGATTATAATTTTATATCGATGTGCCTTTTTTGTTTTGCTTTGAAATTGTTTTCTTATCAATGTAATTTCAATAAATAGGTAATTTGGAATTTTCAATCAATTTCTAATTTGTTTCTATATTAGGAATTTCAGCTTCCCTTTCAATTATCAATGCTCAATCGCTACCCACTTGTGTTTAGAATATCCTTTTCTTTTCATTAGATAACTATACGTATCAAAACTAAACAATGAGATAGGTACGCTTATGACCATTATTCGACTTTTATGTCAATAAAGTCATCGTTTATTTCTCATCTGACTGCACTGACAAACACTCAATCTATATACACAATAATTATCAACCTTCCATTTTTTATGATAACCAACTTATATGAGTGCATGACCACCTTGATAGGTGCAGGATTTGCTATCACTTGAATGATTATAAACAAAAAAAAATCTTACAAGTCGTTTTTCTTTTCCCAAAATATCACAATCCGTTAGATATAGAATTTGTAAAGAGTCATGATTCTTATCCAAAAATTCACAATCCTTAACACAAAATTATTTGAATTTTTTCTGAGTTAGTGAGAACACATTTTTGTTCAAATGTATCGAACATCATGCGTTATGCAATTCTTCCATACAACCTTTCCCGTTTATTCAGATATATGATGTTAATCCCAATCAGGGTATTATTTATTAAAAAATATGGCACTATGGGAAATGTCGGCATAAAATCAACTAGCTGGGTCAGAATAAACATCTGAACATACCGATAAAGAAGATGTACTCTGCATCTGCAATTTTCTAAGTATGGATAAATTGATTTTTTCAATATAAAATTAACAAATTTACCAAAATATTTGTAAAAAATAGAATCCTATTACTTAAGTCGATAAGATTTGCAAACCACCTAAAGAAAAAGGTTTTTGAAATGTGCATCCTTCCAATACTGTCATATAGTTTTGAAACTACCACCTTTTCAAAACCCGCAAAACAAAAACTCCAAATAACACAATGAGCGATGAAGAGAAGGATGTTCAACATTACTTTGAGAGACAAGAAGCAAAATGAATGGACTAGAGAACGGATAAAAGTTACCGATATGACTCATAAAATAGCGTAACTAAAGTGGAACTGGGCCGGCCATATACTAAAAACAATACTTGATAGATAGACTAAGAAAACCCTGGAGATGAGAACAAGAACTGGTCATAAAAACCCAGGTACGCCACAGCTGAGGTTGTCTGACGATATATGGAGAGTGGCTGGCAATCAACGGCATAAAATACCAACAGACAGAAAATCGTAGAAGTCGGGTAGGGAGGCCTATGTCCAATGCTGGGCGAGTGAAAGCTAATGATGATGATGAAAATAAAAAAAAAAGCTGCTAACCTAGGGTAGCCCAGAACTCATAGTATATTATAACAGCCAGAAGACAATTATTATTATCTGCTTTAGAACTACATATTCAATATTAATCGGTACTTTAAGGGGGACCCACTAATGTTACGGACCTCAAATTTTACGTGCTTGTGTAGGAGCATAAGACCAACCCGTATACCAAATTTTATGAAAATCGAAGAATTTTTTTTTTCATTTTTAGCCCTTTTTAAGGGAGACCCACTGAAGTTACGGACCTCAAATTTTACGTGCTTGTGTGGGAGCATAAGACCAACCCGTATACCAAATTTTATGAAAATCGAAGAATTGTTTTTTTTTCCATTTTAGCCCTTTTTCTAGAACAAGTGAAATTTTCTTTGGATATTTTAAGAGGGTTCCCCTGAAGGTACAGATCTCAACATTTTACTGACTCATCTACATCGAGGGGCTAACCGTTCTACCAAATTTAAATCAAATCGGATAAGAATTACTATGAGTTATGGGTGCGCACGCGTAAATAAATAAATAAATAAATAAATCTTTATTGGACGCAAAAAATAGTGTAAGTACAATTTTAAAAAACAACCAAAAGGCGGACTTATTGCTGTAAAGCAATGTCTTACAGCCAACCTCATAAGATCAAAAACTACAAAATAAAAAGACGTGTAAATGTAAATACATAAAGGAATAGAATATATACATATATAAATACAAAAAAAAAAAATACATACATATATACATACATAATAATAAGATGCAAGTAACTGCATTGGAAAGATAGAAAAAGGAAGTCGCTATCCATGAACAGGGAGTAAGGAAAAACGGAGAGGAGGGAGGAAGGATAAAGGAGGGACTGCTCGAATCTTGAATCCAGGTTACGTATAATGTGATTCAGAAGTCCGGACTCCACACAGCTCGCGCTGAAATGACACTAAGGAGGGACAAGAGCGAACCTTATCAGGAAGGTTATTCCACAGCCTGGCACCATGCACAGTGAACGAGTCTGTATAGAAACCAGATCTGTGAACCGGGATGGATAGAAGATTAGAAGAACCGGATCGAAGAGGGAGACCATGCGATTGTAAAAAGACAAATCTTTCCTTAAGATATGTAGGCAAATTTGGATTGAACAGGATTTTATGGAGAAGACAAACAACGTGGGCATCCCTTCGCTCGCTCATCGACCTCCAACCGAGTCGGTGACGGTATTCTGAGATGTGGTCGAACTTTCTAAGACAAAACACGCGTACGCGGAAATTTAAAAAAAAAAATTTTTTTTTGCTATTTTGAAATCTACACCCTCGAATAAGTGCGATAAGTGCATCATATCATATTATTACAGCATGTGAATTTCATAAATAAATACGTTAGGAGTATCTTATATTTTCCATACCCATATTCCACACAAATGCCTGATCAATAAATAAACCATCAAAAACTTGGCAATATATCCGAGAGAGATATAAACATCCTACCTATTTAAAAGGTTTCTGATTTGGAAACGGTTCATGTTATATTTAAGTTGTAAGTCTTGTACATTAAATTGAAGCGAAATTATTGTTGACGTCCCCAGAGACTCCGCTTCAAGATCAAAATGTTCCCACTCCTGACGTTTATAAAACTCCGGGTCTTTTCTCATTCGCCGAGTTATATTTTTTAACCGAGGCAAAAGGTGCGGCGTACATATTATTCGCAATGAAGAGACCGCATGGGAATAGAGGCTGACGTATCTGGTTTAAAAATTCTCGTTACCTTTGAGACATATCTTGTTCCTTCTGAAGTTCAGCCACGTGTCTTCTCGCATCCGGTTCACTGCGGTAATGTTCAATTGCAGTCGAACTTCAATCTCCGCACTTCGCAGTCCCGTGCAGGGGAGCTGAACCCTGAAACAAAATATTGTATATTTTTTACATTAGAAATATCGTTAAAAATGTAGTGCCTAGCGTATATCCGTTTTTGTTAATGTTTCATCTTTATTGGCTTTGTTGGTGCACAACGTTTTATTATGTCTAGATTCTTGTGCCCATATTTTATTTTTTTTATTTATTTTTTTTTTATTTAATTTTATTTCCAAAAAATAATACAAATAAATATGAATTACATGAGAATAAAATTATTGGAATTTATCACCCCACTAGGCAAGAGCCCGTGCTGAGGTGATACTTGATTAATTTACTGCGCATTTTTTTTTTTAAACGAGTAAACGGTGCACAAAAAAAAACACGAAAACAAAAACAGAAAACAAAACAAGGCCACAAGACAATGTACCTCAACGAGTTACCTACCTTCCGCATCCTCAACGCAATATATGTGTTAATGTCCTCTCCGATGCATCTCTACCCTTTTCCATCAGCCAAGCAACAATATGTTTGACCATGTTTGAGCGCTCCGCATTTAGTTAGGCTGAAATTTCGGGTACAATTGTATTGTACAACCTGGGACCCAGGAAAGCAAAGTGCCTCTGGGCAAACGTTGTTCGTACAGGCTTGGGGCGGAGCAGGTGTCGGTTTCTAGTACCTGGGAGAAGTTCGAATGTATCAGAGGTGTAGTCGGCCCGGTTCCTGTCCACATGGAGTAAAATGGTCTTCATGTATAGTTGTCTGACATCCAATACTCCGAACTCCAAGAACAGTTGATCTGATGGGTACCTATATGGTTTTCGGCATATCACTCTCAGAAGAGACTTTTGGCTAACCGCGAGAGGCAGATTTGTTTTTGCCATTCCCCCCCATGCCAGATTTCCGTACATGAGGAGAGACTGTCCCAAAGCGTAATATATTGCTTTTAAAATCTTCATTTCAAAAATCTCTCTCAAATTTCGAAAAATGTAGACGAGTTTTCTGAGTCTCTTTGAGAGCATCTCGACGTGATTCACCCATCTTAAATTACTGTCCACCATGATTCCCAAATATTTATAGGTATCAACTCTGCCAAGACCGACACAGTCACATGTTCCATCGCGAACGGTACAATTATGTATTTTTATGCTCAGATTTATAGACGGTTTTTGTCTGACATCAATTGTGAATGTCATGTACTTGGTCTTTAGTGCATTTAGCGAAAGCAGATTTTCATCAAACCACTTCTTTATTCGTTTAAGCATCTCCTCTGCTAACTCATGCACATGCTCCCACGTCGTAGACCTACAAAGCAACACTGTGTCGTCAGCAAAAGAAATGGTTCGTCCCTTCGTCCCAAGCTGAATGATATCATTTAAATATATTATAAACAGTGTAGGTCCGAGAACACTGCCCTGTGGTACACCCCAATATACTGGTTCCGGGTCGGCGATTATTTCACCAAGTTTAACCATTTGTCTTCTGTCTTTCAAATACGACTCGAACCATGCCAAAGATGTGGCCAAGAGACCCATGATTTTCAGTTTCCTGATCAGCATAGAGTGTGAAATAGAGTCGAATGCCTTAGCTAAGTCAATGAAGACACCCAGACATTTTTGTTGATTATCCAAGGCAGATGTTATGTACTCTGCAAAATCCGACACTGCCTCCCTTGTTCCTCTTCCGGGGCGAAAGCCATACATAACAATATAATATAACAACTAATAACTCTTAACAATTCATTACTGATGTTCGATTTTTAAATGGAACAAACCACTTGTTTACGACCCTCTTCTACTGTTATTTCGAAGTCTAGCGTATTACTTTGATTACTTTGATCGCAAAAAAATAATGAACGTTTAAGAAGCTTTTTTATAATTTTTATTTTTTTTCGTAAAAATTTAACATTGCCAAACGTTGACGACACCATCATTCCCTCTACAACACCTTTACTTAGCCAAAGATGACTGAATATCTCGGAGTACGTAAATCCGTAGATTAAGATAACACTGGAATACGCTCGCTTTACTAATCGGGCTAGAGGAATATTGCAAAGATAATATATGTATTTATTTGAAAATCATTTCGAATTTTAAAATTATGAAATAAGTATTATGGAGACACCCTTGTGTTTTCGATGGAGCGGAGTCGTGGACTCTGAGCTGGAGATAGACACAGAATGGACGCTTTGGAAATGTAGTGTTTGCGAAAAATTATGAAAATCCCTAAGAATAACTATCATCTCAATTTTTCAAGAACTCCACATCATGACTCGAACACACTTCTCACGCAACTTTTTTGCAGCTCTTAGAGCAGAAGACAGCCTTGAAAAGCTGGCAACAGTTAGAAGAGTGCCAGGTACAAAAACTCGATGCTCTGGACCGACCAATTTAACAAAGCATCCATGCGAAGACTCTTCAAAAAGCCGTTAATATGGCAGCAGATAGGAATTACTGGAGAGCAATGGTTCGAGAAAGAATTCATATCGGTCATGACCCTTAGCAGTGAGCACGATTAGTAAGGTTATGTACACACACACACCCTTACACACACACACCCTTACACACACACACCCTCACTTAAGAAAACTTTAAATAGATAATCTAGTGCTTTTGACAGCTAAGACTTATCCATTTTTAAATTCAAATTGGTGTTCGATATAACTGTCAGTTGATTGATAATTGGCGCGTTTAACAGAACACATTATTTATATACGATGTGTCGATGGAATCCTATTTATTAAATACTCAGCCTGTGTCCTAACTGGAAAGAGTTTCATATACCTACATAGACGTGGACGGATCGTTCAAATTGAGAACATTGTAAGATCGCTCCTCGCATGGTCGCGCGATGTCTTTTCAGTTAGGACATAGTCTCGATTTGTCATTATCTATACCAATTAAGATTAGACATAGGACAAAACAGTGTTTAATATGAACAGAGAAAACTTAAAAAATTTAATAGACTATGTATGTAATTCCATTTGATATAATAAACCAATGGTTTTTTTTCTACCTTGATGTGGAAAATCCAAAAAATAATTACGATGCCATATAGTCGTAGAAATAATCATTAATTTAAAATCTAACTGAGCATAGCAATTAATTATAATGAAAAGATTATTAATTATTGGAGGTCGCATTATCGTTTTAATTATCACTTGATTAATTTTATGCAGCTTATTTGATTAATTGCTCAATTCAGCCCCATGACCACTTCAATCATTAATCCAATTAAGTAATTTATATGGAACTCTCTCATGAGTTAAAGACCTATCGCTCTAAACAAATAATGGGTAAGTACTATAAAATGGGTCAGGGTAAAAGGGGATAAGAGGAGGTCATAAGCATTGCGTAAGATCGAACGCAATGGAGAGCTCTTGTTGCCTCCCTATGCCCCTAAGTGGGGCCTTAAGGGAGTTTCGATTTGATTTGATCACGCCGTATCCCGAAGGTGGTAGAAAGAGAGTAAGTACGAACTTCCATTCATTCCTATCCAGATAAACCCCTTTCGTTTCAATCAAGAGCATAACGATCCGTATACCTTGATTGTCAACTGTTCCTTTTACTACTGACATAGCCCTTTTTTAAGACGACACCGATATGGTAGGCTCACGTCATCTAGGTGGAACACGTCTCCGTGCATCCATTCTTCCAGATTTATAGATCCTTTTGTCGTTCTTTGTTCAATCGTTCTCTCAACATTCCCGAAACATCTTAATTTCATTCTTGTCCCTACGCTAACATTCACTCCAAATTCCTTTCTAATATTATCATCATTTCTCACCTTATTAATCAGCCTTTTACCGCATATCCTGCTTAGAGAATAGTAGAGATCTCATTTTTTTCAGTATTTATACCAACATCCGGATTTTTCATCCATGTTCACGTGTAGATTTTACAGATAAGATCTTATTTATATTGTTACGTCTGGTCAATATTGTTATACAGCTCCGAAGCATGGACCCTAAAGGTCAACACGATGAATAGGATAGAAGCCTTCAAAATGAGGATTCACAGGCGGATGCTACGGAGGTACTGCGCAGAGCCGGAGTTGACCATGAACTACGCATGACCATTAATACACGTAAGATCTCATATCTGGGTCATGTGCTGAGAGGTGTTAAATACAGCTTACTCTGACGTATTATGAAGGGAAAATAGAGGAGAGCAGAGGGGTTGGGAGAAGGCAGATGTCTTGGCTGCGAAATGTTCGAGAATAGACCGGAAGAAGAAGTGGAGGAGTTGTTCCGGGTAGCGCAAACAGAGAAGCTTTCGCCGAAGTGATCGCCGACGTCGCGTTGGGGTGACCTGATACGGCACGCGAAGAAGATCTTATTTCTCATTAGATGTCTAATTGCCAGTTTTCTTTTTTCAATCACCTTTTCACACCTTCGATATCTTCTAAATAAACAGCCTAAATTCACGTACTTATTCAAACGATAGAAAATTAAGGAAGCCCAACACTGGACCCAAGGAACAGGCTGAAACACCTCTACAAAAAAATTGCACATCTATATTTATTTTATTATCACAACAATGATTAAATTATTAGTTTCCCAGTCTCTTGTGACCAGGTAGATCTGCATAAGTGAAAAACAAAAACGAAAGATTTTCTTTCATTCACTTTTCAACAGGATGTACCTATTATTTTTGTGAAGCTAAAAGGTTATCAATCATCCTTGTCATTTAACAATAACATAAAA
Source organism: Mystacides longicornis (assembly GCA_963576905.1). NCBI lineage: Eukaryota > Metazoa > Arthropoda > Insecta > Trichoptera > Leptoceridae > Mystacides > Mystacides longicornis. The sequence goes on along the minus strand of OY756426.1, from coordinate 25,774,530 downwards.
AAGATAAATAGGTACGTACTTGAATGTCTCCACAGTGACTGGAACAGTCCCCCGTTCAGAGATGTTTACTCTTGGCGGGAGAAGGGCCCCTTGACTGTCGTACAAGATGGACATCGCATAAGGCAACTGAAACAAGGAAAAGTTTTATTATGAAAAATTGAGAAAAATTCTCAACTTGATGATTTTGTCCAGAGGTATAAAACAAATATTAGAACCATCCAAAATAAAGATCCAAATCCAAACTCCCTTGAGGCCCCACTTAGGAGCATAGTGAGGCAACAAGAGCTCTCCATTGCGCTCGATCTTGCGCAATGTTTATAACCTCCTCCCACACTATGTCCATATTCCTCAACTCTGCTTCGAAGGAGCGGAACACAGTATGAGAGGGTCTTCCTCGTCTTCGGGACCCTGATGGGAGGAAGAACAGCGCTCTTCTCGGCCAACTGTCATTCGGCATCCTTAACACATGTTCCAAAATAAAGATGTTGCCCAAATATCGGTAAGAGAATCTTTTCGGTGTAAAAGTGAGGAGTGTTTTTGATTTCTTTTTACGTCCAATAATCAAGTTCTTTTGTCTTCTTGTTTCTTTCTTTCCTCTTACTCCTTATTCCTGCCCAACATCCTTGGCCTTCACCCCTTTACCTCCAGCTGAGCCCGTATACATTATCCTACTCGCTGTTCATGTTTGCGTATAACCTACTTTACTGCTGTTATAATATGTAACTGTCCATACAATTTGTGCTATTATATAGTTAAATAAAAATAAATTCACCTGTCTCGATTCATTGACGTCATTTTTAAATCTAGTTTTCATTGTAAACGCATCTGCATTCTGTAAGTAGTTAAAATTTTCATCTACATACTGCACAGAACGTTTGGAAAAAAATATTGAGAGCATTCGATATATTTTACAAACGGTACCTTATGGAGGCGTGATAACTTCTACTAATTTCACATCATCTTCCATTTACATTTATTTTCTTTATAATAACATGATCGTACCTACTGTTTTCTAACAACCCATCCTTATTGTCCTATTATTGGGTTGTTTCTGGTTACGATCCTCAAAATCATGATCGGATAAAGTATGTAAAATTCATTCTCGCTAAACCAAAAAGACATAGATAATGCACTGGGTTCCTAGGAAAGCAGTCGGTCGTCTGACAAGATGGCAGTCTTTCAAAATATACCTATGAACATGTTTTTGTAACTACGGTAACAATATTGACAATGTACTCAACTGACACATTCACCGCTGTTTATAGTAGAGCGGTATTCGCAGGAAAACAGACCATAAAAATTATTATAAACCTTAGGGTTAAATTCAGAACTCATCAAAGGTTTACATAATCTTCAAGAACTTATTATCAACCTTTGAAGAATATTTGTATTGCTTGGGATTGTTTTGTTTTAGTGACAATTTGGGCATGGAGAAAGCTTTTCCTCAATTAATTAAAAACGTTTCGGTTAATTTATCGTATTCCTGATAATCCAATATAGCGTCCTTCCGCATTTCTTCAGTAAACAACGAATTTAATTATCACCCCATATTTGTGGATGTATTGGAGACAATAAAGGGATTGCAAAACAAAACTGAAACATTCCATCGATATTTTTATAATAGTTGCCGTTACATCGATAGTGACGAAAGTCATAGATATGAAGATTTCAATCTCCATTGAAACTGTCATATTAGAGGTAGAGCCTGAGTTGACTATTAAGACGCGTAAGATCTCATATCTGGCTCATGTGCTGAGGATATATACCTACACCTTACTCTTACACCTTACTGTGCATGATAAATACCTACACCTTACTCCAACTAATAATGAAGGGGAAAATTGAGGGGAGCAGAGGGGTTGGCATTATTAGATAATATTTTCTTAACGGATCGTTGAGCTATAGCTGCTTTTGCAATACGGCGTTCTCTTAGTCTTGGGTGGCGTTCTCGTTCAAATTCTTTCATTCTCAGTACATAGCCTTCGAACCTTAACCTCTTTAACTTCTTAAAATAAAGGAATCTTTTTATCGTTTTTGAGTCCCATAACAAAACACGACGGAAAAAGCTGACAAGTCAATCAAAAATGAGTAGAAACTCCAGCGTTGATATAATATTCGTCATAAAAAAACGATGTCCCGATGGGATGGTTAACATCACTACTTGAATATAGCCTCAAGTATCGATAAACATTGTGCAAATAAACGTTAGTGTCATCATGAACGCTGTTCAAAAGGGCGTTTGTAAATAATAGTATACCGTTATTATTAGTTTGATACTGAAGATTCACTTTCGATAAGGGGGTATAGTATTAATTACGAAACAAAATAAATTTCTTCAGCGTTATAATCGAGTAGGGAGAGTGCATGAGTACATCGATACATGGCTTAAATACAAATTGATGAACGAACATCGTAGGTTGCCTCCAGAGGCGCTAATCTCAACAACAATTCTCATTTCAATATCGGGAGTCAATTTAATATTAAGTCGATTAAAATCATTTATTGCTTCAACCAAAGATACTCATTTTCAATATTATATTGCTTTTTCTAAGTAAATAAAAATAAATAATCTAAGTACCTACCTCAAATATCTTATTTATTTAGGTACACGTACTATGTAGAATATTGTCCACTCGTTTTTGGCTAGAGAAATACGCAAGATACTTCATTATAAAAAAGTAAAGAAAATGTTAAAGCATCTGATCAGTAAAGCGACTAAAGAAACTCGTAAAAAATCTGGGCTTTGTCAAAAGTACCTAAGTTGATAAAAAGGAAAAAAGATTTTTCTTTGCTTTCTTTTTTCTTTTTGGCTCAGCTTTTTTGACCAATGCTGATAGCTAACCTGCTGGTTCAACACATTTTTTAAAGAAAATAATGTATTTTGCTTTATAAACGCTTCTTACTTACGGAAAATCGATTGGAATCATCGATTTATGAGACCCTGGTACAAAAAATTATGATACAAATACCATATCATTATGAATCTAGTTCAATAATAATTGTATAATGTCTGTCTTCATTGATATGAAAATCTCTTTGAACTTTAGTGAACTTTTCATGTCATGTGGCCGACATCAGGCCGTACTGAAGGCTTTGAATTATTGGTTGGATATTAAGTTCATTATTTTGTTACGGCAACCATTTCCTTCTGATGCATATTTAATGGGACAATAAGCTCTTCCAATGACTTCAATACCGGAAGTCAATACATTACTCAGGTATTATATTATGCATTGTGAACGTACATTAAAAGATACTTATTCGCGTCTTTGTGTGCTTATAGAATGGAAAAAGTGCTTTTTGATGTCGATTTATCGAATGCATTTCCAATCACGTCAAATAAAATTGGATCATGATGTTTTTTTTATGTACATTTTTGTACGCAACACGCCGTGTCCCTCATAGGGTAGACAGATAAACTTTTTTCGCTTATTAACGACAAATAAGAGCTCTTCTATTTTTTTTTACTTCTGACGTGCTCGACTTCCTTGAGGACGGAATCTAGGCGTTCGATCCATATCATTCTCGGACGAAAACGCCTTCTTCCGACACTCCTTTCAGCCTTATACATAAATAATAATATTGTTACCTTTTAGCATGCATCCAGTTTTTCAACATTTGTTACAACACTTTAACCACCACTTATCACATTCTTTCCTTCTGTTCTCAGTCCTTTCTTTTAGAAAAAAGTCCAACATATGTATCTACATTATATTATTGTATGACCTAAAAGCCTGGTTTTGCCTTCCCAGAATATCTTATTAGTTCACCAGAAAAAAGATTATTTCTTTGAAGGAAATATATTTCCCACTTAGTCATACTTCAAGTAATTTAAACAAAAATATTTCCATACAATGTAGCAGATATCACAATGTATATGAAGACTATTTTAATGTTAATTGTACCATTAGGGCTTGCGATCTTCATCCTTGATGGCTGGTAAGGTTGTGATCACTACGCATACAACACTCACCATTAGGTACTTTGATTCGTTATTCCTAACCTGCCTTGCTGGTTTCGAACCACAACCCCACGAATAACGCGCGTTGACACTATCGCCCAGCTACAAGCGGGGCCCAGTGACCGGAGTAAATTCAGGTACATAAATAAGGCCTCTCGAAATTTTCTAAAAAAAAATGTCATAGGTATTCACAGAGCTCAGAGAAAAAGTTGAATTTTCTTAAAAAAGGATCTAACTTTTTATGTACTTATTTACAATACCTACCATAAAAAATAAAACAAATAAACAAGATAAGAAGCCTGCTTTCGTGCTGTTTCCTGCGGAGGTCGCTTGTTCGATCCCAGATGCTGACCATCTTCCTCTTTTACGACACAAGCTTTAGTAGCTTACTGTGAAAGAGTCAAAAGAGTGTGTTTGTGTTCACTTTGAGTGACACATGTTCATTTTTTGAAAAAAAAATAAGCCTTAAAATAGTTATTTTGTAGAAACATAATATTATGAAAGAAAATGAACAGAAATCACAGAAATCTACAAATTATTATATTATAAATTATAGAAATATCGATCACCTAATGTATATACTATAACTTATACATAGATAGATACTTATTATTGAAATATAATACGATTCATGTACTTCTCAACATGTCCAACTAATGGTCTATTGGGTAACCTACATACTTGTAGTATAAAGGTACATAAATAGAAAGGTACTTAAATTGTTTTGAAATCGATGTGAGTGATGTGAGTAATGGGAAAGCATACTTATTTTCCTTCTTTGTCAATAATTTATACGGATAGGTACTGAATCATATCACAGACCACACTGTTGTAGAAGATTATTTTAGTTAAGTAGCAGCAAATTAAAAATGATAATTGTTTGTTTGATTGCACGGTTATATTATTCCTTATAGGGTCCCAATTTTAATTTACCACGTTGAGAACTGTGAACACATTCACAGATCATTCGGTAGCGATAGTTGTATGTAGGAACCTTAGATCAAACCATCATCAATCTCCCTTTGAACCTTATCCAGGAGCATAGGGAGGCAACAAGAGTTCTCTATTGAACTTGCGCAAAGCTTATCAACTCCTCCCACACCATTTCCAAATCTCTCAGCTCTGCCTGGACCGCTATTTTTCCTCCCAACGGAGGAAAAATAGCGCTATTCTCTGCCAACTATCATTCGGCATCCTAAACCCATATCCCAGCCACATCTACCTCCTCTCCATAATGGAAGAGGGGAAGAACCTGTGACAATCGCGCCGACGTAAAGTGTCGTTGTGATGCGATGGTACAAATTTGTATCCAAAATTCTTACCGAAGCACTTCGTATGAAACGCAGTAACCTTTTGTGCCTGATCAACGCCGACGATATTGCAATTACTTATAGTTTACTATTCAAATCAAAATGATGTATTAGGAATTTTAAATAAGTTCAAATTCGTTAAATACACGACTTAATGAGTGTTTTAAATTAGCTGAAACAACTTTCTTCTCGTAAACACTATTCAATAATATGAGAATGCTTTTTAATATCTTTATTTTAAAACCTTTTGTAAAATACGCCATAAACAGGTGTTTTTTTAAAACGATATTTATTTTTTCCTACAAATTACTTACAGTAAGCATAAAAAGGGAATTTTAAATTAAATCAACCACTCGGCATGTTACGGAGTTTTTCTATCCTATTTTTTTTTCTAAATTTCATTCACAACATTAAATTTAACAACATCCTCTCTAGCATTTATAAGCTTTTTTCTCGACAAAGGATAATTGAATACTTTAATTTAAAACATGTATGTAGGTATATAGGTGGTTACGTAGGTATGTATTGTTTGAAAGCACCCCTTGGGGTAGGAGTGACGCGTGTCCAAACCAATACAAACCACAGAACGCTTTGCTGGGGGATCCAGGTAGAGCCTACAAGTTCAATTAATTGTTTGAAATATTTCGTCCACACAACATGTCTGTGTTCTATACAATATTGAATATTATTTGAAAGGTTAGATATTGATTTGAATATAGCCTTTAGCTTGTGTTTTCAACTCAAAAATTACTCACAAATATGGCTTAAGTTTATGTCAATAGTTTCATTATCTTTGTTATTTTTTATTGATAACTAGCTTTCCCGATAGACGTTGTCCTTCTGTAATCGTTATAAATTATGCTACTGCACCTGTGCCAAATATGCACACTGAACTAGGACACCCAAGAAAAAGACATACAGAGATATTTCTAGATTTAGTAGCAATCCTACATGCTTGGAAATAGAAATATTATATTAAGGCAAACTTCCTAGTATGAAACACGGATAGCTACCTAGACCCTAAAACAGCAAATTCTCCATCAACAAAACAAAAATTGTTAAAAAACCACGGAAAATGTGATATTAGGAATCACATCGTTAATCCATAACCCTAATGTCAAAATACAAAGATAAACAGGATGATCGGTGGGATGTATGCCGTAGAGAGAAGGGGAAGATAGAATGCCAACTCAGGACAGAAGAAGAGCAGTAGGCAAACTACCAGCCAGATGAAGGAAGATATATTGAGAGCGGATGAGGATGACGAGATACAAATAGGATTGGAATTGAGGTTAAGAGGCTCTGGTTCAGTAGTGGAATAGGAATCTACAATGGTCTCATCAGGATGATGTGAAAATTGGCAAAACTCAGTGCATTCTTCAATACCAGTAATGCTCCAAAGTCACTTGAAATTATTCATTTGGTACCAACCTAAACAACGACAAAAAAATATGAGCACCAAAACTATTCACACGGATTTCAAACTGTTACAACAACAAAAAAGTACCAATATTTAGGTCACAAATTAGGCAGACAACAATCCTATTTGACAATTATTCACAGTAATAAATTAGTATGTAATATCTTTTCCTTTATATTTTTATGATCGCGTGTTTGAAAATTAGTAGTAGGTACACGTCATTGTTGCTACGAAAACTTACACTTTAGTATACAAAAAAAATATGTGAATGTAGATAGTTGGTGCTTCCCTTTCCACCCCATACATCAAAGTGGTGTCTTCAATTAAATAATGCGGAGTAATTTTGTATAGTTCCACATTGTAGTCAATATTATATTATTAGTGGATATGTGTTTCATTAGCCGTAATTTCTTTTTCATTCGTGAGGGGAAAATGTATTGATTTATTGTTTTAATGCCACCATGTATTAATAAATATAATAATAGTCTGAAAGGTCTCATCTTTTTAGCCCTGTACTTCTTCTATTTTATCAAAGGGAAATTCCAATGAAGGATAATTTCAGTAAGTAAGTTATCATATTAGATTTTGTTTGAAAATATATGACGTTTTATCGAAGAAAGATGTTTCTTTGTTAAGCTAGCTGCTTATGTATACGTAACGCACATAAAACATTGCTTAAATTCATTATTTTGAGAGGTTCAATTTGAAAATGATGTTAAGACACAGCCCAAAGACTATCTCAGCACATCAAAAGTAGTAGCGGATTCAGAAGAAGAGTTCTACGCAGATCTGCCAATAATGGATGAAGGGGATATCCCTATTCCAGGAAAGTAGCATCTGAGCAACGACAGGAAACTTTCTTAGTGAGTCTCATCAGAAGAAGACAATGAAGACTTTGGATGTTATCATGATATACCAATTAGTAGGATTTTAATAAAAAAGAAGACATTTTTAGTTGAAAGACTTAGGTGAGAGTACGAGAAAGCTTCTAAGGGAAAATCAATTCTTGCATACTTTTGACATTGTATCAAAATTTCTTTTTTCATTGCTCTACGGAAACTGGAGTTTGGAGACCATCCGTACTGACCCTTCTGCATTCTGATCAATTGAGTGTTAATGCATTCAGTATACAGAAACAATGGCTAGAATTTCGTCATGAATTCCCATAAAAAGAGTTGACCAACATACTTACAGTATAAGTGGGAATAAATAATCAACAACTTGATTCATAATAAGTAAACAGGAATCGCTTTTATTTTTCTTATGCCTACTTCTTTTCTTATAATGAGAGTCACCTTGGTATTAGTTCCATCATTCAAATGTTTTTTTGTAAATAAAAGAAATAACAATGTATTGCAGTCAAAGGTCCTCTCCCAATAAACCTGATGACTCCAGTCGTGGGTAAAAATATCAAAGGGTTACCTTACTCAATATTTTCAAGCTCAAAACAGTGCTTCATTAAAAATAAACAGACGTTGAAGTTGTTTAAATCGATTATTCAAGCATTGATTCCATTAATTATTTAACCATAGATAACTCCACGGTGGCTTCAAAAAAATCAAAGGGGTATGAAATTATAAATTAAATATTGAAAGGGTTGTTTTCAACTCATTTCCTCTACAATAATTAGGAGTAAAAATATTAAATTTTAATTATTCATCTATATAATATAGTTGCAGCCCGTTGCAACTTATCGTAAAAACTACTGCAAATATTAGGGATGTAATAAAATTAACGCGTGTGTGACAAGGTAATGATTTTGAATGCTTTGTTCATGATTAATTAAGCCCCATTTAACTATTAAATGAGATGGTACCAAGTTTCTTAATATAGAAGTATGGAAAAATTAAGAAACAAGACTCTCGTTTTAAATATTACAAAAAAACCATGCATAACAATAATAATACAAATCTTCAAATTTATTGTCGCGAGCAACTTTGTAGAACATTTTAAAATAAACAAAATAAATTAAAATCAACAAAAACTTTGTCAGTTCTACGTGAGTATATTTGGTTAAAACGTTTTCGGACAACCGTCCATCTTCAGTAACCTTATCAATACTCACGTAGAACTGACAAAGTTTTTGTTGATTTTAATTTATTTTGTTTAATAATAATACATCACAAAAAGAAACAGATAAAAAAGTAAAACATAGTACATAATATCATAAAATGAAAGTAAATTATCGTTGAAAAATGACGAGGCAAAGTCTATATTTGTGTATAAAAAAGGTGTTTGTAAGATAGGATCATGTCGGTCATTCGTGGTTCCAAGAATGGAGTTAAAAGGGGAGTTGAAGGAAATATTAAATTGTCACATAAAGTAAATTTATTCTTGATAATGCTGAAACCGGACTCTTTTAAACCTTTTTTTCCGTTATAACATCCATCTATGTTTTGGTTTTTAAAAGGTTTAAACCATCTGAATAACGGTTCGCTTCCGTGGGAGAAGTGTTTCAGATTTTTCCACGGGATATTTTAAACATCAAAACGTGAAAACAAACAGAATAATTATGAAAAAAATCCACCTAATAATATGTTAGTATATTTTGGCACATAATTATTCCTACTATAAAGTACATCTAGTATAACTTACAATGACGTCATAACTAAGGGTAGATTCTAATATTATTTGCCTAGCCGATGTGTCCCAAACAATTTACAATATACTAAGGGTTGTTTGGTTTATTTTCAAGGGTTCCTTCCAGCACTTAATGTTCGCTAATAACACACCTAAATAATCAGACTATACCACCTGAAAGATTCAATGAACATTCAGGGTGTTTCAACCCCATAATAATGATAACGTAAATCGCGCTCTAAGACGTAGATAGGGGTGGTTTATTTGACTTAATAGTTACTGTATGTTGTTTAATACTATTATCTTAACTTAAAGATATCCCTACCAACACCAAAACGCTATCATAGGGCCTCAAGAGGTAATAGAGCCTGTTCAAATACACAAAATATTAGAAACTATCCCATGGATATTAATGTGTTCACTCAAGCGATTGTTGTCTAAATGAATATCACAACAGCAAGATTATCGGTAACATAAATGCAATAATTATTACTATTTTGTGCGATTCATAACAATATTGAAGGTATTGGTCAGGTAATAATTTGAGATCAAATCAATTTTTGATCGAACTGTTTTACATGCAGGCGAATTCATGAAAAAAATCAATTTGGACTAAACACAATTTTCAAAGGACATTAATGGCACTGAATAAAATCATGATTTGGGAAATAAAATGAATTCCAATCATTATTAAGATTTGATCATTACATTTTTCGCATCTTAGGTTTCTAATTCTATCTCTACGCTGGGGTCAACTGGGTCCAAAAAAACCAAAACTGAGTGGCGTGCAAAGAGATGGAGGAGGCCTTTGTCCAGTAGTGGACAGGAATAGGCTGAGAAGAATAGGAAGAAGAGGTTTCTAATATTGACGGAGAAAAATTTGAGAGACATTCCAGAAAAAGGAAAATTAGTCAAAAAGCATCTTAAACTAGCTAAACTTTTTGATAATAGTTCAGTCTACAATGTAACATGTAACATAAATTTAAAGTTTCTTACTCGAGGAATACTTCAGTAAAATCGGTTAGGTAAAAGTGCAGAATACGGGTGTTTAGGTGCAAAGCCTCCTAAGCCTCAAATATTGTTCTCTAAACTCTGTGGCGAAACTACAGGGTGGCCACGTGCTCCCCACCCGAGGAGGTCCCGGCCCGAGACGTTGTGAGCTTATAAATACCTAATTATCGTTTTCAAGACAAATTAGATACTTATATTTTCAATCAATCATAGTGAGACACATCTAAATACCATACTCAAATTCAAATTACTAAATCCATGAGAAACTTTTGATATTGTTTCGATGAAATAAACTAACGGCCGGTTTCAATAACCTATCTATCTCCTATCTATGGTTAAAAATCTATCTATCTTTACACTTTGGTGTTTCAATAAACAAAGGATAGATATAATTTCTATCTAAACTTTCTATCTATCTTTCATTATATGATTTGTATAGAAATCGGCGATAAAGCGTTTCAATAACCTATCTCTAGTAGCTTGTGACATTTGTGATTACTGTTTTTTCTATGGTTTTCCTAACCCCCGATTTCGGCGGTTTGTTTTTCCTATCCCCCGATTTCGACGGCAAGTGTTTGGTATAGCAACAAGTTTTTTTGAAAATAATGGCTCTTTCAAGTGACAAGAGCGATTTGGAGTTATTTGAAGACGGAGTCTTCAACTCTGACGAGGACGAAGAATCCCGGATGTTATATTCACGGATAAATTTCATGTCGATATTGTCGAACAAAGATTTTCTTGTCAGCTTTCGGTTAACCAAAACCGTCGTAAATGATTTATTTTTTATAAATTATTTTCTTATAAACAATATACGACGACAAGACGAGAAAAATAATGGTTGGCGAATGTTGCGTCTATCTGACGATTGTTGATATTGAAACTCTGACGTATTTGCGAAAAATTGACATGGACGAAGTATTGACAATTGGCCAAATTATCCCCCTTGTGGATGATATGCCAAAAAAGTAAAAAAAAAAAAAGTATTGACAATGTCTATGATCATGATCAAACGCGGATAGTTTCCATGGTAACTGACATAAATACTATCTGTCTGTTGTTTGTTTATTGAAACGCGGATAAGGATAGAATATTAACTGCGGTTAATTGACGGATTGCGTTTAACTGATTACTACGGATAGGTTATTGAAACCGGCCGTAAGTGTATAACTAACTAAGTGTAATTCAACACAATTAAAACAAAAAGATGTTCTTTTATTTTTAAAAAGCATCCAATGTTTGCCCTTATTTTTTGTTGCAGTATATTGCTGGTGCGTGCGAACTACTGATGGTCGGGAATTCCCTCATTTTGTTAACCAATAATGTATCCAATTTTTCTTGTGGGGGGGGGGGGGCGTATAGATGATTTTTTGGTGAATAACCCTGGTTGATATTAAATAACTATTAAACATAGAACTCAAATCAAGAAAACTTATAAATTTCTTACATCAAAATATCACTTGGATAATTTTTTCTAGAGAAGGTATCATGTTCACACGAGCGGCATTTTTTTAATTTACCTTTTTTGAACAGTAGCACAGTTCAGCTAAATTAGTTTGACCTGCTCCTATCTTGCTATAAGCATATCTGCTAGCTTTACCACTTTTTGTTATAATACTTTTCAGGATGTGTACTGAAATAAATAAAACGCATTTTCCATCCATGAACATCGCAAAATACTGTCGTCTGAAAATTTCCATGAATATGGAAGGGTGTTTTTAAGGTGTTTTCAGAATTTAAATAATTCGGGGAAGATAGGCCATGGAAATCATAATAATTAGGCACGGCAACGAAAGTTGTAGGTAGATGAGTGTATTCCGCTAATTGACAGTAACTCCGACCCACGTCAGCCAAGGGACGAAACGTAACTGCCTATTACCACCAGGAACCAGTTAACTGTTACCACTTTACAATTAAATTTCACACAATTACACACTTTCGAGTTCCTATCTTTTTCAAATGCTCCCTTTTGCCTAACATAATAATATAATGTGTAGAATTACCTACATAGATAACAATTTTTTACCCACCACCGTCTCCCTTGAAGAATCTCTTTTCATTCTAGACACATTTCCTTCGTTTCTTATTATTTCAATTGGACTCTCTTGAATAAGCGGTTGCTTCGATCGATCTTTGTCATTGTCGATCGATCACACCTTCTGACACCTTTTGAGTAAGTTATAAATAGATTAATATATACTTTTCAATGAAAGGTGTCAATGTACCTGACCCATCGGTTCCGTCCTAAAACTGCCAACCCCGGTTAGAAATTTCAATCAAAAAACACTTTTGAAATTCTGACCTGACGAAAATCTAATTCGACGCCATAACCTTGCTCGTGTCTGTGTGTATTTCTTGGCAAATTTTTCCAAGCTTTCCAATCCGCCGCAATTCGCTATTCACATAATTCCATAAACTCCAGGTTCCAATCAACGCCATCCGTCATCGGAGCTTCAGCTTGTTCCTTTTATCAGATCCCGCAGATTCTTTCCACTTTTTCTGCCATCTTTTAATTTCAACATTACAATGTCAGAATCTTTCTTGAGCTATTCTTATAAGTCCAGTGAACGATACCGATTTTCTATGAAATCTTTTACCAAGAATTATCCGATCATAACAGAGTACGATCTCTATTTGTACGTGACGACCTTGACTGATTCCCCTTTATCTAATTGTTTGCTAAAAAAATAATGACAATAAAAATATTCGGTTTTTATTTCAGTATAAAAGAAGAGTTATTTATAATCAGAGTAAAATCTGAAATCTTCTTATAATTTATGGGAGTTTCAAAATCAACTTGGACATGACGAAAATTTGGAAAACAAATAAATGAAAAAACAAACTGACTGGATAAATTATGGCTTACGGAAGGTGTGTTCAAATTAGAAACATTACATGGGTTTCTAAAAAGAAATTCAGTCATACTTTAAACAAATTATATAATTAAACACTTTGTCATCTTCTTCTTGTTCCAATCTAATCTTTCCTAGCTTTTCGAGAGGCAGCCTTTTTCCAACTGAACTATCAGTTGGAAAAAGGCTGCTTAGGCTGATTCAGCATCCTGGTTCGGTGGGATGCAATCGATATAAAAAATCCACTTTTTTTATGTTTTACGATTGAAATCAGTCGTTTCGCACACGGTTGGTGGCGACAGAAATCGATGTTAGAAATTACTATATTTTCAAATCAATACAACTTCTATGAAATTCTTTTTTCCATGTGTTTTGAACTCAGAATACAAATGCTCCAAAATTCATAGTCATGGACTGTTTTATTAAGATGAACTGTTGTTTGACTTCCAAAATTATCCCAGCTTTCTAAACGCCATCCCAACTTAAATTTAAAGTTTGGAGAACTACTTACATGGTTATTTCTCTTTCAACATAACTATATGAATGTGATTTTGCAAATCGTCTCTAGATTTACGTTATGCAATCATGAATTTATTAAAAATTTTGACACCTCATAGCTTTAACGTAGGGTTTAGAGTTATTGTAATAATCTAATATAAGGTTAGAGTTATTGTTATATGTAATAATCCTAAAAAAGTCTATGTCCTATGGTTTTAAAACGGACAGGTGCCGACCATCTTCCTCTTTCACGACACAAGCTTTTTAAGTAGCTTACTGTGAAAGAGTCAAAGAGTGTATTTGTTTTCAATTTGAGTGAACACAGAATCATTGAAAAAAAATGTAAACGGCATCCAGACGGCCAGTTCCTAAAGCCTTTAAGTGCTCTGGTATCAGAACACAGAAATTGGAGTAAGCGGTATATTCTCAATTTTGCTTGAAAATAAATTATCACATTTCTTGATTCTTATACAATACTGAATAAAAAAATCTAACCAACAAATTTGGAGTGTTTCAGCAATAAAGGTAATTTTCTCATAAGTTTTTATACACGTTGTTTTGAGTAATGGCAGCAGCGAGTAAACAGAATATAATTCTTTTAAAAGAAAGTAGCCATTAAGGTAGAAAGAAAGTTCAGAAGGAGCCCCCCTCCGGAACGACACTATAGGACCACATTTGCCAGCGGTTTAATGAAGGAACATAAATCTCTCCCGTGTATATCCCACGCCAGGATATGGAACGGGACGTGTTCCTTGGCTTTGGATCAACCAATACCGCAAACACCGACACAAATTTATTTGAAAAAGGAAAATATTCCAACTCTACTAACTCCTATTCGATAAGTAAGTTTGTTATGTTTTTAAGATGTTTTTTGAAGAATTATTTTTTACTAAAGCAGTACCTACCTACAATTTTTACCTCTCTTTTTCAACTAATAATATGTAAATAACGTGGCATTTTGAAAGAGTGAGTATGAAATCATGTGGATCGTACATAACCATTCCGTAATTAAACTCACTCCAGGTTAGAGGTTAAAAATCATGGAAGGATGTGAAATGTTACGTCACTGTAAAAGCTAGACTAGACAAGGATGTTGCATTGGTTCGCCAATAATGTTTTTTTTACTATGTGATATGGACGACTTAGGGCTTACGACCATCATCTACTGTTGTTTCGAAGGCTGGAATAGTGTGATGAGTTAAAGTTTACAACATTTGCCAATAGGTGGCTAAGCATAGAAAATCCCCAGCAAACCATTAGTGTCTTCAACATGTTTTTTTTCTTCTTCTTATTCATTCCATTCCACTCGCAGACGAGTTTTCTACGAGTTTAACATTGTGGTTAAATAATTTTAACATAAATCACTCAATTGTGAGTGGATTACAGAAAATAAAAAAAAAAGATTGTGAAAATCCCATCCTCGCAATGTTTAAAATTACTG
This sequence comes from Mystacides longicornis, assembly GCA_963576905.1. Taxonomy (NCBI): domain Eukaryota; kingdom Metazoa; phylum Arthropoda; class Insecta; order Trichoptera; family Leptoceridae; genus Mystacides; species Mystacides longicornis. The sequence goes on along the minus strand of OY756426.1, from coordinate 25,759,460 downwards.
AGAAATATCACGTAAATTGATGTTTCAATATCGAATATCGAAACGATCATCGAAAGAGTTTCGAAAATTTTTCATACCAAAAAGATCGAATCGATCGTTTGATGCTAAAACACTATTAGCTTGCAATAAGCTTTCGATAAAACTCCTACTAGCCCCACTGAGGTAGAAGTGAAGACTATAAAGCAGAAAACATCTAAAGAAGTTAGGCCAAAAGCCTGTGAGAAAGTCCAAGAAGATGTACGTACCTTTTTGAAATCCCATCAAAAGGTTGCGCAGTGAGACACTAAGTAGGCGTTAAGATTTTTTTCTACATTTTCATATGTACTTCATAGTACTTGAGAAACTTAAAAGTAAAAAAAAAAGTTAAGTGAAAAGTTTAAAAAGAAAAACTTCCAAGTTAAACATAAATTTGTAGAATTATTAATTATTTCCTTTTTAATTTTACAAATTTTAGCAATTATTACTTTCTTTATTAAGAACAAAAAAAAACTTAGGTAATAAGCTCAACTTAACGGATGTTAAAAATAAAAATAATGGTATTGGGGCCTAGGAAGTTGCGCTTTTTTTTCAATTAACGTAATGTTACGATGGGACCGCAATTATCCATAAGCCCAGTAAGCTTACGGGGCTCAGATTGTGACATAATTTTACATTTCACAAAGAAAACGGTGACGTTACAAAAGAATTTATCGTCGAAAACACAATAAATGCGATTTTATGGGCTCTGTGCTACCAGGGAAATTACTTTATTTTGCGTCGAATACAATATTAAATGTTTCGCTGATAATAAGACATTCAAAATGGTACTTAATTAGTTTTATTTCTGGCATTTAGAAATTCGATGTCAGTAATTTATCACTTTTATTATAAGATAAACACTTTTTAATTTCATACAATGTGTTGTTTGTATTCTTATGATTTTACTGGCAATTAGAAAATTCAGATTTGAGTCAGTAATCGAATTGAAACACGTTTCACTATAAAATATTGTTCAATGACCAAGATCGGTAGCCTAGTGGTATAGACTTGGATTTCCGGTCAAGAAGTTTTGGATTCGATTCCCGGTAGGTTCAGAGTTTTTCAAAATGTTATTACGCTTGAAATTTCTACCTGTCTCGGATTGGTCGGGACCGGTTAACTGGAAAAATTGCCTTAGGCATTAAATACTTAACCACCATATAATATTTTAACATTCCACATTCTGTCAATGATTCACATATATTGAGGTGAGTATTTGGATAATCCTCAAGGTGTTCTATCTCCTGATTTCCGCTTAATCGTACTTTCCGGGACATCCTGTGTATAGAGATCAAGTAAGTACTAAAAATACGTTCACTGGGTAGGTACATTGGACATTTTTCTACATATAGTCAAATCTCTCATTGCTGCGTCCCGTTTTCATAAATATTACAGAAATTCTTGGTTACATCTATGTATTTACTAGATGTTTATGTACAGTACACAATACAGATGTGACAAGTGAACAAAGGGATTGACTTGGATTAAGTTTACAATAATTAATGAGATTCGCTCATCTTGTGTTGAAATTTAGAAACTATTTTAGTTAATTTATTAATAACAAACAACAGCGTTATCTGTCAGTTATATTGGAACAATGGATTGGTTGTCCTGTCACACGTGAGATTTAGGTCTATTATTATAATAATAAGCTTTAATACTTAGTCTAGCGTAGAATGACCTATTTCTTAGTATAAGGATATATTTGTATTTTTTTAAGATATTTTTTATAATTATTATTTATTTAACTTAACTTATCTTTCTTAAGAAAACAAAATATTTTTCACAAAATAACTTAACTTAATGGGATAATTTTTTAGGTTTGGAAAAATACATTCTTTTTACTGTTTTAGTAAATTTTATTGTTGGATCAAGGGCCAATTGTAACCAAAGAGCAAGATCAACTCTCAGGAGCATAACTGGGAGGACTCTTAGATACAGAGCTAGAAATACGAGCGTGAGGCTTTACGCTGGCGTGAAGAAGGTAAGTAAAAGAAGTATAGCATCCCTAGAGAATACTTCATAAAGCTCCGCAACCCATACAATATTCCCGTGTGTTACTCACTTAAGTTGCGTGAGTAATATTCGAAATAGGGGTACAGGAAGACCACCAAAGAGGGGGAACACAGTTGAGAGTCAACCCCGCACGATACAAGATACAACCCAGAGCTGTGCGGTATTCGAGTATTTTTTGCCTGTACTCGGAACAGCTCTGATACAACCCTACAATTGAATTACAGGACACAAGATCTAAATAAAGAAGCATAATATAGGATAAATGTTGTATTAAACTCAAATGTGAGATAGATGAATAAAAATTATCAACAACTAGCTTTCCCGACAGACGTTGTCCTGTGTTCCTAAATATGAATATTGAATTCGAATTTGTATGGTGATGAATTAATTATCATTAGACCAATGTGATTCCGAACGATGCGTCTGTTTTAAACCATATATATTCCATCCGCATTCTGCCAATCGCACCAATTGACAATTTCTGTCAAAATTTCAAAATTGGGATAAAAATTATAAGGTAAAAAGTACTAATAAGGTGGTCTACGTAGAGTTTTCTTTAATTTTCTAATTTTCCATGAATTTTTCTCAATTTTTTTCTTCTAAAAGGACATTCTCCCGATAAAAGCCTACACAACAAAAAAAGAATTAGCGAAATCGGTCCAGCCGTTTAGGTGTGATGCGATGACATCTGGAAATAACTCTCCATTTTTATACATAAGACTATTCTACATGTCATAGTTGTTAGCACGGACTATAAAACTAAATACACATCTGTTTAATCGCTCACTTTTTTAATGAGCTCCAGACTTGGCACGACAATACTGTGCATTCCCCACAAAGATAAGGAATAAAACAAGCAATCAACAAAGGTGTGGGTTAGGTTTTTTCTCCATCACGTCCAGCGCTTCGAGACAATAATCCGGCTCTAGCTTGCACCAATAACCAGCCAAGGCTATAAAACGAAATCCTACAAACAGCTTCAAGCGTCGCAATTGTAATATACGTGACTTGGTGTTAAACACTCACTTGTACTTCCAACTTTATAGCGAGTCAAGATAATAATATCAAAGAAGTCAGGTGAGTGGGGAATGTTATTAGAGCAAGCGCTCGCCGCTTAATATATATTTACCTGCCATATTTTTTACAACAATCTTTGACGGAGCGACTGCGCCAACGTGACAAAGTAATCGTCTAGATTTTTGAATCGCAATAAAAAGCGTAAGTACGGAAAATGCAAACAAAGTAAGCTTTGTTACAATTTCACTGCTCTTTTAATGGCATTTTTAGTGTATTAATGAAAAATGACAGACTAAGAGGAAGAAAATGCGTTTTAACTTTAGGTTCCGCTAAAATCTTAATAATTATTCCCCTGGTATTCGATCAATTTACGCGGCACTTGAGAAAGTCCCGCCATAAGTTTTGCGGATACCGTTTTTGTCAAATTACAGATTTCAAAATATTAATTAAGTCAAATAATTTGTTATTTTCAGTACCTTAATAATTGATAATAAACGTGCTTCATATTTTTTCTTGATCAAGATATATTTGATTTCAAATATCAAGTTTGATGGCCATTACGAGAATTATGACATTTGAACACCACTTGCTTAAAAATCACTTACAACTTTGTATACTCATATCGATCAATTTCTAAAATATATTGTAATGCCGCTTGGTTTATTTTGGATATTTTTATACGCGAAATTCAAAGTTTTAGTAGAAACCGTGCCTAAATTTTAAGGAATGAGACTGGGGAGAGGTCCAAGATGATGAGCATCTGCTGGTATGCCAGAACCTGAACGACAAATACGAGGCGAACGACAAGGCGATTGCTGCTGCCTACATAATGGATTGGAAAGGCTTAGCTTTTACACGTACTCGAAAAGTAAGAAAATACCTAACGGAATTGATACAGAATCGATCTCCTGCCTACTCAAAGATATATTGTATGAATTTGGGCTAATACATTCTCAATACAAACAGAGCCATATTACAATAAATGTAGTTTTAACTTATACCCTGAACAATGCTTGTATTGTGAAAATGAAAAATTATCAGCACTGATACCATTTCTAAATATAAATCTTTTTTGTTTGTATTAATACCACAAAATAAATAATATTATGAATTTAGCCTTTTTCCAACTTGTAGTAAAAAAGTCATGAAATTAAGTGTTGTTTCCGGGGGATGTTTTGGAATGAAGCAAAAACTTTTTTAATAGCCACGTTTCAGCGATCCACCCCAAGATAGATGCCTATAGTTAAATACTTCCAATTAGTTTCACAGCCTCCGCAACAAGAAAGTACCAACCTAATGGAATTCACGAAAGCTGAAACAAATCTTGTCGAATAGTTTTTGGCCACGGTCCGATCGTTGAACCTCGTATATGGGCGATATATTCGATAAAAGATCTTTTTGTTTTCCCTTTAGGAATGCGATTTACAGAATCGGATTGGAAGTAATGATATAAATATTAATTATTGTACTACTATTCTTAGTTTCCGTGACATATACGCTGGTGTGAAGTCACTAAAATTTGTATGGAAACGTGTATAATATACTTAGTGCCCCTATAGAATACTTCGAAAAGCTCCGCAGCCCATACGAAATTCTCGCGAGTTTCTCACTTACGTTATTGATTAATATTCGAAAAATAGGTTGTTGGTTGTTTTGTTTTGTGCATAAAATAGATTTCAATAGTACCATTTAGGTGAATACATTTGTTGTGTAAAATGACTGGCTGTTGGTCGTTCAACAAATTTATGAACAAGAGGTATCGAATTCGATTTTCAAAATGTAAAATTGTATCAGATTCAACTGCAACTGACAAAATACAACTTTTTTACCGAACACCCCATGTCTCTTAATGGGTAGGCAGGTGAAAGTAAATCCTCTCTTTTCTTCTCAGAAACATTTTGGTTTTGCCAGCGAAAATACATTTCTTACTTGACACTCTTCGCTGCGTTCGATTCTCGCCATTCTCAGTTGACCACGCCTACAATTTCAACTTTCTCTTTCATACAAGCTGTTTAATTCTTGTTTTGTTCAAGTATAACCTTCACTGTCTGAATTCCGGGTACCTGGCTGATTCTCTACGTCATTTGGTTTGTTAGGTGTGGAATCGAACGCCTATAAAATCCCAGTAGATGCCTAGTACTGAATTTCACAATCAACCGGGATTTGTTTTTTCTTTCAATGAGCTATGAAAGGTTTCCAAACAGGTCAATCATATTCTACATAACTATTTATCATAAATTTTCTATGGATGATCACCGATTACAAAATCTTTGATAAAAATTATCACGATCAAAATATTGACACGAAAAGTAAGAAATAAAAAGAAACTGACAAAAAATGCGTTGGAAAAAGAACGTAGGTTATTCAGAAGAACGGAAAACACTATCAATAAAAAAGTAGAAAAAAAAAAACATCGCAAACTTTTTGATCAGACCGTGAATACGTGCTAACACCGCGAACAAGATTCAAATTCGTGCTGCCGAATCAATGCGCCAACCTGCATAATTTATTCTCCTAGTCTATGGTTCGCTACGTTGCGATTCTCTTTGATTGTCACCATAATAAAATGCACAACCAATCAATTTAAATTTCCGTTTGTGGAACGTAGAACGAGAGTCTGTTTATCGACGTGGCGTTTGTCATTTCTTTGCTTAAAACTTGTGCTTGTTCGTACACCATACCAAATTCTTAATTAAGTTTCTACCTTAACCAAATGTTCTCAAACTTCTTATTGTAAGTTTAACAGAATATTCACACGTAGGTATAGAGCAGGCCTGGGCAAACTGCGGCCCGCAGATATTTTTATGCGGCCCGCCATTCATTATTAAATCTTCTGAAGATTAAAAACATTTCCAAATTTTATGATGCCATGAATTCGTAACTTAGAAAGCTTTTTTTACTAAAACATACAAGTTAGGTACTTATTATTTATATTGAACATCAATTTAAATTGTTAACGATGCTCATTGTCACAAGCACTTTTAAGAATATCGAAACAAACTACAACTGTACCCCTATTCTGTAGCAAGTGTAGGGTAGTCACTTGAAAAAAGTGACTATTAGGCGATACATTTTGTATGAAAAACGTCTATACGTATCGAATGCGAGAATCGCATATAGACGTTTTTCATACAAAATGTATCGCCTAATAGTCACTTTTTCAAGTGACTACCCTACACTTGCTACAGAATAGGGGTCCTGATTAAAAAAAGAAATTAGGTATCTAAGTACAAAAACATCAGTTCACTTCTTCTCATATTTTTTTGTAATGTTTTTCGTGATAATAAACAATGTAAAAAGGTATATGTATGTAACATAAAAGGGTGATTTTTGTCTTTTTCTAAAATATGTACATCTTCTTTGCGGCCCGCCGCTTATTATGAATTATTATTGAATTTGGCCCGGATTCCAAAAATTTTGTCCAGCCCTGGTATAGAGTAGGTATATACACAACAAAAAAAAACGATGTTAAAAGTTGGAGTGATTTTAATGCTAGCAGCTGAATCATAAGCTGGGAATACACATGCCTGTAGCTGGCACACTTGCATGCCAGCTACAGGCATGTGTATCGCCGCCTTTAATGTATGAAGTTGAGAATTTTTAATATTGGCAACTTTGAAATCAAATATCTGATTTTGGTTCTAAATTTAAATATAATATTTTTATCACACCTACGTACCTACGTGTACCTACGTCAAAATAGGTCTTACTCTATTGCATATTTTGCTGCTTGTTCTCATATCAGGGTTTCTTCAAATAGACTCTCAGAGGCACCCCGAGACTGCAGCAGCCTTATTTATTTACCCAATATACCGACACGTGGTGGTGTAATTTCTACCCGGGGTTGGCCTCTCTCAGGTTGTACGGGACCGGTTGACTAGAAAAAATTGCCTCAGGCAATAAGTTCCGCCGGCTATACCTACTGATACCTTTGTGTAGAAAAATGATAATTTATTTATTTATTTATTTCAGTCGCTAGATCGGTCTGCCAACAAAACTCGTATCGACACCACAACACAAAATTTATAAACCAAAACATTCGATTTATGAACTAGTTAATAGATACATAATGTAGATTTATAGGAGAGGCTTTTTTATACCTTTAAGGTAATTTTAATGTCTTCTTCTTCTTCTTATTCTAGGCCTGAAGACCTGTTATTAAGAGGTGGGGTTTGACTCTTGCGAGGTCGACTCCCAGCTGTCTATCCACCTCTTCGGTGGTCTGCTTGGGAGTCGTCTTCCGTCGGGTTGGCCGTGCAATGCAATGTGAGGGAGTCTGGATGAGTCCATTCTACTCACATGTGCATACCAGTATCTTCTTCTTTGTCTTCCCCATCTTACTATATCTTCAACCTTGCATATTTCCCGTACTCTCGTATTCCTTATAATTCGTAATTTTAATGTCGATATAACGAAACGCAATTCTGAAGAAATAATATAAAATGATGAATCACACGATGAGAATTATGTACTTATTCATAAAAAAACATTGATAAAATGTCCCAATTCTGCACTTTGCCGATTGAAAGTCATCCACACAAAAATATTATAATTGAAAGATTGCGTCTCTCCCAACTCGCAACAAGGATGGCCCACGCCAGATTGCCCGTGACAGTTTGTCCTTAATGAATCACATTCCACGCGATCCTCCCCACATCCCTCCCATTATCTCCTTCACAGCAATACGGACACACTTGCCTTCACCTACATTCTTTCACTGGTATGTTATTACGTTTGTTACAAAACTAAGTTCGGTGCCAAACGGTCAGGTTGTTACTTGCAAAAGGTATCTGTACCTACCTAATGAAAAAGTTACGTTGAAGAAATGCAATTAAAAAGTCCATGCAGAATGGCAATCCTATAAAACTGTATTAAAATTCTTTAAATATTTGAATCGTCACAAACTCCATGTACCTAATAATAATTTATCTGTACATTGAAATATACATACCAGTGTTTATGACCACCTAGCTTTCTTGACACACGTTGTTTTGTAGTCCTTACTATGAATATTGATTTCAAAATTGTAATTTATACGAAAATACGTTTAAAGTAATTTTTGAATGATAAAAAATTATTTCTGAAAGCTCGAAAAAAATTCCATCAAAAATCTGCGTAGGTACCAATATTTTAATGTCAATGTTTGTCAGGTAAACAATAATTTTGTTGCTATAGAATTTTCATAGATGGCTTTGGCGTCGCAGAAAATCCGTTCCATAGTAACTTTAATATTATATTTTATACTATTTATTTGCATTTTTCAAGTTTTTAATAGTTATTATGTTATCCGGAGAGGAGAAGAATCCAATAAACCAACAATCATAAATATGTGTTCAGCCGATCTCGAGTTATAAGTGTTCGTACTAACCCGACTTTCTCATATTAGAGATAATAATAAAAGAACCAGATATGACGAAAAACATACGTTAAGGCGCAAAATCAGCCATCTGTTCCCAATACCCAATAGTAATGCTAAGAAATAACACTGACAAATACATACTTAATCCTTTTTAAGCTATCTTCAAAATATCAATTATTGGCCTTATCATTTATGGTTCATCACGCTGGAAGTTCATGAGAGACCTTCGAGCTACAAAGAAAGAAAACTCAACATTATGTACGAGGAAAACAGTACTGCCATATAATGGCATATATTTTTCTTTGATTATTAGAATGTTAAAATAGCCAGCTCTCAGACTGCACCATGACATTCTACTCTGAGATATATAAAATTAGACAAAATGCTCTCAAAATGTTTGTTAACTTTGTGGTCAAGCATACTTTGACTTTGTTTGAAGCTCATTTTACAAAGCACTTTTAAGAGCTTCCGCTTACAAAAGCTAGGTATATTATTCTATACACGGTTTGAGTAAAAATACTTAACTTGTGCTTTCAGCTGCCAATATTGATAAACTTGAAATTGGAATTGATTTTCTCTATATCGCTAAGGAAAATGAAAAAAAAAATTAAGGTTTTTAGTCAACTTTTTCCAAAGGTTATTCGCAAAATATAGGTTAGCGAATTTCTCTATATAGCGATTAATTATAAGACATTTGTATGTATTGTATTTATATGTAACCAAGGCATTATTTTAGTATAGAGCTGCTATGCACCTTCTACCGAATTTATCACAGTCTACCGTTCACTTTCTATTGATTTCAATCAATCAACTTTTTTACATAACAGTCTCACTTGGAAAAAGCAAAGTAAAGAGGAGTTTATAAACTCCGTCAACAGACATCCAATACTATTAGATTTTCGTTGAGGAAATGGAAACAGCTATATTCATGGCTAACTATCATTCAGTATGGTTAAATTCATATCATTTCCCGGTCAATTTCATTTCAACGCAGTGATCGGTATATCTGCCATCTTATTCCCAAAATCATTATATACTTCAATGAATCCTAATCCATCATCCTATTTCAAATCATCCACGCGTATTTCAACAGGTTTAAAAATTGATCCAGAGTTTCAATACCCATATCATGTGAAATGTTATTGGGTAAAAGCTTAGCTATGTCTGCACTATCTAGCCAGTAGGAATATGAGGATGATGAATTAGCTGTCACTTCATTTAGATATTATTTTAAAACATATAATCAGATATCCACTTCGCATTGATGTACTCGTACCATCATTCAGATACCCAATAATATTATCTATAAATGAAATTTTAAATATACACAAATTAATAGTAGATACGCGTATTGTTTTTAAGCCGTTATGCAAATGTATTAATTATTGTAATTCTAGTATGGGTATGGTAGTTGGTAGGTAGAGATAGAAGGTTTAGCAGGTCTGATCAGTTTAATTGTGGAAGTAACATTATAATTTATGATGTACTGCGCGGACGCCGAGTGGCGTACCGCATTGCGCGTCGCGTTAAGGTAGCGTGTTGACTGTATGCAGATTGGTTGGTGACTGATGGTTGTGTGGCTTTGTACGATGTGTCAGGCTGTTACCGGATGACGTCATCATAGAGAAACGCTATTGGTGGATGATGTCGTCATGCGAAACATGGCCGCTACACTAGAACATTGCATTCGTTGTATTGATCGATTCTAAAATGCACAAGACATGAGTGATCTGCGGAAAAAAGTTTGTGAACAGACTCCTAAGGAATGAGAATATTGGGCAATACTGAGGTATGGATATTAAGAGTTGTTACAATGATGAAAATTCATTAGTTGAGATGGTTTGGGCAATGCTTATAGCGGCGTGGGGTGTCCCTTAAAGCAGTGCATGCATCCGAAGTGCCGCGGCACACTTGTGTGGATGCCAAGCCCACCTAAAAAATGGGACATAAGCATAATCTCTTAACAAAAATTCTGGCGCCTAAACTACTGAGGTCGATATTAGATGACGATTTTTTAAGAAATGCATAATGCATCATGGTGAAGAGGGTAAAAAGCTCCGCTCATACATTTCACCAAAGCTTTACCTAATTAGACTAGTCTGTAAGTAGAGACAAGGCATTTATCCAGAACACTGCTCCTGCTGCCATCCACACAACCCACTCTCTCTCACTAATTCTATTTGTATTCCTCCTGCTCCCCACCAGGCACGCAGATAACTCAGCGATGCTGCACTACGTCGACATAAAACAATGTTGATCTCAAAATTCTATTAAAGTATGACTTCCTATGATACACGAAGCTCTCCCGGTTCAACGCTCAAACATAATAACGTTATATCTACCCTTTTAATTGGATTATCTCAGCACCTAGAGTTTAGCAGGAATAAATTATTCTGCAGTGCGCTCAGTAGGTACATACTTTTGTCAAAAAAATGACAATTAAACATTGCTGCAATATACAACAGATTGAAAAGAGACTCTTGTACGGAAAAAGCTTTTCGTTAAGGTTACTTTTTACGAAATATATTTTTGCATGCATTCAAAAAAAATATTTTTATAGAACAATACCATTTTGGTTGCAACTTGTTAAATTGACTATGGTCATAGACCCTATGAGGATAAGAAACCAACTGGGAGACCCCAAAAAAGATGGGTGGACGATGTGAATCCGATTTTAAAAACTTTAGATGAGGCCTACAAGAAGAAAACAGACTGTTGTGTGAATAAAAAGGCAAAAAAGGAGAAATCATTACAGCTATACAGAGGAAATTCTGTCTATGTGACATCAAATTCTTCTATCAAAACAAATTGTTTTTGGCATATCTTACTCTTTGCAATGATTTGAAGTGGTTGGTAGACTAGCGGTAAAGACGCCGGCTTTCGTACTGTTTCGTTCGGAGGTCGTGGGTTCGATCCCAGATGCCGACCATCTTCCTCTTTCACGACACAAGCTTTAAGTAGCTTACTGTGAAAGAGTCGAAGAGTGTATTTATGTTCACTTTGAGTGAGCACAGATTTATTTTAGTAAAAAAAAACATATTACCTACCGTCCTCAGTAGCCTAGTTGTACCTACAGCGGTGGACTTCAGATCACGAGGTCCCGGGTTCGATTCCCGGTTAGGAAAGTGTTTTTTACACTAGAAATTTCTTCCCGGGGTTGGTCTGTCTCAGATTGGACGGGACCGGTTGACTGAAAAAATTGTCTCAGGCAATAAGTTTCGCTGGCTATACTGACACCTTTGTATAGAAAAGTGTTAATTTATTTATTTTATATTTGTGAATTAATGGTGCTCTATCATTAATTTTCTCTGTGGCGTAGAGCAATGGGTTTGCTAATGGCGTGACAACAAAATAAGGGATGATCACTCAGAATTTCAAAATTGCGACGGTTTGTTAACAATAGACCAACAGAGAAAACACAAAAATATGGAGTGATGACGTGATCCATGTCTCGTAGAGGAACTGGTCGAGAAGAGTGCAAGATAGTAAAAGATGAAATACTTTTCAAGAGAATATGTAACAACTTATGACTTTAACAATTCGTTACTGATGTTCGATTTTTAAATGGAGAAAACCACTACGGGCTTACGACCGTCTTCTACTGTTATTGAGAAGGCTGGCTTAGTGTGATCACTTTACGTTAACAACGGCGAACGGAAACTCCTAATCATGATAATCCTCAACATGTACAACTTGTCAAAAAATTGATGTATACATATATGTATATTGTATAACAAGTAGATATTTAATACTTAATGAGATATAGAGATAAAATTTGGAAATAATTGAGAACAAGAGAGCAACCAAATTTAAAGACTGCAACTGCTGTCATGTATTTGGCCTTTCAAGAGGCCTACTCCAGCAATAGAGAGACGACTGATAAAATAAGCCGTACAAAAACAACATTATTGAAAGTGGTGAGTAAAAAGGGTTTTGTGCAAGATTTTCTTTTCTGATACAAGTATTTTTGACATAAAATGTTTTTCAACACATAAAAATCATGGATTTGCCGGATTTACTCCAATATAAAGAACATAATTCAGAATATTTTTGTCTTTTACTCAATGGTCCTTCTGCATAAAACAAACCCCGACCATTCAAATATAGGGTTGGATAATACAATTATTATCTATCTATAATAATAAAGGAAAGTGCCTGACTGACTCATCAACGCACAGCCCAAACGGCTAATCGTAGAGAAGTGAAATTTGGAATTCAGGTAGGTCTCAATACAAAACCTTCCACTAAGAAAGGATTTTTGGAAATTCCACCCCTAAGGGGGTGAAAAATAGGGTTGAATGTTTTTCAAAGTATGCGAATATCTCGGAAACTAGACATGGTACAAACTTGAGATTTGGCATATGAATTCTTCTATAGAAATGAGTGTTAGCATATTCGGCAATTTTTCCAAAATTTAACTAAAAGGGACGAAAAAGGGCACATATAAAAAGGGATGATTTTTAAGTGCCTCCTAAAAAGTTTAAAACTGGTTTTATCGAAATTTCAAAAAAATGATTTCTTCAGAAAGAGTCAAATTATATTATTCTGTTTTCAAAAGATAACATTAATTAGGTAGGAAGGGGTTGGGGGTGGTTTTTATTGAATAACCATATCTCTTAGATAACTGAAGTTAGAAAGCTCTAAATTAATATATAGATTCTAATTTTAATATAAAAATAAAATTCGTGTTTCAACAAATAAATATTATTTTTTAAGGAAGATAAGCCATGATAAAGATTTGCATCAAACATTTATTGTAACAAGGTCACACCCCGTGAGCAGTGCCGTTTGAATAATATAGGTAGGTACCTACATAAACTATGTCGCGTCCGCCTCGCGAGAATGACTGAGGTTATAAACTAGCTAGGTAGGTACCTACCCAACATTTTTTTAGTGTAGTGGAGTACCTACGCCTTTGATTGGATTATTAAATTCTATTATATGTAAATTCTATTTGTTTATGAAACACATTTTCATCAACGCACAGCCCAAACGGCTAATCGTAGAGAAGTGAAATTTGGAATTCAGGTAGGTCTCAATACAAAACCTTCCACTAAGAAAGGATTTTTGGAAATTCCACCCCTAAGGGGGTGAAAAATAGGGTTGAATGTTTTTCAAAGTATGCGAATATCTCGGAAACTAGACATGGTACAAACTTGAGATTTGGCATATGAATTCTTCTATAGAAATGAGTGTTAGCATATTCGGCAATTTTTCCAAAATTTAACTAAAAGGGACGAAAAAGGGCACATATAAAAAGGGATGATTTTTAAGTGCCTCCTAAAAAGTTTAAAACTGGTTTTATCGAAATTTCAAAAAAATGATTTCTTCAGAAAGAGTCAAATTATATTATTCTGTTTTCAAAAGATAACATTAATTAGAGAGGAGGGGGTGAGGGGCACTTTTCCAACGTGTGTGTGTGTGTGTCCGTCCCCTCTTTATAACTTTTGATTCGTTTGATGCACACATCTTAAAACTTCAAAAAATATTGAATACTTTAAGCCTACAAAATTTGTGTACTCAGAATTTTGAATTTTTTTTTCAGTCAGGGGTAATCAACCTTTGAATTTTTATTTAATTTTTTCATATATCTCGAAAACCATAAAATCTAGAACCCTAAAAATGAGTATGTATATAGAAAAATACAATATCTAAAATATAATTTAATGAAAAAGTTCCAGGATTTCTCAAACTTTTTTTATAAAGAAAAATATTTTTTTTTATGACAAATTTACGAGTTTCAGTGCATATATTTCAGAATTTTATAAAAATATCGATAAACGCCGAAACCCTCCAACTAGATAATTGATTTTTCTATAAAAAATATTTACATCATAGCAGTACATCTCAAACTTTTCTTAACAATTTTTGTAAAAATTTAATTTATTGACGACATCGTTTCATACAATAAACATACCGACTCAGGCCATCGACAGTTGGATCTCATTTTTACATGTAACTTTTTTTATAAAGTAAAACATTTTTTATGACAAATTTACGAGTTTCGGTGCCTATACCTATTTCAGAATTTTATAAAAATATCGAAAAAAGCCGAAACGTTTAAAACTGGTTTTATCGAAATTTCAACTGCAGATAGAGTCAAATTTTATTATTCCGATTTTAAAGTAAAAAATATTTAGGGTGCTTGGTAGTTTTTTTCGAAAAACCATATCTCTTAGATAAATTAAGTGAGAAAGCTGTAATATATAGATTCTTACTTTAAAATAAAAATCGACCGGTTTCATTGTTTTGTCAAAGATTTATTTTAAGCAGTGATATGGTATGATAAAGATTTTTGCAACAAACAAAATAATACTATGGAGATCCTAACCTTGAAACGCGGCACGATGAAGTTAATACACGTGCGGCTAGGTATATACATACTGCATGTATCTTATCGTAATGCCCAGAACAGTGGTTTCCAAAATTAAAGATTTTCCAATTTCCTATCAGGTGACAACTCTTCTGGCAGCTAATCTACTCGGCAATTTTTTATTGATCACACAACCCTTAGTAGGGGAGAGTGGGGATGTATGGGACAAATTTATTAAAAATTGAATTTTGGAAAAATAAAAAGCAATTTATTTAAAAAAAAATACTAGGTTGCTGAATGTATGCTATTAGCTATGACATATACTTAAAATTATACGGTTGAGCATATTTAATGAGTTATTCAAAATATTATAAAACCCTGATTTTGTCCCATTCCTCCACACAGTGTGGAGGGATGGGACACCTATATGGGAGGAATGGGACATGCAAATAAAATTGTAACTTATTTCGCTTAAACGATCAAATTTTATTTCGAATGCATAAACTTCTTGCATTCTTTTGCACTGCCATGTTTTTGGGGTGGTGGCAATACCAGTATGTACTTCATTATTTTGTAATTGAACAGCCTGGCGAATTTTTGTATAATCATTCCTTATTCAATTTATATTTTTTTATCCTTAATCTCGGCATCTACAAAAAATACATTACATTTGATAAAAAATAACTAATTGTGGAAAAATATTCACATACAGGAGGTATGGGGTATGTCCGATACCTCACTCAATGAACTGTCCCAAACCTCCACCATGAACAATAAAATGGTAAATGACATAATTTAAAACAATAAGTTTTAAGTTATGTTAAAACAATGCGTTAATATGACGAATAATTATCGCAGGTTTGGGAATAAAACATAGAAATAATCTTACCTTTGGTTTACTTTCCCCCAAAAGGATGGGTTGTAATAGGTATAATATTACTTTTTATGTCGAAAAATGATAATCAAGAATTATTTTTTCCACACGCACAAAACACCAACCGTCAATGATTTTTTACTAAACGTACCCCTATATACATCTTTTGACAAGTATATGAATATATAACTGCGCCAAATATGAATAATACGAGTACTGTCCCATACCTCCTGCATCCCATACCTCCACACTCTCCCCTACTAAATTATTCGTCACTCGATTAAAACACTCAACCAACGTAAACTACGCTACTGTGAACTAGGCTTAAGTACCTTACTGTATTAATTGATCACCAGTATTTCTTTATCCTCATGTACCTACATACGTACCTCGGTGTTATTTTTATAGCAATAGGAGCACGCCTCATGGCCTTGAAAGCCAACAAGGACACTGTTCTGTTGTGTAATCGGGAGTTGGCTGGGTAGGTAGGTACCTACCTACTTATGACGTCATTAAATTATTTTTATGAATAGGTACGACTTTTTCCCAAACTGTAGGTAATTTACAGAAGGCTGTTATTGGTGTGCTATAAGTTTGCCTATATTGATGGTACCTACATTGAATAAAAAAAGAATAAAATATGCACATGATTTTCCAAAAAGGCCCCACTCTTCCTTGGTGATGTTTCGTGATTGTTTTCTTTTAACGAACTCCACCGTTTACGCCGTTTTAGAAATTTTCATACAAAATGAAGCGAATTCTCGGGCACGTTCAAATGTTAACTCGCAGTACTGTAGTAATATTTCATAGGCGAGGTATATTTTCTCGCCTATTTGTTCCCACCTGGGATACGAATAAAATAAAATATGGATGTTGTTTCCGAAATATTTTAATGATGGTTAGTTTATTAGTTTAAATAAGACGAATTAATAATGTATTTTTAGCAGGGAGCACAGTGCACATTATGCATGTGAATGTAGGTGTCAGCGTTCCCCCAGTTTAGGAAGAGAAACCAAAAAGCACGTGAGCGAAGCCACGGGTAACTAGCTAGTACTAATATATAAAGAGGAAAGATTTGTTTGTTTGCATTGAATAGGCTTCGAAACCTACTGAACCGATTTGAAAAATTCTTTCACTTTTGGGAAGCTACACTATCCAAGGTGTAAAAAAAATCCCTAAAATATTTTTTATATCGCGTGCGCTGTGAAAACCAATGATTATAGAATAAAATAATGTACTAAAACTTTGTAAAAGACATCATTATTTACTAAAAATATCGCGACAGCATACATAATTATGTCATATGTCTAACTTTTATAGTTATGCCACAATAAGTGTTATTTTATTTTAAAAATTTGATATACATGCCGCCTCTAGAAAAGGTTCTCCATTTGGATCTTGGTATTACTCCTTAACAAAATAAATTAGTTCATATTCAAGACTGCTTCAATAGGTTTATAAATTTTTTTGAATTATTCCATTCGAAAGATACCATGAGTTTAAAAATGTAAGTTCCTATTAGAAAAAAAGAGTGGTCGCCGCTCTCCGTGGCTCACTCAGCTCATCTGGCTAGGCAGCTATATAGGGCGTCACGGGGGTACGAGCCATACGGGATGGGACCGTTAGAATGCTGCATTATTCCAGATTAAAAGACTGTAGAATATTTTGAAAAAAAAACTAGGGATCTTCATGAAAACTATTTTTTTAAATAGGTACCTATTTCCCATGCGAAGCCGGGATAGACCGCTAGTCTTCTATAAATTTCAACTCCCAAATCTGAAATATAAGCCGACAATATGATGAGATTATTGAATATTGCGCACTAAATATAAGAGTAGTAGACATAGAGGACCAAGTGCTACGCTTACGTATGTAGGTATGATCACGCAGGGTACGAAGCATGATCCCTACATTTTAATCATATTACAAAATATATTTTTCAAAGCGGCTTTTAAAGCGACTGTGCGCTAAATTTGTTACTTTGCTTAAAACACTCGGTTCGTTTTTAAATGCAATTATATACGGAGCTCCGTGTACCGGGGGTTGCGCTAGAGTTGCTAAAACCACTCGTCATCGAAATATTTTGACGGTTCAATGATGTTTCAGTTAAATATAACCGGTTCGTTAAACGATAAAGTGTAAAAATGATTTAAAACTAATGCATGTTTGCTACATGGTAGAAATAATGTTGCTCTAGTATCTAAAATATTTTTGGCCAAAAAGATGCGACCCAACTGTAAACCTCAGTGCAAAATGTTCAAACCCGTATTCTAGATACGGAAGTAAAGTAAGTACCTATTACACGATACATTTTGTATGGAAAACGTGTATACCTATCGAATGCGAGAATCGCTTTTGTGGCGGCGCTATTCACGTTTTCCATACAAAATGTATCGTGTAATACTCACTCTTCTTCCGTGACTTTGTATCAACTACCTTCCGATAAAACTTAGAATACGGGTTCAGATTAAAATTGCTGGAAACTAAGCGCTTAAATGATATAAGTAAAGGAATTGTCAAAAATATATCATCACAAAAAACATAGTCATTACCAAACATAGTCATTAACTGCACATTTAAACATATTTTAATCCATTTTTGTATCAACTACAAATTCTAAATCAATATTCATAGTAAGGACTACAGGACAACGTCTTTCAAGAAAGCTTGTTTATAATAAATTATAGTCAAACTGTGTGTGTTCATTTCTGACATCATATTGTAGGTTTTCGTAGGTTTTCATTCATCGAAAAATGCTTTCATAAGCCTGGTCTATCCCTTTCAGTAGAGTGTTTCATGTACGAACATTGACTAAAGACTCTTTTATAGAGAGAGTTGGCTTGGCTGCCCTTAGCAGAAAAGGGCGGGGGGAGGCTACCAACACCGAACCACCTAAATATTATTACCATGCCTTTTCCATCTCCTCTTAAAGGGGAAATATTATTTTCAACCAGGTGTTTATTTTTTTAAATCTGCTATGAACCCCTCTATTCTTTTATGTTTCCTGCAATAAAGAATAGATTTTGGCCATGAATGTTGAATGCTAGATATATGAAAGTTGTGTGCTAGATATATGAAAGTTGTGTGCTAGATATATGAAAGTTGTGTGCTAGGTAAAGGTCTCATTAAGATGCATTAGACGGGCACACAGATTAACGGAAAATGATTTTACAGAGGACGCAAAACAATTTTCTGTACCCACTGAGTGTGGAGTGTATTTGCTGTGTTTGGGCTCTATTGAAGTGTCCATATATTAATACGCGAAGGAAAAACTTTATGAATACTTTGCACAGACGGAGAAGTATGAAATTTCGCACACTTATAGTTTAAACAGAGAAGGGGTGGCGAATGCAATTTTTTTTTAATTAAGCATAAAAATAGATTTTAAAATCAATAAAAAAACAGTACGCACATTACTGCAATGTTATCTATTTCATACTCACACACGCTTTTTTTTATTATTATTTTCCAAAAGAAAAGTACATAATACAATATAATAAAAATATATGTAATGGAATATATTGCCTCACTAGACCTAAGCCTGTTCCGAGACAATACTAATAAAGATAGTAAAATAATGTTCAAAAATGTCGCTGAGAAAAAACAAAATATAAAGTTTTTTTTTTTTTTAAAAAGAATAAGGTATAAGGATTAAAAAAGCAAAAAATAAAACAAAAAAGCATAGGAGAAGAGAAAAAAATTGAGAATAGATCAATATTTTTTTGTATTAAATAAATGAAACCATAGAAAATACTTTGAACATATCAACATTTCAAATATGACGTATCTACGTCATTATTTTTGAAAGAAAATTGTGAAATAGCGCTCGCTCAGTCTTTGACAAAGGAATCTTAATAATGTTCAAACTTATAATCTAAAATTAGTTATGGTCGAATTCCGAGCACTGGCCGACCACAAGAAGTATCGATTATAATATAAATTCATCCCACACAATTTCATCGCTGTTTAACTATGTTGGTAGCTTATTGTTGTTTTTTTTTTTTGTTTGTTGATTTTTTAATATTGTGATATTGTACATATTATATTTTTTGATTTGTTAGTGGTAGTATATCATGTTTGACTGGGAAACGTGGACATGGCCGAAAAAGAGAGTTAAGAGATAGGCGCACTACGAAGAATATTTGGAGAGAGGACTCTGTAGGACTTGAAAAGGAGTGAGAACATTAAGAAGTAAAGAGTTGAAGTTGAGAGTTAGAAATATGAAAGGTAATTAATTGTAATGGTTTAAGCATGTTGAATGAATGGATGCTTATGGGACGATAAAAAGAATGTATAAGGCTGTAAATTAAAGTTGTGGATCGAACAGGTCGATTCTGTTGTCAAACAAGGCATGGTCAAAAGCGAAAGAAAAACAGTAGTTGTTTTGAAATGTTATGTCTATGCTCTCTAGAATCTAAACGACGTAAGTGAGTTAAGAATGGATGTATTTTGTATAATGTACTACAAAATGACAAGTGTTCCGTTCTTGTTTGTTGTTTTTTTTTTTGATACCACAAGCAAGTGCAAGCAGTAAGAACAAAACTTTATCTCAACACAAACAATAAGGCAGTGTATGGAAAACGATAAAAATACGTTAAAAAGATGTAAAATATTAGCACAAAGCCTTCGTCAAGAATCGGGATAGATATGAGAAACATGCTTATATAGATATAGTGATAAAAAAATACGGTACACCGGCCGAATTTTTACCTCAGATATTTCGTCCGTTCAACCAACATGTTTCACCATAACCAAAATTTCACGTAAATGAACAATTTTCACTTTACAATATACGTGCATTGTTCAGCGCTAACCCCACTGATAATTGAAATCGGGGTGTCAGGTTTAGAAGGCTGCCGTTTGAAATTAAACCATTAAACTAACGATGGTGTTTATAGGAATGCCAGCCTGTTCACTTTTATTTCACACGTATTACTGTCCATTCTCCTGCGATGGGAAACAAGTTGAAAAAAAAAACGCTTTAGCTACACTATGTCGCCCATAGCTTACCTCCGCTGCGAAACCGCAATAATGTCGCCACGTTTTGTCCGTCTATATGAGAAGCCGAATCGCCTGTTCAAATGCATACAATTAACTCTTACTCTAGGGCGATTTTGTTGCGATGACTAGATGTTTTCGCACTTATTTGTGGAAGTCTCAAAAAATAAAAAGAAAGTCATTTATTCGTAAAATAAAAAAAATCAATTAGAGGACAGAAATAAGCCTATTCTCTGTTTGTTAAGAAAAATTGCCAGATTGGAGAGAGGTGGTTGGTATACTGGCGGGTATACTGGCGGGTACTCCCCCAGGGGGCTTATTTTTCCAGTAAGCTACGGGCTTAGCAACCCCGGGATACCTGAGCTAATCATTGTCTTTCCCTCCTCCTTTCCTTAAGGCAATGATTTTCCTACCCTTATCCTTTGCCTAATCCCAACCCAAGCCAAGGTGTCAAGCGATCCGTGCCGAGGGCTGAATAGCACCAGGGTTAAATGGTGCTTCAAACGGAGCCTCCAGGATACCAGGCGACCTCCTGGAGTACTTAGCCTTACCACGTCAAGCGGGGCTCTGGCGTGGCGGACTCTATATTTCCCTAGCTACTCGTGGGAACATAATGAGTATGAATGCAAAAAATAAAATGAAAAATTCTAAGCGGGATAACACCGCAAAAAACCCCTGTCCACTGGGTGTTCCCCAAGGTCAGGAAAAACAGGCTGCCGGGCTAAACACCGGTACTACATCGGTTGCGTCAACTTCTCATGGCTTGTCACATGGAAGGGGAGCAACAAATAAAAAGATGACTCTACCCCCCCTAGGGAAACCTGGAGGCTTAGATGACCCTCTTAGAAAGGGTCTCAGTGGGTGCAAAGTCCGGTGGTATCTCCGGTACTTGGCTGCTGGAATGTCACCGGAAGAAGCACGGAAGAAGGCTGCGGAAGGAAGACAAAAACTTCAATCCCAAGCCGAAAAGAGGATGGCAACCCCGCCACAGGAGCCATCCTCTAAAAGAATGAGGACAGTGGCTAAGGTTCCGGCTCGCACGGAATCTGAGCGACAAAAGAGCAGCTATGCAGCTGCTCTATCAATCTTCAAAGTGGCGATCCTTCCGAAAGAGTATCCAAAGGATACCCTTAGCTCTGAAGACCAGAGCAAACTGGAGGATCTGATCCTGGGTGAGGTAATGCCTGCCCATAAAGAGCTGGGGCTCCATCTCCAGTTCAGGGGCATACGGTTCCGCCCAAGTATTCTAATAATCGAGTGCGCTACTGAGCAGACTGCTGAGTGGCTCACCTCGATGGCACCCAATCTGAGGGGGTGGGATGGAGTGAAGCTCAGGGCGTGCTCGGAAGAGGACATCCCCAGGGCACGCACCGTCACCACATACTTCCCCAGATCCAATCAGAAGAAGGAAGAGGACATCCTCGGACTTCTAGAGGCCCAAAACAAGGGGATTAATACCACCCTGTGGAGGGTGCTCCATACGAAAGAGGAGGGCACGGGCAAACTTCTGACCCTGTCCATTGACGAGGTTTCTTGCGAGGCCATTGAAAGAAGAGGATATTCACTCTTCTACAGATATGGGGAAATACCCATCAATGGTCTACGCAAGAAATCAGCACACGAGGGAGAGGGGAGCCAAAACATGCCATCCGGCTCCTCCAAGGATACTTCGGAACCTGGATCCTCCTCAGTCGAGGAGGCTCTGGGGAAAGAAACCACCGCAGTGACGAACGACGAACCCATGGGGAGTCCGGAACCACTAGCGAATCCAAAGGAGGGGACGATGCCATGCATCGAGGAAGGCATGGAAGTGGAGATGGAAAGGGAAAGCCCCAGATATCTTCCACAAATAACCCCCTAGCACATAGGCACTCACACAAATTAATTTGCATCACGCAAGGGGGGCCTCGGCCTCCATTGCAAGGATGTTTGCCACAACAGGGCTAGATGTCGTACTGATACAGGAACCGTGGACTTACATGGGACAGGTCAAAGGACTGACAGGAATAGGAGCAAATGTTATATGTGATGTCAGATCAGACAAGCCCCGAGCATGCATCCTAGTAAGAGAAAACATCAAACATAATTCTCTATCAGAATTTATGTCACGTGATCTTACAACTGTTCAAGTTAACCTTGAATCAAACGGTATACAACGTGATATAGTAATTGCATCAGCCTACTTCGCAGGAGATGGACCCGCTCCACCAACAGAAGTACAAAAACTGATTGAACACTGTGAAGAAAACTGCCTCCCACTCATCCTGGGCTGTGATGCTAACGCTCACAGCGTGGTGTGGGGAAGCACGGACACAAATAGAAGAGGTGAACACCTACTAGAATTTATCATGAGTAAAAACCTGGACATACTTAATGTGGGAAACACGCCCACATTTGTCACAAGGGCCAGACAAGAGGTGTTGGACATTACACTAGCAAGTCCAAGTATCAGTGAAATGATCACAAGATGGCATGTATCGGAAGAGCCGTCTCTATCGGATCATAGAATCATAAAGTTTGATATAGAGAGGCTAACAGCCAAGACCACTCTCATAAGAAACCCTAGGAAAACAGATTGGGAGATTTTTGACACAAATCTCAAATCCAATCTGAAGCAAATAAACTCGAAAGTGAGAAATCACTACGAACTCGAGGAAGCGGTGGAGAACTTGAATGCGGCAATTAAGGATGCCTATGAATCCAGTTGTCCTATCAAGGAAAAAAGTAGTTGTAGGGATGTGCCATGGTGGAATAACCATCTGGCAGAATTAAGAACTTCGGTGCGGAAACTCTACAACCGCGCCCGAAGAGATGGTGACTGGCAAAGATACACAGAGTCACTCACAAACTACAACAAGGAAATAAGGAAAGCAAAGCGGAAAAGCTTCAGAAATTTCTGTGAAAATATTACGGAAATCCCTAAAGCTGCTCGGTTATATAAAATCCTGGCAAAGGGAGGAACACAGGGACCCATGTCTCTGGTGAAACCGGATGGTAGCTACACAAAAGGGGAAGAGGAAAGAGGGAAACTACTCCTTGAAACTCATTTCCCCGGAAGTGTCCCCATTCAAACAGGGGAAGACAACATTAGACATTATAGATCTAAGAAAGAAGACTGGGAAAGAGCTAAAAAAATCTGCACTCCAGGACGGCTGGAATGGGCTATTAAATCCTTTCAGCCGTACAAATCCCCTGGGGTGGATGGTATTATCCCCGCACTACTACAAGCGGGACAACAACATATAATGCCCCATGTTCTAAGAATAACAAGATGTAGCCTAGCCTTGGGCTATATACCTACGTCTTGGAGAAGAGCAAGAGTAGCCTTTATACCAAAAGGCGGAGGAAAGGATGCTACCCTTCCAAAGTCATACAGGCCAATTAGCCTAACATCATTCCTACTGAAAATGATGGAGAAAGTAATTGACAATTACTTAAGAAATGAAGTGCTTGAAAAGATGCCATTACACTCTAATCAGCACGCATACAGAGTGGGGAAGTCAACCGAAACAGCTCTGTACGAACTCACAGAGATAATCCAAAAAACAATCGATGGAAAAGAAATAGCTCTCTGCGCCTTTCTCGATATAGAGGGAGCTTTTGACAATACATCGCATCATGCAGTCAATGAAGCCCTTAGAAAGAGGGGAGTAGATAACACAACTTCCAGATGGATAGGAAATATGTTATCCTCAAGAACGGCAGAATGCACCATAAATGGTACAACCGTTGCGGTCAATACCACAAAAGGATGTCCACAAGGAGGGGTATTATCACCCCTTATCTGGAGCCTGGTCGTTGATGAAGTACTCGGGAAACTCACTGAGAGAGGCTACCACATAAACGGGTATGCTGATGACATTGTCATAACAATCAGGGGTAAGTTTGAAGACACGCTATGCGAACTAATGCAGAGTGCACTCAATCTTACAAAAGAATGGTGTCTAGCGGTGGGATTGAAGTTAAACTCTTCGAAAACTATGCTAGTACCTTTTACAAATAAAAAGAAGCTCCCAAATATCAAATCTATCAAATTAGATGGAAATGAAATACAGTGGAGCGACGAAGCAAAATATCTAGGCGTGATACTAGACAAAAGAATGTTGTGGAACAAACAACAAGAGAAGGTCGTAACTAAAGCTACTTCAGCTATTATGACATGCAGAAGATTTGCAGGGAAAAACTGGGGATGTAACCCAAATATACTACTGTGGATGTACACTGCCATGGTCGTGCCCATCATCACGTATGGAGCACTAGCATGGTCTAGAAGAACAAACCTCATCACCTCGAGGAAAGCACTCGAGAGGGTCCAAAGATTGGCCTGCCTGTGCATCACAGGAGCCATGAGAACATGCCCAACAGCAGCCATGGAGGTGATCTTGGGACTGACACCTTTGCACATTGCAATAGAGGAAACAGCCAAGAAAGCTTACCTCAGATTATATAAAGCCGGATCTATCAAGGCAGCGCGGGAAGGACATGAAAAAATCCTGTCCAACTGCGCGTATCTTGCCGACTTACCAGGAGACACAATGATCAAGACATTCAGCTTTGAGAAAAACTTCTCTACAGTACTGAATTCAAAGAAAGAATGGAGCGAACAAGCTATCCTTTCTCTTAGAAAAGGTACCATTGTATGGTACACTGACGGATCAAAAACCGAAGAAGGAGTTGGAGCAGGGGTCCATGGTCCCAGGATAAACTATTCTGAACCAATGGGAAAACTCCCAAGTGTCTTTCAGGCCGAAATACTCGCTCTGGATAGATGCTTCCAGCTCAACCTAGACAGGAGATATAAAAAAGGCAACATAGCCATATTTTCTGACAGCCAAGCAGCCATTAAAGCATTGAGTTCCAACATCATCAACTCTAAAATGGTATGGGAATGCCTATCAAAACTGAATGAATTAGGCAAGAATAATAACGTCACTCTCTTCTGGGTCCCGGGACATGTCGGGGTGAAGGGTAACGAACGAGCAGATAGGCTAGCGAAAAGAGGTGCAGCAACACATCTAGTTGGACCAGAACCTTTTTGCGGTCTAAGTAACAGATTCTTCCAAGAAGAGATAAGAAGGAAGGGAAGGGAAGAAAGAGAAGAACAGTGGAACAACCTTCCCGGACTTAGGCAATCCAAGGATCTTCTTGGTGGGTTTGACCCCAGAAGAACCAAAATATGTTTAAGCCTAAGTAAAACAGGCCTTAAAACCCTAACAGGTTTCTTAACGGGTCACTGCAGACTTAGGGAACACCTGAGGAAGCTGGGACTCGAAGATGATGGAACCTGTAGATTCTGCGAAGAAGGGGTGGAAACGCCTCACCACCTACTTACAGACTGCGATGCAATAGTTTATGCGAGAGCAAGAAGTTTTGGAAAACACAGGATAGAGGTGGAGGACCTCGCCACCTTGGATCCCCTCCTAATGCTGGACTTTCTGAAGCGTCTGGGATTAGTGGGGAAGCTCTAATTGGGTAGCACCATGAGCAAGTAGGGGAAGCACAATAGACCAATTCAGGTCGGAGCGCAAAATATCCCCTAAAAAAAAAAAAAAAAAAAAAAAAAAAAAAAAAAAAAAAAAAAAAAAAAAAAAAAAAACTGGCGGGTACTGTACTTCGTACTGTTTTATACGGAAGACGTGGGTTCGAGCCCAGGTGCCGATAATCTTCCTCTTTCACGACAAAACCTTTAGGTAAGTAGCTTACTGTCAAAGAGTCAAAGGGTGTATTTATGTTCGCTTTGAGTGAGCACAGATTCATTTATAGTAAAAAAAACAGAGGAAATTAAATGAGTAGGTACGTTCTCCCAGTTCTGCTTCTTCTTCTTCTTGTCGTGTCATACTGTGCGCGTATAGAATGTGTAATTCTTTTTTTAAAAACTTTATAAAATAAAATGTCAAGGTGTAAAAAGTTAAAAGAATAAAAACAAATGGTCAAAACAATAAAAGCGAAAAGACAATAGACCAGTTCTGCTACTCAAACTACACTTGGTTACAGCGGTTTCGCACTTATATTTTGCAGCGAAGGTGTAGGTACAACATGCTAATATTCCCCAATAATTTTCAGGAGTGGGTGTCTAAAATCTCTTTAAGTATCAGTACGTGACAGCGATCAAACAACCCGGTCATAGTAACTAAAGTAAGGAAAATGTATTCAAGGGAGTTGAACAGCGGTGACGGTCTGTCGGTGTGCACTGTCTTGTGAAAAGATAATTAAAATATGTTGCGAATCACTTCCAGTAGGGCAGCTTCACTATGGTGACGAAACCAACAGGGGTGGCTTCTTATCTCTTTCATATTATAACATGAAGAGACCATAGCAAATAATAACAATATTATTATCTGGGAAACAGTAAACCAGTTAATAATAATATTAATAATAATGAGAGGACAAACCAATACGGAATCCTGTATTATAATTCATAAGTTCGTCCGTAATTCATATTTTCGTTGAAACACTCACACAATTTATTTTTCATTCGCACGACAAAGCCAATCCAACTAAAGGAAACAATTATTTGAATGGTGCTTACCTATATTATTCGTCTGAATGTAAGTCGATTTTTGTTGTTATGCCAATAAATGTAGTGTTCATTGGAAATATAATATCGACCAAATATGTGATACTTGATCCTACATACACACTGGCGGTTACAACGCCGGTTTCCGTAGTCTCTCTACTGGAGGTCGTAGGTTCTATCCCAGTTGCCGACCATCTTCCTCTTTCACGACACAAGCTTTAAATAGCTTACTGTAAAAGAGTCAAAGAGTGTATTTGTGTTCACTTTGAGTAACCAGGAATTCCTGAAAAATAATCGTCATATTGTCTGCAGTCTCCAATGTGGTAAACTTGGTCCTTTTACGGAACAATTCAATTGATTGATTTATCGGAAATCAAATAATTAACGACCTATTTTTGTAAGTTTTCTGTATTTACGTGGTGAAAGTTTCTTCAGACAAACACATTTGCACTTTCACTATTTTTTGGACAAAAATAATATAATATGTTAAGCCATCAGACCAAAAGATGATCAGAAAGTTGCGAGTAAAAATATAGATATCTCAAAATGCAAACAGAAAAAACGAAAAAAATACACCAACAGTGGGGCTAGTACGAGTTTAATCGAAAGTTATTTACACGCTTATAAGCGCTTATTAGCGTGCAAATAGTGTTCGAAAATCAAACGATCGAACCATTCGATCATTTTTGTACGGATATTTTTCGAAACTGTTTCGATGATCGTTTCGATATTCGATCATCGAAAACTTATACTAGTGGTACAGATTCGTTTTCTTTAATTAAATGATATAAAAATGTAATCATTTCAAATTTGTAGTGATATACTCGTACTTAATTGAATGTTTCTTCTTTTGAACGAAACAAAAGATATAAAATTTTCACCAAAAATGCTTTTTTTAAATGTAATTTAACTGACAATATTGGCGACAGTATCGCTTTCTTTTAGATATTTTTCAAAAATCTTAACAGGTACTTAGGCGGAAGAATACGATATTTTTTAAGACTTTGACAAACGCGAGACAAAGAAAAAATACACAAGGGGGTAGGTGGATACCCTTCCATACTTATTAGGGCCGAAAGCGTTTCATCAAAATTCAATTTTCTCCGCTCCCAGTTCCGAGATATTTGTCTGAGTCCTACTCGCACTTTTACTCTGAATTTGTTCTCAGGAGTAATAATATTATATTGTGCAGTAGTCAGCCCCAAAAATCTGGCCACTTATTTTCGTATACATAATATAGAATATGAAAATTATTAGCTGTGCGCATGTCTCAAGAACGGCTTCACTGCATATTCAAGACTCTCATGGGACATGCAGAGAACATGGCCAAGCTAGCACAATCTGCGATTCTGGATTACTGAGGTGATTGGCTGTTCTGCTTTTCTGGCGTGTAAGGTCTCATTTGAGACATAGTGGTACCACCTAATCCCCAAAATCTGTCGCAGAAATGTATTCTCAACATTAAGGATCTTCTTCTGTTGAGTCTATGTCAGATACCAGGATTCACAGCCATATACATAGCAACACTGGTATAATGAACGCATTAAAGAGGCGACACTTAATCTTGATGGAAAAGTTGGTGAATTTCTACAGTTTCCTCGTGTTGTTAATGGACGAACTCGCTATTGCAATTCTTATGGAAAGCTCCTTATCTATCCCGCCGTTTGGTGTCAAATAGACTCCCAGGTATTTGAAACTGTCAACAATTTCGACATCGTCACTACCCAAACTAATGGCTCCCTGGCTTAGGCAGAAATCATTTTGCATGTTTTTGGTCTAGTTGATATTTATTTTTAGGTCAATATTTTCTGAGTACTCCTTTTATTGTCTTAAGATTTCTGCCACCAGTTCTATGTTCTTATAGCCTCTGAGAAGTGGTCAAGATATGTATGAGATTTTGCGGATCTTAATTTTTGACAAAAATCTCTATTAATATTTTTGCCTTATCAATGACCTCCGAATTGCTAACCATATCTGTCCAAGGTATACGCAACATTCTACTATATATCCACATTTCAAAAGATTATATACTTTGTTCATTGAGTGTCCGCGTTTCAGCTCCGCAATGATACACCGACCACATGCATCACTTTTTGTCTTATTTACGTAGGTATTATTTATATTTCTTTTTTTTCTATAAAAACATGATTTCTAAAATAATTATTAGACTTGGTGCTGGAGTCACCACATAACGGTGACCAAGGACTGTGCTGTTTGATCGCACACTTGTAAGATATCACGAATAACGCAAAATGTAATATTTATCTTAACAACCCTTATAATGGAGAAATGCAAAATAAATACAAGCGTCTTTACCAACATTCATAAAACCGAAATCTATAGAACCATACAAGGAAATACGTTCCCAATAAAATATTAAATCATTCAGCGGAGAATAATATAATATCCAGTTTCCATCATTCGAAAAATATCACGAATTCTCTCTCCACTTATCATAGTTGAATAAATTTAAAGAACAGACTCCCTTCTTAGTACCCGGGACTTATAGGGGAAATTCTTAACCATTCAATTTTTAACCGTGTGGAAATGTTTTTTTGCCGCAAAATTCTGAGAACGCTTGCAATATTCCGATACATATTGTTAAGTATACATTTTATTTGACAAAGCTGTGGGATTTTTACTCATAGTATATGGAATATACATGAGTCTTGTGAGCGGATTTCAAAAAAAAATAGATTTCGCTGAAATTAATTTTCCCGACGTTTTCGACGGTGTAGATTCCAAAAAAGCAAAATAAAATTTTAAAAATTTACGCGTACGCCAAAAATGTGTGCGCACCCATAACTCATAGTAGGTACCTAATTCTTATCCGATTTGATTGAAATTTGGTAGAACGGTTAGTCCCTCGATGTAGATGAGTCAGTAAAATGTTGAGATCTGTACCTTCAGGGGAACCCTCTTAAAGTATCCAAGAAAATTTCACTTGTTCTAGAAAAAGGGCTAAAAAAAGAAAAAAAAATTGCTTCGATTTTCATAACATTTGGTTTACGGGTTGGTCTTATGCTCCTACACAAGGACGTAAAATTTGAGGTCCGTAACTTTAGTGGGTCCCTCTTAAAGTACCGATTAATATTGAAAATGTAGTTCTAAAGCAGATAATAAAAAGCTCCAATAGTCGATATCATTTTAAAGTTTCTATAATAATTCCAAGGATAAATTCATTTTAATCGTAAAATTATGAATTTTTATGTAAAGATATTATGTTTTACACGAAAAGGATGTTATGTTTTCTGTAGTTTGATTTTCTCATTATGTAAGTAGATGTTTATTTTAAGTGCTATATTTTGTTATGATATATTACTGTTAAAGGCAATATGTCGTATATAATGAATAAATAAATAAATAATATACTATGAGTTCTGGGCTACCCTAGGTTAGCAGCTTTTTTTTACACGTGACAAATTATATTTTCAAAAAAAAACGCATTATAAATGCAAAGAATTATTATGACTAGATTCTTGTAACCCTTTTTCAGGACTAGAGTTTCGGAGACTCAAACATTACCACATAATGGCGAACGTTGTTAACGTAAAGTGATCACACTAAGCCAGCCTTCGAAACAACAGTAGAAGACGGTCATAAGCCCGTGGTGATTTGTTCCATTCAAAAATCGAACATCAGTAATGAATTTTTAGAGTCATTATTTGTTAGATAATTCTTTAACTATTATGACTCTTTTTCAAAACATCAAAACAATTTCTCCCGCTTTGATGTCTGAATTTTAAAAAAAATTACATCGGTATTTATTCTTAAATTTATAATAGTTCTTGGACAAATATATACCCAAACCTTTTAAAGGCTTATTTGGGGGGTTTTGTATCTTATTTTATGTTAAATATAAATATTTTTTTGTGAAATCTTATTGCAAGAAGTGAGAAAAAGTGAAAAGGTATATAAAAAAAAAGTGAGAAAAGGCTCGTGAAGATTGATGAAAACTACAAAATAGCATGCGGCAACAAGTAGTGTCACTCATTTACAGCTATCTTCCCGAAACTTCCTTTATTCAAAGAGACGGAATTCAAGATGGGAGAGTTTATCCATAATTTGCTCATGAACATAATATAGACTTCAGATATAATTCCCACATAAATACATTTTTCCAAAAAAGGATCAATTATTGACCAATAACCATAGGCCTATCTATGAGGAAGACCGTATTAAAAATAAATAAATATTAGTTTATTGTATCTTTGATATATTTTGGTACCCTTATTTACTCAATTCGCCTTTAGTGGACTATTTCTTATTCCCTTCTTTTCAAAGCCTCTTAGATAATGTTGACACAAAAGGGGATACAAAGGGAATGTTTTGCTTGATCTGATAAACATCTACATACGTAGGTCGGAAACTGAAAGAATAGGCTCTAATGTTTGTATTAAGTTATC
Organism: Mystacides longicornis; assembly: GCA_963576905.1. Taxonomy (NCBI): domain Eukaryota; kingdom Metazoa; phylum Arthropoda; class Insecta; order Trichoptera; family Leptoceridae; genus Mystacides; species Mystacides longicornis. The sequence continues at coordinate 25,727,942 of OY756426.1, read as the reverse complement.
ACATTTTTACTAAGATAAAGGACATTCTTTAAGAAATTCGCAGCATCTATTTGAAAAAAAAAACGTTTACCTAACTCTTAAAATCTTTTTCTTTTGTTGTTAGAGTGACTCTTCTGCATTTTTTATTTGTAATTTTGTAAAAATTATACACATAATACATCAAAATACGTTAAATTAACGATTCAGTAATCTAAAAAACCTGCTTTGGCTTATAAAATAATATGATAATCTTAGTTAATGTTCTCGGGGTTAAGATAATTTACATGACGTAGTACATTTTTATAATAATTATTAATATGTACTTCATGCAAGATCGAGCGCAGTGGAAAGCACCCATTCGCCCCAAATTGGGTTGACAAAGTTGTAATTGTTGTTTTTATGTATTTCAACTCGGTACGTAGGTACTTAGATAACATATAAAGGCAAAGAAATATTTAGAGTAAGTATACGAGATTAAGTACTAGAAACATATTAAGTATTTTGATTTTTTCAATGTAATTCAAAAACTTCAAATTAAAAAAACTCTTATTTTCGATAATCAAACCCTGAAATGCAATACTACTCCTATGTAAACGAAAAAATAATAATAAAAATTTGAATGAGTATTACGGAATGTTCAATTTCTCGTTAGATACAATCAAAAGGGCAAATTGCGGTGGGCAAAAGACAAGCTAACTTCACTGAAAAATTAGTGGAATATATTTGAATAATTTATTAAAGGAACTTGCGTAGAAGCTAATAAATTTCCAATTTATTTAAAGTGCACTCTCATTAACATGTATTTATTCAATCCTGAGATAGCGGAATTTTACAGTTCACTCGTTCTTCTACTCAGCTTAACTGGTTTATTCTATGTTGAGAAAATAATGATATTATTATAAATAGAGCTTAAAACAAGTTCGAACTAAGTATGGCACAAGTTAATATTCTTTATTATAAAATAAAACTAGCCGTACGCACCTACAACTAAAATTTTCAAAAAGAAAACATATCAAGTTTTTAATCGCAAAGCTTGAGATTAATGCGCTTGATTTAGAAACATCACCAGTTAATTTGGGAAGCCTTGGCTGCCACGTCCAGTTTAGAGACCGCTTCGGTGCGTTCTTAGCGCTTCTACTCGAACTCTTTTGTCAAATATCAAGATGCGAGGATCTCATTAGCTGAACGAAACGAAAGAAGTACTACTGCCTACTGCGATTTGGTTCAAGAACAAATAGAGCGATTTTGAGGCGCTTACATAAATTATACGGTTGTGAAACTGCTTCGTTACTGCTCGAGATTGGAGTGGATGCACCGTTTCGGACACCGCTAGACCTTGTCAGGGTCTTTCAATTGGTCAGGATAGGTCAAATGAAAACTAAATCTCAATTACTGCGTTTATTTGAAAAATCAGAAGCTAATTCGTCACGCCTATTGATACAATAGTTCGTTGTGGTTCAATCTTTGCCATAGTTTATTTATTTGCTTTTTTAAAAATAACACCATCCAGCATAACAGGTTTACACCCTTTGCGCTGGACAGTAAAGTTGTGTCTTTTGGAAGGAATTTCCATGGGACAAGTCACCAAATTTTAATAGGTAGGTACCTTGGAATTCTATCGATATATTGACTGAAATATTTGGTGTAAATTAGCAAGGCTGATTCGATCTCGAGAAACTCCATGTGGAAAAAACCTGATACGAGAAGAATACTATCACAGCAAACTGAAAATTTCCAAAACTTCGGTAAGGATAAACAAAAAGGATAGTTTCATAAATTATAGCTCTACAGAGCATAGCCGGGAAGACCATCAGAGATAAAGTAAGAAACGTGCGATGTCGAAGACATATTGAAATGACAGTAAGATCTGGCATAGGTATGCTCAGAATATGTGGTACCAAATAAACTAAAACTGAAGGATCTGATAGTTAAATTAAGGTAGGTATCTGACAATTATTTAATTAATTCAAGAATCAAAGATTTTGTTCTGTTCGATCGCAATAACAAAGGAATACGAGCTGTGTAGATAAACAGACAATTCCACATACTTCAAAGACATTATAACACCCACTCCAGTTAGATCTACAGTCTTTTATAAACCAAGTCGGTCGGAAAATGTTTCAGCAATCAATAGAAGACTCCAAGGGGTGGAATCCTTCCAGCTAATATCAATTATTCATGAGATAACTCAGCCATTTAAAAATAATTTTTACTTCAGTAGCCAAGAGTAATCTTCAAAGCGTGTCTAATTAAGAAATTTTGGATTTTTTGTGAAAGAAAAATGTTGGATGTTATCTTTTGATGAGCTTTTTTCCGATCATAAACCAAAGTGGAATTTTTAAACGATGTTTTAATAAAAGGAAGCTTACCCATTATTCAACCTAAGCTTTTTCTTCTTAAAAGTTTAAGAACTAAAAAGAGATACCTGATGTTGGCTGTCACTTAAACAAAAGCATCTCTGTTCCCTACAGCTATTACAGTAGAGTAGAACTTTTGTATACCATCGTCGCTGAGAAATGCTTATAATTATTGTCATTCATCAATGATGAATAACATTCAATATTGCAATTTATCAAACGTTGTAAGGACTCAAGGCGAAGAAAAAATAGGCTATCAGCTTAACATAATCTCATATTCTGAACAACATTATGTTTTGAACTACTGAATAAGTATGTAGGTACCTACCTGCAAATGATATTTTTTAATTATGAAAAAATAATCTTGATCGGGTAAATTTCAGCAGTTCACAGTCACCATTTTGAAGAATGAAATTTGATAATTATTCATTAATTTAAAAGGCCACCAAAATCATTTGCAGATTCAGCTCAAAAGAAAATTTTCGGAGAGGTTTCTTTTGCGACTTTTATCAACAAGTTATGTTTAAGACCGGTCAATCTGATTAAGCTTCTTTGATGATTTACTTTCTTGGCTCTTACAGAACAAATAAAATGTCAACCTTATGGCATTATTTGAATATAAACTATTTGATCCTCTCATACTGTATTTTGCTCCTTCGAAGCAGAGCTGACGAATCTGAACATGGTGTGGGAGGAGGTCGTAAACATTCCGCAAGATCGCCCTCAACGGAGAGCTCTCGTTGTCCATCTATGCCTCTAAGTGGGGCGTAAAGGGCATTTGGTTTTGGATTGGATGGCGCAATTTATATTATTTATGTTTGATTTGATAAGCTGCTTTTTCAGGAGGATTCTTCATAATATTGAAACAGGTCATCTCCATAAGTATACTTTTTGAACTCATAAACTTTACAGCATGACCGTTATTAATATCAACAGTTTTTTTTTTCAATCAGTTATTTTTATTTAGATTTTGTTAAAAAAATATTTTACGAGACAAAAAGACCCAAAATAATATTAATTGAAAAAAATACATGGTATTGTTTCCATAACGGGCGTCGGTTATCGTATGTTCACAGCTGGTTGTTAATTAATTATCACCCTCTGAGCAGGCTTTATTGTTACATATGTCTGAAATAATATTCTGTCCACATTAACAAGCCCACCCCTCAATATTAATACAGAGGACTTCATCAAATAATAAAAGTATACAATCGTTAAAAAATGCATAAAAAATATATTGATTATAATTTTATTTATTTTAATAAAATTAACGAATTGAACGTGCATTCTTGGTGGATTATTTCAATACGGTAATTTAAATAAAACTATTTATTTGTTATTCCTCAAATTTAATAAACTGACCAGTTTCGCAGGCACAGGTCCTGCATGGTCACAGGTGACTTAGTTTCTAGGTCACCTGTGAACATAAGACTTAGAAACTAAGTCACCTGCGACCATGCAGGACAAAATATACGCCACAATGTGCCTTTGACAACAATTCAATTACAAAAAACAGAAACAAAGATACAACAATAGTTACATAGAATACATAAATAAAATAAAACGCGTTACGTAACGCATTGTTAAAACTCAACTGTCAGTTTACGTTGAATCCAATATGGCGGGTCAAAATCTACAGAGATCAGCTCACAATCAAGCGATATGCGTTAAACTATCTCGACGACAACTTGATCGTAATATTTTCTATCACTGAGCTATTTTTTCCACCGATCGTAGTTTTTAAATAAAGCAGATTGAGTTCAATGCAAAAGTACTAGATTGTTTGACTTGGCTACCAAATTCAGTTGACACTGTTGACAGTAGTAAAACAAAAGTATTTTGATACTAATAACCTCACACACTGTACAATGTAATCACGTTGAAATTCATCAGAGATATTAAGTAGTAGTACAGTAGCTCCAGCAGACACAATGGTAAAAATAATAGGTCTGCTTTGTTCCCCTTATCTGGTACCCTGCAGAGTCTCTCACACAAAGATCACCTAAACGTATTAGTTCTCACTTAATAGAGGGCTGACGTATGCTCTCGATTAGGAAATGGGCTCCTATTAATCCACATATCTCGCTACCAGCTACAGAATAATGACATTGTAACTAGTATTAAAGGGGATATAACGGAACTTATTTATTTATCCTTAATGGTTATCGCCTTACAAATACTCTTATAACAATTATTATGATATAACCAATTTGTTAATATATAATTAATATTTTTGGTGTTTACCGTGTAGTAATTCATAATATGAATAAAAAAACACTTGTCTTATACTACACAAATTATTTATTGCAGAGACGCGTTTCGTCCTTTTAGAACATTTTCGATCTGATTTAAAAATATTTTTACAATGATCAACCAAGTTAAAATTTTAAAGATATTATTGTTAACATGTGGCTTATTGAATGAGAGGGATGTATAGTTAAATGTGTAAGATAAGGATGGGTATACGGTGGACACTGTTGGAGCAGGATAGGTCTATTTTAATTGTGTGTTGGTAAGGGATGGAGATTCCAGAAACGCGTCTCTGCAATAAATAATTTGTGTAGTATAAGACAAGTGTTTTTTCATTCATATTGTTAATATATAATTGTTCAATTTTCAATGCTTTAATTGAAACATAACCACAGAGGACTTACAATTGTCCTCTTTACCTAGCTGTCAATGGATGGATTATATGGCTCACTTTTACCTTCTTCTTCTTCTTCCTCCTAGCCTTCGCTCCACTGTTGAATGTAGGCCTCTTCCATTTGTATCAACTTCTCTCTATCCTGGGCCGCTTCAACCCATTTTTTCCTGGCGACCGCAACAATATCGTCGGCCCATCTTTTCTTTTACCTTAAGGCGAACAAATTCCAACATCTCGATAATTCCATTTACCTGGTAGAATTTGATGACGCGGTTGACATTTGGTTAGAAGAAGCACTGATTTAGGTTTATGTTAGGATAAAAATGGGTCTGAACATAGTAATTACGAGTGTTTTGGTAATCTTTTCTTATTGTACCACAGAATGCGATCTACGCATCCTTTGCTTTTTGAGACACGTCAGACAGGTATTAAAGTGTATTTTGATTTGACTTACCGGTTGTTTGGACAGACTTTGCCAAGAAAATTCCAGATCCGATATGTGTGCTGGAACAGGAACGACAAAGTTCATGGCGTAAGTGTTGACTACCCCATCTCGAACATAGTACAATTCAGCATTGAGTCCTGGAAATGAAAAGCATTACAAATTGTTATGAACACTCGATTTTTTTCTAAAGAAATAGGTTAAATGTGTCTCTGCTTAGATACAATAGGCGTCCACGTGAAAGATGAATGATACGGTAATCAGCGACTGGACTATTTTTAGGATTTGTTGATAGGCAAATAATCAATGATTTAAAATTACCAGTGAGTATTATCTAAAGATTATCTTCGTGTTACGTATTTTCATAGATTGTGGGTAGGGACTGTGTAGGTAATGGAGGTGTGAATCTTTATAAAATGTTGGGATATATCGACAATTAATATATACCTAATAAATAAAAATAAATGTTTGTTTCGTATGTCACTTATCGGTTCTACTATAGTTCATTTTTTTTAAAGATACAGTACTAGAAAATTCGGCATACTTCCATTTCATTCTTTACATACATAAGAAAGAGACAAAATACTTCTATAAGATTTATGACTTCGCCGAGAGGTGGTACAGAACCTATTGTTACGCAGGTAGTTGTTTTTATGGGTTGCTACACACACTGCACGAGTTTTATGAAATGCAGCCAGTTTATCGTATTTTACTTCTCATTTTTATCGAAACTGGGTGGCTATTCTCGTAATCAATCAGTTTAAGTTTAAAAACTGCAGTCACGGACCTCAATGCGTTCGATTTTCAAAAAAAATAAACTAATTTAAGAACGCGGTCTAATCCGTCATTTTAAGAACAAATTTCAGTCAAGTTCGAATTAAGAACGCTACGAGAATACCCCAGCTGATTTATGTTGCATTTTTTATCTTGGTGTAGGTAGATGTATTACCGGAAACACACTGCGTGATCGCATAAGGAATAACACCATCCGCAGCATGTGCAACACGGAGGACATCGTCAAATGGGGAAGGCAACGAAGGCGACACTGGAACGAGCACGTTAATAGAATGTCAGACGACAGAACTCCTCGTGTCGCCCTTCAAGGCAACCCTGAAGGAAGAAGACCCCCAGGAAGACCACCAAAGCGATGGAGAGATAGTTGGCAGTCGACCTCCCAAGAGGCTGAAACGACGGCACAAACAGATCCGCAGGATCTATGAAGAGAGGAAGAAGAAGAAGAAGAAGGTATATTTTATATCATTTTTGTTTCTTCAACAGGTTATATTATTAAAAATACATACGTTTATATATTTCATAAAGTATAAATTGTTATATAATATTGTACACAGATTAAAAAATGCGCTATGAAGACATAAAAAAGTGCAATAGGCTCAAAATAAAAAAACATACAGATAAAAAGCATTAGGTAAAATCATTATACACTTTAATTAATACTTTAATATGCAAATATGAAAAAATGCAATAGCAGAATTTAATAAACTTTTCTCTGATTTATCGAGATGTTAGCGAAGACAACCGCACTTCTCGACTTCAAAATATTTATGAGTGTGCTACCTGGTTAAGGGTGGCTACTGTTACCGCCTCTCAATAAAACAATAAATCTTATAGAAGTGTTGTGTCTCTTTCTAATGTATGAAAAGAATGAAATGGGAATATGCCGAAATTTTTCTGGCACTGTATATTTAAAAAAAATGAACTATAGAAAGGAAATAAAGCGAATATGGTTTGAGAACACTATCCTTAAGTATATACAAAAGCACAAAAAGTGTTTCTACATACATATGTCAAACTTTGACATCAGCCATTCGACGTATTTTTAATTGGTTTTATTGGAATGATAATAATGCAACATGGTTTTAAACCACTAAAACTTTTCATGACCGTAGACTTCTGACACAAAAATCCTATCAGAAACTGTCTTGAAAAAGTTTTTTTTTTTAATTACGTTGGTAATGTGAATCAATTGTAGTATCCGGGTATCCGTTTGTGAAACCTATAGATCCGTTTGGGTTTGGATTACCGAATAGAGTGAATTCGCAGAAAAACGCTCTCAGTAATCCCTATTATGCATAACAAAAACGCCACATGGCTTTGACCAAATCAGAGAGGTGCGCCAATTTTGCACACAAAAATGACCGCCGAGAGACAGTCCATTAATCATGTGGTTTCTTAGTGAGAAAAAAGAGCATACCACGGCTTCTCAGACTTCTTCGCTTTGCCCGACGACGCTATTGCATACATTAAGACATTAGACATGAGCATCTGACAAACTGGAAACTTGACCCTTTTATGCGAAACGAAATGTGACTGGCATACGCCAAATACAAAAAGACTTCATTAATTCATAAAACTCCCAAATACCAATATAGGATTTGAACCAGACCTGACCAAGTAAATTCCCTATGCAAAGACGGTTTGCATAATGCGATTTGTAATTGTTCATCTTCTATACCTAATATAAAAGAATGTCGGGTTAGTGCGATCACTTATAACTTGAGATTGGCTGAATAGATTTTTATGATTCTTGGTTTATTGGATTTTTCTCCGCTACGGATAACATAATGATTATTAAAAATTCTAAAAATGGATAGCAAATTAAAAAAAATTTAATATTAAAGTTGATATGGAACGGATTTACTGACAACAATGCCATCTTGCCATCTTTATAACATTGGTACGCAGATTTTTGATAGAATTTCTTTCGAACTTTCAGAAATTTTTTTTTTAACATCAAACATATTTTAAACGTATTTTTTTTATAAATTACAAATTTGAAATCAGTATTCTTAGTAAGGACTACAGGACAACGTCTGTCGGGAAAGCTATGAAGTTAGAAATTTTAGATTATATTTCAATATATCCTGCTAATTGGTAATACAGGGTCCGGCAAAAAGATCTGACGGGTTTTGCCGCTGTACTGTAGAGCGAGTAGGTGGTGGAGGGTGGTGGGGATAGGCGCTATCCAGAGCACACACGAGGAAATTTTAGAAGCCATGGAGCAGTGGTCGGCTGAACACCGTGCGTTTGTTATAAAGGCGTTTTTTAAAAGTTGTGTTATTGGGCCATACTTCTTTGAAGAGGGTGACTGAACTGTTACGATCAATTCCCAACGCTAATGATGTTGAAAACTGCCTAATCCCTGAACTTCTGAGAAATCGATTAGTGCGCACGAGGCTGTAGTTCCAGCAGGATGGGGCAACTGACAATATAGCCAATCTTGTGATGGACTTTTTGAGAAGCAAGATTAGTGGCCGAGTCATCTCGCGTTTCGGAGACCATCAGCTCGCTCCCCAGACCTTAGCATTTGTGATTTCTTCTTGTGAGGGTTCCTGAAAGCTAGAGTTTACACAAACAAACCCCGCACAAAGAGGCCATAAGCCAAGAAATCGCCAACCTGTCTCCTGCAATGTTAAAAAAGACGTTCGACAGCTTCAGTGCAAGATTGAAGGAACGCATTGTCAAAGAAGGACATCATTTAGAGGACGTCATTTTCAGATCTTACGCAAGAAATCGGTTGTTTTGATGGTTTTATCATTAATTTACATGTACTCACTTCTGAAATAACCAATAAAAACATTTGTATCACTTTCAATCAAAATGTTGTTTTTGTTTTAAAACCGTCAGATCTTTTTGCCGGACCCTGTAGAATGTTTTTCTTTCTGTGGCTAGGAACTAGATAAATGACATATTTATAATGCGCAGAATCTTTTTCCTCATATTGTTTATTAAAATATACTAGGTACGGCATATTTTTAAGAAATATTTTCACTGCATTTGCTTCGATGCTAAGTATTTAGATAATACTGTCGCACTGTGATTTTATAATCAGTATAGAGCATGGTAGGTATGCGGATTGCAGATGGTTATTTGTTTGATTGGAATTGCTGCAATTTAAAAGCTTGCATGACAATTTCAAATCCCAAAGGATCAAGAATAAAAACAAACTGGAAAAACACTTCAGTTAAATTAAAATGGTTTTTTTAATACAAAAAAAGTAATTTTTATCGTCAAAAATAAACTACAGATAATAAATAGGTATAATGAACTAAACTATTCTACTAACTAAATTGTTCATTAACTTTAAAAAAGACTTGATAAGCGGTATAATAATAGTGTATTAATCAAATTTAATTTTGAAGCGTTTTTTACAGAGGCATTTTTCCTAATTAACCGGCCGTGTCCAATCTAAGACAAACCAACCCTGGTAGAAATTTCTAGCAAAAAATATTCTGACCCTGAGAGGCTTCTGTTGAATCTCAATCCCGATATCAATGTCGACCGTCAATACCTTTCATACTATTTTTTTTTTGTATAAACACTTATTGTGGTATCAGATCTAGAAGACTATGACGATTCGGGCATATTACCAGATCTGGGGTAGAGAGGTCCGCAAATAATCTTCTGGACAGTAAGCCCACTGGTAGAAAACCACCAGGAAGACCAAGACAGCGGCGTATGAACAACGTCGCCCGGCACCTGGACGCTCAGTGTGGGAAACCAGTGGAAATCCGTTACGCAGGATGGGATGACTTGGAAGACATTGTTTAGGAGGTCAAAACTCTGCAGGAGCTTTATGGCCATCGGAAGTAAGTATGTGCCCTCCCCCCCCAATAACAGGGCATATTAGGAGAACCTCTGCGATATCCAAGATATTGTGCCTTGGGGTAGATCTAGAAAAAGTTTCTGGAGAGACCACGTTGAGGGAGTAGATCTTGAAAGGTTTGTAACAGGTAGATGACCAACAGACGGGACCCAAGAAGTGGAGGGATAATTGGACTTCCGAATCCCAGGAACATGAAGATCCGACAGAAGACAGGACGCATTCCTTACAGAAAAATCCCCTCCTATCCCATTAGAAGTGTGCTAACTATTTTGTATTTTTTTTACCTGTAATACATATTACTTTTTACCTATCTTGTGCATCTTGTTAGGATAGTAGAAATCGTTTTTAACGGTAATCCCGCCAAAGCACAATAATTTGACAGTAATTTTGTATTTTTTTTCTCAGGAATGCGAAATTACTCGTGTGCGAATGTTTTTTTATTATACATGGGTAAAAATTGATATTATTATTTATCGTACGTACATTATTATTTACAGTTTGAATTAGTTTCAATATATAATTTATTGTATTAATCTGTAAAAAAAAAATAAGAAGACAACTTACCCAATAACTTCATGACTTCCGGTTGGCTTATGAATACGTTCAAGTAACCTCGAACACATGTCACTGACAGAATTAGTACTAGAGCACATTTTATAAGCATGTTTGGTTTTACTCTAACCTTAATTATTATGTTCAAAGTCTACATACATATTAACTTTTTCATTTTATTGTTATATTTAGATACAATTTTTTTAAAGAAGGATATTTTATAAAACAAAACAAAAAGAACGATAATTTTTAAACTTTTATAAAGCCATATTATTTCCCGTTCGATTACAGACGATTTTCAATTGCAATATTTGTTCCCGCCGAAAACTTTTTTTTAAATTTCCCTTTTATCGAAGTATTTTTATGTTTTTGAAGAACGCGTCGACACACCCCTCCTTCGCAACCGTCGGTTATCCACTGAAGCACTGTCAGTGGTGAAGGGATGAAGTTAGGGGTGCTTTGTGTATATAAACACAACGCCGCAACGCTCACACAGAGACGCCGACGCCACAGTCGAGCAGGAAATTTAAGCTGAAGCAGTATACAAAGAAAAAATAATAATTTAAGTACCTTTAGCTTTATATTTTGTTAATGTCAGATTTTTTTGTGATTGCCCTGCGGAAACTCGTGATAAGTACGAATTTAACATTTATTTTTTTATCCATATTTTACGATGAGTCGAAGCGGACTTAGATGTCGGTGTCACTTTTACGAGCTATCAATTACTTAGATTCATTGATATTTTCAAAATGCATTTTATCTGACCCTAAATATTATGTTTGTTCGTCCAGAAGATCTACCCTATAGTATTTTAGTTAAGTAGCGAGTAATTTAGTATCTAACTAAATGTACCTGAACAGTGAACACCTAAAATTTAGTCAAGTAGCCGAGTCGATTCGATCCATTATGTTGTAATTTTTAGGATGAGTAGTACTGAACCACCACGAGTAACTAGCCACTAGCTCACTTGCTAAACTTGACTGAACCTATAGTTTTAGTCGAGTTCATTAGTTGTAACAAAAATGACGACTCAATGACTTCAATGTAAAAACGCTTCTAACAAATGAACAATAATATGTTCAAACATCACCATTAAGTTGTTACCAGTGCTAGTAAAAGAGCATACTATGCTAAGGTTTTTTCAATTTGATTAAAATAAACCATTTCCGTCAAAATGAATGTGTTTTGAAAAAAAAAATCCCACAAATTTCGCTTCGCCCTGCGCCTAATATGACGTCGTAGCAGCAGTGAGGTGGCGTATACAAGCGATGGTGTTTGTAGATTATTATAATCACAAAGTGCTACGCTGGTCTCCGTAGCGGCGTAGCACCCCATTCCCACCCTGTCTGACTACATTAAACTGTCGTTTATTTTATTTGGATGCGCTAATAGACAAATTGACCCATTTGTTCCTCCCTAGAGCAACTCGAGCGACGACAATGTTAATTCCGAAGCAGTGCATCTCCTCATCGAATAGTTAGGAAGTGTGTTTCACGATCTATCGCTTGCCTCCCCCTTTTAATACAACCTCAGTCCTAAATAATTATGACAGAGAATGTTAATGTTTATGTCTTTATTTGTTCAATGCAATATTCTTTCTTCGTCAGCTTTTGACGTCTTCTGCTTATTCTCCTTCATTCTTCTTTTATACTTTGGCATTTAAACATGTGGGTGTCCCGATATTATTACAAGATTTGAATTACGTCGAAAAACGGTGATTTTCTCTTTTAAATTTGGGTTTTTTTTTATATAAAATCGTAAAGCATACCATATAGGGTTGTTTGAAATAACAAATTATAAAAATGCTTGAAAAAGTACCATAAAAAATGTCAACATTTTTTTTAATTATTTCAAGCATTATACCGCCATCTGTGTAAAAATAGTAATAATATTGCTTTACAGAATCTTTCTTCCAAAATATCAATCTACCATATTGTCTCTCTATTTCCCCAACCGGTGCCGAACCCGTTCCATACAAACTTTAATATTATATTTTACCTAAGTTCTTATCGATTTATTCAACTTTTTATTATGTAGTTATTCTGTTATCCGTGGGGCTGTCGGCATAGAATAGCACCTCTGCTCTTTTTGCTGGTTTTTCGAGCATCCTGTAAGAGGCAGGAAATCGAAAAATCTGATCGGGGCCGTGGGGTTGACCACCTCACGCCCTTAAACCCACATCGGTCAGAAAAGGCAAAAGAATCAAGCCTCGGACGCCTGGACCCTTTCAGGGGGGGGTCCAGGCAGCTAGTGTCCCCCCTGCAATGACTACGGCTCGTTTAAGGAAAAAGAGCTTTAAAATCGGGACCTTGAATGTCCGCACTCTGAGGGCGGGCGGGGAGCTTGTTGCTGCCAAGTTGGCGGGAGATTATGGACTGGATATCCTGGGGCTGAGCGAGGCACGCATCCCAGGTTCGGGGCAGTGTGACGCTGGCAATTACGTCATGCTGCACTCTGGCCACCGGACTGCACGGATGCGTGGCGTCGCTCTACTTTTAAGTAAATATGCCTTCTCTCGCCTTCTTGGTTGGGAACCTGTTTCTGACCGTCTGATGAGTGCGTCCTTTAAGATGAGTGGCGAAACCCTGACGGTCCTTCTTTGCTATGCCCCCACCGAGGACACGGATGCGGCTGCTAAGGACTGTTTTTACGACGGTCTGGACGCAGTTGTATCTCATGTCCCAAGGCGCCATCGCTTAATAGTCCTGGGGGATTTCAATGCCAAGGTTGGCAGCGACCCCCAGAACGGACCAGGCGTCATGGGTGGGCATGGCATGGGAGTTATGAATGATAATGGAAGCCGTCTTATTGGTTTCGCCACGCTCCATGGACTCTTAATAGGGGGAACTTTATTCCCCCACAAGGATATCCATAAATACACATGGACCTCACCCGACAGAAGAACGAAAAACCAGATTGACCATCTCCTGGTAAGGGCCAGCAACCGAACTGACCTGCGGGATGTCCGCACCTACCGGGGAGCAGACATGGATACAGATCACGAACTCCTTGTGGGTTCGTTGAGACTGAAATTCAACCATTTCCATCAAAGACCGTCTGCTTCTCGCCTGCTGGACATACGCAGGTTAGAGAGTGCTCAGTGTCGTCACACGTACGAGGCTGAGTTACGCACCAGGTTTGCCCCCTTACAGGATTCACCTAGAGCTGTCCCAATGGAGACAGCCTGGACCAGCTTTCGAGACGCGGTTATGGAATCCGCACGTTCTTCTGTCGGTTATAAAAACAAAAAGAGGCCAATATGGATGTCTGATGGGTCCTGGAGCCTCATCGAAGATCGCCAGAAGGCTAAGACCCTCAGAGACAGTGAAAGAGACCCCCAAAAACTGGCTGCTTTGGTGTCTGAGTACAGGGAGCTGAGCCGTAAGGTAAAGCACTCTGTACGAACAGATAAAAGAAGACATCTTGACTCTCAGATGCGGCAGGCACAGTCCGCTGCACTCGGAAATGACTCAAGGACACTTTTTGAAATCACCCGGGAGGTCGGGGGTAAGGGTCAGAAAAGACCCGTGACGGCAATACGAGATTCTCGTGGAGCCACTGTCACTGCCCCCGAACTGATTAAAGGGAGATGGAGGGAGTACTTTGAGTCAATATTGAACCGCCCCGAGCCCTCCTCACCTTACAACTTTGAGGAGGAGTTGGAGGATCTGAATATACCTCAGGCAACTGGGATATGTGAAGATCCACCGACCCACAGCGAGATGGTGCTGGCCGTGATGAGATTAAAGAATAACAAAGCGCCAGGAGACGATGGAATCCACGCAGAGCTCCTCAAACAAGGCATAGACACCCTTGGCCAACCACTTTTAGATATATTTAAAATGGCGTGGGAAGAGGAGAGGTGCCCAAAAGATTGGCGGAATGGATCCATCGTCGCAATATTCAAAAAGGGGGACCCCCTTGAATGCGGAAACTACCGTGGAATTACTCTACTGAGTGTTCCCGGTAAGGTATTATCTCAGATATTACTACACCGCATTCGGGGGCCTGTCATGGCTGTCCTGAGAGAGCAACAATGCGGCTTTGTACCTGGAAGGTCATGCACCGACCCAATTTTCTGTGCCAGGTGCATCTTTCAGCAGTGCAAAGAGTTTAACTCTCCAGTCGCTTGTTGCTTCATAGATTTTGAAAAGGCCTTCGACAGCCCACACAGACCATCAATATGGAAAATACTTGCTCTGTATGGTATACCTCCGAAAATAGTTAAAATGGTGCAGTCCCTGTATGAAAACTCCGAGTGTAGCGTGAAAACGTCAGGTGGTCCTACTGAAGCTTTTCACCACAGGAGTCAGACAGGGCTGCGTACTAGCTCCTTTTATATTTATAATAGTCATGGACTTCCTGTTGAGAAAGTCCATGCAAGGAGCAAGAGGTATACCGATAACACAGAGAGATGGTCTAATGGGCGAACTGTGCGATCTGGAGTACGCGGACGACCTAGCGTTGTTCAGTACGACAGTGGAGGAATTACAGCGCAGTGTTTCAAGACTCTGCAATGAAACAGCACGCCTCGGCCTCCGAGTCAATGCCAGTAAGACGGAGCTCATGGCGAATAATGCCTGCCCCGATAAACAGCTACCGATAACCATCGATGGTCACCAGGTCTCCCGGGTGGATAAATTTAAGTACCTGGGAGCAACCATTACCACCACTGGTGACCTCGGGGCTGAGCTCCCGATACGTATCGGTATGGCAAGTGGCGCCTTCAACAACATGACCAAGATATGGAAGGCGTCGGCGTTTAGTGTCGAGACGAAATGTAAACTGTTTGATGCGTGTGTGTTGCCCATTCTCCTTTATGGGTGTGAGTCCTGGCACCTGACCAAGGCCCAGGCACAAAAAGTCTCAGCATTTGAAATGAAGTGCCTAAGGAGAATTCTGGGTGTAAGATGGTACCACCGCATCACGAACGACGCTATACGCCGGCGCACCCAGCGTGAGCCCATCACCTCTACCATTGTGGGGAGGAGATGGACTTGGCTGGGACATGTGTTAAGGATGCCGAATGACAGTTGGCCGAGGAGAGCGCTGTTCTTCCTCCCATCAGGGTCCCGAAGACGAGGAAGACCCTCTCACACTGTGTTCCGCTCCTTCGAAGCAGAGCTGAGGGACATGAACATGGTGTGGGAGGAGGTCATAAGCATTGCGCAAGATCGAGCGCAATGGAGAGCTCTTGTTGCCTCCCTATGCTCCTAAGTGGAGTTCAAAGGGAGATTTGATTTGATTTTGATTTGATTCTGTTATCCGGAGCGGAGAAGAATCCAATAAATAAAACATCGGAAGAATCTGTTCAGCCGATCTCAGGTTATAAGTGTTCGCACTAACCCAAGTTTAATTTATATTAGGGATTTATACACGTCTATATGCCATTCAAAGCAAATTCTGTCAAAAATAGAGCGTACCTACATATTGTTTTGAAACTCAATATTGGTTGCTTGGTAAGTAAATACGTTAACGTACGTTGCCGTACGGGCAAATATCGGATTTAGTGTAAGCAAGCCCTAAGAGACTTACTCGTTTCACTGAATAGACCAAATTATTTACGGTTTTGACATGTTATGACGGCGAAGTTATCACTACCTATTTCGACCATATTTTGTAACAATAAATCGTAATATGACTATTTTAACTAGCCTTAAGCTATTGGCTATCAAATGAGATATTTAACAAGATTGCCGACACTTCATTTTTTTTAAATGAATCTGTACTTACACAACAAAGTGAACACAAATACACTCTTTGACTCTTTCACAGTAAGCTACTTAAAGCTTGTGTCGTGAAAGAGGAAGATGGTCGGCACCTGGAATCGATCCCACGACCTCCGCAAGAAACAGTACGAAAGCCGGCGTCGTAACCGCTAGTCAACCAAGTAACGGATTAGTACCAATAGCTTTTACAAACATTCGATAGACAATCTTGGCGCAACAGGACAAGGAGAGCCGACCCCAAATAATGGGACAAAACGGGGGGCGAAGAAGAAAAAGGAGAGCTTTTACAAACATGTTACTGTTCGACCTTTTTTAATACCCTTTTCAAGCAAAACTCAATGGACTTTAATTTGGATTTAGCAAATACCTACCTATAAATATTTACTTGTAACATAAAATTTTTGGCAAAAGGTGAACTTTTAGTCTTTCTTTTACACCCGCCGGATAGCAGACCGTGTTATTTACCGGATTCGCAGAGATGTAAGATTAATCACCGGACCGGAGTCAGGTGCGTGCACATATTTAATATCGAATCCGGTAAAAAAAAATTCGTTATCCGGTGCACGAACAAGAGACCAAATAAGTCAATAATAAACTAAGTGCTTCCTTCTGTAACGAATAACATTTTTGCAATAAATTTTTCATGTTCATATATGAATTGATATATCAATCAATCAACGGTAAGTATTACCGTTGAAAAGGCCTATCCAAAACAGGGAAAGTTGCAAGCTATTGTTTTCCAGAAAATTATTATTCTGGAACTCATCCAATACATTTTTATGATAACAGATTTTATTATGATTCCCACTACTTTATAAAAAAAATAACGAATTGATTTTATTATCAAACACTTACATTAATAATGTGCATTTTGATTCGGATAATATTTGAAGATAAAATCTATCACTTGAAAGGTATAAAATTTCCGCGATTTTATCAAAATTATCAATCAAGAAAATTTCCAACCATTTTTTTGCTGTGATTGATCTTCATTTTAAAATTGATTGATATTTATTTATTTAATTATTCCTGGCGCCAAATACATGACAGCAGTCGCAGTCTTTAAATTTGGTTGCTCTCTTCTTCTCAATAATTTCCAACTTTTATCTCTATATTTCATTAATTATTATTAAATACCTATTTGTTGTATACATGAGATAATAATAATAATGATTAAGAGTTTCGGAAACTCAAACATTACCACCTAATGGCGAACGTTGTTAACGTAAAGTGATCACACTAAGCCAGCCTTCGAAACAACAGTAGAAGACGGTCGTAAGCCCGTGGTGGTCTGTTCCATTCTAAAATAGAACATCAGTAGTGAATTTTTAGAGTCATTAGTTGTTAGATAATTATTTAATTATTTACTATGATAATGGTTTTTTTCCAATTTTATCTTTCCTACACATAATATAGCCGGCAATGGGCGTGAGACTTTTTAACAACCTTCCACTCTACCTCAAATCACTTGAATATTATATGCATCAAGAGAGAGGTAAAAAAAGTATCTTGTTTGCAATGGCTTATATTATTCTATCGACGAAATGTTTACCGAGGATTCAGCCAAATAACTCCCTAATATTCTAATAGAATACTAACATAAATTTGACTAGTCTAACCCTGACTTTGTTCTTGTAAAATGTACTTATTCTAATGCTCTCATTGCAATACTATTTATTATGTATGTACCTACTTCTTCACACTCTGACATGGTACTCAAGGGACCCTTTACATAATTTTTAGTACTGCAATTACCATACCATAATTTCCAGAAATTTTGATTGTTTTGATATGGATTTTTTGTTTTGTTATTATTGTATACTGTGTGTTTTCCTTCTTATAGTTTTACATGATTAAGCGTCCTGTAAAGGACCTACGAAAGATTTTTTTTAAATAAAAATAACAATAAAAATACAAAGTCAAGTAGAAATTTGAAGAGAAGAGCAGTAAATTTTTCATCTTGTATGGAATTCGGAACTATTTATCAAAAATTCAGTCGCTGAAACCACTAAACCATCGACGCTGACATGCATTTCATGTTGTTTTTATTCTGAATGAATATTTCATTATCTTCTCCGATTCCGTTGTTAACTCATCTCATTAACAAAACACGCATAATTTGCACACCTGAGTAAGTACTTAATATAATATGTAGCCATTTGTTATAATATCTACTGAAATTGTTAACGCAATGTGTGTATAGCCGGACGACGTTCAATTATATCAAATTAGATAATAGTTTAATAACATCAACAATTTTCATACAAAATAATACAATAATCATTATTTTTTAAAACGTAAAACTTCTAACTGATTGAAATGTTGAAAGCATTAACTAGTCGAGTCCAAAATATAAAAACATTTTATTGAATTGTAAGAAAAAAATTAAAACCTCTTTCGACTAGGAACCTATTTTAATCATCCAAACACATGTTAGTAACTTTTTATATCGTTTAATAAGTTTTATTTTCCAAACTGTAGTAAAATGGCCAACATTTATATCTTTTCGGGATGCTTATTAATTAGGGAAGATTATCCTTTGATTTGTACGCCAAGTGTGTTGCTATACTTTTGATAAGCATGATCGAGGTCCATGGGAGGAATTAGCCACCGACAGAGGGCCTTCCTTGTCAAACGAACCTTCTTGCCAAAATTCAGGCAAAAAAAAAACTCCGAAGGTCCGAGACTGGCCCAATTCGATGCGACCTCACGCCTCGAACAGGTACCAAAAAGGGGGCCGAAATTCGGCTATCAGATATAGTGTATATATACAACTGAAAAAGGTTCCTGATGATGTACAGACTACAGGGGATGAAAGCTATCTTTTGACTATGTATCTCTTGACTCTAAATCCTTAAACGTACTTTCAGCAGAGACTCAAAATAGGACAGGATTTTACTACGCGAAAAATATGCCACGACTAGCTGCAGTCAAAACGATCCTGCCTATTAACAATTATTTTAATGTCTATCTCGCGTGCATTTAATTATTATCGATCTCAATATCAAAATAAACGTTCAATTACTTTATAAACGAACAAATCAATCAACCTTCTAGTCACATTACGTACGGGCTGTCATTTAAACCGCAAGTTCTTCCTCATTGGAATTCCAAATCGCTCAACTGCTTCGGTCTTAGCGCGCGACCTTTTCGCCAGTGAACCTCATGAACTGAGCTGAAAAGCGTCCAAATCAGCAACAGCCCATTCTCATAGACAGTCATGTGGGGAAGGTCTTCAGCTTGCGCCAACAGCCCTCCTACACATACCGGTTTTATAACTTTACGTTTATCACGGCGGCGAAAACTAAAATACAAACTCTATCTGTGCGCGGACAGACGCGAACTTTTAGTAAACTCATTCATAGCTCGACTGAATAAAATTGCTCTCACGGGGAACAAACACACCAACGTACCTACTTTTACAAATGAAAATTCTACACTAAGTTTACTAGAAGGTTCTAAATATGAAATTCTTAACCGGATTCAAAAATAAACATTAAAGATAGGTCACACCACTGGTATCGGAAAATGGGGTAACCCGCGAATGACAGATAACAATTCGCGACGTGTGTTTGACATGTGACGTGTGAAAACAATACAGGGAGGTACATGCTGCAATACAATAAATCCATTGGCACACAGAGATCACAAATATTCATAAATATGCCGTATCGCGTCGGCCATATATCTCTCATCTAAAACCACATCGAGCAATTTGCTCATAAGCATGCTTGGCGGGGGGCAACCAAGCAACAAACAAAATACAACATAAAAATATATCTCTGTGCCCTATCATCGTCCTGGGGGTAGCTGCCAGCGACGAAACAAAAACACTCTAATAAAAATATGGCCACTCACCCGAAATTCAGCATACCTTCAAAATAAAAGCACACAGCACAAAAGAAAATAAACACGTCACATTCACACATATGAGGTATGGTCTGTCACTTGTCCCTTTCCAACCACGCCACGCCACCCCGGATCGGGACATCTTCAATAAATAATAAACCATAATTAAACGGAAGGTTTAATTATTGACAAACGCGGGACTCTAAACAGAAAAACTCTAAATATGTGACACACCATAGCTCAATCGTCAGACACTTCCAAATTACTACAGAAACTATAAAACGCGACGGAAATAATTATAAATTGATTAACAAGGAAACAAAATTGCGATAAACTATAGGCGGAGAGATGTTTTCTGAACGAGAACTGATATTGAACTGAAGTCCAAAAAAAAATCAAAGCATTCATCTCAAAACTGGAGAATTTGCCTTCTATACTAATCGTTGTAAACAATAAAAATTTTAATGGTTTCCTGGACATACATACAGTGCGTAAAAATACCCAACTATCTAATCCGCCATAAACAAATAAGCAACTGTTTTTCAAACTCTTTACCATCGCGTTTCCAAACTTTCAAATAATGACTTAACAATATTTTGAATAATAGCATACTATAAATAAATCCCTCACATCAATTTTTTGGTAAAAATCCCTTCGAAGAATCGTCAATAAAAAAGAAAAAAACTGACTTTTGATTTTAAAAATGTTGTATTTGTGAAATTTTTTTCTCGATTCTTTATTTCAACATTCCTTTAATCGTCAGCAATTAGAAAAATGTATTTTCACGACCCAAAGTGAAGTACTTTTTTCACAATTTTCGAAATAGGTGAAAATGTAGAAAATTGTTAAAAAAAATGACTCTAAAACCACTGAAATTAGACTCCTGGTTATTGGGAACAAAATTATTTAAAAAAAAAAACTGTAGAACAACGTTTTTCAAGGAATAGGTCGAATTGCCAGTCAAAGTGTATATATAGCATAACTATTATAAATTAACTAAAATGGACAGCGTTTGTTTTTTCTTACAACCATTAAATTAGCTTGTTGTCAATGTTAATGTCAAAAATATTTTCAAACTACATTATTCCGTAGTAGTATTAATTCACAACCATATTTGAAATCATTAGATTTTTTTCCAACACTGATAATGGTCAGTAATGACGTACGAGTATTTATTTTTTTTGACGTGAAACGTAAAGATTAAAATTACCCATAAATATCTTCCTCTGATCAATCTAGTTCGGGCTTACCTTCGGTCGGGATTTTCCTCGGGAAAAAAATATAATTTGACCAATAAAGAGAGCTAATTATCTTTGATTAAACGGATAATAATCCATATAATTGGTGTAAAATTTTTATCGCATATTATGGTTGATTGTTATGAAATGTGGTTTATCTTTCACGTAAGAGAGATTACTCTTATCTTAAAATTGATAATTGATCGATGAAGATGAATTTTCCAAAGTATAAAAACATAACAAGCTGATCGGATTCTTTAATCGCAGTGTGTTTTGTTGTTAGGTATATAAACAGTGTTGTTTTTTTTAAACAAAACATTCTAATTGTAAATATTGAATGAGAAACAGTTGAAAGTTTATATTTCAAATATGGAAGCGTTTAAAACGCTTGTTTTTGTTTTTCTTTCAATTACGCTTGGTAAATTATTTCAATATAGTTATTAGTAATTGATTACTTTATTAAAAGAATTGATTTTAATTATTTTACTTTTAAAAAATTATAGCTCAAGCAAAGCCAGGCATAAGATTCACACCTGATTTCGAAGTGAATCTACGGCTTTTCACACGGTAATTCATTTTTGTTTTGTTTAACCTTTTAAATCAATACGTTTAACTATTTCTTATTCCTGATGGTGTGTTTTTTTTTGTTTTTTTTCTGTTTGCATTTTGAGATATCTATATTTTCGCTCGCTACTTTCACATCATCTTTTGGTCTGATGGCTTGACATATTATATTATTTTTGTCCATACCATTCTAGAATACCAATTACTTTATCATTATTACTTACATAAATACGTTCAAACTTTAATTTCAAAGTGATTGGTGACCCAGCGGTTACAACGCCGGCTTTCGTACTGCGGACGTCGTGGTTCGATCCCAGGTGCCGACCATCTTCCGACACAAGCTTTTAGTAGCTTACTGTGAAAGAGTCAAGGAGTGTATTTGTGTTCACTTTGAGTGAGCACAGATACATTTAAAAAAAAAATAAAACTTTCAAATTATAAATTTGTAAAATACAATATTATACGAGTATATCACTTGATTTTAAATGAAGTGATATTTACTAAATTTTATTTCATTGAAATTCTATATAATGGAAAAATATCATAAAGTTGTACAAAAAAAATGAAATGAATCGACAAAAATTTTCAGCAATAATGTCAACGACTCCCAAATTTTGATTCCGGAAGATTATGCTGTACTCAACCAATCAAATTTTGATGTAACCAAGCCTTTGAAAGTGTTTGCACATGGCCGCAATTCGCCTTGGCACTTAACAGGAATAGTTGAAGGTAGCAACATTTACTTAAGTCTTAATAGAATTCTGATGAGGAAGAAAGTTCTTTCTAAACTGGTTCCTACTGATTTTCGCTCACATCAAAGATTTTTTTTTAATATTTTACAGCTTTCCTGAATTACACCGACTGTAACTTCATCATCATTGACTGGACGGCTGGCAGTTTCAGCTCCAACGAATCCTATCTGGTCCAGAATGCAGAGCAAGCTGGCAGATACGCCGCCAGCTTTATCGATTGGATCAATACATTGGGTGTGCCTAACACTAGAATCCACGTCATAGGATTCAGCATTGGAAGTCACGTGGCTGGATTCACAGCGAGATTCTGTCAGAATGGCTTAATCGAATATGTAACAGGTATGACCGAAAAATTTTGATAATCTACTTTAATATAGAAAAAAAAGATAGCCTAAGAAATAATCTCACCGGTATATTATAGTTTACTGTTTTTACATAACAATGAATAAGATCTTCACATTTATGAGTGAATGAGATGTTAAATTGTAACTCGAGTTTTCCACGCTTTCTCAGAATGATGGAATTTTTTTTGGAAATAGAAAGAGGGTTTATTGAATGAAACTGCCTACGCAGAAATAAAAAGATGTTCAAGAAAAATTAAAACAGCAAACAAAAAACAACAAAGCCCAACTTACCGTCTCAGTCCAAAAATTAATAATAAACTATTTTTCTATTTAAGGTCTGGACCCTCCAATATCAGCATTCCAAATTGGCGGTGACCATATCAAAGCAAGCGATGGCAAATACGTTGAAATTATGCACACTAGTGGAGGATCTCAAAGCATCATGGTGCCAATAGGAACAGCAGATTTCTATCCAAATAGGGGATTCAGTCAACCAGGTTGCAACGGAAACAACCTCTGTGAGCATATGAGGGCTGTGGCTCTATACATCGAGTCTATTGGAAATCAAAACTTTGGAGCCATCGAATGTTCCAGCTATGACGCTGCTGTTAATGCAACTTGCTTCGGTCCTGGTAGGACCTTTATGGGAGGAACCTCACCAGCAAAAAATATGTATGTTCAAATGTATTTTCTACTTTTTGCTTGTAATCTATAAGAGTCCCAACAATTTTCCCAATAAACTTGTCCGAATCTCGAACAGTACGAAACAGTTCTCCAACACTCGTATTCCGATCAGTCATATATTTCTGGATACAGCCGTTGGCCCTTAGAGTCGAATGTGATTTTGTGTTGACTTTGTTTGAGAACAAATTCGTTTAGAAAAGAACCTCAAAAATTATCATTCCAAAAAAACTGTGGTTACGGGAGTCATAAATGAACTTCATGTCATGGTGACGGATGAGGTCATTGAAAATGCGCTAGATCGATGATCTTTTTGTCTCTCTAAGCCTCTAAATGGGGTCCTTGATTGTTTGATGAATGGCCAAGTTTGATGTATAAAATTAGAGGATAAAACTATATATCAGATAAAAATCATTATACTTTCCTTAACCGTTTTGAACGTACTTCCAGTCACTTTCAACTTACCTCACTCTTGTGGTCATCACACATGGTCTTGACTTTGTATTTTCGTATCTGGTCTATACATATATTTTGCCACACCAGTAAGCAGCGACAGTCATCGCCTTGTTGTTTTCCAGGAAAAGGTTTTGTAGATTGCAGATTTCCCCAATCAATGGGCATGTCAGGAGGTGAATGTCGTCTTGGAGCTCACCACACTCACAATCAGTCTCATCTGCAGAGATGTAGGTTTTTCCTACACCGCAAAGCGTACACCAAGTGATCGCCTGTACTAATGCCCTCATGTCGTGGGACCATCCACGTGAACTTGGTGAACTATGCCGTAGACCATTGTTTTCCAAGCTCTCCAAACCAATATTTTCTAAGCTTTCCTCTCCCCTTCGAGTATTTGAGTACACGCTCGAGATACACAGATGTTAGTCTAACCAAATCTTGTAGTATTGAGACCTTCATTCTCCTCGTTGACCAAGGTTTTCCCAACACTACAAGATCGTAATATTATTGTTTTTTTTTTCAATGATATCTTATTGTTTCAGCTCCGGTATTTACTATTTACAAACAAATGCGCAAAGTCCTTTTGCTCAAGGAAACGTTTTTATTCCAACGCAAGATGTTTTGTTAAAACTATTCACAAGGTAAAGAAATACATTAAAGTAAAATAGAATTGCAAACAATATCTGTCCATAGATTGCAATAAGTTACATTCTGAGAAGGTCATTGAAGAAGGATTAAACAAAAAACAATTGTGCATCATCTTTCACATTTGTATCAATCTGAAATAAAACTAATGTTAAGTGTAAACATACCTTTATATTTATAAGAATATTACCTATCACACTTACTAACTCATTTAATTCACGTTCGCTCCCAATGTGACGCCACGAACTTCCTTCAAACCCAGTGATTTTGTGGCAGAACTTTTAAGTATATGGAGCTGTTCACATTTACCCGGGAAGGATGAGATCCGTCTTAGTGTGAACGAATAAAAATTAGTCCCAACACACGACAAGTGGGAACTGGCTGTAATGGTCTAAATCAGATGTATGAAAATAGCTGCCACGGTATGACGGTTCAACGTGACCAGCTGTCAGATGCATATATTTTAAATCTGAATTTTAGACAAAGAGTGTGCACATCCACCGTCATAACGTTGACAGTGGCAATTATTTTGTCAGATCTAGCGTAGCCCTAAAATTTTATCATCTTTTTAATATTTTAAGTGTGCTTATTTCAAACACTTCTCACCATATTTCTATATACCAAAAAGTTTTAGAAGCCATGAGCTAACTCTTCGTCCAAACTCCTACAGAACTAAGTAGGTACCTACTCAATCTTGATTACATGAAAGTTCGTCGAAGCACAATTCATCGAAAACTCAGTTCGACGAATTACAATTGATCGAAAGATCAATTTTACGAATCACAATTGGTCGAAAAATCAATTTTACGAATCACAATTGATCGTAATATCAATTTTACGAAAACCATATTCTCCGAATACATATATATTTAAAAGTTTAATATTTTTTTATAAAAAGGAGTCGATCTCATTTACCCAAAAATATTCTTATAGGTAATCATATTTTTTTTTCGAAATTACCGGCAATTGCATCCCACAAGGAATGATTTGTACATGAGTTTAAAATCGAATGAAAATCATAAAAAACAATCATATTCGTTGTTTACAATGTTTACCTACATCAATATTATTTTGTTGTGTCGTTTCGCCTGCTAACTTATATGGATTTGGACAAAAGTACTAATGTCATTTTTTGGTCTACCTAGAACGAGGCACTGTCTTTCTTTCGCGCTATTAATTTGTCAAAATTTAAACATGGCCATGTTTATTTTTGTTTTATTTTTTGAGTATTTCTATACGTTAGACATCGTTATTACAACTTATAATGTTTAACCAAATGTTGTAACGATAACTTTTATTTGAACGTTTTTTATGTCGAGATAACTTTCCCGTTTACATTTTATTTATTTATTTTATTTTACAATATCTCCCGTAGGTCCTTTGTCCGCATGGGTTCATCATTCTGAATAACAATCATATAAAACAATAGGAATGAAGTTATGAACACACAGTAGGTATACAATAATAACAAAAACAAAAAATCCGTAACAAAACAATTAAAATTTTTGGAAATTATGTATCGTAATTTCCAAAAATTTTGAAAAAAATTAAAAAATTGGAGAATATACCTAGTCGAATTATTTTTTTGTGCAGTACTAAAAGGATGTAAAGGGTCCCTTTAGTATTAGTACCATGTGAAAGTGTGAAAAAGTACATACATACATAATGAATAAAGTATTGCAATGAGAGCATCAAAACAAGACCATTTCACAAGAACTAGGTTAGGGTTAGATTAGACAAATTAGTGTTATATTATTTCTTCTTTTTGTGTTTGTTATTTACGTATCTATAACGTTTAAACTGTCATTTTTACATTCATTGCAAAAAAAAGATTTTGTAAAGCAGAAGGGATTTTTTTTATCAAAAAACAACATTAGTCCTTGTAGAGTTGCGTTCATCATCTGTCGGATTTTGGAGTGGGTATGTCACAGATGTATTCATACCACAATGCTACCAACATAAAGCCGCTATTTCGACGAATTGTGAATTTTAATGGGTAATTCGAAATTTTCGATGAATTGTGAATTTACCGTATAATTCGAATTTTTCGACGAATTGTGATTTCGTAAAATTGCCATTCGGTGAACTGTCACTTCGACTAATTGCCATTCGTCAAATTGTAATTCGACCAATTTACGTGTCACCCTCAATCTTTTATTTTGCCCAAATAATAATAATAGTTAAAAATTATTCTACAATACTCTGCATACATAGATCATTGCTCTAAAATAAAAATCGTTGTACATTGTACCGTTTTACATTTTTTAGGGAAAACCCCACAACGCCTCAAGTGTTGGTGTCTGGAAACTATTCGTCTATTCTCTTGTCCAATTTTGATTTTAAAAAACCCCTGAAAATCTATTGTCACGGATGGACACCAAGGTGGGACAACCCTAACTTAGTGAGAGGTCAGATTTTTATATTTATTTTTTTGAGTAAGCTTTACATAAAAATAAGTGTTCATAATAAAAGCTATTGCTTTATTTATATGGATTAATCGACAAATCTTTCTAAAAAGACATGCGCTTCATTCAATTCAGACTTTCCATAATTTTACTCTCCTAATATTAAACAAGATATTTTGCAGATTATTCTCTTGTTTGTACAGCTTAGGCGATATTGTATAAGAAATCGATCGATATGAATACAGCTGCAAGTGCATAATCAAATTGTTATAAAATTCCAGCTTGGCTGAATAACAGTGATGTAAATGTGATCATCGTGGACTGGACTGCTGCCACCAACACAACAGATGAAGCCTTGATGGTTTCCAGAATTCCTTTGGTGGCTCAGCACGTGGCAGGGTTCATCGACTGGGTGTCAGTTTACGGAATACAATTCAATGAAATCCATGTCGTAGGAATGAGCGCCGGCAGTCATGTGGCAGGACACATTGGAAGATTCTGCTCCAGAGGAGTCGTGGAGTATGTCACAGGTAGGTTCAAACACATGCTTTTCTTTATTAGGACAGTGCTAGCATATGGATGTGAGGCACTACCACTGACTATAAGGTCAGTCGAAAGGCTGGAAATGTTTGAGCGAAAGGTGCACCATTGGATCTCCGGACCTGTAAGAGATGGCGAAGAATTGCGGATACGCCACAACGCGAACTGTTAAGTATCTACTAGGCCCTTTAGATCTCAAAACACATCAGATTGCAAAGGTTGAGATGGGCTGGTCACGTACAGAGGATGCCAAACTCAGGCTGCAAATAAAATACTTAGGGAGGAAAGAAGGTGGAAAGTCCGAGTCATAGATGGGATGATGAGGTTGGTAAAAATGTGAAGGAACTACTTCTGTTAACCAGATGGAAGACAGCAACGGAAGACAAGATATGTTGGAGTGGACTTACCCCTGGTATAAGTTTGAGATGATCGAATATCTAAACGATCATCGAAAGAGTTTCGAAAAAACTTCCATACAAAATGATCGAACGATTCGATCGTTTGATGTTAGAACACTATTTTTGCACCCTAATAAGCGCTTATATTAGCGTGTATTTAGCTTTCGATAAAACTCGGACTAGCCCCACTGGTCTTTAGGGATATATTAACAATTAACAATATCCATTATTTTATATTAGCCATTTTTCAAATCTTATATCTTTCTCGATAGGTTGTGATCCACCCAAAAGATTCTGGCAGGACCAGGGAGGCTGGATCAATGCAGGAGATGGCAAATACGTGGAAATAATCCACACCAGCACTTTGGTCCATAGCTTTGCAGAACCAATCGGAACAGCTGATTTCTATCCTAATGGCGGAGGCACCCAGCCTGGATGTAACGACGATCTCTGCGATCACGCCAGATCTATAATGTACTTCGTAGAGGCTATTGGAAACACTGACTTCAAGGCTGTTCAGTGCAGTGGCTACGACGAAATCCAAAATAATACATGCAGCAAAATCGGTGAATCTTATTTGGGAGGAACTGGACCCGCTAAAAATGCGTAAGAATAAGCCTTAATATAAAATTTTGTTCTCATAAAGCCTCCTATATGTAAAATTAAATTTATCCGTACTGGGTATTGCCAACCAACAAATCCGAAAATCCTCGATTATTATCATTATCTGTGAAGCTGTCTATCATCCACTTCTTTGACCATTTGCCGGTCTGCTATTTTACTTCAGCATCTTTTCTCGAACCTTTCCGGAGGCTCAGTCTGCATGTCCTTCTCTCCATTAATCGATGCACTTCTTTATGTAACGCAAGAAAATAAAAATGGTCACCGAGATTTTTTTGTTCTTTTCAGATCTGGAGTTTATTATTTGACGACAAATGCTCAAAGTCCATTCGCTCAGAACGATGACTTCGTTCCAGAAAGAGATGTACTCTTGAAACTCTACACAAGGTATTTGACCGGTATTTGACGGCTGCCTTTCTAAAGCGCAATCAATTTCTGAATAAAATCTTGATACATATTATTTTTTTGTTTAGAGATAACCCTACAACGCCGCAATTGCTAGTTTCCGGCAACTATTCAACCATTCTGTTATCCAACTTTGACTTTAAAAAGCCGTTGAAATTCTTCTGTCACGGATGGTCTCCAGTTTGGGACGAGCCAGAATTGGTTGAAGGTAAGAGTATAAGCCTTTTTAGATCTAATATTTAAGCAAACTTGAGTTGCGTCCATGGATTGAGCAAAACAATAAGCATTTAAAAACATACAAGAAGCAATTTTTATCTCATTGATAATACGTCAATTGTCCATACTAGTTGCCCACAAGGCTTTATCTTGGTTCCAGCACAACATTGCAATATAGGTATTTATTGAAATTCGCTATGTATCATACAAGATTTTTGGGAATTTTCTGTGATACCTTAGATAATAATGTGCCCACTTCGAAACGGAATGCTAAAATATGAAGATGCCTCCCTCAGACTCATCCGGAGGCGAAACATTGGGCAGAGTATCGCATTTTAGACCACGACCAAATATTCTGAATCTATGTAGTACAACACCTTAAAGTTACTTGAGAAATTATTAAGCTTTAAATGAACTTGATTCGTTTGTGCTTTAAGCTTGGCTGAAGGATTCTGACTCCAATGTCATCCAAGTCGACTGGACAGCCGCCACCAACACCAGCGACGAGGCCGTCATGGTTGCAAAAGTTCCCCTTGTGGGCCAGTACGTTTCTGGATTCATCGACTGGGTGGCGACCTATGGTATCAAGTTCAGCGAAGTGCATGTTGTGGGGATGAGTGTTGGAAGTCACGTGGCTGGACACATCGGAAGATTCTGTAAAACAGGAGTCGTTGAATATGTCA
The DNA here is from genome assembly GCA_963576905.1 of Mystacides longicornis. Taxonomy (NCBI): domain Eukaryota; kingdom Metazoa; phylum Arthropoda; class Insecta; order Trichoptera; family Leptoceridae; genus Mystacides; species Mystacides longicornis. The sequence continues at coordinate 25,697,821 of OY756426.1, read as the reverse complement.
CAGGTCAGAATCTATTAGATACTTAATGATCTATGGAGATGTTCTCTTGAATATTTTTTTTTTCCATTTTTTATACATATTACAGGTTGTGATCCACCCAAGAGATTCTGGCAGGACCAGGGAGGCTGGATCAATGCAGGAGATGGCAAATACGTGGAAATCCTACACACCAGCACTTTGGTCCACAGCTTTGAAGAGCCAATTGGAACAGCCGATTTCTATCCTAATGGCGGAGGCACCCAACCTGGATGCAATGGAAACCACCTCTGTGACCACATGAGAGCTCTCATGTACTTTATAGAGTCCATCGGCAACCAAAACTTCGTGGCCATGGAATGCAATAATTATGGGGAAATCCAAAACAACACTTGCAGTAACATTGGTACTTCATACCTTGGAGGAACTGGACCAGCCAAGGATATGTAAGAATTATTTTACTTGAATATTTACCTACCAACGTACATAAAATTACATTTTTAATTAAATTTTAATTATTTGTTCCAGTGACGGAGTATATTACTTGACAACTAACTCAGAAAGTCCATACGCTCAAGGAAATGTAACCAAAATATAGTAACAAATTATATAATGATTAAATTATTATTTTTTCACATTTAAATTAATGTTTTTGTACTTACTTGTATTTTTCTACACTATTTACACAATAAAACGCAATGATGTATATTTACAGCCTAATTTATTACTTATAAATCCGATTCACAATAATTTTGCAAAAAAATATTATCAAAAACTTTCAAAACAAATTTGGCAATAATAATGTGGGGTTGCTGAAACTTTATGAAAAAAAAATTGGATCCGAGAGTTAGACATCTATTGATCAAAAACCTAACCTTTTAGTAAACACTACAGAGCCATCTATGAAAGAATAGCATAACATTTCATTTACATTCTACTATTCTTCTACAGTCGTTCAATGCTTATTGTAGTTTCGTAGTTAAACGTATAAAATCATCCAATTGTGGATGGAGTGCCAATGAAAATTAAACTAAATAACGACATTTTTATGCTGAAAGACATAATGAACAATATACCTGCGTCAATCAATCAATCAATCAATAAATACTCCCTTTAACACCCCACTCAGGGGCATAGGGAGGCAACAAGAGCTCTCCATTGCGCTCGATCTTGCGCAATGTTTATGACCTCTTCCCACACCATGTCTAAATCCCTCAGCTCTGCTTCGACGGAGCGGAACAGAGTGTGAGAGGATCTTCCTCGTCTTCGGGACCCTAATGGGAGGAAGAAGCGCTCTCCTCGGCCAACTGTCATTCGGCATCCTTAACACATATCCGAGCCAAGTCCATCTCCTCCCAACAATGGTAGAGGTGATGGGCTCACGCTGGGTGCGCCGGCGTATAGCGTCGTTCGTGATGCGGTGGTACTATCTTACGCCCAGAATTCTCTTGAGGCACTTCATTTCAAAAGCTGAGACTTTTTGTGCTTGGGCTTAGCCAGGTAGGTACCTGCGTACATATTGTTTTTTTACCTAAAGTCATTGAGTTACTTGTACCTACTATTTTTGTCAACTGACTCAACAGTCATTTGAATACTAGGTAGGTTGAATAGTAGAGTGAAAAGAAACATTTTTGAGATGCCTTTAGATGAATACAACCTAAAATTACTGACAAACATGACAAAATTTCTACAATGTTCATCTTCAATGATGTTGTGATGCGATGGTGTTTTCTTTGGCGCCATGTTACAATATTGCATTCATTTAATTTGTATATGTTTATGTATTTCTAACTGTTTGTTTTGTGTCTCTTGTTTGTATTTAGTTTATTTTCTTTTGGTGTTTGCATCTAGGCATCACCTATTATTGTATTTTTTTTTTGATGTTTTAAAACTGTTTGTAAAAGCAAACGCTGGTTGCGTAGACAATAAATAAATAAAAAATGGAAAAATTCAATGTCAGTTTTGACACGTAATGAGGTATTGGAAGAATTTGTAAAAATAAATGTTTATGTAGGTCCCTATACCTACCTCAAGCCAGTTAATTAAACCCCAGGCTGCTTGTCAATAGCTCAACAGAAAAAATCTAACACAGAAATCGAACTTTCCAAGATTTCTTATTCAGAAGTAGGCACCAAGACATACTATAGACTACCGAGGTTATTATGATAGACCGGTCCTCTCCAACATCGCTCACCCTGATCTCCGCAGGAGGCGAATAACGTCCCGGGAGATATCCAAACGGGAACATGACCCTCAATTTCCGGTTTTACGATGATATCTTCTCACCCCCTCCTTTCAGATTACCGACAAAGAACTTGTTGTGTAGGGAACTGACATCGTCTTCCCGGCATCCTTCGCTCAACGATGAGTGGTTCTCTCTGGAACGAGGCAAAGTTATTGAAGACCCCAATGAGCGTGTGCTTGGATTCGGCCTACCCCGAAAACAGTGGACCGCGCATAACAGAATCAGGACAGGCCACGGAAGATGCGCAGACCTTATATGCATCGATGGGGCTTTTCCCAGAGCCCCGACTGTGAGTGTGGTCACCGCCAGACGACAGACCATATAGTTGAATGTCCAATTTTTGGTTTTGAGCGCGGTCTCAATGAGATTCATGGGGTCACTACAGACGCAGCCAACTGGGTGAGAAACATACAACTGAATTTGTAACCGCCATGCCAAACATGGCATATGCATTAGGAAAAAGTTTGATAGAAATCTCAAGAGTGATCTTAATAGTTTTATTTTGATGATATAACAACATCCTATTTGTACGTCTGACACTGGGTGATTATTCAATTTGTATTCGGCTCTGATCCACGATTATTCAATTGAAAAGCACGCTCCACACAAGACTACTTATCAGATATTGATCGGACAACAACATGAAAGCATCCAACTCCTGTGTTTTCTTATACTTTTGTGGATTAATACTTTTTAACAATTATTATTACGGTGAGTTGAGTATTTTAATTTATAATATAATACCTTCATCAAAAACAATATTATGTTCTTACAATGTCATTACATTAAATTGAAGATTATTATTGCTCTGAGATATTTTTCCATAATTTATCATGCTAGGCTTCCCTTGATGGATGAAGGATTGAAGAACAACAACGAACATTGTTTATAATTTATATTATGAACCGCTTAGCAGTTTTAATTATATGTTAAAATAAAATCAATAATAATTAGGTACCCCAATATTTGGTTAAACATCTTTTTTTATTGCTGGTTGTTAGACTTTTTCTCATACTAACCAGTTTTACAATGGCAAGGAATTTGCCCCAATATATTTCTCGAGAAGTTAAACAAACGCAATTTCAACACATTCGCATGAACAATATTTTGTTTGTTTTTTCTTCTCCCTCTTTTTCTATGTCTGACCTGTAGGCTGTAGGTATTTGCAGGAACTTTGCTACTCGTCCTATAGGACTATGAAAGTCCATTTTTTTCTCCATCTCTTATGTGGTCCCTCTGCAATCTCCACCATTGCTGCTTTGACTTTTTTGAAGAGTCTATCCTCCGCACAAGATCCTTCCAAAAACGTCTGTTCTTATTACAATATATTAGACTTTACAGCACTCACAGATTTCAGTGTTATAAATCCGACAATGGGTCTCAGTGGTTTCATTTCCGTTTTCCTTAGATAAATGTTTAGTTATAACCTACTTTATCTGACTTTATACTATTTTGATTGCTCTATTGAATTACCGATGTACCTATGCGTGTTATTTTTAGTGAGTGTTTTGAATCTTGGGGGATTTTATATGTAATTGTTTTGAATTCTATTTTTTTTTTTTGTTTTTAATTGTTTTAACTATTCACTCTTTTAATTTCAATCTTGCTAAGTTATCGATTTATGTGAATAGTTTTTGCTATAATCTCTTGAATATTTTGAGTAATGGCGGATGAATTCTGATTACTTATTTTTATCTTATTTGACTTCTTAACTTTTTGATATTTTGATGGTATGTAGGTATTTACCTATCTATTATTTAAGATATGTTATATATTATTATTATTGGGAATGTTGGGGTCTTCGCTGGTCCATTATCTGTTTTTTATATTATTGATTTATATGTATTGTCATACTGTCTGACCTCTTAAAAATTGTAAAAATAAAAAATCTGCTAGTGGTTAGATTGCCTATGTCATTATGGGACGAATGATAAATTATAAATTTTGCATTTGTTATGAATATTTTTTTATATAAAAGTAGGCTAAAAAAAAGTTTTTGATACCGTTCATTGAAAATATTTCAATTTTACAGTTTTTTTACAGTAAGTTGATTGTGGTAATGTTATTTTTCAGTGGCTGGAAATGAATCTCCAAAATGTGCCTCGCCATGTAGTCCAGATCACAAAACATCGATCTTCAAAGCTGGTCATACGTACGTGTACCATTATAAAACGGATTCCTTCTCTTACATGAATGCAACCAATATCCATCAATTCGATTCTAGCAATACATCTCTAACATTCTCTGCAGAAATAGACCTTCATATTTTATCACAATGTCATTTTGTTATGGAGGTAGGTATTATTTTTCTTATTTCTTTTAACCAAAGTACCTAAGTACTTGTTAATTTGCACAAAACAGATGAAACTACGGGGGGAATATCATTATAAACAAATAAACTAACAATTCCATATTTAAAATTATGTACAACACTCAAATTTGAAAACATCATTCTTTATCTATTAAATTTGCTGTTGGAAAAACAGCGGACTAAAAAATAATTTATCAAGGAAACGACATTGTATGCCCCTTTATCTAAGGTAGTGTCAGCAGAAAATGTTCCTAAGTCCCTGGTTGTATAGGTATAAATTCAAGCTAACTATTAAAAATCAAATATAAAATTGGTGTAACAGTAGAATATTTGCATTTTTCTTTGTGTTTATATTTTCAACACACCTACTTGAACTAAATAAAAACTTCTACACAATGGATACCTAATTCATATTTAAAGAGAAGTATATAACTTACTTATTATTTTGTAACTTACATAATATTATTGTGCAATATAATTAGTAATAATTTCAATCAGAAAAACTTTTTTTAAATGAGACATTGTATCTTATTTCCTACAAATACTTGACTTGTATTAGAAGATTCCTTTTTTTATATCCATCATTAAAGAGGTCATAATAATATACTTTCACAATGAAGAACATATCAAATTAACAAAATATGCCTTAAAAAATATTGTCTTAAAAGCCAGTATAGATAAAAACTCAATTTACTCAATATGCTGTTATTGCATAGTTAAAACGGTGCACGTGGCAGTTTTTTTTTTTTCAAGATTGAATAAAGTATAGGTACCATCAAAAAGAGAAACTGAGTCGAATAGTACCTCTAATTCATTCAGCTTTGAAAAAAAATTGCCGCATGCACCATTTTAAATATAAATGAGTGAATTAATGAATTTATTTCAAGAAAAATACAAAAGAAATTTAGCAAAAAAAAAACAAAAATTACAATTGAAACCTTATCTTAAATATTGCCTCACTAGGCTTGTGCCTGTGTCGAGGCAAAAATTTGCATATTACCTATGTTAGATAGGCACTACGTCAGCACGCTGAACAACTCGAACTGTGATCTCTCTCTTCCATTAGTCGTCAAACATTCATCCAAGCGTCTCTTAAAGACTATTCTCAAGACCAATTTATTCAATTCTATGCAACCATGATTAATTTTTTTTTGTGACAGAATGGTATTCCATCAATAATTTATAAATTTATTTGTTAAAGATTCACAATGCATCTCTGAGAGCTATAAATGGAGTTGAGGGAGTATCTTATGAAAATTTCTCAAGTGCTCTCATGAAAAGTGAAGTGAGACTTCAGTATGAGAATGGCATCTTGGTGGAAATGTGTGTGGTCAAAAGCGAACCATTGTGGGTCACAAACATCAAACGAGGCATATTATCCATGCTGCAGTTTAATTTGCAAACCAACTCATCCAACTATACAACCTACGATCAAAATATTTGGGGGTATTGCAAAACTAATTACACAACTGGAGAAATAGACAGTTGGAAGACGCTAAAAAGAAAAATTACTTACAAAGATTGTCTCTTGTGGAACAACGGAGAACTTATGGATTATAATTATTTGAGAGAAAACTTTTATTTGGAGTCTGTTGATTTTTTCAAGTAAGTATAAAGTCAATCAATACTCCCTGCCTGACCCCAATCAGGGGCAAAGAGAGGCAACAAGGGCTCTTCATTGCGCTCGATCTTGCGCAATGTTTATGACCTCCTCCCACACCATGCCCAAATCCCTCAACTCTGCTGTGAATGAACGAACACGGTATGAGTGGGTCTTCCTCGTCTTCGGGACCCTGATGAGAGGAAGAAGAGCGTTCTCCTCGGCCAACTGTCGTTCGGCATCCTTAACATATGTCCCAGTCAAGTCCATCTCCTCTGCACAATGGTAAAGGTGATGGGCCAACGTTCGTAATGCGGTGGTACCATCTTTTACTCAAAATTCTCCTGAGGCATTTAAAAAATGCAGACATTTATTGTGCCTGGGCTTTTGTCAGGTGCCAGGACTCACACCCATACAGGAGAATGGGCAAACACACGCATCAAACAGTTTACATTTCGTCTCGACACTAAACGCCGACGCTTTCCATATTTTGGTTACCTATGTTGTTAAAGACGCCACTTGCGATACCGATACAAATCGAGAGCTTGGTTGCTCCCAGGTAGTACTTAAATTTATCTACCCGGGAGACCTGGCGACCATCGATGGTTATCGGCAGCTGTTTATCGGGGCAAGCATTGTTTGCCATAAGCTACGTCTTACTGGCATTGACTCGAAGGTGGCTGCTGTTGCGTGGCAGGGTTATAATTACCTCAAACAAAAAAAAAACATTTTAACTAAACAATAATTATTGAATTATATTATATTATTATATCAACAGGAATATACAAACTTGTAAATATGTGTTGGGCAACATGGGTCAGCCAATTCAGATAACTTGCAAAGAACGACAGAAGTTTCATCCACATGCAAGCAAAGTCAATTTGGCAGTCAGCAATATAACACAGCACCTTGATCTAGACAGGGTTATAATCAAAGAATGGGCCACTAATGTTACAGGTAGATCAAATGATACTGATGATATTATTGTACTGAATAACCCTCAGAACGCACATTTTTTATTACTAGTGGTTGACCAGTGCTCGAAATTTGACCATAACCAATTTAGATTATAAGTTTGAACATTAGACTGAGCAAGTGCTATTTTACTTTTTTCTTTCCAAAACAATGACATGGATACGTCAAATTTCAAATGTTGATACCTATTATGTTTAAAGTTTTTTCTGTTATTATCCACCTTCCATTTAAATATACCGCCTACAAAAAGCTTTCTGCGCCCAATATGAGGCGCTTTACATTTTACATTTTTTTCTATGAAGTTGATCTTTTTTATAAGAAGTAGTCTGTGTGAGTATAAAATACATATCATTACAGAAGTGTGCGTAGTGTTTTTTTTTATTGATTTAATCTATTTTTATGCATAATTTTAAATAAATATTAGCATTTGCCACTCCTTCTCTATATAAACTATAAGTGTGCGAAATTTCATACTCCTCCGTCCGCGCAATTTTCGTAAAAATAGTCACAAAGTTTTTACTTCACGTATTAATATATAGATAAGTAATCCTTTCAATTTTGATGAATGAATACAGTTACAACTAATCTGCACGGAAAAATATATCTTATTATTATACAAATTTATTTCAGACGAGGAACTTATAAGTGTGACGTTGAGTTTTGAGTTTTACGCCGAGGACACATCCTTTCAATATTTCTACAACCTTCAATCTTTTGTGAATAAAACATACAACATGAGCAATGCTGAAATCGCGAAACATATAAGTTCCCATTATTTCAATGTGATGCTTAAGAACGCCACGTACGAAGAAATATTTGAACTACTGGTTGTCTTTAACTTAAGACTGAAAGCATTTTTCAGGTAAACACTATGCATATACACAATGTATTTGAACTAGCTTTCCCGGGCCGACATACGTTGTCCGGTGTAGTCCTTACTATTAATATTGATTTCAAATTTGTAATTTAAAATAACATGTTGAATACTGAAAAATAATTTCTGAAAACTCGAAAAAAATTCCATCAGCGTACCAATATTTTTAATGCCAATGATTGTTTGGTTAAAAATTATTTTGTTGTTATAGAATTTTCATAGATGACGTTGGCGTCGGAGGAAATCCGTTCCATAATAACTTTAATATTATTTTTTATATTATTTCTTGTGGATTTTTAGACTTTTCAATTGTTATTCTCTTATCCGGAGCGGAGAAGAATCCAATAAATCAAACATCGGAAGAATCTGTTCAGCCGACCACTAGTTATAAGTGCTCGGACTTCCTTTTATGTTATAGATAATTATAATCAAGCAATAAAAAACAAAAAAGTACCAATAGAATTTTTAATTCATACAACTTTTTTTTCAGTGATTTCGTTGAAGCACTCTTTCGTGCTAAAAGTAATCCGTGCATAAAAATGATCAGCGATTTATATGATCGTAAAAAGATCAAAGAGACTCAAATGATCAAGTGGTTGATAAGTTTGTCTTTTATAAAATATCCAAACAGACAACTTCTCAGTGACGTAAAGGTAACATTCCATAATCCAATCAAATTCTTGAGGAATTTAAGTAAGTAAATGTAGTTAAAATATATTTTAATGGTGATATTTTTTAGATATTCCAAGATATGCACGGTGCGGATTTACCAATATCTGGATTAGTAGTGAATTTCTGTAGAAATACTCCAAACTGTACAGACGATGAGCTCGTAAAATATTACATCAATTACTGGGACACACAACTTAAGACTTATATTAAAAATTTCAATCAAGTGAAAGCAACTCAAGCTTTGTTAGCGATAGGAAATACTGGACTATCAAATCTAGTGCCGTTGATAGGAGAAATTGTCATGGTAAGATGATTTGATATTTTTTTTTTTTTTTAAATAAATGAATCTGTGCTCACTCAAAATGAACACAAATACACTCCTTAACTATTTCACAGTAAGCTACTGAGAACTTGTGTCGTGAAAGAGGAAGATGGTCGGCACCTGGGATCGAACCACGACGTCCGCTGTACGAAAACCGGCGTTGTAACCGCTGGGTCACCGACCACTTCTTTTATTCATTTCATTTTCTTACTAGTTGACCCATAGAACTTCATCCCGCCTTAAAGTCAGTAAAATATTGCTGGGTTGATGACAAATTTTATGCACAATAAAAACGCCGGAAGACGACTTATTCAATGGTTTAAAAATATCAAAATACGCTTAAAATATTATGTTTCAATGTAAAAAAAAAATCATTTCTGAAAGCTTGGAAGATTTTTTTTTCAATAATCTGCGTACCATTGCATTGAAACTCAATGATTGTCAGGTAAATTAAAATTGTGCTGTTATGGAATTTTCACAGATGGCGTTGTTGTTAGGGTGTGCGTTCCATACTCAAGTTATTATTATATTTTATATCCATTTTTGATGTTTTATTAGTTATTCTGTTATCCAAAATCAAAAATGATAAAAATCTGTTCAGCCGATCTCGAGTTATAAGTGTTCGAACTTACCCGACTTTTTATATCTTAAGATACTTTTGGTTTTTCAATTCTTTATCTGTATCGTTCCAATTTTAGTGTCTGTACTGTCGAAGCAAGTACATTCAATTCTTTATGATACTGTCTCTAAATTTGTTGTGTAGGGCAATTTGAAAAAATCTGGATGTTCCTCATTTTTCACACAAATGAAGGGTACACAGCAAAAACAAGCTCATTGATTATTTTTTTTAATTTTCATGATTTAAATGCAGTTTTGTTCCCCTTAATGAGTTCTTTAGAATGGTATAATTAAATGTAAAAAAAAAAACTGGCCCATTTCTATGTAAATAGCTTTGAATAGAAATAAGATAATAAATAAGACGGCTATAACTGGCTCATTTTATGTAAAAACTCACAACAACAGGCTCATTACATCAAATACTTGGCAAAAACAAGCTGATTCCAAACATTTCGTTACTTTCCCCATACTCGTTTGATAACATTAATTTTGTTTTTGTAATTTTGTAATAATATTAGTAAAATAAAATTTTCAATGTCATTATAATAAATATTTGTTTTTCATTAACATAATGTCTATTATTTAAAATAAGCGCTATTTTTCCAAGAAATGATGTCTCAAACTTTATATTTGCTCTCCTGTAAAATGATAATTTGTCAATGAGCCTGTTTTTGCCGTGTACCCTTCAAATACAATACAAAATATAACTTTTACTCTTTTGCAGAATAAAACTTATCCACCCATGCTTCGTATGACGGCTATTGAAACTTTGAGAAAAATACCCTGTGATGCTAAGATCAATTATCTAAAGAAAGCTTTCGCAAGATGGGTAAGTTTATTGGGTTAATTTACTTGCTTACTTAATCCACAGTGGCTCACTTGGTGGAGCATGTAGTATGTAGCCAGAATATTTCTTGAAACAGCTATGTAATCTTGCACTTGTTACAATGAATCATCTCAATGCAAATCAGAATCCTGCAAAACAGCACCAAATGCCACAGTTGTTCAATCTTGGACTTAATGGTTAACTCAACATCTAGTTACCAGTTTACTCAATGCTAAATCTTCTTTGGTTTTGCCTTTCAAAGATCAAAATATCTCAACTAAAAATAAGGATTTCAAAAACTTTAATATTGTGTTTGTATTATCACAGGCTGACGATGCAGAAGTAAGAATATCATCTTACCTGGCACTGTGCCAGTGTCCGTCAAATGAAATCTTGCATCAAATATTGGTCATCTTCAATCTGGAAGGCATCAACGAAGTTACTACATTTATTTGGGAACATTTGACAAAATCTAAGACATTACCCGTCGAATGGAAAACAAATATAACCGGGGTGCTTGAAGATCAATTCCTAAAAGCCGAATACATGACTTACATCCCAAATCATGCCACTTACTATGAATATTATAAAAACTATACAACTCTCAACTCTAAAATGGAATTGATAGGAATAACTTTATATAAAAATACCCTGCAATGGTCGTTTTATGAGAGGTTAAGTCTTTCTTTGTTCGATAATGATGTTGATAAGATAGAAATGTTTGGAAGAGTACGAGATATGAACAAAATCATAGATGTTTTATTCCCGAGAAAGAATCCATCGGCAGAAGACCTAAAGTATTCTTCGGCAAACTCTTTGGCTGACAACATCATATCTGTTGAAAACAATGTCAACAAACCATTGAGCAAATATAACTATCTGCAAAGTGGATTGATTAATCTTAGAATATTCAACAATGACCTGATTGTTGGCAACCCTTTTGATGTAATCCACATGGTGCTGGAATTTATCAGGACTACCTCCAACATCAACAAAGGAAGCTTAAATATGATAGAGTATTTGGAATCGTCAATTACGTATCAATTCCCAACATCGGTTGGATATTTGTTAACTTACGACATACTTGTAGGAAGAAATTATCGTGTGAATTTATCAAAATTGCAACAAAATTATAAAACGGAACAAAGTAGAAAGTTCGATATGCAATTTTCTGGAATACTAAACTCGCACAACATTTTGAATATTAAAATCACCCAGGACGCCTACGTCACCAAGAGAGTGTCAGACAACACGGTTGTTTTTGATTTTCAAACGTTTGTCGAAAGCGAAACTGTTACAGATCAAAACAAACTAAATAAGTTCTCATTCAATTTGAACCCTTTACTTAGCGACAATGAAATGTTCAATGTGACAACTTTTTCAGCTTGAAGAGATCTCCTTAAATTTGCATCTAAAGCCACGGCTACATTATGGACAATGCCGGCCAAATATAGGCTCTGGTCCATCATGGGCAAGAAGTGTGGCCGCTTCAATTACCAATATCGCCCAATATTATTTGACATTGGCCATTAATTGTGTACTTGCCGATCAAGTCTGCAAATATCGCCAATACTACTCCAACATGGACGACTGTCACCGCTTTTAGGTTATTATTTTCATAGTGTTTTGTACCTTATTGTTTTTTAAGGAAATTGAAATATATAAGATTATTTTAAATATTTACTTACTTGTTCTATTTCAAAACACAAAACACGTTCAAGATAACCTATAATTAATGCGCGCTAGCTGTCATCGTTGGACCAGTAGCGTAGCCAGGTATACAAATATACTTGGCAAATTTTAATGTTTCTACATCCACGATTGACCAGAGCTCCTATTTGACCAGCATCGTCCAGCTTTGTCCATAGTGTAGCCGTAGCTCAATTGAAAAAAGAATTAACCATAAATTTACTTATCAAACTCAAATATTATTATTATTATAAACTGAGATGATGATCAATGAATTCTATTAGATAAATTTTGGAGTTGATAAAACTCCATTGGTTCTCAATATTTCGAATGTTTTGGGTAGTTAGCCCTATGCAATGTGCTTATGTTTGAGTTAGTAAGAATTAATTTTGGCTTTATTGTAAAGCTTTTAATTATGTTTTTATAAATTAAAATATACGTGAATATCAGCAATAAAAGCCTTTTATTCATTAATAAATATATAATCATATAAATTGGAAAAAATGAGTAGTTTTTTTTTTTTGTTTATTTGATACCTATTAAAGATTCTATTGAAAAGGGTAATTTGTTAGCGGAGACATTTTCAGGTATTTTTTCGGACACTAAATCTACTTCCCTCAAAGATAATTTATCTGATTCATTTACAAGTGTATTGTCTTCCTTCTCTGAGCTATCCTCCTCAGAAGAGGACAATGTTTGTATGCTGATTGAAGGAGTGCTTTGGCCATGAATCTCGTATGTTTTCAGCAAAGGAAATATTTCTTCGTATTGATTCCTCCGAAGATGCTCGGTTCTCAGAACAAAGTCCCTTAAGAAATTACTAACTGCATGATTCTGTAAACTATGGTGGAGTGACTCTGTGTTATATGAATAAGTTATCATAGGTTGTGGAGTGATGTTCTGTTCTTCGCTGAGGAGTCTCGTACGTAACAAAGCGGCTGTGTGTGGGCGAACTGGACCTCCAGGCAAAGCGGGAACTGACTCCAGTGCACTGTCTGCAAACGTTCTTCGTTTCCTTAGTCTCTCATTTATTTCTGGATCGCCAATAAACGGTGAAGCAAATCTTTGGTATCCTTAAACAAAAAATAATTACATTTTAACAATTTTGATACATCAGTGCTTTATAAATATTAAGCGAGAGAATTTCAAGTCACACAACACTGTTTATAGGTAGAAAAACTTGGAAAAAGTGGTCAAACAACCAAATTCTCGCAAACTTTGTGTAAGAAAGTTGTGATGTCTGTTGGTTGTGCTCCTCTGTCGAACACGAGCTTTGCTCTATCGACGGAGTGTTATTGTATTTAAATGTTATGTTCATGTTAATTTTATAAAAAAAAAAAAAAAACTGTGATTGTACGTCATAATATTTTGAAAGTGAGTTAACGTCAAATTTAAGCGCCAATTTATCACGAGCTCCTATTTACTCCAAGGAACATAGTCGCCGGAAACTGCCGAACCAACCCGACAGTGCACTTCGGGTTGGTTCGGCAGTTTCCGGCTACCATGTCCCTTGGAGTAAACAGCAGTTAGTTCGTCAATTTATCTTTGACAATTAGCAATGTAGCCAGTTGTTGTCTTTTTAAAATATGTGTTGCCAGCAAAATTATTATTCTACTTCTTCCCCAGATTTTTTGTGGAGTTGGATGACGTCTAGTCGAGTAATTATCGACTTTTGAGTTAAGCTTTAGCTTTTATCAACTCTCAAAAGCGTAAAACAACTGATGCGTACAGAAAAACAATTCAAAATTAATCGCAAATTAAAAAAAATAGTCGAGTAGGTACCTATACGGATCAACACCAAAAGTGTGCTAAAGAAAATAGAACAGTCAATAAAAATTGCGAATGTTAATTATTTATTACTTTGGTTAAATCTTTTATTTATTTTTTTATTGACTTACTTAGTTCATTACTGCAGAATTTCGGTTACCTACCTCTACTACCATAATAATAATATAATAATATAATATGCACATAGTTGGAGCCAGAATGTCTAGTCGAGAATTTAGTTTGGTAGTTTTTCTAGTTGCACAAAAAATGTGTAAAGATGATATACCTAAGGTAAGGAGTGACTTACATAATGACGTGTATACATATATTATATATGTACCCTTGCACATATCCCTACCGACAAAATACTAGTGGATGCAACACATGCAGGATCGAATTTCAACAGTAGGTAGGTATAGACTGAAATCTTAACATTAGTTCATTCCAAATTTGAATCAAAAAAAGAACACGGAACATGAAGAATATCCGATCGTTATAAATATTATTATCACTAATAGGTGTAACTTCACATTTATTCACACACGTACCGAAGCAATAGGTAGGTACCTACGCATTTTGCAAACCTTTGATTCTTAACTTGTCTTGTATCTGACACTAGGTACCTACTCCAAAAATCAATATACCTACCTATTTAAGACACCTTAAATCTTCGATTTTTCTTTTTTCGTGGAACTTTTTTCTTTTTTTTTTTGACATATTATTACGGTGACCATAATTTTCAATACGGCTATTATTGTTTAAAATTAATCATGAAATTCACAGCTGACTCAACCAAAAATTTGCAGAGAGTTTTTTCGAAGTGATAACTCTGAGGAGCATAGCCAAGAAGAACCTCAGAGATAGAGTAAGGTAAATATGAGAGGGTATGAAAATATAGTGAGAAAGTAAAAGAAGAAGGTTCTGGTAGGTAGGTGTGTACATTGCACATGTGAGAAGAATTCACTCTTCCAGGTTATCTCACACGGCAAGAAGTTGAGGACAGCTGGGAGAAGGCTAACCCAGCTTTTGAATAACAGGCAACAATAAGACCTTAATTATGAAAAAGAAGAAGAAATACAGTTAAATTTTATTATTTTTTGTATGTAGGCAAACCATTATAGGTACTAATCATGAATGTCATTGATAAATGATAACCCTAATTATATTTAACAAAGTGTTTAATGCTCATAGGTATACTTTACCTACTGGCCTACTAAGTATTATTTTTTATTGGACGAAAGTGCAACGACCCGCCTTTAATTGCGCAAAAAAGTTACGCATTCGTATATTTTTTTGGTCAATCTCTTCAGAAATAGAGGATAGGTAGAAGTAATTTATAAAAATTACTGTTACAAAACAAAAGTTGAATTTCGTGATATTATTATTTTGGCTTGTATAATAATTATATTCTGCTGCACAACACTAGCCAAAATTACGCAATTTAATGAACAAATGAAACATGTGAAATGTCTCATAAGTGATATCAGTTCTGTCGGGAGTGTTCCTAAGTAGGTAGGTACTTACCCACCTTTAAAAATAAATAAAATTTAAAACGTCTTCTATTATTTTTTCTTCGCGCCTTGAGTATTGTGTGTCATTGCGTGTTTGTTTAGTAAAATAGAAGATAGTAATGCCTGTGGGAGAATACTTATACATGATATTATGTCATATCACTGTCTAAACACGAAATATATTTTTGGATGCTCACAGTATTATTATATACCGAAATACTTTTATACGTATTATGTTAGACAAAAAGGATCAAGATAAGTAGTTGAATATTATTACAGTAAAACTTCGACTTAACGGATTTGATTACACGCACCCTTTTCCCTTACCTTCCACCGGAGATAAAGCGGGAAAAAAGGTGTTTCGACGAGTCCAGCACTCGCCGAGCAGTAACTCTATTCCGAATACTATAAGAAAATGAGAAACTCACGGTAATTTTGTATGGGCTGCGGAGCTTTCCGAAGTATTCTGTAGGGACGATATACACGTTTTTATACAAAATTTTGTTACTTCACGCCAGCGTTAATGTCACGGAAGCTTAGAATAGGGGTAAAGGGCGACTTCGAATTCAGGAAAGAGTATAGCTGATCTTTGTGTCTAATTGATGTTATCAATAGCACTGAGAAGAATATAATAGAATAGAAAAAATATATAATTCTCACATTTTTGTAAATAAACAACCAATACAATGTTCAAATAAAAATGATAATAAAAGGAAAACAAAAATTCAGGACTGCTAAATCCCATAAGTGATAAATAAGTACATAAAATAAAATAAAAAAAGGTTAATTAGTTATGTTAATCTTCCTCGCAACTTTCATTTTTTTTCTTTCATAAGGACCTTCTCCTAACAACAACAAATACAATAAATAAGCCAGCCGTCCCAATGACCAAGGGAAATAAGGCTCCATTTTTTGTATAAAAAGATTCGAAATCGTTCAAAAACAAAGATGACAAAAAGTAACATTATCAGTCAATCAATCAATCAATCAAGTCTCTCTTTACACCTCACTTAGGGACATAAGGAGGCAACAAGAGCTCTACATTGTGCTCGAATTTAATAATCTCCTCCCACACCATATCTAGATCCCTCAGCTATGCCTAGAAGGAGCGGAACACTGTATGAAAGGGTCTCCTTTGTCTTATCATCATCATCAGCTATTATTCTCAGAAAAAGGCTTATTTGACTTTTTAGCGACCTCGGTAGCCTAGTGGTATAGCCGTGGACTTCAGATCACAAGGTCCCGGATTCGATTCCCGGTCGGATCAGAGTTTTTTTTTCACTTGAAATTTCTACCCGAGGTTGGCCTGTCTCATATTGGTTGGCCGTAACAAAATAAGTGGGTCTTAACACCATTGGTTGGACTATATCCCTACAAAAATATCGTAAATCTATATAAAAAATTGATTGTTTGCATTGAATAGGCTCCGAACCGATTTGAATATTTCTCTCACTATTGGGAAGCTAAGCTATTTTCATAATTATTGATATGGCCGTCCGTTGATAAAGTAAATTTGAACCTAGGGTTCCGAAGATCGGTCCACGGATAAACAAAACATCCTCAGAACCTATAGGTTTTAAACGTGAAAAGAGGGAAGAAAGATATTTTCCTAAAAATTCCTAAGATACTTTTACAGGATGTGGGACTTAATAACATATCAATATTACATAAGTAGGGAGAGAGGGATTAATTATTTTATTTATTTTAAATTACTTTACTTTACTTTAATTTACTTTTACTTACTTTACATTCGCGAGCGCCTTTCCTTTACAATACCGAGCATGAGACTTTTAATACAAATTAATCATTACACATTACTTTACAGGCGCTTTTCTCAGACATCCGGCTAGCTTTACAATATAAACTTTAGAATTTCCGACGCGAGATTATCTTTTACACTTTCACATTTTAACTTGGTAAAAATGTTCTTTGATGTATTTTCTACTAATAACACTTTTAAGGCATTGACTCACCAATTACATTTCTGGAACCTGCTTCTCTGCTCCTTCGATGGAGGAACCTGTAAACTACGTACGAAATAGTCTTTTTCTAGCCTCCTCCACCGCCACATCATCACACCCGCTCTGGAGGGAACAAAATTCGCACGAACAATAATACCGATTACTTTATTAATACTCAAATCATTACCTATTACGAAAACCTTACGCAGTCGCGTTTCTAAAGCTTGGGAAAAGACTGAATCCGTACTGACATACAAATAAACACATACGACATTATTATTACCCATAACCATTTCCCAATTAAAGCTAACATGCACTATAATACAAAGAACAATCTCTCGCGACATTACTTCGCGGCGCGACTCTATCTCGCGACTTTAATTCACGGCGTTGCGATACAATAAACTTTACGAACTCTACGTCATACGCGGAACCTTATTACGACTCAAACCGATCATACAAAAATTACTGCTTTTAAAATAACTTTATACAAATGCCGTCCGAGGCAAACAATTAAGCTCTACATTTTGAAAACATCCGATATCCGACTTTACTTAACGAACTCAAAAACCTGGAGATGCGCTCCATACGAAATCCCGTCGACGACTATAAGCGATCCGCTCCTTATGGAGTCCAAGCAACGACTATTTTTAAAATTCAAATGTTAATTATATTCCCGATGTCCTTATCTTAATACTTCTGGCGGCAGACCACCTTGAATTTACTAAATAATAACATAATTATACTGACGGCAACTTTCTAATATTTTGCATACAAAAAACCTTTATAATCCTGCGATAACAAACAAGTGCGAAAACTGATATTCAAGGGCTGATAAAAATTGCAATAAAACTTTAAAAACATCGAGGAGACAAAAGATCTAGAAAGATTATTATCTTCAAACGAGGACCGACTTTATTTACTAGTTGACATACCCGCTTCTTTTCATGCGTCTTAAAATAATTTTAAAATTAATATTATATTTGGTCGCAATCTATTATAAAGATATGCGTTCGTCCATAAACCGCATATCACCGTAAATCGGTTTTTTTTTTTTGAAATTACATATTATGTTTTCATACTAAAATTATTTGTAAGTCGTAAGTTGCTAGGCTATTTTAAATAAAAATATTTATAGGAAACGCTTCAAACAATTTTATAAAAGACGCTTTTCTATGCGTGTCGTCCGGCAGGTTTCACTGCTAGTAAATACATAAAAATGTATCTAATCATATTCGCACTTTTTTCAAGGTAGATTTGAAACAATAAAAGTGCTGTAAGAAAAAAAAGGATTTTGTTTGTTTAAATGTATAATATTACATCCTTTGATGTAGGTACACATCTAACAAAGTATAGGTATGATATACACATGATAGAACTTCTCTCTGTTTAAAGATTAAGAGCTTTCATTGTTCCGAGAATAATAATGTAATCAAAAGTTTAATATGTTTGAAATGTGAGGATCAGATAATAAAATCAAAACGTTAAACATCATGTTATAATGTTTATAATAAATTGTTTCCATTTCAAAGGCCAGGTGGATGCAGCTGGTGGCTATTGGCTCTATACAGTGACGGACTCAATGTGGGTTTTGTTTTTTTTTTTGACGATCACTCTCTCAGTTTGACTGACAACGCCAATCGTTCGTACACAATATTATTATTGTATTGTGAATATTGAAAATATTTTTAATTGTCGAGTATTTTTAAAAGAGATAATTTAGGAATTAATTTTAGAATGACGGTCAAAGTGTTACGCGAAACGCTAACAAATATTATACAATTTTACGAAAATGTCTAAAATTTTCCCCAATGAAGATATCTCCATTATTTTTGCATTAATTACTCCAATTAGAAGTTTTTTTTTAATTTGAACCACTAGGGGCTTACGACCGTCTCCTACCACTCTAGTTTAAGCAATGGGTTCCTAGGGAGCGGTCCGTCATCTGACACGACGGCTGTTTTCGAAAATTGCGACAATGTTTTTTGTCGCTACGGTAATAACATAGACAATGTTCTTCACTTGAAATATTCACCAATGTTGCATAGTAGTGCCGATGTTCTGGGGAAAAAAGACCATTTGTGCGATCACTTTACTTTAACAAATTTACGTTCGCCGATTATGTAGTCAAATTCTTCAAATTCCTCGGAACCCCCAAATTCTCATATCATGTCCCGAAAGGACCCAACGCGCATCCCTGGCTGCCCCAGAAGGCTTACCAACCACTTCATTTTGAAGCCTCTATATTTTTATTATCTACTAGCTTTCCCGACAGACGTTGTCCTGTGTTCCTTACTATGAACATTGAATTCGAATTTGTATGGTGATGAATTAATTATCATTTGACCAATGTAATTCCGACCGATGCATCTGTTTTAAACAATGTATTTTCCATCCGCATTCTGTCAATCGCACCAACTATCTAACAACTGACAGTTCCTGTCAAAATTTCAAAATTGGAATAAAAATTATATGGTAAAAAGGCTGTCTACGTAGAGTTTTACTTAATTTTCTAATTATCCACGCAAATTTCTTGAATTTTTCTTTCATAAGAACCTTATCCTGACAAAATCAAACACGCCAAAAAAATAATTAGCGAAATCGGTCCAGCCGTTTATTTCTTCTATTTTTATAATAAAGAAGATTGATTATGTTGAACGCAATTTTTCTATTCTACATTATGTATATTACATAAAGACTGCAAATCACGCTTCGCCCCTGGTGAGGTGCTCCTCATATATGAACAAATTAGATCTCTTAAAAGTATATGGCATTTAAGAAGTGGCAAAGAACAAAGATTGTATATGAGTAATTAAATAATGTACACTGGCATGTTAGATCAGTTTCTTCACTCGTTTATGTAGGTATGCCTACTTTGATTAAAGACAAGAATAAAAACACGTGTCAGAAGATTAATATAGAGTAGAATGAAATAAAAATATGTAAAAAAATATATTACTTATATCTTCCATATGGAAATCCGAAGGGTGTGCGAAGTGGGAGATATTTATTTTATCGATTCAAAATAAATACCTAGTAACATAACAGCTTGCGCTTTTTCACCACTAGGTCTCATATTGTCAAATGCATTGGGACGACAAAAAAGAAGGTTCTGGAACGAGCAGATAGTATTCCACAATCTTGCAAGCTTCCAAGTCGACCACCCAAAAGATGAAAGGATTGTTGGTAGTCCCTGTCATAAGAAGCAAACAACAGAGCAGGAACATAAACAGGCCAACAGGCCAAGTAAAAGAAGAAGAAGAAGATAAAGTTCTTCAGTCTAAATTTTTACGTTTAATTCTCAGATTTTATGTTAAAATACCTAAAAATCTGTGTAAGGCGTTTGTCTTGATTTCATTATTAAATTTGAGTCCTGGCACATGATCAAAGCCCAGGCACAAAAAGTCCCGCGTTTGAATTGAAGTTCTTCAGGAGAATTTTAAGTAAAAGATGGTACCATAGTCTCACGAACGACACTGTATGCCGTCATAGGCGACATAGGCGTAACTTGTTGACAAATCGTTTTATTCCGTTGAAGATATGCTTAATGAAGCAGAATGCATCATTCAGCTTTGATGAGAATATTATATCTTGCTTTCTTCAATTTTACTCATATCAATAGATTGTCCTGTTGTCGCTACCATCGGTTTCACTTTTGTATAATTGTTTCTGTTTTTTTAATGTCTTTTTTCTATTTTATAAACTGACGTTGCTCTAAATTCGGACCCTTTACATCTGAATTGGAGCAAATCTCTAATCTTTAATTTTTGAACTTTTGTAAATCTTTTGTTATGATTATTTTTTTTGTATTTTTCTTTTTGATTGTCATCATGACGCGCCCATTGCCCAAGTGCATTTAATGGGTCTACGGCGCAAGCCAATAAATCTTACCATAATAATTCGGTAAAATTCGGTTTAATTGGGGTCTATTCTTTCAACAATATAATGCACCGGTAGACAGTGCGTCAAGCATTATGTTCCGCCGGCTATACTGACACATTTGTATAGAAGAGTGTTATTTATTTAGAAGAGTGTTGAAGTGGTTGGTAGACTAGCGGTTACGACGCCGGCTTTCGTACTGTTTCGTACGGAGGTCGTGGGTTCGATCCCAGGTGCCGACCATCTTCCTCTTTCACGACACAAGCTTTAAGTAGCTTACTGTGAAAGAGTCAAGGAGTGTATTTGTGTTCACTTTGAATGAGCACAGATTCAATTTATATAAAAAAAATATTTATACAATAAGGTAACAGCTATCATAATATGGGACTTATTTCCCACTACAAGTAAATCAATTAAAGATGAATCGTTTTGATTACAAACTTATGACCCGTCGAACTTCATCTCGCATCCGTATCAGCAATAATTATTACATAATGCAATAAATTAGTAGCTAAATTTTATTATGTTTTTTATTCATGTAAAAAGTAGGTATACCTAAATTATTTTTTTTATTCTCGGTTAGGTCGAAAGTTGACGGGCGGGTCAGCTAGTAAAAAATAAAAGACGGTCGAAAGCTCGCGATGGTTCAAATCTAAATTTACTACCTTTTTTTTTAAATCAAACCTCAGTCATGAAATGTCAAATCATTTTCGACTTAGCTGTTTTATGTTTTGGTTAGTATTTTCTCAATAAAAGAAAGCTTAGTGGGTGCCTACCATTAATAATATCGTTGGCAATGTTAGCCTGCTGCAAGCTTCTGAGTTGTTTCTGATAGAGCCTCTTCTGCGCTATCAGAGCGGCTAGTCCTTCTTGTGAACATTGCTGTCTTCTTAGCGCCACCTTTAACAAGCAGAGTAATTTGATGGGTACATCATCATTTCACCAATTTTCTTCCCATAAATCCTATAAGTTCTATACCTGGTACACTGTATCCGATTAGATACAGAAAACCAGACGGCAGAAATAAAACGAAGAATTGGACTAAGTTGGGTTGCCTTCGGGAAACTAGGGTACATATTAAAAAATAAAAAAACACCCATCAACCTGAAGAGGAAGGTATATGAAGCCTGTGTTCTGCCAGTAAGTACATATGGTATTGAAACTGTCACTCTGACAAAGCACAGCGCAGAGAGACTAAGAG
This sequence comes from Mystacides longicornis, assembly GCA_963576905.1. Taxonomy (NCBI): domain Eukaryota; kingdom Metazoa; phylum Arthropoda; class Insecta; order Trichoptera; family Leptoceridae; genus Mystacides; species Mystacides longicornis. Next base: position 25,675,394 of record OY756426.1, on the reverse strand, counting down.
TCACGCAACGAGCGATGGAAAGAGCCATGCTAGGACTGTTCCTTAGAGATAGAGTCAGGAACGAAACGGTGAGGGATAAAACTAAAGTGACAGACGTGATCCACCGGGTGATGACTCTAAAATGGAAATGGGCAGGACATGTCGCTAGAGCTGACGACAGATGGACCAAAGTACTGCTGAATTGGAGACCGAGAGACACGAGAAGAAATGTAGGAAGACCACAGATGAGATGGAGGGATGACCTGGAGCGACACGCTGGGGTGCTATGGATGCAGACTGCGCAGAAAAGATCGACATGGAGGAACATGGAGGAGGCTTTCGTCCAGGAGTGGACGGCGATAAGCTGAAGAAGAAGAAGAAATCCTTTAAGTGAACAATTTATAGGGAGAGTTTTAAGATCAGAAATTAAATCACCTTGATGATGTAAACGTGGTCACACTAAACCAACCTTCAAAACAAAAGCTCGTAGAGGTCTTAATTTACCATTAAAAATTCGAACATTGTTAGTGTAAGGTCATCATCAATAAATTATTGGTAACTGAATTGTCATTTGTTAAATAAAAAAATGTATTCGAAACCCAAAAAGTCAATTTCTTCTAGTGTTGGTTTTTTTTTTCACATAAAATTTCTTTCAGAATTGACAACATGTCACAGAAGATTGTGCTAATTTATCATTATGTTTACGTAGTCTACAGAGTTTATCCTTTGAAAACAGAATTTCTTCCAATCAACTGGACGCGTCTAAAATTATAAAATAGGCACCAAAACTAATAAGATAGAATTCTTAAAAGAAATGACAGACCTGTGCAGCCATGACTCTCTGTCTTTCAACCACCAATCTGCAACTGGCACAAGCACAATCCCTCCATGTGCAAACTCTTTTATGTCCTTTTAAACACGAGATCACACCATGATTCCTACATCGAGCACATTTGGGAGTTCTCAGAACTCTTCTCGTAGAACGACTGTCAGACGACATGAGGAATTCTAACTATTTATGTAAATTATTCAAATATAAATCGAACACAACACTATTTAAATTTCGAACAATAATAATAACTGACATAAAACAAGACTGTCACCGCACCATAACTAAGAACTCAACAAGTGAAATGAGTTATTATTTCAGACAGGAGTCGATGTCTGAAACTGAAATGTGTTGGGCGGGAGAGATGTTTACCTATCGTCAAACTCATAGGGCGGAGCTTTCAATTTGTTCTGCGATTTGATTGGTTAACTTTGTTACAAAAGTTTTCATACATTTTTGTTTCGATTTAACATACAGAAGAAAAACTCATTCATATGTAATTTAAATTTAACTTTAAAAAGATCAAAATTAATGAAAGTTGTGTATAAAGCTACGTGGATAGAAAGGTATTTTAATATAAGAATAATATATGTATAATTCCAGCTATCCTATGATATTTATTTATTTATTTATTTTGATATATCGTTAGGTATCAGTAGTTTTTTGATAATATCTAGAACTTTATTTTAATTTAACAATAGTTAATAGTTATTGACTGCTAGAGATCTTTCCACAGTCCGATTTCACAGATGAATTTAAGAATCATCAGTGAGCTGGTTTCTCTGATTTACATTTGATCATTTATGTGAGTTCTTATAATAATTTAAACCTGGTCTTTATTTGTGAGCCACAGTCACATAACAGGTATAGTGAATTTTCATGTGTGGATTGGACATACATGTCCACTACTTTCATTGTGCTAAGGTGTTCATTCAACCAATATACAATGTCCTGATGTCAGGGCTCTGATTATAGTTCTGACGTAATATCTGTTAAAGGTAAAGGATCAAGGATTCTTTCTGATCTACATCCCCACTCGAAATAATTATAATAAAACAAAATTAGAGGAATTATTCTAAGTCATTTCACACCATTATAAAGAGAAGTCTGTAATAAAAAAGTTCTGTGACATTTTAATCAAAATAACTACTGTTGTGTATTGAATTACGATGATTCCAGGGCGGAATTCTGCGAAAGTATATTGTTTATCAATAAGCTGTGTTATAAATAAAAATGGAACACCGACAACACCGTTGAACAAGTCACCAAGTTTCTTAAATCTTGGCAATAGTAACCCTTATGGGAAGTACCGGGACAGGAACGAAAAGCCGCGACCTTTTCAAAATGACGGTATGGAAAAATGTACACGTGATTTGTGAATATCCGTAGTAAGGTTCGAATCTGAAAAACATGCGTCCGCCCATGACCTATGGCGTAGAATCCAGAGCTGAAAGAAATTATTTTTTATGTACTACGTTCAGTACCTACTCTGGAAAAATGACACTATTCTGATTATTTGGTAAAGCTACAAGAGGCATTCACTTGTATGGACGCTTCACCACTAGACGGTACCTAGACGAGTTTTGTATGGACGACGTGCATTTTTTTTATTTCTAAAATAACAAGGACCTGGGTGTATGTTAAGGGCCAAGGACTACTTACTTCTTTCTCAGCCGTATCCATCCTCTCTTGGATGGCCAGTGGCCACATCACATGGATATTATCCAAAAATTTATGAACGGAGCATGACTTAAACTACTTAAAGGGTGAGATTAGTTGGTATAATAACGCTACGCTTACCTAGCGGGTTGCCAATGACATCTTCGGTTCAGTGTTCAACATTTCTTTTAGTTCTACTTGAAATAAAATCAAAAAAGTGGTATCCTACATATATGGCCCACGTAAAGAGTCAACGTGGTTCCCTTTTCTACCTCTAGCAATGATTTCAGATTACAAGATGAAAGCAATTATAAAGCCAGATAAATGTTTTTCACATTTTTTGAATAGTTATGATTGAGGAAATAAATTTCATTTCATTTCAAGTCCGCTTCTGTGAGCCAGGGGTCAGTGAATGTATCAAATGTATTTATCTCATTTGGTGTCCATTTCTCGTTACTGCCCACCCCCAGGTTCTTCTATTATTGTTCTACCCTCTACTCTACTGTAACATTTTTGATATCTAAACCTTACACTCTGTTTCAGTATCCCTAGTATAAGTTTTCGATGATCGAATATCGAAACGATCATCGAAAGAGTTTCGAAAAGTTTCCATACAAAAATGATCGAATGATTCGATCGTTTGATTTTAGAACACTATTTGCACGTTTATAAGCGCTTATTAGCGTGCAATTAGCTTTCGATTAAACTCGTACTAGCCCCACAGAAACTAATTACCTTATTTTGTACTTGGTTAGTTAGGTTCTTGTTTCATTCTTGAAATATTGTGTGTACAAAAAATATTGTTCAGATGAAACTAACTATAGCGGCATTATTATTGCCAAAGTAATATCTTCAACAGTTTAACTCAACCAAATCGCTTTTATTATTATAGATATAGATCAGATGTATATTGGTAAAATAAATAAATAAATAATAAATATAAGACTTTATTATTCCAAAGTAAAGTGTGGCGACAGTAATAAAACATTAGAAAGGGCGGACTTATCCCGAAGGATATCTGCCAGCCAACCCAGGAAAGCATTGGCTTTCAAATATTATTGACCCCCAAAATTTATTAAAAATAAGCTTTATCTACGATTATTTTAAATAGAATCAGAAAAATGAAAACATTTTCAATAATATTATTATTTTTCTATATACATATTTTCACATACCTACTTAGAATCGAGTTTTTTTTTTCTTAATAACAGCCGGTTTCATAAAAAGCTTCAAAAGAACAATTTAGTTAAAGTTCCTTTTAAAATTTAAAGACTCCTTTAAGCTGACGCGTTTCATAAAAATTATTCCAGCTAAAATTTGAAATGTCAAAACAATATTTTAAAGTTGGTAGCAGTTGGTGGGTTTTGCCGTGGGGTTGCCGGCTTAGAATAGCACCTCTGCTCTTTTTGCTGGTTTTTCGAGCATCCTGTAAGAGGCAGGAAATCGAAAAATCAGATCGGGACCGTGGGGTTGACCACCTCACGTTCTTAAAACAATCGGTCAGAAAAGGCAACAGAATTAAGCCTCGGACGCCTGGACCCCATCAGGGGGGGGGGGTTCAGGCAGCTGGTGCCCCCCCTGTATTGACCACGGCTCGATTAAGGAACAAGAGCTTAAAAATCGGGACTCTGAATGTCCGCACTCTGAGGGCGGGCGGGGAGCTTGTTGCTGCCAAGTTGGCGGGAGATTATGGACTAGATATCCTGGGGCTGAGTGAGGCACGCATCCCAGGCTCGGGGCAGAGTGACGCTGGCAATTATGTCATGCTTCACTCTGGCCACCGGACTGCACGGATGCGTGGCGTCGCTCTACTTTTAAGTAAATATGCCTTCTCTCGCCTTCTTGGTTGGGAACCTGTTTCTGACCGCCTGATGAGTGCGTCCTTTAAGATGAGTGGCGAAACACTGACGGTCCTTCTATGCTATGCTCCCACTGAGGATGGGGACGCGGCTGCTAAGGACTGTTTCTATGACAGTCTGGATGCAGTTGTGTCCCATGTTCCGAGGCGCCATCGCCTAATAGTTCTGGGGGACTTTAATGCCAAGGTTGGCAACGACCCCCAGAATGGACCAGGCGTCATGGGTAAGCATGGCTTAGGAGTGATGAATGATAACGGAAGCCGTCTCATTGGTTTCGCCACGCTCCATGGACTCTTAATAGGGGGAACTCTCTTCCCCCACAAGGATATCCATAAATACACCTGGACCTCGCCCGACAGAAGAACGAAAAACCAGATAGACCATCTCCTGGTAAGGGCTAGCAGCCGAACTGACCTGCGGGATGTCCGCACCTGCCGGGGAGCAGACATGGACACGGATCACGAACTCCTTGTGGGTTCGTTCAGATTCAAATTTCACCATTTCCAGCCAAGATCGTCTGCTCCTCGCCCGCTGGACATACGCAGGTTAGAGAGTGCTCAGTGTCGCCACACGTACGAGACTGAGTTACGCACAAGGTTTGCCCCCTTGCAGGATTCACCCGGAGCTGCCCCAATTGAGTCAGCCTGGACTAGCTTTCGTGACGCGGTTATGGAATCCGCACGTTCTTCTGTTGGCTACAAGAATAAAAAGAGGCCAATATGGATGTCCGATGGGTCCTGGAGTCTCATCGAAGATCGCCAGAAGGCTAAGACCCTCAGAGACAGCGAAAAAGACCCTCAAAAACTGGCCGCTTTGGTGTCTGAGTACAGGGAGCTGAGCCGCAAGGTGAAGCACTCTGTACGAACAGATAAAAGAAGACACCTGGACTCTCAGATACGGCGAGCACAGTCTGCTGCACTCGGTAATGACTCGAGGACACTCTTCGAAATCACCCGGGAGGTCGGGGGCAGGGGTCAAAAAAGACCCGTGACGGCAATACGAGACTCTCGTGGAGCCACTGTCACTGCCCCCGAACTGATTAAAGGGAGATGGAGGGAGTACTTTGAGTCAATATTGAACCGCCCCGAACCCTCCTCACCTTACAACTTTGAGGAGGAGTTGGCGGGTCTGAATATACCTCAGGCGACTGGGATATGTGAAGATCCGCCGACCCACAGCGAGATGGTGCTGGCCGTGATGAGATTGAAAAACAACAAAGCGCCAGGAGACGATGGAATCCACGCAGAGCTCCTCAAACAAGGCATAGACACCCTTGGCCAACCACTTCTTGATATATTTAAAATGGCGTGGGAAGAGGAGAGGTGCCCAAAAGGTTGGCGGAATGGATCCATCGTCGCAATATTTAAAAAGGGGGACCCCCTTGAATGCGGAAACTACCGTGGAATTACTCTACTGAGTGTTCCCGGTAAGGTATTATCTCAGATATTACTACACCGCATTCGGGGGCCTATCATGGCTGTCCTGAGAGAGCAACAATGCGGCTTTGTACCTGGCAAGTCCTGCACGGACCCAATTTTCTGTGCCAGGTGCATCTTTCAGCAGTGCAAAGAGTTTAACTCTCCAGTCGCTTGTTGCTTCATAGATTTTGAAAAGGCCTTCGACAGCCCACATAGACCATCGATATGGAAAATTTTAGCTCTGTACGGTATACCTCCGCGATAGTAAAAATGGTGCAGTCCCTGTATGAAGACTCCGAGTGTAGCGTCAAAACGCCAGGTGGTCCTACTGAAGCTTTCAGGATCACTACGGGAGTCAGACAGGGCTGCGTACTGGCTCCATTTATATTTATTATTGTCATGGACTTCCTCTTGAGAAAGTCCATGCAAGGAGCAAGAGGTATACCGATAACACAGAGAGATGGTCTAATGGGCGAACTGTGCGATCTGGAGTACGCGGACGACCTAGCGTTGTTCAGTACGACAGTGGAGGAATTACAGCGCAGTGTTTCAAGATTCTGCGACGAAACGGCACGCCTTGGCCTTCGAGTCAATGCCAGTAAGACGGAGCTCATGGCGAGTAATGCCTGCCCCGATAAACAGCTACCGATAACCATCGACGGTCACCAGGTCTCCCGGGTGGATAAATTTAAATACCTGGGAGCAACCATTACCACCTCTGGTGACCTCGGGGCTGAGCTCCCGATACGTATCGGTATGGCAAGTGGCGCCTTTAACAACATGACCAAGATTTGGAAAGCGTCGGCGTTTAGTGTCGAGACGAAATGTAAACTGTTTGATGCGTGTGTGTTGCCCATTCTCCTCTATGGGTGTGAGTCCTGGTACCTGACCAAAGCCCAGGCACAAAAAATCTCAGCTTTTGAAATGAAGTGCCTAAGGAGAATTCTGGGTGTAAGATGGTACCACCGCATCACGAACGACGCTATACGCCGGCGCACCCAGCGTGAGCCCATCACCTCTACCATTGTGGGGAGGAGATGGACTTGGCTGGCACATGTGTTAAGGATGCCGAATGACAGTTGGCCGAGGAGAGCGCTGTTCTTCCTCCCATCAGGGTCCCGAAGACGAGGAAGACCCTCTCACACTGTGTTCCGCTCCTTCGAAGCAGAGCTGAGGGACATGGACATGGTGTGGGAGGAGGTCATAAACATTGCGCAAGATCGAGCGCAATGGAGAGCTCTTGTTGCCTCCCTATGCCCCTGAGTGGGGTGTAAAAGGGAGAATTGATTGATTGATTGAGCAGTTGGTAGTGTTACCATGGAAATCTATGGAAAACATAGGTCGTTTACTAATATTTTCGCGGAATTTCTGTTGATCTGTCAATTTCATTTCTCAATAGAGCATCAAAGTGCCGTTTTTTGTGTTAATTTATTATTATGGTTTATGAATTAGTAAACGAAATCTGTAAACAATAATATTCTTGCCGTTTTGCTGTTTTCCGCCCTATTTTAGTCATTTTTGTCCACAGTATCACCGCAGACAAAATTTTTATCTTTGTGACAGAGAAAGCGCCACGAAATTTTCTATGAACTCCGGTGGTAAAAATTTGAACTCACCAAAGTCGACTTTAACTAAAAATAATAATCAATAACGGTACTTTAGCTAAAAGTCGGTTTTAAATGTCGTTTTGTTGTTATGAAACCCGTTATTTTTTAAAGGGAGTTTAAAGACTCCTTTATTTTTTATGAAACCGGCCGTAAGAGTAACATTTTTGTAATTTTCTTAATAGATAATGACGCCCGATTATAAGGTATAATATGTAGGTATATCTAGCGATAAGTTATAATAGGCAACTAGAATATTATTTCTCAGCTGCCGTCCGCATACCTGTCAACGTATCTAAAATTTAATGACATTCTTCAGAACTTGAAATATTTTGTGAACCACAAAATACATTGTTACATATTATTATTCTTAATCTTCCTAAAATGTCGCTTAAAATAATCTTATTAATATTTTGTTATGACGTTTTGATGTGTGTACGTTTGTTTTAATCATAAAGATGATCATTTTTGAGATCTTCATATAGACAAAATGTGAAACCTGAAGATTAAAACTGAAGTGAATAAAACACAACACAAGCTTTGTATTTGTGTTTACTTTGGGTGAGCCCAGGTTCTGCCGACTATTTTACTAAGCTTTGTATAGGTAGAAAAGTGTAGATTTATTAATTTTCTAAAGAGCTTGAAAAGAGAAAATGCCATAAGTTAAAACTAGGAGCTTACTAATATCTTGTTTTGTCACTGAGCTTCGATCATCCACACACAATGTTTGTATTTCTTCTACGTGAGCTCGTACATGCGCTACCGAATAGTTATACCTATATATATATCTGAAGGTATATATCTGAAAAAGTGAGGCCCCGTGTAAAGATGCTAGTTTTAATATTAAAAAAAAAACACAACAAAATTACAATATGACAACTGATTTCAAATATTTTGATTTGACATTCTGTTGGAGAAAATATCAAATTCGTTCTGTATTTTTATTTTTAGGAATTTTCTTTCAAACACATTATCGTATTTTATGATTGGTTCCAACAGTTGTCTTGAAATATGCGTTGTAACGATGCTATGTACCGAAAATATTTAAGAATGGACGTATAAAATAAGATAAAGAAAATTAAAGACAAGATATCTATGCATTTTATTGGTAACATTAATTTGAAATCGAAATTGATCCATTGATTTTTCTACTAATCTTACAGAAAGGTAGGTATATACCATAGATCATTTAGCAAAACTTTACCGGCTTTAAAAATTGACAAATTACCAACTTATTGATGCTTACATTACACAAATTGTGTTCGAATTTTAAAACAAATTTTGACCGCTACGGTCTTTAGGACAGTGTTCCGCAAACTTTTTGTGTTCATGGTACACCTACCAAATCAAGAAATTTCAGAGGTAGGTACACTGAATTTTTTTTTTTTTGAACTCCCACCCCCATCCTCCAACGAAACGCACCGTAACATTCCCTCCTCCACCTTCCCTAAACTGCCATATGGCTATTGTATATGCCTGCCGCAATTCGCATAAGTGGGTTGTGGTAAGTGGTTATAGAATTCTGCTAATAGCTCCAAAGTTTTCATTATCAATACCGGAACATTTTAACTGAATCGGTAGGCATGACGTGTGGAAACATTTCCTACCATTGACAGCGTGCCTGGATCTACAACAACTTAGCGCGAAAGCAATTTTGTCTAGAGACGTTAAAATATTGTTATGCGTTTTCTGTTGAGCTCATTAAATGAGCGAATATGTCCGACAGTAGTTATCTGCCTGCTGTTTACACAAGTTTATACCCACCCATTCTTTTCTTTTGAACACATTAGCCAAATCTGAGCCAACAGGCTCTAAAATCATTCGGGTCACATTTTTTCGCGGCAAACCAACTGAGGACCACGGAACACCAGTGTGCCGCGGCACACGCTTTTCGGAGCACTGCTTTTGAAGACGGTCCTATTAGACCCGTTATGTTATCATTGATGTAAGTTGTTAAGCAACTTATTACTTGTCAAGATTTAATCCTAAAAAGACACAAGAATGTTATCTACATATTTGACATGTATGTAGTTTTCTGTCTTCTCTGGTTGTCTATGCACAGATTTAAACAATTTCCGATGTTTTTCACGTGAAACGTCTACCCGGGTTTTTATGTCCTTTCTCTGATGGCACAGATCTAGTTAAAGTTATGTTCCAAATAAAAGGATGATGTGAAGAGTGTAAAAGGTGGTCTGATAACATGACATAGAATTTAATGATTCTACTATGTAGGCATACAAATCATACAATGTATCGAAGGAATATATTTTTTTTTAAATTACCATGATATCTTATACAAAAATGCAACGAGTCAACATACAAAGAAAATATGTAGGTAGGTTCCTACTAGTGCATGGTAGTCAACACTTTAACATGCATGCATAATATTCTCAAGTTACCCTTAACCTGAGGGTTGTACCTTTCAGAAATATCGATCAAAGAGCGTATGCCTCGTTGAGATGAAGTGATCACCTTGAGCCAGCATTTGAATGAGTGTTAAATGATTATATTATATACAATGACATAAAAATGTGATATGGCATGAGCGGAAAGAAAAGAAAATGATAGAAATTAAAAAAAAATTATGGCAGAAGTTGCTCTACCGTTATATGCGTCGTTTAAACGTGTATTAACTGCGGCAGTTAATAGAATGTTAACTAGATGTTTTAATAGATTATGTTAACAAAAAAACACCCTCCCTCAATAAATTTAAACAAAATGATTTTGAAATACTTGGGTTGCAGAAGCGTACATATAGTTGAGTGAGATAGCACAGGGGCGTATCCGGTGAATCAAACCATACACCAGCAGGCCTAGACAAATTGTATTTGGCGATCGAGTACAAACGAATTTTTCGACAATGTAGACTTGTAGAGTATAGGAATAAAATCAACTGTCCACTTTTTATATTTTTAATATAAGTGTTGTTGTTTGGTTTAAATAATTAATTGTTTACGTAACGTTTATGTAACAGTGACGAGATCTTCGTTTGTAGTGAGCGTAGTTTCATAATATGTAAGTACCTACGTAATTATGAGAGGAAACGAAATAAGTAGGTACCCCTTTCATCAATCACATTTTAAGGCAAATACGTAAAGACATCCCTTCCCACTGTCTTATCCATTCGTGGCTCGGTGAAAAGAAAGATATTAGGATCCTCTAAAAATCAGTTTGTCAAAAATAACAATAGGTAAGTATATTCATTAACGTAGGTACTTTATGTAGGCATTATATCTTTATAATGTAGATTATATTTTGGTGTATCAATGCGCAATAATATTAAGTACTTGTGCAGTTAAATACGCCACTGATCAGTTGTATGAAAAGACTAACTTGCGTATTACAAACAAGAAAGTACAATGTAAACGTCTGTAATATGATATTAGGAATGCGTGTTTATCATGGCGCAAGTCATCTTGTCACTAACTAACGCCTACCTATTCGATACTGCGAACTAAACGCTTCCAGAGATTCTCCAACTGCACTCAAAGAATTATAATGCACTAAGTACCTACCTACATGTCTGATTATTTCAATTTTTTTTAGTAAGAATCATTATAAAAGTTTGACCTGTAATCTATAATATTAGTTCATTATATTGTAAATTACAAGCTTGGAATACCGGCGGACCAGATTGATTACAATTCCTTGCGGGACCGTTTGGGATTGGCAGAGTTGTCGAGTAGGAGACTTGTCAATGATCTTATGTTCCTGTATAGGGTAGTTAATTCGGTTTTCGACTGCGTTGAATTGACCGGGTGCGTGGAATATAGAGTCCCAAATAGAACCACAAGATGTCGGGATTTATTTTTTGAAAATAACAGCTTAACAAAAAATTACATAAAGAACTCCCTGGTACCGCGGTGCCATCACTTGGCAAACACCCATTTGCAACATATAGACGTATTCAACTGCTCTCTCTCTGAATTCACCAGACAGCTAAAGTCCCTTTTCAAACCTGCCGATTGATCTCAAACTATTTCCTACTTATTATTTCATTTACTGTTTCTGTCATCTTCTCTGCATTTTCAAATATAACGACTATATCTTATAAGTTATCTAATCATCATATTGAGCTACATATACTCTGTTTATGTGTTTCTAGTTTTAATGTACCTAATATTGTATACTATATCACGTTTGGAAAAAAAAACATATGTACTTATTAATAATTTAACATATTTTGTCGTCTTACATCAATGCAAAATCAACAGAATTAAGTACCTATTCATTTTACTGTTTTTTTTTTTTTCTTAATTTATTATTGTTGATTTTTTTTCTGTTTGCCTCCATGCAAATAATTTTTTTATATAATAGTATGGCATGATTGGTGTAGTATGCGCTGTCACCACTGAAGGCGCCATAGCGCTAGCGTAGCCCTTTGAGTGAAGTATTTGGTTGGATCACAGACAGTAGTAATAGTATTGTAGTTACCTACAATGATATTTAATTTGCTGTGCACACAGTGTTTATTTGTGTGTGTGTGTGTGTGTGAGGGTGTGTGTGTGTGTGTCATGCAATGGAAGTTATAAACCATATAGATTTTAGGTTAAGTTTTTGTAATTCATAACAAACTGTCAAGTGTTGCTATTATTGTTTTTTGTTTTATTGTTTTTTTTTGTTGTAGTTTTTTTTGTATGTTTAAAAAATAATTATCCAATGTAAAAGGCTCTAAAGCCGTAAATCTTTGAATAAATAAATAAAAAATAAATAAATAAAAGTATGTGAAAGTGTAATCTGGATTAAATAATAATCAAATTTAATACAGCTCATTGCATGTTTGACAAGTCCAATACGGGTGTAAAGTCGATGTCTAGAGACCTCTAGCGCTGCGCTCCACGAAGCTTTCTGACATTTCAAATCCCAAACAAATGAAATCTGGTTTTTGTTTAATTTTTTTTTTCACAAACGACGTTTCTAAGATGTTGTTTGCCCCTGCTTGTTTCCATTACAATGATTTGCATTAATCCTATTTTTTGGTCTCTATGAAACGTTTTTTTTTTTTTTTTGTGGAACTGATTCCATACAAAATGTATGGAGGATTGGAGCGCGAAGCTGTCAAATGTGGTCAAATGACGTCACACTCTACACACGTATAGGTAACAATGAGAACTATAACTAGTTCCTACCACTGCGCCAAACAGTTACGTAACTACTGACCCGAGTCGCTGGCTCAGAAATAATCATTTTATGCAAAAAAAATACCCAATTGCTAAATCAATCATAGTGAGCCTCACCTAAATACTGCCTCGGACCCCAAATAGTTACACGTCTCTGGTGCCAACCATATTAGGTATATGTTTTGGTATTGGCCTTTCATGGTAGCGTTAGCATTATATCAAAATTTTAAATAGATTCCAAACGTATTATAGTTTGAGAGCCACTGGATGTTGAAAGGAATGCGCGACACCAAGATTGATGTTTTGTGTCAAAAATATTAAGATATGTTTTGCTGATGCATTTCAAAATGTTAATGGTGCTTACTCAGAATAAAATAATATAACATTTCATTGTATGCAGAGAAAAAAAATGTGGAATTCGTTCCATTCTCTTGACAAGCGTCTATACCTCGTCAGAGATTTTTTTATTTTTTTTTGTAACTATCCCTTAAAGGGAAAACAAAGTGAGTAGACCTTGTTCTTATATCTGCTTCTTCCAACAGAATACTATTTCTCGTGTAGCTTTTCCTATTTCTTTTACTTTTGATCTTACTTCCTTAGTAGGTACCTATAATGGAATCAATACGTTTGATCAAATTCATTTATGACCAATCACGTCCTCGATAATTTTCTTTTCAGCTTTTTAATATCTATTAATTTTTTTTTATTACCCACCATTATGCTTTGAGTATATCTACATGAAATAGAAAACGGTCGTAAGCCCGTAGTGGATTGTTCATACCGTTTAAAAATAGAACATTATTAGGATGTCATCACTTTGTTGTTGATAATTATATTCGTTATTTACATCCATTGAAACGGGATAGGAACCCTAAAACAAAGAGTTCCATATAATAAAAATTTTATGGCCTCGTTTGCCTGTTCGTGTTGTCTTTAGATTACGTACTTATAGTATGAAGCCAAAACTGGGAAGGTAAATCAGCAGACGTCCATCTTGTATGAACCACAATTTTTATACATTTTTATGGAGAGTTTATGAATATTATGCTTTGTTTTGCTTAATTTGCTTTTTAAAAAGATTTTACCTTTTTTAATTTATTGTAGATAACTAATGCCACAAAATATAACTACTTAATAATTAAAATGAAATGTTGGTTTTATGTATTTGATTAAAAATGTTGACAGTCGTGGTCTATACAAGATGACTGATACAAGCTTTTTTCTCTCCCCCACAAAATATTTGGCAAAGGGTTTGTCCATGGTCAGTCCCATTCGTCCACTAATTATTTTTGTAAAAAGTATGGGGAAACACGTAGAACGCCGATTCCAACCCGCGCCGACCGGCGCAAAGAATGTTACACTTCCCAGACAGCACACGATATCCCAGGGATATCCCGCGGGATATCCCTGAGACATCCCTGCGATATCCAAATGTCCGGCAATATCCCGGGATATTCGGGATATCCTCAGGATATCCTGGGGATATCCCGAATGTCCCGTGGATATCCCTGCGACGTCCCATGGATATCCCTTATATCCCAGATATCCCAGGGACATCCCAGAGATATCCCGCATATCCCGGGATATGCGGGATATCCATACGACGTCCCATGGATATCTTGCATATCCCGAATATCACGCTGGCATTGCAGGAATATCCCGCATATCCCGGAATATCCCTTCGTCGTCTCATGGATATCCCGAATATCCCGTAGGCATTGCTGGAATATCCCGCATATCCCGGAATATCCCACCGACGTCTCATGGATATCCTGAATATTCAGAATTACTGTGTAATAATCCTGAATCTCAGATATCAAAATATTAGAGGAATATTAAATAAATGTACGTTTTTCCAATAATGTCTATTTATTGATATGTTATATACATATTAGGTAAGTATTTAAATTTATTGCATGTTTTTTCTCTGTGAATAGTAAAAAAAATATTTTTCTCTCCATGATGGTAGAAATGATGTACTGCGCCGGCATATGACGTTTTTTGTGAATAATTGGCAACATACACCTATGAACTAGTTCACATGTCGTCTCGCCACTAAAAGCTGATACTTTCCATACTTTTGTCATGTAGTTGAGGGCTCTACTTTCCATACTTTGGTCACGTAGTTGAGGGCTCCACTTTCCATACTGATACCTATGGGAGGCTCAATCCCCGTGTTCACCAATAGTGGTAATGGTCACTCGCAGTCTGTTTTGTCAGTCAGGTTTAATTCAGGTTAAATTACCGCATTTGAAATTATATAAAGATTATCTCTTCAGTTTTCGGTTCAAAATGTCTGTAACAACAACAAAAAATACAATTATTATAGAATCTATAATATTACTGTAGTATACCTAAGCATTTTTTTCATTTGGTTTTGAGAACATCTTCTATATCCCGAGTGGCTGAAAAACCACATCGGGGGTAAGTCTGGAGGTCAGAATATCTGATCTTAGCAAATGAAAAAGCAATAGATAATGGCAAAATATAGTCCAAACACGAAATGTAAGAATTGGCAAGATTTCTTCAATGATAGTAAAACTGCGAATATGACGACTAAAATATTTAATGCATTCATGAATTAATGCATAATTTACAATAATAACTAATACAATACTTACCCTTTAAAGAAAGACCTTAAACACAATATTATTTTAAACACTAACAGTATTAACGCCATCTTGTCACATTCATTTACCCAATATTGCGAAATAATTATTATGAGCAACCATATGCATATACGACCAAATAGTCTGCCAAATTCAGCCACCTACTGGAAAGGAACAATACAATAAGATGAACATGAACACTGTCTGTATCAATAAGTGATAACTTTTTTCGAGTGCGTTTCTTTCAACTTCCATTTTATTGAATATCTTGACATCCCTGCGACGTCCTGCATATCTCGGGATATGCAGGATATCCCTGGGACATCCAGAGGATATCCCTAATTACCCGGGATATGCGGGATATCCCACGGACATCCAGAGGATATCCCGGGATATGCGGGATATCCCATGGACATCCAGAGGATATCCCGAATATCCCGGGATATGCGGGAAATCCCAGGGATGTCCCAGGGATATCCTGGGATATCCCGAGACATTTGGATATCCCATGGATATCCCAGGGATATCTCGGGACATTCGGGACATCCATGGGATATCCATGTGCTGTTTGGGAACTATAACTAGTTCCTACCACTGCGCCAAACAGTTGCGTAACTACTGACCTGAGTCGCTGGCTCAGAAATAATCATTTTATGCAAAAAAAATACCCAAAAAAATATGCTAAATCAATCATAGTGAGCCTCACCTAAATACTGCCTCGGACCCCAGATAGTTGCACGTCTCTGGTGCCAACCATATTAGGTATATGTTTTGGTATTGGCCTTTCATGGTAGCGTTAGCATTATATCAAAATTTTAAATAGATTCCAAATGTATTATAGTTTGAGAGCCACTGGATGTTGAAAGGAATGCGCGACACCAAGATTGATGTTTTGTGTCAAAAATATTAAGATATGTTTTGCTGATGCATTTCAAAATGTTAATGGTGCTTACTCAGAATAAAATAATATAACATTTCATTGTATGCAGAGAAAAAAAATGTGGAATTCGTTCCATTCTCTTGCAAAGAGAATATAATACCTTACGGACGTTCTCTTGACAAGCGTCTATACCTCGTCAGAGATTTTTTTCATTTTTTTGCAACTATCAAGGCGTATTCCCAAAGGGAAAACAAAGTGAGTAGACCTTGTTCTTATCTGCTTCTTCCAACAGAATACTATTTCTCGTATAGCTTTTCGTATTTCTTTTACTTTTGATCTGACTTGAATTGAAGCCAAAACTGGGAAGGTAAATCAGCAGACGTCCATCTTGTATGAACCACAATTTTTATACATTTTTATGGACAGTTTATGAATATTATGCTTTGCTTTGCTTTTTAAAAAGATTTTATTGTAGATAACTAATGCCACAAAATATAACTACTTAATAATTAAAATGAAATGTTGGTTTTATGTATTTGATGAAAAATGTTGACAGTCGTGGTCTATACAAGATGACTGATACAAGCTTTTTTCTCTCCCCTTCAAAATATTTGGCAAAGGGTCCGTCCATGGTCAGTCCCATTCGTCCACTAATTATTTTTGTAAAAAGTATGGGGAAACACGTAGAACGCCGATTCCGACCCGCGCCGACCGGCGCAAAGAATGTTACACTTGTAGTTGCAAAAGCAGGAACCCGCTTTCCGGCATGCCCATTTAAATTCATTGAAACTAGAGATTAAACGGATAGCATTTTAGCCGGATGCCGGATATTCGGCCACCTAAGCAGCCGAATACCGGATAACCGGCCACCGGATGTTTCTAGTTGGTTGGTGCATCTATATGGGATCATTGGGAACATTGTCGAAAAAAACATCAACCGCATTAGTTAGTCTAGATTACATAGTGCGGTGTGATCATGTTTTTTACCTATGATTAGAGCGTTTAGATTTTTAACTTTTACCCTCGGAACCATGGTCGTAGCCAGGATAGCATTAGTGCAGACGTTCCCAATCTGTTTAGGTTTACGGCTCCCTTAATATCCATTCCAATCCAAACTCCCTTTACGCTCCACTTAGGGGCATAGGGAGGCAACAAGACCTCTCCATTGCGCTCGATCTTGCGCAATGTTTATAACCTCGTCACATACCATGTCCAGATCCCTCAGCTCTGCTTCGAAGGATCAGAACACGGTATGAGAGGGTCTTCCTCGTCTTCGGGACCCTGATGTGAGGAAGAACAGCGCTTCCCTTAAAATGTCGGTGTTTTTTTTTTTCAAAATTTATAAAATTCGCAGAATGCTAAAGAAGTCATTAGTAGAGCCTGGGCGGTGCGTGAATTACCGTGGGTACAACGCATGAATTACGCTTACGTAGGCGGCACATACCAATTGGACTGACTCCGTTTCCGGAACGTAATTGTTCCAAAAATCACAGAATCTATCTGCATCTTCCATCAGGATGATTATATGACGAAACTTATTTTTATTAAACTTATCCTTATTTACGGAGACTAGCGAACCCGCTTGCTACATCTATATAAAGAAATAAGTATTCATTCTTCATAATTTACCCCTATTGCAGTATGTTTGCTAATCAATTTTCATAGTTATAGAATTTTTCTTATGATTACAAGGTGTATTTCTTATGTGTTACTTACTAAATAAGTCAATTAGTTATCCAAACATACCCAGACAGCACCGGATATCCCATGGATGTCCCAGGGATATCCCAGGGATATCCCTAATATCCCTGGGATATCCCAGGGACATCCCAGGGATATCCAAATGTCCGCCTATATCCCGGGATATTCGGGACATCCCTGGGATGTCCAAGGGATGTCCTAAATATCCAAAAGATATCCCAGGGACATCCCGGGGATATCCCGCATATCTAGAACATCCCAGGGACATCCCTGGGATATCCCGCATATCCCGATGTCTCGAAATATCTGATATATCCCATGTATTTCCCCTACAACGTCATATATATATCCTTAATATCCAGCATATCCCGAATATCTTGCATATCAATGTCCCGAAATATCCCGCATAACCCGAATATCCAGCATATCCCGAATATTCAGCATATCCCGAATATCCCGCATATCCTATGTTCGGTAATATCTTAAATATCGCATAGATATCTCTGCGACGTCCTATGGATATCTCGCATATCTCAGGGACATCCCAGGGATATCCCGCATATCCACATGTCTCATATATCCCGATAATCCCAAGGATAGCCTGCATATCCCGAATACCCCAGGAATGTCGGACTATCCTAAATCTCAAATATCATATTATCAGAGGGTTATTCAATAAAAGAAGGTTTATCCGATAATCTGTATTTATTGTATACATACTATGTTATATTTTTTTAATTATATGGCTGGACTGCCTTACACACATTAACAATAAATCAACATATATTATGTAGTAATGACCAACAAATTCATATTAGAGAAAAGATGAACAAAATGAGAAAAAAAAACAGGAGCAAATCAAAAGTTACAAATTGTCCAGGTATATTTCATGGATGTCGTTATTTTTCAACTGCCCTTTTGAAACTCTAGGAATGCAGTTTCTCTCTCTCTCTACAGAGTTATTGGCCATTTTGTATTTTTTTATATCACATACTTTATATAAATGTATAATTTTTATTAAGATAATTAAAAAGGTGTACAAAACAGTATACACATATGTGTAATTTTTTATATCTTTATAATCCTTTTGATTAAAATAACTGTTTGTTTGCGAAGAAATTTAAAATAAGATTTCTTGCAAGATTAACAATAATTACTTATAAAAAAAAATAGAAAACATTATTCAAATGCAATGAAGCAAAAAATGAAAAAAGATTTTGTGAAAACATAAAATAGACTATTTTTGCTTTTACAAATAATTATCACTGTATCTTTTGATAATATGTATAACACGAAGATAATAAACATTATAAC
This sequence comes from Mystacides longicornis, assembly GCA_963576905.1. Classification (NCBI taxonomy): domain Eukaryota; kingdom Metazoa; phylum Arthropoda; class Insecta; order Trichoptera; family Leptoceridae; genus Mystacides; species Mystacides longicornis. The sequence continues at coordinate 25,656,422 of OY756426.1, read as the reverse complement.
AATAAAGTGTAGAAAATAATAAAAGTATGAAAACAAAAACAAATTTCTTCTATATTTTGCGTTTTAGTAAAACAGTTTCTACACATTGGTAAGTAAGAAAAAATACATTTTTTTTATTGTTTTATTTAGTAAATTTTATTATTAGAGACCGGTTTCGGCTCGGCTGGCTATCTGAGGGTGTCTAGATGAGCCGAAACCGGTCGCCAATAATGAGGTGTTTAAAACGGTAAAAATTGAGCATTGTTTCTAACATTAAAGCTACAAAATAAAGTATTATTCAGAATATTAACAAAAAAAATATAACAAAAGCGTTGTCCTAAACTCAAACTCTTTTATTTATTTACCCATAGGCCTATTCAGACACTTGAGAGTTTTAAGGCAGTAATAAAATCTAAGTATGAACATATGCATGTCGGTGCAGATAAAAACAAATAAACATGAAAGAAAACAATACAATATACAGGGTGTTGTCAAATACATTGTGTTTTGCTCTTGCATGGCGTAAAAGGCCAATTTTGCAGTCATCAGATATTAAAACACGTTACTAACAGTAACAAAAGAATAGCAAACAAAAGAAAAACATACTATTACTATCAGCACAATTTTATTTCTCAATGCAGGATGGTGTAAAGGGCCACCCCGCATATCATCATAAAAGAAATTTAAACTACCTCAGGAAGGCGGCCATTTTGTTTTTGGGACGTTGTATGTAATGTGGACTTAGTTGGTTATTTATTGAGAATAAAAAAAAATACGTTTTGTATACTTTGGTCATGTTGTTAAAGGCGTTACTTTCCGTACCAATACGTATCGGAAGCTCAGTTTCGAAGTCACCAATGGTTGCTCGCAGTTGTAGTCTGTTTTTGCGTTCTTTTTTTCTAACTTCAAAAAATTAGATTTTAATTAAAAAAAATCTCTTCGGTTTCAGCTTCAATAGTTCTGTAACAACACCAAGCAATTATTATAATATTATAATCTATAATGTATCTATAATTATTTTTGATAAATTATGGGATTTCTGCAGAATAAAACAAGGTCAGTTAGTAAGTCCCAAACACACTTCTTTAGCTTTATTATCACAACCATAAAGTAAACAGGAAAAGGAAACAGAGGCCAGTCTAAAATAACACAATATGACAGATGAGCTAAAACCATGGATAACTACCCAAATAGACAGATGTGATTATATATCAACACCCTCCCTTAATCACATCAATTTAAACATTAAAAAAAAAAATAACACTCTTTTAAATAAATATATAAACTGACACCAAACTATGTAAACAAAAAAATAAATAAATCATAAGTTCCATACAAAAAAAAAAAAAAAAGCATGTTTTTCTATTCCAATACAATATTACATTTATCTCTAAGCTTATTGAACTTGACAAATGGTAAACTTTTTGTAAATAGATCTCCCAACTGGTTTTCAGTAGATACATACTCAATATTGATTTTATACAACTTAACAACTTCCCTTATATACTTTAACTTGATGTCAATATGCTTAAGTCTCCCATTAAAGTTGTCATTTAAAACAGCTTTGATTGCTGACTGATTGTCTTCGTATACACAAATGTTAATATTACAATTTACAATATGTTTTATAAATTTATATAAGACAATCAAGTCATGGATAGCTTTAAACATTGCTACTATTTCAGCTTCAGTAGAAGAGACCGCTACTGAAGTTTGTTTAATAGTTCTCCACATTATTGGACAATCATTATATTTTATTATATATCCAGATATTGATTTCCTATCTGTAACATTAGAAGCCCAATCTGAATCAACATACACATTTATAATACACTCATCAGATTTAGGTAAACACAATTTATAACTGATAGTCCCTTTTAAATAACGAAGGATTCTTTTAAGACCTTTCCAAGCAGCTTCAGTAGGCTGCTCTTGAAGTTGACTAAAACAATTAACTGAAAATAATATATCTGGTCTGCAACTTAACGACAAATACAATAAAGAACCAACTAATTCTCTATATGGTCCATCAAACTTATTACTGTCAATAAAAACAGCGGACGTTGCCTTCGGTATCATAGGAGTATCAACTGGATTACTATCATTCATATGAAATTTAGATAAAATCTTATGTATATAAGATTCCTGACTTAAATACAAACATTTTTCAGAAAATTTAATATCTAGTCCCAAAAACTCTGATGCAACTTCAACTTTAGACATATCAAACTCATTTTGCAACTTATCTATAATAAAGTCAATTTTTATCTTACTACAACTAGATATCAGTAAATCATCAACATATAATAATAAAATAGATTCACATTCACCATTGTTGTGTTGAACAAATGCACATTGTTCAACATCTATTTGTTTAAAACCTAATTTTAATACAAAATCACTGAATTTCTTGTACCACTGATTTGGAGATTGCTTCAGTCCATATATACTTTTCAAAAGTTTGCAAACTTTATTACTACCATCCTTGAATCCTTCAGGTTGTTCCATATATATGACTTCGTCCAACGTTCCATTCAGAAAAGCAGCCTTTACATCTAGTGTATATACAATCATATTTTTCTGCAATGTGATTGCTAGCATCAGTCTTATTGATAACGTTGATAAAACAGGAGCATACGTTGATATATAGTCAATGCCCCACTTTTGCTCAAATCCACGCGCAACCAGACGAGCTTTATATAAACCATTTCTTTTCTTATTTAGAATCCATTTACACGAAATCAATGTACATTCTTTCGGTAAATCAACCAATTTCCATACATTATTTTTATTCATTGATTTCATTTCTTCTTGCATACTCGTATTCCATTTAGCTTTTTCAACTGCAGACAAGTTATTTAAGTCTTCATATGAGATAGTCATGTCAGCCATGTATGCCTCGTACACATGATAATCATTGAACCTCGTAGGCGGTCCAACAGTTCTCTTTGGGCGTTGCTGTACAACACCATCATCATCATTGCTTATCAATTGATCATTATCTGAGTTGCTGGATTCATTATGACATATATTATCTTTTCCTGCTGAAAGATCAACCGTCCCATGGTATGAGTGAGATGAATTTGAAACACATACCATTTTTCTATCTTCGTTAAATTTAACATTTTTGGAAACAATAACTCTCCGAGAGACTGGATCGAATAAACGATATCCCATTGGTGAGTAACCCACAAATATAGTCTTCTTTGATTTAAAATCCAATTTCTTTCGTTGACTCTCATCTATTTTCATGTAAGCATCACATCCAAATATTCTGATTTGACTTAAATCAGGTAACTCCTGATATTTCAATTGGTATGGTATTTCTCCAATACTTTGACTATACATTCTATTTTTCAAATATGCAGCAGTCTGCACTGCATATCCCCAGAAGGCTTTATCTAATTTTGCATCCCTTATCATAGCACGAGCCTTTTCCAATAAATATCTATTTGCTCTCTCCGCAACTCCATTCAATTGAGGAGTGTAGGGCGGTGATGGATCAATTTGCACTCCAGCTTCTTTACACAAACTTGCCATTCCACCTGACACATACTCTTTTGCATTATCGCATCTAATCTTGTACACATTTGTATTTTCCTTGAAAAACTGTCTAAAGACACCTACTATGTCTCCTCTATTCTTAAGCAAGTGCACTTCCACAAAACGAGAGTAGTCATCTACGATAGTGACGAAATATTTTTCACCACCATGTGCCACATCAATCGGTCCACATACGTCAGAATGTACCATTCTCATTGGAGCAGTTTCTCTTTGCCTTGGTCCCTTACCCACAGGTTCATTTGTTTGCTTTGCCATCACGCACTCTTCACAGAATTTGTCATCACAAGGTAGACCCATTTTTCTCAATACTTCATTAGACGAGTGTCCCAACCGCCGATGCCAAAGATTTGCATCTTGAACTATGTTTGCAGATTCTCTTGCAGGTGTGAATTCCACCATGTATTGGCCCTTCTGGTTCAACTCGGCCAGTTTGAATGTTTCACCATTCCTCACAACCGTAGCAACATTTTTTGAGAAAGTTATACTATAGTTGTTCTTTTGTATGCTTTTCACAGACATCAAGTTTCCATTCAAGTTAGGTATGTATAGCACATCAGACAACTTGATCAATCGATTGTTCACAAATCCGGAAATAGAACCGATTCCCTTAACTTCTAAATTGGTTTCTTTCGAAGCACAAGAGACTAAAGCCGAATATGGTTTAAATTCATCAAACCATTCCCGTTCTCTTGACATATGAGCTGTAGCTCCTGAATCTAAGATGAACTGATCATCCACGTGTCCACCAGCCATAAAAGTTACTGCTGATGCCGCATTGTTATTTCCTGATCTGCAGAATTTCTTTAAGTGTCCTGTTTTCCCACATCCAAAACACTTGCGTTTCTTATAGCACTGTTTCGCCACATGTCCTGCCTTTTTACAAATAAAACATGTCATTTGTTTCTTATTCACATGAAATGCCGCATTGTCACTAGTTTCCACAACTTCACCATTTTCCTTCATCATCGCTTCCGCATTCAATAAACGTTGTGTCACGAAATCAAAGTTCAACATGTCATTAGGTAAATTTTCTATCGCCGATTTCACTGTATTATACTCATCTGGTAATGACATTAAGATATATATGATCATATCCGTCTCGCTCACTTCTGCACTACCTTTTCGCAGTTCGTTTACGATTTTCATAAAGTTCTGTATATGCTCGTGCATGCTGATGGTTGCTGCTTTCTTCATGGTTACTAGCTTCTTCCTACACAACACTTGGCTTACTGCTGACGAAACTCCAAACGTGTTTTTCAACTTTGTCCACACTTGATATACCGTTTTCTCGGAACTCAACAAATTCAGTATGTCATCATCCAAGAAAGACAACAAAATTGAATACGCATGTTTTGCATTTTTAACTTCAGAATCCATCGCAGGATCTGGCTCTCTGGTTAAGTGTGCCTCCAAATCCTTCGCAGCAAAAACGGCTTCAACTCTCCTACACCACGCGGTGTAGTTTTTTCCATCTAACACTGGAACCTTGATTTCCATATTTAAATATGTATAAACTTTAAACCCACTGCCGAAAACGATCGAACCACGCTCTGCTGATAAATTATGGGATTTCTGCAGAATAAAACAAGGTCAGTTAGTAAGTCCCAAACACACTTCTTTAGCTTTATTATCACAACCATAAAGTAAACAGGAAAAGGAAACAGAGGCCAGTCTAAAATAACACAATATGACAGATGAGCTAAAACCATGGATAACTACCCAAATAGACAGATGTGATTATATATCAACACTGTAGTGTTAGTATTCTTTCATTTAAAACTTTATTATGTAAATAAATTATAATTTCTTACGTCTTTTTTGATTTTGCCCGTTGAGGTGCATGACGTAGCCAGTTTTTTATTACAGTAATAATCTCGACATTTGTCGAGTCTTTGGTGGGTTTATTCTGACGAACAGCTCCTAAAACATATTTTATTTTGTTTTAATATTTTTTTATGAAATTGGATCTCCTATTATTTATCCAATATCATATCCACTAATAAACAACTTTTCAGATAATTAATTTATCAAAAAATAAGTCAATTCTATTACCAAATATTACTTCAGCCAAAGGAGAGGAGGACAGCGCATTTTTGCCTTTTCCTCCTACCCAACTGTAATAAACCGCAACATTGTCATGAATTAAATATTTTAAAATATTGCACGTGATTTCTTTTAAAGTATTTCCCCCATTTCTCGCTAAGTGGTAAATCTGTAAAAGTAAAGAACATCAATAATTATAAGTCTCTAAAATTAAGTATTCTTGAAGTATGTTGTTAAAAATAATAATATGTAGATATGTACCAGTTTCTTTTTATACTGTTCATCTAGCAGCCTTCTCTCGAGGTTTCTTAAGCTGATCATTTGAGCTAGTGGCAAAACTGTTGCCACATCAGTGGTGTCATAATCAATATCGTTGTTATTTGATGTACTTTTACATCGTTTGAGTTCTTCCACCGACTGCATAAGTGCATCCAACTTCAACTGCATATTCATTATACAGCTTATCAATTTCATTTTAAATTCTGCAAAAGTTTTAAACAAACAAAACAGTGAAAGACTTTATCTCTTCATATTAAGATGTTTAAATATGTATACCTAAATGTAATTAGGTAATGGCATACGACATATTAGAACTAAAATAAAATTTTGATTGAAGGAAGGTTGCCTCCAAATCCAAGAAAGATGCAACTATGTGTTTGCCACAAAAGGGAGCCACAAGATAATATACATATTAGTGTTTTAATTACCATGATAAAAATATACAACTTACCCTTTAAATAAACACCGTAAACACAATACAATATTATTTTAAATAATAAGACGAGCACCTGCGAGATAAATTTACCCAAGAAGTATTGCGTAATAATGAGCAACGAAATACGGAACAATAATGATATTGAGACTAGTGAAAAGACGCCAGCGCGAAGCATAGCTACCAACCTATATTGAAGAAAGAGAAGAAAGTATTAAACGTTCATAGAAATATTTTTTTTTAAAACGTCCGCCAAATTAAGCCGCATATTGAAAAGGAACAATACAACTAGATGAACATGAATAATTTGTCTGTATCAATAAGTGACAACTTTTTTCGAGTGTGCTTCATACAACTTGCACAGTTCATTGAACATCTTCATTGACGGGATATCCCTGCGATGTCCCGATGAGATATCCCTGCGACGTCCTGCATATCTCTGGATATGCAGGATATCCATGGGATATCCCTGGGACGTCCTGCATATCCCGGGATATGCGGGATATCCATGGGATATCCCTGGGACGTCCTGCATATCCCGGGATATGCGGGATATCCATGGGTTATCCCTAGGAGGTCCCGCATATCCCGGGATATGCGGGATATCCATGGGATATCCCTCGGATATCCCGCATATCCCGGGATAAGCGGGATATCCCATGGATATCTCTGGGATATCCCGGGATATCCCGAGACATTTGGATATCCCAGGGATATCCCAGGGATATCCCGAATGTCCCGGGATATTTGGGATATCCCTGGGACATCCATGGGATATCCGGTGCTGTCTGGGTAGGTATGTTTTTTACTATCCGGTATCCGGCCGGATAGGTGCTAGTTATCCGGCATTCGGCCGGATCGCATTTATGCCGCCGGATAGGCCGGATACCGGATAGTCGCCGGATATCCGTTTCATCTCTAATTGAAACCATAGACAACAATCTTTGCGCCGGTCGGCGCTTTTCGGAATCGGCGTTCTACGTGTTTCCATCTTTGCCAGCTCAAAGTATTATTAATTTGTTACCTAGCAACATTGATAGAAAACTATGTAATTTTTAACTCTGGTAACATCTTCTCAAATTTAACAGCTGACAAATGATTGTCATATTTTTGTTTTCAAAATATTTTCTTTTTGTTTTCTACGATTTCGAAACATGTAGGCGTAAGAAAATGATCGTTCAAAGTGTTTGAATTGTATGAATATCTCTATAAGCACAATTTCTGTATTATTCAAAAGTGAAATCGAATTTACATAATAATATTTGGTGCTATATATGATTAAGGTAGTAGATTTTGTCATTAAATTACCATTTCATTTGTCTACCTAAGCAAACTTATAAAACGGTTTGCTATGAATTATTTTTGTATGTTATAAATTTAGAGTTTAGCTATGTACATTATTAAATTATTTGGTTATCGTTTAATTGCAGATAGGTACATCTCTGAAATAAATTCAAAATGTCAATAGAAAGTGACAATGCAAACATTGAGGAAAAAAATAACGGTGAAAATAGTCACGATGTTTCGTATTTAAGTGAACCTTGTTTAGGAAATATTCCTATAGAAGTAAGTTATTTTGTTTTTTAACAATTCAAATTATTACGTTTAATTTATCTCCTTTGTGTTTTAAACATTTTTATTATTTTAGATATTTCTGGAAATCTGTAGCTATTTGGAACCAAGTTTCATTATTCATACACTAAGTATTGTGTGCAAGAGATTTGAATCTATTCTTGCTGATGATATGTTATGGAGATACTGGGTTAATAAACGGCTACACAACAATAGATATCCACCTATAACCTGCCCCAGTGACAACATAAAATGGGATGAAGAATGTGTTCTCATTGATAGGTTGAATACTTTGTGGAAAGATCAAGAAACAGCATTAAAACATGTTGAGCTGAAAAACGTCCATTATGCATCTGTAGACAGTATACTATTAATGAAGGTAGGTCTAACTATAAAATTCCTTTGACTTCACCAAACAGCTCCTACACTCACTGTATTCTAGTACACAGTTAGTGTAGACCGGAAATGCAAAGTAAAGTAAGTACTGTTACTAAATGCGCTATTAATAAACATCTGTCAATCCATGGTTCAACCAAGGATCACATGACCAATACATAAGAGGTAAAAAATTGTATGGGGAAAAACCAAAGTATATTACAAAAAGCATACTTGTGCACTCTCGAACGATGATCCATCCCTTGTTAGAAATTTGAACCATGTTAATAATACAGTAAGAGATGTGTCTTCTGTTAATTGTTATTCTTCTTCTTCTCAGCCTATTCCCGTCCACTGCCGTACAAAGGCCTCCTCCATCTCCTTCCACACCGCTCTGTTTTGGGCTTTTTGGACCCAGTTGACCCCAAGGTATTTGACGAGATTGCGCAACGTTAATGACCTCCTCCCACACCATGTCCAGATTCCTCAGCTCTGCTCCGAAGGAGCGGAACACATTATGAGAGGGTCTTCCTCGTCTCCGGGACCCTGATGGGAAGAAAAACAGCGCTCTCCTCGGCCAACTGTCATTCGGCAAATTATCAAATATGACACCATTAGAAAATTTCTACTGTAGTAAGAAACTCCACAGTTTACCTAATTGATGTATTACAGGAAGGATCAGTTTGTGTTTCTGGTGGAAGAGATAGAACTATCGCTGTTTGGAATGTAAAGGAAGCAAGTCAAGAAGAAAACGGAAGAGGGGAAGGCATGAAACCGACAATCAAAACTTCTGCACATGACGGCTGGATATGGGATTTGGCGTGTCCTTCAACCAACTCAGATATAATATTTTCTGCTGCATGGGATAGCTGTGTTAAAGTCTGGACATTGAATGAGGGATTTCAGGAAATAAACTCTTTCAAGTAAGTATCTTATCTATTTTTTTATCTAATCTAAAGTATTTATTAATGGCTCAACAAAGATTATCAGTAGAGGAGATAACACACTCACTCTGCACTCTCTGCCTACACTAAATTGTATAATTATCCTGATTCGACTGTCTTCGACTAAAAATCCTTTCGCATTATTAAATTCAATAAGAAATGGTCTATGTGTGTATTTACATACATTGCAACTAAAAGCTACTCATTGTATACACATAAGAACAATGCTTCTTTATGTTGATTACATTATCTCATATTATGCAAATGAACATTATTCAATTATATTCTCAAATGATGTATGAGAACTAAATTGGGTATAAAATATACTTGATTACATGCATGAAATTGATTTAAAACTACATAAGTACATTTGAGCATTTAATTTAGCATACATAATGAATTAAAACAAACTGTTAATAGTTTCGGCCTAGGGTGCTTGGTAGTAGTCCATTTTCACATATTATTATGTAAAATAAGTATTAAATACAGGAGAATTATAATAGCTTCCTCAGAACGATGACTAAAATTTGTTAAATTTTAGGTGTAACTTGTCAGTGCTGTGCGTCACATGTATTGATGAAAATATTGCAGTAGCTGGATTGTTCTCCCCCGATATAGTCATTCTGGATAAGAGATCTAGTTCTAACCCTGTATCAAAACACAAAATACATAAAGGATCTGTGCTAGACATAACATATCCTGTGGCCGGCTCACCAATGCTCTATACTTGTTCAGAAGATAAAACTGTGGCTATTTTTGATATGCGGAAAGGATTATTGAGAAGGAGAAAACATTTAGATTCTTCCTTGCAGACTTATGCCCTGTCATTAGCCACAAGCTACGATTTTTGTCCGTACGCTCTGTACGCAGGAGACACACATGGCAATGTGCATCTGTTAGACATGAGAACTTTACAAAAGCTTTCAACTACACCGGTTTTCTCAATGGATGGGTGTAAAATTAATGGCCTAGTACTAAACCCTGGAGCGTTGTTTGCCTGTTCAGAATTGGGCAACATAAGTATCATGAACCCTTCATTTCCTCCAGTTCAAGTCTCTACAGCATCAGCACTTTCAAAAATATCTGGGGTAAGTAAATCATGATCACATGACATGTCGTAAACTTTTATAAAGTACAGTGATACCTCTCCGGAAGTCATGAAAATGAGATTTCTCTTTCAGTGAAACTCGAATGTCGTAATCGTTATACGAAATGTCGCTCATTAAGGAAGCATATTTTTCCCTTTTTTTTTTTGCTCGTAATCCGAATTGCTCATTTTAAAAGGCCCTTGATATTGGAGGTTCCACTGTACATGCAAATATTTTTTGCCTACCCCTTAGAAACTAACACATTTTTGTTCTAGTCGTGGTATTTTGTAACATTAATATTAAGACAGTACCAAGTGCAGATTTTATAGCGAGAGTCAATGGAACATCTACTATGTAACTGAGACACTCTCGCAAACACAGGATGCTGGGCAATGGGTACCCAAGACCAGAAGAATATGCCTCAATCCCAAGGAGAAGCACCTTAAGTCCATCATGGTTTAAGGACGGGGGAGGTATACAAGATCCCAAGGGTTGTAATGCCATAATAATAGCAACTAGCTATAACCCCTACACAAGATAATAAAAAGGTAGTACTTGAGAGGTTGCAAATATAGATTTATTATACCATTATGTTTGCTTGCAGATGCACTATGAAAATGATGTCCTGGCTGTTGGAACATGTGATTCTTCAGTAGAACTCTGGGTGCCTTTAAACAATACTCTTCAACATGTGATTTGATGATAATTACTATTCTTAACACTATTAAATATGCCTAGTTTATATATTTAGACTAACTTATTTTACCAAAATACTAATTTATTACTAATAAATATATATGAAATATTTCTATTGCTTAGGGGGCATTCAAGTATCACGTAACGCAATTTTTTAAAGATTTTTTACCCTCTCTCCCCCTTTATGTAACGCGCCGTAAAGTTTTTCTGTACCCCCCCCCCCCTAAATGTTACGTAACACCCAAGAGACAATTTTTTTTTAGGTAGTTTATTTAGCAGAGATGGAAGGTGTGAAAAGGAAATTGAAAGAAGGAAACTGGCTGGTAGAAGGGTTGGCGGTGCACTAAGACCTCTAATGAGAAATAAGAATGTATCTCTTAAATCCAAACAATTGATGCACAATGCAATCCTGATTCCATCAATGATGTATGGGAGTGAAGCATGGACATGGACGAAAAATCTGGAAGTTGGAATAAATGCTGTAGAAATGAGATCACTGCGTAGGATATGCGGAAAGAGACTGATTGATAAGGTGAGGAATGATAGTATTAGAAAGGAATGTGGAGTGGATGTTAGTGTTGTGACTAGAATGAAAGTGAATAAATTAAGGTGGTTTGGGCATGTAGAGAGAATGAACGAAGATAGAATGACTAAAAGGATTTATAAATCTGAAAGAATGGGTGCATGCAGACGAGGCCGACCTCGAATGACATGGTCCGATCATATCGGTGCCGTCTTAGAGGAGGGCCAAGTCAGGAGTAAAAGGAATAGAAGAGCATGTATGCGGAATGTTATGCGTTTGGAAGAAGCAAAAGAGGTTTGTTTGGATAGGAAAGAGTGGAAATCCGTACTCTCTGCCTACCCCCTTCGGGAAACGGCGTGATGGGTAAAAAGTAAAAAAAAAAAAAAAAGTCTATTTTAAGAGTCTTAGGGCCGATCTTATAAACGAGAGACCAAACATCCGTAAGTTTATCGATGGTTTACTAACAAATTGTCATACTGAAATTTGAATAATGAATGTTTTCAAGACGGAAAAACGAGCAAATGGATCATATTTCGGTTTATTTGGTTTGACTTTTAACTAACAGATGTTTATAAGACCAGCCCTTATTTAAGAAAAAAAAACGCGTTGTTCGAACCCCCCCTCCTCCCGCCCCTGTAACGCACAGTAACGTTTTGCAAGACCCCCCCTACCCCAAATTGCGTTACCTACGTAATACTTGAACGCCCCATTAAGACTAATTTTATATTATTATGTAGTTAAGTACATCAATCGATTAGAAATCTTTTAACATGTTTTATCATATGAAATGTTTATTTATTGATGAATTCAATATGCTTGACTGTATTGACCTCCAAAGCCAGAAAGTAAGCCAACAGGAAACCAGTACCCCTATTCTGTAGCAAGTGTAGGGTAGTCACTTGAAAAAAAGTGACTATTAGGCGATACATTTTGTATGAAAAACGTCTATACGTATCGAATGCGAGAATCGCATATCGCCTAATAGCCATTTTTTTTCAAGTGACTACCGTACACTTGCTACAGAATAGGGGTCCTGTGTGGTTAACTTTTTCTCGGAAAATCATCATGGCTTTCTTTAGCAAAGCAGGGATCATTTAGCTAAGTTTATATTAATTCCTAAAGGACATAAATTATGGGATCATTTTAATAATATTCTTTCAGGAAAGGACCTCCACTCCTTTCTATCCCGTCACACTCTTTCGCTTCTTCCACCAACATAAAACTTGTCACGTAACCTATTTTACTACTACTACTTGTGACTTGCACTTCCATGAGGACAGAATTGATGAGTTCCATCCGTATCATCCTCCTCAACTCAATCTTGCCTTCTCACAACTTTCCTTTTTGCCTTATAAATTCTGTGTTACCCCATTAGCAACCATTCTTTCGTAATGTCTGAACCGTCTCATCTTGATTACAATACAACTTACATCCATACCACATTCCTTTCTATAATTCCAGTCTTTCTGCATAGAGCTTTCATCTCTACCGAGTTTATTTTACATTCCTCTTTTATCATAATTGATGGTTACAGGATTTCGTTGTGCACTAGTTTTTTTACCAAAATCTTTGATAGCCATTATCTTCCAAGTGTCCGGTGTATTGTAACTTTTCAGAATTTGCACACAAAGGTGCTAAATCCTAAAACATCCTTAATTTATGAAATTTGATCAAAGTCTCTCAAAGATTTTCTGATGAAAACCATTGTTGGATCCTTTAAAATTTGTTTCAGAAATTACGTCGACAGTACTGTTTTTTTAGATTTTTGGTAAAATACTTTTTGTAAAGTACTTTGTTATGAAATTTTTTTTGTAAAGAATTAAAGTTTAATTTCTATTTTAAGTAGATTCTATAAACCAATTTTTTTAGTTTAATACTTCATAACTCTACCAATTAATCATATTTATATAAACTAACATGTTGTGATTCCTATTTTAAGAGATGTGTTAAATTGCATACAAATATGAGAATAAATTAATATAAATCTTTATCCTCATGTATTCAAGACAATACATCTTAATCGAACTGAAATGTTTTAGTTATTCTGTGTACTAGACGTGTATTTTTCATTGCCTCATGAAATGAAATTGAATCGTTTTATTGCTATCTCACTTCCTACAATAATTCAAGTCAACAAGATTGAAAGAGACAAAAGAAAGATAAAGAAACCATTCAAATAAATTTGGTTCCAAAATAGTACATGTCTAGCATAGTTATTACTTCCAAGTCTGCAATGATTTCTTGACGTTTACCCTACATACTCTTTTCCCCTCAACATTTTTTTCCAAAATGTGACATCTTTCGATAACTTTGTTTGGAATGCCTTATCCACTATATAGTACATTTATCAATGATTTTTTTATATGTTTAGTTAGCTATGATTCTCTTGCAAACGTAACACAAGTTTATTGTTTTGTACTTTTATATGCAATAATAATTATGATTATCTTTATTATTTTTTGGCATTATCAATTTAAACCCTGAATTTACCATTCTACACAGTCATAATGAGTGGTATTCTCAAATTCACGTTCCAACTCAACGCAAGAAGCTCTTGCTTAGAACATAATCGGTTGCCAGTAGTTGCGCAACTAATGTATTGGATAAAATATTTTCAGAATACAGAAATGTCAAAAGTCTCAATAAAAATTGGATAAGACGCAACTCAATCGTCTGTTTTTCATTTCAGAATAATAGTCAATAATATAAACATATAATATCTTTATTCTATCCTGTGCTTTCTGCATCCATGATCTGTGGTACCGACCTCAGTAGCCTAATGAGTAATTCCATAAGAGTGGATTTCTGATCAAGAGGTCCCGGGTTCGATTCCCGGTTGGGTCAAACCTTTTTTAGTGTTTTTTACTTGAAATTTTTCCCACAGTTGGCCTGTCTCAGATTAGACAGGAGTGGTTGGCTAGAAAAAATTGCCTCAAGCAATAAATTCCGCTGACCATGTGGACACTTTCTTTTAGAAGTGTTTTATTTTACAACTTACAATTAGCTTAGTAATTTGGATGCCGATTATCATATCACAGATTGTGAGTGCGACTGTTCATGGGCTACCTACTTCAATTTCAAAAAAAACATACGTAAGTAAATATATTTTAATTATAAAATAATACAAATTTGGTTTTTACAAAATTAAAATTACTATAAAATAATAAAATTAAAATATCACACAAATTTTGTCTGCATTAGCACATATCAATTATTATGCTTAGTTAAACTTCTAAAAATTTACTCAATGTATCTTGGAAGTGCCTAAATATGGGTGCATCCAGTAATGTGTAGAATGTTGTAATAAAGTCAAAACAATGAAGGGCTCTTTCAGCCTTCCTATGCTTCAAAATGAAGAAGCAAATAAAAATTAATACTACATCCAAGTTAAGTAAATTAATAACTTGATGTCTATTAGAAAAATATATAATAATGAACTCATTCTTCTACATGTAGGTATGTTAAGCTGATTTCTTTTCAAATAACATGGTGAGAAACCAATCTTCCAGAACATGTTCATCTTCGCCCAAGCAAGATTTGTCAAGGACAACGGGACTTCTAGGATTTCTTTGAAATACTAAATCTATTACAGGACAATCTCTTATATTTCCATTCTTTCCATCCAGATAATTTTGACAATTCAATTCTGCCGTTAAACACCGTTTTACAAATGATAGAAGGTCATGACAAAAATGTAAGCCTTGAACTCCATTCCAATCCTACAATATAATGAAAGGTTATACCATGTTTCTTAGTGCAGGTTCCTATGTAAATAACTTACCACACAAACCAAATAGTATTCTAGTAAAAATGTAGTAAAGTAGGTACCTTTGCATGTTTTTTAGGCAAGTCTTGTGGTTTATACTGATCAATTTCATTAACGACACCATTGTCATCTCTGAATCCACAAACAATATATTCATTGCCTGCAAAATAGCTTTGAACCCACCATTTCATAGTTTTGTATCTCCTACAAAAAAATAATTAAGTAGGTACAAACATTTCATTACAATATTGTAAGAGAACAGAAAATTTGTAACACCTCAAATAGAAAACATTACATCTTGTATCGATTAATTAGTTATTCGTTTTATTGCCCCACATAAAAGCAACAAGTTCCATATGTTACGTTATACATTGCGTAATTTCAATGACCTGCTACCATCAGCCCGAATCCTCCTGCTCTACTTTGACGGAATGGAATACGATTGCTAGAACTCAAACTTATACAGGAAAGTAAGTATACACAAAGGCATCAAACTATTAAAATTATTTCCCGATTACCAAGCAATATAATTTTTTATTTATATTTTTTTAAAAAATTAATCTGTGCTCACTCAAAGTGAATACAAATACACTCCTTGACTCTTTCACAGTAAGCTACTTAAAGCTTGTGTCGTGAAAGAGGAAGATGGTCGGCACCTGGGATCGAACCACGACATCCGCAGTACGAAAGCCAGCGTTGTAACCGCTGGGTCACCAACCACTTCATTTGATTCATTATTTTCATACTTTTGATGAAGCATAATATAATATGTGTATAATTACAACTGTGGAACTCCTTCGAAGTAGAGCTGAGGAATTTGTACACGGTGTGGGAGGAGGTCATAACCATTGCGCAAGATCAAGTGTAATGGAGAGCTCTTGTTGCCTCCCTATGCTCCTGAGTGGGGTGTAAAAGGGAGAATTGATTGATTGATTGATAATTACTGAAACAGATAGCCGGATACTGGATATTAGGACAAATTTACCCACCGGATATCCAGTGGAATTTTGTCGGTCGGTGCAGACATAATTAAAAATCGCAAAAAAAAATCTGAGGCAAATAATTTTTCATGTAAATATGAAATATAACAGAACCATCGGTAACATATGATGAAATAACCATCTACTGAACTAGAAAGTCTGAATCAGTGTGAGAATTTTTTTTCCTATGATTTGAACATTAACCGTCTGATTTATAAAAAAATTGTTAATCGTTAAGATTACATATAATTCACTGATCAGTTTTTACTTTATTGTAAAAAAAATATTTGATCCGCGTTTGTTATGTATGAAGATGACATTTCACACGAAATTTTGTAAACAAACAAAATAGTAGCCCGGCAACGGGAGTGCTTACAGCCGAGATGATTTGAATGATTTCGAGTAGGTGCAGAATAGGTGCCAGACCTTATTTTTTAATTTTATATTATCAAAATATTGTTAAATCCTTATAAAATCACACAAAACCTTTATGTTTTGGCCAAAATGAACTAATTTGTGTTAATTTTAATATTTGTACCTACTTTAAAAGTACTCTTCGAATATTTTCTTCAAAACGTCATTATATTTATCATAAATTTAGTTGGTGCATCATGGTTGTAAGACCCTACAGAGATCAGTTCGCAATCAATCGATATGGGTTAAACTACCTCGACGACAGCTTGATCGCAATATTTCTACTGCTGAACTCTTTTTTTCCACTGATCAGAGTTTTTAAATAAAACAGTAAGATTTCAGCTTTTACCCTCGGAGGGTAGGCGATACGTGAATCATCGGGGGGCCAAATATCGAGAAATTGTTATTCATTCACCATAGTTGGGCCTTAGTGCAGTATGAGTACATATGAATTTTCCAAAATATAGAATTAGATATGAGAGCTCTACAAAGAATATGTGGAAGGACTCTGTGCGACATAGAAAGGCATGAGAATATTAGGAAGGAATGTGGTATGGAAGCTATATTCTTGTGACAAAGGATAGTGTTGTCAATAAGTTGAGATGGTTTGGGCAGGTGGATAGAATGGATGCAATCAGAATGACAATGAAAATATATAAATCTGAAAGGAAAGATGTAAGAAATCGTGGCCGACCGAGAATAACGTGGATCGAACACATTGAATGCGGCAGTTTGCGCCAAGTAGTTATAAATGGACAGAATGATGAGAGTCAGCAAATCAGTATGAATGAACTTACGAATGCGCTTAAAAAAGCAAAAAATGGGAAAGCGTCAGGTTGCGATAGGGTATCAACGGAGCTTATCGGGTATGGCGGCCGAGTGACGCTGCAGTAGTGCCTGGAGCTTTTCAACTTGTACTGGACGGAAGGACGTACCCCAGGTGACTGGAGGAAAGCCATTATCTGCCATCTGTACAAGGGGAAGGGCTCCCAGTTGGACTGTGGCAACTATCGTGCAATCAGCTTGTTGAGCAACGTGGGTAAATTATACAGTAGAATCTTAGTAGAAAGGGTTAGAAAAATAACTGAAAGTAAAGTTTGGGATGCACAAGGGGCTTTTATGAATGGGAGAAGGTGTGCCGATCAGATCTTTGCTCTGCGGATGATTACGGAGAAGCTTTTGAGTAAACATCAGAAGCTTTTCTGTGCATTCGTAGATTTGGAAAAGGCATATGATAGGGTAGATAGGGGTAAATTATGGGAAGTTCTATGGAGTGAACAACCAGTTGATTTGTGGCATTGCTTCGCTATATTCGGAAAATACTGCGTGTGTGAAGGTGAACCTTTCACCGGAGTTCTATCTTACGAAAGGTGTGAAGCAAGGGTGCGTCATGTCACCCTGGTTATTCAATTTGTTCTTTGATTTTTGCGTCAGTGGGTTAAAAGATATAAATATAGGGGTTGAATTGAATGGAATAAAGGTATGTGCGCTTACGCATGCAGATAATTTAGTACTTATGGCTGAGTGTGAAAATAATTTGCAAGAACTAGTGACAAGTGTGTTTGAAAATTGTGCAAAAAACGGTCTAAAAATGAATGTAAGCAAAACAAAGGTTTTGGTGTTTGAAAGGGATGAAGCAAGAACGAATTGTAAAATAACCGTAGAAAATGAATGTCTTGAGCAAGTGAATGAGTATGTGTATTTAGGAAGCATGTTTAGTCAGGATGGAAAGTGTGAAAAAGAAATCGAACGTAGGAAAGTTGCCGGTTGCAGGGTGGGCGGTGCACTAGTTGCCGGTTGCAGGGTGGGCGGTGCACTAAGACCAATACTGAGAAACAACAACGTCTCACTACAAGCAAAGAAACTAGTGCATAAGGCAATCCTGTTACCATTGATGATGTATGGTTGTGGACATGGACGAAAAAAGAAGAATTCATTCATTCAAGAACATTCTTCTTTTAAAAATTTTATGGGATGTGGAAAGGAATGAAAATATTAGGAAGGAATGTGGTATGGAAGTAAGTGTTGTGACAAAGATGAAAGTTAATAAGTTGAGATGGTTTGGGCATGTGGAAAGAATGGATGCAAACAGAATGACCAAGAGAATTCATAAGGCTGAAAGGAAAGGTGTAAAAAAGCGTGGCCGACCGAGAATGACGTGGATCGAACACATCAATTCCGTCCTCAAGGAAGGCCAGGTAAGAATTAAGAGAAATAGGAGAAGTTGTATGAGAAATGTTATGTCGGTGGAAGAAGCGAAAGAAGTATGCTTGGATAGAAAAGAGTGGAGTTCCGTTCTCTCTGCCTACCCCTTACGGGACACGGCGTGATGGGTAAAAAAAAAACATTTCAGTGAGAAGTAAGAAAAATAGTAGAGATTGTATGAGAAATATCGGTGGAAGAAACGAAAGAAGTGTGCTTGAATAGAAAAGAGAGTAGATCCATTCTCTGCCTACCCCATAAGGGACATGGCATGATGGGCAAAAAAAATTATAAGTAGGTACTAACTAAATAAAGCAATTAGTTACTCAGAAATATTTTTTGTTGCATCATCTCTAATATTGACTTACTCAAAATTTAATATTTGTTTTCCTTCCACCAAGCTTTTAGATGTTTTCACCTCCACCTGTTTCAGCTTTCGTAGATGACTTAGGACCACATTGCCAGTCTCGTTGTGTTTTCTTTCTTTGAACATTTCTCGATATCCGTCTGCATCGAAATGTTCATCCACAAGAAATCCGTCAATCTTAGCCCCATAAATCAAGCTGTGTCTGCCCAACTTAGCAGAAAAGACGCAAGTGAACTCACTGTTTTCATAAACTGGACTAGATATGTCTGGATGAAGGAAAGGATCTTCTGTCAAAAATTAAAAAAAAAAATTAACATAAATTTATTTGTCGTAATGGGTTTAGTCTACTTTAGATCAACAAACAAAGAAACTAACATAAGATGGTAATCTACATAATAATTCAGTTGTGTAATTAATTTATTATGACATCGTATCCAGAGGCGGCTCGTGCCCCAAGTCACAGGGAATGCAAAAAATGTACCTACCTACTGTATTTCTAAATAATGTTATTCAGAAACTGGCAGGGTCAGGATGGGGTGCTCGCGCTGAGACATTACGCACTGCGGGGCTATCACTTGTCTACTCAACCGCTGAATATTGCGCCCCAGTATGGAACGGAAGCACCCATGCCAAAAAAGTGGACATCCAACTTAACTCCACTATGAGAACTATATCTGGTGCACTAAAGCCCACCCAATGCCAGTGGCTGCCCGTTCTGGCGAATATTGAGCCCCCTCACCTTCGTAGAGACGCTGCAACACTCAGAGAATGGACAAAAGGCATTAACAACACCTCCCTTCTCAACATGGCATTGAGAGATATTCCACCTGAAAGACTGAAGTCAAGGAAGCCGTTCTGGTCTAGAGCGCAGATGTTGGAAAACAATGATTTCACTGCGGAACAAGCTTGGCGAGATGAGTGGAGGAGGGTAGACACTAGAAATAAGTTCCTGATAGCTGACCCAACTAAACGAGTGGATGGGCTTGAACTGGACCGCAGGGAGTCTAAACCGCATCAGAGCGGGCTGCAGCAGAGCGTTACAAATGGGGCTATATTTCAGACCCTCGATGCGACTGTGGTGCTGCTTCTCAAACCCTGCAGCATATCTTTGGTGATTGTCCTATATATGGGTTCCACGGGGTGATGGAGGATTTTAACTTTTTGACGACCGAAGCCAGAACATGGCTGAGGGATATTAACATAATTTTATAGTTTTAAATTTTATAGTGCCTGACAACCATACGAGTATATATATATATATATATTTCTGTGAAGATGTGATCACGGAGAGAAATATATGAAGCGTACGCGAAACGTTTTGGGTACTCCGTGTACTCAGGTTGGCTCTGAAAAGAGCCGTTGGTCGCCCGACGTTTCGATTGGATTCCACCAATCATCATCTGGGGCAGATGGGAAGCCGCTGGGAAGCAGCTGCTACAAAATTAATTCGATTAGTTAAGCTAATAAAATAATAACATTAAACTATTTCTGAAACATCCCTATTTCATTCGTATTCAAAGCTCTGGCGGGAACAACTTGAGAAAAATGGGCTCGCGCACACACCCTACCTCGCCTATTACCAACACGAATATGCCCGATAATATTGTTGACTTTGTATGAAAAATTTCTAAAACTATCGAAACGGTGCGGTGGAGTAAGTGGGATGGGCTACTGTAAGAGCGTATGCGAGAATGAGAGGGAACTACCCGCGATGTCGTGGGCACGTCCCAGGTAACCTTTCCATACAAACTTAAATATTGTATTTTACATCATTTCTTATCCATTTTTTTACTTTTGATTAGTTATTCTGTTATCCGGAGTGGAGAAGAATCCAATAAATCAAACATCAGAAGAATCTGGATTCCATTGATTAATTGTAATTTTTATTAAGTGTATTGTATTATTCTTAGATATAGGTATTTTATTTTATTGATCAATAACCTCCTCTCCAAGACAGGCATTGCCTAGTGGAGGGAGTCACTAAATTGTTTATTATTTTTAATGTATTATTTTTCATTGAATAAAATTATTATTATTATTATTAAATCTATTGAGCCAATCTCTAGTTATAAGTGTTCGCACTAACCCGACTTTAATTTATATAGTAGATTAGCTGTGCATGTGTCCCGCTAAAACTCAAGATCGGTTGGACTGATTTCGCTAATTATGGTTTCAAAAAAGGAAAAAAAAATTTAATAATTATTTTTTATCTTACCATAATAATTCAGTAAAATTTGGTTTTAATAGGGTCTATTCTTTCAACACTATATACAATAAGTTAACAGGTTTCACATGTGATTAATTTTCTACTACACCGCCATCTCTTGGATTTTTTAAAAAGTAAATAAATTATAGAGGAATTGTTTTGATTTCAAACTTATGACCCATCGAACTTCATCCCGCATCCGAATCAACAATAACTATTACAAAATGCAATAAATTATTAGCTAAATTTAATTAAGTTTTTATGTCGTAAATCACATTTTATTCACGTAATAGGTCAAAATTATTTGTTTATTCTGGGTTAGGTCGAAAGTCGACGGGCGGGTCAGCTAGTTACTTTAATAATTGTAATAAGTGCCCTCAGGTGGGTTATTTTTTTTTTTTTTTGTAAGTAAAATTAGTATTATTGTCGTTATTAGGAAGGGTAGGTAATTGCCAATTAATAATTATTTTATATCTTATTATGGGAAATAAGGATCCTTTTCCTCCTGATCCCCCAGATAAGGGAGGAACTGGAGATTATGGACTCAAGAGGAACAGAGGGAGCGATTTCTCCGAGGAAAATTTATGTAGGTACAAAGAAAAATAGAATCTAACCATTATCCTACACTCCTCAGGACTTAGGTCCTTTTGTTGTGTACATACAGATGAAAGGAGAAGGTCCAAGAAGTATTTATCCCATATTATTGGGCAAAGAAATTTATAAAAAAAGGCTTGTGACCTGAAACAAGGCAGGATAAAAGCTCTTGACAAGTTTACAGTTAGAGTTTGCTTCGGGAGAAGCAGCAAATAAATTTGTATCAAGCAGCTTCTCTGAAAAATACAAAATATTCATTTCTACATACACATACAATGTTACTAAAATGGGTATTATAAGGGATATTCCTACGGAAATTCCAGATGAAGAGCTACTTAATGAGATAATATGCTCAGATGGTTATGGAAAAGTAATGCGGATCCGTAGACTCAATTATAGAGACCGAAATTCAGACACTCCAATGTGGCTGCCTTCAAGAACAGTCGTATTAACTTTTGAAGGTCAGAAACTTCCAACACACATCTTCCTGAATTATAAGTGATATTAGACCCTTTACATCTGGTATCACACGGCTGTTATTATGCTAATAGTTTCACCGTTTGTAACGTTTCATATTATTGTATTGTGGGTACTGCTCTTACTGAATTTGTTTTTGACATGTTTAAGTGCCCAAATTTGGGCCTAGAAATGAATATGAAGAATAACAGAATCTCGGTCGAAACGTACATCTTTCCAACTATTCAATGCTTTGGGTGCTGCAGATACGGTCATGTTAAGATAAACTGCAGATCGAAACCGAGATGTTTCGCCTGTGAACATTTTGGTAAACAATGTGATTCAAGAGAAAATCCTATATGCATCAACTGTGGTGGTCCTCATATGGCAACAAACCAATCATGTCCAGCATATATTCGAGAAAAAAACATTAAACATATCATGGCGGAAAAGAGTGTATCATATTCGGAGGCATCCAAAGAGGCGCCAAGAGTCAAATCATCCTTTGCAGACAAAGTGAGATCAGAGCTCCTTCAAACCACCTTGCATGACATTATGAAAGATAACATTAAATCTCCTTATTCTTCTTATTCATTCAGGAAGACTATTTTCAAATACAAGACTCCTACACTCCTACTCAAAAGAATATGGAAACAGCTTTTGCAAGACAAGCATATTATAATGATTTACTTCTGTCTCCCAATGGTACTCCATTGGAGTTCAGTCGGGAGAACGGGGTGGCTCTGAAACATGTCAGAATTGAGGAAATAGAGAATATCACCAGTTCCCTAATATCTTGTATAAATGTATTGAGAAATTATATAATTAATATGACAGATACTAATTCACCAAACAACGCTGCCGCTGATACATATAACATTATGAAATTAAATAAACAAAAATGTTTGAATCCCATAATCCTACAGTGGAATTGTAGAAGTATAAAAAGAAATAAAGACAACCTTTCTCAACTTTTCCACTCCAAATTCAGTTTCAGTCACAGCTCTTGCGGAGACTTGGCTTCATTCTATGGATCAATTGTATATCCCTGGTTATACGATTCGTAATGACCAAAGGGAGTGCATTAGAAGAATGGGGGAGGAGTTGGAGGGAGTCTTTGGCTTTGCGGTGTCGGTGGTTTGGAGAGATCCAGCCACAATATTCCAAAAGTTACATGGTTCTGGAATCTGAATATCCCAAGATGGCTAATTTCTCTGATCTGTCGACTAAGGTCTGGCCACAGTCTGTCTCCTGCCCACCTCCACAAAATAAATATTATAGATACACTGATATATATGCACTGTGTTTGTGGCTCAGAGTTGGGTGGTGCAAACCATCTGATTATGGAATGCTCACACGTGAGAGGTACAGACTCTTGGATGGAGATGCTGGGACGGGGGGGGAGTGAGGTTTCCTACCCAGCTTTCGCTTATTCTTGCTGATCCATCGTCGAGTATTGTGAGGTCTCTTGGTTGATTTGCTCGGGAGAACTCTCTCAAGCTTTGAATTAACTAAATACTACTATAAACTACTGTAACACTTTTAATAAAATTATTAGCTAAGTAATATTAAAAAAAAGGGTTTCATTCAGAACAGATGAAATTATCAACTAGAAAAAGGTTACCTGTTACTAAGTATTGCGGAAATTTTAATCCCCATGCACCCATAGTCGATTCTCGTTCAGACATGTCTTCAAGTTTTCTTGTGTTTGGAGTATCCAATTTCTGCATGTAAATAACTCCATTTGCTAAGGTAACTCCAAACCTAGAATGTTCGGTGCAAAGTGACTATGCTTGTCTAGTTTTCAGGTCCATTAACACTTCTCAAACAAGCAAGTCATCTACTAGTACTTAGTAAAGCTTAGTTCAGACTGTTTCAGTATTTTTAGTCAAATAGTGAGTAATTTGGTAACTAAATGTATCCGAACAGCCAAAATTTTGTTAAGTAGATTGGTTAGCAATTTAGTCAAGATGATCTATTTTATATTTTTTTGGCAGAGTAGCACCCGACCACACCTTACTGGCCACTGCCTCATTTGCTAAACATGTGTGAACCTATAGTTTTATTTATTTATTTTATTATTTATGCATATTAAAAATAGTGTATAAACAAGTGGCAATGGCGGGATTATAGCCGAAGCTATCTCTAACATCCAACCACCACAGTTTTAGTAGAGTTCATCAGTTGAAATTATATGTATTCATACAAATTTATTGTTTGATACTTTACTGTGCATTAGTTGTAACATTAACACAAAACAATGATCTATAAAGTTCATTTATACTGTTAGATAATAGGTATCTATTATATTGTAGTATGACAACACAATAATTGGTTTTTAGTCTATGATTAAACTTGAATAATTTGAATATTTAGAACAAATGGTTTGTAACAAAAAAAGAGTGTTGTATAAAAAGTGTGTAGCTGTGCTTTTAAAATAAAGTAAACTGAATATTATTTTACCACCAACAAACTAAAAAGATCCATTAATTTTAAGTTTATCGATAGCCAGCAATGTCTCCCAACCTCTACATTCTCTTGTGGACTGTTCATTTCATGAACCCTACACAAGTGCAGTGTGAACGATTTTTGATGATTAGAGAATAATTTAGCCACTAAATTACTCGCTACTGAACACTATTTTTCAGAAATATACCTCTAAATGGCACACTAACCTTAGTAATTCTGAATTCACAAATATCACCTTGTTAATTGATCTGTAAAAGCTACGACTACAAACAAATGGTACTTCACTCATCGTAATGGGCTCGTTTGAGAATACATCTAAATGTTCCCTAGAATTACAGAAAACATTATGTTCAAAAAAATGAAATCAAACACAAATTAGACAATATTACGATTACGAGCATTAACATCAAAAGTAATAATTTCGTAAGTCCTGAATCGTAACCTGTGATCTTTAAAATTGTGAAGCATGCCTTCTAGCCGTCCATCTTTTATAGTTCTTTTATTTCTATTGTCAATATTATGGTTTAGATCCATATTGACCAGTCTTGGAATGATTCTTTCCTGCCTGATATACTTTAATTCGGAAAGATCATCTCTGTATTTTCTGTTTGAATCCAGACTAAAATAACCAACCATCTCAGGTTTTGTCAAAGAAAAATTTTGGTAATAATCTCTTCTCATTGTTGACAACTTCATTTCAACAAATTATTTCTGCAATGACCCTGGAAATAAAATCAAAATTTTCTGGATTATGTAATTATATGTTTTCTTGTTGCCTCCATATGCCCCTAAGTGGGGTCGTAAAGATTGGTTGATGATTTATGTACTCTAAAAAATAGAATGAATGGAAATTAATAAATCCATTTCACACTATATGGATGCATTCCAAGATGAATAAAAATAGGATGGGTCCACAAACAATGCTGAGCAAAACATTCCCCATCCAGCAAACAAAAAAGCAATGTCAAGGAGAATTGGTGGACTCCAGTGAAAACCCACTAATAGATAGCATTAGAAAATGGAAAATTGGTCCAAAGAAAAAAAAGAACGAGTGATCCTGAGTATGAGAGATAGCATTAGAAAATGGAAAATTGGTCCAAAGAAAAAAAGGAACGAGTGATCCTGAGTATGAGTCTTAGGAACACCACAATAAGAGCTAAAATAGGATTGTTGGACATTATCGAAAGTCATCAGCCAGTCATGTTGCTCGATTAGATGATAAATGGACAAAATGCCTCCTTTGCTGGCGCCCTAGGACTACAAAGTAGAATACAAAAAGGTGACATAGTATGAACCATTAGCTCGCAGTGGATACAGGATAAGAGGTGAGGAAGGTCTGGAGGAGATCTATGTCCAGGAGGGGAGGGGGATTATTGTAGTTCATTATTTACCTACTTTTATATTTATATACCGGCTCTCCCAACAGACGTTGTCCTGTGGTCTAACTATGAATATTGAATATGAATTGCGAGAATGAAAAATGCGCTTCAATGTTAACTTCATTCATTCTCCCTTTACGGCCCTTCGCACACCGCAAGCCAGCCCGGAGGAGACAAATCCGAAACCCGTTCCGCACAATACCGACCCTCTAGTTCGATTGAAGCAATCAAACCAAAAAGCCGGCCCCACACAAATCAAGTTCGCCATAAATCCCCCCAAACCAACCCGCAATGCGAGGGGCCTATGCCCCACTTAGGAGCATAGGGAGGCATCAAGAGCTCTCCATTGCGCTCGAAGGCGCCCGAGGCTCATTGTGCGTTTTCTGACCAGTTGAGGTTTAAGGACGTGAGGTGGTCAACCTCACGGACCCAATCTGATTTTTCAATTTCCTGCTTCTTACAGGATGCTCGAAAAACCAGCAAAATGAGCAGAGGTGCTATTCTTAGCCAGCGAATTTTTCACAAATGGCGTTGTTGTATCGAAATTCGTTCCATACTTTAATATTATTGTTAATATTGTGGCGGCCATGTTTCGCATGACGACATCATCCACCAATAGCGTTCCTCCAAGATGTCATCATCCGGTAGCAGCCTGCCACATCGTACAAAGCTGCACAACCATCAGTCACCAACAAGTCTGCATACAGAGGACACGCATCTTCTATCTCGCGACGCGCATCGCGGTGCGCCACACGGCTCCCGGTCAATTATAATCTGTACTCCTTTATTATTATAATTAGCATTTCTGGGCAGGCAGCTGAAGCTGATGCACCCAGTCTCCATCAATTACACCACACTCTAATATGTTACTTCATCAATAAAACTGATCATCCATCCAACCTTCTATCACTCTACCAACTACCATATACCCATAATATTAACTTTAATCCAATCCAATCCAAACTCCCTTTAGACCCCACTTAGGGGCATAGGGAGGCAACAAGAGCTCTCCATTGCGCTCGATCTTGCGCAACGTTAATGACCTCCTCCCACATCATGTCCAGATTCCTCAGCTCTGCTTCGAAGGAGCGGAACACAGTATGAGAGGGTCTTCCTCGTCTCCGGGATCTTGATGGGAGAAAGAACAGCGCTCTCCTCGGCCAACTGTCATTCGGCATCCTTAACACATGTCCCAGCCAAGTCCATCTCCTCCACATAATAGTAGAGGTGATGGGCTCACGCTGGGTGCGCCGGCCTATAGCGTCGTTCGTGATGCGGTGGTACCATCTTATACCCAAAATTCTCCTGATGCACTTCGTTTCGAATGCAGATACTTTTTGTGCCTGGGCCAAAGTCAGGTGCCAGGACTCACACCCATACAGGAGAATGGGCAACACACACGCATCAAACGGTTTACATTTCGTCTCGACACTAAACGCCGACGGCTTCCATATCTTGGTCATGTTGTTGAAGGCGCCACTTGCCATACCACTTGCCTTGCCATACTTGCCTTACGTATCGGGATAATAGGTATTATATTTTACTTTAATATAATACTTTAATATTATATTTTATATTATTTGATATCCATTTTTCGATTTTTATTAGTTATTCTGTTATCAGGAGCGGAGAAGAATCCTATAAACCAAAAATGATAAAAATCTGTTCAGCCGATCTCGAGTTATAAGTGTTCGCACTAACCCGACTTCCTTTTACATTATAGATTAAATACATACAGTAATCATAAAGTAGTATAGTTTCAGCAGTCGCAACATTATAATCAACACTATTTATCACAACAATGAGGAAAGTTTGCATACAGTTTATAGATACATAATACAATGACTCAGAGCACATTACAAAAATTTGCAGTTTTAATTAATAATTTTATTAATACATTTACCAGTAAATGAAGATGTTGGACGACAAAATCTTGAAAGTAGTACTGGATATATTGATATCTCGATTTTTATCATGAGAATAATTCAAACACCGACGAACTTATTTTAAACAGAGCCACAAACGAACAAAACAGACCTTACTAGTCTTGTTACTCACTAGCTGCAGCTCTCGAGTCGAGATACATAATATTATGTGTTCTGTGAGCACACATTACGCTATGTATTCTTCATTAGTGATGTGATGTGCCGGATGCCAAATAACCAAAGGAGATGCACAAATCCGGATTTTTTACGTTTTTAAGAGATCTCGAAGGGATCTTATTATCAGCTTTCCTTACATTTTATAATTATAATAAACTATAAAACAATATATGTATAAGGTAGTGAGCAAGAATGATATACTATAGAATATTTTATTCGTGTTTATTTTACTCATAAGTATATGGAATATACATGGTACATGTCTTGTGATCGGATTTCAAAAAAAAAAAATAGATTTCGCTGAAATTAATTTTCTCGACGTTTTCGAGGGTGTAGGTTCCAAAAATGCAAAAAAAAATTTTTTTTTTAGAAGAAGAAAATTTCCGAGTAACCGTAGAAATTTGGTAGAACGGTTAGCCCCTCGATGTAGACGAGTCAGTAAAATGTTGAGATCTGTACCTTCAGGGGAACCCTCTTAAAGTATCCAAAGAAAATATCACTTGTTCTAGAAAAAGGGCTAAAAATGAAAAAAAAAATTTCTTCAATTTTCATAAAATTTGGTATACGGGTTGGTCTTATGCTCCTACACAAGCACGTAAAATTTGAGGTCCGTAACATTAGTGGGTCCCCCTTAAAGTACCGATTAATATTGAATATGTAGTTCTAAAGCAGATAATAATAATTATTATTGTCTTGGCTGTTATAATATACTATGAGTTCTGGGCTTCCCTAGGTTAGCAGCTTTTTTTTAATTAATTTAATTTGTATAAAAATATCATATGTTCGGCACATTTTATGATGATTACTTAAATCAAATATTCTTAAGCATGCTTTGAACCGACTACTATTTATCTTGTGATTACTGAATGTATATTCTTAAATGATACTAATCAAAGAAAGCCATTATTTCCCTAAAAATATTTTTTACTAATTATCCGGTACATGGATCACTCTCGAGAGAGTGGATTGCAACATTCCAAAGAAGAAGAAGAATTATCCGGTATTCGGCCGGATAGTATTTATACTAGAGATGAAACGGATAGCATTTTAGCCGGATACCGGATGCCGGATATTCGGCCCACTAAGCAGCCAAATACCGGATAACCGGCCACCGGATATCCGGCGTATGTTTCTGGTTGGTAGGTGCATCTATATGGGATCATTGTCGAAAAAACCATCAACCGCATTAGTTAGTCTGGATTAGTGCGGTGTGATCATGTTTTTTTTTCCTATGATTAGAGCGTTAAGATTTTTAACTTTTACCCTCGGAACTATAGTCGTAGCCAGGATAGCATTAGTGCCAATCTGTTTAGGTTTACGGCTCCCTTAATATACATTCCAATCCAAACTCCCTTTACGCTCCACTTAGGAGCATAGGCGAGGCCTTCGCGATTTTGCTTGGTCTCCCTTTTGCTATTGACTATTTGTATAGCGGAAGAGAGACAGCAAAACATCGCGGAGGCCTCGGCATAGGGAGGCAACAAGACTTCCTCACACACCATGTCCAAATCCCTCAGCTCTGCTTTGAAGGATCGGAACACAGTATGAGAGGGTCTTCCTCGTCTTCGGGACCCTGATGTGAGGAAGAACAGCACTCCCCTTAAAATATCAGTGTTTTTTTTTTCAAATTTATAAAGTTCGCAGAATGCTAAAAAAGTTTTTGGTAGAGCCTGGGCAGTGCGTGAATTACCGTGGGTACAACGCATGAATTACGCTTACGTAGGCGGCACATAAGCGTAATTCATGCGTTGTACCCACGGTAATTCACGCACTGCCCAGGCTCTACCAAAAACTTTTTTAGCATTCTGCGAACTTTATAAATTTGAAAAAAAAAACACTGATATTTTAAGGGGAGTGCTGTTCTTCCTCACATCAGGGTCCCGAAGACGAGGAAGACCCTCTCATACTGTGTTCCGATCCTTCAAAGCAGAGCTGAGGGATTTGGACAGGCAAGCGAGAGGTTTGGTCTTAAGATCAACCTAACGAAAACCAAGGCCATGATCATAGACCGTGGGAGCGTGTTGGGAGGTGCAGATCAGCCGTCTGCAGGCATTGACTTGGTCAATGAATTTGTATACTTGGGTTCCCTAATTAATGCCAATGGTGCGTGTGACCAAGAAGTTGTACGACGCATCCAGATGGCGAAAACAGCAATGACACGCTTAGATAAGATCTGGAAAAGTCGGGACATTGCGAGGGCTACCAAAATGAGGCTGATCAAGTCACTAGTTTTCAGCGTCTTCCATTACGCCTCTGAAACCTGGACTCTGAGGGCCCAGGAAAGACGGAGGATTGATGCGTTTGAGATGTGGTGCTGGAGACGTCTGCTCCGTGTTCACTGGTCGGAACACAGGACTAATGATTCAATACGCAGAGAACTCGGCGTCCTCTCTCATTTATCCACAGAATGTGAGCGGCGCATCCTTCGCTTTTTTGGGCACATAACACGGAGAGGGCCGGACTCCCTGGAGAGGAGGATTGTGGTGGGGATGGTCGGGGGCAGGAGGGGAAGAGGACGATTGGCCACGAAATGGTCTGACCTTATTAGGCGGACAACGGGGACCACACTGCATGGGTCCATAAGAATGGCTGAAGACCGGGAGGGATGGAGGGAGTTGGTGGGGATGCATGGCGGTCACGATCCTCGGCATCGAGGGACCGACTGAAGAAGAAGAAGGCGGCACATACCAATTGGACTGACTCCGTTGCCGGAACGTAATTGTTCCCAAAATCGCGGAATCTATCTGCATCTTCCAGCAGGATGATTATATGACGAAACTTATTTTTATTAAACTTTCCTTATTTACGAAGACCAGCGAACCCGCTTGCTATCTCTATATATAAAGAAATAAGTATTCATTCTTCATAATTTACCCCTATTGCAGTATGTTTGCTTATCAATTTTCATAGTTGTAGAATTTTTCTTGTGATTACAACTACAAGGTGTTTTACTTATGTGTTACTTACTGAATAAGCCAATTATTAGTTATCCAAACATGTGTTTTTTACTATCCGGTATCCGTCCGGATTGCATTTATGCTGCCGGTTAGGCCGGATACCGGATAGTCGCCGGATATCCGTTTCATCTCTAATTTATACCGCAAAAGAGGTCGGATATCCGTTTCATATCTAAATTCCTTTATTGTGGCACGAGATGCATGAAAACTTTGTATTTTTTATTATTATTTTTCTGTTTTCCTCGATTTATTCCATATTTTCTCATCGTCTAAAAATACCCTGAGCTTATATGAATATTTTGAAACAATAATAATATATTTATAAGATTATTATAATCAAAATAATGAAATATTTATAAAACATCAGAAGTACACCCTGTTTAAATAATCTTTATGGTGAGGTTATAACTAAAATCTCCGTGATAATTTGAAAAGGCAGCATGTAATCTTTATTAATTTAGTTGATCCGTTTTCGAATCCCTATCCACGGATATAATATATTATAAATTTACCGCTCCGGCACATCTCTACATACACCCAAAGGTAATGGACAGAAAAAAATTGATAATATTTACCAAGAATAGGGGATTTTTTATAATTACTTTCTATGGTACATTGCCGGGCATAGATTGATTTAAAACATTACGATCATAACAACGCGGGAAAGATTCAAATGTCAGATTAGCCAACTTACAAAAAAGTAGCATGACGTAAAAAATGCCATAGAAATGCATAATAATACCATATCTGAAAATACAAATAATTGTTTTAGACTTCACTCGTTTTCGATACCCATCAGACTGCCTTCTTATTACTACCAATGGACCATCGGCCACGTGGATTTTGACATTAGCCGGGAGGCATAAACATAAACAAAAAGTTTAAGAGTTGGTATGAGTGTGTTTATCGGATCACGGATAGAGCGAATCTTGTTACGAGTCAATTAGAGTATACGATAAATAAATAAATGTCAAAATTTGAGAAAAAAGCATATTTACTTTTTATTTTAGCTAACATTTCACAAAATGTCATTGCTTAACATAATAAGAAACCAAAAAATCACATAAATTTTAATTATGATAGATAGCTTATTAATAAATTAATGAATCCTACGCAACAGCAACGTTGCTTTTACAAAACATAAGTATCCTAAGTAAATAACTAGAAGATATAATTAAATAATCATCAAATGGAACAGTTAGAGTTAGACACAAACATCAATTTTCAGATGACAAAAAAAATATGGATTTGATAAATAAAATTATAAAAAAAAAAATTATTATGACCGAGAAGAATCATTGATAATATATTTATTTATTTTTTAATATGGAATAAAATATTTTAATGTGTAGGTAATTATTAGATATCTATTAATAAATAATACGAACAAATAACAATACAAAATTTCTGTATTTTACAAGAAAAATAATATATAATAGTGTTTTTTTCCTGGAAAGTATCACAAAACTGACTAAAGTGAACCAGACAACCGATTACGATCATTATTGATTCGGGCAGTTCGGGTCGCTATGCAAAATAATTCGTTATTTTTGTAATCCCGTCACTATGGTTTATGGATGTGTGGCGTGGGTGCACGTCGCCATGGCCGCCATTGTTCCTCCAGCCTAATGTCAGATGACGTCCTCCATTAATGGTCTATATACATGTTTATAGGTAACTAATATGCTACTAATAACTTTATCTAATTTATGGTTTTTACCTGTAACGATGAAAATAAAAAACAAATCGCTGCCTCAAAATAATATGGCAAAGTAGGCACTTTACCAACGACCACCTCTCGTGAAAATGGAAAAATAAATACGAATTTGTAATGTTGGCGAGTGGTGTGCCCTATTAATTATCTATTATCATTGTGTATGCCACATCGAATCGAATAGGTATTATCATTAAATTTCATTTGATTTTAAAATAAAACGCTGTTAGTTTTACTTTTTTTTAAATTGGTACAGGCCTTCTGTTGTAATAGATGAATGAGTTTGAGGCCTTTTGGTCGTAGGTACGGCCGCCCTATTCAATGTTGATGCCACTGAAGATGTCTGTACTAACGAATGGCCTTAACTAAAATTAATAATAATTATTATGAATTATCTTTTTTAAGATCCATGAAAATGGGGCAAGCCAATAACTCGATAGATGGATGAAATTTTTATGCACCTATCCTATGTAATTTGTTATGCGTAATAAAATTTATATTTTGAGTACAAAATGGGTAGGTACATACTTAATTGATGAAAAAACATGGAAAAAACGATAGATTACTATTGATCGGTTTTTCTTTGAGGTTTGCATATCTATGGAATCTCTGTGTGAATCATAGACAAACTAGTTATACCGACTTTATTATCGTTGAGTTTTGGCATGGTTTTCCTGCGTGTGTTAATGTAAGGCCGTAAGACTTTCTGATAATTTAAGAAATATAATTATGAAAATGGAGTGGAAACCACAGCCTGAAGGTCTTGGGCAAATAATAACTCTTCTCAAAGAATCGCAGTCTCCAGAAACGGCTATCCAAAGGGTCGTGCAAGCTGTATCCTTTGTCAAGCATTTTTGTGCCATCATTTAATTTTCAAGTTTATTTTGTGTAATTTTCAGTTTATTCTACTTGTTTAGTGCATTTTCCGATTATTTTGATCGTGGCGATTTGTCAGTTGTACGTTATTGGTTTAATGTCACCGTATTTTCAGGGCGCCATCGATGTCCAAAAATCGATTTTTCGGACACAATTTTTTTTACTTGTATATATTTTCCTTAATGGCATTTACAGAAAGTAGAAGAACTTAATAAATTTCCAGATTTCAATAACTACTTAATATTTGTATTGACGAAAGTATTAACGGAAGATGAATCGACGAGGTCTTTGAGCGGTCTCATTCTGAAGAATAATGTTACGTCGTGTTACAATAGATTCCATCCGGAAGTCTGTGACTTTATTAAAAGAGAATGCCTTTCTGCTGTTGGAGATCCTTCTCCTTTAATTCGTGCAACAGTGGGTATTCTTATTACTACAATTGCATCTAAAGGTGACCTTACCAATTGGCCAGAATTACTACCTACATTATGTCAGATGTTGGATTCACAAGACTATAATGTTTGTGAGGTTAGTTGATGTTTATCAATCGCTTTTATTTCAAATAATGATTTATGCCAGCTCATTTATTAATCATCAATATATCAAAGTTTTGAAAATCTTTGTAACCATTTCCAATGCTTCATAATATAATATACACATGTCATTTGTGCTGCTGAAAACTGATGAAGAAGATTAAACTGTTATTGATGTTTCAAAATTTTATCAATTGAAAATCATGTATAACCTTCAGAACAGAAAGCACAATTAGAAGATTATTTTCAATGGAAATCTGTCAGACTGAAGTTGAACATTGCTAATATTGAATAGCTACAACATTTCTCCTTTAAATTTTAGCTATATCTTAGTTATGGCCCCATGTAGGGCCATATTTTTGTAATTGATCATAAATAATATGTTTACATGATTATATAGGGTGCATTCAGCGCTTTACAGAAGATTTGCGAAGATTCTACTGAACTATTGGATAGTGATGCTCTGCAGAGGCCAGTTAACATTTTGATTCCCAAATTTCTACAATTTTTCCAACATTCCAGTCCTAAAATACGATCTCATGCAATCGCTTGTGTTAACCCTTTTATAGTGAGTAGAACGCAAGCGTTAATGGTCCACGTCGACTCTTTTATAGAGGTAATTGATTTTATATGATTTTTTTTGTTTCAAAATACAATTACAAGTTCGAATAAAAAATCTTTCGATGATAATATCTTCAATGATTGTTTTCACACTGATTTGATATTTATTTTATTGTTCGCACCAACAATGAAAGCATGTGCAAGGAATGCATGTTTTACAATGGAAGTTTGCCAAGATGTTTATATTTTTTTAAACACAACTTAGATGGACAGAGAACAACTATCAAATAACTCTTATGTTTAAAAAATAGTTTTTCTATCATCAATGATTTTAAATTTTATGATTTAAAATTTAATTTTAGAACCTGTTCAGATTATCTATGGACGAAGATGTTTACGTTAGAAAAAATGTATGCCACGCTCTTGTAATGTTGTTAGAAGTTCGACTAGATCGGTTGATGCCACATATGCCTAACATCATCGAAGTATGTACACTTTCTTGTTAATTTTTTGCTTTTAAGTATATTCAATTAAAGAAAATTAATGTGATTTAAAAAAACGTATGTTTTTTTTTTTAGTACATGTTGGTACGAACGCAAGACAATGATGAGGGTGTAGCTCTAGAGGCTTGTGAATGGTGGTTGTCTCTGGGAGAGCAGCCCGTGTGTAGGGATGTGCTGCAACCACATTTACCAAGACTATTGCCCATACTCGTCAGAGGAATGCGCTATTCGGACATTGACATCATTCTGTTGAAGGCGGATATGGAAGACGACGATACAGTTCCTGATAGAGATCAAGACATAAGACCTAGATTTTACAGACCTAGACATAATAAGTTAACAGGTAAACAGAGCTTTGCATACTAACTTCTACTTTGTCCTGCTTCTCATGTCTGAGGTTCATGACCTTATGTTCTCCTATTTAAAACGTCATCGACTATCTTTCTCCATATTTGTTAAATGTTATTTTTCGAATAGTAGAAAATTTTTGGTTTCTTTTCACATAATTGTGTTCTTCTTCAGGTGGCGGAGATGGTAACGAATCAGATTCAGACGACGATGGTGGGATGGAAGATGACGGCACTCTCTCGGACTGGAATTTAAGGAAATGTTCAGCCGCAGCTCTGGACGTCCTGGCAAACGTATTTAGGAATGATCTTTTACCTATTCTCTTCCCAATCTTACAAGACACACTGTTTCACGAAGATTGGATCATCAAAGTATGTAAAATGATTGAAATATACAGTGGAACCTCTCATGACGAGCATTATTATGTTTTTTTGCTCATTATGAGAGGTTCTATTGTAATTTATAATGTTAAAATGTTGTTCTTTGCTGATATTTTGTATGTGTTTAGGAAAGTGCTATTCTGGTCCTGGGAGCGGTTGCCGAAGGCTGTCTTACTGGCATGATGCCCCATCTATCAGAACTAGTCCCGTACTTAGTAGGAAGGCTTTCCGATAACAAAGCACTGGTGAGGGCTATCACTTGTTGGACTCTGTCCAGGTACTCCCATTGGGTGGTCAGCCAGCCTCATGAACTCTACCTAAAACCATTATTAACGGAAGTAAGTTGCTCAATCAGTGAATTATTAATACTTCAATATAGATGAAGCGATGTTGATATGTAAATGTTCTTTTGTTTTGCAGTTATTGAAAAGAATTCTCGACAGCAATAAGCGTGTTCAGGAAGCGGCGTGTTCCGCATTCGCAACGCTAGAAGAAGAAGCGTGCACAGAATTGGTTCCGTATCTTGGTTTTATTTTGGAAACATTGGTATTTGCATTTACCAAATATCAGCACAAAAATCTTTTGATTCTCTATGACGCCATTGGGACTCTGGCTGATTCGGTTGGGCCGCACCTAAATAAACCTGAGTACATTGAGATGCTCATGCCTCCCCTCATACAGAAGTGGAATGTTCTCAAAGATGAAGATAAAGATCTCTTTCCCCTATTAGAAGTGAGTATGACATTTTGTACTATCAGTTTTTATTCTGATCCAATCCTTTTTATGAGATAACTTTGGTCGTAAATCATCTCTCTCACACTTCCAATCCTTATGGACGTAGTAATTACTAATTACTTTACCTGTCTTAGTTATCTCAGAAAAAGAATCGGATTATAGTTGTGTTTCTCTACTTGTTTACGTGTGTGTCTAATTTATCTTTGTAATGAAATTGTTTTAGTGCCTTTCGAGTGTGGCGACAGCATTGCAAGCGGGATTTCTACCTTACTGCGAGCCCGTCTTTAGGAGATGTGTATCACTCATAGAGCAAACTCTGAGTCAGCACATTGTGAGTTGAATCCATTGTCAATTTTATTTTGTGCTGAACTTTCAGTTATAAAATTTGTTGACATTTTTTTTTCATTCATTTAGTTTTTGTTTGCTATTATTTTAAATTTAAATTTTTTATCTGTTTTGGTTTTGTTAACATTAGATTTTTTTTTATAAACGAAATTTTTAAAATCGTATCATTTTCATTCTCTCAACTCCGTGGAAAGAATGGCACTATGTTGTGTGTAAGTAGCGTTGTGTATGTGCGCAGGCCAACAGCCAGAATCCAGAGCAGTTTGAGGCTCCAGACAAAGACTTCATGATTGTTGCACTCGACCTGTTAAGCGGACTCGCTGAGGGCTTGGACGGTCATATCGATCACCTAGTACTGAACTCCAACTTAATGCAGTTGCTCTATCAATGTATGCAAGATCCCATGCCGGAGGTAATTATTTGCTCTTTATACGTCTCAAATATTAATTGTATCGGTTATTATGAAAACGACCAAAGTGTGGGTTTTGTAAGTCGACAGTTAAGAATGAAAATATATAAATCCAATCGATGTTCTTACACCACAGCATACATGTTTTATTTTCAGGGATTGTGAACAGTTACATATTTTACAGTCTGTTACTTTAAAGACTGACTGTGTGTGATCACTTTTACATTATCAATGTTCTCCATGATGTGGTTCTTAAGACAACACATATGGTGGAAAACAACCTAAAATTTGGTACTTAACAATCAAACAGACACCAGAATCGAAATTTGACACCACAAGTAAATAAAAATTTAAAATAAGCTTACTCAATCGTTAAGAAATCTGTTTTTTTTTTCATAAATGAGTAATGTCATATCTCACATTTTGAAATTTGTTGAACATTTAGTGTGCAAAATGTGTGATTGGTTGCACAGAAAGTGAATTGGTAGAAATCCAGTTTGGTCATTTTCAAAATAACCGATTTATGTGATAGATCTTGAAACGTATTCTATTGATATATTACAAAAATAGCGTTATGACTTTTTTGATCATCAGGTCAGGCAGTCGTCTTTTGCTCTTCTTGGAGATTTGACCAAAGCGTGCTTCCAACACGTTCATCCAAATATTGGGGACTTTTTGCCCATTCTCGGCCAAAACTTAAATCCCGAGTTCATATCGGTTTGTAATAATGCAACGTGGGCGATCGGAGAAATTAGCATAAAACTTGGTACTTATTATTTTGTTTTTATTGTTTGTTTTTTTATCAGTCATTTATATTGAATTTGTCAATATATTTTCATCTCATACTTACTTCTACATCTATGTTTTCGATTAATTCACTTCTTTTGTTTTTTTTTTGCTTCCATTGTTTTTTTTAGGTAGTGACATGAAGACATTTATACCACTGGTTCTTAGTCAACTTATAGAAATTATCAATAGGCCCAACACACCAAAGACACTTTTAGAAAATACAGGTATGGAAAGATTTTCATAGACAAAATATTTTGATATGAATTAAATAAGTTTAAAATTACAGATAAATTAGTTCAGATAAAATCCACTAACAAATGAATATGATAAATTTCAAAGTGCGTACAATTTTATTGTATCGTTTTACTTTGTAATTTCTTTCATTGCATTTAGTTGAAGATGAAGAAACATTCTGGGCAAACTGAATACTATTTCGGAATTCAGATCAACCATTAGAAAAGGATTTATAAATATGACAAATGCGTTTAGTAGAGTTGATTCCAAATTATTCTTCTCTTCATTATTGATTTCAAATTTAAAACTGTAACTAATATTTTATTCTTAACATAATTATAAATTTCATTTGCATATTTTGAACAGCTAAGCAATAATGGATAAGTTAAGATCAGAATTTACTTTTCAAAAAGTGGTTGGTTGCCTGGCAGTTATAACACCGTCTTTCGTACTGGAGCTCGTGGGTTCGATTCCAGATGCCGACCATCTTCCTCTTTCACCACAGAAACTTTAAGTACCTTACTGTGAAAGAGTCAAAGAGTGTATTTGTGTTCACTTCCAGTGAGTACAGATTCATTTATAACAAAAAATTAATTAAAAATTCAATAAGGAGTGGCTTTCATATAGATTTTATTTGAAACTATTACATCGAACAACTTCATGAAGATTCAAATATAAGATTAAGTGTCTCTATATCTCTAAAGAAATGTTTGCATGAAATAATATGGACAAAAAATGAAAACATTCAGCACTATTGTGGATTGTTCAACACAAGCTCAGCAGTGTTACGATATATTTTCTAATACAGATTATATATTGTAATTCTACAAAGTTTTGTTTTATTCAAACAAGTATAATGACAAAGTTACTAGAAATGTATTTGGGGATAACTACTTTATGTTTTTTGTTTCTATTTGTGTGTGATATTTTAAGTGATTTCCCCGACACCTCCACACCACACCGACCCGACCCGTTCTAACTTCTACACTCATGATTTGATATTTGGTTTCAGGTTTAGTTCTCTGATAGTTTATATTATGATTCTAATCCACCCTTCCTTCTCCGGCCAGTCATAATACTAACTTGTAATATTTTTTCTCCGTATCCGTGTGTACATTGTAAAACATTATTATTGATTTTTTCGTCCCATTGTGGTAGACAAGTGAGAGAAAAAAATAATCTTATTTACATTGTGCTATTTTACAATGATTTTATGTTGGTTTACTCGTATTTGTAATATTTTTTATCATTATTATTATTATTATTGTTGTGCAAGAAACAAATACTTATTTTTGTATATAAATGTTTTCTAGCACTTCTCCTCATGCGTTTATATTGTTTGTAATAATTGATTTGGCATGTGACATATCGGGGCATATAACACTATTGTTATCAATTTTTATTCAACCAAGTTACACTTTCATCATTATTCATTTGTTTTAAGTCCTATATTATTATCTTGTTGAGTATATTATTATTCGTATATGTTGCAAAATATTATAAAATCATAATACTCTTTTTTTTTTTTAACTATTTATGTGTACTCGATGAGGCGGTTTCTTTTGTTAGAAAAAGTAATTAGCTTTGTGTAAGTTATTAATTTTCTGTTGCGTTTATTGTCCATTGGTTTGAAACAACGTATGGAACCCCCGGTTAACAGTTGAATGAGTCGACTGTAATATGAAATAGTTGTAGCCTCGAAATGTAACATGTTCTCGAGTATGACTGGGGTGACCAGGCCAACACACGAGTGACGTATGTTGACTGGAACAACATAGCTCGCTCAGTCGCACTCGCATTAGTACAAACGATATAAATAAGTCGATTGGTTCCACATGTGAAGGTTGTTTTGTTTGGTTGATTTACCTCATCTATATGTATACATATTATATTATGATTTACTTGGTTGTTATTTGTTTTTGTTCTCGGTTATTTGGCTGGTGTTGTGACGTGTGGTTTGTAGCGATAACTATCGGTCGGCTAGGTTATGTGTGCCCCCACGACGTTGCGCCAGTCTTACAACAGTTTGCACGCCAGTGGTCTGTAGATTTTATTTTTTATTATTATTATTATACTTTTTCTTAAATTATATTATTATTAATTATTTTTGTTTTCATTGCTAATATTTCTAATCTTTTATTGATTATTTTCTAAGTCCTTGTTTTGTGAACCACGGTCTGAGTCTGTTCTTGTTTAACATGGATGGACATAATTAATATATCTATCTTAATTTATTTCCTTTATAATTTGAGAGATAATCCTCCAGTAATATTTCACCTGTGCACTTAGATTTGTTTTTTAAACCTTATACAAACTAATTGTCTCGTCTGATTCTGTTAACATGTAACCAAATTTCTCCTGAGACTGCTTAACTAAAGTTATGATCTAGATTTTTAATTTTTGCTGCACTTTTGAATTTAAAATATGTGTTGCTCTTAGAGTGTCAGGCCGTGGCTCTGCTTCCACTTGCGTGGTGATATGGACTCCAAAGCAATTGTTTTCTTTTTTTTTTTTAACAAACTACCTGTTATGAATACTATATATTTTTTATTGCTTGTTTGAACATCTAGGCAAGTGGGAGGATATACATACATTCTCATTTAATATTTCAATAATTTAAACTAATATTTTTAGTAATTTATTTTCTTATTTAGGTATCAAAACATTCCATCACTTTAATCATTATGCTTTTTATATTCTGTTGTTTTAAAAAAAAATAGCAAGTCCAACCAACAGAATTCTATGCAAAACCTAGAACTACGACTTATTCAAAAGTGAAGCATAAAATTTTTGATGACGTTTGACAGTTTTTTTGGCAAAAAAGTGGTTATGTTTCTTAGTGGAGTGTATTCTGAAAATGTAATTTAGTTCTTTATTGCTTTTTAAGTTATTTGAAGTAAATTTTTCCCCTTTTTCCTTAAATAAAAATTTTAATAATAAATTTACTACATAACAAATCTCGTTACAACCTATTTTTTTGCCAACCAATGTGTCCAAAATGCTTGTCATTGATGCTTCACAGTACTCTATCTGGGTAATTATATAAAAAAAAAACGGTGGTCCAACCACACCTTGTTATATTGTTTTAACTTGTATGTAATATAATATACCAATGAACAGAATATGAACAGTATAATATTAACACCGCTTTTTTGAATGGTTGGACTTGCTTATTTGCAGCAACAAAATATCAATTTTCAGTCCTCTGAATTTTGACAAAGTCTACTATAACTTGAGTTTTTTTTTTGTTTTGATTTGGCTAAAATATTTAGTTGATGGATGATTTTTTGTAACAAGTCAATTTCAACAAGTTTCTTTAGTTCTAATTTACCCCCGTATGCTTTCAATGTGACTCTCATGAAGTAATAACTATGTATTATATTACATATTATTTCATATTGTTATTATTTGAGATGTTTATTATGAGTGTGTGTACCAGATTCTGTTTATAGTATAGCAGCTATATCTTGAACCTGTTCTCTATATTATTTTAACACAAACACTAATATAATATATTTTGTTTATAACACACCACTTAATGATGTTAATCCTTACCTGATAGATCCAGATAATGACATTATATTTTCATGGTTCACTTGTATATTTTTTAATTATTATTGTTTTGATAACAGATACATAGTGACTGGAGTTGTAATAATATAAATTTCCCTTACATAACGATATTTATCATATTCTCATGTTGTTGTATTTGTTGAAATTTTGAGATCAGATTAGAAAAATGGTTTACGCATCCATGGTTTAAAGAGTTTTTATGATTCGGTGATGAATGTTTCCATATAATATTAAGCCGATGTCATTTCTTTGTGTAAACATTATATTATACCTACTGTAGATGTTGTTTTTTTATTCATAGATAATCTATTGCAGGTGGTGTCTTCTTTCGGTTTTTATTTGGAATGTGTCAAATTTACAGGTGTATGTCACTGCGTAATATCAGAGACAATGATGAGAAGGATTCTGCATTCAGAGGAATGTGTCAAATGATCACTGTGAATCCCGGAGGCGTGGTCCACGATTTTGTGTACTTTTGCGATGCTGTGGCATCTTGGGTGCATGTAAAGGATGACCTAAAAGAGATGTTTAGCAAGGTAACCGCATATACTCTTTCACCATTATTATTAGTTTTTTTTTATTCTTTAGCTCTCATTGGTTACTCACAACACTTTGCACTTTTTATTACAGATTTTACACAGCTTTAAAGCTCAAGTGGGCGATGAGAATTGGAAAAGATTCAGTGACCAGTTCCCCCAGCAGTTGTCATTGAGACTCAGGGAAGGCTATGGACTGTAGTGGGTAAATATGATGCTTTGCAATATAATATATTGTTATCTCGACACTTGATCAAACCAATTGTATTTATTTCTTTTGATGTTTGTCTGCTACTGTTAAACCGTGGGTAGAGAGAGTGCAAAAGCGAACAATTGCGTTGTTCTCATCGACATTGAATCGAAAGAGATAGACCCAAAATTATTTATGGAAAATTTTAGAAAAAATTGTGAAATTTAAAAGCGTACGTACAGTCTACCTAATTTAAAAGTTATAATATATTTTTGAAGTTTCCGTTTGATATCATTACTTTTGATTATTTTCATAATAGTTAGACTTTCTAACTTTCAAATGAGAATTGTTTGAAGAAAACAGGCTCCTCGCCTGAAGAACACATTACCCCCTATTCTGCTTTTGGTTCGAACCGAAATAAGAACGTTCCAAAATTCTGTACATTAGAGGTGAGATGTGTTAAGTCCAAAATTTTCAATTATAAACTCATTTTTGAAAAATTTGGACTTAACACACCTCAACTCTGACGTACAGAATTTTGGAACCTTCTTATTTCAACGAATATGTAACAACTAATGACTAACAATTCATTACTGATGTTCGATTTTTAAAAGGAACAAACCACTACGGGCTTACGACCGTCTTCTACTGTTATTTCGAAGGCTGGCTTAGTGTGATCACTTTACGTTAACAACGTTCGCCATTAGGTGGTAATGTTTAAGTCTCTGAAACTCCTAATCATGAGAATTCTCGAGTAGATATTCAATAATTTATGAAATATAGAGATATAAATTGGAAATTATTGAGAACAAGAGAGCAACCAAACTTAAAGACTGCGACTGCTATCATGTATTTGGCGCCAGGATATGAATATATGTATTATTTTTCATTGAATAAATTTATTATTATTATATCCATTTTTGTTAATGTCTCATTTTTATTGTCTTTATGGGATATGGAAAGGAATGAAAATATTAGGAAAGAATGTGGTATGGAAGTAAGTGTTGTGACAAAGATGAAAGTTAATAAGTTGAGATGGTTTGGGCATGTGGAAAGAATGGATGCAAACAGAATGACAAAGATAATTCATAAGGCTGAAAGGAAAGGTGTAAGAAAGCGTGGGCGACCGAGAATGACGTGGATCGAACACATCGATTCCGTCCTCAAGGAAGGCCAGGTAAGAAGTAAGAGAAATAGGAGAAGCTGTATGAGAAATGGTATGTCGGTGGAAGAAGCGAAAGAAGTATGCTTGGATAGAAAAGAGTGGAGGTCCGTTCTCTCTGCCTACCCCGTACGGGACACGGCGTGATGTGTAACAAAAAAAAAAATTATTGTCTATTCGTTTTGTTGGTGCACAAGTTCTAATTATGTCT
The DNA here is from genome assembly GCA_963576905.1 of Mystacides longicornis. Lineage (NCBI taxonomy): Eukaryota > Metazoa > Arthropoda > Insecta > Trichoptera > Leptoceridae > Mystacides > Mystacides longicornis. Next base: position 25,611,935 of record OY756426.1, on the reverse strand, counting down.
AATGGTCGCAAGAATCTAGACATAATTAATTTTTATATTAGTTCGAATCAATAGCAGAATAGGGGGTAATGTATTATTTTTTATGTTTCCCAATTTAAAATTCCCCCTATTAAATAATTTTCCTAAATTATCGCATTTTCATTATCCTTTACTAGCTTTACCGCAGGTTTTGTCCTGTGCTCTTATGAATATCGTATTCGAATTTGTATAATGATAATTAATTACCTATTTAACCAACATAATTCTGACCTATGCATCTGTTTTAAACTATGTTTACGGCCCACATTCTCACAATCAATCAATCAACTGGCAGTTTTTCAAATAATGTCAATTGAAATTCAATAATAGAAATTTTTATTATATCAAAAGTAGTAGGAAGTTTTACGTACGTTAAGTTTTTTAAATTTTCCAATGTTCCACGCAACCTTCTTAATTTTTTCTTCCATAAGAACTTTCTCCCGACAATAGTAAACACAACAAAAAAGAATTAGCGAAATTATTCCAGCCCTTCACCCGTGTTGGGATGAACACGGAAAATAGGGCACCATTTTTATATACATAGAGTTTTGTGCATTTCGTTTGATCAGGTTTCGAGACAACATTTGGCGTACAATGATACCTCCAGACTAGAGTTTAATATTTTTTGGTATGTATCATCGCTTCTATTTTAAAGCAATTTATCCTATTGATTTGGTATTAATAAAAACTTTCATACATCGATGAACTTATGTATTGAGGTATCTATTGCACTCTAAAATAAAGAAGAAACTCCTTTAATCGCTTTGTTTATTTTCAGGATGGTCCCGATTCTACAATAGTTGGAACTTCATTTTGATAAAAAGTGCAATAGGACATTGTCACCATTAATTGTCATATATCCACGTTTATATAACACAAACTAAATATTATTAGGTATATTGTATTGTTATGTTGTCCAACGACAGCATTCTATATATCTCCGTAACTCACTTTGTATTACAATTATTTTTTGTGGCAATTGTTGGCATAGACGAGTCTATTTGAATACCGCATAGTAAACTCTCCGATAGTTAAGACTATTATAATTGTATAAACGTCAATTTTATCAAAATACCTTGTCAAAATCAGATTCTTTTAAGTTTGATCAACGATTACACTTGCGAGTATAAATTTGTACAGTGTTCCGTCAGGCGTTTTGTACTGTATAGATATACTTACTTCTTTGTTAAACCTTAGTTTTCCAAACAACTTCACCTTAAATCTGGTCATTTTCTTCGGATTCCTTCTCAATTTCATAAAATTGAATGTCAATATTATTAATTACGAAGTGGTGATTTTTATTGATTGTAATGTTTTATTATGAGAATGTTATCAGATGGAGATTGTCGGTCATGTCATGACTCAATCGATACTCTGATATGACTAAAAGCTATCTAGAATAATATACTCTGATATGACTAAAAGCTATCTAGAATATACTCTGATATGACTAAAAGCTATTTAGAATATGTTTTAGTAAAATTTGATAGCAGATTTAATTAAAAAATTAATCACGTGCCAAGCGAATGCATTTGCAAACGTTTCAAATTTGTATTTTAAGAGAGTTCCCAGTAGCCGACTGATAATGAAACAAAATCTGGGTGTTTTGAAGGGCAAATCCAATATTATGTTATCTTTGTTGCATACATAATATTATGACCTATATGTAAATTTTAGTGCTCTCAAATTCCCAAGTTTGTGTGCAGACGATATGGCACTGTTTAAAAACTTAAATTTGTCAGTCAATCTTTAGTAACGAGTGCTTAAAAAAAATGTCGTGTGTGATAATTTAGGTAATCTTAGAATTATTTCAATGTTTAAACAGAGTAAAGAGCACAAAATAACGTATACAGTTAATAAGATGTTTTTTAAATAGGTGTTTTTGTGAAATATGCCAATTTGCCTATTTATTTAAAAGTGTATGTTTTTTTTTTCATTTTATTAAACCAGATATTATGTTTGAACCGATAAGTAGTCTTGCTAATTAAGTAGTAGGTATTTTAATGCACAATCTACTGCATATTATTTACTCGGTAATTCAATGTTCCAAAGAATTTATACAGAAAGTGGTGATAGATAATTTCATATGAAATTTGTGCTGGAGATATTTATCATTTCTTTCTAGTTGTCACATTTTGGTGAATAAGGCTACTATTTTTAGACTGAGGGAGAACGTCAAATAAACATGGGTTGTAGAACATGAAGTAAATTAACATTTTAAACACCTTGTGTTGTTGACACAGTCAATCAGAAAATTTCCGCTGCATATTGATTAGTTGATAATGTCCCCTTCTTTTAAGTTCTCATACGCCAATAGATGTGCGAAAATTTGTTCAAATATGAACCCGCTTGGTTCAATGCTGAATGTCAGTTCAGAATGGGCGACTTTGTATGACTATTATTACACTTAGGTGATATTTTACGAAGTCCTTCATTATATAATACAACCTCTACGCGACATTTTTAGCGTAAAGTCCATGAACGTAATTAATGATATGGTAGTTTTAGATTGTAGTCTTTATTGATATCACTTGTACCTATATAACACCACTTCTCAATAACAAAACTAGAGACATTGCAGCAAGTGATTGTTTTTTCATTTTCATTTCGCTTGCATAATATTTTTTCAAATGAAATTGCACAAGACGGTTTTAAGATATTCAAATCTTAAAATATATAAATTCAACCAAAAATACCTCTTGTGCGATTTATATAGATGTAATCAAACAATCGGTTGTAGTTATATATTATGATGATGTCAAAGCACTTTTTTTTACATTTCGACCCGAATCATTTCGTTTTTGAAATTTGTTAAGAGAGTGGCACGGCGACCCTGTATATATGATGACTACCAGTAATATTATGTAATTTTTTTATTTTATTTAGTTAGTATTTCAGACAGATATCCTCTAGCTGTTTCTAATTCTAATTAAAAGTCTTATGCCACTTAGTTAGGGTATAGGTTTGATATTGTCGAGTGTCAAAATATTATGAAACTTGATGGTTGTATTGTTTGAGAACCTAGAGAAACGCATTCACCTGCTTTGTACCATCTGTTATACACTTGTATTGTATTGTTTTTGTATTGACTATATATTTCTAGTCATTGTTTAGTATATTATTTTATCATTTATGTAATTATTATAATTATTAATATAGTTTTTTATATGAATATTTTTTCCAAAGTCTTAATATTATTTTAATTGTTATTTCTGATGGTGTCGTGCCCTTCTGTTAGAATCAGCGTGTTCATGTCGCCGCGAAATATATCTCATTTAGTAATGGAATATATTCTATAAGGAAAAAAAGTGCTTTGAATGTTTGTGTTTAGATAATCTATAACAAAGTAACGGAGTGTGAAGCCACTCAAATTAAGTATAAGCTCCTCCTTTCCCTCGTGTCCTGCCTAGCAGAGACTTCTGTCGTCCTCTACCTTTGTCCTGTGCCAAGACGTCTGTAGACTATGAGAATGTGTGCTTGTGTGTGTGCTATTGTATTATTATCGTCCGTCGTCTGATGCCCTCCGCGCAACATTATTCCGCAATGAAAACGAAACACGTGTGAGCCCGCTTTCATTTCATACCCCACCGTTGTTTATGTGAGATGACTAATATAGTTTTGTACAATTGTTGCTCTGCAGACTAACGCGCTAAAGACTTTTGGAAGCAGACATGTTATGCTCCATCCTGGTCTCGTTGGAATCTAGTCAGTTTTATCTACACCATAGAATAAAGCCACGTACGTTTGGTGTGTTCATTGCGGAGTTTGTAGTAGAGGAGCATCCAGAGAGAGGACACTATATTATGAGATATTATATGTTTATAAATGAATATTGTGATATAGGGACGGTCGAGAGCCCCGTGGCTCCCGTCCACCAATGGGAATCCTCATCGTATTAGGGTCTACTCGTGTTATTTTATTACGAAAGCTTTATTTTTATCCGCTGCTAAATTCCGGCTGAACGAAGCTTATTAGCCCATCAATTGGTTAATTCCCCGCATCCTGTAGTTTCCCCAGCCTAGCCACGAATATACATGTGATGTATTTGAATAGAAACACGGAGATGTATATTTTTTTACTGTATTTGCTATGATTTACCTGAATTGTTTATTTACACACAGTGATATAGGGATTTATTATTTTTAAGTGTTGATAGATTTTATTGTGTCGATTTTTCTAAGTAACATTTTTTTAAAATAGTATTTTTTCTAAAAGAGACGCAATCGTGATAGTAGGGTTTAATGATATTTAATTGAAAATATTTGTAATAGTATGTTGTAATTAATTATGAAGAAACGGTTTAATAGTCAAGGGGGAGGTCGCGTCGCGTCGCGTGTTCGGAGGGTGGGCGATGGTTATTACTATGTACTGTAAAAGTCTGACAATTTTATATATATGTATATATATGGTATATATATATTATATTATTATTATGTATCTATGGGTATTTTATTATTGTTTATATTGTTGTACCTGTATTTAGGGAATACTTTGATCCACGTGTATAGATATTCTGGCACCCTGCACTCTGTGCTTGTGTTTGTTCTGTATACGTGTGAGTGAATGTCTGTGGTGTGAGCTGCTCTATGTATTTCTATTCCTCTCCGTGCACATGTCATTGTGATCGCGGAGAGAAATATGACAGCGCAATGTGCAAAAAAGTTTTGAAATCCTTTTTCTCGCATTGTGCCGTTGTATTTCTATTTATGTATACATATATTTAAATCATACCACTACTGATAATTAATTATTATTTAATTACTGTAAATTACTATGTATTATAATATTATTTATTGTATCTAAAGATATTACGCAGGTATTTTTAGTATACAGTTTGGGTTCAGTGTGCCAGAGCTTGAGCGAATGTGTCGTGTGTGTATTGTGCGTGATTCAACAAGTGCCGTTGTTGTAAAACAGAATCCTGCAGAAGTCTCAATCCCTCGTTACTCTTTTCCATTCCTATTGTGATCCCTGCACAAGACTACACAAAAGAACAGTTCGTACATTGTCATTCAATCTGATTCCTCTCACGTACATTTTGTGCTTAACTTTTCCTACTAAACTTCGTAATTTATGAAAATACCTGATGTGTAATTTTTACTGTTTGGACATTTTTTTTTGGTCCTGTTTCAAATAGTGGAATAAATACCACTTACGACACTTCGTAGAATGTATGACCGCATATATTTTTTTCTCTATTCTTTTATGTGTGTATCTTATAATTTTTGATTCTTTAAATTTGACTTTCTACATGTCTACATTCCATATTGTACTTTAACTAATACTAAGCCAGTCTTGTCAGGGTCGCGCTCCTATCCAGAAACATACATTAAGAAAAATATATATGTCCTATGTATATTTTGTTTTTTTTTTATTTTAATTCAATTAGAAATATTGATTCAACATGGTGTAATTAATTATTCATACCAATTTTTGTAGTAAATTTAACACTGTTCTCATTTTTCATGACTGATTTTGTGAAACATGTCAATTTTAGAACAAAATCAGAATCATATAAACTAATTTTAAACAATCAAATGCACATTTTTCACCATTTAGGTTCTCAAATTGTTGAATTTTTTTGTGTCCAATTTCGCATTTTTATACAATAGATAATAAAAACATAACTCGTAATTATTACTAACCTAATGATGTGTACTCGGAAGAACTTTCAAAGAATATTAATTATTGTCCTGTACACTTTTTATTTTTAATTTTATAAAACTACCTATTTGGAAAATATATACTTAATTTGCTTGTATTATTGATAATATTATTTTCTTATAAAATAATTATCTATGTTTTTCTTAAATTTTTTCCTAAAATTTTTCGGTAGGTTATAAATATTTTAAATTAATAATTGTGATACAACCAAAAGACATTTTGATGATATTTTGGGAGGGGGTACAAAAATATTAATAATTAATAAAATTTATATTTTAGATATATACAATTTATATTATGTATTAAGGGCTTTCAAATATTATATTTTGTAATATTAATTATTATCAAAGTTAGGGCAAAAAAGTAATAATATCTATCTTGGTTTTGTAGGCTAAATAGCTACAGGAGACCAAATTTTTATTCTGTTTGTCATTTTTTTTTAGTTTAATTTTCAAATTTTGTATTTCTGTTTATTTTTATATTCAATAATTATCTTAATAATTACCTGTTTAATTTTGTTCCACATGTGATTGAATATCATTTGGAAGTTCTTCTGAAGACATTCATTTAGTTGAAGGAAATCAAAATTTCGTATGTGCATCTTTGAAATCTTTCTAACATCAATATCAGTCCAACATTGGTGGTTATTTTGATAACAGTAGTTGTTATTTTGATAACAGTAGTTGTTATTTTGATAACAGCAGTTGTTATTTCGATAACATGTTGTTGGTCTCTCCACAATAGATACTTTTAAGTTATGTATGATTTGTATTATAATTTTTTTAACCATAACAAATATTTTATAATGATTGTTAAATTCATTCATTTTTAAAATATTACAAATCACTATGTTCTTAACGTTGCTTATTTTATTTTCCACCTTCTTCCATTTTCTCCATCTTAATAAGTGCTGCATCCCAACAGAGAATTTTCATGCAGTAAAGCTTAATTTATAGTAATATCCTATGGCAGGTGTTAGCAGTTTGTCAAGTGACAAGTCTTTGAGATTCAGTTAAAACTATCAGTTCTCCCCTCTATGAATGGTACTTATCATGGGGTAGGTACTCCTAAAAAATATGATCCAAATATCACTTTCCTCTACATGGATCCAGTGCCAGGATGATGTGAAGTCAGAATATCCAGTCTTGCAGTTGATCTGTCCCATCTCTCTTGATGACTTCCTTTCTTTTATTGTTCAGAATATCAATGGATTGCTGATAGGACACCTGAACTATATCCCTATTCTAAGTTTTATCGGAAGGTAGTCACGGAAGTAAAGCGAGTATTACACCATGCATTTTGTAATGTGTATAGCGCTGCTACATGGATATTTCTAGAAACAAAAGCGATTCTCGCATTCGATACGTATAGACGTTTTCCATACAAAATGTATTGTGTTACTCACTTTACTTACTTCCGTGACTATCTTCCAATAAAACTTAGAATACGGGTACTGTATGTTCTTGCATCTTGAGAGACCGTAACGCTGCAGACAGCTAAATTCTGAATACTACAACTGCTCCTTTTGGGGCTTAACAAGAATCTTATAAGAGATCCTGTCACCCAGCTCTGATACAAAGGAACCGTATAAACAATAAATTTATATCTTTTTCTGGCTAATCAGAAAAGTTTCGCGTTTGCTCTAAATGATTTTAAATCCATCTAGTTTATTCTAAGTTTTCTAAGAATATATTTTGCTTACCAAAATCACTTGATCTGGAGTGGAGCTCTTAAAATAAAAAAAATGCTTACAAATTTCCTCCATAGATGGCGGTGGTGGTGCAATTTCCATCGAAATTTATAGGGTTGTGTTCGCCGAACATCCTAGATTTCACAACATTATTGGCCATCCAACATGGCGGATACGACGAGCTCCTATTTTCACCAAGGAACATGGTCACGAAGTGTAACGAAGAACGACTGTATGATTGTATTAGTGTTCAATTTTATTTTACGTTAGCGTTTAGCAAGTTTTCTACTATTTATATGATTGAGTTAGGTTAGGTTAGGATATAATTATAAGGGGGGTTTGCCTCATCACGTTTGCCCCCGAATTTATTTAAATTAATAGAAATACCATCAAAATTATCATTGTCACTAATACATCCACACAGTCGTCTCGTAACACTTCGGGTTGGTTCGGCAGTTTCCGGCGACCATGTTCCTTGGTGCAAATATGGTATCCGCCATGTTGGATGGCCAATAATGTTGTGAAATCTAGGTTGTCCGTGTTCGCCACACTAATATCATAGAGGATTATTAGTCATATAGACTTATCCATCGGCATGTTATAATGTAGGTAGTTCCTGTTTTTAAGACGTTATGAAATTAAAACCAATCAAGTGTTATATTGATTGGTTTTAATTTCATAACAAAAAAACACTTTAGAGTATGTGGGGAGTCTCATTAGGTACCCCGATGTAGGAATAACAAGTGCCCCAGGCTGATGTGTGTGTAGGGTTCACATTTTATTTGTTGGCCGCCTGTGGACACAAAAAACTGATCTGCAATAATTATCATCATCCTCTTGTGGTTATCGCGCCAATCATGTCAAATAATGAGGTAGGTGGAAGATTTTTTATCCCGACATTGTGTTTCATTAGAGTAACTCCACTCGCTTTGCACAACCAGCTACACGGTAGGTACTAGTAGGGATTGCAATCCGGTCTCATTTTGAATCCGGCCGGATCCAACCGGATTTTCGTCAATCCGACCGGATTGAAATAACCTTGATTAATTAACATTTTTTAACAATAATGAAGGCTAAAAATAAAGCAGTACATATGAGAAATTAATTTAATTAGGGTATGAATACTTTTAAATGGTAAAAACTATAAAAAAATTAGTTTCCAAAGAAATAAAATTACAAATTAGATTACGTATTTTAAAAGTCAAATTTAAATTTAACGAAAATATCTATTTTGACCTTCTTGATCGATCATGATTTGAAAAAAGATTATCAGAGAACCGACACCACGAAAAAGAAAGATTATTGAAAACTTTTCAACCCATTGTGGAACAAAACATTTGAGGCAGAGTAAGAAACTCCAGATTTGGAGCTTATACGATATTGAGAACGTCGGGTAATGGGGTAGCAATAGAAGGCAATACTGGAATGAGCACGTCAACAGAACGGATCCGGTGATTCTGGTAATTATAAGAGGATAAAATCACATTAGCCAACAGACCTTTGGAGGAGCACTTAAGAGATGGATGTGCAGTTGGACATCGGCCGTGTCCTAGAAGTAATACCTATAACCGGGAATAATCAGAGACACTCCTATATCGCGAATAAGTGTTTGAGAAATTATTTCAGTTTTATACTTTATAACTACACACACACATTATGACAGACCACCGTTATAATCTAATGTATACCAGGCAATAATCACAATAGTTTTGCTTTTAAAAATAGATAAATATATTTTTTGTTGGCTAATTTTATTGCTTGATGCTCTCACCATTTTTCTAAGAGATGTCATTTCATTCGATAGTCAATACTATAAATACGACCAGTCAACACTACCTAACCCCATTTTGGGCACAGGGAGGCAAATAAAAGCAACATTACACTGCGCTCAGTGTGACACATTTGCCCCCTCTTCTCTTCGTATCTTTATGGGTACCTACAATGACCCTGTGGAATTGCTAGGGATACGGATTCGAATCCGGTCCGTGTTGAGAATGTTGAAAAATCCCTTAACGTGATTAACCGGATCCGTTAATTTGTGCCGGATCCGATATGAGCATTTTGATGCCGGATCCGCCGGAATACCGGATCCGTTTTTCCGGATTTCAATCCCTTCGAGAAAGACTTCCCAAAAGATGACGAGACAGCTCGGAATCCACATTACAAGAAGAGCTTTAATAAAACAGACCAACGGCGTAAGGGTAAGAACACGTAGAAAGCCGATTCCGACCCGCGCCGACCGGCTCAAAGATTGTTGTCTATGGTTTCAATTCAATGCATTTAAATGGGCATGCCGGAAAGCGGGTTCCTGCTTTTTCTGTGGGTATCCCCATTCAAATGCATAGTAACAGTAACATTCTTTGCGCCGGTCGGAGCGGGTCGGAATCGGTTTTCTACGTGTTCTTACCCTAAGGCTGTAGCTAGAAAATAACTATAATAATTGCTGGCTGGATGCGATCTAAATCAACAAGAACCTACATATATAAAAAATAGATCTTGTTTGTAAGTATGTTGATTGATTTCCTTTCTGATGCACACAATGTAGGCACCCAACAAATAGCATACATTATTATTGATTCAATTAAGAGAGTGCATAAAAAGTGAAACAAGCTATGTTGAGATGTAGGTATGTGTGTGTGTGTGTGTTTGTAAGAGTAGGGGAGGTTCGCTGATTGGTTCTAATAGGATTAGTATCGGTTGTTTTGTTTGATTGCCGCGGTCCTTCCTCTGCACACCTCCCCTACTCTCGTGGCGACACTGAACCTCCCCTCCACCCGTTCAATATTTGGTTGGCTCGAATCACAACCAGCCTTATTAAAATATTCCCTGCGATTAATTCATCCGTGCTGAGTTGATAGATGAAAAGAGATTTATTCATTGCTACTTTGTTTTTCATGTTGCTGATTCCTAGATTTGTCCGAAAGGAATCTACAAATAGCAAAAGGCATCATGGACGGTAGTGAACTTTGATTTGATTAAAAAAAAAACAGGCTGGAATGAAACAACATCTCGTTCGAATAAAATGATAGACAATTTCAACTTTACTCCCTTTCATCAGCAAAGATGAGGAATAACCTACCTATACATATGTAGGTTAACATAGAAACTTGTGAAACATGAAGAAGGTCGGCATCTACATTCCACAACTTTCAGACCGACAGATTTTATTCAACGACTAAAGAATTATATCCAACTATTTGCAGTTACGTACTCCTATCTGGTGGCCTGGAAGGTTAGTCTCCGAAGGTTCGAATCCTACTGGGGGGCATGAGGTTGAAAAGCGGTTTGGAAGCTTTATTATTAATTTGTTGAATGGCATTTTGTTCTTTAAACTTAAAAACGTGTTCTCACTGGCGAGCTGTAACCGTAACTAAGGAACCTAGATCCTTTTATCTAGGTTCCCTAACCGTAACCTTTACGGCCGTATACTCAAGGGTGGATCCAGGAGGGGGGTCCGGGGGGGTCATGCCCCTCCCCCTGAGCTGGGTCCAGGCCTTAAATTTTTAGTGCAGTACCTATTCTTCTATTGTAATTATAATTTATTGTGGTTCATGACCCCCCCTGGATCAAAAGTATAGTAGATTCATCAAATTTAGGAAATGAACTTTTTTGTTTTTTTTTTAAGGAAAAGTGTAGTTTCCAGATACCAAATTTTGGAAATGACCTTTTTACTTGTCGTGACTCCCTCTCCCTGGCGCTAATGCTGGATCCGCCCTTGCGTATACATCAGTGATGAATTGACGATATTCGCACAGGTTCAGCCGAATCGTTGTTAAAATTCTCACAGGTTCGGCCGAATCGTTGTTAAAATTTGCACAGGTTCGGCCGAATCCGTTGTTAAACACACATTTTGTAGTGTGGATAAGTACCTACTTGCGTGCATGTACTAAAGCGAAACGAGTAGGAGGGCCTTGACGTGTAGGCAGGGTAGCTAGGGTTTTTTCCAAAAAAAATACCGAACCAGTATCCGAAAAGATGAAAGTTCACAAAAAAGGTGATTCTTAAAATTGAACACCTGGCAACCCTGCGTGTAGGTACTCATGGTCTGTTTTTTTAGGAATACGGTACTGCTATAAACACAAGCGCGGATCCAGGGGGGGGGGTTAGGGGGGTCATGACCCCCCCCCCTAGGCTATGTAATCTCAAGTAGGGCAGTGATATTTATTAATAAAATCTTTATTTTGCTAGCATAATAATTATAATTTCATGTGGGCCATGACCCCCCCCCTGGAGCAAAAGTACCATATAACAAATTTAGGAAATGACTTTTTTTTTTTTTTTAGGAAAAGTGTAGTTTCCAGATACCAAATTTTTAAGATGACCTTTTTTTTTACTTTGTGACCCCCCCCCTGGTGCCAAGGCTGGATCCGCCCTTGTATAAACAGCGATGAATGTTTCAGTGTAGAATATTGTCTATGTGGTTATATTAGTGACAAAAAATATTGTCGCGATTTTGAAAGACAGCCGTCTTGTCTGACGAGTGGGAACCCATTACATCACACTTTGAAGATATTCGATTATTAACGAATAATTTGTCAAAGTAGACTGTCCACTGGAACGTATAGACAATTATTTAAATCAAACAAAATAAAATAAAACTCATTAAAATTCGTTAATCGCTTTATTTATGTACATTAGTCAAACAAAATATTATGTTATATTTATAAAACAACCAACTATACACAAACTTATTTTATTTAGTGGTTAAGTTAAGGTGACCAGACGTCCGCTTTTTGACAATTTGCGCCTCACCTCTTTTTCAAAATATCCCACTTTTTTTTAGAAAGAATATAAAGTGCACTCCATACATTTCACCGAAGAAATAAGTACCTACCTACCTAATGCTTTATGCACTAGTTTTTAAAAATCAAATTATTATTTAGTAAAACTTTGGTTGCCCCCCATGCACCCCCCCCCCCCCACATTTGGCCAAATAATTCAATTTATTTTCCATTATGTAGGTACCTAATGTTATTTGATGTTTATTTAAAAAAATATTTTTTTTGCGACATCTTAAATTTAGGACCCCCCCCCCCCTTCGATTGACGTTTAAATTAATAAAAATATATACATGCCCCCCCCCCCCTATTGGTTATCAGTTTTTTCCAATTTTAAAAATCTGGTCACCTTTAGTTAAGTATACTTAATGTAATATACCTATCTACATAATAAAATATATCAACAATGGGGTGCAGAAACATTGATAGGTAATACTTAATGTGATTGGTTTGAATACTGTATATTACTATTTTAGTGATTAAAAATATGTAGGTACGGGTACTTTTTTTTTCATAAATATTGAATAAGATTTTATTCGATTTCGTGATGACATAAAATAGATAATTTAATAATTGATTTTGTCATTTTACAAGTTTGATTTTGAGTGTCATGAGAAAATAATGATTAGGTAAATCTTTCGTAGTTTTATATTTACATTAAAATGCAACCGTATAAGTAACTTAAATAATAGGTATAACATTGAATAAACTGGACAAAAATATGTACATTTGTTGGAAATATCGTTTTGAAAACTTACAGTTCTAAGATTGTGTTTGTAGGTAGTTAAAATTATGAAAAATATTGCACTTTTGAAATGGGGGAATTTAGGTAATTGTTCGATAATTATTGCTATCTGGTGAGAAATAAAGAAAAAAATATTGGTTAATATTAAACAAAATCTTTTTTATTAATTTTTTAAAGCTTTCCCGACAGACGTTATCCTGTGTTCTTAACAATGAATATTGAATTCGAATTTATATTTTATATTTATAATTATAAGCTAATCACCTTTCAACCATTGTAATTTAGATCGATGCATCTGTTTCAAACATATATTTTCCATCGATACCTGTCAGTAGGTACCTGTCATAATTTAATTTTTCAAATTTGGAATAAAATACTTAGAAGGTTACCTTCTTAGAGTTTTCTTTGATTTTCTAATAATTCACGCAACTTTCTTATCTTTTCTTTCATACGAACCTTCTCCTGATAAAAGCCAACACGACAAAAAAAGAATTAGCGAAATCGGTCCAGCCGTTTAGGGGTGATGCGATGACAACGGAAAATAGAGTTTTTATAGCAATGCACTCGTTATCGAGTAATTCGGTTTTATATTGGGAATATCGAGTTCACGTGTAAAATAATTTAAGAAGCGGTAAGTTATTATTCAATTGGAGTCTTTGCGATAAGTATAGATATCTAGGTACCTATTAATTTTGTAAGATTGCTGGGCCAATTATTTTTAGCCATAACTTTAATAAGAACTTTCAATAACCGAAATATTTCAAAAATTGAAATAGACCGAGACATTTTGATATAAAAGCCATCGGTAAGTATATAGATCTCGTCTGTTAATTTTTTATGCATAGACAACATTTACTGCCAGCAAATTAACCAGTACCTATTCCCCTGCGTCTTCAGATAGTATGGTATGCCAATAGATATTTTCTTTCTCAATTAAGTAATTAATTTTCATGCGTAAGTATATTTACAGAGTTCTTTCTTAATTAATTATAATGATAAATTAATTACATAGTTTATATATATCTACTTAATAATTTCTTTCTTATCGTGTCGTATACTTGAGAATTTAGTATAATTTTTCATTATCACATTGTGCAATTGTTTTTACCACTTTTCGTTGATCTTTTGTTTATGGTGGAGGCGTGGCCGTACCTCCGGGTGATTCCTATTCAGATATTTGAGACTTTTCAGGAGGTCGTGCCAGGAGCGCTAGGGCTGCCGCGTGTCGTCTTGCCTTTAATCTCAAGTCAGCTATAGATGAGGATTTGCAGCGTGCAAGGGTCGCTAGGCCTAGTGGAGATCCGAAGAGGCCAGCAGCTGCGGCATACTGAAAAGAAAAGCAGCAAAATGTCTTATCAAATGTATAACTTTTGACGCTAGTCTAAAATGGATTAGGCATGCACACTAACAACCGGTCTCCAAAAAGTGGCTAAAGAACACTTTAGCTAAAGGAACTTTTATAATTTAAAGTTTCCTTTAGGTTGACGCGTTTCATAAAAAATATTCCCGCGTATTTAGCTGATGTTTGAAATGTCAAAAAAATATATGAAAGTTGGTAGAATTTGGTATTGTTACAATGGAAATCTGTGGAAAACATAGGTTGTTTACTAATATTTTCGCGGAATTTCTGTTGATCTGTCAATTTTATTTCTCAAAAGAGCATCAATGTGCCGTTTTTTGTGTTAATTTACTTGTATGGTTTATGCATTAGTAAACGAAATCTGTAAACAATAATATTCTTCCCGTTTTGCTATGTTTTCCGCACTATTTTAGTCATTTTTGTCCACAGTGTCACCGCATACAAATGTTCATCTTTGTGACAAAGAAAGCGCCACGAAATTTTCTATCAACACCGACGGCAAAAGATTGAACTTGTCCCAAAAACGGGACTTTAACATAAAGTGTCATTTTGTTGTTATGAAACGCGTTTTCTTTAAAGGAAACTTAAAGTATCCTTTGTTTTTTATGAAACCGGCTGTAAGTTTAAACATCGAACATACCAAATTTACAATCGCTTTTTTTAAGTCGTATAACAATTGAAGGAGGTCCTAAGCTGAGAGTAGTGAGAAAAGGATAAATCAATATAAGAGACAGTGGCTTAGCTTGCCTTAGAAGGGCCCTAAATCATAATTTGTAAGGGGCCACAAAGAAGAGGTTATTTTTCATATATAAGAAACTACCAATGGAGGAATTGGTACATAATGACTGGTATTCTCAAATTCACGTTCCAACTCAACGCAAGAAGCTCTTGCTTTGAAACTTTATCGGGTGCCAGTAGTTACGCATCTAATGTATTGGATAAAACATTTTCAGAATACAGAAATGTCAAGTCTCAATAAAAATTGGATGCGACGCAACTCAATCGTCTGTTTTTCATTTCAGTCATTGTGTTCCTAGAAGATAATAGGTAAGGCAAACAGTTCAAATCAAAAGTACACTTTTAAATCAAATCATCGATATAGCTGAAGACGATTTCATTTTTCCTAATTTTATGTCTTAAGAGTAAGAATGACAAGTCTGACAGACATAGACACTGATAATTATTATAACATCAGTTTTGATTTCTTCTTTCAGGAGTCGCAATAATTGTAATCGAAAGCAATGAATAATTGTTCAGATCAATTAGTTTTTTGGTTTCATTTGAAGAAGACAAGATTCAAGATTTTACACATTCGGGGACACTGTACTCTGGGACCCTCGCTAACTGACAAACCCTCTTTAATCTACATATACATATTAAGTGTCATGAAATATAAGGTAGGTATGCAGTATCTGTGATGTTGCAAAAGGCTAAAATAAAAAGGTTTTTATCGTAGCATCTTAACACGCACAAACCCACTAACGAATCACCACACTCAGCGAAAAGGCATATTATGCTGAGTGCAATCGTTTTTATTAAAGTGAAATAAAATGAAAAATCTTAATCATTTGGCTATAAGCTTGCACAGACCCATCATCATTGAGTTGTTGGTAAACTAAAAAAGTGTAATTAACTGATGGCTGAAAATCTGGTATCTGCTTAAATCTGTGCATCATAAAATGTTTCCAGCTATATAGCTCTAATACAGTACATTATCCGGATATCTGCATTTTCGTCTAAGAAAATCTAAACTACGTCTCTGTGGCTTGAGATTTATTGTTTGAGTGTAATTTTATCGATTTTATATGAAAGTTGAAAATGGAGCTACCTGTTGAGCGGCCGCTGAAAGAACAGCAGGATCAAAGGGTGAGAAGGCCGTGCTGGAGGGATGCGAGGGGTGCGGGGCCTGGTGAGAGGGCGGAGGCGCCGAGTAAGATGGAGGCGTCGGCCGCAACCTCAGCGCCGGGACGCTGACGTAAGGAGCTGCCCTGCAAGGTTCAAGTGGGGTGCCACCTCCCGGTCCTGACATCACTAAACCTGGAAAAATAATAGGCATCAATAATGAATTATTATTATTGGACCAAGAGAATTAATAAAGTTACAAAATGTGACGTCTTAAATTGAAATATTGAAGCACTAAGGGGTGACGCTGACGTAAAGTAACACACTATTGTATGGAAACGTGTATAGCGCTCCTACAGAAAACTCCGAAAAGCTCGTTAGCCCATACAATATTTCCGTGAGTTTCTCACTTACGTTAGTGCGCAGTATTCGGGATAGGGGTAGGTCTGTACTTGTACAATGTATAGGTACTATTGCGAGAGATAGAACTTTCTCCATAGAGGGTTGGATATTTCTACTAGATTGCTAAACTGCTGCTTAAACTTCTACATACCTATACTTACTCAAAATAAGATCTACCTACAGTGGAAAATAAAGATACTCAACAAGCCCATTGGTACCTACTTGAATACCAATGAACATTATTTAATCGATTATTGATTCTGTTAAGAGAAGATACGAGTATATTATTTAATTTTATGTTACCACCGTAAATACATTAATCCAATAGATTTGTATTGTACCGCCGCATTTAGTTTTATTGCCCGTATATACACAGTTTTTTTTTATTAATGAAGCAATTTCGTGGATGTTAAATCAAACATTGTATTTTTTTTTTACCAATATTCATAATTCAATTTAAATAATATCGATCTATCATTTTTATTTGACATTTTTGTTAAGAAAAAAAGGATAGATGTAAATGTTTACTGTCAGTTATGCTGGTATGAGCATGCGGCTAGACCAAAAAACGAATATAGGTAGATATCAACAACAAACTGATGACTGACTAATATTGTTACATTTTTAAATGGTATGAACAAACCACTATGAGCTTACGACCGTTTTCTACTGTTATTTCCAATGATGGCTTAGTGTGATCACTTTACGTTAACAACGTTCGCCATTAGGTGGTAATGTTAAAATTCCCGAATATTATGAGAAATTTCAACATGTGGAAAAATTCCAAGCCCCGGGCAGGATTGGAACCTGCGTTCCTCGTCGTCCAATGTAGAGACGGCAATCACTGGGCCAACTGTCTCGACGCTAATAATTGATTCATAGTCAGTCGTCAGTAGTCCTTAAAAATGGACACAAGAATCTTAGAACTTTTTAGACCAAAAAAGTTGTTGAATGACCAGCCCCCGTAGACAAATTCAAATTGGCGTTCGACTACAAACGAAGATTTCGTCAATGTATAGTGCGAAAAAATTAACTGTCCACTGGAACATATAAACAATTATTTAAACCAAACAATGACACTTGTATAAAAATATAAAAAGTGGACAGTTAATTTTCTTCCTACTCTACATTGTCGAAGAATTCGTATGTTGTCGATCGCCAAATGCAATTTGTCTAGGCCTACTGGTTGGCGAAGCGTTGACAGGCCTCAAGCAAGTTGTTCTGACATGTATGAAAGGTTTCTGAAGGCGAATGAAAGCGATTGGCGTAGAATAGGGAGCTGATGTCTGTGTTCAACAATTAACGGAATAGGGCTGGTGTAAGAGTGTGGATTTCAGCTCTAAATAGTGTATTCTTTTTTATGAGCATTTTTCGCTTGGCTGTATTGGGTTACATTACCAATAAGTATATACCAAAAAAGTTGATGAATGACCTGGTTGGCGAAGCGTTGACAGGCCTCAAACAAGTTGTTCTGACATGTATGAAAGATTTCTGAAGGCGAATGAAAGCGTTTGGCGTAGAATAGGGAGCTGATGTTTGTGTTCAACAATGAACAGAATAGGGCTGGTGTAAGAGTGTGCATTTCAGCTCTAAAAAGTGTATTTTTTATGAGCATTTTTCGCTTGGCTATATTGGGTTACATTACCAATAAGTATATACCAAAAAAGTTGTTGAATGACCTGGTTGGCGAAGCGTTGACAGGCCTCAAACAAGTTGTTCTGACATGTATGAAAGGTTTCTGAAGGCGAATGAAAGCGTTTGGCGTAGAATAGGGAGCTGATGTCTGTGTTCAACAATGAACGGAATAGGGCTGGTGTAAGAGTGTAGATTTCAGCTCTAAATAGTATATTCTTTTTTATGAGCATTTTTCGCTTGGCTATATTGGGTTACATTATCAATAAGTATATACCATAAGACTTGGGATTATTTTTTTCCATACGTACAAATACAGAAAAAAGATAAAAAATAAAACAAGTGGTTGGTAGACTTCTCATCGACAATTCAGTATCGTTCGAAGGTCCTGGGTTCGATTCCAGGTGCCGACTATCTTCCTCTTTCACGACACAAACTTTAAGCAGATTACTGTGAAAGAGTCAAAGAGTGTATTTGTGTTCACAAAAAAAAAACAAGTAGGTACGAAAAATTTTCTGGATTGGTTCAAGCTTTGGTATTCTGTTTCAAGTTTTTGATCGCTTCACTCGTTTGCATTTTTTTTAATAAAAATTAAAGTTAAAAGTTAAATTAATCGAATAACAGGAATAAAATTAGGTTATTTTATTAATATTATAACATTTGAATAAATAAATCAATAAATAACATAAATCAATAAATAACAGTATAAAATAACAAGCTCTATATTATAATGGTCCCCCTAATAGGTTTAAAAAAATCTCATAAATTCAAATCACAATATTATATTAATATGTGCTGTGTGTAGCTGGTGTTTGGAAGAGCGAGCTGTGCAGTGTGTGCCCCTTCCCCCGTTCAACCCTTAACAGATGTTCAGCGCGACCCAACGACAAGTTGGTTTTAAAATTTACACTTCATCAATTAGCCATATCGGCGAGGGATCCTTGTTGCATTGATTTTGAAGAATTAAATTTCACGCTTTTTATATGGTTCATTAAATTGGGACGCTAATAATATTGTTTTTCAGAATAGGTATTAAATAAAAGTTATTGGTAGTTTGATGGAAAGGCGTTTAAATTTCCACTGTTAGGTACATAATATTATGTTTTAGGTTTTGCAGTCAGATTTTTTCTCAGAGTGTTGAACAACGACATTGTTAAAAGTTGTATAGAATTGGTTAGCTGGTAGAATGGACATAAGGTATCGAGTTTTGACGATTGTATTGGTTGATTTCCTTGACAGAACTTTTGGTTTCCTTAACAGAAAAATGTACGTATACAGTTTTCACATAGTATTAATAATCTAACCATATATTGTAGGTAGGTACCTACATGTCGTGGGTCAACCAATTATACTTATGCAGACAATCTTTCTCTTCCACGAGAAAAATAATGTGTAGTGTCGAACGCGTATTTTGTGCTCACTTTGGAAGGTTCCAGATTTTTTAAATAAAACATTATACCTATGTAAAAAGTATATATTTTTAGATTATCTAGTGTGTACCTATTGGTAATTTTTTTTTAGATGTGATTGAAAACATTTTTCGGAAAAAAACCTTATTTTTCTTGTAAAAATGTGATTAGAATTCAAGACATAATACGTTGTAGATATTTTCACCGCGTTGTCCACATCGAGAAGAAAACAAAAACAGGGGATTGGATGTGCACGAATTCGTGGTGAAAAAGTGGCAGGACTTAAATTGGCAAAAAGAGCTTGGTATTATTATTATTAGTTCAGGTTCTCAAATCCACCCTCGCCTTGTCCAGCACTAAACGAGCAAACATAAATAAATGACTAAAAATAATTTAATAATAGAAGGGGGAGCTTTATTGTGCTACATACTGGGGATTAAGCAGGTCGAGTTAATCAAATAAGTGAATAAAAAGTACAAAAAAAATACGGCAAGAGAGGGACGGTCTCGAGAACGATACAGCCGGTTTATGTACAAAATTGTGCAAGTGTACTTAGTCATTTGTGGAATTGTGCAAGCTTACTTAGACATTTGTGGAATTGCAGTAATCGACCAACTAGAAATGTTTCATCTTCTTTTAAATACCTACCTATCTCTTCAGCTTTTCGCATCCAGTAGTGTAATATCAAGGACTTGGAAAGCTTGGAAAGTCCTACGCTTAGATTTAAATGATTTCTATGAGGTACCTACGGAGAATACAAGCTGTGATACACTGATCGATTATAAAAATAGACTACCTACCCAAAGTATCACATTTCAAATACATTGGATCTACATATATTGTGAACGATGCCGATGTCAATGAATGAATCAATACTGCATGGTTGAAGTGAGATATCTGTTTAGATCTAGAAAGAATTTCTCATACGAACCAAAGGCAAAATATAAAAAACTGCGGTAAGACCTACAATCCTATACGGACAACAACAAAAAACCACGAACAACATCAGTTATACACGAAATTAAAGTGATATGGTGGGCAGGTGGTGTAACGGATCTGGACAAATGTAAGGTATGTAGATCCTGTAGGTACCAGATAAAATGGAGACCAGACTAAATAAGGTGGTGTGGTAATGTCATGAGATGTGATGCCGACTACTCAGTAAAAACGGCCCTGAATATTCCCACAAAACCGATAGGGAGAGGAAGACCCACGGCAACCTGAAGTCTGCAATTAACCTGAGGGACCTGAGGGAGTTGGTAGCAGAGATTTGAATGGATTCTTACTTTGTACAAACCATACTCAACTCATTCGTCACAGAAACCTCTTTGTATTAATCCTCAATCCGGCAAATATAATATTTCATTGACCTCTGGGTATTTTTTTAACTCGTATTTTGGGTAATTTTTTAACTCGTATTTTTTTCGATTGATTGTTCTCTTAAATTATAAGGTTATTCAGCGGTTCCTTTCTTATATCAGATTCGTTTCAAAGTGTACCTGTGACCTTTTTGATAACTTCGTCGCGACTCATAGTTTGGGTATCACTGCATGGATAAACCCGTAAATAATTAAATTATTGTACCTTTCATTGTGAAAGGTTATTTTTATGAGTTAAAAAACGCAGTTGCACTTTCACGCAGTTCAATCGAATCTTGAGCGCTTTCTACTAACACAGAAGGTGAGAAGATCTAGCTAGAAGATAGGAACCCATCTGATGTAGATATTGTACGAGATATTTATATATCATATTTGATGCTGAGTGACCGGGAGGGAGGACAAAAAAGCACTTTTATCGGCCAACTGTCATTCGGCATTCCTAACACAAGTCCCAGCCTAATCCACCTCCTTCTACAAATACTAAACTATCCTAATATACAAGTCACGGGTCTAGAAAACTGATTTTTACTGGATGTTCTGGATTTTCT
This sequence comes from Mystacides longicornis, assembly GCA_963576905.1. Taxonomy (NCBI): domain Eukaryota; kingdom Metazoa; phylum Arthropoda; class Insecta; order Trichoptera; family Leptoceridae; genus Mystacides; species Mystacides longicornis. The sequence goes on along the minus strand of OY756426.1, from coordinate 25,590,468 downwards.
CCCGGGAGTCGGGACCTGACAAATAACGTTATTTTATTACACATGAATATTAGGTACCTACCAGGTAAATATTATGTAGGTAGCAAGAGAGAATATAATATGATTCTAAAGTTTGGCGTTAATATATCAGATAACCTAAGCGATAAAACACATTCTTACTTAATTAACTAATATAATTTTGAATGTTGCAGAAAGGTGAGTACCATCTGAGTCGATTAACGAGGTTCAAAAAACAGTATTTAACGAAACAGTTGAGTGTAAATAAGTTAAAGATAGCAATTAATTCTATGGTGCGCCATTATACGTCTTGAAAGGGGAAGTGAGAAAGTCCTTGCGAGTCGGAGTGAAGCAGAGTGTATTATTGTAGGAAGGGAGTACCGCAGGGGGTATAAATGGGCCCCTTGGGGAATTATTTGATTTGATTGCGCTCCCTCTTCTATCGCACTGTGTTGTTTGTATGTGAGACGCCTTTTTTATCTCTTAAGTGGAAAAAGTATAATCACTGCAGAGTGTTGCGTTTCGTTACAAATTGTAGGTATCCACGTTTGGCCGATTGTAAGTATTGGAAATTGCAATCATTTTTGCAGTTTATTTTACATTCAGTGCACTTTGGGTGGAGTTAATTGTGTGTATCCTATGGACACCCTTTTGATATTTTTATTGAACCATTGCTTCTGCTTAAGGGCGTCTGAACGTTTTTTGTCATGGTGTCCCGTAATGACACTTGAACGTAGGTACTTCTGACTAAAAACATGGAGATAAATTCTATACGTATGATTGTGCAGTTTTATAATACATACTTACAGTAATTTACATGTTTTCGTTCGTCATTCGTTGTTTCGTCCACAAAGTATGTAAAATGCTTTAGCATTTCTTTAGATAACAACAAAAACAGATTAGGTACCTACTATATTTATAAATATAGTTACTTTCCGGGCTAAGCCGATCATAGGAGAAATCTACGAAGAAAGAGCTATTCTAATCTTCTTGTCTTCTAAATTTACTGAGTTGTTCATCGCGGAGTAGCTCAGAATTACGAGTATGATTGGAATATCGAGTTGCAACTAAAGCAATGCTGATTTAAGGTGTCCACACACTGAAGAGAAAAGGTTCCCAATCTTTTTCGTTTTCAGTCTCCCTAAAAATATCAGTAGTTTTCAGCGGCACCTTTGAAAAAGCACATATTTTTCAAAATTTGTTATATTATTACGGAATTGGTTTTCTTAAATTACCTAATGCGCGTAACGTTAATGACCATAGACTAGATACCTACGAACTTAACGACCATAGTCACTTTTCTATTTTTGAATTGAAATTGGCATTTGACGTAACTGTTTTAACTGTCAAATAGAATGCGCGCTGCAAGTAGAGATGGGCACTATAACGATAGCTGATAAAAATATTAGATAAATAAAAATAACGCCTCTAACGTTAAACGATATTTGTAAATATTAGTCGAACAAAAATAATAGTGAGCTAATATTATCCAATAATAATTGCTCACCCCTATTTACATGACAGCTAATATTAGTTGACTGAAAATATTAGGCTCGCGCTCACTATACTGAATGACCTTTTTTTTTTAGGAAAAGTTAACTTTCCAGATACCAAATTTTGGAAATGACCTTTTTTAGGTTTTAGGAAAATGTTAAGTTTCCAGTTACCAAATCTTCAGTTAGGTTTGTAAAATAAAAAAGCTTTAAGCTTTTAATACCTTTTAACGCTATTTTCAATTAATGAAACTGCTATTTCCACCTCTAGCTGCAAGTATCGTTTAAAACAGATGCATAGAATTAAGTATATTGATGAGATAATTAATTTACCATTATCGGTACAATTTTTTTAAATTTATTTATACACATGAAAAATTTGTACAATTATTATAAATAAAATATTATTCTCTTGTGCAGTCGATCTTACAGTATGGTATCTTGGCATGGTGTAGTGCTTACAAAAATAGCCTCTACTATTGTGGGTGTCAACCAAAGAGCTATTATAAAGGTAATCCTTAAGAAACCATTTGACTTCCCAACCCTGAAACTTTTTGAAGAATTTTCGGTTCCCACCCTAGAAATAATTTATAAGAGAAAAGCAATATGCCAGACATGTAAAGAGTACTTTCTGCAAAAACTTCATCCAGTGGGAAGTATCAGTGAATGTCCAAGATTAGGAGGACGTATTAAAGTACCTACGAAAAGGACAGCTGCTGGTCAGCACCACTACTCTTATCTTGGGGTGGGTTGGTACAATAATTTAAAAAAAGAAAATAAATTAAAGTATTCGGACGAATTGGGTAAATTCAAACTAAATATAAAGAAAACTATTCGGTAGGAGTTGTTCGTTTGATTGTTGCTCTGTTGTTTTTATATTTTAATCCGCTATTCTTGGGTGTGTTGATTTTTTGCTGTATTGCGATGACTTCGTTTTTCTTTGTTATTATGGTTTAACTTCTTAATCTCTCTAATTCTTCTTAGTCTTGTTATTTAGTAAATACATTATTATTTGTACTTTTATTTATTAAGTACTATTTTTTTTTTTCTTCACTGTAGGTATTATGCTTTTTTGTAAGATGATTGGTTGGTTACATGATTTGATTTTAAGTAGTATTGCCCCAGAACAGACTTTGTCTAGTGGGGCAGTAAATTCCAACAATTATATATGTAAACTGTTTGCTGTGTAATTGCTAATGGAAAATAAAATAAATAAACTTTATTATTTTCTTTTTATTATTCTGGCTTGAATGTAGGTATGTATCTTGAATTTGACTGTTTTTTGCTTTTTACCGTCTCTGATGGTTTTGTACTTGTTATTATCATTGCAATTGTTATTTTTTGTTTGCATGTGTCCTTTGTAATGCTTGTTTATTGTATGTTGGTATGTTTTTATTTTCTCTTGCTTGAAGTAACTTACTCATTAAATAAATAAAAACAACCCTATAATCCCCCAAAGCACGAGCTCTGCTCAATTTTAGGGGTAAAAATAATATATTAAAAAAAAATGTATAAATTTATTATTGTGAATGTATTTTTTAATATTTTTTATTTCCTCAATAAAAATATTTGAATTTGAATTTAAAAAGTTGCCTAATCGCTGTCGAATTCGAATTCAGTATTCATTGTTAAAAGACTAGCAAATATCAGTAAAGTCAGCCAATTAAAAATAAAAAAGAAAGCAAGTATAATTTTCGGCCATTAAAAATAAATAAATACAAAAGTAAACAGCATGGCAACACTCCAGCGAGTATTAAGAGAAAATTAAATTTGCTCAGTGGAAAAAATCAAGATATTTTTTCGGTCGATTGCGGCGAGGGGGTCTGGGGGCAAAATGTAACATCAATTATTCACCACCGTAAGTTATGTCCGAATTAAAAAACCGTTATATGTTTCGAGTCCCTACTGGCTCCCAGGAAGTGTACTGAATTATGGAGTGTTGTTACACATTTCCCCAGATCTTATTGTTGTTATTTATCACGGGCGCGTCAGGCGCTCCCAAGAAAACATTGCTCAAATTTAAATTTGAAACAATCGAATTATAGAACAAGGTAGGCAAAATGTTACAAATAGTACCTACCGAATGTAACAATGTGGGAAAACTGGAATGAGATGACTGTGATTTAAAGAAGGCTACAATGTTGAGAAGCTCGGTGTCAAGTATTGACCAGGATTAAGCTAACGTGAAATCTACGTGAAAAGAACCGGGAGACAACGAAATTTTAGAGTCCGAATTATGTTGATATAGGCAACGTTTAACGGTTACTCAAATTTTGCAAAAAAAGACATAAAAATAGAATATTGGAATGTAATTTGGTAATATTGCGGAAAGTTATCTATTTGGAGGATGTAGACGATTAAAAAATATTAAATTTTTAGAAGATACATCTTTAGAAGCAAGTTTACAAGTTTCGTATTATTGAAAATATAATTACCTACTTACATCCCGATTTTTTCTAGAAACTCTCAGGTTTTTTTAAATTTCAGGTGTTTTTGAATAAATAAATAAATACAATAGAAAACCCCTGTTAATTTACATCTACGTACTATAAAATATAAAATTATCATTGTTTTCAACTAACTAAATCATGATAAATCTTACCTTTGTGCATTTGGCTTTCGTGTTTTCTGCATTTTGCTCTTCTGTTTTGAAACCAAACCTAAAAATAACAAGAAAAAAATTATGTTCATTTGATGGAAGCAACAAAGGTTAAGCAACTCGGTGAACGAGGCGATTGAAAATTGGCAATTAATTTTACTAAGCAACACTTCATTCGAGCAGTGCTCAACCCGTGGTTTAAACATATTTCAAGAAAGCGAGCTCGAATTCAGTCGGAGGCATGAGATTATCTCCAAGTTGAACATATTTAGTTGATTTGAATCTCGACCTCCTAACATCAAAGTCGTACTAATAGAACGCTAATCGCTTTCGTCAAGAATTTTACATACTGAAAAAAAAAATTGAATATTCAGAATTACATTTTTCATATTTTTAGTTCTAATTCTAATTTCTAACTAAACGAAATAATATGAACTAAACTAAACTTTAAATTAGGTAAAGTTCATATTATTTCATAAGAGAGTAAAATTGTAGTTGTAAATTGGTACCTATATGCATTATTGTTTAGTAAATTTTATAGTAGGTAGGTATATTTTATGATCAGCAAATGAAATTTGTGTCCATTGTACTGAGCGAGATTGTTAAGAAATGAACATTAATTTTAGCAAAGCGTACGTCAACTTATTTTACGGCTCAAAAGTAATGAACATGAATTCATTGACTTTTGAAATTAAATGAATTTTGTGCAGAATAAAAATATATTGCAATTATTATAAGTTTGGAGATGTGACCGATTTTGATATCAAGGACTGGGATCTGGTATGTAAACAGCAATGTTTTTGATATCAAGGACTGGGATCTGGTATGTAAACAGCAATGTTTTTGATATCAAGGACTGAGATCTGGTATGTAAACAGCAATGTTTTTGATACCTTAGGTAAGTCTTCCTGAATCTTGGGATGTAGTTTCAACCAAAAAACCTTCATTGTTTTTATTTTGTTTAGGTATACTTAATAAAAACTTTAAATTAAGTACGAGGTAGGTACCGATGAGAGTACACCACACCATTTCAAATTAAAATTATAAGTTTGAACATTATTAAAAGGTTCCATTGTCAAAGACTGAACGAGGGCTATTTCAAATTTTTCTTTCAAAAACAATGACACGGATCGTCAAATTTGAAATGTGGATAATATGTACGAAATATCTGCACATTTGACTAGTTTTGAAACCAACCCATATTTTTGGTAGCGATTTTTAGCCGTTTTTGATGTATTTGATTGATTTTGTTAATAATTATCAGGTAGTCCCTTTATTACTATAGTACTATTGTGAATTTGACCAACACTATTGATACTAATCGACACATTCACAGATCTCTGTCCGACCAAGTTGCGGCTTAATTCTATTAAAATAAGACGACTTACCCATAATTGAATAAAAAGATTCCGAAGGCTGATGAATTAAACAGAGCTATGTAGATATAGGTACCTACTAGCAGCATGGAGAGATAATTTAGATAAATGTATCGAGTGACATTGTTAGATTTGGAATGGTATATAACGTCTCGTTATGCTTATTTAATAAAAAGACAAATAGACGAGTCTACACAACCATAATGTATACATATTACAAGTATATTATTATTATCACTACCCCGTCTGTGTTGAAGTCTAAGTACCTATTTGTTTTCCATATACATACGCTTAAGGGATGTTATACCTTAGAGTTGGAAATTATGGACATCGAGGGTAGGAATTCGTTCGTTTTTTTATGATGTCATCATTGTTAAGAGCCGGACACTCGAAAATGGCTGTTTTTATATAAACGTTGTTCCCTTAATAGGTATCGTAGAACAACAAAAAAGGAAGTGTGCTTTAAGTTAGAGCTTTGGCTATCAAGTCTTCCAATTTGAATTTATATTTTCCAAATTTAGTTCGATAGAAAAAAAATTCAAAGTTTGCTCTATATTTTTATAAATCATAACGGTTTAGGCTATCTACTCAATAAAAAACGCTTTAAAATATACCAAAATGCGTGTCTTTTAATTTTCTTCAAAACCATCGTCTTTTTTTATTTCTATTTAATATAGTTTTGCAATTAATCGGTAATAAGTGATTGGGCGCTTAGGACCTTTTCCTTTAGAAACAAAAACTGTATACGCTCCATACAAATCCTAAAATTCTTCATTCGTGAGAGAACGTTGTGGCGGGCGGACGTGTCGCTCTGTACTCTGTAGTTTTTTTCTGCAGAAACCTTCCACTTTCTAATGTTGGTCATTTGGGGCTAAATGCAATATTTGTGAGAATCCATGGTTGTCAAAAATTTTATATCTATTTATTTTTTACATGTTTTTTTCCCTTCTACATTTTTTTCTTTACAAATATTTTTAAATTCAATTTTTTTTCCATAAAATAATATAAAATTACGTTTTGACGTATTTTTTATCGTAATATAATTTAATTAGATATAATAAGTTTTTAACACATAATTCTTGACTTTTATCGGTAGCTAAGTCAAAGAACCTATCATCAACAAAATTGCGTAAATAGTACGTTGATAATATAGTAATTGGTTTATAACTACATACGTACCTACAATATATTATATGAACAAAAAAGTTTTTATGTTACACAAAAATAAAAAGAAAATAAACTTAAAAGAAGCCAACCTCTACTCGGGGTTTGAATCTTGTCTTAGATTAGACGGGACCGATTGATTGGTAGAAAATGCTTTAAGTTAACTTCCGCCGGCTATACCTACCGAGAAGGGTGTACTTTAGTAAAACAAAGCTCATGTGCGTTTATTCAATAAGCTATTAAAAAGTTGGTCTTATTAATGTCACTCAACTTCGTCGAAATACGCACTCAACGAATACGAACTCAAATAGTAGGTACTTATAGAACTTCATTATATTTAATTCTTCAAACACACTATTTTCAACTTTGTAATACTTACTGAGTCATTATAAATATTTATAAATAAAACTAACTTTGCAGTATTACAATAGATTATATTTCGGATAAAAAATGTAATATATTGTAATACTGCAAAGTTAGTTTTATTTATAAATATTCATTATATTCAATTTGAAAAATATCCATTATTTGACATGACACAAACTTTTAAATGTATTAATTAATTAACCTGATATTTATGGTTTGGCTGCCAACCCTGACTCCGATTGCATTTTGACTAAGGATAAAGAAATGAACAAAATATCATTGTGTCAGCAGAGTAGTTAAGTGACAGAGACAGCGAGAAGAAAGTTCAACCTGTCTCACGCACAATATGACGAGGTGCGCGCGGGGGAGCGGGGACAAAACTCAGTTCGGTGATTTGAGTGTCCGGCTCTTAATAATGAGTGTAGCTAAAAGCTATTCAAACTCCGTTTTATACTCGTACTTGCACCGAGAGTGTAATCGATTGAAAGTTAACTGAATAGTTTATGTGTATTGTAAACCTACAAAATTTAAATGTGTGGTAGGAGTTAGTTTAACTATAGGTAGGTACTTAGTTCGACGGTTAGCTAGTGGAATATAAATAAATATGTAATTCTTTGTAAAAACACATTACAGCAAAAAAATGAAAAAAAAATATTTATCCATTAAATTTAGAAGATCGATATAGTTTTTGAGCTTGAAAAACTGAGAGAAGAGAAAGAGAGAAGCCGCAATTGAAGGGGCATATATCCAGCAGTGGAGAGATATACATAATGGAAGAAAAATATATAAATAGGTATGTACCTACTTTTATTGTCATTCATAATGGATGACAAATTCTTCGATGTACATATTATCATCACATACCAAACTTATTGACACTAAAATTCTTAAATAGGTATCTAATTATATTTTTACAACATTTTATATTTCGACGACAATTTAGGCCCTTAATTCACTATCAAATTACAGGAACTTGCATCCCCTATTACGAAAATCTGGTACCCTCGTTAGAGATGGTGGGTGGGAGAGGGGCGATAGGGCGGTTGAGGAGGGCGCGGAGAGGCCAGTGGTGGATAATGGGGTGAAAAGGAGACAGGGGTGAATAGAGGTTAAGTTGCGTTTATCTCACACTTAACTGAGACACGAAGCGTTACTTACTTCAATTGATTCTATTATTCGCTCCCTGGACAGGCTCGGTCCAGGTCATTTCGCTTACATTTTTAATCGAGAATAAACACTCAATTACATACAACCACTCCAAGTATTAGATATTTATCTAATGTAGTCTTTTTGTTAGTATTTCTTAGTCTTAGTGCCACATCAAGCTACCCCGTGTTGGCGAACATCCATGATGATTTCCTGGAAAAAGGTTAATCATAACATTATAGCTCTTCGTTACCTCGGTTATCCTCAATCGCAAATTACGATGGCTCGGGAAAGTCCGCCGTATGTCCCCCGTAGGCAGTCATCTTTCACAAATCTTTTCGAAACTATTCACTTTAGTATACACTCTACAGTACATATTATGTAGAAAAGCGGTGGATTTCGCATTTTCTCGGACTGCAGATCAAGGGTACAAAATTCAGAGCCTACCATTCATATCCCTCTAACACGGCATGAACTTTGCCAAATACGCTTTGGAAGGGTATTTTACTTGCGTTTTGGATGATTCCAGGTGCATACTTTAAGATCCTATCAGATGGGAGACTGATGAATTTTTCACCGGGAGGATCCTAGTCAATGCGTGGAATTCGGCAGAGCAGATTATTGCAGTATTATGAATAGTTGTTGAACCAGTTGAAATACCTGGGCAGCATTATTGTGGATGTGGAATTGAAATTATTCCAGATCGAAGCAGCTTGAAACAAGTTTAACAAAATGAAAACAATAATCTACAATGATATATTAAATATAAATTTAAGTAGAAATTGTTGAATATTGTTGTTCATGGTCTATCTACCTTATACAAAACAACTGAAAATTTTTTTTTGCTCAGGAACCTCTACCCTGAACTAAAAGCTATGAACTGGGGCGAAGCATTCAGGACGTGGCTTCACAGAATAATGCTTCGTATACCCTGGACATATTTAGTTAGTAAAACTGAGATACTGAGAAGAGCTGACTGCAACAGAGTTGTTGAAAAATATTAAAGTCCGTAAAGTTTCATAACTGAGCCATATTATTTTGATGAGCAAGATAGATGGACACCATGGATCTGGTAAAAGGCAGATCTGTTGCGCAATGTGCGAGGTAAGATCGGATACAGCGAGTGCACGAGAGTTTCCGGGCAGCTTACTTTCTTTTTGTATGGCTTCGGTTTGTATCTACATATCTTCTTAGCGAGATTGCTGCGTCTCATTGTCACTTGAAATCAAATTCCTGGCTCCTGTCCAGAAAGCCACTACACCGCTCCTGTGGCTGACGCGTGGATAAGCGGTCAATTTCTTCCGTATTTTCTCCGTGATTACTTCTCCACCAGGTTTGGAGATTGTTCGTGATTGAGACTTACAGTTCCACGTTGGTTCAAAAAAGTGATAGCCAACGTTGGCTATACCTAATAGGAATCGAAGAAGGAGTCAAGGGTTGATTTTTAGAAAACTATTTTTTTTATATTAATTCCATCTTGTATTCAATCAATGGTTCATAGTTCTGGCAATGAATCATTTTAGTTGAACATGATTTGAATGTAGCAAATAGGAATTTTGCATTATTTAAGAGGAGCACGATGCAGCCAGTGTGGCGTAATGTAGTCCGGGACTCCCGCCCTCCTACCGCCCATCCCGCCCCGTCATTCCCAGAGTGTGGAGGCTGTATATTCACGCTAATTTATTGCCACTCTGTCCGCGCACGTCCGTCTAATCTAATCTTGGGCGGGTCCGGTCCGTACCACTGGGCTGCTGGTCCGCTGCCCCCCACTTTACAGTCAGTGTTGCACTCTCTCCTCCACTGAATGTTGATGCAATAATCATCTCGCTACTAACAAACGAGTCGTGCCTTTAGTTTAGTTGGATACCGGTGGAACTGTTCATTATTACGTAGGTACATATAGGTTCCAATACCAATACATTATTTGCTTTGAAACATATATCCCATGTAATTAGACATGATGTACTTTGAAAAAAATCAATGTATTCCTATATGACAAACACTGTCTTCTGCAGGGCCATTCACGAAAAAGTTTTGAATATGTCAAAAATTGAGACACAAGGGGACTTAGCAAAACACCCGTTTTTGACAATTTCACTAAATCAATTAAGCATTCCGCGAATCCTTAAAATATGATTTATTGTACGAGTATATAGAATGAAATTTAATTAAATAGTTTAGTGAGGCAAGCTGCTAAATTATTTATATTTTAAATATAATATAAATCCTATCATTTGTAAATCCGATTATTTTTATTTTATTTTAAACCAAACACATATTTAAATTTATATTACATAGTATAATTGAGTAATAATTAATCGATCGATCAATTTTATTATCAATCAACGCCTGGGGTGTAGGTATAGTTACCAAAAAGGTTTAATTGGATTTTTTTTCATTTACCTAACCTTAAATTCTTTTCAAAATTATAATTCTCCTTAGTAAAATAATTAATAAAAATTCGACTAGGACTTTTATGTGAATAAGCCAGCTGATGTAACACCATTGCTATTCCTTTACGGGGCCTTGCAATACTGCAACTAATTTATAAAATTTAGTTGTAATTTACTGAACCATACACAAATACATATATTTTGGTAAGAATTTAGTTTAGGTATGAAAGTGTGTATAGATATCTAACGTGGACCATCCCAATTAATTTCGCAGCAATCTCGTTCATCCAACCAGCAGAAAAAATAAATTACTTAAGAGTGAAAAAAATATAACAATATTCAGGATTAACAACTTTTTTCGATTCAAAAAAAATGTCGATAGTAAAAAATATTTTTAAGAAAATATTCGTAAAATGTTAGCATACTTACCTAGTAATAAAAATTAAGAAAATTGTTGATATATTTTCATAATTAAAAAAAAAATGTATATTAGCAAGGTACAAGGAATAAATATTTCGTTTTTCACGGAGTTCTGTCTATTTGGAGAGGTTAATGTTTATAGAAAGTATCGGGGGCATCTATCGATGTGTTGAACCAATTCTACAGATGCTGCGAGCGTCCATCCATACAATAAAATTGAAAATCAATAAACGTACCTAAGCCCTATGAAAATACTGAGAATCGGCTCCAAATTTGGTATTTAGGGCTTCACGAACGGGAACTCACGAACCATAATTTGCATTGTCAACAAGAAAAGAAAGATTCACTGAAACAAATCAATAGGTAAATGGATAATGCAGTTGAAATACGTATAAACCATAGGTTTTTTATTCTGCATATTTTGTCAACTCCATCAGTTATTTCGTAATAGATACCTACTAAAATGTATAGTGGAAATAAAATACGCACTAAGTGCCAAAAAATTCATTTTGAGATAATCAGCTAATAAAACTGATTTTCCCCCCATATAGATATAGTACTATGATGTTTTTTACATCTGTTTTTTTTACGCCTTTAGATCATTAACCCGACTTTCATTTATATTATAAGATATCAAGATTTGACTATTAGGTATTATTTTAATCATCAAGGGATATGCAAAATGCAAAAATACCAACCTTTGTTTGTGTGGATATAAAAAGTAAATATTTGATAAATTTGCATGAATGAATTTTTTTTGATTTAGCAAATAAATTTCCCAGACAAATCCGATTTATTATAAAGATTTACACCAGTAGACAACATGTAATTACCTAGAATAAAATGGGACACTAATAACGTATTGGTAGGTCCCTAATGGTTGTTAATCCCTGGTAAGTGCTAAGCGGCCAAATTGATTGGGTGAATGACTACGCAATAAACACGACTACATTCTTCTGGAGTTGGGACACTCGGGGGTATCTGATCAACTTAAGTGGACAGCTAGGGTACTTTATCCACTGCGTACCTACCTACATATGCACTAATGTATGTCAAACCTATAAATTACATTTTATGGTCAAAGCTATCTATAAGTACCACTTACTTTATATTAATGTAATTCTGTAGGTACATTAAGTATTTCACTGTCAGTGTGTACTTACACGTGTATTGATACGTAATGATGGTCATTTTACAGTCTTAAAATGTTTAAATGTTAAAAAAGACTTTTTAGTTTTGATAAGTATGTTATTTTCGCCCTTGTTGAAAAATAGCTAAATAACAAACAAAACCTTGGTAAAAAATCCGCAGTAGCTAAATATGTAAGTGTGGTCTAGTTTTTAAAAATAAAATAGAAGAAAAAAAAGAATTTGAACACCATCGCTTAGTAGGGAAATGCAAGGAATAGTACCTAAGATGTAGGAAAAATTTAATGTTTGTTATCCTAATTCATTCAAGGCAAGTCAATTTGTTCTGGCTAGTGGCTCCTTTAACATTTTATGACCAAGGTATGGAAAGCGTCGGCATTTAATGTCGAGACGAAATGCACACTGTTAAGGTCGAGCGCTATGAAGAGCTCTTGTTGTCTCCCTTTACGCCAAACGGGGTTTAAAGATATAATAGATTCAGGCCTACCTTACTCTATTTTTTTTTTATTGTTATTTACTAAAAAAAAATACTTTAAATAATAATTATTAAACCTATACTGAAAGCTTAACTAATGACCAAGTAAAATATCACTTACAACACTTGTAAAGTTATAAAGTTATAAATTATAACGAACCTGCACTCTTGCTTCACTAAGGCCAAGTCTTTGACTGAGTTCCTCTCTCATGAAAGCGTCGGGATAATGGGTCTCGTCGAATAGCCTTTCCAATTCTCCTAATTGTTCCAGTGTGAAGTTAGTCCTAGATCTCCTCTGCTTCGCCGTATTATTGTTATTGTTGATGTTCGTGTGTCCGTTAGAGTTGGAAGAATCACGAAGATCTAAACCTGTAATAAAAATAAAATATTATTATTATTATGTTTAACAAACAGGCAGCAAATTCCATTCTTAAAAGACACTCCCAGCAATAACCATATCTGAAAGTAGCCCATTCCAAGAATCCACAAATCTGTTACATAAGAAGTACAATAAACCAGCCTTCGAAATAACAGTAGAAGAAGGTTGAAAGCCCGTAGTGCTGTATGAAATATGAGTCGTTAAAATCGATTTGGTCCTTAGAAATGGTGTAGTGATGAGGTCTGTTAATATAGAAAAGAGTTATGTTTTCTCAGTTAACGAATTACATACATACAAGAAAAATTATATGCATAATTATTTATAGTTAAACTACCCCAAGCAACGATGATTCATTCTGCTACGATAATCATTACGCAATATAAAAATCCTATAAATTGTTTTATCGAATTAAAAATACAACAAATTATGGAGTAATTCTAGTGGAAATATAGCTGTATGTTAAATTATTATGTGACTACGAGTACACCATCGTTATAATTTAAATTCATTAACATGTCTCTCTCCGTTTTGCGGTTTAAGGGGAGAATTGTTATTATTTCAAAAGGGGATCTATATTATTATTTTATCCTAGAATAATTATTGTAATACTTGCGATTTTATTGGATTTTTAAAATATCGTCTAAATGCAATATTACTTTACATAAAATTGTCAAGAGATTCTTCTTCTTCTTTTCTCTTTTCTGAATCAAGAGTCTGTTTATTTAAGAATTAGCCTTCATTGTTTCAGGATCGTACGAAACACCGTGCAATGGCAAATGTGGCATTATTGCGGTGTTCATTTTTTGAAAATGCTGGTACAACCTATCGACACCGTTTTCGGCACAATATGACCAAGCATTATTAACCTTGTGATTTTCCCAGATTGTTTTGTTACAAACTCGGTAAGGGGTAGGCACAGAGAACGGAACTCCACTCTTTTCTATTCAAGCACACTTCTTTCGCTTCTTCCATCGAAACACCATTTCTCATACACCCTCCTATTTCTCGTACTTCTTACCTGGCTTTCAGCTCGAGGACGGAATCGATGTGTTCCATCCACGTCATTCTCGGTCGGCCATGCATTCTTTATCATTATGTTTACATCCATATTTCCACATGCCCAAACCATCATAACTTGTTATATAAATTTATTTATTTTATTAATTTTATAAAGATATATAAAAATCTATTTATATATCTTATAACAATTTATTCAACTGGGATATTATATAAATTCAACATTGTTTGTTTTTAATGGAAGATTTCCACTCATATCGTAGAAGTTATGGGGACAGGGGTGAAGGAATTATGACTAGCAAGTAATGCGAGGGCAACTCTTTCTATTAAGCTCAACTCGCTAACTGCCAGAGGGGATTTACGAAGTCAGGGTCCATTCTGCAGCGCCGTAATATGCTAAAGATTCAACAAAGGTATCGCTTATCTGAAAAGTATATTTTCTGTTGATAATTTAAGCGAGAATCTGAAATGTTGTACACAATGTGAAGTTATGATAGATAATTCATTAATTTAATTAGGTTATTGCATTACATCGAAGTAGCTCTCGATTTTAAAGCCGCTCTTTGATGCAACGATTAAAAATATATAGGTAATTAATGAATGAATATTTTTAAAAAAATATTTTTTTATTATAATATTATACCTATCATTATGTAAAATAAGAAAAAATATATTCGCTCAAAAGAAGAACATTTAATATATTATTATTATTAATACGTGAAGGAAAAACTTTGTGAGAATTTTTACAAAAATCGCGCAGACGGAGGAGTATGAAAATTCGCACACTTATAGGTACTTTATACAGAGAAGGAACGGCGAATGCTATTTTTTTTAAATTATGGGTAAAAAAATAGATTAAATAAAAAAAACATTTCAAACACTACGTACCTACTGTAATTTTTTTAAATTTATTTATAGTTAAATAAACACACTCACCATAACGGCTTTCGCCTATGCGATGTTATTTGACATTGACACAGACGCATATATTCTTTCATTTATCTGTGGTCTAATTGAGAATATATTAATATTGCCTGTCTTTAATAATAATAGAAAAAACGTTATACATATCAACATTTCTAATTTGACGTATCAATGTCAATGATTTATAAAGAAAATTTTGAAACAGCGCTCGCTCAGTCTTCGACAATGGAACCTTAATAATGTTGAATCTTATAATTTAAATAAGTTATGGGCAAATTTCGAGCACTGGTTGACCACTTGAGTTGATGTATTTGTATTAGTTTGATTGCGTGTGATTTCCTTATTAGAAGAACTATTTTTTGTGGACTGTATAGTGTATTGGATATGTCGTTGTGTACTGAGGTTGAGTACACATAACACTTCTGCTGGTTGCTTGATGGGAGGAGATGTGACCTCTACCAGAGTTTGATGAAAAACATAATTCAGCTTACTGTGAAAGAGTCAAAGAGTGTATTTGTGTTCACTTTGAGTGAACACAGATTCATTTTTATATAAAAAAAAAAAAATACCTACAACCAAGTGTATTTATAGGCTTCTAATTTACAGAGTATATCTGCGGACTTAGATTACATAATTCATTGCAATTATTACACAACCATCTGAAATGCTATACATTCGTCATAGGGGTTGCTAGGAATACTAGGCTCAGTTAAAGGTTTCATCATTCTAAATAAAATTAACAAACAAGATATATATATTCTTATCAGTCAATTTTTTAACCGTGCAGTATGGACGTATCCCCTAGTGTTGGATTTTTCATAAAATATTGGACCATCCAAACCACCTACCTAGTATCGAAATTTTGATTGTTGAAAGTCTACAGAGCACTCTTAACCTCATATGTACAAAAATATGAAGAGTTTATCAGTAGTTATGTATATACGTTTCACACAAGCGTTATGTTCTAAACAAAAACGGCTCCTTTCGATATGCAACATTTATAGCAAACTTCTTATTGAATGAAACAAGAACAACCCAAGTAATTCGATTATTGACTCGATAGTCGATCCAAGGGCGGAACCAGGGGGTCACGGGGGTAATGACCCCCTCTGGGCGGGTCCATTTTTAAGTACAGTACTTACACTTATTAATAAAATACCTACTTTTCTATTATTATCCAAATGAAATTATAATTTCTTGTGACATGACCACGAGTCTAGAGATTCTTTTTTAGGAAAAGTTTAGTTTCCAGATACCAAATTTTGGAAATGACTTTTTTAACTATGTAACCCCCCCCCCTTTCCCCTGACGCCAAAGCTGGATCCGCCCTGGAGTCGATAATTAACTTAAAATGAGTGATTATTATAATTTCTATCGAATAACAGTCATATAATTATCTATCTACATAGAAAACAATTGATACGAAAATGATAACAACACTAGTGAATAATATGCATATTGTAGTCTGCCTTTAGCAGAAACGTCAAATTGAAGATATGTTGTTAGCGATAGGTTTGAATCAAGAAATATATAAAGAAAAAATAACAATTAATGACTCTAACCATTCATTACTAATGTATGATTTTTAAATGGAACAAACCACTACGGGCTTACGACCGTCTTCTACTATTATTTCGAAGACTGGCTTAGTGTGATCACTTTACGTTAACAACGTTCGCCATTAGGTGGTAAATTTTATCTCCGAAACTCCTAATCATGAGAATTTTCAACATGTATATAAAGGCTAGGTATTAGGTACACTATAATGCTATAAATTAAAAAAAAAACTTGGTATTGATAGTTAAATACCTACGTTAAGTCAGATAATAAAATAAGATTTCTTGTCAATAAAACAATCTATGAAGAGAGTAAGAATATATTATATACCGAGTATGTCGATCTGTTCAAGATGAAGTTGCAGTTATTTGTACGGTGCCTTGAGAATTGACAGTCAGCAAGTGTTGCCAAGTCAGCGATTTTATTTACATTGTAGCCATTAGTAGGTGGTAGCTACCCGGAGTATAATAAATATATTTCCGATAGTTGGGAAATGTGTTGTAAGGCAGGAGGTAATTGTGCGGAAATAATGTGGCAACATTTATATTGAGACACTGGAGGATATTTATGCGATGATGTCATCTGTGGAAGAGTAGGGAAAACAATGTTACTGACATACCTATCTACTCACTCACTATGTACTTATTTTATATAACATTAAGGGAAGGTACCTACTTGATTTTATTTTCTTAAAGTTGACTGTCAGACATGAATTTTAGATAGATGGTGATGTAACGTTGATTCAAAATATTGAAAAAAATGATCGAGTTCTTCAAATCTCGCTCTTCAAAAACTTCTCTCAAACATCATAGTTATTTCAGAGTTTACAACATTTATCATACATAAAAAAAAACATCGATAGTCGAAATGAACTTTTTAAACAGAATTATTTAGAAGTGTTTGGCAGCCCATCAGTGGTATCAGTCGACGGCTCTCGTACGCATAGCATACTGAAGGTCGTGGGTTCGAATCCCGGTGCCGAAAGCTTTTTGAAGGCGGTATATTCAAATTTAATAATACATAATTGAAAAAACTTTGTGCATATCAACATTTTAAATTTTACGTAGGGGCAAGTTATGTTCCTCTGGACATTTCCCAATTTTTGATGAACTTTATTTTTTTTTTAATAAAATCTATACATTATTTCATCAAAATTTTTAGGTAACATTAAGCTCAATTAATCATTTTATTGGTTTATATATTTTTTTTCGCCAAAATTACTTTTTTTATACGGAATAATAACATTTTAATTAAAACTGCATTTTTGTCCAGAGGAACATGGCTAGAGGGTTCCTCTGGACATTAGGTTTTGTTCCTCTGGACAATTTAATAAAAACTATATACGGTCATTAACATTGAATTTTTGGAACAGAAAAAACCAAGAATATTTAGATAAAGCAATTTAATAAGAAAGTACACACTTTATAGAAAACAGTTTTCTTTGAAAAAAAAACTTCACATCTTCAAATTTCCTCATCATCAATATTTCCGTTTTTTTTTTTAATTTTGCATAACATGCAATTGATAATTTTGTGATTGCGTATGTTTCCGCCGCTTTCCTTATACTCATAGCTAAAATAAATTATTTTTAAACCAAAAATTTCAATTAAAAATACTATGTAGTTATCATCATCATCATTCTCGTCGTTCCCTCACTGATGAGGATCGCGACCATCACCACTCCCCACCATCCCAACCAGCCGTCCCCAAAGTCCCCGGTCCAACGCCAATTGTAGGGCCTCCCATGGTGTCCCACCCGTTGCCTCTTTGACCTGGTCGCTCCATCTCATCGGAGCCCGACCCCGAGCTCTGACGCCCTCGATTCTTCCGGTTAGGAGAAGCCTCTCAAAACTATCATCTCCGCGTCTCGCAATGTGTCCGAAGAACTGTATGACACGTCACGTGCACACCGTGGACAGCCGTTCTCTGACATTTAGTTCTGCCAAGATGGAGTCATTTGTTCTGTGTTCCGTCCACGATACGCGGAGGAGGTGTCTCCAGCACCACATCTCGAAAGCGTCCACCCTAGATCGATCACGAGACTTCATGGTCCAGGTTTCTGCAGCATATAGGAATATTGAGAACACCAGGGATTTCACCAGTCTGATTTTCGTGGGTAACCTAATCACTTTGCTCCTCCATATCTTCCCCAGATTGGTCATCGCCCCTTTTGCCATCTGGATTCTTCGGCGGATTTATGTAGTTATATTAGAGGCTAAATACTATGTAGGTATATTAAATTATTCATCACTCAAAACATCACTAAAACAGCATCTTTGAGCACATCTTGATCAACTTAGTGATATCTAGTTTTTCCAGTTTTGCTTGGTGGCACAGAAATATTAAGAAAACAAAATATTAAGGTGCTAAAAATACTATGGTTTATTCCTCTGGACGTGTCCAAAGGAACAAGCGAATCAGTGTCCAGAGGAACATGAGGTATACTTTTTTTACGTTTTTTTTTCGTAAATATTTTTGAGATTACTTTATCAGTGAGATATTTAATTTAAGAGCATTTCAAATGAACATAATTCCTTTGTTTTATATTTTATTTGACTGATGATGATAGGTATTTATTGTTTTTTTTTTTATTATTATAGATGGGGATATTTGTTGATTGATTACTTTGTTTTATAATTTATTTTTTTGAATATTATGACTGATGGGGATGTTTATTGCTTTGTTTTATATTTTGTTTTTTGTGTAAGTAGTAAGGATATTTATTGACCTTGTAGTTTGTTTATATTTTATTTTTTTTATATGAATGATGAGGATATTTATTGGTTTCATGCTTTGTTTTATGTTTCATTTTTTTATACATGACTGATGAGAATATTTGTTGTTTAATACTTTGTTTTATATTTAATTTTTTATACGACTGATGAGAATTTTTATTAATTGAATACTTTTTTGTACTTTTTTTATATGGCTGATGATGATGTTTATTGATTTGATACTTTGTTTTATTTT
This sequence comes from Mystacides longicornis, assembly GCA_963576905.1. Classification (NCBI taxonomy): domain Eukaryota; kingdom Metazoa; phylum Arthropoda; class Insecta; order Trichoptera; family Leptoceridae; genus Mystacides; species Mystacides longicornis. The sequence goes on along the minus strand of OY756426.1, from coordinate 25,571,044 downwards.
TTATCTTTTGTATGACTGATGAGGATGTTTTTTTTTGATTTGATACTTTGTTTTGTATTTTTTGTATTTTGTGTTTTATGTGGCTGATGATGATATTATTTGAATTGCTTATTGTTTTATAAAGGCATTTGCCGTACATTTTCGAAAATAAAATAAATTAAAATAAAAAAAATAAAATAATTCGATGTATTCTGGAAATTATTTATACAAATTGACTTTTTATAACAAAAAAATGTCTGAAAAAAAAATTACTTTTTGAGTAAAAAAAAATTCAAACGCCGCTCCACACTTACACTTTGAACGAAAATGACAGTTCTCAAATTAGTGTTGAATGATGTACAAAATGTATTGAATTGTGTTGCAATTTCAAAATAAAAATGTTTATTTTATGGAAATATTTAACTGTCCAGAGGAACAAGTGTCCAAAGGAACACAACTTGCCCCTACCTATCCATGTCATTGTTTTTGAAAAAAAAAAAAAATTGAAATGAGCGCTTGCTCAGTCTTTGACAATGGAACCTTAATATTGTTCAAACATATAATTTAAATTAGTATCTATTTAAAAAAAAAAAAAAACAATATTTTTATTTTTTTTTCAAATTTAGAGCACTGGTCGACAACTAGTTTCAATAAATTCTCGATAAATTCACTCACAAAAATCTGAATAATTTAATGTTGATATTAGATATTTTTTAAATAGGTATATGAAAGCCTTTTTGTATCTGAGGAGGAAAGTGGTTATTTTTTTTTTTTTTTTATAAAAAATGAATCTGTGCTCACTCAAAGTGAACACAAATACACTCCTTGACTCTTTCACAGTAAGCTACTGAAAGCTTGTGTCGTGAAAGAGGAAGATGGTCGGCACCTGGGATCGAACCACGACGTCCGCAGTACGAAAGCCGGCGTTGTAACCGCTGGGTCACCAACCACTTCATCGGCAAACAGTAGTTAAAATTAACGTACCTAGTTAAAAAATTGTTTCTTTGGTATACAACATTTCAAGTACCTACTTATCTACCTATAATAAATAAGTTTATATGACTTGATGACCAATATCGTTGCTAAATTTGATTTGTTTGTCTATTTACTTAAACGTTAATACAGGATACTAAGGAAGTCGATTCCTTCCGAATAAAAACACGAAATTATTACGCAACCTAATTCGGAGTTGCGTCACGATTATAAAATTGTCTAGTAGGAAGTTATTATTGTAGTTGGCTAGGCAGAGAGGAGGCTCTCTGGAAGCGGGGTTGGGGTTCCCATCCTACAACCCGCAGAGCACGACGTGTTATTTCATAAAATTGCCGAGTTATTTATTTGATTACACCGCCCGCTACGGGCTTCTTTACAATGTACGTGATTCCTTAGCTTCTCAAACTTTATTGTATTTTATTTTAATAATGAGATTTTTTTGTTATCACAAATCACATTACATTTAACAACTAACTGTAGTTACAATAATAGTTAGCCATAGTCTCCCATCGAAATGCGTCACAATATATTAGGTAGTTTAAAAAAGCACGTCTACCTACACCCTGAATCCCTATCAAATTTGTTAAAGCTTAGAATCCACTAAAAATATATATGAAAAAATTAACTTCAATTGACTGTTCCAATTTTTTTAAAGTCTCCACTTAAATTATCATAATTCCCCTAAAATGACCCGCTATTCGATCAATTTAAGCGGTACCTTAGAAAGACCCGCCAAAATTTTAGAGGACCCGCTTTAATGTCAAAAGTAGAATACCTACTCGTGTATTTTTTCTCAGATACCTCTCTTAAAAACAACAATAAAAACAAAACATTTTTTTTTCAGTAAGAATATTATTGTGCCCTTGTTTTCATCATAATAATATATTATGCTAACAGTGTTACATTTCTTGATCAAGATTACTTAATATGTTTGAGACAAAGCAAATGAGAATTCGGACATTTTGAAATCATTATCTTGAAGTCACCTGCAGCTATATAAACTTCAATCGATTTCTCTTGCAATATCGCTCGGTTCGGTTGAAATCACTTGACATTGCCCGCGAAATTAAATTTTTTAGCTGACGCCAAATTTTAGCGGAACCGATACAGAATTGGGTCATAAACCAATGTAAATATTTAAGTTGTGTTTTTTAGATTTTGTCAAATGAACAGAGTTGAGGGCTGACAACCTTCTTTGGCCAGGTATTAAATAATTTCTTTTCATATTCATGCTTTGCCATTTCATTGAAGCTTGCATATACGAATAGTGGTTTTAAAAATATATTTCATACATTTTCAATTTCCTATGCTAGCGGCAGTTATTTGTTGCGAGAAAAAGAAAATCCAAAAGTGCAAAAAATCTGTTAGACAAACATAGAAAAAAGAAAAATACAAGAAATATAAGCGAGAAAAAAAAGAAGTAAATAAAAAACAAGAGAGGAAGAAGTGTCGCATTAAAAAATCAAGGCTTTTTGCAGAAAAAAGGAAAGGTAAGTATAAATAATGTAGAGAAAAAAAAAGCAACAAAATTTATAAAAATAATAGTTGTCCCAAGTTGGATACCCAAAAAATTATATCCCTGTTTTGGGGGTGCGTCACGTGACAATTTGTTTTGTCTATAACCCCCCAAAAGACAAAATTTGTCACTGAGCCTACCAGTGTGTGCATCCCAAGGCTTAAGTTATTCTTAAATAATGCATTTAACAGTTTTATGTGATCTTAATGAAAAGCTCGGCTTAAGACAACGATTTTTCACACTGAGTTTTTTGTTGAATGCGTTATGAGTATTTTCCAATCGATGTTGTGCTAACAATAATGTCCTTATAACCCATTAGTTGCCAACAAAATATACTGTCAATATTACTATAATAATATGGCTTACATGAAGGTACAGTTTGTTTATAAAAAAACTCTTGATAACATGAAAAATAAATAGTGAAAACCGCAAAATATAAACAGCCGTACTTATAGAACGCTATTCATCGAGAAGATGAACGTTATTCGTTGAATAAGAGCTGAATAAGCAAATCTTCCACAACAATGTCCCAAATTGAATGTCAAACTTAGGTATAAGTTGAAGTAGGTACTTTGATAGTTCTATTCATATCGTTCTATTATTACCCCTACCAAAGCATAGATATTTTCATGAGGATATTGAAAATTAGAAAAAAATAGTTTGAATATCGCTGAATTTTAACACAACCAGCTGTCCGCTAGTCATCTCCGTCCTTTTCACAACATAGAAGTGCATCGAGACAGAGAGAGAAAGCGGACCTTCTCCCGGGGACTATATGACATGATTTAAATTGCAAAAATGGGCGTTTTTATGTTTTTATCCAATTTAATCTGGAGTGGAGTGAGAGAGGGTGGCGATATTGGGAAGAAGCGGTCCTCCACGTTGAGAAGAGGCATTGGAAGAAGTTGAAATGAAATAATAATAAAATATTCCTGCTTGGGTCGGTATATGAACAGATATCGTCATACGATTAAGATTCATAACTTATTTAGACGAAATGTTTTCATAATAATGTCTACCTATATTTATTCAATTCTTTATTGCGCACAAAAATAGAAGCTGATACAAAATATCCAATATTTGAGTTTCTCCTGAAGCAATATATAATATGATTTACATAAAAATAGAATTCTAATGATAAAAAATAAAATTTATTGATTGCATGGTTGTGTGTATAAATATAAAAAGCCTTAATTAAGGACCTCCGCACACGATGCGTTGCGTTATTCGTGAATCTTCCCCGGGGAAGACGCGCTTACGACACTTTTTAACAATTTTATTACTAAAGCTAACCGGTTTTCGAAGAACGAACATTCAGGCTTGTTGATTTTAACATGATTTTCCACTAGGCCACTAACCAGATAGGCCACTCTCTGATGATGCAGTGGCCTATCTGGGTTTATACCTTTGACCTGATCTTTGCCTTCGCTGTAGAGTTTTTTCTTCATTTTAATAAAAAAAAAAAATAATCTCCCTCAAAGTGAACACAAATACACTCTGTGACTCTTTCACAGTAAGCTACTTAAAGCTTGTGTCGTGAAAGAGGAAGAAGGTGAGCACCTGGAATCGAATCCACCACCGCGGAAAGCCGGCGTCGTGGCCGCCAGGCTACCAACCACTTTTCTTGTTCCATCTGTAATTTTGCCTTTCTGATGTCTCAGAGTAATGTTAAACATCTTCTCTCCATCGTTCGAATTGTGTTACTTGGATTTTTAGAGTTGACCGTTTTATAAATGCACTAGTTCTTTTCTTCTTCTTCCTCTTTGATTAGAACTGATGCTGGCCTATTGTTCCTGCTGTATTATCCTCTTTGGAAGCTTACTCCGAACTAACTTCCAGCATTTAGGTGGTCATCCTGGAGGTATGTTTCCCTGTGGAATTTCGTCCCTGGCAATTTTTGTGGCGGTAGAACACACGTCATGTTTAATACGTTTACCTAGAGAGTTTGTGACTCATTTGGACATCAGGATAATGCAAAAGCAGTGGGGCTAGTACGAGTTTCATCGAAAGCTAATTGCACGTTAATAAGCGTTTATTAGCGTGCAAATAGTGTTCTAAAATCAAACTTCGTTCATTTTTGTATGATTCGTTCGATCATTTTTGTATGAAACTCTTTCGATGATCGTTTCTATTTTCGATCATCGAAAACTTATTCTAGGGCTACTGGTCACGCTAAGACTCTTCTGCGTTCATTTTCAGTTTCTTGATAAAATGCAGAAATTGAGAAATAGGTATAATTATTATTTTATATGCAGGATCGAATGCAATGAAGATGGGGTTGATGAGTAAGTATATTTGATTGATAGAATAACTTGCACAAATCACAGGAAACTCTTATAAACGCAAAACTACTAACAAGAACTGTTGCCAATTTTTCTCTCGTAAGAGTAAGAGTTAGATAATACAAATGTAGGTAGGGATAAATACATAGAAGGTATAGGTTGGTGAGCGCCTCCGAAGGTATTTGTATCTTCATTACCGTAATGGAATTAAATTAATCTAGATGTTTCTTTAAGCCACCCATCCTCCCTTTGGGTGCTATGTAGGTAGATTTCTACCTACCAGGGACTCTCTTCACAATACACGTATACCTAACCTCTAGGTACACCCGTCTCCCACTCTGAAGATCGCTTCGTTGATTTAACGGCAACTTAATTAATAAAACTGGTTTTGAACAAATTTAATTAAAACTCTGAACCTATTATCATACTTAATAGCGATGCACTTTTCATAGTAAATAGGAAAATTTTATTTTTCAGATGTCGAAATTTTTAAAAAATATGTATATTTTAAGTATTTTATTTCTTTCGTTCACACCATCGTAATGTAAAGGTGGGCTTAGACCAAAAAAGCAAAAATGCTCTTTCTTTTTGAGTAAAAAGAGATAGATCATTCTTTCGTTGCATTTGTTTGTCAATATTCTATGAAAAGAATGCTTACAATTCAATTTCAGCCTCAGAATCAGACATAGTTATAGGTATGTACCAACATTCATAATAGAAGGCTCCAAGGCTCTTGGTGTAGGCAAACGCTGAAAACGAGCTTTCCTTTTAACTAAAGATCAACAATACCTATACTTAACTGCTCTATTCTAGTTCTGTGATAGTTTAATCTTAATCCACCTTAGGGTGCCTTTACACCAAACAAATATAGAGCCAGAAATAGAGCAATTCTCTTGATGATTGATATTAACACCAAGCAAATAACAACGAGCAAAGCTAAACACCAATAACTAATTAATCGGCGATGAAAGATTTCAGGCGCCAGAGTTCTTGCTACTTGTTGGTTGCCTATAGTTAGTGGCTCTATGTGCGTTTGGTGTGAAAGCACATTAAAATGTATCGACGATCATTCTTTCGCTTAATGATTATTTCACAGTCAAACGGTGTAATTCAATTTGAAGATAATTATTTTCCCTACATAGTGGAAAGTCCGAATGAAAAAAATAGGTAAGTAAGAAAATTCCACATTATTTTTTTCAGACTCTCGTGTCTTTTAACGAGTCATCAAATCAATTTTTTACTGTACCTGAGAGCCAACATGTCTTAACTATATTTTTTTGATGACAAATAAGGCCAATAAAACACTATTTTTAAAATGAAATTAAGACAAGTTGGCTCTTAGGTACATAATCACTTTAGTATTGTATATTTATCTACATGAGTTAATGAAAAGTGTTCGAGCTAAGACAAGTTGGCTCTCAGGTATACAGAATCACTTTAGTATTGTTTTTATCTACGTGAGTTAGTGTTCGATCTAAGACAAGTTGGCTCTCAGGTATACAGAATCACTTACGTATTGTTTTTATCTACGTGAGTTAAAGAAAACTGTTACAGTTATGAAAAGTTGGCTCTCAGGTACAGAATCACTTTAGTATTGTTTTTATCTACGTGAGTTAAAGAAAAGTGTTAGAGTTATGAAAAGTTGGCTCTCCGGTACAGAATCACTTTAGTATTGTTTTTATCTACGTGAGTTAAAGAAAAGTGTTAGAGTTATGAAAAGTTGGCTCTCAGGTACAGAATCACTTTTGTATTGTAAGTACTTATCTACGTGATTCAGAGAAAAGTATTCGAAATTCAATAAAATTCTGTAAAAATGTTCATTTTTACATCCTTATCCTTTCTCTACCTATGCGTGAATACTCAAACCCTACAAAAGAATAATAATATATTAAATTTATTTAATTTTCATCCTTATATGAAATTTGAATTTACCATTTTGAAAAGACAGTGAAAGGTCTGCAACGCTGATATTGTCATGATCTTTAGGTTGAAACGGATAATGAGATGGTCCTTATTTCCAAGTCCTAGAAGATACCCCATGGAACATTTAGAACCCGACCCAATACATAAGAGCGACTAAACAACCTTATACCTCTTTATACTATAGTTCCACTATCTTAATACTTTATTCTATAGGGTCATATCTGGTGTTTCTCAAACTTTCTGAGATTAAATTTTAATAATATACATACTTCTATGACAATCAAACATTTTCTGAGGTTCCGCGAGGTCACATTGCTTATTCGTCCTAGTTTTTTTCTAAAATCAAAAATAGCCTGTAATTTTAGGATTAATATCCTAACGTTTATCCCTGATATTGCGCAAGTACCTATATTAATGTTTTTGTTTTCAATGGAAAGCTCCTTTATTTTAATCTATCTAACTATTTAACATGAATTAAATTAAAAATTTTAGTTAATGAAAATCTTAAAATTGCAACTATAATGTGCAGTATTAATACGTTCCTACTCCTAGAATAACAATATTGTATTTACATAATATGTAGGTAACAATTATTATTGTAACAACAATCAAGCTTTCATATACTTTATCGAACCTAAGATCCAACTTGTCTTAACAAAAAAAAAATATTTCTCTGTCTTTATATGGCCCTGATAAAAATATGCGGCGTATACATATTTATTTAAGTCATTACACCAAAAAAATGGATTTAGGACATGTTGGCTCTCCGGTACAATAAATAAAATATTATTTGAATTATTGTTCGAGATCGAACTAGTCGATTCTGACCATTAATGGTTTTTAGAGAAATTATTATTCTTTAGTGTGTCGGTTGAAGGTAATAACGTATTCACCGTGGTGCTCAAACGAACTAGAACGACTTTACGATAAAATGTCCGAAACTTATCGAATCGATTCGATGAAAGCAGCATCCTTCAAACTGGCAGACTGTCATGAAGCCATCCAAAATATAGAAGGATAGTTGGGAGGGAGCCCACGTCACAAAGAGTCAAACAATACGGCAGGAACACAACAGGCTGACAGGCCTAGTAAAAAAGAATAAGAAGAAAATTCATACAAGGACAGGATATAGCGTCTGTCGGGAAAGTTAGTTTTAATGTAAAATGTTTGAAAGTCAGTGGCTTCATGGGGACACACTGTAAGTACATTACACAATAATCCCTCAGAATCACCGAAAGGCATGGGGTAAGCTGGTCCCCAGAGTGCACTAGCGTCACACCTACGAATCACTTACTTGACAATTTACAAATTAAACGTGGGGTCGTCCCGATGTTTTCCATCACACATGAGTGTGGATTTACGCACTGGCAGCCCAGGGTTGATATTATAAATCTCTATAATAATATTATTTATTACAAAGAACCAGTGAATATATTATACGGGTTTGTTTCGTAATATATTCATTGAAGGAGTATATTTTATATACCTATTTTGTATGTAGTTATATTTGCACTATGCAACTATTTGACTATGTTTTTAATATCCCTCATTCTTGACTGTTTGCCGATCGATTTCAACTCTCCCGGCTAGAACTCGATGACAATGCTAGATATTTTTTTTACTTATACTTAGCTATGTTTAAGTAGAATTGAACACAACCTAAGTCAATTTTGTTTTGAATGGCTTTTGAGTATGAATAGTACCGATGAATACTTATTTGTACATTTTTAACCCCATCACGCCGTGTCCCGTAAAGGGTAAATATAATATAGAGAACGTACCTCCACTCTCTTCTAACCAAACATACATATTTCGTTAATCTATAATAATAAAGGAAAGTGCCTGACTGACTGACTGATTGACTGACTGACTGACTCATCAACGCACAGCCCAAACGGCTAATCGTAGAGAAGTGAAATTTGTAAATCAGGTAGGTCTCAATACAAAACCTTCCACTAAGAAAGGATTTTTGGAAATTCCACCCCTAAGGGGGTGAAAAATAGGGTTGAATGTTTTTCAAAGTATGCGAATATCTCGGAAACTAGACATGGTACGAACTTGAGATTTGGCATATGAATTCTTCTATAGAAATTAGTGTTAGCGTATTCGGCAATTTTTCCAAAATTTAACTAAAAGGGACGAAAAAGGGCACATATAAAAAGGGATGATTTTTAAGTGCCTCCTAAAAAGTTTAAAACTGGTTTTATCGAAATTTCAAAAAAATGATTTCTTCAGAAAGAGTCAAATTATACTATTTCGTTTTCAAAAGATATCATTAATTAGAGGGGAGGGGGTGAGGGGCACTTTTCCAACGTGTATGTGTGTGTATCCGTCCCCTCTTTATAACTTTTGATTCGCTTGATGCACAGATCCTAAAATTTCAGAAAATATTGAATACTTTAAGCATACAAAATTTGTATACTCAGAATTTTGAATTTTTATTTCAGTCAGGGGTTATCAACCTTTGAATTTTTATTTAATTTTTCCATATATCTCGAAAACCATAAAATCTAGAACCCTAAAATTGTGTATGTATATAGAAAAATACAATATCTAAAATATAATTTAACTAGCTAGTAGTACATATAAGAATATTTTCATGTACCTATAGAATATATTTTTATTATAAACTAGCTGACCTGCCATACTTCTGACTGCCTAAGTATCCAATATTGATGTGTTATCTGCAATATATTAAGTACATTTTGAAGATGTAAGTAAACCATGACGGGCATTAGCTAGAACACATACCTACCTATATTTTATCTCTATATACACATACCTATATACATACCTACCAATATCTTAAATAAATAAATAAATAAATCTCCATTATGGCTATATTTATTTTTTTTTACAAAAAAGGCAATTAGCCATCCTAATAAATAAATAAACATCATGGTTTTATACTATAATAAACATAAATAAAATTACCCAGTTCATTGTTTTGCCTGCTACCCCTTTTGAATCTCGGATTAAAAAAAACAATTCAGATTTATTTTTCACCCCCACAGGTTAGAGAGAGTCGGAGGTAATTCTTTGTTCTTCACTGAAACAATTAGGAAAATTGAAAAAGCTTACTGTTTTATTTTACAATTATGTTAATTGTGGGATTAACCCTATCCACTCCCCTCTACAACTCTTTACATTAATTATCGCCTACCTAAGGCGAAACACCTAAAATATTACCATAGCTAAGAAGGCTTAGTTGTTCATTATTTAATATAATATAGAAACATCAAGACGCATTCTTAAACATAAGATCATGTTCTGATTTTTTCTTAATTTATATAAATAAAATGAAGTCTGAAAAAACCTATACCTATCCTTTATAGACACCGTAACCGAGAAAGACAGAGCTGAGGTAAAATAATACCCTCTATACCGGGTCTCATTGGGGCTTAGCGGTATAGGCTACAAATATTTTTAATAGGTACCTACGTCAATAATTATCCATGAAGATTTTTTTTATATAATTCCCATACAAATCGATTTTATATCATGTCGTTTTGTTAGAATTCAGGTAGGTACCTATCTTTAAACTGTATTTAAATCTCATTATTCGAACCGTCGGTAAGTACTTAGGTATGTACGGTTTTGTTTTAATCTACAAAGTATTAACGTTCATTTTATTTCAAAACATTTTACTCCATAGAAGTACAAACATGAAAACAAAGTAAAAAAAAATAGCTTATTTTACTCATAAAATGCCATCATATGCCTCCATATTATTGTTTCCATAGTGTCATAGCATATTTTCATACTATTTATTCATAGACAATAATAATATCTCTATTATTATTTTAAACGTCCCACAGTTTGTTTACAATGTAGGTACCTATTGAATTTAAATAATAGAACTCTAATGGAAAACTTGATCGCTGCCATCTATCGAAAATTCTTTTAAGTATTCCTGTGTGACAACTTCTATGGCGAGATGCGTAGAATGTATACCTACCGTTATATGGCGAGATGATGACATTTTTGTTTCCATTCTCTGATAGGTATCTACACATATTTTTTTTTAATATTATTGGTATTGCATCCAAAAAGGATGATGATACTGCCACATATGATATAAATGATATACCTACATAATAATATGATATATTCCCCTTCACAAATGCCTATGCATTTTTGAAGGGGGGAATATTATATTTAATAAAATAAATAAAATAAATATATTTACTTAATTGAACTTCTTTTTCCAATTATTAGGTTTTGTTGAGATCTCTATTATTTGACTCCATAATTAATTTTAAGAATTTATTTATTTATTTCTAGGTTGAAATTTATTTTAGATGTGTATTTTTTCGTTTTTGGTAAACTGATTTTTTTTTTTAATATTTAGTGTGTTGTGAAAGTAAATAATATAATTATCATTATTTTTTTAAAACAGACATATACGTAAATTGGTTTCCTATCGGTATGCTGGTGGTTGTGCCTGTTGCCGATGAATTTTATTAAACAGGGTGACAAAAATTTACAAAAGTGTAGGTATTTTTAATCATACGCGTGAGCTCAGATTTTTTTTATGTGTGTACCTACTGACTGTGTAGATGTTCAACCTCTATAAAATAATTGTGATATTCATTTACATATATATAACCTCAGGTAATTTTTTACCAAGCAATAGTGTAGGTCTTCATATTTTTCCCTTTAATTGGAAGAAACCATAATATCAAAATAGTTCAAAAGAAAAACGAAATTCATCTAATACAATAATATAGGTAGGTACCTACTATTTATTCTGGTACGAAGTTCGACGGAATATTATTAAACTATAGCTTTCTCGACAGACTTTATCCGGCCCTAACTATGAATATACTGAGTACGAATTTGTATAATTGACGATAAAAAATATACCTACTTACAATGTGTCGTAATTAAAAACTATATAGCTCTCTCGGCGAACATTGTCCTGTCCTATACGAATTTGCATAGTAATAAATTGATAACCTATTGTCCTATTTAGCCAATACTTAATACAATTCCTACCGATGCATATGTTTGCACATTCTGTGGATATCACCAACTGTCAAACAACTGACACTTATGCTAAACTCCAATTTTAATTTGAAAATAGAATAGGTAGTTTTTTATGTAAGAATAAATTTTTAATTTTTAATTTTAATTTTTCTTAGGCCCCGTCCGCACTGCGATATCTCACCGCACGATTCACGATGCCAAAACTATACCTAGGTATAGGTACTATAGAAAAGGGTTCTAATGTTTATTTTGTAAAATCTTGGACAGCCATCATCCTGAGCCATTTCCAATAAGAGATATTCAGTAGGTAGATTTTTACATATCAACTGTAGGTAAGTTTTTTTTCGAATTTACCGGCAATCGCATCCCACAAGGAATGATTTGTGCCTGAGTATAAAATCAAGATAAAACCATAAAAAACAGATCAAATAATAATAAAGAATAGGAGAAAGAATGAAGTCAAATATGAATCAAATTATTTTCAACAAAATATTATAATTGTCTATTTATTTCAAGAGAATTGAAACTTAATAAATGAAGAATATTAACCGGATAACAAACATCTAAAACGTGATATAATAAGGGGGAGACATCCCTCAGCGGGCAGCCAAAAAACATGTGATCTAAGGATTCCGTGTCCTGTCCACATTCACACCAAGGGGAATACACAAGACCTAACTTAAACAAATGAAAATCCAACCTGTGGTTTTTAAATCTTATTCCACGAAAAGGTAACAATTTGTTTTCTGGAAACCTTCAGCTTGTGGAACCATGGTTTGGTAGATAAACATTGTTTTATGGATTTAAAGAAGACACCATTTATTCGATATTCAGATATTCCCAGAAGAGATTCCATTGCAGGCAGGCTTTTCTCACTGACAAGAGTTTAAAACCACCCAGTGGGAGATCCCCTGAAAACTGTAGGTAAGTATTGAACTCAAATTCAATAGTTAAGTAGGTATGAGGACGAAGTACTTTTTTATCCTTAACTCATTTGCGTACTAAGCATTTTGATAACCCAAATCACTCGACAAAGAGTGCAAATGGTTAAAAAAACTATTTGATAATAATTATTAGGCATTGCAAAAAATAATAAATTTAGAAAATAAAAAGAAATTGCAAAAATAATCACCAACCCCAGAAATGAGGAATGGAATATAACATCTTTGGACAAAGCCAAATCATCCAAAATTAAACAAGTAAGTACCTACTCGTATTTAGGTACCTGATTATAGGAAAGACCTGTATTTAATGTTTAAGCAATTGGAATCGTTTTCTGACAAACTGGTTCTGATGGCTATGAAAAATTTTCGACCATTTTGGGATAGAATTAAAATTGTTGAGGGTAAACCCATACATGGTTAGAGCTGAGAGAATATTTAAGTAGGATTTCATTGTACGATTCAAAAATAACCTTGAGATCCCGAGGATCTGGACTCTGGACATACCCATACCTATTACCATAGGTATTGTTTACGTATCCCATCGAGATGAAAGAAAGCAAAACACCGCGCTACTTAAAAAATTTCCAATTTTCCCAAACCCGTACAAAAGAAATTTTGGCTGAAATTCACTCAATATACTTGATCAAATTCATAAGATTACTTTGAGGTACTTACTTTGCAGGGCCGATAATCTGAAAGTGTCCTACTTGGGTCATGTACTTAGAGGGGGGAAATACTGTTTGCTACACATGATAATTAAAAGGAAAATAGTGTCGACCGAAGATACGGAAAGAACAAAAAGGCCCGGTACCTCAAGCTATTCAAAAAACAATCATCATAACTGGAGGATCTTAACTGATGGAAACTTTGGTCATAAGATTTGAGCTAACTACTGGAGAATAAAATATAATGTGATTACCTAATTATCCATCAGTATACTTACCTATTCCATTAAATTAAATGAAAGGAGTTAATTAGATATCAATAGGTAGATACCTAAAACATTAACAGTTGATTCAATATTACCTTTCTGAGAATTCTCCTCTGCGTCTGCAGCTATGTGTTCATCGTCTCGCCTTTCTATACTCTCCTTCTCGACACTACCCGACCATTCTTCATCATCTTCAACATTCACATTTTTACTCTCATCGTCCGAACACGATTCTTCGTTTTCAGTACTACTAATTGGTCTGTCTTTAGAATAATTTATAACACCACTGTTTACATCACCACTAATTTTATTAAGACCTATCACGGTTGATCTATCACCATCGACGCCACTAAACCTCTCCAAATCTGAAGAATTAATAGTCGAAGTTATGAACGCGTTTATGAATCTTCTCGGTTCTATTTGTGGAGGACTAATTGGGGGTTTAGGTCTTCTTTCGCTATCTGGAAGCAGCCAGTTTTTGGCTGGTGCTGCATTTGAGGTTATTCTTCCTCTTTTAATTAGAGGTACTGGACTCTCTGGACTGACTGTGCCTACATCTGTAATATCTATTTCTTCTTGTCTTTCTCCGTCTATACTCGATTCTTCGTCATCTTTAATCTTATTGTTGTTGAATTCAAAAGATTTAGAAACGAAGTTCGATAGTTGCTCCATCATTGTACCTATACCAATATTTTATTTGTTTCTTTACATTATAATCATTATTTTATACTTTTGTTCAGATAATCACAATTTTTACGAAGACTTTTAAATACTCGAAATAAAACAATGTTTTCAACACTCAACACAGCTAACTTTATTTGCACCGAAATTCACCATTCGAATAGCGCGACGGGTAGTGTTTTCACCCTCTTACTTCCGGCGCGAGTTTCAGGGAGATTGTGTTGGATATGTTTCCACAATGGGCGGACGCGGTGGTGAACACGTGGTGGAGGCGTGTCTCCCGAACAGCCCGCCTTCTGAGGCCCCTATTGGCTGGCCGCTAATGCGATAAATGGGGCGATTTATGTCCGACACTGATAGAGGGAACATAATGTGTGATTAGGGTGGAGGCAGGGGGTTAAAGAGAGGGAGAACAGCCCGGAGAGGTGGTTGAATTATAAAACAATTATAGTTGATCTTTATTCATTTGTAAAGCGATTCGGGAAATTGAATTAAATAAAATTGTGGATTAAGCTCGAAGAAGTTCACACATTCTGTTTTTTTATTTATTTATGATATTCTTCTTGCTTTAGTGACAAATCCTTTGATTACCAAATTATTGCTTAGTAAACGAAAGCGAGAAACTTATTATCTACTATTTTTTGGCATAAAATTTTTTATACCTCGGTATAAAAATAAATAAGTAGGTAGGTATCTAGGTACCTATATGAAACTAAAAAATCCCCTAGAAAGAAAGGTATGAAGGTACCTACCTAATAGAAATATTAAAGCTACCTAGGAACCTAGGGAGATAGATATATTTTTTACCCACCGAAGAAAAACCTTCTCAATATTCAAGGCCGTAGCCAGAAAATAATTTCGGGGTGGATTAGCTTAGTCGTGTAAAGGAACATTGGTAGGTACCTACTTAACAAATAAACAATTTCATATCAGGGGTCGGGGCTTACCCCCCTGGCTACGCTCTTGTCAATCCATGTTTTGTATGTTACATGTAAAAGATTCTGACATCCGCAAGTGTCCAGATTGAATTATTGGTTATTGGTGCAGCCATTGATGCAATCATTGGTGCCACCATTGGTGCAATCATTGGTGCAACCACTGATGAGGTGCAACCATTGATGTAATAAGCCACTCATAAATATCCGTTGAATAATAGGTAGGTACCTACTGTCACCTTCTCAAGAATAGGTACGTTTCAAGTTTCAATACTTAAGCCGAAAAACTAACAAAGTACCAAATTTTTACAAAAGCCTACAAAA
Organism: Mystacides longicornis; assembly: GCA_963576905.1. Classification (NCBI taxonomy): domain Eukaryota; kingdom Metazoa; phylum Arthropoda; class Insecta; order Trichoptera; family Leptoceridae; genus Mystacides; species Mystacides longicornis. The sequence goes on along the minus strand of OY756426.1, from coordinate 25,555,547 downwards.
TATCGGATAGGTATGCTATGTTTTGCGATTTATCGAAGGCACTCAATTGTATTCATCATCATATCCTATTAAATAAATTAGAACACTACGGAATACACAAATGCGAACTAGACTTTTTAAGATCTTATTTGTCCAATAGGAAACAATTCACAGACGTAGACAGTTACAGGTCTTCGCGGAATACAATAAAATACGGAGTTCCCCAAGGATCCATTCTGGGTCCTTTGCTTTTTTAGTAGGTTTATATAAATGATTTGCCTTGTACAGATGATGGTGAGTGCAGTGTTGTCATGTTTGCTGATGACACTTCACTCCTTATCAAGGATCATATTAATATTCACCATACTAAAAGGGAAGTTCTATCGGTTTTGGATCGCGTTAATGCCTGGTTCAGCGACAATAACCTAGTTCTAAATATGACGAAAACCAATGCGATTCACTTCTCTCTCAGACAGAAAACTCGCGATGATCTGGTTGGGTGTGCGCTTGCGAAAAGGTCTGTTAATAGTGTTAATGTGGTTAAGCTCTGTAGGTTTCTTGGGGTGACCATTGATGAGAATCTGCAGTAGTCTCCACACATTGATGTGTTGTGCAATTGACTGAGTAGGTACAGCAGTCTATGTCTAACCGCTAGTCTACCAACCACTTCGCACATACCTATGCTTCAGAACCTACATTTACCTATAAGGAATATTTTCGGAAACAAATAATTTATGTATTTTGGAATTATAGCATAACAATTTTATAGCATTGTTATTGATTGTGTCATGTAAAGGGTTATCAACAGTAATCGAATCACGTGACAAAGCATCAAGTTCTGGGTGGTTTCAGGTTTCAGCTCACGGGTGGCGGGTAGGCTCAAGCTGGCATATCAGGGGATGGGGGTGGTATCTTTCGATTCGGCTGATAGGCTGCTGATTAACAGGGCGATATATTATATACAATACATAGATATTTCAGTGTATTTGAATCCTAATTAATATATACCTACCTATACCTTTTAACTTATATCAATAATGGGTTCCAAAGTTCCAAGGAACACATTGCACGACTTTGAATTTCAGACAATATAATTATATCCTAGGAACCTATTTAAAAAAATTTTACCTGGTTTATATGAAAAAAATATCTAAAATATAGTCAGTCGATATACCCACCTAAACTTTAATGAGAAATTTTTAATTCAAATTTTTAATTTCGGGCACACATTACGGTGACTTTCCAAATGTCACCGTAATGTGTGCCCGTAGAAAGCTGCCGTAATGTACGGCCGCTGAAGACGGCCGCTCCCTAGGAACCCAATGCATAAGAGCTGCTACTATCATGCCGGTCTAGACAAATTCAAATTGGCGTTCGACTACAAACGAAGATTTCGTCAATGTATAGTGCGAAAAAAATGAACCCGTATACGTATAAACAAACGAACGTAGGTATAAACAATTATTTAAACCAAACAAAGACACTTATATAAAAATATAAAAAGTGAACAGTTACTGCTTTATTTAAAAACTACATACGATCAGTTGAAAAAATAGCTCAGCGATAGAAAATATTACGATCAAGCTGTCATCGAGATAGTTTAACAGTTTAACCGAGTTTAACGCATATCGCTTGATTGTGAGCTATAATCTGTGTAGATTTTGACCCGCCATATTGGTTTTAACGTCAACTGACAGTTGTTTCGAGTATACAAAAACGTTTTTTGTAATAAATACACTGTGTTTAAATTTTTTCCCCGTCCAAATATGTGCTTCCTTCATATTTTGGTCCATTGTATTTTGATTTATCATTTTAATAATAGACCACTAACGGCCACGTGGATTTTGACATTAGCCGGGAGGCATAAACATAAACAAAAAGTTTAAGAGTTGGTATGAGTGTATTTATCGGGTCACGGATAGAGCGAATCTACAGATGTTACGAGTCAATTAGAGTAGGTATACGATAAATAAATAAATGTCAAAATTTGAGAAAAAAGCAATGATATTATATACTATTTACCATATTTACTTTTTATTTTGGCTAACATTTCACAAAATATCATTGCTTAACATAATAAGAAACCAAAAATTCACATAAATTTTAATTATGATAGATAGCTGATTAATAAATTAATGAATTCTACGCAACAGCAACGTTGCTTTTGCAAAACATTTAAGTATCCTAAGTAAATAACTACAAGATATAACTAAATAATCATCAAATGGAACAATTAGACACAAAAATCAATTTTCAGATGACAAAAAAAAATATGGGTTTGATAAATAAAATTATAAAAAACAATTATTATGACCGAGAAGAATCATTGATAATATTAATATGGATTATATGCCGTATATTATTGAAAAATAAAAAATAAAAATAAAATAAAATATAATAATAAGTTTATTCATTTTTATAACATTTACAATGAAACAAAATAAAAGCATACAAAGAATATAGGTACAAAAGTGGTTTTGTTTTGCCACCTCACTAGGCATAGCCTGTATCGAGGTTGGCAATTAAATAAACTAATGAAAAACATAAAATATTGAATAAAGAATGAAAAACATTCAATCAAGTGGTAACAAAAACATAAGATACCTATAATCAAAAGTCAGATAAACAAATATTAATTATAGGTACATAAATCAATAAGAAGCCAGAAGTCAATATACAGAAAAAGAATTTGCCAACAGACGCTATACACACACCAAAGCAAACAAACAAGAAAGTCACACAGATAAACGACAGTTTCGGTAGTAAAAATAACATTATACAGCAGCAGCATTCACCCATCAACAACGAAAAAAATAATAAAAAAGAATATGTACTATGCAAACGAGACACAAATATTAATTAAAATTAAAATAAATTGGAATTTGATGAAGTCCTCAATTACAAGTTTAATATATGTTCGCCGCTTCATAAGCTCAAGCGTGTAGGTAATTATTAAATATATATTAATAATTAATACGAACAACACAAAATGTCTGTATTTTAAAAGAAAAATAATATATAATTGTGTTTTATTCCTGGAAAGTATCACAAAACTGACTAAAGTGAACCAGACAACTGATTCCGATCACTATTGATTCGAGCAGTTCGGGTCGCTATGCAAAATAATTTGTTACCCATCACTATGGTTTATGCATTTTGCATTCAGCCTAATGTCAGATGACGTCATCCTTTAATGGTCTATAGGAAATTTAAAGAAATAAAGCAAATATGCATTCTCGTAATCATTCGAGAGCTTACAACCATGATGTACCAACTAAATTTATAAGAAATATAATGACGTTTTGAAGAAAATATTCAAAGAATACATTTTAAGAAAGTACAAATAAATATTAAAATTGAAGTGATTAAACATAAATTAGTTCATTTTGCCTGAAACATAAAGGTTTCGTATGATTAAATAGGTAAGGACTTAACTATATTTTGATATAAAATAAATAATTAAAAGTGGAGGTCTATAATAAAATAAAATAAAAAATTAAAAAATAAGGTAGATACCTATATTCTGCATCAATAATTCGAAATCATTCAAATCTGACATAGCGCATCTTGGTTGTAAATACTCGCGTTGCCCGGCTACTACCGTAATAACCCAGTTATACGTAATCTTACGATTAACGATTTTTTTTATAAATAAGACGGTTAGTTTTCTTCCTACTCTACATTGTTGAAGAATTCGTGTGGAGTCGATCGCCAAATGCAAATTGTCTCTAGACAGGCTTAGAGGCCTTCATACGAAACACTCACGCAAATCGGAATACTCCAACATCTTATATCTCTCATACGAAATCTCTATCTAGATAATAAAGCAAGAGTTAGAGTAGACAATGTATTATCTGACACATTTGCTACTCAGAGAGGAGTCCGTCAAGGATGTGTCTTGTCCCCTATCTTGTACAACTTGTATGGTGAGAAAATTATGAGCAAATCACTAGATAATTGGGAAAAGGGTATCAAAGTCGGTGGCCAGGTAATAAGCAACCTACGATTTGCAAACGACACCACATTGCTAGCGGAGAACGAGTCTGACATGGCAGAGCTCATCGAGCTGGTGGAGAGAGAGAGTCTACATTATGGGTAAGAAATTAACAACAGAGGCAAGACCAAACTCATGATAATAGACCGGGCAAACCTTCTCCAAATGTCGGACTGACTCCGTGATCTAGAAGTCGCGAACGACTTTGTATACCTGGGATCTCAAATCAGCGCAGAGGGTGGGTGTGAGAAGGAAATAAAGCGACGAATTGCTATAGCAAAAAGCTCGCTCCTCGTCTAAATAAAATATGGAAAGACCGAGGAGTGTCCAATCACGCCAAAATGAAATTAATCCGCACCCTAATATTCCCAATATTTCTCTACGCAGCCGAAACATGGACAATGGCAGCCCGTGATAGAGCAAGAATCGATGCCTTTGAAATGTGGTGTTGGCGTCGTATGCTGAGGATCCCATGGACTGCCAAGAGAACAAACGACTTCATTCTTAAAGAGCTGAATATTATCTCTGAGAGAATGCCTGCAGTCTGTAGTCGGCAGGTGCTGAGTTTCTTTGGTCACATTGCCAGACGATAGCCAGATAACCTGGAAAAAAGAGAGGATTGGAGGCGTGTGGTGCTCACAACAGGCACCCAGTAGTTCCATGGGTCACGACCCTCAGTATTGAGGAAACTAAGAAAAGAGAGGTAAAGGTTATCTTTCTAAAAAAAAAGCATAGGAGCTAAGTTAGATAAAAAAAAAAACAAAGATAGAGTGAGGTTACTCTGCCATTCAACAAAATGGTCCCAGCGACAGGGGATGGAGGCATCTGCAAAAGGGACCTCCTACAGAAACATCAAACTCACGCTAACGACGCGATCCTGGTAAGACCAGATTTTTTTTTAAAGAAATTTCGTCACTACCTACTCTTTATTAAGAATGCGCATGGACCTCAATAGGACGTAAGGGCGTGTTCACCTACACCAAACGAATATAGAGCCAGAGTTATAGACACCAAGCAAACAACTACGACCAAGAACTAGAACTCGTGCGCGCGAAGGTAATATTATTATCATCGCGCATAGATTATTAGTTCTTGCTAGTAGTTGTTTGCTTGGTGTTATTTCTAGCTCTGACTCTATATTCGTTAGGTGTAAACGCATCCTTAAGAAAAACACCTTCATAAGATCGGACTAGCTCGAGGCCTCCGCGATTGGCTGTCACTTTCATTTGTATTGACGAAAGAGACAGCCAATCCCGAAGGCCTCGACTAGCTCCTTCTTCTTATACTGTGAATGTGATCTGGACAAGGAGACGCTTGACGCGTGCTCTTCGCCTATCTTTTAAGGAACATGGCGAACTTCTATTTTGATTTCAATATTTAATACCCCGTGTTATCTCCAAACTTATAAATATACTAGCTGACCCGTCGAACTTCGTATCGAAATAAATAATATGGGTAGGTACTCTAGGTTTTATGCAACAGAGCTCAAATTCATTTTTTTAGTTATTTAACACGAATGACTATTTACTGGCATTAGCAAAACCTGCATACCACGCTGCATTCATTGGGTCTGAGTTTATTTTTACATCAAAAACTTATTACCTAGGTACGTTAATACGATGTGGGAAGAGGTCATCATTGCGCAAGATCGAGTGCAATGGAGAGCTCTTATTGCCTCACTTTGCTCCTGAGTGGAGTTCAAAGGGAGTTTTAAATTTGATTGATTTGATGTTAATATGTATGTAAAAAAAGAATTTAGGTATGTCATTATATTCGATGTCTTAATAGTTATTTTGCTCAGTTAAAATAATATTGATTGATTAATCAAAGCACGATAAGGAACATCTCCGTACCGATTCAAAATACGCATTGAGGTGTCAATACTTTTTTTGCCCATCACGCTGATTCCCGAAGGGGGTAGGCAGAGAGTATGGACTTCCATTCTTTCCAATCCAAACTCACTCACTTCCTCCAAACGCATAACATTCCGCATACATGCTCTTATATTCCTTTTGCTCCTGACTTGGCCCTCCCGTAAGACGGCACCGATATGGTCGGTCTATGTCATTCGAGGTCGGCCTCGTCTGCGTGCACCTATTCTTTCAGATTTATATTATTAGCCTTTGAGTCATTCTCTCTTCGTTCATTTTCTTTACATGTATTCACTTTCATTCTAGTCACTACACTAACATACATTCCTTTCTAATATTATCATTCCTCACCATCAATAAGTCTCTTTCCGCATATCCTACGCAGTGATCTCATTTCCACAGCATTTATTTCAACTTCCAAATTTTTCGTCAATGTCCAAGTTTCACTCCCATAAATCATGGATGGTATCAGGATTGCATTGTGCATCAACTGTCGATTTCAGAGATATCTTCTTAGAGGTCTAAGTGCACCGCCAACCCTTCTCCCAGCCAATTTCCTTCTTTCAATCTCTTTTTCACACCTTGCATCTCTTCTAAATAAATGACCTAAATATACATACTTCCAAGTTCTCGACATTCACTTTCACACAACATTGCGTTCTTAAATCTTCTCTTTCAAAACAGTGGAAATAATTAAAAAGCTCATTTAATGCAGTAGGTATCTGTGATTTTTTTTCTAACTTCTATTACAACATGGTGGAAGTGTAACAATTTTTATTTTCAATAAAGAAACACCTGCTATTTCATTAGCAAATAATATCAAACTTTTTTACATATTAACGATGCAGATTATATTTACGTTATATGTATGTACTCATCCTCTGTAAAAATCAGCCCATAAACGAAGAATTGATTTTCAAACAATAAAATATTCTACTTGTTCTTCAATATAATCATGTATTCCTTGTATTAAAACATACGAAAACTCCTTATAAAATGAACTTCAATTAAGTATAACTCCTTAATAGCCAATGAGATATTATACTGGAGATGCAATTCCATACAATTTTTAGTTTGAAAGTAGCATCACGAGTAAATTTGAAGTTGAACTTAAATAAAAATATGCAATCAAGCATTACTGACGAATATTTTTGTCTTTGTCACACATAATACGCCAAACGGCTAAGTGCTGTCACTAGGGAATCCAATCCCGCATCATAATCGCGATCCCGCAAGCCTGCGGGATTGGTGACCTCAATCCCGCGGATCCCGCGGGATTTGCGGGATCAGCGGGATTGACATTTCTTTGTTTGAAGTAGGTTATTATTATTAAGAAAACAATGAAATAAAAATAAGTATGCATTTATTTAATTATTAGAAGTGTTAGCAATTGAAAATAATGATATTTTAGAGGTAGGTATAAAAAATCCGCTTTTTTTAAGGAACGATATAATACAACATTTGAACGTTTTAGCTTTTAGCATTGTGATTCGTATTGACAAATGAACACATTTATTGATTAAGAGGCACAAAAACTAGTTATTTTTTTCTGATAATACTTCTGAAGAAATCATAAAGTGTCTAAACGTTGTAGACGGAATTGACTCTAGATAATTGTAAGCAGTTTCCAAGTAGAGGTGAGCACTATAACGCAAGCTGATAAAAATATTCGATAAATAAAAATAACTTATTCTCGTTATTCGTATTAAACGATATTTGTAAATATATCAGGGTTATGACTTTACTGAATGACTTTTTTTAGCAAAATTATTCCTTACCGCCAACGGACATCAAATTTTCGGAATGATTTTTTTTGTAGGAAAGTCTTTCCGGATACTTATGAAATAAATAAGCTTTAAGCCTTTAAAAGTAACGTTATTTAAAATGTATGAAACTGTTATAAAGTTTATGAATTTAAGCCGTTATTCCCACGTCTACAACATCCAAGTGCTTTCCTCTATTCCCTCCACATCAGATCAAGAGAATTATCTCGAGTGGGTACGGATACAGGCACAACAGGTCTAGACTCAGCTATCCATTCGGTACGGAGACTACGTTCTCATTCATTTTCTAGTGTAAGCGAAGGATCATCATTTAACAGATTCGTTAAAGGTATGCCTTTTTCATCGTCGTTGATGTCGTTGTCATTAACTTGCTGGTGTTCAGTTTCTTGTTGGACCCGCGCGTCTGACGTCCACCACATTTGTAGACCCTGAATCTTTTTCTAGATATTTTTATGGCAGTCATTGATGTACTTACTTACTTAATCATGTGGACGCCACGAAGTTTCTCCAAACCTCTCGCCAGTTGCACAGCTTCAGTCCAGCATCTCGTCGAACCGCAGTGAATGCCCGCATCATTGTTAATTTCGGCCTGCCTCGCCTTCTTGTCCCACCCGGATTGTAGTAAAGACTTGCATATTCAAGACTCTCGGGGGACATGCGGAGAACATGGCCAAGCCAGCTCAATTTGCGATTCTGGATCACTGAGGTGATTCGCTGTTGTGACATAGTGGTACCATCTAATCCCCAAAATCTGTCGCAGAAATATATTCTTAACACTATGGATCTTCTTTTGTTGAGGCTTCATCAGATGCCATGATTCACAACCATATAACGGCCATTGATGTACGGCGTTCTTTTATCCGACGAGATAGCGACACTATAAGTTCCTGGCTTATCCTGGTATTTTGTCGATCAATTTGGTTTCTGCATTAACTAAAATTGCATCACGCAGTAGTCTTCTTTGACAATTTACTACGCTCGATACTGAATCCCCTACCGTGGGAGAATCCCTAGCCATAGAGTAATTCAAATGACATTGATTTTGTTCCGTTTCCGATTCACACAACACAAAATATAAATTCAAAACTTACTTAGTTGTAACTTAAAACTGAAATTATAATTATTTTCCATATGAATTTCAAAGAAAAGTGCCGTTTTTCCAGCGAAAGTTGATAAATCTTTCATTAATGAGGTTGTCAGGATCTAAGAAATAATCAGAACTTCATCTGAGCCCATTCTTATTGTTTATGATTTTTTCCTTTTCAGTCCCGCAAACGTGCGGGATCCCGCATGAGAAATCCCGCATTTCTGATCCCGCAAAAAAGGTGCGGGATCCCGCATTTGCGGGATCCGCGGTTTGCGGGATTGGATTCCCTAGCTGTCACCTTCTACCGGTACACATTAATAGAAATTTCTTTTTGTGCGTGAGATTTGAATGTATTTGTCAGAATTGTCTAAGAACCTTTTGAAAAAGATCTCTCGTCTTTATTAATGCGAGGCAGACAACGACCAGTTTAAAAGCACATTCATAAAAATATTTTTCGAAAATGGAAAAAATTATTTATTTATTCGAATCATAAATGAGCCTTTTTATAAAAACACTAGTTATAGTGTACTTGCTTCTAAATTTCGTCCGGCTAGGTAAGGGCTCATACACACAGCTTAAACGAGAACCGTCAGAAATACGGCACTGTGGGAAAAACCGCTGGCGATTTCTCAATTGTATGATGGATTTCGTAAAAAAATTCATTGAAAGTGGAAAACCTCTGTTTGCAGAACATCCTTAAATTCCATATATAATTTTAATTTGGGAGCACTCTGTTTAAATATAAGTTGTATTCTTTTTTCTAAATAAATTGATAAAAAAAAACCTTGATAGAATAAAAAAAAATCTAGAAATATATTTGTACATATATACATTGTTGCATACGCCGCGTACGGGTGAATCTTTTTAAATGAATTTAGGCTAATTAAAAGTGAACACAAATACATTTGGAAACTTGCACACACTATGGAAGAGTTGTGTTGTGAAAGTGGAAATAGTCGGCACAGGGATTCGAGCCCATGACGTATGCTGTAGTAAGAGAGCCGTCGACTGAACCGCTGGGTTACAAATTCAAATAAAAATGAATCTACGCGTTTCATACAGACGCGGTTTTTTTAACCCCCCTCGGTATGCACCCGTAGTGTGATGTGGGCCTTACTAATAAAACAAAAATAATTGTCAAATATATTTTTATATTTTAAACATTTTATCACAATAATATGCACTTAAAATATATAAAATACGTCCTTTTTGTTAAAAGGATTTTCCTATATTGATTTCTGTTGAGGAACGACTATTTTTCACCACAAAATCCACCATTTTCAAGAACACCGTATTACCGCGGACACAACTGTCAAGCTCGAGCAGTTGTCAACGACTAAAACACGAGCGTGGCACATTTTCGGTGGTGGCACATTTTTTTACATGCCATTTTTTAGACTCGATTGCATCTCTAGTATAAATCTCATTGTTAATAGCAATGTTATGTTTACGATTCTATTTGCTGGCGGTTTTAAAAATCTCTGTAAATAATGAAAGTTTCAGAACTCCTTACGCTTCATTACAACAATGTATTCCTTGTATTAAAACTTACCAAAACTCCTTATAAAAATTAATTGCAATGAATATTATATGACTTATCCAATCAATCTATTTCATACGATATATTTTATATTCGCATTCTATCCATTGCAACAACAATCAATCCACTGACAGTTCTTTCAAATGTCAATTAATAAAAATTCAAAAGTAGAACAAAATTATATTGTAAAAAGTACTAAAAAGACAATGAGATATTATACTGGAGATGCAATTCCATACAATTTTTGGTTTGAAACTAGCATCACGAGTAAATTTGAAGTTGAACTTAAATAAAAATATGCAATCAAGCATTACTGACGAATATTTTTGTCTTTGTCACACATAATACGCCAAACGGCTAAGTGCTGTCACCTTCTACCGGTACACATTAATAGAAATTTCTTTTTGTGCGTGAGATTTGAATGTATTTGTCAGAATTGTCTAAGAACCTTTTGAAAAAGATCTCTCGTCTTTATTAATGCGAGGCAGACAACGAACAGTTTAAAAGCACATTCATAAAAAATATTTTTCGAAAATGGAAAAAATGATTTATTTATTTGAATCAAAAATGACCCTTTTTATAAAAACACTAGTTATAGTGTACTTGCTTCTAAATTTCGTCCGGCTAGGTAAGGGCTCATACACACAGCTTAAACGAGAACCGTCAGAAATACGGCACCGTGGGAAAAACCGCTGGCGATTTCTCAGTTGTATGATGGATTTCGTAAAAAATTTCATTGATAGTGGAAAACCTCTGTTTGCAGAACATCCTTAAATTCCATATATAATTTTAATTAGAGGGCACTCCGTTTAAATATAAGTTGTATTCTTTTTTCTAAATAAATTGATAAAAAAAAACCTTGATAGAATAAAAAAAAAATCTAGAAATATACCTATGCACTGTTGCATACGCCGCGTACGGGTGTATCTTTTTAAATGAATTTAGGCTAAATAAAAGTGAACACAAATACATTTGGAAACTTGCACACACTATGGAAGAGTTGTGTTGTGAAAGTGGAAATAGTCGGCACAGGGATTCGAGCCCATGACGTATGCTGTAGTAAGAAAGCCGTCGACTGAACCGCTGGGTTATAAATTCAAATAAAAATGTATCTACGCGTTTCATACAGACGCGGTTTTTTTAACCCCGCTCGGTATGCACCCGTAGTGTGATGTGGGCCTAACTAATAAAACAAAAATAATTGTCAAATATATTTTTATATTTTAAACATTTTATCACAATAATATGCACTTAAAATATATAAAATACGTCCTTTTTGATAAAAGGATTTTCCTATATTGATTTCTGTTTAGGAACGACTTTTTTTCACCACAAATCCACCATTTTCAAGAACGCCGTATTACCGCGGACACAACTGTCAAGCTCGAGCTGTTGTCAACGACTAAAACACGAGCGTGGCACATTTTCGGTGGTGGCACAATTTTTTACATGCCATTTTTTAGACTCGATTGCATCTCTAGTATAAATCTCATTGTAAAAAGATTACCTACTTTCTGTGTTTTCTAAAATTTCCTAATTTTCCATGAATTTTCCTTAATTTTTTTCTTCTAATACAACCTTCTTCTGATAAGAGCCTACACGCCAAAAAAAGAATTAGCGAAATCGGTCCAGCCGTTTAGGCGCGATGAGATGACATCTGGAAATAGCTCTCCATTTTTAAGTGTTCTTAAATTTTCTAATTATCCATGCATTATTCTTAATTTTTTTTCATCGAAATCAACCTTCTCCCGATAATAGCCTACACGACAAAAAAAGAATTAGCGAAATCGGTCCAGCCGTTTAGGCGCCATCCGATGATATCGGGAAATAAATCTCCATTTTTATAGTTTTCTTAAATTTTCTAATTTCCCATGCATTTTTCTTAATTTTTTTGTTCTAAAAGGACACTCTCCTGATAAAAGCCTACATGACAAAAAAAGAATTAGTGAAATCGGTCCACCCGTTTAGGCGCCATCCGATGACAACGCGAAATAGCTCTCCATTTTTATATATAAGATAATAAAAAAAAATAATGAGAATTTCATCACTAGGTATATAAAAAAATCTGAAATTAAATACATACAAAACGGCTAACACCATTCCCCTTGTGGATGATAAACTGAAAAGAAAAAAAATCATCAAGGATACATTAAATTTGTCTACAAGCTTAGATACTCGTAAGTATTTATCACATCATCAATAGCTGAAGACGTTTCCAGTTTTTCTAGATTATCTGCCTCTAAAGACAATAATTGTGATATCAATGATTGAGCGCAATGGAGAGATCTTGTTGCCTCCCTATGCCCCTGAGTGGGGTCTAAAAGGAGATTCAATTGATTGATAGATAATAATATCAAGCTCTTCCTGTCCAAGAATTATATGCCTATATTAAATTCAAAGAATTTGGATAACATTTTTGGAACTTTGACTTACACACCTTTTGGGGCCCTTGCACCCTGGGGTCCGTATCATTGATAAGGCTGATACTGCGGTTAACTACAAACACCCATGTAGCTAAAGAACCATAAATTATACCTAATCAGAAACTTTTAGATGTGTGTCTATGTGTTATCCATGTATTACAAAACAACTCCTCTTGTTTTGTTATGTGGCCAAGAAAGCTATATTATTGTATGGAAATTCTTACTTGTTATGTAGTAGGTACTTTGCATTTTCGTTTTCTTTTGTGGATGAAGACTTATACATAATCATGGAGTTTAGGTAGGCACCTAGATGAGTTTAGTGAATTGATAATGAAATATGAAACGAAAATAAATTGTTTTATTTTGTAAAAAACACATATCATTTAGCTTATAAAACTACTCATTGATTTGAGAATGACAGGAGATGCTCAAAAACTCGATGACTAGAAAATATTAAATGTAAACGTCCAGACCAAAACCTAACCGAAATTTGTCGTTATGACCATTGAGAAGGCCGCTCAGTTTGATGCCAATGTGTGAATCTTCCGTTTGGAACACTCTTTTGCGGTAGTCGAACCCAACCAGACCCTCCGTGGTGATGAAACATCTCATCTGGTTGCCGTTGTACCGCCACCTGGCTCCCAGCTCCAGCAACAAGTCTTCAACCCTTTCATACGGACACTCCACGTGAACTCCAATATCGACTGACGTTGTAAGTTTCTTCCACCAAAAACCCTCACCCTTCACTTTGTCCAAAAGAATTCCTGTGTCGCCGTGGTGGTATCGTCTGCAGACCCCGATTTTCAAGTTGTCTCCAGCATACCAATGCGCTCCGACTATCCAACAGTTTTGCAACCTCCTAACTACTTGAAATGACACTGAAGTGACCATGTTATCAATAACATTCCATTTCGTCGATGCGTCCGAACCCAAGTCCCTGATATTTAGAGGAAGGGTCTTAGCCGCCACTGTCAACGCAGCTGTCGTGTTATGTTTGCTATGAATTAGAGATGTTTCACCAATGAATATTCTACTCGGTTTTATTTGGGTGTCGATAGTTAAAGATTCAGTCGAATTTAATTGAATTTTGGTTGTAAAAGCAGAATGCCCTGTTGGCGATATTGAAAAACGGGCGTCGATATCTTTCTCATGAAGTTCTGCAGCCAGTTGCCCGTGGCTTGGATGAACAGAGCTCAAAGTTTGATTGTACCCACCCCAGATAGTGTCCTTCAATTTCTTCCTTAGTTTAAGATGGGCTCCCTCGAAACACTTGGGAAAAACTTCGTATAAATTTCTAAACAAATTTTCCAAAAGGCTGGGCCCCTTACAATGTTGGGTTGGTGGCGGAGTACGCTTTAAATTTACAGGGAATTGGATAGGCTGACATACTTGCTGGCTCATGTTGAAAATAAAGTTATCAATAAAAAAATAATTACACGTGCATTTTGAATTTAAAACCCGTTAAAATATAAAACATGTCATTCGAATGACGTGAGGACTTATCAATAAAATACATATCGCCTTGGTTACTCAACAATGTCGTTTCATTTTCAAAATTTGTTTCACTGTCATAATTCACTAAGGGGCTCATAAACGGGCCATAAAATAGTTGAAACACTTGGCTAAAAAATATTTTGAATAAATATTTGCACTTGGTGTTTCGTTTTCTAAAATCCTTTAAAACAACAAGATGGAAAGAGAAAAGTAGGTAGGGGAATTAGTCCTCCAGTACCATCCAGTTGCAATTTCCAAAATTCTACAACATAGGGTAAAGACGTTTTTGCGGCGACATTTTTCGACAGGATTCCTGATAGTGGCAAGATTTTATGTCACAAACTGTATTTAATTCATTCATAATAAGTCAAAATATTGTTTTTATTCTGGGTTAGGTCGAAGTATGAAGGGCGGGTCGGCTAATGTGGAATAAGTGTGTCTCTTTAGATTTGATGAATGGAAGTTTGTTGTGAATGATGCAGAGTATTATTAACATTGTTTCCATGTAAACACAAAATGAAGGGCCACACAGTAGATATACCTACATTTTATTCCAAGATCGGGGCCTTTTTCGAACAACTTACTTTCTCTTTCTATCTTATATTTTAAAGACATGTATAAGCGAGACACCAAATGCAAATATTTCCAAGGTAATCTGGCCCGTTTATGAGCTCCATTATAGGGTTCATATACGAGGTATTAAACGAATGTGTTGCTAGTGGTGGTATAAATCAGTTCACCCTTTAACCAACACCTACTAGATGTTACCTACCTTAACTCGTTTTGACGATTTGTAATAATCATCATAATAATTCCGCGAATTGACAAAAATACGCCTATCTAGACTAAAGAAGGTACATTATATGTATTTGACACGTGATTTTGACATTTGTTTGATGGGCAAACAAGAGTTTTTTCCAGGCAGGAATGCTCCGAAACAGATTTCTCCAGCTCTTCATCAAAAGAACCTACTTACCTTCACAACGTACAAGAATAAAATAAGTAACTATAAATGAAAATAAGTCAAGCATGTTTCGCATTATACATAGGTAAGGGTGGTACCTACACGCCAATTTAAGATTAGCTAACGTAAAGTGAAACTTTAAAAACAAATAGAAAACATTTTTCTATACAAAGTTAAGAACACGTAGAAAGCCGATTCCGACCCGCGCCGATAGGCTCAAAGATTGTTAATAAAATTAACGAATTGAACGTGCATTCTTGGTGGAATTATTTAAATAAAATTTAAATAAAACGATTTTTATCTTTTCCACAATTTATTTTGTCCCTGACATGTTTCGAAAGGACACACCTTTCATGCTCACAACTCGAGTTTCACCAAACCCTGTGAGCATGAAAGGTGTGTCCTTTCGAAACATGTCAGGGACAAAATAAATTGTGGAAAAGATAAAAATCGTTTTATTTAAATTTTATTTAAATTAATTCCACCAAGTATGCATGTTCAACAATTAGTTAAAGGAATTATTTAAATAAAACAATTTATTTGTTATTCCACAATATTTATTTACCTGACTAGTTTCGAGATGGTTGATAGACCAGCGGTTACGACGCCGGCTTTCGCACTGTTTCGTGCGGAGGTCGTGAAAGATGTCAAAAGTGTATTTGTGTTCACTTCGAGTGAGCAAAAGTTCACTTCTAAAAAAAAAAGAAATAAATATTGTGGAATAACAAATCAATTGTTTTATTTAAATTATTGTATCAAAGATTGTTGTCTATAGTTTCAATGCATTTAAATGGGCATGCCGGAAAGCGGGTTCCAGCTTTTATATGAGTATCTCCATTTAAATTTTAAATGCATAGAAACATTCTTTGCGCCGGTCGGCGCGGATCGGAAACCGCTTTCTACGTGTTCTTACCCAAAGGTGTCAGTATTGGCGGCGGAACTAAACTTATTGTCTTGAGGTATTTTTTCTATCCGCAACCGCTCCCGTCCAATATAAGGGTGAAAATCATGAATGTATTAAGTACTTTCAATAGGTCCATGGTGAAAACACGTAGAATGCCGATTCCGACCAGCGCCGACCATTTCCGCTTTCACGACACAACCTTTGTGTGAAAGATGTCAAAAGTGTGTTTATTTAGTTCACTTTTGTTTAAGTTCACTTCGAGTGAGCACAGATTCATTTATTAAAAAAAAATATAATCAAAAATACATGAACCCCTCGAGATCGGGTGCTTTGCTGTCTTAACAAAAAAAGAAGAAGATTGATCGCAAAATTCTTACAAGAATATTCTACAAGCGCCAAGTCCCGTCGCGAACTAAATATTGGATGCCGATATTAAAATCGTTACTGATAATCAGCTGATGTTGATAATGGCAACAACCCTGACAGGGACTAGGGAGACAACAAGAGCGCTGTCCACTGTGGTTGGTTTTGCACAGTTCAATGATCTCCAAATATATCCAAATACCTCAACTCTGCATCGAAGGAACAGAACACTTATGAGAGTTTTTTTTTACTATATGAGCATAATGAATTCATTTGAATACCTTCATCCCCGTTCTCCCAATGGTGGATCTACAATAAAGTTCTCTCTTTTTTTTTTAATACCAAAAGGGATCACGCAATACATAAATTATGAGTAGCCCCAACACAATGGTCATCTCTATGCGGTGTTCACACGAGACGAATATCGCCAGGACACCAAAATATCGCCAGCCAATTGAACCGTGTGAACAGATTGTCAATAAATCTGAAGCGATAAAAATGGTTGAAAGCGATATCCCCACAAGTTGAACGCCTTTCAACTTTTGTATCTGGTGGAACGATGCACGCATGCGCAGACATGCCATGCGCGGCGTCCGTATGTTCTGTTTCTTGACAGATGACAGCACTGCTCCAAATTTATTTCTCCTTAGAATCCAATTCCGCACCCAATATCTGCATTTTTTTTTATTTTCCTTAATTAGGAGTGTCCTTATCTACTATATAAATTAAAGTCGGGTTAGTGCGAACACTTATAACTCGAGATCGGCTCAACAGAATCTTTCGATGTTTGATTTATTGTATTCTTTTCCGCTCCGGATAACAGAATAACTAATAAAAAGTTGAAAAAATGGACAAAAAGTGATATAAAATATAATATTAAAATTAGTATGGAACGGATTTCGACGCGCCAACGCCATCGCAGGTAGTTCCCTCTCATTCTCGCATAGGAACGTGATTGCCGCTCTTACAGTAGCCCATCCCACTTGCTCCACCGCACCGTTTTGAGCGTTTTAGAAAATTTTCATACAAAGTCAACAAAATTATCGGGCACATTCGTATAGGCGAGGTAGAATGTGTACGCGCGCATATTTTTTCAGGTTCTTCCCGCCTGAGCTTTGAATACAAATTTAATATGATTGTTTTAGAAATATTTTAATGTTATTAGATATTTTTTGTTTAACTCAATCGCACTAATTATGTATTTTTGTTGCTGGGGGCGTAGTGCACATATGAACGGGCCGCCTCTGGTAAGGACTACAGGACAACGTCTGTCGGGAAAGCTAGTATCGTATAAAACAACATTTTCAACTTAACCCAAACACTCCGTAACTTCTACCTCGCCGTCCACCATTTTTAAAACTACGTCAAAATCAGCGCACCTGACAGATTGAATGTATGCCGGTGGACTCGTGTGAACACATCACACGATCAATGGGCGACCGAGCGATATTTTTTTTATGCAAGCGAAATCGTCTGGCCTTATATCGCCTCGTGTGAACACCGCACATCTGCCATATCAGTTCTGTTTGTCTACCGTTCTACCAAACACCCTGTATATTCATTGATGCCCTTTAACTTGTAATAGGAGATAACATTATGGGAATATTATTATTTAACTACAGTCTCAGTACACTGCAAGTATTTACAGGTGATTGATGGTAAAAGATATAAAACTTTAAATAAAAAATAGTAAAATAATTGCTCAAGTATATTTTATCATTACAAAAATATAAAAATCCTAATAAATAATAAAAAATAAATATAATATCAAAATACTCTAAATTTCTTAAAAACCTTAAAAAATCTTAAAAACACTTATAGTAAAAGATTTTTAAATCTTTTACCTATGCAGTTACTTAAATAGATATGTATAAAATGATAATATTTTTTAACTTGATAAATTAATAAGTACATATGTATACTTATCTATAATATTAATATAAAAATAATAAAACTATTTAAATTTAATTTTAAAATAAAAAAAATCTTACAAACACAAAACAAATAATGGCAATATTGGGTTATAAATTTCCAATAAGAAGTTAAATGCAAAATTATAAAAAATAACAAAACTATGATAAAAAAATATTTACTTAGGTAGAATATAATTTATTTTTTTTGTAAAATTTGATAAAGTAAAAATAATTACTGTACATGTACTTACATTTATATAGAATAATACACAAAAATTAAAGTATGAGAATAATGTGTATGGGTAGAAAGCTGATTACGAACCGCGCCGATCTGCGCAAAGAATGTTTCTATGCATTTGAATGGGGATGCGCACAGCAAAAGCAGGAACCCGCTTTCCCATTTAAATGCATTGAAACCATAGACAACATTCTTTGCGCCGGTCGGAATCGGCTTTCTACGTGTTCTTACCATATGATTTGATACAAACATGAGAAGTTCCATAAGGCTTGAAAGTTGTCGTAGTTTGATTATTGCTACTCTGAGATCCTAACACTTTTATTAAAGTCCAGTATTTGACCACGGACTTTACCATACAATTCGTTTTGTTCCTTGACTGACCACAAACCTTTTGTGAACGTTTTATTGTTACTCACATTGTTTCTGTTGATCAGATCAAATATCAAATAGGATTTGGAATTTCAATCAAAAATTAACACCAACACCTAACCGAGGAGAGCCATTATTTAAAAGACAGCTTAGTTTTAATCCCAAGTTACAGTGCTCCGTTTTCATCAGTGTCTGAAAGTATAAACCAAGAATACCCTCAGTCGTCACAAAACATCTCCATTGCCCCCATTCTGTATCTGATTTAATTCCTACTTTAAAAACTGATTTATTTGGATCTAGGTTTTCTTTATAATGTATACCTACATGGATATTATGCTGCGTATATACATTTTTATAATAGAAAAATTCAATTTTCTTTACACCAGCAAAAATGCCAGCCTCACTATTGGAATTGGAATGGAATACTTTTGCTATCCCAATTCTGAAATTTTTTCCTATTTCTATTCCTACTATCCAAAAATTTTGCAATCTTCTGACTAGTTGTAAAGATAGTGATGTGTCACATACATTTTTATTGGGACATCCAAAATCCATATCCTGATATGCTTCAATTCTGGCAGTTACGCGTGCTGAAGTTTTATTTTCACTAAAAGTTACAGATGTTTCTAAATTGCAAATCTTCTCCCCTAAATGTCCGCTAAAACACAAAGCAGTATTGCTATCGAAATTCAATTTAGATTGTAAACCAAGGTTTGTTTTCGGGAAAATGCCCAATGCCGCATTGATATTTTTGTTGTGAAAGTTTCCTGAAAAATGGAAGTTACGCAAATTGGATAAAATGCATTGTAATGAAAAGTCGTCTGCAATGTTAAGTTTGTGTTTAATTTTTAATCCGTGGAATGAATTGAAAAATATGTCATTTGATTTTCCGAACCAATTTTCCAAAAAAGGTGGGCCTTTGGCAGTCAATAATGAATCCTGTAAATGAACAGAAAAAAATATTTAAGTAGGTAATTTATACTTTTATCAACTTAATTTTTTATGTATTGGCATAAAAAAAACAGTGCAAAAAATTTGTTAATCTGTATATGGACATAACTTATAATTTTTCTAGTCAAACAGTCACATTTAATCTCAGACAGGCCAATCTCTGGCAAACATTTCGAGTGACAAACGCTAACTAAAATTCACAGATTTGAACCTAGGACCTCCTGATCATAATTAAGTGCCTATGCCATTAGACTACCAACATTATGTTTTTTTTTTGTGAGCTCTAATGACAAGAGTTCCACATCTTAACACAACAATCATTTGTGAAAATTTTAACTGATTGAATTCTCTGTAGTCAAATTTGTTTGGAAACCATATCCACATATTATCTTAATACAATAAATACATAGATATAAGGAAACTATGACATTTCAAGAATTTTTATAATAAAAGCAACAGCCAAATACATAATGCTTGTAGCATAGTTTATAATACAGGTGAATGGTAAGTTGACCAGCATTTTTCCTACCGGTTGGAATCGTTGGACTAGTATATTAAAAATTATCCTCGGTCGTCAAGTTATACAGAGTGACTGGTAAATTAAATAACTCGAAAACCACTTGCATTAGATCCCTGGTTAATGAGAACAGAATTATAACAGATAAGCTCTAGTATAATCCCTTTCAAGGAATAGGTCGATTAGCCAGATGACCAAGGATACATTTTATTAGAGCTGAAACGGATTGCAGTTTAGTAGAACAGCGGAATACTGGATATTCGCCCAACAAGGCTGCCAAATACTGGATATCTGGTGTATGTTGCTGGTTGGTGCATCTATGGACGTATATTACAACTTATGGGATCATAGTAAAAAAAAAAAACATCTACCGCACTAGTAAGTTTGGATTAGTGTGGTGTTATAATCATTTTTTTCCTATGATTAGAGCTAGATTTTTAACTTTTACCCTCAGAACCATGGTCACAGCCAGGATAGTATTAATGCAGAGGTTCCCAGAGGATATGCGTGAACTACTAACAAAGGTCCCAACCAAAACATACCAAACCTGAGCTAACCAACTACTTAAGAATGGACATTATTACCAAGCCGACACTTGGAAGCCCATAGTCAAAAACCCTCAACCACCAAGTTCATATGGAACAGTTAAGATGCACAAACAGGATAACCCCGTACGGCCAGTCGTCTCCTACCTGAACGCTCCAGCAGTCAAAATAGCCCAATACCTGAATAAGATAATACGGCAGCCGGTAAATTCATGAGTTAGATGAAAGCCCTCGAGATTCAATACAATTTTGTGAAAGTGCAACTGAGTTTTATTTAATTCATAAATCAATTGGTTATACGGATATAGTTTTTTTTACTATCCGGTATCCGCTCGGATAGGTGGCAGTTATCCCGCATCTCTACTTTTTATACCTAGTCTAGTCTAATGGTTCCAACCAGAAAAAAAACCAGTAGGAAAAATGCTAACTCGAAGAGAGAGACAATACAAAAAGGTTTTTACCCTACCATTATGGTAATTATTAAGTTCGCGGGCTTTTAGATTTTTGACAAAACTCTTCTAAATGAATATGTTTAAACCTAACATGTAGTATAGTTCCGCCGGCTATACTGACACCTTTGTATAGAAAAGTGTTATATTATTATTGTATTGTTATTGAGCCACTGTTCGTTTAATGATCGATGTGAATTTTTATTCAACTTGACTAAGATGTGAAGAATATGGACATAAAATTTCCTCATATTGTATTTTTTATAAGTATGTAACATTGTAATTGGCGTTTTTCGCCGTATATTTTTGAAATAAATAAATAAATATTATTATTATTATAATCACTCAAGGAGGTGTCCAAAGAGGTATGCGGGGTTACACCCCCTAAGCCCCCCTTTATAACTGTCCAACCTTAACCTAACCTATTCAAATCATAGTGCTATCATTCGAGGATGTTGTCAAATCCCCTAATCTATCCAAATTGACCAACTAAATGACAACGACCAGCAATATCTTCATTTTCCAAACAAAAACACCAATTTATGAATCAAAAAATAAATTGTCACTCCAAGCAAGGAAAAGTTTGTATGAGAAAACAGGCAACTTTTAATATTGATTTTTACTTTAAATTGGTTTATAAAATACTTCAAATGTTATCAAATCAATCCATACTCTTGCATGATTGAATACCAATCCTGAATTAAAATATTTATAACCTTACTGAAAACGTTATTTTGAAATTACATTATGAATAAAATTTGTGGTTTAGTAAAGAAGACTTGTGGTTTTTAAAGCGGAACAATATTCAATCGACCAACGAGCCCAAATATTTGAACTTTATGTTTTAAATCAATGATCTACTCACTACTGTTTTGACTCAGCAATTCAGCAAGCAAGCGCAACTTTGGCAAACTAGCGAACTCAATAGGGCTCCGGGTTAACCAGATTCAGCTCCTGAAAGTTTCCTTTGGGGGTGCTTAAAAGAAAAAGTGTATGATAATGAGCCAAAAAACGCAATGAAATCGCCACCATATCACCTGATATGAAAACTTGTGTGTCCTAACTGCCATCGCATGATCGCGCGTCCACTTTCCTTGACAACGCAAACAAATAAATATAAATGTTATTAACAAAGAGTTCCATAAATAGAGCGGCTTACTTGCCTTGTATTTTATGTTCTCAATATGAGGCAGTTAACCGCTGCGTATTTTTTATGAATTCAGTCTGTCACAGACGTTGCTAGGTGACGCATCGTGTTGCTTACATAATAATTGCCCTCATGTGTAATGAGATACTGCACCAATTATGCAATAAGATAATAAAAGTGACAATATTGTATCTTTTAATCCTTAAAAACAATTTATTATATGTTTTTTCATTTAATAATATTTTCTACAATATATTTCAATATTATTTGACACATCGATACCTCAATATGCAAATTGGGTAACTCCAAAAAATTAACTTTATTGGATGAAAAAAAAACGACATAATTTTGATACATAACGATTCTATAATTTGAAAAAAAAACCCCGCAAAGTAGAGAATATGATTGTGGAACGGGGCCCAGGTCTCGTAACCCTTAGTTTAGCAATCACAAGTGAAAGTAACAGAAAAAAATTCTTTCTTTCATATACATCTTCCTTCAAACTTATTAGATATGGAAAAACTCTTCAAGTCATAATTTAATGAAATCGTTGTTCATGTATCCTCATGCCCTTTTGTTTTTTTATCATTCTAATTTGTGATCCAAGGTTTGCTTTTTTTCTGTTTTAAGTATAATTTTCTGCCCAAGTATTTCATATTTCTCTTTTTTCTGGTTTAAATTTGAGGCCCATGAAAATTTATGTGCTACATATTTTCCTTCTTTTAATTTTACAAGATAGATATCTCTCAGTTTTCACCAGAATCTGAGTATTCTGTTGACTGTAATGTTCTTGCAATCTCTTACAACATTAAAATAAAAAAAACTTCCTTATTCTGTGCTTGTAATGATATTCAATCAAACGATTTTCTTAATCAATGTCATGAGTATACAGTTTCATCTTGAATTTATCCAAGACAATTCTCAATCTCAATCAATCAATCTCGGTCTGCATAGAGAATAGAGTTGCGCATTTTAAACGTTGTAATACTAGCAAACTTTTCCCTATATTTCTTAAGGTGTTATTAAGACATTTTATTATTATGTTGGATTTGCCGAAATCACCAAGAATGTGTATTTGAATACAGAATTTTTATACCTTCATTAGGTAAATCGTTTTGTCAAAAATGCAGTTATCCATGTTGTATATCAATGTATCGACACCATAGCAACATAATAATAACATTGTTGCTTAGTAAACAGTTTGTTACTATAGTAAACAAATATCTACTGATATAAACAATGCACTAAGTAAAAAGGTTGAATTCCATTACATTCGCAGTAAAAGTCATTTATATCGAATATTAAAATTTTCTAAGTCATCGTTATGAATGTTTTCGGCGCATTATTTAAACACAATTGGAACATCACCCGCACACCTCCCGTCCCTCCCACCAAACTGTACACAAATTTAAAGTGAATTTTCTTCCTATTAGCCCCTCTATTTATGGAACTCTTTGGTTATTAAGTAAGAACTTTGGCAAGTAGGTGTCCTATTAATTATTGATACAACAGAGCTATAATACAAGCGACGCGCGATAATTTCAAGCAAGGAACCTATCGGACAATCGAATTTACGTCTGTCCGTCTGCCCAGTTAGGACACGTTCATACAATGTTATATGTTTGAACAGGGCGTCCGCGTTCATGCGATCATCGCAATCGCACGATCATGCGACCAGCCAGGACAGGGCCTTAACCTTAACATCTTACATGCATTCACATAACAAACACCAGTTTTTTTTTTCATTCTGTTTATTTTTATGACATGTTTTCCTTATAAACAACCTTTATGTAGGTACCTACTAAACATTTTATTACAGTAAAAGTGATGCGAAGATGAATTTTTCTGTCGTCCGAGTGTTTTTGCTTGTGAAGTTTGGGCAGGAAAACAAACAAACAAATATTATGTAAACATGAAATAAATTCACGTGGTCGATCACCAAAGAAATGGCTGGACATCTGATAGTTCACGTCACACGAGGAAAAACGTTGAAATGTAAAAGAAAAAGATGAATATTTAAACTCTATTTTTTTACTAAAAAAATAAAAATTAATAATAATTCATTTCTTCAGAACATTATACAAATTTAACCTCAAAATATTTGTTGTCATCTATGTAACTACACAAAGTCTAACTCATCTTCGTCCACTGACGAACTGACACGTTCGTCTTTATTCATACTTGGTAATCTAGTTAAAAAATCTGCTTTATTTTCTTCAACACTCATTACAGTAAGTAGGTACATAAGCTCTTGGTTGGTAGTCTAGTGACTCAAACGCCAACTCTCCTTCTGAAAGTCATTCGTTCGATTCCCAGTGCCGACCATTTTTCTCTTTCACAACATATGTATAGGCTTTTCTTCTGTAAAAAGTGTTTTTGTGTTTTAACTTTGGGTGAACTCAAATTTGTCTATTTTTTCACCGTTTATCATATTCCTACAAAAGACTTCTAGGTATATCCTGGGGAGAGAGAGCCTGGCCAAAATCCTGTCCGAAAGGCGTCCACAATGGATAGAAATGAAGGTGTCTTACATACCACCATTGAGAGAATAGCCGAGAGGACAAACTCCTGGGAACGACCACGTAAAGAGTAGGTACCTACAAGACGTGTATCTGGACATGCGCTGTTCGTCCTATGAGGTACTTGATAGTAAACAATGCTGCCAACAAATCTCAGGATTGTGACCGGAGGAGAAGTCACGTCCATGTGTCTATGGTTGGTAATTATTAATCAAAAACTTTTCCTGTCCTATAACGTCATTTTTTATTTGTTATCTAGGTACCTACTTTTTATTATCCATTATTTATTATCATAGAATTTTGCATTTTTACAAGATACATGTCAATTTTTGTCAAAGAAATATGTAGGAATAATGTCAGTAAGTATTTAGCATAAATAAGTACCTACTTAAATTTTTTTGACGAAATATTTTAATTTGAAAATAAAACCCGGACGCCCAAGGACAAAGCAAGTTGATAAAAACGTTGTAATAATGATTAATGTAATAGTTTAGTAAATATGTTAATTGCTTCGAACACGGCTATAATAACGTCAATGCAAAATCACGTTTTACGGCAAAAAATGCGTTCATCGCTTCCTCTTGAACATCGGTCATGTATAAGATAAGTTAGTTGAAATAGGAAAATTGTACCTCAGGCCATGCGCTTCAACGTAGGTCATTCAAATTAAGTCAAACTCGTATGACATAAGTCTTTATTAACCTCGTCTTTGGTCATCAACATCTCTAATATAAATGAAAGTCGGGTTAGTGCGAACACTTATAACTCGAGATCAGCTGAACAGATTCTTTCAATGTTTGATTTATTGGATTCTTCTCCGCTCTGGATAACAGAATAACAGAACTAATAAAAAGTTGAAAAAAAAATGGGTAAAATACAATATTTAAGTTAGTATGGAAGGATCACCTGCGACGCGCCAACGCCATCGCGGGTAGTTCCCTCTCATTCTCGCATGCGTGATTGCCGCTCTTACAGTAGCCCATCCCACTTACTCCACCGCAAAGTCAACAAAATTATCGGACACATTCATCACGGTACCTACTTCATAGGTGAGGTAGAATGTGTGCGCGCGCATATTATATTCTCACGTTGTTCCCGCCTGAGCTTTGAATACGAATGAAATATGGATGTTTTAGAAATATTTTAACATTATTATTTTATTAGTAACTTAATCGGATCAATTATATATTTTTGTTACTGGGGGCGCAGTGCACATAATACCTATGTGATATTATGTTCATATTATGAACGTGCCGCCTCTGGTTAGGACTACAGAACAACGTCTGTCGGGAAAGCTATTACTTCTGTAATACGACGAAAGGCTGAAGATGGAGTCTCTGATGGCTCCGAAATATATACCACCATCTAACCAACAAACCAACACCTTTAATAATGTTCCAAATAACATCGGGAACAACTCACAACGCGACAGTACCCGAAATAACAATCTACATATTCCGCGTCGCGAAAAGCTTTATATTAACATAATATCACTTTACGGGAGTGGCGTCAAACAAGATCTTGACCGTTTCGAGAAGTGCAAGCTAAAACGAGTGAAGTGTTTGAACGATATTACATTCTTAGTGAGGTGCCGTGATAACAAGGTGATACCGACATCGTTCCGTCTCAGGTACTACAAGCAGAATACACACACCAACCGTATTCTACACAAAGCAAGCCTAGGACTGGTGCGAGCCGAGATTGCTGAGAAACGCCGCCTACTAGACCAGATAAGTGAAAACTTATATTACCAACATCTTAAACTGTCTTCCCTCATTCACCCTCTATTATGGAATCAGTTCGATGACATAATACAAGAACGACTTGACACAGAAAACACAACCATCAAAAATACACACATCAGGAAGCTCAATAATCTCACTAAACACCTACAACCACGATCACAGACACCAAACAGCAACAACCAAAACCCCCTCCCTACACTCGCACATACAGTACACAACTTATCCAACGAAACCCTCGACGAAAATGCCCTCTCAATCCTGTCGAAAGGCTTCAACTTTGCCATATCCCCCTCACACATACCGAAAGAGAAATTCATAGTCAACCTAGAAACCTCCTTGCTAACTGTCCCAGACAAGACAGCTGAAGAAATCAGACAGGAAGTCTGCACTATATTACGTAAATCCAAGGCCCCCAAGTCCAACACCACGCACGCTGAGCGTGAAGCCCTCAAAAAACTTAAACAAAACCCCAACATTGTCATCCTCCCAGCCGATAAAGGCAACGCCACCGTGGTAATGAACTCGACTGAATACGACAACATGGTTCAAGTCCTGTTGCAAGATGACTCCGTGTACAAAGTCCATCCGACAAACCCCATCACATACCTAGAAAAAACCACGAAAGCAATCATCACTAAATCTACCCTTTCTAATGAAGTAAAGAAACGCCTAATTCCGAGAGAAAAATCCTCGGCGATAGCCAAGTTCTACGCACTTCCCAAAATCCACAAAAACCCATTAACTCTAAGACCCATTGTCTCGCAACTAAGCACCCCAACATACAACCTCTCCAAATACCTATCAAACTTTCTTTATCCCGATTCCATACAACGCGACTCATACATAAAAAACTCCTTCGACTTCATAGAGTTGATCAAAACAATAAAAACCAACGAAACAGACCTGCTAGTAAGCTTTGACATCGTATCCCTCTTCACCAACATTCCCATAGACGAAACACTTACAATCTTAAAAGATCGCTTCAAAATACCTAAAATGTTTATTAACATGATAGCCCATTGCATGTCCAATACTTTCTTCTCATACAAAAGCACAATATACAAACAGGTATCAGGTGCTAGTATGGGTTCATCCCTATCCCCAATACTTGCCGACTTGTTCTTACTAGATTTCGAAGAACGCGCACTAAGCCAAGCTCAATACAAGCCCACCCTATACAAACGATACGTAGATGACACCTTTGTCATCTGGCCCCACGGAAAAGAAAAACTAGATGAATTTTTAACCTACCTAAACAATCTACATCCAACCATCAAATTCACGATGGAAATAGAAACCGATTGCCAACTGCCCTTCCTCGACACACTCATCCGCAGAAACCCTGACGGCACACTAGGACATAAAATCTACCGAAAATCAACCTCCACTTCGAGATACCTCCAAGCAGACTCTCATCATCACCCCTCCCAACTACAAGCGGTCGCCACATCTTTGTTCCACAGGACTGTGTCACTGACAGATAATACACATAGAGAAGATGAAGAACGCGCTCTTACCAAAATCCTAAAACAAAATGGGTACTCTAACAAACAGCTGAGTGCAGCTAAATCACACGCATCCACCCCTTATCTGTCAACACCACCTAACGACAGGTACCTCGGCACTTGCAATATCCCTTATGTCAGAGGCGTATCTGAAAAGATTGGCCGTATACTCAAGAAAAAACAAATTCGCCCTGTCTTCTCAGCAAACAAAAAAGTTTGCACAACCTTACCTCTACCTACTGATAAGATCCCTAACGAACACCAAGGTGTATACCAAATCCCTTGCAAAGATTGTCCCAAAGTGTACATAGGCAAAACAAACAGGAAAGTCTCGGTCAGAACCGAAGAACACAAAAATGACGTCAAAAACAAAAAACCTTCCTCCACCCTAGCGCTACACACAATGACCGAAGGCCACAAAATAGACTTCGAAAACACAACAACACTACACAAAACAAACCGTGAATCTCACCGCATACTATACGAAGCAATTAATATCGCAAAAAGATCACACACACTTAATGAACGTGATGAAACTTTAAAAATTTACCCCCCGTACCTCCACATCATAGACCAAATTCCACCCACCCACCCCACACACACAAATACTACCGCCCACACCCCACAAACACAGCTCCAATCAAATAACACAAACTCGATCTCAACTAGAGACTACACCACTGCCTCACATTCCTATACACCTACCCCAACAGACAGTATAGCTACGAACACATCTCGCAATAGTCCGCGTTTCACGAGACAAAATACCTCATAATCTGCTCAACGAGCCAACGAATAACACCCTTGTCTCGTCACTGCAGATTAATTTCGGCGTTATTACTTCTGTAATACGACGAAAGGCTGAAGATGGAGTCTCTGATGGCTCCGAAATATATACCACCATCTAACCAACAAACCAACACCTTTAATAATGTTCCAAATAACATCGGGAACAACTCACAACGCGACAGTACCCGAAATAACAATCTACATATTCCGCGTCGCGAAAAGCTTTATATTAACATAATATCACTTTACGGGAGTGGCGTCAAACAAGATCTTGACCGTTTCGAGAAGTGCAAGCTAAAACGAGTGAAGTGTTTGAACGATATTACATTCTTAGTGAGGTGCCGTGATAACAAGGTGATACCGACATCGTTCCGTCTCAGGTACTACAAGCAGAATACACACACCAACCGTATTCTACACAAAGCAAGCCTAGGACTGGTGCGAGCCGAGATTGCTGAGAAACGCCGCCTACTAGACCAGATAAGTGAAAACTTATATTACCAACATCTTAAACTGTCTTCCCTCATTCACCCTCTATTATGGAATCAGTTCGATGACATAATACAAGAACGACTTGACACAGAAAACACAACCATCAAAAATACACACATCAGGAAGCTCAATAATCTCACTAAACACCTACAACCACGATCACAGACACCAAACAGCAACAACCAAAACCCCCTCCCTACACTCGCACATACAGTACACAACTTATCCAACGAAACCCTCGACGAAAATGCCCTCTCAATCCTGTCGAAAGGCTTCAACTTTGCCATATCCCCCTCACACATACCGAAAGAGAAATTCATAGTCAACCTAGAAACCTCCTTGCTAACTGTCCCAGACAAGACAGCTGAAGAAATCAGACAGGAAGTCTGCACTATATTACGTAAATCCAAGGCCCCCAAGTCCAACACCACGCACGCTGAGCGTGAAGCCCTCAAAAAACTTAAACAAAACCCCAACATTGTCATCCTCCCAGCCGATAAAGGCAACGCCACCGTGGTAATGAACTCGACTGAATACGACAACATGGTTCAAGTCCTGTTGCAAGATGACTCCGTGTACAAAGTCCATCCGACAAACCCCATCACATACCTAGAAAAAACCACGAAAGCAATCATCACTAAATCTACCCTTTCTAATGAAGTAAAGAAACGCCTAATTCCGAGAGAAAAATCCTCGGCGATAGCCAAGTTCTACGCACTTCCCAAAATCCACAAAAACCCATTAACTCTAAGACCCATTGTCTCGCAACTAAGCACCCCAACATACAACCTCTCCAAATACCTATCAAACTTTCTTTATCCCGATTCCATACAACGCGACTCATACATAAAAAACTCCTTCGACTTCATAGAGTTGATCAAAACAATAAAAACCAACGAAACAGACCTGCTAGTAAGCTTTGACATCGTATCCCTCTTCACCAACATTCCCATAGACGAAACACTTACAATCTTAAAAGATCGCTTCAAAATACCTAAAATGTTTATTAACATGATAGCCCATTGCATGTCCAATACTTTCTTCTCATACAAAAGCACAATATACAAACAGGTATCAGGTGCTAGTATGGGTTCATCCCTATCCCCAATACTTGCCGACTTGTTCTTACTAGATTTCGAAGAACGCGCACTAAGCCAAGCTCAATACAAGCCCACCCTATACAAACGATACGTAGATGACACCTTTGTCATCTGGCCCCACGGAAAAGAAAAACTAGATGAATTTTTAACCTACCTAAACAATCTACATCCAACCATCAAATTCACGATGGAAATAGAAACCGATTGCCAACTGCCCTTCCTCGACACACTCATCCGCAGAAACCCTGACGGCACACTAGGACATAAAATCTACCGAAAATCAACCTCCACTTCGAGATACCTCCAAGCAGACTCTCATCATCACCCCTCCCAACTACAAGCGGTCGCCACATCTTTGTTCCACAGGACTGTGTCACTGACAGATAATACACATAGAGAAGATGAAGAACGCGCTCTTACCAAAATCCTAAAACAAAATGGGTACTCTAACAAACAGCTGAGTGCAGCTAAATCACACGCATCCACCCCTTATCTGTCAACACCACCTAACGACAGGTACCTCGGCACTTGCAATATCCCTTATGTCAGAGGCGTATCTGAAAAGATTGGCCGTATACTCAAGAAAAAACAAATTCGCCCTGTCTTCTCAGCAAACAAAAAAGTTTGCACAACCTTACCTCTACCTACTGATAAGATCCCTAACGAACACCAAGGTGTATACCAAATCCCTTGCAAAGATTGTCCCAAAGTGTACATAGGCAAAACAAACAGGAAAGTCTCGGTCAGAACCGAAGAACACAAAAATGACGTCAAAAACAAAAAACCTTCCTCCACCCTAGCGCTACACACAATGACCGAAGGCCACAAAATAGACTTCGAAAACACAACAACACTACACAAAACAAACCGTGAATCTCACCGCATACTATACGAAGCAATTAATATCGCAAAAAGATCACACACACTTAATGAACGTGATGAAACTTTAAAAATTTACCCCCCGTACCTCCACATCATAGACCAAATTCCACCCACCCACCCCACACACACAAATACTACCGCCCACACCCCACAAACACAGCTCCAATCAAATAACACAAACTCGATCTCAACTAGAGACTACACCACTGCCTCACATTCCTATACACCTACCCCAACAGACAGTATAGCTACGAACACATCTCGCAATAGTCCGCGTTTCACGAGACAAAATACCTCATAATCTGCTCAACGAGCCAACGAATAACACCCTTGTCTCGTCACTGCAGATTAATTTCGGCGTTATTACTTCTGTAATACGACGAAAGGCTGAAGATGGAGTCTCTGATGGCTCCGAAATATATACCACCATCTAACCAACAAACCAACACCTTTAATAATGTTCCAAATAACATCGGGAACAACTCACAACGCGACAGTACCCGAAATAACAATCTACATATTCCGCGTCGCGAAAAGCTTTATATTAACATAATATCACTTTACGGGAGTGGCGTCAAACAAGATCTTGACCGTTTCGAGAAGTGCAAGCTAAAACGAGTGAAGTGTTTGAACGATATTACATTCTTAGTGAGGTGCCGTGATAACAAGGTGATACCGACATCGTTCCGTCTCAGGTACTACAAGCAGAATACACACACCAACCGTATTCTACACAAAGCAAGCCTAGGACTGGTGCGAGCCGAGATTGCTGAGAAACGCCGCCTACTAGACCAGATAAGTGAAAACTTATATTACCAACATCTTAAACTGTCTTCCCTCATTCACCCTCTATTATGGAATCAGTTCGATGACATAATACAAGAACGACTTGACACAGAAAACACAACCATCAAAAATACACACATCAGGAAGCTCAATAATCTCACTAAACACCTACAACCACGATCACAGACACCAAACAGCAACAACCAAAACCCCCTCCCTACACTCGCACATACAGTACACAACTTATCCAACGAAACCCTCGACGAAAATGCCCTCTCAATCCTGTCGAAAGGCTTCAACTTTGCCATATCCCCCTCACACATACCGAAAGAGAAATTCATAGTCAACCTAGAAACCTCCTTGCTAACTGTCCCAGACAAGACAGCTGAAGAAATCAGACAGGAAGTCTGCACTATATTACGTAAATCCAAGGCCCCCAAGTCCAACACCACGCACGCTGAGCGTGAAGCCCTCAAAAAACTTAAACAAAACCCCAACATTGTCATCCTCCCAGCCGATAAAGGCAACGCCACCGTGGTAATGAACTCGACTGAATACGACAACATGGTTCAAGTCCTGTTGCAAGATGACTCCGTGTACAAAGTCCATCCGACAAACCCCATCACATACCTAGAAAAAACCACGAAAGCAATCATCACTAAATCTACCCTTTCTAATGAAGTAAAGAAACGCCTAATTCCGAGAGAAAAATCCTCGGCGATAGCCAAGTTCTACGCACTTCCCAAAATCCACAAAAACCCATTAACTCTAAGACCCATTGTCTCGCAACTAAGCACCCCAACATACAACCTCTCCAAATACCTATCAAACTTTCTTTATCCCGATTCCATACAACGCGACTCATACATAAAAAACTCCTTCGACTTCATAGAGTTGATCAAAACAATAAAAACCAACGAAACAGACCTGCTAGTAAGCTTTGACATCGTATCCCTCTTCACCAACATTCCCATAGACGAAACACTTACAATCTTAAAAGATCGCTTCAAAATACCTAAAATGTTTATTAACATGATAGCCCATTGCATGTCCAATACTTTCTTCTCATACAAAAGCACAATATACAAACAGGTATCAGGTGCTAGTATGGGTTCATCCCTATCCCCAATACTTGCCGACTTGTTCTTACTAGATTTCGAAGAACGCGCACTAAGCCAAGCTCAATACAAGCCCACCCTATACAAACGATACGTAGATGACACCTTTGTCATCTGGCCCCACGGAAAAGAAAAACTAGATGAATTTTTAACCTACCTAAACAATCTACATCCAACCATCAAATTCACGATGGAAATAGAAACCGATTGCCAACTGCCCTTCCTCGACACACTCATCCGCAGAAACCCTGACGGCACACTAGGACATAAAATCTACCGAAAATCAACCTCCACTTCGAGATACCTCCAAGCAGACTCTCATCATCACCCCTCCCAACTACAAGCGGTCGCCACATCTTTGTTCCACAGGACTGTGTCACTGACAGATAATACACATAGAGAAGATGAAGAACGCGCTCTTACCAAAATCCTAAAACAAAATGGGTACTCTAACAAACAGCTGAGTGCAGCTAAATCACACGCATCCACCCCTTATCTGTCAACACCACCTAACGACAGGTACCTCGGCACTTGCAATATCCCTTATGTCAGAGGCGTATCTGAAAAGATTGGCCGTATACTCAAGAAAAAACAAATTCGCCCTGTCTTCTCAGCAAACAAAAAAGTTTGCACAACCTTACCTCTACCTACTGATAAGATCCCTAACGAACACCAAGGTGTATACCAAATCCCTTGCAAAGATTGTCCCAAAGTGTACATAGGCAAAACAAACAGGAAAGTCTCGGTCAGAACCGAAGAACACAAAAATGACGTCAAAAACAAAAAACCTTCCTCCACCCTAGCGCTACACACAATGACCGAAGGCCACAAAATAGACTTCGAAAACACAACAACACTACACAAAACAAACCGTGAATCTCACCGCATACTATACGAAGCAATTAATATCGCAAAAAGATCACACACACTTAATGAACGTGATGAAACTTTAAAAATTTACCCCCCGTACCTCCACATCATAGACCAAATTCCACCCACCCACCCCACACACACAAATACTACCGCCCACACCCCACAAACACAGCTCCAATCAAATAACACAAACTCGATCTCAACTAGAGACTACACCACTGCCTCACATTCCTATACACCTACCCCAACAGACAGTATAGCTACGAACACATCTCGCAATAGTCCGCGTTTCACGAGACAAAATACCTCATAATCTGCTCAACGAGCCAACGAATAACACCCTTGTCTCGTCACTGCAGATTAATTTCGGCGTTATTACTTCTGTAATACGACGAAAGGCTGAAGATGGAGTCTCTGATGGCTCCGAAATATATACCACCATCTAACCAACAAACCAACACCTTTAATAATGTTCCAAATAACATCGGGAACAACTCACAACGCGACAGTACCCGAAATAACAATCTACATATTCCGCGTCGCGAAAAGCTTTATATTAACATAATATCACTTTACGGGAGTGGCGTCAAACAAGATCTTGACCGTTTCGAGAAGTGCAAGCTAAAACGAGTGAAGTGTTTGAACGATATTACATTCTTAGTGAGGTGCCGTGATAACAAGGTGATACCGACATCGTTCCGTCTCAGGTACTACAAGCAGAATACACACACCAACCGTATTCTACACAAAGCAAGCCTAGGACTGGTGCGAGCCGAGATTGCTGAGAAACGCCGCCTACTAGACCAGATAAGTGAAAACTTATATTACCAACATCTTAAACTGTCTTCCCTCATTCACCCTCTATTATGGAATCAGTTCGATGACATAATACAAGAACGACTTGACACAGAAAACACAACCATCAAAAATACACACATCAGGAAGCTCAATAATCTCACTAAACACCTACAACCACGATCACAGACACCAAACAGCAACAACCAAAACCCCCTCCCTACACTCGCACATACAGTACACAACTTATCCAACGAAACCCTCGACGAAAATGCCCTCTCAATCCTGTCGAAAGGCTTCAACTTTGCCATATCCCCCTCACACATACCGAAAGAGAAATTCATAGTCAACCTAGAAACCTCCTTGCTAACTGTCCCAGACAAGACAGCTGAAGAAATCAGACAGGAAGTCTGCACTATATTACGTAAATCCAAGGCCCCCAAGTCCAACACCACGCACGCTGAGCGTGAAGCCCTCAAAAAACTTAAACAAAACCCCAACATTGTCATCCTCCCAGCCGATAAAGGCAACGCCACCGTGGTAATGAACTCGACTGAATACGACAACATGGTTCAAGTCCTGTTGCAAGATGACTCCGTGTACAAAGTCCATCCGACAAACCCCATCACATACCTAGAAAAAACCACGAAAGCAATCATCACTAAATCTACCCTTTCTAATGAAGTAAAGAAACGCCTAATTCCGAGAGAAAAATCCTCGGCGATAGCCAAGTTCTACGCACTTCCCAAAATCCACAAAAACCCATTAACTCTAAGACCCATTGTCTCGCAACTAAGCACCCCAACATACAACCTCTCCAAATACCTATCAAACTTTCTTTATCCCGATTCCATACAACGCGACTCATACATAAAAAACTCCTTCGACTTCATAGAGTTGATCAAAACAATAAAAACCAACGAAACAGACCTGCTAGTAAGCTTTGACATCGTATCCCTCTTCACCAACATTCCCATAGACGAAACACTTACAATCTTAAAAGATCGCTTCAAAATACCTAAAATGTTTATTAACATGATAGCCCATTGCATGTCCAATACTTTCTTCTCATACAAAAGCACAATATACAAACAGGTATCAGGTGCTAGTATGGGTTCATCCCTATCCCCAATACTTGCCGACTTGTTCTTACTAGATTTCGAAGAACGCGCACTAAGCCAAGCTCAATACAAGCCCACCCTATACAAACGATACGTAGATGACACCTTTGTCATCTGGCCCCACGGAAAAGAAAAACTAGATGAATTTTTAACCTACCTAAACAATCTACATCCAACCATCAAATTCACGATGGAAATAGAAACCGATTGCCAACTGCCCTTCCTCGACACACTCATCCGCAGAAACCCTGACGGCACACTAGGACATAAAATCTACCGAAAATCAACCTCCACTTCGAGATACCTCCAAGCAGACTCTCATCATCACCCCTCCCAACTACAAGCGGTCGCCACATCTTTGTTCCACAGGACTGTGTCACTGACAGATAATACACATAGAGAAGATGAAGAACGCGCTCTTACCAAAATCCTAAAACAAAATGGGTACTCTAACAAACAGCTGAGTGCAGCTAAATCACACGCATCCACCCCTTATCTGTCAACACCACCTAACGACAGGTACCTCGGCACTTGCAATATCCCTTATGTCAGAGGCGTATCTGAAAAGATTGGCCGTATACTCAAGAAAAAACAAATTCGCCCTGTCTTCTCAGCAAACAAAAAAGTTTGCACAACCTTACCTCTACCTACTGATAAGATCCCTAACGAACACCAAGGTGTATACCAAATCCCTTGCAAAGATTGTCCCAAAGTGTACATAGGCAAAACAAACAGGAAAGTCTCGGTCAGAACCGAAGAACACAAAAATGACGTCAAAAACAAAAAACCTTCCTCCACCCTAGCGCTACACACAATGACCGAAGGCCACAAAATAGACTTCGAAAACACAACAACACTACACAAAACAAACCGTGAATCTCACCGCATACTATACGAAGCAATTAATATCGCAAAAAGATCACACACACTTAATGAACGTGATGAAACTTTAAAAATTTACCCCCCGTACCTCCACATCATAGACCAAATTCCACCCACCCACCCCACACACACAAATACTACCGCCCACACCCCACAAACACAGCTCCAATCAAATAACACAAACTCGATCTCAACTAGAGACTACACCACTGCCTCACATTCCTATACACCTACCCCAACAGACAGTATAGCTACGAACACATCTCGCAATAGTCCGCGTTTCACGAGACAAAATACCTCATAATCTGCTCAACGAGCCAACGAATAACACCCTTGTCTCGTCACTGCAGATTAATTTCGGCGTTATTACTTCTGTAATACGACGAAAGGCTGAAGATGGAGTCTCTGATGGCTCCGAAATATATACCACCATCTAACCAACAAACCAACACCTTTAATAATGTTCCAAATAACATCGGGAACAACTCACAACGCGACAGTACCCGAAATAACAATCTACATATTCCGCGTCGCGAAAAGCTTTATATTAACATAATATCACTTTACGGGAGTGGCGTCAAACAAGATCTTGACCGTTTCGAGAAGTGCAAGCTAAAACGAGTGAAGTGTTTGAACGATATTACATTCTTAGTGAGGTGCCGTGATAACAAGGTGATACCGACATCGTTCCGTCTCAGGTACTACAAGCAGAATACACACACCAACCGTATTCTACACAAAGCAAGCCTAGGACTGGTGCGAGCCGAGATTGCTGAGAAACGCCGCCTACTAGACCAGATAAGTGAAAACTTATATTACCAACATCTTAAACTGTCTTCCCTCATTCACCCTCTATTATGGAATCAGTTCGATGACATAATACAAGAACGACTTGACACAGAAAACACAACCATCAAAAATACACACATCAGGAAGCTCAATAATCTCACTAAACACCTACAACCACGATCACAGACACCAAACAGCAACAACCAAAACCCCCTCCCTACACTCGCACATACAGTACACAACTTATCCAACGAAACCCTCGACGAAAATGCCCTCTCAATCCTGTCGAAAGGCTTCAACTTTGCCATATCCCCCTCACACATACCGAAAGAGAAATTCATAGTCAACCTAGAAACCTCCTTGCTAACTGTCCCAGACAAGACAGCTGAAGAAATCAGACAGGAAGTCTGCACTATATTACGTAAATCCAAGGCCCCCAAGTCCAACACCACGCACGCTGAGCGTGAAGCCCTCAAAAAACTTAAACAAAACCCCAACATTGTCATCCTCCCAGCCGATAAAGGCAACGCCACCGTGGTAATGAACTCGACTGAATACGACAACATGGTTCAAGTCCTGTTGCAAGATGACTCCGTGTACAAAGTCCATCCGACAAACCCCATCACATACCTAGAAAAAACCACGAAAGCAATCATCACTAAATCTACCCTTTCTAATGAAGTAAAGAAACGCCTAATTCCGAGAGAAAAATCCTCGGCGATAGCCAAGTTCTACGCACTTCCCAAAATCCACAAAAACCCATTAACTCTAAGACCCATTGTCTCGCAACTAAGCACCCCAACATACAACCTCTCCAAATACCTATCAAACTTTCTTTATCCCGATTCCATACAACGCGACTCATACATAAAAAACTCCTTCGACTTCATAGAGTTGATCAAAACAATAAAAACCAACGAAACAGACC
The DNA here is from genome assembly GCA_963576905.1 of Mystacides longicornis. Taxonomy (NCBI): domain Eukaryota; kingdom Metazoa; phylum Arthropoda; class Insecta; order Trichoptera; family Leptoceridae; genus Mystacides; species Mystacides longicornis. The sequence goes on along the minus strand of OY756426.1, from coordinate 25,516,691 downwards.
TGCTAGTAAGCTTTGACATCGTATCCCTCTTCACCAACATTCCCATAGACGAAACACTTACAATCTTAAAAGATCGCTTCAAAATACCTAAAATGTTTATTAACATGATAGCCCATTGCATGTCCAATACTTTCTTCTCATACAAAAGCACAATATACAAACAGGTATCAGGTGCTAGTATGGGTTCATCCCTATCCCCAATACTTGCCGACTTGTTCTTACTAGATTTCGAAGAACGCGCACTAAGCCAAGCTCAATACAAGCCCACCCTATACAAACGATACGTAGATGACACCTTTGTCATCTGGCCCCACGGAAAAGAAAAACTAGATGAATTTTTAACCTACCTAAACAATCTACATCCAACCATCAAATTCACGATGGAAATAGAAACCGATTGCCAACTGCCCTTCCTCGACACACTCATCCGCAGAAACCCTGACGGCACACTAGGACATAAAATCTACCGAAAATCAACCTCCACTTCGAGATACCTCCAAGCAGACTCTCATCATCACCCCTCCCAACTACAAGCGGTCGCCACATCTTTGTTCCACAGGACTGTGTCACTGACAGATAATACACATAGAGAAGATGAAGAACGCGCTCTTACCAAAATCCTAAAACAAAATGGGTACTCTAACAAACAGCTGAGTGCAGCTAAATCACACGCATCCACCCCTTATCTGTCAACACCACCTAACGACAGGTACCTCGGCACTTGCAATATCCCTTATGTCAGAGGCGTATCTGAAAAGATTGGCCGTATACTCAAGAAAAAACAAATTCGCCCTGTCTTCTCAGCAAACAAAAAAGTTTGCACAACCTTACCTCTACCTACTGATAAGATCCCTAACGAACACCAAGGTGTATACCAAATCCCTTGCAAAGATTGTCCCAAAGTGTACATAGGCAAAACAAACAGGAAAGTCTCGGTCAGAACCGAAGAACACAAAAATGACGTCAAAAACAAAAAACCTTCCTCCACCCTAGCGCTACACACAATGACCGAAGGCCACAAAATAGACTTCGAAAACACAACAACACTACACAAAACAAACCGTGAATCTCACCGCATACTATACGAAGCAATTAATATCGCAAAAAGATCACACACACTTAATGAACGTGATGAAACTTTAAAAATTTACCCCCCGTACCTCCACATCATAGACCAAATTCCACCCACCCACCCCACACACACAAATACTACCGCCCACACCCCACAAACACAGCTCCAATCAAATAACACAAACTCGATCTCAACTAGAGACTACACCACTGCCTCACATTCCTATACACCTACCCCAACAGACAGTATAGCTACGAACACATCTCGCAATAGTCCGCGTTTCACGAGACAAAATACCTCATAATCTGCTCAACGAGCCAACGAATAACACCCTTGTCTCGTCACTGCAGATTAATTTCGGCGTTATTACTTCTGTAATACGACGAAAGGCTGAAGATGGAGTCTCTGATGGCTCCGAAATATATACCACCATCTAACCAACAAACCAACACCTTTAATAATGTTCCAAATAACATCGGGAACAACTCACAACGCGACAGTACCCGAAATAACAATCTACATATTCCGCGTCGCGAAAAGCTTTATATTAACATAATATCACTTTACGGGAGTGGCGTCAAACAAGATCTTGACCGTTTCGAGAAGTGCAAGCTAAAACGAGTGAAGTGTTTGAACGATATTACATTCTTAGTGAGGTGCCGTGATAACAAGGTGATACCGACATCGTTCCGTCTCAGGTACTACAAGCAGAATACACACACCAACCGTATTCTACACAAAGCAAGCCTAGGACTGGTGCGAGCCGAGATTGCTGAGAAACGCCGCCTACTAGACCAGATAAGTGAAAACTTATATTACCAACATCTTAAACTGTCTTCCCTCATTCACCCTCTATTATGGAATCAGTTCGATGACATAATACAAGAACGACTTGACACAGAAAACACAACCATCAAAAATACACACATCAGGAAGCTCAATAATCTCACTAAACACCTACAACCACGATCACAGACACCAAACAGCAACAACCAAAACCCCCTCCCTACACTCGCACATACAGTACACAACTTATCCAACGAAACCCTCGACGAAAATGCCCTCTCAATCCTGTCGAAAGGCTTCAACTTTGCCATATCCCCCTCACACATACCGAAAGAGAAATTCATAGTCAACCTAGAAACCTCCTTGCTAACTGTCCCAGACAAGACAGCTGAAGAAATCAGACAGGAAGTCTGCACTATATTACGTAAATCCAAGGCCCCCAAGTCCAACACCACGCACGCTGAGCGTGAAGCCCTCAAAAAACTTAAACAAAACCCCAACATTGTCATCCTCCCAGCCGATAAAGGCAACGCCACCGTGGTAATGAACTCGACTGAATACGACAACATGGTTCAAGTCCTGTTGCAAGATGACTCCGTGTACAAAGTCCATCCGACAAACCCCATCACATACCTAGAAAAAACCACGAAAGCAATCATCACTAAATCTACCCTTTCTAATGAAGTAAAGAAACGCCTAATTCCGAGAGAAAAATCCTCGGCGATAGCCAAGTTCTACGCACTTCCCAAAATCCACAAAAACCCATTAACTCTAAGACCCATTGTCTCGCAACTAAGCACCCCAACATACAACCTCTCCAAATACCTATCAAACTTTCTTTATCCCGATTCCATACAACGCGACTCATACATAAAAAACTCCTTCGACTTCATAGAGTTGATCAAAACAATAAAAACCAACGAAACAGACCTGCTAGTAAGCTTTGACATCGTATCCCTCTTCACCAACATTCCCATAGACGAAACACTTACAATCTTAAAAGATCGCTTCAAAATACCTAAAATGTTTATTAACATGATAGCCCATTGCATGTCCAATACTTTCTTCTCATACAAAAGCACAATATACAAACAGGTATCAGGTGCTAGTATGGGTTCATCCCTATCCCCAATACTTGCCGACTTGTTCTTACTAGATTTCGAAGAACGCGCACTAAGCCAAGCTCAATACAAGCCCACCCTATACAAACGATACGTAGATGACACCTTTGTCATCTGGCCCCACGGAAAAGAAAAACTAGATGAATTTTTAACCTACCTAAACAATCTACATCCAACCATCAAATTCACGATGGAAATAGAAACCGATTGCCAACTGCCCTTCCTCGACACACTCATCCGCAGAAACCCTGACGGCACACTAGGACATAAAATCTACCGAAAATCAACCTCCACTTCGAGATACCTCCAAGCAGACTCTCATCATCACCCCTCCCAACTACAAGCGGTCGCCACATCTTTGTTCCACAGGACTGTGTCACTGACAGATAATACACATAGAGAAGATGAAGAACGCGCTCTTACCAAAATCCTAAAACAAAATGGGTACTCTAACAAACAGCTGAGTGCAGCTAAATCACACGCATCCACCCCTTATCTGTCAACACCACCTAACGACAGGTACCTCGGCACTTGCAATATCCCTTATGTCAGAGGCGTATCTGAAAAGATTGGCCGTATACTCAAGAAAAAACAAATTCGCCCTGTCTTCTCAGCAAACAAAAAAGTTTGCACAACCTTACCTCTACCTACTGATAAGATCCCTAACGAACACCAAGGTGTATACCAAATCCCTTGCAAAGATTGTCCCAAAGTGTACATAGGCAAAACAAACAGGAAAGTCTCGGTCAGAACCGAAGAACACAAAAATGACGTCAAAAACAAAAAACCTTCCTCCACCCTAGCGCTACACACAATGACCGAAGGCCACAAAATAGACTTCGAAAACACAACAACACTACACAAAACAAACCGTGAATCTCACCGCATACTATACGAAGCAATTAATATCGCAAAAAGATCACACACACTTAATGAACGTGATGAAACTTTAAAAATTTACCCCCCGTACCTCCACATCATAGACCAAATTCCACCCACCCACCCCACACACACAAATACTACCGCCCACACCCCACAAACACAGCTCCAATCAAATAACACAAACTCGATCTCAACTAGAGACTACACCACTGCCTCACATTCCTATACACCTACCCCAACAGACAGTATAGCTACGAACACATCTCGCAATAGTCCGCGTTTCACGAGACAAAATACCTCATAATCTGCTCAACGAGCCAACGAATAACACCCTTGTCTCGTCACTGCAGATTAATTTCGGCGTTATTACTTCTGTAATACCACGAAAGGCTGAAGATGGAGTCTCTGATGGCTCCGAAATATATACCACCATCTAACCAACAAACCAACACCTTTAATAATGTTCCAAATAACATCGGGAACAACTCACAACGCGACAGTACCCGAAATAACAATCTACATATTCCGCGTCGCGAAAAGCTTTATATTAACATAATATCACTTTACGGGAGTGGCGTCAAACAAGATCTTGACCGTTTCGAGAAGTGCAAGCTAAAACGAGTGAAGTGTTTGAACGATATTACATTCTTAGTGAGGTGCCGTGATAACAAGGTGATACCGACATCGTTCCGTCTCAGGTACTACAAGCAGAATACACACACCAACCGTATTCTACACAAAGCAAGCCTAGGACTGGTGCGAGCCGAGATTGCTGAGAAACGCCGCCTACTAGACCAGATAAGTGAAAACTTATATTACCAACATCTTAAACTGTCTTCCCTCATTCACCCTCTATTATGGAATCAGTTCGATGACATAATACAAGAACGACTTGACACAGAAAACACAACCATCAAAAATACACACATCAGGAAGCTCAATAATCTCACTAAACACCTACAACCACGATCACAGACACCAAACAGCAACAACCAAAACCCCCTCCCTACACTCGCACATACAGTACACAACTTATCCAACGAAACCCTCGACGAAAATGCCCTCTCAATCCTGTCGAAAGGCTTCAACTTTGCCATATCCCCCTCACACATACCGAAAGAGAAATTCATAGTCAACCTAGAAACCTCCTTGCTAACTGTCCCAGACAAGACAGCTGAAGAAATCAGACAGGAAGTCTGCACTATATTACGTAAATCCAAGGCCCCCAAGTCCAACACCACGCACGCTGAGCGTGAAGCCCTCAAAAAACTTAAACAAAACCCCAACATTGTCATCCTCCCAGCCGATAAAGGCAACGCCACCGTGGTAATGAACTCGACTGAATACGACAACATGGTTCAAGTCCTGTTGCAAGATGACTCCGTGTACAAAGTCCATCCGACAAACCCCATCACATACCTAGAAAAAACCACGAAAGCAATCATCACTAAATCTACCCTTTCTAATGAAGTAAAGAAACGCCTAATTCCGAGAGAAAAATCCTCGGCGATAGCCAAGTTCTACGCACTTCCCAAAATCCACAAAAACCCATTAACTCTAAGACCCATTGTCTCGCAACTAAGCACCCCAACATACAACCTCTCCAAATACCTATCAAACTTTCTTTATCCCGATTCCATACAACGCGACTCATACATAAAAAACTCCTTCGACTTCATATTTTTATTTTTATTTATTTCTTATCCCCCATGGGTCTCATTCGAGGCACTCGGGTTCATATCAAAATTACATTATTACAATGATGAGATAAAATTGTACTATACAGAGAATGGAAAAAAAATAAAAAAAATACAGTCATTACAATATCATAATATCATAGAGTTGATCAAAACAATAAAAACCAACGAAACAGACCTGCTAGTAAGCTTTGACATCGTATCCCTCTTCACCAACATTCCCATAGACGAAACACTTACAATCTTAAAAGATCGCTTCAAAATACCTAAAATGTTTATTAACATGATAGCCCATTGCATGTCCAATACTTTCTTCTCATACAAAAGCACAATATACAAACAGGTATCAGGTGCTAGTATGGGTTCATCCCTATCCCCAATACTTGCCGACTTGTTCTTACTAGATTTCGAAGAACGCGCACTAAGCCAAGCTCAATACAAGCCCACCCTATACAAACGATACGTAGATGACACCTTTGTCATCTGGCCCCACGGAAAAGAAAAACTAGATGAATTTTTAACCTACCTAAACAATCTACATCCAACCATCAAATTCACGATGGAAATAGAAACCGATTGCCAACTGCCCTTCCTCGACACACTCATCCGCAGAAACCCTGACGGCACACTAGGACATAAAATCTACCGAAAATCAACCTCCACTTCGAGATACCTCCAAGCAGACTCTCATCATCACCCCTCCCAACTACAAGCGGTCGCCACATCTTTGTTCCACAGGACTGTGTCACTGACAGATAATACACATAGAGAAGATGAAGAACGCGCTCTTACCAAAATCCTAAAACAAAATGGGTACTCTAACAAACAGCTGAGTGCAGCTAAATCACACGCATCCACCCCTTATCTGTCAACACCACCTAACGACAGGTACCTCGGCACTTGCAATATCCCTTATGTCAGAGGCGTATCTGAAAAGATTGGCCGTATACTCAAGAAAAAACAAATTCGCCCTGTCTTCTCAGCAAACAAAAAAGTTTGCACAACCTTACCTCTACCTACTGATAAGATCCCTAACGAACACCAAGGTGTATACCAAATCCCTTGCAAAGATTGTCCCAAAGTGTACATAGGCAAAACAAACAGGAAAGTCTCGGTCAGAACCGAAGAACACAAAAATGACGTCAAAAACAAAAAACCTTCCTCCACCCTAGCGCTACACACAATGACCGAAGGCCACAAAATAGACTTCGAAAACACAACAACACTACACAAAACAAACCGTGAATCTCACCGCATACTATACGAAGCAATTAATATCGCAAAAAGATCACACACACTTAATGAACGTGATGAAACTTTAAAAATTTACCCCCCGTACCTCCACATCATAGACCAAATTCCACCCACCCACCCCACACACACAAATACTACCGCCCACACCCCACAAACACAGCTCCAATCAAATAACACAAACTCGATCTCAACTAGAGACTACACCACTGCCTCACATTCCTATACACCTACCCCAACAGACAGTATAGCTACGAACACATCTCGCAATAGTCCGCGTTTCACGAGACAAAATACCTCATAATCTGCTCAACGAGCCAACGAATAACACCCTTGTCTCGTCACTGCAGATTAATTTCGGCGTTATTACTTCTGTAATACGACGAAAGGCTGAAGATGGAGTCTCTGATGGCTCCGAAATATATACCACCATCTAACCAACAAACCAACACCTTTAATAATGTTCCAAATAACATCGGGAACAACTCACAACGCGACAGTACCCGAAATAACAATCTACATATTCCGCGTCGCGAAAAGCTTTATATTAACATAATATCACTTTACGGGAGTGGCGTCAAACAAGATCTTGACCGTTTCGAGAAGTGCAAGCTAAAACGAGTGAAGTGTTTGAACGATATTACATTCTTAGTGAGGTGCCGTGATAACAAGGTGATACCGACATCGTTCCGTCTCAGGTACTACAAGCAGAATACACACACCAACCGTATTCTACACAAAGCAAGCCTAGGACTGGTGCGAGCCGAGATTGCTGAGAAACGCCGCCTACTAGACCAGATAAGTGAAAACTTATATTACCAACATCTTAAACTGTCTTCCCTCATTCACCCTCTATTATGGAATCAGTTCGATGACATAATACAAGAACGACTTGACACAGAAAACACAACCATCAAAAATACACACATCAGGAAGCTCAATAATCTCACTAAACACCTACAACCACGATCACAGACACCAAACAGCAACAACCAAAACCCCCTCCCTACACTCGCACATACAGTACACAACTTATCCAACGAAACCCTCGACGAAAATGCCCTCTCAATCCTGTCGAAAGGCTTCAACTTTGCCATATCCCCCTCACACATACCGAAAGAGAAATTCATAGTCAACCTAGAAACCTCCTTGCTAACTGTCCCAGACAAGACAGCTGAAGAAATCAGACAGGAAGTCTGCACTATATTACGTAAATCCAAGGCCCCCAAGTCCAACACCACGCACGCTGAGCGTGAAGCCCTCAAAAAACTTAAACAAAACCCCAACATTGTCATCCTCCCAGCCGATAAAGGCAACGCCACCGTGGTAATGAACTCGACTGAATACGACAACATGGTTCAAGTCCTGTTGCAAGATGACTCCGTGTACAAAGTCCATCCGACAAACCCCATCACATACCTAGAAAAAACCACGAAAGCAATCATCACTAAATCTACCCTTTCTAATGAAGTAAAGAAACGCCTAATTCCGAGAGAAAAATCCTCGGCGATAGCCAAGTTCTACGCACTTCCCAAAATCCACAAAAACCCATTAACTCTAAGACCCATTGTCTCGCAACTAAGCACCCCAACATACAACCTCTCCAAATACCTATCAAACTTTCTTTATCCCGATTCCATACAACGCGACTCATACATAAAAAACTCCTTCGACTTCATAGAGTTGATCAAAACAATAAAAACCAACGAAACAGACCTGCTAGTAAGCTTTGACATCGTATCCCTCTTCACCAACATTCCCATAGACGAAACACTTACAATCTTAAAAGATCGCTTCAAAATACCTAAAATGTTTATTAACATGATAGCCCATTGCATGTCCAATACTTTCTTCTCATACAAAAGCACAATATACAAACAGGTATCAGGTGCTAGTATGGGTTCATCCCTATCCCCAATACTTGCCGACTTGTTCTTACTAGATTTCGAAGAACGCGCACTAAGCCAAGCTCAATACAAGCCCACCCTATACAAACGATACGTAGATGACACCTTTGTCATCTGGCCCCACGGAAAAGAAAAACTAGATGAATTTTTAACCTACCTAAACAATCTACATCCAACCATCAAATTCACGATGGAAATAGAAACCGATTGCCAACTGCCCTTCCTCGACACACTCATCCGCAGAAACCCTGACGGCACACTAGGACATAAAATCTACCGAAAATCAACCTCCACTTCGAGATACCTCCAAGCAGACTCTCATCATCACCCCTCCCAACTACAAGCGGTCGCCACATCTTTGTTCCACAGGACTGTGTCACTGACAGATAATACACATAGAGAAGATGAAGAACGCGCTCTTACCAAAATCCTAAAACAAAATGGGTACTCTAACAAACAGCTGAGTGCAGCTAAATCACACGCATCCACCCCTTATCTGTCAACACCACCTAACGACAGGTACCTCGGCACTTGCAATATCCCTTATGTCAGAGGCGTATCTGAAAAGATTGGCCGTATACTCAAGAAAAAACAAATTCGCCCTGTCTTCTCAGCAAACAAAAAAGTTTGCACAACCTTACCTCTACCTACTGATAAGATCCCTAACGAACACCAAGGTGTATACCAAATCCCTTGCAAAGATTGTCCCAAAGTGTACATAGGCAAAACAAACAGGAAAGTCTCGGTCAGAACCGAAGAACACAAAAATGACGTCAAAAACAAAAAACCTTCCTCCACCCTAGCGCTACACACAATGACCGAAGGCCACAAAATAGACTTCGAAAACACAACAACACTACACAAAACAAACCGTGAATCTCACCGCATACTATACGAAGCAATTAATATCGCAAAAAGATCACACACACTTAATGAACGTGATGAAACTTTAAAAATTTACCCCCCGTACCTCCACATCATAGACCAAATTCCACCCACCCACCCCACACACACAAATACTACCGCCCACACCCCACAAACACAGCTCCAATCAAATAACACAAACTCGATCTCAACTAGAGACTACACCACTGCCTCACATTCCTATACACCTACCCCAACAGACAGTATAGCTACGAACACATCTCGCAATAGTCCGCGTTTCACGAGACAAAATACCTCATAATCTGCTCAACGAGCCAACGAATAACACCCTTGTCTCGTCACTGCAGATTAATTTCGGCGTTATTACTTCTGTAATACGACGAAAGGCTGAAGATGGAGTCTCTGATGGCTCCGAAATATATACCACCATCTAACCAACAAACCAACACCTTTAATAATGTTCCAAATAACATCGGGAACAACTCACAACGCGACAGTACCCGAAATAACAATCTACATATTCCGCGTCGCGAAAAGCTTTATATTAACATAATATCACTTTACGGGAGTGGCGTCAAACAAGATCTTGACCGTTTCGAGAAGTGCAAGCTAAAACGAGTGAAGTGTTTGAACGATATTACATTCTTAGTGAGGTGCCGTGATAACAAGGTGATACCGACATCGTTCCGTCTCAGGTACTACAAGCAGAATACACACACCAACCGTATTCTACACAAAGCAAGCCTAGGACTGGTGCGAGCCGAGATTGCTGAGAAACGCCGCCTACTAGACCAGATAAGTGAAAACTTATATTACCAACATCTTAAACTGTCTTCCCTCATTCACCCTCTATTATGGAATCAGTTCGATGACATAATACAAGAACGACTTGACACAGAAAACACAACCATCAAAAATACACACATCAGGAAGCTCAATAATCTCACTAAACACCTACAACCACGATCACAGACACCAAACAGCAACAACCAAAACCCCCTCCCTACACTCGCACATACAGTACACAACTTATCCAACGAAACCCTCGACGAAAATGCCCTCTCAATCCTGTCGAAAGGCTTCAACTTTGCCATATCCCCCTCACACATACCGAAAGAGAAATTCATAGTCAACCTAGAAACCTCCTTGCTAACTGTCCCAGACAAGACAGCTGAAGAAATCAGACAGGAAGTCTGCACTATATTACGTAAATCCAAGGCCCCCAAGTCCAACACCACGCACGCTGAGCGTGAAGCCCTCAAAAAACTTAAACAAAACCCCAACATTGTCATCCTCCCAGCCGATAAAGGCAACGCCACCGTGGTAATGAACTCGACTGAATACGACAACATGGTTCAAGTCCTGTTGCAAGATGACTCCGTGTACAAAGTCCATCCGACAAACCCCATCACATACCTAGAAAAAACCACGAAAGCAATCATCACTAAATCTACCCTTTCTAATGAAGTAAAGAAACGCCTAATTCCGAGAGAAAAATCCTCGGCGATAGCCAAGTTCTACGCACTTCCCAAAATCCACAAAAACCCATTAACTCTAAGACCCATTGTCTCGCAACTAAGCACCCCAACATACAACCTCTCCAAATACCTATCAAACTTTCTTTATCCCGATTCCATACAACGCGACTCATACATAAAAAACTCCTTCGACTTCATAGAGTTGATCAAAACAATAAAAACCAACGAAACAGACCTGCTAGTAAGCTTTGACATCGTATCCCTCTTCACCAACATTCCCATAGACGAAACACTTACAATCTTAAAAGATCGCTTCAAAATACCTAAAATGTTTATTAACATGATAGCCCATTGCATGTCCAATACTTTCTTCTCATACAAAAGCACAATATACAAACAGGTATCAGGTGCTAGTATGGGTTCATCCCTATCCCCAATACTTGCCGACTTGTTCTTACTAGATTTCGAAGAACGCGCACTAAGCCAAGCTCAATACAAGCCCACCCTATACAAACGATACGTAGATGACACCTTTGTCATCTGGCCCCACGGAAAAGAAAAACTAGATGAATTTTTAACCTACCTAAACAATCTACATCCAACCATCAAATTCACGATGGAAATAGAAACCGATTGCCAACTGCCCTTCCTCGACACACTCATCCGCAGAAACCCTGACGGCACACTAGGACATAAAATCTACCGAAAATCAACCTCCACTTCGAGATACCTCCAAGCAGACTCTCATCATCACCCCTCCCAACTACAAGCGGTCGCCACATCTTTGTTCCACAGGACTGTGTCACTGACAGATAATACACATAGAGAAGATGAAGAAAGCGCTCTTACCAAAATCCTAAAACAAAATGGGTACTCTAACAAACAGCTGAGTGCAGCTAAATCACACGCATCCACCCCTTATCTGTCAACACCACCTAACGACAGGTACCTCGGCACTTGCAATATCCCTTATGTCAGAGGCGTATCTGAAAAGATTGGCCGTATACTCAAGAAAAAACAAATTCGCCCTGTCTTCTCAGCAAACAAAAAAGTTTGCACAACCTTACCTCTACCTACTGATAAGATCCCTAACGAACACCAAGGTGTATACCAAATCCCTTGCAAAGATTGTCCCAAAGTGTACATAGGCAAAACAAACAGGAAAGTCTCGGTCAGAACCGAAGAACACAAAAATGACGTCAAAAACAAAAAACCTTCCTCCACCCTAGCGCTACACACAATGACCGAAGGCCACAAAATAGACTTCGAAAACACAACAACACTACACAAAACAAACCGTGAATCTCACCGCATACTATACGAAGCAATTAATATCGCAAAAAGATCACACACACTTAATGAACGTGATGAAACTTTAAAAATTTACCCCCCGTACCTCCACATCATAGACCAAATTCCACCCACCCACCCCACACACACAAATACTACCGCCCACACCCCACAAACACAGCTCCAATCAAATAACACAAACTCGATCTCAACTAGAGACTACACCACTGCCTCACATTCCTATACACCTACCCCAACAGACAGTATAGCTACGAACACATCTCGCAATAGTCCGCGTTTCACGAGACAAAATACCTCATAATCTGCTCAACGAGCCAACGAATAACACCCTTGTCTCGTCACTGCAGATTAATTTCGGCGTTATTACTTCTGTAATACGACGAAAGGCTGAAGATGGAGTCTCTGATGGCTCCGAAATATATACCACCATCTAACCAACAAACCAACACCTTTAATAATGTTCCAAATAACATCGGGAACAACTCACAACGCGACAGTACCCGAAATAACAATCTACATATTCCGCGTCGCGAAAAGCTTTATATTAACATAATATCACTTTACGGGAGTGGCGTCAAACAAGATCTTGACCGTTTCGAGAAGTGCAAGCTAAAACGAGTGAAGTGTTTGAACGATATTACATTCTTAGTGAGGTGCCGTGATAACAAGGTGATACCGACATCGTTCCGTCTCAGGTACTACAAGCAGAATACACACACCAACCGTATTCTACACAAAGCAAGCCTAGGACTGGTGCGAGCCGAGATTGCTGAGAAACGCCGCCTACTAGACCAGATAAGTGAAAACTTATATTACCAACATCTTAAACTGTCTTCCCTCATTCACCCTCTATTATGGAATCAGTTCGATGACATAATACAAGAACGACTTGACACAGAAAACACAACCATCAAAAATACACACATCAGGAAGCTCAATAATCTCACTAAACACCTACAACCACGATCACAGACACCAAACAGCAACAACCAAAACCCCCTCCCTACACTCGCACATACAGTACACAACTTATCCAACGAAACCCTCGACGAAAATGCCCTCTCAATCCTGTCGAAAGGCTTCAACTTTGCCATATCCCCCTCACACATACCGAAAGAGAAATTCATAGTCAACCTAGAAACCTCCTTGCTAACTGTCCCAGACAAGACAGCTGAAGAAATCAGACAGGAAGTCTGCACTATATTACGTAAATCCAAGGCCCCCAAGTCCAACACCACGCACGCTGAGCGTGAAGCCCTCAAAAAACTTAAACAAAACCCCAACATTGTCATCCTCCCAGCCGATAAAGGCAACGCCACCGTGGTAATGAACTCGACTGAATACGACAACATGGTTCAAGTCCTGTTGCAAGATGACTCCGTGTACAAAGTCCATCCGACAAACCCCATCACATACCTAGAAAAAACCACGAAAGCAATCATCACTAAATCTACCCTTTCTAATGAAGTAAAGAAACGCCTAATTCCGAGAGAAAAATCCTCGGCGATAGCCAAGTTCTACGCACTTCCCAAAATCCACAAAAACCCATTAACTCTAAGACCCATTGTCTCGCAACTAAGCACCCCAACATACAACCTCTCCAAATACCTATCAAACTTTCTTTATCCCGATTCCATACAACGCGACTCATACATAAAAAACTCCTTCGACTTCATAGAGTTGATCAAAACAATAAAAACCAACGAAACAGACCTGCTAGTAAGCTTTGACATCGTATCCCTCTTCACCAACATTCCCATAGACGAAACACTTACAATCTTAAAAGATCGCTTCAAAATACCTAAAATGTTTATTAACATGATAGCCCATTGCATGTCCAATACTTTCTTCTCATACAAAAGCACAATATACAAACAGGTATCAGGTGCTAGTATGGGTTCATCCCTATCCCCAATACTTGCCGACTTGTTCTTACTAGATTTCGAAGAACGCGCACTAAGCCAAGCTCAATACAAGCCCACCCTATACAAACGATACGTAGATGACACCTTTGTCATCTGGCCCCACGGAAAAGAAAAACTAGATGAATTTTTAACCTACCTAAACAATCTACATCCAACCATCAAATTCACGATGGAAATAGAAACCGATTGCCAACTGCCCTTCCTCGACACACTCATCCGCAGAAACCCTGACGGCACACTAGGACATAAAATCTACCGAAAATCAACCTCCACTTCGAGATACCTCCAAGCAGACTCTCATCATCACCCCTCCCAACTACAAGCGGTCGCCACATCTTTGTTCCACAGGACTGTGTCACTGACAGATAATACACATAGAGAAGATGAAGAACGCGCTCTTACCAAAATCCTAAAACAAAATGGGTACTCTAACAAACAGCTGAGTGCAGCTAAATCACACGCATCCACCCCTTATCTGTCAACACCACCTAACGACAGGTACCTCGGCACTTGCAATATCCCTTATGTCAGAGGCGTATCTGAAAAGATTGGCCGTATACTCAAGAAAAAACAAATTCGCCCTGTCTTCTCAGCAAACAAAAAAGTTTGCACAACCTTACCTCTACCTACTGATAAGATCCCTAACGAACACCAAGGTGTATACCAAATCCCTTGCAAAGATTGTCCCAAAGTGTACATAGGCAAAACAAACAGGAAAGTCTCGGTCAGAACCGAAGAACACAAAAATGACGTCAAAAACAAAAAACCTTCCTCCACCCTAGCGCTACACACAATGACCGAAGGCCACAAAATAGACTTCGAAAACACAACAACACTACACAAAACAAACCGTGAATCTCACCGCATACTATACGAAGCAATTAATATCGCAAAAAGATCACACACACTTAATGAACGTGATGAAACTTTAAAAATTTACCCCCCGTACCTCCACATCATAGACCAAATTCCACCCACCCACCCCACACACACAAATACTACCGCCCACACCCCACAAACACAGCTCCAATCAAATAACACAAACTCGATCTCAACTAGAGACTACACCACTGCCTCACATTCCTATACACCTACCCCAACAGACAGTATAGCTACGAACACATCTCGCAATAGTCCGCGTTTCACGAGACAAAATACCTCATAATCTGCTCAACGAGCCAACGAATAACACCCTTGTCTCGTCACTGCAGATTAATTTCGGCGTTATTACTTCTGTAATACGACGAAAGGCTGAAGATGGAGTCTCTGATGGCTCCGAAATATATACCACCATCTAACCAACAAACCAACACCTTTAATAATGTTCCAAATAACATCGGGAACAACTCACAACGCGACAGTACCCGAAATAACAATCTACATATTCCGCGTCGCGAAAAGCTTTATATTAACATAATATCACTTTACGGGAGTGGCGTCAAACAAGATCTTGACCGTTTCGAGAAGTGCAAGCTAAAACGAGTGAAGTGTTTGAACGATATTACATTCTTAGTGAGGTGCCGTGATAACAAGGTGATACCGACATCGTTCCGTCTCAGGTACTACAAGCAGAATACACACACCAACCGTATTCTACACAAAGCAAGCCTAGGACTGGTGCGAGCCGAGATTGCTGAGAAACGCCGCCTACTAGACCAGATAAGTGAAAACTTATATTACCAACATCTTAAACTGTCTTCCCTCATTCACCCTCTATTATGGAATCAGTTCGATGACATAATACAAGAACGACTTGACACAGAAAACACAACCATCAAAAATACACACATCAGGAAGCTCAATAATCTCACTAAACACCTACAACCACGATCACAGACACCAAACAGCAACAACCAAAACCCCCTCCCTACACTCGCACATACAGTACACAACTTATCCAACGAAACCCTCGACGAAAATGCCCTCTCAATCCTGTCGAAAGGCTTCAACTTTGCCATATCCCCCTCACACATACCGAAAGAGAAATTCATAGTCAACCTAGAAACCTCCTTGCTAACTGTCCCAGACAAGACAGCTGAAGAAATCAGACAGGAAGTCTGCACTATATTACGTAAATCCAAGGCCCCCAAGTCCAACACCACGCACGCTGAGCGTGAAGCCCTCAAAAAACTTAAACAAAACCCCAACATTGTCATCCTCCCAGCCGATAAAGGCAACGCCACCGTGGTAATGAACTCGACTGAATACGACAACATGGTTCAAGTCCTGTTGCAAGATGACTCCGTGTACAAAGTCCATCCGACAAACCCCATCACATACCTAGAAAAAACCACGAAAGCAATCATCACTAAATCTACCCTTTCTAATGAAGTAAAGAAACGCCTAATTCCGAGAGAAAAATCCTCGGCGATAGCCAAGTTCTACGCACTTCCCAAAATCCACAAAAACCCATTAACTCTAAGACCCATTGTCTCGCAACTAAGCACCCCAACATACAACCTCTCCAAATACCTATCAAACTTTCTTTATCCCGATTCCATACAACGCGACTCATACATAAAAAACTCCTTCGACTTCATAGAGTTGATCAAAACAATAAAAACCAACGAAACAGACCTGCTAGTAAGCTTTGACATCGTATCCCTCTTCACCAACATTCCCATAGACGAAACACTTACAATCTTAAAAGATCGCTTCAAAATACCTAAAATGTTTATTAACATGATAGCCCATTGCATGTCCAATACTTTCTTCTCATACAAAAGCACAATATACAAACAGGTATCAGGTGCTAGTATGGGTTCATCCCTATCCCCAATACTTGCCGACTTGTTCTTACTAGATTTCGAAGAACGCGCACTAAGCCAAGCTCAATACAAGCCCACCCTATACAAACGATACGTAGATGACACCTTTGTCATCTGGCCCCACGGAAAAGAAAAACTAGATGAATTTTTAACCTACCTAAACAATCTACATCCAACCATCAAATTCACGATGGAAATAGAAACCGATTGCCAACTGCCCTTCCTCGACACACTCATCCGCAGAAACCCTGACGGCACACTAGGACATAAAATCTACCGAAAATCAACCTCCACTTCGAGATACCTCCAAGCAGACTCTCATCATCACCCCTCCCAACTACAAGCGGTCGCCACATCTTTGTTCCACAGGACTGTGTCACTGACAGATAATACACATAGAGAAGATGAAGAACGCGCTCTTACCAAAATCCTAAAACAAAATGGGTACTCTAACAAACAGCTGAGTGCAGCTAAATCACACGCATCCACCCCTTATCTGTCAACACCACCTAACGACAGGTACCTCGGCACTTGCAATATCCCTTATGTCAGAGGCGTATCTGAAAAGATTGGCCGTATACTCAAGAAAAAACAAATTCGCCCTGTCTTCTCAGCAAACAAAAAAGTTTGCACAACCTTACCTCTACCTACTGATAAGATCCCTAACGAACACCAAGGTGTATACCAAATCCCTTGCAAAGATTGTCCCAAAGTGTACATAGGCAAAACAAACAGGAAAGTCTCGGTCAGAACCGAAGAACACAAAAATGACGTCAAAAACAAAAAACCTTCCTCCACCCTAGCGCTACACACAATGACCGAAGGCCACAAAATAGACTTCGAAAACACAACAACACTACACAAAACAAACCGTGAATCTCACCGCATACTATACGAAGCAATTAATATCGCAAAAAGATCACACACACTTAATGAACGTGATGAAACTTTAAAAATTTACCCCCCGTACCTCCACATCATAGACCAAATTCCACCCACCCACCCCACACACACAAATACTACCGCCCACACCCCACAAACACAGCTCCAATCAAATAACACAAACTCGATCTCAACTAGAGACTACACCACTGCCTCACATTCCTATACACCTACCCCAACAGACAGTATAGCTACGAACACATCTCGCAATAGTCCGCGTTTCACGAGACAAAATACCTCATAATCTGCTCAACGAGCCAACGAATAACACCCTTGTCTCGTCACTGCAGATTAATTTCGGCGTTATTACTTCTGTAATACGACGAAAGGCTGAAGATGGAGTCTCTGATGGCTCCGAAATATATACCACCATCTAACCAACAAACCAACACCTTTAATAATGTTCCAAATAACATCGGGAACAACTCACAACGCGACAGTACCCGAAATAACAATCTACATATTCCGCGTCGCGAAAAGCTTTATATTAACATAATATCACTTTACGGGAGTGGCGTCAAACAAGATCTTGACCGTTTCGAGAAGTGCAAGCTAAAACGAGTGAAGTGTTTGAACGATATTACATTCTTAGTGAGGTGCCGTGATAACAAGGTGATACCGACATCGTTCCGTCTCAGGTACTACAAGCAGAATACACACACCAACCGTATTCTACACAAAGCAAGCCTAGGACTGGTGCGAGCCGAGATTGCTGAGAAACGCCGCCTACTAGACCAGATAAGTGAAAACTTATATTACCAACATCTTAAACTGTCTTCCCTCATTCACCCTCTATTATGGAATCAGTTCGATGACATAATACAAGAACGACTTGACACAGAAAACACAACCATCAAAAATACACACATCAGGAAGCTCAATAATCTCACTAAACACCTACAACCACGATCACAGACACCAAACAGCAACAACCAAAACCCCCTCCCTACACTCGCACATACAGTACACAACTTATCCAACGAAACCCTCGACGAAAATGCCCTCTCAATCCTGTCGAAAGGCTTCAACTTTGCCATATCCCCCTCACACATACCGAAAGAGAAATTCATAGTCAACCTAGAAACCTCCTTGCTAACTGTCCCAGACAAGACAGCTGAAGAAATCAGACAGGAAGTCTGCACTATATTACGTAAATCCAAGGCCCCCAAGTCCAACACCACGCACGCTGAGCGTGAAGCCCTCAAAAAACTTAAACAAAACCCCAACATTGTCATCCTCCCAGCCGATAAAGGCAACGCCACCGTGGTAATGAACTCGACTGAATACGACAACATGGTTCAAGTCCTGTTGCAAGATGACTCCGTGTACAAAGTCCATCCGACAAACCCCATCACATACCTAGAAAAAACCACGAAAGCAATCATCACTAAATCTACCCTTTCTAATGAAGTAAAGAAACGCCTAATTCCGAGAGAAAAATCCTCGGCGATAGCCAAGTTCTACGCACTTCCCAAAATCCACAAAAACCCATTAACTCTAAGACCCATTGTCTCGCAACTAAGCACCCCAACATACAACCTCTCCAAATACCTATCAAACTTTCTTTATCCCGATTCCATACAACGCGACTCATACATAAAAAACTCCTTCGACTTCATAGAGTTGATCAAAACAATAAAAACCAACGAAACAGACCTGCTAGTAAGCTTTGACATCGTATCCCTCTTCACCAACATTCCCATAGACGAAACACTTACAATCTTAAAAGATCGCTTCAAAATACCTAAAATGTTTATTAACATGATAGCCCATTGCATGTCCAATACTTTCTTCTCATACAAAAGCACAATATACAAACAGGTATCAGGTGCTAGTATGGGTTCATCCCTATCCCCAATACTTGCCGACTTGTTCTTACTAGATTTCGAAGAACGCGCACTAAGCCAAGCTCAATACAAGCCCACCCTATACAAACGATACGTAGATGACACCTTTGTCATCTGGCCCCACGGAAAAGAAAAACTAGATGAATTTTTAACCTACCTAAACAATCTACATCCAACCATCAAATTCACGATGGAAATAGAAACCGATTGCCAACTGCCCTTCCTCGACACACTCATCCGCAGAAACCCTGACGGCACACTAGGACATAAAATCTACCGAAAATCAACCTCCACTTCGAGATACCTCCAAGCAGACTCTCATCATCACCCCTCCCAACTACAAGCGGTCGCCACATCTTTGTTCCACAGGACTGTGTCACTGACAGATAATACACATAGAGAAGATGAAGAACGCGCTCTTACCAAAATCCTAAAACAAAATGGGTACTCTAACAAACAGCTGAGTGCAGCTAAATCACACGCATCCACCCCTTATCTGTCAACACCACCTAACGACAGGTACCTCGGCACTTGCAATATCCCTTATGTCAGAGGCGTATCTGAAAAGATTGGCCGTATACTCAAGAAAAAACAAATTCGCCCTGTCTTCTCAGCAAACAAAAAAGTTTGCACAACCTTACCTCTACCTACTGATAAGATCCCTAACGAACACCAAGGTGTATACCAAATCCCTTGCAAAGATTGTCCCAAAGTGTACATAGGCAAAACAAACAGGAAAGTCTCGGTCAGAACCGAAGAACACAAAAATGACGTCAAAAACAAAAAACCTTCCTCCACCCTAGCGCTACACACAATGACCGAAGGCCACAAAATAGACTTCGAAAACACAACAACACTACACAAAACAAACCGTGAATCTCACCGCATACTATACGAAGCAATTAATATCGCAAAAAGATCACACACACTTAATGAACGTGATGAAACTTTAAAAATTTACCCCCCGTACCTCCACATCATAGACCAAATTCCACCCACCCACCCCACACACACAAATACTACCGCCCACACCCCACAAACACAGCTCCAATCAAATAACACAAACTCGATCTCAACTAGAGACTACACCACTGCCTCACATTCCTATACACCTACCCCAACAGACAGTATAGCTACGAACACATCTCGCAATAGTCCGCGTTTCACGAGACAAAATACCTCATAATCTGCTCAACGAGCCAACGAATAACACCCTTGTCTCGTCACTGCAGATTAATTTCGGCGTTATTACTTCTGTAATACGACGAAAGGCTGAAGATGGAGTCTCTGATGGCTCCGAAATATATACCACCATCTAACCAACAAACCAACACCTTTAATAATGTTCCAAATAACATCGGGAACAACTCACAACGCGACAGTACCCGAAATAACAATCTACATATTCCGCGTCGCGAAAAGCTTTATATTAACATATATATATATATATATATATATATATATATATATATATATACCATATGCAAGTGCAGTAGCATAGTCTCTGCCTAACTGATCACAGTGAAATGGAGTAAAACTTACATCTTAATATTCTTCCTGTGAAAAGCTGATGACCCTTTTTGTCTATCGAGGTGCATGTTGTACACATGCAGTTCGTGACAAATCTTAGGTCATCACTTTCAGTCATGTTATGCGGCGCTCCCCGCTTTCATCGGATTCCACGATGTGTGTCGGCCATTTTGTGAGATGGTCCTGACGAGACACATGCGCACAATGTCGAAACACTACACCTTTTTGACGAATCCAACGCATATTCTGGTGATGGGCACAGTCTCGTCCCATATGCAAGTGCAGTAGCATAGTCTCTGCCTAACTGATCACAGTGAAATGGAGTAAAACTTACATCTTAATATTCTTCCTGTGAAAAGCTGATGACCCTTTTTGTCTATCGAGGTGCATGTTGTACACATGCAGTTCGTGACAAATCTTAGGTCATCACTTTCAGTCATGTTATGCGGCGCTCCCCGCTTTCATCGGATTCCACGATGTGTGTCGGCCATTTTGTGAGATGGTCCTGACGAGACACATGCGCACAATGTCGAAACACTACACCTTTTTGACGAATCCAACGCATATTCTGGTGATGGGCACAGTCTCGTCCCATATGCAAGTGCAGTAGCATAGTCTCTGCCTAACTGATCACAGTGAAATGGAGTAAAACTTACATCTTAATATTCTTCCTGTGAAAAGCTGATGACCCTTTTTGTCTATCGAGGTGCATGTTGTACACATGCAGTTCGTGACAAATCTTAGGTCATCACTTTCAGTCATGTTATGCGGCGCTCCCCGCTTTCATCGGATTCCACGATGTGTGTCGGCCATTTTGTGAGATGGTCCTGACGAGACACATGCGCACAATGTCGAAACACTACACCTTTTTGACGAATCCAACGCATATTCTGGTGATGGGCACAGTCTCGTCCCATATGCAAGTGCAGTAGCATAGTCTCTGCCTAACTGATCACAGTGAAATGGAGTAAAACTTACATCTTAATATTCTTCCTGTGAAAAGCTGATGACCCTTTTTGTCTATCGAGGTGCATGTTGTACACATGCAGTTCGTGACAAATCTTAGGTCATCACTTTCAGTCATGTTATGCGGCGCTCCCCGCTTTCATCGGATTCCACGATGTGTGTCGGCCATTTTGTGAGATGGTCCTGACGAGACACATGCGCACAATGTCGAAACACTACACCTTTTTGACGAATCCAACGCATATTCTGGTGATGGGCACAGTCTCGTCCCATATGCAAGTGCAGTAGCATAGTCTCTGCCTAACTGATCACAGTGAAATGGAGTAAAACTTACATCTTAATATTCTTCCTGTGAAAAGCTGATGACCCTTTTTGTCTATCGAGGTGCATGTTGTACACATGCAGTTCGTGACAAATCTTAGGTCATCACTTTCAGTCATGTTATGCGGCGCTCCCCGCTTTCATCGGATTCCACGATGTGTGTCGGCCATTTTGTGAGATGGTCCTGACGAGACACATGCGCACAATGTCGAAACACTACACCTTTTTGACGAATCCAACGCATATTCTGGTGATGGGCACAGTCTCGTCCCATATGCAAGTGCAGTAGCATAGTCTCTGCCTAACTGATCACAGTGAAATGGAGTAAAACTTACATCTTAATATTCTTCCTGTGAAAAGCTGATGACCCTTTTTGTCTATCGAGGTGCATGTTGTACACATGCAGTTCGTGACAAATCTTAGGTCATCACTTTCAGTCATGTTATGCGGCGCTCCCCGCTTTCATCGGATTCCACGATGTGTGTCGGCCATTTTGTGAGATGGTCCTGACGAGACACATGCGCACAATGTCGAAACACTACACCTTTTTGACGAATCCAACGCATATTCTGGTGATGGGCACAGTCTCGTCCCATATGCAAGTGCAGTAGCATAGTCTCTGCCTAACTGATCACAGTGAAATGGAGTAAAACTTACATCTTAATATTCTTCCTGTGAAAAGCTGATGACCCTTTTTGTCTATCGAGGTGCATGTTGTACACATGCAGTTCGTGACAAATCTTAGGTCATCACTTTCAGTCATGTTATGCGGCGCTCCCCGCTTTCATCGGATTCCACGATGTGTGTCGGCCATTTTGTGAGATGGTCCTGACGAGACACATGCGCACAATGTCGAAACACTACACCTTTTTGACGAATCCAACGCATATTCTGGTGATGGGCACAGTCTCGTCCCATATGCAAGTGCAGTAGCATAGTCTCTGCCTAACTGATCACAGTGAAATGGAGTAAAACTTACATCTTAATATTCTTCCTGTGAAAAGCTGATGACCCTTTTTGTCTATCGAGGTGCATGTTGTACACATGCAGTTCGTGACAAATCTTAGGTCATCACTTTCAGTCATGTTATGCGGCGCTCCCCGCTTTCATCGGATTCCACGATGTGTGTCGGCCATTTTGTGAGATGGTCCTGACGAGACACATGCGCACAATGTCGAAACACTACACCTTTTTGACGAATCCAACGCATATTCTGGTGATGGGCACAGTCTCGTCCCATATGCAAGTGCAGTAGCATAGTCTCTGCCTAACTGATCACAGTGAAATGGAGTAAAACTTACATCTTAATATTCTTCCTGTGAAAAGCTGATGACCCTTTTTGTCTATCGAGGTGCATGTTGTACACATGCAGTTCGTGACAAATCTTAGGTCATCACTTTCAGTCATGTTATGCGGCGCTCCCCGCTTTCATCGGATTCCACGATGTGTGTCGGCCATTTTGTGAGATGGTCCTGACGAGACACATGCGCACAATGTCGAAACACTACACCTTTTTGACGAATCCAACGCATATTCTGGTGATGGGCACAGTCTCGTCCCATATGCAAGTGCAGTAGCATAGTCTCTGCCTAACTGATCACAGTGAAATGGAGTAAAACTTACATCTTAATATTCTTCCTGTGAAAAGCTGATGACCCTTTTTGTCTATCGAGGTGCATGTTGTACACATGCAGTTCGTGACAAATCTTAGGTCATCACTTTCAGTCATGTTATGCGGCGCTCCCCGCTTTCATCGGATTCCACGATGTGTGTCGGCCATTTTGTGAGATGGTCCTGACGAGACACATGCGCACAATGTCGAAACACTACACCTTTTTGACGAATCCAACGCATATTCTGGTGATGGGCACAGTCTCGTCCCATATGCAAGTGCAGTAGCATAGTCTCTGCCTAACTGATCACAGTGAAATGGAGTAAAACTTACATCTTAATATTCTTCCTGTGAAAAGCTGATGACCCTTTTTGTCTATCGAGGTGCATGTTGTACACATGCAGTTCGTGACAAATCTTAGGTCATCACTTTCAGTCATGTTATGCGGCGCTCCCCGCTTTCATCGGATTCCACGATGTGTGTCGGCCATTTTGTGAGATGGTCCTGACGAGACACATGCGCACAATGTCGAAACACTACACCTTTTTGACGAATCCAACGCATATTCTGGTGATGGGCACAGTCTCGTCCCATATGCAAGTGCAGTAGCATAGTCTCTGCCTAACTGATCACAGTGAAATGGAGTAAAACTTACATCTTAATATTCTTCCTGTGAAAAGCTGATGACCCTTTTTGTCTATCGAGGTGCATGTTGTACACATGCAGTTCGTGACAAATCTTAGGTCATCACTTTCAGTCATGTTATGCGGCGCTCCCCGCTTTCATCGGATTCCACGATGTGTGTCGGCCATTTTGTGAGATGGTCCTGACGAGACACATGCGCACAATGTCGAAACACTACACCTTTTTGACGAATCCAACGCATATTCTGGTGATGGGCACAGTCTCGTCCCATATGCAAGTGCAGTAGCATAGTCTCTGCCTAACTGATCACAGTGAAATGGAGTAAAACTTACATCTTAATATTCTTCCTGTGAAAAGCTGATGACCCTTTTTGTCTATCGAGGTGCATGTTGTACACATGCAGTTCGTGACAAATCTTAGGTCATCACTTTCAGTCATGTTATGCGGCGCTCCCCGCTTTCATCGGATTCCACGATGTGTGTCGGCCATTTTGTGAGATGGTCCTGACGAGACACATGCGCACAATGTCGAAACACTACACCTTTTTGACGAATCCAACGCATATTCTGGTGATGGGCACAGTCTCGTCCCATATGCAAGTGCAGTAGCATAGTCTCTGCCTAACTGATCACAGTGAAATGGAGTAAAACTTACATCTTAATATTCTTCCTGTGAAAAGCTGATGACCCTTTTTGTCTATCGAGGTGCATGTTGTACACATGCAGTTCGTGACAAATCTTAGGTCATCACTTTCAGTCATGTTATGCGGCGCTCCCCGCTTTCATCGGATTCCACGATGTGTGTCGGCCATTTTGTGAGATGGTCCTGACGAGACACATGCGCACAATGTCGAAACACTACACCTTTTTGACGAATCCAACGCATATTCTGGTGATGGGCACAGTCTCGTCCCATATGCAAGTGCAGTAGCATAGTCTCTGCCTAACTGATCACAGTGAAATGGAGTAAAACTTACATCTTAATATATATATATATATATATATATATATATATATATATATATATATAGTTAAGGTATTTTGTGAGATGGTCCTGACGAGACACATGCGCACAATGTCGAAACACTACACCTTTTTGACGAATCCAACGCATATTCTGGTGATGGGCACAGTCTCGTCCCATATGCAAGTGCAGTAGCATAGTCTCTGCCTTACTGATCACAGTGAAATGGAGTAAAACTTACATCTTAATATTTCTTCCTGTGAAAAGCTGATGACCTTTTTTGTCTATCGAGGTGCATGTTTTACACATGCAGTTCGTGACAAATCCTAGGTCATCACTTTCAGTCATGTTATGCGGCGCTCCCCGCTTTCATCGGATTCCACGATGTGTGTCGGCCATTTTGTGAGATGGTCCTGACGAGACACATGCGCACAATGTCGAAACACTACACCTTTTTGACGAATCCAACGCATATTCTGGTGATGGGCACAGTCTCGTCCCATATGCAAGTGCAGTAGCATAGTCTCTGCCTTACTGATCACAGTGAAATGGAGTAAAACTTACATCTTAATATTTCTTCCTGTGAAAAGCTGATGACCTTTTTTGTCTATCGAGGTGCATGTTTTACACATGCAGTTCGTGACAAATCCTAGGTCATCACTTTCAGTCATGTTATGCGGCGCTCCCCGCTTTCATCGGATTCCACGATGTGTGTCGGCCATTTTGTGAGATGGTCCTGACGAGACACATGCGCACAATGTCGAAACACTACACCTTTTTGACGAATCCAACGCATATTCTGGTGATGGGCACAGTCTCGTCCCATATGCAAGTGCAGTAGCATAGTCTCTGCCTTACTGATCACAGTGAAATGGAGTAAAACTTACATCTTAATATTTCTTCCTGTGAAAAGCTGATGACCTTTTTTGTCTATCGAGGTGCATGTTTTACACATGCAGTTCGTGACAAATCCTAGGTCATCACTTTCAGTCATGTTATGCGGCGCTCCCCGCTTTCATCGGATTCCACGATGTGTGTCGGCCATTTTGTGAGATGGTCCTGACGAGACACATGCGCACAATGTCGAAACACTACACCTTTTTGACGAATCCAACGCATATTCTGGTGATGGGCACAGTCTCGTCCCATATGCAAGTGCAGTAGCATAGTCTCTGCCTTACTGATCACAGTGAAATGGAGTAAAACTTACATCTTAATATTTCTTCCTGTGAAAAGCTGATGACCTTTTTTGTCTATCGAGGTGCATGTTTTACACATGCAGTTCGTGACAAATCCTAGGTCATCACTTTCAGTCATGTTATGCGGCGCTCCCCGCTTTCATCGGATTCCACGATGTGTGTCGGCCATTTTGTGAGATGGTCCTGACGAGACACATGCGCACAATGTCGAAACACTACACCTTTTTGACGAATCCAACGCATATTCTGGTGATGGGCACAGTCTCGTCCCATATGCAAGTGCAGTAGCATAGTCTCTGCCTTACTGATCACAGTGAAATGGAGTAAAACTTACATCTTAATATTTCTTCCTGTGAAAAGCTGATGACCTTTTTTGTCTATCGAGGTGCATGTTTTACACATGCAGTTCGTGACAAATCCTAGGTCATCACTTTCAGTCATGTTATGCGGCGCTCCCCGCTTTCATCGGATTCCACGATGTGTGTCGGCCATTTTGTGAGATGGTCCTGACGAGACACATGCGCACAATGTCGAAACACTACACCTTTTTGACGAATCCAACGCATATTCTGGTGATGGGCACAGTCTCGTCCCATATGCAAGTGCAGTAGCATAGTCTCTGCCTTACTGATCACAGTGAAATGGAGTAAAACTTACATCTTAATATTTCTTCCTGTGAAAAGCTGATGACCTTTTTTGTCTATCGAGGTGCATGTTTTACACATGCAGTTCGTGACAAATCCTAGGTCATCACTTTCAGTCATGTTATGCGGCGCTCCCCGCTTTCATCGGATTCCACGATGTGTGTCGGCCATTTTGTGAGATGGTCCTGACGAGACACATGCGCACAATGTCGAAACACTACACCTTTTTGACGAATCCAACGCATATTCTGGTGATGGGCACAGTCTCGTCCCATATGCAAGTGCAGTAGCATAGTCTCTGCCTTACTGATCACAGTGAAATGGAGTAAAACTTACATCTTAATATTTCTTCCTGTGAAAAGCTGATGACCTTTTTTGTCTATCGAGGTGCATGTTTTACACATGCAGTTCGTGACAAATCCTAGGTCATCACTTTCAGTCATGTTATGCGGCGCTCCCCGCTTTCATCGGATTCCACGATGTGTGTCGGCCATTTTGTGAGATGGTCCTGACGAGACACATGCGCACAATGTCGAAACACTACACCTTTTTGACGAATCCAACGCATATTCTGGTGATGGGCACAGTCTCGTCCCATATGCAAGTGCAGTAGCATAGTCTCTGCCTTACTGATCACAGTGAAATGGAGTAAAACTTACATCTTAATATTTCTTCCTGTGAAAAGCTGATGACCTTTTTTGTCTATCGAGGTGCATGTTTTACACATGCAGTTCGTGACAAATCCTAGGTCATCACTTTCAGTCATGTTATGCGGCGCTCCCCGCTTTCATCGGATTCCACGATGTGTGTCGGCCATTTTGTGAGATGGTCCTGACGAGACACATGCGCACAATGTCGAAACACTACACCTTTTTGACGAATCCAACGCATATTCTGGTGATGGGCACAGTCTCGTCCCATATGCAAGTGCAGTAGCATAGTCTCTGCCTTACTGATCACAGTGAAATGGAGTAAAACTTACATCTTAATATTTCTTCCTGTGAAAAGCTGATGACCTTTTTTGTCTATCGAGGTGCATGTTTTACACATGCAGTTCGTGACAAATCCTAGGTCATCACTTTCAGTCATGTTATGCGGCGCTCCCCGCTTTCATCGGATTCCACGATGTGTGTCGGCCATTTTGTGAGATGGTCCTGACGAGACACATGCGCACAATGTCGAAACACTACACCTTTTTGACGAATCCAACGCATATTCTGGTGATGGGCACAGTCTCGTCCCATATGCAAGTGCAGTAGCATAGTCTCTGCCTTACTGATCACAGTGAAATGGAGTAAAACTTACATCTTAATATTTCTTCCTGTGAAAAGCTGATGACCTTTTTTGTCTATCGAGGTGCATGTTTTACACATGCAGTTCGTGACAAATCCTAGGTCATCACTTTCAGTCATGTTATGCGGCGCTCCCCGCTTTCATCGGATTCCACGATGTGTGTCGGCCATTTTGTGAGATGGTCCTGACGAGACACATGCGCACAATGTCGAAACACTACACCTTTTTGACGAATCCAACGCATATTCTGGTGATGGGCACAGTCTCGTCCCATATGCAAGTGCAGTAGCATAGTCTCTGCCTTACTGATCACAGTGAAATGGAGTAAAACTTACATCTTAATATTTCTTCCTGTGAAAAGCTGATGACCTTTTTTGTCTATCGAGGTGCATGTTTTACACATGCAGTTCGTGACAAATCCTAGGTCATCACTTTCAGTCATGTTATGCGGCGCTCCCCGCTTTCATCGGATTCCACGATGTGTGTCGGCCATTTTGTGAGATGGTCCTGACGAGACACATGCGCACAATGTCGAAACACTACACCTTTTTGACGAATCCAACGCATATTCTGGTGATGGGCACAGTCTCGTCCCATATGCAAGTGCAGTAGCATAGTCTCTGCCTTACTGATCACAGTGAAATGGAGTAAAACTTACATCTTAATATTTCTTCCTGTGAAAAGCTGATGACCTTTTTTGTCTATCGAGGTGCATGTTTTACACATGCAGTTCGTGACAAATCCTAGGTCATCACTTTCAGTCATGTTATGCGGCGCTCCCCGCTTTCATCGGATTCCACGATGTGTGTCGGCCATTTTGTGAGATGGTCCTGACGAGACACATGCGCACAATGTCGAAACACTACACCTTTTTGACGAATCCAACGCATATTCTGGTGATGGGCACAGTCTCGTCCCATATGCAAGTGCAGTAGCATAGTCTCTGCCTTACTGATCACAGTGAAATGGAGTAAAACTTACATCTTAATATTTCTTCCTGTGAAAAGCTGATGACCTTTTTTGTCTATCGAGGTGCATGTTTTACACATGCAGTTCGTGACAAATCCTAGGTCATCACTTTCAGTCATGTTATGCGGCGCTCCCCGCTTTCATCGGATTCCACGATGTGTGTCGGCCATTTTGTGAGATGGTCCTGACGAGACACATGCGCACAATGTCGAAACACTACACCTTTTTGACGAATCCAACGCATATTCTGGTGATGGGCACAGTCTCGTCCCATATGCAAGTGCAGTAGCATAGTCTCTGCCTTACTGATCACAGTGAAATGGAGTAAAACTTACATCTTAATATTTCTTCCTGTGAAAAGCTGATGACCTTTTTTGTCTATCGAGGTGCATGTTTTACACATGCAGTTCGTGACAAATCCTAGGTCATCACTTTCAGTCATGTTATGCGGCGCTCCCCGCTTTCATCGGATTCCACGATGTGTGTCGGCCATTTTGTGAGATGGTCCTGACGAGACACATGCGCACAATGTCGAAACACTACACCTTTTTGACGAATCCAACGCATATTCTGGTGATGGGCACAGTCTCGTCCCATATGCAAGTGCAGTAGCATAGTCTCTGCCTTACTGATCACAGTGAAATGGAGTAAAACTTACATCTTAATATTTCTTCCTGTGAAAAGCTGATGACCTTTTTTGTCTATCGAGGTGCATGTTTTACACATGCAGTTCGTGACAAATCCTAGGTCATCACTTTCAGTCATGTTATGCGGCGCTCCCCGCTTTCATCGGATTCCACGATGTGTGTCGGCCATTTTGTGAGATGGTCCTGACGAGACACATGCGCACAATGTCGAAACACTACACCTTTTTGACGAATCCAACGCATATTCTGGTGATGGGCACAGTCTCGTCCCATATGCAAGTGCAGTAGCATAGTCTCTGCCTTACTGATCACAGTGAAATGGAGTAAAACTTACATCTTAATATTTCTTCCTGTGAAAAGCTGATGACCTTTTTTGTCTATCGAGGTGCATGTTTTACACATGCAGTTCGTGACAAATCCTAGGTCATCACTTTCAGTCATGTTATGCGGCGCTCCCCGCTTTCATCGGATTCCACGATGTGTGTCGGCCATTTTGTGAGATGGTCCTGACGAGACACATGCGCACAATGTCGAAACACTACACCTTTTTGACGAATCCAACGCATATTCTGGTGATGGGCACAGTCTCGTCCCATATGCAAGTGCAGTAGCATAGTCTCTGCCTTACTGATCACAGTGAAATGGAGTAAAACTTACATCTTAATATTTCTTCCTGTGAAAAGCTGATGACCTTTTTTGTCTATCGAGGTGCATGTTTTACACATGCAGTTCGTGACAAATCCTAGGTCATCACTTTCAGTCATGTTATGCGGCGCTCCCCGCTTTCATCGGATTCCACGATGTGTGTCGGCCATTTTGTGAGATGGTCCTGACGAGACACATGCGCACAATGTCGAAACACTACACCTTTTTGACGAATCCAACGCATATTCTGGTGATGGGCACAGTCTCGTCCCATATGCAAGTGCAGTAGCATAGTCTCTGCCTTACTGATCACAGTGAAATGGAGTAAAACTTACATCTTAATATTTCTTCCTGTGAAAAGCTGATGACCTTTTTTGTCTATCGAGGTGCATGTTTTACACATGCAGTTCGTGACAAATCCTAGGTCATCACTTTCAGTCATGTTATGCGGCGCTCCCCGCTTTCATCGGATTCCACGATGTGTGTCGGCCATTTTGTGAGATGGTCCTGACGAGACACATGCGCACAATGTCGAAACACTACACCTTTTTGACGAATCCAACGCATATTCTGGTGATGGGCACAGTCTCGTCCCATATGCAAGTGCAGTAGCATAGTCTCTGCCTTACTGATCACAGTGAAATGGAGTAAAACTTACATCTTAATATTTCTTCCTGTGAAAAGCTGATGACCTTTTTTGTCTATCGAGGTGCATGTTTTACACATGCAGTTCGTGACAAATCCTAGGTCATCACTTTCAGTCATGTTATGCGGCGCTCCCCGCTTTCATCGGATTCCACGATGTGTGTCGGCCATTTTGTGAGATGGTCCTGACGAGACACATGCGCACAATGTCGAAACACTACACCTTTTTGACGAATCCAACGCATATTCTGGTGATGGGCACAGTCTCGTCCCATATGCAAGTGCAGTAGCATAGTCTCTGCCTTACTGATCACAGTGAAATGGAGTAAAACTTACATCTTAATATTTCTTCCTGTGAAAAGCTGATGACCTTTTTTGTCTATCGAGGTGCATGTTTTACACATGCAGTTCGTGACAAATCCTAGGTCATCACTTTCAGTCATGTTATGCGGCGCTCCCCGCTTTCATCGGATTCCACGATGTGTGTCGGCCATTTTGTGAGATGGTCCTGACGAGACACATGCGCACAATGTCGAAACACTACACCTTTTTGACGAATCCAACGCATATTCTGGTGATGGGCACAGTCTCGTCCCATATGCAAGTGCAGTAGCATAGTCTCTGCCTTACTGATCACAGTGAAATGGAGTAAAACTTACATCTTAATATTTCTTCCTGTGAAAAGCTGATGACCTTTTTTGTCTATCGAGGTGCATGTTTTACACATGCAGTTCGTGACAAATCCTAGGTCATCACTTTCAGTCATGTTATGCGGCGCTCCCCGCTTTCATCGGATTCCACGATGTGTGTCGGCCATTTTGTGAGATGGTCCTGACGAGACACATGCGCACAATGTCGAAACACTACACCTTTTTGACGAATCCAACGCATATTCTGGTGATGGGCACAGTCTCGTCCCATATGCAAGTGCAGTAGCATAGTCTCTGCCTTACTGATCACAGTGAAATGGAGTAAAACTTACATCTTAATATTTCTTCCTGTGAAAAGCTGATGACCTTTTTTGTCTATCGAGGTGCATGTTTTACACATGCAGTTCGTGACAAATCCTAGGTCATCACTTTCAGTCATGTTATGCGGCGCTCCCCGCTTTCATCGGATTCCACGATGTGTGTCGGCCATTTTGTGAGATGGTCCTGACGAGACACATGCGCACAATGTCGAAACACTACACCTTTTTGACGAATCCAACGCATATTCTGGTGATGGGCACAGTCTCGTCCCATATGCAAGTGCAGTAGCATAGTCTCTGCCTTACTGATCACAGTGAAATGGAGTAAAACTTACATCTTAATATTTCTTCCTGTGAAAAGCTGATGACCTTTTTTGTCTATCGAGGTGCATGTTTTACACATGCAGTTCGTGACAAATCCTAGGTCATCACTTTCAGTCATGTTATGCGGCGCTCCCCGCTTTCATCGGATTCCACGATGTGTGTCGGCCATTTTGTGAGATGGTCCTGACGAGACACATGCGCACAATGTCGAAACACTACACCTTTTTGACGAATCCAACGCATATTCTGGTGATGGGCACAGTCTCGTCCCATATGCAAGTGCAGTAGCATAGTCTCTGCCTTACTGATCACAGTGAAATGGAGTAAAACTTACATCTTAATATTTCTTCCTGTGAAAAGCTGATGACCTTTTTTGTCTATCGAGGTGCATGTTTTACACATGCAGTTCGTGACAAATCCTAGGTCATCACTTTCAGTCATGTTATGCGGCGCTCCCCGCTTTCATCGGATTCCACGATGTGTGTCGGCCATTTTGTGAGATGGTCCTGACGAGACACATGCGCACAATGTCGAAACACTACACCTTTTTGACGAATCCAACGCATATTCTGGTGATGGGCACAGTCTCGTCCCATATGCAAGTGCAGTAGCATAGTCTCTGCCTTACTGATCACAGTGAAATGGAGTAAAACTTACATCTTAATATTTCTTCCTGTGAAAAGCTGATGACCTTTTTTGTCTATCGAGGTGCATGTTTTACACATGCAGTTCGTGACAAATCCTAGGTCATCACTTTCAGTCATGTTATGCGGCGCTCCCCGCTTTCATCGGATTCCACGATGTGTGTCGGCCATTTTGTGAGATGGTCCTGACGAGACACATGCGCACAATGTCGAAACACTACAACCTTTTTGACGAATCCAACGCATATTCTGTGTGATGGGCACAGTCTCGCCCATATGCAAGTGCAGTAGCATAGTCGTCTCTGCCTTACTGATCACATGGTGAAATGGAGTAAAAACTTACATCTTAATATTTCTTCCTGTGAAAAGCTGATGACCTTTTTTGTCTATCGAGGTGCATGTTTTACACATGCAGTTCGTGACAAATCCTAGGTCATCCTTTCAGTCATGTTATGCGGCGCTCCCCGCTTTCATCGGATTCACGATGTGTGTCGGCCATTTTGTGAGATGGTCCTGACGAGACACATGCGCACAATGTCGAAACACTAACACCTTTTTGACGAAATTCCAACGCATATTCTGGTGATGGGCACAGTCTCGTCCCACTATGCAAGTGCAGTAGCATAGTCTCTGCCTTACTGATCACAGTGTAAATGGAGTAAAACTTACATCTTAAGATTTCTTCCTGTGAAAAGCTGATGACCTTTTTTGTCTATCGAGGTGCATGTTTTACACATGCAGTTCGTGACAAATCCTAGGTCATCACTTTCAGTCATGATTATGCGGCGCTCCCCGCTTTCATCGGGATTCCACGATGTGTGTCGGGCCATTTTGTCGATGATGGTCCTGACGAGACACATGCGCACAATGTCGAAACACTACACCTTTGTTGACGATCCAACGGCCATATTCTGGGTGATGGGCACAGTCTCGTCCCATAAGCAAGTGCAGTAAGCATAGTCTCTGCCGTACTGATCACAGTGAAATGAGTAAAAACTTACAATCTTAATTTTTCTTCTGTGAAATGCTGAGGACCTCTTTTTGTCTATCGAGAGTGGCATGTTTTACACACAGCCAGTTCGAGTACAAACTCCTTGCGGGTCAATCACGTTATCAGTCCCATGATGATGCGGCGCTCCCCGCTTTCATCAGCGAATTCCATCCCGATGTGTGTCGGCCATTTTGTGAGATGGTCCTGACGAGGACACATGCGCAACAATGTCGAAACACTACTACACCTTTTTGACGAATCCATCCG